>CM073324.1:98012-2719262 GCA_037043015.1 Bryum argenteum
ATAGGATAATTACTCTAGGATTTAAAAATATCTTTATTCACTTTATTTTGATTTCCTACGAATTAATTTAAGCTCTAACCATAGAAATGAACTATTTTAATATAATGCGTGAAAACAAAAACAAATAAAATAAACAAAAACAAATAAAATAAACATATAATTTTAAAGTAAACAAATAAAAAAAAATTAAAAAATATATACTTCCATTGCTCTCGTGGTCCTAATATATTCACCATAATTATCATATGACATGAATTATGAATTAAAGTTATAAAAACCACTCTCCCTCCCTTTTTGCGCAAACACTTGCACTCGTCCCCTACTTCAAATTCTGCTGGGTTATTGAATCCTCATGAAATTTTTTAGACATAGTTCCATTTGTCTTATGATATTTTTTACACTTTCACCACATTCATATGGTCTTATTAAGCTATTTTACATATTTACATCACCTGCTTTCCATCATTTTTTTATTCAACCCCTTATTCAAATTTCACGAAGGTCCACGTAAATGATGACATGTAGATGCATTATTCCTATGATTTATTTTATGATCCTATAATTTTTATAAGGTTATTATTAGCTAGTCATAGTACATTTTTTTTTTCCACGCATTTTATAGAGTCCTTATTACCTACTTCACATATAAAAACCCCTTTCCATTAATTTTCTTGAAATACATCTTCAAGCACCTCCTATTTTGATAAGACTAATTAATTAAACTTGTGTTCATTAAGTTATAAATATTACCATCATTTTCACACAAGTTCTTTTTAAGTTTTTAAGTTTAGATTTCGGGAAAGAAAAAAAAAATTTAAATTTTTAAAAATTCGAAATGCACCACCCGGGCAGCCCGGGCAGCCCGGGCAGCCCATAGAAACGAAAATGGACCACCCGGGCAGCCCGGGCAGCCCACAGAAACTGAAATGGCGGCGGGGCAGCCCGCGCAGGCGGGAGCGGCCTGCCGACAGGGTCCCTGCCCTCGTTCTTCGCCTTCATTCGGTGTTCGTCGTCGCCCTCGCGCCCCTCCTGTATCGCCGCGCCCCTCCTGTCCTCCTTCTCGCCCTCGTTCTTCGCCGCGCCCCGCCCTCTCCTTGTGCACCTCCGGCGCCTGCGTCTCCGCGTCTTCGCGCCACTTTCAGTAGCTCCGCCGTCCCTGCGCTTGCTTTCCGGCGACTTTCTCCGCTTTTCGCAGCTCCCGCCATCCCTGCGCTTGCGCTTCCTCCGATTACTGCTGCTCTTGCTGCTCCCTCCTCCTGCTTTTGCCCTATCGATTCCCTGCGCTCTTGTTTTAGGTTTTGCGCCATCTTCTGCTGGTTCGCGATTGCTTTGCGCTTCAAGCATTCTTCTACAGGTCCTCGTTTCCTGCTCGTTCATGTAAGTTCATACCTCTGAATTTTAGGTTTTGCATTGAGATTGTGCTTTAGGAGCTTGTTTTGTACGTTGCAGGGCACCATGTTTTAGAATTCTGCTCGAAGTGTAGTGGCTTCACGCAAATTTGTGTTCGTTGCTTCGGAATTTTTGTTTTTCTGCTGGAATGCGCTCATTTGAACTTTCAGCTCATTTAGCTCGATGCCCATTTAGCTCGATGCCCATTTAGCTCGATGCCCATTTAGCTCGATGCCACTTTAGCCCGATTAATTAGATTCATTGATATAGTTCTCCATGCCAACCGAAGCCCATTTAGCTCGAATCGAGCTAAATGGTCTCGGACCTCGATTCAGGCCAAGCCCATTTAGCTCGACTCGAGCTAAATGGACTCCATAGTGAGGTTGAGTTCATGCCCATTTAGCTCGAGTCGAGCTAAATGGGCTTGGACTACAGCCAAGTAGTGAGCCCATTTAGCTCGACTCGAGCTAAATGGGCATGACCCCATACAAGGTCCGAGACCATTTAGCTCGACCCGAGCTAAATGGTCACGGATCTGGAACATTGCGAGGCCCGTTTAGCTCGAGTCGAGCTAAATGGGCTCGACCTGCAAGGAAGCAGTACGCCCATTTAGCTCGACTCGAGCTAAATGGGCCTGGCCTTGTTCCAGGTCCGAGACCATTTAGCTCGGGTCGAGCTAAAAAAGCTTACTGTTATGTGGCAGTTCAAGCCCATTTAGCTCGACTCGAGCTAAACGGGCATGGCCTTGTTCCAGATCCGTGACCATTTAGCTCGTGTCGAGCTAAATGGGCTTGGACTATAGCCTAGTAGTCAGCTCATTTAGCTCGACTCGAGCTAAATAGGCCTGGCCTTGTTCCAGGTTCGTGACCATTTAGCTCGGGTCGAGCTAAATGGGCTGTAAACCTGCTATAGGGTAGTATGTCCATTTAGCTCGAGTCGAGCTAAATGAGCTTACTGCTCTGTTGCAGGTTTATAGCCCATTTAGCTCGACTCGAGCTAAATGGGCCCGACCTTGTTTGCGGTCCGGGACCATTTAGCTCGAGTCGAGCTAAATGGGCTTTCTGCCGTGTAGCAGGTTATCCCCATTTAGCTCGACTCGAGCTAAATAATCTTGGCACTTAATCAAAACATGTTTAATGGTTTTTTTCGGTTTGATCGCCAAGATGATGACGAAGTGCCACTGCCCCTGTGAATCTTACAGTTTGTTTCTCATTGTCTGAATGACAGTGATGCCGAGAACCAAACAAACTGCCAGAATTGTTCAGATGGCTACAAATGCACCTACCGAGCCTGAAATCAACATGGAAGTGGAGCAGCAAGAGTCGGCTCCTGAGGTAATAGTCTACTTCACATCTATGTTCCCACCGAACGTGTCCATTTAGCTCGAATCGAGCTAATTCGCCCTCTGTTAATTTGTTATCCACAGGTCACTTATAACATGCAAGCCCTGGAGGGATTCCTTGCACCAGTAGAAGTCGAGTCACCCGACGATCCGCTTGCAGCTATTTTTCTGGACGCGCAATGGGGGAAATTGTGGACCCCCAAGCCACATTCCATCAAGTCTTGGTCGATTCGTCCGATGAACAAGACGCATTTCTTCTTTTACCAACAATCAGGGTCTCACGGGGCATTTTTGCCTCTCTGTCTTGATGCCTTCATCGAGCTTGTTACATATGAAGACGAATTCCTCATGATCAAGTTCGAAGCAGTGGAGGTCGAAGGTTTCGTCTTCACTATTGTGTTTCCCCCTAATGAAGTCCGTTTCTCCCACAACTTCATCCGCAGCTTTATGGTCGGGAAGGTCGATCCCAATCAACTTCATCATATCGACTCGAAATTGCAGCCCAAGCAGTCGTCCCCGAAAATCTTCGCCAGATCGTACATTCCTTACACTGCGCAGATCTGGAAGGCTCTCTCTGATTTCGAGAATGCAAAGAAGAAAGGCAAGGCTCCAATGAAGCGGTCCGGGAATCTACTGTTGCAGGCTCCATCCGGGAATGCTCCGTCGGGTCTAGGCACTCCAGAGGGAAGTCTAGGCTTGCAGGGTACGAAGAGGTCGAACCCGATCTCATCCAGCTCGGGCTCCAAGAGGAGCAAATCCTCCGGCAGCGCTCTGACGTTCATGAACCCTACCATGAACGTGGCTGTCTCAGAGAAGGAGATCAAGTATGAGGAGGCGACGAAGTCTCTCAAGGACTACTGGGACAGCTGTGGAGAGTGTTAATTATCGACGGGAAACAGTTGATCGTGACAAGAAGATTGACGACTCGAAGGTCCTCGCCCTTCAGACATGGAAAGCCCACGTTGTATGGCATTCCGACATCAGCAAAATTCTGGACGTGTCGGCCATGGCGAATAAGACGAACAATGCTGGGACGTTCATACCTTCCTGGGCAACGAATATCATGGGCGCAAGAAAGGTTTGGGAAGACTATGGCCGCCCTGAGAAGCTCAAGAAGCCGCATCGACGTGAAACTCCGGTTGAAGTAGATAACCGGATGCGTTATGAGGTATGAGATGACTTGTTCTTTTCTTGTTCTGGTTGGCGTTGTTTGCATTCTTTGTCGACGTTTTTGGGGACGACGTTTTAGCTCGACTCGAGCTAAAACAGCATAGGTTGTTTCTTAATAGTTTGGCTTTCGTGCAGGCATTCGCGGCTGCTATGGTGAAGAGGTTCATCAGCATCAACAATAACGCGAAGGACAAGATCGTCAGACCGTCCGACCTTCGCAACGAGCTCCTCATCATCACATCTCCGGACGACGTCTACGAGTTGTGGAAGAGGTTCATCACTGACTACAGTCTTGGAGAGCTGATCGACCCCGACACCGAGCTCCCATTCAATCTGGCAAAAGATTGGGAAACCGCCTCAAAAAAGTTCACCTTGAACAGGGAGTTCTTCAAGGGAATGGGGCAGTTGGACGCGGAGAACCTCGAGGTGTTGGCGCAGCACTTGCTGAACGAGACTCCGGATCGAACGTTGCCCTACCCCAAGGTGGCCGTGAGGAAGCCTGCGAAGAAATATTTCCAGTGCATGAGTGCAAAGCAGTGGGTGGAGAATCGGAAGAGAAAGAACACTGTCGCGAGGGAACTGCACAACCTCAAGCCCTCGCTCGGTTTGTTCGACTCCGAGTGGCACTTCGACTTCGACAACTGGAGAAAATTCAAGGTGAACTACAATCTGACTCGTCAGACTATGTCCATGCTTCTCTCGGTCCCGGGAGACTCGTTCTTCACCCTCTACCGCTAAAAGAAGACGAAGAATAGGAGTGCGGCAGAGATTTCGGAATATGCAGCCGAGTTCTTCAAGAAGTTCCTGGACGTCAAAGGGACGTTTGAACCTCCTGCACCGATTGTTTACACGCGGCTCTTTTACTCTTCCGAGTTCAAATTCGGGAATTGGGACAAGAACTACGCTTGGAACCAATCTAGCAAGTGTGATTTAGGCTTGATTGATTTGCGAGCTGTCCCGGGGAGTGGAAGTAGAGTGGACGACACGGAGAGTCCATACTTCCAAGAATTCCTTGATGTGTGGGCAGACACCGTGACCGATCCTCACATCAAGAATCCCGAGGTTTGGATGTTCATCACCTCCAACGTCGACCGTAACTGCCAGGCAATGGTTTACGTCAACAAGAAGTTGAAGGACGAGTACTCTCGCAAGGTAGCCAACTACATGCCGGCCAGCAACGAGCGATTCAACGGCATTGCAGAGGGAAAAGCTTCAGAGAAGCACTTGCTCCCCTCCTCTTTCTTGTCAAGAAGAGCAGCCATGCTCAGAGTGTATTGGATGCGATACCCTCTGTATTCTACGCTCCTGAGTTGCCCCTCTATTCGAAGCCCGGCGCGTATAGAGAACACGACCTTGGTCTCAGTGACACCGAGCTACGATTGGAGTTCTACTGTCGGGTGCTGAAGATGTTCTCATCTCCGGGAGGAAAGTTTCTATCGATTATGGGTGGCACAAAGCCAATGTTGGCTGGAATTGTAAGTACATTGCACCATTCCTTCAATTTGAATTCCACAAGCTCGTTTAGCTCGAGTCGAGCTAAACGATCTCATGCTCGTTTAGCTCGACTCGAGCTAAACGATCTCATGCTCTTTTAGCTCGAGTCGAGCTAAACGATCTCAAGCTCGTTTAGCTCGAGTCGAGCTAAACACTCTCATGCCTGTTTAGCTCGACTCGAGCTAAACACTCTCATGCTTAAATCTCTTCTTCATGTATTTTGTCCATGGCCTTTTAGCTCGAGTCGAGCTATTTCGTCTTACTCTTCTTATAAGTTTTTCTCTCCTTTTTTCACAGATGTGCCAGGCTGAGACATATGTTGTTATCAGCGAGACCGAGAAGGAGGCTTATACGAATGCTGCGACGGATTACCAACATCTGGACTACAACGATATCAACGTCGCAGCATACGTAAATCCAGAAGCTAATCGCGGTCCCAAGCCTTCTGCTGAAGGGTCAGCGAAGGAAAAGAAGAGGAAGTCCAAGAAGAAAACCACCCAGCCTGCAAGCGACGACTCTTCTGCTTCTGAGCACGAGCATGAAGATGAAGGTGGTCCTTATTCTCCGGCGGGGATGAATTCCCCCATGGATTCTGCTGTTCCTCTGGTGTCTCCTCCCGCAATTGACTGGGTTGCGGTGGCAATTCCGTCCAGTACTGCTCGTGCTCCCCCTCGTGGTCGTGGTACTGCTCGTGCTCCCCCTCAGGGTCGTGGAAGCGGTCGAGCTCGGTCTTCTGCGTCGTATGGCCGCGGTACAGCACGCGCCCCTCCGCGCGAATCTACCAAGCGTTCTTCTTCTGAGGCGCGAGCTGGAGAGGCTTCTCGGTCAAGAAGCGCTACTGTGCCTCAAGCACGGAGGGCGCTCGAAGCCAACTATGAAGCCTGCGATGTCGTCGAGGACATTGAGAGCCCCCCCCTCCGGCGCTTGCGTCGTGGTCCTCCATCGGAGGAGGATTTAGCTCGACTCGAGCTAAACGAGCAGTCTCCTGGGGTCGTCGATATTGGGGCCGCTGTGACTCCGGTTCAGCACACGGTTCCACCCCCGGGGTTTCGGAGGGAGGTCCGTTCAAAGAACTCGAACGATGGCATCTACCGGGATATCTTTGGCGACGACGATGAAGAACCTGGGCAAGAGTGTCTGCCGCGGGATGCATCATCATCCAACAGCTCTGACTCCTCAGACAATGACAATGTTGAGGGTGCGAGCGATGGCGACGGGGATGACGATGACCAAGCTGATGATGCTGATCTCGCGGCCATGACCTTAGACGACGAGGTGGCTCCTGTTCCATCCCAGGAGGAGACTACTTTGGCGCCTTCTCCCCAGGGCCCGCAGAGCGCTCCCAGGAGGCAGATCGAGAAGGGGAAGTACGACAAATGGTTAGTGAAAGGTGTTTGGAAGCCCGAGGACGAGCCGGAGGATAACAAAGTAATCCAGTTTTATGACTTCTCGGAGGAGCCTAGTTCTCCAAAGCCCAAAAGCGATGAGGATGATCCTCTACTTCCTGTCGGGCCCAAGGAGTCTGGAGAGCCTTCACAACCACCAGTGAAGCTGGAAATTGTCGCCCCTATGCTCTCGAAGGATCAGAAGCGAGCACAGAAGCGGCAAGAGAAGGAGGCTCTGAAGGCAAAGGAAGAAGCAGAGACCGTCCACCGGGCTATCATCCGGTTGTTGAGAGGGGTTAACCTCTCCTTCCACCACCTCTTCCACCTCGGAGGGACCTAGTAGCCCTACTTCACTCGGGATGTCATCTCCCCGAGGGGGAGTTACATCTCGATCTTCCTCCCTGTCCTCCGGAACGCCACCATCAACTGGGATTCCCTGCTCCTCCGAAACGGGCAGGGACACCTCCTCGATCTCCATGGGCACCGGCCCCTCCGTGGGCACCTCTGGGGGTGCGAGCACCTCCTCTTCCGGAAGGGCTTCCTTCATCTCCACGTGGGGGAGAGCCCCCCAGCAACCTTCCCGTGAGGGTTCGGAACTCCTTGAGGCACTGGTTGATACCGGTTGCGTGCCTCCTGAGCAACTCCAGGGATTGGGGTGATTCGCTGATCCCAATCCGGGCATCATAGAAGGCCGCCTTCGTCTGCGCCTCAGCATCCGGTTGCAACACCTTCAGGATGGAGTGCAACACCGTCCTGTCGATGTTCTGCAGCTTCCGGAGTGCAGCCTCCTGCTCCTGCACAATCCTCCTGAGGGCTTCCACCTCCGGATGTGCCTCCGTGTCCGAGGGGTCCGATCCGCACTGAACTCCCACGGATGCATTCTCCTTCGGCCGGGCCTTCAGCACCAGCTCTACCTTTTCCCTCCTCAGCTTGGCCGTTTCTCGTTGCATCTCCTCGGCCAACTCTGGATACCTCTCCACGTTGGGGGTCTGGAAGACCCGCTCGAGTCGCGCCAGGGAGGTGAACAATTGTTCATTCTCCCGATCTACCTCCTCCATGGCTAGCCGGATGGGGTGGAGGATACCCTCGCTGGGTATCCGGTAGTAGGGACGCGGGAGCACCGGGGTGGTGTTTCCCTTTCCGGGGGTCACAACCCCTCTGTGGGACGACTCCGGGGCTGCCACTGATGCTGGGGTGGCCGGGGTTGGGTCACTCCTCTGCTCCGGTAACTCCAGCCGGGGAGGTGTGGTCCTCTCCGGAGTGTCCTCCTCCTCTGAAATGAGCAGCCTTCTCTTCATCTTGGGCTGGCTCTCCGGGATTGGCTCTTCTACCGGGGTAGGAGCCGGATCCTGTATTGGTGCGGGGTCCGGACTTGGGGCCCGCTCCTCCTCGATGGCCCTCGGTTGTACTACCGGACTCGCTGACCTCTTCCTCTTCTTGGCCTTGCGCTTCAGGTTGGGTACCCTCCCTCCTGGGGGTCTCTCTCCGGGTGGAGGCACCTCCGCATTGGCCCCTGCTGCAGCCACTTCCTCGTCCGGGGCTCCCTGTTCTACCGGGGGAGGAAGTCGGACGGGAGAACGTCTCGTCCCAAAACCCGTCGTGTCCTTCCTCCTCACCCCTCGGGATGGTCTTGCCTGTCGAGGTGGGGCTTCCTCTTCTTCCTCTTCCTCGTCGTCTTCGTCCTGGTCGTCCTCCTCTGCGGACTGGTCTCCACCCGCCTCGGCTATCTCCTCGGCCCTTCTCTGTTGGGCTCTTGTCCTCCGGATGAGGGGGACGACCTCTTCTTCTTCTTCCTCTTCCTCCTCTGCATTCGGCATGAACAGGGAGGGCATCGTCTGGTGAGCCCGGGTAGGATTCACCCGGTTACTTCCTTCTTCTTGTGCGGCCACCCGGGGTGCTGTGCTGGGTCCGGCCTGGCTGGGCCCCACCGCCCTGGTCTGTCGAGTGGCTGGCTCCGGTGACCCCTCCAGGTCAGTGGCCCGGACTTCCTCCATCTCGTCCCCGGATTCAGAAGAGGTCGGCCCCTGCGGATCCCCGGATGGAAGATCGTGCTTCTCGTGCCAGTAGAAGATCTCCCGGTCGGTGAGGATGCCGTGCCGTTGATAGAGGTGGAAGAGGTAGGGGGCCAGTGGACACCCCTTCTGATTTCCGATCTTCCCCACCTCCCGCTGCACCACCTCGCTGATGATGTGGTGCCACCCGACCTGCATCCGCCCATCGTAATTTGCCAGGATGGCCTTCATCAGCTTCACGGTGCAGGTGGTTGGCTTATCCGGGCTGAGTATGGGGAGGAGAAACCGGAGGAGGCGCATCACCCGGGGGTCCTTGCAGTCTTCCGGTTTGAACCCGTCCTTCTCTGTCGGCCCCCTTCAAAATCGGTTCCTCAGCCCGTCGTCTCCCTTCTTCTTGATGTAGCCGATTGGGGAATCCGGGAACTTGTAGGTCGCCTTCCAATGGCGAGGTCCCCAGTTGTCTGTCTTCCCCCTCAGGGGGTGCGTCACGTACATTTCGGGGAAGCGGTGGGTGACGGTCTCCTCGATGATGGCCTGATCCGCCAAATCCCACGGGGCGTCGTAGAGCCCGGCGCATCCCATCCGGAGGAGGTCCTCTCTCAACTCCGCCTGGTGCAGTGGCAGCTCGGGCACCTGCGGCTTCACCGATTTGAGGGGAATCGGCATCCCGGGTCGCCATGGGACGACTTCCCTCCTCTGCAGCATTGCTCCGGTTCTACCCTCCTGCAGCTGCCCGGAAATACTCTCTCCCTGTCTTCCCGGACTGACTCCGGTAGAAACCCTACTTGCCGAAACCCTAACCTCACAGAACTTCGCTTTTCCAACTCTCGCGGATTGCTGAGCGCTCAAGACTGCTCGATCTCTCAAAACGCGCGGACTGGAATGGCTGAGAATGGAGGCGGCGGCTCCTAATAACAACAAACCGGAGTTCTCCTTCCGAGACATCATCACCCAGCGCTCGAGACGTACACCGGGAATTACCCCGGTCATCATTGAGCCGCCGGTGGTTCTGTCGGGCGCCCGCGAGTTTTCCGGCCCTTTCTCCGGGTCGACCGGTGGCCCCGGTCATCAGCCCGGTAGGAGAACCGGCCCATCCGGTGATCTCAGGGTATCAACCGGATACCAATACGGGTATCCGGTAAGCTCTAAAATCCCCTAAGGTTAGCCGGAGGGATCCTAACACAAAATTACTATCTACGAACCGGTTTAGGCCGACCGATTTTTATTTCTACTTGCTAAAATTACCATTTTACTCTTAATTAATTGCTAAAAACAAAAATATTGGAGAACAGGGTTCGACAGGTGTTCCCCCAATCAGGCCGGAATACCCCTGAGTTCGGATGGCGCCCAGGCGAACACGTCCTGGTATTCCCTCAATGTCTTTATGTACGCAGTCCTCTCCTCTTCCATCATTGACTTGCCCAAAAAGAAGAACTTTCCTTCCGTCACTTCCGTCTTCTCGTAATCATTGGGGTTTACAATGGATTTTACCTTATCCACTGCTGCCTCTTCTGGATCTGGAAGTAGGTCGGACCATTTCCGTCCTACTTTGCCCATGTTCAACCCAACTGGTGGTAGAAGGCCGTCCTAGATTTGCTGTCGAACCCATCTTGCTGTTAACTGCACGCTTGCTTCTCCCAGGGACCTATCCTCTGCTGGTTGATACACGGCTTCTGCCGTGTTGGCCTCTTCCTCATTTACGACCGGGTACGGAAACTTCAGGTCATCCTCTGTCAGCTTGTCGATCGGGCTGACAAAATAGCTGAAAATTTCATCGTCTTCCTCTTCCGGCCATGACCAGTCTGTCGTGTACCCGTCCGAGCTAGCCGTCTCTCCCATCTTGGAGACCGTTTCCCAAGGAATCCGTACGGACGGCTTGCCGATGACGAACTCTCTTGCTCCCCAGTCAACAAGTGCTTTGGACAAGTATAACCACGGCCTTCCCAATAGTATGGGGAACGGTTGCCCAATGCCGACCCTGATGATGACGAAGTTGAGCAAGTACGTGAACTTGCTGATTCGGACGGGTACTAGTGATAGCCGTCCTACTGGAATCACCCTCTCTAATCAGCCATTCTGAGTACTTGTTTGGTTGGCTCGAAATTTGTGAAGCCGAGTTCGTGTGCAGTATCTTCCAGCATGATGTTAACACCCGACTCCCCATCTACTGGTACTTTCTTGATCATGCAACCCTCCACCTCAACTTCAATTTCCGGAGCTCCATGATCTTCCGTCCCCGTGTAGTTTACGGTCGCTACGGCCGGAAGTTTGATCCTGCGTTGACGCTTCTTCGTCCAAGCGTCCTTGAGCAGCTTTTGATAATTAATATTATCATGCAGCAATTGCCCAAATGTGACGTTCGCCATCTGATTCTTAATGTCCTGGACTATGTCGTATTCGTCCACCTTCAAACGAGGACTAATCACGATGGGGACGTCATTGAACTTCACTGTTCGGCCGGCTGATTCCGTCCTCGGGATGCCGTCCTGCTCCTCTAAATCGGTGATGTCTCCTAACGAGTCTCTGATTTCTGCACTGATATCTACGTCTAATGTACTTGCTTCCACCCCCTTTTCAAGGGTGGCCGTACTGTCAACTACTGGGACGGGTGGATTATCTGAATCCGTCCCAGGTGTACTGCTTCTACTGGACCTCCTTCTACTCCTTCTATTTTTCCTACGACTATGGTGTGACTCTTTTTGTGTGGAGCTGCGGGTGGCCACTCTGAATACGTCCTCTCCGTCCACCTGCTCCACAGCCAAACATCACGTATCCGGCCTTTCCGTCTCGGCCGTATGCGCGTAGTTGAGGCCGGTCTGTTCTCTCGGTAAGATCTGGACGTGTTTGACCGGTGCTTTCTGAACTTCCGGCTCCGGGCAATCCTTTGCTACATGTCCCCACTTTCCGCAATTTTGAGACGGTAGTGGTAGCGGAGCACCTCCTCCAACTTCTTTCTTCCATGGGCAATTATTTGCATAATGTTCCCCACTGCCACAGAGGAAGCAGAATCCGACCTGCGTGCGTGGTCCAGTGTACGTGCTTGGAGTTGCTTGTTCGGCAGCCGTCCTGGGTACTGTGGCCGGCCTTGCCTGAGGTTTACCTCTGCCGTACGATTGTTGAATCTAGAAAACCAGCTCGTCCATCTCAGCTGATTCCTCGTCATGCCATACGTCCTCCTCCGTTACGTACCGGACGGTCTTGACACGTTTTGGGCATTCTGTAGCAAAATGCCCCTGCCCACCTCACAATACGCAGAAGACATTTGCTCTGGAAACCGGAATCATCTTCCTCGGTTTCCGCTCCTCTGCGAGGTTAACTCTAATGGCTTCAAGAGTTTCCTGGATACCTTTTAACGCCTTCTTTGATTCGTCATCTTCCTTCTTTACCTTTGATGCAAGGCGTGCACTACGATCCCGCTCCAATCTGAGGTCTTTGCACTTGTGCGGCCATCTTGAAGATTCCGTCCTCCTCTCTGGGGAAGAGGACTCTGGGTCCGAGTCGAATTCAGATCCGGCCTCGCTCTCACTTTCCGGCTCTGATTCATCCGAGCTCTTATGCCGTCTTCCTCTGCGTTGCGCTTCCTCCTTCTCTTTTTCCTTCTTCTTCTCAGCCTTGAGGACGGATGTTCTCAGATTTGCAGAATTTTCGTAATTCTGAGCGGACTCCATTGCTTCGCGTAGTGTGGCCGGCCTGGTTTGGCGGATCTGGAATCCCATCTCTTCCGGCAATCTGGCCACATACCATGTCGTAATTTGTGATAGCGATATTCCCCTTTAGTGTTCTTTTAAGTGTTAAGAACACCCTCAGAGGTGATATCCGGATTAATCGATCCGCGGGGATTCACTGAGCTCCAAAGTAACTAGGATAACCTTCCCAGGACAGCGCTTCTATCACTGTCCTGTCTTGCTTCTCCTTCGACCAGGATAGTACTGATCTCCTGGTTAACAATTCTGCCTCTCCTGTCCTGGTTTCCTTCCAGGGGAGTTTGACTTCTCCTACCCTGGTCCACCGGTATATCTCCAAGCTAGTTTAGTTTTACCTCAGTTGTCCATCAGAGGGTTCTCCCTTAGTTTAAAGTGCTGGATTTAGGGCACTTGACTTCCTCTCTTCTCGAATCTCTCACTACTCAACACAACAGACAAATCCACAAGCAACAATGTCTCTCTCTTGATTCAACTTCGCCCAGGGTTAGACCCGGCCCCCTTCAATACCAGGGTTGTTAATCCCGGTACAGGTCACTATAAGGGTGCCAATGTTCCCCTGTTGGTGTGGCTACTCACACGTTAACTCCCAAACCAGGATAGAAGGTAGAAAGGGACAACTTTGGATACAGATCCAGGATAGTAGGAGGACTAAGACCCACTCTCCGCAACAGTGACCAACTTCCCCGCGCTAGACCACTGTCCCCGGGGAATATTAGGGAACCCCTGTTCACCTAAAATTCTTGACTCGTAGTGACGCCTAACTGCCAAAACTCCTTACCCTGGACACTAGTACAGATCTCACCAACACTAACCTTCACTCCAGATCTTCAAGCCAACAATGCAAGGGACTCAATTACACCACCACACACAACCTCAATTCCGTTAAAATGGCAACATTCCTTGTGCCATTTTGCCAAGGAGCAAAATTGAGTTTTTGCGAAAACATGGCATTTTGGTGACATATTCTTGCAAAATGGCACAATAGGAGGTAGTTGAGAATGCTTTCTGTACTCTGTAATATCACTAGGACTTTGTATTCTAAGTTGGACTTTATAATATCACACGGACTTTGTAATATCACATGAACTTCGTAATATCACACGGACTTTGTAATATCACATGGACTTCATATTATCACACGGATTCTATAATATCACAGAGACTCTGTAATATCACAGGATTTCTGTAATGTCACACTATAACTTTTTGAGCTGCAGTTCAGAAACCAAGTGATAGAGAAGAATTTCAATGTGAGATGTGATGCCTCCACATGGGACATGGGAATACACAAGATTTGGTTTCCAATAGTGAAAGTAACTATTGGACCATCGTGTCGTACATTACATTCATTGAGAGTCAAACACTAGTAACAAACTTTGTAATATTCATCTTCATTTTACTCAATACATACAAAACCTCCTGTCATGTTACCGGCAGGACTGAAATTTTTACTGTTTACTGTTTACGTAACGTTCACATAAAGCATGATTGTAATCTACTACATCCGGAAATTTGGAATATAAACCTTCTACGGTGCACTACGTTATGTTCACACGTTGCTTCCGTCTTTTGGTATGCGCATTAGATAACGCGGTGTATCATTGCTATAACTTACTCATATAACCGTACGGAATGTACCTCGCACACTCTCTTCTTGGTATATTCACTCACTTCTTACCACACTTTGCCGACAATTTTCAGGGCTTCCTCAAACTTCCTTGAAGTTTTCTCCAATGATGTCCACAGTCTTGTCCTAACTTGGGCTAGTCAACACGTCTTTCTGGGCAGCTACCTCAAACCTCCCTACCATGTAGAAATGCTCATATTCTTCACATGTCGAGACTCTCGTGAACCTCAATTCGGCGTAAGTTGTCCAAAGCAAATTGTATTTGCCTATTTGGTGCGACTTGCGTGTTGTTTTTGGTCGACCTCGGCTTCCACGATGCGAGGATGCTATCGGTTGATGTATAGTCTGCCATGGTGCATGTAGGATCGGGCTTCCACATGAATCGCTTATGTCTGTCCCAACCTTGATACCTTTCTGTCACATTGCCTCCAGTTGCACATGGTACATACCACCTCATGGGGATCTCTCGAAAATGTTCCCGAGTAGGATCAAACTGTGGATCGTCGTCCGCCATTCCCATCCATATCGGCTCCCTTGCCTCGGAGGCGGGTCGCACAAAGAGGAGGAACCCCTTCTTTGCATCGACGGCAACATTGTAAGACGGTGGTGGTCTGGCATCCAAACTTCCGATGTACGGTTCGTCTTCATCCATCTCCTCTCGAGTTCTTCCATCCTCCATGATGTCTGTCATGATGTCTCCTTGTTGTCTCGTGTGAGGCGAGAATCCACACTGCAACTCACGAGAACCTGTCAAGTAGTCCTTCTCACTCACGCTATCTCTTACCCTCGTCCAGTATTGGATACAGCGTGATACATGTGCGTGGAAATTAGACCCAGCTTCCTCTTCCAACAAGCTCTTCCAATGCTTGATGTATCCATCTAGTCCGTGAAGTATGTCGTCTTCACCCTTCAATGCTTGCGGCCTCACTGCCATAGGCTCTCCTTCTGGCAGCATTGGTCGGCCTTCTGCGTCCGCCTTCCACAGCTTCATTCCGAGAGCAGGCTTCCACTCCTTTCTTGTGCACTTCAGCTTATATTGCATGATTGGCCAACCATTGTCATCCACAAAGAACTTAAATTGCCGTCCCTTTGCATGCCCGACTAGCCTCTTCGCACCAGTTGCTATAAATGGTTTTATGAAATCCTTGAAGTTTGGGACCTCCTCCACGAGGTGAGGAATCGTGGCATCTTCTTCCATGTCCATGTAAGACCGCATCAACAAGGGGCGAGTTGGATAGTCATTCTCCGCAATTTCATACTCCAACGCCCGAAGGATGCATCAATGTCATCATGAGTGTGCCCGACCATCATAAAGGAGACCACCACTTCCTTCACGATACGTTTGGCAACCAATAGAGACCAAAAGCAAAAGACATATCGGTTTTTGTTATCCTTCCAACTGTTGTCCATTTGGATGTGGAGCACAGGCGGAAGGGGCACGGCATCCATTCCCGCCCTCACTTGCCTCTTTTAACGAAGCCCTACAAACCTCACTTCCATGCAACAAGCGCGCCGGAATAGTGTGGCGTGGAGCCGGACCCTACGAATAGGCTTGGGAAACTGCGACGGGCGGTTCTCGAGATCACGCAAAGCAACTTCGCGATTGATCCCACCGAGAAATTGCTATCGGAATCGAATATGGGCAAGTCAGTGCGCGCGTACTTCTCGTCACCGTGCCCGTGAGCAAACATCCCCGTTACCATGACCGGTAGCTTCATGTAAGCGTCCAAGGACTTGGTCTTCCTTGCAAAAGCAGGGCACGCTGTTTTGGAATGGTCCATCTTGTCGTGGATAATAGACAACATTCGTGAGGGCCGATATTTTGATAGCCCCTGCTGCTGCGATGAATACTTTGCCGACATGCCTCTGCGTGAAGAGGTGTAATGGAACTTCCGGTTGACGCGTTCGAATTCCTCATTGCGGGTGATTAACGCCGCGCGAAGGGCCCTCAACTTGTCACATTCGCCGCACCTTGAGAAGTCATCTCTCTCGCCCTTCTTTGAAAAGTCTCCGAAAATGCTTGCCACGTATCTTCTTTCAAGCAAGGTCTGCGAGATCGTGTCGAGGCCGAGCCCCTCATTGACACTGGGAATGGTGAGCAATGTTGAAGGGGTCAAAAGCATTTCCCTCAATAGCGTCCAGAAATTGAGGTCTACATTCGATCATGTTTCGGGTGGCCGTCCTAGAAACAATGCAAAGGCACAATCGCACTCGCGAGATGATCCTCGAACGTCGTCGAAGTAATTACTTCTGAGCGACCGCCCAGATACATATATCCTCGCTATATTCTGCCTTGCATCCATAGTGTCATCCCCCACCCCTTCTCAGTGGAAGGCCGCCCGAGAGAATTATTGGAGGAGCATTTTGAACGACCGCTCAGAAACTAACTAACAATTGCATGGAGAATTTTTTGCGCCACTCCAAAACCGAGTGAACTCGGATAGGATGATCGCATTGGAACAACAGGCGAGGGAAAATGGAATGTCTGAGTTCAGAAATTGACAACTACCTTGTTGACATCCTCTAGGAGCGAACTCCAGCGTGTTCCTGCAGGAAGAACCTTCACGAGCGCCCTCTCACCAGAAGAAAGCGTCCGGTGCATATGGGGCATGTGGTCTGCCTTTGTCGACAATAATGAGCGAAGAGTCTCGACGGCTTGGAGACTCTTAGTCCGACACTTACTGCGCGACAAGTTGCCGTGAGGAGCCCCTCTCTCTTGTCGCTTCACCCTAGAAGCGTACCTGTGGAACGTCCGCAGACTTACATTGTGGATTATCCGCCAGGCTTTTATGCAAATCTCCTCCCCCTCCACCGTGACCACCTTCACTTTTCCACCGTAAACGTCGTGCATGCCTCGGTGAACGTCAAGGTTCTTCATCGACTTCGTCTGGAACGACTGCATGTGCATCTCTGTGCGTAATGCACGGACCACCCCCACCCCGAACTTTCTAGTACAACCTTGGTTGCAGCATCTTTGAACGAAGACTCTTGCAAGCGCCTCGTCTGATAACAAGGACTTCCGCCTATCTTCTTTTCGTTGTGCACGACGAGATCTTGTTTGATAGCGATACCTACGCTTTCCCGGAGTCCTAGGCCCACCATTCCTTGCATCGTTGAGCGCCATGTTCTTCCTAGCGTGGTCGTACACACTCACCTCTCTCTCTGCGACGCAATGAAAAACTTGACGCTTTGGCCATGGTATGAGCATGTCGACAAGAGCAGCATCTCCGTCGATTACTCCGAGAACTACGATGCCAACATTCCCTTCTCCCAAAACGCTCTGGCCGTCAATACACGCATTCGGATCCACGTTCACTATAATGACGTCCGCAAAGTCGCTCCCGTCATCATGTTTTGCAAGTAAGGCCGTTCCCGACCATTGGTCGATTCCAATCCCCTCACACTCGGGAATAGGATCATCATCCACCGAGTCTTGATGACTCTCAACCCCGGAGTCTGCCTCGTCACAATCCGTGAAACCCTGCAAACAATACGGTTCAGTGAACACGGAGACAAGAATGATTTGCCGTCTAGGAGGAATTGACTACCACTGATGATGTGCACAACACGTACCGAGTCAGTCGCTGAGGACTCAGTGTAGTCGACATTGTCTATAGATACAGAGGACCCTGACATGCTGAACAAAGAAGTGTAAGAGATATAGGATTCCACCGAAGTAGAAGAATGACATCAATCTTCCAAGCCCTCGAAGTGAGTGCACCGCTGTGAACAGAGAACGACATCAGAAAAGGCTGGGACAACAACTTGAAAGGAGGTAACATGATCACATCAGTAAACAGCAGAAACCGAAAACTTCATCCTAAAACTTCACAAATAAATCTGCGCGGCCGCGCAGAACCAGTCACCCACGACTTTAAGCAATTGACTCTGCCAAAAGTCACCGGTACCTTCCACGAAAGTGGATCAAACAATTAATCTGAACGACCGTCGAGAAAACATCGCAGACAGAATGCGTAGGGCAATCGAGAACCACCGCCCATACGCTTTCTGCATTTTGTAACATGGCCGCCATACAAGCTACCATTATGGTACGCCGATAACAATTCAGAAGTACAGTCCAGAAAGCATCTTTCGACGGGTGTGGGTACGCATATCTGAGCGGCCGCCCAAGAATATCTACAATCTGCGCACCAGATAATACTAATCGGCGTGCTTTAGAGAAATGAAATCTGCATCCTACGCCAGAATTTAAACGGTCGTCCAGAACTAAAAACGATCCGCGAGAACCACATACATCTTAGCAGCGATTACTACATACTGCTTACGTCGAAATCTTCAACGCCCCTGCAGGAACATTTACAGTTGAGCTCCTTTCAAGTGAAACAGATCCGCAGTCCAAATTGGCTGATCGCTGAACTATGAATAAACCAAATCTGAACGGCCGCCCAAATTCATTTGTCACTCGATCGCTACACGTGCCTCTCGACGACCTCAGTACAGCATGTCCCCTCAATATATCAGTGAACCGCTCATACGGGCTTGGCGATTATTTTAATAATATCACGCCATTATAAACAATGTCATTCATTTTCCATAATATCATCTCAGAATTCTGTAATATCACATCAGTTTTTGTACTGTCGTCCAGAAAGTAGATGTGTGCCATATTAGCGGCATGATGCCATTTTTACAGAATTGAGGATTTGCACGGCCGCTCGGATTAAACTGGACAAACGCTCGGATTAAACTGGACAATTCTCCATCGCGATTCGCCAGACTGCTTCTCAATCTGTATCTTTTCCTCTGCGAAGCTTGCTAACATTTTCATTGTATAGTATTACTCACAGCCACGCAGATTACTCAAATCATGCATGAAACTGCATAATATGAAGCAAAGTAACTAGGTGTTATTGAGCATTTCAAGTATAGGAATGCATGATTGTTCAGTGAAAATTCATGAATTGATCTAACTTCTAATACGTAATGATCATGAGAATCCTCAGTCTAGTAAGTACTACTAAGTACTAAGCATTCAAATGACTGTATCGAATCTTACTAGTGGTAGACTGATTGAATGAGGGAATCAATGAGCAGGTATTATAAGAGTGACCACAAGTAGTCTGCAATCTAATGAACTCAATTCAACAGCATGATGCACTTACTATAAAGATTTCAGTCACTCTCCATTCAATCTGGTTCAATCGCTAGCACAATCACTGAGTGTATGGGTGTCAACTACTAACTAGTATGGTAAGTGAACTTGGGGTTCAAGTGAACTGAAGTTAACTTGAAGTATGAACTGCACATCGAACGCTCGTAGTAACTACCGACGTCCCCGACCAGCCCTGGCAACGCAGCGGCTTCAATGACTAGTACAGGACATTCAATCATCGTAATGACCTCGGAGCTACTGTCTTGTACTGTCTGAGCGAGGACTGAGTCGCTAGTAGCTAAGCAAATATGACAACAAGCTAATTCTACATGTTAATAGTGAGGTGGAACCTGAGAGAAGGAAGCGGACGGTCTGTTCAGGTCGAGTCCCGTCGCTGAGCCGAAGTCGGTGAATGGCTCAGATGCGTGAGTGCGGTCATCACCTACCGGCCTCAAACTCCTCAGCGAAATCTGAAGTAGAACGACTCATTCTCCTTCAAACGGCAGCTCGACCGCCCGTCATTGTGATCTCTAATCGTGACCACGATGTATGCTCTCACGGAGTCATGGTGGAAGCGACTCTGCAGAAACAAATGAGAATGAATGCTGCGGCGTCGCGCCGTGAAGTGCACCCCCCGGTCATAACTACTTCTTGTCAGACCTCGAAAAGAGCGCCACTGCAATGCCACGTTACTGCCTCCGCTTTAAATAGCATGTCCGGCCATACGCGGATAGGACATGAGAATGAAGCCTGCACATCCGCATAACCGTATCTCACTGAGATTCATTGATCAGGAAAAGGGCCTGTATGATTCTGTAAAAGACACCAACGAAGTCAACTTCTACATAGTTATGTACAGAGCCACTCATTTTCCATAATATCACCTTCGACCTCTATAATATCACATCAATTTTGAGCTGTCGCCCTGAAACATAATCATAACCTTTAGATAGTCTAGGGGCACTATGTGAAGTATAATATAGGGGAACTCCATATGTATAGAAATATATAATTGAATCTCGATATAATTTTTAATGAATATTAGTAACGAGATTTTGCATGAAATGGGGAATCAATATTAATCCCTTCATGATATTATGCAATTTCTGAATCCGTAAGATTCATTAAAAATACCATAATATCACACTTGTTCGTGTCTATTCATTGAGCGTTAAAATTCTCAAATCATAAAGATCTCAACCTCTAACCCTCTCTCAACAACTTAAAGTCTCACAACATTTGTAAATATTAATGTAATGAAAACATTTACTAAAACAGACAATGAATATTAGATTAAACCGTTTGCGCATTCCAACGGATTGGATAAAGGTGCAAGACTCCCAACATTTAGCAGTGTAAAAGGTATGTTTTTTTCACAACATATTGGTTATTTTGTCACTTGAACCGATTTTGTTAAAATGGCGTTATTCCGCTAATATGGCGCTTTTTGGGGTGCTTACAATGAAAAAAATGATGTCGGTTTTTGTCGAGTTTTGACATGATAGGGCAAATATTTCTCAACGGCCGTTCAAGAACAACAATGTTTTTGAACGGCCGTTTAGAAATATTTGCCCTTATACTGTGTCCAAAAGTCAAAAACCCAAAAAATGCTACTCATTTCTATTTGCCTCGCTCTCTTCGTACTTCCAGAATCTCCGGCTCCACTTGCTCCTGGAATAATGGATGTGAACAGTAGATCTGAAACCATAGCCTCTTGCTGCCTTTTTCTAAAGCCATAGAGCTTCACGAGTGCTTCATGGTTCTGATCACTTTTTTCGCATCAATTGTCAGCTGATTAGGGTTCGATTACTTATCGAAGTTTTTTTAATTGATTAGAATTTTGTGGTGTGTAGGAGGAAAGAATGTGTTTCAGACCGCCAAGAAGCGGGCCAATGGTCCCAAGTGCCCCGTCACAGTAACCATGGCCAATGGAACTGCTCGAAAGATCTCAATACCAGCATACACCCAATCCCCTTTCAAATGATGCTGATAAGGTAGAGAACAATAAAACTATATGCATCTCCATGAACCACTCACTACAAATCAATGCATGAACATTTTACTGGTATTGGCTTTTGGTACTAAATGACATGGAGATTTACTTTGGAGTCACACTTGAGTTTGTACTTCTGCATCACATTTGAGATGAGAAGTGCTTTAGAAACTTCCGTAGCTCTATTGTTTCATTTGCATTAGAATGGTACACTTTATACGTACACCATATATTTATTTGGACATTGAAAAGTTGTTGATGGAGGAAGGAAGCGTGGTCCATACCATCCATTAACTATAAAAAGAGTGTGTGGGCCTTGAAGCGGTAAGCGTCCAAAACCCAAGTTATAAAAGGATTACATTACACACTTAAGAAGACAAATATTTAAACGATTAACTTAAGTATTTCAAAAAAAAGCCTGTACACTCACTTGAAACATCCATGCTAGACTTAACATTGAGATTGTTGCAAAGAATGGTAAATTGTGCATTAAGTAATTCAAATTGTGTATATTTTTCTGAGTAATTAATTTCTCCAGTTAGATTGAAAGTGTCGTAAACTCGACTATAACTTCAGAGCAAATTACAATGTCCAAATCCATTTTCATGTGCTCAAGGTTTTCTCGCAATCGCAAATAGCCATTCTCCCTTGCTTGGACCTTCGAGGTTTAAACACCCCGTGCAATCATGTCTTAAACAACATATACTTTGGACTTTTGTCTTTTCCTCCATTTAATTTTATACATTATAAGAAAATCGGTTAGTAAGCACATCACCATATGTAATGGTGATGATTCAAATTGTGTGATACAAATGATAGACTGTAATTGCAAGTTGGCTTGTTGAAATGATAAGAACTTATGTTTTTTTGAGACAGCAGGCACTTTTGAGCGCTTCCCTAAACATTCTCAAACATCAACTTGGCACTTGCTTCACAAACATTTACTATATTATTATGACCATAGACCCTATGTTTTTTATCGGAGTTGCCCATCACTCTTTGTTTGCAAATAAATCAATAGTTCATTGGTGAAAGTTAACCCCTAAATATCCACGGCCACCTAAACAACTTTTTGCTATTTCATACACCCTGCGTAAATAGTTTGAAAGCAGTAAATTTTCTCAAGATTTTTATTTGTTACTCCCTATATTGCAAAGTATATGTGGTAAAATAGGCAAAGCCATTTTCCAAATTAAAAATCTTCATCTAGAAACTTTAGGTTTCAAGACTAGAACGGGTAGTTTAAATTTATTCTTTCTTGAATTTTGCTTTTTGGAACATGTCCATAAACAAATCGATACTTAAGCTGTGAAGTAACCCACGTGAAAGAGCTTGCCAATTCTACGTGGACACCCTCCAAAATTTTCAAAAATAATCTTGCAAAATTCTAGTAATTTCAAAGTTATTTCTTCCAAAATTCAAGATTTTGGAATATTTGCAAAAGAAACATTTCTTAAAATTCACAAACTTGTAAAGAGAGGTGCTTGTTGTTCGTATTTGTCTTGAACCAAATATATCTTATATGATCTTATATGCATGTTTTCCTATGTTTTTGTTTCTTGACCTTCTTCTAGAAAATAGTTTGCATGAAGTTCATAAAATTAAAACAAGTCTCCAAAATTCTACTTGAGGGTACCCAACTTGATTATGCATATGGGAAAAAATATAACTAACATATCTCTCGAAGAATGCCCGAAAAAACTTTTGCACCAACTTTGAATGTTATGATGTCACAAATGGTGCATATTCAGTAGTTGACATTTACATGATACTATAAATAGTCGGTGGGATTGAAATTTCACGGTTGAAACTACAAAGAAGAAGTATAGAATTTGCCCATACCTCATTTCTAAGGTGGTAGAAAATTGCAGCGTTTGGTTTTGGAAGTCCAAACAACACTTGAATTTTAGGAGTGAAACATGAGAAATGCTATCAAGGTGTACTTGACATCAATCTCTATGATTCATTAGTTGATTTCAAAAAACTTTACGACCGCAATCTTGCGACCTTGCAATTATGCAGCCTCATGACTCAAAATTTTACCCACATGATGTAAAATTTGTTACTACAAGGTTCTAAGGTTGAGATCTATATAACTTACATTACATTCTACTTATGACACTTTCGTTGACAATGTTCTCTTTTTGCTACAAATTAGTCAAATCATATAGGGTTGAAGCAATCATTTCGGGCCTCAGAAGTTAAACCCACCTATTTAAGATGATAGTTAAGCTTTAGAATATTGTTGAATACATTCACCTTCTAACATGTAACAATTTGATTATATGAAAGGTAAACGTTTTTGAAGGTCTCATAGTTGCGTCATTGTATGTTGAAATTTCTTATGAATTACTTTAACTTTGAACAACGAGGTTCTATATGGTTTTTTAGTCACTCAAAAGAGTACGGGCATTTAGGGGTTTAGTAAAAAAGAAAACTATAATACGTGTACGAAGGTGTCAATAGTATATGTATGAACAAATTTCTATGGTGGTATTGTCTCCTTTATTTGAATTATTTCCCATAAGCCTCTTTATGTGCTAACCCCTTATGAATACTTAAATCAAAGTGGCCAAATTATGAACTCTTGACATGCTCCTTACTAATACTTGAGTTTGCATAAAATGGATATTCTCACGAATCAAACTCACTTAGTTTAGGTTAAAAGTTCATTCTAACTTGATCTTCAATGTCTAATTTACAAAGGGATTTAAAGTAGTAGAGCTTGCTTGAAAGTAAATTAAACCTATAACTAAAGGTCAATTATAACATCCACATTCACATCATTGAACCTTTGTAAGATATCAACAATATATCATCACCTTCATGACACAAACTCAACTAGCTTATACACCTCCATTGCATATCCCCTATCCAAGTTCTCCCTACTACAACATCATGATTTTAAAAATACAAGACTATCAAGAGTGAACAATTTCTCTCTTTATCAATATTTGAATAACATCGTATACATCGTATACAGCTCAACCGATAAATTTTCATCCAAGTACCTATTTCATGGGTCGCCAAAGGTAGCAAGTCCTTAATCTAATCTGTTGTAAAAGGAAAACGACTTTCGTCCACTTGCTAAATGTAGCAGAGTCTTATCTCTTTAGCGGTATGCTCTTAGAGGTTAATATTTGTACTATCAAATAAAAGTAACTGTCAAAATTGCTTATATTTTCTATTCCTAGGAATAAAGATATGGTAGAAATATCATAAGTCAACAACTCTGCATACATGTAGTGAGGATAGGTCTTTTAGAGGTTTTACGGAAGTGACGAGATATAATTTATGATGAAACAAAATCGGAGATGTTCTGTTTGGTATATGATCATTCACTACAAGGAAACCAGCCCAATGTGACTGGGTGATATGACCGGCATGTGACTGCGTAGTCACCTTAGTCATTGGTTTAGTCTAAAATCAGTCCTACGAGGGTCCAGTCATGCACTAGTCATACATGTAGTCATATTTTTGAGGACCTGGGTGGGAACGGCTACGGGAACGCGACATATGTTCACCTGCCCGGTTCCCAGACTCATGCTCTGAGTGCTTACTATGTGTAGTCATAGTAATGTAGTCATATGGTAAGGGTATTTTGTTTATGTATGTCGTATTGTAGTATTAGGGTTGGTTCGGGTGACTATATACAATCACGTAGTAAATAACTGACTAATAGTAGTCATATATGTCAATCAGATGATTTTGAAGTCCTCTACACGTTGGCTCAATGGGTGAGTGATGTTAAATTGGAGTAGGTCCAAAATCCTCACTTCCTATCTTTCCCCTTACTTTCAAGATGCACGAACTAATTTTGAGATGTCAAAGTGATTGCAAAGTGATTGCAAAATGTTGTAGTCATGTGCGCAGTATTCTTTACTCATATTGGTAATGATCGGAAAATTACATAGTCAATTGGATAGTTTTCTCTACTTGTATTGGTAATGAACTGCCTTTCTCCATACCTCTCTAATTTGTTAATTGTGCAATCTCTGTGACTACTCCTCAGATGTGCCAAAATTCTACGGATAGTAGTTGGGCTCCTACACTCCTACTCTGCTGACTCGTCATTGTAGTCCGCCTCTGTATCCTTCATTTGCAGAGCAAGCTGCACCTCGTTGCTAGACAACTCCCTAGAACTTGATAAAATAGGTGGCATTGTTGTGGTATCATCAGTGACCTTCTGTGCCATCAATCCTTGAATTTCAGCATCGTCCCGTACGCTTAGGCAGTGTAGATCTGGTCTTCCCTCAGCCACAGAGGTCACTCTCACAGTTCGTGCCTCCTTGCGTAAAACAACCTTCCACCCTGGATGTGCGACATCGTCAGCAAAGAAGACTTGTTGAGCGTGAAGAGGAAACGCAAACGAATCTGATGAGTACGGAATGGTACGGTCTATGTTCACGAGAGTGAACCCGTATTCATCTCTCTTCATAGTTGCCCGTGGCCCAATCCATGTAGCTTGGACCCACTTACAATACAAAAAGATGTGATAACTCAAACTTTCCATAGTCAACACCAATAATCTCTTGACCCACCCCACGTACTCCACGTTTGTGAGCTCGTGGTTCTTGTCCAATCTCTTTGCACGGCAAGATTGTGAGAAAGTTGCAGCTACTCCGCTGTCGCACGTTGACAAGTCTACCTCTGCTCCGTGCACACGTATATGGTTCCCGTATGCATACATGCTGCGATAGGATTTTGCCTCACATGAAGGTGGCAAGACAAGGCCGAGAACATCTTCATCGACATGTGTGCTTCTTTGCCACATCCGTTGTAATCTGCAGCGAAGAAACCACTCGAGAAAACTCCTCCTTCCTTGCGATTGGTGGATACTCTACTTTTCTACCCCGTGATCGACGACGTATCTCCATACGTATTCTGTGCCGCGCTTCCATCTCCAAATAGTGACGTCTGCTTAGAAGCCACAGTGAATGGAAAGTTTTTAGATAACAATTCACAGGGAGCATTCAGAGAAATCGCCTCTGCAAAACATTCTCTAGTCATGTGTTGCAATAATCGGACTAGAATTAGTACGCAATAGAGTAAATGCATGACTGCACACAGTCACGTCATCCCTTCTAGACAAAGAACATGACTAAAGTAAGTGAAGCTTACTCTCTGTATGACTGTAGAGGCTCCGCGTTCGTGAGAACAAACTCGTGAATCCATGCCCTGAGCTCTGATGTCAAGAGTCGATATCGACCTGTACCCTCCACGACCTCACTTTTGGCTCCTAATTCCTCCTGATCGTCCCAGATCCTCATGCGTGTTAGCTCACAGTCTTGCATGTGTACTGTGCAAAATCCTAATGCCTCCTCTGTTATGTACCCCCTCGCCATGGATCCCTCGGGTCTTGCTCGTTGCCTAACATAGCCCTTTAGTCTCTTCAAGTATCGCTCAATAGGATACATCCATCGGGTGTGTACTGGACCACATATATCCAACTGCTGCACCAGGTGAATGGGGAGGTGTGACATGACATCAAAGAATGAAGGTGGGAAAACCTTCTCTAGCATGCATAGTGTCTCTGCTGTGTACTCCAATAACTGTTCCATGGATGATGGATCTACGGACTTTGCGCACAATCGTACAAACACACGACTAAGCCGCATAATTGCCACCCGCGTATCCCTGTCCAAGAGAGTGCGCAAACACAAAGGAGCAACTGTTGCATCAAGACATGGTAGTCATGAGATTTCAGCCCCTTTAAGTCCCCATCCGACGCAATGCACTTCGCAAGTTGGCCAGCGTAGTTTGTAGGAGTCTTCAAATTGCGGATAATATCCAAAAATTTCCCCTTCTCCTCTTTTGATAGTACATAAGAAGCTGTTGGAAGTACGATGGACCCAGGTTTCCTTCCAGGAAGCGGGTGCAGATGTGGTCGAATATTGGCCTCTTTTAAGTCTAGCCTGACCTTCAAAGTGTCGCGGACTCCCCAAATTGTTTTCATCACGTTCTCGCATATGTTTTTTTCACAGTGCATGGGATCCAAAACATGTCTAATGAGGAGGTCCTGCCAGAAATCCCAGCATAGCATTCAAGCGTCAGATTTTCTCACTATTCTATTGACAAATAATGTCAAGCATTCAGAGAGAAGATATAGGTCCATATTCATTCTTCTCCCTACATGTAGTGATGGATGTCAACAATTGCACTTTTCATAGTCAACCTTCTTATCAAGAATGTTACTAGATTTAGTCAACAATTTCAAAGTAGTTCTTGGAACCGGTGAATGCATTTTACACCGCCAATACGGCAAAGCAAGTACAGAGCCGAGAGCCGCTTCACCGGTCCGGTGAATGGGGTCTCCTTCTCCTCCACCTCTTCTTCCGTGTGACTCCTGCAAGAAGGTTACTCTCTCCCTGTGCATAGCACTTGATGTCACATCCTGTTAGAATTGGAGGAGGCGGCGGTGCTCCTTTTGACCATCAAATGCTTGCTTGATCTACGATAAGGATGGCATCTATTGAGATACTGCGGTGACCTAAATATATATTCTTTCCTAAAGCCTTTGACCGCCGAGTTGTAACATCTCGGCCCACACTCCGTACACGCTTTATACCCTTTTGTAACTTGGCGGATGTTAGTCCGCACGCACAAGGTTGTCATATCGGGCATGTTGAGGCAATCGGGCGGACAAAACGGACGTCTGAGTTGTCCCGGACGGACGGGCGTGCCCGCCCACCTTGTTTGAAGGGGGCGTGTAATTTTTCATGGGTAAGAAACTTTGCGGTAAAAAGCCACGTAGGATGTGACGTGTAAGTCCATCGTGGCGTCGGGCGGTGAAATCGTGCCATGGCGAGTGAACTTTTGTTAGGGCGAGTGAACTTTTGAGAGGCGGGTGAACTTTTGAGGCGGGTTACATTGGTGGCGGGGCGGGGGGGGGGCGGGGCGGGGGGGGGGGGGGGGGGCGGGGGGAGGGTAGGGCGGGGAGGGGGTAGGGGGGGGGGGGGGGTAGGGCGGGGGGGGGGTAGGGGCGGAGGGGGGGGGGAGGGCGGAGGGGGGGTAGGGGCGGGGGGGGGTAGGGGGGGGAGGGGATAGATAGGGGGGGGGGGGGTAGGGCGGAGGAGGGGGTAGGGGGGGGGGGGGTAGGGGCGGGAGGCGGGCGGCGGGGGGGGGGGGGCGGGGGGGGGGGGGGGGGGAGGGGGTAGGGGCGGGGGGGGTAGGGCGGGGAGGGGGTAGAGGCGGGGAGAGGGGGAGTAGGGCGGAGGAGGGGGGTAGGGGGGGGGGGGGTAGGGGCGGGGGGGGGTAGGGCGGGGGGAGGGGGTTAGGGGGGTAAGGGGGTAAGGGGGTAAGGTGGGTTAGGGGGGGGGTAGGGGGGGGAGTAAGGGGGTTGATGCGTTTTCATTATTTTTTTAAAATTTTTCTTGAATTTTTTTTCGAGAATTTTTTAAAATAGAAATATCGTAGTATTTACAAATTGATTCATGCATAGGTTGAGTGGTATTAGGCAAGGTATGCATATGAGCGGTTGGAAGAGTGAGGAGGGGTGGGAATAAGTAAATATGTGCACCCAAATCAAAACAATGTAATTAAATATGTCATAGGACTAAGTACACATGCATCGAATAAGAGAAATTGCCTTATTTTTCATACATAAGGCGAATGTAATGTAGTAAAAAGTAGAAAGCATGAATAATAATATGATATAATATAATTCATAGTGAATAACGATACAACGTAGATATAAGGAAATTATATATATTCTCACAACACATAATCAACTTCTCTATTTTTTTTTTCTTTTTCAATAAACTTATGCACTATAATAGATTAATAATAGTGTCTAATAAAGGACTACAATAATGATGAGAAGTTCTAAAATACCCAAATAGATAATATAAGTCCGTTCTACTTATTAAAACGATTTGATCGCCGCACCCTTTCAGTGGATGTACCCTCCATGTTGGGATCTCGGATAAGGTCTTGGAAAACAACGTCATCATCATCGGGCGCCTCATCGCACTGTGGGTCACCATCATCGTCAACGTCGTCGTTGTTGCCACGTTCAATATCATTGTCGTCGTCGCTACCACTTGAAGAACAAGTAGACTCATTGCGAAGAAGGGCTATTTTTTCGCCGTATAGATTTTCCTCAAGTCTAATAGGAGAGGGAGTAAGGACACGTGCTGCGTTTTTTAAATGTTGTTTAAATTTTTTAAATTTTTTTTAAATAAAATGTTATTTGAAGAAGAATGAATTAAACATAATACCACCCACTAGTACATTCTTTAGGCCTAATATAAATTGTGATCGTAAAATCAAATATATGATTAAACCATTAGGATGATAAATTTATTTGTAATATAGTATTGGGAAGAAGAATGAAATAAACATAATACCACCCACTAGTACATTCTTTAGTCCTAATATAAATTGTGATCGTAAAATCAAATATATGATTAAACCATTAAGATGATAAATTTATTTGTAATATAGTATTGGGAAGAAGAATGAAATAAACATAATACCACCCACTAGTACATTCTTTAGTCCTAATATAAATTGTGATCGTAAAATCAAATATATGATTAAACCATTAAGATGATAAATTTATTTGTAATATAGTATTGGGAAGAAGAATGAAATAAACATAATACCACCCACTAGTACATTCTTTAGTCCTAATATAAATTGTGATCGTAAAATCAAATATATGATTAAACCATTAGGATGATAAATTTATTTGTAATATAGTATTGGGAAGAAGAATGAAATAAACATAATACCACCCACTAGTACATTCTTTAGTCCTAATATAAATTGTGATCGTAAAATCAAATATATGATTAAACCATTAAGATGATAAATTTATTTGTAATATAGTATTGGGAAGAAGAATGAAATAAACATAATACCACCCACTAGTACATTCTTTAGTCCTAATATAAATTGTGATCGTAAAATCAAATATATGATTAAACCATTAGGATGATAAATTTATTTGTAATATAGCATTGGAAAGAAGAATGAATTAAACATAATAGAAGGTGGGATTGGAGAAAAATAGCACACATTTTAAGAATATCATTTTTTTTGGGACGTAGTAGCTCGACTTTGAAATAGAGGGGGGAATTGGTTTGTAGTGGGGCAATCTTGAATAAGAGAGGAAATACGGAAACTTCATTTCTCTCTTTCCTTGGATCCCCCCTTGGCTCCTTCTTCCACCTACCGGGTATTTTTAAAGTAATGAAGTCCAAACATTCCTCACTAAAGCCCGGATTTGGACTTTCCCGGATATAGTGGGGGGATTGTTTGACTTTTCTACGATTGTATTGAGAATGCCTTCCCTTCCCTCCTCTTCTTTCCCCTCACCCCCTCATCCTCACCCCCCGCATCCTCACCCCCTCACACACACCCCCTCACCCCACCACCCCCTCACCCCACCACCCCCTCACCCCACCCCACCCCCTCACCCCACCCCACCCCTCACCCCACCCCACCCCCTCACCCAACCCCACCCCTCACCCCACCCCCCTCATCCTCACCCCTCACACTCACTCCCTCATTCCCCTTACCATCTCCGCCCTACCCCCTCCCTCGGTACCCGCCCTACCCCCATGGTACCCGCCCTACCCCCATGGTACCCGCACCTCCCCTCGTAATCCGCCCCTTCCCCCGTAACCCGCCCCTCCTCTCTCACCCACCCCACGTAGTTTTGAAAAAAATTTGCCTTCTCTCTCACCAATCTTGTGTTTTGCAAACAAGCATCATTAATGGGATAAACAAATCCAAACATTCCCTCATTAAAGCCGGGATTTGGAGTATCCCGGATATAGTGAGGGAATGTTTGGATTTCCAATGATTGGATTGACCATCATTCCACTCCTCTTCCACTTCCTCCCCTTCTCTCCTCTTCCCTCCCCACTCCTCCCTTTCTTCTTTTCTCCTCCCCCTCACCCGCCCCTCATCCTCACCCGCCCCCTCATCCTCACCCCCCTCACACCACCCCCTCACCCCACCCCCCTCACCCCACCCCACCCCCTCATCCTCACCCTCTCACACTCACTCCCTTTATTCCCCTTACCATCTCCGTCCTACCCCCCTTGGTACCCGCCCTATCCCCCTTGGTACCCGCCCTACCCTCCCCTTGGTACCCGCCCTACCTCCCCTTGGTACCCGCCCTACCCCCATGGTATCCGCACCTCCCCGTAATCCGCCCCTTCCCCCGTAACCCGCCCCTCCTCCTCTCTCACCCACCCCACGTAGTTTTTTGAAAAAATTTGCCTTCTCTCTCACCAATCTTGTGTTTTGCAAACAAGCATCATTAATGGGATAAACAAATCCAAACATTCCTCATTAAAGCCGGGATTTGGAGTATCCCGGATATAGTGAGGGAATGTTTGGATTTCAATGATTGGATTGACCATCATTCCACTCCTCTTCCACTTCCTCCCCTTCTCTCCTCTTCCCTCCCCACTCCTCCCTTTCTTCTTTCTCCTCCCCCTCACCCGCCCCTCATCCTCACCCGCCCCTCATCCTCCTCACCCCCCACACACACCACCCCCTCACCCCACCCCCTCACCCCACCCCCCCCCCCTCATCCTCACCCCTCACACTCACTCCCTCATTCCCCTTACCATCTCCGTCCTACCCCCCTTGGTACCCGCCCTATCCCCCCTTGGTACCCGCCCCTACCCCCATGGTATCCGCACCTCCCCCGTAATCCGCCCTTCCCCCCGTAACCCGCCCCTCCTCTCTCACCCACCCCACGTAGTTTTTGAAAAAAATTTGCCTTCTCTCTCACCAATCTTGTGTTTTGCAAACAAGCATCATTAATGGGATAAACAAATCCAAACATTCCCTCATTAAAGCCGGGATTTGGAGTATCCCGGATATAGTGAGGGAATGTTTGGATTTCCAATGATTGGATTGACCATCATTCCACTCCTCTTCCACTTCCTCCCCTTCTCTCCTCTTCCCTCCCCACTCCTCCCTTTCTTCTTTTCTCCTCCCCCTCACCCGCCCCTCATCCTCACCCCCCTCATCCTCACCCCCTCACACCACCCCCCACACCCACCCCCCTCACCCCACCCCCCCCCTCATCGTCACCCCCTCACACTCACTCCCCTCATTCCCCTTACCATCTCCGTCCTACCCCCACTTGGTACCCGCCCCTATCCCCCCTTGGTACCCGCCCCTACCCCCATGGTATCCGCACCTCCCCGTAATCCGCCCTTCCCCCGTAACCCGCCCCTCCTCTCTCACCCACCCCACGTAGTTTTTTGAAAAAATTTGCCTTCTCTCTCACCAATCTTGTGTTTTGCAAACAAGCATCATTAATGGGATAAACAAATCCAAACATTCCCTCATTAAAGCCGGGATTTGGAGTATCCCGGATATAGTGAGGGAATGTTTGGATTTCCAATGATTGGATTGACCATCATTCCACTCCTCTTCCACTTCTCCCCTTCTCTCCTCTTCCCTCCCCACTCCTCCCTTTCTTCTTTTCTCCTCCCCCCTCACCCGCCCCCTCATCCTCACCCGCCCCCTCATCCTCACCCCCCCCTCACACCACCCCCCCCTCACCCCACCCCCCCCTCACCCCACCCCACCCCCCCCTCATCGTCACCCCCTCACACTCACTCCCCTCATTCCCCTTACCATCTCCGTCCTACCCCCTTGGTACCCGCCCTATCCCCCCTTGGTACCCGCCCTACCCTCCCCTTGGTACCCGCCCTACCTCCCCCCTTGGTACCCGCCCTACCCCCATGGTATCCGCACCTCCCCCCGTAATCCGCCCTTCCCCCGTAACCCGCCCCTCCTCTCTCACCCACCCCACGTAGTTTTGAAAAAATTTGCCTTCTCTCTCACCAATCATGTGTTTTGCAAACAAGCATCATTAATGGGATAAACAAATCCAAACATTCCCTCATTAAAGCCGGGATTTGGAGTATCCCGGATATAGTGAGGGAATGTTTGGATTTTCAATGATTGGATTGACCATCATTCCACTCCTCTTCCACTTCCTCCCCTTCTCTCCTCTTCCTCCCCACTCCTCCCTTTCTTCTTTTCTCCTCCCCTCACCCACCCCCCTCATCCTCACCCGCCCCTCATCCTCACCCCCCCACACCACCCCCTCACCCCACCCCCTCACCCCACCCCACCCCCTCATCCTCACCCCTCACACTCACTCCCCTCATTCCCCTTACCATCTCCGTCCTACCCCCCTTGGTACCCGCCCCTATCCCCCCCTTGGTACCCGCCCTACCCCCATGGTATCCGCACTCTCCCCGTAATCCGCCCTTCCCCGTAACCCGCCCCTCCTCTCTCACCCACCCCACGTAGTTTTTGAAAAAAATTTGCCTTCTCTCTCACCAATCTTGTGTTTTGCAAACAAGCATCATTAATGGGATAAACAAATCCAAACATTCCCTCATTAAAGCCGGGATTTGGAGTATCCCGGATATAGTGAGGGAATGTTTGGATTTCCAATGATTGGATTGACCATCATTCCACTCCTCTTCCACTTCCTCCCCTTCTCTCCTCTTCTCTCCTCCCCACTCCTCCCTTTCTTCTTTTCTCCTCCCCTCACCCCCCTCATCCTCACCCGCCCCCTCATCCTCCCCCCCCTCACACCACCCCCCCCCTCACCCCACCCCCCCCTCACCCCACCCCACCCCCCCCTCATCGTCACCCCCTCACACTCACTCCCCTCATTCCCCCTTACCATCTCCGTCCTACCCCCCCCCTTGGTACCCGCCCTATCCCCCCCTTGGTACCCGCCCTACCCCCATGGTATCCGCACCTCCCCCGTAATCCGCCCTTCCCCGTAACCCGCCCCTCCTCTCTCACCCACCCCACGTAGTTTTTTGAAAAAAATTTGCCTTCTCTCTCACCAATCTTGTGTTTTGCAAACAAGCATCATTAATGGGATAAACAAATCCAAACATTCCCTCATTAAAGCCGGGATTTGGAGTATCCCGGATATAGTGAGGGAATGTTTGGATTTCCAATGATTGGATTGACCATCATTCCACTCCTCTTCCACTTCCTCCCCTTCTCTCCTCTTCCCTCCCCACTCCTCCCTTTCTTCTTTTTTCTCTCCCTCTCCACCCCCTTACCCACCCCCTAACCCTCACCCTCCTCACTTCCCCTCTCCCCCCCCTGACTTTGGATTGACATCCGCTACCGGTATGTTTATTTTTTTATTGTCCTATCATGTTTGGAAGAAATTTATTAATTATTACAAGATTTAAAATAATTTTTTTCTCCCACTTAACTATTTATCAAGCTAACCATACAATGACACCATGATAATTAGCATTCACATGATCATATGATTATAAACACATGCATAGAGTGTGCCAACAAGTTTGCAAAAGAAAAGCATATGTATTTCAGTAGTGTTTAACGATATAGAAAAAGAGAAGTATATCTTGGTTGCTACATTAGAAAATCGACAATTAGTTCTCGTCCATTCCGCATTGCTTGGGCGGCGTCGGCATCATTCGTACCCTCCGCAAATCTTCACCCCGCCCAATCAAGTCTACAAAGCTGGCTGATCGAGTCCTCCTCGCAGCCCGTCTTCTTCAAGAATATCCCTCGAAATTGCGATTGTTGCATGGCTCGAAGCATGCGTCCGGTTTGGGGACTATGTTGTTCCATCGGAAAATCAATGCTTCGGTGGTGTAAAAGGTGCGCTTGATCGGATTCATCCGTTGCCCAATTCATCTCGTAATCCCCTCTCCTAACCCCTCTACCTTGCCCCTACCCCTCTACTCCCGCCCCTAACCTCCCCCCTCCCCGCCCCTAAAAATATTTTTAAAAATCTTTAAAATAAATAAATAAATAAATAAATAAATAAATAAATAAATAAATAAATAAATAAATAAATAAATAAATAAATAAATAAGCAACCCCCCCTTACCCCCTCTAAACCCCCCTCTAACCCCCAACAACCCCAACCTCTAACCCCCCAACCCCTAACCCCCAACCCCTAACCCTCCCCTTCCCCACCCCGACCCCCTCCCTCCCCCCTGCCCCCCCTCTCCCCCCCCCCGCCCCCTCCCCTTCCCCACCTGGCCCCCTCCTCCCCTCGGCCCCCCTCCTCCCCCCTCCCCCCCTCCCTCCCCTCCTCCCCCCTCCCTCCTCCCCCCCCCCCCCCCCCCCCCCGCCCCCCCTCCCCGCCACCCACCCTCCCGCAGCCACCCCCCTCCCCCGCCCCCCCCCCCCCGCCGCGGCCCCACTCCCGCCCCTAACCCCTTTCACCCGCCTGTCCTCCTCGACCTACGTGGCGCATACGTGGCGCATACGTGGCGGCCAAGTGGCTTGGTTTTTACCCAAACCCTTGCCACGTCCTCGTTTTTTTACCTAAATTAAAGTCAACAGAGGTTTGACCGTATCGGGCGAGCGAGAGCTCTATCGGACGGACAAGGCGGACGGACGGGCGGGCGGGGTGCCCGCCCGGTATGACAACCTTGCGTACGCAGGGAAGTCGTGAATGCACCAAAGAAGAAGAGCCCGCAATTTAAAATGTTGTCTACAAGGCTCTTGGACACATCTATCTACCGTACCCCTTTCCAAAGTTCCAAGAGCTCTTCAATTAGTGGAGTAAGGTACACATCGATGTTCTCCGATGTCACACTCTCTTTCCCTGGAATCAACAATGCAAGCATGATAAAAAATGGCTTTGTCGCTAGCCATGCAGGCAAATTATAGTTCACCAGGAGAACCGGCCATGTCGAGAGGTCGAGCGATCGTTTTCAAAAGGATTCACTCCGCCCGAGCCATCCCAAGCGTATGTTCCTATGCTCAGCTGTAAATTTAGCATCCAAAGACTCAATGTGCTTCCAGGCCTTCGAATCGGGGACGCAATCCATGTTACTCCCCTCCTTCTGATTGGCGTGCCATTTGTTAAGTTCCGCTAGTCTTCTACACCGGTACATGCGCTTCAGACGGGGAATCAACGGAAAATGGCGTAGTATTTTGGGGGATTTCGGCCGACTCCGACTTGTATCTCGAGGCATTGCACTTTGGACAGAACTTTGCATCCTGCAACTCATTCCTGAACAGACAACATCCATTGCGGCATGCATGTACAATATTATAAGACAGTCCCAACTTCACCACATACTTCCGGGCTTCATAGTGAGAACGGGGTAGGTAATTGTCGCTTGGAAGGAGAATATGCAGCAGTTGAAGTAGTTCATCGGCAAATGCATTCGATACTCCAAACACCGCAAAACAATTGAGTAGCAGGAGAGTTGAGACCAATCGACTTGTTGCGGCACCTGCAAAAAGAGGAGTTCGGGCATGCTCCAGTAACTCCTCCATTACATCTGCCGTATACTCCCCTTCCTCCCACAACATTGCGTCATCCTCCTCCACATCGCCTCATTTGGAGTACAATCCTCACGGTCTTCGTCCTCCAGGTTATCGTATCTAGAGAGGCACTCCATGATCATTCTTATTGCGTCCATGCCCACCTTGTCGTCCTCAAGCTGAGGAGGGCTTTCCCTGACTTCTTCTTCGACAATGTCGTTTTCCGCATCCACAAGACCCGCCTGAGCATAGCACACTCTTAAAATTAATCATTGAAAGTATTTTAGCATTGGACATCAAATGACTTGCTTATTACATCACATAGTTTAGACATACCAAAACAGACACAGTGAATTGAGGGTCCCTTCCAATGGTCCTTAGATGTTTCCGAATGGTTGCCCTACTGATACAACGACCTCCCATACAATTTTTGCATGGGCAACGGTAACTTGTTAGCCCCAGTCTATTTGCTTCTCTCTCCTCCAATTCCCAAAGGTCAAGGTCGTTTGCCATCCTCACACCACGGGTAGCCACTTGCAAATATAAAGCGGTCAATGGCACCTGCTCCTATACACACAACACGCAAAATCCAGCACATGAATTTCAATACCTTCATTACACTAGAATTAGGGTTGAATTTTGCAATCAAAGTCTAAACTCCGTCACTACCGTCAGTTACATGAACCAAACTACTGACTACTGAAGTCGCCATATCATGAAATTGTGTGACTGCGTACCGTCCCATAAACCAAACTTATGACTAACCTTTGTCAGATCGTCTTCACCACGCGTTACAACCTTTTTAACACCTAAAAGCAATAACTGTGCAGCAGTCTGAGCATCACGATACATCCACTGATTGAAGAGGACAAATTCAAAGAGAAAAACTAAAAACCGAATCATTCAATTTGAAACGGATCAAATACTTTCAAAGCTAATATTAACTATCACAAGAGAAGGTACCATAGAAACCGGAATTGCATGTAAAGGCACATGTAACAAATTGAAAAAACATCGAGTTTTTAGTGTAAGTACTTTTTCTCGGTGGATCACTTCGCACACTTCAATCAAAGATGCCCATGCTGAAACTTGACCATTACCGAGCACCTTAATTGACAAACAAAACTAACTTGGTAAATCAAGTAAACGCAAGAAGAAATTACATTAGGAACACTAGAAACAAGAGAAGAAACTACCTTAATCACATTTGCTGAAATTCTAATGCACTTTATGTGCACCTTGTTTATACTCTTCTCTACCATTCAAAGGATATCCGAAACCTACAGGCAATCGTGATAGTACGGACGCACGAGTCTCAACACTACAAGAATGGCATCACGCATTCGAATTAAAATAGACTCACACTTGAATCTAGCATGCGAGGTTGATATGCTTTGTGATTGCCTACAAGCACATGCACCAAAGAGCTAACTATTGATCTCGATATGTATTCAAGGATTTCGACTCAATGAAACCGTACAAGCAATCTCGCAATCAAGTACAATCTTTGTAAATTGACGGGGATCACGATCGGAGGATTCTTCAAATCCTGTTCTCGAGAAACGAATCCATTTTCTCACCGGAGGCGGTCATTATTGCTCTCGGATGTAAGGTGTTCGGCCAGATCTGTCTTGATCACATACAACTCCGTCTCGTGAGAATGGATGACATTTGCGACCCTACCACTTTACTGAGCCCTAAAATTAATGCGGTTTATGGCTTTGGCGCTCGTTTCAAAGATAGTGGTGCTACCACCTTGCATTAAGTTTTGAAGTTCACGGTGGCGGCGGATCGTACCCAATTTTTTCAAAATGGCGATTGCAAGGGCGCTGGATTTCTTCCCATGCATTCTGCTTTGTTGCTCCCTCTCGCGATGGCGACGCCCACGAACGCCGATGAAGCGCCTTCGGCGACCGACTCGAAACCTTCGAAACGTCTGCGCAGCGTCGCAATCCGAGACGCAATCCGAGGGATCCGAGGAAGTTGAGGAAGGATCGGCGAGGGACGAGGGCGCTTCTGATGCAGTACGAGAGGTGCGGCAAGATAATATACGATTAAACTCTCTCAAGCTACAAGAGCTCGGAGTCCCAATTCTCATGACACTGTTTTCGTGAACACAACCACGAAGCGGCGGGAGGAGAGGGGAATACCGCGAGGGCTCCTAGCGGCGCCGAAGCGGGGAGGAGCGGGAACATGCGGCGACGTCGATCCACGATCGTAGCGCCGGCGCCAGCTGACCTCCAAAACGGGTACAAACCCTAGCGAAACCCTAGCTACCTCTTACTCTCGATTTGCGGGAGCGTGAGCATCACAATACCCTATTGGTTGAACTACGAGACGATCGCCGCGAGGGTGGTGAACTTGTGCGTAGGGAGTGCGCGCCTCAAACAACCGCCACCAAAGCTTGGAAGGACGTCACGCAAGCGTAGGAAGAAGTGCACGGATTTCAAGAAACTGCGAGCGGCTCCGAAGAGTGGCACGGCAAGAGGAGAAAACGGAGAGCGATGAGGAGCCTGGCTATGGCGACGATCGGGAGGTTTTGCGTGTAGGAGTGCGAAGGCCCGGCAAGAATCGCAAAACTCTCGGGTGAGTTACATCATCGTTCTCACGAGCAAGTAAATCATTGTAGTCATGGTTGGAACTTGAGACAAAGCATTTAAGTAGCATGTTTACTTCATTATGCTTGAAATTGCATTGCCACATCGTCATGGTTGCCTTCAAATTGTAGTCATACTCCCAGGCTTTGTGACTACTTGTAGTCATGCAGGCAAATTTTCGAGGACACTGATTGTATCTAGAGAGGATGTCAGTCTGATGTTGGTTTTTCAATCCTACTGTTCGTGATTCATTTTTGTGGAACGCTCATCCACCCATCTCGTACCGACAAGTTCAAAATATGCAGTATGGATTGTTTTCGAGGACTGATCGATGATTGAGTAATCAAAGTGGAGATATCGATTAGCTCACTACCTGTAGAAAACTACCACTGCCTGGACTCTGATTTGAGGTGAGTTAGCTTCCAGGAGGCTGCCGTTAGAGCTCCAGAAATTTTCGAGGACACTGATTATATCGTGCCGAGGATGTCAAGCTGATGTTGGTCATGCTCAAGATATATGACTGATTTGTGAGTATTATCTTCGTTGCTCAAGATATATGAGTGATTTCATGCTCAAGGTATATGACTGATTTCCGTGCTCAAGGTATATGGTGATTTCATGCTCAAGATATATGATGATTTGTGAGTATTATCTTCCGGGGCTTGAAATTACATGACTGCTTTTTTCGATGGTGGCATGGATTCCCTCGGTTCGCTTTATTATACAGATTGGAGTGATTGCTTGCTCATGTTTCCCAAAGAAGGAGTGTTGAAGTGATTACGGATGGCGGGTTTCATGTTAGATTGATGTTGGATTGTTGGTTTTGCTTCCGAGTTCTTGTTGCGTGCCATCTTGTTGTACATGCTAACAGTGCGAGAGACTATGGATCGAGGTAGAATTAGTCAATTCTAGGATCTTTGGATCGAAGTGAGCCATGGTCATTACTCAATTAATCGGCAACAGTTCTATAGAACATATTAGTAAGTCGACTAGCTAGCTAGCACCGCACACGGAGAGCGATCTGAGTGATATATAAGGAAGTCACTATGTGAGTTCAAATGCGATAATAGTTGTAGATCGATCGGGCCACGAGTCGCTTGCTTGTGTCGTGAACTTGGAGGGCCACTGTTGCTCGGACTACGACCGAGCTCGGGCGCATCTCTTGAAGGTTGTTGACTTCCCAAAGCTTTGAATGAAGGCAAAGTTTTTTCAACGTCGGTGGCGTTGAAACGCATCTCTCGGAAAACACAGTTCTTTCCGAGTCAAAGAAGATGACGGTACATTTCTCATATATTTTTAACGTCAATCATCGGGTAGGTTTTGGCAAAGACTGAAAATTCGGATGAATCGAGAAACGAACCATCAGACCGATTCCCATCCATGGATTACGAGTTGACCACGGATGATACTTTCTGCGGTAGCCTCTTTGGGCCGCCACCGGATTCAAAATAGGATTTGGATCGGCAACTCGGTGGGAACGGAGAACGAGGCATTATCATAACCTCTCATAATACGAAGACAAAGTTAGTGGTAGATTACATGGCTTAGTGTAGATGATTCATTTTTCTGGAACGTAGCCCTGTTCGTGAGTGTTGACCATCTCGAAATGTAGTCATGGTTGAAACCTAGGTGAGTTAGCTTCAGTTGAGCAGCATGTTTGCTTCATTCTGATTCTGCGCGTAGGAGTTTACATTTACTTCCTTGAAAGCTGAGATGTGTTTACTTCCTTGAAAAGCTGAGATGTGTTTGCTTCCTTGAAACCGCATATGTGTTTGCTTCCTTGAAATCGCATATGTGTTTGCTTCCTGAAATCGCTGATCATGGTGGGTGTTTGATTGTGTCGCATGGATTTTGTATTTGCTTGCTTTGAAATTTTAGTCATGTTTCTAAGGTCTAGTGACTAATAATCACATGAATGAGAATTTCGACTACTAAACCCTTATCATGCTCAAGATGTATGATGAATAGATGACTATCAAACTCCATATATGTTTTGGATTTGTCATTGGTCCTAGTGACATGCACTGCAACAATGATTAACCTTAACGTTAACCGTGATTACTGCTGAACGCATTATGCAGGGTAGAGCACCGACAACAGAGCCATCACAGTGGGAGGTGCGCAAGCGAGGCCCAAGAAGTTCTCGAATTCCCAAACCCAAGTCAACAAGCCGTTTCCCGCAGCTAATCACCCCACCTCAACAAAGAAAACGTCCGAAGATGTCACAGGATTCACTATCAGGGGAGGCCTTTGATTACTGCGATGATGTTGCACCCGATCTTCATCCTGAAACGGGAGGCAACACACCTCCTTTGCGTGGCCAGCCTTTAGCCGTTCATCGGCATGGGTCCATTAGTAGCTTGGACTTTGAAATTGCAGAAAGACAGCTGCAACTATTGCAATGGAGGCGAGCAATGGAGTTGCAGGAGTCCCGGGCAAACTCCTCTACATATTCTCCATCAGAGATGACTGAGAGCTTTGGTCAACCTTCATATTGCAGAGACCAGAAGTCTAGACGACGGGTTGCTTTGAAGCAACAACAAGCTCACGAGGTCACAACCTTGCATACAGGAGGGCCCAAAAAACACCTTATTGAGGTGGATCTCAGAGGACGTCCGCAAGGACAGAATAGATCGTTGTGGCTAACTTGTCTTCGAGGTCATGCGCAGGATATAGATTTCAGCGAAGACAACTACAAGAATCTCAGCACTTCTATGTTGCTCGCTGTCAAGGAACGAGTGGACAACACTTTTGAGTACCATGGGGGCCTTGGCAAGGTGATGAGAGGAGGCTTTCCATAGCATTTTGAAGGGCCATTTGAAGGTGAAGAGATACCGAGTTGAAGAAAAGAATGCAAGAAGGGAAGGAGAAGCCAAAGCACATTCGGTATGACCATTGGGTAAAGTTGTCGAACTCATCTTGGAGGAAAAAACAGGCGTGAATCGGAGAAGCTGCGATCTGACCGTGTGCGCAAGTGAGGAAGCCGTCTTCACCGGGCGCAACGAAGAATATGTTCGAGCTAACTTGGTAAGTTTTCATTCTATGTTTTTATGTCATTCATCACAAGCATTCAACGCTTTCTAGACCGCCAAAGAAAGTCGGATGATCTTTGGTATTTGGAGACACTTGCATTTATTACGATTTAATTACGTCAAAAGTTCATTAGAGCTCTTGATCTCGGAGGTCAGATAATCTGTGCCATTGCGCAAACTAAGCTCCAAAATGACTAGGTGGAGTCATCAAAACCGAGTTTTCGCTTGTTCTCGGTCATCTCGAATCAAATTTGTGATTGTGTAGTCATCGAAACCGAGGTTGTGCTTATTTTCAGTCATCTTGTCCAAATTCGTGACTGTTTAGACATAGAGATGTTTGACCCAAGTTAACCCATCCCATTTCGAGACACGATTGACCGCAGCAGACTTATTCCTCGCCGCTTGATGTGTGTTGATTTGTGTGTCTAATTGTCGAGAAGCCTCATCATTTGGCACTAATCATGTACCACTAACCAGTGAACGTAGCATCTCTTGCGCAGGCCATTGAGCTGGAGAGAAGCCCAACTAGGGGTGAAATTGAAAGGGAGCTTGTACGGGTCAAACATGCCCCTCGAAGACTCATTCCGGGAAAGGAAACCTCACCGAGTAGCCATGTGTCTAATGCAACCAACCACAAAGACGATAGTGATTGGCGGAAATCCATTGAAAAGAACCTTGAACGCATCATGCAGCACCTGCAAATTCCCGTTGTCACCCCCACGAAGGCAGCAACTGAGAAAAGCAGATCCAGCTCAGATGCCACCGGCACCGACACTTCACGAAAGGCAGATGATGATCACGAAAGTATTCTAGCGAAGACAGTACAAATATGATTTTGATGTCTTGTACAAATATGGTTCTTGCAACATTCAATATGCCAAGGCTTTCGTGATTGATTGTAGTCATTGATGTAGAACAACTGACCAAGCTTGACTAGATGCAGTCATGAACGTAGAGTATGTGATTTTTATTAGTAATAAAGTTAGAATATGTAACTCCTTACAGTCCCCAATTTAGAACCTCTTACCGGTGTGATGGTCATAGCATTTGAACAAGTGACTAGAATGGTCAAGAAGGTGTGGCATTGTTAAACGGAACCACAAACGCTGCTCATGAGTAAAAGCAATGACTGAGAGGATCCCTATTGACATATTGCCTCTGTACTTAATTGGGATTGCAGGAAGTAGGGGAGCGTGAATTGCAGCCTGCAGATGCGGGTAAGGCAGTGGAGATTCCTGCAGTAGCTGACGTGAAGGACTCACGGCACAAGCAGAACTTTGAAAAACCCCGCAGAGGCACTCAGTTGCAGTGCACCAAGCGTGGCAGGAGGGAGAAGAACGTGCCCAAGTTGTGTACATGACTCGAAATTTGCGGGCTTCAAGACATGCAAAGGAGGACACTAGCACCCAGAAGAAAATGCGTAAGACAGAGGTTCGGAAGCTGAAGAAAGACCAGAATGAAAAAAAGAAGCAAATGCCAGTCCGGGGGAGCAAGGAGAAAGCTGGAAAAAACAAGGAAGGCAACATTGAGAGCCAGCAGAACGCGAAAGGGAAGAGGAAGAGAAACATGAACGCACAGGTAAGTGAACATGTATGTGTAGTAAACCTCATATTATCACACTTTTATTTCTAAAAGCTCCAATCCAGTCCCAACCGATCCCTGTTTTGTGTTTTTTTCTTTTTACTTTTACAGGTTGTACAAGAAACCTCAGACCCCGAGTTGAAGAAGGATGACCCTGTGAGACTGAAGAAAAATGTGAACGCACCGATGAGCTCAGCTGTAAGTGCCATTAGCTACATTGTGGAATGTTGTGTCTTAGTTCTGTATAAATTCAGTATGCCAAGTTCGTGACTGTTTGTAGTCATTTCCATGAATCGACTGACCATTCTTAACTAGAGACAGTCATAGAATTAGAACACGTGACTGAGATTAGTAATAACGTTAACATATGTGACTCCTCACAGACATAGAATTTAAATAAGTGCCACGAGCCTTGGAGCAGTACATCTGTGTATCAAGGCTCCGAATTTAGTCCCAACTGATCTTTGTATTCTGTGCATATTTTTTAATATAGGTTGTACAGGAAAGGGAGGACACAGAGTTCAAGAAGGGTGACCCTGTGAGACTCAAGGGACTTGAAGACGGGGAGGAGGATAAGGTTGTGGCAATCGGGAAAGTGCAGAATGTAGTGGGGCTTCTCTTCACGGAAAAACCATATTTGCGAGGAGCGATTGTACGTAGAAGTGGTGAAAAGCCTAGATGACGACTACAGTTTATTTGCTCCGGTAGATCTAGATGATCCTCCTGTGACCTTGGTAGGACAAGCAATAGGGCACTTTGTACTGTGGCCCACAGAGTTCATGGACATTGATCTGTCCTTCTCTCAAGCAATTTAGGCTGACCAAGTTCCACTTGGAGTGCATCCTGTTTGAACACGAATTCCCTCTTTCAAATGAATGTGTAAAAATCACTTGCTTGACCTGACGCAGTGCTCAGAAGAGCACGGCTGACTTGTAATAGTCAGCAGATCACAACATCACCCTAATCTAAAACTGAAATCTATGATTACACACAGTAAGAATGGCAGAATTGACTCCATGGCATACGTTTGCATTAGACTACGGACAGTTAAGTTCTAGTCAGATGCTTCTGATAAATTACTATACGTAGTGATCAAACCACTACTTTATTCTAAAAACACCTCACTACAATTAGTCATGTCCATTGAAAGATTTCAGCATGGAGACTATGTATAGTCATTTCGATGTGGCTGTACAGAGGTCGTGTCTATGTATGACTTAATGCAGTCACCATCACATTACTATGCGAAGTGATAAAACCGTTGATTTGAGCACTAGTATCTCACGAAAAATAGTCATAGCATTCCGAAGCTATTTGATTATTAGTGACTAGGGGTTGTCAAATAGATGTGACTTCAATCAGTCACGTTCTTCCAACCCAATGAACGACTAAATTTAGTCACCATCTCACTACTATGCATAGTGATGAAACTGGCATTATCTTGACTAATACCTCACTAGAAATAGTCAGTAATTTAATTAATATTTTCATAAAGATGACTACGTGTAGTCATACTGATATGACTGTATAGAGTCACATCGTCCCAAGTCCCACTGCAGGTCCCGTTTTGAGGTCCCAAAACACTGAGGGAACGCGGTATTGGGAACAAGAAGTGTCCGATATGACCCCTAGTCAGATTGTCCGAAGCGACTAAGCCAAAATGACTGGAAACAGTGCTAGTCAGATTTTGGTTTATACCCTATTGTGGTCATAAAACGTAGTCACATTGGGCTGGTTTTCTTGTAGTGATTGATAGCAAAACAGGAAGTAAAACCAAGATAATACCTAAGACCAACCTCCTTCAAATTTAAGAGTAGATATCTCTCAAAGTAACACATCTTCCCCATCACCACTATAGTCCACCCAACTATTGTGGGGGATCCTTGGACTATGTTGTATGGGTACCTCAAAGCCCTTTGGGTGGATACTATGTCAAGTATCTTCAAGGCACTAGTAACTAGCTAGAAACTAGCGTAGTTATAGTGTCGATACTCGAGAGGGGGAAGTAGTATTGTTCCGATTTCCCCTTCTCTGGTGGCCATTGAGATATTAACATTACGAACACACACTTCTCTCACGCCAGCCGCTTAGAAAAGGACCGGAGTTTCTATCTATCTATCTCTTCCTTATAGGGTGTGCTATTAGTCCAAGTCTAGAATATGGTCTACAAAAGATGTTGGTACTCCCTCCCTCCCTTGTAATTGAACAATATGTTCTCTCAAATCTATCTCTAGAGGTAGATTTGAGAGATCCTACTGGACAATAATAATGGGATAGAGGGAGTATATGGTAAGTTTCCGCTAGTATGAAAAGAATGATTATGAGGGGCTGATTGATGCTGCCTTGGGCGCAGCACAAGTGGAGACTGGTTCCCCTCGTGCGCGCAGTCCAGTGGAGGTATGAACGACCGATGTTCAACGAACGACGACGAACGAGGGACGAGAAATACGACCGTCGTCGTCCTGGAACAAGGGGGGACGCCCACCAGCCTGTCGCCCTTGAACGCTGTGCGCACCAGCACGAGCGAACAGAGCGAGAGCTTTGCCCCAGCCCAGCCAAAGCCAGCCCAGCCCAGCCCAGGGTGTGCGTGTTGCCGCGGAACGAAGGAATCGCTGACGGCCACGCTGAGCTTCCTTCTTTAAGCACCTGCTCCTCTCTATCTGTCTTCGATCTTGCCCCCTTTCTCTTTCTCACACACATCCCCGTAACGGGACGTCACCCTCACCTGCGCGCGTTTCCTGGCCGAGGGTTTCCTTGTCTCCTTCGGTAAGTGCTTGCCCTTCAGTGGTCGTGGCCGTTCTCTTTCTTCATTTCTCTCGCTATTTTTCCTGCCAGGGTTTAAATCAAGTAAGAACCCATCCTGAAGCTTTGAATTAATCTCGGTACAGCTGGGATCCAAATCTGATGAAAGGGCAAATGCCTGGCATGGCAGGAAATGAGTGTGGAGGATTAGGACCAGTTTGCCCCAGCGGCGTGCACATCGAGTGTGCGGTGGGTGGAAAGGTTGGTTGCATCTGCTCCTTGGTGCGTGCCTGCCAGCCTACCGTCTCTGGATGCACACTCATCCATGGCGCTTCCAAAACCCCCTGTGGCTTCTGAAGCATGGGCATGGGTTCAGCGATTTTGTCAAGCATGTATTTAGCTATCTTGTAAACTTGTGGACGTGGATCCTCGTCCGAGTGAGTTGAATCTATATTTCATGAAACAGAATGTTCGCTATGATCTGCAGCGAATGTGAATCCTCGGAGGTCTCCTTTTGTATTTTTTTTTGTACAGAATGACATACAATCGAAAATGGCTTGGTGTTGCAGATACTGTGCACACATGTGGGTGCCGGCAGTGGAGGTCGGAGTGGGGGAGTTGTTGTCCTGGATTATCAAAGGATGAAATGCTTTACGAGCTCGGATGCCGAAGTTATTCTTCTGTGCTTTTAGATAGCCGAAAAGGGGGGCTGAGCCTTACTCAGTCTACCCAAGAGGGCAAGGGTTGACTTCAGGGGACGTTCGTGGAAAGCAGAGGTCCTGCCATGACAACCACGGTTAACACTGATACCGAGGGGAAGGGGTGTTAACCCAGCGGTCAACAGCGTGGTAATGGGTGAGTCTCGAAACTCCGAGCTACCGAAGGCCTCCGAGGTTGTGCCGTGGGCTCGGGTACTTGTCAATGCTGTCTTATGATAACCACGGTTAGCTCCACGCAGTCAGACACCCAAAAGTCACACAGTCTTGCAAATGTGTTAGGGTTCTTATCAACGCTGACCACGGTATTCCTTGCTAGCAGATCGATTGTGCGAGAGAGAGAAGAAGAGAGAGAGAGCTTTACAGTACAGATATGGGAGAGGAAGGTTTCGGCTCTCGGCCGGTTTATTCAAACATCATATCGGAATACAAGTGAGTGTCAAGGTTGTCATACCGGGCGGGCACCCCGCCCGCCCGTCCGTCCGCCTTGTCCGTCCGATAGAGCTCTCGCTCGCCCGATACGGTCAAACCTCTGTTGACTTTAATTTAGGTAAAAAAACGAGGACGTGGCAAGGGTTTGGTAAAAACCAAGCCACTTGGCCGCCACACGCACGCGCGCCACGTATGCGCCACGTAGGCGAGGACGGGGGCGGGTGAAAGGGGTTAGGGGCGGGGAGAGGGGGGGGCGGGGGGGGGGAGGGCGGGCGGGAGAGGGGGCGGGGCGGGGGGGGGGCGAGGCGGCGGGGGGGGGGGCGGGCGGGGGGGGGGGGGGCGGGGGGGGGGGCCGGGCGGGGAGGGGGCCGGGGCGGGGAGGGGGGGGCGGGGGGGGAGGGGGGGGGCGGGTACATGGGGGGGTAGGGCGGGTACCAAGGGGGGTAGGGCGGGTACCAAGGGGGGGTAGGGCGGGTACCAAGGGGGGGGTAGGGCGGGTACCAAGGGGGGGGTAGGACGGAGATGGTAAGGGGGAATGAGGGGAGTGAGTGTGAGGGGGTGAGGATGAGGGGGGGGTGGGGTGGGGTGAGGGGGGGGTGAGGATGAGGGGGCGGGTGAGGATGAGGGGGCGGGTGAGGGGGGAGGAGAAAAGAAGAAAGGGAGGAGTGGGGAGGGAAGAGGAGAGAAGGGGAGGAAGTGGAAGAGGAGTGGAATGATGGTCAATCCAATCATTGGAAATCCAAACATTCCCTCACTATATCCGGGATACTCCAAATCCCGGCTTTAATGAGGGAATGTTTGGATTTGTTTATCCCATTAATGATGCTTGTTTGCAAAACACAAGATTGGTGAGAGAGAAGGCAAATTTTTTTCAAAAAACTACGTGGGGTGGGTGAGAGAGGAGGGGCGGGTTACGGGGGAGGGGCGGATTACGGGGGAGGTGCGGGTACCATGGGGGGTAGGGGCGGGTACCAAGGGGGTAGGGCGGGTACCAAGGGGGTAGGGCGGGTACCAAGGGGGGTAGGACGGAGATGGTAAGGGGGAATGAGGGGAGTGAGTGTGAGGGGTGAGGATGAGGGGGGGTGGGGTGGGGGGGTGGGGTGAGGGGGTGGTGTGGGGGGGTGAGGATGAGGGCGGGTGAGGATGAGGGGGCGGGTGGGGGGGAGGAGAAAAGAAGAAAGGGAGGAGTGGGGAGGGAAGAGGAGAGAAGGGGAGGAAGTGGAAGAGGAGTGGAATGATGGTCAATCCAATCATTGAAATCCAAACATTCCTCACTATATCCGGGATACTCCAAATCCCGGCTTTAATGAGGGAATGTTTGGATTTGTTTATCCCATTAATGATGCTTGTTTGCAAAACACAAGATTGGTGAGAGAGAAGGCAAATTTTTTCAAAAAACTACGTGGGGTGGGTGAGAGAGGAGGGGCGGGTTACGGGGGGGAGGGGCGGATTACGGGGGGAGGTGCGGGTACCATGGGGAGTAGGGCGGGTACCATGGGGGGTAGGGCGGGTACCAGGGGGGGTAGGGCGGAGATGGTAAGGGGGAATGAGGGGAGTGAGTGTGAGGGGGTGAGGATGAGGGGGGGGTGGGGTGGGGTGAGGGGGGGGTGGGGTGGGGGGGTGGGGTGGGGTGAAGGGGGGTGGGGTGGGGTGAGGGGGGGTGGGGTGAAGGGGGTGGGGTGGTGTGAGGGGGGGGTGAGGATGCGGGGGGGGGGGGTGAGGATGAGGGGGGTGAGGGGAAAGAAGAGGAGGGAAGGGAAGGCATACTCAATACAATCGTAGAAAAGTCAAACATTCCCCCCACTATATCCGGGAAAGTCCGAATCCGGGCTTTAGTGAGGAATGTTTGGACTTCATTACTTTAAAAATACCCGGTAGGTGGAAGAAGGAGCCAAGGGGGGATCCAAGGAAAGAGAGAAATGAAGTTTCCGTATTTCCTCTCTTATTCAAGATTGCCCCACTACAAACCAATTCCCCCCTCTATTTCAAAGTCGAGCTACCACGTCCCAAAAAAAATGATATTCTTAAAATGTGTGCTATTTTTCTCCAATCCCACCTTCTATTATGTTTAATTCATTCTTCTTCCCAATGCTATATTACAAATAAATTTATCATCCTAATGGTTTAATCATATATTTGATTTTACGTTCACAATTTATATTAGGACTAAAGAATGTACTTTGGTGGGTGGTATTATGTTTATTTCATTCTTCTTCCCAATACTATATTACAAATAAATTTATCATCCTAATGGTTTAATCATATATTTGATTTTACGTTCACAATTTATATTAGGACTAAAGAATGTCTTGGTGGGTGGTATTATGTTTATTTCATTCTTCTTCCCAATACTATATTACAAATAAATTTATCATCCTAATGGTTTAATCATATATTTGATTTTACGTTCACAATTTATATTAGGACTAAAGAATGTCTTTGGTGGGTGGTATTATGTTTATTTCATTCTTCTTCCCAATACTATATTACAAATAAATTTATCATCCTAATGGTTTAATCATATATTTGATTTTACGTTCACAATTTATATTAGGACTAAAGAATGTCTTTGGTGGGTGGTATTATGTTTATTTCATTCTTCTTCCCAATACTATATTACAAATAAATTTATCATCCTAATGGTTTAATCATATATTTGATTTTACGATCACAATTTATATTAGGACTAAGGAATGTACTGGTGGGTGGTATTATGTTTAATTCATTCTTCTTCCCAATGCTATATTACAAATAAATTTATCATCCTAATGGTTTGATCATATATTTGATTTTACGTTCACAATTTATATTAGGACTAAAGAATGTACTGGTGGGTGGTATTATGTTTATTTCATTCTTCTTCCCAATACTATATTACAAATAAATTTATCATCCTAATGGTTTAATCATATAATTGATTTTACGATCACAATTTATATTAGGACTAAAGAATGTACTAGTGGGTGGTATTATGTTTAATTCATTCTTCTTCAAATAACATTTTATTTTAAAAAATTTTAAAAATTTAAACAACATTTAAAAAACGCAGCAGACGTGTCCTTACTCCCTCTCCTATCCCACCTCCCACCTCCACCCCCCCTTTCCCCTCCCCTTCCCCCTTTCCCCCTCCCCTACCCCCCATTATCCCTCCCTCTACCCCCCCTTATCCCTCCCTCTACCCCCCTTATCCCTCCCTCTACCCCCCTATCCCTCCCCCTCTACCCCCCTATCCCTCCTCTACCCCCCTATTCCTCCCTCTACCCCCCCTCTATCCCTCCCCCTACCCCCCTATAACCTATCCATCCCCCTACCCCCTTTCCCCTACCCCCTACCCCCTTATCCCTCCCTCTACCCTCCTTCTACCCCCCTATCCCTCCCTCTCCCCCTCACCCACCCCCCCTCACCCGCCCCCTTCCCCCCCCCCCCCCCCCCCCCCCTTCCCTTCCTTCCTCCCCGCCCCCCCCCCTTCCCCGCCCCCCCCCCTCCCCGCCCCCCCCCCCCCCTCCTACCCCCTCCCCCCCCCCCCCCCCCCCCCCCCCCCCCCCCCGCCCCCCCCCCCCCCCCCGCTCCCCCCCCGCCACCACCAATGTAACCCGCCCCTCAAAAGTTCACCCGCCCTCTCAAAAGTTCACTCGCCCTAACAAAAGTTCACTCGCCATGGCACGATTTCACCCGCCCCGACGCCACGATGGACTTACACGTCACATCCTACGTGGCTTTTTACTGCAAAGTTTCTTACCCATGAAAAAATTACACGCCCCCTTCAAACAAGGTGGGCGGGCACGCCCGTCCGTCCGGGACAACTCGTACGTCCGTTTTGTCCGCCCGATTGCCTCAACACGCCCGATATGACAACCTTGGTGAGTGTGCGTGCTCAGTGTATAGCGCAACTATGTTTCTACGATGACTACCCCAAAACACGAGAGTCCCTCTCTCCTATTTTCTACAACCTTTTATACTACGGCTGCCGCGGATATCCCTGAACCCGAACGGTGCCCCTTATCGACTGCCGAGGCATCTGCGATTTAGCTCGCTGGTGCCTCCACCGAAAACTCTTTGCTATCCCGTTGTTGCTGGCCTTGCTCCCGCTTTGGCCGCCGTGGTTACCCGATGACGTCAGTCGGGTAACATTTTGCCCTCCCTGTGAGAGCGCAATCCGTCCCGGATTGCTCAGTGCCGGGCACGTCGCTCCGCTGGTCGCCGGTCGGGACGAGTGCATTCCGTGGCCATTCTTTGTTGTCGGCGTGGTGGGAGGTGGTCATCGCACGCCCGATCGGATGGCGCGGCAATGCCCCTGTGAAGCAAACGACGGTTTCGGATTGTATTGGCATGTTCATGGATATCGTGGACCATTTTGCCCAGCATTTTGTTACAACCTGGACACTGCACGTCGCTAGCCGTGTGATCTGCAAAACGCTGGGCCAAATCCGGGTTGTTGTTGAAGTACTTTTGAACTTCATCGTGCGCATCCTGGTACTCCTCATCGGCATATTTGTCATTCTCACGTTCCACATGCCATGTGTTATCATCGATAATCGTATCAACGCTTTGTCGGTGAGATGCAAATGAAATTTTAGGGGTTACCGGGGTTGATGGTGTCTTTGTGGGACGTCGTTGTGGATGACGGGCGGGTGTCTTTGGTGATTGCTCCTTCTCCTCGGCTACCCTCGGCGATGCCTGGTGTACGCTCGGTGTCGGTAAGGTGTTCCGGGATGTGCACGCGATCGAATCGCTGCTCCTCCGGTATGTCCATACCTTGATCTTTGCTGATGCTCTCGCTCGCACTGCGGTGTCATCCTGGGCCACTATCTCGGGAAGTGCGGTGCCGCGGTCACTGTTGTGAGGGCTTGTTGTTGCTCGGTAACCATGGTATCCGTGGGCGATTGGTGTCTTCATGGCTGGACTCTTGCCATTCGCCCTCGTAATCCGCGTTCAGCTGTAACTTTGTGAGTGTCTCCTCAATGCAGGCTGCTACCATGTTGACTGCGATGTCGTCTGTCTGCGAAGGCTCCCGTTGGATTGCCCTGAACAATATCTCTCCCAACACTGCCGCGGCATCGTGGACCCAAGCCTGCTTGTTGGCTTCAAAGTTCTCCTCCTCGATAACCAAATTTTTGCGCCTCTCCTCCAAACTTTGTGCCTCAGGATTCGAAGGATTAGTATCAATCAAATTTCGGCACTGCTGTGAACCCAAAAACCACCATGAGGTGGCATTTGGTCACAAAGGGTTTTGAAGAGCAAGATTAGATGAGAAAAGAAGAGGGGAAGAAGGAAGACAAGAAGAAGACAAGGAAATAGGGAAGAAGAAGAAGAGAACCACCGGCCGGATGGCTTGGAAGTGGTCTCTACTCTTTTGATTGCTATTCCTTCGTCTTAGGTCCAAATGGGGCGTGCCATAGCTTTTTGGAAAGCTAAGCTCAATGTGCACACGCTCCTAAAATCTCAAAGGCAGAAGATCAACGAGCTAAGACTGGTTGCTGTTTGACTGTGGCGGTTTTTGCCACTGCCGGGGGGAAAACTTTTTCAACACCTCAACTTTGGAAGCTCATATCTCCCTCTCTACAACTCGGAATTGAGCATGCTTTATACCATTGGAAAGCTCTACTGGAGCTCCATCTAGTGTAGAAATCTCAGAGGAGTTGAAGAAAAATCGAGTGAGTTATGGGGGAAACAATCTGGCTGGCTTTCATAGGGCAAGAACAAGCTCTTTATCTTAGTAACAAAGGAACTCAATAAGGAGGAGGAAGATGAGTGAGGCGAGACAAACATTTTGAGAAGGGCTCTCCTTCTCCTAACTACTAACACTTCAACAACAAGATCATTTTGAGAAGGGCTCTCCTTCTCCTAACTACTAACACTTCAACAACAAGATCATTTGGAGAAGGGCTCTCCTTCTCCTAACTACTAACAATTCAAGAAAGATGATCAAGGTGAACAAAGAGGAAAAGGAGGCCCATGGCCTTCCTCCTCCTAACTACATAGATGAATAGGTAGGTGAACAAAATGGAGGAGAAGGAGGCCCAAGGCCTCCCTTCTCCTACTCTAACCTAAACTAAGAGGAAATGGAAGAGGTGAAGATAGCTTGGAAACAAGCTATTAAGTACCAAATGGGAGCCGCCAAAGAGGCGGCTCACCATAACCCTAACTAAGGCCTAAGCCCTAACTAAGGCATGGATAAATGACCGCCACTCCACGCGCTCCGTCCTTGAAGCCTCCATCCTATCAACGAGTTCATCAATGGATGTAGCTCCCACATTGTGAGAGCGTGTAAGCTCTCTTTTGCTTAAGTGTTACTAATAATGGATTTTTATTAATGAATTGTTTGCAAACCATGACATCTTGAGGTAATTTGATGAATTTATGATAATTGAGTTTTGAATGCAATAGGTATATTAAAGATTAGTTGTCGCAAGGCCTTTGGTAGATTATTTAGCATCAATTTTGAGCTTAGTTTAGATTAGGAGTGATTGGTTCGATAAGGAAGGACTAGAGGAGGTAAAAAGCCCCCTAGTGGATCCTTGGTTCGATAAGGAAGGACTAGAGGAGGTAAAAAGCCCCCTAGTGGATCCTTGGTTTGATTAGCGTAAGAATTAGGGACTTGGAGTTGGGTTAGAAATTTACCATGGGCCTTGTACAAGTAGTCTTTGATGTCCTTGTTGTGTTTGAAATTTGGTTGTTGAGAGATTCATTCATCTAACCTTGTGGTAGCATGTGGGAGCTACATCCATTGATGAAGTCGTTGATAGGATGGAGGCTTCAAGGACGGAGCGCGTGGAGTGGCGGTCATTCATCCATGCCGTAGTTAGGGCTTAGGCCTTAGTTAGGGTTATGGTGAGCCGCCTCTTTGGCGGCTCCCATTTGGTACTTAATAGCTTGTTTCCAAGCTATCTTCACCTCTTCCATTTCCTCTTAGTTTAGGTTAGAGTAGGAGAAGGGAGGCCTTGGGCCCCCTTCTCCTCCATTTTGTTCACCTACCTATCCATCTATGTAGTTAGGAGGAGGAAGGCCATGGGCCTCCTTTTCCTCTTTGTTCACCTTGATCATCTTTCTTGAATTCTTAGTAGTTAGGAGAAGGAGAGCCCTTCTCAAAATGATCTTGTTGTTGAAGTGTTAGTAGTTAGGAGAAGGAGAGCCCTTCTCAAAATGATCTTGTTGTTGAAGTGTTAGTAGTTAGGAGAAGGAGAGCCCTTCTCAAAATGATCTTGTTGTTGAAGTGTTAGTAGTTAGGAGAAGGAGAGCCCTTCTCAAAATGTTTGTCTTGCCTCACTCATCTTCCTCCTCCTTATTGAATTCCTTTATTATTAAGATAAAGAGCTTGTTCTTGCCCTATGAAAGCCAGCCAGATTGTTTCCCCCATAACTCACTCGATTTTTCCTCAACTCCTCTGAGATTTCTACACTAGATAGAGCTCCAGTAGAGCTTTCCAATGGTATAAAGCATGCTCAATTCCGAGTTGTAGAGAGGGAGATATGAGCTTCCAAAGTCGGGGTGTTGAAAAAGTTTTCCCCCCGGCAGTGGCAAAAACCGCCACAGTCAAACAACAATCAGTCTTAGCTCGTTGATCTTCTGCCTTTGAGATTTTAGGGGCGTGTGCACATTGAGCTTAGCTTTCCAAAAAGATATGGCACGCCCCATTTAGACCTAAGACGAAGGAATAGCAATCAAAAGAGTAGAGACCACTTCCAAGCCATCCGGCCGGTGGTTCTCTTCTTCTTCTTCCCTATTTCCTTGTCTTCTTCTTGTCTTCCTTCTTCCCCTCTTCTTTTCTCATCCAATCTTGCTCTTCAAAACCCCTTGTGACCAAATGCCACCTCATGGTGGTTTTTGGGTTCACACACATGCTACCACAAGGTTAGATGAATGAATCTCTCAACAACCAAATTTTAAACACAACAAGGACATCAAAGACTACTTGTACAAGGCCCATGGTAAATTTCTAACCCAACTCCAAGTCCCTAATTCTTACGCTAATCAAACCAAGGATCCACTAGGGGGCTTTTTACCTCCTCTAGTCCTTCCTTATCGAACCAAGGATCCACTAGGGGGCTTTTTACCTCCTCTAGTCCTTCCTTATCGAACCAATCACTCCTAATCTAAACTAAGCTCAAAATTCATGCTAAATAATCTACCAAAGGCCTTGCGACAACTAATCTTTAATATACCTATTGCATTCAAAACTCAATTATCATAAATTCATCAAATTACCTCAAGATGTCATGGTTTGCAAACAATTCATTAATAAAAATCCATTATTAGTAACACTTAAGCAAAAGAGAGCTTACACGCTCACATGGCTTCTCGCTACCCATGATTCCTCGTTCAGGCTAACAAGGATGTCGATGTTCCTTCGCCTTTGTCTCTTTCCTTGGTGACTCCTTCAAGCGTGGATGTCATCGATGAATGTCGATCTGTTTTTTGCCGCTTAGTGGCTCTGCAAAGATCCCAGTTAGCGCGGTTAGCCTCTTCTACCTTCTTGATTGCTTGACCTAATTCCTCCTCCCTTTTGCGCAATTGTGTGTGTAGGTCTGTGTGGCTTTTGCATGACGGTCCTTCTCCTCCCGTATTTTGCCTCTCTTTGTCCCTCGGTAGCTTGTAAGTGCCGCAGCACTTTATCCACACATGCTGCCATGGCCGATGCTTGTGCATCGAGTTGATCTGCGAGTGTGCCTGCGTGGGTGGAGGGGCCTTCGTCATCTGCTCGCTGTCTCTTGTTCGGGTTTGGTGCCGCGGTGTCCCTGATGGCTTTCATGGGTGACGGTAACTTGCGGCGTTGGATTTCCACGAAAGTTGCCATCGGTGGCAATTTACCGTTTATCTTGTGATACTGAAGATAGCGCATGATGTAGGTGGACAAGAATGGACCAATGGGGCTGGAGTACTCCGTGAACCTCTGATGGTTTTGCAGCTCCAAACGCAGGTGATCCTCGAAAAGCATCCCCCAGTTCACCTTGGCTCCTGCATCTGCGAGGAAAAGCAGCTCCAACTGTGCGGGCAAAATGTAATTGCAATTGCACCGACAGTATATCTGACTGATGATGCCGCGGATGCGTGAAAACCAGGGTTCCTTGAGCATTGCTCCTACCGCGTATGTGTCATATCCTTTTTCCCTTGGCTCCAACCCCGGTAGCCTCCGTGCTATGTCGGGCTTTTGAAAGCCACGTCTTACATCGTCATTTGTGTGATGCGGTGCCATCCCACCCATATTGGTGATCTGAGATATGCCGCGGATATTCAGTACTTCAACGCCATCCACGATGCCGGTCGGGTAAGGTCCTCATGACTCTGCGGCTTCATGTTGTCCACGAATTGCCTGCAATGGTGAGCGTTGAGCTTCCAGGTCTTCATATCTTCCCAAAATTTGTGCAGGCGGTGTTTCGTGTCCATACACCATCGATCTGCTGCGCCAATCAAGGAGGTGCCGCGGCATGAAGAAGGGCGCCTCGGGCTTCCCCTTCTGCGGAGTCACATTGCGGCAGCCATGGTTACCGAGGAAAATCGTGGTGTGTCGGAGTTGTGTAGCTCAACTGCACAATGGAAAACTTGATGGAGAGCAAAAGCGGCGGCAGTAGAGAAGAAGGAAACGATCTTTGCATCTTTGCGGCGCCGTGTGTGTCTTCAAATGAGGACAGTGGGTCTGCAACGGCCATTTGCCATCCTCGGTTTCCGCGGTAGTGGAAGTAATTGGCGGCTGAGTGGGATTGATGACTGCCGGTGGCCATCGGCCAAAAGCTATTTTTATGGTGTGCAAGGCCTTTGATGGCCTCGGTGGCTAGCCTATGCATTTCGAGGGGGTCGCCTCCTTGGCTAATGATTTCCACGGTATCCCTGTTATTATCACAGCTATCATGGCTTTGTTTGTCAAAAAAGGCCACTTGAATGTGATTTACGTAAATAAGGGGCATACTTGCCCCTTGGGTAATTGGGCTAACTGTGGCATCTTTGGTATCCGACCGATTACTGACCGAGAAGACCAAAAACAAGACAATTTTACTTATGCAACCAAGCAAAATGGTTCGCCTTCGGGTAACGTTCCACGGAGATTCAGTGAAGTGTGAAGACCAAATGAAACCGGACCAACAACCTATGGACGCTACAACGACGATAAAACGTTCTAATCTACCGGATTAGGGAACTCGGGAATTAAGACCCAACTAATACTTAAACCCAAAACCCCAGGGTGACCGGTAGATTCCGATCCGGTTGCCTTCCTTACAACTCGATTAATATTCGGCGGTTAGGGCCTGTTCGTGTGGGGTGATTTAATTTAACCTCCGTGAATCCTCGGAGGGGTTCTTCTGTGAGTTTTCGATGAGAGTACGGAAGGGGCACTCTCCTCCGGTTGATTAGGGTGACTGGAATTTCACCTATACTTGTATCTCTCTCTCTTTCTCTCTCTCTCGGGGTTCCTCCCTTACAAGCGCCGCTACCACTTGATAAATTCCCTCAAACGGTAGGTCACACCGCGGCCGTCCGGTTCTCTCCTTCTTCCCGAGCGACACAACTTGTGATCCGTCTGCGGTGAGTAGCATCCCACTACTCGGCCCACAAGATTTCCTACTACGCACCCGGTGGTTAGTGGTGTCCGGGATTGGGGCTACTCCTTCGTGGACTTTCCTCACCCGAATATCCCATCCGGGGTGGGTCTGCGGGGTGGCTTTACTCACCAATCCCGGCTCTCTGTCCGATCCGGTTAGAGTCACGACCTCCCCTCCCTTGGGCACTTGCTACAACTCCTCCAGGACGTTCGGACTCCTCTCACTAGGACCTCTTACCGACGGTGTCACCCCTCCGGTTATTCCCCTCTCGGATATCTCGGACTCGTGACTACCAGACCAACAAGGGACTTCCTGTATCCACTACCGGTTTCCAAACCTCACCTTGCACAAAAGACCAAGCAAATCACTCGCATGCACACACACAGCAAGGACGCAAAGTTTAGATGCAAAATTGAGCCTTTACTCACGGGGGGTGGATCGCGGGGAAAGACCCGAAGGACTCCGCAGAGCCTTCGGTAAGTATGAAGGTTCGGGTTTCCCGGAAACCCTATCAGATCCGGAATTCCCGGGTCTCCGAGATTTCCGGGTGAGTGGCCAAAAGGGCATCTACTATTTCTAGCTACTTCTAACCTAACTAATGACTAACTAATCTTCTTTCGGCGGCGCGGGGCGCTCGGGGGTTGACGGCGGGTATTCCTCCCGAAAGTGCCGCCAACTCGCGGGGAGGAATCGCCTCCCGATCACCCCGAGTGTAGAAGTAAAACCTCGGGTTTTCTTTGTGTCTTCCGATTCTTCCACCGTCCCGGAGTGCCTTCAACTTTGAGGGGGGGCGCGGGATGGACTTCCTCTTCTTCATGCGGAACCACGGGCTCCTCCTCTGTTGTTCTGGGGGCCACGGGTTCATCCCGATGACCTGTTCACCCGGATCTCCGACCTCGTTGTCTTGGGCCTCCGGGTGAGCCGCTACTTCCTCGATCCGCTCGGGAGGTCCCGACCCTTCTCTGTGGCACCGTCAACCAGGATCTCATCCGGTTGTTGAGAGGGGTTCACCTCCCCTTCCACCACTGCTCCACCTCGGAGGGACCGGGTAGTCCTATCTCACCGGGGTATCATCTCCCGAGGGGAGTTGCGCCTGTTCTCCTCCCTGTCCTCCGAACGCCACCATCGATCGGGATCCTCTGCTCCTCTCGAAACGGGCGGGGATACTCCTTCCACCTCCATGGGCACGGCCCCTCCGTGGGCACCTGCGGGGGTGCGATTACCTCCCCTTCCGGGAGGGCTTCCACGAATCTCCACGTGGGGAGGGCCCCAACAACCTACCCGTAAGAGTCCGGAACTCTTTTAGGCTTTGGTTGATGCCGGTTGCGTGCCTCTGAGCGGCTCCGGGGATTGGGGTGATTCACCGATCCCAATCCGAGCATCATAGAAGGCCGCCTTCGTTTGAGCCTCGCATCCGGTTGCGGCACCTTCAAGATGGAGTGCGGACCGTCCGATCAATGTTCTCGCAACCCTGGAGTGCGGCCTCTCCGCTCCTCCACAACCCTCCGAGGGCTTCCACCTCCGGATGTGCCTCCGTGTCCGAGGAGTCCGATCCACACTGGACTCCCACGGATGCCTTCTCCTTTGGCCGGGCCTTGGCACAGACTCTACCTTCTCCCTCCTCGCCTTGGCCGTTTCATTTGCATCTCCTCGGCCAACTCCGGGTACCTCTCCACGTTGGGGGTCCAGGAAAACCCGCTCGAGTCGCGCCGAGGGAGGTGAACAATTGTTCATTCTCCTATCTACCTCTTCCATGGCCACCGGGATGGGGTGGAGGATACCCTCGCTGGGTATCCGGTAGTAGGGCGGGGAGCACCGGGGTGGTGTTGCCCGCCCCGGGGTCACAAGTCCTCGTGGGATGACTCCGAGCGCCACCGATCTTTGGAGTGGCCGGGCGGGGTCACTCCTGCTCCGGTAGCTCCGGTCGGGGAGGTATGGCTCTCTCGGGGTGTTCTCTTCCTCTGCAATGAGCAGCCTCCTCTTCACCTTGGTGGTGGCTCTCGGGATCGGCTCGCTATCGGGCGAGAGCCGGATCCGCCTCGGTGAGGGGTCCGGACTTGGGGCACGCTCCTCCTCGACGGCCCTGGTGTGCCACCGGACTCGTGACCTCTTCCTCTTCTTGGCCTTGCGCTTCGGGTTGGGTACTCTCCCTCCAGGGGCCTCTGTTCGGGTGGAGGCACCCGCAATAGCCCTGCGCATGACCACCTCCTCATTCGGGACCTCTGTATCACCGGGGTGGGATTCGGACGGGAGAACGTCTTCTCCCAAAGCCGGTCGTATCCTTCCTCCTCACCCCTCGGGATGGTCTTGCACTGTCGAGGTGGGGCTTCCTCTTCCTTCTCTTCCTCGTCATCCTCGCTCGGCCCTCCTCCTCCGCGGATTGGTCTCCACCCGCCTCGGCTATCTCCTCGCCCTTTTTCTTTGGGCTCTTGTCCTCCGGATGAGGGGGACGATCTCTTCTTCTTCTTCCTCTTCCTCCTCTGCATTCGGCATGAACAGGGAGGGCATTGTCTGAGAATTCCGGGTGGGGTTCACCCGGCTACTTCTTTCTCCCTGGGTGGCCACCCGGGGTGCTGTGCTGGGTCCGGCTTGGCTGGGCCCCACCGCTCTGGCCTGTCGAGTGGCGGGTTCGGTGACCCCTCCAGTCGGTAGCCCGGACTTGCTCCATCTCCTCCCCGGACTCGGAAGAGGTTGGTCCCTGCGGATCTCCGGATGGGAGGTCGTGCTTCTCGTGCCAGTAGAATATCTCCCGGTCGGTGAGGATGCCGTGCCGTTGGTAGAGGTGGAAGATGTAGGGGGCCAGTGGGCACCCCTTCTGATTCCCAATCTTCATCACCTCCCATTTGTACCACCTCGCTGATGATGTGGTGCCACCCGACCTGCATCCGTCCATCGTAATTCCCCAAAATAGCCTTCATCAGCTTCACGGTGCAGGTGGTCGGCTTGTCGGCCGAGTATGGGGAGGAGAAACCGGAGAGGCGCGTCACCCGGGGGTCCTTGCAGTCCTCCGGTTTGAACCCGTCTTTCTCCGTTGGCCCCTTGCGGAACCGGTTCCTCAATCCGTCGTCGCCCTTCTTCTTGATGTAGCCGATCGGGGAGTCCGGGAATTTGTAAGTCGCCCTCCAATGGCGAGGTCCCCAGTTATCCGTCTTCCCCCTCAGGGGGTGTGTCACATACATCTCGGGGAAGCGGTGGGTGACGGTCTCCTCGATGATGGCCTGGTCCGCCAGGTCCCACGGGGCATCGTACAGCCCGGCGCACCCCATCCGGAGGAGGTCATCCTCAGCTCCGCCTGGTGCAGTGGCAGCTCGGGCACCTGCGGCTTCACCGACTTGAGGGGAATCGGCATCCCCAGATCGCCACGGGGCCACCTCCCTCCTCTTCGGCATTGCTCCGGTCTCTCCGTAGTCGCCCGGAACTATTCTCTCCCCGCTTCCCTGACCGATTCCGGTAGAAACCCTACTTCCGAAAAACCCTAATCTCTCCAAACTCTGCTTTTCCAACACCCTCGGATCGCTGAGCTCTCAAACTCGCTCTATCTCTCAAAACGCGCGGACTGGAATGGCTGAGAATGGAGGCGGCGGCTCCTAATAACAACAAACCGGAACTCTCCTTCCGAGACATCATCACCCAGCGCTCGAGACGTACACCGGGAAGTACCCCGGTCATCATTGAGCCGCCGGTGATTATGTCGGGCGCCCGCGAGTTTTCCGGCCCTTTCTCCGGGTCGACCGGCGGCCCCAGTCATCAACCCGGTAGGAGAACCGGCCCATCCGGGCATCTCAGGGTATCAGCCGGGTATCAACCCGGGTATCCGGTAAGCTTTAGAATCCCCTAAGGTTAGCCGGAAGAATCCTATCACAAAAGTACTATCTACGAACCGGGTTAAGCAGGCCGGTTTTTTATTCCTACTTGCTAAATCAGCTATTTTACTCCTAATTAATTGCTAAAAACAAAAATATTGGAGAACAGGGTTCGACAGCTGCGTTAACAATGGTTGCCTGGCTATCGTAGTTGTTGTTGTTGACCAAAAGTACTGTATTATTTGGCAGAACTAATTGTACCCTGTAAGGTCCGTGCCAAATTGTTCCTAATTTGGATTTTCGGATTTTTGGATCTCTTGGACACCATAGTACCATATCCCCTTTTTGGAATATCCGAGGAGGCTTAGTTCCTTGGAAATACTTGGCACTAAGTTCCTGTCTTCGTAGGATATTTAGCCTGGCATCTCCCCGGAATTCTTCCAGTCGGTGTAGATCCTGTATACGTGCTGCCAAGACGCGGTGAGGCTGATAATCCCGAGGTTGCATGGACTGGAATGTCGGTACAATGTACTCTGTCGGTAACAGCGGCTGCACTCCATAAACTAATTCGAATGGGCTATGCTAGGTGGCTGCGTTAGTAGCCACTCGGTAGGCCCACAGCGCAGCGGGTAGACAGTCATCCCAATCCCCCTGGTTAGCCATCACAAATTTGCGTAGCATGGTTAAAATGGTCTTATTGGTTGACTCTGCTTGTCCATTTCCCTGAGGATAGTATACTGTACTTGTCCTGTGTTTGATGAGATGGTTGTCCATAAGATCTTCGATGACTGCGTTGACGAAATGTGTGCCTTGGTCTGAGACAATCTCTAAGGGGCACCCGAAACGGGTAATGATGTTTTCATAGAGAAAAATTGTTGTTACCACCGCAGTATTGTTACGTAACGGTTTTGCCTCTACCCATTTGGTTGTGTAATCCGTGGCTACCAAAATATACTTGTATCCCTGCTTTGTGGCTGGTTTAATTGGACCGACAAAATCCAGGCCCCATCGCTGAAATGGTCCCAACGGTGGTATCGATTTGAGTGGTACTTTCCCTTGATGCTGAAAGTTGGTGGTTGCTGTTTGGCAAACATGGCAATTTTTAATGTATGCGTGGACATCCTTGTGTAACGTGGGCCACCAATATTTGGCAGCAAGTATCTTTTGAATTGTTGTGTACGGTCCTTGATGTCCGCTGCGAAGCGTGGAGATTATCGATGACTTGTTCTTTGTTCCCGGTGGGTACGCAGAGCGATTTCGGATCGGCGACTTTGCGTCTGATTTATTGTCAATCATTGTATAGGGTAGCGTAGTCCGCACAAAGTTGACTTTATGGGTACCTGTGATCCCATTGGGAATCTGCCCTTGGCTCAAGTAATCCATGATGTCTTTACGGTAGTCGGTCGGTGCTTCCGTGGTAACCATGGAGGCCTGCAGTGAGGCAGCTTGTATATAAGGCTCATTAAATGAATCATCAATGCCTTCTTCGGTAGCATTGGTATCGCGGGAGAGGTAATCTGCGACGATGTGTCGTTTTCCTGGCACAAAAACTACTTCGAAGTCATATTCCATGAGAATCATGATCCACCGAGCGACTCTTCCGGTGATCAAAGGCTGGTTTACCAAGTAAGATAAACTGTGATGATCCACCATGAATCTGAACTTGTTTCCTAACAAGTAATGTCGAAATTTCTTGACTGCATAGACCATCGCTAGCGCTTCTCTCTCCGTGGTTGAATAATTCCGCTCTGCTTGGTTCAATAACCGGCTAGCGTATGCCACCGGTTGATCATGTTTGCCGTTGATATTTTGTGCCAACATTACTCCCACGGCAATTTTGGAGGCATCTGTGTGGACGTGGAAAGGCTTGGTCCAGTTAGGCGCCAGTAGTATCGGTGCCTGGGAATATGCCTGTTTAATTTTATCCAGCGCTGTCTGTGCTGCCGGAGTCCAATCTCTGGGGTAGGCATACTCAGCATGATTTAAGGCAACTATCGGTGCCATCAGGTGTGCTAGCTTTTCGATGTACATTCTGTTGAATTGTGAGACACCAAGCAATCTCTGGACACCCTTTTGATCTTTAGGTGGGGTCATGTCTAGGATATCTTGGATCTTGGATGGGTCGGGGAGTTTGCCATATTTGCAAACAATATAGCCTAAGATGACTCCTGCGAAGAAAAGAAACATGCATTTGTCGGCATTTAGGCTTACCCCGTTTTCCCTGCATGCCTGAAAAATTTGTCTTAATTGGCTAACATGGTCTTGCATTCGCCCGTACACCGTGCCATCATCTAGATATATGCGGAAGAATTTTTTCAAGTAAGGGCGAAAGATCAACTCCATGACACGTTGAAATGTCATGGGTGCGTTTTTTGCTCCAAAGGGCATTCTCTCGAATTGGTAGGGACCCCATTCCGTGGAAAACGCGGTTTTGCTCTTGTCTTGCTCGCCATGGCAACTTGATAGTAGCCGGAAAAGCAATCCAAAAATGAATACATCTCATGTCCCGCTACTTCGTCAATAATTTCTTCCATGTAGGGTAAAGGGTAGTGATCCTTTTTGGTTGCCGCATTAAGTTTACGAAAATCCACACAAATTCGCAAGGCGCCATCTTTTTGGGAATAATTACCATCGGAGAGATGACCATGGTGCCGAGTCTACCGGTGATATAAACTTGGCCTCAAGCGGCTTTTCTAGCTCGCTTTGACCTTGACAAAGCATAGTTCGGGTTCATGCGGTATCTGCGTTGTTGCACTGGGTGAGCATTTGGTACCAGATCTATGGTGTGCTCGGCTATAGTCCTCGGTATCCCCTTTAAGTCTTCATGTGACCAGGCAAAAATATCGCGGTATTCTTTGAAGAGCGCTATAGTCGCTTGTTTGATATCATGCGGTGCGTCGGCGTTGATCTTGACATTCTTTGGTTCGTTTTCGGTGCCAAGGTTGACCAACTGTACCTGCTCCGTGGACCCATGTGTCCATCCGGTTATTATTTGTTTACTTAAAGCTTCGGTTGCCGGGGTTTTATCAATGATGACTTCTTCGGATACCTCGTTGGTGAACCTGGGTGGGATATCGAGGGTATCTTCTTCTGAAACTACGGTGGCCAAGTGTATCTCTGCCAGTGGGATTAGATCAGGGTCGGCATGGAACACCAAAGCTTCTTGCTCGTGCGTGAGGCCTTTCCCCCAGGCCGTGCCAGCCTGATTCCTGATCTGTTTGGCTTTTTCTCGAGTGATACGGCTGTCCACGGGAATGATCATCGTTTTCCCGTATCTTCGAATTCTAATCTGATTTATGGCCCAGTCATGAATTGCATTCATGTCCCTTAACCAAGGTCGGCCCAAAATCATCGGGAAGTTGCTGCTGTCCGGCATGTCGATAACGACGAAGGTTGCCGGTGTAGAGATACCGTGAGTTGTGATGGCCACGGTGGAAAGTATCCCTAATGGGGTCACCGGGGCATCATTTGCCATTCTCAGGACGAACTGTGCTGTCCTGGGGTGTGGTAGTCCCAACTGTTGTCTTAGGTGATCGCTAATAACGTTGACTCCGGAGCCTCCATCAACTAATACATTGGTTAGCTGGTGTTGTCCCAATTGGACATGTATGACGGCGGCATCGGTGTCTATGGTTGTCGCATTAATTTCCACGGTTGTCGTGGCCGTGGTCGGGATTTTGTGCATATTTTGCAGGTATGTTTGCAATTCCGGGCTGATTTTCAACAAATAAGCTAATGTGATGCGCACATCGGTTTTTTCTAATACCTGTTGTAGATCTGGGACCACCGCTGTTTCAAGGTCGGTTTGAATTTGTGTTCGCAGATTGTTCAGTCGTTCCCAATGTTGTCCTGCGAATGGCTTGCGATGTTCTATGACATGTTTATCTGCTTCATTTGAGGTAGCTTTAGATCTTGTGGTTACCGCGGCGGTGCTTATGGTAGCCACGTTAGTGCCGTGGACTTCGGTGAGTGTAATTCCCCCCCTCCTGTTGCCTACATTAGCGTCGGTGCTGCCGGGGTGAGTTTTGGTGTCCGCGGTAGCACGGGTGTTGGCCCAACGCTGTCTCAACACAGGGCATTGGCTTCGTCTGTGGTGCGGGGATCCGCATTCCCAACATCCATCGTTTCTGCCAGGCTGAAAGGCGTCCACGTCGACTTCCTCTGGATACATGGACGCTGCCTTAGTTCGTGTTGGTCGAGTATCTTCCGTCTTGACGGGCGCATTTGCAAACCAACAGCGCCCTGCATGAAGTTTGCCGCAGGTAGCACATGGTGTCGTTGCTGCCCGGCTAGGCATTCTTGGTGTTGGTAGTGGAAGCAACGGTGCCTGTGTTTTATCGATGACGCTAAATTCCCTGCTGATGTCATTGGCAGCTGTGAGTATGTCCTGTAATGTTTTGACACCGCGGATAATGATGCCTTGTTGTATCCACGGTAGTAAGCCCTTTTTGAACCATTCACAAAGGTAGTCTTCTTCAGGCCGTTGGCTGAGTTTGTCGGCCAGCTGCTTGAATCTGTCATAGAACTTGTCGACAGGTTCATTTCTTTCTTGCTGTATGTTGCCTAAAGCTCGGAGTATTTCCGAGCTTGTCTTTAGTTTTCGAAATTTTTGCAAAAAACTACGCTCCATTTCTTCCCATGTTGGTAGCAAATGCTCAGTCTCGAAATCGATGTACCAATTGATGTGGTTACCTTGGAGTGTGGTTCCGAAGATATTCTGTAAGTCTTCGGTGCTGGTGACACCGTTGGTCCGTGCTATCACCTTAAATCTGCGTACGTGCCAATCAAGGTCACCGGAGTCGTCAAAGACTGGGTAAGGTATCTTTGGCAACTTGATTAGTCGTTCTCGTTCTCTGGATGCCATAGAAGCGGTCATGGCTGGGTCAATTGGCGGTAGCTGTGATGGTCCGGCCAGGTTGACGATGGGTGGAGCAGTTGTAGAGGTTCCCCCCCTTGGAGATAATGTGAGTTTAGTAACTCAATCTTGGCATTGGTGGCGTCGTTTTTTGCCGCCAAATCTGTCATTTGTTGTTTCATCCACTGGAGCAATTCCCTTGTGGTATCTTGGTCATCTTGGGGTGCGGCCTCCTCAGGTTCCGTAGCTTTTTCGGTTGCTTTTCGTGGAGGCATTGTGTTCTGTTTGGAGTTTTTATTTCTTGTTCTTCGGGCCGACTCAACATTCCATCCCCAGCATGGTCGCCAAAATGTTGTCCTGGGTTATCAAAAGATGAAATGCTTTACGAGCTCGGATGCCGAAGTTATTCTTCTGTGCTTTTAGATAGCCGAAAAGGGGGGCTGAGCCTTACTCAGTCTACCCAAGAGGGCAAGGGTTGACTTCAGGGGACGTTCGTGGAAAGCAGAGGTCCTGCCATGACAACCACGGTTAACACTGATACCGAGGGGAAGGGGTGTTAACCCAGCGGTCAACAGCGTGGTAATGGGTGAGTCTCGAAACTCCGAGCTACCGAAGGCCTCCGAGGCTGTGCCGTGGGCTCGGGTACTTGTCAATGCTGTCTTATGATAACCACGGTTAGCTCCACGCAGTCAGACACCCAAAAGTCACACAGTCTTGCAAATGTGTTAGGGTTCTTATCAACGCTGACCACGGTATTCCTTGCTAGCAGATCGAGTGTGCGAGAGAGAGAAGAAGAGAGAGAGAGCTTTACAGTACAGATATGGGAGAGGAAGGTTTCGGCTCTCGGCCGGTTTATTCAAACATCATATCGGAATACAAGTGAGTGTGCGTGCTCAGTGTATAGCGCAACTATGTTTCTACGATGACTACCCCAAAACACGAGAGTCCCTCTCTCCTATTTTCTACAACCTTTTATACTACGGCTGCCGCGGATATCCCTGAACCCGAACGGTGCCCCTTATCGACTGCCGAGGCATCTGCAGTTAACTGCTGGTGCCTCCACCGAAAACTACTGCTATCCCCGTTGCCGCTGCTGCTCCCGCTTTGGCCGCCGTGGTTACCCGATGACGTCAGTCGGGTAACAGGAGTGGTGGTGCGGGGACCTCCAGAGGACTTGCCATACACCATCAAAGGCCTCAAGCACAACTCCATTGCAGTGCCGGATCTTGCATCCGCCGCTGAGCATTACCGATGCGCCTTCGGAGCGCAAGTCAGTACTCCAGTGGTAATCATCAACTCTTCACCCACTTTTCACAATTACTCACTGGATTGAATGTAAATATGAGCTCAATCATCCTCTCTTTCTCATCAAAAGGGTCATGAAACCTGCTTGTCCTGTAGAATTTTGTATTTCACTGGTTGTATGGGCCCATTTGACTTACCCAAAGTGGCATTCTGTCCCACAACGTTGTGTCTTTCGGTGGCATATTTGGTTTTGCTTCAAACCTCACGAGCACCCATCACTTCTCTGTAGTATCACTATCACTATCTCTTTTCGCTTAATGGATTTGAGCTTGTTGTGTAAATAGAGCTCAAAAGGGTGAGCATATGTGTGTGAATGCTGCAGGACCAGGTGGAGGAGGGTGTGAAAGTGGTGTATGTGAAGCTGCCGAATGTAGCCATTGAGCTGGTGCATCCGCTGAAATCCACTAGTGCAGTGGCCAAGTTTCTCGTGAAAAACCCCTCCGGCGGCATCCACCACCTTTGTTTTGCGGTACGTTTCAATTGCTCAGAAAGTGTACTCATGGAAAATTATCTCAGATTCTATCCTTTCGAAGACCTTTCTCATGAAGGACCCCCATTCTCATCCTCAAAGATCGATGCTCCAGATCATAATTTTCTTTGATTCGCATGTGCCGTTTTGAGATCTACTCGTGCAGAGTAAGATTGGGTTGTGCTTTTCTCTGCTATTGAGTTCTATAAGCTGCCTGTACATTTTTATGGTTTCTCCTACTTTCTACTTCGGAACTTATCATCTCTCATTCAGGCGCACTTGGGTGATATCGTGGGAGCGCAGCGTACATTAGCCGACGTCGAGGCGTTGGTGTTGTCCTCTCCAGATCCTGACATGAGAATCTTGCTCGCACACAACAGGGGGATCTTGTACGTGGCGTTGGGGAAGTTCCCAGAAGCTATTGCGGAGTTCGACGCCGTCATAGCTGAAAATCGCAACTATATTGTCTCTATCAACAACAAATTAAACTCTTGACCCTTCTTTCTTTCTGTGTACGTTGGAATTGCGGCTCTGCAATCCAAGTGGCCTCGAGCATTGGTCGAATACACAATTGTGCCACAATAGCAAACATTTATAGTGAGCACTGAAATTTAGTAGGGCTGAGATTGAGAGGCACAGCATCTTGTTCATTACCTTTGAATCTCGTGCCATGGGAGAAAGACTTCTACCTCGGCTTGTGTTGAGTAGTTGTCTGAAGCTCATGGTGTATGCTATGGGATAAAGATTGTTACCTCGGCTTCAGCTGAGTGATGATAAGAAGCCCATAGACTTGATCTCCAGTGCATGATCGATGGTCGCCTCCAAGTCCTCTCGAGTCCCTTGCTTCAATCGAATATCTCACATTGTTACCAAAAGGCCACGCAAAGCAAAAGATTCGGCGCTTTTTTGTATTTTGTGCAAAAAAACATTCAAAGAATGTCAAAGAACATTTGAATAGTTCTGAGACATGGGCGTTTGGTATTTGTTGATGACATTTTACCAAACTTGCAACAGCATGGTGTAGGTAAGAACTCTTTAAAACTCCTACTTATTGATTGAGTGTTTTATTGATTGAGTGTTTTATTAATTTCTCTTTTCATTTCTTTTCTAGTTTCTTTTCATTTCTTTTCTAGTTTCTTTACTCATGGCTTTGCTGATTTTGCAGATTGGATGGATAAATCTAAACAGATTATCCACTGTTTTTTTTGCTCTGTAAATTTGAGCATTGAATGTTCTAATTTACTAGAGCATGCTTTAAAACATGCGTCCATCATTTCGGAACCACCTAATCCGTCCCAAGTATATTGGGTGAACGGTGTAAAACCATCAATCCACCATGTTACACAAAGCATCCAAACTAAGAAATTTTGGTGTGCTTTTAAAATTGAGGTGATGGGGGCGCACCATGATGAGGTTTTTGCACCTGCATCCTTGGTAGACCCAACTGGTGAGTTGGTCTACCTTAACAATGGTGTTTTTACACCATTGGAGTTGGATTTTATTCTTAAGGAAGCTCATAGGCTTGAAAAGCATGCCAAACCAACTCGACGTGGTATCCACAAGTCTGGGAGCCGTTTGGTCTCCTTTGGTATCCGTTATAAATACGGTACCCTTTCATGGTAAGCACTTTGCTGTGGTTTCCACTTTGCTGTGGTTTCTAGTTTGCTGTGGTTTCTACTTTCTTCTTTAGTTTGGTGCTGTTGTTTCTTGTTTAGCAAATTTGCTACTATTGTTTCTTGTTTAGGTTGATTTAATTTGCCTCTACGTGTGCTGCGCAGGTACAAACACCCCAATCCTAAATGTTATACAAGATCTGAATTGTTGGTGGCTGCTGTCTATGCGGGGTTGGAGAGGCACTTCAAATCCATTTTTCAGCATCTATTCAAAATAAGGGAAGTTGAAGGGGTGACCAAAGGGGAAGGGTGCATGGGTGGTTCCCCATTCACAGGTGTCTCTATTACTAGAGACTATAATTGTAGCGTCCACAATGATGCCAATGATTTCTCATATTGTTTCTTTGTTTGGCTTGGAGATGGTACGCTACTCTCATCTTTTCTATTCTGTTGTACTTTATTAATTTCATCAATTCATCAATATTTAATAGTCTGTTATACATAGACTTACACATTGTGCATTTTGGGTGTACTTTGGCACAGGCAGTGTAGTAGATGGAAAAGGAGTGCATTTCCATCTACCTGAGCTTCAAAAGTATTTCATACCCAAGGCTGGGGATGTGATGCTTATGAAAGCAAGTTCGGTACAACATGCAACACGTACAACTGGCCCACGGGGTCAGTTTGCTTTAAATGTGTACATGCAGGCTTCTTTCTTCCCTATGTGGCGCACTGTGCAGGAAGATATGCGGTTGATTCAGAGTGGTAAACCGGTATCTGAAGCTAAGATGAAGTTGGTGAATCATTGGATTACCAACAATAGTGCATATGAAAAATATAGCAAGTGATTTGATCTTACTTTTTATCTTAGTTTTTTGTTATTACCTTTCCAAGGTCATGTGCGAATTGGTGACCGAGGAGTTCAAAGACCATGAAGTGAAATCATGAATGTGTTAAGTAAATTGGAGACAAAGTCTTGGGAGTTGGAATAAGAATTTTTGAACAGAGGAGTAATTTTACACAAATTTTTGAAGAGAAGGTGTTCTAAACACGTAATCAAAAGTGTAGACTTATCCAAAAGAAACAAAAGAAACACTTGGACAAAACTTGTCAATGCTTCCATCTCATTGGTTCTACTGAGGTTTTAGTGAAGTTGAGGTCAAGTTTAGGTTCACTCCTAATTACTTTGAGGTGAAATCATAGGAGGTAGGAATGGGCCGTTGGTAGTTTAAGGTGTTACCCACCTTATTGAAAGTCTTATGTATGTACAACTATAGTGCTCACAACAAATTTTGCATCAATCGCACATGATTATTGTTTCTCAAATGTTTGAACATGTTACTTATCAGATTTTTAATTGTGAACTATATTAATACCATTAGATGCAAAAATATGGGTGAAAGTAGATATGACTTATAGTTCTTCAAAATCTTGCTTCTAGAAACTTAAAAATAAGTCTACATAAGTCCACTCCACATGATCTATGAAATCTCATGAGTTGCCATCAAGCATTATAAATTTGAGATTACAACAACTATAATTAATTATTTGTAGTTACAATTGAATCATAGCTTGCCTTTTCATTTATTATCATTATGAATTTGTTTATAAAGAATTGTGCCTTAGTTTTCTTTCTAAATAGATCTTGTATGATGTGTCAAGGGTTGTAAGGGTAGGAATAATTCTTGTATACATTTCATTGTAAGGTAGGAGGTAATGATGATAGTTATATATGGTCTTATTTTTTGTCTTAAATTCCCCTTGTCCGGTGCGCATTGGGTCATTAGCATTATGAACGGACACTTCATTCACACCGGGCCTTTACAAATGAAAGTCTCTACGTTTATATTTGTCAATATATATAATGGGATCCCAAGGATTAACATAGCAATCTCAAATTAACTTAACCTTCAGAGCCTAATCAACCATTCTATTGAGGCTCATTATTATTTTGAGGCTCATTATTATTTTGTAGGCTCATTGAGGCTCATTAATATTTTGTAGCTCAATTTCGTAGCTCATTTTCTGGGCGGCCGCTTAGAAAAACCCGGAGGGGCAAACCATCAAACGAACTGCGTAATATAAATGTCATTGTGTATTAAGACAGTAGCTCTGTAATATCACTTAAACTCCATAATATCACATAAATTCCGTAATAGCACATATACTCTGTAATATCATACAAATTCTATAATATCACACCAATTTATAGATGGCAAAAAACAAATACATTTGGTAAGAAATGGTGATGAGTGGTAATAAGTGGGAAATGAAGTCGGTGTAATCATGGAAAAATCAGATCTTGTGTGAAGGAATGACCGGTCACGATGCAACATGATGAAAAATCATCATGACCAATTAGTTAATGTCTTGCGGGCAGGTGCCCGCCGTCAAAGGCCTTTTTTTTTTCGCCGGGCAAGCGAATGACTTCAGCCGACTCCTCCGACTGCTCACATCATTATCTGCTTTTGTTCTTCCTCCTTTTCTCTCCGCTGCCGCTGTCCTCGTGCACGGAGCTCTCACTCTCTCTTTTTGAGCTCGCTTTTCGAGGCTTATTTCTGCTTTTGTGCATAGGCTACGTGTGTGAAGTTTCTACGTTTATGCTGTTTTGGCGTAGTGTGGGTTTCTTCTGCTGTTTCCGCGTAGTGTGTAGTTTTTTTCGACCTCATTTGGACAGCGCCGCGGACCGAGGAAGTAGGCGCGGCGGACCACACCTTCACGGCGCGGCGGAGCTCACTGCGAGAGGTCGGCGGACCTCACCTTAAAGGCGCGGCGGACTTCACCTTCATAGCTCGCGGACCTCACTTCCAGAGCGTGGCGGACCTGAGCAGGAGGTTTCGGAGCTTTTTTTGGTGATCGAGGTTTCGGGGTTTCTTTCTCGGCAGCACGTCTATCGGAGTGACTGCGTTTTCGCGGACCGACCGACTGTGCTGCCGCTTTTCATCGTGTCCACCGACCTCCAATTCCAGGTACATGTTCTCAGCGCATTAGGTGAGGTGTTTTTGTGTGTAAGTGTGTGTTTGATTACTTAGTTTGATTATTCGTGAATTGTTTCGATTTGCCTTTGCTGCATTGTTTCGATTTGCTCTGCTGCATTGTTTCGATTAGCCTCTTCAGCTGCGATTTTTCCATTAGCCTCTGCAGTTGCGTTTTTTCGGTTAGCCTCAGTCTGCAGCTGCGTTTTTTCAATTGGTTCGATTATTTGGAAGCATTCAATCTTTGCATGTAATTATGCGTTGGTAGACTTCCGTGAAGAATTTTCTATCGTTGAGAGTCATTGAGACTTGTTTCATTTTCTCATGAGGCAGTGCAGTGTAGGAATGGGATTGGAATTGCGGATGATCTGAGGGTGTGTACACTGATAAGCTTGGCAATGAATTCCGTGTTAGTGGTTTAGTTGCTGCTTATGCTCATTCTTTTAAATCATCAATCAAATGTACCGTATGGCCACCATATGTGGAACTGTAGAACGCAATAAATTAAAATTGATAGATATAAGGATGACTACCGTAGTTCTGAACGGGCGTTGAGAAAACTCTAAGTAATCGAACCATAGATGACAAATGTGTAACCGAGACATTTGTGAGATTTCTGGGCGACCGCTCAGAAATGTTTGTATGCTCAAAGGTCCTAAATCGAGTAGACAGCGATGTCAACGCTGGTAAGATAGAAGAGGTCGGACTCTATTAGGTCATCAATGTATTCATGTCCCCTAATCCAATATTCTCCCTAAAAGAGGAATGCAGCATCGAGAGCTCGTGACGAGGGGTCCGAAGTCGTCTATGTCCATTTCGATTTCTGAGCGACCGCTCAGATTTATTAACAGAATCTAAGCAGTTGAATCCAGTAGCCTACGCTGGTAGCACCGATTGCTTAGAATCTGTCTGTCTCAGGTACGTCTGCTGAGTAGTGCCGATCAACCAGATTTGTCGATGCTAAGAGGTAGATATGAATTTGCACGGTCGCTTAGAAAATTACCTTGTAGATCACAATCTAAGTCAAGTCCCAATTCGGTACGCAGATGGAGTTCAATGAATCACTCCCACCACTCGTGGGATATCTCGAACGAGATGATACAGCGATGGAAATGTGGTATCAGATAATAGATCAAAAGATTCCTTTGCGGCTCAAATCCAAGAACGCAAGCTGGTCACTTCGTATTCGTAGTGAGGAAGATGGGGCAGACCCGACCTTCAGTCTCGTTCTAGGCTTTCGATCGCAGAAAACGACATCGTATAAACCTCTGGACATGATCAAGGTCATCGATATTCAGGTCAAGGGAGACCATGTCTTCTTGGACGTCGTGAACACCGAAGCAGACTATGCCTGGGGGTGCATCGTATTGCGCCCAGAGGACGGCACTGTGTTTGACGCAACCTGGATGACGACGACCGGGAAGGATCTCGACTGGCCTTTTTCTCTTGTAACTGAATCCTTTGTTGAATCCAAGCTCAAATTATTTCGAGGCAACAACCTCGACATGTGCCGTGACCTTGCAGATTTTGTGAGGAAAGGATACTCGGTTCGTGCAAGAGGATTGCGCGAGACTCACGACAGGATCGAGAAGAGAAAGGCAGATCTATCCATGGCGACGGATCAAGCTGAGGGGAGCACGGATCAGAGTTCCAAGTCGCAGAAAGGTTCAGTTCCAAAATACAGTCGGGTTTGCATTGTTGCATGTTTGAATTTTCCTGGGCGGTCGCTCACGAACGATAGGCAAGCAAGAGCCGACGCAATCAATGTCAGTAGATTAGTTGTATATCCTCTTTCACATATGTATTTGGGCGGCCGTTTAGATTCTAATGCAATTTTGTGTCGACTTTATCGTTCGTACAGGTAAGGCGCTGTTACCCGATGACGTCAGTCGGGTAACCACGGCGGCCCATGCGGGAGCAGCAGCGGCAACAGGGATAGCGCAGCATTTTCGGCGGAGGCACCAACAGTTAGCTGCAGATGCCTCGGCAGTCGATTGCGGCACCGTTCGGTGCCAGGGCTATCCACGGCAGCCGTAGTATAAAAGGCAGTGAAAAATAGGAGAGAGCACTCGTTTTTTGGTAGTCACCGTAGAAGCATAGTTCGACGTACACTGAGTAGACACACACTCATATGTATTTTGATCGGATGTTTGGAATATGAAGGCCAAGAGCCGCAGCTTTTCTCTCCAATGTCTGTGTACTGAATCTCTTTCTCTCCCTCTCGTCTACCCGGCCTGCTATCAAGGATGGCAATAGTCAGCCTTGAATAAACCCTAATATTCCTCTTGGATTGTATGTTTCTATCCTCGGTTACAGCTGTGTCTCCGCGGTTTTCCTCGCTTACACTGTTGGATCTCAGAGACAGCGATCCAGCCTCGGTAGGAACCCCGTACCTGAGCCTCGGACTTACACTCCCGAGCTACAGGATACCGGGCCAACACCCTCTTCCCCCCTCGGTATCCGTGGTCACCAGGGCCTCAGTCCTCTCCGGACCTTAGGCCGGTATCACCAAAGTCAACTCTTCCTCTCCCTGGCCGAAACTGGTCAGGGTCAAGACTTCTGATCAGTACCTAAAACTCACCAAAAACGTTATCTTCGGTGCCGTGAGCTCGTAAAGCATTCCATCCCTCGATAACCCGGGACAACATTTTGGCGACCATGCTGGGGATGGAATGTTGAGTCGATCAAGAATAAGAAATAAGACACCGAACAGGCAACATGCCTCCACGAAAAGCAACCGAGAAATGCGGAACTCGAAGAGGCCGCACCCCAAGATGACCAAGATACCACAAGAGAATTGCTCCAGTGGATGAAACAACAAATGACAGACTTGGCGGCAAAAACGACGCCACCAATGCAAAGATAGAATTACTAAACGCACACACTATCTCCAAGGGGTGGGAACCTCAACAATCGTTTCCCCCATGGTTACCTTGGCCGGACCATCACAACCTACCACCGATGGATCCGGCCATGGCCGCTTCTATGGCGTCTAGAGAAAGAGATAGGCTCATCAAGTTGCCAAAGATACCGCACCCAGTCTTTGATGACTCGGCGACCCGACCGCACATACGTCGATTTAAGGTGATAGCGCGGACCAACGGTGTCACCAAAGATCAAGACTTGCGAGAATATCTTTGGAACCACGCTCCAAGGCACCCACATCAATTGGTACATAGATTTCAAACCGAGCATTTGTTACCAACATGGGATGAAATGGAGCGTAGCTTCTTACAAAAATTCGAAAACTAAAAACGAGCTCGTAAATACTTGAGCTTTAGGAAACATGACAAGAAGAAAGAAGCGAACCCGTGGACAAGTTTTATGACAGATTCAAGCAGCTGGCCGACAAACTCAGTCGACGGCCTGAGGAAGACTACTTATGCGAATGGTTCAAAAAGGGCCTGCTACCGTGGATACAACAAGGCATCATTATCCGCGGTGTTAAAACATTGCGGGACATACTCACCGCCAACGATATCGCAAGAGGAATTGGCGTCATCGACAGAACACCGACACCGTTGCTTCCACTGCCAACACCAAGGATACCTGTTCGGGCGACAACATCACCATGTACTACTTGCGGTAAACTACATGCAGGACGCTGTTGGTTTTCCAACACACCCACTAAAGCAGAAGATATCCGGCCCACGCGAACTAAGACAGCATCCATGTACCCAGAAGAAGTTGATGTGGACGCGTTCCAACCTGGCAGAAACGATGGATGCTGGGAATGCGGATCCCCGCACCACCGACGAGGCCAGTGCCCGGTGTTGAAACAACGCTGGGCCAACACACGGGCTACCGCGGAAACCCATGCACAGTCCGGCAGCACCGAAGCCAATACAGGCAACAGAAGAGGGGGAGTTACACTTACTGAAGTCCACGGCACTAACGTGGCTACCATAAGCACCGCCGCGGTAACCACAAGATCAAAAGCTACCTTGGATACCGCTGATAAACATGTCATAGAACACCGCAAGCCTTTCGCAGAACGGCATTGGGAAAGGTTAAACAATCATGGACGCAAATTCAAACCGACTCGAAACAAGCGGTAGTCCTGCACACCGCAACGGGTATTGGAAAAAACCGATGTACGCATTACGTTAACCGATCTGTTGAAAATTAGCCCGAATTGCAAACATACCGCAAAATATGCACAAAATCACAATCGCGCCACGACAACCGTGAGAGATTAATGCGACAACCATAGACACTGATGCCGCTGTCATACATGTCCGATTAGGACAACACCAATTGGCCAATGTGTTAGTTGATGGAGGCTCCGAGTCAACGTTATCAAGAATCACCTACGACAACAAACGACTAGGATCGCCACACCCAACAACAGCCCAGTTCGTCTTAAGAATGGCAAATGATGCTCCGGTGACTCCATTGGGGATATTGTCCACCGTAGCCATCACTACTCACGGAATCTCTACACCGGCAACCTTTGTTGTCATCGACATGCCGGATAGTAGCAATTTCCCTATGATTTTGGGCCGACCTTGGTTAAGAGACATGAATGCAATCCATGATTGGGCAAGAAATCAAATCAGAATCCGAAGATACGGGAAGACCATGATTATTCCCGTGGACAGCTGCATCACTAGAGAAAAAGTCAAACAAATTAGGAATCAAGCTGGTACAGCCTGGGGGCGAGGTCTTACGCAAGAGCAAGAAGCCTTGGTGTTCCACGCCGACCCAGATCTGATCCCACTAGCGGAGATTCACTTGGCCAGCGTGGTCTCAGAAGAAGATACCCTCGATATTCCCCACAGGTTCACCACCGAAGTTTCCGAAACAGTCCTCATTGATAAAACCTCGGCAACCGAAGCTTTAAGTGAAAAAGTAGTAACCGGGTGGACAAATGGTTCCACAGAACAGGTACAATTGGTCAACCTTGGCACCGAAAACAAACCAAAGCATGTCAAAATCAACGCCGACGCACCGCATGATATCAAACAGGCAACCATAGCTCTCTTCAAAGAATACCAGGATATTTTTGCCTAGACGCACGAAGACTTGAAAGGGATACCAAGGACAATAGCCGAACACACTATCGATCTGGTACCAAATGCTCACCCAGTACAACAACGCAGGTACCGCATGAATCCAAACTACGCAGCCAGAGTCAAAGCAGAGCTGGACAAACTGCTCGATGCCAAGTTCATATCACCGGTAGACTCGGCACCATGGTTGTCCCCGATGGTCATCATTCCTAAAAAGAATGGCGCCTTGCGAATCTGTGTGGATTTTCGTAAACTCAATGCGGCAACCAAAAAGGATCACTATCCTTTACCTTACATGGAAGAAATCATTGACGAAGTAGCAGGACATGAGATGTACTCATTTCTAGATTGTTTTTCCGGATATTATCAAGTCGCCATGGCAGAACAAGACAAGAGCAAAACCGCGTTTTCCACGGAGTGGGGTCCTTACCAATTCGAAAGAATGCCGTTTGGAGCAAAAAACGCACCCATGACATTTCAACGTGTCATGGAGTTGATTTTTTGTCCCTACTTGAAGAAATTTTTCCGCATACACCTAGATGACGGCACAGTGTACGGGCGTATGCAAGACCATGTTAGCCAATTAAGACAAATCTTTCAAGCATGCAGGGAAAACGGGGTAAGCCTAAATGCCGACAAATGCATGTTTCTATTCTTCGCAGGAGTCATCTTAGGTTATATTGTTTGCAAATATGGCAAACTTCCCGACCCCTCCAAGATCCAAGATATCCTGGACATGACTCCACCTAAAGATCAAAAAGGCGTCCAAAGATTGCTTGGCATCTCACAGTTCAACCGAATGTACATTGAAAAGCTAGCACACCTGACGGTACCGATAGCTGCCTTAAACCGTGCCGGGTATTCCTACCCCGAGATCGACCCCGGCAATTTGCATGGCGTTGGATAAAATAAAGCAAGCATATTCACAGCGCCAATACTATTGGCACCTAATTGGGACAAACCGTTCCACGTCCACACGATGACTTCGAAGTGGTCTTTGTGCAGTGGAAACGCCACATCGTGGCAGATTACCTTTCCCGAGACACCAATGCTACCGAAGAAGGCATAGACGACTCGTTTAATGAGCCATATATACAAGCTGCGTTAGACTGGACCACCATGGATACCGCGGAAACTCCGGCCGACTACGCAGACGAGGACATCATGGCTTACTTGGATCAAGGAATCATACCCAATGGACTAACAGACCCAAAAATCAACTTTGTGAGAACCACGCTACCATACACCGTGGTTGACGGCAGATTATACCGAAAAGGCGCAGATTTGGAAGTTAGGCTCGTGCACCGACCAGGAGACCAACAACAGATCCTCGATAGCCTCCACGCAGCCTACCGGGCGGACATCGTGACCAGATACCACGATTCGAGAAAATATTGGTCGCTAAATATTGGTGGCCAACGTTACATAAGGATGTCCTCGCATACATTAAATAAAATTGTCACGTATGCCAAACAAAGAACCACAAACTTTCAAAGATCAAGGCAAAGTACCGCTCAAATCAATACCACCGTTGGGACCTTTTCAACGATGGGGCTTGATTTTGTCGGACCAATTAAAACCACCTCAAAGCAAGGATACAAGTATATTTTGGTAGCCACGGATTACACTACCAAATGGGTAGAGGCCAAAACCACGCAGCAAAGAATACCGCAATGGTAATGACCACTTTCCTCTATGAAAACATAATTACTCGCTTTGGATGCCCCTTGAAATCATCTCCGATCAAGGTACCCATTTTGTCAACGCAGATCATCGAAGACCTCATGGACAACCATATCATCAAACACAGACAAGTACGGTCTATTATCCTCAAGGAAATGGACAGCGAGTAATCCACCAACAAGACCATTTTAAACATGCTACGCAAATTTGTATTGGCAAACCAAGGTGATTGGGATGACTGTCTACCCGCAGCACTGTGGGCCTACAGGGTGGCCACAAAAGCAGCCACCCAGTACAGCCCCTTCAAGTTAGTTTATGGAGGCACGGCATTGTTGCCGGCGTAATACATCATACCAACCTTCCAATCCATACAACCACGAGACTATCAGCCTCACCGCGTCTTGGCAGCCCGTGTACAGGACCTACACAGGCTCGAGGAATTCCGTGGAGAGGCCAGGCTTAATATACTACGGAGACAAGCACTGAGCGCAAGGTACTTTCAGGGCACAAAACCTCCTCGCATATTCCAAAAAGGAGATCGGGTACTATGGTGTCCAAGAGACCCAAAAATTAGAAAATCCAAATTAGGGACAATTTGGCACGGGCCTTACAGTGGTACAATTAGTATTGCCAAACAATACGATTCTTTTGGTTAACAATGACAACTATGATAGCCAGGCCACCATTGTTAACGCAAGCAAAATTAAAAGTTATCATTCCAACACCCCGAACCAATGACCAACGGTGAGTTTGGGTCAACTACAAAATTTATCGCCACGGAAGCCAAAGGGCAAAAATCGCAGCGAGGACATCGAGGACCCCGAGGAGGCCAAAGATACCGCAGATAACACGCGATTACCCAAGGGGCAAAACCGCCTATTATTTATTTAAATCACGTCCAAGTCGTCTTTTTGGACACCCAAAAAATCTCATGCGGTAATCATCACATAGACACCGAGGATATTGATGCCCAAGGAAGAGACCTTCTCGAGGGGCCTACGCTAGATCACAGGTACCTTCACAGGCCATCAACCGCCGCCGAAATGGCCTTTGGCCGATTGGCACTGACAGTCTTAACTCCCACTCAGCCGCCTTTCCCTCCCACTACCGCGGTAACCGAGGACAACAAAAGGCCGTTGGAGTCTCTCTGTCCTCATTTGCGGCCTCACACAGCGCCTCTCTGTCTCACAGCTCGAGCTCCCTCGCCGCGCCGTTGCTTTTCATCATTCTCTTCCTTGCAGATTGCGCCACACATTCCACACACACGGTGTTTTTCCACGGTTTCCATGGCTTCTCGTAATTTGACTCCGCAGAAACCGAAGCCAGAGGCGCCCTTCTTCATGCCGAGGCACCTCCTCGATTGGCGTAGCAGGATCGATGGTGTGTGGACGCAAAACACAGGGCTTCACCGATTTTGGGAGGACATGAAAACATGGAAGCTCAATGTTAACCACTGCAGGCAATTCGTGGAGACTATGAAGCCTCAGAGCTGTGGAGGAACTTACCCAACCGGTACCGTGGATGGCGTGGAAGTTCACTTCTCTGCAGCCTATCTCTACCACCAGTATGGGTGGGACGGCACCGGCATCACACAATGGACAGAAGACTGCGGTTTCCAAAGGCCAGACATTGCACAGAGGATACCGGGGTTGGAGCCAAGGGAGAAGGGCTACGATACGTACGCAGTTGGAGCCATGTTGAAGGAGCCGTGGTTTGCGCGCATTCGCGGCATCATCAGCCAGATTTACTGCCGGTGCAACTGCAACTATGTGTTACCCGCACAGTTAGAGCTTCTATTTCTCGCCGATGCAGGAGCTAAGGTGAACTGGGGCATGCTTTTCGAGGATCACCTGCGTCTTGAATTGCAAAACCATCAGAGATTCAGCGATTATTCTAGTCCCATCGGGCCGTTTCTGTCCGCCTACATCATGCGCTATCTACAGTATAACAAGATGAATGGAAAATTGCCACCGATGGCAACCTTCGTGGAGATTCAACGTCGGAAGCTGCCATCACCGATGAAGCCTATCAGGGACTCCGCGGCACCAACCACACACAAGAGGCAGCGAACGGATGACGAGGGACCCTCCACCGACGCAGGGCACACACTGGCCGACCAACTCGAAGCCCAAGCGTCCGCCATGGCAACCTGTGTAGACAAAGTGTTGAGGCACTTGCAAGCCACCGAAGGACAACAGCGGCAACTGCAGGAGGAGAAGGACCGACACTCCAAAACTACACAAGACCTGCACACACGATTGCGCAAGAAGGAGGAGGAGTTAGGTCAAGCCATTCAAAAGATGGATGAGGCTAACTGCTACGCCTGGACCTTACAAAGCCAGCTCGCGGCCAAACAGATTGACATACAATCAGTAACATTTCAGCTGGAAGGAGTGACTAAGGAGAGGGACGGTGCCAAGGAGCAGTTGATGTCCCTGATATCACAGAATGAGGAGCTGCGGCAACAATGCCGGAATTTGATCGACACCAACCCATCGAATCCGGAGGCACAGAGTTTGGAGGAGCGGCGCAGAGCGTTGGTGATCGAGGAAGAGAATTTCGAAGCCAACAAGCAAGCCTGGGTCCACGATGCCGCAGCAGTTTTGGGAGAAATATTATTCAGGGCAATCCGGCGGGACCCTCCGCAGACAGACGATATCGCAGTTAACATGGTGGCCGCCTGCATCGAGGAGACACTCACCAAATTGCAGTTAAATGCAGACTACGAGGGAGAATGGCAAGAGTCCAGCCACGATGACACCAATATGCCCACGGAGGCCAAGGTTGTCATACCGGGCGGGCACCCCGCCCGCCCGTCCGTCCGCCTTGTCCGTCCGATAGAGCTCTCGCTCGCCCGATACGGTCAAACCTCTGTTGACTTTAATTTAGGTAAAAAAACGAGGACGTGGCAAGGGTTTGGGTAAAAACCAAGCCACTTGGCCGCCACGTATGCGCCACGTATGCGCCACGTAGGCTGAGGACAGGGCGGGTGAAAGGGGTTAGGGGGGGGGGAGGGGGGGGGGGGGGGGGGGGGGGGGGGGGGGGGGGGGGGGGGGGGGGGGGGGGGGGGGGGGGGGGGGGGGGGGGGGGGGGGGGGGGGGGGGGGGGGGGGGGGGGGGGGGGGGGGGGGGGGGGGGGGGGGGGGGGGGGGGGGGGGGGGGGGGGAGGGGAGGGGGGCAGGGGGAGGGAGGGGGGGGGGGGGGGGGGAGGGCGGGCGGGGAGGGAGAGGGCCGGGGGGGGGGGGAGGGGTCGGGGGGTGGGGGAGGGGGAGGGTTAGGGGTTGGGGGGGGGTTAGGGGTTGGGGGGGGGGTTAGGGGTTGGGGGTTGGGGGGGTTAGAGGGGGGGTTTAGAGGGGTAAGGGGGGGTTGCTTTTTTATTTATTTATTTATTTATTTATTTATTTTAAAGATTTTTAAAAATATTTTTAGGGGCGGGGGAGGGGGGGGAGGTTAGAGCGGGAGTAGAGGGGGTAGGGGCAAGGTAGAGGGGTTAGGAGAGGGGATTACGAGATGAATTGGGCAACGGATGAATCCGACTGGGCAGACCTTTTACACCACCGAAGCATTGATTTTCTGATGGAACAACATAGTCCCCAAACCGGACGCATGCTTCGAGCCATGCAACAATCGCAATTTCTGAGGGATATTCTTGAAGAAGACGGGCTGCGAGGAGGACTCGATCGCCATTCAGACTTCGATTGGGCGGGGTGAAGATTTGCGAGGGTACGAATGATGCCGACGCCGGCCCAAGCAAAGGCAAAGAATGGACGAGAACTAATTGTCGATTTTCTAATGTAGCAACCAAGATATACTTCTCTTTTTCTATATCGTTAAACACTATTGAAATACATATGCTTTTCTTTTGCAAACTTGTTGGCACACTCTATGCATGTGTTTATAATCATATGATCATGTGAATGCTAATTATCATGGTGTCATTGTATGGTTAGCTTGATAAATAGTTAAGTGGGAGTAAAAAATTATTTTAAATCTTGTAATAATTAATAAATTTCTTATAAACATGATAGGACAATAAAAAAATAAACATACCGGTAGCGGATGTCAATCCAAAGTGAGGGGGGGGAGAGGGGAAGTGAAGAGGGTGAGGGTTAGGGGGGTGGGTAAGGGGGTGGAGAGGGGAGAGAGAAAAGAAGAAAGGGAGGAGGGGGGAGGGAAGAGGAGAGAAGGGGAGGAAGTGGAAGAGGAGTGGAATGATGGTCAATCCAATCATTGAAATCCAAACATTCCCTCACTATATCCGGGATACTCCAAATCCCGGCTTTAATGAGGGAATGTTTGGATTTGTTTATCCCATTAATGATGCTTGTTTGCAAAACACAAGATTGTGAGAGAGAAGGCAAATTTTTTCAAAAAACTACGTGGGGTGGGTGAGAGAGGAGGGGCGGGTACGGGGGGGAGGGGCGGATTACGGGGAGGTGCGGGTACCATGGGGGTAGGGCGGGTACCATGGGGGTAGGGGCGGGTACCAAGGGGGAGGTAGGGCGGGTACCAAGGGGGGGTAGGGCGGGTACCAAGGGGGGGGTAGGACGGAGATGGTAAGGGGAATGAGGGGAGTGAGTGTGGGGGGGTGGGGTGGGGGGGTGGGGTGAGGGGGAGGGTGAGGATGAGGGGGCGGGTGAGGATGAGGGGTTGGGTGAGGGGGAGGAGAAAAGAAGAAAGGGAGGAGTGGGGAGGGAAGAGGAGAGAAGGGGAGGAAGTGGAAGAGGAGTGGAATGATGGTCAATCCAATCATTGAAATCCAAACATTCCCTCACTATATCCGGGATACTCCAAATCCCGGCTTTAATGAGGGAATGTTTGGATTTGTTTATCCCATTAATGATGCTTGTTTGCAAAACACAAGATTGGTGAGAGAGAAGGCAAATTTTTTTCAAAAACTACGTGGGGTGGGTGAGAGAGGAGGGGCGGGTTACGGGGAGGGGCGGATTACGGGGAGGTGCGGGTACCATGGGGGTAGGGCGGGTACCATGGGGGTAGGGCGGGTACCATGGGGGGGTAGGGCGGGTACGAGGGGGGGTAGGGCGGAGATGGTAAGGAGGAATGAGGGGAGTGAGTGTGTGGGGGTGAGGATGAGGGGGTGGGGTGAGGGGGTGGGGTGGGGTGGGGGGTGGGGTAGGGTGAGGGGGTAGTGGGGTGGGGTGTGGGGGGGTGGTGGGGTGGGGTGGGGTGAGGGGGTGGTGGGGTGAGGGGGTTGTGTGAGGGGGGGGTGAGGATGCGGGGGGGGGGGGTGAGGATGAGGGGGGTGAGGGGAAAGAAGAGGAGGGAAGGGAAGGCATACTCAATACAATCGTAGAAAAGTCAAACATTCCCCCACTATATCCGAGAAAGTCCAAATCCGGGCTTTAGTGAGGAATGTTTGGACTTCATTACTTTAAAAATACCCGGTAGGTGGAAGAAGGAGCCAAGGGGGGATCCAAGGAAAGAGAGAAATGAAGTTTCCGTATTTCCTCTCTTATTCAAGATTGCCCCACTACAAACCAATTCCCCCCTCTATTTCAAAGTCGAGCTACTACGTCCCAAAAAAAATGATATTCTTAAAATGTGTGCTATTTTTCTCCAATCCCACCTTCTATTATGTTTAATTCATTCTTCTTTCCAATGCTATATTACAAATAAATTTATCATCCTAATGGTTTAATCATATATTTGATTTTACGATCACAATTTATATTTGGACTAAAGAATGTACTAGTGGGTGGTATTATGTTTATTTCATTCTTCTTCCCAATACTATATTACAAATAAATTTATCATCCTAATGGTTTAATCATATATTTGATTTTACGATCACAATTTATATTTGGACTAAAGAATGTACTAGTGGGTGGTATTATGTTTATTTCATTCTTCTTCCCAATACTATATTACAAATAAATTTATCATCCTAATGGTTTAATCATATATTTGATTTTACGATCACAATTTATATTAGGACTAAAGAATGTACTAGTGGGTGGTATTATGTTTATTTCATTCTTCTTCCCAATACTATATTACAAATAAATTTATCATCCTAATGGTTTAATCATATATTTGATTTTACGATCACAATTTATATTAGGACTAAAGAATGTACTAGTGGGTGGTATTATGTTTATTTCATTCTTCTTCCCAATACTATATTACAAATAAATTTATCATCTTAATGGTTTAATCATATATTTGATTTTACGATCACAATTTATATTAGGACTAAAGAATGTCTTGGTGGGTGGTATTATGTTTATTTCATTCTTCTTCCCAATACTATATTACAAATAAATTTATCATCTTAATGGTTTAATCATATATTTGATTCTACGATCACAATTTATATTAGGACTAAAGAATGTACTAGTGGGTGGTATTATGTTTATTTCATTCTTCTTCCCAATACTATATTACAAATAAATTTATCATCCTAATGGTTTAATCATATATTTGATTTTACGATCACAATTTATATTAGGACTAAAGAATGTACTAGTGGGTGGTATTATGTTTAATTCATTCTTCTTCAAATAACATTTTATTTAAAAAAATTTAAAAATTTAAACAACATTTAGAAAACGCAAAGACGTGTCCTTACTCCCTCTCCTATTAGACTTGAGGAAAATCTATACGGCGAAAAAATAGCCCTTCTTCGCAATGAGTCTACTTGTTCTTCAAGTGGTAGCGGCAGCGACAATGATATTGAACGTGGCAACAACGACGGCGTTGACGATGATGGTGACCCAGCGATGCGATGAGGCGCCCGATGATGATGACGTTGTTTTCCAAGACCTTATCCGAGATCCCAACATGGAGGGTACATCCCTTTGAAAGGGTGCGGCGATCAAATCGTTTTAATAAGTAGAACGGACTTATATTATCTATTTGGGTATTTTAGAACTTCTCATCATTATTGTACTCCTTTATTAGACACTATTATTAGTCTATTATAGTGCATAAGTTTATTGAAAAAGAAAAAAAAAAGAGAAGTTGATTATGTGTTGTGAGAATATATATAATTTCCTTATATCTACGTTGTATCGTTATTCACTATGAATTATATTATATCATATTATTATTCATGCTTTTTACTTTTTACTACATTACATTCGCCTTATGTATGAAAAATAAGGCAATTTCTCTTATTCGATGCATGTGTACTTAGTCCTATGACATATTTAATTACATTGTTTTGATTTGGGTGCACATATTTACTTATTCCCACCCCTCCTCACTCTTCCAACCGCTCATATGCATACCTTGCCTAATACCACTCAACCTATGCATGAATCAATTTGTAAATACTACGATATTTCTATTTTAAAAATTCTCGAAAGAAAAATTCAAGAAAAATTTTAAAAAAATAAATGAAAACGCATCAACCCCTAACTCCCCCCTTACCCCTCCCCCTAACCCACCTTACCCCCTTACCCCCCTAACCCCTTTACCCCCTTTACCCCCCTCCCCCCCCCCCCCCCCTCCCCGCCCTACCTCCCTCCCCGCCCCTACCCCCTCCTCCGCCCCTACCCCCCTCCCCCGCCCCTACCCCCCCCCCCCCCCTACCCCCTCCTCCGCCCCTACCCCCTCTCCCGCCCCTACCCCCTCCTCCGCCTACCCCCCTCCTCCGCCCCTACCCCCTCCCGCCCCTACCCCCCTCCCGCCCCTACCCCTCCCTCCCCGCCCCCCCCCTCCCTCCCTCCCCCCCCCCCCCCCCCGCCCCCTCCTCCTCCCCCCCCCCCCCCCCCCCCCCTCCCGCCCCGCCACCAATGTAACCCGCCTCAAAAGTTCACCCGCCTCTCAAAAGTTCACTCGCCCTAACAAAAGTTCACTCGCCATGGCACGATTTCACGCCCGACGCCACGATGGACTTACACGTCACATCCTACGTGGCTTTTTACTGCAAAGTTTCTTACCCATGAAAAAATTACACGCCCCCTTCAAACAAGGTGGGCGGGCACGCCCGTCCGTCCGGGACAACTCGTACGTCCGTTTTGTCCGCCCGATTGCCTCAACACGCCCGATATGACAACCTTGACGGAGGCCGCGGTCATCGAGCACCAAAGGTCTCCACAGCAGATCACCGAGGCACCAGACTTCCCCGAAATCGTGGCACAGGACGACACCACAGGCACCGAGATGGAAGGTCAGGAGACTCGGGATGTAGACATGCCAGAGGAACAGTTAGAGGATCGCGTGCACATCCCGGAACACCTTACCGACACCGAACAGACACCCCAGGCATCACCGAGGGCAGCAGAGGAAAAGAACTCCTCACCAGCACATCCACCGACATCCTCAACGACATCCACGGCTCAACCATCGACTCTGGTAACTCCTAAAATGTCATTTGCAACTCATCGACAGGCTTTGATACAGCTATCCGATGATAACACGTGGCATGTGGAACCTGAGAATGACAGCGATGCCGATGAGGAGTACCAGGATGCACACGATGAAGTTCAAAAATACTTCAACAAACACCCTGATTTGGCTCAACGTTTCGCGGATCACACCGCTAGTGATGTTCAATGTCCCGGTTGTAACAAAATGTTGGGCAAAACCGTCTTTGATGTCCATGATCATGCTAACACAATCCGCAATCGACGCTTACTGCACAGGGGCATTGCCGCGGCCATCAGAGCGCTATACGATGATCAACCTCCACCACGCCGACAACAGCAATGGCCACGAGAGCGGACTCGTCCCGACCGGCGCCCTGCAGAGCGACGTGCCAAGCACTGAGCAATCCGAGGACGGATTGCGCTCTCACAGGGAGGGCAAAATGTTACCCGATGACGTCAGTCGGGTAACCACGGCGGCCCATGCGGGAGCAGCAGCGGCAACAGGGATAGCGCAGCATTTTCGGCGGAGGCACCAACAGTTAGCTGCAGATGCCTCGTGTCACGGCCCTAATTACTCCCAACTCTTTTTCTTCAAGTAAGCCTTACTTGGTAGCGGAATCACGACTTACTTTGTTGGTAGCAACCGGCCACAACTTAGCTAACACTGCACATGCCAAGCACACACAATGTTAGCACCATTTCTAGTGAAGGTGTCCAACCCACCTTGACTCCCGGACTCATTATCCGGAACTCGTACACCGGAACTCCCACAAAACACATGGGCATGCCACTTGGTGGCACGGGGCGGCCTTCCACAAATGTCCAAGCTCCCAAGGGTGGCACTACTCACCCCCGGAGCTACCGCCCTTGCATGTAGTCCAACTCCCCACTAGTCCCCTTCCATTCATGTCTACACTCTCCATTCGGGACATTACCGGAAACCGGCACTACTTTTCACGGGGACTAGTTTGGAGCGGGACACTTCTCCAACCCAATGTTTCGGGATGCACACCACAAGCATCCCCTAGTGCCCAAGGTGCGGGAGTGAGGCTCCATCCCAAGCCTCACCCCTTAGAGCCACCCCGGCTCTCCTCGGCACCATGTGGAAGTGAGGAGGGAGACCACTCCTCCTCATAGTACTCTCTGGAGTCTTTGGTAGGCCCCCCCCCCCTCTTGTGTTGAGGGGCCTTCCGTGACACACTTTTGTTTTGGAAGACCACCCGTTTTTGCCTTAGTCTCAAAAACGGGCCGTATCTTCTTCTCGGGCTAACTTGTAGCTCAGTTATCCAAATGGGACGTGTGAGCCCATTTTCGACATCTACTCTTTGAGTAGATGTCGATAGACTCCTCACTTGTCCCAATCGGAGCTTCTATGTGGAAGCTATGCTCCCTTGAACATTCGGGAGTCCCGGGAGGCAGCAGTCCCGGAGTCCCGAAGTCCCGATGCTTTGGAGAGCCATATCTCCCAAAGCATTGCTTTGCTCCTCACGAGCCTTAGCATTTTGGAAAGCTCTTGTCTAGAGCTTTCCAAAGACATGCAACATGCCGCCATCCAAGAAGGACGACATTTTGAGTCCCGAAAGGTAACACTCCCGAGTCCCGGAGTGTCCCGAACGCGCTCCAACTTTGGAGAGCCATATCTCATGACTCACAACTCCAAATCGCGCGTTCTTTGGACCTATGGGTGCGTGCTTGAACAAGGTTTCCAACCATGTAAAGCACACCACCAAGTTCGTCCCGAGCACGACGCCATTGCGTGCTGTTTGCTCGGGACTCCCCTTAGTCACTTCACCTTGTCTCTTGCCAAGCCCGGGACGTCACTCCCGGGGTCCTCTTGGCTCACCACGGTGTTCGGGCATCCTTTTGAAAGGGATGTGACACCTCGGCAGTCGATTGCGGCACCGTTCGGTGCCAGGGCTATCCACGGCAGCCGTAGTATAAAAGGCAGTGAAAAATAGGAGAGAGCACTCGTTTTTTGGTAGTCACCGTAGAAGCATAGTTCGACGTACACTGAGTAGACACACACTCATATGTATTTTGATCGGATGTTTGGAATATGAAGGCCAAGAGCCGCAGCTTTTCTCTCCAATGTCTGTGGACGTGTACTGAATCTCTTTCTCTCCCTCTCGTCTACCCGGCCTGCTATCAAGGATGGCAATAGTCAGCCTTGAATAAACCCTAATATTCCTCTTGGATTGTATGTTTCTATCCTCGGTTATAGCTGTGTCTCCGCGGTTTTCCTCGCTTACAATTGTTGGATCTCGAGACAAGCGATCCGGCCTCGGTAGGAACCCCGTACCTGAGCCTCGGACTTACACTCCCGAGCTACAGGATACCGGGCCAACACCCTCTTCCCCCCTCGGTATCCGTGGTCACCAGGGCCTCAGTCCTCTCCGGACCTTAGGCCGGTATCACCAAAGTCAACTCTTCCTCTCCCTGGCCGAAACTGGTCAGGGTCAAGACTTCTGATCAGTACCTAAAACTCACCAAAAACGTTATCTTCGGTGCCGTGAGCTCGTAAAGCATTCCATCCCTCGATAACCCGGGACAACATTTTGGCGACCATGCTGGGGATGGAATGTTGAGTCAGACCGAAGAATAAGAAATAAGACACCGAACAGGGCAACATGCCTCCACGAAAAGCAACCGAGAAAAATGCGGAACCTGAAGAGGCCGCACCCCAAGATGACCAAGATACCACAAGAGAATTGCTCCAGTGGATGAAACAACAAATGACAGACTTGGCGGCAAAAAACGACGCCACCAATGCAAAGATAGAATTACTAAACGCACACTATCTCCAAGGGGTGGGAACCTCAACAACTGTTCCCCCCATGGTTACCTTGGCCGGACCATCACAGCTACCACCGATGGATCCAGCCATGGCCGCTTCTATGGCGTCTAGAGAAAGAGATAGGCTCATCAAGTTGCCAAAGATACCGTACCCAGTCTTTGATGACTCCGGCGACCCTGACTGGCACATACGTCGATTTAAGGTGATAGCGCGGACCAACGGTGTCACCAGCACCGAAGACTTGCAGAATATCTTTGGAACCACGCTCCAAGGCACCCACATCAATTGGTACATAGATTTCGAAACCGAGCATTTGTTACCAACATGGGATGAAATGGAGCGTAGCTTCTTACAAAAATTCCGAAAACTAAAAACGAGCTCAGAAATACTTCGAGCTTTAGGAAACATACAGCAAGAAAGAAGCGAACCCGTGGACAAGTTTTATGACAGATTCAAGCAGCTGGCCGACAAACTCAGTCGACGGCCTGAGGAAGACTACTTATGCGAATGGTTCAAAAAGGGCCTGCTACCGTGGATACAACAAGGCATCATTATCCGCGGTGTTAAAACATTGCAGGACATACTCACCGCCGCCAACGATATCAGCAGGGAATTCAGCGTCATCGACAGAACACCGACACCGTTGCTTCCACTGCCAACACCAAGGATACCTGTTCGGGCGACAACATCACCATGTACTACTTGCGGTAAACTACATGCAGGACGCTGTTGGTTTTCCAACACACCCACTAAAGCGTAAGATATCCGCCCACGCGAACTAAGACAAAGATCCATGTACCCGTAAGAAGTTGATGTGGGACGCGTTCCAACCTGGCGTAAACGATGGATGCCGGGAATGCGGATCCCCGCACCACCGACGAGGCGCTGCCGGTGTTGAAACAACAACGTGGGCAACACACGGGCTACCGCGGAAACCCATGCACAAACCGGCAAAGACCAAGCCAATACAGCAATGTAAGAGGGGAGTTACACTTATCAAGTCCACGGCACTAACGTGGCTACCATAAGCACCGCCGCGGTAACCACAAGATCAAAAGCTACCTTGGATACCCGATAAACATGTCATAGAACACCGCAAGCCTTTCGCAGAACGGCATTGGGAAAGGTTAAACAATCATGGACGCAAATTCAAACCGACGACCGAAAAAAGCGGTAGTCCGGCACTGCAACGGGTATTGGAAAAAACCGATGTACGCATTACGTTAACCGATCTGTTGAAAATTAGCCCGGAATTGCAAACATACCTGCAAAATATGCACAAAATCACAACTGCGGCCACGACAACCGTAGAGATTAATGCGACAACCATAGACACTGATGCCGCTGTCATACATGTCCGATTAGGACAACACCAATTGGCCAATGTGTTAGTTGATGGAGGCTCCGGAGTCAACGTTATCAGCAATCACCTACGACAACAGCTAGGACTGCCACACCCAACAACAGCCCAGTTCGTCTTAAGAATGGCAAATGATGCTCCGGTGACTCCATTGGGGATATTGTCCACCGTAGCCATCACTACTCACGGAATCTCTACACCGGCAACCTTTGTTGTCATCGACATGCCGGATAGTAGCAATTTCCCTATGATTTTGGGCCGACCTTGGTTAAGAGACATGAATGCAATCCATGATTGGGCAAGAAATCAAATCAGAATCCGAAGATACGGGAAGACCATGATTATTCCCGTGGACAGCTGCATCACTAGAGAAAAAGTCAAACAAATTAGGAATCAAGCTGGTACAGCCTGGGGGCGAGGTCTTACGCAAGAGCAAGAAGCCTTGGTGTTCCACGCCGACCCAGATCCGATCCCACTAGCGGAGATTCACTTGGCAGCGTGGTCTCGAAGAAGATACCTCGATATTCCCCACAGTTCACCACCGAAGTTTCAAAACAGTCCTCATTGATAAAACCTCGGCAACCGAAGCTTTAAGTGAAAAAAGTAGTAACCGGGTGGACAAATGGTTCCACGTAGCAGTACAATTGGTCAACCTTGGCACCGAAAACAAACCAAAGCATGTCAAAATCAACGCCGACGCACCGCATGATATCAAACAGGCAACCATAGCTCTCTTCAAAGAATACCAGGATATTTTTGCCTAGACGCACGAAGACTTGAAAGGGATACCAAGGACAATAGCCGAACACACTATCGATCCGTACCAAATGCTCACCCAAGACAACAACGCAGTACCGCATGAATCCAAACTACGTGACAGAGTCAAAGCGAGTGGACAAACCGCTCGATGCCAAGTTCATATCACCGTAGACTCGGCACCATGGTTGTCCCCGATGGTCATCATTCCTAAAAAGAATGGCGCCTTGCGAATCTGTGTGGATTTTCGTAAACTCAATGCGGCAACCAAAAAGGATCACTATCCTTTACCTTACATGGAAGAAATCATTGACGAAGTAGCAGGACATGAGATGTACTCATTTCTAGATTGTTTTTCCGGATATTATCAAGTCGCCATGGCAGAACAAGACAAGAGCAAAACCGCGTTTTCCACGGAGTGGGGTCCTTACCAATTCGAAAGAATGCCGTTTGGAGCAAAACGACCACCCATGACATTTCAACGTGTCATGGAGTTGATTTTTTGTCCCTACTTGAAGAAATTTTTCCGCATACACCTAGATGACGGCACAGTGTACGGGCGTATGCAAGACCATGTTAGCCAATTAAGACAAATCTTTCAAGCATGCAGGGAAAACGGGGTAAGCCTAAATGCCGACAAATGCATGTTTCTATTCTTCGCAGGAGTCATCTTAGGTTATATTGTTTGCAAATATGGCAAACTTCCCGACCCCTCCAAGATCCAAGATATCCTGGACATGACTCCACCTAAAGATCAAAAAGGCGTCCAAAGATTGCTTGGCATCTCACAGTTCAACCGAATGTACATTGAAAAGCTAGCACACCTGACGGTACCGATAGCTGCCTTAAACCGTGCCGGGTATTCCTACCCCCGAGACTGGACCCCGGCAGCCCAGACAGCGTTGGATAAAATAAAGCAAGCATATTCACAGGCGCCAATACTATTGGCACCTAATTGGGACAAACCGTTCCACGTCCACACAGATGACTTCGAAGTGGTCTTTGTGCCAGGGAAACGCCACATCGTGGCAGATTACCTTTCCCGAGACACCAATGCTACCGAAGAAGGCATAGACGACTCGTTTAATGAGCCATATATACAAGCTGCGTTAGTACAGACCACCATGGATACCGCGGAAACTCCAGCCGACTACAGACAGGACATCATGGCTTACTTGGATCAAGGAATCATACCCAATGGACTAACAGGCAGCCAAAAAATCAACTTTGTGAGAACCACGCTACCATACACCGTGGTTGACGGCAGATTATACCGAAAAGGCGCAGATTTGGAAGTTAGGCTCTGTGTACCGACCGGAGACCAACAACAGATCCTCGATAGCCTCCACGCAGGCCCCGCTGGCGGACATCAGGGACCAGATACCACAGTTCAGAAAATATTGGCTGCTAAATATTGGTGGCCAACGTTACATAAGGATGTCCTCGCATACATTAAACAGTGTCACGTATGCCAAACAGCAACCACAAACTTTCAGCATCAAGGCAAAGTACCGCTCAAATCAATACCACCGTTGGGACCTTTTCAACGATGGGGGCTTGATTTTGTCGGACCAATTAAACCAGCCTCAAAGCAAGGATACAAGTATATTTTGGTAGCCACGGATTACACTACCAAATGGGTAGAGGCCAAACCACTGCGCAGCAATACTGCAATGGTAACAGCCACTTTCCTCTATGAAAACATAATTACTCGCTTTGGATGCCCCTTGGAAATCGTCTCCGATCAAGGTACCCATTTTGTCAACGCAGTCATCGAAGACCTCATGGACAACCATATCATCAAACACAGGACAAGTACGGTCTATTATCCTCAAGGAAATGGACAGGCAGAATCCACCAACAAGACCATTTTAAACATGCTACGCAAATTTGTATTGGCAAACCAAGGTGATTGGGATGACTGTCTACCCGCAGCACTGTGGGCCTACAGGGTGGCCACAAAAGCAGCCACCCAGTACAGCCCCTTCGAGTTAGTTTATGGAGTGCAGCCGCTGTTGCCGACAGAATACATCATACCAACCTTCCAATCCATACAACCACGAGACTATCAGCCTCACCGCGTCTTGGCAGCCCGTGTACAGGACCTACACAGGCTCGAGGAATTCCGTGGAGAGGCCAGGCTTAATATACTACGGAGACAAGCACTGAGCGCAAGGTACTTTCAGGGCACAAAACCTCCTCGCATATTCCAAAAAGGAGATCGGGTACTATGGTGTCCAAGAGACCCAAAAATTAGAAAATCCAAATTAGGGACAATTTGGCACGGGCCTTACAGGGTACAATTAGTATTGCCAAACAATACAGTTCTTTTGGTTAACAATGACAACTATGATAGCCAGGCCACCATTGTTAACGCAGCAAAATTAAAAAGTTATCATTCCAACACCCCGAACCAACAGCCAACGGTGAGTTTGGGTCAACTACAAAATTTACTGGCCACGGAAGCCAAAGGGCAAAAATCGCAGCAGGACATCGAGGACCCCGAGGAGGCCAAAGATACCGCAGATAACACAGTTACCCAAGGGGCAAACCTGCCTATTATTTATTTAAATCACGTCCAAGTCGTCTTTTTGGACACCCAAAAAATCTCATGCGGTAATCATCACATAGACACCGAGGATATTGATGCCCAAGGAAGAGACCTTCTCGAGGGGCCTACGCTAGATCACAGGTACCTTCACAGGCCATCAACCGCCGCCGAAATGGCCTTTGGCCGATTGGCACTGACAGTCTTAACTCCCACTCAGCCGCCTTTCCCTCCCACTACCGCGGTAACCGAGGACAACAAAAGGCCGTTGGAGTCTCTCTGTCCTCATTTGCGGCCTCACACAGCGCCTCTCTGTCTCACAGCTCGAGCTCCCTCGCCGCGCCGTTGCTTTTCATCATTCTCTTCCTTGCAGATTGCGCCACACATTCCACACACACGGTGTTTTTCCACGGTTTCCATGGCTTCTCGTAATTTGACTCCGCAGAAACCGAAGCCAGAGGCGCCCTTCTTCATGCCGAGGCACCTCCTCGATTGGCGTAGCAGGATCGATGGTGTGTGGACGCAAAACACAGGCTTCACCGATTTTGGGAGGACATGAAAACATGGAAGCTCAATGTTAACCACTCGCAGCAATTCGTGGAGACTATGAAGCCTCGTAGTTTGTGGAGGAACTTACCCAACCGGTACCGTGGATGGCGTGGAAGTTCACTTCTCTGCAGCCTATCTCTACCACCAGTATGGGTGGGACGGCACCGGCATCACACAATGGACAGAAGACTGCGGTTTCCAAAGGCTAGACATTGCACAGAGGATACCGGGGTTGGAGCCAAGGGAGAAGGGCTACGATACGTACGCAGTTGGAGCCATGTTGAAGGAGCCGTGGTTTGCGCGCATTCGCGGCATCATCAGCCAGATTTACTGCCGGTGCAACTGCAACTATGTGTTACCCGCACAGTTAGAGCTTCTATTTCTCGCCGATGCAGGAGCTAAGGTGAACTGGGGCATGCTTTTCGAGGATCACCTGCGTCTTGAATTGCAAAACCATCAGAGATTCAGCGATTATTCTAGTCCCATCGGGCCGTTTCTGTCCGCCTACATCATGCGCTATCTACAGTATAACAAGATGAATGGAAAATTGCCACCGATGGCAACCTTCGTGGAGATTCAACGTCGGAAGCTGCCATCACCGATGAAGCCTATCAGGGACTCCGCGGCACCAACCACACACAAGAGGCAGCGAACGGATGACGAGGGACCCTCCACCGACGCAGGGCACACACTGGCCGACCAACTCGAAGCCCAAGCGTCCGCCATGGCAACCTGTGTAGACAAAGTGTTGAGGCACTTGCAAGCCACCGAAGGACAACAGCGGCAACTGCAGGAGGAGAAGGACCGACACTCCAAAACTACACAAGACCTGCACACACGATTGCGCAAGAAGGAGGAGGAGTTAGGTCAAGCCATTCAAAAGATGGATGAGGCTAACGCGCGCCGCCAGACCTTACAAAGCATTTCTCGCGGCCAAAACATTGACATACAATCGTAACATTTCATTTGGAAGGAGTGACTAAGGAGAGGGACGGTGCCAAGGAGCGATTGATGTCCCCGATATCACGTAGAATGAGGAGCTGCGGCAACAATGCCGGAATTTGATCGACACCAACCCATCGAATCCGGAGGCACGAGTTTGGAGGAGCGCGCAGAGCGTTGGTGATCGAGAAGAGAATTTCGAAGCCAACAAGCAAGCTCCGGGTCCACGATGCCGCAGCGATTTTGGGAGAAATATTATTCAGGGCAATCCGGCGGGACCCTCCGCAGCATGCACGATATCGCAGATTAACATGGTGGGCGCTGCATCGAGGAGACACTCACCAAATTGCGATTAAATGCGACTACGAGGAGAATGGCAAGAGTCCAGCCACGATGACACCAATATGCCCACGGAGGCCAAGGTTGTCATACGGGCGGGCACCCGCCCGCCCGTCCGTCCGCCTTGTCCGTCCGATAGAGCTCTCGCCGCCCGACACGGTCAAACCCTCGTTGACTTTAATTTAGGTAAAAAAACGAGGACGTGGCAAGGGTTTGGGTAAAAACCAAGCCACTTGGCCGCCACGTATGCGCCACGTATGCGCCACGTAGGCCGAGGGAGGGGGGGTGAAAGGGGGGCGGGGGGGGGAGGGGGGGGGGGGGGGGGAGGGGCGGGGGGGGGGGGGGCGGGGGGGAGGGGGGGGGGGGGGGGGGGGCGGGGGGGGGGGGGGAGGGGAGGGGGGAGGGGAGGGGGGGGGGGCGGGGAAGGGGGGGGGGGGGGAGGGAGGGGGCGAGGGGTGGGGGAAGGGGAGGCGGGGCGGGGGAGGGAGAGGGGCCAGGGGGGGGGAGGAGGGGTCGGGGGTGGGGGAAGGGGAGGGTTAGGGGTTGGGGGGTTAGGGGTTGGGGGGTTAGGGGTTGGGGTTGGGGGGTTAGAGGGGGTTTAGAGGGGTAAGGGGGTTGCTTTTTTATTTATTTATTTATTTATTTATTTATTTTAAAGATTTTTAAAAATATTTTTAGGGGGGGGGGGGGGAGGTTAGAGCGGGAGTAGAGGGGTAGGGGCAAGGTAGAGGGGTTAGGAGAGGGGATTACGAGATGAATTGGGCAACGGATGAATCCGATCGGGCGGACCTTTTACACCACCGAAGCATTGATTTTTTACGATGGAACAACATAGTCCCCAAACCGGACGCATGCTTCGAGCCATGCAACAATCGCAATTTCTGAGGGATATTCTTGAAGAAGACGGGCCTGCGAGGAGGACTCGATCAGCAGTTCGTAGACTTCGATTGGGCGGGGGTGAAGATTTGCCGGAGGGTACGAATGATGCCGACGCCGGCCCAAGCAGTGCAGCAATGGACGAGAACTAATTGTCGATTTTCTAATGTAGCAACCAAGATATACTTCTCTTTTTCTATATCGTTAAACACTCTTTGAAATACATATGCTTTTCTTTTGCAAACTTGTTGGCACACTCTATGCATGTGTTTATAATCATATGATCATGTGAATGCTAATTATCATGGTGTCATTGTATGGTTAGCTTGATAAATAGTTAAGTGGGAGAAAAAAATTATTTTAAATCTTGTAATAATTAATAAATTTCTTATAAACATGATAGGACAATAAAAAAATAAACATACCGGTAGCGGATGTCAATCCAAAGTGAGGGGGAGAGGGAAGTGAAGAGGGTGAGGGTTAGGGGGGTGGGTAAGGGGGGTGGAGAGGGGAGGAGAAAAGAAGAAAGGGAGGAGTGGGGAGGGAAGAGGAGAGAAGGGGAGGAAGTGGAAGAGGAGTGGAATGATGGTCAATCCAATCATTTGAAATCCAAACATTCCTCACTATATCCGGGATACTCCAAATCCCGGCTTTAATGAGGGAATGTTTGGATTTGTTTATCCCATTAATGATGCTTGTTTGCAAAACACAAGATTGGTGAGAGAGAAGGCAAATTTTTTTCAAAAACTACGTGGGGTGGGTGAGAGAGGAGGGGCGGGTTACGGGGGAGGGGCGGATTACGGGGGAGGTGCGGGTACCATGGGGGGTAGGGCGGGTACCATGGGGGGTAGGGCGGGTACCAAGGGGGAGGTAGGGCGGGTACCAAGGGGGGGGTAGGGCGGGTACCAAGGGGGGGGGGTAGGACGGAGATGGTAAGGGGGAATGAGGGGAGTGAGTGTGAGGGGGGGGTGGGGTGAGGGGGGGGTGGGGTGAGGGGGGAGGGTGAGGATGAGGGGGCGGGTGAGGATGAGGGGTTGGGTGAGGGGGGAGGAGAAAAGAAGAAAGGGAGGAGGGGAGGGAAGAGGAGAGAAGGGGAGGAAGTGGAAGAGGAGTGGAATGATGGTCAATCCAATCATTGGAAATCCAAACATTCCCTCACTATATCCGGGATACTCCAAATCCCGGCTTTAATGAGGGAATGTTTGGATTTGTTTATCCCATTAATGATGCTTGTTTGCAAAACACAAGATTGGTGAGAGAGAAGGCAAATTTTTTCAAAAAACTACGTGGGGTGGGTGAGAGAGGAGGGGCGGGTTACGGGGGGAAGGGCGGATTACGGGGGAGGTGCGGGTACCATGGGGGGTAGGGCGGGTACCATGGGGGTAGGGCGGGTACCATGGGGGTAGGGCGGGTACCGAGGGGGGGTAGGGCGGAGATGGTAAGGAGGAATGGGGAGTGAGTGTGAGGGGGTGAGGATGAGGGGGGGGTGGGGTGAGGGGGGGTGGGGTGGGGTGAGGGGGGGTGGGGTAGGGTGAGGGGGGGGTAGTGGGGTGGGGTGAGGGGGGGGTGGTGGGGTGGGGTGGGGTGAGGGGGGTGGTGGGGTGAGGGGGTTGTGTGAGGGGGTGAGGATGCGGGGGTGAGGATGAGGGGGTGAGGGGAAAGAAGAGGAGGGAAGGGAAGGCATACTCAATACAATCGTAGAAAAGTCAAACATTCCCCCACTATATCCGAGAAAGTCCAAATCCGGGCTTTAGTGAGGAATGTTTGGACTTCATTACTTTAAAAATACCCGGTAGGTGGAAGAAGGAGCCAAGGGGGGATCCAAGGAAAGAGAGAAATGAAGTTTCCGTATTTCCTCTCTTATTCAAGATTGCCCCACTACAAACCAATTCCCCCCTCTATTTCAAAGTCGAGCTACTACGTCCCAAAAAAAATGATATTCTTAAAATGTGTGCTATTTTTCTCCAATCCCACCTTCTATTATGTTTAATTCATTCTTCTTTCCAATGCTATATTACAAATAAATTTATCATCCTAATGGTTTAATCATATATTTGATTTTACGATCACAATTTATATTTGGACTAAAGAATGTACTAGTGGGTGGTATTATGTTTATTTCATTCTTCTTCCCAATACTATATTACAAATAAATTTATCATCCTAATGGTTTAATCATATATTTGATTTTACGATCACAATTTATATTTGGACTAAAGAATGTACTAGTGGGTGGTATTATGTTTATTTCATTCTTCTTCCCAATACTATATTACAAATAAATTTATCATCCTAATGGTTTAATCATATATTTGATTTTACGATCACAATTTATATTAGGACTAAAGAATGTACTAGTGGGTGGTATTATGTTTATTTCATTCTTCTTCCCAATACTATATTACAAATAAATTTATCATCCTAATGGTTTAATCATATATTTGATTTTACGATCACAATTTATATTAGGACTAAAGAATGTACTAGTGGGTGGTATTATGTTTATTTCATTCTTCTTCCCAATACTATATTACAAATAAATTTATCATCTTAATGGTTTAATCATATATTTGATTTTACGATCACAATTTATATTAGGACTAAAGAATGTACTGGTGGGTGGTATTATGTTTATTTCATTCTTCTTCCCAATACTATATTACAAATAAATTTATCATCTTAATGGTTTAATCATATATTTGATTCTACGATCACAATTTATATTAGGACTAAAGAATGTACTAGTGGGTGGTATTATGTTTATTTCATTCTTCTTCCCAATACTATATTACAAATAAATTTATCATCCTAATGGTTTAATCATATATTTGATTTTACGATCACAATTTATATTAGGACTAAAGAATGTACTAGTGGGTGGTATTATGTTTATTTCATTCTTCTTCCCAATACTATATTACAAATAAATTTATCATCTTAATGGTTTAATCATATATTTGATTTTACGATCACAATTTATATTAGGACTAAAGAATGTACTAGTGGGTGGTATTATGTTTATTTCATTCTTCTTCCCAATACTATATTACAAATAAATTTATCATCTTAATGGTTTAATCATATATTTGATTTTACGATCACAATTTATATTAGGACTAAAGAATGTACTAGTGGGTGGTATTATGTTTAATTCATTCTTCTTCAAATAACATTTTATTTAAAAAAAATTTAAAAATTTAAACAACATTTAGAAAACGCAGCACGTGTCCTTACTCCCTCTCCTATTAGACTTGAGGAAAATCTATACGGCGAAAAAATAGCCCTTCTTCGCAATGAGTCTACTTGTTCTTCAAGTGGTAGCGGCAGCGACAATGATATTGAACGTGGCAACAACGACGACGTTGACGATGATGGTGACCGCGGATGCGATGAGGCGCCCGATGATGATGACGTTGTTTTCCAAGACCTTATCCGAGATCCCAACATGGAGGGTACATCCACCGAAAAGGGTGCGGCGATCAAATCGTTTTAATAAGTAGAACGGACTTATATTATCTATTTGGGTATTTTAGAACTTCTCATCATTATTGTACTCCTTTATTAGACACTATTATTAGTCTATTATAGTGCATAAGTTTATTGAAAAAAAAAAAAATAGAGAAGTTGATTATGTGTTGTGAGAATATATATAATTTCCTTATATCTACGTTGTATCGTTATTCACTATGAATTATATTATATCATATTATTATTCATGCTTTTTACTTTTACTACATTACATTCGCCTTATGTATGAAAAATAAGGCAATTTCTCTTATTCGATGCATGTGTACTTAGTCCTATGACATATTTAATTACATTGTTTTGATTTGGGTGCACATATTTACTTATTCCCACCCCTCCTCACTCTTCCAACCGCTCATATGCATACCTTGCCTAATACCACTCAACCTATGCATGAATCAATTTGTAAATACTACGATATTTCTATTTTAAAAAATTCTCGAAAGAAAAATTCAAGAAAAATTTTAAAAAAATAAATGAAAACGCATCAACCCCTAACTCCCCCTTACCCCTCCCCCTAACCCACCTTACCCCCTTACCCCCCTAACCCCCTTACCCCCTTTACCCCCCCCTCCCCCCCCCCTACCCCCCCCGCCCCTACCTCCCCTCCTCCGCCCTACCCCCTCCCCCGCCCTACCCCCCCCCCCCCCTACCCCTCCTCCCCCCCCCTACCCCTCCCTCCCCCCCTACCCCCCCCCCCCCGCCCTCCGCCGCCCCCCCCCCCCCCCCCCCCTCCCGCCCGCCACCAATGTAACCCGCCTCAAAAGTTCACCCGCCTCTCAAAAGTTCACTCGCCCTAACAAAAGTTCACTCGCCATGGCACGATTTCACGCCTTCCGACGCCACGATGGACTTACACGTCACATCCTACGTGGCTTTTTACCGCAAAGTTTCTTACCCATGAAAAATTACACGCCCCTTCAAACAAGGTGGGCGGGCACGCCCGTCCGTCCGGGACAACTCAGACGTCCGTTTTGTCCGCCCGATTGCCTCAACACGCCCGAGCATGACAACCTTGACGGAGGCCGCGGTCATCGAGCACCAAAGGTCTCCACAAAGCAGATCACCGAGGCACCGGACTTCCCGAAATCGCGGCACAGACGACACCACAGCACCGAGATGGAAGGTCGGGAGACTCGGGATGTAGACATGCCGAGGAACAGATTAGAGGATCGCGTGCACATCCCGAACACCTTACCGACACCGAACAGACACCCTGTGCATCACCGAGGGTGAGAGAGAAAAGAACTCCTCACCAAAGACATCCACCGACATCCTCAACGACATCCACGGCTCAACCATCGACTCGACGGTAACTCCTAAAATGTCATTTGCAACTCATCGACGAGGCTTTGATACTGACTATCCGATGATAACACGTGGCATGTGGAACCCGAGAATGACGGCCCGATGCCGATGAGGAGTACCAGGATGCACACGATGAAGTTCAAAAATACTTCAACAAACACCCCGATTTGGCTCAACGTTTCGCGGATCACACCGCTAGTGATGTTCAATGTCCCGGTTGTAACAAAATGTTGGGCAAAACCGTCTTTGATGTCCATGATCATGCTAACACAATCCGCAATCGACGCCATCGCACAGGGGGGCATTGCCGCTGCCATCGAGCGCTATACGATGATCAACCTCCACCACGCCGACAACAAAGAATGGCCACGAGAGCGGACTCGTCCCGACGGCGCGCCGCAGAGCGGCGTGCCAAGATCGAGCAATCCGAGGACGGATTGCGCTCACGAGGAGGGCAAAATGTTACCCGATGACGTCAGTCGGGTAACCACGGCGGCCCATGCGGGAGCAGCAGCGGCAACAGGGATAGCGCAGCATTTTCGGCGGAGGCACCAACAGTTAGCTGCAGATGCCTCGTGTCACGGCCCTAATTACTCCCAACTCTTTTTCTTCAAGTAAGCCTTACTTGGTAGCGGAATCACGACTTACTTTGTTGGTAGCAACCGGCCACAACTTAGCTAACACTGCACATGCCAAGCACACACAATGTTAGCACCATTTCTAGTGAAGGTGTCCAACCCACCTTGACTCCCGGACTCATTATCCGGAACTCGTACACCGGAACTCCCACAAAACACATGGGCATGCCACTTGGTGGCACGGGGCGGCCTTCCACAAATGTCCAAGCTCCCAAGGGTGGCACTACTCACCCCCGGAGCTACCGCCCTTGCATGTAGTCCAACTCCCCACTAGTCCCCTTCCATTCATGTCTACACTCTCCATTCGGGACATTACCGGAAACCGGCACTACTTTTCACGGGGACTAGTTTGGAGCGGGACACTTCTCCAACCCAATGTTTCGGGATGCACACCACAAGCATCCCCTAGTGCCCAAGGTGCGGGAGTGAGGCTCCATCCCAAGCCTCACCCCTTAGAGCCACCCCGGCTCTCCTCGGCACCATGTGGAAGTGAGGAGGGAGACCACTCCTCCTCATAGTACTCTCTGGAGTCTTTGGTAGGCCCCCCCCCCCTCTTGTGTTGAGGGGCCTTCCGTGACACACTTTTGTTTTGGAAGACCACCCGTTTTTGCCTTAGTCTCAAAAACGGGCCGTATCTTCTTCTCGGGCTAACTTGTAGCTCAGTTATCCAAATGGGACGTGTGAGCCCATTTTCGACATCTACTCTTTGAGTAGATGTCGATAGACTCCTCACTTGTCCCAATCGGAGCTTCTATGTGGAAGCTATGCTCCCTTGAACATTCGGGAGTCCCGGGAGGCAGCAGTCCCGGAGTCCCGAAGTCCCGATGCTTTGGAGAGCCATATCTCCCAAAGCATTGCTTTGCTCCTCACGAGCCTTAGCATTTTGGAAAGCTCTTGTCTAGAGCTTTCCAAAGACATGCAACATGCCGCCATCCAAGAAGGACGACATTTTGAGTCCCGAAAGGTAACACTCCCGAGTCCCGGAGTGTCCCGGAACGCGCTCCAACTTTGGAGAGCCATATCTCATGACTCACAACTCCAAATCGCGCGTTCTTTGGACCTATGGGTGCGTGCTTGAACAAGGTTTCCAACCATGTAAAGCACACCACCAAGTTCGTCCCGAGCACGACGCCATTGCGTGCTGTTTGCTCGGGACTCCCCTTAGTCACTTCACCTTGTCTCTTGCCAAGCCCGGGACGTCACTCCCGGGGTCCTCTTGGCTCACCACGGTGTTCGGGCATCCTTTTGAAAGGGATGTGACACCTCGGCAGTCGATTGCGGCACCGTTCGGTGCCAGGGCTATCCACGGCAGCCGTAGTATAAAAGGCAGTGAAAAATAGGAGAGAGCACTCGTTTTTTGGTAGTCACCGTAGAAGCATAGTTCGACGTACACTGAGTAGACACACACTCATATGTATTTTGATCGGATGTTTGGAATATGAAGGCCAAGAGCCGCAGCTTTTCTCTCCAATGTCTGTGTACTGAATCTCTTTCTCTCCCTCTCGTCTACCCGGCCTGCTATCAAGGATGGCAATAGTCAGCCTTGAATAAACCCTAATATTCCTCTTGGATTGTATGTTTCTATCCTCGGTTACAGCTGTGTCTCCGCGGTTTTCCTCGCTTACACTGTTGGATCTCAGAGACAGCGATCCAGCCTCGGTAGGAACCCCGTACCTGAGCCTCGGACTTACACTCCCGAGCTACAGGATACCGGGCCAACACCCTCTTCCCCCCTCGGTATCCGTGGTCACCAGGGCCTCAGTCCTCTCCGGACCTTAGGCCGGTATCACCAAAGTCAACTTTTCCTCTCCCTGGCCGAAACTGGTCAGGGTCAAGACTTCTGATCAGTACCTAAAACTCACCAAAAACGTTATCTTCGGTGCCGTGAGCTCGTAAAGCATTCCATCCCTCGATAACCCGGGACAACAGCCTCGAATGCTGTTACCCTCACATTCTGGTGTAAGGGAAGAAATGGGTCCGTCATGACCAACTTGGTCATAACGAGGACATGGTTCTTGACGATCTTCAGTGACCAGCTGACGACCACATCCTTGAAGACCCAGAGGTCAAGGCCTTCGTCGTCGTTATCGCGGAGGAACGGGTTCAACCCAAATGGGTGCTCCACCTTGTCCAAGGTCATATCGAGGGGATTTGTTGCACTGAGAGCCATCGTTTTGTCTGCAATCGTAAATGGCAACTCAATAATATTAGTGCCTAAATAGCTTAGTTATCCCCGAGGCGGGGATAATTTCTGTCTTGTCTACCTCATTTCTACGGTAAGGCTAAGGAATTATCCCCGGGCCGGGGATAACATCTGCATGTACAGGTCACATAGCCGACCTGAGCAGGACGTTATCCCCTGGCCGGGGATATCTTCTGCCTACAGAGGTCACAAATCTGCTCTTATTGCAGAGATTATCCCCGGGCCGTGGATAATTTCTGCATTAAGAGGAGACAATGCTGCTCTCCATGCACAAGTTATCCCCGGGCCGGAGATAACTTTTGCCTCCAGAGGTCACAAATCTGCTCTTAATGCACAAGTTATCCTCGGCCCGGGGATAATTTTCTGCTCTGAGCAGAGAATTATCCCCGGGCCGGGGATAACTACTGCATTAAGTTGTGAAAATGCTGCTCTGCATGCACAAGTTATCCCCGGGCCGGAGATAACTTCGCTGACAAGAAGTACAATTTACAAGCCAATATTCAGTTTTATACTCATTTTTGTTTGTTTTTCATGAATTATCCCCGGCCCGGGGATAATTAGTTCATTTTTATTGTATAAAAATCAAGCCAAATAACAATTTTATCCCCGGGCCGGGGATAATACATCTGTACACAAGACAAGTACCCTTCTTCTTGCAAGAAGATTTATCCCCGGCCCGGGATAATACCTCTGTCACACAAGACAAGTACCCTTCTTGCAAGAAGATTTATCCCCGCCCGGGGATAATAAAGTGAGAGCCAAAGATGAAGTATCAAACATCGGCATCCCGAGAAACTTGTGAGACGAATCTAATATCTACATACGACGTAGATTTCAGCATTCCACAAAGCAGTTTTAATGAATGGGAATGAGTTAATCACTCCAAGCAAAACGAATAGAATTGGGAGGTCACCCGATAGAAAAGCTTTGTGAATCTTTGGACGTGCTACAAACAAATGAAAACCCAATTCGATCGAGAGTATAGTTATATCTTTGCAATTCCAAGTGCAAATTCAAAACACAATCCCACAACATAATTGCGTACACAATTCCAAAAGACAATTCCAAGAATCATCTTTGATGAGTTCAATCAACCCTACAAAACCCGAATGCAATCGATGAAAAAGATTCGGAAGGAGTTGTGAGACTCGGCGAAGATGCAATGTCGAATTCCAAATTGAACAATGCAATCTAAAAGCAAAGCAAAATCGAGCATAAAGTATCAGCAGATTTAAACTTAGAAGAAAAAAAAAAACCCACGAGTTCAGTCTCGAACTCACCGAATCCGCCCTAGAAGCCTGAAGCAGTCCGATTGCATGCACCGGCTCAGCACCCTCAAAACCTAACTGCAAAGAATCGACCGCAGCTCCGACCGCAGCTCCGACGGCAACTCCGACCGCAGCTCAGCAACTCCGACCGCAGCTCCGCTTTCACCAACTCGAACGCAGACTCGCGCGTTCCGCAACCTCGACAAGCTGTGAGAGGCTTTCAGCAACCTCGACACGCTCCGCACTCACAAACAAGCACTCTCAACGACAAGGATATCACCTACGACACGCTCCGCACTCACGAACAGGACACTCTCAACGACAAGGAGCACGAAAAGGACGCAAAACCTAACAAGCACAGGCAAGCTCCGGCACGGCGAAACTAAATGCAGCTCGTTCGATCACAGGAGAAGCGAGAATGCGAGAAACGCGAGAAATGCGAGAAGTGCGGAAGAATGCGAGAAATGCGGAGGGCTGAGCGACTGAGGCGGAGAAAGCTCCTGTGCGGAGGAATGACGGCGGAAAAGTGCTCATGATGACACGGCCATCATGAAAGTACATGACCATGGTCATGCGAATGGCCATGCGCATGTTCATGGCCATTCACATGACCATGGTCATGTACTTTCATGATGGCCATTTGAATTTTTTTATTTTAATTTTTAAAAAACACTTGGTTTACATATCAATTGCGATTATTTTAATTTAATACTACAAAATATTTCTAATATTTGGTATTCAAATCCATTTGAATTATATTAGAACATTTTATTCAAGTTTAAACTGCCTATTCATTCTATATTCTTTTGTAGAAATATTCACTTAGTTTTGTACACAAATAAAGTTGTATTTCCTTCGTGGTTTAATATGTGTTTAGTTAGAATACTAATTAATTCATGGCTTGTTCTAAAAAGTTTTGTCTAAGTGTAGTATGTGAAGTTGCGATCAAAGATAGTATAAAGACCTTAAACCCTAAATTAGATCTACACGGTTAAATTTAGTAAAATAAATAAGATTCCTTTCATAATTAAATAAAAAGAATATAATTGGTGTTGGAATTGACAATTATAGTTGCTACAATTCCACCTTTGTTGACAATTGGTGTTGTTATTCGTAATTAGTGTTGTCAATACCAACTATAATTTTTAGTGTAGCGAGAAAGAGAATTGTCTTGGGGCCCCAGCTGCTCTAGTCGGGGCCCCAGCTGGAATAGTTGGGGCCCCCAGCTGCACTAGTTGGGGCCCCAGCTGGAATAGTTGGGGCCCTCATTTTGCATCGATTGGGCCCCATTTGGAATAGTTGGGGCCCCCAACAGATCGATTGGGGCCCCAGCTGGAATAGTTGGGGTCCCCAGCTGCACTAGTTGGGGCCCCACCTGGAATAGTTGGGGCCCCCAGCTGCATCAGTTGGGGCCCCAACTGGAATAGTTGGGGCCCTAGCTGGAGTAATTGAAGCCCGAGGTAAAGTTTGAATTTATACTTTTACATTTTTAAATCTTATTTTAGAATTTTAGATTTTTAAAACTTATTATAGACTTTTACATTTTTAAAACTTACTATAGACTTTTACATTTTCTATTTTTAATTTGAAAAGCACATTAAAAGCTTGTTTAAGTAACTATATAATGTTAAGACTGTATATTATATTTATTATAATATATATAGATATTTTGTGCGTTAAACTTTATTGCCTTATATTCCATTAGTCTATAATTATCCACTTTATTGTAAAGATGGATGAGGTTGTAGTACATGAGGCAAAAAAACCTAGAATTGCACAAGTGACTGCCCTTAACTTCATAGAATCGCAAAATGTTTTAGAGTTAATATATGATTCTAAAACGAGAGGTTGTAAAGCTCCACAACACTCTCAAAAACTGTTCGATTGTTTGTATGTTCTTTCATGCAAAAAAACTTTAGAGTGCGAGTATTTCCATAAAATATTTATGAACCCAGCATCTAGAGTAGAATTGCCTATTCTTGCAAAACAACAATATTATGTTCATTATTGCCACAAAATTTGTGGTACTTGCCTTGAAAAGACATCACATTGTCCCATATGTGAAAATTTGTTGAACGTTGATTTCCAAAAGCACACAAAATATATCTTAGATACATCGATCACTAAAGATATTGAAATAACTTCTTTACAAGATTTTCATGATACTTTTGATCGATTACAAATCTTTTTACAAAAAAGAAGTGAAGAAAACAAAAAGAAGATGCCGCTTTTAAACAAGATACTTCAATGTGCATTGATGCAAAAAGGATATCTTGAATTATTTATTCTCAAGAAATTTGATATAAAAACTGACATGAGAATTGTTATTAGCTACACAAGCATTCCAGCAGATAAAAGTAAAAAAGAAACACCATATTGGGAGAATATCAAATTTGAAAATGCATGGCAAGAAGTTTATGGAGACAATCATCTTATACCAACAACATCTATTGCTTTATTATTATTAGATGGTAATAAAATAATAAATGATAAAATATTAAATCCAAGCACTTTATCACTGAATCATGTTTTATTCATTTATATACCTAAAATATGGAATAATGATCTGGTTGCATATCAAAGCACATTAGCTGAAGCAGATATATATTATGAAACTGCTCCGTACAAGGGGAGGTCCAATCAAAAAGACCCAAAGAGGGGTCATTATAAGTCCGTCGGCCATGGGTACATAGCTCATGGAGGAGTAGACTCAAGAGGAGATGTGGTACCATATGATCGGAAAAACATGCCTCAAAGCAAAAAACTTGCTTTCAGACGTATAGGAGATTCTCTTGCAACAAAAATGTGGAAGGCATTGGATTTATTTGGTCATCCAGTTAAAGAATTTTTTACAAATCAATTCTAAGCTATAGATTGCATATCAATTGGTTTAAATTCATATCCAACACAAGTGCATCAGTTACATTTATCCAAGAATTCTTTTATTAAGCCACACATAGACATATTTGATTTTAATTGTTCTTTTATATGTTGGTTCAATGAGGGACATCCCAAAGGAGGTGAATTTGGAATTTTCCAACATTGTATGAAGTTCGAAAATAATAACGGAGCTGGTATATTTGTATTTAGCAAATATATTAGCCATGGAACGTTACGATTTGATTCCAATTCATTATCAGACACTGATTTTAAGATTGGTTGTGCTCTGGTTAATAAATAAGAAATTTGTACGAGAGTTGAAAATCAACTACAAAGTAAAAATCCTATCACTTGGAAAGTTACCAAGTATAGAAATCTTATGGATAATGAAGATTGTGAAAGTTAGGTTACAAATAAAAATGAGAAATTGGCCTAGAAATTATTAACATGCCAAAAAAATCCTAAATATTCCATTCCAAGTTTTGAGGTAGTTTGCACCATTGCAAGACAATTGTTTGTCTTAAATTTTGTTATCGGTACAAGTCTCTTTTTATATAAAATACACATATTTCTTGTTCTTGATTGGGTTTTTTCTTGATATAGTGTTCAACTGAAGAATTCTACAATTTGTGTTTTATGATAATTTTCCATTGATACAAATTGAAATTCAAAGTAACTACCACGCAAGTTTATCATCTTTTAAACTGTAGAAGTTATGATTCAAAGTTAAATAAGTGTTTAGGGTTAAGGGTTTAGTATAGGATTTAGTGTATAGAATTTAGGGTTTCTAAATAGCATTTCTAATGTGTGAGTCATTCAATCCAAGCCTTCAAAGGCGTAATTTGAATTCTCTCAAGCTAGTTGTCATTACTATTATGAAAAATAAAGTTTATGTACATAAAATGAATTATAATAATTATAATATAACATAAACTAACATATTAAGATATAGTATTATAGAGTATAATATTATACAATATAGTTCAATAGAATATAATAGTATTTATTAAATCTTACTGAATATCCTTTAATATAAGATAATAAACTATAGTATAATATATTATAATATACCAAACTTCTTCCTTTTTTTATATTTCGGAGTTAAAGGGGATTGGGCAAAATATCAAATTAGAAATGATTCCAAATGAAAAAGGAATAACTTTAAAAATCTTGAAATATGAATTGACAAATGATAATCATATAGTACAATAATTATAATCATATAGTGTAATAATTATAATCTAACATAACATACCTCAACATAATGGTATACAATTTAATATTGCATAATATAGTATAACGTAATATAATGTACTAAAATATAATATAACATAGTATATATTATTATAATACTATATGAAACGATAATATAAATATGTTTAAAAACATAATAATATCTCATTATCATATAATATTACATAACAAAAATAATGTAAATCATTTTCATATGGGAAAATATATCATAATAGAATATAATATAATATAAAATAACAATTTCTATATTTTATAAAGTACTAAAAAAACTTTATAATACAATATAAAACAATATAATACAAGTATAATATAGGAAAATATTAGAAATTATAGAAATAATAGTATGATATATTCTAATAAAGTATAGTATCGTATTTTTAGTATACTATAGTACAATATAGTATAATATAGTATAATAGAATACAAAATAATAATTATTTATTTCACATAAATTTTAAACATATAGGACAATATAATCTATTATAACATAACTTAACACAATGGTAACTATACAAGTTAATATAGTTTAATATCGTATCACATAGTATTATATAGTAATATATTCTATCGTATAATTAGTATAATATAGTATAATATAATATAATATAATATAATATAATACAAGATAATATAATATAATAAAATATAATAAAATATAATAAAATATAATATAATATAATATAATATAATATAATATAATATAATATAATATAATATAATATAATATAATATAATATAATATAATATAATATAATATAATATAATATAATATAATATAATATAATATAATATAATATAATATAATATAATATAATATAATATAATATAATATAATATAATATAATATAGTATAATATAATATAATATAATATAATATAATATAATATAATATAATATAATATAATATAATATAATATAATATAATATAAAACAACACACTATTATATACTATAATATAATAAACTAAATATAATATATGTTGCTCTAATTTTGTAGTTCATATAGTTCATTCAATAAATTCATGAATACAAATTTGTACTTTTTTTTCCACTTCTCATAGTTATGTATAAATTGTTCAATTTTATAGAGAAAAATATAAGACAATATTGTTTGAAAGAAATAAACAATTGATAATTAGAGATGGGTTTCCCTCCAAAATCAATTTCCCGCCGAAATTTCTTTGCCGCCTAGTAATTTCAAATTCTGTTTTAGAAAGTGGAATCGTATTTAGAATCCTAATAAAGACAAAATCCATATTGCGACAAAATTTGACGGCTTTTTGCACGATTTCGGGCGTCAAGATACTCTCACGATGTAGCCGTTGAGTTCGGGCTCGGGTTCCATACTCTGTCTCGCAAGTGACCTTTCATTTTCTTCTCTCTCTCGTTCGTGCTCTCAAGGTGCGCTTCATTTCATATTTCATTCCGGTGTGTAGGTTCAAGGTTGCGTGTGTGTAGAAGGAGTTTCAGTTGGTGCTCATTGCGTCTGATGTAGTTTCGCATTTAGAGGTGTGAGTATTGTTCAATTAGTTTCATAATGATTCAAGTTAAGACTATTGCTCGTCATGTATTCTTCGACTTCTGTATTCGGTACTAATTTTTGTCTTTGGTTTTTTCGATTCATGAGCCCTTGTTATCCTTTCAATTCTCGCATTCGCGCGGTGAGCGACGTTCGCAAAAATGAGTGCAAGGCATGAATGATAGTGTTTTAGCACTTACTATTAATAGAATGCAAGTTATCCCCGGGCCGGGGATAACTTCTACTGTCTGTGGGGATTATTCCTGGAATCTATGCTCCGATGATTATCCACGCCCCGGGGATAACCATGCATCCACCCAAAAAAACCATTATCCCCGACCCGGGGATAACATTAATTTCATGGGCAGTAGAAATATTATCCCCGGGCCGGGGATAATATTTTTACGGGCAGTTGCATGGTTATCCCCGGGTCGGGAATAACTATGTAACCGCCTATAAAAACTGTTATCCCCGGCCCGGGGATAATACTTCTACTGCCCGTGAAATTAATGTTATCCCCGGGCCGGGGATAACCATGCAATCGCTCGAGAATATTATCCCGGCCGGGATAATATTTTTATGGGCGGTAGATTAGTTATCCCCGGCCCGGGGATAACCTTGCAACCGCGCACAGAATATTATCCCCGGGCCCGGGATAATATTTTTATGGGCGGGAATTTGGTTATCCCCGGCCCGGGGATAACCTTGCAACTGCCCACAGAATATTATCCCCGGCCCGGGGATAACTGTATTCTGCGAGCGGTTTAAAATGTTATCCCCGGGCCGGGGATAACCATGCAACTGCCCGTAAAAATTATTATCCCCGGCCCGGGGATAATCGTCTGAGACAGTTGCATGGTTATCCCCGGCCCGGGGATAACTTTTTAACCGCCCGCAGAGAATCTGATTATCCCCGGGCGGGATAATATTCAATGAAGCGATTAAGGTTATCCCCGGCCCGGGGATAACCAAATTCCCGCCCATAAAAATATTATCCCCGGCCCGGGGATAACCAAATTCCCGCCCATAAAAATATTATCCCCGGCCAGGGATAACTGTATTCTGCGAGCGGTTAAAAAGTTATCCCCGGGCCGGGGATAATTTACATCGACATTTAAGGTTCGATTTTATCCCCGTTGCGTGGATAATATATATCTATAGTTTGTTATCCACGGGCCGCGGATTACTGTGGCGGAACGTTTGCGTCGGTTTTCATGTTTGATCATCTCCTATGCTATTAAACAAGCACTAAGTTATCTTTTCAATCTTCTTCTTTTTTGTAGGATGGAGACTTTCGTTGTCAACGGTGTCGATTTCCGTCCACCAGTTCTACCTGAAGGAGTTTCACAGTGCGAGGGTTTTAACCGTTCATCATGGGTGTCGAAACGAGTCACTCTTCTGAATGACGCCGGTGTCGAAGTTGCAAAAGCTGTCTGTCAATCGGTTGACTCAAGCGTCGTCCCAGAGACTGGTGGTCGGCCTCTTGGATCCGACTTTGTCTGCGTGCAGATAGCAGAGTCATTAGTAGAAGCTGAGGTTCCTTTCGGTTGGATCTACTCTTTGCGTGCATGGCCAATCACGCATGTCCTTCTCAACGGAGCAAGCCTCTACGACCACGACCAACGCGCCATCTTCAATGCGGCTTGCAAGGTTTTTGGTCGGCCACCACGAGTTGGTCTTCGCCAGTACAAGAGCAAACGTCAAAGGCGTCTCCAGGATTCACCACCTAAGAAGGAGTACTTTCTTACACCGGAGTCTATCAACTTTGTTTCAACAACTTATTGTTGTCCAAAGAACTGTGTGCAGCCCTATCCTCGAGGCAAAATTAAAGATCTGAGGTTCCAGTTCTATGTTCGCGGTGATGTTTACTTCAGAAAACATTGTCTCCTTAGTGTACATGGTCAAGTCCACGAAGCAGCGGACGGAAACGACATGATTATGTTGGAGGGTATTGAGGTGTGTTGCGTGGCGTGGTACTTGATTATGGGCGTGTCACGTGCCACATTCTTCCGGTGGAGGTATGCCTATCAAGACGGACAGCAAGCAGAGGACCATGGAAACTGTGGTTCAAAGAAACCTCGTATCCAGACATTGCAAGCCACAGCATCCCTTCAAGCCATTGTGGAAAATGCTGCCGATCTCATGCCGCATCGAACGAAGACTATTGATACGGGCGAGAAGGTAGTGTCCAAATGCTTGCCCTCTTCCTTCCGCTGGAGGGACAATTTACCGGAGGTGAATGCCATCAATGTCGTGCACGGTCTTCCTCCTATATCAAATTCTGCTATAAGTAGGATCCGGCAAGAATCATTCCAAGAGTACTATTCCAAGCAAAAGGGTGACACATTTGCTCGTTGTGGTGAATGTGACAAAATCAAACAACTTCGAGCATCCAGTACTCGAGGCAGTCGCGCATGGGCTCTTCATGATGCCAAATTCAAACGGCATAATACTTCTCAGATGGCGCATAGGTTACTCTATTATAGTAACCGTTCAGAGTCTGAAGCACGGCCCGAATCGTCTTTGTGCATTATTCATGACAAAATGGATCATTCCAAGACAGCCTCTCCGCAATTCTCACACAAGAGTAAATCGACCGATTCCTTCATGAAATTGCCGGTTTCCATCATCGAGCATGATTGCTCATGGACACGGAGATGTACGTTACGCACATTACGGCCTGGATATATATCCCACGGATTCTAATCATACTATCGGCTCATTTGCTCAACTGTTAAGAGATTTGGAATCTCCTCCGAAGTGCTCTTCCAGGCAGTTGTTTGGTGGTGGTAGAAGTAGTCCTCTCTCCGAGGTCATTGCGGATGGGGCGGACATGTGCTTGGATTCGCTTGGTCTTTTCCCTGAGGCTCCGGTCGGGAAAGGCTCTTCCTCGGTGCTACACATGCGGCTAGATAATGCTTGCGGGGATAATAAGAATCGGTTTGTTTTTGCATTCTTTTCACTGCTCCTGTACAAGGGCGTTTTTAGAGAGATTTACTTGAACTTCCTTATTGTGGGTCACACTCATGAGGATATTGATGCTCTTTTCGGTCGATGGAGTAGTAAGCTCAAGACCAACAGCTACCCTACTGTTCTCCTTCTCATGAGATCTTTCATGGACACAGAGGATAAGCCGGTAATTCCTCACTTAATTGAGGAAGTTCCGGATTTCAAGACGTTCATCAAAGGTTACCTTTGTGATGGCGACGAGGCGTTATCTGGGCATACTAGTGCCCAACAATTCAGGTTTTTTAGAGATGCTTCCGGCTGGCCTTTGATGCAGTACAAAGTCGTATGACGGATAGCGAGTGGCTTCCTCAAGATAGTGCAGGGATTAGGTTGTGGAAAGTTTTGCCAAATGGTCAACCTCAGGTTCCTCTTGGAGATCCGACGTTACTAGTTCCAAACGAAATGAAGAATATAGAAGACATTCGAAAGGGAATTAGTGGTTTTGTGAGCTTGTGGGAGTCTTTGGCGGATGCTGATCCAACAGGCGACTATCGTAGACATCATGAACAATTCATTTACTATTGGAAAGCAGTTCGTGAGGCTTTAGATTTACCCGTCCCTGCTCCATCAACGTTTAGGGATGGATTTTGGCCTACTTCTAGGTACTCTCCAAGTGAAGAGGATCGATTTGAAGATAACGGAGAATTGCGCGAGGAATTTGCTGTTGATCCTCCGTTCGTAGGACAAATACGAGATCGTCCACAATCATCATTCAGAGTTGGACGGGATGTTTATGAGGGATACCTACTTGTACTACGTCCGGCTGATGGAGATCTCAAGAAATTTTGGATAGCTCGTGCTTTAAGCAACCCAAATGCTAGTGTAGAGCATCCTCAAGAAATCCATATTGAGTATTGGAAACCAGTATCTTCTAAACATGTCAATCCTAACACTTACGAAGGGTGGGATACAAGAAGAGGTAACTCTTGGTGTAAAGATATGGATTATGATCCAACTTGGGTGGCTACAACATCAATCATGGGAGCTTGGAAGCCAAGATTTCGTCTTGAAACAGTTAATCCCAAGATGTGCATACCGGAGCTACAGATTTCAATTATTAAGGACTCAATTATCGAGTTTGATGAGTAGTGTTCATGTTAATATATAGTTATATTAGATTATATTAGTTTCAATGGTACACCCTTTCTCATTGCAATGTAGCCAACGCAAATTAGAGTAGTATGACACTACTATTTAACATGCTTTATCTATTTATAGTAAGATGGTATATCCATTTCAATGTATTTCCATGGGATTATTTCCTTCCATTAGTGTTGTGATAATTTTATTTCCCTATAGATATTAATATGTCCTTTCATCGGATAAATTTCTTGTATATATTTTTCTTTGAAGTAATGATATTCATCATGCATAATACTTTTTTGGTCCTTGAAGCTTGCAATCTATGACCCGAGTAATGAGATGTGACGTAGTCTCAATATACTTTCCGTCTCAAAATAATGAATATTAATGATCAACAAATATATTAATAGAATTTTTGGTATCGGGGGTTCATCTTACATTCTTTTGATGGGTTCATTCGAGTCTCATTTTCAATTCGGTCTCATTTTACTTGACACCAGATTTACTATTTTTAACCACTGATTTAAATTGAGATTGCAAATTGTCTCAAAATACTTAATATCCCCTTGGACGGTCGTTGTTCTGCAACATGGACTTCAGGAAGCAGAAAATTCAAACACACGGGTGGATAAGATCACCTCAAGGAGAGCATTAACCTTTGCAAGTAAATGGAGAGCATCAGACTTAAAATCTTGGCCAAAGCTGATCAAGCACGTTGCATAGAGTACACTGGTCTCAGCTACAACTGTGCACGTAAATCTCAAGACTTCTCCTTCACTGTCTGCGTCCTGAGATCTCTCATCCACAATTCATCAGCAACTACTTCTCTCATCTTGCCGATGAGAGAAATCACCGGCTTGTTGCATTGAAGTTATGCCTGAAAGTTGTTGCAATTCAGGGGCATTTTGTTTACTCTTTTTAAGCAACTCCAATTCTTCAAAAGCGCACCCAGTCATTTAATGTTCTTCAAGCAAGCCAATAAGCCATGTGACACAATCAAGCAATGACGATGAAAGAGAGGGCCCAGTCAACCAGCTTACTCCTTGTGATACATTTTGGAAGTCCAGAATCTTCTATGCAAATTTGGCAAGAAGGTCCTTTGATGTAATTTGATTCAACATTGACATTGAGTAGAAGCCACCGTACTGTACTTGAAAAGGATTGCTGCAAGAGTGGCAAGTCTGCTCAAACCAACACAAACACTTCAATCATTCTTGCATTTTTCCGATCAGTCACCTGTGAAAGCTACCGAGTAAACTTTCAGTACAGAAATCAATGTCCTACCACAACCATAGACCATGCAACCAAATCAAGGTCAAGTGATTCCTACAGAGTGGAAAACTTACTTAGAAAAAAATGTGCACCTGAAAGTAGACCGTTGTATGCTAATCAGCACTAGAATTAGGATCAGGTAGGGAATGGGCATTATCCATTAAAACTCCAAGCTACACAATAGTCATAGCTTCCATTTCTGATTTCATGGATTCGTGCAGTATTCCCCTGTCTTGAACAATTGTTGAAATGAACTTAGCCTTCCCTCCACGGTCAGATTCTGCGACTATCAGAGGAATTCTGTCTTCTCTACTCTCGTATCCAACTTCTAATTCCGAGATATCATCCACAAAGTATCCACCATAATCGATCACTAATAATTTATCTTCTAGTAACATATGCGATCTAACTACAGAAATGTAAGTGCGTTTACAACAGGAGCAAGGGCAGTTGTTGTCTTTTCTAATGCGTAGTATATAAGCCCTTTCCGGTGGAAATAATATTTCACCCACTCGTATCTTATTCAATATGTCAAGAAAATAAAACTGGGACTCTGGATCCGTAATGTTCAACACACTCTCTAACACATCATTTACATTAGTATTCTTAGGTGATGAAGCTAGTGAACTCCAGAAGTGGAACATGTCATAAGCATGGCAATCGTCCCAATATTCAAAAGATGCTAAGGTAAACATCATCCCCCTTATAAGTTGGAGTATATCATCATCAACCATTCCTTGCTTCATTGCCGTAACGATGTTCCAATATGACGACATCATGTCTGGTTCTATAACCGTGACAATCTCTGCTTGAAAAACCCGAGGGCCCAATAGCAATAGTCCAACATTTTCATCAAATTTGCAATTGCCCCTATGGAGAATCCTTCCAATCACACCTGCTGGATCCTCGAGAGATCTCCAAGACGGTACGATGCTTTTCCCTACTTGTTCCATCTTTGATCCATGCAAATGTAGTAGATCCATCTCTTTGAGTGAATTCACACATTCCTTCATTACCATAACAGCAACATCCTCAGGTGTGATCGTGTTTCCGTAGGCAGGAATGATAGACACGTTGCGAACAAGGCCAAGAATGCCGTACACCCTGTCCCTGATATCGCTGCATCCCTTCTCACGGGTAGCGTCAAGAGCATCAATCATGCTTGAGTCTGCTTTTACTACCCATCTGTAACCAACAGTAGTCATCATCTTCCCATAAAGTTTCTCGATTTGATCCTCACAACTAATCAAAAAATGGAAGTTAACATATGTAATTAGCCTCATCCAGAATGCCTTGCAATTCCTCAAGCCACCCACGTCATATAGAATGTCTTCATCGCTTGGGGCCATGTATACTGTTGTGGCTAACGTACTTTCCTGTACTGTCCATAGTCGGGTGTACCATATATCGTTTTCTAATGCGGTCAGTCCTTCTAAAATACCTTCCACATCTTCATCACTCACTGTCTCATCGGTTCGTCCCTGATATCTCAGTATCTTGGGCAATGTATCTTTAAGTATCTTCGAACATGTGTCATCCAGCAAAATCATCGTCGCTTTGGTCTGCCGATATACTAGGCCCATCTTCATGACTTCCCTCGACTTTTCATCATCATCTTCCTGATTGATGCATATGTTGTCCAACCACAAGTTCTCCCACCCATAAGCTTTGGAGATGCTAATTATGCGTCGCATCTTCTCTGGGCTGCTTATCTTAATTCGATGTGATGCACCCTGAACGTTCTCGACATCACATTCCGCATGACCCCATACATGTGAGATTGCCACTACATCGCCAATAGTTACACCAAGAGCACCCATTTGCTGCACGCTGAGGCTAGCACTTAACTCAGTACCTCCTACCCTCACGTAGCCCCATGGTTGCTGTTCCAGTGAGTGAACTCTCAGGTACTTTGCCATTGTGGTTTTGTGTGCTTCTGGAGTGGAAGAAGCAACAATTTATGTCGACCAAGCTTTGCAACACGTTAACCTGATAGCAGAGAAAACACTTTTATTGACAAGGGTCAAAAAGCTAAATTAATATGTTATGACACACCCACACGAGAAGTGTCCAAAGCAGGATCAATGATTTGAGACACAGTAAAAGAAAAGTTAATCAAATCGCCCTACCGAGAAATCTCCAAAATATGGAGCTGCTACAAATTTACCATTATTCTCGTGTCAAATTTGTTTCTTTCAGACTCTCCTAGATCCGTCTGTTTATTAAAATAAATGACTATAAACACGGTGCAAGGTCAGACTCTGCAGATGTTTCTAAAAGGAACCCTGCACATATGCAGCACAATTGGACAATCCCTGCCTCAACTGTCAAGACCTTAGAGAAGAACCTCAAAAAAGCTACCAAAACAACTACTCACAATGCATGCAAGTGCTCTTTGAATTGCCTGGATTTTGGTCACTGCAAAACGTCAAACACTCCAACACAATGCACCCAAGATTGGCCGAGGTTGCAAAATCCACAACAAGTAGAATTTAAAATGCGTGGCCTTGTAGACCAAACTGCTGTACAGTGAGAAATCCCAGGAAAATGTCTCACATTTTGAGCAATCCCTCCAAAAAAAGGAGACTATCCTAAGTATCATCGCTAGAACATCAATGGTTGTTGTTCAAGAAGGTTCAGTAACACACATACACTGGCATAAGCACCACAACTGAGAATTTAATTAATAGGATAGAGGAAACATCCTTTGATTGTAATGCTCGCAACCCTAATTGGTAGACTAGAAAAATTGCAGCAAGCCATTCAGGGCGTTGAAAACAATACCTCCACAAAGGAAAAGCCGCAGACGTATACGATCTGAGAATTCTTCTTGGCGGCCTCGTCCAGTTTCGTCAGCTCGCTCGAGAATGAATTTAATCGGAAATCACTTGAAGCTTCAATTGGATCACAAAACGACTATTGTGGTGGCCAATGGGAGGAGGCGGCTCAGGGAGTCGAAACACAAGTCAGATGGTTCATGTGCCATTGCCCCAGATCACCGCATGCAGCAGAAGGTCACACAGATGGATGTTTTCTAATCCGTAGGCAATTAATGTCTTTGCAAGAAGAGACGATACCTAAGCACGGTTAGGAGAAAAATAAACTACTGTGCAACTGAATTCCGTCTTCGGCTCCTCCTCCTTGAGTTATCTAGAAATACGCCCACGATATAGATGCACTGGAACCTAGATGCACGACTCCTCGCGCTACCCAGAACCTGCACACTCGAAGCAAACACCTGCACATGTAGAATGGTTTTACATGGAAGAGCAGCAACGATGGTTAAACGATCGGCACTGAAGGCGTCGGGTTAGAGGTGACAAGAAGCAGATTCAGAGAAAGTGCCCCAAACTGAAAGAAATAGCAAAACGAAGAAGAAGCGCTGTACCGCACTCGTCAGGGGATGCAGGGCGACTTGTCAACATTCCATGTGTCGTTTTTCAAGTCATTCAATAAAGATACCTTATGGCCAAATTGAAAGCAAGTGATTTGGCCACCGTCAAAACTAGGTGGGACCTCTTAATTATTTCTTTAAAAAAGCATTTTCAAATGTAGAATTGGCAAAAAGTAAGAAAAACCTAGTGAAGGAGCATGGCTCCTATCAAAAGGAAGCAAAGGAAATAGTGGAATGCTTTGAAGGACAAGGAATTCCAAAAAACAACAACATCGGTATTAATTAGGACATCAATCTCCATGCAGGCATATACCTATGCAAGCTATCTTCATTCCTCAATTCTTTTCCATGTGATGCTAGACCTAGGATGGTTTGAAATTAAGAAGACCAATGTTAAATCCATGGTGATATAGCAAAAAACTTGCTTGTACCCATGATTTTAGATTTTAGGTTATGTCATACATGTGCCATGATTTCAAGCCCTTTTTGAAGTTACAACATGTCTAGTTTCTACCATGATAATTAATAGGAAATTCTAAAGACACTCTAACCAAAAGAAATGTTAATCAAGAAATCAGCAAAATGTAGGATAATTTGCTCCCTACGCCTCTTTAGTTTATTAGTTGAAGAGATATGGAACCAAAACAATTTCAACCTTCAAAGAAGAGCCAAGAGCTAGCCTTGCACTCACCCTCATGAACTTTAAACAATTACAATATAACTCATGTTTAAAATGTATTATTGGCAATATATTAATATAATAATATTATTTTAAAAAATCATATTATTCAAATAATATGTTTTATAATATTAGATAATATTAGATAATATTTAGATAATCATGATATGATATAATATTTATATTATGTTTTAAATATTTAAAATTTAAGCTATATCTTAATTTATATATATGTTTAAGATCTACTTGGGACAAGCAGTCGGGAAATGCTTGGTCCAATGAAAGCCTTGTTAACCCCTGAGAGAGCATGCCGTGATTGAACTTTAAAAATGAATCTAAGATTTAATTGGAAATTAATTGATATAAAATTATTTATTTATTTATTTTGAATTATAGTTAATTTTTATTACATAGTAAGGTATATTTCTTTCTTTTGGAGTAAGTTTTGAAATTGAAATGTTGGATCTAACATGAATAAATTTTCTTAAAATCCAATTATTGAAATTTGCATGAGCAATTTAGGTTCATGAAAGGTTTGTAATTTGATTTATAAATTTTCTATTATTATGGTTGGTGGAAAAGATTTGACAAGATTTTGTTATAAATGAGATTCAATTTTGATTGCGCATGTTGGCTATTAGGGTAAGTTTGGCTAAAATTAGTATGATGTGGTTTTGGTTTGATTCTTACCTTACGTGATTTTAGGTCAACCATGTATTGGCCAAGCATGGCAAGCCATTTCTCTTTTAGCCGCAACTAAGGGTCTAAAAAATTGACCTATATCATAACAACTATCACATATTCTATATCACTTTTTCAAGCACTAGTGTTTTTGAACTTTTAAACTATGTATCAATTTGATTTATTTGACACATTATCTAAAAAAAATTGCTTGTTAAACTTGTTTATTGATTCTTTATCATTCTACATTATCACATTTGACATACAATGTGAAAATAAGCCTCATGACTAATTGGCTTTGGATTATTCTATCATATCAAGTCCATTTATTCCTACTCTAGTTTCTAAATGTAAAGTTTCAAGTTCCTTTTTTTCAACTTCTCTCAAAATTGACCTACCTTAAAAAATGCCTAAAATAAAGTACTTATTAGATGTTAATGAACTAAAAGCTTAAATTAAACTTTATATGATATTATAATTTTTAAAAAATTACCTAAAAAGATTTCATGTAAGCATTCAAAGGTCATTAAACCAATATGAATAATTTATTAATTGATAAAAAAAATGTATTTAAAGAAACACAACATAGTCAATTATATCAATGATAAGTTTAAAAACACAATAAATCAATTTTTTATTTTATATGTAGAAGTCAAATCTTGAACCAAAACCATTTTAGATTAAATCTAATTAAATCTTTTAAATAAACAACCGACATGTATTACCAAAAATTGCACCTCATTTATGGCCTAATCTTGTCAAATATTGTCCTCTATTCATACCAATAATAGATTTTTAATCACAAGCCTTTTATAAACCTAGGGCCAAAATTTCTCATGCAAGTTTCAATTATTAGTTTTTAAAAAAAGTTATTCATATTAGGTCCAAATTCCAACAATTCACATGTCAAGACCTACTCTAAAAGAAAGAAATGGATAAATTATCAATTTTAGATTTTTTATACCATATTATGTAATAAAAAATAATCAAAATTCAAATAATTTGATAAAATATTTTTAAAATATTCCAAATGAATCAATTATAATTTAAAATTTCTTCAATTTGAATTGAACCATTATTTTCCATATTTTTATTATTTACATAGGATACAAATTGGAATTCAATCTTTAAATAATCCTTGAAATTTATTTACATGGCATTAAATAAAATTTTTAATCAAAAATATGTTTAAAATTAAATTTACTTTTGAATCAAGTCAATAAAATTCAAAGTATAAATTTAAAAATTGGAAGTCTTTTCTTTGCTTTATCAACCTAATTTATTTGATTGGAATGAAACTATAAACTAAGCATATAGGGATACTTCATGCAAATATAAAATTGAATTGTATCAATTCTTTTTGGTTGAAGATTCATTTAAAATCATTAGTTAAATATTAAATATTAAATCTAATTATTTATTTCAAGATTGAATATATACTTCCAATTCATATGAATGGGACTAAATTAAAATTTGAATCTAAAAATCATTTAAAAACATTAAAATTAGTTGAATTTAACTCAAATTTTTATTCAAAGTCTCGTGTCAAGCTTCAACTTATCCTTCCAATTTACATTATTAGGGTTTAATTCAAAATTGAATAAAAATTTAAGATGCAAATAAATATAAGCTAATTTTATATCAAATAATTTTCACATAAACCTAAAATTTACTATTTAAAATTTTAATCAAGGCATGCTCTATGGGGTTGACAAGGGGTTAACCAGCTCTTTTGAGGCATGAAGTCACTTTGGAAAATCACCCACCAGGTGGGCGTGGGGGGTCTACCAGCCTTCTCAGCAAGCCTCCACGCTCTCCAATGCGAGAGGTGATTCCAGCTTTCGCCTCGCTTGTCGGTCCACCCGTGTTCCTGGTGCCCGGCTCTCCTACTGCTGTGATTGCAGCAGGCCGAGGCTGCACAGCATACCTGCAGTGGCATGTTCTGTGAAGAGTGCAACATCACACTCAGTGCTGCACTGTTTAGACTATTGTTCAGTCGGTTCCAGAAGCAACTTGTCGGACGAATGACTGAGGGCCAGGATTCCCGACAGTAGCATAGCATTATTCTACTATTCCCACACCTCGGCGTTCTGTGATGAAGGCGCCATAAGTCTACAGTGTCCGAAATTCTGCATTGGAACAAGCTGTCTCATCCTCGAAGTGCAAAGTCTGGTGCAATTTTGAGGTGGCACCATGCTCACGACTTCTGTATCTAGTGACTGCACTGTGTACTAGGCTCCGGATTCGTCAACGGTACATGGAGCTCTGCCTTGGCGTTGCTGCAGCACGGGATGCTGGATAATAGGAGATGCGGTGGCAGTGAGCAGGCAGTCCTTCATCTTGATTGTTTGACGTGGTTGCTCATGCAGTTCGAAGCTCAGTGCTGCACGATAAGTTTGAAGGGTGTGTGTCGATCGCTGTGGACATCTCAAGTTTGGTGTGGTTTTCTGGAGTCCGGCATGGGTTTAACTTTGAAGCTTATAGACAGGGTTGTTCTTTACCTTGTTGCGCACTGCACGGTTCTTCACCAATGCTCCGCTGCTGGACTGCATGGAAACTCCGGAGGGGTCGGATGGAGCTTTCAGACAATGTGGTTGCATATTATGGCCCTGGAGAGAGTTGGGAACTGGAGAACAAGAGGGTGTCGGAATATCACAGCCGGAGATACTTCTACGCCCACAACGAGACGCGAATCGCGATGGCGAGGGCGGAAGCGGAAGTGGCGCAGCGTCGGGGTCCTATTCTGTCGCGCGCGCTTCGGTCGGAGAAATTTCCGGATTTTGTACCGTTGGAGGATGGCTGCATTTGGGATAGTGTGAGCCGTGAACTCGTCTTCTCCGGCGAGGATGTGCACGTCGAGCACACAATGTCGGGCTGCATCCAGATTGAAATCCTTGCCGTGGATTCTTGCGCTGCGCACAGCAACGTGGACGTCGTGAACGACAGCTTCGAGGTTTGCTCGGAACGGTGGGTCGAATCGAAGAAGTGTGAAGCTCTCGTCCGGGATGACCCACATCCTGTGACGCGCTCCGTGAATGTGATCGTCAGGATTCACGCGACTGAAACCATGAGCTTGGGGTTTTATGACATTATCGGAGACGGCGTCAACTTCCCTGCCAGGGGACAGATGCACTTGGTAGGGTTCATCCGGAGGGAGTAGAGGCTAAGCGGCATCGAGTCGAGCCCTCAAATGGCCGACAGTCTGATGATGGCGCCCTCTGGAGTGATGGATCTATCCAACCGAAAGCCCCTCGGAGCCGCCTGCATTTTCAGTGACTCCGACTCCATTGGTAGGGTACACTTCTTGGGTGGATCCCGATACATTTCATGCGCCTCCGCTGAAGTCATCCACCTTCAACAACTGTGCCATCTCGGTGACATTGCAGTACCCGCCGCTAAACTGTCGCTGGAACAAGCCTGACAGATTTTTAAAGTACAGCATTCGTAGCAAGCGCGAAATGAATGACCCGCTCTACCTCGATCATCTGGAACCGCTCGCTTTCAATGATGACCTTCGTCTCTACAACATAGGCAAGCAGCCGGTCGATCACATCCAGTTGCAGCGGAGACTCGAAACAGGAGGTCGGATTGTGCTGCTCATGCTCGGTTCCATCTGCGTCGCCCTGCAGATCTAGCACGGCAGGCACAACGAGGAGTCGCTGCCGTTTGTATCGCTGGCTATGCTGGGCATTCAGCTCGCAAACCACATGTCGCAGACATCCATTTTCATGGACCTCCAAATGGGGAGATACGTGCGCAGGAATTTCCCCAGCGATGTTGTTTCCAAAAGCACTCACATGTCGTTCCCTAGCGGTGCCGAATTTAGTTTTCCCCACGTGTTAATAAAAAAAAAATTACTACGGAATCATGATGTGGGCCGGGTACGTCCCCTACCAAGCCATGTCCATGGCAGCCATCTTCATGTACGTGTGGACCTTCCACAGGGCCGGCGATAGGGGCAGGATCATGAAAGTGAGAGTGCTGAGGAAGAGGCTGGGCGCCAAGGACCCGCCCAGGGAGTGGCGCGTGAAGTGCGCCACCCTTGCCTTCTTCTCCCTCCTCTGCTTACTAGGGGCTTTTGCGATCGAGGCGGACCCGAGAGCCTCGTCCGTCGCAGGGCATTGACAGGAATGACGGCGAACGAAGACCAAGCCTACCTGGCTTCGGAGGCACTTCGGGCGGCAGGCAGACTATCAGAAGATGTATTGTATAATCCCACCTTGACGGCCTTCGGTGGTGAGGCGTCGCCCTTCCTCCCACGGCGATTCTACGAGCTTTCGGAAGCGCACTGGGGCTTCATCAACAAGCTGATGGGCCTGCTGATGAGCCTCTTCCTGGTGCCGCAGCTTCTGGGGAACATGCAATGGGAGGTGCGGAGGCATCGTCTGCTGAGTCCGTGGTTCTACGTGGGCATCCCGATCGTGCGATCGGCATCGCCGCACGTCTTCAAGATCGCCAAGCACTTCGAGGTGGTTCCCATCTTCTCCTTCGACGACCCCTATCTCAACTCCATGTACGGCATTTACAAGAATCCGTCGCTATGGTGGCAAATCGGGGTGGTTGTGTGCTCCACCCTGCAGGTGCTTGCTTTGCACTTTTCGCCCCCACTCAGCATTCATGGCCGAGAGAATCTGCCACACAATTGGTTGACAATGTGGTGTAACCCCATCTATCCTACACCTTGTAAAAGTGTAATGTGCGTTAGAAATGGGGCTTGTGGTCTAGGCCGTCGGGCGCTCATTGCGGTGACTGTGCTGGACCAATCCTCAGATGAGAGAGGAAGTGTAGCTTTTGTTGCCAAACTTCGTTTCCAGAGGAATTTGTGAAATTGTGAAACTGTGAAAATCTTTTCCAAAAGAATTTGTTGACGAGGTTACCATCCAGGTCAGTGTTAGAGTTCTTAGAAGCATAAAGCTTTGAAGTTAGACACTTTAGGATAACTTGCGTCTAAACTTTTGCTGTGCAGTGCACTGTCAGTGAGATGCCACAAACAATGGAAGCATGCCAGTAATGAAAGTAAAGTTGACTGCAAAAGAAGGGGGAAGAAATTTTCGCGACACTTACTGTATGGCATTTAATTACTGGAACTTATGCGGGTAAACTCATGGAGCGCTGCCTGTACCTTCCTGCATCAAAGCTACTACAATAAAAAGCAAAAGCCTGGGTATAAATGAAAGCACGGCCCAGCGACTGAGGCAGAAATATGGACACTTCCATATGCATTCCCATTCTATCCCACAAAACGATGCGCCCTCAATCATTTCGCAGCCTTGATGTCCAAGTTGTGGATATACAACGCCCGGGATGGCGAGTCCGAAGCGGTCCTTGATGGACCCCATTCCCGCTTGACTTCCTTGCCACTTTCGGAAGCTAGGTTGAGTAATTACGGTGCAGAAGCACCCTCTATTTCAAATCTGAGCTTTAACGTTAACCCATCTTCATCACGCCTGTTGTAGCTTTATGACCTTCCAGGCTTAGCGGGAGTTGTCGGAGCTCGGAGTTTCATTCTTTCGATAGCTACCATAACACACGGTAGCAGGCCACAACATCGCTAATGTGTGAGTAGTGGAGCGCCGCCGTCGCAGAGATTAGTTCTATTCTCTCCACTGGGGGTGGATCGAGAGTCAGTCACACATTCGGCACAAATCTATGTAGAAGCAAAGATGCTCACCAAATCGGTAACAAATTCGAGGCAGATCTCCGACCAGCAGATGTTTGCGTCACTCTTCCAACGAGAGCTGAACTGCATGATTTGTGCAAGACAAGCTGCGAAGCGAACCGTGGTCACCAATTCTCTACACAATATCCAAGACACCCTTGAATCGATAACTAGCACTTCGAAGCCCCAAGTTAACGCGAGCAGCAAAGATACTCTAGATTAAGCATGCAGCTGATGAACCTGTTGAAAAACCCTCTGGTACATCCATCTGAATGAGCAGTGTTGTTAATTAGTTATCTCTTGACCATGTATCAGCCTCCAATCGGCTGACACTGTCGGATCACAAGGTTGTATTCATTATGTATATACTATTGTATTATTGTACATATTATTGTGTAGTTTCTTAGTATCTCTCTCTCCAATGACGCCGGTATCCTGCCTTTTAAGCCTGCTTAAATCCAATCAACTCTATTCATAGATTGCATACAAGAGCGCAATACATAAACAAGAGCACAGGAGATGCAATAATCAGAAAACGAAATCAAGCAACGGGGCATCGCTTACGATCGCAATGCAGCAACATTCTATGCTCTCGTCCAAATTGAAAGCAATTACAGCTTCGCACCCGAACTCGCACCGCAGAAACACAAGTTCCTGCCCTAAATCACGTCGCCTCCATCAAGCCAAGTCCATCATCGCAATTGCAGCACATCCCTAATTCCGAATACGTCATCGCCAAAAACAAAACCCTAACACGTCCCCCGGGCTCTAGATTCTTCGCAGGTACGGGAGCACAATTGCGGTAATCGTTCGTCAACTGAGTTACTTCTTCTCACAATTGAGGACGGCATTGTTGCGTGCTCGGGAGGAGCAAGAGTGTTTCTCAGAATTGAGGCTGAACCGCGCTTCCGACACGCATGTACAGTGAGAGGTTACAGGGGGCGGGTTGCGATTGCTTGGCCATGGATGCGCGCCTGCCGGCAGAATCTGGCTGGTACATTGTTGTCAATGGAGTCACCACCACGCCCTGCGGCTTCTGAGACTTTCAGTCTTCAAAGTCTTTCAGAGTTGTAACATAAACGACAGATTACCTTGCAGATTCAACTACGAATCTCGGCAATGCAAACACCAACATGTGTCTAAGCTGTCAGTATCGCTCCGTCGTGGACAACAAGTTCGTGTCGCAACTCACAAATAGTGTTGACAATTTTTTTCACACAATCAATTAGCTTCCACTTCCATAAAATCTCGCCTAATTTTAGCCACCAGAAACGTTGGGTGGATGGAGAGTCTTCATGAAGCTCTAGAGACTTTTGCTGCAATTTCCCGACGATGTTCCGACGGAAATTTCACACTGCCTGTGCAATGCCGCAAATGCCGCAAATATATTTATCAATGCTGTACTTAATTCGTGTGCCGCTCAGTGAAGAGATCAAACCCACGATTTCTTCCGTCCAAGTATCACTCCCAACGATCGCGCCTCCCATGAAATTATCGTGCATTTTCTTTGCGACTTGCCGCAAGCTCACAGTCAAGGCATCCTGTACAGTACCCACCAACAAGTTTACGTTCAGGAATGAAACAAGAGAACATGCCGCAATCTTCAAACAATTGCCATGTTCACAAAAATAATCCAAATTACCAACTACAAGTTGTATCGGAGAGATGATGTAGTATTCTATATCATCATTTGAAGAAATTCCAATAAAAACTAGAAATTCTATCTTAATATACAACTTTTTAACATATTATTTACTATTTATCCTTAGCTCTTATTAGAAGCTACTATTGTTGAGGCATGAAACAATGAAAACCTTCAACCATCTCTAAAGAAAGCTATTCCGATACACTTTCTATATATGCAACTCCTTTTTAGAAAAACATTGAATTATACCCCCCATGAAGCCCAACATTGAACTTTTGTACTCTAAGTAAATGTCACGATAAACAAAAGCAACTTCAAGTGATCATAACTACCACCCGGAATAACCAAATTCCATGACACTACCACCAAAGTGCTCGAAATGTAGCAAACGCTATCAAAACTATCGCTTTCGTGCTAATCCAAGCCTCATGTGTAAGAAAAGGCCATGAGCAATCACAACACTTTAGAATGTTTATGTAACTTTTTCAATAAGAGACAACATCAAGGTCTCTCACACTAACTCACCTCAATATTTGTGAATGTAAGCCACATATATGTAAAGGGCATCAAAAGAGGTTACTAGAGAGATATTAATACTCTTTTTCCCAACAAACCTCACCATGAAATGATCTTCATAACATCTAAAGGTAGATACCAAAAGTAAGTTAAAAGATACTAAAGTTATCAAATCAATTTACACTTTTTATAGAGATTTTTCATACATTGGTAAAGAAAACTTCACTACCTTACTCTCACACTTCATAATTTGCAATTTGGATAGATTTTACAAACATGGTGATCATTTGAAAGTTGAGGGTATGTAATCTCTGCTTGCTCTGAACGTAAACTTCTTAGTGGGTACTGTACAATGCTCTCTGATAAAGATTGGCTCGAGGCATTCCGCACACTTTCTGGCAAGAATTTAGGCCGACCTTAATGTGACACAAGTTGAGCAGAAATGCATGACCGGCGCTTGAGTCGACGCGATGGAAAGCGGAGAGGGCTCAAAGTGGCAGCAAGCATGTCGCTCGTGAGCGGTGTGGGGCCGGGCAACGAGCGGCCGCGATAGGAAGTGGATAAAGCACAGGTAGGCGTGGCCTCTGCTTTTTCTGATCACCTCGCAGCCACTGTCCATCACCGATTCATCGCCCGCGCGGCGTTGTATGTATCGTCCCTTTGCTGGAGAGCGCAGGGTGTGAAGTTCATCAGCATTTGGGTTCTAGGTTGTGCGCATTTCTCATTTGGCAAAGAGGGGTTTTTGGTTTCTGTGGCGGACGAGCGTGTACAAGCTTAGATAGCGCAATGGAGGTTCTTCCGCGCGCTATCGCTACGGTTTCCGTCGCGGCGTCGGCTGCTGGGAAGGAGGCTCCGAGACGGAGTGTGCAAGTGAGCGTGCCTGCTGTTCCGTTTTTGCATTCGTTGTCGGCTTTCGCTGCGAGTCTGCTCGCTGCAGCGCGGCCCGCAGCGTCGGAGGTGAGAGACCAATATTAACTTTCCTCTCGGTTGACGACGCGTGTATGTACTACTGTGTTCATGGTGCCTTGCTGTAGTTAGGAGCCGCAGATCATCTGGCTGATGACGAAATAAACTTCGGCGTCACTAGAAATTCCTCCTCAAGTTGGTCGTCTGATGTAATATTTTTGTGCATGTCTAATTTTCTGGTGACATCTCGGACGCCATTTGCTTGAAAATTTAGCCGATGCTAGTGGGAATGCTCTCCTAGTTTTGTATATTGCTTTTCTTTTTTTCGTATCAGCCTTGTGTGGTGCCATGTTGTGGTGCAACATTGGCATGCGCATCGTAGAAGCAGTGGCGTGGTGTGTAAATTCTTCTTACTTAACTTGATACTCTCAGGAGAGTATACACAACAGATTGATCTGCCCCATCAGTTCGTTGCTTTGGATTACGTTTAGATGCTAGAGTGAAAGATGAGTGATGAGAAAGTTGGTCATGAAGTTTACTTGAAAATATAGTTTGTCGAGCTCTGTTATCCTATCAGCTGACCATCTGTTTGGTGTTGTACATGACCGCGTGTCCAACAGACATCGTGCCTGTGCCATTCTGTATCGTGAAACGAAAATGTGGATAGGTGACGATATCGCCACCAGGATAATTCAGGTTAGCAATCATTAGATTGTGCTGAAAGAGGTTTGAAATTTAGAAGAACCCAGAATAGCTGCTCTCAACCCCATTTCCGGTCCCGTACTCCACTGGTCAGGACATTCGACACTGAATCCAGTAACACGAGATCAAATCTCGCCGGGACCTCGACTTTTTTCTCAATTTTGCAGTCAAAGTTGACGAACAATTCAAATTTTTGCTACGGAAATTAGAAGCCACACCAGGAAGGCCTGTTAGAGCCACCATATGATAGGCCAATGAGGACGTGATTAAAGAATTGAAGATTTGAAGAATTGAAGATTCAAAGAATTGAAAACTTGAAAAGTTGAAGATTTTAAAGACTTGATAATTAATATTTAGGTGAATGCACACTACGATTGTACAAATTTGTAGTCACGGCACAATTTCTGGATAAGGTACAAATTTAGACTCAATTATAGACTTAATATTTTTATAATTTAAAGAAAAAAAATTAGTAGATATAATCTTTTATCTTGTATATATTCAAGCTTAGAAATCAAAATATCTATTAGATATTTTCCAAACCTTAAATTGAGTACAAACATAAAAAATTCATATTGTCATAGATTCAGGTTTCACATATTTGTACTTATTATGTTAACTTATAATTAATGTTTTTACATTTTAGAGAGCTATACATAATCTTCTCTTCTTTGGCTATAATACCTTGTTATTTGTATAGATAAATTGATAACCAATTGGAAAGAAATATAACAAATGTAGCTTTCTTTTTGGAGTCCCAAATTATGAGTTTGAGGTCATTTTTTATCAATTTTTTTTTAAAACTGGTGATTAGAGACTATTGTTTTAGGTGGGCCAACAATTGAATTTTGAAAACAACAAAATCTTTATCTTTATTTTGTCTATCAAAGATTTTATTCTTTTATTGCCTTAGTTTTTTTAAAATTGTCACAGATTCTTCTCTATACATCATTGTAATCCGTTTGTATAGTGCGTATTAGTTGTATTGAATGTATCAATTAGCAAAGTTTATATGGCTTCTAACTTTGGATTTTCTTGACATCTCCACATTTTTAAGTATACGACAAAAGACACAACAAAAACACCTTGTACTTGGTGTACACAATCTCTCTAATATTCACAAATTTTCCTCCAATTTGGAGATTCCTAATTTTGTACATATTGTACTTGTCATAAAATTTGTATATAAAAACCAAAAATAATCAAAGGATTGACTGTAGTGTGCGACCACCCACTTATACAAACTTTGTAACAAAGTATTCATATTTGCAACCAAATATTCTATGTATTTTCAAAGCAAAATTTTCTCACCACAACACCATCAGCTAACCCTCACATGAATACAATGTCGAACTGATGACCCCCTTTATACTCTCAAGTAGCGGTGCATAAGTTATTTGGATTGATATTTGTTGATGCCCTTATATGATTTGAGTTGTAATTGCACTCAACAAATTTCACCCGATCTAACCAGCTTTAGTTATTTCCAATGGATGCATCAAAAATTGATTCCAGATTCAAATTTGACCTTTTCTTATCGTACACCTCCCATCTAGGAGGGATTGCAACACCAAGGACCCAAGGGGGACACCAGAGTGACTACCAGGCCTTGTGGTGCCAAGTGATGATGGAGCCTTGTGTGGGCCTAATGTGAAGAAGGACTTTGAGCATTTGAGATGCCTCTGACCCACAAGAAATTAGGAGCCACAAAGGTTGCGAGATGGGATTTGGATAGCCCATGTCACAAGGAATCCAAAATGCCAAAGAACATCTCATTTGGAGGTGTTGGCTAGAAGTTATAGTAGTTGGAAGATGGGAGGTCAAGGGGGACTGTCGCCCTGAAACTGTCCTAAGACCTCCAAGGCCTGGGAGTGGCATATCTCCCTGATTACTTGTCCAAATGAGACAAGTAAGATGTCTATCTGCATCTACGCAAAGAATAGATGTTAATAAAGTCCTCAATTGTCACATTTGGTGACGATTTGAGGAAGTTATGGCCTGTTAAAAGTTCAAAACAGGCTCCCATAGCTCCCAAGGGCTGAAATTGGGTGCTCTTCCAAAACAAATGTGTGTCTTGGAAGTCACTTAGTGCAATGGGAGGGGGAGGGCTTGCCAAATCCCACAGAGAGTACTATGGGGAGGGGTGGTCTCCCTCCTCACTCCCTAGTGTTTCGGTGTGTCCCGAAAGTGAGAGTTGGGACTCCCAATGGTTGGGGCATTGTTGGGACCTCACCATAGGCACTCCAAGACCAATTGAAAGCCGGTGGAATGGCCGGTTGGTAGTGGTGCATGACATGTGTCTTGGGGGCTGCGACGACGTCCCCGGTTGGGGTGGTGACTCTTAGTATGTCACGGTGTGGTGACTAGGAGACACCACAAAGTGTGGTTAGGCCAAGTGGTGTGGGAGTGCCACCACAAGGGCCTTGGACATGAATGGAAGTCTACACCTAACTATTGCTACCTTCTAATGAGAGAGTCTTAAGGTTAGGAGTAAGAGGGACAATGACCAAGTTGGGACAACTTAGAGGTGGATTTGAGAGGCTAACCTTGTGCATTGTTTGGGAATGTGCAGGCTTAACGCTCGTAACACTTGCTAGACTTCAATAGTAAGTGAAAGATAAAGGTAAGGGCTGGCAGGGGTTGCGACATTTGGTATCAGAGTAGGCTTTTAGTACTCTACTGCAAGTTGGGAATAAACAATAGGCAAGGAGAAAGCCGTGGAAGGTGAGGAGCCTAGAGTTTTCAAACGACTTTGCAGAAAGGGGAACAAAGATCCCGATCCTACCAGTGAAGCACACTCTTTTTACTCTAATATGCAGATGGCTACCAGTGAGAGCAATGGGGCAAAAGAAGTGTCATGCCATGATGAATTCTTGGAAAGAAGGGAGCATTCAAGGTCCAGACCTTTGGAAGCTTCTATTGGAGGAAAAAATGTTGACCCTCACTTGGCATTCTATATAAGGATGCTTGAGTTTATGGATATTGTCACACAAGAACTCAAGCGTAGAAAGGAAGAGAGGGATCGCCAAGAGAGGTTGATTGACCACCTAATGATACAAGGGCCCCAACCTTCATCCTCCACTAAGAAATTGACAAAGGTAAATATGCCAAGTACCTTTTTTAGGACTTGGCAAGCCAAAGAAGGTGAAGGAGTTCCTTCTTGAAATGGATAATTATTATGATGTCCAAAAGCCAGATGAGGAGGATAAGGTGGGCATTGCGGTGACATTTTTTAAGGACAATGCTCTCCAGTAGTGGACTAGCAAAAAGAAGCAAGAGCCAAAGTTGGCGTCTAACTTGACTTGTATCAGGTTCAAAGACTTATTGAGTGAGCGTTTCACTCCAGAATACTAGAAGCTAAGGGAAGGCATGAACTTGGTGCAAATGAAGCATACGGGGTCTCAAGGCCTATGTGCAGGACTTTAACATCCAAATGAATGCCACAACCAAGATGGGTGAGTTTTCAAAGAAATGCATCTTCTTGGGTGAATTGCAAAAGTGAGTGGTGGATGCCTTGTTTAAATTTCCAAAGCTTCCGGAGAACGTGACGGGCCTATCAAGATAGTTGAAAAAATAAAAGCTGATGGACTCGAGAGAAAGTCGAGTGGCTCCTCTCATCAAAGTGGACCAAGCAAAAATGAGGCTTGAGGCAAAGAGCACAAGTTTGGCTCTAAAAACAAACATAAGAAACAAGCGGATGGTAGAACTCTAAACAAAGGAGATCACCAAGAAGGAAAGCCATCTAAGGTTGGAGATAAAGGTGGAGACAACAAGTCCAAGGCATGCCACGGGTGTGGCAAAAATAGACACTTCATTGCAAATTGCCCTGACAAGAAGGTGAGTACCAAAACAAGTCTCAATTGTGTTGAACATTGCATGTTGGAAAGAGATTTTGTAGCTAAGGTCAACAGCCTTAAACCAAGGTTAGGCCTCTTATACTTGGAAGCCCAAATCAATGACAAGCAAGTTTCATGTTTAGTTGACACATGGGCAATGCGCTCCTTCATGAGCCCTAAGTTAGCAGAAAGGTTGGTCTTGGCCACCAGAGGTGAGCAAGCCCATCAATGTGCGGTTTGCAAAGGATGAACCGCACCAAGCAAAGGAAGTGGCGTTGGATGTAACCTCAAGAAATAGAACTTGGGAGTTTTTTGAGAACTTTACACTTTCTAAAATGGACGAAGTGGATGTTATTATGGGTGATACTTTCTTTGAATCCCATGCAATGAATGTGAAGCGTAAGCCGACACGGTTAGTGGTATGCCGCGATGGCAAGGAGATAGAGTTAAAGTTAACTCGTAGTCCTTTAGTAGCAGAGGGCAAGTTGAACATGGTTTTTCTAAACGAGATGGTGGAGGAATAATTTGTGGTGATAGCCCAAGATGAGCAAATCGGAGATCACAAGTCAAGGGTGGAAATTAGTATCCCAAGGTAAATCCAAGGAGTATTGACAAAGTATAGGGATGTACTTACCAATGAATTGCCTAAAGAGCTACCCTCAAGAAGAAAAGTGGATTACAAAATAGACGTGTTACCGAGAGCTAAACCACCTTCTAAAGCACCGTACCGGTTGAACCAAAAGAAGTTAATGGAATTAAAGCAACAACTTAATGACTTGTTGGAGAGGGGTTATGTGAAATCCAACAAGTCACCATATGGAGCACCGATACTCTTTGTAGACAAGAAGGATGGCAAGCTTTGAATGTATATTGACTATAGGGCCTTAAATAAGATCACTATGAAAAACAATTACCCATTGCCTAAAAAATTTCGGATTCACTATAGCACTTTGAAACATTTATCCTTGGGTCGAGGATAAGCCTGTTTAACTTTAGTTCAGAAGTCAACGTAGAGGTCTTGTTTCTGTGATCATTGCCTTACATGATATGCATTACATTTTGTTGATTTATCCTTGACTCGAGGATACACCTAAGTTATATTCATCTTGACGATGTCATTCCGGATTTTAAATTAGCTCCAAGTGGTTAATTTTTTATGATGTTGTCTAATAATCTTTTATCCTCGAGTTGAGGATAAGATAGTGATTGGATGACATGATTGACATCCATGGTAACAAGTTAGTCAAATCATTTCATACTTTTCTAGTCTGATGTTTATGAAATCCAACCACCTATGTGGCTCTTTTCGTCCTATTCATTTGAAAACTTCATTGCATTCAAGTTTTAGTCTCGCTTATCCTCAAGTCGAGGATAATGTTTACATTCTTTATTTAATAGTAAGCATTTCTATTATACATATCTTCGAATTGAGGACACTCGTCGGACTGTTTCTTTTAACTTTTTAATTTTTTACTTTTTTCTAAGTTCTAATATATTTGAACATGAACGGTTGGTAGATATGCTGTTCTTTTCTTATTTTCTGTTGACCTTCATACTTGAACTAATATTCCTTCAAATGTGATATTCTACAGATGGAAGGGGGTTCTCATAATGGCGGTGTTCGAATTCCACCAATCTTGCATGCCGGTGTTGCTGCATGTGAGGGTGTTTCTCGTGCTTCTTGGTTCTCAAAGCGCGTTATCCTTAAAAACACAAATGGGGTGGATGCTGGAATTGGTCTTTGCCAGAGTGTTGACTCTAGTTTCATTCCTGAAACTGGAGGCCGACCACTTGGAGATGATCATGTAGCGATTCTAATCGCTGAATCCCTGAATGAAGATGACATTCCTTTGAACTGGATGTTTTCCCTCCAAGCATGGCCCACTCGACTTGTCTTTCTTCGTAATGTGAGTTTATACGACCAAGACCAAACAAGCATTTACAATGTTGCTCTGAAAGTATTTCGTCGAGGGCCAAGAGTTGGTGTTCGGCAGTACGAAACTAATCGTCAGAGAATCGATTCCCCTTCTCCTTCAAAGAAGGAAGTACTACTAACTACAGAATCGATCAATCTTGTTGCGAGCACTGTCTATTGTCCGAAGAATTGTACGCAACATTTTCCACGGTGTACTATTTCCATACTTCGCTCACAAGTTTATAATGACATTGGAGGTGTTTACTTTCGGAAACATGTTCTACTTGATGTGCATAGGCAAATGCACTTGGATTCCAGTGGGAACCGTGTTGTAATACTTGATGGTATTGATGTATGCCAAGATGCATGGTGTATAATCATGGGGGTCAGTCGAGCTACATTCTACAGGTACAAAACTGAAGCAAAGGATGAGGTGCGAGCGGAGGCACACGGCAATTATGGTACAAAGAAGCCCCGCACTCATACCCTCCAAGCAATTGCTACTTTGCACGACTTACTTGATGATGCTGCTGATAGTAGTCCTAATAAGACTACTACTCTTGGCACTGGGGAGAAGGTTATCTCCAAACATCTTCCATCCTCCTTTCAATGGAGTGCAGTGTTACCTAAAGTGAATGAGGTGAATGCAATATCCTTGTCTGGTCTTAGTCGAATTTGGAGCTCTGAATTTGAACACTGTTCCACTGAGAAGCCTGGTGACAACTTTGCTTGCTGTGGGAGATGCGACCAATTGAAGTAGTTAAAAAAGGCTACTATGCGAGGGTCCTCTGCATACAAAATGTGGGATGCCAAATTGAAGTTGCATCAATCCTCTCAACAGGCTCATCGTATTCTGTATTATGGGAATCGGAAGAACTCAGAGGAAAAACCAGATGAAGTTGTGTGCATCATCCATGATAAAATGGATCACAGCAAAACAACATCTCCCTAATTTTCTCACAAGAATAAAGCAACAGAGTCCTTCATGAAACTTCCTGTCGCTGTAACTGAAATGATTGCTCATGGACATGGAGATGTCCGTTATGCGCATTTCAGTCTTGACATCTTCCCGACGGACTCGAATCACACTGTTGGATCCATTGCTAAGTTGCTTCGGGACTTGGAGAGACCACCCATATATTCTTCTCGTGAATTATTTGTAGGAGGGAGAGCTTCTCCTTTGTCAGAGGTAGTGCTTGCGGATGCTAATGTGTGCCTTGGATCCCTTCCTACTCCACTGTTGAACTGTTCCTCGCTAAGCAATTACCACCAATTCTCCAAATGCAGTTGGATAATGCGAATGGGAATAATAAGAATAGATATGTGTTTGCTTTTCTCTCCCTCCTTGTTCATATGGGTATTTTCCGTGAAGTGTACATCAACTTCTTGCTTGTTGGTCATACTCACGAGGATATTGATGCAATGTTTGAGAGATGGAGTGCCAAACTTAAGTCAAATAACTATTTAACGATTCCTCTCTTGATGAAGTCATTCATGGATGCTGAAGAAAAGCCAATTATACCACACCTCATTGAAGAGGTGCCCGACTTCAAGAGTTTTTTAGAAGGGTATTTGTGCAGTGGCATGGAGGCACTTATGGGCCATACGAAAGGCCAACAATTCAAGTTTCACAAGGACTCTGATGGTTTGCCAAAGATGCAGTACAAAATTCTTTGCACATATAGGGATTGGTTGCGAGAGGAGAATGGAGGAATTCAGCTGTGGAAAGTAGCGGCAAATGGGAGGCCGATATTGCCTCGTGGACAACCACTTCCCCTCATTCCGCAACATCATGAGAATTATGATGAAGTTATGAAGGGCATCTCTAGGTTTCTAAGTCTTTGGGAGTCTATGGCAAACGAGGATATCTCGGGTGAATACAGGAGGAAGAATGAACATATTATGTACTATTGGAGGGGTGTTAAGGCTGCTCTTGCCATGCCACTAGAAGAATCGCCTTCCCTTCGAGAAGGGTTTTGGCCACTATCTAGATATGCTCCATCTATGGTGGATGAATACGAGATTGATGGTACGTTGAGGGAGGAGTACGCAGAAGACCCTCCATTCATTGGACAGCGACGCCATTGTCCCCCTCCATCATTTCGGGTTGGTAGAGATGTACATGAGGGCTATATACTTGCGGTGCGTCCTGCTGATGGGGATTTCCGTCCATTTTGGATTGCATTAGCATTGACAAATCCGCATCCGGATTGTGAACATTCTCATGAGATTAAAGTGCAATACTACAAACCTGGATCCACACGTCATGTGGATCCGGAAACGTCCCAAGGGTGGGATTCTCGTCATGGGAATAACTGGGTCGAAGAAACTGAATCAGAACCAACATGGGTGTATACAGATTGCATTCTAAGTGCTTGGAAGCCTAGGTTCCGTGGGAACTCGTGCTCCTGTAAGCTCAAGATTCCAAAAATCACAAGTGGACATCATCAAGGCGTCTTTAACTGAATTTTAGATTTCAACAATTTTTGTGGTTTTTGTGGATTTAAGTAAACCTACCAAAATGAAATAGGTGGGAATACATGTTGTTATTTGAATATGTGTTGTTGTTGGATTGGATATTCTATTAAATCTTACAATGTACTTGTATCTATGTGATACAATCGTAGACTATTATATGCATAGCAAATTTGTAGACAGAATTTGATAAGAAGTTCTTATTTCATAAAATGATGTTTTGTGTTGCTTTCATAATATACAAGGTTGCCATTATTTTGTTACATTATAGACGAATATACCTTGCTCTATATTGTGAATCGATGTTGTGCATTTATCCTTGATGCATGGATATTTTCAATTAATAAAAAGTACTTCATACATTTGTATAATATATGTTATCTTTTCAATTTTTGGTATGTAATGACCAAGTCTTTGTTTGGAAATTGTATAATCTCCAAAAATTGGTTATTATTTATCTTTCAAATGAGAGGATATTATGCATTCAAGGTAGTTTATATATGAGTATATATGTGTATCTTAGTCCAATTTTGTACCCTACTAGGGTTGCTCAAATTCATTGGCACTTATATTTTCATAGGGAGCTCAATTTTATTCTTGCTATGATATTTTATTTCATGATGTATTATATTTTCGTAGGTAATATGCTCCATATCTAAATACATTTTTGATAATGTAATATCTTTACACACACAATCAAATTTAAGGCCTATTCAAGGTAATCAAACAAAAAAACATTCAACAGTCCATATTATGTCCAAATACTTTAGCATTTGGAGAAAAGATTGAGTCTCAATTTAATATGTAGTCTCAATTTAATGAAAAAATAAAATGCCTAAAATTAGGCACCATGATAAAATGAGACTCTGAAATGTCTCATTTTAATGAATATGGTGTTCAACTATCTGCCTCTAAATATTGCTACCAACTTGATTGATAGATTAAAAATCAATTTCTAGGCTTGGTTTTATACATATGGTAGTGTAGTGTCCTAAATTTTTAATTTTTAATCTAACTCTCACTTGTCAATCTTGAATTTTGCATATAAGGTGTTCATGCACTTTTTAGAATCCTTAAAGTAGTTTATACACACATCATGTACATACATGCATTAGAGCCATGCATTATCTATTGATAATCGATTCGACTTTTGGTAGTAATTTATTCAAATTATAAAGTCGAGTATCATTACTTTTCATGGTAAGATATTTTCAAAATCTTAGCTAAGGGATTTTATGAATTTTCAACCAAGTATTTTGGACAACAACTTTTGTTTAAAAAATTAAGAAAATTTGACATTTACTACCTGAATCTTCAAACAAAACTTTTCAAGATGTGGTTTGTTATTTTTTCATTTTGTTAGTTGATTTTGACTTATGAGCTTTCAATACATTCAACCCCAACAAAGCATGCTAATTTGAATCTTTTTCAATTATTTCATGATGTCAGAGATAGTTTTCACCAAAGGTTTAGTCTTCAAATTTAAGTTTTTATGTCTCAATGTTTTGGCTACCACAACATTATTATCAAGTTTTTCATTTTTCTTTTCAAAGGAGCTTCTAAGCCTTTCTTAATTCCAGGAGACAATTTTAAAAATCATGATGCAATCACTTACTGTTACTTCTTCAATAATGAATTCTAAGTTCAAGTTTATAATGAGAAGCCCAACCAGGTCCATCATTCCCCTTTCTAGTTCCACATTCTCCTTGCAAACTTTAAAAATAGCCTCAAGTATACTTTTATCCTTAGTTTAGTGGACCAAACACTCTAAAATAAGAGTGAAGATGTTTTAATTTAGGAAGAAGGATACTTCTAACTCTAAAGAATCTGGATATAATTGATCTTCTTGTATCCACACAATAACTGAATTGACTCATTCCAAACCTTAAATATATGATTTTCATCTCCAGGTTTACATACCGATAATTTAGTGTTCTATTTATTTCAATGACCTCAAAATTTAAAATCCAACTCATACACATACATCAAAGTATTTGGAAATGATTCAAATATTTTTATTATAGTTTTAACATAAATCATTGAAACATAAAGCACATATTTTTATATGTGGTATAAGTAATTACAGATCAAGCTCCATGCTTTTGATTCAATTCTCCACTTAGTACATTAGAACTTTGTTCATAGACATGTTACTTAATGTCAAATGCCATGTGATAGCATCTCCACCCATGAGTGCCAAAATAAGGATTGAATTTTATTTCATACGGTTGAATGATCCAAAACCACCAACTCACCTAAAACTACTAACATCTATACCTTTTTTAGAATTCATAGATGAAATATGAGTTGCATTTATATGGCTTATGAATTGACCAATAAATACATAAGAGATCACTACAATACCTCCTTAAAATCTATAAAGGATACACAAGCTTAAAATCCAAGGAGGATATAAAAGTTGATGGATTTGGGTGGTTTCAGGTAGTTTTGGGTCATTCAACCAAAGGTCCCTTCAAACTTAGACAAAGGTTGGTGCACTACGAACCATGGAAATAAGAGCCGATGTTGAAATACAAGCATGAATCAAGACAAGAAAAAATCTCATCATGACCCCATATTTTGAGAGGAAGTTGAGAGATTTTTTTAAAAATAAAAAAATCAACATGTGAGGAATTAGTTATGAATTTTTGATGTTCAGAACTAATAGGCTTCAGAAACCATGCCTAATAGGAGCTTTACTAATCCACAATAATTGATTCATTTATGGATGGTTTCAAAAACAATCTTCACTGTTTCACCCTACCTACATCAGTGGATTCTCATACCCCATGGGTGGGTGGATGAGTGAATGGATGGCGGACAGAAAGAGATCGGCGGTTGGGTGGATGGACAGAAAGAGATGCGGATGGATACAGGTGGGCATGGATGGACGGGGGCTTCGAGTCACCCGGGGTTCTTCCCGGCGATGGCGCCGAGGTCGCCGATACTTCAGGCTACCCCCTTAAGTTTGTAGAGAATGACGAGAAGGTTTGTAACAGCTAAACCTAAACCCTTCACCATAAGGATGGCTTGCTCCCTCTTTGTTCGCACTTCTCGCTGTTGATTAGGGTTGTATGCGAATACAGAAGTTAGTGGAGTTGCTGGTCCTTGCCGTGCTTAGCAGGTTCAACGACGTGGCCAGTAGGTTGATGTGGAGTCTGGACGCCGGATCTGCGCGGCCAAATCTAGCGAGGAAGGGTAGACGGTGACAAGTTGACAGCTCCGGTGTTTGATCACTGCACTTTTGTGAGTTGCCATGTTTGGATTAGCATTGTATGATCCAATATAATGCAGTTAGTCTTCATTCCACTTTGGTCAGATTCATTTGTGAAGATCGTTCGTGCTTGGCTCAGAGTACGCCTCTACCATATGGCTGGCAAATTGCGTACTTCAGAGAAGATTGAAGCTCCTCTTAGATCTTAGACTTCACTTAAAAGTAGAGTTTTGTGTCCAATTTTGTTGATTCTAGAGTTGATGGCAGGTTGCAGGGATTTTTCCAGAGGAAGTGGTGGCGATGGAAGATCACAAAAACTACGTCGACTTTGTAAAGTCTGAACTCAAGGCTGTGCCCCTAGGCATTGCACAACCCCAAATGGGTGTCGGAGCAGTGCTGGTTAAGTCGAGGTGGAGTAGCGACTTCCGGCGGGTTGGCACCCTTGCTGCATTGTGCAGTGCTACTGAATACCAAAGAGAGGTATGACGTGCTTTGGATCCATATATGCTCATGTTGACAGTTCTTCAGTGTATGAACATCACCATTACGAACTGAAGCCCTCTGATGACAATATGGGTGTAACGATCCACATGACTAGCTCGATGGCTTAATATGTATCCAGTATCCAGGAACAGTTGAACTTCCTGTGGATCCGCGTGGGAAAGGATTACTACCTCAAGTGTAGCTCGGAAGCAGCTAATTCAGACCTTGTATTGCTCCTCTTTGTTCTTAACCCGCTCTTGGCTCATTTCAGATCTGCTTACAAGTGCATGCAATGAAGTAGATGTCCTTTCATGCCTATGCTTCGGAAGAGTAATGCTTGTCTCTCAAAATTATGACTATTTTTGTTTTCTGAAACTTGATCAACTGTTCTCACTTATTGGGTTTATTGGCAGATAAAAAGTGAACTCGCAAAGGTGGAAACCCTCGATGGGCCATTTGGGAAAGAAACAAAGCAGGAAGTGATCCGAGGATTCTGGAATTCAAAGTCATCAGGTTTTTTGGGCGTCGGGGTTCCCAATACAGCCGAGGTTAAGACTTGGCTGACCTCGAGTTCAAAAGTTAAATATTCACTATACGACATTACGACCCACTATCTGAGGGATGACTTCCTGGTGGATATCGTCAATAATGGTAAATGGAAGCCAAATGTCGATTCCTTGAAGGATTTCTATATCATCAACGAGCTTATCTTGACAAGCAGGATCGATGTTAGTCTCGTCAACGCAGCCACAGGAGGCGCAGGTGCCCGAGTTGACCTTAACCTCCCTAACCCTGTGGAGGCCGGTTTCACCTACTCCCAAGGTGCAGATGGCAGTCTTAGCATTTGTGGTGTCGAGGAGAACGGACATAGAAAGCCTTTCCCAATCGCCTTCCGCACTGCACATGTCGTTTACAAGGATAACTTTAAGCTGAAGAAGCTGATGAAGCTGGATGTACGACGAGGTGACGATGATGGGCACCACCTGTCTGCATTTGTCCAGAAGAATGAAAAGTATCACATTGGAGAGTTTTTCCTCAACACTGATGAGGAAGACGGACCCACGGTTGTTCCTGTCAGTTTTGATGAGGATTCGGAGCTTGCAGTAGCTCAGGAACTTTAGCTTCTGCCTGCATCTTGCACATTTAAGAGGCTATAACACATATAAAGACGCCAATCTGTCACGATTGCAACGGATTTCAGTATCAAGCTTTTCGTGCCTACCTGCGGAAGTGAAGACCTCTTCCCTCTCCCTGATTCTACCTAAAAGGACATTCATGCCTTGTGTCTTAGCAGCAGTAGAGTGGAGGGCTCTCGATTGGTAGATAGAAAGTGTTGTAAATAGAATAAAGCTACTCCTACTATAAGTTACTATACCTTTAGTTCGTTGTAAATAGAATAAAGCTACTCCTACTATAAGTCAGTTAGTGCATGTAATAAGCACCAACCACTCACTGTGAGTTGATGCATGAGCTCCATCCTTTAACAAGGAGTTACAATAGCAAGTTAAACTATAGTTTCCTTCTATATAAAGCTACAGGAGAGTTAGCCTCTCCTCACTTCTTTCCTGACAATGTCTCTTGCACACAACACGTTATCAGCACGACTACACTAGAAGAGGAGCTCTTCTATCTAGTCCGTACACAACTATGCTTGAAGAGGATCTCTTCTATAGTGTGTACATCTGATCTGTGTATTCATGCAACCTGAGGCTCATCCCATGTTTTGAAGCTATTTTCTCTTTTATCCTTTTGTTTTCTCTTAGCCGGAGGCCTGTCCGCAAGCATAAGAGCCCATCCGGCTGTACCAGAGCACTTATAGCAAGCCACAGCCTCGCTGAAGGCCGCAGCACCCTTGCTGCAGGCCCCAGTAGCCCAGCACGCTGCTGCATGCTACCATTCCTCTTGCATTTTCACTAGCTTCCTCATTTTTTTTGTTTTTTCATTTTTACTTTCACTTACTCTTAGTTACTTGATAAGATATTATCTTGTCCTTCAAGTTTTGCTAGCATGGCTGCTTCTAAGCCTATAGTAGAAAATAAAATAGCTAAGAGTATCCAGCCCCTTATATTTCCTGAGTTAGAAGCTGATGGTAGAAATTATTTGCGATGGTGCGTTGATTTCAAAGGATACCTTTTATCTAACGAGTTAGAAAATATTCTAACTTACCCAGTACCCGCAAATTTCACGGCCGCACAGAAGAGCCGGACCATCGTTTTTATGCGAAAGCATATTGACGATTCTCTTCAACAGCAATACTTACAAGTTGATGACCCAACAGATCTATGGAGGCAACTGGAGGCGAGGTTTCGCCACGAGAAGACCATCTTTTTGCCCAAGGCCCGCAGTGACTGGGCAAATCTAAGGGTGTATGATTTTGCAGACTTCTCATCATACAACACTCAACCCTTCACAATTACATCTCAACTACACATGTGTGGAGAACCCAAGAGCGACGAGGAGATGTTAAGGGGGTTTTTCTGGAAACACACCCTAACGAGTCTAAGTTAACTTCCTACTAGTCGCAGTAACGTTGGGTCAACAAAACTGCTACTAACAAGAAGAGAAGAGGGTTGAATCTACCGACTAGTGAGCATCTGCGGGACCAGACAGCTTTAGGTCGGGTCTGCTGAACACTAGAGAGAGAGAAAATACACGATTCTCACAAACAGATCAGAGATCCTGCAAACAAAAGTCGGCTAGTCTATTCAAACACACACAACGAAAGAACAGAATAGAAGACTATGCAGAACTCCGAGGTTACTGGCAAAGAGGGATAGATTAACTAGCAACAACCCTCACGGAGAAGAGGGTGGTACATATAGTCGGCTGGGTCTGACTGACTGTCAGATCCAGCTGAGAACAACAGGTTAGCCGACTAGTCTGCCAGGTCGGCCAGAAAGGTCGGGTGTCCAAAATGAGTCTAAGACTCTAAAAACAACAACAAGAGATCCGACCTGCTAACCCTACCGGGTATCGCCTGCCGGGTCTATACCTGCCGGGTAGAGACTAGACTAAAAATAGCCTAGCGAATATACTACGAATATTCCGTTAACATTGCCCCCCCTTTAAGCCAAGTACACCCCTGTGGACTTGTAGCCTAAACAGGTGGGCGATCGGTAGAGGTCGGGCCGTAGAGTGACCTGACTAAACGTCGATGTGGCTGCTCAGACAGGTTGGAGATGTCGAAGGTTGGGCTGTCCATCGATGTAAGGTCGGTGCGGGCCTCCTGGACTGCCGAGGTTGGTGAAGATGGGGGAGCTTTGAGGAATGCCGTGGGTGGTGTCGGTGCTGGAACACGATTGACGTGTGCAGTCGACTCCTGCAAGGGGTATTTGAGTGGAGAAGGGAAGCGTGGCAGACCTCCTGTCGGGTGCCAACGTTCAACCTGAAGTGGCTGCAGTGGTGATGGCGGGCCTGTAGATCGCCTGGGAATTCCACCCGTATCACCACGTACACCCGGGGTCCGGAGGTCGACTGTCGGGAAGTCAAGTGAATCGGTGCGGGTCGGAGGTGACAATGGATTCCAGACCCGTTCTGGGGGGAGTCGGAAGGAAGGAAAGTCCTCCTGCGAAAACTGGACAAGTCGCGAAAGCTGGGGATTTGTCCCCTGCCGACACGGGTCGACCAGCAGGGTCGCCTCGGTCGGGTTGATAAGTGCAGCTGGTGTGCGGGCATCTTGCAGTAACATACCGATCGGCTGGGAATTCGGAGGTGTCTGATCCTTCTGGGGAGGTTGTTGATCACGCGGCGGATCCTGCTGGCCTTGGTCCCTGTTAGGTGGCTGCTCCAGTGGTCCTGCCGTGTCGGGTCCCTTGGCCTGCTCATCGGCTGCGTCTTTGTCGTCGGTCTGTTCTGTGTGGCCTCCGGTGTCGTGCTTGTCATCGTCATCTTCGTCGTCGCACTGCTGCATCCCGGGAGCTTGTTGATCGTCACCCGACGTCGGGCTGTCGGGTGGTGTCACCTCCCCCTATAATAGCTGCTCGTCGCTGTCGGTCGGTAGGTTCTCCAACAACCGAGGGTCGAGTGGCTCGTCCTCCTCTTCCTCCTCGTCGAAGGCCGGTAGGATAATCTCCGGGTTGGTCTTCTGGATAGCGTCGAGTTGGCGACTGTACCGGGTCGACTGGCGCGTCTGGATGTCTAGCGCGTGGTTGAGGAGTTGAATCCTCTCTCTGAGCTGTGTACGAAGGATGTGTTTTGACCTGCGCAACCGTGCCAACATACGGTCGCGTCTGTCGGAGTCGACCTGCCACTGCTTCGTGCGCTCCATCACCTTCTGGAGCTTGTGCTGAGCTTGTCGGCTGCGCTTGTCGGCATCCCGGAACTCGTCCTTGAGTTTGATATGCTCGTTGCGGAGGGTAGTATGCGCCTGGTCGGTATACTGTAGCTGCGTTCTGACCTCCTCCAAAAGACCAGCGTTGGTCTGATTCGTCTCCTGCAAACGCTGATTAGCAGCAAAACTCTCCTGCAACTTCCGCTCCAGGTCTGCCACTTGTTGTCGGGTCTCCCGTAACTGCTTGACGGTAGGGTCGATCTGCAGACGTATCTCGGCAAGGTCGGAAGCTAAACGTTGGCGCTCCAGCTGGGTGTTGTCGAGTTCCACCCGTAAGGCCTCTTGACTCTGCAGAGTCTCCTGGAGGTACAGGGAGAGGGCGACCTCATGGGCCTCAGCATCGGCAAGGTGCTGTCGGAGTGCACCAATGCTAACCTGGAATCCCTCTGCGTGTGTGGCATACCGACCCTGGGCTGGACCGGTTGCCTGCGGTCGGGTGTATGTCGGGCGCGGAGAGATCACCTGTGGGGACCTAAATTCCGGAATGGAAGGGTCGACCTGGTCTGGACTTAGTTCCATAGGAACCGTGTCGGCTACTGGGGAGCGAACAGGACTGAGCAGAGTATGCTCACTGCGAGACTTGCCTGGGGTCGACTGGGTGTCGCTGTCGGCCGGCGCGAACGGGAGCTCCTCGTCGGAAGAGTCCGTCACCAGCAACGTCCTCCACCTCTTGGTTTGCCCGAGCGTGTCCTTCTTGGGTGTGTCGTGGCCTCGCTTCTTGGTGGCAGTCGCTCGTGTCTACATGAGTCAAGGTGTCGACTGTTCCACGGCTCGACGGTGGCGAGTTCTGCGTGTCGGGATCTGACCCGATGGAGGGTCGACAAGAGATGACAGGTGGATTACCGGAGGTGGGTTGCTGGAAACTGCAGTGTCTTGGCGGTTGACGACAACGGTCAGTGCTGGTCGGTAGTCGCCATGGCTCTGTGACGATGATGCCTCCTGTGTGCTGGGGTCGACCGCCTCTGGTCGGGTCTGGGGGTCGATGCCTAATCCACCATTGGCCAGTAGGTAGTTGGGGCCCTTAAATTTGTTCCTGGTGTTCTCCTCCAGCCTCCTGCGCTCTGCTTCAGTGGTCGGTTGTGCGCCTTCTTCAGTTGATGAAAAGAAAGCCTCCAGCAATCTGTCGAGTACCTCTGCCGACGGGCACTGCAGGGTTTTCGTGCGCTGGATTGCCTCGACGTCGATGATAAGCGACTCGAGCATCCATTGCGCCCAATTCCACGACCCGTCGCCGGAGGTGGCGAGTGTCTCTGCGGTTGCCAAAACCGCAAATGTTTCGTTGCTGACGTAAGTCATCCTGCGCTTAAAACTAAGGCCCAGGATCATACCTCTCAAACGTGGTCGGAACCTAAGGTGGCACTTGGAGATGGTGTAGCCCTCGTCGGACTTCGCTTCCGGCACGCGATACGCCCGCAAAGAAGGTCTCGATAGTCGACTGGTTGGTCGGCCTCGACGAGGGGCTCCATGGTCGTTCCGGTCGGTAGCTTCAAAAGCCGCTGGATTAGCTCCACGTCAATTCGGACCAGCCGACCTCGAACCCTGGCCGTGATCGCCGTCTTGTCGTCAATGTCGGCTGCATTCACGAACTCTTCAACCAACTCCATCTTGGGTGCGGCCATTGGGTTCGCCCAGTTCTGCATCAGGAACGGAAGAAGGCCGAGTTGGGTGACGAACTGCAGCTCCGCCTCATTGCTGTGTGCGAACGCGCGCCACTCCACCAACTTCGTCATGCGAACAAAGGACTCAGAACTTTGTACCGACCGTCGGCTGTCCGGATGGGTTCATCTTGGTTCACCGGCGTGTATGCGGGTCGGTCGACTTTCTGGGGCGCGCCGTAGGAGAATCGGGTGTGTGTATGTGTGCGGAAGGACTCGACATGCGTAAAAGAAGAGGCGACTTTGTTACCGGAATGTGATCGGGGTCGGTATCTCCAGAATTGCGCCGCCGCATTTTCGCTGTGGTGAATCTGCGGCACGGTCGACCGGGGACGATGCTGGCGGGTGTCGGTAGGGTTTGCAAGAACCCTGTCTACGTCTCGCTGCTGGCTTCGGCGGAGCGACAATCGGTCCCGGCTGCGAAATGTCGGTCCAGTAAAATTGTGCGTTGCTGCTGCGGTCCTCCTCTGAAACCCTAAAAAACGCGGCCGGCAAAAAGGCGCGTTGCTTTTCGGACTGGTGTGCTGAACCGGGTCCTCCGTGCGTGATGGTGGCGGTCGTTGGCTGTCGCCACGGCGCAAACGCACGCACCTGCGAGCTGATCCCTCCGTGCTACCGATTGGAGCTTGCTGCTGCGGGCAAATGTCGAGTTGCGCGAAACCCTCTGCTGCGCGTCGCCCGTCCACTTTGCTCCGGCCGACCCAGGTAGGGTTTGCGCCGGCAAGTCCTTCTTCCCACTGCTCCTGCGTGCCGAAGCTGCTGCCGACGTGTTGCGATCGGCGACCGTCGGCAAGCGCGCTTCCCTGCGTAGCAAAAAGCGCCGCTTGGAATCCCTGCAAGATCGCAAAGTGCAAGAGCTGCGGTGTGCTGCTCGTGCGAGGGCGAAAGCTAGGGAAATGAAAAAGGAGGAGAGAGAGGTCTGGCCATGGGGTTAAATACTTTCCCTAATGGTGTCGAAGGGACAACTTCGATGGCTGCCAGTGAATACGCCTTTAGTAGTGGACTGGAAGATGACTGGTAGTGAACAGCCAGTTTGTGACGTCTTAATTGCCAGTCAACTACCAGTTGACTTTTGGTCGACAGGTTGACTTTCAGGTGTCGGGTCGGGTTTGAAAAACTGCTGATAAGCTGTTTGAGGAGTATGGGTAGGGTTGGTTGAAATATGTCGGGTCGGGTCAAGGTCGTCAATGCGACGGATACAGGTCGAGTGCCCGGAAGCTTGTCTTCATTACGTATCACCATGTTCTTGACATCGGACTTGCTAAGGGACGGCCGGAAAAAATGCGTCGGTAGTAGATCTTACGCAATTGATGCACGGTTTGAGCTTACCGACATTGACTACTACCGGTCGGGTCGAAATGTTGGATACTAACCAGGAGGACAAGATTGTTCGGTAGAACATATTGTATCCGGTAGGGTCCGAACCACTTGCCACGTAGTTTGCCCGCATGTAGGTTAGCGCCTTTGGGGTGCCACAGACATAGTCGCCCACATTATATTGCTTTTGTCGGGCCTTGTGTGCGGGGCCCATTGGGGCCTGTTCAGCTGCGTGGCTCCGTGATGGAGTGCGGCGGTGTGTCGGGTTTCGTCCCGGCTTCTCGGTCGGCTACTCGAGCGGTGAGAACACGCTTAGAGTCGAGATCTAAGGGTCCGGATCGTAATGTCGGTATGACATATTCGGTTAAGCATCGTGAGGTGTTAGTCCATAGACTAACCGGAAAGGAGAGTGGCGATCACTACCTTGTAGGCGATCCCTCTATGCAAACAGATTGTATGTAAGCCTGGACATCCCAGTCGGTTCGGTTGTGGTCGACTAACTTCCGCAGCATACGGACGATCACTTTGTTGGTCGACTCTGCCTGTCCGTTTCCTTGAGGGTAGTATGTCGTGGACGTTGTATGACGCAGTAGAAAATGGTCGGTCAGGGTCTGGATCGTCTTGTTAATGAAGTGGCTGCCTTGATCGCTTACCAACTGCAATGGGCAACCGAATCTCGTCAAGATCGCTTCGTACAGGAACTTGGCGGTCTCTTTGGCAGTGTTGCCACGTAGTGCGCGAAGCCGACCCACTTGGTGGCATAGTCGGTTGCCACTAGAATGTACCGGCACCCAGTTTGTCGGGTCTTGACTACTGGTCCAATGAAATCGAGTCCCCACTTCATGAAAGGTTCGGCGGGAAGCTGCGTTACCAGTTTCGTGGATACCGACTTTGGCAGACCACCCGACATTTGGCAGTCGTGACACGACTGGCAATACCGGACAGTGTCCTGGTATAGGGTCGGCCACCAGTACCCTGCATCCAAAAATTTTCTCACCGTGATGTCGTGTGAAAAGTGACCTCCAGCGTTGCCCTTGTGTAACTCTTGCAGAATGGTTGTCGGCTGGGTGCCGGTCAAAACCTGGCGGGGTCTGCCGTCCTTACCGTGTCGGTAGAGTCGCCCCTGTATAAGCTGAAACGGGATGGCTTTGTGAGCCAATTGTTTCCGCGCTTCGGTCGACATGGTGGTCGGAAACGTACCCGACTGGAGGTAGTCGACTATCGGTTGAAACCAATCGGGGTCGACTTTGAACAAGTGCGCGACATTGGGCTGGTCGGGAATGCCGACTGCCGGTTCAGCGCCCTCATTGCGTGATAGGGCGTCTGCTACTCCATGTGTCTTACCCGGTTTATATACAACCGTGAAGTCGAACTCCAGGAACAGGAGTAACCATCGGGCGAGTCGCCCCGACACCTGCGGCTTGTTCACCAAGTACTGCAAAGCTAAATGGTCGACATAGAACACAAATTTATTACCGAGCAAATAGTGTCGGTACTTGTTAATGGCGTAAATCATGGCGAGAGCCTCCTTCTCTGTTGTCGTATAGTTCTTCTCCGCCTTGTTCAGTAGTCGCGAAGCGTAGGCAATGGGCTGGTCGACCTTGCCGGTCGGGTTTTGTGCCAGCACTGCCCCAACAGCTATGTCGGATGCGTCGGTGTGGATATGGAACTCCAGCGACCAGTCGACTCCGATCAGAATGGGTGCGGACGTGTACTTGGACTTGATAGCCTGGAAGGCTGCTTCGCACTGGGTCGACCAGATGAACGGTTCGTTCTTCCGAGTCAGTCGTGTGATGGGTTCCATGATCGCTGCATAGTTTTTTATGAAACAGCGATTGAAGACTGCTAGGCCGTTGAACTCCTGGATGGCTTTCACAGTGGTGGGTGTCGGCATGTCGACTATTGCCTGGATCTTTTTAGGATCCGGGAACTTGCCTTCCTTACCGACTATGTACCCTAAGATGACACCTGTCGGTACCATGAAAATGCATTTTTCAGGGTTTAAACTGACCCCGTACTGCTGACATTTGTCAAAGACCAGTCTGAGCTTCGGTAGGTGTGTCGCCATGTTGCTGTAAACACTAAAGTCGTCCAAAAAGAGCTTCATGCAGTCGCCCAGGTACTCCTTGAAGATCTGGTTGACAATGCGCTGATAGGTCGGGGGAGCATTCTTTAGTCCAAACGGCATGACAACCCAGACATACGCGCCCCACTCGGTAATGAATGTCGTCTTAGGTCGGTCGGCTGGATGGATCCGGACCTGGTGGTATCCTGAAAAACAGTCCAGGAATGAGTATATTTCATACCCGATGACTGTGTCGAGTACCTCATCTGTGAAGGGTAGTGGGTACGGGTCCTTCTTAGTGGCAGCATTGAGTCGACGAAAGTCGACACAGATGCGTAGCTTGCCGTTCTTCTTCGGCACCACAACGATAGGTGATAGCCAGGATGCCTGGTCAACCGGTTCGATGAACCCTGCAGTTAACAGTCGCTCCAGGTCATCTTTGACCGCCTGTGCATAATTGGGATTCATGCGATACCGGGCCTGGTGGCTAGGCAACATGGTCGGGTCGAGTTCGATTCGATGTGTCGCTATGTGCTCCGGAATGCCCCGTAAGTCCTTGTACGAGAAGGCGAAGATGTCCACGTACTCTGTGAACAAGGACTCCGCCCCCTGCCTGATTTCTGGGCTCAGGTTGGCATTCAACTTTAGCAGTTTCGGGTCGGTAGGGGTACCGACGTTGACCAGGTCGAGTCGATCGTCTTCGTTGTGGTTCCAGTGGACAATGTCCATGTACTGGAGCTTCTGCTGGATGGGTGTCTCATCGAGCGGCATCTCTCCTGGCGTATGGGGAATGTCGACATGTGGAGGTCGGGTCATCTCTGGCTCCATGGGCGGGCCTGTGGTGTCGTCTATAGGGTCGTCGAGTCGAAAGGCACCGGTCGACCGGAACCGCTACCGCAGTGAGGCTCGGGGTTGTATTCTTTGGGTCGACATGTATTTCGAAATGGGGTCGACCGTTTCGGTCGGTATGCGAGAGAGTCGGTCGCCAGGAGATCCCAGTCGATGGTACCCAGTAGGTGAAGGTCGGGGTCGGATGCCAGTAGTATGGCTTCTTCCTCATCTGTTATGCCTTCAACAAAATTATAACATACGAAGGCGTGTGGTGTAACCGCCTCGTACCCCAATTCTCGATTGATTTTGACAGTCCTAACAGTGCCATTCCCCATGATCTGCACTTCATTATTACCCCAATTATGGATTACCTTAGCATGCCGGAGCCAGGGTCGACCCAGCAGCAACCGGTAGTCCGATTTGACTGTCGAGCAGTCCAGCACCACCATTGTGACTACGTAAGGTATGCCATGGATGTGGATCCTGACATCCCGTAGTAGCCCTTTAGGGCGGGCTAAGGTGCCGTTTGCCATCTTCAAATTGAAGGGGGCCGGAGACGGTTTTGGAAGGCCTAACCTTCGACGCTCCTCCTCGGTGATCACATTGACCCCAGAGCCTCCATCGATAAGGGCGTCGTCGACCACGTTCTTACCGACCGACATTGATATTACCGGCATGTGTCGATCGACCGGCTCTGCAGCGGCTACGACGACTGTTTCAGGTAGAGGGTCGACCGTAGGGGGTAGGTCGGGTGACACCGATTGGTGTAGTCGACTCCGGACTAGGGCAGTGAGTGCCGGTGAGAGTTGAAAAAGCTCTCTTAGGGACACCTGCAACTTGCTGTCCCAAAACCGCTGGTGTAACTCACTTAATGCCGACTCGGTCGAGTCGGGTATGTTCTGGTCAGAGGCTGTCGGCGTCGTGTGAGGCGAAGTCGGTTGCTGTGGTAGTGCCTCTGAATCCCAGTCGGTTTGCCGTTAAATCGCTCCCTTTTGTGGATGTGTAAAAGTCGGGGATTCGAGTTCTGACTGGAACTGTCTTACATCCTGCATCATCTGGTCTCGCAGCTGCTCCTGTGCATGCCAGTCAGGTTCGTCCGGTAGGTTTTGGTCGGGTAGTGTCTCCTCCTTTAGTATCTTGCTCCGGGTTATGGCAGCTACTGTCACGACTCCTACCGAAGTCGATGGCGCTTCTTCTATGATCACTGTCGAGGTGGTTGGTTTTGTTTCCTTCGTCTGTTGACTCAAAAATTTGACCACCCTTGGGTCCTTCAGCATGGGACACAAGTGTGTCGGGTGGTCCATAAGCTTACACAGGGAACAAGGAAAGATGCGTTTCGGGAAGGTAGCCCGCGGGGGTCGACCCGTCGGTCCTGCTGACGATTGGGTAGGAGTTGGTGCCGCAATCGCCATGTCGGTCTGCTGCCGCTTTCGCCGTTTTGCGGTCGCTCTCCGATTTCGCGCGTGATCGCTCTCTCCATGTCCCGATTTTTTTTGCACAAGTTGCATACAACTCGTTTTGTCCGGTCGACTGATCCGGTCGGGTGGCATCGGGGTGGGTTGGGTTCCTTGGTAGTCCGCTCTCGCAAGCTTGGCCGATCGCTTTGCTCTGTGCGAGTGGATCCGGGTAGTCCAACGTCGCTACCGCAAATACTTCAACAAGCCACTCGAAAGTTGCTTAGTAGAAAATTGTCGGTGGAGGGACCTTGAACCGACCAGCCGGTTTCATCATACGCTCATAATAGTCATCTACCGACTCCTTAGTGTCCCTGTTTTGAGATCGGAAAATGAGGTAGGCTTGGTCATCATTGTCAATATCCCGATACCGGTATTTAAAGGCCTCCATTAGACCCCCGCAGTCTTGGTAGGGTAGGGTCGACCGTTGGTTGGTGAACCAATTATAATTATTTGCATCAACTAAAGAATTACCAAACAGGGCAATGCATATATCCGGATCGGTTTCTCCATTTAGCATCAAAGCGTTGACAAAACGGTTGACATGGGTCATGGCACACTTACCTTCTTTATAGGTCGGCATGGCCTTTGGTTTCTGGCGATCGTGCGGGTTGGGTATCTTTGGATAGTCGGATAGACAGTGTGGTGGGGCTCATTCTCTGCAGTAAGGCGGTATGGTGGTACCATACCGCCGGATAAAACGGGCGTACAGATGTAGATATCTGCCGGAGCGATCGGGTGGGTAGGTCGGTCCTACCGCTGCCGGATAGACAGCGGTATTTGACCAGTCTTTGTCGGAACGGCTAAGTAAGTCGGTCCCTCTCTTTGGCGCGAGTAGACAGTGGTGGTGCGACACTGTGTCTTTGGTCCAGGTGCCACTAAATAGGGATATTCAAAAGTATGACCCGGGGTGTGACAGTACGTACACACCGACGGATGGGGTATGGTGGTTGGTTGGGTGACCGTTTGTATAGGTGCACTCGGTAGACTCACAGCCTGCATAGGTAGGGACTGTGGGTCTACCGGTCGACCATAAGTGCTTGCTGAGAATGGCCAGGAATAAGTCGAGGATGACACAGGTGCGGCAGTCGGCTGGGTAACTAAGACCCGTTGTGCCGGCTGTGCCTGATGACGGTGTTGGGTCAAAGCTTGTGGGGTCGACATTCTATGGTCGGGTAGATGGTTGACAGGCGGATCTAATGTTAATACGTCCGGTGGGTGCGTGCGAATGTTGGGTAAGGCGGGTCTGACTGCTAGCTGGTCGACTCCTTGATTATATATAGTCTGTATCTGATGGACCGTATGGGGGTCGAACTCCTGTCTAACAGTCGGGGAAGGACTTTCTTCTTGGGGTGTACCCGGTCGGCTCATCCTTGGACCAGGAGAACTAGGTTCCTGATAAGATGATGCCGTCTGGGGGTGCCGACCTGGTAGGGTCGGGTGCTCTGTCTGGCCCGGGTTAGACAACAGAGTGGCCAGACGGAGGTCGAGTTCGGCCCGACTACTACGTAGTAAATCAATTTCCTGCTGACGCTCTTGCATAATGATGGACGGGTCAGGATTGTACTTGACAAGCCGCTGGTTGGCACTAGACGGTCGATCAGGAAGTGGTGGTTGGTCGTCCCGGTTCTGTCGGGGCGTTGATGGGTTCGAAATCGTGATTCTCGCCACACTAGGTCGGGTGTAGTGATCCGTTGTTGACGATGTTAGTGGCAAATTGGCCACAGGTCGGGTCGGGTCGGTATACCCGCCACGATTCATTGGAAAAGACGTTTCGTGAAAGACTGTACCTTCAGGGACGTCCGTCATACCTTGGGTGTATTCGACCAGGTGGTGCAGGGACGCTTCATCCGACGTGGATGCAGAGACTTGTCTTCTGACGCTATATGTTGGGAGGGGGTCGGCCCTTGGGGTCGACTGTCGGGTGTCTAGAGTTGGATTTATCCGGGATCGCAACTGCGCCATTCCCGTCTGATGCCTGGAATTTTCGGTGGTCGGGTGGTAAGTCGATCGCTCGGGAGAGCGGCAAAGACGCGCGTGCGTGGACCCGTCGTCATAATGGTGACGTGTCACTTTGAGATAGAGATCCGATTTTTCGGATCTCGATCCGCATCTAGATCCGAATCAACTGGATCGGCGGTAGAGTCGAGGCGATGACCGCTTGGGCCGGTGTTTTGTGTGAGCTCACTTAGTTGCTCTTTTGGCACCGTGAGCTTTTCCACACACCGCTCTCTGATTTCTTAGCACTCTTAGACGACTCTACTTTTCTTTGGATAGACACGTAGCGACTATGATCTCCGAGGTGCGTTTTAGCTATATTGCCGTACTCTACCCGACTAGGTCGATCTTTGTTGAGTGTAGGAGACAGATTTTTATTGAAACCTTGATACCAACAACCTCGTGTCAGGCGATCGGTAGGTTGCATACTCCTAAACCTCTATAGCGAGACACTTTTTGAGCAGATTTGTGCGGGGGTCGACATCCGGGTCGGCATGCTCTCCACGATTTCTACTCGTTTACGGATCCAAAATCTTTGGACTGGACAATCGCACGGTAGCCCAATGTTGAGGGAGATCTACTGCTCTACTTGGATCCGCGCGATCTGGAAACACTGGAATCAAACTCAAGCATAGGTCGCCAAATGTTAAGGGGGTTTTTCTGGAAACACACCCTAACGAGTCTAAGTTAACTTCCTACTAGTCGCAGTAACGTTGGGTCAACAAAACTGCTACTAACAAGAAGAGAAGAGGGTTGAATCTACCGACTAGTGAGCATCTGCGGGACCAGACAGCTTTAGGTCGGGTCTGCTGAACACTAGAGAGAGAGAAAATACACGATTCTCACAAACAGATCAGAGATCCTGCAAACAAAAGTCGGCTAGTCTATTCAAACACACACAACGAAAGAACAGAATAGAAGACTATGCAGAACTCCGAGGTTACTGGCAAAGAGGGATAGATTAACTAGCAACAACCCTCACGGAGAAGAGGGTGGTACATATAGTCGGCTGGGTCCTCGACCGATCGTCGAGATCGGTGAGAACAATAGGTCACCGACCGGTCCGCAGTCGGCCAGAAAGGTCGGGTGTCCAAAATGAGTCTAAGACTCTAAAAACAACAACTAGAGATCCGACCTGCTAACCCTACCGGGTATCGCCTGCCGGGTCTATACCTGCCGGGTAGAGACTAGACTAAAAATAGCCTAGCGAATATACTACGAATATTCCGTTAACAGGAGATAATTGACAAGACTTTGTCAACCTTCCCAACTGCGTCTGCATTGTTGGCCGAGATGTACTGGACGATGAAGTTCCAGACTTACAGTGAACTCACCCAATTCCTGCTTCTCTCTGAACAACAACAACAGTTGTTGCTGAAGAACAACGAAGCCAAACCGCTACGTGAGACCAACGCAGTGGAGATACCAACACGGAAGGCCAAAGGAGGCGGGAAGTCCAATCAACAGAAGCAAAAACAAACTCCGTACACCAGACCTCAAAATAAGTCCTCTAACTCAGACTCTCGCTCTTCTAGTAAGTCCGTTTCCCGCAAATGTTTCAAGTGTGGTAGAGACGGTCACTTACAAAAGGATTGCCGAACGGGCGAGTGTAAACAATGTGGTGGCCCGGGACATCTAACTCGGGATTGTAAGTCCAATATGTGTCAAAGATGTGGCAGAGTTGGACATAAGACTTATGATTGCCGGGCCGGAGCGTACACGGAGAAGTTGTACAAAGAACTCCAAGAGCTCCGGAAGGGTCAGAGAGAGTCACACTCTCTAGATGCCCCATCTCTTGATGGCACTGACCCTGAAAACTACACTGCCATCGCTGAGTCTTTGAGCACTCACATCCACTCGGAGACGTCCGATGGAGACATGGCTTTGTTGGACAGTGGTTCCACGCATACAATCTTACGTAGCGCACGCTACTTTGATTTCTCGAGACATGATTCCGAGACGTGGAGGCCTGACCCCACCGCTTCGAGACATGATTCTGAAGCCGCTTCGAGACATGATTCCGAAGCATGGCGCACTTGTGAGCTTAGCACAGTCGCCGGAAAACGGAAGATGATCTTCCGTGAGGACCGGGCAAGAGTGAAGCTCTTCGGAGGCGCCACCCTCATCTGCTCCAATGCCATGTTTGCCCCGGAGGCAACCCGAAGTCTGATCAGCTTTCGCGACCTCCGGGCACATGGAATTCACGTCATGACTGCGATCAGGAACGGTGAGGAGGTTCTAAACCTGATGCAAGGAGACAAGTGCCTAGCTACTGCACACTGCGGAGCTAACGGCCTCTATGAGATTCCGATCTCTTGTCTCAATACTGGTCAACACGACCATTCAACATACTCAGTTGCCATACCTGACAAGGTTGCACTTTGGCACTCGAGGATGGGCCACCCAGGAGTGACCATGCTTAGACGGATGATACATGTTTTAACGGGTCATGAAGTCTGTCTAAGTGATGCCCACAAGCTTGGAGTGTGCGAGGCGTGTGCTCAAGGAAAGCTTATCCTTAAGCCCTCGGAGTGGAAACTTCCGCAAGAGCTCCCTCCACCACTTCATAGACTTCAGGGGGACGTCTGTGGCCCCATCAATCCTCCATCCGGACCTTTCAGGTACTTCCTCGTTCTTGTTGATGCTGTTGGGGTCCATTTTGAAGTCTCTTTACTAAGCACCCGAAACATTGTATTTTCTAAGATCCTAGCATCTTTGATAAGGTTCAAAACCCATTTGACCATTTCCCCGAGTATCCAGTGAAATTCTTGCGCATGGATAATGCACAAGAATTTAAGTCCCATGTTTTTGAAGATTACTGTAAAGCCACTGGGATTACTCTAACTTACAATGTCCCATATGAGCATTCTCAAAATGGGCTGGCTGAGGCTTTTATAAAGAAAATCCAATTCATAAGCCGGCCTCTTTTGATCCATGCTCATCTACCTTCATCGTTTTGGTCACATGCTGTATTGCATGCTACTGCCTTGCTCAGGTATAGACCTACCCTACTTCTTCAACATTCTCCCCTTGAGAGTTTAACTGGTCAACCTCCTAGCGTTGCCCACTTCAGAGTCTTCGGATGTCGTGTTTGGGTCCCTGTTCCAGAGCCTCAACGTAAGGCTATAGGGTCCCATCGCCAAGAGGGCATCTATGTAGGATTTGACTCCCCAAGTATAATCCGTTATGTGTCCCCTCAGACAGGCGTCCTACATAAGGCTCGATTCCAAAATTGTCAATTTGAAGAAAAGGTCTTCTCTTCTCTTATCTCTCCGGGTTCTTCTCAACCCCTTGTTTTCTCTGCTCCTCAAACCTTCACAATGAATCCAGATCCTATTACTAACCTCACAAACTCAGAAGTCAAGAAACTACTAGATCTCCAAGCCTTAGCTGAAAAGCTTCCAGATGGTTTCAATGATTCTTCTCGAATCACTCGAAACCCTCTTCCAGGCACTGGTCTATCTTCTATCAAACTCATACCTAACCAAGATATTGCTCAGTCTTTACCGTCCAAAGCCAAGAAACCTAGGTTGACAAGTCAGCCCCTAGTCTCTTCTTCTTTTGTATCTAGCGTAGAAGAAGCTACAGACCCTCTTACACTAGAAGAAGCAAAGGCCAGACCTGACTGGCCCCGCTGGCTTGAAGCCCTTCAGCATGAGTATGCTTCTTTGCGAAAACATCAGGTGTTTGGACCGCTTGTGACCAACTTGGACACCAAGCCAGTTGGCCACAAATTGATTTTCACAAAGAAAAGAAATGCTCAAGGGCAAATTCTCCGCTACAAAGTCCGATTAGTAGCCCAAGGTTTTGCTCAACGCCCAGGTATCGATTACACCTCTACTTACTCTCCTGTCATGGATTCTTCTACGTTTCGATATCTGTTAGGAATGGCTGTCCAATACACTTTGGAAACCCAACTACTAGATGTAGTAACAACCTATCTATATGGTCCTTTGGACACCGAGCTTTATATCAAGCCACCTCCTGATTTTCTCTCTCAATCTCTCGCGACTGACACAACTAAGTCCTACTCCGGTCTTAGACTTCAACGTGCCTTGTACGGCTTGAAGCAAGCTGGTTATATGTGGTACTCTCATTACATTCTTTCTTAATACAGCATAAATTCCAGCATGACCAGAGTTTGCCTTGTATCTTTATCCTTAGAGAGTCATCTGACTTTGCCATACCGGCCATTTATGTTGATGACATAAACCTAGTGGGTACTCCGGCAGCATGCAAGAAAGTTGTAAGTCTACTAACATCCCGCTTCGAAATGAAGATGTTAGGGAAAACCTCCTATTGCCTTGGCTTGCAGATTGTCCATCTTCCTGATGGCAGTATCTTTCTCCATCAAATGAGTTATACTCAGAAGATGTTGAAGAAATTCAACATGGACAAGGCCAGCCCTTTGTCAGCTCCGATGATTGGCAGAAGTAGCACCAAGGATGATCCCTATCATCCATGCCAAGACAAGGAGGAGGAGTTCACAGATATGACACACTATCTTTCAGCTATCGGCGCCCTATTGTATCTAGCTACATTTACAAGACCTGACATCTCTTTCACTGTAAGTGTATTGGCACGACATAGTCAAAATCCCTCCATCAGGCATTGGCGCGCTGTCAAGCATATCTTCAGATATTTGCGTGGCACTGAAGACTTGGGACTTCACTATACCAAGAGTAAATCATCCGACATCATTGGCTACGCAGATGCTGGTTACAAATCTGATGTCACCACACGCAAGTCCCAAACTGGCTATATTTTTCTATATAGTAACGCACGTATCTCTTGGAAAAGTGTAAAACAGACGGTGACAGCCACCTCCACCAACCACTCGGAGCTGATTGCTTTTCATGAAGCAACCCGAGAAGGTCCGCTTCGCAATCTCCACAGATTGTTGATAACCAACTCGGGCCTGAAGACTCCTATCAACCCAACTATCCTATATGAGGATAATGCAGCCTGTGTAGCACAAGTCGGTGGTGGATTTATCAAGAGCGATCGTGTGAAGCACATTGACCCGCAGATTTTCAGCTACACTCAAGATTTGGTGACGAGTGGACAAATCCAAGTGCAGAAGATCGAATCCACTCACAATGTTGCTGATCTTCTTACGAAGGCCCTTCCAGCCCACACTCATCGTCGACTTGTACAAGCCGCTGGGATGCGGCTCCTACATGAGTTAAGCTAGATACACTCTTTTCTACACTTTGAGCTTTTCCTATGAGATAGGTTTTTACTCAAAGGTAGTTTTTAACGAGGTATCTAGTGTTTGAGGAGGAGTATATAGGCACAAACACTAGTATAGTAACTTCAGTATTCGAGGAGGAGTGTTGTAAATAGAATAAAGCTACTCCCACTATAAGTTACTATACCTTTAGTTTGTTGTAAATAGAATAAAGCTACTCCTACTATAAGTTAGTTAGTGCATGTAATAAGCACCAACCACTCTTTGTGAGTTGGTGCATGAGCTCCATCCTTTAACAAGGAGTTACAATAGCAAGTTAAACTATAGTTTCCTTCTATATAAAGCTACAGGAGAGCTAGCCTCTCCTCACTTCTTTCCCGACAATGTCTCTTGCACACAATGTAAAGCTTGACGGGTTTCTTGTTCTTCTTTTTTTCTTTGTCTTTTATTGCTTCGTCTTTTAATTTGTCAATTTGAGTGGCATTACGTGACCACGACATTGTTCACAAAAAGGGGGAACATCCCGTCACCGCTTCCTTCCTTTCTTTCTCATCGTCTCTTTCTTTCCGACTTTTCTTTACTTATTTATGAACATTTTTTAAAATTTAAAGATATGGCTTCGGTAGTGTAGGCGCCAGGCAATACCCTCGTAATACTGAGGAACAAACAAGATGAAAAATTCTTGCGGCTTGAGAGCTGCAGGGGATGCAACTAGTGGTGGAATCCGGGATGGAAATTCTGTTGTCTAAAGTCTATTAGACTTGTATCCAGCATTGTGAGGGGGCTTGCAATGATATATTCTCATCAAGTGATTGATATTAGGAGATAAGATATAAAAAATATAAAATTTTGAAATTGTTCGATAATCAATCAATGAATCTTTGATATGAAAACTTATTTGTATGGATAGGAGAGGAGGGTGGAAGAGCCATCTAAATTTCAAGATTTACTGCATGATTGTTAGTATGGGGTGAGAAGAATTTTAATGATTTACTAACTATGGTCCTTAATAATAATAGGAGGTTCTACCATGAGTGGTAGAAACATCAAACTCTAGGATTGTGATTGGGAAAGTTGTTGTGATGGATAGGGTTTTAGGGTTACAAGGATGTCCTTTAGGTTTCAAGTCTTGAATTTGGACTTTTTGATTGAACCTACCCTCCAATTGTGGACTTTGTGAATCCAGATATGTAGAAAAAACCTAAAATAAGTTTATGGTTTGGAAGATATGGGAACTTTGACTTTGAGTTGATTGACTTTGAAGTGGCTATTTTGAGCTTTTTTTTTTGGAGTTTTACTTAGTGAGTAAACTTTAGGTATGGGTTTAACATGATCTCTCCAATTATACCTTCATTTAAAAAAATAATAAGGCTTGATTTTAAAGGATTTTTTGATGTTTTTGGACTTTGATTATTATTATTTTTAGACTTGAATATTGAATCTATTGTTATCCATCTCAATATTGATACCCATGTCTATGTTGATATTTGCCTTGATGTTGATATCCATTGTGGTGTTGATAGCCGTATCGATGTTAAAACCCATGTGGATGTTGAGACCTATGTTTATATTGATGTTGAGACCTATGTTGTTACTTTCCATTTGACCATTCAAGTTTCAATATTTCATTTTGTTAATGGTTGTGCATAGCCCTGCAAAGCCCTAGTTATTATTATTTGGCACTAAACATGCTACAGTGATTGTCAAAACTGATCAAACATTTGCAAAGACTTCATCAATCCTTTCTAGACAAAAAATAAACACATGAAATTGGAGCTGGTAATTTTATTAACATACTATGTAATATATAGTACATATTAGAGGAAAAATGCCTTCAATATTAGAGTTCTAAAAAGATTGAGAAAAATCCAAAGTCCACCTAGGCATTTGATCAATTTTTCCAACCCATGAAAGATGATCTCTTAATACTTTGTCCACTTCCCTTTTGCTGCTTTTACAATTGCAATTCTATGCGGCATACTTTCTACAAGCCTCTTACAATCATCTGGTCTAATGGAGTGGAAAACTTCTACCACACGATCCCATAATTCTAATAATCCATTTGGAGGTCTCTTATATTGATTGAGTCTCTGTTTGAGAATTTACCAAAGGTGTTCAATGGGATTCAAATGAGGCGATTGAGTAGGCCACGGTAGAAGAGCAAAAGATTGTCGTGAGAACCACTCTTGAAGCATCTTTGTTGTCTGAATGGAAACATTGTCTTGTTGGAAGATAACACGAGAACGGTCTAATTTGAACTTGGAAATCACCCTATGGACATTTTCCTCTAGAATGTCACGATAATGAATGTGATTAATGCGCTCCTCCACTTTGCATATCAATCCACGTCCATGCATGTACATACACCCCCAAACCATAATCCCTCCACCTTCATGTTTCATTGTTTGATTGATAGTTTGTTCCAAAAGTGGCATCGCCTCTCGTGTCCAACACCAAATCCTTCCATCTGAGTTGAAGCGGTTGATTTTACTCTCGTCTGAGAAGATTACTTAACTCCAATCCTCTACAATCCAGTGTTCGTGGACATTAGCGAACTCTAAACGTGCCCAAGGTTGTCATATCGGGCGTGTTGAGGTAATCGGGCAGGCAAAACGGGCGTACGAGTTGTCCCGGACGGACGGCCGTGCCCGCCCACCTTGATTGTAGGGGGTGTGTAATTTTTTGTGGGTAACAAAATTTGTAGTAAAGAGCGTGTGTGGCGTTCCACGCGGCCCGTACGCAGCGGCCAAGTGGCTTAGTTTTCACCTAAATCCTTGCCACGTCGTCGTTTTTTCACCTAAACTAAAAGTCAACAGTCGTTTGACCCTATCGGGCGAGCCACAACTCAATCGGACGGACAAGGCGGACGGACGGGCGGGCAGCGTGCCCGCCCGGTATGACAACCTTGAACGTGCCTTAACATTTTTGGGAGAAAGATGTGGTTTTTTGACCTTTGTTTACAAATGTAAACCAGCTCTATGAAGCGCACGTTTGATGGTATGAGAGCTCACTTTCGTTCCCAATACTTGTTGCAAAGACCTTGCTACATCTGCACACGTACCCATTCTTTCCCTCACCATTTCCAACACACACCTTTGTTCCTATGCTCTATTCAACTTTCGAGGTCTACCTCCACGCAAGCGGTTTATATCTAAAACGTGTACCTGACGAAGGTTATAAACACTTTCCACACTCACATGCAAAGTCTTTGCTATCTCCCTTTGTGAACATCCTCTCTAAAGCATCGAAACTACATTATCTTGAGTCTATCAAGATAATGCTTTGAGCATCTTGAAACACTAAAAAAGGCCTATACTGTAGCGATAATTATGCACACAACTATCAAAGACTAGAGAATTCAAAGTTCTATGAGTGCCAATGGAAGATCTCTAATAAATCTATGCACATCAATTCATAAGTTTTTGCATTTCATGGATTGTCCAAAGTGATCAAATGAGAGAGATGATCACTAGCCATCCATTTGTCCACACAAATGCATTGCCATCTGTACAGTGGGGTACAGTTTGCTTACGCCCTTAGCTCCTTGAGCTTCATTTCCTGCAGCAGTATGATATGGCCCATAACTCACAGATTCCAGCACTTCTAATCATGAAATTTGGTGGGCACGTTCCTCAATATATTCCAAATATGGATAGATTAAATATTTGTATGACGGCATGAAGCATTAATGACAAAGATAAGAATTACACCTCCGTCCACCAAATGGCTCAAAAACAATGCATATAAAATTGCACATAACATGAAATTGGACAACATACACCACTAATTTTTTTGGCGGCTAACATTCATCATCAAGCTATCTTATCTTTCCCACATTGCATTCAAGAAGTAATGAGCTCTAGATTTTTCAAGAGAGCACTTTTTCAAAGGGGGTTGCTTATAGTCGATTACTTTCCAAAGCTGTGAGCACATCCTAAGTAGCTTGTGAGAAATGTTTATTTCATGGTGAGTGTTACAGGCAATATGGGACTAGAGAAAGCAAAGAAGTGAGTAGCTTGTGAGAAATGTGTATTTCAAGGTGAGTGTTACAGGCAATATGGGACCAAAGAAAGCAAAGGAGTGATGATAGAAGGACGGGTTCAATTTGATCTTCTTCAGGTGAATACTATGATTCCTTGTAGTAGTCTGAAGCTGAAGCAAGATAAGAGCATTTCATAACCAAGAGTTATACTCAAGTTCGAACCCATAGAAGTAGAATTGGCACTGAATTAGCTAGATTAGACTCTAGCTTTGATTTGTTAGTGATTTTCATGACAATAGACATCCTGATTTTGTCCAGGTCGAAGCAAGCTTTCGACGCTACAATGACCAGCTACAAGTCATGTGTGCTGGTCTTAATGCACAGGCAGGACCCAAAGTTGTGACTCCGTATACAATACTGGCGCTTGTTAATCCATCCATTTTATGTTGCTTAATTAATCTAGAGAATTGAGCTAAGGCTCTTGACCCCTTTCAAGAATGATGTGCATGTTCTTTAAAATGCTTCTTCAACACTTTAGTAAATGTAGTATCGATTGCGAGGTTGATATTTCCTCCAGAAGCGGAGGTTGTATGGACGCAGCTTGACATGTATGCTTCATTCATGAGTTCCTTAAATTTAATGATTCCAACCTCATTGGTCCATGAAGTGAGCAGTTAGTGCATCCATGAAGTCAATGAGGCTCCAGTGCATCCTTTCTGAACTTGAGTTATATTGAGCGGCGTTTCCATCAAAGAATGATGTGGACACACACACACTTATAAATGAGGAGCGGGTACTTATTATTAGACTACGTCGAGGTGGCATGAGGCCATCTGATATTGCAAAGGATTTGAGCATGCCCCGCTCCACAGTTTCAACGGTTCTCACTAAATGGAAGATATCTGGTTGCATGACAACTCAAAGTAGAGGACACAACTCTTGCAAATTATCAGATCGTGTGCTACGCAACTTAACTCAAGACATTCAACAAGATCGACGCCAACATCTCCCTAGTCTTGCTGCAATATATCAGGTGCATTACAATACCATGCGAAAATATATTCGAAATCTGGGCTTTGGAAATCGCATTGCTTCAAAAAAGCCATACCTCAATTTGGTGCAGAAAGCAACTAGGTTAGCATTTGCTTGCAAATATAAGCATTGGACAGAACAAGATTGGTACAAAGTCATTTGGACAGATGAATCGTCATTTGAACTTGAAAAAAAATCTTCTCAAATATGAGTATGGCGCAAACCTTACGAAAAGTATATGTCAGAATGTTTGGCGCCTACCTTCAAATCTGGAAGGACATTTGTGATGGTGTGGGGTGTGTTTACTAGTTTTGACAAATGCCCATTAGTCATTATGCCTCAAGAAGAAAGAACTACTACACATTTTGTGAAGAATGTGTATGAAAGCACTTTGAGCAGATTTTATTTCATGCACAATAATCCTCATGACCTCACTCTCATGGAAGATGGAGCTCCTGTTCATCGAAGTAAGTTGGTAGAAAATTGGAGACTAGCTTATGGTATGAAGAAGTTGAAGTGGCCTTCGAACTACCTAATCTAAATCCAATTGAGAACATTTAGAAGATACTCAAAGATTGGCTTCGTTACCATAGCATGCCACAAAATAAGCAAGAATTGATAGACTGCATTCAGAAAGTATGGGATGAGGTTCTCTCAAAGAAATTGAAATGCCTCATTTCAACTATGCCCAATCGTATTAAAGCAGTGATCTCAACTAGAGGTGGAAGCACTAGGTGGTAGATAGTGTATAAGGAAAATACAAATGCTTATTCATTTTTCAATTTTTTATGTATATAATTTTTGTAATATTGAAGTAGACTTCACTAGCATTCCAACACAATTTGAAATTCCAAAATCCATCAATTTTTGAACAAGTTATTGCATTTCAAAGTTTCCTAGTTTTTTCACTGTCTTGCACTGCGGCCAGAGTTCGTAAGCAAATAGTACCCCACTGTACAGTCGGGTACAGAAATAATTCGAACTGCATTTGCAGGCAGTTTTTGAAAAAAGTTTGAAATGTGCCTGTATACTCAAAAATGATTGGAATTGCAATCCGTAAAAGGCGTTGGAACCACGTCAAAGTGTTTTATACTATCATTGCCAAAAAAGTGCTTCTTTTTTGTAAAATTGTTCAAAGAACTAAAAGTTTACATGTTCCATCCACAATTGACCATTGTCGCTTTGTGCTTCAATTACAATGTTCATTTTCACTTGCAAAATTGATATGAGTGCCATAAGTTGTTCTTTAGATACTTGAGCTCATTGTTGTATGTTCAAAAATACTTGCTCCCTCTAAACTTTTGAGTTGGAGCAGTTTCGTGATAAGTTTCGGATCAACACTTAAGGTGGCAAATTGAACTTTGATTTAAACTCGGCGAGAGTGCTAAAAGAATTTGAGTTTGGCAATGAGCTTATGAAAGTAATGACCCTAACTTTATCAAAGCATCCTTTAAGTCCTTGTAGGACATTCCTAGTGGTGTGAATAGCTTCACAAAGTTTGAGAAAAATTGAATAGACACAAGTACATTCCAAGACATTCCTCCTACCCAAGAAACAAACAAGGAACGTATCAGTGATTCAATAAGCATGGGCTCAAGTATATAAAGAACAACTTATGGCACTCATATCAATTTTGCAAGTGAAAATGAACATTGTAATTGAAGCACAAAGCGACAATGGTCAATTGTGGATGGAACATGTAAACTTTTAGTTCTTTGAACAATTTTACAAAAAAGAAGCACTTTTTTGGCAATGATAGTATAAAACACTTTGACGTGGTTCCAACGGGCACATTTCAAACTTTTTTCAAAAACTGCCTTCAAATGCAGTTCGAATTATTTCTGTACTTGACTGTACAGTACAATTATGTTTTTAAGAATCTCAACTTGAAATAGAAGGTGATTAGCCTTTAAACTAGAGCATGCCACTTGTCAAATTGCACTTAATGACAATTGAACTTGTGATTATCCAATGTTTGATCAGTTTTGACAGTCACTGTATGTTCCTCACTTGATAGAATGATCAAAGTCCCTTAGGTTTCCTGGGAGGAAGGCATACCCCCGGAAATCCAACAGCCTGCCAAGCAGCCCAATCCCACACTTGCCATTCATCATCGTCATCGTCGTCATCGTTACCATCTTCAGTGTCGTCGTTGTCATCGTCATCATCGTTATCATCTTCATTGTCGTCGTCGTTGTCCACCTTAACGCGCTTTTTGATGACATCCACCATGGTGTTCCTTAGTGCAAACATCACACTCTCCCCTGCCACCATTTTCCTGTACAAGCATTGCATGAATGCACTACTCAGCCTGCTTTTCACTGTCACCAGTGGCGCAATCACCAAGGGCACACCTGCCTGCATGAAAGCCCTCGACATCCCCAGGAGACCCTCTCCTGTTTTCTTCCCAAGTCCCGCTTTGCAAGCCGATAAAACTGCTGCGTGTGCGGTCATACATTTCACGTCCTCAGATATAGTCACTGGTGTCAAATATCCACCAAGTCTTCGCTGCTCTGAGCTCTTGGATGAGCTTGTAGCCGCTTCAATTGTGTTGGCCTCACTACTGTAAGTACTCAGGAACAAGACACCTTGAGGGTGCTCGGGGATCACCTCACCATGGCAAGCAAAATGACACCATGATGTTGTCTTCATGGCCGAAATGACATTTTCTAAGGTAGCTTGCTCTTTAATTAATATCAATGAGGAGTACTCAGGAAGCATTGTGGCAATCTTGTTGACCTCCTTTACAGAATCTGTCAGAGGAACCATAGTCACTCCCAAGGGAGAAGGATCAGCAACATATAGCATCGGCTCGTTTTTCATTGACATCGTACTTCTTGCTTTCAGAGCAGTATATTGCTTTGTGGCCCATCCAAGAGTGCGTAAGGAGGGGGCAATGCCGATAGGATGATTCTCGATTAGATGCTTCCCTCCCTCTGGCTTGAGCGCTGCGTAAGGGACAAATGACAGGTCCTACAACACAATAGCCATGCATCAAAAATTGGAGAGAAATAAGCACATCAACATACCTACTTCATAATCGAAGTGAGATGATAGTCATGCCACCCCATGTCTGCAAATAAAGGAAGAAAAGAACTCTCAACCTTGCATACCTCATGTGGAATGAAGATCACTGGCTCTCCAACGACCAACTTACTAGCGATGGGGCTTATGAGAAGCTTATACAGATTGCTTAGCTTACGGTCGTTTGGTTGTGGGCCACCCCGTAGCTGCTCAATATATCCTTCGAATAATACCACAGCCTGGAACTCCTGTAATCTCTGCAGGAATGTATTGAAGTGGGATTGCGATTGTTCGTTCCCATATATCCACTCAAAATCCTCCTTTACTTGAGGAAACTCCTCAGGAGCCATGTCCTTAAACCATTCTTTGAGATGGACACTGCACATAGATGGTAGTGTTGATATTGTGTGTGCGGTGCTTGGTTCCAGTGTCCCGTAGCTATGAAGAACAGATATGAGCATATGGCTGCTCGTCAGAGTATATTCCACAAATGTGACCCTCTGGACTTCCGGAGACTGTCTCTTGATAGCATCCGTGCAGATTGCCATGCACGTTTTCAAATGCCCCCATGCATACTCCATGTCTGTGTCAAACTTCTTCCAGCCCATCACACCCACGTTGTTGTCAGCACGGACTCCTTTTTTGTGTGCAATTCTGCATGCAAGAAATCATCCGGCAGCACGTGAAAACGTGTTAGACGAAATTGTTCTATTGGATACATGAAACTCGTGCCACGATATAAACTGATCTTGATAGGAGACACAGTCCCGTTATTTAGGCTACACTCATACCATGAACGTCGATGCGCTTGTCACTATATCTGTACGAGAACAGGTATAAACATGATGACTCTTCCATGAAGAGAAGTTTTAGTACCTTTGCTTCGACAGTTCTTCTAGATTCGATATGAGGTCACGGCATCGCCCTTGCTCAGCAACTACCAGGGCCTCCACCAATTTTATCCTCTGCTGGCTTCCGGCTGCCTGCGTCACATAAGGGCATGAGCCACTTAAGTTCACTTACCACTGGAGACTGATATGCAGAAAATGTCAGTGCACGGGCACGGTCATACGTTATTAAAATGTTCTTACTTCTAAGCATCTAGAACCAAGAAGAGCTGCAAATAATCTTCCCCTAATTCCATGTAGACCCAAAATTCTCTTACACTTGCAGTGTACCTAGGGTAACTTTGCAAATCCAATCGAATCCCTCAGAAACTTTTTTGGGGGAGGGTAGGGTTGAATCTTGTGTGCTTGAACCTGCGTAGAAACTGCGTACAAGCAGAGCTGCAAATGATTATATGATATCTTCAGTGATTCGAAAGTGCTGATTCGAAAGTGACTTGTCACAGTACTTTCGGTAAGGACCCGAGAATATGCTTTGATGGAGTGCCTCAATGCAACCTCTGCCTCGGGTAGGTGGGAATTACCACGACTCTGCAATGTTGATCCTAATCCACAATAAAGTCTTCCAGACAGAAATTGTTCATCACATTTATATCTGTCCAATTCTTCCAATCCTTCCCTGAACAAGCACAAAGAAGAATCCTTAGAACTACAGCACTTCTTGAAGCAATTATAAGCAGGTTGAAAAAAGAAGTCAAGACACCCCACAAAATGGTGCCATAAAGTCCTACTCATTGTATGGCATGTATACATGAACCCTGCACAAACAGCGCTGTGAGACCGGAAAGGTACTTTCAGATTAGCAGTAAGTCATCCACCTTGCCTTCGCATTCAAACTTTCTCACAACCCCGTTACCATTACCAGCTTCCCCTTAAAATGAACATTTTATAGCCCTTGTGACAGCTAACTCACTGACCGTCGATTTGATGCAACCAATCCCGCACCTAATGGGATGATGTCAAACCTTTTCGTCCGCTAAATACTTTGTCTGGATAAGGATCTAAAAGCAAAGCCGACATCACACTCCTCAAGGCCATTGGAACTGGTTTGACCAAGAAAACATGTCCGACTCAGAACTAAGCATGTCATGCTCTGGATGAATTCATCAACCAATTCTGTCAGAAAAGGCACGTTGCAACTCAGCACTGAGAAATCCAAGGATTTTAGTTACCTGTAATAACGCTCTGCTGTTTCGAAATTTCCCATGTCTTGGGCCAGATCTCCACATGCACAGGCCGCATCAGCAATTAATGAAGAAAACTTGGATTCCTTGGCTGTTCTTAAGACCTTACTGCAAACATGTAGTGCGTCTGGAATCCTATTTGAAATTCGGAGCGCTTCACTTAGCCTCAAAGACGCCATGATCCAGTTGAATTTTACACCGTATTTTACATCTTTGGATAAATATTTTTCATCAAGCAGTTGTTGAAAAGTCTCCAGCTTCTTAACTGCTGTCTTAATATGCTGGCTTGCCCGATATCGATCTCGAGCAAAAGCCTTCCCTTTGCGCAGTTCTAATACGCCCTCTGCACCTGTAACGGAACGCAAGGCTCAAGTAATTAGGTTCGAAACCAATATCATCATCTCATCAACTGCATGCACAACAGGGTCCGAGATACACACTGGTCAATAAATCAAAGCCTCCATTATCATGCATAGCTCTGACTGATAATAGAGCTACCAGAAGTAATTTATGCAGCGCAGACAGATTGAATGATTAACTAGCTGCACCAATATATCTACAAGAAAGAATAGATCATCTATAGAGGAAAAGTCACCATGGTGGTTCTTCACAAGATGAGAACCTCTACCTTCAATAGCACCGATGATTTCGACGTCCTTGGAAAGTTCCAAGTTCTGCGTCATAATATTTCGTGCATTATTGAACTCCTTCTCTGCTTGAGGAATAGTATTCAAGTTAATGTACGAAGTTCCAAGAAGAACATGAAATTTGCATTTTGCATGTTCGGGCATTTGATGTTCTTCAGCCAGTCTGAGAATCCTCGTACAGAACTTCACACACTCCTCACGATCGCCTGTCCAACCACAAATTTGGGCATACTCCAGCAGTATCTGCACACAGATTTCCTTGAACCTTACGTAGAACGTCTGGTCAGTCAACTGCAACACAATATCTTGCAACATCGACTTCGCCTCATGATGTTGGAGGTGAGCCCTCAGCAGCTCAATTATTGAAATTACAGTACGCAGAGCATCCTCAATGTTCTCAACAGGAGCGACAGCTGTTGTGGAAGAGGAAGTTGCCCACTTCCCAAGTTCTCTTCCTAAATCTGCATATTCCCTGCTGTCGCATCGGTATGACAGGTCCCATGCTTTTGACTTGAGTCGCCTTTTGATGGCTTCCAACTCCCCATTCTTGCCCACTTCTGCAAATTCTGTGTACAAAAAATCATTCAAATTGGAAAATCATCTCTTTTGATCCACATCCTTCCAAGCTTCACCTAACTTATCAAGAGTCAGCCAGATCATATATCCTCGACGTCCTACCATAGCCCACAAAAAGAAACCTTTTGTGTCCAACATCCCAATCACCAGAAAATAGTGACTGAACAAATGCATCGATGCTAGGCTGTCTCAATTGCACAGGTTCTTACTTCTGACTTTCATAAACTCATGAACAGAAAATAGGAGCAAACTTGGTGTAGCTAGTACCAGCAGGTACAGGAGTGGCACATCCCATTTCTCTTGTTACATTGATATTGAAAGCCGGGTTAGATGCTGACTCATGTTCAATCGAAATACTTAATCCCGGGTAAAATGGTAGCCCCTCTCCATCATTATGCAATTCTAGTTGCACTGGCATAGAGAAAGCTGCAAATTACACAGAGATACAAGAACACATTACAACAGGCAATAAGAAAAGTATATTCACCCCGTGAGATCTGAAGAAAATGTCGGGTGTTAGAAATGATCAGGTGATGCGTCAAAAAATGAAGATCGCCACTTAGTTTCCCTCTCCTCAAGCTCAGGAATTTAATCAGGAAGTAAATCTGTGACAGATAAAAATTTCTATATGAAGAGGAACTTGCCCACCTTCGTATTCTGGAGGGGGTTCAACAGTTGCCATCTCCAATAGCTCCAATGCTACAGTTAATAGAGCTCGAGGTTTTCCAGGTTGTCCAGCATCCAGAGTCACGTTCCATGTATCCGCTCGGCATACCTGTAGGATTCCCAGGAGCTGAGTCACATGTAAACTAAGTTCTGTAACTTTTGCTACGGAAGCAAACTCAGGTACTATTACTTAAGTGCAAGGTAAGTTAGTATTTACGTTTATCAAATTCTGGCATTCCCTGCTTGCCAGATTTGGATCATGCAGGTTGAGTTCTAAAGCAGAAAGGCTAGATGACAAAAAAAAAAGTCACAGTCAAACGAATCAGTTGCTAGTTAACATGAGTTAGACAAGTTCGTCTGCAGTATCCACTGAACATAAACGTCATAATTGGAGTACAATACTGTCCTTAAGTATGTTCATCTCCATTAGCAAAACTTGAAAGCCTGGTCATCAATATTCGGATTGATAACTTGCTCCCATGATACTCATGGTTTTCTACCTTTCACACTTCAAGAGTGCCAAAATTCTTCTATATGCGTCTCCATTGTTGTGTATGAGAAAATCAGCCAGCGCAAAACAAAGATCTTCCTCAGTGTAAACTCCCTGTGTGTCTGCATTATCAAGCGAGCGATGAACTTAGCAGGATACCACCCAAGGTGGACATTCGTTGGGCCTATACTGCCCCTTATCAACTATTACCAAGCAGAAGATCGATGCAAGAAGTACCACACATATGTGCAACAGCTGTTCGTCCTTGCACTTGGCAGCACGTTGGATTTCTCAAAGGTAATCCATTACCACAGGGTCAACGTTTCTATGAGGTAAGCAAATGACCATCTTGGAAAATGGAAGGAGCATATATGCGGACAAAAGCGAACAAATGCGAAATCTAAACAGAAAAGAGATACGGCTAAGGTGCTTGCTAGAACTACTTACAAAAACCGAAAACTTTCTATCTGACCTTTTCAATAAGCGAACTGGTTACCTGAAGACAGCTTCTCTTGGAGAGTGCAATTTCTTACTGCAAGATGTTCTTCCCACGCCTGACAGAAAGAGAATCAGTGTGTCAGGTTATTTGAGCGCGCTTGGAAATTTACTCATCCTGAGTAATCCAAGGTTCCTTAATGACACTGGCTCCAAAACTATGATAGTGACCACATTGTAGACATCGAAGCATATTGATCAGTACTTACAAACATGTGTATTTTGACTAGAAGCTATCATGGACTTCACGAATACATCACTGCATGTACGATATTTTCTACAACCGGTAGAAAACATTACAAGATCGATACTGGAGCGTGTCTCATAGAAACTTATTTCTCATTCAAGGACATGAATGATCCTGGTTGGGTTGTCTGATTGCAATCAGCTTACAGAAAGTTACATGCTCATTCGTAGCCAGTGTTGCTAGAAAACAATACCTTTAGCATATTCTCTAGAAAAACTTCCACGAAGGAAATGTCAGGGTTGCAGTTCAAGAACTGGATAGCTAGGTTACAGAAGGACAGAGATATCAACATCCGATGCTCCTCGGAGTCTTCTTTCAGTGCAGAATCCTTCGCTACCACCGCAAAAGCAGCACTCCGCATTGATGCTTGCAACTGCTCTTGGGTGTTGCCCAGGATCATGTGCACATATGCCAAGTGACTGTATCTGTCGCAAAGTCTTTGCGTCCACCAACACCCCTTTCTCTCAGAAATCTCCACACAAGTAGTGAAAGCTGCCAATGATTCTTCAAACTGATCGACCTGCAGCCAGCATCTGCCCAGCCGCCCGAAGAGCTCATCCAAGGGTTTGTGAAGGGTAACGGTTCCCCCTTTCTGCTGCAACTCGAGAACCGAATTAAATTTCACTTTACCAGTATACAGGTGGGCCACCTCAGGAATGTAGTCAAGATACTTTTTGTATTCGGGTGAAGACTGGCTCATTGCACCGTTCAGCTGCGTATGTAACTCTTGTTCAAATGATTGTGCCCAATTGTCCAGTACCTTATCTGCAACACAGTACGTTCGAAGAATGAGATTCAAAGTGGTGCACAAAAGTGGGGGTCCAAAAATGATCACCTAAGGCCCATTCGCACCGAAGGTTGAGGAAATCAAAAATTCGTAGGGATGTGATGTGGTTAGAAATTGGATTGATTTGACCCACGTTACCCCTGGCTCCAGGTGACAAATGTGCCCCTATCACATGTGTCCTGAATGTTCCAGTCCAATCACATGTATCCATCTTGAGGCATATTCTCGGGATATGCCCAGAATGTGATATTAGAGATTGTGACAAGGAGTTCTGAATGTATCTGAAATGTGTAATCCTTGCTGAGATGGCAGCAGAATGTCACTCAAAAAAAAGCTGTAAGTCTGCATACCCCAGCAAGAAAAACCCAATGCTCAGCTTGGTTTGACCGTGATCATAGAAACTTACCTATTTGATTGAGCGGCACATTCAACAGGCCCCTGATATTTGGCGGCTCGAATCGAAAGCGCTGTGCAGCCATATCACCTGTCTATCTCCCTGCAAACTGACTGCTCCTGATCGTAAATTAAAGCATCACTCCGGCATATTGAACCACACACAAGCATAAAAATTTGCAAACAACCTCTACCCTACCCTACTGTAACCACCCGCCACGCCGTCTCCCCACTCCTGCTGCCGACCTGTTTTCACAAATGGCGCACATTACATACCCTACACTTCACTCAGCACACACTCGGACACACCTCCTAGCCCCGCTCACACTCACAACAAACACTTTGCATGTCCCCTTTAAACTAAAAGTTTCAATCACAAAATACATAGACTTTGTTACAGAAACATCGCTACACAGAACTCTACAAACCACACGACCAATACAACAACACATTCCGTGTTGTCCACAATAATTCGCTCTCGCACACATTAGCAATCCCCTGTACGAAGCAAACGCAAGATCCCCGACCATTCAGGCCACACAGCATACCGACAAAGGCAAACTCTTCCCCATCTCCCCTCTCGGGTGCTTTCTGGTGAAGTCAACAGATACTGGGTCGAGACTCGCCCTTACCGAGTACTATTGGTCTCAATTGGATCACGATGGTAGCTCCGTCAATCTCGAAGCCTCGGCGGCCGACCGCTGCACGTCGTCACAGAGATAGGGTTTTCACCCCTCCTGTTAAGACCAAAAGAGAAAGCAAGCAAGCAAGCTTAAGAAATAAGCAAGAGAGAGAGGTGAAAGCAAAGAAGTGAGGAGGGCAAGGCTCTCCTCTAGTATATATATGTAAAAGAGAGAGTAGTTATCTCTAGTGATAACTTGATGATAACACAACGACCACACCTTTATTATCCAATAACTACAACTAAACTGCCCGTTTACTATCCGTGGAAGTTAATTCCAAGGTAATTACTAGGAGTTAATTCCTAGGGGTAGAAAGTTACTAGGAGTTAATTCCTAGGGGTAGAAAGTTCCTGGGTCGCCTAGGTTGTATCTCAACAGAAAGTTCCTGGGTCGCCTAGGTTGTATCTCAACACCTCCTATGGGTATGGCGTGCTGGTGATACTACAGAGATTCTTCAGTGAATGGTGGGTGCGTGGTAACGTACGCGTCTCCTAACATCCTAGTCGTAGGAAGGGGAGCAACTTCGGTATTTTTTTGAGAGAATCGAGTAAAGTAGGGTTATGGTTGCAGTCGACTCTCTATAAATGTTACTCCTCGGGAGCGGGATTTTTTGGAACACTTATGAAGTTATAACATATAACAATTATTGAACTAGATACCGACGATCAATAACACTTATATAAATATCACTTATGAAACTCAATACCAATGATTAATAACACTCAAAGAAATAACACTTGTTAAACTTTATTGCAAAATCCATAATATATATTGAAAATCCAAGCTGAAAATACAAAAGGTATAAACCATAATTCAACTAAATTCAACTCAACTAAATTCAACTCAACTAAATTCAACTCAACTAAACTCAACTAAGCTCTATCAAAGAAAGAATCCATAGTAGATTGATGGGTATCTTCCATACGGGCAATTGCAACATCTTGCAAAAGAGTTTGAACCATTTTGATTCATGATGAAACATCACGTGGTCTTTGTTGAAAGAACTTCTTCACAATATGAAGTGCGCCTTCAATAGTGTCAAATCCCACCACCTCGTCTACCGCATCATCCGTAATCTCATCTGCAACAATTTCCAAGTCTTTGGAGGGAAGCAAGTCTAGGATATCCTCCTCAGTGGGTTCCTGGGGATTATTCAAATCAAAATCTATCTCGTAGTTTATGAACTCATGAGCATCCATAACATCACTATCTTGTAGCTCTAAAGATAAAAGTAAAAGAGGATGAAGCAAACCTCCAATTTCATCAACCTTGCTTGCAATCCTCACTGCAAATCTCTCCCTCTCAACTACATCTCTCTCCCTATCACCAAGAACTGAAAGTATATCCGTATGCCTCCAACAATTCACGATTGTTGACGAAGTCACACCCGTATGCCATGCCTTCACAACCATGGTTACAGCTTCATAGATATCAATTGTAAACACCTCGTTTGCAATTAGATAATCTATTTGGTACTCAATCATTAGTTTATGGTATTGCGCTTTAAAAGAAGCAATAATACCCGGATTGTCGCGCACCTCTCCTTGAGGAGTGCCCGCAACACCAAGGGCCCAAGGGGGACACCGGAGTGACGCCCGGGCCTTGTGGTGCCAAGGTGAGGAAACCCAAGTGGGCCTAGTGTGGGAGAGGACCCCGGGCGTTGGAGACGCCTCTCACCCACGGGGACTAGGAGCCACGAGGGAATGGACATGAGGATGGGAAGCCTCATGTCGCCACGATTCCGAAATGCTAAAGAACACCTCAATCGGAGGTGTGAGGTGAAAGATATATGAGTTACAAGAATTGGGGGACTAAGGGGGACAGTGCTGTCCAGGGACAGCGCTGGCCTGGCCAGAACCTTAGTCCCAAGAGTCCCGAATCTTTGGAGGGCCATAAATCCCTCAATACTTGCCCGAATGGAGCAAGTGAGGAGTCTATCGGCATCTACGCGAAGAGTAGATGTCGATAGAGTGGTCGCTCGATACATTTGGACTCCGAATGAGGAAGTTACGAAGGAAATAAGGTCGGGGAGGCTTCCGGAGCCTTCTAGCGGCTAAGGCATGAGGAGGTTGGGTGGTCTTCCAAAACTAAGAGGTGTCCCGGGAGTTCCGAAACTTCAGAGGGGCATAACTCTCATACAACTTGTCCGAATGGGACAATTGAGGTGGCTATCGGCATCTACACGACAATTAGATGTCGATAGAGTGGTAAAACGTCCCAGCCGGAGCTTGGACAAGGAAGTTACGCTGCCTAGAAGGTTCGGGACACTTCTAGGAGCGTTTTGCGACTAAGGCATGAGGAGGATGGGTAGTCTTCCAAAACTAAGAGGTGTGAGGGTCCAGTCGGACGAGGCGGACCAGGGGTTGGACAAGCACTACAAGAAAACCAGCCCAATGTGACTACGTTTTATGACCACAGTAGGGTATAAACCAAAATCTGACTAGCACTGTTTCCAGTCATTTTGGCTTAGTCGCTTCGGACAATCTGACTAGGGGTCATATCGGACACTTCTTGTTCCCAATACCGCGTTCCCTCAGTGTTTTGGGACCTCAAAACGGGACCTGCAGTGGGACTTGGGACGATGTGACTCTATACAGTCATATCAGTATGACTACACGTAGTCATCTTTATGAAAATATTAATTAAATTATCGACTATTTCTAGTGAGGTATTAGTCAAGATAATGCCGTTTCATCACTATGCATAGTAGTGAGATGGTGACTAAATTTAGTCGTTCATTGGGTTGGAAGAACGTGAGTGATTGAAGTCACATCTATTTGACAACCCCTAGTCACTAATAATCAAATAGCTTCGGAATGCTATGAGTAGACTATTTTTCGTGAGATACTAGTGCTCAAATCAACGGTTTTATCACTTCGCATAGTAATGTGATGGTGACGCATTTAAGTCATACATAGACACGACCTCTGCATGCGACCACATCGAAATGACTATACATAGTCTCCATGCTGAAATCTTTCAATGGACATGACTAATTGTAGTGAGGTGTTTTTAGAATAAAGTAGTGGTTTGATCACTACGTATAGTAATTTATCAGAAGCATCTGACTAGAACTTAACTGTCCGTAGTCTAATGCAAACGTATGCCATGGAGTCAATTACGCCATTCTTACTGTGTGTGTAATCATAGATTTGAGTTTTAGATTAGGGTGATGTTGTGATCTCCGACTATTACAAGTCGGCCGTCTTTCTTCGAAAGATCACTGCGTCAGTCAAGCAAGTGATTTTTACACATTCATTTGAAAGAGGGAATTCGTGTTCAAACAGGATGCACTCCAAGTGGAACTTGGTCAGCCTAAATTGCTTGAGAGAAGGACAGATCAATGTCCATGAACTCTGTGGGCCACAGTACAAAGTGCCCTATTGCTTGTCCTACCAAGGTCACGGGAGGATCATCTAGATCTACCGGAGCAAATAAATCGTAGTCGTCATCTAGGCTTTTCACCACTTCTACGTATTAATCATTCTCGCAAATATGGTTTTCCCGTGAAGAGAAGCCCTGACTACATTCTCGCACTTTCCCGATTGCCACAACCTTATCCTCCTCCCCGTCTTCAAGTCCCTTGAGTCTCACAGGGTCACCCTTCTTGAACTCTGTGTCCTCCCTTTCCTGTACAACCTATATTAAAAAATATGCACAGAATACAAAGATCAGTTGGGACTAAATTCGGAGCCTTGATACACAGATGTACTGCTCCAAGGCTCGTGGCACTTATTTAAATTCTATGTCTGTGAGGAGTCACATATGTTAACGTTATTACTAATCTCAGTCACGTGTTCTAATTCTATGACTGTCTCTAGTTAAGAATGGTCGATCGATTCATGGAAATGACTACAAACGATCACTTGAACTTGGCATCTTGAATTTATGAGAACTAAGACACAACATTCCACAATGTAGCTAATGGCACTTACAGCTGAGCTCATCGGTGCATTCACATTTTTCTTCAGTCTCACAGGGTCATCCTTCTTCAACTCGGGGTCTGAGGTTTCTTGTACAACTTGTAAAAGTAAAAAAAAAAAACACAAAACAGGATCGGTTGGGACTGGATTGGAGCTTTTAGAAATAAAAGTGTGATAATATGAGGTTTACTACACATACATGTTCACTTACCTGTGCGTTCATGTTTCTCTTCCTCTTCCCTTTCGCGTTCTGCTGGCTCTCAATGTTGCCTTCCTTGTTTTTTCCAGCTTTCTCCTTGCTCCCCCGGACTGGCATTTGCTTCTTTTTTTCATTCTGGTCTTTCTTCAGCTTCCGAACCTCTGTCTTACGCATTTTCTTCAGGGTGCTAGTGTCCTCCTTTGCATGTCTTGAAGCCCGCAAATTTCGAGTCATGTACACAACTTGGGCACGTTCTTCTCCCTCTGCCACAGTTGGTGCACTGCAATCTGGAGTGCCTCCTGCGGGGTTTTTCAAAGTTCCTGCTGTCTGTGAGTCCTTCACGTCAGCTACTGCAGGAATCTCCACTGCCTTACCCGCATCTCCGCAGCCGCACCACACGCCCCTACTTCCCGCAATCCCATTAAGTACAGAGGCAATATGTCAATAGGGATCCTCTCAGTCATTGCTTTTACTCATGAGCAGCGTTTGTGGTTCCGTTTAACAATGCCACACCTTCTTGACCATTCTAGTCACTTGTTCAAATGCTATGACTGTCACTGGTAAGAGGTTCTAAATTGGGGACTGTAAGGAGTTACATATTCTAACTTTATTACTAATAACAATCACATACTCTACGTTCATGATCGCATCTAGTCAAGCTTGGTGGGATTGTTCTACATCAATGACTACAATCGATCACGAAAGCCTTGGCATATTGAATGTTGCAAGAACCATATTTGTACAAGACATCAAAATCATATTTGTACTGTCTTTGCTAGAATACTTTCGTGATCATCATCGCCTTTCGTGAAGTGTCGGTGCGGTGGCATCCGATTTGGATCCGCTTTTCTCGATTCTTTGCCTTCGTGGGGGTGACAACGGGAATTTGCGGAGTCTTTGCATGATGCGTTCAAGGTTCTTTTCAATGGATTTCCGCCAATCACTATCGTGCTGTGGTTGTGCATTAGACACATGGCTACTCGGTGAGGTTTCCTTTCCCGGAATGAGTCTTCGAGGGCATGTTTGACCCGTACAAGCTCCCTTTCAATTTCACCCCTAGTTGGGCTTCTCTCCACTCAATGGCTGCGCAAGAGATGCTACGTTCGTTTTGGTTAGTGGTACATGATTAGTGCCAAATGATGAGGCTTCTCGACAATTAGACACACAGTCAACACACGCGATCATGGCCGAGGAATAAGTGCTGCGGTCACTGTCCTCGAAATGGGATGGGTTAACTTGGGTCAAACATCTCTATGTCTAAACAGAGTCACGAATTTGGACAAGATGACTGAAAATAAGCACAACCTCGGTTTCGATGACTACACGGTCACAAATTTGATTCAGATGATTGAGAACAAGCGAAACTCGGTTTTGATGACTCCACCTAGTCATTTTGGAGCTTAGTTTGCGCAATGGCACGATTATCTGACCTACGAGATCAAGAGCTCTAATGAACTTTTGACGTAATTAAATCGAGAATAAATGCAAGTGTCTCCAAATACCGGTGATCATCGACTTTCTTTGGCGGTCTAGAAAGCGTTGAATGCTTGTGATGAATGACATAAAAACATAGAATGAAAACTTACCAAGTTAGCTCGAACATATTCTTCGTTGCGCCGGTGACGGCTTCCTCACTTGCGCACGGACGTATCGCAGCCTTCTCCGATTCACGCCTGTTTTTTCTCCTCCAAGATGAGTTCGACAACTTTACCCAATGGTCATGCCGAATGTGCTTTGGCTTCTCCTTCCCTTCTTGCATTCTTTTCTTCAATGGTATCTCTTCACCTTCAATCTGGCCCTTCAAAATGCTATGGAAAGCCTCCTCTGTCACCTTGCCAAGGCCCCCATGGTACTCAAAAGTGTTGTCCACTCGTTCCTTGACAAATGAGCAACATAGAAGTTTGAGATTCTTGTAGTTGTCTTTTTGAAATCTATATCCTGCGCATGACCTCGAAGACAAGTTAGCCACAACGATCTATTCTCGTCCTTGCGGACGTCCTCTCCGAGATCCACCTCAATAAGGTGTTTTTCAGGCCCTCCGTATGCAAGTTTGTGACCTCGTGAGCTTGTTGTTGCTTCAAAGCAACCCGTCGTCTAGACTTTGGTCTCCGCAATATGAAGGTTGACCAAAGCTCTCGGTCATCTACGATGGAGAATATGTAGAGGAGTTTGCCGGGACTCTCGCAACTCCATTGCTCGCCTCCATTGCAATAGTTGCAGTTGTCTTTCTGCAATTTCAAAGTCCAAGCTACTAATGGACCCATGCCGATGAACGGCTAAAGGCTGGCCACGCAAAGGAGGTGTGTTGCCTCCCGTTTCAGGATGAAGATCGGGTGCAACATCATCGCAGTAATCAAAGGCCTCCCCTGATAGTGAATCCTGTGACATCTTCGGACGTTTTCTTTGTTGAGGTGGGGTGATTAGCTGCGGGAAACGGCTTGTTGACTTGGGTTTGGGAATTCCAGAACTTCTTGGGCCTCGCTTGCGCACCTCCCACTGTGATGGCTCTGTTGTCGGTGCTCTACCCTGCATAATGCGTTCAGCAGTAATCACGGTTAACGTTAAGGTTAATCATTGTTGCAGTGCATGTCACTAGGACCAATGACAAATCCAAAACATATATGGAGTTTGATAGTCATCTATTCAGTCATACATCTTGAGCATGATAAGGGTTTAGTAGTCAGAATTCTCATTCATGTGATTATTAGTCACTAGACCTTAGAAACATGACTAAAATTTCAAAGCAAGCAAATACAAAATCCATGCCACACAATCAAACACCCACCATGACTGCAGTTTCAAGGAAGCAAACACATATGCAGTTTCAAGGAAGCAAACACATCTGCAGTTTCAAGGAAGTAAACACATCTGCAGTTTCAAGGAAGTAAACAGAAACTCCTACGCGCAGAATCAGAATGAAGCAAACATGCTGCTCAACTGAAGCTAACTCACCTAGGTTTCAACCTCGTGGCCCGATCGATCTACAACTATTATCAGTATTGAACTCACATAGTGACTTCCTTATATATCACTCAGACTGTGCTCTCCGTGTGCCGGTGCTAGCTAGCTAGTCGACTTACTAATATGTTCTATAGAACCTGTTGCCAGTTAATTGAGTAACAGCCATGGCTCACTTCGATCCAGCATCCTAGAATTGACTAATTCTACCTCGATCCATAGTCTCTGCACCTGTTAGCATGTACAACAAGATGGCACGCAACAAGAACTGGAAGCAAAAACCAACAATCCAACATCAATCTAACATGAAACCTGCCATCCGTAATCACTTCAACACTCCTTGCTGGGAAACATGAGCAAGCAATCACTCCAATCTGTACATAAAGCGAACTGAGGGAATCCATGCCAGCTACTGAAAAAACAGTCATGTAATTTCAAGCCCCAGAAGATAATACTCACAAATCAGTCATATATCTTGAGCATGAAATCAGTCATATACCTTGAGCACGGAAATCAGTCATATACCTTGAGCATGAAATCAGTCATATATCTTGAGCAACGAAGATAATACTCACAAATCAGTCATATATCTTGAGCATGACCAACATCAGCTTGACATCCTCGGCACGATATAATCAGTGTCCTCGAAAATTTCGGAGCTCTAACGGCGACCTCTCCCGGAAGCTAACTCACCTCAAATCAGAGTCCAGGCAGTGGTAGTTTTCTACAGGTAGTGAGCTAATCGATATCTCCACTTTGATTACTCAATCATCGATCAGTCCTCGAAAACAATCCATACTGCATATTTTGAACTTGTCGGTACGAGATGGGTGGATGAGCGTTCCACAAAAATGAATCACGACAGTAGGATTGAAAAACCAACATCGGTGACATCCTCTCTAGATACAATCGGTGTCCTCGAAAATTTTGCATGACTACAAGTAGTCACAAAGCCTGGGAGTATGACTACAATTTGAAGGCAACCATGACGATGTGGCAATGCAATTTCAAGCATAATGAAGTAAACATGCTACTTAAATCTTTGTCTCGAAGTTCCAACCATGACTACAAGATGCGGACTTGCTCGTGAGAATCGATGTAACTCACATGAGAGTTTTGCGATTCTTCTTGGGCCTTCGCACTCCTACACGCAAAACCTCCCGATCGTCGCCATAGCCAGGCTCCTCATCGCTCTCCGTTTTCTCCTCTTATTTGTGCCACTCTTCTTGAGTGCTCGCAGGTTTCTTGAAATCCGTGCACTTCTTCCTACGCTTGCGTGACGTCCTTCCAAGCTTTGGTGGCGGTTGTTTGAGGCGCGCACTCCTACGCACAAGTTCACCACCCTCGCGGCGATCGTCTCGTAGTTCAACCAATAGGGTATTGTGATGCTCACGCTCCCGCAAATCGAGAGTAAGAGGTAGCTAGGGTTTCGCTAGGGTTTGTACCCGTTTTGGAGGTTCTTTGGCGCCGGCGCTACGATCGTGGATCGACGTCGCCATGATGTTCCCCGCTCCTCCCCCGCTTCGGCGCTGCTAGGAGCCCTCGCGGTATTCCTCTCCTCCCGCCGCTTCGGTGGTTGTGTCACGAAACAGAGATCTTTGCGGTGGGACTCGAGCTCTTGTAGCTTGAGAGAGTTTAATCGTATATTATCTCGCCGCATGACCTCTCGTACTGCAGCATCGTAGCGTCCTCGTCCCTTGCCGATCCTTCCTCAACTTCCTCGGATCCTCGGATTGCGTCTCGGATTGCGTATCGCGCTGCGAGAGGTTTCGAAGGTTTTGAGTCGGTCGCCGAAGGCGCTTCATCGGCGTTCGTGGCGTCGCCATCGCGAGAGGAGCAACAGTGATAATGCATGGGAAGAAATCCAGCGCGCCCTTGCAATCGCCATTTTGAAAAAATTGGGTACGATCCGCCGCCACCGTGAACTTCAAAACTTAATGCAAGGTGGTAGCACCACTATCTTTGAAACGAGCGCCAAAGCCATAAACGCATTAATTTTAGGGCTGTAAAGTGGTAGGGTCGCAAATGTCATCCATTCTGCTGAGACGGAGTTGTATGTGATCAAGACAGTCACAACCGGAACACCTTACATCTGAGAGCAATAATGACTGCCTCCAGTGAGAAAATGGATTCGTTTCTCAGGAACAGGATTTGAAGAATCCTCCGATCGTGATCCCCGGTCAATTTACAAAGATTGTACTTGATTGCAGAGATTGCTTGTACGGTTTCATTGAGTCGAAATCCTTGAATACATATCGAGATCAATAGTTAGCTCTTTGGTGCATGTGCTTGTAGGCAATCACAAAGCATATCAACCTGCATGCTAGATTCAAGTGTGAGTCTATTTTAATTCAGGTACTGTGATGCCATTCTTGTAGTGTTGAGACTGTACGTCTGTACTATCACGATTGCCTGTAGGTTTCAGATATCCTTTGAATGGTAGAGAAGAGTATACAACAAGGTGCACATAAAGTGCATTAGAATTTCAGCAGCGTGATTAAGGTAGTTTCTTCTCTTGTTTCTAGTGTTCCTAATGTAATTTCTTCTTGCGTTTACTTGATTTACCAAGTTAGTTTTGTTTGTCAATTAAGGTGCTCGGTAATGGCTGAAGTTTCAGCATGGGCATCTTTGATTGAAGTGTGCGAAGTGATCCACTGAGAAAAAGTACTTACACTAAAAACTGATGTTTTTTTCAATTTGTTACATGTGCCTTTACATGCAATTCCGGGTTTCTATGGTACCTTCTCTTGTGATAGTTAATATTAGCTTTGAAAGTATTTGATCCGTTTCAAATTGAATGATTCGGTTTCGAGTTTTTCTCTTTGAATTTGTCCTCTTCAATCAGTGGATGTATCGTGATGCTCAGACTGCTGCACAGTTATTGCTTCTAGGTGTTAAAAAGGTTGTAACGCGTGGTGAAGACGATCTGACAAAGGTTAGTCATAAGTTTGGTTTATGGGACGGTACGCAGTCACACAATTTCATGATATGGCGACTTCAGTAGTCAGTAGTTTGGTTCATGTAACTGACGGTAGTGACGGAGTTTAGACTTTGATTGCAAAATTCAACCCTAATTCTAGTGTAATGAAGGTATTGAAATTCATGTGCTGGATTTTGCGTGTTGTGTGTATAGGAGCAGGTGCCATTGACCGCTTTATATTTGCAAGTGGCTACCCGTGGTGTGAGGATGGCAAACGACCTTGACCTTTGGGAATTGGAGGAGAGAGAAGCAAATAGACTGGGGCTAACAAGTTACCGTTGCCCATGCAAAAATTGTATGGGAGGTCGTTGTATCAGTAGGGCAACCATTCGGAAACATCTAAGGACCATTGGAAGGGACCCTCAATTCACTGTGTCTGTTTTGGTATGTCTAAACTATGTGATGTAATAAGCAAGTCATTTGATGTCCAATGCTAAAATACTTTCAATGATTAATTTTAAGAGTGTGCTATGCTCAGGCGGGTCTTGTGGATGCGGAAAACGACATTGTCGAAGAAGAAGTCAGGGAAAGCCCTCCTCAGCTTGAGGACGACAAGGTGGGCATGGACGCAATAAGAATGATCATGGAGTGCCTCTCTAGATACGATAACCTGGAGGACGAAGACCGTGAGGATTGTACTCCAACAGACAATGTGGAGGAGGATGACGCAATGTTGTGGGAGGAAGGGGAGTATACGGCAGATGTAATGGAGGAGTTACTGGAGCATGCCCGAACTCCTCTTTTTGCAGGTGCCGCAACAAGTCGATTGGTCTCAACTCTCCTGCTACTCAATTGTTTTGCGGTGTTTGGAGTATCGAATGCATTTGCCGATGAACTACTTCAACTGCTGCATATTCTCCTTCAAGCGACAATTACCTACCCCGTTCTCACTATGAAGCCCGGAAGTATGTGGTGAAGTTGGGACTGTCTTATAATATTATACATGCATGCCGCAATGGATGTTGTCTATTCAGGAATGAGTTGCAGGATGCAAAGTTCTGTCCAAAGTGCAATGCCTCGAGATACAAGTCGGAGTCCGGCCGAATCCCCCAAAATACTACGCCATTTTCCGTTGATTCCCCGTCTGAAGCGCATGTACCGGTGTAGAAGACTAGCGGAACTTAACAAATGGCACGCCAATCAGAAGGAGGGGAGTAACATGGATTGCGTCCCCGATTCGAAGGCCTGGAAGCACATTGAGTCTTTGGATGCTAACTACGGTGAGCATAGGAACATACGCAGGGATGGCTCGGGACGGAGTGAATCCTTTTGAAACGGTCGCTCGATCACTCGACATGGCGGTTCTCTGGTGAACTATAATTTGCCCGCATGGCTAGCGACAAAGCCATTTTTTATCATGCTTGCATTGTTGATTCCAGGGAAAGAGAGTGTGACATCCGAGAACATCGATGTGTACCTTACTCCACTAATTGAAGAGCTCTTGGAACTTTGGAAAGGGGTACCAGCGGTAGATGTGTCTGAAGAGCCTTGTAGACAACATTTTAAATTGCGGGCTCTTCTTCTTTGGTGCATTCACGACTTCCCTGCGTACGGACTAACATCTGGCCAAGTTACAAAAGGGTATAAAGCGTGTACGGAGTGTGGGCCAGATGTTACAACTCGGCGGTCAAAGGCTTTAGGAAAGAATATATATTTAGGTCACCGCAGGTATCTCAATAGATGCCATCCTTATCGTAGACTGAAGCAAGCATTTGATGGTCAAAAGGAGCACCGGCCGCCTCCTCCAATTCTAACAGGATGTGACATCAAGTGCTATGCACAGGAGAGAGTAACCTTCTTGCAGGAGTCACACGGAAGAAGAGGTGGAGGAGAAGGAGACCCCATTCACCGGACCGGAGTGAAGCGGCTCTCAGCTCTGTACTTGCTGCCGTATTGGCAGGTACTAAATGCATTCACTGGTTCCAGTAACTACTTTCAGAATTGTTGACTAAATCTAGTAACATTCTTGATAAGAAGGTTGACTATGAAAAGTGCAATTGTTGACATCCATCACTACATGTAGGGAGAAGAATGAATATGGACCTATATCTTCTCTCTGAATGCTTGACATTATTTGTCAATAGAATAGTGAGAAAATCTGACGCTTGAATGCTATGCTGGGATTTCTGGCAGGACCTCCTCATTAGACATGTTTTGGATCCCATGCACTGTGAAAAAAACATATGCGAGAACGTGATGAAAACAATTTGGGGAGTCCGCGACACTTTGAAGGTCAGGCTAGACTTAAAAGAGGCCAATATTCGACCACATCTGCACCCGCTTCCTGGAAGGAAACCTGGGTCCATCGTACTTCCAACAGCTTCTTATGTACTATCAAAAGAGGAGAAGGGGAAATTTTTGGATATTATCCGCAATTTGAAGACTCCTACAAACTACGCTGGCCAACTTGCGAAGTGCATTGCGTCGGATGGGGACTTAAAGGGGCTGAAATCTCATGACTACCATGTCTTGATGCAACAGTTGCTCCCTTTGTGTTTGCGCACTCTCTTGGACAGGGATACGCGGGTGGCAATTATGCGGCTTAGTCGTGTGTTTGTACGATTGTGCGCAAAGTCCGTAGATCCATCATCCATGGAACAGTTATTGGAGTACACAGCAGAGACACTATGCATGCTAGAGAAGGTTTTCCCACCTTCATTCTTTGATGTCATGTCACACCTCCCCATTCACCTGGTGCGGCTAGATTGGATATATGTGGTCCAAGACACACCGATGGATGTATCCTATTGAGCGATACTTGAAGAGACTAAAGGGCTATGTTAGGCAACGAGCAAGACCCGAGGGATCCATGGCGGGGGTACATATGAGAGGAGGCATTAGGATTTTGCACAGAGTACATGCAAGGCGTGAGCTAACACGCATGAGGATCTGGGACGATCGGGAGGAATTAGGAGCCAAAAGTGAGGTCGTGGAGGGTGCAGTCGATATCGACTCTTGACATCGAGCTCGGGGCATGGATTCACGAGTTTGTTCTCACGAACGCGGAGCCTCTCTGATCATACAGAGAGTAAGCTTCACTTACTTTAGTCATGTTCTTTGTCTAGAAGGGATGACGCGATTTGTGTGCGATCATGCATTTACTCTATTGCGTACTAATTCTAGTCCGATTATTGCAACACATGACTAGAGAATGTTTTGCAGAGGCGATTTCTCTGAATGCTCCCTGTGAATTGTTATCTAAAAACTTTCCATTCACTGTGGCTTCTAAGCAGACGTCACTATTTGGAGATGGAAGCGCGGCACAGAATACGTATGGAGATACGTCGTCGATCACGGGGTAGAAAAGTAGAGTATCCACCAATCGCAAGGAAGGAGGAGTTTTCTGAGTGGTTTACTGCTGCAGTGCAACGGGATGTGGCAGCAGGCACACATGTCGATGAAGATGTTCTCGGCCTTGTCTTGCCACCTTCATGTGAGGCAAAATCCTATCGCAGCATGTATGCATACGGGAACCATATACGTGTGCACGGAGCAGAGGTAGACTTGTCAACGTGCGACAGCGGAGTAGCTGCAACTTTCTCACAATCTTGCCGTGCCAGCAGATTGGACAAGAACCACAGGCTCACAAACGTGGAGTACGTGGGGTGGGTCGAAGAGATTATTGGTGTTGACTATGGAAAGTTTGAGTTACTGCTACTGTATTGTAAGTGGGTCCAAGCTACATGGATTGGGCCACGGGCAACTATGAAGAGAGATGAATACGGGTTCACTCTCGTGAACATAGACCGTACCATTCCGTACTCATCAGATTCGTTTGCGTTTCCTCTTCACGCTCAACAAGTCTTCTTTGCTGACGATGTCGCACATCCAGGGTGGAAGGTTGTTTTACGCAAGGAGGCACGAACTGTGAGAGTGACCTCTGTGGCTGAGGGAAGACCAGATCTACACTGCCTAAGCGTACGGGACGATGCTGAAATTCAAGGATTGATGGCACAGAAGGTCACTGATGATACCACAACAATGCCACCTATTTTATCAAGTTCTAGGGAGTTGTCTAGCAACGAGGTGCAGCTTGCTCTGCAAATGAAGGATACAGAGGCGGACTACAATGACGAGTCAGCAGAGTAGGAGTGTAGGAGCCCAACTACTATCCTCACGAATTTTGGCACATCTGAGGAGTAGTCACAGAGATTGCACAATTAACAAATTAGAGAGGTATGGAGAAAGGCAGTTCATTACCAATACAAGTAGAGAAAACTATCCAATTGACTATGTAATTTTCCGATCATTACCAATATGAGTAAAGAATACTGCGCACATGACTACAACATTTTGCAATCACTTTGCAATCACTTTGACATCTCAAAATTAGTTCGTGCATCTTGAAAGTAAGGGGAAAGATAGGAAGTGAGGATTTTGGACCTACTCCAATTTAACATCACTCACCCATTGAGCCAACGTGTAGAGGACTTCAAAATCATCTGATTGACATATATGACTACTATTAGTCAGTTATTTACTACGTGATTGTATATAGTCACCCGAACCAACCCTAATACTACAATACGACATACATAAACAAAATACCCTTACCATATGACTACATTACTATGACTACACATAGTAAGCACTCAGAGCATGAGTCTGGGAACCGGGCAGGTGAACATATGTCGCGTTCCCGTAGCCGTTCCCACCCAGGTCCTCAAAAATATGACTACATGTATGACTAGTGCATGACTGGACCCTCGTAGGACTGATTTTAGACTAAACCAATGACTAAGGTGACTACGCAGTCACATGCCGGTCATATCACCCAGTCACATTGGGCTGGTTTCCTTGTAGTGTACGAGAGTAGTCAGCATGTAGAGTTAGTACTGACTATTGGTAGTTAGAATGTCGACTAGGTAACTTTGGTACTTTGAGGTTTAGTAAATGTACAATGTGTACAAGTTGGATATTATATGTACAATGCGAATATATTTAGGTACTGCATGAGTACTGGTGAGATGTAGATTACCTTGAAGTACTTTTTCGCTTTGGTGATAAACCATGGATGATTTCTGCTTTGGTCTCTTACTGTTTGTTACTGTACTAAGTCCTGAAATTGTGAGCACAGCATTAGCACTACCAGGAGAGACCAGCAGCCCAGACAAGGCACCTACACGGATGGTGGACATCAGTGAGAAGAGGAAGGCACATGAGCAGCCAGAAACGGAGGCACCCACAATTACATACAGCAAAGTAGATTGTGGCGAGAAGAATGAAGAGACTGAGATTGGTAGCGCACCAGCGAGTGTCAGCCCAGGTGTACCAATACCTGCTTTTGTCCCACCTAAGCCGGTCCCCAAACCAATTTTACGCGTTTCAGGCGTTCAATGCACCAGCAAGAAACAGAAGAGCAGCCCTCCCAAGCCATACGATAATGCAGGTCTGATCAAGAATAATGATACTTTGCATTATGATGGACATGTTTAAGTATTTCCCTGTCAAACTAAATTGTGTGTGCTTCTTGGTGCATGCCAGGTTTACTGAAGGGCATTCCTCGGCAAGATTCGGAATCAGATGAAGATACTGCTTCATCAAAGCGGGACGAGGGATCCGATTGTGACGGCAAGGAGCAAGATGGGGGAGATTCACCGGCTGCCATGAACCACCAGAGCGCATTCTCTCCGATCGAATTAGAGGTGGGCGAGGGTTTAGAGGAGGTCTTTCAGGTGGTGACGAGAGAGCCCAGCGCCACTACAGCCGTCAACGACAGGGTGGAAGGGGCAGTCGACTGTGGTGCTTGCACATTGGCAGACATGGTCCTGGAGTTAGCAAGGATTGCGGAGGACGTGAAGGAATCAGGCCCCAAGAAAACAAATGAAGTCGCTAAATTGGGTGATACCCCGTTATCCGGTTTAGTGTCTGTGAGTGATCGGCCTGTGACAGAGCAGAGCTTGCCCAAAACCTTGAATTTTACCGTGGAAGCAGAGGAGGAGGAGACAGGTGCAGATGGGACAGCTGCCCCTCAACTGCAGGTGGAAGGGGGGTCACCAAAGCCCACGCTTGAGGAGGAGGTCCTCGAAGAGGTTCAGACCGATTCACCACCTTCCTCTTCCATCAAGAAAGTCCCGCAACGAAGGAAGACGCGTTGAAACTCAACACCGTTGGATGAGCAGCCACGAACGGAGGATAAAGAGGACGGGACGACTCGAAGAACAAGAGGAAAAAAGAAGGACGTTGAGCATTTCTTGGGGCCAATGGATTTTGACGAGGAGCCGCAGCGGGGCAAACGTAAAAAAATGAAGCTCGTGGATGAAGTTGACAAGGAAGCAGTCGATATTGAGAAGGTTGACAAAGAAGCAGCCGACAGTGAGAAGGTCATAGCGAAGCAGGTGAAGAAAAAGTCTAAGGGCAAGCGATAGGTTTGCATGTGAATGTGTGTGATATATGTATTATTCAATAGTTTTGTACTAGATGATAAGTTGTGAACTTATTGTCCATTTTTTATAGATAATGCGGCCAGTTTTACTTTTATTTGTGTCACTCGCAGGTGACTTGGTTTGATCCACTTGATTTATCTAGGGGAATGGAGCCTGTGCCAATTACAGTCAAGGTTGTCATACCGGGCGGGCACCCCGCCCGCCCGTCCGTCCGCCTTGTCCGTCCGATAGAGCTCTCGCTCGCCCGATACGGTCAAACCTCTGTTGACTTTAATTTAGGTAAAAAAACGAGGACGTGGCAAGGGTTTGGGTAAAAACCAAGCCACTTGGCCGCCACGTATGCGCCACGTATGCGCCACGTAGGCTGAGGACAGGGCGGGTGAAAGGGGTTAGGGGCGGGGGGGGGGGGGGGGGGGGGGGGGGGGGGGGGGGGGGGGGGGGGGGGGGGGGGGGGGGGGGGGGGGGGGGGGGGGGGGGGGGGGGGGGGGGGGGGGGGGGGGGGGGGGGGGGGGGGGGGGGGGGGGGGGGGGGGGGGGGGGGGGGGGGGGGGGGGGGGGGGGGGGCGGGCGGGGGGGCGGGGGGGGGGGGGGGGGGGGGGGGGGGGGGGGGGGGGGGGGGGGGGGGGGCGGGGGGGGGGGGGGGGGGGGGGGGGGGGGGGGGGGGGGGGGGGGGGGGGAGGGGGAGCGGGAGGAAGAGCGTTCGACCGCGATTCTGAGATGAATTGGGCAACGGATGAATCCGTGGGCATACCTTTTTACACGACCAAGCATTGATTTTTACGATGGAACAACATAGTCCCCAAACCGGACGCATGCTTCGAGCCATGCAACAATCGCAATTCCTGAGGGATATTCTTGAAGAAGACGGGCCTGCGAGGAGGACTCGATCAGCAGTTTGTAGACTTCGATTGGGCGGGGGTGAAGATTTGCCGGAGGGTACGAATGATGCCGACGCCGGCCCAAGCAGTGCAGCAATGGACGAGAACTAATTGTCGATTTTCTAATGTAGCAACCAAGATATACTTCTCTTTTTCTATATCGTTAAACACTACTGAAATACATATGCTTTTCTTTTGCAAACTTGTTGGCACACTCTATGCATGTGTTTATAATCATATGATCATGTGAATGCTAATTATCATGGTGTCATTGTATGGTTAGCTTGATAAATAGTTAAGTGGGAGAAAAAAATTATTTTAAATCTTGTAATAATTAATAAATTTCTTATAAACATGATAGGACAATAAAAAAATAAACATACCGGTAGCGGATGTCAATCCAAAGTGAGGGGGGGGAGAGGGGAAGTGAGGAGGGTGAGGGTTAGGGGGGGGTGGGTAAGGGGGGTGGAGGGAGGAGAAAAGAAGAAAGGGAGGAGTGGGGAGGGAAGAGGAGAGAAGGGGAGGAAGTGGAAGAGGAGTGGAATGATGGTCAATCCAATCATTGGAAATCCAAACATTCCCTCTCTATATCGGGATACTCCAAATCCCGGCTTTAATGAGGGAATGTTTGGATTTGTTTATCCCATTAATGATGCTTGTTTGCAAAACACAAGATTGGTGAGAGAGAAGGCAAATTTTTTTCAAAAAACTACGTGGGGTGGGTGAGAGAGGAGGGGCGGGTTACGGGGGAGGGGCGGGTACCATGGGGGTAGGGCGGGTACCATGGGGGTAGGGCGGGTACCAAGGGGGGGGATAGGGGCGGAGATGGTAAGGGGAATGAGGGGAGTGAGTGTGGGGGTGAGGATGGGGAGGTGGGGTGAGGGGGGTGGGGTGGGGTGAGGGGGTGGGGTGAGGGGGTGGGGTGAGGGGTGGGGTGGGGTGGGGTGGGTGGGGTGGGGGTGGGGTGAGGGGGTGGGGTGAGGGGTGGGGTGGGGGGGGTGGGGTGGGGTGAGGTGGGGGTGGGGTGGGGGGGTGGGGTGAGGTGGAGTGAGGGGGGTGGGGTGAGGGGGTGGTGTGTGGGGGGTGGTGTGAGGGGGAGTGAGGATGAGGGGCGGGTGAGGATGAGGGGCGGGTGGGGGAGGAGAAAGAAGAAAGGGAGGAGTGGGGAGGGAAGAGGAGAGAAGGGGAGGAAGTGGAAGAGGAGTGGAATGATGGTCAATCCAATCATTGGAAATCCAAACATTCCCTCACTATATCCGGGATACTCCAAATCCGGCTTTAATGAGGGAATGTTTGGATTTGTTTATCCCATTAATGATGCTTGTTTGCAAAACACAAGATTGGTGAGAGAAGACAAATTTTTCAAAAAACTACGTGGGGTGGGTGAGAGAGAAGGGGCGGGTTACGGGGGGGAGGGGCGGATTACGGGGAGGTGCGGGTACCATGGGGGTAGGGCGGGTACCATGGGGGGTAGAGGCGGAGATGGTAAGGGGAATGGGGAGTGAGTGTGAGGGGATGAGGATGAGGGGGTGGGGTGAGGGGGGTGGGCGGTGGGGTGGGGTGGGGGGGGTGGGGTGGGGTGAGGGGGTGGGTGGGGTGGGGGGGGGTGGTGGGGTGGGGGGGTGGTGTGGGGGGGGTGAGGATGCGGGGGGTGAGGATGAGGGGGTGAGGGGAAAGAAAGAGGAGGAAGGGAAGGCATACTCAATACAATCGTAGAAAAGTCAAACATTCCCCCACTATATCCAGGAAAGTCCAAATCCGGGCTTTAGTGAGGAATGTTTGGACTTCATTACTTTAAAAATACCCGGTAGGTGGAAGAAGGAGCCAAGGGGGGATCCAAGGAAAGAGAGAAATGAAGTTTCCGTATTTCCTCTCTTATTCAAGATTGCCCCACTACAAACCAATTCCCCCCTCTATTTCAAAGTCGAGCTACCACGTCCCAAAAAAAATGATATTCTTAAAATGTGTGCTATTTTTCTCCAATCCCACCTTCTATTATGTTTAATTCATTCTTCTTCCCAATGCTATATTACAAATAAATTTATCATCCTAATGGTTTAATCATATATTTGATTTTACGATCACAATTTATATTAGGACTAAAGAATGTACTAGTGGGTGGTATTATGTTTATTTCATTCTTCTTCCCAATGCTATATTACAAATAAATTTATCATCCTAATGGTTTAATCATATATTTGATTTTACGTTCACAATTTATATTAGGACTAAAGAATGTACTGGTGGGTGGTATTATGTTTATTTCATTCTTCTTCCCAATACTATATTACAAATAAATTTATCACCCTAATGGTTTAATCATATATTTGATTTTACGATCACAATTTATATTAGGACTAAAGAATGTACTAGTGGGTGGTATTATGTTTATTTCATTCTTCTTCCCAATGCTATATTACAAATAAATTTATCATCCTAATGGTTTAATCATATATTTGATTTTACGATCACAATTTATATTAGGACTAAAGAATGTACTGGTGGGTGGTATTATGTTTAATTCATTCTTCTTCAAATAACATTTTATTTAAAAAATTTAAAAAATTTAAACAACATTTAAAAACGCAGCAGACGTGTCCTTACTCCCTCTCCTATCCCACCTCCCACCTCCCACCTCCCCCCCCTTTTCCCCCCCCCCCTTCCCCCCTTCCCCCCTTCCCCTACCCCCCATTATCCCTCCCTCTACTCCCCTTATCCCTCCCTCTACCCCCCTATCCCTCCCTCTACCCCCCTATCCCTCTCTCTACCCCCTCTCTATCCCTCCCCCTACCCCCTATAACCTATCCATCCCCCTACCCCCCCCTTTCCCCTACCCCCCTACCCCCTACCCCCTTATCCCTCCCTCTACCCCCTTCTACCCCCCTATCCCTCCCTCTACCCCCTCTATCCCTCCCCCTACCCCCTATAACCTATCCATCCCCCTACCCCCCTAACCCCTCTTACCCCCCTTTACCCCCTTTACCCCTACCCCCCCCCCCCCCTCCCGCCCCTACCCCCTCCCCGCCCGCCCCCCCTCCCCGCCTACCCCCCCCCCCCGCCCCCCGCCCTCCCCCCCCCCCTCCCCGCCCCCCCCCCTCCCCCGCCCTACCCCCTCTCCCACCCCCCCCTCCCCGCCCTACCCCCTCCCCGCCCCTACCCCCTCCCCGCCCCTACCCTCCCCGCCCCCCCCCCCCCTACCCCCCCGCCCTACCCCTCCCCGCCCTACCCCCCCCCCCTCCCCCCCCTACCCTCCCCCCCCCTCCCGCCCCCCTCCCCGCCCCCCCCCCCCGCCCCTACCCCCTCCCCGCCCCCCCTCCCCCCCCCCCCCCCTCCCCGCCCTACCCCCTCCTCCCGCCCCTACCCCCTCCTCCGCCCCTACCCCCCCTCCTCCCCCCCCCCCCCCCCCCCTACCCTCCCCCCTTCCCCCTCCCCTCCCTCCCCCCCTCCCCCCGTCCCCCCCCCCCCCCGCCCCCCCCCTCCCGCCCTACCCCCTCCTCCTCCGCCCCTACCCCCTCCTCCGCCCTACCCCCCCCCCCCCTACCCCCGCCCTACCCGCCCTACCCCGCCCTACCCCCTCCCTTGGTGGTAGACAAGATATGTCCGGTCAACCCCTAGAAGCACAGGTAGAAGCGGCCTCGACCAACTCCACCCTCTGCTCGAGTTCTTTGGTTCTCTTGGCGGCCGATCAAAGTCCTCGAACTCGCACTCGGTCTCGGCCTCCAACTCCAATCTACGGGCCCACCCCGCCTCTGCTGGACCCCCTTATCCGCCCAAGTCGCCTCTCCCTATCATGGTCCTCTTGGAGTACTACCGGTGAGTCTTGAGCTGCTGCGGTGGTCGATCAATCTGCCGAATCTGCTCCTCTCTGGGCTGTCTAGTGGTCAACAAACACAGTAAGTTGGTCCCGGACCGGTCCTCCACCTTCGTGTAACATCTCGCACCGAGATCTTGTGGCCAATGCCACTGCAAGAATCGGGCTGGACCAATCGGTCCACTTCCTTAGTGACATCCTTTCGGTCCCCCATCCTCTTTGGTCTGGTGAATCCTGGTCCTCCCGAGCTTGTGGGAAAATCCACAAGCGGCTCATCACAGTGGTCTATGGGATCCGCTCCTGTGCCAGTCTTGCTCCCGAGGCTGCTCTTGAGGCCGGGTCCCGAGGGTGGTCAGTGTTGGCCCTCTGGCGGCTCCGCCCTGGTGGGTGTTGATACTAACACCAACTCTGGACTACTGGAGATCAATACTGGACTGCTCACCTGGCCCCTCATCCTCCTGCCACGATGTCCTCCTGCTCCTCCTGGTGTTGTGACACACCTCTCACCTTGCTCCAAGGAATCTGGGCTGGTCTCCCGATATCTGGGATTGTTACCCATCCTCCTCAGCCGCTTGAACCTGCTCGGCTGCTCCCCTGGTCCTTGTGATACTATAGCCTTTCTCTTGCCCTTCCTCTGTCCGGGTGAAGATGAAGACTGGCGCTCCACTGAAGTAGCCTGGTCCTCCTCCTGCCTGGTCGGCGGAGTCTCAACCCCCTCTCCACTGGCCATATCTGGTGGTAGCAGTCCTGCTGGTCTATCCGGTGTCGCATCTGGTGGTCCAGCACTGTCATCCTCCTCCTCACTAGAGTTCTCTTGGGGGGCTGGATCCACATACTCCTCATCATCCGGGAACCAGTTTCGGAGCAGGGCATCCATCAACTCTGCCCCCTTGATCTCTCTGGTCGGGCTTGTGTGAATCCGGATAAGTAGCCTCCTCAAGCTGGAAAGTATAAGGGGAGCCCAGTTGTGGTCTCCCTTCCTCACAGCCTCGTACAAGTTCTCCAGTAGCTCATTGCTGGCATACTGGGAAGTTTTCTTCATACACATGATCTCCACCAGTGCCTTGACCCGCTCCTGGTACTGTTCATCAAACCCCCTGATCTTGGTTCCATCTGTGGTGTGGTCTGCCCTGGTCAACCCAAACATGGTCATATGCTTCTTCTCTAAAGCGCGTGCCGCCCTTCGGAACCCGGTGGTGTCTGGTCCCCTCAATCCCCAAAGCTCTTTGTATGGTCCATCTTTGTAATCTCCTTTGGAATACCCCCTTCTTGTGGCCCGAATTGGCATGGAATACTCAATCTTCTCCCCCTTGGTGTACTGGAACCCCTCCACAAAATCTGCTACCAGCTCTGTGCGTGGTGCAGGCCAGGTGTACTCATAAAAAGACCCCGGACCTACCGCTCCGCCTGGGTCACTATCCCGAGGTCTCTCCATCCTCGCCAATGCTTCAAGGGAAGAAAGGTGAGTGAATAGCTCTGTCTACCTTCCTCTCAACCCTGGTCCTCCTAGGAACTCTGGCCATGGGGTTGGTGAACTTCCTCCTGGTGGTGTTCCCTGGTCCTGGTCCTCGCTCTCCTGATGTTGGCCCCTGGTCTCGCTCCTTGGTCTTTGGTCTTTGGTCCTCGCTCTCCTGGTCTTGGGTCTGGTCCTCTCTTTGTGTTGGTGTGGAGGTTCTCCCCTCCATTTGCTCTAGGTCCATCTCCCCTGGTGTGGCGCTACCCCTAGTCCATGCATGTATGTTCTAAGATCCCCCCGATCGCTTTGGTCTCCCGCCTGAATAGACTTCTGCTGGTTTACGCCCCTGCACACACAGTTGCTATTCTCACTGCTCCCTCTCTTAGCTCATTTGTGTTCATTTTTAATTTTTTCTGTTGTATTGTTCTTCTCCTTACTTGCACTTCTTCCTCTAAAAGGCTCCCTTTTCCCCAATCTCTGAATGTTAAGTCTGAGCTCTCCCCTCTATCCCTGGTGTCAAGTCTCCCTTCCTGGTTCGGCCCGCCAACCGGCCCAGTGCGCATCCCTCCACCTCCTACCTCTATCCTCCCTTACTGCTCCAGGTTCAATCCACAATCTGATCTGAAAAGCTCTCGAATTACCCTGGTTTTGGTCCGTTACCGGTGGTGGTGATTGTATCGGACTTCTTGCTCGCGATTCTTCTTTATTATTCTTCCTCCCAATCCCTCGAATCGCTTTGCCTGGTCCGAAGCCGCATCGCAGTGGCCTCGTCTGGTCTGCCTTTGCAAGCTCCTCTCTACTCTGTCCCTCAATGCTGTTGCGGCCCTGGCTATGGCGAACTGCCCAAAAACCCGCGCCTTGAAACCCTAGCTGATCGTCTCCCCCCCCACCGTTGTGGTTCCTCTCTGTCTCCTTCTGCTGCTGTCTGTGTGCAGCTTCCGCCAACTGCTGCCTGTCCACCGCACTCGCCGCCGACTGCTCCTTGATCGTCCTGCTCTCCTGTCGGTGTCGACTCGCTCCCCGGTTGGTGTCGTGTTGCTCAATCGCCCCGCTCCCTTCCTGCTCTTGATCTGCAGCCGCTATCGAATGCCGTGTGCCGGCGCCTAATACTCTTCTTCCTGCCCCTAACGATTGCTGTCCTCCGCCTGCTGCTAACGGTCGCCCTCCACCGCCGGTTGACTGCCTTGCTCCTTCGTCGGCTGACCGCCTTGCTCTTTCGCCGACTGCTGCTCCTCCGGCGTCTATCAACTGCTGTTGTCTACGGCCTGCCCCTCCCCGCGTGTCCTCTCTCTCCTCCGACTGCTGTCGATGTTGGCTATGGTCCGCGACTCCGCCCTCAGCTAACCCCCGCTGCCCTAAAAACCCTCGTTTCTCTCTGCTGCTTGGTGTCGGCTGCTGCTGCCGGCCCTGCTGAGCGCCCCCGATTGTTGCCTCCTGCTGTTGAGCGCCTCTCGGTGCTCCGTGTTGTTCTTCTTTGGCGCCCACAGTTCTTGCCCTCCTGCATTGAGCGCCCCCTGCCGCTTGATTGGTCTTTGTCGGCTCCTACCACGCCGAAACTCTCTATCACTCTTACTCCCGAACCTTGGCTGCTGTGACCTTCCACTGCTGCTCTCGAAAAGACCTAGGGTTTCGGTCCCATAAGGTAAGTCCCCCTCCTCTGGTCGTCTTCTTCTGCCGGATGTATTGTTGTGGCCGGGTATCATCCCTGCCAGTACTTCATCCCCCTGCGGTTGCTCCGGCTGCCCCCTTTCCCCAGTCCGTTCTAGCGAGCCGTGGGTGCTGGCTCTTGGTGCTCGTTCCTCTGCCCCTGACTGACCCACCCAAACCCTTCTCCAGCTTCCTTCTACTTCGTTTGTGGCTCGGTTAACCCTATACCACCAATAACTGAAAACAGGTTTTAGGGTTAGTAGCCGTTTTTCATCCATGATGGATGAAATCTGTTGAACAGATGAATTTTCTTCATCCTCTTCCTTTATTGGCCGCCCCCTTAGCTGTAACATAGCCTCTGCCACGTGTTGCTCTTGGACTGGGATGACCTCCATTACTCCACATAGTACTGGTGGCTGCTTCCTTTCTTTCTCCTCTGCTCCTTTTTTGATTGCTTCCTCTTTTTCATTATTTTTTTCTTTTTTATTATTTCCTCTTTTTTCTTTATTTTTTCCACTAATTTCGCCCTCATCCCCTTTGTCTACTTCCTGGTCCCCTTTCAACCTGTTTTGCTGCTGTGGGATTTCTTCCTGCCCCTCTTCATTTGTTCTGTCCTGGTCTTGCCTGGTCCTGTCTTGATGGTCTTGACGTCTGTCCTGTTCCTTGGTACATCTGATGTCCTGGTCCTGTGTTCCTGGTGCATGTCTTTGTCTGGTGCTGGTACTGTCCCGGTCACTCAAACTGGTCCCTTCCTGGCCCGCTTGGTCACCCGAACTGGTCCCTTCCTGGCCCGCTTGTACACTATCCCCCTTTTGCTGTTCGACCAGTCCCTTGGTCGAATCACCTGGTGTTACGGTAACAAGCTGGTCCTGGTCATAGAACCGGTAAGGCTTCAACTTGTTGATGTTGACAATCACCGGGTCCGGCTCGAAATTCTGCACTGAAACCAAAAGAGCAGTATTGTTAGGCAGCCTGTACTGGACCCTGTAAGGCCCAAACCACCTGCTCTTAAATTTGCCCACATGCTCCTTGTGCCCCTTGGGGTACCAGAGTACATAGTCCCCAATCTGAAAATCCTTCCTCTTGTAATGCTGCTGGCTCCAGAGTGACCTGTTCCACTGTCGAGTCTCTGCCTGCTCCTGTGCATCCTGTCTGGTGGTATCCATCTGCTCCAAGTCTGCTATCCTGGCCTGTAGTACCCTGGCTGGTGTATAATCAGTCTCCATACTGGTCCTCCTGGTCGGAACTAAATATTCCGTGGGCATCAATGGATGGAGCCCATACACCAGTTGAAATGGTGTATACCCGGTGGTCACCTTGAAAGCAGTCCTATAGGAAAACAACACTGTAGGCAGGTGTTCATCCCAATCTGTCCTCTTTTCATTGACCAGTTTGCTGAGCAGTTGGCCAATTACCTTGTTGGTCGACTCTGCCTGACCATTACCCTGGGGGTAGTAGGTCGTAGAAGTCCGGTGCTGGAGCAGAAAATGCTCCACCAGGTGCTCAATGGCTTCATTGATGAAATGTGAGCCTTGGTCACTGACCAGTGTCAATGGACACCCGTACCTAGTGAGTATCTGCTCATACAGGAACTTAGCAGTTACGGGTGCCGAATTCGTCCTTAACGCCCGGGCCTCCACCCACTTGGTAGCATAATCTGTAGCCACCAGTATGTACCTGTTACCTGACCGGGCAGCCATAGGCTTGACTGGTCCTATAAAATCCAGCCCCCATTTCATGAATGGCTCTGCTGGCATACTGGTCACCAGGGTGGCCAGTCCAGTATTCGCCATGCCTCCAACCCTCTGACATCGATCACAGGCCTTACAGTACTCAGAGACATCTCTGTGTACTGCTGGCCACCAGTACCCGGCATCTAGTATTTTTCTGGTGGTTATCTCCTGTGAAAAATGACCACCAGCCACTCCATAATGCATCTCTTTCATCACTGTTTCGGCCTCGACTGGGTCTAGTACCCTCCTGAGGACCAGATCCTGGCCCCTTTTGTGCAGTACCCCTCTGATCCGGGTGTATGGCAGTGCCTTGAGGATCAGTTTCCGCTGCTCCTCCCTGGTCAGATCCTGCCGTACAACACCAGTTTTAAGGTAAGAACTGACATCCTCTAACCATTCCGGCTTCACATAAAACAAACCGGCATCCCTGGTCTGGTCCTCAACACCAGTTGCGGGTTCTCCATTGGGCAGTCTGGACAGCGCATCTGCTACTCCATGGTTCTTCCCTGGCTTATACACCACAGTGAACTCAAACTCCTGAAACAGCAGCAGCCACCTCGCAATCCTGCCCGATACCTGCGGTTTGTTGACCAGATACACTAGTGCCATGTGGTCAACATAAAAAACAAACTTATTGCCCGTGAGATAATGTCTATACTTGTTTGAGCATAAACCATAGCTAAGGCCTCTCTCTCAAAAGAGTAATCAGTAATTTTTCTCGTGAGAATTCAAAAGTCTCTTTGGCATAAGAAATCGGCTCGTCACACTTCCCTGTTGGGTTCTGGGCGAGCATCACCCCGACTGCGATGTTCGAGGCATCAGTATGCACATGAAACTCTAGGTCCCATCTGGGGGCAATAAGAATCGGTGCATTCTGGTACTGCTCCTTGATCCTCAACCAGGCCTGCTCACACTGGTGGGACCAGATAAAGTCCTCAGTCTTCCTCATCAGTCTGGTGATGGGCTCCATGATCTGAGCATAGGCCTTGATGTAACACCTGTTAAACTAGGCAAAACCGTTAAAAACCTGGATATCAACCGGTTTCTGGGGTCGAGGCATTTTTTCAATGGCCTCAATTTTCTTGGGGTCCGGAAACTTACCCTCCTGGGACACAATATGGCCCAGGATGATACCAGAAAACACCAGTAAAGCACATTTTTCCGGGTTCAGGCTTATGCCATACTCCCGACATTTCTGGAAACACTGCCTCAACTTGACCAGATGACTGATTATGTCACTGTAAACACTGAAATCATCCAAAAACAGTTTCATGAATTCACCAATAAAATCACGAAAAGCACGGTTTACTGCCCTCTGGTAGGTCGGTGGAGCATTCTTCAGCCCGAATGGCATCACCACCCAGACAAAAGCCCCCCAGTCTGTCACAAAGGCAGTCTTGTACCGGTCCTCTGGTGCTATCTGAATCTGGTGGTACCCGGAGTACCCGTCCAGAAATGAATACTGCTCATGTCCTGCCACAGAATCCAACACCTCCTCAGTAAATGGCAGTGGGTAAGGATCCTTTTTAGTAGCAGCATTCAACTTTCAAAAATCAATGCAAATTCTCAATTTTCCATTTTTCTTAGGCACAATAACAATAGGTGATAACCAGGTGGCATCCTCCACTGGTGCTATGAACCCGGCCTGGAGCAGTTTGTCCAGATCCTGCTTCACAATACTGGCGTAGTTCGGATTCATCCGATATCGGCACAGTGTCTTTGGTGGTATGTCTTTTTCCAACTCTATCCTGTGCTGTGCAATTGATGGCGGGATACCCTTCAGGTCCTTGTAGGTCCAGGCAAATATATCCTTGTATTCCATGAACAGGGCCTCTGCTTCCTGGGCCTGCTCTGGACTGATATGGGCATTAATTCGCACATACTGGGGGTCCTCCTCTGTCCCCAGATTCATCTTTCTTAACTGCTCCGACTCCGGTAGGGTCCGGCGGCGATCTTTAATTTCAACACTTTCTCCCCTGGGTGGTGTCTCATCTACCTCAATATCTCCCTCCTCAAAGGTGTAGAAGTGGTGCGGATAGGCTCGACTGGTCCCCTCCTCCAGTGCTCGACCGGTCCCGGCTCTGAGTCGTGGTCTTTGGCCTTTGGGCGATCCGGGTGCTTGGCCTTCGCCTTGATCGTTGGTCTGGTCTTTGGCCTTGAATGGTCTCCGGTCCTTGGCCTTATCTTGGTCCGGGTCCTGGTCCAATCGTGGTATAGTCACTGTCCCGATGGCCATTAGATCCTGTTCTGTAGCCAACCATCTTGTTTCCTCCTCGTCTGTTAGTCCTTCGGTGAAATTATAACAGACCAGGACCTCGTGCGATTTTGGCTGGGCCCCTTCTTCGATCGACCGAGCAGTTTTTTTTTGTCCCATTACCTCGATTGTAACAGATTATTACCCGAGTCATGATTTACTTTAGCATCAATTAACCAAGGACGACCTAACAGCATGCTATATGCCTCATTGACCTCCTTGTTTTTAATTACAGTCAAGGTGATAAGGTAAGGGATACCATGAATGTGGATCTTCACATTTCGAATCAACCCCACCGGATCTACCACTATGCTGGTCCGCCATCCTCAATCGAAAGGGTGCGGCCGGGGTTCTTCAATCCCAATCGCTTACGCTCCTCTTGGTGATCGAGTTGACACGGATCCACCATCCAACAATACATTGTCCAGGGTCCCGTTGCCAACCCGCACCGTCAACACCGGCGATTCCTGTCAACATCTATAGCCAAAATCGCTAATTAAATCCGGCTTACAGGAGTCTTTGGTCCTTGGCTTCACTGCGTTGGTGTCTGGTCTGGTCCAGAATTCTTGTCTGGTCCCCATTCCGGGAACAGGTGTGCTTTGACATAATCAGTGATGTTTGGAGCTACCTTTAGTAACTGCTCCAACGACACTGTAACTGGACTGTCCAGTATCTTCCTACCCACCAGTTTCGTGTAGTATTGCCCCTGATCCCCCTCTGTACTGGTCCCTGCCGGTACTGCGGGTCCAGGTTGTTCAGCCTTCATTTTGTAATCAAGGGCATCAGAATCCGGAAATCCTGCCCAATCATTGTCCAGTAAATTTCCTTCAACTGTGTCCTTATCTTCTGGTGGTTGAACTGGTTTGGCCTGCTCTGCTACTCTGGCCTCCTCCTCCTCCTTAAGTTGAATTTCCTTCAGGGTCTCTATCATAGAGTTCCTGAGTCGTTCCTCTTCCTGCCAGTCTTCTCTGGTCCTGACCTTCCTTGGCTCTGGTACCTTTGACTGGTCTTCCACTGGAGGCAGTCCTGCCTTCCGCCTCTGAGCCCTGGTCATGCTGGCCACGTTTACTTGGTCCTCCGGATCCTCCAGTAACTCAATCTCTACGTTGTTTACCTGGTGGTCCGGTTTCTTGGTTCCCTGGTCCCCTTGTGTCCGGAACTGGTCGCACTGGGCCTTCAGAGGGCAGTTCCAGCTCCTATGCCCTGGACCACCACACAAATAACAACAGTCAGGCTTGTCTCCAAAACCACCTTGCTGGCCATTACCTGCCCTGGTGTTAGATGATCGCTGGTACCCCTGGTTGTAGTTACTGTTGTAGGTGGCTGTTGGCTTTGGTGCAGACACTTCATTCACCCCTACTGGTTCCTCTCCTTCTTTCTTCATACCTGGACCCCTCTGATTTGCTGGGTTATACCAGCAGTCACGATCTTCATGGCCCAGTTTCTTGCATGTGCCACAGATTCGCCTAGGAGCATCTTGGCCTGGTTCCTTCCTGGTCACAGTTGCTGGCTTGCTGGTGGTCTCCACTTTCTTGACTTCAATCTTGGTTGGCTTGCCACTTGAATCGGTGCAGTTTTCTTCACACCTCAGAGCAGCATCCACCAGCTCTGTCAGGGTCTTGACTGGTGCAATACTGGTCGTAATCTTGATGTACTCCAGTAAACCTGCCCTGAAATTTGTAATTCGAAATCCTTCTCCAGGGTCTGACTGCAGACACTTGATCAGGGTCATAAACCTGTCATAGTAATCCTGCACCTTCTCCCTATCTGCCTGCTTGAAGGACTTCAACTCCCTGTAAACTGCTTCATCGGTTGTTTGGTCCCTGTATCTTCTCTTGAAGGCTGCCTTGACTTCTTCCCATGAGCAGTAAAGGTGACTCTCCAGAAAATTCTCATACCAGGCCCCGACCTTATCCAGTAAGGTGGTACCCATCAGGTTAATGATAACCTGCTCATCAGTTTCCTCATTGTGCCACAAAGTGCGCTCAAACTGACGAATATGAGCATCAGGATTTGTACCTTCCTTGTACTTGGAGTATGGCAGTGGCTTCCTATGTGCCATACTTACTGGTCCTGATGCTGGTGGGTATACTGGTTCTTTAGCTGGTGGGTAGCTTGGTCTTGTAGCTGGTGGGTATACCGGTCCTCCAACTGCTGGGTCGACTGGTCCTCCAACTGGTGGGTACATTGGTCCTTTAACTGGTGGTATACCTGGCCTGCCATCTGGTGGGTACACTGGTCCTTTAACTGGTGGTATACCTGACCTGCCATCTGGTGGGTATACTGGTGGTATACCTGGCCTTCCAACTGGTGGGTAGACTGGTGATACCGGCCGGTCTGGATAACTCTTGGCGGTTGTTGCCACCGGTACTCCACCCCCCACTGGAGGTCTAGACCCATATGATGTTCCTTCAACTGCTTCTGCTGGTCTTTGGAATCCCGTCCCTGGATTGGTGGCTCCTGCTCCCACCTCTGCTCCCCCACCTGGCCAGTACACTAACTGGGGTGCCTCTGGCTGGTATAGATCGCCTGTCAGGTGGTCCACATAGGTTGTTGATGCTCTTCCTCCTCCCGATGGACCTGCTGGTCTTGTTTGGTGCTGGAAATGGCTCTCTGCTGGTCCCTGGGGTATAGTAGTTGCTTGTACTGGTACCCCCATCACTTCTGCTGATTTTCCTGGACCAGATCTTCCACCTGGTACCTCACAGTGTTCATATCCTGGCCACATGTCCTTCTGCTGGGCCTGTAATTTCTGACTTTCCTCCCTCAACACCTCCTGCCACCTGTACATGGTAGACTGGCGGGTTGCTTCTTGTCTCTCCTCCTCCTTTTTCTTCTGGTCCTCCAGTCGCTGGGCCTCCTGCCATAGACGCATGGCCTCCTGGCGTAGCCAGTCCTGCTGCATGGCTTCCTGCTTCTCTGCCGCCTGATTGATTTCTTCCCTTGTTTGAGCCTCCTCCCAGGATCTAAGGGCTTCCTGCCTCTGTCTCTCCTGGTCTTGCTCCTCTATCCTCTTGGTCTCCTGCCATAGCCTCATGGCTTCCTTCATTTGTATTTCTTCCCTGTTCTTCTGCTCCCAAGCGTGCATGGTTTCCTTGAACCTGGTAGCTTGTCCTAGCTCCTTCATCTGGTGTCTGTACACCTCTTCCATGGCCTGCTGGTCCCTTCTAGCCTGCTCTGCCTGCCTCCTGGCCTGCTGCCTGGCCTTAATCTGCTCCAGCTGCCTTCTATCTTCCTCTTCTTCATCCTGCTCTGGTCCTTGGAACTGGTCCTGGACGAACTGGACTGTCTGCTTTCCGGTGGTCTGCTGTCCCTGTCTGCTGGTCCGGGTCGGGTCTGAATTGGGTACTGCCTCTCCTGAGGCCCTGTCTTCACTCCTGTCTTGGTCCAGTTTCTTCCTCAGTGTCTCCAGCGCCTCCCCCAAGTTTCCTGGTGTCTGTATCCCTGGTCTTGGTGTATTAGGTCGGCTCGTGTTTCTCCTCTGCTCCTCTTGAAACTGGTCGTATGCTACTGCTGTCTCCAGTTGAGGATTCCAACTGTGATGGACGTCTCCTCCTCCTGGTCTTGGAAACTCCCTTCTGCTGGTCCTTGGTGATGGCATTGTGCCATCATACTTCCTGATCTCTTCATCTTCTTGCCAGTTCTTGAAACTGGGACCAGGTTCGCCCTTAGCTGATCTGATCCTCCTGCTTACTCCAAGCAGTGTCTCCTGGCTTGAATTTTCGCCCACCAGGTCCATGTCAATCAAGTCCCTGGTCTTTCCTTTGGCAATGCTCTCCTCAGAACTGGGCTGCCCACCCATGTTCCTGTCTGGTTCAACTGCTGCTCTTTGCTGCTCCCTGAGCTCGTATCTGGCCAGCCTCTCTGCTGCCTGTCTTCTAGCCAAATCTTCCTTGTCCCACCCTTGGTGGTCGCCTTCCATCATAGGGCAGTTACTGCTCCTCCCTCCTGGTCCTTCCTGCTGGTGGTCTTCTGGTCTGTCTGCTCCTCCAGTAAGTCGAGTCTGCCCTTCCAGGTGATCTCTTGGGTAGGTACTGTGGATCTCTGTCCCAGTCCTCCTCTGGTCCCTGCCGGTACTAGTCCTTCGTACTCCTGGTCCCTGTCAGTACAGCCGTCTGCCGCCCCAGTCTGGTCCTGGCTGACTATCCCCTTTTTGCTGTAGAGCTGCCCTCAGCTCCAGAGATGCGCCTCCTCTCCAGCTGGCTGTTGAATACTCCCTACTGCTCTGGTGCAGATCTGCTCCCTGGAAGTAGTAGATCTGCTCCCCCCAGACCCTGGATCGCCACTGTGCCTGTCACCCCTTAGAACGGTACGGATCTGGTACTGTTCTGGTGTGGGCAGCTAGAGCCACATGGTTTGAACTGTTGCATGGTCGCCAATGTGAAAGGAATCTTTTTCTTACTCCTTCAAAAATAAATACTGTCCTAAAGCTCTTCTGAACTCCTGCGAAAAATTCTGTACTGCCCCTGAAACTGCCCTGAAACTACCCAAAATCCGGATCCTAGATCTGAAACTGTCAACTTAGATCTACTCAAATCCTGATGGTATTTTTCTAGATCTGATACATTTTTCTACTCTCCTTGGTCTGATCTACAATACTCACTCATTAAAACACCAGATCTACTAGTACCACCAAGTGAATCCACTAACCTGGTTCCTCAAGCCCTCATACTGCAATTTCAGACAATTACACCCAATGTAATCAATTCCTTCTCTTTACTCATTGTAGATCTGTACATGATTCTGCTCCCTACTGATCTCACTATCTGGACCCCCCCCAGAGTCCTGAAAACTGCTCTAACAGCATCTCCCTACAGTCCTGCAATCATATCCTACACACACAAACTTCCATCTGAGAGTTCTGAACTGAGAGAGAGAGAATGAGCTTTGCAACCCCTTCTCCCACAACCCCATCCAAAACCCTAGCCGCCACTCCCAAAACCCTAACTGCCAACAGTTTTCATCCGACCACCAGACTTCATCCAACCACCAGATTTCATCCATCTGGAAGTTTTCATCCAAAACAGGCAGTTTTCATCCAACAGAGTTACTACAGGGCAGGACAGTAACTTAACAGTTTAGTGCCCCCCACCAGTAATTGCAGTTTTACTGCTCCCTTACAGTTTTACTGCCCCTCTATTATACTACCTTAAATTCCCAGTTAACAACAGCCGAGGGCCGTCGAGGAGGAGCGTGCCCCAAGTCCGGACCCCGCACCGATGCAGGATCCGGCTCCTGCCCCGATAGCAGAGCCGATCCCGGAGAGCCAGCCCAAGGTGAAGAGGAGGCTGCTCATTGCAGAGGAAGAGAACACCCCGGAGAGGGCCACACCTCCCCGACTGGAGCTACCGGAGCAGAGGAGTGACCCCGCCCCGGCCACTCCAGCATCAGTGGCAGCTCCGGAGTCGTCCCACAGAGGGCATGTGACCCCCGGGACGGGCAACACCACCCCGGTGCTTCCCCGCCCCTACTACCGGATACCCAGCGAGGGTATCCTCCACCCCATCCGGCTGGCCATGGAAGAGGTAGATAGGGAGAATGAACAATTGTTCACCTCCCTGGCGCGACTCAAGCGGGTTTTCCAGACCCCCAACGTGGAGAGGTACCCGGAGTTGGCCGAGGAGATGCAGCGGGAAACGGCCAAGCTGAGAAGAGAGAAGGTGGAGCTGGTGCTGAAGGCCCGGCCAAAGGAGAAGGCATCCGTGGGAGTCCAGTGTGGACCGGACCCCTCGGACACGGAGGCACATCCGGAGGTGGAAGCCCTCAGGAGGATTGTAGAGGAGCAGGAGGCTGCACTCCGGAGGTTGCAGAACATTGATCGGACGGTGCTGCACTCCATCTTGAAGGTGCTGCAACCGGATGCTGAGGCCCAGACGAAGGCGGCCTTCTACGATGCTCGGATTGGGATTAGCGAGTCACCCCAATCCCTGGAGTTGCTCAGAAGGCACGCAACCGGCATCAACCAGTGTCTCAAGGAGTTCCGTACCCTCACTGGAAGGCTGTTGGGAGCCCTTCCCCACGTGGAGATGACGGAAGCCCTTCCGGAAGGAGAGGTGCTTGCACCCCCAGAGGTGCCCACGGAGGGGCCGGTGCCCATGGAGGTAGAAGCGGTGTCCCTGCCCATTTCGGAGGAACATGGGATCCCAGTCGATGGTGGCGTTCCGGAGAACAGGGAGGGAGAACGAGCTGCAACTCCCCCTCAGGGAGATGATACTCCGGGAGAGACAGGACTACCCGGTCCCTCCGAGTTGGAGCAGGTGGTGGAAGGAGAGGTGAACTCTTCTCAACAACCGGATGAGATCCCGGTCGATGGGGCCACAGGAGAAGGGGCAGGACTTCCCGAGCAGATCGAGGAAGTAGCAGCTCACCCGGAGGCCCAAGACAACGAGGTCGGAGATCCCGGTGAACAGGGTCATCAGGATGAACCCGTGGCCCCTCAGGAACAGCAGGAGGAGCCCGTGGTTCCGCATGAAGAAGAGGAAGTCCATCCCGTGCCCCCTCCCTCAAAGTTGAAGGCACTCCGGGACAGGTGGAAGAGCCGGAGGACACAGTAAAACCCGAGGTTTTACTTCTACACCCGGGCTGATCAGGGAGGCAGATTCCTCCCCGCGAGTTGGCAGGCACTTCCAGGAGGAATACGCCGCCGTCAAACCCCTCGAGCCGCCCCACGCCGCCGGAAGAAGATTAGTTAGTAATTAGTTAGGTTAGAAGTAGCTAGAAATAGTAGATGCCCTTTTGGCCACTCACCCGGAAATCTCGGAGACCCGGGAATTCCGGATCTGATAGGGTTTCCGGGAAATCCGGAACCTTCTGTACTTACCGAAGACTCTGCGGAGTCCTTCGGGTCTTTCCTGCGATCCACCCCCCCTGTGAGTAAAGGCTCAATTTTGCATCTAAAACTTTGCGTCCTTGCTGTGTGTGTGCGTGTGAGGGATTTGCTTGGTCTTTTGTGTAAGGTGAGGTTTGGAAACCGGTAGTGGATACAGGGAGTCCCTTGTTGGTCTGGTAGTCACGAGTCCGAGATATCCTAGAGGGGAATAGCCGGAGGGGTGATACCGTCAGTAAGAGGTCCTGGTGAGAGGAGTCCGAACGTCCTAGAAGAGTTTTAGCGAGTGCCAAAGGAAGGGTGTGGTTACCCGGATTGGACAGGAGAGCTGGGATTGGTGAGTAAAGCCACCCCGCATAACCACCCCCCGGATGGGATATTCGGGTGAGGCGATCCACGGAGGGAGTAACCCGTAACCCCGGATGCCAGCTAACCACCGGCGTGCATAGTAGGAAACCTCGTGGGCCGAGTAGTGGGATGCTACTCACTGCAGACCGGACCACAAGTTGTGTCGCTCAGGAAGAAGGAGATAACCGGACAGCTGCCGGTGTGACCTACCGTGTGATTAACTTAATCAAGTGGTAGCGGCAGTTGTAAGGGAGGAACCCCGGATAGAGAAGGAGAGAGAGAAAGAGGGATACAAATATAGGTGAAATTCCAGTCACCCTAATCAACCGGAGGAGAGTGCCCCTTCCGTACTCTACTAAAAACTCACAGGAAGAATCCCTCCGAGGATTCACGGAGGTTAAATTAAATCACCCCGTACAAACAGACCCTAACCGGCCAGAATATTAATCGAGTTGGACGGAGGCAACCGGATCAGGATCTACCGGTCACCTTGGGGTTTTGGGTTTAGGGACTAGTCGGGTCACAATCCCCCGTGCTCCCTAATCCGGTAGATCAGAACGTCTTTGTCGTTGTAGCGTCAATTGGTGTTCAGTTTGGATTTAGACGTGTCTTCACACTTCACAGAATCTCCGTGGAACGTTACCCGGAAGGTGGACCATTTTACTAGGTTGTATAAGTAAAATTGTGATGTTTTTGGTCTTCTCGGTCTGGTAACTCACGACACACCTCAGAGGGGTTTCCCCGGATTTAGATAAGTGGAGGGGTTAGACCACTGCTCCCGTTGATTAACGTTGTCGAACCCTGTTCTCCAATATTTTTGTTTTTAGCAATTAATTAGGAGTAAAATAGCTGATTTAGCAAGTAGGAATAAAAAACCGGCCTGCTTAACCCGGTTCGTAGATAGTACTTTTGTGATAGGATTCTTCCGGCTAACCTTAGGGGATTCTAAAGCTTACCGGATACCCGGGTTGATACCCGGCCGATACCCCGAGATGCCCGGATGGGCGGTTCTCCTACGGGTTGATGACTGGGGCCGCCGGTCGACCCGGAGAAAGGGCCGGAAAACTCGCGGGCGCCCGACATAATCACCGGCGGCTCAATGATGACCGGGGTACTTCCCGGTGTACGTCTCGAGCGCTGGGTGATGATGTCTCGGAAGGAGAGTTCGGTTTGTTGTTATTAGGAGCCGCCGCCTCCATTCTCGGCCATTCCGATCCGCGCGTTTTGAGAGATAGAGCGAGTTTGAGAGCTCGGCGATCCGAGGGTGTTGGAAAAGCGAGTTTGGAGAGATTAGGGTTTCGGAAGTAGGGTTTCTACCGGAATCATCCGGGAAGCGGGGAGAGAATAGTTCCGGCGACTACGGGAGACCGGAGCAATGCCGAAGAGGAGGGAGGTGGCCCCGTGGCGATCTGGGGATGCCGATTCCCCTCAAGTCGGTGAAGCCGCAGTGCCGAGCCGCCACCGCACGCGAGGCGGAGGCGAGGATGACCTCCTCCGGATGGGGTGCGCCGGGGTCGACGATGCCCGTGGGACTGGCGGACTGTGCCATCATCGAGAGACCGTCACCCACCGCTTCCCGAGATGTATATGACACACACCCGCGGGGGAAGACGGATAATCGGGGACCTCGCCATTGGAGGGCGACTTACAAATTCCCGGACTCCCGATCGCTACACATCAAGAAGAAGGGCGACGACGGATTGAGGAACCGGTTCCGCAAGGGGCCAACGGAGAAAGACGGGTTCAAACCGGAGGATCGCAAGGACCCCGGGTGACGCGCCTCCTCCGGTTTCTCCTCCCCATAATCGCCCGGACAAGCCGACCACCGCACCGTGAAGGCGATGAAGGCTATTTTGGGGAATTACGATGGACGGATGCAGGTCGGGTGGCACCACATCATCGGCCGAGGTGGTACAAATGGGAGGTGATGAAGATTGGGAATCGAAGGGTGCCCACCTGCCCCCTACATCTTCCACTCTACCAACGGCACGGCATCCTCACCGACCGGGAGATATTCTACGGCACGAGAAGCACGACCTCCCATCCGGAGATCCGCAGGACCAACCTCTTCCGAGTCCGGGAGGAGATGGAGCAAGTCCGGGCTACCGACTGGAGGGGTCACGGAAACTGCCACTCGACAGGCCAGAGCGGTGGGGCCCAGCCAAGCCGGACCCAGCACAGCACCCCGGGTGGCCACCCAGGGAGAAAGAAGTAGCCGGGTGAACCCCACCCGGAATTCTCAGACAATGCCCTCCCTGTTCATGCCGAATGCAGAGGAGGAAGAGGAAGAAGAAGAAGAGATCGTCCCCCTCATCCGGAGGACAAGAGCCCAGCAGCGAAGGGCTGAGGAGATAGCTGAGGCGGGTGGAGACCAATCCGCGGAGGAGGAGGGCCAGAGCGAGGATGACGAGGAAGAGGAGGAAGAGGAAGCCCCACCTCGACAGGCAAGACCATCCCGAGGGGTGAGGAGGAAGGATACGACCGGCTTTGGGAGAAGACGTTCTCCCGTCCGAATCCCACCCCGGTGATACAGAGGTCCCGAATGAGGAGGTGGTGGGCGGAGGCTATTGCGGAGGTGCCTCCACCCGAACAGAGGCCCCCGGAGGGAGAGTACCCAACTCAAGCGCAAGGCCAAGAAGAGGAAGAGGTCGGCGAGTCCGGTGGCGGCCCGAGGGCCGTCGAGGAGGAGCGTGCCCCAAGTCCGGACCCCTCACCGAGCGCGGTGATCCGGCTCCGCCCCGATAGCGAGAGCCGATCCCGGGAGAGCCACCCAAGGTGAAGAGGAGGTCGCTCATTGCAGAAGAAGAGAACACCGAGGAGAGGGCCATACCTCCCGATGGAGCTACGGAGCAGCAGGAGTGACCCCGCCCGGCCACTCAAAGATCGGTGGCGGCCCGAGTCATCCCGAGAGGACTTGTGACCCCGGGACGGGGCAACACCACCCCGGTGCTCCCCGCCCCTACTACCGGATACCCGGCGAGGGTATCCTCCACCCCATCCGGTGGCCATGGAAGAGGTAGATAGGGAGAATGAACAATTGTTCACCTCCGGCGCGACTCGAGCGGGTTTTCAGACCCCAACGTGGAGAGGTACCCGGAGTTGGCCGAGGAGATGCAATGGGAAACGGCCAAGGCGAGGAGGGAGAAGGTAGAGTGGTGTCAAGGCCCGGCCAAAGGAGAAGGCATCCGTGGGAGTCAGTGTGGATCGGACTCCTCGGACACGGAGGCACATCCGGAGGTGGAAGCCCTCGGGAGGGTTGTGGAGGAGCAGGAGGCCGCACTCCGCAGGTTGCGAACATTGATCGGACGGTCCGCACTCCATCTTGAAGGTGCCGCAACCGGATGCAGAGGCTCAAACGAAGGCGGCCTTCTATGATGCTCGGATTGGGATCGGTGAATCACCCCAATCCCCGGAGAGCGCTCGGGGAGGCACGCAACCGGCATCAACCAAAGGTGCCTAAAGAGTTCCGGACTCTTACGGGTAGGTTGTTGGGGCCCCCCCACGTGGAGATTCGGGAAGCCCTCCCGGAAGGGGAGGTAATCGCACCCGCAGGTGCCCACGGAGGGGCGGTGCCCATGGAGGTGGAAGGAGTATCCCCGCCCGTTTGAGAGGAGCAGAGGATCCCGATCGATGGTGGCGTTCCGGAGGACGGGGGAGGAGAACAAGCCGCAACTCCCCTCGGGAGATGATACCCGGGTGAGATAGGACTACCCGGTCCCTCCGAGGTGGAGCAGGTGGTGGAAGGGGAGGTGAACCCCTCTCAACAACCGGATGAGATCCTCGGTTGACGGTGCCACGGGAGAAGGTCGGGACCTCCCGAGCGGATCGAGGAAGTAGCGGCTCACCCGGAGGCCCAAGACAACGAGGTCGGAGATCCGGGTGAACAGGTCATCGGGATGAACCCGTGGCCCCGCAGAACAGCGGGGAGGAGCCCGTGGTTCCGCATGAAGAAGAGGAAGTCCATCCCGCGCCCCCTCCCTCAAAGTTGAAGGCACTCCGGGACAGGTGGAAGAATCGGAAGACACAGTAAAACCCGAGGTTTTACTTCTACACTCGGGGTGATCAGGGAGGCAGATTCCTCCCCGCGAGTTGGCAGGCACTTTCAGGAGGAATACCCCGCCGTCAACCCCCTCGAGCCGCCCCGCGCCGCCGAAAGAAGATTAGTTAGTCATTAGTTAGGTTAGAAGTAGCTAGAAATAGTAGATGCCCTTTTGGCCACTCACCCGGAAATCTCGGAGACCCGGGAATTCCGGATCTGATAGGGTTTCCGGAAATCCGGAACCTTCGTATTTTACCGAAGGCTCTGCGGAGTCCTTCGGGTCTTTCCTGCGATCCACCCCCCTGTGAGTAAAGGCTCAATTTTGCATCTAAACTTTGCGTCCTTGCTGTGTGTGTGCATGCGAGTGATTTGCTTGGTCTTTTGTGCAAGGTGAGGTTTGGAAACCGGTAGTGGATACGAGGAAGTCCCTTGTTGGTCGGTAGTCACGAGTCCGAGATATCCGAGAGGGGAATAACCGGAGGGTGACACCGTCGAAGAGGTCCTAGTGAGAGGAGTCCGAACGTCCCCGGGAGGAGTTGTAGCAAGTGCCCAAGGGAGGGGAGGTCGTGACTCTAACCGGATCGGACAGAGAGCCGGGATTGGTGAGTAAAGCCACCCGCAGACCCACCCCGGATGGGATATTCGGGTGAGGAAAGTCCACGAAGGGAGTAGCCCCCAATCCCGGACACCAGCTAACCACCGGGGTGCGTAGTAGGAAATCTTGTGGGCCGAGTAGTGGGATGCTACTCACTGCAGACCGGATCACAAGTTGTGTCGCTCAGGAAGAAGGAGAGAACCGGACAGCCGCCGGTGTGACCTACCGTTTGAGGGAATTTATCAAGTGGTAGCGGCAGTTGTAAGGGAGGAACCCCAGAGAGAGAGAAGGAGAGAGAGATACAAGTATAGGTGAAATTCCAGTCACCCTAATCAACCGGAGGAGAGTGCCCCTTCCGTACTCTACTGAAAACTCACAGGAAGAACCCCTCCGAGGATTCACGGAGGTTAAATTAAATCACCCCGCACGAACAGGCCCTAACCGGCCAGAATATTAATCGAGTTGTAAGGAAGGCAACCGGATCAGAATCTACCGGTCACCCTGGGGTTTTGGGTTTAAGTATTAGTTGGGTCTTAATTCCCGAGTTCCCTAATCCGGTAGATTAGAACGTTTTCTGTCGTTGTAGCGTCCATAGGTTGTTGGTCCGGATTTCATTTGGTCTTCACACTTCACAGAATCTCCGTGGAACGTTACCCGGAAGGCGAACCATTTTGCTTGGTTGCATAAGTAAAATTGTGCTGTTTTTGGTCTTCTCGGTCTGGTAACTCAGCTCGTCAGCACGAAGTCGCAAGTGCGAGTCGGACTGAACGAGGGGGAGGCCTGCTGAGGAATACCAGCAAGTTGCTTCATGACTCAAGGGCAAACCAGCGAACCGGACTCACGACGTGTTACCCGGTCTGCGAGAAGGAGTACCATTCCGGTAGTTACCCCAACTATCCAAGCACGAGAGGTTCCGTACGGCCTAGAAGAAACGCTATACGCCGCTCCACCGGAAGAGGTTGTTGTTCCTGTGAGGGAGTGGAACGTACCAGCCCCTCCACCGGGTGTGGAGATACTAGTTGCACCGGAGGAAAGGAGGCCAAACCCCATGGAGGCTCCTGCCGGTCAAAGGAGAGCTGCCCCACTCACTCGCCTGAAGTATAATCGCTTCCAAGGAGATGGTAGCAAGGACGTGGACGACTGGTTGCAAGAATTCACCACCACGGCGAACGCCAACCAGGAAGATCCGGAGTCCCGGTTGAGAGTCTTCTCCGGAATGATGAAGGGGGAAGCACTCAAGTGGTTCATGGATGTTCCGGATGAGGTGCGCGAGAACTGGGAGGAGCTCACAGCATTGTTCCTTCACACCTTCCGTGAATCGGGAGGAGAGGCCAGAGCCCTGGGCCGGTTGAGCGAGATCACCAAGAAGAGGTCTGAGAACATCCGGCAGACAGGATGAGGGTTAAGTCCCTCATGAATAAGGTCACAACGGACATTGCTCCGATTGTAGCCCTTCAGTGGTACATAGCCGGTCTCCCGAATGAGATGGCCTTCCAGATCCGGAGGACCAAACCGGTTACACTCCGAGCGGCGATGGAGGCTGCTCAGGATTACGAGGATTCGGCCCTATCTCTGCGTGACCCGAAGAAGGAAAAAAATAAGAAGCAGCGCGAGAAGGACCGCAAGAAAAAGAAAGAGGAAACGGAGTCGGACAGCTCGGAGGATGACAGTGCTGCTGAGAAGGAGTCCGAGGAGGATGGCGATCCGGATAGCGAGTCGGACCCCTCGAAGAGGTCCGGCAGCAACAAGGCCGCGAAATCCGGTAAAGAGAAGGCGACCATCAAGATCAAGGTCGAACCGGAAGACAACATGAAGCTCCTCCTGGACGAACTCCGCGCCATCAAAGTCAACCTCACGGAGAACCGGCCATCCCGGAAACTGCCCTCAAGTACCAGGTCGAACGTGTGGTGTTCACGCTGCCGTGAGCCCGGCCATTTCGCTTCGGACTGCCCCCACGCAAAAGCGAAGAAGCCTGTCCATTTCGTGGAGGCAGAGACCGGAGTGGAGTACACCATGCGGATGATGATGATTATGCGGATGGTGATGTCCAAAGACATCTACCAAGTCCAAACCGATTTACGGAAGAGGAAGGGGAACCCCCTCGACCGAAACGGCAACCCAGCAGATCCGGTCATGGGCGGGGAGCTAGTTCCAACGGCCCACCCGGGATCAGCGGAGTTCTGACTACTGGACAATGTCCAGTGCTACGGTGTGACAAAGATGGTCATTATGCGACCGGGTGCTTCAACGAGCCTCTGCAAGGTAACGGAGTTGCTGCAAATCCTACCTTGTCAAAACGTGGGGAGCATGGCCATAGGGAGACGAGTTGTCCAAAACCTCCTCGACGTAAGATTGCACCGAAGATGGTGGTGGAGCCACCGGGAGATGACTGCGCTGAACTACGCGCACACCGCCGGGTAGACAATCCGCCCAAATGATGCCGGGGAGGTGGAACGCCGGACGTGGGGGAGGTTGTTGTGAACAAGGTCTCCACCCCAGCTCCACCAAAGGCAATACGGACTCCGGTAGTCGGCGGAAGAAGAAGAATACCAGGGCGGCCCGAAACGCAGCAGTGATAGTCGGGCGGTTACTCCGAGGAGGTAAACCGGAGTAGTCGGCCACGATAGAACCACCCCGGTAGAAGCAAAGAAAGGGGTGGAGTACGATAGGTTAGAAATAGACATAATCGATGAAGTCAGGAACTCCTTGTCAAGGAGGACCAAACCGAGGCGAAGAAAGTCCGGTTTGTGGACAATCCGGTGATATTGAAACCGGGACCCAAGGCAAGGGTGGATGAGTACGACATCCTGCGGGGCGTCAAGGATCGGTAGCGCGAACGTCACAATCGGTCAACTACTCCACGACAACGTCGATTACGAAGGTTATCCGGGAGGCTTGGATACGAGAGAAGGAAGAAGAGGTACAAGCTTCCGGCGGTGGCGGTAAATTTTTTGCCCTCGAGGATTACGGAGCCCCGAAATTACAGATTGAAGTTGATGGTCGCAATATCCATAACGTTCCGGTAGATGGCGGATCCGGGGTTAACTCATCATTTGGAGGATACGGCATACGACCTCGGTTACACGACCTTGGAGAGAACCGGCCTGGTGCTACGGATGGCGAGACCAATCTCGAGTAGTTCCGGTCGGCCTTCTCTCTCGATCCCATCCCGTGTGGGAAAGCGGACCTATTTTTGAACTACGTGGTGATCCGGGTTGACGAGGGAAGACCCTTCCGAATCTTCGCTTGGACGACCATGGCTCTATCTCGGCCAAGGTAGTGGTAGACCGGGAGAGAAGGAATTCCGGGTTGGGAGACCCCGTCCGGATTCCTTGGAAACACGTCGCTCACGAAGGAGAAACCAGCAGTACCACCGAGGATTACACCTCGGATTGGTCGGAGTCGAACCGGAGTCCCGGGCGTGCTACCCGGGTCGAGGAGTTTACCGGATTGGTGGAGAAGGACTTGAATTCCCGCAGCAAGTCCCGGAGGAAGCACCCCTCCGCAGCTTGGACCCACTCCGGGAAGGGAAGACCGATGTGGAGGACCGTTCTCGGGCGAATCATGTACCGCACTCACGGAGAAGTGGGTACGCCAACAAATCGACTAACCCGGATACCCAACCTTTACGAATGGGAGGGGGAGTCACTTGTCATGGGGGCGTTGGATCCGGATCCGAGAGGAGAAAGGACCGAGAGGATCAAGAACGTGGTCTCACCCAAGGACTACGAGGAGATGGAAGTTCGGACAGGACGAAAGTTCTACGTGGGGAAGACGTTGACCGCGGAGGAAAAGGAGGAATGCCGCCAACTGCTGGCGGAATATTCCGACGTGTTCGCCCGACTCGGCCGACTTGAGGGGAATCCTTCCCACCGGGAGAGCATGAAATCGATTTGATCGATGGAGCCGTTCCGGTCAGACAACGTCAGTACCGACTAAACCCGAAGTACTCGCTGATGGTGAAGGAGGAGATAGATCGGTTGCTGGATGCAGGGTTCATCTACCCGGTCAACAACTCGGAATGGGTTTCTCCGATAGTGGTTGTTCCGAAGAAAACCGGAGCAGATGGGAAAGTGAAGATCCGCGTCTGCCAGGATTTCCGGAAGTTGAATGCGGCCACCAAGAAGGACTACTACCCCCTACCCTTCACCGATGTCATTCTTGATCATGTAGCCGGTCGGGAACTGTACAGCTTCCTCGACGGATTCTCGGGTTACAACCAAGTGTCAATCCGGGCTAGCGATCAGCTGAAGACCACCTTCACGACGGAATGGGGAACCTACGCGTTCAACCGGATGCCTTTCGGACTTTGTAACGCCCCGGGCACCTTCCAGAGGCTCATGATTGACATCTTTAAAGATTTCCTTCGACATTTCTTGGAAGTCTTTATCGATGACTTCGCGGTGTTTGGAGAACGGAAGAGCCACCTTTCCCACCTTCGCCAAACCTTCCAGCGCTGCAGAGAGACGGACCTCAAACTGCATCCCGGTAAATGCTTCTTTGGCATGGAAACCGGGTTGCTGTTAGGACACGTTGTTAGTCGGCAAGGGTTGCAAGTGGACACAGATAAGGTTAAGGTAATCCTGACCCTATCCCCACCCCGGACGGTGCGGGAAGTTCGAGGATTCTCGGCCGTGGTGTCGGGTACTACCGAGATTCATCGGCAGCTATGCCAGGAGGGCGTCCCCTCTGACGGAGTTGCTGAAGAACAACGAGCCGTTCGTGTGGACATCCGAACGGCAGGCTGCGTTCGAGGATCTGAAGAAGCAGTTGGTCCGTGCTCCAATCCTCTCCCCACCGGATTGGAAGAAGGAGTTTAATGTGACCATTGATGCGTCCGGATGGTGCCTAGGGGCCATCTTGTGGCAAGCGGACGACCAAGGGCGGGAGAACCCGATTTACTACGCTAGCAGGCAGATGAGCTCCGCGGAGCGCAATTACACCACCACAGAGAGGGAAGCGTTAGCAGTGGTGTACTCCTGCAAGAAGTTCCGGCATTACCTCCTCGGTTACAAAGTCGTGTTCCATACGGACCATGACTCCCTGAAGTACCTTGTTAACAAGGCTGACCTGTCCGGGAGGATTGCCCGATGGATCCTACTCCTCCAGGAATTTGATTACGAAGTGAAGGTGAAATCCGGGAAAGCCAATTCCAATGCGGATTACCTCTCCCGGATGCGCGGGGACAAAGCTTTTGAGGATGTACCGAGCCTCTTTCCGGACGAGTTTTCGGAAGGGAACCCGGTTCCCTCCACAGGAGTGTTCCACATTGAACAGGCACCCGTTTCGGACTATCAGGACATCAGGGATTTTCTGAACACGGGGGAGTATCCGGAAGGCATGTCGAGGGATCAGAAGAGCGTGTTCCAGTACAAAATGGCACCCTACACCCTCCTATCCGGGATCCTCTTCCGGATGGGACCTGATGATGTCATCCGACGCTGCTTGGAGCCTGACGAACGTAAACCGGTGATGGAGGCACTTCACGCAGCGGTCGGGAGGACACCTCGCAGCGGCGAGCGCGGTGAACCGGATCAAAAGTGCTGGTTATTGGTGGCCCTACATCATCCGTGATGTGAAGAAGTACGTCCGGAGAGTTGTGACGAGTGCAGCGGACGGTGCCCCCGCAGATTTAAGCACCACCGCCATCGACCCCCATCATCCCCTTAGCCCCTTTTGTCAAATGGGGATTGACTTCATTGGTCCGGTCAATCCGGTCAAGAGTGATCGGAAGAGGTACATAATCCTCGGCTACGGATTATGCCACCAAATGGGTAGAGGCCGGGCTACAAGAGGAAACGACGCACGAGTAGCGGCCGGTTCCTTTTCGAAGAGATCATGATGCGTTTGGTACCCCCTGGAGTTGGTGAGTGACCGGGGAAAGCACTTCATCAACGACATTGTGGATGATCTGACCAAGAGGTATGCCATCAAACACCGGAAGACGACTCCGTATAACCCGAAGGCTAACGGTCTTACGGAGCGGTCCAACGGAATTGTTGGCAAAATCCTCAGCAAAATGGTGTCGGCACACAAGACGGATTGGGATCGCAAGCTGCCATCCGCCATACATGCCTACAACACCTCGGAGAAGACCACCACCGGGAAGACCCCGTTCTTCATGGTGTTCGGACAAGAATGCATCCACGGCATCGAGCTCAACATCGAGTCTCACCGGGTAATAGCAATCCGGATGGGGGAAAGAGTGGAAGATGACACCCCCCGCCTGATGGCCATTGACAACTTGGAGGAGCTGAGGGAGGAGGCCATTGAGAAAAACCGGGTAGAGCAAGAGAACCGAAAGGTAATCTATGACCGACGCCTTCCCCGGGATCATGGAATCCGAACCGAGACGCGGGTCCTACTGTACGACAGCCGGTTCATGGACTTCCCCGGAAAACTCCACACCCGGTGGATCGGACCTTACAAGGTCACGGAGGTCTTCGCCAATGGGTCATTACAGCTTGAGGATTTGCAAGGTAACCCCCTACCAACCCGAACGAATGGATCTCGAGTGAAAAGGTACTACCCCGAATCAATTTCGGAGGCAGACACCGGTTCCGAACCGGAGGATGCCTCTACTGATGATTCGATTAAAGGCAATCATGTTGGAGGGGACGAATGGGTTGCGGGGACGCTCACATTTAAGAAAGGGTAATGTCGAACCCTGTTCTCCAATATTTTTGTTTTTAGCAATTAATTAGGAGTAAAATAGCTGATTTAGCAAGTAGGAATAAAAAACCGGCCTGCTTAACCCGGTTCGTAGATAGTACTTTTGTGATAGGATTCTTCCGGCTAACCTTAGGGGATTCTAAAGCTTACCGGATACCGGGTTGATACCCGGCCGATACCCGAGATGCCCGGATGGGCGGTTCTCCTACCGGGTTGATGATCGGGGGCCGCCGGTCGACCGGAGAAAGGGCGGAAAACTTCGCGGGCGCGCCGACATAATCACGGCGGCTCAATGATGACCGGGTACTTCCCGGTGTACGTCTCGAGCTACTGGGTGTGATGTCTCGGAAGGGAGAGTTCCGGTTTGTTGTTATTAGGAGCCGCCGCCTCCATTCTCAGCCATTCCAGTCCGCGCGTTTTGAGAGATAGAGCGAGTTTGAGAGCTCAGCGATCCGAGGGTGTTGGAAAAGCAGAGTTTGGAGAGATTAGGGTTTCTGGAAGTAGGGTTTCTACCGGAATCAGTCCGGGAAAGCAGGGAGAGAATAGTTCCGGCGACTACAGGAGACCGGAGCAATGCCGAAGAGGAGGGAGGTGGCCCCGTGGCGGACCGGGATGCCGATTCCCCTCAAGTCGGTGAAGCCGCAGTGCCCGAGCCGCCACCGCACAAAGCGGAGGCGAGGATGACCTCCTCCGGATGGGGTGCGCCGGGCTGTACGATGCCCCGTGGGACCTGGCGGACCAGGCCATCATCGAGGAGACCGTCACCCACCGCTTCCCCGAGATGTATGTGACACACCCCCTGAGGGGGAAGACGGATAATCGGGACCTCGCCATTGAGGGCGACTTACAAATTCCCGGACTCCCGATCGGCTACATCAAGAAGAAGGGCGACGACGGATTGAGGAACCGGTTCCGCAAGGGGCCAACGGAGAAAGACGGGTTCAAACCGGAGGACTGCAAGGACCCCCGGGTGACGCGCCTCCTCCGGTTTCTCCTCCCCATACTCAGCCCGGACAAGCCGACCACCTGCACCGTGAAGCTGATGAAGGCTATTTTGGGGAATTACGATGGACGGATGCAGGTCGGGTGGCACCACATCATCAGCGAGGTGGTACAGCGGGAGGTGATGAAGATTGGGAATCAGAAGGGGTGCCCACTGGCCCCCTACATCTTCCACCTCTACCAACGGCACGGCATCCTCACCGACCGGGAGATATTCTACTGGCACGAGAAGCACGACCTCCCATCCGGAGATCCGCAGGGACCAACCTCTTCCGAGTCCGGGGAGGAGATGGAGCAAGTCCGGGCTACCGACCTGGAGGGGTCACCGGAACCTGCCACTCGACAGGCCAGAGCGGTGGGGCCCAGCCAAGCCGGACCCAGCACAGCACCCCGGGTGGCCACCCAGGGAGAAAGAAGTAGCCGGGTGAACCCCACCCGGAATTCTCAGACAATGCCCTCCCTGTTCATGCCGAATGCAGAGGAGGAAGAGGAAGAAGAAGAAGAGATCGTCCCCCTCATCCGGAGGACAAGAGCCCAGCAGCGAAGGGCTGAGGAGATAGCTGAGGCGGGTGGAGACCAATCCGCGGAGGAGGAGGGCCAGAGCGAGGATGACGAGGAAGAGGAGGAAGAGGAAGCCCCACCTCGACAGGCAAGACCATCCCGAGGGGTGAGGAGGAAGGATACGACCGGCTTTGGGAGAAGACGTTCTCCCGTCCGAATCCCACCCCCGGTGATACAGGAGGTCCCGAATGAGGAGGTGGCTGCGGCAGAGGCTATTGCAGAGGTGCCTCCACCCGAACAGAGGCCCCCAGGAGGGAGAGTACCCAACCTGAAGCGCAAGGCCAAGAAGAGGAAGAGGTCAGCGAGTCCGGTGGCACAGCCGAGGGCCGTCGAGGAGGAGCGTGCCCCAAGTCCGGACCCCTCACCGAGGCGAGATCCGGCTCGCCCGATAGCGAGCCGATCCCGGAGAGCCGCCCAAAGGTGAAGAGGAGGTCGCTCATTGCGAGAGGAAGAGAACACCCGGAGAGGCCATACCTCCCGACTGGAGCTACCGGGAGCAGAGGAGTGACCCCGCCCGGCCACTCCAAAGATCGGTGGCGGCCCGAGTCATCCCACGAGGACTTGTGACCCCGGGACGGGCAACACCACCACCCGGTGCTCCCCGCCCCTACTACCGGATACCCGGCCGAGGGTATCCTCCACCCCATCCGGTGGCCATGGAAGAGGTAGATAGGGAGAATGAACAATTGTTCACCTCCCGGGCGCGACTCGAGCGGGTTTTCCGGACCCCAACGTGGAGAGGTACCCGGAGTTGGCCGAGGAGATGCGGCGGGAAACGGCCAAGCCGAGGAGGGAGAAGGTAGAGTCAGTGCCAAGGCCCGGCCAAAGGAGAAGGCATCCGTGGGAGTCCGGTGTGGATCGGACTCCTCGGACACGGAGGCACATCCGGAGGTGGAAGCCCTCGGGAGGTTGTGGAGGAGCGAGGGAGGCCGCACTCCAGAGGTTGCGAGAACATTGATCGGGACGGCCGCACTCCATCTTGAAGGTGCTGCAACCGGATGCGAGAGGCTCAAACGAAGGCGGCCTTCTATGATGCTCGGATTGGGATCGGTGAATCACCCCAATCCTCGGAGCCGCTCAGAGGCACGCAACCGGCATCAACCGAGTGCCTAAAAGAGTTCCGGACTCTTACGGGTAGGTTGTTGGGGCCCTCCCCACGTGGAGATTCGGGAAGCCCTCCCGGAAGGGGAGGTAATCGCACCGCAGGTGTGCACGGAGGGGCCGGTGCCCATGGAGGTGGAAGGAGTATCCCCGCCCGTTTCGAGGAGCAGAGGATCCCGATCGATGGTGGCGTTCCGGAGGACAGGGAGGGAGAACAAGCTGCAACTCCCCCTCGGGGAGATGATACCCCGGGTGAGATAGGACTACCCGGTCCCTCCGAGGTGGAGCAGGTGGTGGAAGGGGAGGTGAACCCCTCTCAACAACCGGATGAGATCCTGGTTGACGGTGCCACAGGAGAAGGGTCAGGACCTCCCGAGCAGATCGAGGAAGTAGGCTCACCCGGAGGCCCAAGACAACGAGGTCGGAGATCCGGGTGAACAGGGTCATCAGGATGAACCCGTGGCCCCGCAGGAACAGCAGGAGGAGCCCGTGGTTCCGCATGAAGAAGAGGAAGTCCATCCCGCGCCCCCTCCCTCAAAGTTGAAGGCACTCCGGGACAGGTGGAAGAATCGGAAGACACAGTAAAACCCGAGGTTTTACTTCTACACTCGGGGTGATCAGGGAGGCAGATTCCTCCCCGCGAGTTGGCAGGCACTTTCAGGAGGAATACCCCGCCGTCAACCCCCTCGAGCCGCCCCGCGCCGCCGAAAGAAGATTAGTTAGTCATTAGTTAGGTTAGAAGTAGCTAGAAATAGTAGATGCCCTTTTGGCCACTCACCCGGAAATCTCGGAGACCCGGGAATTCCGGATCTGATAGGGTTTCCGGGAAATCCGGAACCTTCTGTACTTACCGAAGGCTCTGCGGAGTCCTTCGGGTCTTTCCTGCGATCCACCCCCCCTGTGAGTAAAGGCTCAATTTTGCATCTAAACTTTGCGTCCTTGCTGTGTGTGTGCATGCGAGTGATTTGCTTGGTCTTTTGTGCAAGGTGAGGTTTGGAAACCGGTAGTGGATACAGGAAGTCCCTTGTTGGTCTGGTAGTCACGAGTCCGAGATATCCGAGAGGGGAATAACCGGAGGGGTGACACCGTCAGTAAGAGGTCCTAGTGAGAGGAGTCCGAACGTCCTGGAGGAGTTGTAGCAAGTGCCCAAGGGAGGGGAGGTCGTGACTCTAACCGGATCGGGACAGAGAGCCGGGATTGGTGAGTAAAGCCACCCCGTGGACCCACCCCGGATGGGATATTCGGGTGAGGAAAGTCCACGAAGGGTAGCCCCCAATCCCGGACACCGACCTAACCACCGGGTGCGTAGTAGGAAATCTTGTGGGCCGAGTAGTGGGATGCTACTCACTGCAGACCGGATCACAAGTTGTGTCGCTCGGGAAGAAGGAGAGAACCGGACGGCCGCCGGTGTGACCTACCGTTTGAGGGAATTTATCAAGTGGTAGCGGCGATTTAAGGGAGGAACCCCAGAGAGAGAGAAGGAGAGAGAGATATAAGTATAGGTGAAATTCCAGTCACCCTAATCAACCGGAGGAGAGTGCCCCTTCCGTACTCTCACGAAAACTCACGGGGAAGAACCCCTCCGAGGATTCACGGAGGTTAAATTAAATCACCCCTTGCACGAACAGGCCCTAACCGCCAGAATATTAATCGAGTTGTAAGGAAGGCAACCGGATCGAGAATCTACCGGTCACCCAGGGTTTTGGGTTTAAGTATTAGTTGGGTCTTAATTCCCGAGTTCCCTAATCCGGTAGATTAGAACGTTTTTCTGTCGTTGTAGCGTCCATAGGTTGTTGGTCCGGATTTCATTTGGTCTTCACACGAGAATCTCCGTGGAACGTTACCGGAAGGCGAACCATTTTGCTTGGTTGCATAAGTAAAATTGTGCTGTTTTTGGTCTTCTCGGTCTGGTAACTCACGACAAACGTGACCGGAAAGGTCACCAAGACATTCTCTCTCCTTACCCTGTTAGGAACTTCCCTTATACTTCCCTCTACGCCCGGACTCTAGATCCACGCGCATGTCACAAAGGTCGGTATCCGGTTCTCCTATGGTCCGGTTATCAAAACTCACTACCCGGGTAGTGGATTGCGGGTTACTGGACTGGGAGGTGGTGCGACTGACCCGGAGTTCACCACTATCACCTAAACACTAACTTGACCTACCCGGACTTCAAGAATCCAGGGGGACTCAACCGAGTGCGGCCTCGGGAGTCGGTTAAGCGGCGCAGAATCCCTTCCCGGCCGCCGTAATCTCGAATCTTTGCACGGATAGGCCGAATCGGTGCCCTCGTGAGAAGTGCCGTTCATCGGCCGCACTCCTCTCTGTCGGCTTCTCTACTCTCCTCACTACTCTCCGCTCAAAGACGGAACCGTTACCTCTTGCCCGGACAAAGAAGGGTCCTCGAACTCGCAAACACCCCGAGGCCAGACAAGACAGCAAACAAGAAAGTTTGCACAAACCCACACCCACACACACACACGAGGGAAAATGAGAAAGAGGCGTACTTGCCTTTGGATTAGGGTATTGCAAAATCACAAAAGACCCCGAGGGAGTATCCTTCCTCGACTATGTAGCGGATCCTCCCGACATTCCGAGAAGAGGACAAAACCCCATACCAGGGAATCTTTCTAAATCTAACCTCTGACACCCTAACGCCGTCATTCCCCTACTCGCAATAAAGGCATACAAATCTAACCTAACCCTCCCGGTCAGATGTATCCGCCAACACCCATCTCGGTCCTAGTTCTTCCTGTCACGCTCCTCCGACCTCGCAGCCTCGCGATCTCGGGCGCCGACCTCGGCATTCCCAACCCGGGTTGGGAATTGACCTCCTCTTCTTCGTTCCCGGCCTCCTGGAGTGTTGGGGCGGTATCTTCACTCCCAAGGATCTCAGTGTCTCCTGAAGGCATCGGGGCTGAGGTGTCCGGGAGTGACTCCCCGATCTCCGGGACCTCGATCAAGTCCTCGGGGATGAGGGGGATGATCTCCGCGGGCAGTGCCTTCTCGGGGAGGGCCCCGTGGTCAGAAGGCTCCGATGGGGACGATCAATCCGGGCGGGGGTGTCTGCGGCCTCTCTACGCCTAGTCCGGGTTGCCGGTATCGGTTTCCCCTTCCGGTCTGGTTGGATCGTGGCCTCCGTGGCGAGGATAGGACTCTATTGTCGGGGTCCACGGTCCGGTCCGGGAATGGGAGAGGATTCCTTACCCGGTATCCTCCTCTGCTGTTCGAGAAACCTCCTCCACTGCCCGGGAAATACCCCCCTTGACTACCCGGGAAACCTCTTCTTCGACTGGGGGCATGCCCTCAAGGCTCGCCTCAGCACTCTCCGGAATGTCCTTGCCGAGGGGTGCAAAGACCTGTCTCTCCGGGGTCTTCTCCGGCTCAAGTTCGTGGGGGGCCGGCTCCTCCATAGCTACGGGGTCGGGCAGACTCCTCTTCCTCTGCCGGGCGGCCTCCACCGACTCGGATGCTACCCGGGTAGGAGGGTTTTCCACTACCTCCGGTGGGGTGCTTCTCCGGGAAAAGCCTTAGCCATTTCCCGATGAGGGCCCTCATCTCGGGAGGGCTCCTTCCATCCTCTCTGCGGCCTTCTTCATGTATGCCGCCATCCGGGTTGGGAGGTCCGATCCCGATGCTCGGAATTGGGCGTCGGCGGTGAGCTTTGTTTGTGCCTCTCCGGGTGCATACAGGAATCTCCCCGAGCCCGAAAAGGTCTTTGTCGAGTGTACCCCTGCTTTGCTTAGGCAGTTCCTCCTCCAATCGCTGAATTTCCGGGCTTGCCGAAGGATGATGAGGACCCCTCGTTGCTCTTGGCCCGGGCCGCATTCTCTGGACTAGCTCCCGCACCATGTCGGGTACCGCTCCACTGGCGATCCGGAGAGCCACCGATATCCCGCGCAAGGCCTTCTGCATTTGCAGATGCTCCTGCGTGCATACGTGCAAAGCGTGGGCGATCGGTTGCAAGGGGTGTTCCTCCGTTATCCGGAATGGGGGTACCGGGAGGTGTAGGTCGATCTCCTGCCTCCGCGGGGTGAAATCCTCCCACCCGGGTAACCGGTCGGTGTTGCCCGGCTGGGGGAGGCTAGCTCGTTTGTGATTTTCGTTAATGTTTTTTTGCAGTTTTGTGAAGTTTGTGCAGCACCTTTGACGAGGGGGGTTGGTCGTTTTGGCTGAAGAGCCCCCGTGTTGTTTTTCTCGGGCAAAGTCAAGCCCTGTTGTTGAGATTGGTTGATTGAATTCGAGCCCCCGAGGCAGCAGCTGTTGGCACGATGGCACGCCCCTTCTCACGTCGCAGTAGAGCTGGCTTGACTTCGAGCCCCCCGGGATGCAGCATGTGGAACCAAGGCAGAGCCCTTGAATCCTCTCAGTTAAGCTTGCTCGGACTCGAGCCCCCGGGGGAAGCAGATTTTGGCACCAACGCACAGCCCTTCATTCCTCTCAGTGGAAGTGAAGCATGACCGAAGGGGCCCTGCTGTGAGCTTGTTTGGTCCTGGTGATGGTTTTTGCGGGGAAGTGGAGCCCTGCCTGCCAGCCTTTCGTCCACGCAAGGCTGGGGGAGGCTAGCTCGTTTGTGATTTTCAATCTTTCAACCTTTTCTTTTACTTGATTGAAAGTTAGTGAATTTCGGCTAAGTTGAGCCCTGATCTTGGTTTTCTTTGTGGAAGTAGTGCTTTGTTTTTTGTTTTTGGGGTTGAAGTGGAGCGTTGTTCTTGGTTTGCTTGGTTCAAGTGTAGCCATCATTTAATTTTTCTAGTTTGAAATTTCATACTCATTGTTCCATTACATATAACTACTTGGTATATGATGGTTAATGTTCAATATTGGTGTTCGCTTACTGGGAAATTACTTACCTTTGATTTTTTGAGGTTTTGCAGGATCCGTTGAAGCGACAGAAAGTTCATCGTGAGGAGGATTCTTATGCTGAGAGCGATTTGTCAACTCTGAGAGATCATGTCATGGCTGTAGTAGAGTCTCGTCGTTTAGTGATACCTTTGTCTTCTGTACCCGAAACTCCTCCTCCGGCCTCCCCTGTCCGTCTCACTTCACGTGTTGACGTTGATCGGGTTGCACGAGCGGTTAACATGCAAATTAACCAAAATGAGGCCAAAGCTAGACGTACTCACGCAAATGCATTAGCAAGAGTTACCCCAAGACGCTCTCGTCTTGCCGCAAAATTGCGCTCAACTTAATTGTATTTTCTGGTGATTTGATGACTTTATCATGAACTTAATTATAAAGTTGTTGTGTTTCTTATATTTTATCGCTTTGTTAACTTGACACATTCTTATATTTTTGCGTGTTGTGTTGTACTTGGTTTCTATAATGCCAGATGAACATAGCTCAAGTCCATACCGATGAAGATGACAATACCACCCCGCCTCTTCTTACTTCTGCACGACCTCTCTCGTGCGTTAGAGATGAACACGATCGTGAATCTCTCCCAAATGATGGTAACCTTTGCAGTGGAGTCCCGGAAGAGTGTCCTTCCGAAATTCACCGTCATCCTCAAGCGTTGCAAGAACATGATGGACTGGACACTATTTCCGAAGATGAAGACACTCCGTTGCCTGGGAGTGTCAATGTTGGAATCGTCCATATGCCAACTCATCTTCAAGACAAAGATCCCGATTGGAGTGCAAATGAAATGAGAATGATTCACAAAAGTGACTCCATTGCGATCATTAACAGGTTTCGATTCAAACATGTTAAAAAGTCTCGCATGCTAATTCCTTTGTGTCGTCTCGTATGCTATCCTAAGGTTCGTCCTATTTCGGAACAAGACGTGAGGAAGTTGGAGAATGAGTTCAACAAAGGCTATCGGGAAGGCGATCGGGTGATGTACGTTTCTCCCTTCGATAGGAAAGGGAGAGAGAAGCTGGTTGCTGACGAAGATGCAGTGTGGACAAATTCTCTGTGGAAAGCTGCAAATGAAGAGTTCGAGACGATGCTGAAGTCTGATCCTGATCTTCAACACCTGAGTGGCAAGTATTATTATGTGTACGAAGGTAACCACCGGGTTACCGCTTGGATGCGTCATATTGAAAGGTACCACAAGATGGATTCTTCTTGGTACATCTCAGTTGACTGCATCGTTCTCGATGCTCGTGGAGAGAGCAATCTCCTCCTAGACGCCATGAACGACATAAATTGGTAAATACTTGTCACATTCATTCTAATTATGTTCTTGTATATTCAACTATGTGTTAGCCTGGGTATCGAGGATGGAGAGCTTTACGAGCTCATCCACTGGAAATAGCTGGCTTGGGATGGCTGTAGACAACGAGAGAGGCCGAGTTAGGCTCGGACTGACAAGAAAGCAGTGAGTTGCCAAGAAGGCTGAGCGTTGACTTCGGTAACAGTGGTTGTGCTGCGGTAGGGGGGAGAGGTCAGTCGTTTCTTCTTCTTACTTATTTTCACATATTCTTTTACCCCCGAATAGAATCGGGTGGTTAATTCTGAGCCCGAAGGAAAGAGAGAGGGCACCGTGGTTCAGCTGTAGCAACAGCTGAGGTCACCGAGGCAAATAACTTGGTCCGGCTGTCTACCGGACCTTCTCTGGTAACCTCGGTGATGCTGTATTGAGAATGGTACCGTGGGTGCAGAGCTTCTAAGACAGCAGTTAGGGTTACGGCTAAGTGTGCCAAGCAAGCCTCGGTGTTCGGAGTAGGTGTGTGGGAGATGAGAAGACACAAGGGTGGGAGAGAAAGACTGTGGCTCTTGGCCTTTGTATTCAATGGAAAACCACGGAGTACATTCAAGCATTCTGCCAAGCTAAATCAAAAACATATCCTGCTACGGTGACTACAACGAGTGTCTCTCTCCTATTTTCTACAACCTTTTATACTACGGCTGCCGCGGATATCTCTGGAACCGAACGGTGCCCTTATCGACTGCCGAGGCATCTGCAGTTAACTGCTGGTGCCTCCACCGAAAGATGCTGCTATCTCCGTTGCCGCTGCTGCTCCCGCTTTGGCCGCCGAGGTTACCCGAGGACGTCATTCGGGTAACATTTTGCCCTCCCTGTGAGAGCGCAATCCGTCCCGGATTGCTCAGTGCCTGGCACGTCGCTCTGCTGGTCGCCGGTCGGGACGAGTCTGTTCCCGTGGCCATTGCTGTTGTCGGCGTGGTGGAGGCTGATTGTCGTACAGCGATCGGATAGCCGCGGCAATGCCACTGTGCAGCAAGCGTCGATTGCGAATTGTGTTGGCGTGCTCATGGATATCGTGGACTGTTTTGCAGAGCATTTTGTTACAACCCGGACACTGAACGTCGCCAGCCGTGTGATCTGCAAAACGTTGAGCCAAATCCGGGTGGTTGTTGAAGTATTTCTGAACTTCATCGTGCGCATCCTGGTACTCCTCATCGGCATCGCTGTCATTCTCAGGTTCCACATGCCAAGTGTTATCATCTGATAACTGTATCAATGCCTGTCGGTGAGCTGCAATTGAAATTTTAGGGGTTACCGGGGTTGATGGCTGTGCCATGGATGTCGTTGTGGATGTCGGTGCTGGTGATTGGTCCTTCTCCTCTGCTACCCTCGGCGATGCCTGTGGTGTCTGCTCGGTGTCGGTAAGGTGTTCCGGGATGTGCACGCGATCCTGTAACTGCTCCTCCAGTATGTCCATACCTTGACTTGGCTGACGCTCCTGCTCGGTACCTGTGGTGTCATCCTGGGCTACTATCTCGGGAAAGTCTGGTGCCGCGGTATCATGCTGTGGGGACTGATGGCGCTCGGTGACCACGGTATCCGGTAGATTGGTGTCTTCGTGACTGGACTCTTGCCACTCTCCCTCGTAATCAGCATTTAGCTGTAATTTTATGAGTGTCTCCTCTATGCAGGCTGCCACCATGTTGACCGCGATGTCATCCGTCTGCGGAGGCTCTCGCTGGATTGCCCTAAACAATATCTCTCCCAATACCGCTGCGGCATCGTGGATCCAAGCCTGCTTGTTGGCTTCAAAGTTTTCCTCCTCGATAACCAAAGCCTTGCGTCGTTCCTCCAGACTCTGTGCCTCTGGATTCGCAGGATTGTTGTCAATCAGATTCCTGCACTGCTGCCGCAGTTCCTCGTTGTGTGCCGACAGGGATGTCAGATGCTCCTTTGCACTATCTCTTTCTTTGGTGACTCCTTCAAGCTTGGATGTCACCGCCTGGATGTCAATCTGCTTTGCCGCGAGCTGACTCTGCAGCATCTGTGCAGCGCGGTTAGCCTCTTCTATTTTTTGACCTGCGAGAACTAATTCCTCCTCCTTTTTCCGCAGCTGTGTGTGTAGGTCCTGTGTGGCTTTGGAGTGCCGATCCTTCTCTTCCTGTAGCTGCCGCTGTTGTCCCTCGGTAGCCTGTAAGTGCCGCAGCACTTTATCCACACAAGCTGCCATGGCTGATGCCTGTGCATGGAGTTGATCTGCGAGTGTGTCGGCGTTTGTGGAAGGACCCTCGTCATCTGTACGCTGTCTCTTGTGTGGGTTCGATGTCGCGGTGTCCCTGATGGCCTTCATAGGTGATGGTAATTTCCGCCGTTGAATTTCTACGAAAGTCGACATGGGCGGCGATTTGCCATTCACCTTGTGATACTGAAGATATCGCATGATGTAGGTGGACAGGAACGGTCCAATTGGGCTGGAGTAGTCCGGAAACCTCTGGTGATTTTGCAACTCCAGTCGCAGGTGATCCTCGAAAAGCATTCCCCAATTCACCTTGGCACCTGCATCTGCGAGAAAGAGCAGTTCCAACTGTGCGGGCAAAATGTAATTACAATTGCACCGACAGTAGATCTGACTGATGATACCGCGGATGCGTGAAAACCAGGGCTCCTTGAGCATCGCTCCAACTGCGTAGGTGTCATATCCTTTCTCCCTTGGCTCCAACCCCGGTATCCTGCGCGCTATGTCGGGCTTGTGAAATCCACAGTCCTCTGTCCACTGTGTGATGCCGGTGCCGTCCCACCCATACTGGTGATACAGATATGCCGCGGAAACCTGGACTTCGACGCCATCAACGGTGCCGGTCGGGTAAGGGCCTCCGCAGCTCTGCGGCTTCATGTTGTCCACAAATTGCCTGCAGTGGTTAACATTGAGCTTCCAGGTCTTCATATTGTCGGATGCCATGTATTCACTTTATCTTCCCTTACACGTTTATTGGTGTAAAACCCGTGTTTAGGTGACTCGTGTATCGTTCCAGGGATTCTGTGAAGTGACCAAGACAAGTAGTGCTAAAACAACCAAACCCACAAACGTTTCTAGTCCCAACTTATGTTTTAGCCTTGCAGGGCAAGGGTATCCCTTTGCAAGAGGGGATGCACAAAGACTCTTTCCCTTATGTTTACCGTGGCGGAAACTTCCACACTTAGACTTTACACACACACACACACTAAGGCACACATTACGTCCTCACAACTAATCCGTTCCTATCCGTCCGAATTAGCAGGTCACGCAGGCCGTCCCGGTTACCCTATCACCCTTACTACAATGACGGACTCCAAGAGCTCGAATCCGGCTAGAAGACGTCTACACGTATTCTGGTCACGTACTGCGCTTAATCCGTCCTCTGAGACTACAGAGGAACCCAAGTCTGTGGCAGCTGGAGGCCGGATTGGAATCCGTCCTCACACACTATACTCCCAGAGCCTCCCAGACCGTAAGCGTTTACCACAGCAGTTTCCCTCTCTCAGACACCTGGACCAGATCAAGACACAAGGCACTCAAGAATACGCCCAACCCGACTTCAACTCCACAGAAACGATCTAACAAAGAATCCAGATTCCTAACTCCCAACTTACAACACACAAAGTAGATCCGGCTTTCCAAGCACTCAACTGAAAAGGAGACAGGGAAATGATCACACCGAATATGCGCATAAGAAGGTTCGATTAACACTCAAGCAAGGAATGTTTTGGTGGACAAACTCCCACCTATAAGTACTTCTAAGTCAACGACTTAGATCCCTAACTGGATTGCGGCGCCGGCCTACCAGGCCTACTCCTCAAAAAGCGGCACGCATTCCTCAAAAAAGAAGATACTATATCGCCTAGGACGGATACCAATCCGGCCTCCTAACCCGGCCGTCTGTGACGGCCGTCCTCTAAGACGTCCTACCTCTTCTTCCGCGAACTAGCTCCATGCTTCGCCGCCGCTTCGGTGGCGTCGGCTGCGATACGTCCCGCCTTCACCCTCTTGCCCGTCTCGGTGAGCACGTACTCGTCCTCGCCGGAGTTAGTCTCGTCTCCGCTCTTCAACTCCTCCTCTTCGGAATGCTCGAGGCCGAGGTCGTGTAACTTCGGGCTCAGGGGACTTCTCGTACTCCTCGGCCGTAAGCTTCCTCTTTCTTTGTGCGCGTGTTCTTGGCCGGGCGAAGTCTGCTGGGTGGGGACGGGTGCATCCGACTCCGTCTTCACCTTCCCCTTGCCCTTCGGGTCGGTCGGATCGACGGTCCGCTTCCGTCCTCGGTTGGATCCGCCGCGGGGTCTTGGCCGAGTAGAAGTGAAGGCCGGCATCACTACCTCCTTCATCCGCTCCCCGTACGGCGTCGGCGACACCTTGACTTCAGCGTTGCTCTTCTCCACCTTCGTGGCGTACGTCTTCGCCGCCAACAGGAACTTCTTGAACGCATCCGCCTTGAAGACTTCCGACTCCAAGATTCCGGCCTCGAACAAGTTTGCCCTCTGCAGCACCTCGGCCGGAACCTCGCAGATCTCCACGAGCTTTACGACCTGCTCGTTGGCTGTGATTACGGCCTGTCTTCCGACCAGGAGCTCCTCTTCTCTTCTCCTGACCGTCTCCCGAAGCCGTCTATTCTCCAGGACCAGCTTGGTCACTTGCTTCTCCATTTGCCGGAATTGCTCTGCGTCCGGCTTGGAATCCCACTTCGTCTTGACCTCCAGCAACGTCTTTACTTCAAATTCCCGGCACATCTTTGCAATCAGCTCTTGGTAGGCGAAGTACTGGCATCTGGCTTCCGTGAAGTGATACCACGCTCGCCTCATGGGATCCGGATGGTTGGCGGACGGACTGAGAAGTGGGGGAAGTCGGGGGTCGTTCGGATTCGTGGGGTTCTCCCAGTCGGCCGTAACTTCCCCTTCATCCTCCGGCCTCGAAGGCTGGCCTCTCTCAGTTTGCGTTCCGGCCTCGGTCGGATTCGTGGGAGGGGACGGGGACGGAAGGATAATTACCTTTGACGCGCTCGGGGTGGAGTTGCCTCCGGGGCCGGCTCCTCTGGTGCGTCGGGTGGGACGTCCCCTTCATCTGATCCGACCTCGTCCTCCTCCTCGTCCGAGTATACGGCCTTGCTATCCGTACTCTCCTCCGACTCAAACACTCCGTTGTTTTGTGAAGACAGTAGCGACTTCAGAGAGTGACTCCTCCTCCTCCGTCGACACCTCCTCCTTCTTGTACAGATGGTAAAGGAAAGGAGTGATGGGGCTAGGACGGGTTTTACCTACATTCTCCGCGAGCCGGGCGACCAAGTCGCGGATGATCATCCCCCAATCCGTCTCCCTTTCTCCGCGCAACGAGCCCAGGACGGTGTTCGCGGCCCGAGACGGTGATCCGGTGCGGCTTCTCTCCATGAATGATCGGCGCCAAGAACTTGATGACGGCGCGCTCCCTCGGATTCCTACAATCTTCAATCGAGTAGCCATTGTTCTTGTGCGGATCGCCGATGAACGCCTTCTTAGCCCACTTGTGTTTCCGGCCGCATAACCCTACTCCGTTGTTTACGGTCAGGCCGTAAACCGCTCTCCAGTGCTCGGCCGTCCAGGAAGCCGGCTTCCCTCTAACCGTCCCCTCGAACTGGTTTGGCGCGCCGACCTTGATCTCGCGCACCATCTCCGCGTCGCGCAAACCCCAGGGCGTATCCAGCAGGCCGGCTAACCCCATCCGCTCGAGGTCTTCCGTCAACGTCTTCTTCTCCGTGTCATCGAGCGGAATACACGGCAGCACGAGCTTGATAGAGATCTTCAGCTCCTCTGGCTCCTGCGCGGAAGTGGAAGCCGTCCCGGCCATCGGGAAAAAGTGTGCGAGAAAGTAGAGTGTCGTCGGGCTGAGGTCGGCCAGTGGGCCGGATCGCAGCCAAGGACGGAAGGCAGAAAGACGGAGAGTAGGCGCGCAAAACGACAAGGGGCGCAGAAAACGAGGAGGCAGGTGACGACAAGGGCGGACGGGTTGCCTTATATCGAGGTGGCCGGAGTTAAGTCCGACCATCATGACATGGTCCGCCGCCATCATTGTACTTCCCCGTACGGGGCCGCCTTCTAGATTTCTTGCCATTATTAAATTCTTCGCCACTCCGTCCTTCACTTACCATCATAACTCCTAATCCGTCCTCTGACAGCACGTCCTAGCCGTACGGGGACAGAGTACGGATTGGCAAATCCGTCCTACTTAACACAAACTAGATTTTAGCTAAGTCCTTTATTTGTAAAAACGTAATTGCCTTATAGTATACGGCTTAACAAATACATAGGTCGGATTCTAAACACTATACTTATTCTTAATGCGCATTAGAACATAATGGACAAAAATCGAAAAAACGGGGTCCGACATTACCCCCTTTTCAATTGTGAAGCGCCCTCGCGAACACTTAACCGTAATCCGACCTCTCGTCCGAAAAACTTTCAGCATTGTATTTCTTGACCCGCGATCCGTTTACCCTTGTGTCCAGCTGGTTTCCGGCCAGGTCGGCTAACTGCAACGAGCCGTTTGCGTAGACGTCCTGCACTCGATAAGGACCCATCCACCTTGTGTGAAGTTTGCCTGGAAATTCCTTATGGCGGTTGTCATACAACAGTACTAGTCCTCCCGGTCGGATTTTGTGGGCGTTTTGAATCCGGCCGTCATGATCCGACTTGCGCTTTGTCTGTACCGCGTACGTTTGCTCGAGTGCGTCCCTCCGTGCTTCTTCCAGATCCTCAATGGCCAGCAGTCTTGTTTCCGGATTCTCAACCTGGAGGCCGGATCGGGTTGCAAGCACCCTGTACGTCTCCACCTCCATTTCTATGCCATGCAACACTTCTTGTCCAAACACTAGAAAATAGGGCGACTTACCAGTCGTCTTTTTCTCAACCGTGTTGTAGGCGTGGACGGCGGAAGGGAGCTTCTGGTCCCAATCCGTCTTGTGAGCGGAAACCATCTTGTTCAACATTTTGCCCACAATGCCGTTTGCACGTTCCGTGAGGCCGTTTGCTCGTGGGTTGTACGGAGTTGTTTTGCGATGCTTGATGTAGTACTTCTCCGTGATGTTTTTGATGACATCATTTAGAAAATGAAGTCCACGATCACTCACCAGCTCCAGCGGTGCTCCAAAACGCATCATGATGTTTTCGAAGAGAAACTGTGCGGCCGTCCTGGCGTCATTCCGTCCTGTTGCCTTTGCCTCCACCCATTTTGTTGCATAGTCGGTGGCCAGAATTATGTACCTCCTTTGCCGAACGGTGACCGGATGATGGGGCCAATGAAGTCAATGCCCCATTTCTCAAACGGTGCTAGCGGAATGATTGAGTTAACGGCCGGTGATTCTGAAGGATGGTGCACTGCGTCTACCGCATCTGGTCGCAGCATGACACGTATTTCTTGACGCCCCGTCATGAGTGCGGGCCACGATATCCGGCTGTCGGATCCGGCCGATGGTTGATACTGCTGCTAAGTGTCCCCCGGACGGCCCGGAATGCAGCTCTCTGATCACCGTCCTTCTGTCTTTGCTTTCGACGCAGCGCCGCAGCACCTCATCTGCACCCATTTTGAACAACACCCCATCTATCATAGTGAAAGGGGCCATTTGATGCACGAACACGCTCTTCTCTTCTCTTGTCATCCCGTCCGGGTACTTCTGTTGTGTGAGGAAATCGATTGTTTGCTGGAATTCGGATTGGTGCTCGTCCTGTACGCTGTGTACGTCTACCAATCCGTCCTCCTGAAAGAACTCGTCTGGAAACTCTGCCTGGAGGTCGGAAACTGCTTCTTTGCCTCTCTGTCTGGAGAGGAAGTCGGCATTAACGTTGGCTTTGCCGGCTTTCACCTTGACCTCGTAGTCGAATTCCTGGAGGAGGAGAATCCACCTTGCAATCCGTCCTGACAAATCCGGCTTGTTGACCAAGTACTTCAATGAGTCATGGTGAGTATGGAAGATCACATGATACCCAAGCAGGTAATGCCTGAATTTCTTGCAAGCATATACTACGGCCAAAGCTTCACGCTCTGTAGTGGTATACTTACGCTCGGCCGGACTCATCTGCCGGCTTGCGTAGTAGATCGGATACTCCTTCTTCTCGTCTCCGGCCTGCCAGAGTATTGCCCCCACACACCAGCCGGATGCATCAAGCGTGACATGGAACGGCTTGTCCCAGTCCGGAGTTGAGAGGACGGGTGCTGAAGTGAGCCTCAGCTTTAGTTTCTCGAAGGCGTCCTGCCGGACGTCCGTCCAGGTAAACTCCGTCTCCTTTTTCAGCAGCTCTGTGAGGGGTGTTGCCAGTTGCGCGTAGCTGTGGATGAAACGCCTGTAGTACCCCACGCAGCCTAGGAACCCTCGTACCTCTTTCACATTTGTTGGTGCCACCAGCGCGAGGATTGCCCGGACCTTGTCAATGTCTACTTGGATTCCGTCCTGGCTGACCACATGTCCAAGCAGCAGGCCGGATTGCATTCCGAAGAAACACTTACCCGGATGGAGCTTCAGCCCGGTTTCTCTGCATCTCTGAAACGTCCTCCGCAGGTAGATGATGTGATCCGTCCTGGAGCTGAAGACGGCAAAGTCGTCTATGAACACCTCTAGGAAGTGTCGTAGAAAGTCTCTGAAGATGTCCATCATGAGGCGCTGAAACGTCCCTGGTGCATTGCATAACCCAAATGGCATGCGATTGAATGCAAATGTCCCCCACTCCGTTGTGAACGTTGTCTTCAGCTGATCCTCCTTCCTGATTACGACCTGGTTGTACCCTGAGAATCCGTCCAGGAAACTGTAGTATTCCCGTCCTGCTACATGATCCAGGATGATGTCCGTGAACGGGATCGGAAAGTGGTCCTTCTTAGTTGCTGCGTTTAACTTGCGGAAGTCCTGGCACACCCGTATTTTTACCTTTCCGTCCGCTCCGACCTTCTTTGGCACCACGACGATTGGTGATACCCACTCGGAGTTGTCGACCGGATAGATGAATCCGGCCTCGAGGAGTTTGTCGATCTCGTCTTTCACCATGAGTGAGTACTTCGGATTTAGCCGGTACTGCCTCTGCCTGACCGGAGTTGCTCCGTCCTCGAGATCTATTTGATGCTCCCCCAACCAGGCCAGAATACCCCTGAGGTCGGATGGCGCCCAGGCGAATACGTCCTGGTATTCCCTTAATGTGTCTATGTACGCATTTCCCTCCTCTTGCGTCATTGACCTGCCCAAAAAGAAGAACTTCCCCTCCAGCACTTCCGTCTTCTCGTAATCATTCGGATTGACAATGGATTTGACCTTATCATCCGCCGCTTCTTCGGATCGGGAAGCGGTCGGACCATTTCCGTCTGCTTTGCCAATGCTCAATCCAAGCTGGTGCTAGGAGGCCGTCCGAGATTTGTTGTTTAACCCATTTTGCAGTCAATCGACGCTTGCTTCTCCCGATCTATCTCTCTTTGGTTGATACACGGCCTCGGCCGTGTTGGCTTCTTCCTCATTCACCATCGGGTACAGGGAAATTGGTCGTCCTCTGTCGGCTGTCAATGGGGTGACAAAATAGCTCGAGACTTCATTGTCTTCCTCTTCCGTCCTCGACCCGATCCGTCGTGTACCCGTCCGAGCTAGCCGTCTCCCCCATCTTAGAGATTGTTTCCCAAGGGATCCTACGGATGGCTTGCCGATGACGAACTCTCTTGCTTTGATCAACCAGGGCCTTTGACAAGTACAACCACGGCTGCCCCGGAAGTATGGGAAACGGCCGCCCAATGCCGACCGGATGATGATGAAGTTGAGCAAGTACGTGAATTTCTTTGATCCGGACGGGTACGGTGATATCCGTCCCATCGGAATCACCTCGCCTCGATCGCCATTCTCGAAAGCACTTGCTTGGTCGGCTCAAGTTCGTGAAGCCGAGTTCGTGTGCGGTGTCTTCCAAAGATTATGTTGACACCGGATCCCCGTCCACTGGAACTTTCTTGATCATGCGACCCTCCACTTCCACTTCTATTTCTCGAGCTCCATGATCTTCCGTCCCCCGTGTAGTTTACGGTCGCCACGGCCGGAAGTTTGATCTGCTACGACGCTTCTTCGTCCAAGCGTCCTTGAGCGACTTTTGATAATTGATATTATCATGCAAAGAATCGCCCAAATGTGACGTTTCGCCATCGATCCTTAATGTCCTGGACTATGTCGTATTCGTCCACCTTCAATCGAGGACTAATCACGATGGGGACGTCATTGAACTTCACTGTCCGGCCGGCTGGTTCCGTCCTCGGGATGCCGTCCTGCTCCTCGTCATCTACCATGTCTCCTAACGAGTCCTCGAGATTTGACGCGACCGATATCTACGTCTAATGCACGCGCTTCCACCCCCTTTTCAAAGGTGGCCGTACTGTCTACTACTGGGACGGGTGGATTATCTGAATCCGTCCCAGGTGTACTGCTTCTACTGGATCTCCTCTTGCTTCTCCTATTTTTCCGCCGGCTATGGCGTGACTCTTTCTGTGTGGAGCTGCGGGTGGCCACTCTGAAGACGTCCTCTCCATCCGCCTGCTCCACAGCCAAACATCATTTATCCGGCCTCTCCGTCCCGGCCGTATGCGCGTAGTTGAGGCCGGTCTGCTCTCTTGGTAAGATCTGGACGTGTTTGACCGGTGCCTTCGAACTTCCGCCCGGACAATCCTTCGCTACGTGTCCCCACTTTCCACAATTTTGACACGGCAGTGGTAGCGGAGCACCTCCTCCCACTTCCTTCTTCCATGGGCAATTATTTGCATAATGCTCACCACTGCCACAGAGGAAACAGAATCCGACCTGCGTACGGGGTCCAGTGTACGTACTTGGGGTCGCTTGCCTAGCCGTCCTAGGTCCTGTGGTCGGCCTTGCCTGAGGTTTCCCTCGGCCGTACGATTGCTGGATCTGGAAAACCAGCTCGTCCATCTCTGCTGACTCTTCATCCTGCCATACGTCCTCCTCCGTTACGTACCGGACGTTCTTGACACGTTTTGGGCATTCTGTAGCAAAATGCCCTTGTCCCCCGCATAAGACGCAGAAGACGTTTGCTCTGGAGACCGGAATCATCTTCCTTGGTTTCCGCTCTTCTGCGAGATTAACTCTGATGGCTTCAAGAGTCTCTTGGATGCCTTTTAATGCCTTCTTTGATTCGTCATCTTCTTTCTTCACCTTCGATGTAAGGCGTGCACTACGATCCCGCTCCAATCTGAGGTCTTTGCACTTGTGCGGCCGTCTCGACGATTCCGGCCTCCTCTCTGGTGAAGAGGATTCCGGCTCTGAGTCGTAATCAGATCCGCCCATTGTCACTTTTCCGCTCGATTCATCCGAACTCCTATGCCGTCTTCCTCTTCGTCGTCTTTGCCTCTTTTTTTTTCTTTCTTCTTCTTCGGCCTTGAGGACGGATGTTCGCAGACGTTGCGAGAATTTTCATAAGTGCAGGCGGACTCCATAGCTTCGCGTAGTGTGGCCGGCCTAGTTTGGCGGATCCGAATCCCATCTCTTCCGGAAATCCGCCACATACCAAGCAATCTGAATCTTTGGGGCAACATTGTCCGTCAACACGGATCGCGCCTTCACTCATTGGCCGTACTTCCGGATCTGTGTCTCATCCGACTGAGGTAGATTTTCTTTGAGTTGCCCCAACGCACGGTCTTCTCCTCCGCCTCCCTAAAAGTTCGCAAGAACAATGGAATGAGCGTATTCCAATTTGCTCTTTTCGCTACCTCGAGATCTTGATACCACCTCAGCTTCTCCCTTCAACAATCCCCGAAAAATCCAATGTTTGGAATCCGGAGTTTCTTCGTTAGCATTCGCTGTGGCCTCAAACTCGCCATACCGGTCATCCACGTCCGTCTTCCTAGTTCCTCCGAATCTGTTTGTACTTTAGCCGGTTGTGGGGTGCCATCTCAACCTCTTCTTGTTCCGGCTCCTTCTTCTTCCTTTGTTCGGGATCCGGAACCAAGAAGGTTACTTCGCGCCGATTCTTCTACTCTTGTGTTCACCGTCCTCCCGCCCAGGGAGACGTACACAATTCCTCCTTCCTCTCGTGAATCGGATGCCGCGTTCGACGTAGGGACGGCCGGCCGAGTACACACCCTCCGACCTCCTAGCACCAATCCGGACAGACCTCCTCCTTACGCCCCGCACCTCCCGTGCCTTCGACTCATAAAGAAGTAACTAGGTAACTCTCTAGTACTTCATTCACAACAATAGAAACCGACCGCACTTGCGCTTCACATTTCTACGCAGAATGATTTCACAAGTAGGCCGGATACTGAGTACATCCTATCCGAATCCGTCCTCGCGCACTAACACTACCACTCGGTCACCGTTAGAATCCCCGCGTGGCGCGAGAATTTTTACATGTCGGATGCCATGTATTCACTTTATCTTCCCTTACACGTTTATTGGTGTAAAACCCGTGTTTAGGTGACTCGTGTATCGTTCCAGGGATTCTGTGAAGTGACCAAGACAAGTAGTGCTAAAACAACCAAACCCACAAACGTTTCTAGTCCCAACTTATGTTTTAGCCTTGCAGGGCAAGGGTATCCCTTTGCAAGAGGGGATGCACAAAGACTCTTTCCCTTATGTTTACCGTGGCGGAAACTTCCACACTTAGACTTTACACACACACACACACTAAGGCACACATTACGTCCTCACAACTAATCCGTCCTATCCGTCCGAATTAGCAGGTCACGCAGGCCGTCCTGGTTACCCTATCACCCTTACTACAATGACAGACTCCAAGAGCTCGAATCCGGCTAGAAGACGTCTACACGTATTCGGTCACGTCACGCACGCGCTTAATCCGTCCTCCTCCGAGACTACTGAGAGGAACCCAAGTCTGTGGCGGTGGAGGCCGGATTGGAATCCGTCCTCACACACTATACTCCCAGCCTCCCTGCACCGTAAGCGTTTACGCGCAGTTTCCCTCTCTCAGACACCTGGACCAGATCAAGACACAAGGCACTCAAGAATACGCCCAACCCGACTTCAACTCCACAGAAACGATCTAACAAAGAATCCAGATTCCTAACTCCCAACTTACAACACACAAAGTAGATCCGGCTTTCCAAGCACTCAACTGAAAAGGAGACAGGGAAATGATCACACCGAATATGCGCATAAGAAGGTTCGATTAACACTCAAGCAAGGAATGTTTTGGTGGACAAACTCCCACCTATAAGTACTTCTAAGTCAACGACTTAGATCCCTAACTGGATTGCGGCGCCGGCCTACCAGGCCTACTCCTCAAAAAGCGGCACGCATTCCTCAAAAAGAAGATACTATACTGCCTAGGACGGATACCAATCCGGCCTCCTAACCCTGGCCGTCCTGTGACAGCCGTCCTCTAAGACGTCCTACCTCTTCTTCCGCGAACTAGCTCCATGCTTCGCCGCTTGGTGGCGTCGCTGCGATACGCCCCGCCTTCACCCTCTTGCCCGTCTCGGTGAGCACGTACTCGTCCTCGCTGGAGTTAGTCTCGTCTCCGCTCTTCAACTCCTCCTCTTCGGAATGCTCGAGGCCGAGGTCGTGTAACTCTCGGGCTCCGGGGACTTCTCGTACTCCTCGGCCGTAAGCTTCCTCTTTCTTTGGCGCGTGTTCTTGGCCGGGCGAGTCCGGCTGGTGGGACGGGTGCATCCGACTCCGTCTTCACCTTCCCCTTGCCCTTCGGGTCGGTCGGATCGACGGTCCGGCTTCCGCCTGTTGGATCCGCCGCGGGGTCTTGGCCGAGTAGAAGTGAAGGCCGGCATCACTACCTCCTTCATCTCGCTCCCGCACGGCGCCGAGCAAAGACCTTGACTTCAGCGTTGCTCTTCTCCACCTTCGTGGCGACGTCTTCGCCGCCAACAGAACTTCTTGAACGCATCCGCCTTGAAGACTTCCGACTCCAAGATTCCGGCCTCGAACAAGTTTGCCCTCTGCAGACCTCGGCCGGAACCTCGCAGATCTCCACGAGCTTTACGACCTGCTCGTTGGCTGTGATTACGGCCTGTCTTCCGACCAGGAGCTCCTCTTCTCTTCTCCTGACCGTCTCCCGAAGCCGTCTATTCTCCAGGACCAGCTTGGTCACTTGCTTCTCCATTTGCCGGAATTGCTCTGCGTCCGGCTTGGAATCCCACTTCGTCTTGACCTCCAGCAACGTCTTTACTTCAAATTCCCGGCACATCTTTGCAATCAGCTCTTGGTAGGCGAAGTACTGGCATCTGGCTTCCGTGAAGTGATACCACGCTCGCCTCATGGGATCCGGATGGTTGGCGGACGGACTGAGAAGTGGGGGAAGTCGGGGGTCGTTCGGATTCGTGGGGTTCTCCCAGTCGGCCGTAACTTCCCCTTCATCCTCCGGCCAAGGTGGCCTCTCTCGATTTGCGTTCGGCCCTTGTCGGATTCGGGAGGGGACGGGGACGGAAGGATAATTACCTCGACGCTCGGGGTGGAGTTGCCTCGGGGCCGGCTCCTCTGGTGCGTCGGGTGGGACGTCCCCTTCATCTGATCCGACCTCGTCCTCCTCCTCGTCCGAGTATACGGCCTTGCTATCCGTACTCTCCTCCGACTCAAACACTCCGTTGTTTTGTGAAGACAGTAGCGACTTCGTAGAGTGACTCCTCCTCCTCTCACAAGCACCTCCTCCTTCTTGTACGGATGGTAAAGGAAAGGAGTGATGGGGCTAGGACGGGTTTTACCTACATTCTCCGCGAGCCGGGCGACCAAGTCGCGGATGATCATCCCCCAATCCGTCTCCCTTTCTCCGCGCAACGAGCCCAGGACGGTGTTCGCCAGCCGTACGGTGATCCGGTGCGGCTTCTTCCATGAATGATCGGCGCCAAGAACTTGATGACGGCGCGCTCCTCGGATTCCTACAATCTTCAATCGAGTAGCCATTGTTCTTGTGCGGATCGCCGATGAACGCCTTCTTAGCCCACTTGTGTTTCCGGCCGCATAACCCTACTCCGTTGTTTACGGTCAGGCCGTAAACCGCTCTCAGTCTTTCGGCCGTCCAGAAGCCGGCTTCCCTCTAACCGTCCCCTCGAATGGTTTGGCGCGCCCGACCTTGATCTCGCGCACCATCTCGCGTCGCGCAAACCCCGGGCGTATCAAAGAGGCGGCTAACCCCATCCGCTCGAGGTCTTCCGTCAACGTCTTCTTCTCCGTGTCATCGAGCGGAATACACGGCAAAGACGAGCTTGATAGAGATCTTGACTCCTCGGCTCCTCGCTGAAGTGGAAGCCGCCCCGCCATCGGGAAAAAGTGTGCGAGAAAGTAGAGTGTCGTCTGGGTGAGGTCGGCCGGTGGGCGGATCGCGCCAAGGGACGGAAGGCGTAAAGACGGAGAGTAGGCGCGCAAAACGACAAGGGGCGCAGAAAACGAGGAGGCGGTGGACGACAAGGGCGGACGGGTTGCCTTATATCGAGGTGGCGGAGTTAAGTCCGACCATCATGACATGGTCGCCGCCATCATTGTACTTCCACGTACGGGGCCGCCTTCTAGATTTCTTGCCATTATTAAATTCTTCGCCACTCCGTCCTTCACTTACCATCATAACTCCTAATCCGTCCTCTGACAGCACGTCCTAGCCGTACGGGTACAGAGTACGGATTGGCAAATCCGTCCTACTTAACACAAACTAGATTTTAGCTAAGTCCTTTATTTGTAAAAACGTAATTGCCTTATAGTATACGGCTTAACAAATACATAGGTCGGATTCTAAACACTATACTTATTCTTAATGCGCATTAGAACATAATGGACAAAAATCGAAAAAACGGGGTCCGACACATATCCTCCCAAAAGCGGTGAAGTCCGGTGTTTTGCGTCCACACACCGTCGATCCTGCTGCGCCAATCGAGGAGGTGCCTCGGCATGAAGAAAGGCGCCTCGCACTACAAGGAAACCAGCCCAATGTGACTGGGTGATATGACCGGCATGTGACTGCGTAGTCACCTTAGTTATTGGTTTAGTCTAAAATCAGTCCTACGAGGGTCCAGTCATGCACTAGTCATACATGTAGTCATATTTTTGAGGACCTGGGTGGGAACGGCTACGGGAACGCGACATATGTTCACCTGCCCGGTTCCCAGACTCATGCTCTGAGTGCTTACTATGTGTAGTCATAGTAATGTAGTCATATGGTAAGGGTATTTTGTTTATGTATGTCGTATTGTAGTATTAGGGTTGGTTCGGGTGACTATATACAATCACGTAGTAAATAAATCGACTAATAGTAGTCATATATGTCAATCGATGATTTTGAAGTCCTCTACACGTTGGCTCAATGGGTGAGTGATGTTAAATTGGAGTAGGTCCAAAATCCTCACTTCCTATCTTTCCCCTTACTTTCAAGATGCACGAACTAATTTTGAGATGTCAAAGTGATTGCAAAGTGATTGCAAAATGTTGTAGTCATGTGCGCGCAGATTCTTTACTCATATTGGTAATGATCGGAAAATTACATAGTCAATTGGATAGTTTTCTCTACTTGTATTGGTAATGAATCGCCTTTCTCCATACCTCTCTAATTTGTTAATTGTGCAATCTCTGTGACTACTCCTCGGATGTGCCAAAATTCGTGAGGATAGTAGTTGGGCTCCTACACTCCTACTCACGACTCGTCATTGTAGTCCCTCTCAGTATCCTTCATTTGCAGAGCAAGTCGCACCTCGTTGCTAGACAACTCCCTAGAACTTGATAAAATAGGTGGCATTGTTGTGGTATCATCAGTGACCTTCTGTGCCATCAATCCTTGAATTTCAGCATCGTCCCGTACGCTTAGGCAGTGTAGATCTGGTCTTCCCTCAGCCACAGAGGTCACTCTCACAGTTCGTGCCTCCTTGCGTAAAACAACCTTCCACCCTGGATGTGCGACATCGTCAGCAAAGAAGACTTGTTGAGCGTGAAGAGGAAACGCAAACGAATCTGATGAGTACGGAATGGTACGGTCTATGTTCACGAGAGTGAACCCGTATTCATCTCTCTTCATAGTTGCCCGTGGCCCAATCCATGTAGCTTGGACCCACTTACAATACAGTAGCAGTAACTCAAACTTTCCATAGTCAACACCAATAATCTCTTCGACCCACCCCACGTACTCCACGTTTGTGAGCCTGTGGTTCTTGTCCAATCTGCTGGCACGGCAAGATTGTGAGAAAGTTGCAGCTACTCATTGCCGCACGTTGACAAGTCTACCTACCGCTCCGTGCACACGTATATGGTTCCCGTATGCATACATGCTGCGATAGGATTTTGCCTCACATGAAGGTGGCAAGACAAGGCCGAGAACATCTTCATCGACATGTGTGCCTGCTGCCACATCCCGTTGCACTGCAGCAGTAAACCACTCAGAAAACTCCTCCTTCCTTGCGATTGGTGGATACTCTACTTTTCTACCCCGTGATCGACGACGTATCTCCATACGTATTCTGTGCCGCGCTTCCATCTCCAAATAGTGACGTCTGCTTAGAAGCCACAGTGAATGGAAAGTTTTTAGATAACAATTCACAGGGAGCATTCAGAGAAATCGCCTCTGCAAAACATTCTCTAGTCATGTGTTGCAATAATCGGACTAGAATTAGTACGCAATAGAGTAAATGCATGACTGCACACAGTCACGTCATCCCTTCTAGACAAAGAACATGACTAAAGTAAGTGAAGCTTACTCTCTGTATGACTGTAGAGGCTCCGCGTTCGTGAGAACAAACTCGTGAATCCATGCCCTGAGCTCTGATGTCAAGAGTCGATATCGACCTGTACCCTCCACGACCTCACTTTTGGCTCCTAATTCCTCCTGATCGTCCCAGATCCTCATGCGTGTTAGCTCACAGTCTTGCATGTACTCTGTGCAAAATCCTAATGCCTCCTCTGTTATGTACCCCCTCGCCATGGATCCCTCGGGTCTTGCTCGTTGCCTAACATAGCCCTTTAGTCTCTTCAAGTATCGCTCAATAGGATACATCCATCGGGTGTGTACTGGACCACATATATCCAACTGCTGCACCAGGTGAATGGGGAGGTGTGACATGACATCAAAGAATGAAGGTGGGAAAACCTTCTCTAGCATGCATAGTGTCTCTGCTGTGTACTCCAATAACTGTTCCATGGATGATGGATCTACGGACTTTGCGCACAATCGTACAAACACACGACTAAGCCGCATAATTGCCACCCGCGTATCCCTGTCCAAGAGAGTGCGCAAACACAAAGGGAGCAACTGTTGCATCAAGACATGGTAGTCATGAGATTTCAGCCCCTTTAAGTCCCCATCCGACGCAATGCACTTCGCAAGTTGGCCAGCGTAGTTTGTAGGAGTCTTCAAATTGCGGATAATATCCAAAAATTTCCCCTTCTCCTCTTTTGATAGTACATAAGAAGCTGTTGGAAGTACGATGGACCCAGGTTTCCTTCCAGGAAGCGGGTGCAGATGTGGTCGAATATTGGCCTCTTTTAAGTCTAGCCTGACCTTCAAAGTGTCGCGGACTCCCCAAATTGTTTTCATCACGTTCTCGCATATGTTTTTTTCACAGTGCATGGGATCCAAAACATGTCTAATGAGGAGGTCCTGCCAGAAATCCCAGCATAGCATTCAAGCGTCAGATTTTCTCACTATTCTATTGACAAATAATGTCAAGCATTCAGAGAGAAGATATAGGTCCATATTCATTCTTCTCCCTACATGTAGTGATGGATGTCAACAATTGCACTTTTCATAGTCAACCTTCTTATCAAGAATGTTACTAGATTTAGTCAACAATTCTGAAAGTAGTTACTGGAACCAGTGAATGCATTTAGTACCTGCCAATACGGCAGCAAGTACAGAGCTGAGAGCCGCTTCACTCCGGTCCGGTGAATGGGGTCTCCTTCTCCTCCACCTCTTCTTCCGTGTGACTCCTGCAAGAAGGTTACTCTCTCCTGTGCATAGCACTTGATGTCACATCCTGTTAGAATTGGAGGAGGCGGCCGGTGCTCCTTTTGACCATCAAATGCTTGCTTCAGTCTACGATAAGGATGGCATCTATTGAGATACCTGCGGTGACCTAAATATATATTCTTTCCTAAAGCCTTTGACCGCCGAGTTGTAACATCTGGCCCACACTCCGTACACGCTTTATACCCTTTTGTAACTTGGCCAGATGTTAGTCCGTACGCACAAGGTTGTCATATCGGGCATGTTGAGGCAATCGGGCGGACAAAACGGACGTACGAGTTGTCCCGGACGGACGGGCGTGCCCGCCCACCTTGTTTGAAGGGGGCGTGTAATTTTTTCATGGGTAAGAAACTTTGCAGTAAAAAGCCACGTAGGATGTGACGTGTAAGTCCATCGTGGCGTCGGGGCGGGTGAAATCGTGCCATGGCGAGTGAACTTTTGTTAGGGCGAGTGAACTTTTGAGAGGGCGGGTGAACTTTTGAGGGGGCGGGTTACATTGGTGGCGGGGCGGGGGAGGGGGGGCAGGGCGGGGGAGGGGGGGGTAGGGCGGGGGGGGGGGGGAGGGGGGAGGGGGTAGGGGCGGGGAGGGGGGTAGGGGCGGAGGAGGGGGTAGGGGCGGAGGGGGTAGGTAGGGGGCGGGAGGGGGGGGGGGGGGGGGGGGGGGCGGGGCGGGGGGGGTAGGGGCGGAGGAGGGGGGGTAGGGGGGGGGAGGGGGAGGGGGGGGGGGGGGGGGGCGGGGGGGGGTAGGGCGGGGGGGGGGGGGGAGGGCGGGAGGGGGGTAGGGGGGGGGGGGGTAGGGGGGGGGGGGGGGCGGGGGGGGTTAGGGGGTAAGGGGGTAAGGGGGTAAGGTGGGTTAGGGGGGAGGGGTAAGGGGGGAGTAAGGGGGGTTGATGCGTTTTCATTTATTTTTTTTTAAATTTTTTCTTGAATTTTTCTTTCGAGAATTTTTTAAAATAGAAATATCGTAGTATTTACAAATTGATTCATGCATAGGTTGAGTGGTATTAGGCAAGGTATGCATATGAGCGGTTGGAAGAGTGAGGAGGGGTGGGAATAAGTAAATATGTGCACCCAAATCAAAACAATGTAATTAAATATGTCATAGGACTAAGTACACATGCATCGAATAAGAGAAATTGCCTTATTTTTCATACATAAGGCGAATGTAATGTAGTAAAAAGTAGAAAGCATGAATAATAATATGATATAATATAATTCATAGTGAATAACGATACAACGTAGATATAAGGAAATTATATATATTCTCACAACACATAATCTGAACTTCTCTATTTTTTTTTTCTTTTTCAATAAACTTATGCACTATAATAGATTAATAATAGTGTCTAATAAAGGACTACAATAATGATGAGAAGTTCTAAAATACCCAAATAGATAATATAAGTCCGTTCTACTTATTAAAACGATTTGATCGCCGCACCCTTTCAGTGGATGTACCCTCCATGTTGGGATCTCGGATAAGGTCTTGGAAAACAACGTCATCATCATCGGGCGCCTCATCGCACTGTGGGTCACCATCATCGTCAACGTCGTCGTTGTTGCCACGTTCAATATCATTGTCGTCGTCGCTACCACTTGAAGAACAAGTAGACTCATTGCGAAGAAGGGCTATTTTTTCGCCGTATAGATTTTCCTCAAGTCTAATAGGAGAGGGAGTAAGGACACGTCTTTGCGTTTTTAAATGTTGTTTAAATTTTTTAAATTTTTTTTAAATAAAATGTTATTTGAAGAAGAATGAATTAAACATAATACCACCCACTAGTACATTCTTTAGGCCTAATATAAATTGTGATCGTAAAATCAAATATATGATTAAACCATTAGGATGATAAATTTATTTGTAATATAGTATTGGGAAGAAGAATGAAATAAACATAATACCACCCACTAGTACATTCTTTAGTCCTAATATAAATTGTGATCGTAAAATCAAATATATGATTAAACCATTAAGATGATAAATTTATTTGTAATATAGTATTGGGAAGAAGAATGAAATAAACATAATACCACCCACTAGTACATTCTTTAGTCCTAATATAAATTGTGATCGTAAAATCAAATATATGATTAAACCATTAGGATGATAAATTTATTTGTAATATAGTATTGGGAAGAAGAATGAAATAAACATAATACCACCCACTAGTACATTCTTTAGTCCTAATATAAATTGTGATCGTAAAATCAAATATATGATTAAACCATTAGGATGATAAATTTATTTGTAATATAGTATTGGGAAGAAGAATGAAATAAACATAATACCACCCACTAGTACATTCTTTAGTCCTAATATAAATTGTGATCGTAAAATCAAATATATGATTAAACCATTAGGATGATAAATTTATTTGTAATATAGTATTGGGAAGAAGAATGAAATAAATAATATAATACCACCCACTAGTACATTCTTTAGTCCTAATATAAATTGTGATCGTAAAATCAAATATATGATTAAACCATTAAGATGATAAATTTATTTGTAATATAGTATTGGGAAGAAGAATGAAATAAACATAATACCACCCACTAGTACATTCTTTAGTCCTAATATAAATTGTGATCGTAAAATCAAATATATGATTAAACCATTAGGATGATAAATTTATTTGTAATATAGCATTGGAAAGAAGAATGAATTAAACATAATAGAAGGTGGGATTGGAGAAAAATAGCACACATTTTAAGAATATCATTTTTTTTGGGACGTAGTAGCTCGACTTTGAAATAGAGGGGGGAATTGGTTTGTAGTGGGGCAATCTTGAATAAGAGAGGAAATACGGAAACTTCATTTCTCTCTTTCCTTGGATCCCCCCTTGGCTCCTTCTTCCACCTACCGGGTATTTTTAAAGTAATGAAGTCCAAACATTCCTCACTAAAGCCCGGATTTGGACTTTCCGGATATAGTGGGGGATTGTTTGACTTTTCTACGATTGTATTGAGAATGCCTTCCCTTCCCTCCTCTTCTTTCCCTCACCCCCTCATCCTCACCCCCGCATCCTCACCCCCTCACACCACCCCCTCACCCCACCACCCCCTCACCCCACCACCCCCTCACCCCACCCCACCCCCTCACCCCACCCCACCCCCCTCACCCCACCCCACCCCCTCACCCAACCCCACCCCCTCACCCCACCCCCTCATCCTCACACCCCTCACACTCACTCCCCTCATTCCCCTTACCATCTCCTCCGCCCCCCTCCCCCCGGTACCCGCCCTACCCCCATGGTACCCGCCCTACCCCCATGGTACCCGCACCTCCCCTCGTAATCCGCCCCTTCCCCCGTAACCCCCCTCCTCTCTCACCCACCCCACGTAGTTTTTGAAAAAAATTTGCCTTCTCTCTCACCAATCTTGTGTTTTGCAAACAAGCATCATTAATGGGATAAACAAATCCAAACATTCCCTCATTAAAGCCGGGATTTGGAGTATCCGGATATAGTGAGGGAATGTTTGGATTTCAATGATTGGATTGACCATCATTCCACTCCTCTTCCACTTCCTCCCCTTCTCTCCTCTTCCTCCCACTCCTCCCTTTCTTCTTTTCTCCTCCCCTCACCCCCCCCCCCTCATCCTCACCCGCCCCTCATCCTCACCCCCCTCACCCCACCCCCTCACCCCACCCCTCACCCCACCCCCTCACCCCACCCCACCCCCCTCATCCTCCTCACCCCTCACACTCACTCCTCATTCCCCTTACCATCTCCGTCCTACCCCCCCCTTGGTACCCGCCCCTATCCCCCCCTTGGTACCCGCCCCCTACCTCCCCCTTGGTACCCGCCCTACCCCCCTTGGTACCCGCCCTACCCCCCTTGGTACCCGCCCCTACCCCCTTGGTACCCGCCCTACCCCCATGGTACCCGCACCTCCCCGTAATCCCCCTCCCCCGTAACCCGCCCCTCCTCTCTCACCCACCCCACGTAGTTTTTTGAAAAAAATTTGCCTTCTCTCTCACCAATCTTGTGTTTTGCAAACAAGCATCATTAATGGGATAAACAAATCCAAACATTCCCTCATTAAAGCCGGGATTTGGAGTATCCCGGATATAGTGAGGGAATGTTTGGATTTCCAATGATTGGATTGACCATCATTCCACTCCTCTTCCACTTCCTCCCCTTCTCTCCTCTTCCCTCCCCACTCCTCCCTTTCTTCTTTTCTCCTCCCCTCTCCACCCCCCTTACCCACCCCCCCCTAAACCTCACCCTCCTCACTTCCCTCTCTCCCCCGACTTTGGATTGACATCCGCTACCGGTATGTTTATTTTTTTATTGTCCTATCATGTTTGGAAGAAATTTATTAATTATTACAAGATTTAAAATAATTTTTTTCTCCCACTTAACTATTTATCAAGCTAACCATACAATGACACCATGATAATTAGCATTCACATGATCATATGATTATAAACACATGCATAGAGTGTGCCAACAAGTTTGCAAAAGAAAAGCATATGTATTTCAAAGAGTGTTTAACGATATAGAAAAAGAGAAGTATATCTTGGTTGCTACATTAGAAAATCGACAATTAGTTCTCCATCCATTCTTTTGATCGCTTGGGCGGCGTCGGCATCATTCGTACCCTCCGCAAATCTTCACCCCCGCCCAATCGAAGTCTACAAACTGCTGATCGAGTCCTCCTCGCAGGCCCGTCTTCTTCAAGAATATCCCTCAGGAATTGCGATTGTTGCATGGCTCGAAGCATGCGTCCGGTTTGGGGACTATGTTGTTCCATCAGAAAATCAATGCTTCGGTGGTGTAAAAGGTCTGCCCAGTCGGATTCATCCGTTGCCCAATTCATCTCGTAATCCCCTCTCCTAACCCCTCTACCTTGCCCCTACCCCCTCTACTCCCGCCCCTAACCTCCCCCCCCTCCCCCGCCCCTAAAAATATTTTTAAAAATCTTTAAAATAAATAAATAAATAAATAAATAAATAAATAAATAAATAAATAAATAAATAAATAAATAAATAAATAAATAAATAAGCAACCCCCCCTTACCCCTCTAAACCCCCCCTCTAACCCCCCCAACCCCCAACCTCTAACCCCCCCCCCCAACCCCTAACCCCCCCCCCCAACCCCTAACCCTCCCCCTTCCCCCACCCTGACCCCCTCCCTCCCCCCCTGGCCCCCTCTCCCTCCCCCCCGCCCCGCCTCCCTTCCCCACCCCCCCCCCCTCCCTCCCCCCCCCCCCTCCCCTTCCCCGCCCCCCCTCCCCCCCCCCTCCCCCTCCCCTCCCCCCCCTCCCCTCCCCCCCCCGCCTCCCCCGCCCCGCCCCTCCCCGCTCCGCGCCACCTCCCCCGCCCGGCCACCCCCCCCCCGCCCGGCCCCCCCTCCCCCGCCCCCCACTCCGCCCCTAACCCCTTTCACCCGCCCTGTCCTCAGCCTACGTGGCGCATACGTGGCGCATACGTGGCGGCCAAGTGGCTTGGTTTTTACCCAAACCCTTGCCACGTCCTCGTTTTTTTACCTAAATTAAAGTCAACAGAGGTTTGACCGTATCGGGCGAGCGAGAGCTCTATCGGACGGACAAGGCGGACGGACGGGCGGGCGGGGTGCCCGCCCGGTATGACAACCTTGCGTACGCAGGGAAGTCGTGAATGCACCAAAGAAGAAGAGCCCGCAATTTAAAATGTTGTCTACAAGGCTCTTCAGACACATCTACCGCTGGTACCCCTTTCCAAAGTTCCAAGAGCTCTTCAATTAGTGGAGTAAGGTACACATCGATGTTCTCCGATGTCACACTCTCTTTCCCTGGAATCAACAATGCAAGCATGATAAAAAATGGCTTTGTCGCTAGCCATGCAGGCAAATTATAGTTCACCAGGAGAACCGGCCATGTCGAGTGACTGAGCGACTGGTTTCCAAAAGGATTCACTCCGTCCAGAGCCATCCCCAAGCGTATGTTCCTATGCTCAGCTGTAAAGTTAGCATCCAAAGACTCAATGTGCTTCCAGGCCTTCGAATCGGGGACGCAATCCATGTTACTCCCCTCCTTCTGATTGGCGTGCCATTTGTTAAGTTCCGCTAGTCTTCTACACCGGTACATGCGCTTCAGACGGGGAATCAACGGAAAATGGCGTAGTATTTTGGAGGGGATTCGGCTGGACTCCGACTTGTATCTCGAGGCATTGCACTTTGGACAGAACTTTGCATCCTGCAACTCATTCCTGAACAGACAACATCCATTGCGGCATGCATGTATAATATTATAAGACAGTCCCAACTTCACCACATACTTCCGGGCTTCATAGTGAGAACGGGGTAGGTAATTGTCGCTTGGAAGGAGAATATGCAGCAGTTGAAGTAGTTCATCGGCAAATGCATTCGATACTCCAAACACCGCAAAACAATTGAGTAGCAGGAGAGTTGAGACCAATCGACTTGTTGCGGCACCTGCAAAAAGAGGAGTTCGGGCATGCTCCAGTAACTCCTCCATTACATCTGCCGTATACTCCCCTTCCTCCCACAACATTGCGTCATCCTCCTCCACATTGTCTGTTGGAGTACAATCCTCACGGTCTTCGTCCTCCAGGTTATCGTATCTAGAGAGGCACTCCATGATCATTCTTATTGCGTCCATGCCCACCTTGTCGTCCTCAAGCTGAGGAGGGCTTTCCCTGACTTCTTCTTCGACAATGTCGTTTTCCGCATCCACAAGACCCGCCTGAGCATAGCACACTCTTAAAATTAATCATTGAAAGTATTTTAGCATTGGACATCAAATGACTTGCTTATTACATCACATAGTTTAGACATACCAAAACAGACACAGTGAATTGAGGGTCCCTTCCAATGGTCCTTAGATGTTTCCGAATGGTTGCCCTACTGATACAACGACCTCCCATACAATTTTTGCATGGGCAACGGTAACTTGTTAGCCCCAGTCTATTTGCTTCTCTCTCCTCCAATTCCCAAAGGTCAAGGTCGTTTGCCATCCTCACACCACGGGTAGCCACTTGCAAATATAAAGCGGTCAATGGCACCTGCTCCTATACACACAACACGCAAAATCCAGCACATGAATTTCAATACCTTCATTACACTAGAATTAGGGTTGAATTTTGCAATCAAAGTCTAAACTCCGTCACTACCGTCAGTTACATGAACCAAACTACTGACTACTGAAGTCGCCATATCATGAAATTGTGTGACTGCGTACCGTCCCATAAACCAAACTTATGACTAACCTTTGTCAGATCGTCTTCACCACGCGTTACAACCTTTTTAACACCTAGAAGCAATAACTGTGCAGCAGCCTGAGCATCACGATACATCCACTGATTGAAGAGGACAAATTCAAAGAGAAAAACTCGAAACCGAATCATTCAATTTGAAACGGATCAAATACTTTCAAAGCTAATATTAACTATCACAAGAGAAGGTACCATAGAAACCCGGAATTGCATGTAAAGGCACATGTAACAAATTGAAAAAAACATCAGTTTTTAGTGTAAGTACTTTTTCTCAGTGGATCACTTCGCACACTTCAATCAAAGATGCCCATGCTGAAACTTCAGCCATTACCGAGCACCTTAATTGACAAACAAAACTAACTTGGTAAATCAAGTAAACGCAAGAAGAAATTACATTAGGAACACTAGAAACAAGAGAAGAAACTACCTTAATCACGCTGCTGAAATTCTAATGCACTTTATGTGCACCTTGTTGTATACTCTTCTCTACCATTCAAAGGATATCCGAAACCTACAGGCAATCGTGATAGTACACGACGTACAGTCTCAACACTACAAGAATGGCATCACAAAGACGAATTAAAATAGACTCACACTTGAATCTAGCATGCGAGGTTGATATGCTTTGTGATTCGCGCTACAAGCACATGCACCAAAGAGCTAACTATTGATCTCGATATGTATTCAAGGATTTCGACTCAATGAAACCGTACAAGCAATCTCGCAATCAAGTACAATCTTTGTAAATTGACCGGGATCACGATCGGAGGATTCTTCAAATCCACATTCCTCGAGAAACGAATCCATTTTCTCACCGGAGGCGTCATTATTGCTCTCGGATGTAAGGTGTTCGGTTGTGGATTGTCTTGATCACATACAACTCCGTCTCTCTGAGAATGGATGACATTTGCGACCCTACCACTTTACTGAGCCCTAAAATTAATGCGTTTATGGCTTTGGCGCTCGTTTCAAAGATAGTGGTGCTACCACCTTGCATTAAGTTTTGAAGTTCACGGTGGCGGCGGATCGCACCCAATTTTTTCAAAATGGCGATTGCAAGGGCGCTGGATTTCTTCCCATGCATTCTTCTTTGTTGCTCCCTCTCGCGATGGCGACGCCCACGAACGCCGATGATGGCGCCTTCGGCGACCGACTCGAAACCTTCGAAACCTCTGCGCAGCGATACGCAATCCGAGACGCAATCCGAGGGATCCGAGGAAGTTGAGGAAGGATCGGCAAGGGACGAGGACGCTACGCATGCAGTACGAGAGGTCATGCGGCAGGATAATATACGATTAAACTCTCTCAAGCTACAAGAGCTCGGAGTCCCAATTCTCGCAAAGACTGTTTTTCGTGAACACAACCACCGAAGCGGCGGGAGGAGAGGGGAATACCGCGAGGGCTCCTAGCAGCGCCGAAGCGGGGAGGAGCGGGGAACATCTGCGGCGACGTCGATCCACGATCGTAGCGCCGGCGCCAAGAGACCTCCAAAACGGGTACAAACCCTAGCGAAACCCTAGCTACCTCTTACTCTCGATTTGCAGGAGCGTGAGCATCACAATACCCTATTGGTTGAACTACAGAGATCGCCGCGAGGGTGGTGAACTTGTGCGTAGGAGTGCGCGCCTCAAACAATCGCCACCAAAGCTTGAAGGACGTCACGCAAGCGTAGGAAGAAGTGCACGGATTTCAAGAAAACTGCGAGCGACTCCAAGAGTGGCACAAACAAGAGGAGAAAACGGAGAGCGATGAGGAGCCTGGCTATGGCGACGATCAGGAGGTTTTGCGTGTAGGAGTGCAGAAGGCCCAGCAAGAATCGCAAAACTCTCATGTGAGTTACATCAGTTCTCACGAGCAAGTCTGGTACTGTAGTCATGGTTGGAACTTCGAGACAGCATTTAAGTAGCATGTTTACTTCATTATGCTTGAAATTGCATTGCCACATCGTCATGGTTGCCTTCAAATTGTAGTCATACTCCCAGGCTTTGTGACTACTTGTAGTCATGCAGGCAAATTTTCGAGGACACTGATTGTATCTAGAGAGGATGTCAGTCTGATGTTGGTTTTTCAATCCTACTGTTCGTGATTCATTTTTGTGGAACGCTCATCCACCCATCTCGTACCGACAAGTTCAAAATATGCAGTATGGATTGTTTTCGAGGACTGATCGATGATTGAGTAATCAAAGTGGAGATATCGATTAGCTCACTACCTGTAGAAAACTACCACTGCCTGGACTCTGATTTGAGGTGAGTTAGCTTCCAGGAGGCTGCCGTTAGAGCTCCAGAAATTTTCGAGGACACTGATTATATCGTGCCGAGGATGTCAAGCTGATGTTGGTCATGCTCAAGATATATGACTGATTTGTGAGTATTATCTTCGTTGCTCAAGATATATGACTGATTTCATGCTCAAGGTATATGACTGATTTCCGTGCTCAAGGTATATGACTGATTTCATGCTCAAGATATATGACTGATTTGTGAGTATTATCTTCTGGGGCTTGAAATTACATGACTGTTTTTTCAGTAGCTGGCATGGATTCCCTCAGTTCGCTTTATGTACAGATTGGAGTGATTGCTTGCTCATGTTTCCCAGCAAGGAGTGTTGAAGTGATTACGGATGGCAGGTTTCATGTTAGATTGATGTTGGATTGTTGGTTTTTGCTTCCAGTTCTTGTTGCGTGCCATCTTGTTGTACATGCTAACAGGTGCAGAGACTATGGATCGAGGTAGAATTAGTCAATTCTAGGATGCTGGATCGAAGTGAGCCATGGCTGTTACTCAATTAACTGGCAACAGGTTCTATAGAACATATTAGTAAGTCGACTAGCTAGCTAGCACCGCACACACGGAGAGCACGATCGAGTGATATATAAGGAAGTCACTATGTGAGTTCAATATCGATAATAGTTGTAGATCGATCGGGCCACGAGGTTGAAACCTAGGTGAGAGTTAGCTTGATTGAGCAAACATGTTTGCTTCATTCGATTTCGCGCGTAGGAGTTTTTTTACTTCCTTGAAACCGCAGATGTGTTTACTTCCTTGAAAGCCGCAGATGTGTTTGCTTCCTTGAAATCGCATATGTGTTTGCTTCCTGAAAAGCTGATCATGGTGGGTGTTTGATTGTGTGGCATGGATTTTGTATTTGCTTGCTTTGAAATTTTAGTCATGTTTCTAAGGTCTAGTGACTAATAATCACATGAATGAGAATTCGACTACTAAACCCTTATCATGCTCAAGATGTATGATGAATAGATGACTATCAAACTCCATATATGTTTTGGATTTGTCATTGGTCCTAGTGACATGCACATCGCAACAATGATTAACCTTAACGTTAACCGTGCGACTCGCTGAACGCATTATGCGGGGTAGAGCACCGACAACAGAGCCATCACAGTGGGAGGTGCGCAAGCGAGGCCCAAGAAGTTCTGGAATTCCCAAACCCAAGTCAACAAGCCGTTTCCCGCAGCTAATCACCCCACCTCAACAAAGAAAACGTCCGAAGATGTCACAGGATTCACTATCAGGGGAGGCCTTTGATTACTGCGATGATGTTGCACCCGATCTTCATCCTGAAACGGGAGGCAACACACCTCCTTTGCGTGGCCAGCCTTTAGCCGTTCATCGGCATGGGTCCATTAGTAGCTTGGACTTTGAAATTGCAGAAAGACAACTGCAACTATTGCAATGGAGGCGAGCAATGGAGTTGCAGGAGTCCCGGGCAAACTCCTCTACATATTCTCCATCAGAGATGACTGAGAGCTTTGGTCAACCTTCATATTGCAGAGACCAGAAGTCTAGACGACGGGTTGCTTTGAAGCAACAACAAGCTCACGAGGTCACAGCCTTGCATACAGGAGGGCCCAGAAAACACCTTATTGAGGTGGATCTCAGAGGACGTCCGCAAGGACAGAATAGATCGTTGTGGCTAACTTGTCTTCGAGGTCATGCGCAGGATATAGATTTCAGCGAAGACAACTACAAGAATCTCAGCACTTCTATGTTGCTCGCTGTCAAGGAACGAGTGGACAACACTTTTGAGTACCATGGGGGCCTTGGCAAGGTGACAGAGGAGGCTTTCCATAGCATTTTGAAGGGCCAGTTGAAGGTGAAGAGATACCAGTTGAAGAAAAGAATGCAAGAAGGGAAGGAGAAGCCAAAGCACATTCGGCATGACCATTGGGTAAAGTTGTCAGAACTCATCTTGGAGGAGAAAAAACAGCGTGAATCAGAGAAGCTGCGATACAGCCGTGCGCAAGTGAGGAAGCCGTCTTCAGCCGGGCGCAACGAAGAATATGTTCGAGCTAACTTGGTAAGTTTTCATTCTATGTTTTTATGTCATTCATCACAAGCATTCAACGCTTTCTAGACCGCCAGCAAAGTCAGATGATCACTGGTATTTGGAGACACTTGCATTTATTCTGATTTAATTACGTCAAAAGTTCATTAGAGCTCTTGATCTCAGAGGCTGTATAACTGTGCCATTGCGCAAACTAAGCTCCAAAATGACTAGGTGGAGTCATCAAAACCGAGTTTCTGCTTGTTCTCAATCATCTGAATCAAATTTGTGACTGTGTAGTCATCGAAACCGAGGTTGTGCTTATTTTCAGTCATCTTGTCCAAATTCGTGACTCTGTTTAGACATAGAGATGTTTGACCCAAGTTAACCCATCCCATTTCGAGGACAGTTGACCGCAGCAGCTTATTCCTCAGCCCGCGACTGTGTGTTGACTGTGTGTCTAATTGTCAGAGAAGCCTCATCATTTGGCACTAATCATGTACCACTAACCAGTGAACGTAGCATCTCTTGCGCAGGCCATTGAGCTGGAGAGAAGCCCAACTAGGGGTGAAATTGAAAGGGAGCTTGTACGGGTCAAACATGCCCCTCGAAGACTCATTCCGGGAAAGGAAACCTCACCGAGTAGCCATGTGTCTAATGCACAACCACAGCACGATAGTGATTGGCGGAAATCCATTGAAAAGAACCTTGAACGCATCATGCAGCACCTGCAAATTCCCGTTGTCACCCCCACGAAGGCAGCAACTGAGAAAAGCAGATCCAGCTCAGATGCCACCGGCACCGACACTTCACGAAAGGCAGATGATGATCACGAAAGTATTCTAGCAGTACAGGTACAAATATGATTTTGATGTCTTGTACAAATATGGTTCTTGCAACATTCAATATGCCAAGGCTTTCGTGACTGATTGTAGTCATTGATGTAGAACAACTGACCAAGCTTGACTAGATGCAGTCATGAACGTAGAGTATGTGATTGTTATTAGTAATAAAGTTAGAATATGTAACTCCTTACAGTCCCCAATTTAGAACCTCTTACCAGTGACAGTCATAGCATTTGAACAAGTGACTAGAATGGTCAAGAAGGTGTGGCATTGTTAAACGGAACCACAAACGCTGCTCATGAGTAAAAGCAATGACTGAGAGGATCCCTATTGACATATTGCCTCTGTACTTAATTGGGATTGCAGGAAGTAGGGGAGCGTGAATTGCAGCCTGCAGATGCGGGTAAGGCAGTGGAGATTCCTGCAGTAGCTGACGTGAAGGACTCACAGACAGCAGGAACTTTGAAAAACCCCGCAGGAGGCACTCCAGATTGCAGTGCACCAACTGTGGCAGAGGGAGAAGAACGTGCCCAAGTTGTGTACATGACTCGAAATTTGCGGGCTTCAAGACATGCAAAGGAGGACACTAGCACCCAGAAGAAAATGCGTAAGACAGAGGTTCGGAAGCTGAAGAAAGACCAGAATGAAAAAAAGAAGCAAATGCCAGTCCGGGGGAGCAAGGAGAAAGCTGGAAAAAACAAGGAAGGCAACATTGAGAGCCAGCAGAACGCGAAAGGGAAGAGGAAGAGAAACATGAACGCACAGGTAAGTGAACATGTATGTGTAGTAAACCTCATATTATCACACTTTTATTTCTAAAAGCTCCAATCCAGTCCCAACCGATCCCTGTTTTGTGTTTTTTTCTTTTTACTTTTACAGGTTGTACAAGAAACCTCAGACCCCGAGTTGAAGAAGGATGACCCTGTGAGACTGAAGAAAAATGTGAATGCACCGATGAGCTCAGCTGTAAGTGCCATTAGCTACATTGTGGAATGTTGTGTCTTAGTTCTGTATAAATTCAGTATGCCAAGTTCGTGACTGTTTGTAGTCATTTCCATGAATCGACTGACCATTCTTAACTAGAGACAGTCATAGAATTAGAACACGTGACTGAGATTAGTAATAACGTTAACATATGTGACTCCTCACAGACATAGAATTTAAATAAGTGCCACGAGCCTTGGAGCAGTACATCTGTGTATCAAGGCTCCGAATTTAGTCCCAACTGATCTTTGTATTCTGTGCATATTTTTTAATATAGGTTGTACAGGAAAGGGAGGACACAGAGTTCAAGAAGGGTGACCCTGTGAGACTCAAGGGACTTGAAGACGGGGAGGAGGATAAGGTTGTGGCAATCGGGAAAGTGCAGAATGTAGCTGGGGCTTCTCTTCACGGGAAAACCATATTTGCAGGAACAGTGTCTGTAGAAGTGGTGAAAAGCCTAGATGACGACTACAGTTTATTTGCTCCGGTAGATCTAGATGATCCTCCTGTGACCTTGGTAGGACAAGCAATAGGGCACTTTGTACTGTGGCCCACAGAGTTCATGGACATTGATCTGTCCTTCTCTCAAGCAATTTAGGCTGACCAAGTTCCACTTGGAGTGCATCCTGTTTGAACACGAATTCCCTCTTTCAAATGAATGTGTAAAAATCACTTGCTTGACCTGACGCAGTGCTCAGAAGAGCACGGCTGACTTGTAATAGTCAGCAGATCACAACATCACCCTAATCTAAAACTGAAATCTATGATTACACACAGTAAGAATGGCAGAATTGACTCCATGGCATACGTTTGCATTAGACTACGGACAGTTAAGTTCTAGTCAGATGCTTCTGATAAATTACTATACGTAGTGATCAAACCACTACTTTATTCTAAAAACACCTCACTACAATTAGTCATGTCCATTGAAAGATTTCAGCATGGAGACTATGTATAGTCATTTCGATGTGGCTGTACAGAGGTCGTGTCTATGTATGACTTAATGCAGTCACCATCACATTACTATGCGAAGTGATAAAACCGTTGATTTGAGCACTAGTATCTCACGAAAAATAGTCTACTCATAGCATTCCGAAGCTATTTGATTATTAGTGACTAGGGGTTGTCAAATAGATGTGACTTCAATCAGTCACGTTCTTCCAACCCAATGAACGACTAAATTTAGTCACCATCTCACTACTATGCATAGTGATGAAACTGGCATTATCTTGACTAATACCTCACTAGAAATAGTCAGTAATTTAATTAATATTTTCATAAAGATGACTACGTGTAGTCATACTGATATGACTGTATAGAGTCACATCGTCCCAAGTCCCACTGCAGGTCCCGTTTTGAGGTCCCAAAACACTGAGGGAACGCGGTATTGGGAACAAGAAGTGTCCGATATGACCCCTAGTCAGATTGTCCGAAGCGACTAAGCCAAAATGACTGGAAACAGTGCTAGTCAGATTTTGGTTTATACCCTACTGTGGTCATAAAACGTAGTCACATTGGGCTGGTTTTCTTGTAGTGTCGGGCTTCCCCTTCTGTGGAGTTACATTGCGAGAAGCCATAGCTACCGAGGAAAAGCTTGGTGTGGCGAAGCTGTGTAGCTCAATCTGCACAGTGGAAGACGGTAGAAAGCAAAGGCGGCGCTGTGGAGAAGAAGGGAGAGTGAGGCACTGCGGCGCCGTGTGTGTTCTCAAATGAGGACAATGGGCCTGCAACGGCCATTTGCCATCCTCGGTTTCCGCGGTAGTGGGAGTAATTGGCGGCTGAGTGGGATTGATGACTGCCAGTGGCCATCGACCAAAAGCCAATTCGGCGGCGGTGTAAGGCCTTTGATGGCTCCTGTTGGCTAGTCTAGGCCCTTCGAGGGGGTCGCGTTCTTGGACAGTCATTTCCACGGTATCCCTGTTATGATTACAACCAAAATGTCTTTGGTTGTCAACCGAGACCACGCTGACGTGATTTAAGTAAATAAGGGGCAGAGTCTCCCCTGGGATATTTTTGTTTTCTGCGGTATCCTTGGCATCCATGGTGTCTGAGGAGTTTGTGATGTCCTGCTGCAATTTTTCCCCCTTGGCTTCCGTGGACAACATATTTTGCAGTTGGCCCAAACTAACAGTTGGTTGTTGGTCCTGGGAGATGGAATGATATTGTTTTAACTTTGCCGTGTTGACTATGGTGGCCTGGTTGTCGTAGTTACCATTGTTGACCAAAAGAACTGTATTATTTGGCAAAACCAATTGCACTGTGTAAGGTCCGTGCCAAATTGTCCCTAATTTGGATTTTCTAATCTTTGGATCTCTTGGACACCATAATACCATATCCCCTTTTTGGAATATTCGAGGGGGCTTAGTACCTTGGAAATATTTGGCACTAAGTTGTTGTCTCCGTAGGATGTTAACTCTTGCGTCTCCACGGAATCCTTCGAGTCTGTGTAGGTCCTGTATGCGAGCTGCTAAGACTCGCTGGGGCTGATAGTCCCGAGGTTGTATGGACTGAAAGGTAGGTACGATGTATTCTGTTGGTAACAACGGTTGCGCTCCGTAGACTAACTCGAATGGACTGTAATGGGTGGCTGCTTTGGTGGCCACCCTATAGGCCCATAGTGCTGCAGGAAGACAGTCATCCCAGTCACCTTGGTTAGCCAATACGAATTTTCGCAACATGGTTAAGATGGTCTTGTTGGTGGACTCTGCTTGTCCATTTCCTTGAGGGTAATAAACTGTACTCGTCCTGTGTTTGATGATGTGATTGTCCATGAGATCTTCGATGACAGCGTTGACAAAGTGGGTACCTTGATCTGAAACTATTTCCAAAGGGCACCCAAAACGAGTAATAATGTTTTCGTAAAGGAAAGTGGCGGTTACCATTGCAGTATTGTTGCGTAATGGTTTGGCTTCTACCCATTTGGTAGTATAATCCGTGGCTACCAAAATATATTTGTATCCTTGCTTTGTAGCTGGTTTAATTGGACCGACAAAATCAAGTCCCCATCTTTGAAAGGGTCCCAGCGGCGGTATCGATTGGAGTGGCACTTTCCCTTGATGCTGAAAATTGGTAGTCGCTGTTTGGCATACGTGGCAATTTTTAATGTATGCGAGGACATCCTTATGTAGCGTGGGCCACCAATATTTGGCAGCCAATATTTTCTGAACTGTTGTATCTGGTCCTTGATGTCCGCCAACGGGGCCTGCGTGGAGACTCTCGAGGATTTTTTGTTGTTCCCCCAGGGGCACGCAGAGCCTAATTTCCAAGTCTGCACCTTTTCTGTATAGTCTTCCGTCAACCACGGTGTATGGTAGCGTGGTTCGCACAAAGCTGATCTTTTGGGTGCCAGTTAGCTTATTGGGTATGATCCCTTGTCTCAAGTAAGCCATGATGTCCTGTCTGTAGTCGGCTGGGGTTTCCGCGGTATCCATGGTGGCCTGCACTGAAGCAGCTTGTATGTATGGCTCATTAAAAGAGTCATCTATGCCTTCCTCGGTGGCATTGGTATCACGGGAAAGGTAGTCTGCGACGATGTGTCGTCTCCCTGGTACAAAAACCACCTCGAAATCATATTCCATGAGGATCATGATCCACCGAGCGACTCTGCCGGTGATTAATGGTTGGTTTACTAAGTAAGATAGGCTATGATGATCCACCATGAATCTGAATCTGTTTCCCAACAGGTAATGTCGGAATTTCTTGACCGCGTAGACCATTGCCAACGCTTCTCTCTCCGTGGTTGAATAATTTCTTTCGGCTTGATTCAGTAACCTGCTAGCGTATGCCACCGGTTGGTCGTGTTTACCGTTGACATTTTGTGCCAGCATTACTCCCACGGCGATCTTGGAGGCATCTGTGTGGACGTGGAAAGGCTTGGCCCAATTCGGTGCCAATAGTATCGGTGCCTGTGAATATGCTTGTTTTATCTTATCTAACGCTGTCTGTGCTGCCGGGGTCCAATCGCGGGGGTAGGAATACCCCGCGTGATTTAAGGCAGCTATCGGGGCCATCAGGTGTGCTAGCTTTTCGATGTACATTCTGTTGAACTGAGAGATTCCAAGCAATCTTTGGACGCCCTTTTGATCTTTCGGCGGAGTCATGTCTAGGATATCTTGGATTTTGGAGGGGTCAGGGAGTTTGCCATATTTGCAAATAATATAACCTAAGATGACTCCTGCGAAGAACAGAAACATGCATTTGTCGGCATTTAGGCTTACCCCGTTTTCCCTGCATGCCTGAAAAATTTGTCTTAATTGGCTAACATGGTCTTGTATTCGCCCATACACCGTGCCATCGTCTAGGTAGATGCGGAAGAATTTCTTCAAGTAGGGGCGAAAGATCAATTCCATGACCCGTTGAAATGTCATGGGTGCGTTTTTCGCTCCAAATGGCATCCTTTCGAATTGGTATGGACCCCACTCCGTGGAAAACGCGGTCTTGCTTTTGTCTTGCTCTGCCATGGCGACTTGATAATAGCCCGAAAAACAATCCAGGAATGAGTACATTTCGTGTCCCGCTACTTCGTCAATGATTTCTTCCATGTATGGTAAGGGATAGTGATCCTTCTTGGTGGCCGCATTAAGTTTACGAAAATCCACACAGATTCGTAATGCGCCATTCTTTTTGGGAATGATAACCATCGGAGACAGCCAGGGTGCCGAGTCTACCGGGGATATAAACTTGGCACAGAGCAGCTTGTCGAGTTCTGCTTTGACTCTGACAGCATAGTTTGGATTCATGCGGTACCGTCGTTGTTGTACCGGGTGAGCATTCGGTACCAAATCTATAGTATGTTTGGCTATAGTCCTCGGTATCCCCTTTAAGTCTTCATGCGTCCAGGCAAAGATATCATGGTACTCTTTGAAGAGAGCTATGGTTGCTTTTTTGATCTCAGGCGGTACGTCGGCGTTGATCTTGACATTCCTTGGTTCGTTTTCGGTGCCGAGGTTGACCAACTGTACTTGCTCTGTGGAGCCATGTGTCCACCCAGTGACAACTTGTTTACTTAAGGCTTCGGCTGCCGGAGTTTTGTCAATTATAACCGTTTCGGAGACCTCGGTAGTGAATCTAGTTGGGATATCGAGGGTATCCTCCTCTGAAACCACGCTGGCCAAGTGAATCTCCGCCAGTGGAATCAGATCGGGGTCGGCGTGGAACACCAGGGCTTCTTGTTCGTGTGTGAGACCTTTTGCCCAGGCCGTGCCAGCCTGATTCCTGATCTGTTTGACTTTTTCGCAAGTTATGCAGCTATCCACGGGAATGATCATCGTTTTCCCGTACCTTCGAATTCTGATCTGATTTCTGGCCCAGTCATGAATTGCATTCATGTCTCTTAACCAAGGTCGGCCTAAAATCATAGGGAAATTACTGCTGTCCGGCATGTCGATCACGACAAAGGTTGCCGGTGTAGAGATACCGTGAGTTGTGATGGCCACGGTGGAAAGTATCCCTAATGGGGTCACCGGTGCATCATTCGCCATTCTCAAGACGAACTGTGCTGTTGTGGGGTGTGGTAGTCCCAACTGTTGTCTTAGGTGATCGCTGATAACGTTGACTCCGGAGCCTCCATCAACTAATACATTGGACAGTTGGTGTTGTCCTAATCGGACATGTATGACGGCGGCATCGGTGTCTATGGTTGTTGCATTAATTTCCACGGTTGTCGTGCCTTTGGATGGGATATTGTGCATATTTTGCAGGTATGTCTGCAATTCCGGGCTAATCTTCAACAGATCGGCTAATGTAATACGGACATCGGTTTTTTCTAATACCTGCTGCAGATCTGGAACCACCGCTGTTTCCAAGTCGTTTTGGATTTGAGTTCGCAGATTGTTTAATCTCTCCCAATGTTGTTCTGCGAAAGGCTTGCGATGTTCTATGACATGCTTATCAGCTTTCTCCAAGTTAGCTCTGGATCTGGTGGTTACCGCGGCAGTACTTATTGTTGAAGATTAGATTGCTCGTAGTTACTAAGGGTAACTAGAGTTGATTAGAGTATGTGGAGAGGGTTGGATGAATAGAGTCTTATCGTATATGGAGAGTGTTGGATGGATAGAGTCTTATCGTATATGGAGAGGGCTTGTCCACAAGAGCCTTATCATGTGTAGAGAAGGATGGACCACTAGAGCCTTATCGTATGTGGAGAGAGAAGGTCCTCTAGTGGTCTATCCTTTTGTAGAGTGATCTTGATCACTCAAACCTTATCTTTGTTGTAGCACCTAGTGCCTTCACTTGGATATATAAGTAAGTGCTTGGAATGAGTGTGTATCTCATTCAAGCATTCTTTGCTCTACTACTTGTAAGCTTTGAGTGTGTTGTATTCTCTCTCTCCCTCTATTGAATCTCAATAGGTTATGGGCCCACTACTCTTGTAGTGAGGTTGAGTTTGAGTACTTTTGGAGGCTTGGAGAGGTCAAGGAGGTGTTGTATGCACATGTAGGGCTCATTTGCACTACTTGGAGTCTCTTGGAGATTTGGAGGTGCACTTGGAGTCATTTGAAGGTGTTTGCAACCATTTTGAAGGAGGTTTGGAGCATTGAAGGCAATAGAAGCAATTTGGAGGTGTTGGAGGTGACTCAAACACTTGTGAGATTGTATACTTGTTGTTTGAGTCCTCCTTGCACATTAGAGGTGCTTCTTTGCATTAAGGGCTCTCAATTCCATTGTTTGAAGTGTTTTGAGCTTAGGAGTGTGTGTTGTAATGTTTACTTGAGTGCACTTAGAGTTGAGAGGGCCGAATCTAGCATTTGGAGTGCATATGTGCACACATAGGGCTGATTTTAGCATTTGAGGTGCAAAAGTAGATGTTTTGAGACTCCTAAGCTTAGATTTGAGTGATTTGTGGATCTACAAGCTTTGTTGACATAGTTTGAGAGTTGATCTAGTGTAAAGAGTGCAAAAGTGCTCATTTGCATGCATTGAGGGTTGATTTGAGTGCTTTGAAGTGCAACCACACCTTGTGTGTGTGTAAGAGATCTAGATATTTTATTTGGAGGTCAAATAGCTTGAAGAAGATCAAATTTAAGTAGGAGCAAGTGTATCTTGCTTGTTTGAGTGTTGTAGGGGCAACATTGGAGCTTTGCCATGGCTTCTTTGGAAGGTGAGAGTGTTAGAGTGCTTGAAAGGTTCAACGGCACCAACTTCAACTTGTGGAAGTTCAAGATGAACTTGGCACTTTCTTCCATGGACTTGTGGGAGATTGTTGAAGGCACGGAGGAGGCTCCACCATCCGAAGCAAGTGAGAAGGACAAGAAGGACTACCAAAAGAGGGTGCGCAAGGCGATGTCCATGATTGGGCTCAACTTGGTAGATGCGCAACTTGCGCACATCAAGAGTTGCAAGGGTCCGGCGGAAGCATGGAGCGTGCTTTGTAACATCCACGAGACAAGAAGCTTGTCCAACATACTCTATTTGAGGCGCAAGTTCTTCACAATCAAGATGGAGGAAGGGGCGGACTTGTTGGAGCACATCAACAACATCAAGACACTTGCGGATCAACTCGCATGCTTGGATGTGCCCATGAGGGAGGATGACATTGTCATGACATTGCTTGATAGTTTGCCACCTTCATTTGAGAGTTTGATCACGGCATTGGAGACCTTAAAACTTGCTGACCTTAAGATGGAGTTTGTTGTGTCAAGGTTGATGCATGAAGTGTCTAAGAGGAAGGAGAAGGGTGCTCCAAGTGGTGACGTAGCGCTGGTGGCGGCCCAAAACAAAGGGAGGATGCAAAATGGCCCAAGAATGTGCTACAATTGTGGCAAGCCGGGCCACATTGCAAGGTATTGCTTTCGAAACAACAAGAAGGAGAAGGAGAGTGCCAATGTTGCAAGCAACAACGACAACGAGGCGGATTATGCGTTTTTAAGCGCCGTTGTTGCAAGCAAAGAGGAGATGGAAGTGGAGAATGCCTTTGCAATCAATGATGGAGATGACAAGACCATGGCTAAGTGGATCATGGATTCGGGAGCAACGAAGCACATGTCACCCCATAGGGCATCGTTCCAAACATATGAGGTAATATCACCACCACGAAATGTGCACTTGGGAGATGATAGTATTGTGCATGCGGTTGGAGTTGGCACCATTGTTGAGGATGTGATGGTGATCGGAGTCAAGCACAAGATCATCATGAAGGAGGTGCTCCACATCCCCAAGTTCAAGAGGAACTTGATTTCCGTGGTAAAACTTGCTCTCAACGGTTTAAAAGTGGAGTTTGATGATGATGCATGCATTGTAAGAGATGCCAATAGAAAGGTGATTGCTAGATTGCCAAGAGTAGGAAGCTTGTATGAAATGCCCTTCTCCATGCATGAAATGGCTAATGTGGCACACCAAACGCCACAATTAGCCCCTTTGGAGCTATGGCATAGACGCCTTGGGCATTTGAATGTGAAGAGTGTCAAGGCGCTTCAAAGCATGGTGAATGGCATGCAAATCAAGGATGGAGCATCGAATTCGGCGGTTTGTGAGGGGTGCATTGAAGGCAAGCTTTCAAGGACTCCATTTCCAAGTGAGGGAGGTCAACGTGCAAGCAAGCCTTTGGAGTTAGTCCACTCGGATGTGTGTGGTCCATTTAAGACCATTTCTATGGGCGGTTGCTTGTACTTTGTCACTTTCATTGATGATTTATCTAGGAAGGTGTGGGTGTATGTGTTGAAGTCCAAGGGAGAGGTGTTTGCCAAGTTTGTGGAGTTCAAGGCCCTTGTGGAGAAGCAATCGGAGCACAAGATCAAGGCATTTCGGTCCGACAATGGAGGGGAGTTCACTTCCAAGGCCTTTGAACGCTTCTTGCAAGCACATGGCATTGAGAGACAACTATCAACACCATACACACCACAACAAAATGGAGTGGCGGAGAGAGCAAATCGCACCATTGTAGAGATGGCAAGGAGCATGCTACATCACCAGAACCTCAACAAGAACCTTTGGGCGGAAGCGGTGGTTACAGCGGTGTACACACGCAATAGGTGCCCAACTAGTGCACTTGTTGGTAAGACACCCGAAGAGACATGGAGTGGTAAGAAGCCTTTTATGACACACATGCGGGTGTTTGGGTGTGTTGCTTATGCAAAGGTGCCGGATGAAAAGAGGACTAAACTTGATGCAAAGGGCACAAAGTGTGTGTTTCTTGGTTATTGTGAAGGAACCAAGGCTTATAGGTTGATGTGTTTGGAGACCAAGAAGATCCTCAAGTGTCGTGATGTGGTATTTGTGGAGGATGCTATTTGTGAAGATGCAAATGTGGAGATGCATCCAAGTGGGAGTTTGGAGCCACCTACGGTGATTTTGGTGGATACACCTCCAATTTCAGCGCCCGTTGTACAAGAGGCACAAGTTGGAGAGGAGTTCAAAGGTGTGCAAAATCCACAAGAGAAAGAAGAGGAGGAGGTAGTGGAAGAAAAGCTAGGTCCACACGAGGAGATTGATGAAGAGCAACGTGCACAAGGCTCAAGGTATCCAAGAAGGGAGAGGAGGCCGCCGGGTGAGTGGTGGTTGAATCACGTTCTTCCACCCACTAACGAGGTAGAACGTGCAAATGTGGCTTCTTTTGATGATCCTTTGAGTTTGGGTGATGCTTTGCAAAGTGTGGATGCAAGCAAGTGGGAGTTGGCCATGCAAGAGGAGTATGCATCTCTAATGGCCAATGGCACATGGGAGCTCGCTCCATTGCCAAAAGGCCGCAAGAGTGTTGGTTGCAAGTGGGTGTTTAGGACCAAGAGGGATGCACAAGGCAACGTGGTGCGCTACAAGGCACGGTTGGTGGCGAGGGGCTTCTCTCAAGTGGAAGGTGTGGATTTCCATGAGACCTTTGCACCCGTGGCAAAGTTTACCACCATCCGTTGCATGTTGGCGATTGGGGCAGCCATGGACTTGGAGATTCACCAAATGGATGTCAAGACAGCGTTTTTGAATGGTGAGTTGGAGGAGGACATCTACATGGACCAGCCCCTTGGTTTTGTGGAGGAGGGCACTCAACACCTTGTTTGCAAGCTCAAGAAGTCGTTGTATGGGCTCAAGCAATCACCAAGGGCGTGGTACCAAAGGATTGACATGTTTTTCACCAAAGAAGGCTTCTTTAGAAGCCATGCAGATTACTCCTTGTATGTGAAGCAAACAAGAGAGTTGTTGTTGATTGTAATCATCTATGTAGATGATTTGATTATCTTGGCTAGTGATGATGCGGTTTTGGGGTGGTTGAAGGCCAAGCTTGAGAAGGAGTTTGAGATGAGTGATCTTGGACCTTTGGAGTTTTGCCTTGGTGTTGCGTTTGAGAGGAATCGCAGCGCACGCATCATCACCATGAGCCAAGGCAAATACATTGAGGAGGTGCTCAAGCGCTTCAACATGGAGGAGTGCAAGCCGATTGGCACGCCGCTTGATGTAAAGGGGTCGTTGTTGAAGCTTTCGGATGAGGAGTTTAAGGAGGTTGAAGAGGAGATGAAGGCTATTCCATACAAGGCTGCGGTGGGGTCGTTGATGTATGCAATGGTGGCCACAAGGGCTGACCTTGCATTTCCGGTGAGCATGGTGAGTCAATTCATGGCAAAGGCTGGTCCTCAACATTGGATGGCGGTTAAACGCATCTTGAGGTACTTGAAAGGCACCATTGACTACAAATTGTGCCTTGGTGGTAACAACCTTGACTTGAAGGGATATTGTGATGCGGATTGGGCGGGTGATGTGAATGAGCGCCGGTCCACGACTGGATATGTGTTCTTTGTAGGAGATGGTGCAATCTCGTGGAATTGCAAGAGGCAACCTACGATAGCGGTGTCTACTACGGAGGCGGAGTACATGGCAACTAGCCATTGCTTGAAGGAGGCGTTGTGGCTACGGCAACTATTGGAAGATGTTGGGTTTGTGCAAGCAGAGGCCACAAGGATCATGTGTGACAACCAAGGGTGCATTGCGCTTGCAAAGGACCCCAAACACCACTCTCGTACGAAGCACATAGATGTGCAACATCACTTCATTCGGGAGAAGTTAGAGGATGGAGATGTGAGCTTGTGGTATTGCCCAACGGAGGATATGGTGGCGGATGTGTTGACGAAGGCGCTTGCTAGGGTGAGGCACGAGAAGCTAACAAAGGCGATGGGATTGCGAGGTGGTAACTATTCGCAAAGTGGGAGTGTTGAAGATTAGATTGCTCGTAGTTACTAAGGGTAACTAGAGTTGATTAGAGTATGTGGAGAGGGTTGGATGAATAGAGTCTTATCGTATATGGAGAGTGTTGGATGGATAGAGTCTTATCGTATATGGAGAGGGCTTGTCCACAAGAGCCTTATCATGTGTAGAGAAGGATGGACCACTAGAGCCTTATCGTATGTGGAGAGAGAAGGTCCTCTAGTGGTCTATCCTTTTGTAGAGTGATCTTGATCACTCAAACCTTATCTTTGTTGTAGCACCTAGTGCCTTCACTTGGATATATAAGTAAGTGCTTGGAATGAGTGTGTATCTCATTCAAGCATTCTTTGCTCTACTACTTGTAAGCTTTGAGTGTGTTGTATTCTCTCTCTCCCTCTATTGAATCTCAATACTTATGGTAGCCACGTTGGTGCCGTGGACTTCGGTCAGCGTAACTCCCCCCCTTCTGTTGCCTGCAGTAGCTTCGGTGCTGCCGGGGTGTGCCTTGGTGTCCGTGGTAACCCGGGTGTTGGCCCAGCGCTGTCGTAACACAGGGCATTGACCTCGTCGGTGGTGCGGGGATCCACACTTCCAACATCCATCGTTTCTATTTGGCTGAAACGCGTCTACGTCGACTTCCTCTGGGTACATGGACGCTGTCTTTGTTCGCGTGGGCCGAGTATCTTCCGTTCGTGCTGGTGTATTGGAAAACCAACAACGTCCTGCATGTAGTTTGCCGCAAGTAGTGCATAGTGCCGCTGGCCCCCTGATAGGTATTCTTGGTAGCGGAAGCAACGGTGTCTGTGTTTTGTCTATGACGCCGAATTCCCTGCTGATGTCATTGGCAGCTGTGAGTATCTCTTGCAACGTCTTTACACCGCGGATGATAATGCTCTGCTGTATCCACGGTAGCAAGCCCTTTTTGAACCATTCACATAGGTAGTCTTCTTCAGGCCGTTGACTGAGTTTGTCGGCCAGTTGTTTGAATCTGTCGTAAAACTTGTCGACAGGTTCGTTCCTCTCTTGCTGTATATTGCCTAAAGCTCGGAGTATTTCCGAGCTTGTTTTTAACTTTCGGAACTTCTGCAAAAAGCTACGCTCCATTTCTTCCCATGTTGGCAACAAATGTTCCGCTTCGAAATCGATGTACCAATTGATGAAGTTGCCCTGAAGGGTGGTTCCGAAGATGTTCTGTAGGTCTTCAGTGCTAGTGACACCGTTGGTTCGAGCTATTACTTTAAACCTGCGTATGTGCCAATCAGGATCTCCAGAGTCATCAAAGATTGGGTAAGGTATCTTTGGTAGCTTGATGAGCCGATCCCTTTCCCTCGATGCCATAGAAGCGGCTATGTTTGGATCAATCGGTGGTAGCTGTGATGGTCCGGCCATGGTAACGATGGGCGGAACAGTTGTTGATGTTCCTACCCCTTGGAGATAGTGCGAATTTAATATTTTGATCTTGGCATTGGTGGCGTCGTTTTTTGCCACCAAATCTGTCATTTGTTGCTTCATCCATTGGAGAAGTTCTCTCGTGGAATCTGGGTCTTCTTGAGGTATAATTTCCTCAGGTTCCGTGGTTCTTTCTGTTGCTTTTCATGGAGGCATTGTGTCGTTTTTCTTTCCTGTTTTGCTGGATGACTCAACACTCCATCCCCAGCATGGTCGCCAAAATGTTAGCCTGGGTGTCGAGGATGGAGAGCTTTACGAGCTCATCCACTGGAAATAGCTGGCTTGGGATGGCTGTAGACAACGAGAGAGGCCGAGTTAGGCTCGGACTGACAAGAAAGCAGTGAGTTGCCAAGAAGGCTGAGCGTTGACTTCGGTAACAGTGGTTGTGCTGCGGTAGGGGGGAGAGGTCAGTCGTTTCTTCTTCTTACTTATTTTCACATATTCTTTTACCCCCGAATAGAATCGGGTGGTTAATTCTGAGCCCGAAGGAAAGAGAGAGAGGGCACCGTGGTTGGTGTACAGAGCAACAATTTGAGGTCACCGAGGCAAATAACTTGGTCCATTTGTCTACCGGACCTTCTCTGGTAACCTCGGTGATGCTGTATTGAGAATGGTACCGTGGGTGCAGAGCTTCTAAGACAGCAGTTAGGGTTACGGCTAAGTGTGCCAAGCAAGCCTCGGTGTTCGGAGTAGGTGTGTGGGAGATGAGAAGACACAAGGGTGGGAGAGAAAGACTGTGGCTCTTGGCCTTTGTATTCAATGGAAAACCACGGAGTACATTCAAGCATTCTGCCAAGCTAAATCAAAAACATATCCTGCTACGGTGACTACAACGAGTGTCTCTCTCCTATTTTCTACAACCTTTTATACTACGGCTGCCGCGGATATCTCTGGAACCGAACGGTGCCCTTATCGACTGCCGAGGCATCTGCAGTTAACTGCTGGTGCCTCCACCGAAAGATGCTGCTATCTCCGTTGCCGCTGCATCTCCCGCTTTGGCCGCCGAGGTTACCCGAGGACGTCATTCGGGTAACACTATGATATATCTGATATCTGATATCGATGTGTAGGTCTACGGAACATGACCATGTTGAAGACGGTCTGTGTGCAAAATTACAACGCATGAGAAAATTTGGAAAACTGAAACTTGAGGACTTCAAGGACCTTATCTCCCCGGAGGATTACAGAATTTGCAAGAACGCCAAAGCTAAAAAAGAAACTTGGTATCCGGTTACACTTGACGTTTTCGTCAAATTCTTGTATGCGGTAGGTTTATGTTTATGTGCTATATCGTTATAATTTGCTTTCGATTTTTGCACCTTTTAACTACGTTATAAATTATTTCGAGAGGAGGTTAGCGAAAGCATCCGACGAGGTCAAGCATCTTACTATGCCACTGTTCGAAGGATAAACAAACAGGGCCGGGAGTTTGAGTGCCATGGACAACGCCATCAAATCAGAAATTAAGTCCATTCGTGGCAAAAATTTCGACAAAATGGTCATTGCCGCCAACAACAAACTTGGGAAAGTATTCCCAAAAGAGGTATTTTTCGCATTCTACTCAAATTCAATATAAGCCTAATCGTCTTTTTGACCTTTATCACATTCAAACTTTGTCAATCTCCTTCATGCGCAGAGATATACTCTCATTACAAAGAATAACCACAAACCGGATATGACAATTGATCGTTTGCAAATGGTAGCCACCACGAACGCACTTCGATTACAAGGAAAGTGGCCGCAATGGTGGAACTCATCCTCCGAAGCTCGTCGATCTGTTCACTTTCCAGAGGACCGCCAATGAAAGATAAATCATTGCTTGCTTTCCTCCATCGCGCATCACTTTGGGCACAGGTAATTTAAATGTTTTTTCCGTGTTTTCTATATTACTGGCTTTACAATATTTTAATTTCTAACGAAATTTCTTCTTTTCCAGCTAGAGCAATCCCTTTCAACTGAATTGCAGAAACTAGTGGAAGATGACAATCTCAACATTCAATGGAATGATTCCGTCTTAAAACCATCCGAGTACGTTGAGAAGTGGAGGTTGCTTTTATGGGAGAAGGCATTTGGGAACTACCTTTCTCTTAATGCTAGCCCAAGGTTCATTAAAGGCTCCGATCTTCAAAGGATTGGTGGTGGCAAAGTTACAATAAAACGTCTTTTATTCCGGTATGTATATCTATTATGTTTTCAATGTAACATAATTTTTGTTTATCATTCAATTCTGTCATTCTAATTTATTCCCTTGAATGTAGGTACTTGAAACAAGAGCTTCTTGCGAAAGGAGCACTAGCTTCTTGGTCCATTCCCGTCGAGTTCGATGACGTCTCAGTCTCCAACGATCCCTCCACCTTCTTCTCCGGTGACCAACAGAGGCGGTTTACCACAACACAATTACTGACTGGTGGTTGGTTCCTTGAGTGCCAGGATAACTTCGTTCATAAGGAGGAGAAGCATCTTATTCGAAACCTCGGTACAAGCGCTGCTGGCACCGCACCTATGGAGATAGACAACGATGACGACGACGAGGACCTCTCCATTTTGCGGCCCTTTTTGCCCTTTTCTCTTCACCTCCTTCCGCTCAACCGCTCAAACGTCGGGCCAACAAAAACGACGCAACGTCGTAGCGGAGCTCGTAGTAGATCTTCAAGAAGAATCCGAAGAAATTCCTCCCCGCAATGCAGACATCCAAGGTCCGAAGAAGTTGATTTGACTCGGGCATCGATGGTGCGACCAACAATGCACGAGAGACGCGGTCGACAATTGACTCGGCTTTTCTCGCAGCGCTCTTACAAATGCGGGGTCTCCTCCTCAATGTCACACCGATCACAACTCCGGAAAGAAGTTCGCTTCACTCCCATTTCTTGAACCGAAGCATGTTGCTGAGTGTTTGTTTTCTGAGATTACAATTTCTCTTCCAATGTACTTGGAAAAAGGGGACATCGGAGCTTCTGTTCAAAAGGCAGCTCATGAAACCAAGGATTGGGATTCACAAGTCATGGACATCATCAACCACATCAGAAAGGTATTGTGTCTTAATTCTTTTCTTACATTTTTTTATTTCTTAAATTTTGATGGGAACAGATCGCTTACAACATGTGTCACTTTCTGTGATTTCCAAAGATTGGAAAAGACAGGAAGTACCCATGTAAGGAGATGGGTACGAAACACCCCCATCCCGGCATTGATCTCCTCTACGCAGACGTTCCCGAGAACTTACCCGTACCTGACGTGTCGCCCGCCGAAATCCCGTCATGGAACAAGCGTGAGAAAAGCTACTTCGAGAGTGTGTTCTTTTTTGCTTTCTACAACTTGACAGACGAGGGTGCGATACTTGTTATGCATCCCAAGGACCGTCGAGTCGAGAAAGCTCTGGATGCCGAGTCGAAGGCTTTCGATTTCCGAATGGTGCGAGATTGGTGGGGATATAATCCCATGCCAATGGCCTCAACAAACCCACACGTGAAAACGGTATGGTCTTTATTATTCGCATTAAAATCATCGTCTATGATTATTTACAACGTTTCTTTAAATCTCTCTCATCTATTGAATTTTGCAGACACACAACTTCCACATTAAGGTTTTTGTTCGGAAGTCATTTGCCACGAGATTCTCCATAAGACAGGTTGCGAAAGAGTACGCAGGTGTGCCTATTCTTCCCGACGAGGAAGACCATGTATTTAATTTTGCGAGCAATGACTCCATTCGTAAGAAGGAAGATGGTACTCCGTGGCGTGGCTCGCGAGAGAAGGATCCCTCCTTCATCCAGTGTTTTATAGATTCTCTCACAGACGAGCGGGGAATCGTCTTTGACTGGAGCCCTAGTACTGGTTAGTTGTTGCTAATACCAACTCTCATTCAACTTATTCAGTACTCTAGTTCTGATGTTGGTTGCTGGTATGTAGGTGCTTCCGTGATTGCCTGCGCGCGATCAAACCGTCATCTCATTGCTGTTGAAGCTGATGAAGAGATATTTGACGGACTTTTATCGGCATACGTCGATGGTACCGCTTTTGAGGAAGAAAGCGGCGATTCGGTCCAAAGATATGACTACGACAGTGACACATCTGAACCGCTTTTGAAGAAGCAACGCCTAACATTTTGTGCGTACTTATCTCTTACTTTCCTCCCCTTCTATTGTCACCTTCAATTGGTAGAAATTTATTGGTATTGACTTTTTCGTACTTTTAGGATCGCAGTTCGAACCGACGTTTGATTGGCAACGGAAGTCTCTGCTGATCCTCCGCAAACTTTCACCCTTCCATCTTATGCGGAGCGGATAGCTCAAGAATTTGTGGTCGCCCCTTCTCCCGTCTTATCGGACAGTAGTAGACGTCAACGCTTTAGCTCTAGAGTGCTTGCGTTTATAGACAATGAGGCTGATCACTGTGACCAACACTTTAGTGGTCGTTCACCATCAGCTTCCTAGGTGATTTTATTTTCCTAGTTTTGGTTTGGACCATGTAGGATCATATATTTATAGTTGACCTACGGCATTGGTCATACGTGTGGTTTTGCTATACCTTTTTTATATATATATATATATATATATATATATATATATATATATATATATATATATATATATATATATATATATATATATATATATATATATATATATATATATATATATATATATATATATATGACGTTTACCTATTACTTATCAACGTTTTACAATTTCTTAATTCATGTAAATGTTAAACTTTTAAACTCGATGCCAACTAAAAGTTTCTAAACGTTTCTTTATTTCCAGTTTGAATTTTTTTAAACTTGCCAATGATGGTAGGGGTTCTAGTCTAGTATTTGTATAGCTCAGGATAGCTGCTGCAGGACGCAATGCAACGCTCAAACGAGGCCGAGGAGAATCGAACTCGGACCACTACAATGCCACGTGAAATCATGAATGTCTTTCTGTTCACCTTTCAAGGAGACACGGAAGGACGACCCGTAGTTATAATTTTCAGATTATATAAACTGAATCATCTGCATATAATTCTAACATGTGAAAGAGGAAATTGATGACGTCAGCCCTAATTAGTCTCTAAATCCTAAAACAATAAATAAAACTTATTGATTACCAAAAGGGCTATCTCAACTTTTGGTTTATATTTTGTATTTGATTTAAATTGAATTGGTTACACATGATGATGCGAGCCCATAATTTAATTGACTATTATTTAAATTTGCAAATGTGGATTAATTATGTAATATTGTAGGACCCCATTACCATATATCGAAATGGATACAGTACCCTATGTCCACGGTTTTGGGTACTTTTATGCCTAAAAATAACCATTTCAAAATTTTAAAACCACCTATTCCATGGTAATAGGGCCATTAACTTTTAAAATTTTTATTTCTTACCGCTCAAACTTTACCGCTCACCGCTCACCGCTCACCGCTCAACGCTCACACCCGTGGTTTCCCCGCATGCTCGTTCCGGGTAGGTAATAACTATTCGCCATTTTGGCTATTTCATCCATGGCTACTCTCGGGCAACTTAGGAAGGAAGAGAACGACAAGAAGAGGAAGAGGAAGGGCGCTCCACAACGGAAAAGATTACACGTGCTTCAAAATCCGAATAAGCTTGCCTTCAGAGGTTGGGAAGATGAACCAGATATGTGGACGATGGCCACTTGCGAATCGTTCATTGAATGGTCACGTTGACAAGAAATTCCCTCTGTCACGTCATCATTTTCATCGGCGCACCAACAAGGCAAATCTTAAGTTTTGCGATTGCCCAAACTTCAAACAACGATGCATTGAGGTTTACCAAGTCTTGTATGGCATGCCATGTGTGGAGCGCAACGAGGTTCCATTGTTTCTTGCTCGTGGAGTATACGCCGAGGTTGCTCTTGGTAAACGAGTGGATTGGACAACTGTCAAAGAGGGGAAGCATGTAACACGACCTTCAACGAGTGACATTCCGACAGGCATTCTAAGATTCCCTGACGCTCCTAATGGTGGCATAGGAGTGACGAGGTCTATTACCAAGGCTATGGAAGAGGCTTCCTATCATAGTGCTACATCGGAAGAGGACGATGACTCAGATGGTTCGCGGCCTCGTAAGGCGGTGCGTCAAGTACAACAACCTCTTCCTCCCTCCAGCATTGTGATTGATGCGGATCATCGTCGTAATTTACCTGGCCGCGTTCCTGAAATAGGTGGCTCTCGCCCTCCAATAGCAAGTAATCATCCACCCGTAGTAGAGCCCCATGGTACTAGCATCTTACCATTGGAAGAACTTGACACATCTTCTGATCTCAAAGCTCTTCTGAAGAGCAAAGACGACGTCATAGCAAGATTGCAAGCGGATCTCGAAAAAACACGAGCAATGTATGAGGAGAAGGTGAAAGAAGGGGACCAGCTTTATGTGGAATATGCACGCATGCGCGAGAAGATGCAAGAACTATCTCACGCACGTAACATTTGTGGAGATGTAGAGAAATCAGACATGGCGGATGTTGATAGAGTTGTCTTCAACCTTACAGAAGACTTGGCATTTGGAGAAATGTCACCGCAACGCCCTATATTGCGCCGTCCTGTGAAAGCTCAGCCATGTGTTGTTAATATGTGGGGCCTTGAACGAGAAGAAGATGTACGATGTGATTCTCAAGATTCTTTATCTTTACCGTTGTTCCTCCCTATTCGTAACCCCCCTTTCATGTCCTCTGATGGATACAACTCCTTACTGAAGGAAAAGCAACAACTGCAAGCTCGTTTGGAGCAGTTGTCAGCCACTTACTACCATTGGAAGGTGGCATGTATACTTTCGGTGGACAGAGGGAGACAAGTTGCAGCGGAGCTGGAGAAGATCGATAAGAATTTTACTAGTGGAGCTGGTCGACGAACGTTCGGTATGACCTCGTGGTCGAGTGTGGATACATTGTTTGATAATCTTCCTATGATGGACATCAAGATGCAAGATGATACTTCTACAGAGGTTGTAGATTGGAGCAAGGCCGGGTGGAATTTCAAACACCACATGTCGGCACATGTTAATGTAGAATCCAAGACATTATTGTGGCCCAACCCTCCGCAGTTTGTATTGGATCACTCTACGTGTCCCATATGCCTAAATCCATTTGGACCTGAGGGTGGATGGGCTTTAGGCTCCTGTGTTCATATGTATCATCCGCAGTGTCTCTTAGTTCATTGTTTGACTCAAAGTCGTTGTGCTATATGCAAAGCGCCTTTTCACGAGCGGTTTTACGAGATGTTCAATCTAAGAACTTATATGCCGCCTTCTTGGGAACACAATGCTGAGACTACCGACGAGGTTCGATTTTGGGGTAAAGATCTTATTTGGAGTTGGCGTAGAGGTGAACATGATCTCGAGAAGAGTACTCCTAGCTCCCAATTGAATTGAGAGACTGACCCAAACGAGATTCTAAGAGTTGCACCAATACTTGCCGGACAAGGTCCATAGCATGAGGGTAATCGGATGTTCTTCTTCCAATGCCTTGGGGGCTATTTTGATGTGAGCTCTAATACATTCAAGTGGGGCTCCACCCGATGGGACATTGATGGAATCAATATGGGAAGAGAGTAACCGACGGTGAAGGTCATGCCTCCATGGAAGATTTGGAAGAGTGTCAATATGCTGAGTCTACTTGGGGGCCACGATACCAGTCTCAAGCTCTAGACTATTTATTGGATGTACATAGTCCCCTCACAAGAAAGACTTTGCAGGACTTGAAAGACTCTAGAGTCTTAGATCTGATCTTAAATGCAGATGGTCCATTCAATCGAACTCGTGCAAAGCGCAAACTTCTTGTTGGAGAATGCTCCAACCCTCAGTCTAGTGAATGATAATTACGATATTGTGAATCCATACACTCCAGCATAGCGTATGGTTTTAGGTATATAGGACTATATTTTATTATAGTATTATCGAGTGGTAGCTTTTTGCAACAATGTATCTCATTCAAGGTTGTCATATCGGGCGTGTTGAGGCAATCGGGCGGACAAAACGGACGTACGAGTTGTCCCGGACGGACGGGCGTGCCCGCCCACCTTGTTTGAAGGGGCCGTGTAATTTTTTCATGGGTAAGAAACTTTGCACTAAAAAGCCACGTAGGATGTGACGTGTAAGTCCATCGTGGCGTCGGGGCGGGCGGGGAGGCGGGCGGGTGATTGAGGTGCGGGGCGGGTGAGGGGTCGAAGGGGCGGGGAAGGGGGGGGCGGGGAGAAGAGGGGTAGGGCGGCGGGGGGTAGGGTGGAGGAAGGGGGTAGGACGGGGAGGGGGTAGGACGGGGGAGGGTAGGGTGGAGGAAGGGGGGTAGGGGGCGGGGAGGGGGGTTAGGGATTGGAAAGGGGGTAATGGGGGTTAGGGGGTAAGGGGGGTAAGGGGGTAAGGTGGGTTAGGGGGGGTAAGGGGTTAGGGGGAGTAAAGGGGTAAGGTGGGTTAGGGGGGTAAGGGGGTTAGGGGGAGTAAGGGGGTAAGGTGGGTTAGGGGAGTAAGGGGGTAAGGTGGGTTAGGGGGGTGGTAAGGGGGGTTGGGGGGGTAATGGGGGTTAGGGGTAAGGGGGTAAGGTGGGTTAGGGGGGGTAAGGGGGGTTAGGGGGGGTAAGGGGGGTTAGGGGGGGGTAAGGAGGTAAGGTGGATTAGGGGGGGGTAAGGGGGGTTAGGAGGGGGGTTAGGGGGGGGTAAGGGGGTAAGGTGGGTTAGGGGGGGGGGATAAGGGGGTAAGGTGGGTTAGGGGGGGGGTAAGGGGGGTCGATGCGTTTTCATTTTTTTTTTTTTTTAAATTTCTTGAATTTTTCTTTCGAGAATTTTTTTAAATAGAAATATCGTAGTATTTACAAATTTGATTCATGCATAGGTTGAGTGGTATTTGGCAAGGTATGCATATGAGCGGTTGGAAGAGTGAGGAGGGGTGGGAATAAGTAAATATGTGCACCCAAATCAAAACAATGCAATTAAATATGTCATAGGACTAAGTACACATGCATCGAATAAGAGAAATTGCCTTATTTTTCATACATAAGGCGAATGTAATGTAGTAAAAAGTAGAAAGCATGAATAATAATATGATATAATATAATTCATAGTGAATAACGATACAACGTAGATATAAGGAAATTATATATATTCCCACAACACATAATCTGAACTTCTCTATTTTTTTTTCTTTTTCAATAAACTTATGCACTATAATAGACTAATAATAGTGTCTAATAAAGGACTACAATAATGATGAGAAGTTCTAAAATACCCAAATAGATAATATAAGTCCGTTCTACTTATTAAAACGATTTAATCGCCGCACCCTTTCAGTGGATGTACCCTCCATGTTGGGATTTTGGATAAGGTCTTGGATAACAACGTCATCATCATCGGGCGCCTCATCGCACTGTGGGTCACCATCATTGTCGTCGTCGTTGTTGTTGCCACATTCAATATCATCGTCGTCGTCGCTACCACTTGAGGAAACAAGTAGACTCATTGCAAAGAAGGGCTATTTTTTCGCCGTATAGGTTTTCCTCAAGTCTAATAACCTTGTGTCTCTTTGCTCTGGGACACTCCCCATCCGAATTCACCGGCGGTCCTCTAGGAACAACAAAAGCTGGTGTTGATGAAGTGTGACCAGGAACATATGTGTCCACGAATGGTTCAATTACCGTGTTTGGGTTCCTCCCCCCTATTCCTAATGAAGAACGTCTGCTTGGCCTGGAAGACAAGACATCGCCAACATTCTGTCCCCCTCCATCTACAGTGTCTGCAATGCCTCTAGGCCGTATCCGTTTTGTAGTGGATGTTGAGCCTCCAAACCCTCTGCGGTCTATGTTTCTGCTAGGAGTGTTAGTTCCCCCACGTCCTCTAGCTCCGTTTCTTCCACGTGCTTGGTGGTATTGTCCCATTGGATGATGGATAGCGGGCGTAGGGATAATAGGAGGCCTCCCACGGGACCCATCAGATTGGGAAGCTCTTCCACTAGCATTTGTTGCTCCTCCACTAGTATTTGGTGTAGGTGTATTTAGCCCAGAGACTGTTCTGGCGACCGGAATATCCGCGTGCATAGGGTCAACATCATCGGCGAATTCGAATGCATCGTGAATCCTACTGATATTTGGATCAAGACATTGGGGCGCAACAACAAGTGTAATAGTTCTCCTAATCCCTCCCAATCTTGATGCATTTGGGCTATTTCCCACTTCTCGCGGGGCCACATCTTCAAAACGATCCACAATTGTTGTATAGGTATTGGGAGTTCCAATAGTACCAATTGTGCCATCTTCTCCCTCGTTCTGCTCATTGTCCTCATTGTTTCCGAAAGAGGGGTGGTTGTAGTTAACATCATGAGCGGGTATGGTTTGATTTGCTTCACGATCTAGCCCATGATCTGCATCTTCGTTTTCCGAATCCGATACTGTAATCCGCGCTTCATTGATGCCGACATCAGGGCGATTGTCTGGCGATGGAATGCGACGAGTAGGACTTGTACTCCATGCTCCAGCACCCCAACGGATTGGCTCTTGGTCATCGTCCATTCTATCGTCTTCACCGTAATATTCCCTACTCTCCCCTAGAAGGTCCGCACCTTCAACCCAGAGATCTGGATTTTGTCGGTACTCTCTACCTTCCCAATTGGCTTCCATGTCACTATCGTCCTCCTCTTCTAGGAACTCTCGGTTGGGCTCATCTACCGGAACTGGGCCGAGGGCATCTGGGTTTGAATCCTCTGAGTTGGCATTGTCTTTGTACCAGCGAAGTCGTTCGGGCCCTGGTCTTTTCTGTAATACACGGCCATTGGTATAGATATACGCTAATGTCTCTGCCTTTTCTAGGCCTAACCGATTTCGGCTCTTATTGTGCACAAATGAGTAAGCACTCCAATTACGCTCACATGAACTAGCTGAACATGTGAGAGACAATATGCGAACCGCTATTTTGGAAAGGTACTGATCTCCAATCCTATACCACCATTGATGGGGGAGCATGTTCATTGCACGGATGTTGAAGGCAATGTCGGGGCTATATGGCCCTGTACCTTTGTCATACTCTTGTAATTCGGATATGACGTCTTCATACTTCACACCCACCATGTCTTTTAATTTCTAAATTACACGATATAGCGCACGGAGGGCTACGCCATCTTGCTTTAGCGCCGCATTCTCCTTGAGATATGGATTCAAGAGGGCAACTGCATAGTGAAGATCCGTAAAACACATGGCCTCCTCGCTTTGAATGAATCCTCCAATATTGTTGCAATATCTGGTCGGACGCTAAATGGTGGATCCGTGAATGAAGTCACATGTTGATGCAATCCTTGTAGTATGAGCCATGCCTTACCCATTGCGGGTTCTCGGCCATCAAACACACGTAATGCTTTCAAAACCTCCTGCGTCATGTAAATGAAATTCTTACACCGCTGCCAGAAGGCCCCATCCCCAATGGTGCGCACGATATTGCGCCAGGCGGTGGCTGCCCGCTCCCCTCTCATTCTGTCCCTCAAGGTATTGGTATAGTTCTGAACTCGGGGATGTTCTTTCAGTGCCTCTAGGACAGGCTTGAGTTTGACGAGTCGGTCCATCATCAACATATTGCATGCAAAGCGCGTCTCCCCCGGCACCAGGATTGAGAGTTTAGGACTCAATTCACGAAATGTTGCCATTGTTGCATGATGGTTCCTAATATAATGGCACAACTTTCTTGCCCTCTCGATAAGGTCCTTGAAGATGTCGATTTTTGCCCAATCTTCCAATAGGAGATCCAAAGCATGAGCCATGCATCCTTGCGAGAAAATCCATGGATACTCCTCGATGATACATTTCATTGCTCCAAGCATATTTGCAGCGTTATCCGTACACACTGCAGTCACATTCTTAGGTCCCACCTTCTCAATGAATACTTTGAGTTTGTCTGCTATATACGTCGCAGATTTTGTCTGCCCAGTGGTGTCAATGCTTCCTAGAAATACATCTCCAGGTGGGCACGTCATCATCACATTCATGAGGGGCCTACGATTAACATAGTCCCAACCATCGGTGCATATGGACACCCCATACGCGGATTTTGCAAATCCAGTTCTTGACTCAATCTCCTTCTCGACTCGCAATCTGCGGGGTTCTATGAGATTAGTCCTGAATTGGTGATAAGATGGAGGAACATAGTCAAACCTCGCCTTGGAAGTTGCTAAAACCGCTTCAATAAAAATCGGGTTCCTGGCCACGTTAAATGGGATATTTGCGTTATAGAAACAATCTGCCCACTTTTCATCCAATTCTCTTCTCTTCGCGGTGTTCAAAGATTCCTCCATGCTACGTTGGCGTACTGCTACGGACCTCGTAGAATTTGATGCGCCTCGAGTAGCTGACATGGAGTGTGGATTCTCACGTCCCTCTACCACGCACGCATCCCGGCCTCCTCTGTGAGGACTTCCACCCCTCACTCCAACCCCTGTGTTTGTATCAACACCTACATGGCATGAAGAACCACTAGGAATTCCCTTGGAGGGACCATCTGTAGTAGAATCTCCACCGTACATGTCTTCATCACTCATTCTGGCGGGAACTATGCCCCCACAATTTGCAAACCTGCTGCGAACACGATGCGGTACAAGGGAACACACACTCTTCTCGGATTTCGGCATGTAGTCTAGGTGCATGAATGCTCGAATTCGTTTGTAGGTGAATGTTGTGTTGCAAAAAACACAAGTAATGTTCCCATCATCATGAAATTCATACCACGAATTCCACTCTCTTGTTGTCCTCCGTTGGCTTCCCATCGCATTCGAGCCTAAAGGATGAAGGCTCTAGTGGCCACTTTAGTATATCATGTAAACCCTCTTAATAATTTTTTGCTCTATTCTCTTGCCTGAACCAATTTTGACATTACCTCCGCTGTCAGCTAGCGCTAGTTGCCATCGTTGTAGAAAAAAAATTTGAAAACCTCCTCCCAATGTGTTGAAACGCCCTTCCCCAATCCCCAATCCAACGCTCACGAAGAGAAGTGGATCTTGAGAGCTAGGAGGGGCTGGTTACAAATGAGAAGTTCGCCCCTTATATAGTGGTTGGACCCCATGGTACATGAATGGGAAGATGGGGATTTCAATGGGAGTAGGGGCGGGTTACGGGAGGGAGGAGCGGGTTACGGGGGGGAGGGGCGGGTTACGGGGGGGCGGGGAAGGGGGGGGTACGGGAGTAGGGGGGTAGAGGGAGGGGAAAGGGGGGGCGGGGGAAGGGGGGGCAGGGGAAGGGGGGGTAGGGGGAGGAATAGAGGGGGGGTAGAGGGAGAGATAAGAGGGGGGTAGGGGGAGGGATAAGGGGAGGGTAGGGGGAGGAATAAGGAGGGGGGGGTAGGGGGAGGGGGGAAAAGGGGTGTGTGAGAGCGTGTAAGCTCTCTTTTGCTTAAGTGTTACTAATAATGGATTTTTATTAATGAATTGTTTGCAAACCATGACATCTTGAGGTAATTTGATGAATTTATGATAATTGAGTTTTGAATGCAATAGGTATATTAAAGATTAGTTGTTGCAAGGCCTTTGGTAGATTATTTAGCATGAATTTTGAGCTTAGTTTAGATTAGGAGTGATTGGTTCGATAAGGAAGGACTAGAGGAGGTAAAAAAGCCCCTAGTGGATCCTTGGTTCGATAAGGAAGGACTAGAGGAGGTAAAAAGCCCCCTAGTGAATCCTTGGTTTGATTAGCGTAAGAATTAGGGACTTGGAGTTGGGTTAGAAATTTACCATGGGCCTTGTACAAGTAGTCTTTGATGTCCTTGTTGTGTTTGAAATTTGGTTGTTGAGAGATTCATTCATCTAACCTTGTGGTAGCATGTGGGAGCTACATCCATTGATGAAGTCGTTGATAGGATGGAGGCTTCAAGGACGGAGCGCGTGGAGTGGCGGTCATTCATCCATGCCTTAGTTAGGGCTTAGGCCTTAGTTAGGGTTATGGTGAGCCGCCTCTTTGGCGGCTCCCATTTGGTACTTAATAGCTTGTTTCCAAGCTATCTTCACTTCTTCCATTTCCTCTTAGTTTAGGTTAGAGTAGGAGAAGGGAGGCCTTGGGCCTCCTTCTCCTCCATTTTGTTCACCTACCTATTCATCTATGTAGTTAGGAGGAGGAAGGCCATGGGCCTCCTTTTCCTCTTTGTTCACCTTGATCATCTTTCTTGAATTGTTAGTAGTTAGGAGAAGGAGAGCCCTTCTCAAAATGATCTTGTTGTTGAAGTGTTAGTAGTTAGGAGAAGGAGAGCCCTTCTCAAAATGATCTTGTTGTTGAAGTGTTAGTAGTTAGGAGAAGGAGAGCCCTTCTCAAAATGCTTGTCTTGCCTCACTCATCTTCCTCCTCCTTATTGAGTTCCTTTGTTACTAAGATAAAGAGCTTGTTCTTGCCCTATGAAAGTCAGCCAGATTGTTTCCCCCATAACTCACTCGATTTTTCTTCAACTCCTCTGAGATTTTTACACTAGATAGAGCTCCAGTAGAGCTTTCCAATGGTATAAAGCATGCTCAATTCCGAGTTGTAGAGAGGGAGATATGAGCTTCCAAAGTCGGGGTGTTGAAAAAGTTTTCCCCCCGGCAGTGGCAAAAACCGCCACAGTCAACCAGCAATCAGTCTTAGCTCGTTGATCTTCTGCCTTTGAGATTTTAGGGGCGGGTGCACATTGAGCTTAACTTTCCAAAAAGCTATGGCACGCCCTATTTGGACCTAAGACGAAGGAATGGCAATCAAAAGAGTAGAGACCACTTCCAAGCCATCCGGCCGGTGGTTCTCTTCTTCTTCTTCCCTATTTCCTTGTCTTCTTCTTGTCTTCCTTTTTCCCCTCTTCTTTTCTCATCTAATCTTGCTCTTCAAAACCCCTTGTGACCAAATGCCACCTCATGGTGGTTTTTGGGTTCACAGGGTGGGAGGTGGGATAGGAGAGAGAGTAAGTACACGTGCTGCGTTTTTTAAATGTTGTTTTAATTTTTTTAATTTTTTTAAATAAAATGTTATTTGAAGAAGAATGAAATAAACATAATACTACCTAGTATATTTTCTAGTCTTAATATAAATTGTGATCGGAAAATCAAATATATGATTAAACCATTAGGATGATAAACTTATTTGTAATATAATATTGGGAAAAAGAATAAAATAAACATAATACCACCCACCAATACATTCTTTAGTCTTAATATAAATTATGATCGTAAAATCACATATATGATTAAACCATTAGGATGATAAATTTATTTGTAATATAATATTGGGAAGAAGATTGAAATAAACATAACACTACCTTCCAGTATATTTTATAGTCTTAATAGAAATTGTATATTCTCTAGTCTTAATATAAATTGTGATCGTAAAATCAAATATATGATTAAACCATTAGGATGATAAACTTATTTGTAATATAATATTGGGAAAAAGAATAAAATAAACATAATACCACCCACCAATACATTCTTTAGTCTTAATATAAATTATGATCGTAAAATCACATATATGATTAAACCATTAGGATGATAAATTTATTTGTAATATAATATTGGGAAGAAGATTGAAATAAACATAACACTACCTTCCAGTATATTTTATAGTCTTAATAGAAATTGTATATTCTCTAGTCTTAATATAAATTGTGATCGTAAAATCAAATATATGATTAAACCATTAGGATGATAAACTTATTTGTAATATAATATTGGGAAAAAGAATAAAATAAACATAATACCACCCACCAATACATTCTTTAGTCTTAATATAAATTATGATCGTAAAATCACATATATGATTAAACCATTAGGATGATAAATTTATTTGTAATATAATATTGGGAAGAAGATTGAAATAAACATAACACTACCTTCCAGTATATTTTATAGTCTTAATAGAAATTGTATATTCTCTAGTCTTAATATAAATTGTGATCGTAAAATCAAATATATGATTAAACCATTACGATGATAAATTTATTTGTAATATAATATTGGGAAGAAGAATCAAATAAACATAATACTACCCACTTGTACATTCTTTAATCTTAATATAAATTGTGAGCGTAAAATCAAATATATGATTAAACCATTAGGATGATAAATTTATTTGTAATATAGCATTGGGAAGAAGAATGAATTAAACATAATAGAAGGTGGGATTGGAGAAAAATAGCACACATTTTAAGAATATCATTTTTTTTGGGACGTGGTAGCTCGACTTTGAAATAGAGGAGGGAATTGGTTTGTAGTGGGGCAATTTTGAATAACAGGGGGAAATACGGAAACTTCATTTCTCTCTTTCCTTGGATCCCCCCTTGGCTCCTTCTTCCACCTACCGGGTATTTTTAAGGTAATGAAGTCCAAACATTCCTCACTAAAGCCGGGATTTGGACTTTCCCGGATATAGTGGAGGGAATGTTTGACTTTTCTACGATTGTATTGAGTATGCCTTCCCTTCCCTCCTCTTCTATCCCCTCACCCCCCCCCCTCATCTTCACCCCCCTCTCATCCTCACCCCCCCCCTCATCCTCACCCCCCCCCTCATCTTCACCCCCCCCCTCACACCAACCCCCCCCTCACCCCACCCCACCCTCATCCTCACCCCCCTCACTTCCCTCACCCCCTCACCCTAACTCCCCTCATTCCCCCTTACCATCTCCGCCCTACCCCCCGGGTACCCGCCCTACCCCCCCGGTATCCGCCCTACCTTCCGCGGTACCCGCGCTACCCCCCCGGTACCCGCACTACCCCCCCGGTACCCGCCCTACCCCCATGGTACCCGCCCCTCCCCCCGTAATCCACCCCTTCCCTCTCACCCACCCTACGTAGTTTTTTGAAAAAAATTTGTCATCTCTCTCACCAATCTTGTGTTTTGCAAACAAGCATCATTAATGGGACAAACAAATCCAAACATTCCCTCATTAAAGCCGGGATTTGGAGTATCCCGGATATAGTGAGGGAATGTATGGATTTCCAATGATTGGATTGACCATCATTCCACTCCTCTTCCACTTCCTCCTCTTCCCTCCCCTTCTCTCCCTACTCCTCCCTTTCTTCTCTTCTCCTCCCCTCTCCACCCCCCTTACCCACCCCCCCCTAACCCTCACCTTCCCCTCACCCCCCTCACTTCCCCTTTCCCCCCCCTCACTTTGGATTGACATCCGCTACCGGTATGTTTATTTTTTATTGTCCTATCATGTTCATAAGAAATTTATTAGATATGGATTCAAGATTTAAAATAATTTTTTTCTCCCACTTAACTATTTATCAAGCTAACCATACAATCACACCATGATAATTAGCATTCACATGATCATATGATTATAAACACATGCATAGAGTGTGCCAACAAGTTTGCAAAAGAAATGCATATGTATTTCAGTAGTGTTTAACGATATAGAAAAAGAAATGTATATCTTGGTTGCTACACAACTACGAAAATCGACAATTAGTTCTCGTCCATTGCTGCACCGCTTGGGCTGGCCTCGGCATCATTCGTACCCTCCGGCAAATCTTCACCCCCGCCCAATCAAAGTCTACGAACAGCTGATCGAGTCCTCCTCGCAGGCCCGTCTTCTTCAAGAATATTCCTCAGGAATTGCGATTGTTGCATGGCTCGAAGCATGCGTCCCGTTTGGGGACTATGTTGTTCCATCAGAAAATCAATGCTTCGGTGGTGTAAAAGGTCTGCCCAGTCGGATTCATCCGTTGCCCAATTCATCTCGTAATCGCGGTCGGAACGCTCTTCCGACGAATACATCATTCCATAGGACTTCCATTTTAGCCCTTCTGGATGAATCCCAAATCGAAACTCCTTGTGCGCTTCGTCCCAATACCCGTTGTAAACCTGGTAGAAGAAGTTTCGCTTGCCATTGGCATTTGAGACATTTGAGACATTTGATGGAATTAAATGATGGCAGGCCCGCTTGCTTTTGATATGAAGCCCGGTTTAGTTGGCACTTCACACAAGTCTTCACAAAGTGGGTTATGTCATCTTTCATCCCCGGCCAATAGTACCTCCTTGACACCGTTGCAATGGTAGTTTTTTCTCCCCTATAGCCGTCTATGGGACTATCATGTTCCTCCTTCAAAACGAACAATCTATGCTTGTCAAATCCCTTTCAAAAGGATGTCCGAACACCGTGGTGAGCCAAGAGGACCCCGGGAGTGACGTCCCGGGCTTGGCAAGAGACAAGGTGAAGTGACCAAGGGGAGTCCCGAGCAAACAGCACGCAATGGCGTCGTGCTCGGGACGAACTTGCTGGTGTGCCTTACATGGTTCGAAACCTTGTTTGAACACGCACCCATAGGCCCAAAGAACGCGCGATTTGGAGTTGTGAGTCATGAGATATGACTCTCCAAAGTTGGAGCGCGTTCCGGGACACTCCGGGACTCGGGAGTGTTGCCTTTCGGGACTCAAAATGTCGTCCTTCATAGATGGCGGCATGTTGCATGTCGTTGGAAAGCTATAGACAAGAGCTTTCCAAAATGCTAAGACTCGTGAGGAGCAAAGCAATGCTTTGGGAGATATGGCTCTCCAAAGCATCGGGACTTCGGGACTCCGGGACTGCTGCCTCCCGGGACTCCCGAATGTTCAGAGGAGCATAGCTCCCAAATGAAAGCTCCGATTGGGACAAGTAAGGAGTCTATCGACATCTACTCAAAGAGTAGATGTCGAAAATGGGCTTGCACGTCCCATTTGGATAACTGAGCTACGAGTTAGCCCGAGAAGAAGATACGGCCCGTTTTTGAGGCTAAGGCAAAAACGGGTGGTCTTCCAAAGAAAAAGTGTGTCACGGAAGGCCCCTCAACACAAGAGGTGGGGGGGGGGGGCCTACCGAAGACTCCAGAAAGTACTATGGGGAGGAGTGGTCTCCCTCCCAACTTCCACATGGAGCCTAGGAGAGCCGGGGTGGCTCTAAGGGGTGAGGCTTGGGATGGGGCCTCACTCCCGCACCTTGGGCGCCATGGGGTACTCTTGAGTATCCCTAAACATTGGGTTGGAATGTGTTCCGCTCCCAACTGGTCCCGGTGACGACTAGTGCGGCCGGTTCCAAGTAGTGTCCCGATTCGAGTGAGGGACAAAGTGTGAGGGGACTAGTAGGGAGTTGGACAATGAGAAAGGACGGTTGGCTTCGGGGGTGAGTAGTGCCACCCTTGGAAGCTTGAACATGAGTGGAAGGCCGTCCCATGTCACCAAGTGGCATGCCCATTGTATAGTGAGTAATGGATTGGGGGAGTCAAGGTGGGTTGGACACCTTGGCTTAAGTTGGTGCTAACATTGCGAGTGCGTGGCATGTGCAGTGTTAGCAACGTCGTGGCCGGTTGCTATCAACAAGGTGAGCCGTGATTCCGCAACTAAGTAAGGCTCACTCGGGGCAAAAAGAGTTGGGAGTAATTAGGGCCGCGACAAAGCTTGCGTTGAGGAACATATACCTTACTTTGCTTATACTTGAGCAATCCATTCACCAACTTGATCTCCTTGAGCTTCTTGCCATTCCTAAGATCACCGAGCATTTGTTGTGCCTCGGGGTCCTTCATGTACCCCTCTCTTATCCGCCGTTCCCAATTGCCTTCACTCTTATACATGAGCCGCAAGACTTGGGTGGTGCTCATGGCATGAAACTCTTCCTTTCTACTTAGCGCATCCGGCACCACATTGTCACGGCCCGGTTTGTGGATCAAGTCCACATTCATGAGCGCCAAGGTATCATGCCACCTCAATTGTTTGGCACTCATTTGTGCTTGTGTCTCAAAATACTTCAAAGACACATTATCGGTGTAGACCTTAGTCTTGTGCAACCCCAAGTAATGTTGCCATGTCTTCAAACAATGCACCACCGCAAAGAGCTCATTCTCGTGAGTTGGCCATCTCCTTTGACACCCATCCAACTTCTTGCTCTCATAGGCAATTGGCCTACCATCTTGCATCAAGACGCCTCCAATGGCAAAGTCACTTGCATCTGTGTGGACCTCAAAGGGCTTATCAAACTCAGGGAACTTCAACACTGGTGGAGATGACAACTTGTTCTTGAGTTCCTCAAAGGCTTGGTAGCAAAATTCATCCCATACTTGGTTGATCCCTTTTTTCAATAAGTCGGACAAAGGCTTAGCAATCTTGGAGAAGTTGCGTATGAAGCGGCGATAGTAGTTTGCTAGGCCAAGGAATGACCTAAGTCCCTTTTGTGTAGAAGGCCGCTTCCACTCTTGGATTGCCTTCACCTTCTTCATGTCCGGCTTGATTCCATCTCCGGTAACCACATGGCCCAAGAACTCCATCTCAAGTTGTGCAAACTCACTATTTTCCCCATTAGCATAAAGCTTGTTGTCTCTAAGTTTCTTGAGCACCGCCTCAAGGTGCCTTGCATGATCCTCCGCCGTTATGGAAAACACCAAGATGTCATCGTTGTAGACAATCACAAAGTCATGCATTTCCTCTCGAAAGATGGTGTTCATAAGGGTTGTGAATGTCGAGGGTGCATTGCACAACCCAAAGGGCATCACAAGGAACTCATAAGACCCATACCTTGTGCGGCACGCAGTCTTTTCCACATCCGCATCCGCAATGCGGATCTGGTAGTAACCCGACTTCAAGTCTATGCGACTAAAGTACTTACCTCCCGCCAATCTATCAAAGAGATCATCAATTCGAGGCAAAGGGTAGTTGTTCTTGATGGTCACCTTATTCAAGGCCCTATAATCAATGCACATCCTAAGCTTGCCATCCTTCTTGTCCACAAAGAGGACCGGTGCACCATATGGTGACTTGCTTGGTCTCACATAACCCCTTTCCAACAAGTCGTTTAGTTGCTTCTTTAGCTCCATCAACTCTTTTTGGTTTAACCGATAAGGTGCCTTAGAAGGTGGCTCAGCTCCAGGTAGCACCTCGATCTTGTGATCGACTTCTCTTCTTGGGGGTAGCTCTTTGGGTAACTCATTGGTAAGCACATCCTTTTACTTATCCAACACATCTTGAATTTCTTTGGGAAGTGGTTGTTGCACCCCCTTCCCCTCATGCCCAAGTTGCTCTTCACGAGCCATCACCACAAATTGATGTTCCAACATTTGGTCTAAAGAGACCAAGTTTAATTTGCCCCCCGCTATTGAAGGGCCACGAGTTAACTTCAACACTAACTCCTTGCCATCACAGCGCACCACTAACCGTGCTGGCTTGCGCCTCACATCCACTGTGTGCGCCTCAAAGAAGGTATCCCCTAAGATGAGGTCTACCTCATCCATCTCACATAATGTGAAATTCTCAACAAACTCCAATGTCCCACACTTCAAGGTCACTTGCAACGCCACTTCCTCCGTCTTGTGCGGTTCGCCCTTTGCAAAACGCACATTGATGGGCTTGCTTGCCTTTTGCAGTGGCAAGCCCAACTCCCTTGCTAGTTTGGGACTCATGAAGGAGTGCGTTGCCCCTGTATCAACCAAACATGAGACATCTTTGTCCTTCACTTGAGCCTCAAGAAACAAGAGGCCCGGCCTTGGCTTGAGGCTACTTGCCTTGGCCACAAAACCTCCTTCTAGTATGCGGTCTTCAACACAAGCAAGACTTGCAATGGTACTCACCTTCTTGTCGGGGCACTCCGCAATGAAGTGGCCAATCTTGCCACAACCATGGCACCTCTTGGCCTTGGTGTCATCACTTTTGTCTCCCCCTTTCGATGGCTTTCCCCCTTGGTGTTCCTTTTTGTTAGAGGCTCCACCATCCACTTGTCCCTTGTGTTTGTTGCCAAAGCCAAACTTCTTGCGCTCTTTGCCTCGAGCCGCATTCCTATTTGATCCACTTTGTTGAGAGGGGCCACTTGACTTCCTCTCGGGTCCATCAGCCTCAATCCTTTCAACAATCTTGATGATGCCCGCCACATCCTCAGGAAGTTTTGGGAACTTGAACAAGGCATCCACCACCCACTTTTGAAGCCCACCCAAGAAGATGCATTTCTTAGAGAACTCATCCATCTTGGGTGTGGCATTCATTTGGGCATTGAAGTCACGCACATAGGCCTTGAGAGACCCAGTGTGCCTCATTTGCACCAAGTTCATGCCTTCCCTCAACTCTTGATACTCTGGTGTGAAGCGTTCACTCAACAAGTCTTTGAAGCCACCCCAAGTCAAGTTTGCCACCAACTCCGGCTCTTGCTCCTTTTTGCTTGTCCACCATTGAAGAGCATGATCCTTGAGAAATGTCACCGCAATGGAAACCTTGTCCTCCTCATCCGGCTTTTGGACATCATAGTAGTTATCCATCTCAAGAAGGAATTCCTTCACCTTCCTTGCCTTACCAAGTCCCGAGAAGGTGCTTGGCATGTTTACCTTAGCCAACTTTTTGGTGAAAGATGAAGGTCGGGACCCTTGCATCATAAGGTGTTCAATCAACCTCTCTTGGCAATCCCTTTCTTCCTTCCCACGCTTGAGCTCTTGATTCACGGAGTCCATGAACTCAAGCATTCTCATTTGGAAAGCCAATTGAGGATCTTGTCTTTCCACCTCTTGGGAAGACTCTAGGCGTTTCGACCTAGAGCGCTCCTCTTCACCCAAGGGCTCCTCTTGAAGTGACAATTCCATTTGCTCATTGCCCTCACTAGTGGCAGCTTGCTCATTGGAGTCATGAGAATGAGCCTCACTTGTAGGATCGGGGACTTTGTTCCCCCTCGTGCGTGGCCGCTTGGAAGCTCCAGGCTCATCACCCTCAATGGTCTTCTTCTTGCCCATTGCTCCCTCACAACTTTGCACTTGGGTACTAAAAGCCTGCTCTGATACCAAGTGTCGCAACCCTTGCTAGCTCACCTTAGCTTACACCAACTTTTCCCCAACTCTAGCAAGTGTCACGAGCGCTAACTCTGCACATCCCCCACATGCACAAAGTTAGCTCCCCATACCAACCACCAAGCTCACCGGATGAGTGCATGGTTGAGTGGACCAAAGGCGGCATAGGCTCCCTCCATAGAACTCACTAATTTACTGCCATAGTATTAAAAGCCATTGTGAGTTGTCAGGGCACTCACAGTCGTTGATGAGATCGGGCAAGCTGGACGGTCGAGATGCCCGTACGGGGTGTCAGATCGCGCCGCCGGAGGGGGTATGTGGGCCGTGGGATTGACCCCAACGGGCCAGATCATCGGAGGGGGGGGAGCGCCTGAGGCCGTCGATGGGTTTGCAGGCAATCTCGCGGCAGGGAGACTTCGTCTCTCCCGCCACCTCCTAGCCACTTCTCCCTCCTCTTTGGAGCTCTTCCGTTGCTCATGATTGTGTATTTTTGGCATGTGTCTTTGGATCGTAGTCAAGTGCTTGGATACGCTCACGTGGGTATGCGCGACTAGGGTTACTCGAGTGTTTTGAACAAATGTCGACTCGAGAGAGAGGCCAAAGAGCAGTTGTTGGAGGAGCCGGATTGTAAACCTGTGAGGAAGAAGGTGAAGGTCGAAGGAGGATCATCAGGAGCGTGGGTTGATCCGTTGTATGCTGAGCAGCCCTCGATTACGTGGGATAGAGAAAGCACGCTGAAGCGCGACTACTTTGAAAAGAATTTCGGTTTGTGCAACGAGGGCTTTGCACCGAAGCGGCTTCGATTTGGCGTGCACTTGGACGAGGCAGACGTAGAGAGCTTATTTGGGCCGAAAGTTAACGCCAATGGGTACCGTTATTCGATGTCTGAAGACGTCGCTTTGCAGGAGAGAGTTGAGAAGTGTTGGATGATCACCCACCAGCGCACCAGTGTTCCAAACTCAAGGTTGATTAACGTTGCGAAGCAAAGGGTCACGCGCAGACGAGAGGCGTGAAGGGAAAGAAAACAAACCGGTGCCTCCACGCTGAGTGGACTGTCGTCGTGCAATGCGCATGCACAACAACTTGGAGAAAGACGCGCCCGGAGAAGGAGAAGAAGGCTGGTTCTGCCGAGAAAAAGCCTGGGGAGAGCGTCACAATTACTGACGGAGGGGAGGGAGGTCCATCGCCCATTGCCTTGCCGATCAGTAGTGGGGTTGGGGGGTTCGAGCACAAGGTAGATTACCCCAGGATGACGATTGGGGAGTGGCAAGAGTATCTCTCACTCTTAGAAAGAGAGGCGCCCTCGTTGGAGGCATTGGTGAAGGTTTGTGCAGAGAGAAGGGACGCTGCGAAGTTGGAGCTCGTCAAGGTGTCGACCCAATCTGAGTATGGGCGGTCTCTTCTTGTTGCTGCAGAGGCTCGACTTCGATCGTTGGAGTCCGAGGTCGAAGCAGCAGCTGATGTGAGATTGGCGGCGGTGAAGTCTGCAGCCGCCGAGAACCCTAGTGCTCTCAGTCAAAAGCGCCCTTGCAGTGGCTGAGGAAGGGGTTGGAGAGGCGCAGCGCAAGGCTGCTGCTCAGGCAGGGGTGATTGATCAGATGCGAACTCTCTTTGGATCAGGAGAGTCCGGATTTGAAGAAGCAAACTCGAAATTTAAGCTTGCTGAAGAAGCTTACACGAGCACATCCTCGAAGCAGGACTTGTGGAGATGCCACAGACTTGTCCTCCTTGGTCAACTGAAAGCTATGAAAGCAGGTTTAGGGCGCCTGACTTGCTTTCCAACACCATTACCGTATGTGTATTTTGATTGTGATCAATCTAGATTTGTAGATTGAGTGGTTGCGATCTCGCTTGCCCGTTTTGTGCTAGAGGATTTGATCCCTCTTGGGATTGCAAATTTGCCAGCTGCCGACATGCCTATCATTCCTGGTGTGCATATTCTCACTTTTCTAGCTCCACAAAGTGTGTGTTGAAGGATTGCAATCAGGAGATGCACGAAGACTGGTGGGCATTGGCAGGGATCAAAAAACCCTGTGGAGACAAGGGCAAAGGTGAATTGCAAGGCTTCTGGGAGACATGCGAGAATGCAAGCAACCCCAATCCAGGTTTGTATCGAATTTTTTGGTTGCTCGAATTTTTTGGTTGCTGTTGGTTTGAATGAATGAGGTAGCTGCTGCTGGATTGAATGAATGAGGTAGCTGCTGCAGGTTCGAATCGAGTTTCTGCTTGTTAAGGTAGTCGCTCATCTTTGGTTTAGTCTCTTTAGGGTTCAGGGTTTAACAATGTGTTTGGATTCAGGCTTTAACAAGCTTTAGGGTTCAGGGTTTAGCAATGCCTTACAGTTCATGGTTTAACATGGCTTCAGGGTTCAGGGTTTAAGAGTAGTACTAGTGGGAAATACACAAGGTATTGGTACTAGATGTTCACTAGTAGTTCAGTGGGACTCAAATTAAGACTGAATCTTCACAAGGTGTCACTAGATGTTTGTAGGAACAACCAAGGCCTCACTAGGTGTCACTGGATTTGAGAAAGGTGTCCACATAGGTTTCCCATGGATGTTGGTTTTTCATGAGGTGTCACTAGATGTCTGCAGCAGTCATAGAATCTGTCGGATGCCATGTATTTACTTTATCTTCCCTTACACGTTTATTGGTGTAAAACCCGTGTTTAGGTGACTCGTGTATCGTTCCAGGGATTCTGTGAAGTGACCAAGACAAGTAGTGCTAAAACAACCAAACCCACAAACGTTTCTAGTCCCAACTTATGTTTTAGCCTTACAGGGCAATGGTATCCCTTTGCAAGAGGGGATGCACAAAGACTCTTTCCCTTATGTTTACCGTGGCGGAAACTTCCACACTTAGACTTTACACACACACACACACTAAGGCACACATTACGTCCTCACAACTAATCCGTCCTATCCGTCCGAATTAGCAGGTCACGCAGGCCGTCTTGGTTACCCTATCACCCTTACTACAATGACAGACTCCAAGAGCTCCGAATCCGGCTAGAAGACGTCTACACGTATTCTGGTCACGTACTGCGCTTAATCCGTCCTCTGAGACTACAGAGGAACCCAAGTCTGTGGCAGCTGGAGGCCGGATTGGAATCTGTCCTCACACACTATACTCCCAGAGCCTCCCAGACCGTAAGCGTTTACCACAGCAGTTTCCCTCTCTCAGACACCTGGACCAGATCAAGACACAAGGCACTCAAGAATACGCCCAACCCGACTTCAACTCCACAGAAACGATCTAACAAAGAATCCGGATTCCTAACTCCCAACTTACAACACACAAAGTAGATCCGGCTTTCCAAGCACTCAACTGAAAAGGAGACAGGGAAATGATCACACCGAATATGCGCATAAGAAGGTTCGATTAACACTCAAGCAAGGAATGTTTTGGTGGACAAACTCCCACCTATAAGTACTTCTAAGTCAACGACTTAGATCCCTAACTGGATTGCGGCGCCGGCCTACCAGGCCTACTCCTCAAAAAGCGGCACGCATTCCTCAAAAAGAAGATACTATACTGCCTAGGACGGATACCAATCCGGCCTCCTAACCCTGGCCGTCCTGTGACAGCCGTCCTCTAAGACGTCCTACCTCTTCTTCCGCGAACTAGCTCCATGCTTCGGCCGCTTCAGTGGCGTCGCTGCGATACGTCCTGCCTTCACCCTCTTGCCCGTCTCGGTGAGCACGTACTCGTCCTCGCTGGAGTTAGTCTCGTCTCCGCTCTTCAACTCCTCCTCTTCGGAATGCTCGAGGCCGAGGTCGTGTAACTTCTGGGCTCCGGGGGACTTCTCGTACTCCTCGGCCGTAAGCTTCCTCTTTGCTGTGCGCGTGTTCTTGGCCGGCGAGTCTGCTGGGGCTGGGACGGGTGCATCCGACTCCGTCTTCACCTTCCCCTTGCCCTTCGGGTCGGTCGGACTGGACGGTCCGGCTTCCGTCCTCGCTGGATCCGGCCGCGGGGTCTTGGCCGGAGTAGAAGTGAAGGCCGGCATCACTACCTCCTTCATCTGCTCCCGTACGGCGTCGAGCAGCACCTTGACTTCAGCGTTGCTCTTCTCCACCTTCGTGGCGTACGTCTTCGCCGCCAACAGGAACTTCTTGAACGCATCCGCCTTGAAGACTTCCGACTCCAAGATTCCGGCCTCGAACAAGTTTGCCCTCTGCAGCACCTCGGCCGGAACCTCGCAGATCTCCACGAGCTTTACGACCTGCTCGTTGGCTGTGATTACGGCCTGTCTTCCGACCAGGAGCTCCTCTTCTCTTCTCTCGACCGTCTCCGAAGCCGTCTATTCTCCAGGACCAGCTTGGTCACTTGCTTCTCCATTTGCCGGAATTGCTGCGTCCGGCTTGGAATCCCACTTCGTCTTGACCTCCAGCAACGTCTTTACTTCAAATTCCCGGCACATCTTTGCAATCAGCTCTTGGTAGGCGAATCATCGGCATCCGCTTCCGTGAAGTGATACCACGCTCGCCTCATGGGATCCGGATGGTTGGCGGACGGATCGAGAAGTGGGGAAGTCGGGGTCGTTCGGATTCGTGGGGTTCTCCCGATCGGCCGTAACTTCCCCTTCATCCTCCTCGGCCTCGAGTGGCCTCTCTCGATTTGCGTTCGGCCTCGGTCGGATTCGTGGGAGGGGACGGGACGGAAGGATAATTACCTGACGCGCTCGGGGTGGAGTTGCCTCGGGCCGGCTCTGCAGTGCGTCGGGTGGGACGTCCCCTTCATCTCGATCCGACCTCGTCCTCCTCCTCGTCCGAGTATACGGCCTTGCTATCCGTACTCTCCTCCGACTCAAACACTCCGTTGTTTTGTGAAGACAGCGCGACTTCGTAGAGTGACTCCTCCTCCTCCGTCAGCACCTCCTCCTTCTTGTACAGATGGTAAAGGAAAGGAGTGATGGGGCTAGGACGGGTTTTACCTACATTCTCCGCGAGCCGGGCGACCAAGTCGCGGATGATCATCCCCCAATCCGTCTCCCTTTCTCCGCGCAACGAGCCCAGGACGGTGTTCGCCAGCCGTACGGTGATCCGGTGCGGCTTCTCTCCATGAATGATCGGCGCCAAGAACTTGATGACGGCGCGCTCCCTCGGATTTCTACAATCTTCAATCGAGTAGCCATTGTTCTTGTGCGGATCGCCGATGAACGCCTTCTTAGCCCACTTGTGTTTCCGGCCGCATAACCCTACTCCGTTGTTTACGGTCAGGCCGTAAACCGCTCTCCAGTGCTCGGCCGTCCAGGAAGCCGGCTTCCCTCTAACCGTCCCCTCGAACTGGTTTGGCGCGCCGACCTTGATCTCGCGCACCATCTCCGCGTCGCGCAAACCCCAGGGCGTATCCAGCAGGCCGGCTAACCCCATCCGCTCGAGGTCTTCCGTCAACGTCTTCTTCTCCGTGTCATCGAGCGGAATACACGGCAGCACGAGCTTGATAGAGATCTTGACTCCTACGGCTCGGCTCCCGCTGAAGTGGAAGCCGCCCCGGCCATCGGGAAAAAGTGTGCGAGAAAGTAGAGTGTCGTCTGGGTGAGGTCGGCGGTGGGCGGATCGCGACCAAGGACGGAAAAGCGTAAAGACGGAGAGTAGGCGCGCAAAACGACAAGGGGCGCAGAAAACGAGGAGGCAGGTGACGACAAGGGCGGACGGGTTGCCTTATATCGAGGTGGCCGGAGTTAAGTCCGACCATCATGACATGGTCCGCCGCCATCATTGTACTTCCCCGTACGGGGCCGCCTTCTAGATTTCTTGCCATTATTAAATTCTTCGCCACTCCGTCCTTCACTTACCATCATAACTCCTAATCCGTCCTCCTCGACAAAGACGTCCCTAGCCGTACGGGGACAGAGTACGGATTGGCAAATCCGTCCTACTTAACACAAACTAGATTTTAGCTAAGTCCTTTATTTGTAAAAACGTAATTGCCTTATAGTATACGGCTTAACAAATACATAGGTCGGATTCTAAACACTATACTTATTCTTAATGCGCATTAGAACATAATGGACAAAAATCGAAAAAACGGGGTCCGACATTACCCGCTTTTCAATTGTGAAGCGTCCTCGCGAACACTTAACCGTAATCCGACCTCTCGTCCGAAAAACTTTCAGCATTGTATTTCTTGACCCGCGATCCGTTTACCCTTGTGTCCAGCTGGTTTCCGGCCAGGTCGGCTAACTGCAACGAGCCGTTTGCGTAGACGTCCTGCACTCGATAAGGACCCATCCACCTTGTGTGAAGTTTGCCTGGAAATTCCTTATGGCGGTTGTCATACAACAGTACTAGTCCTCCCGGTCGGATTTTGTGGGCGTTTTGAATCCGGCCGTCATGATCCGACTTGCGCTTTGTCTGTACCGCGTACGTTTGCTCGAGTGCGTCCCTCCGTGCTTCTTCCAGATCCTCAATGGCCAGCAGTCTTGTTTCCGGATTCTCAACCTGGAGGCCGGATCGGGTTGCAAGCACCCTGTACGTCTCCACCTCCATTTCTATGCCATGCAACACTTCTTGTCCAAACACTAGAAAATAGGGCGACTTACCAGTCGTCTTTTTCTCAACCGTGTTGTAGGCGTGGACGGCGGAAGCTTCTGGTCCCAATCCGTCTTGTGAGCGGAAACCATCTTGTTCAACATTTTGCCCACAATGCCGTTTGCACGTTCCGTGAGGCCGTTTGCTCGTGGGTTGTACGGAGTTGTTTTGCGATGCTTGATGTAGTACTTCTCCGTGATGTTTTTGATGACATCATTTAGAAAATGAAGTCCACGATCACTCACCAGCTCCAGCGGTGCTCCAAAACGCATCATGATGTTTTCGAAGAGAAACTGTGCGGCCGTCCTGGCGTCATTCCGTCCTGTTGCCTTTGCCTCCACCCATTTTGTTGCATAGTCGGTGGCCAGAATTATGTACCTCCTTTGCCGAACAGTGACCGGACTGATGGGGCCAATGAAGTCAATGCCCCATTTCTCAAACGGTGCTAGCGGAATGATTGGAGTTAACGGCCAGTGATTCCTGAAGGATGGTGCACCCGTACGCTGGCACTGGTCGCAGCATGACACGTACTTCTTGACGTCCCGTACGAGTCTGGGCCACCAGTATCCGGCCTGTCGGATCCGGCCGATGGTTGATACTGCTGCTAAGTGTCCCCCGGACGGCCCGGAATGCAGCTCTCTGATCACCGTCCTTCTGTCTTTGCTTTCGACGCAGCGCCGCAGCACCTCATCTGCACCCATTTTGAACAACACCCCATCTATCATAGTGAAAGGGGCCATTTGATGCACGAACACGCTCTTCTCTTCTCTTGTCATCCCGTCCGGGTACTTCTGTTGTGTGAGGAAATCGATTGTTTGCTGGAATTCGGATTGGTGCTCGTCCTGTACGCTGTGTACGTCTACCAATCCGTCCTCCTGAAAGAACTCGTCTGGAAACTCTGCCTGGAGGTCGGAAACTGCTTCTTTGCCTCTCTGTCTGGAGAGGAAGTCGGCATTAACGTTGGCTTTGCCGGCTTTCACCTTGACCTCGTAGTCGAATTCCTGGAGGAGGAGAATCCACCTTGCAATCCGTCCTGACAAATCCGGCTTGTTGACCAAGTACTTCAATGAGTCATGGTGAGTATGGAAGATCACATGATACCCAAGCAGGTAATGCCTGAATTTCTTGCAAGCATATACTACGGCCAAAGCTTCACGCTCTGTAGTGGTATACTTACGCTCGGCCGGACTCATCGCCGGCTTGCGTAGTAGATCGGATACTCCTTCTTCTCTCTCCGGCTGCTGAGTATTGCCCCCACACACCAGCCGGATGCATCAAGCGTGACATGGAACGGCTTGTCCCAGTCCGGAGTTGAGAGGACGGGTGCTGAAGTGAGCCTCAGCTTTAGTTTCTCGAAGGCGTCCTGCCGGACGTCCGTCCAGGTAAACTCCGTCTCCTTTTTCAGCAGCTCTGTGAGGGGTGTTGCCAGTTGCGCGTAGCTGTGGATGAAACGCCTGTAGTACCCCACGCAGCCTAGGAACCCTCGTACCTCTTTCACATTTGTTGGTGCCACCAGCGCGAGGATTGCCCGGACCTTGTCAATGTCTACTTGGATTCCGTCCTGGCTGACCACATGTCCAAGCAGCAGGCCGGATTGCATTCCGAAGAAACACTTACCCGGATGGAGCTTCAGCCCGGTTTCTCTGCATCTCTGAAACGTCCTCCGCAGGTAGATGATGTGATCCGTCCTGGAGCTGAAGACGGCAAAGTCGTCTATGAACACCTCTAGGAAGTGTCGTAGAAAGTCTCTGAAGATGTCCATCATGAGGCGCTGAAACGTCCCTGGTGCATTGCATAACCCAAATGGCATGCGATTGAATGCAAATGTCCCCCACTCCGTTGTGAACGTTGTCTTCAGCTGATCCTCCTTCCCCGACACGACTGGTTGTACCTCGAGAATCCGTCCAGGAAGCGTAGTATTCCGCCCCGCTACATGATCCAGGATGATGTCCGTGAACGGATCGGAAAGTGGTCCTTCTTAGTTGCTGCGTTTAACTTGCGGAAGTCCTGGCACACCCGTATTTTTACCTTTCCGTCCGCTCCGACCTTCTTTGGCACCACGACGATTGGTGATACCCACTCGGAGTTGTCGACCGGATAGATGAATCCGGCCTCGAGGAGTTTGTCGATCTCGTCTTTCACCATGAGTGAGTACTTCGGATTTAGCCGGTACTGCCTCTGCCTGACCGGAGTTGCTCCGTCCTCGAGATCTATTTGATGCTCCCCCAACCAGGCCAGAATACCCCTGAGGTCGGATGGCGCCCAGGCGAATACGTCCTGGTATTCCCTTAATGTGTCTATGTACGCATTTCCCTCCTCTTGCGTCATTGACCTGCCCAAAAAGAAGAACTTCCCCTCCAGCACTTCCGTCTTCTCGTAATCATTCGGATTGACAATGGATTTGACCTTATCCACTGCTGCTTCTTCTGGATCGGGAAGCAGGTCGGACCATTTCCGTCCTGCTTTGCCAATGCTCAATCCAACTGGTGCTAGGAGGCCGTCCGAGATTTGTTGTTTAACCCATTTTGCAGTCAACTGCACGCTTGCTTCTCCCAGCGATCTATCCTCTGCTGGTTGATACACGGCCTCGGCCGTGTTGGCTTCTTCCTCATTCACCACTGGGTACGGGAAATTCAGGTCGTCCTCTGTCAGCCTGTCAATGGGGCTGACAAAATAGCTCGAGACTTCATTGTCTTCCTCTTCCGTCCCTGACCAGTCCGTCGTGTACCCGTCCGAGCTAGCCGTCTCCCCCATCTTAGAGACTGTTTCCCAAGGGATCCTTACGGATGGCTTGCCGATGACGAACTCTCTTGCACCCCAGTCAACCAGGGCCTTTGACAAGTACAACCACGGCCTGCCCAGAAGTATGGGAAACGGCTGCCCAATGCCGACCCGGATGATGACGAAGTTGAGCAAGTACGTGAATTTGCTGATCCGGACGGGTACCAGTGATATCCGTCCTACTGGAATCACCCTCGTCTGATCTGCCATTCTGAGCACTTGCTTGGTCGGCTCGAAGTTCGTGAAGCCGAGTTCGTGTGCGGTGTCTTCCAGCATTATGTTGACACCGGATCCCCCGTCCACTGGAACTTTCTTGATCATGCAGCCCTCCACTTCCACTTCTATTTCTGGAGCTCCATGATCTTCCGTCCCCGTGTAGTTTACGGTCGCCACGGCCGGAAGTTTGATCCTGCGCTGACGCTTCTTCGTCCAAGCGTCCTTGAGCAGCTTTTGATAATTGATATTATCATGCAGCAACTGCCCAAATGTGACGTTCGCCATCTGATCCTTAATGTCCTGGACTATGTCGTATTCGTCCACCTTCAATCGAGGACTAATCACGATGGGGACGTCATTGAACTTCACTGTCCGGCCGGCTGGTTCCGTCCTCGGGATGCCGTCCTGCTCCTCGTCATCTACCATGTCTCCTAACGAGTCCCTGATTTCTGCACTGATATCTACGTCTAATGCACGCGCTTCCACCCCCTTTTCAAAGGTGGCCGTACTGTCTACTACTGGGACGGGTGGATTATCTGAATCCGTCCCAGGTGTACTGCTTCTACTGGATCTCCTCTTGCTTCTCCTATTTTTCCGCCGGCTATGGCGTGACTCTTTCTGTGTGGAGCTGCGGGTGGCCACTCTGAAGACGTCCTCTCCATCCGCCTGCTCCACAGCCAAACATCATTTATCCGGCCTCTCCGTCCCGGCCGTATGCGCGTAGTTGAGGCCGGTCTGCTCTCTTGGTAAGATCTGGACGTGTTTGACCGGTGCCTTCTGAACTTCCGGCTCCGGACAATCCTTGGCTACGTGTCCCCACTTTCCACAATTTTGACACGGCAGTGGTAGCGGAGCACCTCCTCCCACTTCCTTCTTCCATGGGCAATTATTTGCATAATGCTCACCACTGCCACAGAGGAAACAGAATCCGACCTGCGTACGGGGTCCAGTGTACGTACTTGGGGTCGCTTGCCTAGCCGTCCTAGGTCCTGTGGTCGGCCTTGCCTGAGGTTTCCCTCGGCCGTACGATTGCTGGATCTGGAAAACCAGCTCGTCCATCTCTGCTGACTCTTCATCCTGCCATACGTCCTCCTCCGTTACGTACCGGACGTTCTTGACACGTTTTGGGCATTCTGTAGCAAAATGCCCTTGTCCCCCGCATAAGACGCAGAAGACGTTTGCTCTGGAGACCGGAATCATCTTCCTTGGTTTCCGCTCTTCTGCGAGATTAACTCTGATGGCTTCAAGAGTCTCTTGGATGCCTTTTAATGCCTTCTTTGATTCGTCATCTTCTTTCTTCACCTTCGATGTAAGGCGTGCACTACGATCCCGCTCCAATCTGAGGTCTTTGCACTTGTGCGGCCGTCTCGACGATTCCGGCCTCCTCTCTGGTGAAGAGGATTCCGGCTCTGAGTCGTAATCAGATCCGGCCTCGCTGTCACTTTCCGGCTCTGATTCATCCGAACTCCTATGCCGTCTTCCTCTTCGTCGTGCTGCCTCTTTTTCTTTCTCTTTCTTCTTCTCAGCCTTGAGGACGGATGTTCGCAGATTTGCAGAATTTTCATAATTCTGGGCAGACTCCATAGCTTCGCGTAGTGTGGCCGGCCTAGTTTGGCGGATCTGGAATCCCATCTCTTCCGGAAATCCGGCCACATACCAAGCAATCTGAATCTTTGGGGCAACATTGTCCGTCAACTTCTGGATCAGCGCCTTCACTCGCTGGCCGTACTTCCGGACTGTCTCATCCGACCTGAGGTAGATTTTGCTGAGTTGCCCCAACGCACGGTCTTCTCCTCCGGCCTCCCTAAAAGTTCGCAAGAACAATGGAATGAGCGTATTCCAATTTGCTCTTTCTGCTACCTCGAGATCTTGATACCACCTCAGAGCTTCTCCCTTCAACAATCCCTGAAAAATCCAATGTTTGGAATCCGGAGTTTCTTCGTTAGCATTCGCTGTGGCCTCAAACTCGCCATACCAGTCATCCACGTCCGTCTTCCTAGTTCCTCTGAACTGTTTGTACTTTAGCCGGTTGTGGGGTGCCATCTCAACCTCTTCTTGTTCCGGCTCCCTTCTTCCCGCCTGTTCGGGATCCGGAACCAAGAAGGTTACTTCCGGCGCAAATTCTTCTACTCTTGTGTTCACCGTCCTCCCGTCCAGGGAGACGTACACAATTCCTCCTTCCTCTCGTGAACTGGATGCCGCGTTCGTACGTAGGACGGCTGCTGGAGTACTCACACCCTCCGACCTCCTAGCACCAATCCGGACAGACCTCCTTACGTCCTGCACCTCCTGTGCCTTCTGACTCATAAAGAAGTAACTAGGTAACTCTCTAGTACTTCATTCACAACAATAGAAACCGACCTGCACTTGCAGCTTCTGTTTCTACGCAGAATGATTTCACAAGTAGGCCGGATACAGAGTACATCCTATCCGAATCCGTCCTCGCGCACTAACACTACCACTCGGTCAGCTGTTAGAATCCCCGGCAGCGGCGCCAGAATTTTTACATGTCGGATGCCATGTATTCACTTTATCTTCCCTTACACGTTTATTGGTGTAAAACCCGTGTTTAGGTGACTCGTGTATCGTTCCAGGGATTCTGTGAAGTGACCAAGACAAGTAGTGCTAAAACAACCAAACCCACAAACGTTTCTAGTCCCAACTTATGTTTTAGCCTTGCAGGGCAAGGGTATCCCTTTGCAAGAGGGGATGCACAAAGACTCTTTCCCTTATGTTTACCGTGGCGGAAACTTCCACACTTAGACTTTACACACACACACACACTAAGGCACACATTACGTCCTCACAACTAATCCGTCCTATCCGTCCGAATTAGCAGGTCACGCAGGCCGTCCTGGTTACCCTATCACCCTTACTACAATGACAGACTCCAAGAGCTCGAATCCGGCTAGAAGACGTCTACACGTATTCGGTCACGTCATCGCGCTTAATCCGTCCTCCGAGACTACAGAGGAAACCAAGTTGTGGCGGTGGAGGCCGGATTGGAATCCGTCCTCACACACTATACTCCCGCAGCCTCCCGGACCGTAAGCGTTTACTGCGCAGTTTTCCTCTCTCGGACACTGGACCGGATCAAGACACAAGGCACTCAAGAATACGCCCAACCCGACTTCAACTCCTGAAACGATCTAACAAAGAATCCGGATTCCTAACTCCCAACTTACAACACACAAAGTAGATCCGGCTTTCCAAGCACTCAACTGAAAAGGAGACAGGGAAATGATCACACCGAATATGCGCATAAGAAGGTTCGATTAACACTCAAGCAAGGAATGTTTTGGTGGACAAACTCCCACCTATAAGTACTTCTAAGTCAACGACTTAGATCCCTAACTGGATTGCGGCGCCGGCCTACCAGGCCTACTCCTCAAAAAGCGGCACGCATTCCTCAAAAAGAAGATACTATACTGCCTAGGACGGATACCAATCCGGCCTCCTAACCCTGGCCGTCCTGTGACAGCCGTCCTCTAAGACGTCCTACCTCTTCTTCCGCGAACTAGCTCCATGCTTCGGCCGCTTCAGTGGCGTCGCTGCGATACGTCCTGCCTTCACCCTCTTGCCCGTCTCGGTGAGCACGTACTCGTCCTCGCTGGAGTTAGTCTCGTCTCCGCTCTTCAACTCCTCCTCTTCGGAATGCTCGAGGCCGAGGTCGTGTAACTTCTGGGCTCCGGGGGACTTCTCGTACTCCTCGGCCGTAAGCTTCCTCTTTGCTGTGCGCGTGTTCTTGGCCGGCGAGTCTGCTGGGGCTGGGACGGGTGCATCCGACTCCGTCTTCACCTTCCCCTTGCCCTTCGGTCGGTCGGATCGACGGTCCGGCTTCCGTCCTCGCTGGATCCGGCCGCGGGGTCTTGGCCGAGTAGAAGTGAAGGCCGGCATCACTACCTCCTTCATCTCGCTCCCGTGACGGCGTCGAAGCAAGACCTTGACTTCAGCGTTGCTCTTCTCCACCTTCGTGGCGTACGTCTTCGCCGCCAACGGGAACTTCTTGAACGCATCCGCCTTGAAGACTTCCGGCTCCAAGATTCCGGCCTCGAACAAGTTTGCCCCTCCGCAGCACCTCGGCCGGAACCTCGCAGATCTCCACGAGCTTTACGACTGCTCGTTGGTCGTGATTACGGCTGTCTTCCGACCAGGAGCTCCTCTTCTCTTCTCCTGACCGTCTCCCGAAGCCGTCTATTCTCCAGGACCAGCTTGGTCACTTGCTTCTCCATTTGCCGGAATTGCTCTGCGTCCGGCTTGGAATCCCACTTCGTCTTGACCTCCAGCAACGTCTTTACTTCAAATTCCCGGCACATCTTTGCAATCAGCTCTTGGTAGGCGAAGTACTGGCATCTGGCTTCCGTGAAGTGATACCACGCTCGCCTCATGGGATCCGGATGGTTGGCGGACGGACTGAGAAGTGGGGGAAGTCGGGGGTCGTTCGGATTCGTGGGGTTCTCCCAGTCGGCCGTAACTTCCCCTTCATCCTCCGGCCTCGAAGGCTGGCCTCTCTCAGTTTGCGTTCCGGCCTCGGTCGGATTCGTGGGAGGGGACGGGGACGGAAGGATAATTACCTCTGGACGCGCTCGGGGTGGAGTTGCCTCCGGGGCCGGCTCCTCTGGTGCGTCGGGTGGGACGTCCCCTTCATCTGATCCGACCTCGTCCTCCTCCTCGTCCGAGTATACGGCCTTGCTATCCGTACTCTCCTCCGACTCAAACACTCCGTTGTTTTGTGAAGACAGCGCGACTTCGTAGAGTGACTCCTCCTCCTCCGTCAGCACCTCCTCCTTCTTGTACAGATGGTAAAGGAAAGGAGTGATGGGGCTAGGACGGGTTTTACCTACATTCTCCGCGAGCCGGGCGACCAAGTCGCGGATGATCATCCCCCAATCCGTCTCCCTTTCTCCGCGCAACGAGCCCAGGACGGTGTTCGCCAGCCGTACGGTGATCCGGTGCGGCTTCTCTCCATGAATGATCGGCGCCAAGAACTTGATGACGGCGCGCTCCCTCGGATTCCTACAATCTTCAATCGAGTAGCCATTGTTCTTGTGCGGATCGCCGATGAACGCCTTCTTAGCCCACTTGTGTTTCCGGCCGCATAACCCTACTCCGTTGTTTACGGTCGGGCCGTAAACCGCTCTCGGTGCTCGGCCGTCCGTCCGAAGCGGCTTCCCTCTAACCGTCCCCTCGAATCGGTTTGGCGCGCCGACCTTGATCTCGCGCACCATCTCGCGTCGCGCAAACCCTGGGCGTATCCAGCAGGCCGGCTAACCCCATCCGCTCGAGGTCTTCCGTCAACGTCTTCTTCTCCGTGTCATCGAGCGGAATACACGGCAGCACGAGCTTGATAGAGATCTTCAGCTCCTCTGGCTCCTGCGCGGAAGTGGAAGCCGCCCGGCCATCGGGAAAAAGTGTGCGAGAAAGTAGAGTGTCGTCGGCCGAGGTCGGCCGGTGGGCGGATCGCGACCAAGGACGGAAGGCGTAAAGACGGAGAGTAGGCGCGCAAAACGACAAGGGGCGCAGAAAACGAGGAGGAGGCGGTGACGACAAGGGCGGACGGGTTGCCTTATATCGAGGTGGCCGGAGTTAAGTCCGACCATCATGACATGGTCCGCCGCCATCATTGTACTTCCCCGTACGGGGCCGCCTTCTAGATTTCTTGCCATTATTAAATTCTTCGCCACTCCGTCCTTCACTTACCATCATAACTCCTAATCCGTCCTCCGACAAAGACGTCCTAGCCGTGCGGTGCAGAGTACGGATTGGCAAATCCGGCCCTACTTAACACAAACTAGATTTTAGCTAAGTCCTTTATTTGTAAAAACGTAATTGCCTTATAGTATACGGCTTAACAAATACATAGGTCGGATTCTAAACACTATACTTATTCTTAATGCGCATTAGAACATAATGGACAAAAATCGAAAAAACGGGGTCCGACAGAATCCTCACTAGTTCTCACTAGATTTTCACATGGATACTAGATTTTCATAAGGTGCCATTGGAATTTCATGAGGTGTCACTAGTTGTCCGCAGTGATCATAGAATCTTCACTAGTTCTCTTTGGATTTTCACATGGATATTGGATTTGCATAAGGTGCCACTGGAATTTCATAAGGCGTCACTAGATGTCTGCAGCAATCCATATAACTTTAGAAGTTCTCACTTCATGTTTGCAGTTGTCCATACAGGTTCAGAAGTTGTCACTAGATGTTTGCAGGTGTCCATTTAGCTTCATAAGTTTTGTCCAGATGTTTGCAGGTGTCCATATAGTTTCATAGATTCTCTCTAGATGTTTGCAGGTGTCCACATAGCTTCAGAAGCTGCCAGTAGAGGTTTGGAGGTGTCCATATAGCTTCATAATCTGCCACTAGATGTTTGTAGCTGTCCATAGGTGTCAATACTTGTTTGCAAAAGTCAATACTTGTTTGCAAAAGTCATTGGGTGTCACTAGGTAGTTATCAGTTTCAATTTTTTGGAGATGCCATTGTACAATCCGTGAGCAATTACTAACAGCTCCTTTGGAATCAATTGGAAGCAAATGGTAGTATTGTATGTCACTTTCAATGCTAATGTGTTCTAACTCCAATTGTGATTTTCTTGTATTGAAAGTCACGACTTCTAGGTCATATTCGACCGGTGGGGATATGTCCACGTTCCAACACGGTTAGTCCATCGATTGGAAGTCTTCGTACCGCCTTGACGCTCACCTTGGAATCAAAGGATGGTCTTCAAAGGGTGCCTGAAGATTCTCGGAAGGAAGTCCTGGCCAGTGGAGAGCAGCGTTTAGAGTCTCCAAATCAAGCGTCCCCAAAGCGTAAGAGGCAGGTGCAGAAGACTGGATCGGAATTTGATAAGGTTCATGCGGGTTCACCCCAGCAGTTGCATGAAAATGCTTCAAAAGAGCATATTGACATGTTGGCTGCTGAAAATGACGTTATTCAGGTTGCGGCAGAAAAGAAAAAAATGGGAACCTGCAAAAAGACTCCCATGGATGCTCATGAGGACGATGGCCGGCTGCGCAAGTTAGTGGACGACTTGCCTCGAGACAGTGAAGATGATGTAATTAGTAACAGTGTATCTGTAGATGACGACTCCGGAAGGCAGAGGGACGTCAATGCAGATCTTGAAGGGGCTGAAGATTCCCCTACACCCAAGAAAACGCAGAAACGGGGTAAGTTGAAGAAGGACATGAAGGGGAAGGCTCCAGTGCAAAAGCGAACAAGCATGTCTAGGGTGACACGATCAGGGTCCAGCAAGAAGCCCAAATCTAAGTAGATTCCGCTTTAGTGAACCTTTGAAACATTATACCCCTTTTGTCCATACTGTTTTGGACTTGAGCACTTATATATCCCTTTTGTCTATACTGTTCTGAACTACTGTTCTGAACTTAAGTACTGCTTTGGTTGTAGAGTTGGATTGTTTTGCTCATAATCAGATTGCAACCGAGGCTTCTTATCGGAAGTTTTACAGAGGCTTATCGTATTGTACATACAGTTGCTATTGAGAAATGAAACTTTGTATACACATTTGCTCTTGTGAAATGAAACTTGGAAGCTTTCGGTTTTGTAAATGCTTGTGTTTCACGTTACACCCAGTAGTTCTGTATTGGCAAGCTAATCTTGTGAAATGAAACTTGGAAGCTTTCAGTTTTGTAAATGCTTATGTTTCACGTTACACCCAGCAGTTCTGTATTGACAAGCTAATTTTGTATACAGGAGAAGGTAGAAATCAATCCTTCTTAAAGTAAGACATACTCAATTAACCCTTAAAGGTCATTTCCTAGATTGACGCACAAGGGTTAAAAGAAGAATAGAGCCAAGTATAAATCCTTTCAATAGTCAAGACATAATGATATATCAAAATAAGGGTAAATCCTTTTCAAAAGTCAAGACATAATAAGTAAAAACTTAAGTATAAATCCTTTTTAAAAGTCAAGACATAGTGATGTAATAAAATAAGTGAGAACTTAAGTATAAATCCATTTCAAAAGTCAAGACATAATGATGTAATAAAATAAGTGAAAACTCAAGTATAAATCCTTCCAAAAGTAAGACATAATGACATAAAAAAAGAAGAGAAAATTCAAGTATCAATCCTTTCAAGACATAAATCGCTCATCCAAATGGTGATTTGAAATGTGAAATTCAACTCCAAAATAGTTTTGGCTAACCTCAACAATGTATCAACTTCTATGTCAATTTTTTTGGTGCCTTGCCCAATCGCCCTTGTGTACTTTGTCTTTGCAAAGAGGGTCTTCATCATTGTTACTCCATTCCATGTAAATAACTAAGTTGCAAACGCTCATACTAAATTTTAGTGACTCATTTCTCTTTCAAATTGGCTTCATGCAGACTTTTTTTTCTAAAAGGAGTACAAATGGTAGTTGTAATACAAAACTTAACATAGTGACTCTAAGTGAAGAGCTAAGTGACTCTAAGTGAAGTGAAGTTCTAAGTATCCGATTTGGAATCTATATTGGAGGGTCCCGCACGAGGCGAGACCCAAAAAAATGGTGTGCCCGCCATAACAAAAGTCTTAGGCGGGGCATGATGGAGATAATCGCAAATACGATTTACACAACATACTCCATAATTGCTTCCTCAACTTTGGAAGGTAACTTGTATACGAGGCTCATTTTCACCAGAACACGGTGGTCAAGAATGACCATTGGAAATTTGGTAGCTCTTATGTTAATCACATGCAAGTGAGCCTTTTGGGATTTTTTTCAGCCATATGTAAGTATCAACCCAGTCCCATACTTTGATAGTAACGGCCCTGAATCATCTGAATCTCCGGGTTCAAAATGCTCGCCCCATGGGCATGCAAATGCCTTTCTGCATGTATACATCTTCTTTGTACAAAGCGAGAAGATAGAAATCAACGCCTTCTTCGTTATCAGTCCCAGAGACAGACAAAGTTGTCCCCAAGCTCGAGAATCGAAGCAAAATATGCTCCATTTAATCCAAATTCATCCCAATCATCTTCTTTAAACTCGGCACTTACAATGCCCGAACATATCCTGGTAAACTAACTATTAGAACCTCTACCTCCCGGTCCCCCCCAAGCCCCTGTTCTCACAATCCCCCCAATTACATTGAATGCAAGAAGCACAGAAGCATGCCAATTGCCGCTTCAACAACTTGTTGACATCCATGGAACCTACTGACCGAACACAGTGCAAATCCCTGCAGCCAACTATGGGGTCACACTCATACTCAGTCTCCCTGTCAACATCACCAACTCGGACATGCCAAAAGGTTCGTCTTACCGGCCTTCTATCACCATATGACGTCTTTGGCCTTTCACTGAGCTTGGATCGCAAGAACTCTACGACAGTCTCAGCGTCCTGCAGACGAGGTCCATTCACATCGAGTTGTGTAGTTCGAATGTATCTCTTCAGTACAGCTCCTGCCCCGTCATGGGGGCCTTTTCCGTGACCAGATCCAAAAAAGCTCCACATGCAATTACAACCCTCAGTAATTTCAGGGTATCGACTGACAAAATACCATGGAATTCGGCTTTTAAATTGGCCAGCGCAGCCATCAGACCAGATCCAGTGGTTTTTAGGAGTAAAACCGCCATCCACCAAACTATCCCAATGCAACATCAAACAATGTTGAACAAAGTAGCTATCATGTTTCTTATCATCGCTAATATAGAAATGATACTCCATTATGTTCCTTGTACTTTCATCATTAGGGTCAGGTGTAGGATTTCTCACCCAAGTTATATGCACTAGGATCGTGATCTGGTAGCTGTGCCAATGCATTGATTGGACTTCGTTTTGAACCTCGAAAGAATAGTTCTCGGCGAAATCAAGTACAGAGACAATAGTATCGGCTGGAAAGTTGGCAAGACAGGTTCTGAATTGTTCATCTTCCCATTTTGCAACAAACGTATGTCGTACAAAAGCTTGCAATTTCAGTTTCAGATAACTTACCACCTCAGCAGAAGAAGTGTCTTTGTATACCAGAGTCAATTTCTTCTTTTCTACTCCTTTCTGAGTTGTGATCGTCTCCATTGCATACCGCTTCCATTTGACTTTGCAGCTGGAGCTCCCATCTTCTTCAATGGGGCACACAGGGAGGAAATCTACACCACAACTATCACAATTTCCAAAAATACAATCCCTTGCGTGCCATTGGCTTTGGTCAGTTTTGGGGCACAAAATGGAATCGGCCATGGCCGTCACTCCCGAAAACGAAGACCCTTCAGCACAGCAATTACCATCCTCCTTCACAGACTCACACACCTCACACTCGCAATCACATACATTCTTAGAATGCAACCCAGATTTTGCTCGCATGTAATTAAATCCCACCCTAAGCTCTTCCATCTCTACGTGATAAATGCAACAACACACATTTCTATCTTTCAGTTTTTTTACAAAATATGGCTGAAAAGAATCAAAGATTCGCTTACCCACAATTATCTCGGGGATGTGCGACTTGAAAACAGGTAAAACTCCATCCGCATACAACTAACACTTGCAGAAGTCATAGTGACTCCCTAGAAGTACCTACCTACTTACTACTACTCCATCTACATACAACTAAAGTTCTTTGAAGTCATATGGACTCCCTAGAAGTACCTACGTACTTACTACTACTCCACCTACTTCAACAAGGTCAATGCCAGCCTCTAATAGTCATTGCTGTAACACCACATGTCACTCATAATTACACGGGACTCACATGAAACTCCTATGTAGCTCTAGCGTACTCCATTTTGAAACATACAAGTACATTTTTTTACATTCCACTGCATATATGTTCAGCCAAATTCCAATCTAGTACACTAGTGTTCAAGCAAACTCCATTCTAGTGCATATTAGTTCAATCCATTTCCTTCTACTACATATAAGTACAAACACTTCCTACTCTAGTATATATAGGTTCACCCATCTTGTATTGACTATCAATTCAACTCCTATAAAGACCATAGGGTTCTCTTGGAGTTCCATGAGATATGATCATTCACACATATACCCCATTTGAAGCCATCAGAACATATGAAATCTCCTTGCTATTAAATTTTGACCCTAATTATCACTATAAAGACTACAACTGCCCTTGTTCTCCTAAACAACAATCATGTCTAAACCCTAAAGACAACAATGGAGAAAATTAGCAAGCATAGTGAAGGATCAGAAGAATTCATGCCTGTGATTCCAACAGGTATTGAGTGTGATGTGATTCGTAAACACCTGGTGCAATCCACTGCCGCACAACCTCCTTGCGATTTGGACTGGGCCTCGTTTCTGCATTCCACCATGCAATGACGATGTTGCGCACAAAGATCGGCTGTAGCATCACTCCTCCGTTTTTCGACAGAGTGTCCGCGTACCCGCTCGCCGCTTGTCATTGTAGCCCGCCGTTGTTGCGACCTTGATCACGTTACGGTGATGAACCTTCAAAAATGGGGGCCCGCCTTTGAGAACCACTCGCCCCCTGAACTCACAACAACGGTGTGAGGATTGCATGCTTTGCTACCAATTGTGCATTAGTCTTTGCGCTCTTCACCTCCGACAAGGATCGAGCTAAACCATTCACAATCGCATCATGGGTTTTGCCGCGCTCGACAACCTTCTTGAAATCGGCAAGGAAACTTTGGTAACATGACTAGACCACACCGCCCGCAAGATGACTTCCTTGTGGTGTGCATGCGGAGTTTTCGCCAAAGTAGACGTCACACAATTCAAAATCAACGCTGCATCGCGGCACACCTCTCGCCGATTTAGCACCTCACGCGACACACCGCATCGCTCTTCAACTCTACGCTCGTTTTCAGCGTACAACAATTCCCTTCACAGAATCGAAGCGTTTGCCTCTTGCTGCGCGACGCCTACACCGAGCGTTGCCGCTCTTTATCACTTTTCTCTAATTGCCGCGAGTCTTGCTCTCTCGGCGAGGACCGGGCGTATAATACGGCACCGCCTTGCTACCGCTCTTCCATTCCCCATCAAAAACAGACTCACACACCTCACACCGCCACACGGACACCTAAACCCTTCCACACCAAGAACAACACCAACACGGACCTACAAAGAACAAAAACGACAAGATGACGAAGTCCTTCCAAAGAATCAAGGCAGTAAGAGAGGAAAAAAACATGAACCCCAGTGACAGCAAGCGAACAAGCGAGTCTAAATCGTACACCGTCCCTATTTGAGTCTCTACCTACCAAAACCTTAACTGATCAAGCTCCCAATTTCAAATGCAACGCAGACAGACGAAATGCAACGCGCTGGCCACCATAAACTGAACCGATCATGCACCTAAACCTCCGAATGCAACGCAGACGCATTTAAATGCAACGCAGATAAAAGAGCTATGCAATCGGAAGCCGTGCTCTAAACCAACAATTGAAACGCGACAAACACCAAAGAATTGAACCACCCTAAAATCCTTGCAAAACACCAGCAATTGAACGCGACAAACACCAGCAATTGAACGCGCCCTAAACTAGCAACTGAACGCGACAAACACCAGCAATTGAACGCGACAAACACCAGCAATAGAACGCAAAGCACACACAAGCGTGAGGGGTGATTGATCAAATTAAGACTGGCGGCTGAGAGCTCTGTAACGAACCCTACGTTCGTCCAGCCCAAGGACATCCATCCACGAGGCTTCCGTCATATCACTCATCTACTCCCTTAAACCGCAGATGTCTTGAATGATGAGATGCTGCAGATCTGAGCACTCATTGCTCTTGACACGTGGCCCACCATGAGAGGAAGCAAAATTTTGGTATTCAAAAAAAAAAATTCAAAAAATACATGTTTATGGACCTTTTATGGACTTTTCTATTTATCAGTCAATTTAAACCCTTCAAAAGTCCATAACTCCCACTTAAAAAACACTATCGTCTAACAAGATATCAATTTTTGACATTTCAAAGTACACTACATCAATAGGTGAGTCACTAAGATAACAATGAGATAATTTTCTTCATTTAAATGGCACATATACAATTGTATATGGAGCTGTACAAAGTCCATAGTGATAATTTCAAAGTCCATAGCTCTTTAATTTGAGAAGATACCTTGTATATGATTACATAATTTCCTTTGTACTCAAGTTAAGAATCTATGTTCAAATTTATAGCCCTAGAAGAGGAATAGGTTATCTACAATGAGCCTTGCAATCAAAATGTCATCCTGAAATCAGCCCTGTGACCAAAAAATTGGTCCAGTCAACCATGCAAACACCCCACCGCTTGGTTATCAATCCCTCCTACTCATGCAACCGGGACTCAACCCCTTCGTAGGTAGCCAATGGTTAGGTGCGGACTTCCACTTATGTCCAAGGCCCAACTTGGTGGCACTCCCATACCACGCGGCCTAACCGCACTTGGTGGTGTCTCCTCACCACCGCCCATGACCACCATGGTGACCCCAAGGCCACCAAGTAATCACAACGCCGGCGGTGAGACACCACCCCACTTCGGTAGCACTCATGGTCCTCATTTTGCCTATATGAGTCCCCGTGGTGAAGCCCCAACACTAGCTCCCCCACCGGGACTCACCTTGTCCTTATGAGCCACCGTGGTGAAGCCCCAACACTAGCTCCACCCACCGTGCCTCATTTTGCACTTTGAGTCCCCATGGTGGAGCCCCAACACTAGCTCCACCCATTGGGACTCACCTTGGCTTGGGAGTCCCCATGGTGAGGCCCCAACACTAGCCACACCACTCGGGACTCCCACCTTGGTCACCACCAAGGCACCATGGGAGTGGGGAGGGAGACCAGCCCTCCCCCTAGTATACTCTGTGGGATTCGGCAGCCCCCTGGTCCTAGGTGAAGGGCTGGACCCTCACACCTCTTAGTTTTGGAAGACCACCCAATCTCCCAATGCCTTAGCCGCTGGAAGGCCCCGGGAGACTTCCCGAACCTTCCAGGGCTCGTATCTACCTCGTCCCGCATCCAAACGCAACGAGCGACCACTCTATCGACATCTACTTGTCAAGTAGATGCCGATAGACACCTTACTTGCCTCATTCCGACAAGTACTGAGGGAGTTATGCCCCTCTGAAGATTCGGGAGTCCCGGGCCAGCTTCCCAGTCCAGCACTGTCCCTGGACAGCACTCCCTTTAGTCCCACAATCTTCCAACTCCCATACATTTTAGCTCACACCTCCAAATGAGGTGCTCCTTAGCATCCCGGAATCGTGGCAACATGAGCTTCCATAATCTCATGTCCATTCCCTCGTGGCTCCTAGTCTCCGTGGGTGAGAGGCGTCCCCAACGCCCGGGGTCCTCTCCCACACTAGGCCCACTTAGGTTCCCTTCACCTTGGCACCCCAAGGCCCGGGCGTCACTCCGGTGTCCCCCTTGGGCCCTTGGTGTTGCGGGCACTCCTCAAGGAGAGGTGCGCGACACTCACCTTCTTGTCGGGGCACTCTGCAATGAAGTGGCCAATCTTGCCACAACCATGGCACCTCTTGGCCTTGGTGTCACCACCTTTGTCTCCCCCTTTAGATGGCTTTCCCCCTTGGTGATCCCCTTTGTTAGAAACTCCACCTTCCGCATGTCCCTTGTGTTTGTTGGCAAAGCCAAACTTCTTGCACTCTTTGCCTCGAGACGCATTCTTACTGAGGGAGTTATGCCCCTCTGAAGATTCGGGAGTCCCGCCGCGACTTCCCGATCGAGCACTTTGTCCCCGGACAAAGACTTTAGTCCCACAATCTTCCAACTCCATAACTTTTAGCTCACACCTCCAAATGAGGTGCTCCTTAGCATCCCGGAATCGTGGCAACATGAGCTTCCATAATCTCATGTGCATTCCCTTGTGGCTCCTACTCCCCGTGGGTGAGAGGCGTCTCCAACGCCCGGGGTCCTCTCCTACACTAGGCCCACTTAGGTTCCCTTCACCTTGGCACCTCAAGGCCCGGGCGTCACTCCGGTGTCCTCCTTGGGCCCTTGGTGTTGCGGGCACTCCTCAAGGAGAGGTGCGCGACAAGCGTCCTCACACCAGAAGAAAGCGTCCGGTGCATATGGGGCATGTGGTCTGCTTTTGTCGACAGTAAAGACCGAAGAGTCTCGACGGCTTGGAGACTTTTACTCTGACACTTACTGCGCAATTAGTTGCCATGAGGAGCCCCTCTCTCTTGTCGCTTCACCCTAGAAGCGTACCTGTGGAACGACCGCAGACTTACATTGTGGATTATCCGCCAGGCTTTTTTGCAAATCTCCTCCCCCTCCACCGTGACCACCTTCGCTTTTCCACCGTAAACGTCGTACATGGATCGGTGAACGTCAAGGTTCTTCATCGACTTCGTCTGGAACGACAGCATGTGCATCTCGGTGCGTAATGCACGGACCACCCCCACCTCGAACTTTCTGGTACAACCTTGGTTGCAGCATCTTTTAATGAAGACTCTTGCAAGCGCCTCGTCCGATTAACAAGGATTTCCGCCTATCATCTGTTTGCTGTGCACGACGAGATCTTGTTTGATTGCGATACCTACGCTTTCCCGGAGTCCTCGGCCCACCATTCCTTGTTTCGCTGAGAGCAAAGTTCTTCCTAGCGTGGTCGTACACACTTACCTCTCTGTCTGTGTAGAATGAGTATTTTTTAATTCTATAAAACTTCATTTTTACCACTTCAATTCGGGTTTGGTGGGCTAAGGGAATGGGGTTTCTGGGAGTCAGTGTCAGTCAGTTTTGGGACGGAGTAAGTTCAGTCCAGGCATAAGAGACCGTTTCAGGAGCTTCCCTAGAATTCCGTTGCCTATGTCTGCTGTATTAGGAGTATTCAGTTTATGTGCCAGTCAGTCTGACGGGATTACTCCGTCTAGCCAGTTCAGTATTGATACGGTCAGTGTCCGTTCTAAGTTCAGTTCCGTCTCCTGTTCAGTCTCCGTTTTCAGTTCAGATTCAGTTCAGTTTCGTGTTCCGTTCAGTGGCGAGTCCGTTCCGAGGTCAGTAATAGTTTCCGTTTCTGTGTCTGTTTTAGATGTTCCGTTCCATTTTTCCGTATTCAGTTTATGTGCAGTCAGTTCAGTCGGACGGGGTTAGTCTGTTCACGTCTGTTTCGTTTTGGTCCGTTGTGCATCGAAGTCCGTTCTGTTTTAAGCTTAGTTTACTCAAAAGGTGGATACGAACCGGTGTGTCGGGTGGTTGTAACTGATTGAGAGGAGTATAGATAGCTTTTTGAGGTTGATTATTCTTTTGTCAGACCATAGAGAATTGGCGGCCTAGGGAAGCAAGGAAGCGCCCTATTTTCTTATTTTGTGTTTGAGAATTCATCAATATTATTGTGAACAATAAGTTTTGGGGATAATAAAATATACAATTGTTGTGTATTGTGTGTGTATATGTGAGTGTGTGTTGAAGTTTGAGTGAGTATCAATTTAAAACTCTTTCCGGGTGACATTTGCAATCGTATGCTCTATACTACGAATCCCCAGTGTTCGAACCTTACTTAGTGGAATTCGTTTCCATTATTATACTACTACAGTCTGCGACGCAATGAAAAACTTGACGCTTTGGCCACGGTATGAGCATGTCGACAAGCGCAGCATCTCCGTCGATTACTCCAAGAACTACGATGCCAACATTGCCTTCTCCCAAAACGCTCTGGCCGTCAATATACGCATTCGGATCCACGTTCACTATAATGACGTCCGCAAGGGCGCTACGGTCATCATGTTTTGCAAGTAAGGCCTTTCCCGACCATTGGTCGATTCCAATCCCCTCACACTCGGGAATTAATCCATCATCCACCGCGTCTTAATGACTCTCAACCCCGGAGTCTGCCTCGTCATAATCCGTGAATCCCTGCAAACAATACAGTTCGGTGAGCACGGAGACAAGAATGTTTTGCTATCCAGGGGATTTGACTACCGCTGATGATGTGCACGACACTTACCGAGTCAGTCGTTGAGGACTCAGTGTAGTCGACATTGTCTGTAGATACAGAGGACCCAGACATGCTGAAGAATGCACTGCAGCGGATTAAGGATTCCACCGAAATAGAAGAACGACTTCAATCTTCCGAGCCCTCCAAGTGAGTGCACCGCAAACAGATGAACCGCTTCAGAAAAGGCTGGGACAACAATATGAAGGGAAGTAACATGATCACATCAGTAAACAACAGAAACTGGCAACTAATTTCTGGAACTTTACAACTAAATCTGCGCGGCCGCCCAGAAACAGTGGCCCACGGCTTCAAGCAACTGACTCCGCCAAAAGTCACTGGAACATTCCACTCAGTAGCTCGGGAAAAAATCTGAACAACCCTCCGGAAAACATCGCAGACAGAATGCGTAGGGCAATCGAGAACCACCGGCCATACGCTCTCTACATTTCGTTACTTGGCCGGCCATACGAGCCACCATCATGGTACCCCAATATCATTCAGAAGTACCCTCCAGAAAGCATCTTTCGACGGGTCTGGGTACGCATATCTGAGCGGGCGCCCAGGAAAATCTACAATCGGTACACCAGATAATACTAATCGGCCCACTACAGAGACATGAAATTTGCGTGCTGCGCCAGAATTTAAACAGTCGTCCAGAACTAATAACGATCCGTGATTACCACATACTTCTTAGCAGCGATTACCACATACTCCTTACGTTGAAATCTTCAACGACCGTGCAGAACATTTACCCTTGAGCTCCTTCCGGCTGAAACACATCCGGAGTCCAAATTGGCTGATCGCTGAACTATGATTTAACCGAATCTGAATGGCCGCCCAGATTCATTTGGCAGTCGATCGTTACACGTGCCTCTTGACGACCTCAGTACAGCATGGCCCCTCAATATATCACTGAATCGCTGATACGGACTTGGAAATTATTTTAATAATTTCACTCCTTTATATACAATGTCATTCATTTTCCATAATATCACCTCCTTATTCTGTAATATCACATCGGTTTTTGTCCTGGAGTTCAGTAAGTAGAGGTGTGCCATATTAGCGGCATGATGCCATTTTAACAGAATGGACGATTTGCACGGCCGCTCAGAATAAACTGGAAAAATGCATTAATGACGTCGGTGGTTCTACACAATTCTCCAACACGATTTTTGCCTGACTCCTTCTTAATATGCATCCATTCCTCTACAAAGCTTGCTAACATTTTCATTGTATCCAAACAGCCACGCAGATTTCTCAAATCATACATGAAACTTACTGCATAATATGAAGCGAACTAAGTGTCATTGAATGAGTATTTCAAGTATAGGAATGCATAATTGGTCAGTGAGAGTCCATGAATTGATCTAACTTCTAGTATGTACTAGGTTGAATGTCATGAATGATCATGAGAATCCTCAGTCTAAGTAGTAAGTATTTAACTGACTGTTTTGAATCTTACTTGTCGTAGACTCATTGAATGAGGGAATGAATAATCAGGTATTATAAGAGTGAGCACAAGTAGTGTCCAATCTAATGAACTCAATTCAACAGCATGATGCACTTACTATAATGATATCAGTCTCCATTCAACCTGGTTCAATGGCTAGCACAATCACTCTCTAGGTGTCAACTACTAACTAAAGTGAACTTGGGATTCAAGTGAACTGAAGTTAACTTGAACTATAAACTGCACATCGAACACTCGTAGTAACTATGAATAAATGGCATGGATTTTAGTGAAGGCAGCTTTTGTTTTTGGGTTTTCAAACATTTGGCATGTTTTACCATTGCAAGCCAATTATGTGAAATCTAAAATAGTTTTTCATGAATTTTTTTTCATAGGTTTGATATTTAGATGCATTCCAACAACTTTGTAGTTGGAAGTTTTTTGAACTAGATAACTTTGGTATTGGCTTTGCAATGATGTTTCTATGATGAAAAAAGTGAAAAAATGGATGATTTTTGAAGAGCTGGATCTCCTTCATCCACCGTTAGATTTTGACTTTATTTTTTGGGATGGATTCCAATTATGGTCTATTTTTAGTGGTAGAAACCTTGACCCAATCGAGGATATATTTAAGAAAAGGCATGGATTTGAGTGCAAGGGGTCTAGTTTTGGACTATTTTTCCTTTTTAAATTTTTGGCAGTTTTCACGACTACAAGGCTACTATTTGAGCCAAGATTTTTTTTTTTGATGAATTTTTTTGGTACAAGAGTGTCTTTGAGATGAAGATGAACAAGTTTCTAGTTGCTGATTTTTTGATTGCAAATTTCATGTTGGTAGTATTTTCACTTCAAAGTGGAAATGATGGTATTTTGGAGCCTGTTTTGCGCACTAATATGTTATGATCTTGCAATCTATGAGGTCCCATGAGTCAAGTTTTGGTCCACATGATCTGCTACAAGTCTATTACAAGTTTGTACGGTCGAGATCTGAATAGCTTATCTTTATTTTCATCTATATCACTTTTTTTGAAAATGAGTTTTTGGCTAAAAATACCCCAAGGACGTATAGGAGTTAAGCGTTAAAATTCTCAAATCATAAAGATCTCAAACTCTAACCCTCTCTCAACAACTTAAAGTCTCAGAACATTTGTAAATGATGTAATGAAAACATTTACTAAAAAAGAAAATGAATATTAGATTAAACCGTTTGCGCATTCCAACGGATTGGCTAAAGGTGCAAGACTCCCTACATTTAGCAGTGTAAAAGGTATTTTGTTTTCCCAACATATTGGTTATATTGTTACTTAAACCGATTCTGTTAAAATTGCATTATTCCGCGAATATGGCGCTTTTTGGGGTGCTTACAAGGAAAAAAATGATGTCGGTTATTGTCGAGTATTTGTCGAGTTTTGACATGATAGGGCAAATATTTCTCAGTGGCCGTTCAAGAACAACAATGTTTTTAAACGGATATTTCTCAGTGGCCGTTCAAAAACCATGTGATATACGAGAATTTGAAAGTGATATTATGGAAAATGAGTGAGAATGTTTAGATAGGAGTTATGTTCCCAAAAAAAAAAAAAAGAGGGGAAGAATGATATGCTATAATTCTTATAAAAGAAGGGATACAATCAACGAGAGAAAAAAAAAAATGGGGTAATTTTTCAATAGTAATATAAACACTTCAGCTTTTATGCCTCCATTATTTTTATAAGGTCAATTTTAATCAACACAAGTTTTAAAATCATTCTCCCTCTCTTCAAATCTGTATTCGCTTTATGATTCAATGTTCTGCTGAATCAAAATACTTGCAAGTAAATGATGACCTCTAGATGCGTTAGTACCACGATTTTTAAATATGATCATCATTTTCATATGGTCATAATTAGCTAGTTCAGGTGTTAAAATTGTCCCTTCACCCCTTTTATCTATTTATTTCTTTAGCCTCTTTGACCCCCCTATTGCCTTTTGAGGTACAGTGTTGTGTTCTTCACATCCATACTTCCAGAGTACCGGGTCACTCGAGTGAGTTTCATCCAATTAATCAACTCCACGTTCAGTTGCGAAGTGCGCTCTACATATATTTCTGTAAATAAAGTGGCTGCGAACTCCAAGTTTCACTCCCGCTTTTACTCACGGTCACGAACGTACTAGCATAGTGGTACTCTACTGTCCTGGTCCGTATGGGTGCTCTTTATCTCATGCATGCATGATATCAAGTATATAATCGCGTGCTCGTCTGCTCATTCTACAACCTGCAATTGGAATGAGAGAATCGAAATTGCACTCGCTTTGACTCCGAGATAGAGAATAGGATGGATTGTCGCGCACCTCTCCTTGAGGAGTGCCCGCAACACCAAGGGCCCAAGGGGGACACCGGAGTGACGCCCGGGCCTTGGGGTGCCAAGGTGAAGGGAACCTAAGTGGGCCTAGTGTGGGAGAGGACCCCGGGCGTTGGAGACGCCTCTCACCCACGGAGACTAGGAGCCACGAGGGAATGGACATGAGATTATGGAAGCTCATGTTGCCACGATTCCGGGATGCTAAGGAGCACCTCATTTGGAGGTGTGAGCTAAAAGTTATGGGAGTTGGAAGATTGTGGGACTAAAGGGAGTGCTGTCCAGGGACAGTGCTGGACTGGGAAGCTGGCCCGGGACTCCCGAATCTTCAGAGGGGCATAACTCCCTCAGTACTTGTCGGAATGAGGCAAGTAAGGTGTCTATCGGCATCTACTTGACGAGTAGATGTCGATAGAGTGGTCGCTCGTCGCGTTTGGATGCGGGACGAGGTAGATACGAGCCCTGGAAGGTTCGGGAAGTCTCCCGGGGCCTTCCAGCGGCTAAGGCATTGGGAGATTTGGGTGGTCTTCCAAAACTAAGAGGTGTGAGGGTCCAGCCCTTCACCTAGGACCAGGGGCTGCCGAATCCCACAGAGTATACTATGGGGAGGGCTGGTCTCCCTCCCCACTCCCATGGTGCCTTGGTGGTGACCAAGGTGGGAGTCCCGAGTGGTGTGGCTAGTGTTGGGGCCTCACCATGGGGACTCCCAAGCCAAGGTGAGTCCCAATGGGTGGAGCTAGTGTTGGGGCTCCACCATGGGGACTCAAAGTGCAAAATGAGGCACGGTGGGTGGAGCTAGTGTTGGGGCTTCACCACGGTGGCTCATAAGGACAAGGTGAGTCCCGGTGGGGGAGCTAGTGTTGGGGCTTCACCACGGAGACTCATATGGGCAAAATGAGGACCATGAGTGCTACCGATGTGGGGTGGTGTCTCACCGCCGGCGTTGTGACTACTTGGTGGCCTTGGGGTCACCATGGTGGTCATGGGCGGTGGTGAGGAGACACCACCAAGTGCGGTTAGGCCGCGTGGTATGGGAGTGCCACCAAGTTGGGCCTTGGACATAAGTGGAAGTCCGCACCTAACCATTGGCTACCTACTAAGGGATTGAGTCCCGACTTTATGAGTAGGAGGGTTCGGTGTCCAAGCTAGGAGCTTGGAAGCTGGTATGGGGAGCTAACCTTGTGCATGTAGGGGATGTGCAGGGTTAGCGCTCGTGACACTTGCTAGAGTTGGGAAACAGTTGGTGTAAGCTAAGGTGAGCTAGCAAGGGTCGCGACATGGATTGCGTGTTGCACATAATTTCTGATGTTCAGCTTGATGTGTACATGGTAGCTGGAACGAATTCTAAAGTACACGTGTTTGATTCATTTTGTGGACGTCCAGATTGCGCTTCCGGCTGGTTATTCGACTCTGAAAATCGATGGTGCCGTGTACGAGGCCAAGCAGATGCACTTCCACTACCCGAGCGAGCACAAGCTTCCGGGCTTCACATAAGGAGCATGATATCCTATTGGAGCATTGCGTATTATCCACAACCAGTAATTTGATGATGATTCGCAATTGGGCTAAACTGCTCCTTGCTCGGACTCCCTGCAGGTTTCCATTGGAGATGCATCTGGTGCACACGCGCGTAGAGGCAGGCGTGACCAAGATTGCAATCATCGGATGGCTCTTCAGACTCGGCCACGATAACTCATTCTTGAACCAGGTACGTATGTGTGATGGTGCACGGGGAGAGCTGTCAGTCGTGGTGATTAATGATCATAATTAGCTTCTGTTATGTTGGGCTAAATACACACTGATCCCGAGGGCGCTCCCGCGGTGCTTCTATAGTTCGTCAACAATCTGCCCAAAACACTAGGACAGAAGAAGAGCATTCTCCTTCCGAAGCTGCTGTCGACCCGAAGACCGTACGGTCGATACATGGGCTCCCTCACCACCCCTCCTTACTCTGAGGGCGTCATCTGGACTGTCATGTTGAATGTAACACTACTAGGATGAGGGGGGTTTTGTGATGTGCTCACATCACAAGCTCTCAAGTAAGAGATGGGCAGAGAGAGGGTAAATCCCTACTTACTTCTCCTTGATGAAAGTGTGGATGATTGTGAAGATTTTCATCCACGGTTTAGACATTCATTCTTCATTTTTATCTTCTCCGCCATACGAATCGAGGGAAGCTGCTCTGGAGAGTGAGCAATCTAGGGTTTGACGGTGCTGGACATCTCTAGTTCGTCGCCTTCTTCCAGCTTTTCTATTGTGAAAAGTGTGATTCTATGGGAAGGATTCCGACAATCTGCATGCAGCAAATAGATGCGTCTGGCAATCAGTTCTAGAATTACGTAATCTAGAGTTGGAATCGAGCATTCTCGTTATACTAGGGTTCTCAATCGCTGCATTGATCGCTTGTGCGATTGGACTCAGTAGTAGCGATGGTGGCACCTGTGCCATTGGTGTTTGCGTATTATGTCAGAGGTCATGGCTACGGGCACGCAACGCGCATCGTGGAGGTGCGTGTGAGCCGTCGAAACAGCTCAATTAATCAAGTTACTTAATTATCTCAATGTATTGTAAGTATTATGGTAAAATTAAGCCATTTTCATAGCTTGTAGCCTAATGAGCAATTATTATTGCAAAATAGAGACTTATCTAATTTTACAAACTCTTAATTTTGTCACTAAGGCCATTTAAGAGAGACATACTAATTTATGTACGTAGTACTTGGAATAAGCCATTTATTAGTCATATACTAATTTCCGACATGTAGTAGATAGACATTCTAATTTCTAATTTCCGATATGTAATAGATAGCCATTCTAATTCCTACTTGCAAAGTTTAGTAGGAAGCCATGCTAGGTTCTAATTGCAATATTTAATTGCTAACTTACACTAATTTCTAATTGCAAAAGCTAGTAGATATCATATACTAATTCTTAATTGCGAAATTGAATAGATAGTCATACTAATTTTTAATCGCAGCATTTAGTAAATAGTTCAATTATTCTCGTTACACTATTTAGCATCCGCCCACACTATACAGGCCGGAGGTTACACTATTTAGCATCCGCCCACACTATACGGGCCGGAGGTTACACTATTTAGCATCCGCCCACACTATACGGGCCAAAGGTTACACTATTTAGCATCCGCCCACACTATACGGGCCAAAGGTTACACTAATTATTAATCTCCTTCTGATACGAAGGAATCTTGAGCCAGTTCTCAACTCACTTATTGAGTTGAATAATTCCTCATTGTAGGTGTATATAAGAAGAGTAGTGTCCCTTCAATTTACAACCCAGCCTTTAGCTTCCTTTTACGATCTCTTTAAGTTTCAAAGTTCTTTTTCTTCTTTTCTGTATCTTTCTGTTGGTGTTCGACTTTCCGCTGGTCTCGGTAGCTGCGTTCGTGGTGGTCTTGAGCTGGTCGCATTCGTGTGCATCGGCTTGTGAAGTTGCTGGTCTCTGCTCGTGGTTTTGGTGCTTGGAGTCGAGGCGCGCACTCGGATTCACCGACTAGCTCGGAATATATACATTTTATACATATTATGTAGTGATTAAACATGCGTATTACCCATTTAGTCTAAAAACCCAACATATGTTAGTTGGGATTAGAGTGTTTTGGGATTCTTGTGTATTTGCTTTAGGTCTTGAATAATTGAAGTAGTTAATAATTCATAGTTAGAATTAGGGGTGTTTAGGAGAGTTGGGTAAATTCCAATTTCTCTTATTTCCGTATTCGGTTATCCTAAGTTTATGTATTTGTGAGGCTTGGTATTTGACCTATTCAAATGCGGTGGTAGTGGATCTCCTTAGAGTCCTATCTTGCTAATCTAGACTTGTAGGAGTAGTAAATGGCATGGTTTAGGTTCTAGGGAGTTAGGAGTGTGAAAGGGGCTAGAAGGGCTGGATGGATGGCAACTAACGGATGAAAAATCATCCTTGCGATGAATGAAGCTTTTAGAGGTTTCCATCACCTATGGCAACGGTTAGAGGAGAGTTGGGGGAGAAGGCCGTTAGGCTAGTTTTTTAGGTGTGTGTGGGTGAGAGAGAAAAAAAAATTAGGAAGGAGGTGTAGAGAAAAAAATGTTCAATCTAGGTTTAGTTTGGTGATTGATTGTTGTTGGAATGTTGTTGTTGAAGATTTGAGAGATTTGGCGTGAGTTGTGACAATGTAGGAGGGCAGCAGTTGGAGTGTCGACTTTAAAGGACAAGATCTAACGATTTACAAAGAATTGGGAGGCGTGACTTAGAGATCTGGAAGCGTCGTCGAGTCTCCTTTCCAACAAGACTAGGCGCGCCCTCATTGAAGCAAGGACGAGGGAGAAATCGTGATTCTACCAAGGAGACCCTACTGGCGACGGCAGAGTTGGAGGGCCGACTTTGAAGGACGAGATCTCACGATTTACAAAGAATTGGGAGGCGTGACTTAGAGATCTGGAAGCGTCGTCGAGTCTCCTTTCCAACAAGACTAGGCGCGCCCTCATTGAAGCAAGGACGAGGGAGAAATCGTGATTCTACCAAGGAAACCCTACTGGCGACGGCAGAGTGGGAGGGTCGACTTTGAAGGACGAGATCTCACGATTGACAAAGAATTGGGAGGCGTGCCTTAGAGATCCAGAAGCGTTGTCGAGTCTCCTTTCCAACGAGACCAAGCTCACTCTCATTGGAGCAAGGACGAGGGAGAAATCACTATTCTACCAAGGAGACCCTACTGGTGACGACAGCGCTTTTAAGGAGGGAGATGCTCCTCCTTCCTTGTTATATTTTTTCCTTGTGTGTTTTCTTTTATGCAATGTAGATTTGTAGTATCTTAGATACTAGACATAACATTATCTTGGAAATGGCAACTTAATTGCCCAAAAACATGTGTGGTTGCTTTGTTTGATGTGGTGATGATTGTGGTGAGTTCATTGCATGAATGGTGCTCTTTGCTTGATTGAATGAAATTGATTGCTTGATTGATTGAATGAAATTGATTGCTTGATTGATTGAATGAAATTGATTGCTTGATTGATTGAATGAAATTGGAGTCCGTTGCTTGGAAGGCTACTACTTAGGTTGCACCCCACCATCTCGACCCAACTTGTGACCTTAAAACCGGGCAACCGGGATTAGGGCTCACATAATTGGTGCGTTTGCCGGGAGGTGGATGCTTTTACCGATATCCCCTTTTTCCAAGTACATTGGGAGAGAAATAGTAATTTCTGAAGACAAGCACTCTCCAACATGCTTCGGTTCAAGAAATGGGAGTGAAGCAAACTTCTTTCTGGAGCCGTGGTCAACAGTGAAAGATTGAGGAGGGGACCCCGCATTCGTAAGAGCGCCTACAGAAATCTGAGGCAATGGTCGACCGCGTCTACGTGCATTGTTGGTCGCTCCATCCCAAGCTCGAGTCAAATCGCCTTCTTACGGACTCGCAACGTCTTGATGGAGGGGGCCGGATTCATCGGGTTCTTGATCAAGATCAACGACAGGCTCCGCGGCGGCGTTGCGTCGCTTCCTGTTTGCTCGGGTTCTAGGATGTGCAATCGGTGAAGGAGGTTCGGAAGGTGACACGGGTGCGCTTGGTAAAATGGAGACGTCTTCGTTGTCATCGTCATCGATCTCCATAGCTGCATTGCCTGGTGCGTTTGAAGTGAGGTTGCGAAGCAGATGTCTATCTTCCTTGTGCACAAAGTTATCGTTGCACTCCAAGAACCAACCACCGGTCAGCAATTGTGAGTTGGAAAACCGTGTCTGTTGGGCTTCCGAGAAGATGCTGGATGGATCATTTGAGACGGTTACATCCTCGAGCTCAGGTGGAATGGACCACGAAGCCAAAGCTCCTTTGCTAAGAAGCTCTTGTTTCAAGTACCTACAGTCAATAAAATATATTAGAATGAGAAGATGTATTATACTGTATTGATTTTAGAACTCCGCAAATGGAGTTGAAAGATGAAAAGCTAAATGAAAACGTACCGGAATAAGAGCCGTTTAATTGTAACCTTGCCACCACTAATCTTCTGAATATCGGATCCTTTTATGAACTTCGGGCTGGCATTTTGAGCGAGGTAGTTGCCAAAGGCCTTTTCCCATACAAGCAATCTCCATTTCTCAACATACGCGGATGGCGTTAATACCGCATCCGACCACTGAATGTGGATTTTGCCGTCCTCCACAAGTTGTTGTATTTCACTTTCGAGGGATTGTTGTAGCTGCAATAAAGTAGAACTCGTTAGAAAAAGTATATAGACGATCACGGGAGTACAATAATAATAGAAGTTCAGCAGAATATACCTGAGCCCAGAGAGAAGCGCGATGCAGAAATCCTAGCAACGTTTTATCCTTCATAGGGCGCTCTAATGGGAAGTGGACAGATCGACGAACATCATTTGGCGCATTCCACCATTGCAGCCACTTTCCCTTAAAATCGAAATGGACATTGGTGGTGGCGACCATGTGCAACCGTTCGATTGTCATGTCGGGCTTCAGATTTTGGCTGTAGTGAGAGTAGATCTTCACATTGAACAAATCGAAGTAGTTAATTTCAGTTTTAGTCAATAACAGTACTGAGTCTGAATAGAAAGTAAGTTGAGAGGATTGTTTACCTCTTTCGGGAATACTTTCCCAAGTTGGATATTGGCCACAACAACCATCTTGTTGAACTGTTTGTCACGAATCGATTTGATTTCGGCTTTGATGGCGTTATCCATGGCACTCCAAACTCCTGGCCCTGATTGCTTTTCTTTCGGGGTAGTGGCGTAGTAAGTTGCTTCGGCATTATCCGATGCTTTCGCTAACCTTCTCTACATGGCACAAAAGTAGTAGTAAGAAATTGTATTGACATGAGTACAAGATAGAAGTGTTTAATATGTATTAAGAAGTCTTACCGCATATAAGAACTTGACGAAGACGTCCACTGTGACAGGATACCATGTTTCTTTTTTTGCTTTAGCGTTTTTGCAAATTTGGTAATCCTCCGGAGTAATGAGATCCTTGAAGTCTTCAAGTTTCAACTTACCAAATTTTCTCATGCGTTGCAGCTTCGCACATAAACTGTCTTCGACGTGGTCATGTTCAGTAGACCTGTATAGAGAAAAGGGAGACTTATATATGAGAATACGTCGAGGTTACAAAAAATTCAAAGAACTTTAATAAACAGAAGGTTTGAAATACTTACCAATTTATGTCATTCATGGCGTCGAAGAGGAGATTGCTTTGTCCGCGAACATCCAGTACGATGCAATCAACTGAGATGTACCATGATGGATCTTTCTGGTGGTAACGCTCTATATGACGCATCCACGCCGTCAGACGGTGATTTCCTTCGTATACGTAGAAGTATTGCCCACTGAGATGATGTAGATCAGGATCCGACATCAAAGTCTTCTCGAACTCTTCATTTGCATCTCTCCATAGCGGATTCTCCTACACACTGTCTCCTGCATCAACCTTTTTCTCTCTGCCTTTTCTGTCGAATGGCGATACATACATGACCCGTTCTCCTTCTCGATAACCTTTGTTGAACTCGTTCTCTAGTTTCCGAACGTCTTGTTCGGAGATAGGCCTAACCTTGGGGTAACACACCAAACGGCACAATGGAATTAGCATACGAGACTTCTTCACAGGTTTGAAACAAAACCTGTTTATGATTGCGATGGAATCACTTTTGTGAATCATCCGCATCTCATTTGCACTCCAGTCAGGATCTTTGTTTTGGAGATGGGGTGGCATGTGCACGATGCCGACGTTGACACTCCCTGGCAAAGAAGACTCTTCATCATCCGATGGGGACTCGTGTCCATGGGGATCTTGCAAAGCCTCCGGTAATGGTTCGGGTTCGATAGAAGTATCAGGGGGAACTGGAGATGAAATGTGTTCCAAGATTTCTTGTTGCACGGGTGTGCTACCATGTTCTTCGGAAAGTGGACTTGAGACAACGTTTTGAAGGGAGATATCTTCCACGTCTTGAAGAGATTGAAGCTCGGATATTCTCATCTGACAAATCAAGAAACATAATACAACACCGCACTAAAATCATAAGAATGAATCAATAAAGTTATAAAATATCAATTGAAATATAAAGCTGTTCGTAATGTGTATAAACGTTATAAGTATCAAATAAGGTAGTCATAGGACTACATAGATTTCACTTTGCTGCAAGTCGCGGAGAGCGTCTGGGTGCAAGTAAAGCTAAAGCTTTTGTTTCGATACGTCTAGATTTGGCCTCATTTTTTTTAATTCGCATGTTAACCTCTCGTGCCACCCGATCAACGATTCCACTTGAAGTGGAACGGACATGAGGGGCAGGGGGCGGAGTATCGGGAACCAAAGTCAATGCTACTACCAAACGACGGGACTCTACTACGGCCATGACATGATCTCTCAAAGTTGATAAGTCCTTGTCGGCATCAGATTCCTCCTCCACGGGCAGAACATTAACTTTCTGGGAGTGCTGCATCACGACAGAGACATGCATAAGAAATATCAGCGCCAATTGTCCAACCATGAACATAAAGAATTACATATTACTTAAAATCAGTAAGCATTCCCTCAGAAGATAACAAAGTAAAGAAAATTCATATCAAGTGGAGTCTGCTAACACATGAGCTCACTGCTCACTTGCGGTGCCGCATTTGGAAAAGTTTGACTCACAATTCAAAAAATCACAGTCAAAAAATAAAAAAGAAGGCCCCGTCCGAATACCCCGGGCATTTCAAAATCGGAAATAAAAAACCAAACACCCGAATTGTGCTCTTTCATTCTGAAAAAAATTTCAAGGAGCGACGGGGATCTATTGAGTGATGAGCTGTGTGCAGACTTGCGGCACCGCCGTTCAAAGATCCCGACTACTGAATCGCAATTGCACACACAAAGAATGAGACGTAGCCAGCAGCAGCCGCGGGTGCCAAGTCATGAAGCCCCGGGCATGACATTTCAAAATCGAAAATAAGAAACCAAACACCCGAATTGTGCTCACTCATGCCGAAAAAAATTTCAAGAAGCGGCCGGGGATCTGTTGAGTGATGAGCTGTGTGCAGACTTGCGGCACCGCCGTTCAAAGATCCCAAGTACAAAACCCCAATTGCACACACACAGACTGAGACGTAGCCAACAGCAGCCGCGGGTGCCAAGTCATGAAGCCCCGGGCATTGGACTTCCCAATCAGAAAATAATATCCAAAAGCGGGAAACTGGTGACTTCGTGAGCTGTGTGCAGACTTGCGGCACCGCCGTTCAAAGATCCCAAGTACAAAACCCCAATTGCACACACACAGACTAAGACGTAGCCAACAGCAGCCGCGGGTGCCAAGTCATGAAGCCCCGGGCATCACATTTCAAAACCGAAAATAAAAAACCAAACACCTGAATTGTGCTCTCTCATTCCGAAAATGATATCAATGAGCGGCCGGGGATCTGGTCACTGATGAGCTGTGTGCAGAATTGCGGCACCGCCGTTCAAAGATCCCGACCACTGAATCACAATTGCACACTCAAAGACTGAGAGACGTAGCCAACAGCAGCCGCGGGTGCCAAGTTATGAAGCCCCGGGCATGACATTTCAAAATCGAAAAGAAAACACCATACGTCTGAATTCTGGTCTCTCATACCGAAAATGAATTCAAGGAGCGACGGGGATCTGATGAGTGATTAGCTGTGTGCAGACTTGCGGCACCGCCGTTCAAAGACCCCTAGTACATAATCACTAATGCACACACACAGACTGACACGTACCTAACAGCAGCTCCGAGTGCCAAGTCATGAAGCCTCGGGCATGACATTTCAAAATCGAAAATAAAAAAGCATATATCCGAATTCTGCTATCTCATTCCGAAAATGAATTCAATGAGCGGCCGGGGATCTGGTCACTGATGACCTGTGTGCAGACTTGCGGCACCGCCGTTCAAAGATCCCGACCACTGAATCGCAATTGCACACTCAAAGACTGAGTGTTAGCCAACAGCAGCCGCGGGTGCCAAGTCATGAAGCCCCGGGCATTGGACTTCCCAATCAGAAAATAATATCCAGGAGCGCGGAACTGGTGACTTCGTGAGCTGTGTGCAAACTTGCGGCACCGCCGTTCAAAGATCCCAAGTACAGAACCCCAAATGCACACACACAGATAGAGACAGAGCCAACAGCAGCCGCGGGTGCCAATTCATGAAGACCCCGGCATCACATTTCAAAATCGAAAATAACAAACCAAACACCCGAATTGTGCTCTCTCATTCCGAAAATGATATCAATGAGCGGCCGGGGATCTGGTCACTGATGAGCTGTGTGCAGAATTGCGGCACCGCCGTTCAAAGATCCCGACCACTGAATCGCAATTGCACACAATTCATGAAGCTCTGGGCATTTGAGTTCCCAATTCGAAAATGAATTCAAGGAGCGGGATCTGGTGAGTTGGAGAGCTGTGTGCAGAATTGCGGCACCGCCGTTCACAAATCCCGACTACTGAATCGAAATTTCACACACAATGACAGAGACGGAGCCAACAGCAGCCGCGGGTGCCAATTCATGAAGCCCCCGGCATCACATTTCAAAATCGAAAATAACAAACCAAGCACCCGAATTGTGCTCTCTCATCCCCAAAATGAATTCAATGAGCGGCCGGGGATCTGGTCACTGATGAGCTCTGTGCAGACTTGCGGCACCGCCGTTCAAAGATCCCGACCACTGAATCGCAATTGCACACAATTCATGAAGCTCTAGGCATGAGTTCCCAATTCGAAAATGAATTCAAGGAGCGGGATCTGGTGAGTTGGTGAGTTGTGTGCAGACTTGCGGCACCGCCGTTCACAAATCCCGACTACTGAATCGTAATTTCACACACAATGACAGAGACGGAGCCAACAGCAGCCGCGGCTACCAATTCATGAAGCCCCGGGCATCACATTTCAAAATCGAAAATAAAAAACCAAACACCCGATTTCTGCTCACTCATTCAGAAAACAATTTCAAGGAGCGGCCGGGGTTCTGTTCAGTGATGAGCTGTGTGCAGACTTGCGGCACCGCCGTTCACAAATCCCGACTACTGAATCCCTGAGTGCCCCGTCCAATTGCTTCCCCGTTTACCACAACAAAACTGAGACCGCGCCGACATCAGGCTGCGGTAACCTAATCTTGATGCCCCGGCGTCACATTCCGAGAGCTGCACTACAAAACGAGAGCGCCACTACTGACGTCTCCTGTGCAGACTAGCGGTGCCACTTCAAAGTTCAAAGCCATACAATGACAAATTTTCAATCACCAACCAAGCAGCGAGATTCAAATAAGTTTGTGATGAGAGACAAAATTCTAACCTTGAAGCCCCTCGAATACCACACCTCCAGTTCTGCCCGCGTCTTGATTTTCTCCCCCGGAGCGTATTAGTGAGCTCTGTAAAACTCAGCAAACAAACTGGAACTTGACCCGGAACTCACATTCGACAAATTCGTGTGGACGTCTTCTCCTCCATGGACGTTTGCCACCTCTTGCTCCCCGAAGCTCGCCATAACTTCTTCCTCTTCTAAATTCGCGTCTCTTTGCTACAAATTGAACGCAATACCGGTTGTTTACACATGCTTGGCGATTCGCACAATCTTTATCAAACATGGCAGCGTCCTCCATACTATTCTTAACGATGCCAGCTATCGTCTGCGCCTCCTACTCCTTTTTCCGAATTTAGGGTCTGACAATGCTACACAGCACATTCCTCATCGATGTAAAACACGGCCGAATCTTTGAGCCTGTCCAGAAATTTAAATTGGAAAATCGGACAGCCTAATAGGGTTCCAATCAGACAGTCACGCATCGGCGACTTGCCTGCTGCCACGCACCGACCTCTGCATCGAGCCCTACTGACATCCCGCCAGTCACGCATCGGAGCGCTGGCGGCAGACCGCAGTCACGCATCGGAGCTCCGCCAACTCACAGCACGTTCACCCCGTTAATACCCGGAGACCCACCCGGATTATACCCTGATCCCCACCTCGGAACATACCCGGGTCGTCCTACACGGCCACTAACGTACCCGACCGCATCTAACCCGGCCGCTTCTTACCCTACCCGGCTCGATCTACACCACCTCTAACGTCAATAATGACTCATGAATAGTACAAGTTCGAGAATTACCAGAATTATAAACTTCATACCCATAAATGACAAATAAACAAATAAAAGCATTCGATTAATTTTTTTACGGTTTTCCACAAATCAAAACAATGTTTCCACTTTGAAATCGCTATAAAATATATTACTCTGTCTTGAGTCTATATCTATCATGAAACAATATGATGTCAAAACTCAACACTACATCGAACCGAAGAAAGGACTCTCGTTGATTGTGTACTTAATCAACCCTAAGTCCTCCCAATATACCAGGAAATAGGGATTCTCATGTACCTCCTCCTCTAATTCTTCAGCGCTTGTCTCAACTTCATCCTCTCTATCATCCTGTGTTTCCTGATGTAAAGAGGCTTCCGATTTCTCCCCCACATAAGTGACTCTTTTCTCCTCACATTTTGTTGTTTCATCTCCTGATCGATCGTCTACTTCTTCCAATCGTCTACGATCCTGAAGACAACACATGCTGATATTTATCCATACTCGTAATTGGAAATAGTTTGACCGTTATGAATATCAACATTTTTAAAACATATACTAATTCATTACCTCATGTGTAGAGTCCACACCTCCATCGTCATCCCTGTCCACACAAACAGTCGCGCTAGACGTCCTGAACTGCCCTCTACTCCCTTCCTCCTCTTCTTCAGCTTCAACAGTCCCCACACTCTCCGGGACACTGTCGAGGTTCAGCGACCGGATTTTGATAGTCCGCATGAATGGCGGTAGCACATCGACGTCGATCAAGATATCGTACCCGTCTGGATCTCGATCATCGCCACTAGAGCATCTCCCATCGCGCTTCCGCATAGCACTACGCCTCTGTGCTTTCGAATTAGTGAACTTCGTTCCACCCCTACGCTTCTTCTTTCTCTGACCTATCTCCTTTCCCCTGTCACTACCGCTGGTGGTTTCCTCCATGCTGCTTGCAATGAGATAACTACCCACACGCTCAACTTCACGACTCTAAGTGTTCTCACTGCAAATGAAGAGGTTGAACTATGAGTTCCAACTCCATTATATAAGTTCTTCCATGCGGCTAAGAAACCCTAATCAGCCAACGCGTATTTCCTAACATCCCACTCTCACCGTGTCTGACAATCCCAAAATAAGCTAACTTTTGAACGCATCTATTATCCAACTAAATCTCTGACAATGACTGCCGCCGTCACTTTTTCTTTCCCAACTACTTATTTTATGGACGAATCTCGTATTTTTAATCCTGACTACTTAATGCTATTATGTCAGGCCAGGTAGTTTATGTATTATAATTAGTGTGCTTTGAAATGGTACTGCTCACGATTAAGTGTATCGAGTATATTTACGTTTTATAATAAGAAAATACGTATAATAATTATTCACCAAGTATCCAAACACCGTACACCAATGTCTCCTATTTGAACACTGGAAACGCACCTGAGACTCTCTTTCTCTGCGCACTTGTTGATGTTGTCTTCTTTGCCTACGTCTATCATGGCATCCTCCACTCCCTTACCTCCCGCTGCACACGTCATTGCCATTACGTCTGAAGACTTAAGTCCTCCTATCTGCATTCCTCCGGGGGTGGATGGAGTGGCTGAAGTTACTTCGTCTTGGCTAGCAATTCGTTTCGGGTTTGATGAGTCCTCTCTCTGGTTAGAGAAACATGTCTTGGATCCAAACACTAACCTTGTCCAGTACTCCGTCCTTGTAGAACCAGTCGATCTAGAGAGTAATTGTAAAATGTATAAGTTACGGCCCGGACAGTATCGACTGTTCGGCTTAACAAAGTCCGTCATGAACGCCTCCACCGTCCTCCTCACTCCTCGTACATCTTCTACCATCTCCACTGTTGTTCCAGTTCTTTCTCGTGTCAAGGTCAAACCCGGACTCGAAGTCCGTATTGATATTTCTGATTCATCCGACGATGAAAGGAAATCGTCCATCCAGTCCCGTTGACTTTCATCAAATCTGCCTCCCTCCTCCTCAGGTTCTGAACACAGTCTCAGAACCTCCCTCCATTCTCTTTCCACGTCAAAAGTCGTTAAACCCAAAAACATTCTTTCCTCGCTCCGTAGACTAGGTAGTATGTCTCGCAACAAAACTATACTGAAAAAATTTGATTTCCATTACATTCGTACTCAGAGCGTCTCTTTCCTACCTCCGACTTTCAAAGGTGATGTCCTGTACATTCTCCCTCCTGTTCTACCAACTACTGCTGTCAAGGTAGCCAAATCTATGGAAGGGATGGACAAACGTTACGACGGTCATGTCTGGACCAGGACAATGACTACTAACATCAGTAACAACCTCGGTTTGCCATTCCGCTACTCTAACTGTGTAGGTCATCTTCAATGCCACAATGAGAGTTGCGGCTTCTTGCCACGACCTGACCGCAGAGCACAAGTCAATGAGGTGGAGTTCGAGGGCTTTACCAAGGACCCCTTCTCTGTCGGCCATGCGCCTCCTCCTTCTTCAACACTGGTCTGTAAGATCTGCAAAGAACCTCCTGTTTGTGTTGCTATATGTCCTTCTAAAATATTCTATGTATTCGGAGAGGAGAGTCAAGAGAGGGCGTGTGTACATATCGGTACGCACGAACATCCTGTCAAGGTCGGAGACTACAGATGTGCACGTAAATTAATTGATGAGTTAATAGAGGAGCACGTAGAACGTAACCCACAAGCTACCACGTCCAAAATAGTCATGGAGGCAAGCAAGGACTTACTCGGAAACTTACTTCTCCGTGAAGAAGGTGATCTTGTAACCTCCAAGCTCACCCTCCAGGAGCTAGAACCTATATTTGAGCAGTGTAAAGAGCTGAACTCTCCGAGCGTCAGGAATCGTATTACCACGTTTAAGCACTTGCGCAGATACGGTGTTCTTGATGGGATCACCAAGCTTCGAGGCCTCAGCAACTGGGCTTACATCCAACGTAACCAGTTCCCGGGCCAAGGAGATGAAAGTGATAAAGTTTTCATTTTCAAGATGTCGGAGGTCGGCCCCGGAAGCGGTGTGGACCTTGTTCGTCGTATGCAGCCCCAAGGCGACTTATCCCACGCGTGGATCATGTTCGACCATGTCAAGCGTGTCAAGAACTGGACCACCATGGCGTGCCACGTTTATGACCCAAAAATCTGCCGCATTCTAACTATTGCATGCTATGATTTCCAGTCTGAAGACGGAGAAGCTCAGATCGTCTTCTGGAAGAACCTAAACCACGTCATGGGCAGGAACGGAGTGGAAGCGCCGCAATTTCAAGGGTTCATGGCCGATAGTGCGCAAGCAAACTGGAATGCTGTGCGGATCATATACGGCTCCGGAGACCCTAAAGAGCCCATGGAAGGCCGCGAGCGAACTTGCTACTTCCATTGGACGCAATCCCTAGAGAAACACACCAAATACTATTTTTAGACCAGCCTTGCGGTGCAGCAAGTCTAAACCGATCTAGATATCGTAATTAAGTTCTTTTGATACTAAGTCAAAAGTCTTTCAATGGTCCCAGGAAAACAAATATTCTGCAGAGGAGCTAGCCGAGATGCCTTCATGTAACCTTGCGGAATCTATTTATAACAAATGGTTGCAAGCGTCCGGCAACAAGGGTGGGGACTTGTACGTTGCAGCTGTTGATGATTATGTTCGTGCTTTCCTCCAAGTTGTGGGTTACCACGACTTCAACGGAGGTGGTAAGGGTGGTAGTGGACCAACATCCGAAGAACTATTACTTCGTATTGCCCATAAAGCTCAACGAACCGGCGATCCATCAGGCCTCACAAAGGCAGTTTCTGAGTATCCAGGAGCTGAAAAGATTTGTACCCGCGACGCCCACCTTGAAGGGGCCGAGGTGTTCGGATCAAAGAAACGTAAGGCTGATGTTCCGATTGGAGCTGATGATGAAACGCACAGACCTGACACCGTGAGCTACTCACGTCCTCGAATTGGGAGAAGGGTTACCCGAGCCTGCGCTGAAAATCTGAGTACTATCCACGAAGAGGATGAAGTTGAGGAGCCACCGACAATACCATCCACTTTTGCTGGACCTAGTATTGAACGTGTGACCGCTGTTCAGGAGACTAAAGTAGACGAGAGGTTGTGGCACATTGCCCGTTTGAGGGAGAATTCTGCCACGGCTTGTTGGGGTATTATGCGAAAGAGTAAAAAAAAATGTGACTCACGAATTATTCAGAAGGGGGAAGGCGACCGCAGCTCCAACTTACACCGGAGTATGGCAACGCCCTCAAGAGGGGCCAAGAAAAATTGATCAGTTCTTTTTTTTGTGCCGATGATATTGATAGGTGTGTGAAGGGTCATCGTCGCAAGTGGTGTGAACCCTCGAGATGGTTCACTTCCGCGGGAAAAACCTTATCGCAAGGTTTTGACCAAATATATATATTATGTAGTGATTAAACATGCGTATTACCCATTTAGTCTAAAAACCCAACATATGTTAGTTGGGATTAGAGTGTTTTGGGATTCTTGTGTATTTGCTTTAGGTCTTGAATAATTGAAGTAGTTAATAATTCATAGTTAGAATTGGGGGTGTTTAGGAGAGTTGGGTAAATTCCAATTTCTCTTATTTCCGTATTCGGTTATCCTAAGTTTTATGTATTTGTGAGGCTTGGTATTTGACCTATTCAAATGCGGTGGTAGTGGATCTCCTTAGAGTCCTATCTTGCTAATCTAGACTTGTAGGAGTAGTAATTGGCATGGTTTAGGTTCTAGGGAGTTAGGAGTGTGAAAGGGGCTAGAAGGGCTGGATGGATGGCAACTAACGGATGAAAAATCATCCTTGCGATGAATGAAGCTTTTAGAGGTTTCCATCACCTATGGCAACGGTTAGAGGAGAGAGTCTAGGTGTGTGTGGGGGAGAGAGGAAGAAAGTTAGGAAAGAGGTGTAGGAAAAAAATGTTCAATCTAGGTTTAGTTTGGTGATTGATTGTTGTTGGAATGTTGTTGTTGAAGATTTGAGAGATTTGGCGTGAGTTGTGACAAGGTACGACGGCAGAGTTGGAGGGCCAACTTTGAAGGACGAGATCTCACGATTGATAAAGAATTGGGAGGCGTGCCTTAGAGATCCGGAAGCTTTGTCAAGTCTCCTTTCCAACGAGACCAAGCTCACCCTCATTGGAGAAAGGACGAGGGAGAAATCACTATTCTACCAAGGAGACCCTACTGGTGACGACAGCGCTTTCAAGGAGGGAGATGCTCCTCCTTCCTTGTTATATTTTTTCCTTGTGTGTTTTCTTTTATGCAATGTAGATTTGTAGTATCTTAGATACTAGACATAACATTATCTTGGAAATGGCAACTTAATTGCCCAAAAACATGTGTGGTTGCTTTGTTTGATGTGGTGATGATTGTGGTGAGTTCATTGCATGAATGGTCTTTCTTTTTCTTGATTGAATGAAATTGATTGCTTGATTGATTGAATGAAATTGATTGCTTGATTGATTGAATGAAATTGATTCTTGATTGATTGAATGAAATTGGAGTCCGTTCTTTGGAAGGCTACTACTTAGGTTGCACCCCACCATCTCGACCCAACTTGTGACCTTAAAACCAAGGCAACCGGGATTAGGGCTCACATAATTGGTGCGTTCTTGGGAGGTGGATGCTTTTCTTTCTAATTTTTGTTTGATTTTTGCCTCTTTTTACGGTATTCAATTTGAAAGAAAAGGACCAGACTTTTACTATAAATAGTAAGTTGTGTGATTTCTAGGGATTCAAGCTTAATTGCTTTTTGGCCTTTTCTTTTTGGATGGATTGATTGTGTTTGTGAGAATTGAAGCTTTGATTACTCATTGGTTGGTTTTGCTTTGGGTTTTATTATGTTTGAATTGATTGAGTGGTTTGTTTGAGAATCTTGCTTTGAATTAATCTTGAATTGGGCATGAATTTTGATTGGTTGTTCAACTTGGAAATTTTTAATTGATCCTTGAAGTTTTAATTGAAAGCTTATGGGGCTTGTCTTCATGGAATTGAATTAAGTTGAGTTAGATTGATTTGAATTGAATTGGTCCCACTTTGTAAGTGGATGTTTTGTGGTTCTAACCTTCTTGTGAGCCTTGTGTGTTGTGAAGGGAAGGGAACTTGGAGCTTGCAAGAAGAACTTGTTCTACTCCTTAAGTTTTGATTATGCTTTTCTTTGATTTAATTTTCTTTTGATTTAAAATTGTTTTGATTTAAAGGTCTTGGTTCATTGTCTATTGCTTAATTGGAGCTTTGATGCTCATTGCATTTTGATTCAACTAAGTTGAGTGGATTGTGTAGGTGCACTCTTGGGGGGCGATTACTATTTATAGTAATCTGTAGTTGAAGGAGAAGGAGTTCATTTTCATGTGTTGTTCAAATTGATGCTTAGTTTTGAGTTATATTAGTTAAGCTACTTGCTTGGATAGGAGTTTTGGGTTGTTGTAAGTGTGCTTTGGATTGATTGAATTGGTTTTGTTTTAAATTTTGAAGTGGGCTTGTGAAGGGGGCAGATTACTAAATATAGTAATCTGTAGAAGTTGGAAGAATTGGAGGGCAAACCATGGTTTTTATTAAAACCGGCCTTAAAACTTGAGTGGAGGTGCAATTGTACTTGACATCAATTAACCGTGGGTTGTTTGTGTAGCCAAGAAGGAGGGGCTTTTGTAAACCTTGTTGTTCTTTTTTTGTGGTTTTTTTTTTTTCGTGGGGGGGATTGTAACTTAGTGAGCCGGCTGATCCGGACACGAGGTGGGAGTGTTGGCCATTTGGCCAAGGCCCATCGGTGTTGTTGGGAACCGTTTATTGTTTTTTGTGGTGGGAAGTTTTGGGTTGGCTTGTATTTACCACCCAAGCAATTGGGTGTCAAGGGGAGTCTTTCCCTTGTCTTTTTTGTAGTCTATTGAGAGAGGTAAGGCAGATTACTAATAATAGTAATCTGCCCCTTCTCACATGACGCCCGGGGTGTGTTTTTAACACATCGTGCCCTACCCTTGTAGGATGGGACCCCGGTTTAGCCTAACTCATGGGCGCCAGTAGTTTTTCTTTACCACTTGGGTAAAAAGCTACTTGTGTTTAGTTTGGCAATTTTCCAAACGAAAGTGTAAGTTCACCATTGTTGGGTGACTTCACTTGTGTGTAGTTGCTTTATTTTATAGGTTTTTCGTATGTGGTGAGGTCGGGTTAATCACCGGCGGGACCATTTTCATCGTTTGAAATCGAGACCGTTGGCAGTGATGCCCCAACGGTTTTGAGAGTTTGTTTTTGCAGGTTGAACCCACAGGTTGCCCTTCACCCGTCCATCGAGGTTTTTGTGGTCCAACCTTGGTGTTTAAACTTAACCATTTAAAATTCTTGTAAACCTCTCGTGGGTCCGGAAGCCCAATCGGGAAATTGGGAGTGGACCGGGTGATGCCGCCCATTCAAGAACCGGCACGGGGTTCTTGAGTGGTTACCACTCCCGAGACGTGCACCATCACGGTAAGGGGCGGAGGACCATTCGTTTACAATTGTAGTAAAAAACTCGTGTTAAAATTTACCAAGCCTAAATTGAAGTCCTTGTATGCTGCCTTGTTTTTCCCTTGGTCTTTTTAGAGTCCTTAGAGGTCCCGGTTGCTTGATTTAGGTCGAATCTAGCTTAGTAAGCTTGCGGGGTTTTCTAGGCCTCTTAATTCATAACAACTAGACTAGGGGTTAAGGAATTTAGGGGACTTGGGAAGTGTGGGACCGAGGAGGTACTTGGGACATTGGCACGGTACGAACCAATTTTATCCGTTACCTTCACTCCTCGCCCATGGGAGGAGTGTGAGTGGAAGGAAAAGGGTGTGTGGCTTAAGCCCGACGTGGTGCCGGGGTGCACAACCCGGTATCAACGATCACCTTTCCTCTCCGTGCTTACCAAATTTGAGGGCACCGTGGGCTAAAGGCTTCGGCCTTCCCCCGCTTCGGCAGTACGTGCACGGTGACCTAGGGGAGATCCGGCCCATAGCCGGGAGGGGTACAAGGCTGCCGATCTCTTCCCTTCTTATTTGGGCACTCTTAGAAAGGGTCAAGGGATTATCATTTGTCATTTTTACCATGCCCATTACCGGTTACCTTTATCGTGTCATCTCATTTACCTAAGCGAGTTAGGGAGTTACACTTAGAGTTGTCTTCGCGGCCATCAAGGGAACCGATCGATTGGTGTAAGTTCAACAAAGATCGGGTTTTCCACCTACTAGTTAGTAGTGTGGTTTATCCCCCCAAGTTCCCATCTACCTAGGTGAATTTCCCATTGATAGGGTGACATCGGCGCTAATTTCTCCGGTAGTCAATATTCAATGACGATCAAAGGAGCAATTGCCAATGGTAACACTCCGATCGGGAAGGTCGTACCGTGAATTACCATCACACAAGGGTACGCAAGGTAGATTTAGTCAATTAGTAGGAGTTCAACCTAAGGAATTGGAAGGGGGGGCTCCAGAGGTAGAAAACCCTCGATTCCGGTGGTGGTGGTTGGTCCTTTTCTCATGGCGCAACCATTCAACCCGGCGCCCCGATACCCCGGTTGCCTTCGACCGGCGGATGCAATGATGGCCCCACGAGGGCTTCCAATAGTGATGCCCGTGGGGTTAGCACCATGGGGCATGCCCACGCACCTTCCGAAGTTCTCCGGGATGGCTCACGAGGACCCTCCAATCATATTGAGAGGTATATTGAAACCCTCGTGACCAATGTCATTCCCGAAGAAGACTATTGGTTGGTGTGGTTTTCCACTACCTTAGAGGGAGCGGCATATGAGTGGTACCGCTCACACGCCCCCGGAACGTTTGTGGATTGGCCGACCATACAAACGGCTTTTCTAAGGCAATTTAGGCCCGAGACCGGGCAACAAAATGCCTTGGTGGCCCTCACGGAGATAAGGCAGGGGCCCACCGAGGGTATCACGGAGTATATACGCCGGTTTAATACGGTGGTAACAAGGTTCGTGGGCAACCACTTGACCGATGACACCATCCGGTATTACTTCATCCAAGGATTCAACAAACAATCCACAATCCGGGATGTGTTGAACTCCATGCCCCGAACGGTGGGTGATGATGCAAACCACGCTGCGCCGTCAGTGGAGAGTATCGAGAAGGAGAATAACCGGATGTGGGCCCGATCGGTGGCCCCGGTTCCTTCATTTATCCCCACTCACTACGAACCTCCTCAGAGGGAGGGTCAAAACCCGGGGGAGCCATCTAGGCCTATGGCACCATATACCCCCGGTTATGTTCAACCCAACCCCCTTGATTCAAGGCCACCGGCTCCTCAACTTCAATGGCACCCTCAACCGGAACCTCCTAAGGTGGACCGGTTGGCGGAATTAGAGGAACGGTTTAAAAAGGCCAATGATGATCTTAAGGTGGATATGATGAACACCATCAAGTCTCTAGGGGACCAATTGACCATGGCCATTAATACTAAAAGCATGAATGCACCACTGTAAGTAAGTGAGACCGGGTACACCCGTCTAACCTTTGGTGCACAAATTGCCGGCAATTTGGTCATACTCCCCGATTTTGCCCAAGTCCACCTAATCGAAGCCCGTATATCCCACCACATAGCCGGCCTACACCGCCCAAACCAACCGGGGTTAATCCACCATTACCAAAAGGGACACCGTGCCCTACATGTGGGCGATTTCACCCCATTGGTCCGGGAAAGTGTTGGGTGGAGACCGGCGTGGTGTGTGACAATTGTGGGGACAACCACCCCACCGAGCGGTGTTTCCGCCAAAAAAAGGCAAAGCCGGAAACCGTTCCGGGGGCTTCAAGTTCCTCAACCCCCACCCAAGGCTTCTTCTATGATAAGCCGACACAAGGGTACCTTTTACAAACATACCCGACTCCATGGTATCCAATGGCTCCTACTAGTTATGTTCCACCACCGTCGGACCAAAGCCAAGGTGCGGGACCAAGTAATCCCTCGGTCCAATATTACATGGGGATGCAACCGGTCCCCCCTAGTGCTCAACCGCCGGCGGTATACGCCAACCCAATGGTCTCCCAAGACGTTCGGAATAGCGTTGTACCTCCCGGTGGTCCTTCGACCACGGGGGTCATCCCAAACGTGGCCCACCCCCCTATACATCAAAGTATGCATTTAATCATACATGAGGAGGTGGACACCGTGGTTGCTATGGTAGTGGGGGAACCGGTTGAACACCATGTGGCGGTCATGACACGGCAACAACGGGCCAATAATCCACCTCTTGATACACTATCCCGAGAGGGTAGTGACTCGGAAGAGGAACCGGATATCCCGGCCGTGAAGGAGTTTTTGAGGAGTCAATTGCATGAGTTTTCCCCGGACCCACCCTTGGACCAACCCTCAATGGAGGGTATCCAATTAGAACCTCTTGATGATGAGGTAGAGGACCTCTATCGGTTTGTAGACACGGCGGAGTCCGGACACCGGGATCCCCTAGGGCCAGCGGCTCAGGGTACCCGGGTGTTCAACCCGGCGGCGGATTATGACCTTTGGACGGATCTTTGCACCATTAGGGCTAATATATCCATAGCCCAACTTATCCGGGTAGCCCCCTCATTGAGGAAAGAGTTCAAAGAAGGGGCGACAATGCCCCGGAGATCTCGGAAGGTGGTAATGGCCGCTAAAATGTACACTAGCCCGTTGGTAGATGACGGTGCCTTCGAGATTGATGTCTCTATTTTGGATAGAATCATCCCGGGCGCCGTTGTTGACAACGGTAGTGGCATCAATGTCATGTCCTCCATCACGATGGCTAAGCTAGGCTTAGATATTACCGGCCCTTCCCCTTACATTGTCAAGGTGGCGGACCAACGTCCAATTACTCCACTTGGCGAAATCGCCAATTGCCACATGGAAGCGGGAGGGGAAGTCTATAAATTGACTTTCCATGTATTGAAGCTTGAGGCTAGTAAGGCCGCTTATCCCATCCTTTTAGGGAGGGATTGGTTGAGAAGGGCCAACGCCGATGAGCGTTGGTCCATCAATCAATCAACGTTACAATTTGGTCCGCCGGGAAACCGATCAATGGTGACCATCGGGTGCCGGGTACCCACCTACTTAGGAACACTTGGAGAAGTGCCTAAAACCATGCCATCCACCGATGGTGAACACGTGGACCTTATACACCAGCGTTGGTCCGGGAATCAATCCCATCGATTTAGGCCCGATTAGAAACCTTGGGCCGGGACTTTATGATTGGGAGGATGACGGTGAATTTGCCACATGGCTTCGGAATCATCCCGAGGACCTTGAAACCCCTATGTTACAATCGGTGAATGTCATCACTACCATGAGAGTTTTGGAAGAACCGGTAAACCTATACCCCGGGGTAACAACCTTGGTTGATGAGGTTGATTATGAAGTGGTTTACAACCTCGAGATAGACGGAACCCAAAGCCTCGGTTTTGAAGGGCTAATGGAAGAGGAAGAAATCCTCCCTCCTCCCCTTCATTTCCGCAAAACCTCCACTAACTTGGAGGTGGGTTCCGATTTACCTATTTACCCCGCGGTGCCAAGTGATTGGTATCACGACCCCACCAACCCGGTCACGGTCCCAATCAACGATTGCGTAGATGTGGACGTGTCTCTAAAAGGCGAAGAGCCTCGCCCCATCAAAATGGGGGCTCAATTATCCCCGGAAGAAATTGAGCGGTTCAAAGGTCTTGTCCTCGAATTCCGGGATATTTTTGCTTGGTCTTATAAAGACCTCAAGGGCATCCCACCGGAGATTGCCCAACACACAATTCCCCTACTTCCGGGATCCATACCGGTTCGACAAAAGGAACGCCGAATGAACCCCCGCCTCCAACTCGTGGTCAAAGCCGAGTTGGAAAAGCTCTTAGAGGCGGGTTTCATTAAACCGGTGGAAATCACGGATTGGGTGTCCCCTATGGTGCTTGTGAAGAAGAAAAATGGGAAGTTAAGGGTGTGCATCGACTATCGTCGTTTAAACAAAGCCACCCAAAAGGATCACTTTCCCCTTCCATTTGTGAACCAAATCTTGGATGAGGTGGCGGGGCATGAGCTCTACACCTTCCTAGATGGATACTCGGGATATAACCAAGTATCCATCCATCCCGATGATTATCACAAAACCGCTTTCACAACTCCGTGGGGGACGTTCATCTATGTGGTCATGCCCTTCGGGTTGTGCAACGCACCCTCGGCATTCCAAAGAGTCATGACGTCCATCTTTTTTGATCTCCTCCATAAGTCTATGTCGGTTTTCATTGACGATTTTAGCACCCAAACAAGTGCATTGGAACATTACGCAATGTTGCGTGAGTGTTTTTGTGCGGTGCCGTCGAAACCGCCTCTCCTTAAATCCCGCCAAGGTGTACCTAGGGGTACAAAAGGGGTATTGTTGGGCTACGTGGTTTCCAAGGCCGGCAAGGAACCGGACCCGAAAAGGTTGAAGTAATTCTCAACCTTGAACCCCAACTTCGGTCAAAGGCGTACAACGCGCTCTTGGCCATTTTGGGTGGTATCGGGACATCATGGCCGATTATTATGCCACGGCGGCGATACCCTTGACCAACCTCACAAGGAAGGAGGTCAAATTTGAGTGGACCGGGAGTGTCAAGAGGGTTTTGATGCCCTCAAGACCAAGTTGACCTCCTATCCATGCCTTGTACCCCAATTGGGACATCCCATTTCATGTGTATTGTGATGCATCGGCGGTAGCCGTGGGTTCTACATTGTGTCAACCACACGGACCTAACGGCAAGGACGCCCCCGTGGCATTTGCTAGCCAATTAATTAACCGCGGAAAGGAATTATTCCACCACGGAAAGGGAATGTTTGGCCATGGTGTTTAGTGCCAAAAAATTTAGGCATTACTTACTCATGAATCCCGTGGTGTTTTTTGTTGATCATTTAGCGTTACGCTACATGGTTAACAAACCCGACCTTAGCGGTCGGGTGGCACGATGGGTTTTGCTCCTAGAGGAGCTAGATTATACCGTGGAATACAAACCCGGCCGCTTGCATCTTCAAGCGGACCACCTCTCACGGTTGTCGAAGCAATGGGCATGGTTGACATCGAGGATGAACTTCCCGATGCCAACCTTTTCTCCATCACGTGACACCACGTGGGACACCTATATTGCGGAGTTTTGAGACGCAAAAACTTCCCGATCACCTAGATGCCAATGAGCGGCGCAAGATCCGTGTCAATAGCCGCCACTATGCTATTATAGCAAACCGGTTGTACCGGCGGGGCATTGACGGGGTCCTACGCCGGTGTGTTAGTGAGCCCGAGGCATCACGCATAATTGTGGCATGCCACGATGACATGTGCGGCGGGCATTTTTCGGGCCGTCTCACCGCCCAAAAAATCCTTAGAGCCGGGTACTTTTGGCCCACCATGTTCGCCGACGCCCACCGGCACGCCACCAAGTGTGACGCATGCCAACGGTTTGCTCGGAATGACCTCCACATGGCGTTCCCTTTAATACCCTCGCTACCCTTGCTTCCTTTTGAGAAGTGGGGAATAGACTACGTGGGCCCGGTGCACCCCACGTCATCACGCCAAATGGCGTACATCATTCTCGCGGTCGATTATTTGACCAAATGGGTAGAGGCCAAGGCGGTCAAAGTGGCAAATAAGAAAACCACGGCACTCTTTTTGTTTGAGAATGTTTTTTCTCGTTTTGGGGTGCCACGGGTTTTGGTTAGCGACCGGGGCACCCATTTCCTCAACGACCTCATTGAGGAACTCACCACGACTTACGGGATTGATCACCGTAAAACCACCCCTTACCATCCTCAAACCAACGGCCTAGCCGAACGATGTAATCAAACCATCGTGAGGATTTTTGAAGACTATCCATGACAACAAACGGGATTGGGATACCAAACTCAATGCCGCTTTGTGGGCATATAGGACCACGTTCAAGGTCACCACAAAGCAAACCCCGTTTGCCCTAGTTTATGGGATAGAGGCGGTTTTACCCATCGAAATCGAGATCCCCTCCTTGCGCATAGCAATCGAGGCTAGACTCCCCATTTCGGACTCTATCCACGATCGAGTCCTCATGCTTGAAGGGTTGAGCGAGACCCGGCGCCTTAGCGCTCAACATATTGAGACAATGGCTCGGCGCCGCAAGTTGGCTTTTGACAAGCTTCATAAGAAGCGGGTTTTAGCTCCAGGAGACTTAGTTATGCTCCAAGATGCCACAAGGATGGAATTTCCGGGCAAATTTGATGCCATATGGCTAGGCCCATTTGAAGTAAGGGATGTCCGTCCAAACAACACCGTCCAACTCGCGACATTAGATGGCGCTCCTTTTCCCGCTCGCACAAATGCCGAGCGGTGTAAGTTGTACCACATGTGACCGTGCGAGCCCAATGGGAGCATTTGCCTACCAGCTTCGAGACCCTGAGTCCGTTGCATTTTGGGAAAATGCCATGCCAGATGGCCGACTTTGTGTGCGAACCTCTCGAGATGGTTCACTTCCGCGGGAAAAACCTTATCGCAAGGTTTTGACCAAATATACATATTATGTAGTGATTAAACATGCGTATTACCCATTTAGTCTAAAAACCCAACATATGTTAGTTGGGATTAGAGTGTTTTGGGATTCTTGTGTATTTGCTTTAGGTCTTGAATAATTGAAGTAGTTAATAATTCATAGTTAGAATTGGGGGTGTTTAGGAGAGTTGGGTAAATTCCAATTTCTCTTATTTCCGTATTCGGTTATCCTAAGTTTTATGTATTTGTGAGGCTTGGTATTTGACCTATTCAAATGCGGTGGTAGTGGATCTCCTTAGAGTCCTATCTTGCTAATCTAGACTTGTAGGAGTAGTAATTGGCATGGTTTAGGTTCTAGGGAGTTAGGAGTGTGAAAGGGGCTAGAAGGGCTGGATGGATGGCAACTAACGGATGAAAAATCATCCTTTGCGATGAATGAAGCTTTTAGAGGTTTCCATCACCTATGGCAACGGTTAGAGGAGAGAGTCTAGGTGTGTGTGTGGGGAGAGAGGAAGAAAGTTAGGAAAGAGGTGTAGGAAAAAATGTTCAATCTAGGTTTAGTTTGGTGATTGATTGTTGTTGGAATGTTGTTGTTGAAGATTTGAGAGATTTGGCGTGAGTTGTGACAAGGTACGACGGCAGAGTTGGAGGGCCAACTTTGAAGGACGAGATCTCACGATTGATAAAGAATTGGGAGGCGTGCCTTAGAGATCCGGAAGCTTTGTCAAGTCTCCTTTCCAACGAGACCAAGCTCACCCTCATTGGAGAAAGGACGAGGGAGAAATCACTATTCTACCAAGGAGACCCCCGGTGTGTGACAGCGCTTTCAAGGAGGGAGATGCTCCTCCTTCCTTGTTATATTTTTTCCTTGTGTGTTTTCTTTTATGCAATGTAGATTTGTAGTATCTTAGATACTAGACATAACATTATCTTGGAAATGGCAACTTAATTGCCCAAAAACATGTGTGGTTGCTTTGTTTGATGTGGTGATGATTGTGGTGAGTTCATTGCATGAATGGTGCTCTTTTGCTTGATTGAATGAAATTGATTGCTTGATTGATTGAATGAAATTGATTGCTTGATTGATTGAATGAAATTGATTGCTTGATTGATTGAATGAAATTGGAGTCCGTTGCTTGGAAGGCTACTACTTAGGTTGCACCCCACCATCTCGACCCAACTTGTGACCTTAAAACCGGGCAACCGGGATTAGGGCTCACAAGTGGATTGAGCCATTCTCTCTAAGCGAGGATAGACCCCCTATTCCTTCAATATGGCATGTTAAGATAGGGACTAATCTTACACGTGATGAGATGGAGGCGTTAGAGAATGCGGGCTTTCGACTACCACAAAAAGAACAGCTTTCTACGCACCTCACTTTCAATAATTCTGCCCCACCAAGAGACTTGTCGCATATTCCAATCCCGGAGAAGCCGGACGTGTTCCCTAGGTCAAGAAGATCGAAGAACATGAAACGCATTCCAGCTATGACTTCAAAGCACATGAAGAATATTGAGTCTGCCACCTCAAATTCTGAAGGTGACCATGATCCCCATGACCTCGTTTTGGATGTATCGTAGACTTTGAGTCGGATTCGGATGCAATTTATAGACTTTCAATTAGTAAATTCCCGGATTGCTCATGCCCAGTGTTCAAGAAAACAATTTCTTCGTTAGGAAGGAGAGATCCATATCGACCTTGTAAGCACCTATACTTCATCACGGTATTGGTTTGCAAATTTGATCCGGATGCTGACCTCTTCATCCACGCGGCCACTCTTAGTTTCAACGAGGTGAAGAAGATTCTGGAGGGAGGAATCCTAGACCATGCTACAGATTAGAATGCCTTATATCTCCTCATCTATATACGCTATATGTTAGTCCTATGATTGTGTGCTTCACACTGTATGTCATATTTTATCAAAAATTATTAAAAATAATTATACGAGTACTTACATGTACAGCAAGCCTTGCCAATTTGTCTAACTTGGAGTATTGATTACTTAGTAATATTACCTTCTAAAGCGCAAGTCTAACCAAATTCAAGGAAATTAAGCCTTATTTTCCGCAGGCTTGGGTCACTAAATCCACGGTTATAAGTCTGGAATATTCGAATATTCCCGGGAATATTCGAAATTTATTCTCTTATTGTTTTTTAAAACTATTTTTAGAAATTTTCTTACTAAAAATATAAACTCAGCCCTAAAATTTCACAATCTTACCGCTCACCGCTCACCGCTCACACGGTAGCAACGTCCCTTGTGAGGAATCCATTATCTAATCGTACAATTGAGTCCAAATACAAGCAATATTTTTGAACATTCAAAAATCATCACAATCTATTATTTAACGGAAGATTTTTTTTTTCATTGTTTTGTTTTGCAAGTGGCATTATGATGTGGGGAATTGCTAGTCGGATCGGGGCGCATGAGGTGTCGTTGGAAGTGGATTTTAACGTAGGGGTGTGAGCAACAATCGGATTGCACAATATGTCGACGAATCCCTAGATATTGTATATTGAATTAAATATAGCCCCCAAAATCACCGAAATCATAGATCTAATCACCTGATTTTAGATCTAGCATAAAATTAAGAGGAGCATGGTCAAAGTATATAAGTGGCCGTGGCAACGCCGTGAGGGCATACTAGTATATATTGCTATTGTTCGAAAATGTTTATGTGCAATCATACCAAAACATATTTTATGTGAGTTCCAAACAACATATAATCTTAAAAGGGCCTATTTGATATTTTTGTTTGTTAAACAGTTCAAGTACTCCAATCCTAATATGTCAAAGCCATTTCGATTCATGTTAATGCACTCAAGAAGCTATTTATGCAAAATCAATTACTTCATACAAGTATGCTATTTTACACAATTGATAATCCAATCACAAGATCTTGATATGAGCGTACTTAACCTCTACAGGTCCAAGCGTATTCTGAGCCTTCGAAACCCAAAAGTGCAATTTTTGTCCACTTTTTGTAGGTTCATGTATAGTTTAGTAATTTTCACTATTTTGGTATTTCCATCGATAAGATGTTCAATATGGCTACTTGCACTAGGTACTATTTTCAACCTTTGGATCTGTATCAATTGTGAGATTATAATGTTCAAAGTTGATGTGACAAGTTTTTTGCAAATTTGAAGCTCTTCTAGATTTGAAGGTTGCCCTTGAAAATTGGTAAGAGCTTCAACCTAGATAATTTTAAATTTGAGTAGTAGTATCATTGGTAGCCAACTTTGAAACAACCATATCTTTTTTGTTGCCCCATTTGAACTTGAAAGTTTAATTTTACATTAGAAAATTTTGAGTTTAGAATTTGAATTTGCAAATTTCCACACACTCACCTTGTAGTATACTAGGAAAAGTTTAGTAAAAATCTTAGGCAAAAAATACTAATTTTAACCCCTTCATCTAAGCTACTCAAATAACAAAATGTATGATCAACGTTTCTTGACCTCTATGGGTTAATGGTGAGAGTGATGTCTTAGTTCAAAGAAAGTAATCAAACTTTGGAAGTTATAAGGTATTCATAAGATATTTAAAGTTGACCATGTTAGAGACTTTTTGGAGTGTTTTGCAATGCTTAACTTCTAAAGATCCTAGATGCAAAAGTGTTTAAACTATCAAAATCGACCTTCTTCTACCTCATGCCCAATAGACTCAATCTAAGCATTGATTAGAAGATTTGATGAAAGGATCTTACAACTAGCTCAAATCTTGACTCACATGTCAAACTTGAGATGTTGATTCTTGTTCATATGTGAGATACTAATTATTAAAGTTGAATGAGATTCGCTTCTGCAGGAACTCCAAAATGCCATATTTACTTTCTCAAATCTTTAGAGGCTAATATAATTGTTGTTTATGACAACATATCAACTATAGAGATTCATGTGAAGAACAATCTGATACAATTTTCTATATTTCAATCACTACTGGTCCCAACATAATTTAGTTAAAAAACACATCTCCAAAAAAGTATTAGAGATGCTATCAGCTTTCTCAAATCTTTAGGGGTCAATATAATTATGGTCTATGAAAAAATAGAATTATTTATGAACAAACCTGCTATGGTGGTATGGTAAGTCACACGTATGAAACCTTAAGATCTTACACATAACTCGTCCACGTATGTGTGTGTACCAAAATGTACTTTCAAATAAATTTCTTATTGTAAGATTCTAACATTCAAAATATGAAAAAAATAAAATATAAAAAATCAAAAATCAAAATAAATGGTTCCCTTATTGCAAAATGGGTTCCAAGTTTTTTGTGGCCCAAAGGACCAATTTTAAGAGTGAATGTGAATTGTGGCATTTCAAATTCTCGTAATAGAACCAAATAGAACCAAATATTAATATTCTCGTAGTAGAACCCTTTTTAATAACACCCTTTTTAATAATATTAACGTAATAGAACCAAATATTTCTCTTTGGTTGTTAATATGAGAAAATATTATATGCACGAATATTAGACTTACAATGGTGAAAACAACCCCAAATTTTTATGAAGGATAAATTGTCCTAAACTAGGTCCCTTGCACAAAAATGAAAGCCATAATCGCTCTTACACCTTGGATTACATTTAAGACTTCTACCACAAAAACGAGATTCAAATTGGAAATTAATTCTACAAACAAAGTAGAAATCCAAAAGATATTAAAGAATAACAACCCCTTAGAATGTATTCATTTATTTTTTTTATTTTTTTGGTATGAGTATAAAACTTTCTTGTGAATTCAAGCTTCTATATTGCCACATACATCATTTGATGCAAGAAAAGCCAAGGCACCACAAGCCTTGGCTTGGTGGTTAGGGCTCATGGTCCACAAAAAGGAGTTCGTGGGTTTTATTCCCCATGCCGGCATGTGCTCACCACTATAGTCCACCCAACTATTCTGCGGGGTCCTTGGACCTTGTTGTATGGGTACCTCAAAGTCCATGTGGGGGGATATTATGTCAAGTATCTTCAAGGCACTAGTAACTAGCTAGAAACTAGCGGAGGTATAGTGTCAGGATTGCAGTTGTGCGAGCAGTGAGCCCTGAGCAGATTTTAAACCAACGGTGAGCAAATTTTTTGAAATTTTTTGGATGCTAGACCATGAATCCTAGACCATGCTACAGATTAGTTTGGATTAAATCTCCGCATCTACATACGCTATATGTTAGTCCTATGATTAGGTGCTCCACATTGTATGTAATATTGTTTCACAACTTATTAAAATTAATTATATCAATACCTACATGTACAACAAATCTTGCCAATTTGTCTAACTTGGAGTACTATTCACTTAGAAATATTACCTTGGGAACGTCTTGTCATTTTCAAAGTGTGATTCACTGTCGAGTTTTGTAGCTCAAGTCCAACCAAATTCAGAGAATGTAAGCCTTATTTCTACGGGTTTGGGTCAATAAATCCACGGTAATAAGTCAAGAATATTTGAATATTCCTGAGAATATTCGAAAATGATTCTGTAATACCAAAAATTTATCTATTTTTAGATTTTTTTTTGCTAAAAATACAAACTCGGTCCTAAAAATTTGAAAACTTACCGCTCACCGCTCAACGCTCACACGGTAGCAACGTCCAGGCACAACCCTGCGGTGCCGCAGGTTAGCTCAAAAAATTCAAACAAGACGAGCAAGGGATGTCAGTCCTCCCCCACGCACTCCCTGAGGGCTCCGTCCTGGGATGCCAACACCCTCGACCCTCAGGGCAGGCTCGACTGGCAATCACCACGATCAAGACGAGCAAGTGCTTTCAAGTGGTTAGCAAAACAAAAGTCAAACAAGACGAGTAAGGGATGTCAGTCCTCCCCTACGCACTCCCCGAGGGCTCTGTCCTGGGATGCCAACACCCTCGACCCTCAGGGCAGGCTCGAGTGGCAATCACCACGATCAAGACGAGGACCACACCGAAAAACATCAAGGCTGAGGATCCACCACGAAGGCACAACCCTGCGGTGCCGCAGGTTAGCAAAACAAAAGTCAAACAAGACGAGCAAGGGATGTCAGTCCTCCCCCACGCACTCCCCGAGGGCTCTATCCTGGGATCCACAGTACTCCTCCTTCGACTTGCAATCACCACTTACGAGACGGGGGACGCGAGCTTGCAACGTAAGAAGGTAATACAATAATACAAAATCACAAGCAAGTTTGGACTGTCCTCGCCGAAGCATTCCCCGGAGGCTCTGTTCGCGATGCCGACAGTCTCGACCATGCAGGGCAGGCTTTACAACACAGCTATCGCGATGTGCAATTACAAGGAAGAGGACAAGGGACGACAGTGTGCAAGGTAGCATTTCTGTGCGGCAATTCATCGCAATACATTGATAAGGTGCTCATATTACAGCACTGACCTTGATGTTCCTCGAGTATATCGCCTCCAACTCAGCCCGTGTCTTCACTTTCTCTCCAGGAGCGTACTGATGTGCTTTGTAAAAACCGGCAAACAAACTAGAATTTGAATCAAAACTCACATTGTCTAGATTCACGACGTTCTCCTCTCCATGTACCACCGCCACCTCCTCCTCGACAAGGTTAGCCATATCTTCCTCCTCTTCTAAATACGCAGCTCCTTCCTACAATTCGTAAGGAAAACAGAGAAATTTTACAGATATCTTCTGCAAGACAATCCGTACCTCCCAAAGCGGAATTCATCAAACTACACTTTTGCGAACAGCTATCCCACGTCATACTGACACCTCACAAAAATAGTGCCTGCAAAGCATCGAGGCAAAGCACAGGCGGCCGCATTAATCAAAAGCAAATTAGGGTTCTAAAACGAGGTAACCCGCGCCATTCGTAGGCTGTATCGGCGTAATTGATCTGACAACGCCGTCCCAACAATCAGCGGCACTGACCAGGTGCTTCTAATCTCAAATTCCGGATCCTAAGTCCAGCATTCATCCTGCCTGCTCACTCGTGACTACTGCCGCGGAATCGGAGCGCGAGGCCTCCTACTCCGTCACTTAACCCCGACACCAGCGATGCAGGTTCGAATATACAAGCTGCGGTCGTGAACTGCCCGTTCGAATTTCCTACTTCGGGTTCTGAACTGCCCCTTCGAATTTCCTACAGCGGGTTTTGAACTGCCCGAACCGGTTATTATCTGCCGGTTATGATCATCCGGTCTTGAGCATCCGGTTATGGTCATCCGGTTCTCAGTGCTGTCCTTACCCGAGAACCGATTCTCAGTGCTGTACATACTCCCACCCCTAGCTGGTTCTAAACACCATGATTGGTACATAATACGGATTCAACTCGGTTCTCCATGTTGTATGCTGCCGGTTATCAACTTTCTGGTTGGTACATACCCGGAATAACTGCAAGTTTAAATAAAACAAACAAATCTATTTGTTTAATTTCCAGACAAAATCCACCTGTTCTACCTGACTCTACAGCATAGAATAGGGTTTTACTCATAACAAAAATCCCAACCATGCAATTGTGGAAAATCATATTAACATTCACGTCGGGATCACGAGACACTCGATAAAATTTTACCATGATCCATATATATCATGAACCCTCTTAAATTCAAATCAGAATTTAAAACTACATCGAACAGAAGAATGAACTCTCGTTGATTGTATACTTAACCAACCTTAAATCCTCCCAGTATACCAGGAAGTAGGGTTTCTCATGTACCTCCTCTAATTCTTCAGCACCTGTCTCAAATCCTTCCGTTGTATCATTTTGTGTATCATTTGTGTATCATTTTCTGATGAGAAGAGGCTTCTGTTCGCTCTTCCATTTCAGTGACTCTTTTCTCTTCAAACAGTGTTGCTTCATCTCCTAATCGATCGGCCTCCTCTTCCGATTCTATGCGACCCTGAAGACAACACATGTTGATATTTATGTATACGCGTATTTGGGAATAGTTTAACCTTTACGAATATCAACATATCTCTAACATACACTATTTCATTACCTCATTTGTAGAGTCCACACCTCCATCGTCATCGACATCCACGCAAAGAGTCGCGCTAGACGTCCTGAACTGCCCTCTACTCCCTTCCTCCTCTTCTTCAGCTTCAACAGTCCCCACACTCTCCGGGACACTGTCGAGGTTCAACGACCGGATTTTGATAGTCCGCCTGAATGGCGGTAGCACATCGACGTCGATCAAGATATCGTACCCGTCTGGATCTCGATCATCGCCACTAGAGCATCTCCCATCGCGCTTCCGCATAGCACTACGCCTCTGTGCTTTCGAATTAGTGAACTTCGTTCCACCCCTACGCTTCTTCTTTCTCTGACCTATCTCCTTTCCCCTGTCACTACCGCTGGTGGTTTCCTCCATGCTGCTTGCAATGAGATAACTACCCACACGCTCAACTTCACGACTCTAAGTGTTCTCACTGCAAATGAAGAGGTTAACACTATAAGAAAACCCTGTTTTTTGTGATGTCTTGTGTAATGTCTAATGTATTTTGTGATGTCTTACTGTCTTAAAAGATGTCTTCGAAGACGGGAGGATGTCTGTACGTCTAACGGGCACATTTTGGATTGGGGGGGCATGAAGACATCACCAAACAAAAAGATGTTGGTGAAGACATGGATGTCTTTGAAGACATCTTGATAGACATCAAACTGCCACGTTGGCAAGGGATTTTGCACCAGCAAGGTAAAAACGACCAAAATTTACTGGTAGACAGGGTAAAAAGCATTTCTTATGTTAAAAAAGTAGGTGAATGGGCAGCGGTTTCAAAAGTAGAAAAAAAAACATCACACTTTAGTTTTGTTTTTTTTTTTTTTTTTTTTTTTTTTGGCTAAATCATTATGTGACGTGGCAATACTGAAAATACTAATTTCAGGCTATTCTCACTATTTTTTCATTGGTCTATTTTTTAAAAAAAATATTAAAATATATAATTATATTTCAATAAAAAATATAATTTTTAAATTTTTATTATATTCAAATAAATTAGAATTTTATAATTCTGTAATTTTAAAAGATTAAAAAATATTTAGATATTAAAAAATATTGTATAAAAAATATAATATCTATAAGATAACAATGGTGCCAAAAAAAAAAGTAAAAGTAATTTCGTGGATATTTAATCCTCAAAAAACATGTGGACATAGATTAATAAAGTTATTTACAGCGCTTTATCTACATGGCAACAAAAACTCCACGTCAGACCAGTTGACAAGTCATTCAACATCTAGTCGGATGTTTAACACGATGTCCAACTTACCATAACTACAGTCAGGCATGAATGTCCGCATAGACATCTACTTGGATGTCTATGAAGATGTTTTGCACGACATCCTCCTAAACGTCATTTACTAAAAAGCGGCAGTACTTAGGAGTCTTTTAAAGAATAATATCGACTTTTTCTCTTACTGCTTGTCCTCCATTGGCGCGAGTCTCTGATTGGGGTAATCCTCAAATACTTAAAGAAAATATAAAAAGAAAATAAAAACAATAAACAGTGTTTTTTGGCTTACTTCAAGAAAGAATTAAATATTATTGATTACTTATAAATTAGATTATTATAGTCTAATGGCAAGACTATACATTACCCTATCATTAACAACCAATATTATACAAATTAAAGCAAATTTACAAGAAATATGAATTTATGAAAGTAGCTATTTAATACAGTTTAGGAGACAATTCAAGAATAGAATTAGTATTAAGAAAGTTAGTTGGAAAGTTAGTTAGGGTAGAAATAAAAGGTAGTTGAGAGTTTAAAAGAGAGCCTATCACCATGGAAGACTATAAATAGTCTCATGATTGTAATTCCACACTTTTTCTATCAATAAAGTTTATTTGATTTGTTGTGGAAGAAACTCTAAGACTTACAATATGTGCTTTGCTGTGGAAAGAACTTTAAAGCATCTGGTATTTGATTTGTTGTGAGGGAAAACAAAAGACCTTTTAGAGTTAATAGGTTGTGATTGAAACCCTGAAGATGTCATCAGATGTTTATGATAATGTCTGCAGGGATGTCTAAGATGACGTTCATGTTCATGAAAATGTCTGACATGATGTCTATGAAGATGTCGAAGATGACATCTATGACAGCATCCAGAACCATCTACAGGGATGATTTTCATTGACTTCAATGGATGAACAGAGGCGGCTAGGGTTTGCTGCCGCCGCCATAGTTAGGTCATGAGACCTTTAAGTAGAATTAGAGGCCGCACAAAGCTCATTTTTGCCTTCATTTTTTCAAATAGTTAGTGTTTGGAGTGTAGAGGCTAAGGTTTGCTTCTTCATGTGGCTAGGGTTTGTTGCCGCCGCCATAGTTAGGTCATGAGATCTTCAAATGGAATTACAAAGCTCATTTTTGCCTTAGTTTTTCCAAAGAGTTTGTGTTTAAAGTATAGAGGATTTCAAAATTGTTTCCATTCAGTTTCAGAATGATTGTTAACTACAATAAGAGAATAGTATTTGTAGAAATCCAATAGCTCTCAAGAGTAGGTTTCCTTCTTCATGTGGCTAAGATTTGCTACTTAAGAGGTACTGGATTTCAAAAGCATCTTGTACAAGAAACCCTAGGACTTGTAGAATTTGATTTGTTGTGAAGGAAACCCTAGTACTTGTAGTATTTGATTTGTTGTAGAAGATGTTTATGATGATGTCTGCAAGATGTCTTAGAGCATGTCTATGAAGATGTCTAAATGTGTTGATGAAATTACATTTTGGAAGGTGGGACATAAGGGTCGGGCGTGAGCACGATCTCGAGGCCATGGCGACATGCGTGCTTGCGGTGAGTGGAACAGATGTATGTATAGATGTCTATAACGTTGTTTTTAATGATGTCTAGAAGGATGTCCAAGAAATGTCTAAGCGAGATGTTTGCAAGAATGTCTAAGCGTGTCGATATCTTGAGGTTAGGAAGTAAACCATCTCAACCTAGGTAGTGCAATTAAATGGAATTAAATCAGAATTTTTTTACCTTTACAAACCCTTCTTTAAATGCAGTTGATATTGGCTTATTGAATATGTGTAGCGGCGGGACATGCACATGACCATACGGGTATCGACAGCAAGCGATGGAAGTGGAGGGACTTACGGAGTTCAAATTGTGGGTGCGTAGTATATCGTAGTTGTTGACAGGCGTATTAGTAAATATTCTAGTTTGTGTTATCTGAGGTTTTAATGACCTAAGCAATATATGTTTGACTCATACTTTTTGATGTGACAATGCTTACATTTGATGTTATGTGAGACGTCTGTGGATTACGAATCTGATGACTATATAAACATCTAAAAATGTCATCCTAGATGTCCTTTCATATGCCCAAAAAACATCAATAGTAACACTGTTGCAAACATCATGTTTAACACAAAACGTTCACATCGATATCCTAGGAGATGTCGCTACAAACATCCGAGCAAACATCACAAACTTAATAAGGACATCAACGTAAACATCATTCTACGCACTGGAAACATCTTATAAAACATAAAAATTGTCTTCTAAGATATATTTTAAAACATTGCATACGTCTTGCAAGACATCTTGTACAACATCTAAGATGTCTTGCAAGACATTTAAGTCGTCTTAACTGATGTCTAAAACTGTCATGATAGGAGCATAAAACCTCCGCAATATGCTGACGTGGCATGCCATGTCATTTTTCCAAGTCCACGTCAACTTTTCCCGCGTGCCACGTCGGATATTCCCGGGTGCCACGTCGGATTTTCCCGGGTGCCACGTCGGATTCTCCCAAGTGCCACGTCAGATTTTTTCGGGTCCACGTGGGATTCTGGCGCCGCCATGTCATCTTTCATGGGACCATGTAAAATTCCACATCATGATGAATTTCATCCCCATGTGGCTGATGTGTCATCTACGTGGCACCTACGTGGCACAGTTTTTACCCTTCCAAAATTACCTTAAGACATCTTCGATCTTAAGACATTTTCCTGTCTTTTTAGACGTCTGCTTAGACATCTGTCATGTTTAGGATGTCTTATCGTCTATAAGACATCCGAATTAATGTCTACGATGTCTTTTTAGACATTATTTACAACATCATTAAAAACGCAGGTTTCTTATAGTGTAAACTATGAGTTTCAACTCCGTTATATAGTTCTCCCATGCGGCTTAAAAACCCTAAGCAGCCAATGCGTATTCCCTAACAACCCGCTATGACCGTGGCTGACAATCCAAAATAAGTTAACTTCTGAACGCATCTATTATCCAACTAAATCTCTGACAATGACTGCCGCCGTCACTTTACTTTCTCCACCTACCTATTTTATGGACGAATATCTCATTTTTAATCGTGACTACTTAAAGCAATTATGTCAGTCCAGTTATATTGAGTATTATAAGTAATGTGCTTTTAAATGATCTTGCTCACGATTAATAGTATCGTGTATATGTACGTTTTATTATAAGAAATTACGTTTAATAAGTATTCTATACGTATTCAAACACCCTACACCAATTTCTCGTATTTGAACTTTCAAAATGCACCTCAGACTCTCTTTCTGTGCACACTTGTTGATGTTGTCTTCCTCGCTTCTGTCTATCATGGCATCCTCCGCTCCCCTCCCTCCCGCTGCACACGTCATTGCCATTAGGTCTGAAGACAAAAGTCCCCCAATCTGCATTCCTCCGGGGGTCGACGGAGTGGCTGACGTTACTCCGTCTTGGCTAGCAATTCGATTCGGATTTGATGAGTCCTCTCTCTGGTTAGAGAAACATGTATTAGATCCAAACACTAATCTTGTCCAGTACTCGGTCCTAGTTGAACCTGTCGATGTAGAGAGTAATAGCAAAATGTATAAGCTACGGCCTGGAGAGTATCGATTGTTCGGATTGACAAAGTCCGTAATGAACGCTTCCACTGTCCTCCTCACTCCTCGTAGTTCTTCTACTATCTCCACAGTTGTTCCAGTTCTTGCTCGTGTTAAGGTTGAACCCGGACTCGAAGTCCGTATTGATATTTCTGATTCATCCGACGATGAAAGGAAATCATCCATCCCGTCCCGTCGACTATCATCGAATCTGTCTCCCCCCTCGTCTTGTTCTGAACACAGTCTCAGAACCACCCCCACTTCTCTTCCTGACTACAAAGTTGTAAAACCCAAAAACATTCTTTCCTCGCTCCGTAGACTAGGTAGTATGTCTCGCAACAAAACTATACTCAAAAAAATTGATTTCCATTCCATTCGTACTCACAGCGTCTCTTTTCTACCTCCCACTTTCAACGGTGATGTCCTGTACATTCTCCCTCCCGTTCTACCAACTACTGCTGTCAAGGTAGCCAAATCTATGGAAGGTATGGACAAGAGATACGACGGTCATGTGTGGACCAGGACAATGACTACTAACATCAGTAACAACCTCGGGTTGTCTTTCCGCTACTCTAACTGTGTAGGGCATCTTCAATGCCACAATGACAAGTGTGGCTTCTTGCTAAGACCTGATCGCAGAGCACAAGTCAATGAGGTGGAGTTCGAGGGCTTTACCAAGGACCCCTTCTCTGTCGGCCACGCGCCTCCTCCTTCTTCAACACTGGTCTGTAAGATCTGCAAAGAACCTCCCGTTTGTGTTGCTATATGTCCTTCTAAAATATTCTATGTATTCGGAGAGGAGAGTCAAGAGAGGGCGTGTGTACATATCGGTACGCACGAACATCCTGTCAAGGTCGGAGACTACAGATGTGCACGTAAATTAATTGATGAGTTAATAGAGGAGCACGTAGAACGTAACCCACAAGCTACCACGTCCAAAATAGTCATGGAGGCAAGCAAGGACTTACTCGGAAACTTACTTCTCCGTGAAGAAGGTGATCTTGTAACCTCCAAGCTCACCCTCCAGGAGCTAGAACCTATATTTGAGCAGTGTAAAGAGCTGAACTCTCCGAGCGTCAGGAATCATATTACCACGTTTAAGCACTTGCGCAAATACGGTGTTCTTGATGGGATCACCAAGCTTCAAGGCCTCAGCAACTGGGCTTACATCCAACGTAACCAGTTCCCGGGCCAAGGAGATGAAAGTGATAAAGTTTTCATTTTCAAGATGTCGGAGGTCGGCCCCGGAAGCGGTGTGGACCTTGTTCGTCGTATGCAGCCCCAAGGCGACTTATCCCACGCGTGGATCATGTTCGACCATGTCAAACGTGTCAAGAACTGGACCACCATGGCGTGCCACGTTTATGACTCTAAAATATGCCGCATTTTAACTATTGCATGTTGTGATTTCCAATCTGAAGACAGAGAAGCTCAAATCGTCTTCTGGAAGAACCTAAACCACGTCATGGGCAGGAACGGAGTAGATGCGCCGCAGTTTCAAGGGTTCATGGCCGATAGTGCGCAAGCAAACTGGAATGCTGTGCGGATCATATACGGCTCCGGAGACCCTAAAGAGCCCATGGAAGGCCGCAAGCGGACTTGCTATTTCCATTGGACGCAATCCCTAGAGAAACACACGAAACAATACATCGTGCATGAGCTACAGGATCAACATCGACATCTTTGTAAGCAATACAAAGATGCACGCACCATGGCTGAGGCGGAGACAAGATACTGGGCGATCCGAGCATGGAGGGCGTCGGCGCAGGCCACCTCTGAGGTTGGATTAGGTCACCTCGAACACTGGCTTGCATTCTGGCATTTCCGATATAGGCAGTGGGGTGGCTTCATGGAATTGGTGAGTTTGCAGTCACTGTAGCAAGTATGTAAACGTGTATATATGTCTAGTAAATCCGTAAAATTATTTACTTTTTTAGTATTTAATTTCCTGCTTTTATGAACTTTTACTTTAACAATTATTTAAAATTTTTTTATTAAAAAATCAATTTTTAGATCAGTCTTGCGGTGCAGCAAGTCCAACCCACTCTAGATATCGTGATCAACTTCTTCTGTTACTAAGTTAAATGACTTTGCACCTTGCAGGAAAATAAATATTCTGCAGATGAGTTGGCGGAGATGCCTTCATGCAACCTTGCGGAATCTATTCATAACAAATGGTTGCAAGCGTCCGGCAACAAGGGTGGGGACTTGTACGTTGCAGCTGTTGATGATTATGTTCGTGCTTTTCTCCAAGTTGTGGGTTACCATGACTTCAACGGAGGTGGCAAGGGTGGTAGTGGACCAACATCCGAAGAACTATTACTTCGTATTGTCCATAAAGCTCAACGAACCGACGATCCATCAGGCCTCACAAAGGTAGTTTCTGAGTATCCAGGAGCTGAAAAGATTTGTACCCGCGACGCCCACCTTGAGGGGGCCGAGGTGTTCGGCTCCAAAAAACGTAAGGCTGATGTTCCGATTGGAGCTGATGATGAAACGCACAGACCTGACACCGTGAGCTACTCACGTCCTCGAATTGGGAGAAGGGTTACCCGAGCTTGTGCTGAAAATCTGAGTACTATCCATGAAGAGGATGAACTTGAGGAGCCACCAACAATACCATCCACTTTTGCTGGACCTTGTATTGAACGTGTGACCGCAATTCAAGAGACTAAAGTAGACGAGAGGTTGTGGCACATTGCCCGTTTGAGGGAGAATTCTGCCAAGGCTTGTTGGGGTATTATGCGAAAGAGTAAAAAAAAATGTGACTCACGAATTATTCAGAAGGGGAAGGCGACCGCAGCTCCAACTTACACCGGAGTATGGCAACGCCCTCAAGAGGGGCCAAGAAAAATTGATCAGTTCTTTTTTTGTGCGGATGATATTAATAGGTGTGTGAAGGGTCATCGTCGCAAGTGGATTGAGCCATTCTCTCTAAGCCAGGATAGACCCCCTATTCCTTCAATATGGTCTGTTAAGATAGGGACTAACCTTACACGTGATGAAATGGAGGCGTTAGAGAATGCGGGCTTCCGACTACCCCAAAAAGAACAGCTTCCTAAGAACCGCACATTCAATAATGCTGCCCCACCCAGAGACTTGTCCCATATTCCAGTCCCGGAGAAGCCAGACGTGTTCCCTAGGTCAAGAAGATCGAAGAACATGAAACGCATTCCAGCTATGACTTCAAAGCACATGAAGAATATTGAGTCTGCCACCTCAAATTCTGAAGGTGACCATGATCCCGCAGCCTCGTTTTGGATGTATCGTAGACTTTGAGTCGGATTCGGATGCAATTTATAGACTTTCAATTAGTAAATTCCCGGATTGCTCATGCCCAGTGTTCAAGAAAACAATTTCTTCGTTAGGACGGAGAGATCCATACCGACCGTGCAAGCACCTATATTTCATTACGGTATTGGTTTGCAAATTTAATCCGGACGCTGACCTCTTTATCCACGCGGCTACTCTTAGTTTCAACGAGGTGAAGAAGATTTTGGAGGATGGAATCCTAGACCATGCCACAGATTAGAATGCATTAAATCTTCTCATCTACATACGTTATATGTTAGTCCTATGATTGTGTGCTTCACACTCTATGTGATATCTTTTCACAATTGATTAAAAATAATTATACCAGCACCTACATGTACTGCAAACCTTGCCAATTTGTCTTACTTGGAGTACTAAACACTTAGAAACATTACCATAGAAACCTCGACATTTACAAATTGTGATTTACTGTCGACTTTTGAGCTCAAGTCTAACAAATTTCAGGAAATTTGAACCTTATTTAAACGGGTTTGGGTCCCTAAACCCACGGTTATAAGTCTGGAATATTCGAATATTCTCGAGAATATTCGAGAATTATTCTCTTATAAATAATATTATACTATTTTAAGAATTTTTTTTACTAAAAATACAAAGTCAGCCCTAAAAATTCTGAAATCTTACCGCTCACCGCTCAACGCTCACACGGTAGCAACGTCCATGACAATGTTGTTGACAGCCCGCCGAGTCGTGGTCCTGTTCGGACTCCGGTTTGCTCTCCGTTTCCCCTGAAGCGGCTTCGTACATGACCATCGCGGAGGCGCTCTATGTCGCCTGATGCTCTTAATTCGAAAACACCTCAGAGGCAGCTCTACTCCAGTGTGGGTGCTATGGACGTTCCTTTGCGAGATTCAATTGTTCCTCCTTCCACCATCAATGTGGGTGGGACGTCCAATACATCACAACCCGCGATCCAAGTCAACAATTACAACAGTAGCAGAGCAACAAGATCCCTCGGTGGTGCCCCGCGACAACTTCGTTCAAAGGGGGATTTCTTGCCTCTTGCAAAGCCACTAGCATTGCGCCCCCCACCATCAAGGCGAGCTTCTTGCACACCCCGGCCGTATCCTGCGCATGGGGAATTGGCAGCTCCTTCAACTTCTCGTCCTTCGCGTTCTCTTGACTCCCTTCGTAGGCGTGATGGGGAATGTTTTGACACCTGGTTTGCCCGTCGGAGTGAGACTTTGGGTACAAATTGCCTGCCAAACTCTCGTCGCAATGATCTTATTCGCGCGCTTATGAAGCAGCACGAGGCCGAAGCCAAGTTGTTGGAGAATTCAAACAAGCTGAATGACTCTAAGTCTAAAGAGACACAACTTTAATGTTCCTACTTTCTGTTCTTCCTCCTCCAATCTGATATCCTTCATCAGCGGAATATATTCAACATATAGTGTTTCGCATTTTGGTGGAACCTAGTACATTTAAGATATCACCACTTAGCTAGTTGTGCTTATTGAGAATTATCCCCTTCCTTGACTATGCATTTATAGCTCTGATGTGATTAGTATATTCCTCGTATATTCTACAAACATTCTTCTAATTACTCTTTCTTTAGTATTATTAAAGGCACAACATTTAATGCCTCTACATTCATTCTCTTATTTCATTCTTTCACGATATACCAATGTCAAAATATAGTGTACACTTGTACAATTGTACGTATTCTTCATACTTCAATATAGCCTTTACCATGTCTTCCAACTATGATTTCACTTGAATCAATTGTGACTTCTCATGGGAATTAATGTGAACATGGTTCCTATGTGATTCTTTACTATGTATTGTTCAATGTCTATTTTTAGAAATATTAAATTGCCAAATCGATCTCTAATTCCTTCTATTTATAGTACGATCTGATTTTCAAACCTATTGCTTTGTGATTGGACCCTTCAAATCTTTCTTTTTGCTTAGCATGTGAATTTAAATTTCTTCATTTGAAATACTTCAACATCTTTTTCCTTAGCCCCCTTGCGTGTGTGTTTTTCAACATCTCAATATGTCCATTTTGTCTCAAAATAACGAATATCCCCTTAATAGATTTATGTTTTGCTTTTGGTCTCTTCTTGTACACATGGGTGTGTTCCGTGAAGTATATGTCAATTTCTTGTTAGTTGGACATACCCACAAAGATATTGACGCCCTCTTCGGACGTTGGAGCATGAATCTCAAAGAGAATGACTTTCTCACACTTCCTCAGTTGATGAAGTCATTTATGGACGCAGAGTCTTTGCCGGTCATTCCTCATTTGATAGAGGAAATACCTGACTTCAAGGGTTATATCAAAGACTACATTGATTCGAGAGAGGAAATTCTAGTTGGGCATTCGGAGAGTCAGCAATTCAAGTTTTACAAGCATGACAATGGATGGCCCATGATGCAGTATAAGATGTTATGCACAGACAATGAGTGGTTACCTTCTACTAATGGAGGCATAAAATTGTGGAAAGAGGACAGAAGTACAGGAAAACCATTGTTACCTACAGGTGAGATGAAACCTTTGGCGCCCATTCCCATGAGGAACCGTGATGACATTGTAAAAGGCATTGGAGGGTTTATTAAGATGTAAGAGACTTTATGTGCGGTGGACATATCTGGAGAATTTGGTCGGCGTCATGAATTTGTTATTCGCTATTGACGAGCTGTGAAGCTTGCGTTGGTTGAGCCTATAGAAGTGTCTTCATTTTTGAAGAACGGGTGTTGGCCTTTAACTCGAGTACCTGCAACACGAGAATCCTTAAATACTGGCGAATTGCGAGAGGAATATGGGCGTGATCCGCACTTTATCGGACGGTTGTGTGATAGACCAAGGGAGTCGTTTCGCGTTGGTCGAGATGTTTTCGCTGGATATTTTATAGCTCTACGTCCAGCCGATGGGGATGCTCGTCCTTTCTGGATTGCTAGGGCTTTAACTGATTTCGATGTTGATCACAACTATCCAGGCTGTATTCAAATGCAATATTTTCAACCTGCATTAAAAAATAGTGTTGTTCAGGAAACCTATGCTGGTTGGCATAAGAAGAAGACTTTCAAATGGAAAGTTGAAGACACTCACATTCCGGAATGGCTTCATGTTGATGCTATTTTTAAGTTATGGAAATCAAGTGCAAAACTTGGCTCTCGGTGTCCGATTATTTCATTATCGGAGCGTCAAATCGACATCATCAAACAAAGTATTGAGCGGTTCGACGGTGGAGAGGAGTAGCTTGACATCCCTAGTTTATTTGGGCATGCCAATTTAGCTTTAGTCGAGCTAAATGACCTCAGTGCAATTTGAGCAATCAATTTATTGTGCCGTGACTTTTTGCCAATAGATTCATCTTAGAAATGCACGTAGAAGTCCTACCTCTTATATTTGCTAGCGGTTGATATCCGTAGTTAAGTATTGGTACAGTTGTTGTCCATGATTCAAGTGTTTGTAATTTTTCGGAGTTGATTGTTGATTCCCAGTTCGATTGAGTTTATCGTTTTATTGTGCTCTTTTTGCAAATTGCTGTCGGGATGCATTTTGCGTTTGCTACTTTCATCATCTTTTGTATTCAGTTTAGCTCTACAACATGCGCGTTTAGCTCGATACATATGTTGAAATTTAGGTCGATTGGTTTTTGAGAGTTTGAATATTCCCATTACAACGAATTACGTGTTTGACGTTCTATTGAATATATGTTTGATTTGTGTTGATAATTATAAATCATGACAGTTCTACTTAGAGTTACTAAGTAAGGAGTTCGTGATACATATAAGTACTATACTCCTTTATATGTGAAATTCTTTGGGAGTGTACAATTTACAAGTCTATAATACAGTATGCGATCAGAAGTACGTGAAGAGTTTTTGGGTGACGACGCAGCATATCAGAGAGGATGAATTATTGAAGTCTTGAATGACCTTATTACATTATGTCTAATGTTACATGATTAGTTAGAATGACAAAGTTGAATATTAGATCTTCAATACCTTGTTACAGGAATAATATATTTCGACTAGATAATATCCATTTTAATTAAAGTGTGGTGCAAGTGTAAAGACCCGTACATAAAACAGGCCCAATATGATGATATAAAAGATTGAAGAGTATAGACCGCTAGAAGGTACGGGTATTACTTTCAACGGGGTAGAGAGAAAAACCGGCTCCGGGTATGGTGAAGCACCGGGTATGGACATGGACCCTGCCTGGGTACCGAGGTATCAAGGTAAACTGAGGTACCAAGGTATCGAGGTATTGATGGACCTGGCCTTGCCTTAAGATCCGCGTATCGGGCTTGGACGGGCAGGCAGGTATGCTGCCATCATATCGGGCTTGGACGGGCGGCCAGGTATGCTGCCTAGGTATCGGGCTTGAATGGGCGGACATGTATGCAACCTGCTCCTTATCTTCGGAAAGCAGGTCGTGAGCGTCGGGGCGGACTCCAGCGGCGCGGCACACTCCGTCGGCCTCCGCAGCACCTACGATGGGCCGGAGTCTTTGATGCACCTGTGCCTCCGATGAGCGAGACATCCTCGGACGTTTTGGATGTTTAGCTTAAACACAAAAAAAAAAACAGGGTTTTCTTATAGCGATAGGTCCACAATCGGTTACAAAATTATACAATACCGCTCAATAGTTAATTGCATATTGATCATTGCTTATTGCTTATGGCTTAAGACTTAGCACCCTTCAAAGGTAGAAAACGTAGTTTTGAGGTTTCAAGCTCCCAAAAACACAAGGGTCTTCAAAAGTTTAATTGTGTCATTTTGGCTAAAAATAAATTTAGGCGTATAGAAGTCAAAGTTCTAATTTGTTTTCAAAACAAACGATCCATGGGCCCATTCGGCAAAGTGGCTCAAATCACACTTTTGAGTTTTGTGACTCTCAAAAATGCAAAATGTTTTAGGGACTATGGCCTCCTATTCATTGCCACAATTTAATTACTTCTGAACTAAGAGCAATGTAGAAGTAATTTATTGTAGGCTCCCCCTATCGCTTTGTGAAGACAAAATTAAACCATATTAAACTACTAAATTCTTCGAGAATATGAAGATACTAGAATCCCTTGAATATGATTTTCGATTAGCATAATTATCATTGGACAAGATCCAAAAATCGGAAATCTTTTCCAATTTGAGGGCTTGAGAGGGCCGACAGAGCATTTTGTATGTTATAAAAGTTATACTTAAATCAATTCAACCTAGATTGTTCTTAGGCCTTCTTTACATTCCAAATGAGAGGCCTCCAACAAAACTCCATTTGTCCATGTCATTCTTTCCTTCTCTTTTCCTATGGACTTAAAAAGTTGATTGAAAACTGAAAAGTGACATTTCTTTGGCTTCACAACTCTCTAGCCTCCCGTTGGCTCAAATTTATTTTCTCTTGACTTCTCAATTCTAGTGTAAAGCTCCGCTTAGGTATAAATGAAAAATAGATTTTTACTTGTCTAAAATTAAAAATCAGGAAGGAAATAAATGAAAAATGTTAGTTGAAACAAGCGTTTCATTTTTCATTTGACGATACATTGAATGATTAAAAAAAAACATTCGAGGTACTGTAGCTAGGTGAGGCTGGCCCACTTCGACATCAGATCTTCCGATGCGCAAACGAAGGAGGTTAGACGGTGAGCCTACGGAATGATGAGACATTAGGATGGCGGTGGCTCTATAAGTTACTACGTGCACGTACTCCTCAAAAAATTCTGGTGTCAACGCAATACCTTGACTGTTTGACTTTTCAGGAATTCATGCCTGCATGGAAGGTCTTCAGTGAGTCTGCCCTTCCTGGAGGTTTTGGAGGTCCCACACCAAAGTGTTGGCGTCATTGATGAATCACCTAAGGTCAATTATGGTTGTAAATCATATCCAGTATCAAAATGCTTAACCCCTAAAGATCCACGATGTTTTGGGAGCTTGAAATCCCAACACAGACCACTATGTACTAATGGGGGTACGTTCAATATTTTTGGAAATTTTTGATAATTTCAACCGTAGGATCTTGAAGTAAACTACCATTGGTAGTAGAGTGAAAATTTTCAACCGTTGGATCATCACTAGATGTGAGATCATAACATTTGAAGTTGATTGTAAATTGTTTTTTGCCTTGACCGTAAACGCCGAATCGGTGGCCGTGGTCGTTTAGGGGTTAACCCCTAAGAGATCAAAGAGGACCAATTCGGGCTTTTGCTATTTTGGGCAGCCGTGATGAGTAGGTTAATAATAATGTTTTTGCATAAATGTTATGATGGGTGCTCCCTATACAGGAGAGTGTATGTGGTAAAATTTGCAAAACTAAAATCCAATTTTTGAGTCTTCTACGATAATTCTTGGTTTGCGAGCCGAAGTGGGGCAGTTTAAATTTAGTATTTTTTTGAGAATTTTTTTGAAAATATGTTCATAAGCAAATCACGACTTAAGTTCCAAAGGGTCCCAAGTCACAAAGAGTACCATTTTACAAGGGAGCCTCCAAAAGTGTCAAAAATAATCTCAACAATGCCCAAAAAAAACTTCGTAAAAAAACTTTGAATGTTATGATCTCTCAAATGGTAAACATCCAACGGTCAATTTTTGAATCAGATACTAAAAATTGTCTTAGGTACAAGATCTTACGGTTGGAAGTTAAAAAAATAATTTTAAAAAAAAATTTGCACCCCTTGAAGTGCATAGAGGTAAAAAATTGGAGTTTTGAGGTTTCAAGCTCCCAAAAACACACAAGGATCTTCAGGGGTTAAGATTCTGTTTGGGAATATTTTACGTGCAATTACTTATATTTGTAGATGACACCTAGTGCTAAACGCCATCTTTCACTCAAAGCTTAGAATGTTAATTGTGAAAGAGGAAAAAAACAGAACGGATTCCTGCATTGTCTCATTTCAATAGTCTCAATTCGAGCAGAAAGTCTCAATTCGATGAAATTTCTCATTTTTGATCACAGGTGATGGTTTTAATGGTGGATAATGTCCCTACCTACTTTTATAGAGTTACATTGAGGCACTATTGTTGGTGAATATGCTTAGAGTCCCTTTTTATTGATCGTTTGATGAAACATCACAACAAAATTATGCCTAATTACTTATGATATTAAGTATGCTAAACTAACAATCACATTATAGAGTGCCAAACCCCTCGCATGTCTAAGCTCTTGAGTTACTAAAAAGCCTTTCTATTTCTTGTTGTAAATAATAAAACCAGTTAATAAAAAAATTTAAGATTTCAACTTGCAACAATTGATAAGTTCATCTAGTCGTATTACTGAGTGACTAGATTTTTTAAAGGAGATATATTCATCAAGATTATAAGGCTTGACAACTCAATTGTGGAGGTTGACTATTGTGAGTTGAAAGGGTATCTATATTTTGAGGCCCAAAATGAGTGCCTTAAGTGTGTTGAAGGAGTTTGAGCCAAACTAATGAGTTAAAGAGGTTGTAATAAGGTGGTGATCTAGTAGATTTCTTACATTTTCATTTTCACTAATCAATAATTAATGAATTTGGAAACTAAGAGTGTTTCAAAACTAAGAGAATGATTGAAGTATGATGGAATGTTAGGCAACCAAAAAAGAACTTAGGAGCTCAATGGACAAGCCAAATCTTTATAAAAGCTTGGTTTAGGAAGGGCTACATCAATGCTTAAGGATATTTGACGAAGTACCCAAGAGTGCCTACTCTCTCAAAACTCTTATCAAGCCAATATATATTCACAAATGCTCATTCTCACTACCTATCTAAGTGGAAGTTATTATTGTAGTATAAGGCTAAGATATGTTCCTAAACTTGAAGAATTTTTTCATGCAATATATTTCAAGAATTCAAGCATCCACCATGCACCCAGTTGATACATGCAACAGGGTTTTGTTAACCCTAAATGTCAAAAAGAGCCTAAAACGGATTGTTTTAGGTCTGGTTATGGATATGTTTGTCACACCAGCATAGAGTGCAATTGTTCATGGGACAACCTTTTTGGGTACCCCAACCAGACCATCACCCCAATCTCTTATTTACTATATTTAGCTTGTATAAGATTGATACCTTCTGCATGTTGTAGAGTTTTTCTAAGCCTTTCGGAAAAGTCATTTCATGCTTTAAAATTTCTCATACTTTAGGAGATATCCAGAGTCAAAGTTTGAAAACACTATTTGAAATGTGCCCAAAACTGCCCAAAGTGCACTATATGCTCATTTATACTCAAAATCTACCCAAAATAAATAAGATCACAAAAACTTCAAAAATTCACCAGGAATTAAGATTTTATTTCTTGTCATGATTTGTTTTTTTTACTTCAATATAAGGTTTTCAGGCATGATCTCACTGTTTGGATCTTTCATTCATTTATTCTTCACATGCCATTATTATTATCAAAGAGGGGCCTTTAAAGTTGAATTTCAGCATACCTTCATGTGAAAATTCAAGCACTTCTTTAGGTTTTATAGGTTGCATGAGGATAAAAATTGCATAGACATGTTCCTAACTCACTTAGGGTTTAGGGTTTGAAGAGGCACCGTTCAAATTTACTCTTAAAATTGGTCTTTTGGGCACACAAAAAACTTCGGACCTATCTTGCAACAAAGGAAAAAAAATCTTTACAACTTTGAATGTTTCGATTTCTCAATTGGTAAGGAATTTAGAACTAAGTTTTGTTACACACATACATGGACAAGTTAGGTAAAAGATCTTACGGTTACCTACTTGAGATTACGTGAAAAGTTAAAATTTTTCATCTTGCATTGAAAGAGGGTGGTTTTGAGGAGTTTTGGCAGTTTTAGGGGCTCTCGTTAGGGGTTAAGCGATTCGATTGCCCGCATCCGCGGCAGCGCTGGGTGGCTCAAGCTCCCGCAGGCAGGCAGGGGTCAGTCAGTGCAAATTAGGCAGGTGCAGGAATCAAAAGATACTGTGCTCGCCATTTGACGTACTCTTCCATCGAGGCTTTTCAGCGAGTATATATTCTTCAGCCATTGATCAGTATTACTAAGTGTCTACCTGTCTGCAGTCTTTACACTACCTCGTGATCTTCAATTCATAGCTTTAGCTTGAAAAATCAAAGCGCTGCGATGGAGGTGGCCGCTAATGCTTTACCTGCATGCACCGGATCCGGAACAAGCTACCTTCTTCTGTCCATTTCTGTCAGCAGTTTGTGTCACGCGTTCTGATGCACGCGAGCGGTCGACAGAGCACCCACGTTGCACATACCTTCGTCGAGCCACTCTGGTCTAGCCTCTGTGTTGTACGCGTTCTGATGCACGCGATCGGTCGACAAAGCACCCCCGTGCACATACCGACGTCGAGTCACTCTGGTCTAGCCTCTGTGTTGTTGAAATAGCTTCTCAGTAATTCTCAATTGTAAGTCGACCAGAGTTTTATTGTGCTTTTTGTGTAAGTGTAGCGAATTGCTCTGATATGTACGTAAGCTGATACGTTATCTTACCATCATATGTCAGACTAACTATTCACACCCAATTGTTCGTCAAGGCGACTTATTGCTACACAAGTTCGGCACATCTAATTACTCTACTTTCTCATGACCGAAACTGTTTCTTTTATATCATACATAGACGAGTTTACATGTATTTTGAGTTCTCTCCCTTCATCATTCATCGTTGTTTTTCTGACTTGTACTGTTACTCCAGTACACGAGTATGGACTAGTTATCTTGTTTTGTGCATGACAGGAAGTACTAAGGAGTTTTCCTATCAAGAAGTGGTGATAGCTATTGATTTTCCAATTTTAAAAATGATATGTTCCATTTTTGTAAGATGAGTAGGCTCAAGCTTCAAGCATCACAATGTGGTGGAGTCTGTATTACATGTTTTTTCATAGAGTGTAACCAAATCACATGAAATTACTAGAGAACCATGATACTAATTTTATTTTGGTAAAATTTAGTAGTTTCGTTGAAATGTATATGGACACAAAGTATTACTTACCTCTTAATAACTATTAGTATGCATGATTGTACTCTATTTTACAAACTATGACTTATCAAAGTATGAAATGGATTGTACTTTTAGTAGTTTGAGTATGGCATGATCAGTAACTCTTTAAAATGCCCTAATACATGACTGATACCGATATCTTGTTTCTAAGTTACTTGATCTTTGTATTTATTAGGAAGCTGAACTTTCACTAGATATATACATACCAAAATAAAATTCAAAATCAAGGCAGGAGAAATCATTGAATAGGGACGTTATCACATAGAGCAGTCTACAGCATATTGTGCATGGTTGAAGCTTGACATTATTGTACCTTCAAAGCTGGAGCTTATACTTTTTGGAAAGGGATCATCAAAGAATCAAAAGAAGGCTCTACATTTGCCAACCACAAAGTGGGCAATGGTAAGCTTGGGGTATCACTTTTTGGACACACTAATTAGGTTATTATTATTGAAAGCCTCCAAAGTTTGTCTAATTTATCCATTTTAATCAAGTAAAAAGACCCTAAAATAGAAAATAAAATATCATGCACCTCACTGAAATCAAAGTATATATGCCTATAGATTTTCTCATAGATTTTTAATTTTTATTGGATCCATTCATAGATGAGGGAAAAAGTGCTGAATTTGGGGATTTGCAGGCATTATAGTGTACAATGAATTAATTTTTTTATAATTAAATAAATTATTTTGTATTCTATACAAGAAGATGTAGGTCATATTCAAAAATTATATTAAAATAAAAATGGTTGATATTCCATTTGCTTGGTTCTATGGATTTTAGGTTATTGGGACATGACTTACTTTTTCAACTAAAACATCAAATAAAATTACTTCAATTTTATTTTTATTTTTATTTTTTATTTTTTATTTTTTTATTATATTTTTTTTTAAATTTTTTTCTTGATAGATTATAAGTATAGACAACTAAAACCACATCTAGTGAAGTCTTATTGTATTAGACTTTAAAAATGGATATGTTTGACACACCAGCATAGAGTGCAATTGTTCATGGGACAACCTTTTTGGGTACCCCAACCAGACCATCACCCAAGTACAAATGCTTTCTTGATGAGATGAGCGAAGTGGCATTGTAAATATATTAAGGTTCGGCTGAAGATCATGAGCAACTCCTGTGCACTTGATCACGTGGTTTACAACGAATCCCACAGAGTCCCCTGCTCGGTTCCCATTCGTCTTCCAGGTTCGTGCTCCAGAACGCACTTCTTCTTGCTTCAAGAATTTGTAGCTGGTGACCTTACTGTTCATATGGCGCAATTGTGATGCTGAGCCGCAGTTTTAGGTAGTTCGAAATAACAAGAATCGTTGTAGAGATTCAAGTTTCTATGTGTTGCCTCATTTCTATTGCCAGCTTCGTACTGATCCAAATTACCAGGATAGTGTTGCTTACATGACAAACTAAGACTGCTACGTGAAGCCGTTTTTTTATTGGCGGATCATGGCATGATGTCATTTGAAGCTTGTTGACTCACCTCAAGATGTTTTGTCAAGCTTGTTGATCGAAACAGAATTTGAACAGGAGGAAGTGCAAGTGATGTAGATGGGAGGCCAATCGAATGGATCTGCTTGCTTCAAGACCTGCATGAAAGTTCCAGAACAGCATGCTTCAAGACCTGCAAGTAGGTTCGCAACATATTATTTGGCAGTAAGAGTCTATGTACAGTACATTCTTGGCTGCAGGCGTACCTTGCTAACGAAGTACTCCCTATTCTATATAAGCAAGGTGCTTGCAAGTTTCTGGATTCTTTTCAAACATATGCTATCATACTTTGTTGTTTTACAAGTAAAAAAGGGCATCAAATCGACACAAAATGAGGTTCTTGGGATTTATGATGCTAGTTTGTGCATACAATGCTTTGTTGTGTAGTTAAGATGAAGAAGTTTTTTATGTTTCATTGATACTTACAATGATGAATATTACAATTTACTTAATTCTCACAAGTAAATTTGTGAGATTGTTTATTATGTGCAATAAAAGAATACATTTCATCAAAAAGAGGTGGACCGATTTCATGAGTTATTTTCAAAACAACTTTTATAGAGCCAAGGTTTCCATATCTTAAACTAGACTCTAAATGGAATCTATCCCAAAAGAAAGTTGAAATTCAACGGTGGATGAAGGAAATATAGCTTCTCAAAATTCATCCATTTTTTATTTCATTTCATCGTAGATACTCCATTTCAAATCCAATATTACGTCTTTTGGATCAAAAATTTCCAATAAAAAAGTATCAAGAATCATCTCAACAACATACTTCACGTCAAAAAATTCATTAAAAAGCTATTATTGGTTTTACATAATTGGCTTACAATAGTACAACCTCCCCCAAGTTTGATATCCTAAAACCAAAAGCTACCTTCTCTATGATGTGTGGTTAGTCACAAACCAAAAGAAGATTTAAAATTACCCATTTCAATGATAATCACTAGGAAAGTGGATTACTTTCCGGATAACGTTCCTGGGAGATTTTGTGAAGTGAAATACAGGTCTCTTCTGGTTTATGTCATTGGCTTACCTCTACAACGACCAAAGTACGTATATCTGTTACCACCTATACCTTCCCCGTCACTCTCTAACACCACTATCTTATCGTGCTGACTCAATTGCCCAAATCAAATCCATAGTAGTTTGGAGAACTCTTGATTCGGTTTTCTTACAGAAGACTGTGGTTACAACTCGAGTGGTCACACTATGCACATTTGTTGGTCATTTAGTTTTACTTCCGTGATTTGTCACAGGGATCTTTCCTGTTTGTTTCCAGAGTGCGGAATTACTTCACTTCCTACCGGATGAACTTGGTGATCAGAGTTTCACCTGTGTTGTCTCTCTTTTTCTACACTTTGTACTATATGAAGTCCTTCCCTTACAACCGCATCTACTATCCAGTTTCTTCCAAGACAACATGTTACTAAACGGCTATCCAGTTCTCTCTCTAACTTAGTGTTACAACAACTCGCTATCCAGATGACAAGATGACAGTAAGCGGATTCTCACCACTTAGTCCGCGAGATTCTAACGACGGGTGAAAGCACACTAGACCCACGTACTTTGGAGGTCACAAACACATATTCTGGGAGGTCTCAACTTTGTACTTCAATTTTGCATACCTTGAACTTATATATTTTGATATATTTTGCATGATTTGGGTGACACAATATTTGAATATGATTTTCCAACAATTAAAATCAAAAAATTCCTTATGATTTTATGTTCACTTACTAGATTTGTCATTTTGTTCTTGGGGTCACACTGAAATTAAGAATGCAAAAGTACTCACGACAGGCTTATTACAACATAAAAGTTGGCAAGTGTACTCGTTTCGAAAGCATAATATAAAGCTCTTTTAGATACTTGAAGTTGATATAGAGTGGGGAGCCTTAATTTTTGTGGAATTGCAATTTAGGATAAAATTCTTCATCAAAGCTTAAATGCCTCAAATTTTGACCTTTTTTAGTTTTTTAAAGTAGAATTCAGCATACTGGAATAGTTTTTTCTCTGGGATGATGCCAAAATTTGAAGAAACCATCGTAAGGGCAATTCCAATTTTTGCCGCTTTGGAGTATGAAATGTACATTCAGTACATCTGGTACGTTATTTTACTGACGTGGCGTGCTTTGAACTAGATCAAACTTTGTGGAGCGCTCGGAGCCTCGGACTAGATCACCCAATGCAAGCAACCGGAACTCTTCAACTTCTGGAGCTTTTATTGTTGTAAAGCGATTGCTGCAAGGTAATCCTGCATGTGTACTCAATGTAAACAATGTTCAAAAACTACTGTTGTGTACCGGACAAATTCTGCAAAAAATTGTATGGGTCTAGAGTGCGCGAACGCCAACGTCGCGTCGTTAGTCGTTACCCTATCTGGTTGCCAAGACGAGCACGTTATTCCAGCCGGAAATTCCTCAATCGGACATTCCATCCAGGAGGTAGAAATTTGGCGTGGCTTTATTCACCAAGAAGGTTCTTCTCCCCAACAAGAACTCAACACCCAGGCCTGCAACTCTCGTATAGATAACTTAGTAATTAGAGATTCTACCACTCAAACCCTTACCGGTTCTACATACACACACACAAGGTTCCCTAGCAATCAGCACGCTGAACTCCGGAATTGCAAGGGACTCTTGTTAGCACATCCGGTTTTGACTCAACTTAAACAAGACAACACGGAAAGACGTGAATGCACGAGGGAATGAAATGCAAGCTAAGCCTTTACTCAAAACGGCATAATTACAGGAAGACCCGTTGAATCCCAGATAAGTATCTACGCTCCCCGGTTTTCCGGAAAGCCTTTCCAGATCCCGGATTTCCCGAATCCGAGATTCCCCAAGTAGTTAACTACTTAAGCTAAGCATCTACATTTTTGTCTACTTCCTACTTCCTATATAACCTATCTAAGATACCTTACGATGTGGGCGCATCTCTTGTTGGTGCGGTCGTGGATAAAGTCAGCGCATCATCTGACCCGATTCCCACCTCCTAAGTGACATCGAGGGCGAGAGCTTTTGTTGCCAACGGAGCAACTTTGTCTGGAAAAGACATCCGGGCTCGTACAAGAGTCCAGATGGGGGATGACCCGACTGCCTCTTAATCAGTCGGGGTTGACTCCCTGGAACATTCCTCTGCTCCTGGATACTTGTCCTCCTCTCCGGTCTACGTGCTCAAGCTTAGAAGGGAGGGCAGGATCGCCATAGCCTCGTCCAACTCATCCTGGCCTACCTCCTCTTAGGATCGAAGGGTCATCCAAGGAGAAACCCTCGGGGCCTCAGCATCTACTCCGGATGTCGATGTTCTGGTCCTCTCCTCGGCTCCCAATGTTATTTCAAAATTAGCCAGCAAATTGCTTCTACAAGCCAGTGCAACCCCTCCTAATGTGCAGCATGAGAGAGGGTTGCCGGGATCTTCCCCGTCATCACCCGGAACTCCTTGAGTGCTTGCTCCACTCTAGCTGCATGTCTCTAGAATAGATAGCTCTGGCCGTCTCGTCCGGTCCCACGTTGGCTTCATGCAGCGCAGCCATGATTTGGGCCTCCCATTCTGCACGGAAAAGCTTCTCTTCGGACCGAGACACTGTCTGGTCGATCGCTTAAGGCGCCCCGACTGCACTCTCTTGCTCTTTAATCTTCTTTTTCAATGTCTAGGCCTCCCTCTCGGCTTTGATCCGGTGCACTCTCAGCTCATTGACTTCTTTCTGCAGATTACCTACGAATTACTTCTTTCCACCGATTTAGGGTGTAGGGAGCCGCCGCGCCAATTTAAAATTTAGGGTTTAGGTGTCAGTCAGGATGTCTTACAAGATGTCTAAAATGATGTTTGCAAGGATGACTTAGAGGATGTCTATAAAAATGTCTGAAAGAATGTCTAACTCTGTGGATTGAATTTTGTTTTGTAGTTTGGAAGCGATGATCCGCCACCTTCTAGACTTCTAAACTTCCACAACTCCGCAACCTCAGATAATACTGCTAGAATCTGCAACACCCCTATTATTGAAGTATTCTTGGGAGTACTTGTTGTTTTTCCATGAACATTATATGCTCTCAAATGCTACAAAATTCACACTTACATTATCCCCTTAAGTAATCGTTGTATAATAAATTATGTGTGAAGATGTTCCCGAAGATGTCTGAGCGGATGTCTAAGATGATGTCGCAATAGATGTTCAACGGTCTAACGTGTACGGACATGGCGATATTGCAAGTTATGGTTGAAGCATACTTTTGAAGGTGGTTCAAAAGGTACAAAAGAAATTACTATGATGTCATGTTTACACTTGCTTACTTGCATGTATGCACATTTGTTTCTAAAATGGATCCATAGGGTGGTAAGGAACGCTTTGAAAACAAACGAAGATAGAAGATTTAAGCAACACTTTGTAGTACAGAAGGAAATTGCATACGCATAGTAAGAGACGTGTTGTTTTGTTACAATTGCAGAGAGACAGCAAAACACGATCAGAGGCCACAAAGAGAAAATGAAAGGAAATGCGTGCACGTAGGTGAGTGGAACATGACATCGAAGAGATGTCTGCATGGATGTCATAGAGAATGTCTATAATGATGTCTGCAAGGTTGTTTATGAAGATGTCCGTAGGGATGTCTAACTCTGTCGATTTCTTGATGTTAGGAAGTAAACCATGGCTACCTAGGTAGTGCAAGTAAATGGAATTAAATCTAAAATTTTTGCCTTTGGAAACCCTTTTTTAAGTAGATTCGTTGTTGACTTATTGAACATGTGCAGCGACGGGACATGTGTAGAACCGTAGGGGGGTATCGACAGCCAACAATGGTAGTGGATGGGCTTGAGGTTGTGAGTGCGTAGTACCTTGCAGTTGTTGACAGGTGTATGTTTCAACATGGTATTTTTGTGCTATGTGAGGTCCTATAGACCTAAACAATATATGTTTGACTTTTTCTTTGAAATGTGATCCATGTTTAATGTTGTGCAATGCGAGTATGTGTGCAACATATCGTACAATTGATTGGATGGTCATTCAAACCAGCAGAATGACTGTGGTTTATGATTATGATGTCTATGTGAAGATCTACAAATGTAATGTCGGATGTCTCTTAATATGCTGAAAAAACATCAATCGTGACATTCGTAAAAACATCACCAAAACAAACAACATTTACATTGATGTCCCATGAGATGTCACTACAGATATCCGTGTCAACGTCACAACTATAACAAGGACATCAATCATGAATTCCGTCTAGCCACTAGAGACATTAAGGGAGACACAAAGATGTCTTCCCTGATGTCTAATAGTAACGTATTTGACCACAAAACCCCGATAACTTTGCTGACGTGGCATGCCACATCATTTTCCGGGTTTCACATTGTCGGGTAGAGAGAATTAGCCCTAGGAAAACTCTGGGTTTCTGGCTGCACCTAAGTCAGATGAGAAGTAGGAGAAGCAGGAGAAATTATCAAACTATATAAGAAAATCATTGTAAATAACACAAACAGTATTAAGGATATGTTAAAAGATTAGTATTAATGTGTTAAGTAAACCTTAATTGAGATTAGATTAGCTTAATTAATCATAAGTGATTAGACAAAAGATTAGTTGACTAAATAGGATTAATTAAAACTTCTAACCTTGATTAGTCTCTAACTGTGATTAGATTAATAAAATAGAGTTAATGTTAATTAATTATGATTAGTGTTAACAAACATGATTAAAGTAATTGAGTTTAATTACCTATAACTTTCAATACCCTGACTTCTATGATACCCTCTCTCTAGATACCCTCCTATCATGCACACACTTAGTAGATAATTTGTAAACTATAACAAACGTTAATGGTTATAAACTGCCTACTTTGATCAAACACCACGGTTTCATACGATATTAGAATCATACAAGTGATATGTCATTGGAAAGCTAATACAACACTCTATAATCATGTTAAAGTACAGATATGAAGGAATAAAACACAAAACGCTATCGTCAGTAGAAGTTAGGCCTTCGAAATTTGAAGGCAGCAGACCTCCCTTCACTAAAAAAAGTGTCTACAACTCTCAAAAGCTCCTAATTTGATGAGTGATAGCTCTATAGAAAGCTAACTTGTTAAGCTACAGAATCTCAAAAACCTCAATATCAAAAGATGTACAAAACTATAGGGTCAGTTTAAAATACAATTTTTAGTACCGCCTCTATGTTGAGAGAGTAAGATACCCCCTCTTCTTCAAATGAACACCACGGCTTCATACTAACTCCAGATTGAATACTCAATAGCTTTTTACAAAGAAGAACTCAAGATACACAAACTCTCAAAGTTTCATACTTAGAAACGCTTTTTACAGAACATAGTGACTCCTCAAAGTCACGGTTAACAAAATTACAAGGCAGTAGACCTCTTTACACTAAAAAGAGTGTTGCTCCTCCCTCACAAAGCGTATGAACTCCCTTGATATCATTTCGGAAAGCTCTCTTAACACTCTACAACACTCTCAGAACTTAGCAACTCACTCCAAAAACCCAAAAAACACTACTCCTCCAAAGCCAGCAGCTCCCAAGGAGAAAGGAGAGAGAGAAAGGGGGGGCCACCAAGGCCCATACCATGCCCATGTGGCATCTCTCATGCCATTGGGCATGGATGGTCACCTCCATGCTGCCCCTTATCTCTTATTATCTCCTTAACTAATGAAATACAAAATACTCTATTCTACCTATTCGGTACCAACCAAATGGTTGGATTTCCACCGAATTATTCTATATATTAACATTATGTAAGGAACTCAACATCAATTCCAATCATAAATAAACTAAATGAGTTCCCACTAGGATAATTTCACCCCACCACATCCTCAGGCTCGTAGTTCCGACCCCCGATGGTTGAATAAATCCGCCGCTGCTCGATATACAGTCGCCAAGTCGTGGACTTGGTTGGTTGGTTTGAAAGTCGATGCTGCGTTCTGTCGGTCCGGGTTCGAACCCTGCTGGACCCGTTGAGCGACATAACCAGCTCGTGACTTGGCTTTGCTGGCGAGAGTAAACGGCAGGAAATAACGCCACCAACCGGCGCTCCTACCCTCTGACTGTGACAAGATGCAGTACCTCCAAGATACAGGCCTGTCACAAAGAATTTATTATCCATTCCTCTAGGCCTATACTGTGGTTCTCACCACAAAACATATTTTTAATCTAATAATACACTCATATATTTACCACGTACCAGGTACATGGAAAACTACGAGGTTATCAACTTATATTTAGTTTTTTACAACATGTAACTGATATCATCACGACAACGTCATATTTTTCTAGATGCCACGTCGGATTTTCCGGCAGCCACGTTGGATTTTGGCGCCGCCACATCGGATTCCACGGGAGCACCAAAAAGTCTACATCAGGATGAAATTCATTGCCATGTGGCACTGCCTGTTCTCATGGCGCTGATGTGTCACCTACGTGGCACAAGTTTTACCCTCTCAAAGTTACCTCAATTCACCTAATGTTTGCAGATATTTTAGATGTTCGATTAGATGTCTGCAATGTCTTCTAATGTCTTACGATGTTTACACGATCAACATCCACTTACTAAACATCCTAAGACAGGAAATTAAATATAAAAAAAACAGTGTTTTCTTATAGCGCTCGGTTTAGCAAGTGCAAATCCAAAACTTTCTCCCACAATATCCGGGAAATCAAAATCTTGATTTTTGTGGAAGAATGTTTGAATTTGCCCACTCCAAAAATATGCGGTTCTTCTTCAAAGAATCAGAAGGGCGAGAAAATTGAGGAAAGTCTTGGCAAACCTCTTGCCACGGCTTTTGAGAGGATAAGGGCGGGTGCCACGGTGAAGGGCGAGTCTCCCAAATCATGGCGGATTCCACGTGAAAGGGCGGGTTTTCTAGGACGCCTACCTATGGAAGGACGGGTTCCCCATGGCGGAGGGGGTCTCACATGGAGTAAGTGGAGAAAGGGGGGGGGGGGGGAAGGGAAAATCAAAGGACAAGGGGATCCAAATCCTCCCACTTTCAATTCCTCCTCTTATTCAAATTTGAGCTACCACATCCTGATTTTCCCTCTTATTCAAAATTTGAGCTACCACACTCCAATTCCCCCGTCTTTTTCAAAGTTTGTGCTACCTCACTCCAAATCCTCCCCCCTCTCATCTTATTAAATTCTAGAATACGAGAGCTTATAAAAGTAGCTTAACAGTGATTCAAAAAAGACTTCCATCCATCCCATGTTTGGAAAGCACATCCCGTGATTGCACCCAGATGTAGCTCAATTTTCGTTTTTTGGATAACCTTAAAACAATATGGAGAATCTAAATGTAGCTTGCGTCGAGAAATCGACAAAAGAATTTAAAATAATCAGAGTACTTTGAATTTAGTTTACCTAATCCAAATTATGAAAATAATTTGAAATTGTAAAAATGTAGCGGATAAATAATATAGTACTTATGTGTAGTATTTCTTGTCAAACTATCTACCTTTATATGCTTAGGTTCTACGTGTATTAAAAAAATTAATTACTAGTGTATTTCAAATATTGTATTTGTAAATAACCATATTCCATAAAAATTAAAAGATTATGATTTAAAAATACTCAAACGTATATAGTAATTATAACTTTTTGCACAAATGTAGACAGAACGATGCGGTTCCCCTATGTTTTTTTTTATGATTCCATCATTTTTATAGATTTCTAATTAGCTGGTGCAAGTGTTACAATCACCCCATCCCTCCTATTATCTATTCATTTCCTAATTTTCAAGCTTTCAATGATTTTTGATACTTGCAAGTAAACTTTGGCCTATAGATCCGCATTCCCTATGAACTCTCTATGATTCCATTATTTTATAGGGTCCTCATAAGATAGTAATATATTTAAAATTATTTTTCCTTCCCTCTTTTCTATTTTTTATCCCCTCTTCTTAATATGAGTTACTAGGTAAATACTGCATCATTAATATGAGTTACTAGGTAAATATAGAATCTAGAAGTTGCAAATACAGATTTGCCCAGAATGCTTGCAATCCGTACGGAAAAATAAGGTTTCTATTTTTTCTCCCCTCATTTCTATTTTTTCTCCCTTCATTTCTATTTTTTCTCCCCTCTTTTCTACTTTTCCTCCATTTTTCAAAGGTCCGGTTACTTCAGACACTTCTAAGTAAATCAAGAAAAATAGCTCCGATTCTTTAATAATATTTTTTGATGGTTCCACCATTTTTTTACGGTCCTTATTAGCTAGTCAAAGCGTGATAAAACCTATTTTTATTCTTTTTTTAACGTACTTCTGAAAAGCGCTCCCTAATTTGATAAGTCTAATTAAACTTAACTATTTCTTGGAATATACTTCTCTTTCTTCCATGCTTACAATTCTACATTCTAATTATCCAATGTGTGTTTTTTTTTTTTTTTTTTAAAAAAAAATTTATTAAATGGTTCTCAAATTTTTAAACTTTTTTTCTTAATTTTATTTTTTTATTACTAAGATTTCTTTTATGGCTTTTTTAAGGTATGAAATACACAAATATATTTTTTCCTAGGTTTTTACCTTTACCCATGCATCAACCTCTATTTTAAATTTGTTCAAAATTTGTTCAAAATTTGTTCAAAATTTGTTCAAAATTTGAAGTGTTGTAGCTCAAATTTTGAATAAGAGGGGAAATTGGAGTGTGGTAGCTTTAATTTACATAAGAGAGGGAGTTGAAAGTCGGAAGATTTGGATCGTCATTCTCTTTAGATCTCCACCTACTTTATAGGAGACACCCTTGCCATGGGGAACCCGCCCTGCTCTAGAAGACCCGCCTTTCAACGTAGAATCCACCCTTATCCTCCCAAAAGCCTTGGCAAGAGGTTTGCCAAGATTTTCTCTAGCTACCCCACTCTTCTCCTTCTTTGAATTAGGACTGCATATTTTTGGAGTGGGCAAATTCAAATACTCCTCCACAAAAACTTGAGATCTTGTTTCCCAAATATTGGGGGAGAATGTTTGGAATTGCACTTGCTAACTCGAGGGCCCTCGTTATTTTAAAACAAATTCAAGTCCATGATGAAGGGAGGAGAAGAGAAAGGAGAGTTTGTGCATTCCCTTCTCCTCTCCTTCCTTCTCCTCCAAGACACCCCCGTAGCCACACCCGCCTCCCGCATCTGCATTACCGTTGGGAACTCCGCCATGCACATGAGAAACCCGCCCTCTACCTGAGAAACTTTTCATCCATTAGAAATGCCCCCCCCCCCCCCGCTAGGTCGCCATGGAAGAATCCGCCCAACCTTGGGGAAACCCGCCCTTTCTATTAGTACCCGACTACTCGCCTTGTGAGCAGTCGCTCATGGCGTTTATGTGGCGGCCATGTGACTAAGTTTTACCTAAACCTTTGCCACGTCGTCGGTTTTTTACCTCAACTAAAAGTCAATAGTTTTTGACAACATCGTGTGGGCAAAGGTCAATCGAGTGGGCTAGGCAAAGGGGCGGACAGACAGCCTCTCTGTCTTGTCTGACAACCTTGCTTGAACGAAGGGTTGGTATTTATTTCTGTGCGGTTTGGAATGTTAAGATAATGCAAAGAACTTTTATCTGTCCGAATGAAGAAGGATATACCAATATGTGGTTTTGTTGAAGTATTGTTTATTGTGGCTTTTATTAATGAAGAGTTAAAAAATCATATCAATTTGAAATAATTTGAGTAAACCAAGATAATTTAACCCCTAAAAATCCAGGCGTTTCCTCGACCTCCAGAACCAAAAACTGCCATTTTTCACCTTCGTTGGGAAATGGGGAAATGGAGAAACTTTTTTCTGGTTTTAGACTTTGAACCGTAAGATCTTGTACCTAAGTTGTATAAAAAGGACTGGTTAAAATTTCAACCGTTGGATGTTTGTCATTTGTGAGATTATAACAATCAAAGTTTGACCACCACTTTTTTTTGCCGCTGCGTGAGAGGCATTGTCTAAATGGTGCCAAGGGCAACTTGACGATTGTTTCTCCAAATATTTTTCCCTCATTTTTTTTTCATGTAGGTAATCAAGTTGGGTATGCTCATGCAAAATTTTAGAGACCAATTCCACTTTTTGACCTTAATGTAAAATATTTTATGAAAGAAGGTCTAAAAACAACCATATCGTAAAACAAGCACCACGTATGATATATTTAGTTTGAAAAAAATCTGGACGGTGAGAAGGTGCATTTATGATAATGTGAATTCTGAAAAAAAAAATCTTGGAAAATATCCAAAATCTCGAATTTTGGCAATTTTTGAAAGAAAAAATTGTAAAATTACTAGAAATTGTGAAGATTGTTTTTGAAAGTTTTGGAGGCTGCCCTTGTAAAATTGGTAAAATTTTTGACTTCGGATACTTTGGAATTTGAATAGTAATTTGGTAATGAACATGTTTCTAAAAAAAAAAAAAAAAATTAAACAAAAAAATTTTAAACTGCCTGTTTTGGACTTGAAACCTAAAATTTCTAGATGAAGGTTATAAAATAAAAATTTGGCTTTGCAAATTTTACCACATACACATTATAGTATGGGAAGCATCTAGTAAAAATCTAAGGCAATAATATTAATTTAATTCCTTAAAATGAGCTGCCCAAAATCTCAGAAAACCGAATCGGTTTTCATGGATTTTTAGGGGTTAATTAGGAATGCAATGTGCACATTAAAGGTTACTTGTTGGAAGACCTTGGATAGAATGTTTGGCGCGAAGTTAAGCTTTAGGTTAGGATCAGGTCAGAAGGACTAGGGGGAGGAAGATTCGGACCCCTAATGAAACCAATGGAAAATGGAGAAGAACTAGAGGAGGGAAAATCCTCCTTAGTGAACCCCAAATGTAGAAATAAACTCATTGTTTGAATTATAATAGGACGTTTTACCATTGTCTTGTACATCTAACTTTTGATTTCCATGTTTTCATTTGTAATTAATTGTCTTGGTTTTGTTCACCTAACTTTGTAATGATATGTGTGAGCTACTTTCATTGGTAGAGTCGGTGATGGATGGGATGTTTTAAGGACGGAACACCACGGAGTAATGTCATCGTTCATCCAAGAAGACCTTAGTTACGGGTTTGAGTCTTAGTTATTGTTAAGATGAGTTGCTTTTTTGGTGAGTCCATATTTTATACTTAAGGAGCTTGTTTTCAAGCTACTCTCAAGCGCTCTCAATCTATTACATTTTGTCTCTCTTTTTCTCCTTCTTGTGATGGTTAGTAGTTATGAGAAGGAAGAGCGGGAGCCTCCTGTTCACTCTTCTTTGATCTCATTTTGCATGTTAGAGAGGCTCTTTGAATCTATCTAGATCTATTGTCTTATCTTTCTACTTTTTCTACATGTGTTCTGTGCTGTTTTGTACATCTCTCCCTTGTTCTTTGCTCAAGTAAAGTAAGATTTGGTATGTAAGCAGATCTCAAGTAGGGCTTTTAATCAGTATATGGCACCTGCCATTCCGAGTTGTAGGGAGGGATATATGAGTCCCCAAAATTAGAGGTGTTGCAAGGTTTCTCCCCGTAGACAGTAAATAAGTAGGCTCCAGTTTTTTGACAATTAGTCCTAGAATTTTGATCCTATGCTTCTGAGATTTTGGAGGCGGGTGCAAAATTTACGTAGCTTTTCAATAAGCTATGGCACACCTCAATTGGAGCTAGGGAGAAGAAATGACAAACCAAAAACCAGACGAGGCTAAAAAGGAGGCCGGCACGAGGCTTTCTTCTTCATTTTTCCTTGTTTCTTCCTCATTTCTACACGTTTCTTCCTCCCCTGATATCTCTCCTTCATGTATTGCTCTTATTTATTCCCTTGTAACTAGAGACCATGTCCATGGTGGTTTTTGCATTTATACAACATCTGCACAAACATTTGGAACAAGCATTTGATAATGATTAGAAAGTTTATAATTGGACCAACTTCTACGACCACGACACATTGTTGGATAGTAGGGTGATAGAGTTGACTACCAACACCGTGGAGGCTTGGACTTATATCTTAGGGAAGAAATTGACGAACATGAGCAACAGGACATTTCAAGATGAGAAATTGGTTGCGAAGCTAGAGACGATGAATTTTATTGTCATCTTTTCACGATAGGTCGTGGCAAGAAGCATCACCCATAGAAAGTAGAAGCTGAGGATGTCGTTATGGCTCACTACAATAGCAGAACTTTTAAGTCGTTGGAATCAAGTGTTAGCGTCGTATATATGCTGATTTAGCGTATCTAGGTTGGATATGGGCAGGTGACCAACGTGGTGCTTAAGAAACTACAACATATTCCTAGCTAGATTCTCTTCCCGCGCAAGCAATTGAAGAATGTTGACAACGAAAGAGAAAAGCGTATGGCGATCGTAATTGAGGCGAGTTTTGCCCCTTGAAGCATCTTGGAATCACCAGCCCATCGTACTTGCATCCTAGAACGATGGAGGGATTTTTGCTATGGTGGAATGGAGGTCGTACAAAGATTTTGACAACCAAAGCTCTTGGAGAACCACGAGATTCCAAAATTTCTGACTCAGGGTTAGAGACGATGCACATCTTATTTCACTCACAGCTGATGAGTGTCAGCACATCGAATGTACGGGCGATCGATTGGAACGAGCTGACAGTCTGGAGCGTGAATTATTCTGTCGTTGGCATCACAACACAAGGAGTTACAACATTCCCTCTTCGGAGGCTCCCCTCTTGTGTGGGGAAAAACGGCAGACATTCCATTCAAATTCATCCTCTTTCTTCATGAGAGACTCAATGTCTGGCTCTTTGAATTCTCTCTGAGAGCTGATTTTGTAGATCCATGAAGTCGGAGACGAGACGCCCCAGGCGGGCGCAATGCCATCATGTCGGATAAGAGCCTTACCGTAATGCGGATCACGGTACCAATGGCATCTGCGATAGCAACAGCACCAGGCAACGGACTCCACTTTCTTGACTACCTTGTCAGTACTCCATTACTGCGCAGATTAGTTAGGCAGAATCTCAGCTTGAGTAACTGGAGCCAAGAATCGATGAGATGCTGAATCAAACTGGAAGTTTCGGCTTCCCTTGACTTCAAGTCGCTGTTACATGCACAGGTCCTCTCATATGTGATTCCTCGAAGCAATGACTTCAGCTTGTGACGTCCCTAGTGTGCAGTCTAAGGTCGTGACAATTTACCATGAGATCTACTATCTATATTTTAGAAGTTATGATTTTTCTTATGAAAACAAGCACTGTTAGCGTACCCATTCCTCCAAAACGCAACAATCGTACAGCTTAACACTTGCATGAGCCTTCTGTTTCGGATAGAACTAACATCTCCATTAACTTAAAACCTTTCTGGTACTCGCACAATGCGCAAGCCATAATGAACAACAGCACCATTTTGAGACTGCTAGCTCTGCTGTAATATAGGAGTATCGACTTGATCCTGAGCACCATTCATCGAAGGCGAGATCCTTCGTAGTTTCAGTTTAGGGTAAAAAATCTGCGTCAAATTGCATCGCAGAGTACCCAGGTTTCGTTGTTTGCCAGCTCTCCTATCACTCGTCGAATATAGTATGCCATCGGAAAGGGTCCATCTGAATTGAAATGACGTCCGTGAAGGCGACGACGAGACATGGCGACAGCCTTTCTGGTGCATCGAGAGTCCGTATACCTTTACCTGATCACCGTTGATGACGATGGCATATACATGTAATGCTGACGTTGAAAGTATACTTTGGGAAAGCTCTTTAGATACTGTGGAGCGTGAAACCCAAATGATGTAGAACTGGGGGAGCACTTGCAGAACAATGGCAGGAAATATGGAAAACGGAGTTATAACAATTTCCAGTCGAGGTATGATTTCGGCCCCTCAAGGAATCATTATTGATCGAGTTGAATAATGGCGTCCGTGGGTTTAAAGTGAGCGACGTCCTGGCATTCCTGTAGCTCCGATATTCTCGTATTTCAAATTACGATGTACTATTTCAGGCTTCCGCAATCCAGGAAATTTGAAATTGCGCATGTTTCACGGGTAGCTGCTCTTTTCTTTCCCAGGGCCTCGCCACTGATAGCTCTGCAAAGAGCTCCTCGCACGCAATCTCGGTTTTGACACGGGCAGAATGTTGAAACTCAAGGCGTGACGAAAGTGAGGAATGGCTACGGTGCCTCCCCAGCACTGAAGGTAAGACGATGGTGGTCCGTACGTGGGCCGCAACACATCAACTCTCGACAGCAGTGAATTGCCACCCGCGTAGCAAGCATCATGCATCAAGCAAGCTTCAAAATAAGCAATCTAGAAGTATCGTAGGTCGAACATGCGGTATTACTCTAAATACTCTTGAAAGTCTTGGTCTGTCAGGGGAGGTGCGTTGATTTTCTAGGTACGGTGGCCGTGGCTGTGCAGCTGCGCTCACATCATAATGGCTGCAGATGAAGCTCCAAATGACCTTAAATTGGCTGTCGCGTAGCGGTACAAACTGAAATTCATGGCCACTCATTGCATGATTCGTCCCAGAGATAATTAAGGTCGATGATGTTGATGATGATCATTCGCTTGAGCATACTAGGGTTTCCATCATGTACAACCCACGCATTGACACTTCAACCATTATGTCCTGAAACTCCCTATACACCATACCCATTCCTTTCTTTGCGCACAACTTGAGTGGCACTTCACTGGGAATGTCTCGAACTCCGACACGAGCGGTATCTGCAGAATTGCCGTTCGCGCAGGATTAGCCATGCAATGCTCATGCACAGATTAGGTTTTGGGGCTGTCAAATGACTGGCTGCTTAGACGATGACGAATCAACGAGTTCACGGCAAGAACGAATGTAGTGAACAGTTTGAGGATGCAGTCCGCTAGGGGGTGATGATGAAAAAGAAAAAGAAATGCAAACTGCAAAGTATGTGAATGGGGCCGACGGGCATGCCCGTCCCATGAACTGGTTACCGTTGCAGCCTCGGGGCCCACGGAGAGAGTCCTGAAATTCTGGAAGCAATGACGGTCCCAACAACGAAGCAAGCAATTCTTCTTGTCTCGTCTGTGCGCCAGTGCTAATTTACCATGATGCGGCTCAATTTTCTGTGGTCACCTCCCAGTATTGCGTTACACCATGCTCGGAGGTTTTGGCGTAGTTCGTAAATTAGTTCGCGGAGGAGAGACGGTGCGCATCCTACTTCACTCTCAGCTGATGAGTTTCAGCACAGGAGCATACGCGCGATCGAGTGGAACGAGCTGACAATCTGGAGCGTGAATTGTTCTGTCGCACTCAATGAGTTCATCGCCTGAGTAGTGTTTGCGAGCATTGACCCCTGAACTTGGGCTCAAGACGTGGCTGTAAAAGGATTGTGGGCGATGCGTGTACATGCGATGTGGTGAACGTTGAAGGCAGAGGGGTGCAAGAAGGTGAATTTGGTGTAGGCAGTGAAGCAGGAGGTGATGGTGAGGTGGAGGGGAGTGGGTGAGGAATTGGAGATTAGGCATAATTGAGGAGTAAGACGCGAAGGGGGCGGCCAGAGGAGCAATGTATCCGCTTCGGTTGTTTTCGAAGCCGCCATCGCCGAAGAAGCTTGAGTATGAGGAATTCGAGGAGTGCAGCATTGAGAACGAGGATGGAGCTGAATCGATTTCTGCGTCGACGCCTCGGCTCGCGTTCGTGACGACGCGAGGAGACACTGGAGGTGGTGGGCATCTGTCGCCTCCGAAATTAGTCCAATGGAGCACGGAAGTCCATTTCAAGGAGTTCGATCTGTCGCCGCCTAAAGGCATTCAGCTGGGCAGGAAACGAACTCCGGCATCATTGGGAGGAGCAGATATCGCCCAAGACCAGTCGCGAAAGCACGACCAGTCGGCTGCCGTTACTCCTGTACGAGCCGCGAAGCGCCGAACGAATCTCACCTGGCAATCGCGAGCATCTCCTGAGAAACAAAAAAAATCTCAGAATGGGAGGTCGCCTTCTTCATCTCGCATTCAATACAACAATCCTCGCTTAGACAGCACATCGGACGCCGCGGCAATCAAGAGCTTGCAGCAATCAGCATCATTCTCTGGCGTTGGTTGCAAGGAAGTAGGATTCAACAATGCGATGTTGGGACAAGGGCATGCACAGAGAGGGGGAGGCGATAGCATGCCGTCAACCCCCCGAGGGTCAAGGAAGCCACGTAATTCCGAGCTCACCAGCAGCATAACATCACTTGGTTCAGTCACCTCAGTCGCTACACCTCGTAGCGCAAGTCGATCGCTGCGTCATGGTGGCCCTTCTACTGCCTCCAATGCATTGACGGCAGCGGGGATTTCTAGCACACGCGCCATGGGCACAATCGGTTCTGGTGCTCGGGCTTTATTCCAGAATCAGCAAGCAGCTCAGCTCTCAACCGAGTCGCATTTTAAATTGGAGGTGGATCCAACCTTCTGGCAAGATCACAGTGTGCAGGTCAGCTTTTGTCTTACACTTTGATTGCGTCCTCCTCTTCTCTTCGTCTTCGCCAGTGTCGCATGACGGCAATTTGCTGGCTCGAGACCAATGTGATCGCTTTCAAATAGAACCCGCTTTCAAGCGACATGAAACGCATACCCATTTCCTCTTCTGAAGCTGCCTAAGCAGGACGTCTCGAAATAATCCCAGCCACTCGAAGCAATCAGAAACGAAACTCAGAAGCCAGTTTTGAGAATTTCTTGCAGAAAAATGCTTAGAAACATCGAAATATGCCAATGATGCATGCCTTTGTCTTCAGGCATATATGGAATTTCGAAGTCTCTAAAGTTTCTGTCGAGCAAAGAGAGGGGTATTGAAGTTCGTGATACTGTGTGAGGAAGTCTTTAGGTCCCGCGTGGACGTGATGGGCTGCCCTGATGCTGCTTAGTAGCCTAGTGTGGAAGCGCAACCATGTGTTGACGATCGACTGCTCGTAGAACTGTGCTGAGCCACTGTTTTTCTGATTCTAGACGAATTTGACAGTCAACTTCAATGCGTTTGTAGGTTTTGATCCGAACACGACCAATAAATCTTTCAGAAGCTGCTCAACAAGGCCATGGCAGATGTGTGAGGCAGGAGAATGCTCATACCATTACCTGGATTGGACAACCGGAGACGAGGTTCACATTCGACCATGTGGCTGGGGAATGCATATCTCAGGTATGTTTCTTGGCTTAAGCAGTACTTTGGCACTACTTCTGAAGTTACGTTAATCACCTCGTTGTCCGAGGCTGTTAGAAGAAGATTCGGGGCAATAGATACTGCATTCGCCATCCGTCCAATCTGCGCGGAGTTGGATAGATAGTTTATTATCATTGCAAGCACGTGAAGCTTTAGAGGGGCTTGGTTACCACAAGTTCTCAATCTTAAGCTGGTGGATGCATGGCATTGTTCCTGAGGTTAGAATCCTCTTAATAATATCTGGTACATCGAGGGAACTTCTGCATTCGATTAGCAGTATATGTGCTATGCTACGCGTGCTCCTGAGAGGATATATTCCGTGAACAGAGCAGGATAATGACTTGAAGAATCCTAATTTACGACCTCTTGGACATTGTGCAGGAGGAGCTCTTTAGAGTGGCGGGACTACCTATGGTTGAAAATTGTATAGCTGGGTACAATAGTTGCATGTTTGCGTATGGCCAGGTAAACAGAATGGTTGGTCTATCATGCGTACTCTCTTCTCAACAAGAAAAGTTCAACTACTGGAAACTGTTCTAGTGCCCTTTTGTCCGTTTACGTAGCAGCATTTTCCAGATTCTGAATTCCAAAGTGACCTAATCAACTTCATTTGATGTGGAGCTGTTGTCAGACAGGTAGCGGTAAAACTCATACGATGCTAGGAGATATCTCGGATCTCGATCACCAACCCAGTGACAAGCGAGGAATGACTCCGAGAGTGTTCGAGTCCCTGTTTGCGAAAATAAAAATGGTGTGTCCATGAACTTGCACTCTGTTTTTAAACAAGGAAGGATTAGTCATTATCGCTGAGAATTCTAAAAGAGATGTGATATTGCATTGGGTTCACAAAAAACCTCAACACGTACCAATCTGGTCACAATCACAGAAACTTTAGGCAACAGATTTCATAGTTCTCACTATTCTGCAATATCCACTAGCTCAGTTGTATCCCATGATCGAGAAGTTTGTACGTTTGCATATCGCAGGGGTTAATCACTATCTTATAAACTTATATCTCTTCATGTCTATATCAAGGAATCTCCTCCTTGTTAAGAATCCAGTGAGTCGTGGATCTATCTCAGGGGATAAAATGTGGGAGTCGTGGATTGACAGTCCAGTAGTCAAATGTGTCGTGGAGGCACACAATGAGAACTCTAGTAAATTGGTCGTTAATGTAAACTTCACCATTCATCTGACTTTTAGACTGGTGAATGTCACAGGCTGAAGAAGCACAAAATCATGAAAACCTGAAATTCAAATGTAGGTGCTCCTTCCTGGAGATTTACAATGAGCAGATTGCTGATCTCTTGGAGCCATCCTCTTCGAACTTACAGGTCCTTGTCCCTCATCCTGATGAATACGCCGCTTAATCTGATCATTTGTAAAAGACTCGCTGGTTTGGAATTCCACATTGGGGTGCTTGCACAGTTTGACTTTGAGCTCAAGGGTTTCTGTTCTGGCGGAATTTAAATGCTACAGATGCGAGAGGATGCCAGCAAGGGCGTGTATGTGGAGGGCCTATTAGAAGTTGAGGTGCAGAATGTCCAAGACGTTCTCCACCTTCTCCTGTTGGTGAGCCTCCCACACGTCTAGTTCTGATCCGAAACCAGGACCGAATGTGGTTACTCGATCTTGTACGAGCTTATTTTTCATATGACCAAGCTCTTATTCTCTAGACGTAATTATGCTTCTGAATCAAATCAAGAATTACTCTCTGTGTTCCCGTGCTTATCTTCTTGTCCCATACTCAGAGGACAGATGACAAAGATGTCAAATCTGGAGCATCTTTGTCTAGTATTTACTAGAGCAACTATGGTGTGATGGAAGGCCCTTTGCTGTCTTGAAGGTTCATGTAAGAGGCAGTTATTTTCCTAATGTAAATACGTCTTTCTGTTCCCTTGGTATCCAGGGTGCCGCTAATAGAAGAGTTGCTGCTACGAACATGAACAAGGAGAGCAGCCGCTCGCACAGTGTATTTACTTGCATCATCGAAAGCCAGGTTTGCATTGTCCTTTGATTTTGTCTGTTGAATACAGCGCTTCAGGGTTTGAGTGTTGTTATGTACAGATTTTCTTCTATGTACCCAACATTCTTCGACTTTTGTAGGACTTTTTTCACCTAATGTTGGATTCTTCTGGTGATTACAGTGGGAGTGCGACGATATGATCAATTTCCGATTTGGTCGCTTGAATCTTGTTGATCTAGCAGGTTCAGAAAGGTAGTGGATGGTTCGACAGATGCTCGGCGCGTTTTACTTTGCATATGACGTAGTTCAATGCGAAGCTTTGCGGTTGCTTTGCAGGTATCTGACTTGGTGTCCTTGAAATCGGCAGGCAAAGAGCTTCTGGTGCTGATGGTGAACGGTTAAAGGAAGCTGCCAGTATTAATAAGTCACTCTCAACCCTTGGGTATGTAAGGGTTAAGCCCTCCGACCGATTTTACCTGCACCCATATGCCGTGATGACTTGAAACAGGATCGTACTTGGAATTTTGATATCGTACATGTTGAACGCAGGCTAGTGATAATGGTGTTGGTGGAGACAGCCAATGGGAAACAAAGACATGTTCCTTACCGTGATTCTAAGCTCACTTTTCTTCTACAGGTGTGCTTGCCTCCTCATGGAGGAACTTGGCTGAAAGTTAGAGTGTCGTAATCTATGTCAAACGTAGTCCTGAACTGTCTCTCACAGATGCATTACTTGTTTTGATCTATATTTATTCAGGACATCCAAGATGTCCGGTTCTTATTCCTGTGCACGAGTTTTTGAGTGTTTGAAGTGTCTACTTTCCTTTCTTCAGTACTGAGTTTCAACTTATGATGAACAAACCTCCGCAAATTTCTTGTTTTGTCCCTCTTCTGGTTTTACTTGCTTACTTCCGCCAATAAAGTGAGATGCTTAAAAAAATTAAGTGGACATATGACGGCAGGATAATTATCTGTTGATTTGAACTGCAGGATTCACTGGGTGGCAACTCTAAGACAACAATAATTGCTAACATCAGCCCATCCAGCTGGTACTGTTCATTCTCAATATAATTGTTAAGCATCCCACAGTAGATGCCGTATCCGTTTGCATTCCAGCACGGAATTGCACTTAACATGCGAGGTTCTTTACTGAACTCTATTGTTTCTCGTTGTGCAGCGCTTCGTTAGAGACGTTAAGCACGCTCAAATTTGCACAGCGCGCTAAGTTCATCCAGAACAATGTATGCAATCTTCAATCACATCTCTTGGGTTGTTGAATAGTTATAAGTCAATCTCTCTCACGTTTGAAACGAGATCAACATTTTCATCAATAATTCTGTGGTACAGGCTGTTATCAATGAAGACTCTGCTGGAGATGTCAATGCCTTGCGCCAGCAAATACAGCAATTGAAGGTGGAGACCACTTTCTTCAGTTTCACATCAACATCATATAAGAGAAATATGCCTTTGTCGTACTTGACAACTTACTGCAAGTGTTGCCCTTGTCTTTCCTTCTGCTTCTTATTTGAAATCCTTCGTTGCTTTTTGGAATCACTCTAATTAGAAATTTTCTGGCCAATTCTGCTATTGCAGGATGAGCTGGCACGATTGCGGAGGCAAAGCATATCTCGTATACCAACTGGACGAGCATCGGCTGTTTTTCGGCAGGAAGTCATAGAGGAAGGCAATCCATCCAATTCAGAGCAGGGATTCAACTCTCTTATCGAAAATTCCTTTCTGCAGTCTGGAAGAACATTTCAAAGCCCGACGGTCCTTAATACCAAGGTTGGTTATCTCGTCAATGTTGCATCGATCACAAGAATGATTATATTCCAGGCAGTAGAGTCTTGGTTTGTTCCTCTATTGATACAGATTGTATCAATAACGTGACCAAGTTCTGAAGGTCTCTTTTGTTGAAAACTCAGATTAAGTCCTTGGAGGCTGTGTTGGCGGGTGCTCTTCGACGGGAGCAGGCGGCAGAGTCTTCATTGAAAATTTCAGCTACAGAAATTCAACATTTGACTCGCTTGGTAAGTCAATGACTTGTATAACTGGCTACGTCTCAGTACTTTAATTCTGGTTTTATGTAAGATAGCATTTTACCACGCTGATCAGTGAGTCAGACTTCTTTCTTTTGTATCTTCCAATTCCTTTGTCTAGCGTCTATTAGCGAATTTCCGCTATGGCTATTGGATGGTCATTGCTCAGAAGATCTATAAACGTGGCTGCGAATTGGATTGGTTCACGTATCTCAGGTTAAACAGCGCGAAGAAGAAACCCAGTGTACCAAGATGATTTTGCGGTTCCGCGAAGACAAAATAAAGAGGATGGAGACTCTTCTTGATGGTGGCGAGACTACAGACATATATCTCGTGAAGGAAAAAAGTGCTGCTCTGCATGAACTCCAGCTACTGCGGGACGAAAAAGCTTGCAATCCCGAGGTCACTAAGTTCGCAATGGAGAATATGCGTCTCCTAGAGCAACTTCGCAAGTATGTCAGTAACTGGTCATAGATGGACCCTTCGTTCAGTTTTGCGATTTTTCCAAGCTTGATGAAAATGTATGCTGTTATCTCACAAAAGCACACTATTGCGTGCTGGCGCTTGACTAATTTCCAGGTTCCAGGAGTTTCACAGCGGTGGAGAAAGAGAAGCTATGGCTCAAGAGATCTCAGACCTACGAGATCAAGTGAGGCTCCTCAATCTGGTTATCCTGATAATCTCGTCACCTTGCTATACTCGATCTCTATGTTTCTCACCATGATTGCTCTATTACTTGTGCAGTTGGCGGACGTGCTGGATAGCAAGCTTTCTCTCGATTCTCTGGCTCACACGCAGGTCTTTATCTGCTTATCACGAATATTTTCTAAGATTGGAGGTTTGGTATGTTTGTATACTTGAGAAACAGTCTCTCCCGATCTACCAATGCACCTAACTCGGCGTTTATTTTGTCTACAGAGAGATGCCTCTGCAGCTGAACTTGCTGCTGAGCGACATCAGCTGGGGCTTCTACGCATCGAGGTGACTATCTACGATGTCGACAATTGAAAGATTAGATGTAGACAGGTTTATGTTGATGGCTAAGGTTTAATATATGCACAGGTTGATTCTTACCGAACGGAACTTAACGGATGTCGGACAAGCCTCAGTGCCTGTTTGGCTTCAAATGACGAGATGGGAAGGTATCATTTCCGCAAGTGCTCTGCTTGTGTTCAATCGGGGATGCACGTTGGTTTCTTAAGCAGCACGATGACTGGTGCAAAGAAATATTTGACCCTAGCAACTTGTAAGTGACTTGGTGTTATAGTTATGCTGATCCTGTAAACGTCCTACACCTACAGGCAGCTGGATGACATGCGAAAGGAACTTGAACGTGCAAATGAGTTATGCAGCAAATACAAGAAGGAACTTGAAGATATTCAGGTTAGTATTCCCATGGTGCCTCTTTGATTGAAGGTGATGTTCATATAAGGTGTGCTCTAGTGGAAAACGAAATGATCGGCAAAAGCCTTATAATGCATATGCAGGAGACTTCATTGGAAGTAGATTGCTCAAGACGCAAAGAAGCTCAACATCAGGAGATCTTATCTGAACTGAAGGCTCAACTCAAAAAGGTATTGATCTTGACTTCAGTCTTTGAGTTAAATATTTTCCTCTCAACTGCTAGTATGCGCTTAATTTGAGATAGAAACCATATTTTCATGCTCTTGCCTCTAAATCAGAGTGAGGAGATATCTCTGGAAGGAGCAAACGCGAAAATTTCTCTAGAAAAACAGCTGAAACCGACCATTTTAAAGAACGACATCCTCGAAGCAAAGATTCAGGTACTAGCCTGACTGTATTCTCTGAAATTAATGCACTTTCATTACCTAATGTTGACGTAGACACTTAGTTCTGCTGAAGATAAAGTTGCACACTATCACAAGCACACTGATTTTCTTTCTGTCTTCGTGATGCAGCGGACAGCTGATTTTCTTGAAACGGCTGAATTGCTTCTGAAGGAGCTACAGCTGAGTCATCTGACTCCTGTAGGAGTGAACCAAAATGTAGAGCTTGGTTCCAATCGAGCGCACATAATTAATAAGCTCCAGCTAGAGCTTGATGAGTTGAAGGCCTCACTAAGACTTGAGGATCCATCAGCAGATCCTGGAATCAATACTCGCAGAGGGCTGCAGTTTGTAACCGACTCAGTATCTTTTGATTTGGTAGAGCGCACGCGGGTGAGGCACCAGGATGCAATTTTACAACTGCAACTGGAGCTAGATACCATAGACGGTGCTCCAGAGTCCGCCATTAAGAGCTACAGGTGGGAGGAGGGGACACGAAACGAACTAAAAGTGGAAGATGCGGAAGTTTCGAGCTCCGTGACAATCATGCAACTTCAGCTGGACTTGGAGTCTGCGGAGAGCAGATTGGAAGCGGAGCGAAGAAGTTTAAAAGAGGTTGAACTTTCTCGCGCACAACTTCAGGAACAGTTGGAGGAAACAGTATCTCAGCTTCAGTTTGAGAAGGGAGCATTGCGACTCAAAAGCTGCGGACGCTGTACTCAGAATGCGACAGACTCTCTGCGCGTGGATCACGAAGGCATTATAATCGAGAAAGCAAGCGAAGAGGAGAGCAATCCTAAGCAGAAAATAACTCAACGGGATTGGGAACGCAGAAGGTATCAAGAACTTTGCAGAGTGGAGGGCGGGGAATATGCTCCAGTGGATGATCATAGAAAGGTGACTGTTAGTGCGGAGACTGGAGATCGAATTCTCGACATCCCATCGCTCCCGTTGGAGCTTTCAGAATTGCGTGATGAGGTAGCTGGTGCATTGGAGAGGGAAGCTTCAGCGAGGAGTGATGTGGCTAGATTATCTGACCTGCTGAAGGACAAGGAAGCCGAGATCTGCAGGGTGCAGCAGGATTGGGAAGTTGCTGCTGCCAAGATGATCGACTTCTTATCTGGAAACAAGCTCTCTCTTAATGCCCTCTGTTCACAACCTACCCAAGAGTTCTTTAAGACGTGCTCATTTCGAGGGAAGAAAATAACTGATCGGACTTTCTGTAAGATCCGGGAGAACCAGACTGCGGTCATGACTCTTGTGCAGCAACTCCAAAGCGCCCGAGAACGTGCTGATTCCTTCCGGTGCAAGCTCGAGGATTACTTATTACGCGATTGCACCTTGATTTGTGGTAAAGATCACGGTGAAGAAGTCCGACAGTCTAGGTCCCAATCTCACCGAGACTTAATGGCCTTGAAGGTGGAAGAAGAGTCTTGTGGAGCAAATCTTCGGGAAGTTGAGAGCAAGGCTATAATAGTCTTCATCATGGTCTGGTGGCTCTCCGAAACTGCGGACTTGCGCTGTGTTGCTGAAGATAGAAGGAGAGTGGAACTCACCGAAGCCGTTGCTAAAATTCAAGAACGACAGGGTGTCCTTTTCTCACTACAGTTGGAGCGTGAGAAAACACCCGAGAAGGAGTCCCGTGAAGTCCACCTAGAGGCGCAAAGAGTTCACAAGGAGCTAGCAGCCTGGGAGGAGGAAAGAATACGACTAGCTGCTAAAAACGAAAGGTTTGAGACCCAAGCCAGAAAAACTGAAAAGATGTTGGAAGATCTGCTTCTGCAACTTGAGACTGCCAAGCAGCGGTTACAGACAGCCATTGAGAAGTCATCAGGGATTGCTGAAGCACAAAGTGGTCTGGTCATCGTCAAAGAGAATTGGAACCTCAAAGAAGCTGCTTTAGGGGCAACTGTCGCAGAAGCTGAGGTGCAGTACACTACAATCAAGGAAGAGCTTACTGCCACAAAAGCTGAGCTTCAAAGACTTGAAGCGCGTACTCGTATTGCAGAAGTCCGGGAGGAAGAGCTACAGAATGAGAGAGCCAATCTTGAGAAGGAGTTAAAGCAGCACTTGGAAGCCGTCCATGTGCTTGCAGATGACTTACAAAATCAGGTTCAATTCTGCTCTTTGTCATGGCACTGAACCGCCAATCGGTCAACCTCATTCTTCTCGAGTTTCTTTGGTGTTCTCTTTATTATATGTGCTCCTGATTGTACTTAATCTCCGGCTGGAGATCCGGGAGTTCAGATCAACGGAGCACCTTCAGATTCTCCCTATCCCATTGGTTTGCCATGTCTATGTGAGGCCGTTGTAGGTCTTTAGTCAGCTGCCCTATGCGTTCAGTCCTTCGCATGTCTGTTGTCAGATGTTTGCCTCTCCATTTATCGGATACTACTAACCAGCCCGACATTCTTCTTGTACAGATTGAACTGAAGGAGCAAGAGAACTTTAGGTTAAAGGAACAGATGGCGGAGCAACATGAAGACTGGGTGTTAGAAAAGTCGGATCTACTTGTCGCGAACCGCGAAGCTGACTTCCGGTGCAGTGAGAAGAATAAAGCAATAACGAGCTTGCAGAAAACTATAGCTAAGCTCCAAGGACAAGTCTCAGGTGCTGGCTACAAACCTCGGGTACAGAATGCCAAGATGTTCAAACTTTTAGAGGATGAAGTGAGTGTGCATCTTGAGGAGCGAGTAGAAGAATTGAAGGAAGCGATTGACCGCTTGACCGCAGAAAATTTGGAACTCCGAAATGAGAAACTCTTTCTTTCTGAACACAGCAATAAGTTCCAGGATGTTGCTCAAAAGGAGGTAGAATCATCTGTTCTGCAGAGGAAACTACTGGATGCCGAAGATCACCACAGGCAGGCGGAGGCAACTGTAACTGCTCTTACCCAGTTGGTCGAGGAGTTAAGTAGCTCAGAAAAGAGCAGGCAATTGGAAAAAGAATTTTCTATTGCGGAGGTTGAGAGGCTCCAGTCATGTGTGGACACAATGAAATTAGAATTGCAGACTTGCCAGGAGGAAAGGGACAGTTGCTTGAAGCGCATCGCAGAGATGGACGAGAACAAGAACCTGCCTCGTGCAAGTCGTGCAAACAGCTCGCGGATGAAGGTCACAAAGAATGAGCCTGTAGAACTCACAAAAGCACATACTGCTCTCGCTAGCTCAGAGAACAAGGTGAAGCTGTTAACAGAAATGGTCTCCACCATGGGCGAAGACTGGGCAGCCGAAAGGCAGAACTGGATCTGTGAAAAAGAGGACTTACGGATGGAGCTTGCACGATTGGAGCAGAATACAGATTTCCGCAGAAGTCCCGAACAGCCCCTACGAAACCTGAGTGAGAATCGGTCGCTTCCAGCCCCTGATGCAAGCTTTAACATCAAAAATGTAGACAAACTGCGGCATGAGCTGGAGAAGGTGAGAACTGAGAATGCCGAATTTCGCAGCAGAGCTCGTAAACAGGACCAAGCTTATTTGAGTGTACGGATGGAGCTCTCAGCTGCGCATGCTAAACAAAAGGATTTAGAACTTGAGATGGATAAGATCGTAGCAGAGAAGCAGCATTTGCTCCAGAATGAACTAGACCTTCAGAAGCAGCTGGAGACTATTTCCTTGGAAGTGACTAGACGACAGGCCCACATTCAGAGCTGCGAATCTGAACTCCAGAGGCTAACAATGCTGCAACTGAAGTCTGAAGAAGAGATCAATGCAGCCGAGCAAACATGGAGGGAAGAGAAAGCGCAGCTCGAGGCTGAGAGAGAGGCCGCACAAGTGGAAGCAAATGAGAAACGAAACGAAGCAGCTGCCATGTTGGTGAAGTTCGAAGAATGGAAAATGACGCTGCGGGAGGCTGATTCAATGGTAAATGCTCTAGTGCGAGTGAATGAGAAGGCGAAGGAGCGATGGAAAAGGGAGAAGGAACGGTTGGCTTCGTCCCAAATTGAGGAGACTAACAAAGTAGTGCAGGAAATGTTAGATGCCGTTACCCTCACGAAGGAGCAAGTAGACATGACCATGGGGCACGCAGAAGACGAAATTCGTGCACTCGTCGCCGAGACTCAGATTATGAGGCTCGACATGACACATGAGATCCTGAAGCTCAAACGAGATTTATCAGGAAATATTCCTGAGAACTCCAGTTCCGTTGAGCTGCTACCATCTGTGAAGTGTATAGACAGCGAGAGGCAATCTTGGGCGCAACAAGTTAAAGCTGCGAGTGTAGTACTAGCCCAGAAGGAAGCAGAAATTCGTACGCTTCAGGCTGAAGTCGACAAGGCCCGAAAGCAGCTCGGGTGTGTTCAATCACTTCAGTCCGGAACTCAGTCGCTGTTACAAGAGAAAGAGAAGATGATTCTGAAACTTGTGAATGAACTTAATCACCTCAATCAAAGCATGAATAGAGATCGTTCCCTGCGGAAGAGCTTAACGAGAGATGTAGGCAATGTAACTAGTCTGAGACGCTCGTTCTCGAACAAAGCACATGTGGAGAGAGACAGCACTTTGCTTGTACTGAAGGAGGAGCAAGAGCAACTGAAGACCATGATATTTAATTTGGAGGTTGAGAACGCTGAGATGCAAGAGCAATTACTGGAAGCAGAGACAAAAACGAAAGCCTTGGAGTTAACTATCGAACATTTCCAAAAAAGTGATCATCGTTGGGTAGAGGAGGTGCGATCACTAGAAGAGCAGCTGGAAGAGAGTGCTCGACATGTCAATGAGCTAGAGATGCATAGAATGGAGTTACGAGATGAAATGCAGCGGCAAGCGGCATCTTTTGCGGAACTCTACGAGCAGCTACAGAAGGAAGAAGGTGCACTGGAAGGTGAATCTCGGGCCATTGCCAACAAGGTTGCTGCAGAAGAGGAAGTCCTGCATACACTACAGGAGGAAAAAGCCGAGCTCAAAATGATGGTGGAACGTTTGGATGCCGAGCTTAACACATATGAGAAGAAGGCATGTCACGCTGCGAGTTCACAGGCTGAATTAGATCGTCTCCAGCTCGAAATGGAAGGTCTACAGAAAGAGCTCTCACGGATTGATATATTGCAGAAAGAAATAGATGGGCAAAATGTGAAGCTGGATGACATGTCACTTCAGCGGACTATGCTCGAGGCAGATCTCGCTTCGAAGAACAAAGAACTTGGCGAAATAGCTGGAGAACTGGAGTCTAAAAGAATCTTAGCAGAATTGAGCACCCGTGAGAGCGAGAGGTTGAAGGGCCAAGTCAAGCATCTGGTCGAAAAGGCTTCTGCCTTGGAAGAGGACGTTGTAAGAAAAAGAACTGCCATTAAAGCATTAGAAGCTGAGCTCATGGCCGTTAAGGAAACAATGGCTCGGTTCCTTGAAGATGCTTCGGTGGATTTAAAAGAGTTGGAGATTGAGCGTGATAACCTCCAGATAGAGCTCCAAGTCCTCACTGAGCAGCTTCAAGAAGCCCAAGCCCTTGCTGATGAGCAGACAGCCATCGCTGACGAAGCTCGCCAGGTACTTTGCCCGTTACCCCATTTGCTTTAGTATAATGTAGCCAGCAGACAAAGAAAAAACTGCCATAGCAATATCTAGTACTCAATGCTAATCATCGTGAGTTTCTTGTGATGCAGAACGCGGAAGCGAGTCAAATTTGTGCTGCAGAGAAACAGGTCGAAGCTGAAATTCTCGGAAAATCTGTAGTGGAGTTGGAGAGTACAGTCTACGCTCTAGAATCTCAAGTATGTAACGTAATTTCTTCTCATTAACGACTCTGAAACTTGTTTAAATTCTAGAGCGACTTGCTTATAAAGGAATGAGTGATAGAAGAGTTTCTGATGAAGTCGAGACGATGCAGTTAGGACTTGTAAGAAGGGAGAGCGAACGACAACGCTTGATGAGAGAAGACATGGAAATGGAGCTACAAAGGCTGAAGAACAATATGTCCGTCATGCATGCCGCTCTTGAAGAGGCTAGTTCGAGAAGTGCAGATGATCTCTTGGAAGCACAATGTGCACGACAAGAAGCAGAAAGGTCATACTGAACTGACCTAGTAATACTGCCCCAGCTGCATGATAGGTTAAACAATATTCTTGCAAATCATACAGTGGCCGCTCGCTTCATATAAACTTACTTGTTGCATCCGTTCTTGAAACAGGAAACTAGATGAAAAGGAAGCTGAAATGCAACTGGCTCAGGCAAAGCTAAGTGCCCTTCAAGAAGATTCAGAGATGAAGGCTGAAAAGGTATGGTGTTGACGATTGTTCCAAAATTAGTGCCTTAGCAGATTCTTTAAGGAATTTCAGGGAATTCCTATAATCGTGAGCACGTCCTCATAAATTTGTACTAGAATTTTTATCTGATGTGCTGCTTTCTCCAGATGCGATTTTCCAAGATTCAAATCGCTCAACTTCTTGCTGAGGCTCAGAGCAAGGCAGCTGAATACGAGCAGAAGGTAAAGATTACAGCAGGATTATAGTTTGTATGAGATTCATCAGTTTCTCGTGTGATTTTACCCGGATGAGCGTTATTGAATGCCCTTGCAACCCCAGGCAACTAGTGTTCAGTAAAAGCTCTATATTGATATCGGCGGTTGGTGTTTTTTTTTTATTTCTGATAAGCAGCTTAAGGCAGTGGAATCTAAATTGGACGAGCGGGTTAATTCTCAACCCTCAATCGCACGGGGACCCAAACTCAAAGGGGCTTGGTCTACTTTCGCCTGCATTGGGAAGGGCCACCAGGTGAATTCTGAAGCGAATGCTAAGCGGCAGATGTATGAGCGTCGCATCCAGGAACTAGAAATTGAGCTCAGCAATCAACAATATGAGGTATTTCTTTATACGCGCCCTTGGACACATTGGATACGTTAGATTGGACTATCTTAATATGGGCTTCCACACTGTGTTGGCTTTACATGTGCAGGTCTCTATCTTGACTGGAAAACTTGGAGTTGCAGAGAGGATGACCAGTGAGGTTCTTCGGGACTTGCTTGGAGTCAAGACAGACATGACAAATGTTGCGGTATGCAGTAGATTGATCTTGTCCTCCTACTTGGAACTATTTACTTCTCGAAGTTATGATATACTTGACGTACCCTTGGCTAACAATTTCTGCTTTGAGTTCTTGCAGAGTCTTCTTGGCCAACAGGAGCAGAACGCTTTGCAAGCTCAGAAAGGACCTTTGGAAAAGGTAATGTTGCACCTTAGAGAATCGTGGTTATGTTGCACCCTAAAACTCGTAGTTATGTTGCACCCTAGAAACTCGTTTTCATGTTGCGACACAACCTACACCTGCAAGTTGGTGAGGAACGGTACATGGTGGGTACGCTATTTCTTACTCACTCGTTAATAACTTCACAAATTTCTCGTATGAGGTAGCCTGAACATACCTATCGTGTCCTCCTATGAGAAAGGGTAACATCACCATTATAACATGATTCATTAGCTACATCAATCTTAAACCGATCATGAACGTTGTCAAAGTCTTGATCTTAGCCTCTATGTTGTCTTTTGTCCCAGGATGAAGAAGTTGAGCACCTTCTGCAGCGACTTAATGAGTTAATCGAAGAGCGAGAAAGGTTCATTTTATCTCACGCTCCTGGTCTTTTCTCTGTCATAATCGCTGTGAAAGCTATTGATCTACTTTTTATTGTGTTTTATCGTGTTTGGAATTCCACTGCTTACTAGATCTTGGAATATCTTGATTTGTGTCAGTTGGCTAGAGGAGATCAGCCGGAAGCATTCCGATCTGCTGGCTGCTCAAGATGCTTTTGGCAACCTGCAACAACGAGAACGATTGCTTTGTACAGAGATTGAGAGCACCAAGGTATACTGTCGCCATGTTCTTCGAAGCCTACCTTGAATTGACAGCACAATGTTCACAGTAAAGGAACCTGCCCCGCCAATGCAAGAAGTCGAAGATGTTGTAGAACTCTCCTCTAGTTGCTTCTAAGTTTTAGATTCTTGCGGGAAAGACTACTTAAATGGTCCTTTGAAACGGCTTAAAATACTCTGCTAACTTTATCGTGACTTGGTGTTGTGCCTGTTTAGGGTAGAGCCTTGCCATTTAAGTCAAAATTAGTACCTCGTAAAATCTACTGCATGTGACATTGTACACAAGTAAAGCGCGATGTGTAATGTGTACAGGATGAACTGAAAAAGCAACAGAAGTTAGCAGCCGACTTGGATCACGAAGTCAAGAAACTATCAGGCCAACAGAATCTCCAGCAACGTATTAAGCACCATGCAAAAATCAAGGTGCTCAACGATCAATTATTTGACAGTAGAATGGATTGGTATAGTATAAGGATCTATATGCTCAGTCCCGATACACTACCCAGCTGCACATTGTAAAACGTTATCCAACGCTTTGCAGGATGAGAACAACTTGCTAAGGATTCAAAATGATGAACTGAGTGGGAAGCTCAGACGTTCAAAACTTCTTCATGTCCGACTTACCGATGAGCTGGCGAAGTATCGCATTGCAGAGGGGAAAACACCTCTGCTTAATTTTGATGAAGAGGATCGTCTCCGTACGAAAGTGCAGGTATCTCCAAAAAAAAGTAGTAATATCAACCACTTGTTATCTTCTTGTGGAAAAATAATCTGTAGGTGGATGTGAAGGTTTGTCTAGCTTGTGCCATGGATACGGTGAAAATTCGTATACTTCTGCTTATTACTCGATCCGTCGTGTTGCCAGGAACTGGAAGAGCAGAAGATAGAATTGTCTGAAATGCTGCGAGCCATTTGTGCTCGCATTGTCGAGGTACATTTTCCACACGTGTAGCAATGAATGTCTGATACTTGAGCAGATTTGATTAGCGTTCGAGTAGAAACTGAATTTCGTGCACAATGACAATATTAAGATCCAGGTTCTCGTATGCATGCAATTTTCGGGAAGGGACCTTTCTGCAAGTAGTTTTAGCAGAACTAGGTTTGGATACATCAGTTTTAGTATATTTAGCCACTCGTTCTGCATCGTGTCTAACTTTTCGGCATCTGTTTTCTGATTAAATTGTCGACTCTCTGGCTAGACTGCTGGGCAGGCTGCAGGGGATACGAATCTAAGTAGCGACGGCGAACCTGCCGTGGCATTCGAAGCTCTTGATCTGCTGAAAACTCGTCTCGAGTCCACTCAGAAAGATCTTAAAGATTATAGACTTAAGGTAAACCATTGTGCAATTCGCTTTACGTTACTGCCTAGAGTATCTCAGATGATTGTTGCATGGCTGAAGGCAGTGGCAAGGTTGAGTTCGTGGTTACTCCACCGAAGAACACTCATCTTGTCGTAGGAGTGGCTGGCTCCGACCTTACCCGTGCTCTCCTGGACGCAGGTAAAAATCGTGGATGAGAAGCAGAAGCTGAATGACTTGCGTATTGTACAATCGCCATTGAAGGACATTGGCAGCTTTGGTGCCCTGAACTTGGCACCTCGATAAGATTTGCTCTGGAAAAATCTGGGGTCTTCTGTATAGGCAACTAAGGGACGCTCAATTTTGACACCGTACAATAGTAGTGATCAAGAATCCGCTGGAGAACTGGATCGCATGTATATTATTGACGATTTTGTAGCGTTCTGTGGATTGCATTTTAACAGGAGTGGAGACATTCTTCACCTGATACGATGATGATAATGTCTGTCTATAAACTGCAAGGGATTGAGTTCGATGCATTATCTTCATAACTGTTATCTGGGCAAGGAAGCACGCTTCATCTCTTCTCTCCTGACAAAAGTCTCCTCACAATTACAATTGACTCCACCGTGACATTGTATACGGTTTTCAAATAGCAGTGTCCAAGTATTGTATGCAGAGGCTGAGACAGATCTGCAGTTGCTGGAGATCCAGAAGGATAGTCAACGGCAATGGAACTGAATTTGCGACCTAATTCCCCCTCCGAAGTGCAGAGCAGAAATCCTTCAAAGCTGTAGGTCATACATATCATTCTTGCGCCTGCGCTACAAGCAATAATTCTTGGATGGAAAGAACTGTAGCTTCTTGCGTCTGCTGTAGCTGTAGCATGCTGTGTTGAAAAACTATGGTTGTGAAGAAACTGGAGAGCCTAGTTGCGACTTGTTGGGTCCTGCTCGTTTCGGACTATTGGACGACTTTCTTGGTGGTTCGGAATGCGGAAGGAGAACATTCGTGGGGCATCCGGGATGTGCATCCAACGACAGGAACTTGGGTAGAAACGCCGAAGGAGAGTGGCCACAATGGAGTCTCATTCTGTGTACCGACCGACAGATTACTGAGCACACAATGGTTGCCATTCAATCTTGAATATCAGCCTCACAGGGCAGGGTGAGTTTTAGGAACCACCCAAACGTAAGGCAGAAAAGTTACGAGTGTTCAGATATGGTAGGATTGAGATTATCCGCGTTTCGCCCTTCGTTGGAAGTGAGACTAGGTGCATTGGTGGCCATGTTCACAGGAACCAACATGGTCACTTGGTAAACGAGAAAAATAATTTTAAAATTGTGGTATGTCTCACACTTATTAGATGGAGGCGACGACGTGGTCAAACCCGAATTCCCAGGAATTGCATCAATGCATCTTGATGGGTAGGTCTTTCCTCTATTCCGAAGAACTTCTTATAACTGTTCAGATGTAAGAGAAAGAGCATACCCAGCCCGCACTGTGGGCCGGAGAGTGGTGCCTTGTTTGGAGTGTGCGGAACCCAGCACACACACTAAGTTATCCCCTGAAACCCGGTCAAGAGGGCAGAGGTCTCCTAAATCCAAGGACACCATAACTCCAAGTTATCCCATGTTCTCATTCACATTTTAGGCCCCCATCAACCAAAGGAGTAGTGTCACGCGGCAAAGACTTTATTGGCAAGAAATAATTTCTACTAAAACCAGCTTGTCAACAAATGTGATTGGGTGAGCAGCTTTTTCCTTTGTTGTGTCTACTGGCCTCATGTGGGGTTCCACATGAGCGGCCCGGCTTGAAGCACAGGGTTGAGCATGCTCTGAGGTGCTTGACCCCTACAGTGTACTAGTCTTAACCCCTAAAGTTTCAAGAGACATGTTCTGGGACGATCTGGCTTTGGTCAGCTTCTAACTTATGATTTTTAGATCGCATGAAGTTGAAACCTTTTCCTGGTTGTAGAGTATTACTATAGCTTTCCATATAGTCATCTCATGCTCCAAATTTCCTCTTACTCTAGGAGATATTTGTAGTCAAAGATTGAAAACACAATTTGAAATCTGCCTTAACCCCTAAAGGTCTGAGCGTGCCGTGGCGACCAGTAGAATACGGTGTATTTTGGTTGTATTTGGAGTGAATGCACACCTTTAATGGGTTTGAGTTCAAAGAAGAAGTTGACATTTGAGTTAATGCGGTTCTAGTGAGCTATTACGATTCTAGTTTAGAGTTTCTTGTTGGTAGCAAATCCTAATTATACGACAACGTACATACTATCCCCGAGGGACTTTTAAGGGTTAAACTGCCCAAATCCAGTATATGCTCATTTATTCTCAAAATTTGCCCAAATTGGATTAAATCTTAAAAACTTCAAATTCACCAAATTTTGAGATTTTCCTTTATTCAAGTTTTGTTTTTTAGATGTAGAAAAGGTAATAAGGCATGATCGTACCGTTCAGATTATCCAATGAGTTTTTACATGCCTTTTTAATTATTGAATACAAGCCTTTGTATTTGAATTTCAGCATACCTCCATGTGAATAATCAAGCAATTCTATAGGTTTTATAGGTCGTATGAGGGTAAAAATTGCATAGATACGATCCTAACTCACCTACGCACAACGCTTTGAAGAGCCTCAAACCAAATTTTCTACTCAAAATGGTTCTTTTGGCCCCCAAAACATTACGTTGCCATTTTACAACATGGAATAGAACTTTTGTTTCAACTTTGAACTTACAGTCTCACAAATGGTAAGGAATTTGAATCTAAGATTTGGTATACGTGTACATAAATTAGTTAGGTACTAGGTCTTCTGGTTACATACTACAAAATTTGTCAAAATTCAGAAATTTGCATCTTGCATGGACAGAGGGTAGTTTTGAGGGTAAAGCATTCAAATTGTGCCTTGACTAAGACTGCCAAAAAGTCTCAAAAGTGCCAAAAACTACCTCCTTGATGCAAGGTGAAAATTTTCATATTTTGGCATACATTTAGGTGTGTAACTATAGGATCTAATAATCTAACTTCTATGTGTATATGTATATCACATTTCAATTTCAAATTCCATACCGATTGTGAGATCATAATGTTCAAAGGCGAAGAAAAAGTTTTGTTCCCTTGATTTAGAAAGGGTAACTAATTTTTGAGAGCCAAAGAAACCATTTTGGCAGAAAATATGATTTGAGGCTCTTCAAATTCTAGTTCCTAGTTAAGTTAGGAACATGTCTATGCAATTTTTACCCTCACGCAACCTATAAATCCTAAAAAAATGCTTGATTATTCACATGTAGGTATGTTGAAATGTAATTACGAAGGCCAATCTTTGACGATAAATCTGTCATGTGAGAATAATTGGATCAAAAATCCAAACAGTGTGATCATGCCTAAAGACCTTTTCTACATTAACAAAAAAGAAAGGTGAAAAAAAGGAAAATCTCAATTTTTGGTGAATCTTAAAATTACTGCAGTTCAATTGAATTTTGGGCAAATTTTGGGAATAAAGGAGAATATATTGCCCTTTGTGAAATTTTGGGGAGATTTCAAAGAGTGTTTTCAAAATTTGACCGTAATTATCTCCTTAAGTATGAAGAGTCTTGAAGCGTGAAATAATATTTTGGAGAGGCATGGAAAAACTCTAAGACATGCAAAAGGTTTCAACTTCATGCGAGCTAAAAATAGTAGTAGATCAAAGGTGCTAAGGCACCGGTGGCACTACTAAAACCGCTTGCAAAAAGTCAAATATTTACACTCCCATCACAAGTTGTCGATGGAAGGAAAGGTAAACCCATCAGATACCTATAGCTATATCGTTTTAAATACTTACCAATTTTTTAAAATTTTAGAAATTAAAATTTTGAAGATTCTTGAAATTTTCTTGATCTTTATATACCGTACCACCATAGCAGGTTTGGTATAAGTTTTAACATGCTTCTCCTCACCGTTGACTTTTTAAAATAAGGTTCCTCCCCAGATTTTGTGAGTTTTTCATCTATTTTCAAAGTTTGACACCATTTTGGAGCGAGTGGGTTTAAATTTTTTGATAACTTATTTAAGAATCAAGCTTACATGCAAAGTTCTTGACTTGGACAATCTCAACTTTGTAATCAATACAATACCAGAAAAACTTTTGTTTCTACTTTTTTTCTAGGAAGTTGGCTACCTATCTTAGATATTCCTATTTTTTATGTGATTCCGGGTTCAATTTGGTTTGGTATCAAGGTTCTTTTCTTTTTGTTTAAATATGCATTTCCACGATATCCGTATGACCAATTGATGAGGCTCGGTTGGAAAGTATCCTACCTTTATCATTAGTTTGGTGTTTGGCTCCCGTTTCGAGTATATGATGGGTCAATTATTTGCTTCATTTGTTTTAATGGTCGCATCTGCTGAATTCTCTATTGGTTGGTTATAACTTTTCAAATTCGTGGGACTACACTAAATAGGTAGATTAGTGTTAGATTTTTATAAGATTTGAAAATGCTACAAGTTTTTACTTTTGGTACAAAAAATTTACCAAGAGTATTGATTCCAATACTATGTAAGGATCCCCATCTTGACCATTGTAGAGGGTAAAAATATTGACTAACGGTAAAAACTTATAGCTTGTTTATGTAAATTAGTGTATCTAACACTAATCTACCTATTTAGTGTACTGCGGTACAATTTTGAGTGACCGTTTGAGTCGCCTTACAGTCATTGTATAGCCATATGGACTTTGTTCTCTTCTGATTGGTATATCTAGGATAAATCAATCGAGGAAATATTTTTTATTGTTTTATTTTTTTATTTTTTGTTCCTAGCACCTATAGATGTTCTTCAAAACTTACCGCTTGCTTGGAACTAAAAGGATACATCTTTCATTTTATTGATGATCTAGTCAATCATATTTGGAAATGGGGCAAACTTAGAACTTTAATAACTCTGTCTCGTAAGTCTTACGGCATATGGCCGCCGTACCCTGCGACCATTGAATACTACTAGTATGTTGCGCGCTGTTGCCTCACTCACTTAGATAATTTGAGTATGACCCTTTTGTTTCTGCTAGATTTATAATTAGGTCATTTTTGTAATTACTCGTGATTTGGGGCCAAAATTACTTAAAAATTCAAGATCTCGGATCTGTCAATCAATTTTGCATTTGGATTGTTTTCCACAACTCTACCAAAAGAAGGAAAAAAAAAAAAAAAAAAAAAAAAAAAAAAAAAAAAAAAAAAAAAAAAAAAAACCACCTCAAATGACACCTCATGCAACCCGATCCAAACAACGGTCCCCCAGATTGTAATGCCACAAAACAAAATATCTGCCTTAACTCGATATTAGATGTTTTCTACGACTTTTCTTCATTGTTATGAGGATACCAAAAAAATAAAAGATATCTTGCATATAAAATTTAAAAATAAAAAATAAAATAAAATAAAAAATAAAAAAATAAAATAAAAAAATAATTTTTAAAAATAAAAAATTCAAAAATAAAAATAAAAAGAGAGCAACTAAAGAACTTATATGGTAAGTAGAGGAACTCATAGCCAATTTCCATGGTGTGAGGGGCGGTGTGTAGTCAAGCTACCTGCACCAGTTTGTCTGACATTGTAGCAGCTCCTTCCAAATAACGAGATTTGAAGACTATGATTTCCTAAATGAGTCGGCAAAATCACCTAAGATTTAACAGTCTTACATGCTACCCCAACAGTCATGTACAAGATGCATCAATCTGTTGTACAAAAAAATAAAGAGTTTCTAAGTCAATTTGTTCAAAAATGTAATTTTTGGCAATTTTGGAGTTCGGAAGTCCAGAAACTAGGCAAATCTTTAGGAGTTAAGGAAATCAATGTAAGTGTAGGTTATTGTACCTGACTCAGATAAATACATGTAGACTAAATCTCAGATTTATGTTATCACAATGTTCTGAGGTTCGTTTCATCATTTTTCATAGTACTTAATTTTGGAAATTTAAGAGGGATTCACAAAAAAACTCAACTCCTTAAGATGTGCCAAATGTTGAAAAACGACATTCTAGATAACAAGATGATAATTTGAAGAGCTATAATTACTTAATTTGGAGTCTACTTCATCAAAAAAATGTTCACAATGGTTCCCGATTCAAGTCCGTTTTGTGTGGTAAAAATTAAACATTCATCTAAGATGTTGTGAACTTATAGCATGCATTTTAGTGAACGCATACTTTTGAGGTTCTTAAAGATTAGGCATGTTTTACCATTGCAAGTTAATTATGTAAAACTAATTTATATTCTCATGGAGCTTTTGCTAGCTAGTCAAAGATTTTTGATCCAAATGATCATGGTATTAAATTTGCAATGATTTTCCTAGATCGAAAAACTTTAAAAAAATAAATAGTTCTTTAGTAGCCATATCTCCATCATTTACCATTTGATTTCAATTTTAATTGTTGGGTTAATTTCCAAATTAAATCTAGTTTTTGTCGGAAGAATATAGTTTTACATCTAATATGTAAGGAAGATATGACGTTAGTGTAAGGGATTTAGCTCTAGATATGTTTTCTTTGTAAGGTTGGAAGATTGTTGGGACAATGGAGGCTATATTCTTGGATAATGAAGTAATCACCCATTGGTTACCTCATTTTGTAGACCAAATACTTTGCGTATTTGTTAGAGATTTTGAAAATGTGGTGCTCTATCCTCTTTCAATATATAATTTTTTCATTACCTTAGAACCTCCAGCCTATAATTAGCCTAAGTTTACAATTTTCAAAAATATATGAGATGAAAATTAAGGTAAGAACACGTATATCATTATAATGGGAATATTCAAATTCTCATTCCAATGACAGTTTAGCTTGAGTTGAGCTAAATGTACACAGAGATTGGGTACTTCACTGAAACTGAACAAAAAAACCAATTACCGATATTTTAAATTGCCCTATCTTACTCAAATTGCATCCAAATTGGGCATATGAGGTGTTTTTTGACATCTACTCTTTCTGTAGAAGTCCAAAAACACCTCATATGCTGAATTTAGACAAAATTTGAGTAAGAGACTAATGTGTGAAAGACTTGCTAAATGAGATTTCTTTTGTAAATAGAAAAAAATTGGAAAGCCCACTACTTTTTGAATAGCTCGAAGATCCTTAACCCCTGAAAATTCAAGCGTTTCCTTGACCTCCAGAACCAAAAACTGCCATTTTTCACCTTTGTTAGGAAATGGGGAAATGGAGAAACCTTTTATCTCGTTTTAGACTTTGAACCGTAAGATCTTGTACCTAACCTCTATACTCGTAAAACTTTCAACCGTTAGATGATTTTCATTTGTGAGATCATAACAATCAAAGTTTGTCCAACACTTTTTTTTGCCGCTGCCGAGAGGCATTCTCTAAATGGTGCCAAGGGCAACTTGATGATTGTTACTCCAACCATTGTTCCCTTATTTTATTCCATGAAGGTAATCAAGCTGGGTACACTCATGCAAAATTTTAGAGACTCATTCCACGTTTTAGACCTTCATGTGCATTATTTTATAAAAGAAGGTCTAAAAACAACAATATAGTAAAACAAGCACCACATATGATATATTTAGTATGAGAAAAATTTGGAAGGTGAATAGGTGCCTTTATGAGTATGTGAATTTTGAAAAAAGAAATCTTGGAAAAAATCCAAAATCTCAAATTTTGTCAATTTTTGAGAGACAAAATTGTAAAATTACTAGAAATTGTGAAGATTGTTTTTGAAAGTTTTGGAGGCTGCCCTTGTAAAATTGGTAAACTCTTTGACTTTGGACACTTTGGAATTTCAATAGTAATTTGGTAATGAACATATTTCCAAAAAATAATACTTTAAAAAAGCTAAATTTAAACTGCCCGTTTAGGACTTTGAACCTAAAAATTATAAATGAAGGTTTTAAAATTAAAATTTGGCTTTGCAAATTTTACCACATACACATTACAATGCAGGGAGCACCCAATAAAAATCTTAGGCAAAAATATCAATTTAATTCCTAAAAACAAGATGCCCGAAATCTCAAAGAACCAAATCGGGTTTCCTGGATTTTTAGGGGGTAATAACTTCAAAATATGGACAACCTCTAAAATCAGTGGTACCGTATTTTTATACCGTATTACTGCACAACTGTTTGAATTGATTGTTGCTCTCCAAATCAGATTGAGTCTAGTGAGTCTGCTGAATAGACTGTCGGTTCGAAGGACATAGGTTTGGACATGGCAACAAATGGTGTGCATGTCATTTTCAAGGCTAGCTGAAAATGCACTTTCTGAGTGATTGAAGAATGAAGTTCCAAGAAGAGATGCTGCCAAGGACAGGCAAAGAGTCTCTTTTCAAAGCCCCATGCCAGCCCGGTGCTCACCACCATAGTCCACCCAACTATGGTAGGGTTCTTGGACCTCATTGTATGCGTACCTCAGAGCCCTTTGGGAGATACCATCTTAGGTACTTGTGGTTAGGTAGGAACTAGCATAGTGTTTACCGTGGTTGGGGTTAGTAGTCCCATCATTGGTGTGATGACCTCCGGGCATACATACAAGGATAGGTCGAACAAACACTATATTCACGCCGGCCTTTAAATATGTTGGAGTTTCTCTTCTTCTTCTCAGGAATCACCATGAATCCAGTTTGTATAATGTAATGGAAATAACTGCACCTGGATGCCCTAGGTATGTCGTAGGGTTTTTTAGTAGAGACACATAAAAATTCGGTTTGCAATTGTGTAGTACACCTCTCCGTACATTGAATAAAAAATCCATTGCTTTTAAGCGTCATTTCAGGAATTACATCCCGGTTTTTTGAAATTCAATCCTACAAAATTGTGAGAGATTTATTTCACATCATTTGGATGACTCATGGTATCATGGGATCTCTTCAATAGATTGCGAGATCATAATGTGTAAGGATTCCGATAGATATTGAATCTATGTTATTTCACCTTGGAGTGCAAATGGAAAATTCCTCATATGATTATAATACCTTCACTCAGAAACACCTTGGGACCGATAATAAGTAATTCAATGATTAAAAAGAAAAGTATGTCTTGTTTGAAATAATGACCTTGTCATAATAAAAATTGCTCCAAACCTTACAAAGAAAAATGCATGCCATGTCTTCATAACATGTTGGGCTCAATTAAGATTCTAGTAAAGAAGATAGAGTTGAATTAGAATCTATTCCAACAATTGTCATTGTTTCTGATCAAACTTGGATTGAGTGGATATAAATTCCAAAGGATCTTATGTTCTCTAATTTTTATAAGCCCCTCGGTTGTTTCTCCAACATAACAAGGATTACGTTTGTTCTAACCTCCCATTTCGTGCCGCTCCAATGCCGCTTGCAAACTAGCAACGCTCACTTCGCATATGCAGGAAGCAAGTCATTGCAGTACCGATTGAAAGCTCTCGCTTTTGGTACGTGGTCGTGGGCGACACTTTCACTCGGTTCCTGCCCTATGGAATTTCATTCAACGTGATCACGATAACGATCATCACTGCCGTATACTGTGAAGGGACGAAACATATTCCGATACCGACTGTCCTGCACAAATTATCTCAGCGAGCGCGGAACATTCCTTTCCAACAGTACCAAGCCAAGACGGGCATGCACACTCAGGGGGTACATTTGAAAATAATAACAAGACTATTAAAAGGAAAGCAACTGAGTCGACCAAATCATGCAGTGCCAGAGATGTCGGCAGTCCACGAAATGGCAAAATCCCAGAATTTCATCTTGTGGCTTAACGAGAAGACTCAAGAAATATCGAAGAGGAATCCACCTGACCAGGACACAAGAGCCTACTGAAATCGCTGATAAATGCCGATGGCTGGATAACGCATTCATCGACAGGAAAATCGAATAAGTCCAGGTGGGGCCGCAAACGGGTGGGCGACTGGGCGGAAACTGTGTCAGCCACCCACGAAAACAAGGTGCCAGACAAACGGAACCAAATATTTTAGGCCCAACCCGCCCGGAGCGCAAGCTGATCGTGTCTGGCACTAGCGAATCTACACAACAAAAGCTGACCACAACCTCAACGACGGGGACACGGAAGCGGCACCGCCACAGATTCACCCATCGTCACCCCATCCTCCTGGTACCTGCCCAAGCGCCAGAACGCTTTGGCATTGTGAGGCAGGGCAGCGTCCTGCTACGCTAACTTGGAGCGAGCGGGTAGGCCAGTGGGAACGGTAAAGCCTGCTGGACTGCCGTGGCTCGTCCCCGGTTCATCATCTGGTACGTCGTCCCATCCTCTGGTCTGTGAGCCTCAGCCTCCCAGGCTGCTTGCCTGAGATCGGAATTGAAAAGCTCGTCCCCCGCATCACTCCTTCGCCTCATCCCCCACCCCTGGCTGGCTTGCCTTGGCTTGCCTCTGCTCCAGCGGTTCTCTCCCTCTCTCCCTCTCTCTTGTCTCCGCGAGCTATCGGTGAGGCCACTCCCCTCCGCGCGCCCGCCCATTTGCTTTTGCTTTTGCTGCATTGATTTCCTACCCCTGCATTCTTCAGCGTTCGGAGCTTGTGTTGATTCTTCTTCTCCTTTTTTTTCCCTCGTTTGATCCAATTTTTGGCGTTTGTAACTCGCCCCTGTGGTGTTCTCCATCGTGGACCGACCCGTTGTCGTTTGGTGTGCAGTGTTTCCGTCGTCTCTTTCGGCGGAGGATTGCCTGCCTGCCTGTTGTGGACTGAGGGAGGGGTGCGCTCACTCGCTCGCTTGCGATGGACCGCGCGAAGCAGCAGGTGGTGAAGCGTTTGGTGCAGCTTGCTGTGCGCCGCGCAGCTGCGGCTCCGAGTCCCGGCTCGCTGCCCTCCCGCTCCGCATTGCGAGGTCCTGTCGCGACCGGCGTGCGTCGGGGATTCGGCGCCTCCCCGTCGCTGCGGGAATTGCGCGGCAATGCGGTGGGAGGGCTCCAGCCGCTCGCGGCGCGCGCCATCTCCATCGAAGCGTTGAAGCCGAGCGATTCGTTCCAACGGCGGCATAACAGCCCCACTCTGGAGGAGCAGAGAGTGATGGCGGAGGCTTGCGGATTCGACAACATGGATGCGCTGATTGACGCCACTGTGCCCAAGTCCATTCGCAGGCCGGACTTGAATCTGAGCAAGTACGCCGAGGGGCTGACGGAGAGCCAGATGCTGTCACATTTCAAGGCGCTGGCGTCCAAGAACAAGGTGATGAAGTCTTACATTGGGATGGGGTACTATGACACGCATGTTCCCACTGTGATTCTTCGCAACATTCTGGAGAACCCCGGGTGGTACACCCAGTACACGCCTTACCAGGCCGAAATTGCCCAAGGCAGGCTGGAGTCGCTTCTCAATTTTCAAACCATGATCACTGACCTCACGGGCATGCCCATGTCGAATGCTTCCCTGCTGGATGAAGGGACTGCCGCCGCCGAGGCCATGACGATGTGTAGCAACATTGCCCGTGGCCGGAAGAAAACGTTCATTGTCGCCGACAATTGCCACCCGCAGACGATCGAGGTGTGCAGGACGCGCGCTGATGGACTTGGCTTGAATGTGGTAGTGGCCGATCACAAGAAATTCGACTACAGCAGCAAGGATGTCAGCGGCGTGCTGGTGCAGTACCCAGCCACCGATGGTGCCGTGCACGATTACACAGACTTCATCAAGAACGCCCACGCGCATGGGGTGAAGGTTGTGATGGCAACCGATCTGTTGTCGCTCACGGTGCTGACGCCACCCGGGGAGCTGGGAGCCGACATGGTTGTGGGGTCTGCCCAAAGGTTTGGAGTTCCCATGGGCTATGGAGGGCCACACGCTGCGTTCCTCGCCACGTCGCAGGAGTACAAGCGCCTCATGCCTGGACGTATCATTGGCATGAGTATCGATTCCACTGGAAAGCCATGCCTGCGGATGGCCATGCAGACTCGCGAGCAGCACATTCGTCGTGACAAGGCGACCAGCAATATTTGTACCGCGCAGGTAATCTTCAGAGCACTGTGTCAGGGGAGTCGCGAGGCTAGTCGGTCGGTTTGGGCTTCTCAGGACGCCTACCTTTGCGCTGTGTTGCTTTGCGTTGCATTTCGTTTTGCTTTGTTGGAGAAGGGCGATGGTTGGGCGCTACTCTCGTGCCTGCGGCGCGGCCGTCATGAGTTGGCTCGCTTTTCGTGGCCGGCAACAAGTAACATGTGGCGTGGGGCATTTTGGCAGGCTTTGCTGGCGAACATGGCCGCGATGTACGCAGTCTACCACGGGCCGGAGGGTTTGAGGACCATCGCTAACAGAGTGCATGGGTTGGCCGGAGTCTTCAGTGCAGGAGTGAGGAAACTGGGGTTGGAGACCGGATCTGCCCCGTTCTTTGACACAGTGAAGGTCATTGTGGGTGAAGGACAAGCCGAGAAGGTTACCAAGGATGCGGCAGCGCACGGTGTGAACTTGAGGGTGTACGACTCGAAGTCGGTGAGTACTAAATCGTACACTGTAGTAGCTGTTTGTTCGTTTGGTTGTCCCGTGGACTTTCGTAGATCATTTGGGGTTACGTCCAGGACAGAGGGCCCCGCGGTCTGCGGCGGCGCTTAATTTCGGTTCTGCAGCTCGGGTTGCTCCTAGCCTCAGTCCCTTGGCAGGCGCACTCACACTAGTGGACTTGTTTGCAAGCGCGGATGTCCTGTGGTCTGGGGCATGCCTCAGGAGGGCGTGCTTCATATCCTGACCAGCTGACTTGTGGGCATGGATGCGCAGGTGACGCTGTCGTTCGATGAGACCACTACAATCGGGGACGTTGACACTTTGTTCAAGGTGTTCGCCGGTGGCAAGAACGTGAGTAGTGTATTGCTGTCCTACCCCTCTTTGTGTGGTGCCGGCTGGCTGGATTGTCTGTGGACAAGGATGCCTTTTATCATTCTGTTTCTTGCTCCTGTCGGGGTTCCGTGATGAATATCTTCGTCATCTAATGGATGGCACCTGCCAAATTCAGGTTGACTTCACTGCTGAGCAAATCGCCGCTGGAGTGGAGAGTCATCTTCCCCCCAGCTTGGAGCGAACCTCTCCGTATCTTTCTCATCCAGTCTTCAACCAGTACCACTCGGAGCATGAGCTGCTCCGATACCTTCACAGGCTGCAGGCAAAGGATCTGTCGTTGGTTCATAGTATGATCCCCTTGGGCTCCTGCACGATGAAGTTGAATGCCACCACCGAAATGATCCCGGTGACCTGGCCCGAACTGGCGAATCTGCATCCGTTTGCGCCCGAGGATCAGGTCCAAGGGTATCAGGTACCTTGTTCGGCACCCTTCACTTGAGGCTGTCTCCGTGCCTACTTCTGCCTGAGAGTCTCGACTCACTCTGTCTGGAACCAAGTTGTGGCAAGATTGGGCTATGCTGCTGGGACGTTGGTCGCTCGGTTTAGCAATGTGATTACCCGGTTGCTCGAACTGCCCGTTATGGGTTCTCACAATGTCGTAATGTGAATTGTACAGGAGATGTTCAAGGAGCTCGGTGACCTCTTGTGTGAGATCACTGGCTTCGACTCCATGTCCTTGCAGCCCAATGCGGGTGCAGCTGGCGAGTATGCAGGGCTCATGGTTATCCGGGCCTACCATCTTGTAAGATTTCGTAATGCCCGTCCCTTGCGCAGTATGACAGAGGGTGCTGCGATTGCAGAATGATTATGATTTTTTGTGTTTGGGCGTCAGATTATGATGGTTCATTTGATGCCCAACTGCCTGCTAAAGCGTGCATCTGCATACAGGCTCGAGGGGATGCGCATCGCAATGTCTGCATCATTCCTGTCTCAGCGCACGGGACGAACCCTGCCAGTGCAGCCATGTGCGGAATGAAAATTGTGACCGTTGGAACCGACGCGCAAGGGAACGTGGACATCGCTGAGTTGAGAAAGGCAGCTGAAACGCACAAGGACAATTTGTCCGCACTAATGGTAAGTACCCACTTCCTTGACGTCTACTTCGAATTCGGCGTCTTTAGGTCGAGGATCTGAGGGTGTGCTGCACTAGCCTGAGGGTTGATGGATTATGATCCATGTGCTCCCGAAATGTCCAGCGAGTCACGCAGCCGATATGCTGTCAGTGCCCGCTGAGTTAGTTGGATTGGTGGTGCCGGGGACGTGGATGTCGAAGGTCGCATGGTGTTGTTTTGTCGGCTCAATGTGCAGCAGTTTTGCATATGACTCACCAGGTTCCGTTGTGTTGAATCTTTCCAACAGGTGACGTACCCTTCTACTCATGGTGTGTACGAGGAGGGCATTGACGAGATCTGCAACATCATCCATCAATATGGTGGGCAGGTGTACATGGACGGCGCCAACATGAACGCTCAGGTGAGTATGACTCGCGGTCCCTCGCGCTGATGGCATCCGCAGCTGTACGTGTTTGGGACATGGCTGTATGAACGAGAGGTCGGTGTGTTAGAAGTAGGTAGAGTTGGCTGAATGGAGGGATGGGCGAGCTCCAGTTCTTATCACTTTCTCACGCTGAGTTGCTCTGTATATCAGGTGGGACTGACCAGTCCCGGTCACATTGGAGCAGACGTATGCCACTTGAATCTTCACAAGACCTTCTGCATTCCTCATGGAGGAGGCGGTCCTGGTATGGGACCCATCGGAGTGAAGAAGCATCTGGCTCCGTTCCTGCCATCGCACCCAGTGGTACGTATGTATGTAGATCTAATGAGTTCCATCAAGAGCGCGGGTGTTACACCGTTCTTACAGTGGCACGTGTTGTCGAAAAGACCGAAGTATCCCGATCGTGTACCTTCTCAAGTACAACCGTACGCATAGGTGGTTCGGGGCCTAACAAGTCGTTTTGGCAATGCCTTGATTTTCAGGTGGGCACTGGAGGATTCCCAAGACCAGAGAAGACTGATCCCTTGGGACCAATCTCTGCAGCTCCTTACGGCTCAGCGTTGATTCTGCCAATTTCCTACAGCTACATCGCAATGATGGGCAACAAGGGTTTGACAGATGCATCGAAACTCGCAATCTTGAACGCCAACTACATGGCCAAACGTTTGGAGGTAGGCGGCCGAAGTACATCTTTACGTGATGCTCGGCAGGTCGTTATGGAGTAGTTTTTTGTGACAGTGTCTACTTACCTCTTTGGCGCGACTAAGTTCCTGTGTTTTGCGTGCAGAATCATTACCCTGTACTCTTCCGAGGTGTGAACGGAACGTGTGCTCATGAGTTCATCATTGACTTGCGTAAATTTAAGGTAATTGACGCATACAAATACTACGATCTTTTCCGTCAATCCGATGTTGCCTTGATCCGAGGGATTGTGAAGGAGGTTGCTCACCGGTATGTTGGTTTATCTGTGTGGCAGGATACTGCAGGAATTGAGGCAGAGGATGTGGCTAAGCGTCTGATGGACTATGGTTACCATGCCCCAACCATGTCATGGCCTGTATCTGGCACTCTCATGATCGAGCCAACAGAAAGCGAGAGCAAGGTGAGACCTGTTTTAAGTCCTGTGACGAATTCACGAGAATGCAGTAGTGGCACGGTTGGAGGAAGTAGGTGACGATGTTGATTGAGTACAGAAGTTAGGAAGATTGACCATGCATCTCGTGCGCATTGGAGTAGTCTCAGAGTGAAAGAGTTGGCGTATACTGTTATCCTTACGGAGCTGGCACTAACATCCAGTATTGTGATGCCTCAGGCTGAGTTGGACCGCTTCTGTGATGCGTTGATCTCTATCAGAGAGGAAATTGCAGCAATTGAGAACGGAGAGGCCGGGCGCGAGGACAACGTTCTTAAGGTATGGGATTGATGAAATGAGTATCATGGGGGAAGCAGAGGAGCAGGGGCTGTTGTGAAATGTGGTATTGAGAGAATGTGTTGGTGGACGTGGGGTCTCTGATGCAAGTGCTTGTCCTACCACAGGGTGCTCCACATCCAGCATCAGTGGTGATGGCCGATGACTGGACCAAAACATACTCGAGGGAGGTCGCAGCATTCCCAGCAGCGTGGGTCCGTGCATCCAAGTTTTGGCCAACGACAGGTTCGTCGTCCCGTTTGACCCGACTTTTACTTTCTGCAATCTTGAAAGGCTATTGTATCTTCTTGCGATGAACTCGTCAAGACCTCCACGGATACATCATGCGCGAGCGTCAGCGTAGAAGGATAGACGGGAAATTGGAACGGTAGCTCGCCGTGTGGATGTTCTCTACTGGCTCGTCAGTGGACTCTCTGTGTTTCCCAGCGAAATACTGTGTGTGCAGTCAGGACTGCTTTCAACGTGGATGTGATCGAATCTGATGGGCGATGTAATAGTCCTGTAGCTCTGTCGTGCTGAAGGTTGTGCATGGGATGATGCAGGACGCGTCGACAACGTTTTCGGAGACCGCAACCTTGTATGTACAAACCCCTCCGCGGAAGTTATTGACGAAAAGATTGCAGCGGCTGCTTGAGGTGTAGGGCTCGGTTGTTACCATCCGCACATATGACCCTTCTCTTTGAAGGTTCTAAATAGTGTATTTAATCGAAGAAGTTTCACGTTGTATTCTACCAAGCATGTTGCTGGCTCCTTGTTGCGTCGTCCGGAACACTCTACACGTCCTGTCATCGGCACGCCATCAGGACTGTTCGGCTGCTCTAGATTCACATTCTGTAGCAGCTTCATGCCTAGCTCCTGTAAGGTCTAGCACAGTAGAGGATGCCGCAAACATGCGCTGTTGTGCCAGTATTTGACAATCATTCTAATGGAGTCTTTAGAATCCAATTGTAAATTAAATTCTTGCACTTGTTCAGCAGTGGAGAGTGGTTGCCAAGATCTGTCGATGGGGAGGGACGCTTTGCAGTTGGGTCTGTCGCGGTACATCGAACTGGGAGCAGTCTGTACGCGCGCACTTGGAACCTATTTAAGAATGAATCTTTGGAAGTGAAGATTTTTCAGACAAAGTACAAATCATCCTTTCTTGCACAGAAAGAGCACTGTAGCAGAATCACCATCGATAAGATAGGGAATGTTCGATTGCAACGGGCTGAGGGAGGAATACCCCGTCGGGCGTCCAACCCGTAAACGAAACATCATCCATGGTATCACTTGGGTTCCAGATCCAGGCTACTTTGCGTGGCGAAAAGTGCAGAATAGATACGAATTTATGACATATATTGTAGTGTAGTCACCCAGTGCTTGTAATTCCAGACAGGAGCGTGTTTTTTTCTAGCTCATCAAAGCAGAACAAATGCTTCAGGTGTTTTTCTCTAGCTCAACAAAGTAGAACAAAGGCTTCAGAAACACTGTTCACTAGGAGCCCTAACAAATTGCGTATTCCCTACCTTAAACCACACAAATGTATTTTCTAAGTGCAACATTTTAAATATTTAGCATTTGTATAAAAATGACATTTGAATGAAATAATCGGTAATAAAATCATGATAACACACACATGGTATATAGCGCATGTTTTATTGATGATAAGGAACAAAAGACATGGTAGAACCAGAGGTATGGTTTTATAAATAAAACAAAAGACTTTGGTATGTTAGAAAAATCAAATCAAATATTATATACTATACGATTTGGTATGGTAAAGTACAAAGCATTCACCCATACAAACTAATACATTCCAAGTAGGACAATACCATTGGCGTGTTTTTTTTTTTGCAAACCATGCACCGACGTCGAAGACGATTTTGGTGGCCACTCCAAGGCATTGTGTAGAGCAATCTTTTGGGATTTGAACTGAAAGGGGCAACTTTGACTTCCGATTAGCAGAAATTGAAACAATAAATCCTAAAACGCCCAATTAAACCCCAGGGGTTCATTTTGAAACTTTTGGGCGCTATCGCTCCGGCTTTTCCAGGAGTTACCGTAGCTTTATAGCACATTCGGCAGATAATAATTCTAAAAATAGATGCCTAAAATTTTGGGAAATTATTGGCATCTTCTGCCAAATATTATAGAAATTATAATTCAAAGTTGCCGAAAAGTGAGATTTTCTTACGTTACACTACTTTCAATTAGCAATATCAAGAATTCAGTTTTTCAAGTTCAAAAAATCAATTAGCAAGTTTGATTCAAAATTCCAAGTTGCACAGTTTCCGAGAATGCTGAAGTTAATACTTAGCAAGTTTTATTAGCTATAATTAATCGATCGATGGGATCAGTGCTTCAGTGGGTGCTTTAGCGAGAATGTAGTTTGGTAAGCAGTCAGGAAGTTATGTAAAAGACTCCTGTTGTATCTCCGCAACAAAGCTTGTGATTATTCCTTTTATACATCCTTGTATACAAAAACCTAAGTTTGTGCAACTTGTTTGTTGGGAATCAACTAGGGTGAAGAGAAAGGCGTACCTAGTTACATCAACTAGTACTCTTTCTGTAAAGAGCGAGCACTTTCAAGATCTAAGGTCTTGTTAGACTTTCCAGGAAGCCCAATAGGTGGCAAAAAGCACAAAGTGTTCACTACTTTGCTGCACTTGCGGTTTTGTAAACACCTCATTAATATAGTTAAAAGATGTTCCTCATCTAGCTTGAATAGTGCCGAACAGAGAATATGATCACGAGTGTGACAAAGTTTTTACCTCACCTAGTTTATTATGGACTTTGTTGAAGCCTCGGATTTTTGCCATAGAAACTTGTAGAAGAAATCGAATTGGGTGGCCCCAAGTGCTTACCAACTCACCAGCCGGAGAATCTCGAAGGCAACTTTGGTATCGTGTCCATGCGAGCGGGAAGATATGCACCGTGACGTAGCATGACAACAAACCTCAACGGCGTGTGATATGCTAGATACTTCAAAGTCTTTGTTTATAACCTGTTAACATGTAGGGGTGTCAATGTGCATGACGAATAGAGAGGTTACTATTCTTTGCAAAGTAGGGATCACAAATGGTGACAAGAATTATTTTTTCATAGTTTAGACCAATCATTTTCAAATACTTATATTTTGTACGAAAAAACAACGGTAAGTAGGGAATCTAAATCTATCTCTCGTCCACATTTCTATATAGAAATTGCTAATGTTTTGACAGAGGTGCCGATAGAGAAAGCAACATGTGTGCTCGAGGTTGCAATTGCTCATGCAACTGCGATGTCAACCATCGGGCAACTCAGCCTTGCTCTCTACCCACCACGGAATCACATAAATTTAGTATTGCTTCCGGGCTACAATTAAATTCTTCAATTTGAAAATTGGGAACAATATGTTGTCGGCGCCTAAAAAGTTTGACCCAGCCCGTTCTCCATACCGTAGCTTCATAGCAGGATTGGCACCTTGTTGCCAAATAAATAATTAAAGTTCAAAAACTAGGTTTGGCAGCTTAAAATAGTATTTTGATAGTTTCGATAGCTTGGAATTTTGAATCAAACTTGCTAATTGATTTTTTGAACTTGAAAAACTGAATTCTTGATATTGCTAATTGAAAGTAGTGTAACGTAAGAAAATCTCACTTTTCGGCAACTTTGAATTATAATTTCTATAATATTTGGCAGAAGATGCCAATAATTTCCCAAAATTTTAGGCATCTATTTTTAGAATTATTATCTGCCGAATGTGCTATAAAGCTACGGTAACTCCTGGAAAAGCCGGAGCGATAGCGCCCAAAAGTTTCAAAATGAACCCCTGGGGTTTAATTGGGCGTTTTAGGATTTATTGTTTCAATTTCTGCTAATCGGAAGTCAAAGTTGCCCCTTTCAGTTCAAATCCCAAAAGATTGCTCTACACAATGCCTTGGAGTGGCCACCAAAATCGTCTTCGACGTCGGTGCATGGTTTGCAAAAAAAAAAAACACGCCAATGGTATTGTCCTACTTGGAATGTATTAGTTTGTATGGGTGAATGCTTTGTACTTTACCATACCAAATCGTATAGTATATAATATTTGATTTGATTTTTCTAACATACCAAAGTCTTTTGTTTTATTTATAAAACCATACCTCTGGTTCTACCATGTCTTTTGTTCCTTATCATCAATAAAACATGCGCTATATACCATGTGTGTGTTATCATGATTTTATTACCGATTATTTCATTCAAATGTCATTTTTATACAAATGCTAAATATTTAAAATGTTGCACTTAGAAAATACATTTGTGTGGTTTAAGGTAGGGAATACGCAATTTGTTAGGGCTCCTAGTGAACAGTGTTTCTGAAGCCTTTGTTCTACTTTGTTGAGCTAGAGAAAAACACCTGAAGCATTTGTTCTGCTTTGATGAGCTAGAAAAAAACACGCTCCTGTCTGGAATTACAAGCACTGGGTGACTACACTACAATATATGTCATAAATTCGTATCTATTCTGCACTTTTCGCCACGCAAAGTAGCCTGGATCTGGAACCCAAGTGATACCATGGATGATGTTTCGTTTACGGGTTGGACGCCCGACGGGGTATTCCTCCCTCAGCCCGTTGCAATCGAACATTCCCTATCTTATCGATGGTGATTCTGCTACAGTGCTCTTTCTGTGCAAGAAAGGATGATTTGTACTTTGTCTGAAAAATCTTCACTTCCAAAGATTCATTCTTAAATAGGTTCCAAGTGCGCGCGTACAGACTGCTCCCAGTTCGATGTACCGCGACAGACCCAACTGCAAAGCGTCCCTCCCCATCGACAGATCTTGGCAACCACTCTCCACTGCTGAACAAGTGCAAGAATTTAATTTACAATTGGATTCTAAAGACTCCATTAGAATGATTGTCAAATACTGGCACAACAGCGCATGTTTGCGGCATCCTCTACTGTGCTAGACCTTACAGGAGCTAGGCATGAAGCTGCTACAGAATGTGAATCTAGAGCAGCCGAACAGTCCTGATGGCGTGCCGATGACAGGACGTGTAGAGTGTTCCGGACGACGCAACAAGGAGCCAGCAACATGCTTGGTAGAATACAACGTGAAACTTCTTCGATTAAATACACTATTTAGAACCTTCAAAGAGAAGGGTCATATGTGCGGATGGTAACAACCGAGCCCTACACCTCAAGCAGCCGCTGCAATCTTTTCGTCAATAACTTCCGCGGAGGGGTTTGTACATACAAGGTTGCGGTCTCCGAAAACGTTGTCGACGCGTCCTGCATCATCCCACATGCACAACCTTCAGCACGACAGAGCTACAGGACTATTACATCGCCCATCAGATTCGATCACATCCACGTTGAAAGCAGTCCTGACTGCACACACAGTATTTCGCTGGGAAACACAGAGAGTCCACTGACGAGCCAGTAGAGAACATCCACACGGCGAGCTACCGTTCCAATTTCCCGTCTATCCTTCTACGCTGACGCTCGCGCATGATGTATCCGTGGAGGTCTTGACGAGTTCATCGCAAGAAGATACAATAGCCTTTCAAGATTGCAGAAAGTAAAAGTCGGGTCAAACGGGACGACGAACCTGTCGTTGGCCAAAACTTGGATGCACGGACCCACGCTGCTGGGAATGCTGCGACCTCCCTCGAGTATGTTTTGGTCCAGTCATCGGCCATCACCACTGATGCTGGATGTGGAGCACCCTGTGGTAGGACAAGCACTTGCATCAGAGACCCCACGTCCACCAACACATTCTCTCAATACCACATTTCACAACAGCCCCTGCTCCTCTGCTTCCCCCATGATACTCATTTCATCAATCCCATACCTTAAGAACGTTGTCCTCGCGCCCGGCCTCTCCGTTCTCAATTGCTGCAATTTCCTCTCTGATAGAGATCAACGCATCACAGAAGCGGTCCAACTCAGCCTGAGGCATCACAATACTGGATGTTAGTGCCAGCTCCGTAAGGATAACAGTATACGCCAACTCTTTCACTCTGAGACTACTCCAATGCGCACGAGATGCATGGTCAATCTTCCTAACTTCTGTACTCAATCAACATCGTCACCTACTTCCTCCAACCGTGCCACTACTGCATTCTCGTGAATTCGTCACAGGACTTAAAACAGGTCTCACCTTGCTCTCGCTTTCTGTTGGCTCGATCATGAGAGTGCCAGATACAGGCCATGACATGGTTGGGGCATGGTAACCATAGTCCATCAGACGCTTAGCCACATCCTCTGCCTCAATTCCTGCAGTATCCTGCCACACAGATAAACCAACATACCGGTGAGCAACCTCCTTCACAATCCCTCGGATCAAGGCAACATCGGATTGACGGAAAAGATCGTAGTATTTGTATGCGTCAATTACCTTAAATTTACGCAAGTCAATGATGAACTCATGAGCACACGTTCCGTTCACACCTCGGAAGAGTACAGGGTAATGATTCTGCACGCAAAACACAGGAACTTAGTCGCGCCAAAGAGGTAAGTAGACACTGTCACAAAAAACTACTCCATAACGACCTGCCGAGCATCACGTAAAGATGTACTTCGGCCGCCTACCTCCAAACGTTTGGCCATGTAGTTGGCGTTCAAGATTGCGAGTTTCGATGCATCTGTCAAACCCTTGTTGCCCATCATTGCGATGTAGCTGTAGGAAATTGGCAGAATCAACGCTGAGCCGTAAGGAGCTGCAGAGATTGGTCCCAAGGGATCAGTCTTCTCTGGTCTTGGGAATCCTCCAGTGCCCACCTGAAAATCAAGGCATTGCCAAAACGACTTGTTAGGCCCCGAACCACCTATGCGTACGGTTGTACTTGAGAAGGTACACGATCGGGATACTTCGGTCTTTTCGACAACACGTGCCACTGTAAGAACGGTGTAACACCCGCGCTCTTGATGGAACTCATTAGATCTACATACATACGTACCACTGGGTGCGATGGCAGGAACGGAGCCAGATGCTTCTTCACTCCGATGGGTCCCATACCAGGACCGCCTCCTCCATGAGGAATGCAGAAGGTCTTGTGAAGATTCAAGTGGCATACGTCTGCTCCAATGTGACCGGGACTGGTCAGTCCCACCTGATATACAGAGCAACTCAGCGTGAGAAAGTGATAAGAACTGGAGCTCGCCCATCCCTCCATTCAGCCAACTCTACCTACTTCTAACACACCGACCTCTCGTTCATACAGCCATGTCCCAAACACGTACAGCTGCGGATGCCATCAGCGCGAGGGACCGCGAGTCATACTCACCTGAGCGTTCATGTTGGCGCCGTCCATGTACACCTGCCCACCATATTGATGGATGATGTTGCAGATCTCGTCAATGCCCTCCTCGTACACACCATGAGTAGAAGGGTACGTCACCTGTTGGAAAGATTCAACACAACGGAACCTGGTGAGTCATATGCAAAACTGCTGCACATTGAGCCGACAAAACAACACCATGCGACCTTCGACATCCACGTCCCCGGCACCACCAATCCAACTAACTCAGCGGGCACTGACAGCATATCGGCTGCGTGACTCGCTGGACATTTCGGGAGCACATGGATCATAATCCATCAACCCTCAGGCTAGTGCAGCACACCCTCAGATCCTCGACCTAAAGACGCCGAATTCGAAGTAGACGTCAAGGAAGTGGGTACTTACCATTAGTGCGGACAAATTGTCCTTGTGCGTTTCAGCTGCCTTTCTCAACTCAGCGATGTCCACGTTCCCTTGCGCGTCGGTTCCAACGGTCACAATTTTCATTCCGCACATGGCTGCACTGGCAGGGTTCGTCCCGTGCGCTGAGACAGGAATGATGCAGACATTGCGATGCGCATCCCCTCGAGCCTGTATGCAGATGCACGCTTTAGCAGGCAGTTGGGCATCAAATGAACCATCATAATCTGACGCCCAAACACAAAAAATCATAATCATTCTGCAATCGCAGCACCCTCTGTCATACTGCGCAAGGGACGGGCATTACGAAATCTTACAAGATGGTAGGCCCGGATAACCATGAGCCCTGCATACTCGCCAGCTGCACCCGCATTGGGCTGCAAGGACATGGAGTCGAAGCCAGTGATCTCACACAAGAGGTCACCGAGCTCCTTGAACATCTCCTGTACAATTCACATTACGACATTGTGAGAACCCATAACGGGCAGTTCGAGCAACCGGGTAATCACATTGCTAAACCGAGCGACCAACGTCCCAGCAGCATAGCCCAATCTTGCCACAACTTGGTTCCAGACAGAGTGAGTCGAGACTCTCAGGCAGAAGTAGGCACGGAGACAGCCTCAAGTGAAGGGTGCCGAACAAGGTACCTGATACCCTTGGACCTGATCCTCGGGCGCAAACGGATGCAGATTCGCCAGTTCGGGCCAGGTCACCGGGATCATTTCGGTGGTGGCATTCAACTTCATCGTGCAGGAGCCCAAGGGGATCATACTATGAACCAACGACAGATCCTTTGCCTGCAGCCTGTGAAGGTATCGGAGCAGCTCATGCTCCGAGTGGTACTGGTTGAAGACTGGATGAGAAAGATACGGAGAGGTTCGCTCCAAGCTGGGGGGAAGATGACTCTCCACTCCAGCGGCGATTTGCTCAGCAGTGAAGTCAACCTGAATTTGGCAGGTGCCATCCATTAGATGACGAAGATATTCATCACGGAACCCCGACAGGAGCAAGAAACAGAATGATAAAAGGCATCCTTGTCCACAGACAATCCAGCCAGCCGGCACCACACAAAGAGGGGTAGGACAGCAATACACTACTCACGTTCTTGCCACCGGCGAACACCTTGAACAAAGTGTCAACGTCCCCGATTGTAGTGGTCTCATCGAACGACAGCGTCACCTGCGCATCCATGCCCACAAGTCAGCTGGTCAGGATATGAAGCACGCCCTCCTGAGGCATGCCCCAGACCACAGGACATCCGCGCTTGCAAACAAGTCCACTAGTGTGAGTGCGCCTGCCAAGGGACTGAGGCTAGGAGCAACCCGAGCTGCAGAACCGAAATTAAGCGCCGCCGCAGACCGCGGGGCCCTCTGTCCTGGACGTAACCCCAAATGATCTACGAAAGTCCACGGGACAACCAAACGAACAAACAGCTACTACAGTGTACGATTTAGTACTCACCGACTTCGAGTCGTACACCCTCAAGTTCACACCGTGCGCTGCCGCATCCTTGGTAACCTTCTCGGCTTGTCCTTCACCCACAATGACCTTCACTGTGTCAAAGAACGGGGCAGATCCGGTCTCCAACCCCAGTTTCCTCACTCCTGCACTGAAGACTCCGGCCAACCCATGCACTCTGTTAGCGATGGTCCTCAAACCCTCCGGCCCGTGGTAGACTGCGTACATCGCGGCCATGTTCGCCAGCAAAGCCTGCCAAAATGCCCCACGCCACATGTTACTTGTTGCCGGCCACGAAAAGCGAGCCAACTCATGACGGCCGCGCCGCAGGCACGAGAGTAGCGCCCAACCATCGCCCTTCTCCAACAAAGCAAAACGAAATGCAACGCAAAGCAACACAGCGCAAAGGTAGGCGTCCTGAGAAGCCCAAACCGACCGACTAGCCTCGCGACTCCCCTGACACAGTGCTCTGAAGATTACCTGCGCGGTACAAATATTGCTGGTCGCCTTGTCACGACGAATGTGCTGCTCGCGAGTCTGCATGGCCATCCGCAGGCATGGCTTTCCAGTGGAATCGATACTCATGCCAATGATACGTCCAGGCATGAGGCGCTTGTACTCCTGCGACGTGGCGAGGAACGCAGCGTGTGGCCCTCCATAGCCCATGGGAACTCCAAACCTTTGGGCAGACCCCACAACCATGTCGGCTCCCAGCTCCCCGGGTGGCGTCAGCACCGTGAGCGACAACAGATCGGTTGCCATCACAACCTTCACCCCATGCGCGTGGGCGTTCTTGATGAAGTCTGTGTAATCGTGCACGGCACCATCGGTGGCTGGGTACTGCACCAGCACGCCGCTGACATCCTTGCTGCTGTAGTCGAATTTCTTGTGATCGGCCACTACCACATTCAAGCCAAGTCCATCAGCGCGCGTCCTGCACACCTCGATCGTCTGCGGGTGGCAATTGTCGGCGACAATGAACGTTTTCTTCCGGCCACGGGCAATGTTGCTACACATCGTCATGGCCTCGGCGGCGGCAGTCCCTTCATCCAGCAGGGAAGCATTCGACATGGGCATGCCCGTGAGGTCAGTGATCATGGTTTGAAAATTGAGAAGCGACTCCAGCCTGCCTTGGGCAATTTCGGCCTGGTAAGGCGTGTACTGGGTGTACCACCCGGGGTTCTCCAGAATGTTGCGAAGAATCACAGTGGGAACATGCGTGTCATAGTACCCCATCCCAATGTAAGACTTCATCACCTTGTTCTTGGACGCCAGCGCCTTGAAATGTGACAGCATCTGGCTCTCCGTCAGCCCCTCGGCGTACTTGCTCAGATTCAAGTCCGGCCTGCGAATGGACTTGGGCACAGTGGCGTCAATCAGCGCATCCATGTTGTCGAATCCGCAAGCCTCCGCCATCACTCTCTGCTCCTCCAGAGTGGGGCTGTTATGCCGCCGTTGGAACGAATCGCTCGGCTTCAACGCTTCGATGGAGATGGCGCGCGCCGCGAGCGGCTGGAGCCCTCCCACCGCATTGCCGCGCAATTCCCGCAGCGACGGGGAGGCGCCGAATCCCCGACGCACGCCGGTCGCGACAGGACCTCGCAATGCGGAGCGGGAGGGCAGCGAGCCGGGACTCGGAGCCGCAGCTGCGCGGCGCACAGCAAGCTGCACCAAACGCTTCACCACCTGCTGCTTCGCGCGGTCCATCGCAAGCGAGCGAGTGAGCGCACCCCTCCCTCAGTCCACAACAGGCAGGCAGGCAATCCTCCGCCGAAAGAGACGACGGAAACACTGCACACCAAACGACAACGGGTCGGTCCACGATGGAGAACACCACAGGGGCGAGTTACAAACGCCAAAAATTGGATCAAACGAGGGAAAAAAAAGGAGAAGAAGAATCAACACAAGCTCCGAACGCTGAAGAATGCAGGGGTAGGAAATCAATGCAGCAAAAGCAAAAGCAAATGGGCGGGCGCGCGGAGGGGAGTGGCCTCACCGATAGCTCGCGGAGACAAGAGAGAGGGAGAGAGGGAGAGAACCGCTGGAGCAGAGGCAAGCCAAGGCAAGCCAGCCAGGGGTGGGGGATGAGGCGAAGGAGTGATGCGGGGGACGAGCTTTTCAATTCCGATCTCAGGCAAGCAGCCTGGGAGGCTGAGGCTCACAGACCAGAGGATGGGACGACGTACCAGATGATGAACCGGGGACGAGCCACGGCAGTCCAGCAGGCTTTACCGTTCCCACTGGCCTACCCGCTCGCTCCAAGTTAGCGTAGCAGGACGCTGCCCTGCCTCACAATGCGAGCGGCCCTTGTTGTTCGATCTTTGGCGGTGTAATTGCCTGTGTTGGGGCCAAATCGGGAATATGGTCTTGGTGAAGAGAATGGAGCCTCGCAAGTCGGTCCGTCGTTTCCAGTGTATTCCATGTAAGGTGCGCTTTACACTATTGACCAAGAGCCATGATCAAGATAATTAATCCATTTTCGTGGTCATTGTTCTTTGGCAAGATTGTGACCATGAAAAGTCCAAAATTGTATTTTAATGATTTGGTCATTGTTACTCTAACCTGGATATAGAAGGGGACAAGTATAAGCTCACTTTTCTCATATGATTCTTCATCCTTCTCACTTTTACCATTCCTTTCTTCCTCCTCACCTTTAAATAATTGAACATTAGCCGATTAATGATTTTTGAGCCCCATGGTCTTCTAGATTATATTTGAATCATGTGTTTTGCTTGCACTCTTATATAATCATGGAGACCATGAAAACATCATCCACTTTGCACATTTTTAAATACTATGGGGACCTCAAGGTTAGTGGTCATTCTCCTTTTTTTTAAAGGTAATGCCAAGCCAAATAGACTAAGAGCACTTTACTCTCTTGTCATAGATTTTACTACATAGTGATGACTCTTGGTCCATAGTATAAAGCTGCCCTAAACTAGAGTATTTCGCGGCTTAAACCACAATCAGCAAATAATGGATGACCAAAGGAAAAGTAATCATCATGTTCAAAATATTCAGTTATCTAAGTTTCTTTGTGTAACATAGCACTATGGATTTACTTACAAATTCACTTATTTTCTAGCATTGGTTTACGTTTTTGCAAATGTTGGAAAACCGATGCATTTTCTTCAAACCGTAACGGATTCAAGGCATGTTGTGGTAGGTGTGACAAAGAGTAGAGTTAGAAAATGGTTCTGAAGTCTCTCTTGTAGTCTTAACTCAACGACTAAACGTCGTTGATGTTAAAACGAGATTATAGATGACAAGCTAAAAATTTGAAGAGCCGTAACTTCTTCCTCCAAACTCCGTTTCTGTCAAATTTTCTTGGGTTGGGTCCCAAATGAAGTCTAGTTTGTGTGATAGAAACTTAAGAATCATACACTAAAGTAGGAATTAACAACATGCATTTTGATGAAGGTAGCTTTTATTTTTGGGTTTTCAAACATGGAACACGTTCTACAATTCCAAGCCAATTATGTTAAATCAAAAATATTATTTCGTAATTTTAAGTTTGTATGTAAGTCTAATCTTAAGATTGTTAACGGAGAATTCATAGCATATTTGCTAGGCTATTTTTAGTCTAATATATACCCGGCAAGTATAGACCCGGTAGTCGATACCAAGTAGGGTGAGCAGGTTGGTTATCTATTTAGAGTTCTAGACTCATTTTAGACACCCCACGTTTCGCTGACTAGGCACCCAAGTCAGCTGACTTATTTTGATGAGCTCGATTTAATAGTCAGTCAGACCTAGTCAACTAGTCGACTATATGTATCACTCTCCACTATCTAGAGTTGTTGCTAGTCAATCTACTCCTTTTTGTTGGTAACTTTAGAGTCTTGTAGGGTCTTCTACTCTATTCTTTTCATGTGTATGTTTGAATAGGTTAGCCAACCTCTTTCTGTAAGACCTCTTTCTGTAAGGTCTTTGATAAGTTTCTTAGAATCTTTTCTTTTCTCTTCCTATTGTGTTTGAAAAATCCGACGTGAAGTTGTCTCAAAACTCTAGTCACTCATTGGCCAATAGAGAAAACCTATCTCTCTTCTTGTTAGTTGCAGTTATTATAACCCGGCGTGATTGCGACTAGTGAGAAAACTAAATTAAACACATTAGGGTGAGTTTCTAGAAAAGCCCTCATAACAAAGATGAGTTTCTAATTGGAAGATTTTTGATCCAAATACTCTTGATATTTGATTAGCAATGATGATTACACAATGAAAACTAGATAACAGTAAGCGAGCAACATCTCCTTCATCCATTGTTGGATTTCAACTTTATATTTTAGAATGAATTCCAAAGAGAGTATAGTTTTAGTGGTAACTTGAGCCATTCTAAGGTGTTTTGAAGATAAAGCAAGGATTCGGGTGCAAAAGGTGTATTTTTGGGCTATTTTTCCTTTGTAGATTTTTTGCGGATTTTACCAATGCAGGGTTAATATTTGAGTCCAGAAATTTTTGAGGATTTTTTCCTTAAACAAGGGTGTTTTTGGGATGAATGTGAACAACTTTCTAGTTGAAGATTTTTCCAATGTGGAAGCTTTGTTGGTCAAATATCCTATTTGAAGTCAAAATGATGAAACTTACTAGTTTGTTCTTAGTACTAATACATTACGATCTTGCAATCAACCATGCTCTATGACTCAAATTTTGGTGAACATAACCTACAGTAAGTCTTCTAAACATTTGTACAGTTAGGATCTAAGGGTTGCTTTACACTATCAATCATGAAGATTGACCATGGCCCTCTAAAATCTGTGATTGGAGAGTGAAGTGCTCTTGGTCCCATCTGGCTTTACACTACATGGGAAAAAGAAGAATGTCCACTAATTTTGAAGTCCCCAAAGTACGCTACATTCTGTATAGTGGATAATGTTTTCATGGTCTCCTTGATTATAGTTGAGTCAAAGGAGATACTTTGACTCAACCACAGTCAAGTAGACCATGAGGATCAAAATTCATTGATTGGCTAGTCTTCAACCATTTACAAAGAGAGGAGGAAAAAGGGGAGGGTAAGAGAGGGAATGATGAGGAGCTCAAACTTCTCCCCCTCCAAATCCACTTTAGACTACAAGAGTGACCAAGCCACTCAAAAATCCATTTTTGACTTATCATGGTCATGATTCTTGGCCGAGAGCTATGATCATGAAAATGATTTTGATTTTCTTGGTCATGGCTCTTGATCCATAGTGTAAAGGGACCCTTAACTTGAGTTAGGTCAACTCCTCCAAAATGAATAAATAGATAAATTTGAGACAAGTCTTTACAACTCGTCCACCATGACTTAAATAGTTGAAAGGTATCTTTTATTACTAGTTTGTGACTAATTGAATCATTGGGACTAACGAGTAGTATTAATTCATTTATTTGTAGTATGTGACAAAATGAACATACTAGATTTATTTCCGTAATAACATATTTTTTTTGACACCATGATTATATCCATTATCTTGTACAACTTATTTGAACACATTTCCTACAATAGTCTAATTGTAAAATTAGTGAATGATTCCAACATCTTTCTAGTTGAAAAAATTTTGATTTAAAAAATTTTGATATTGGCTTTGCATTATGTTTCAACACTTTAATAATAAGAAAAAAGTCATTGTTTTGTAAATGTATTTCTATTTCATCCACCTTTGGATTCTAACTTTGTTTCTTGGATTGAAATCCAAATAAAGTCTAATTCATAAGTAGATTCCTCAGCCCCTAAAGGCCCAAGCAACCCAAAATGGGCTTTTGTTGTTTCAAGCAACCTAGATGAAGGAGCTAAAATCAAATCTTTTGCCTAAGATTCTTACTAGATGTTTGCTATACAACAAGGTGTGTGTGTGTGAGAATTTTCAAAGTCAACTTCCAAACTAAGAATTTTTTGATGCAAAATTTAGTTTTTGAGTCTAAAAGGGCAATTTTGGCACCTTCAAGTTTAGTCTTTTCATGAAATTTTGTTTGGAAAATATGTTTATGATGATATGCTACTCAAATTTTAAAAATCCATCTTGAAGTTGTTACCAATTTTACAAGGGCAGCCTTCAAAATTTACAAGTGCTAGCTTCGAAGGTTGCAAAATAACTTGACACATCAACTATGAACGTTATTATTTCGCAAACAGTAAAGATCCAACACTTGAAATTTGACATGGTTTTAGTGCAAGTAGTCATTTTGAAGATCTTTCGCTTGAAAACACCAAAAAATTACAAAATATTGAACAATACCTCAACTTGCACAAAGTGCTCAAAAATTGCACTTTTTGGTTTTGAAAGCTAAAAAAACACACTTGGGGTTTTAGGGGTTAACTGAATCCAAGGTGTAAGAGCATGCCCAGCCCGGCTCGCCAGGCCGGGCCAGCACGCTGCGTTGAAAATTCCCAGGGGAAGCTCGGCCAGGGCTTGAAGCCCCAGCCGAGGCCGGAAGAGAGGCCGGAAAGCAAGCCACCCAAGTTTGCTCACCAATCAAATCTTTGAGAAGCTGAGTATTAATAGAATCCATTTTCTGCCAATGAATTCAATTCCACGTGGCACTCTCTCATTGGTTGAAGGGGACTCTAAACTTTGAGTGCAGGCACGGGATAACTTGGGATTTTGGAGTGCTAGAATCATGGGTACTCCAACCCTCTTGGCCGGGTTAGAGGGTTGAGGTGTGGGCTGGGGCCCCCACTCCCCAAATTCGCCTCCACAGGCCGGCCCAGCGTATTGGGCTGGGCATGCTCTAAAGAAAATAAGGCATGGATCTGAGTCCGGACAATCGTTCATTTGTAGATTTTTTGATAGTTCTCACCATTGCAAGGTTTGTTATAAGAGGCAATAAATACTTTTTGGTATATTTTTTTTTTCAAGATTGTTTTTGAGATAAAGGTGAACAGTCTCTAAACTTGTGAAATTTTCATTGCAATACTTTTATTTGTAGAACGTTCACTTTAAAGTGAAAAGGATGAAATTAATTAAATTATGTAGTCTATTATAAGTACTAACTAGTTATAATCACACAATCTATGAGGCTTCATAACTCAAACTTTGATTCACATAACTTACAATGAGTCTACTACAAGATTACGATTGATATCTAAAGACTTACCTTGACCTTCACCTATGATATTTTTCCCGAATATATGTTTTGTCTATTAAATAAGGTTGGGACATGTAGGGGTTGAGACTAGCTTGCTGATTGGAGAAATTTGAGTGTTGAATTGATAAAAAAGCACTACATATTAAGGAAGCTTTCGAGGCTTGAGGACAAAAATCTTTGCATTGACCATGGTTGACATAGGAAGATGTTTTACCTCAAGGCCCAATTTGAGTGCCTTGTGGTACTAAACTTTATTTTGCCACCAATCAGTAAGTGATTAGTTTAGGATGAGCATTAGGCGCAATTATGAAAGTCACCAATAAGAACATGAGAAGTATACAATTCCAATATGTCAACATTTACCATTTATAGAAATGCCAAAACCTCTGTCTCACACTTACATCTTAAGTCATCGAATTATCAACTTCAAAATAGGCCTTGAATTTTAATGTAAGTTTCTTTGAGAGTGTATATGAAGTGGCTTGCAGATTAATTTTTTTGATGAATGAAAGGGGGAAGGGTAGTAAAGAACCAATGCAGAAAGTTTTGTACATTGTACAAAGGTTTGTATGGGAATCGAGCTAATAAGTATTATGGTAAAGACATCTAAAACTAGAGCAACCTTGCATGCAAGACCAATTGTATCTATATTTAGCAAGAGAATAAGATTGAAATTATAAGCTTTTACAAAATTTGGTCAAATCCACATGCATGTTGTATTTAAATGTTATTATCTCTATTCTCCAAAGTCTTTTTGGTATGTCGGCATGAAGGTATTGAGTTTATCAAAGCTTGGCATACATGAAGGTATTGAGTTTATCAAAGCTTGGCATACGCTTCCTATATCAAATAACAAGTTATAGTATCAACCTTTATTAACCCTTAAACGCCCAAGAGAGCCCAAGGGGCTCTTTTTCAACAGAATCTGCTCTGTAGCTCTCACTGTAATGAACTTTTCACTAAAATTTTGATGTCAAACTGCTCACCTCCTTGTGATGTATTCAAAAAGTGAAATTTTATTGTTTTAATCACAATTTGTATGAGTGATTTTGTGCTTTGAAAGGATTGTGGTAGGTAGGTTGGGGTTGTACATAACCTTGTAGGAGGTTGCAATCTCATCATTGATTGGTTCACTCATGGTTCCCAAGTTCAAAAAGTGCACTATTCATGATGCCCAAGTCCAAAAGATGTTGTGATTCAATTTTGGGCTGCCCATTTCAGACCCCATGGGCGTTTAAGGCTTAAGAAGAATCACATAAGTGGTCTATGAAAAATCATGGTTGCCCTGAAGTATTTACTATAAAAAATTTGATTTACAATTAGTTATAATTTACAGTTCTCAAAATCTTGAAACAAAATACAAAAACCTAAAGTAGATTCTCTCTACAATTTTCTCATCTCAAAATATATACAAATATTTTTTTACCAACTCAAAAGTACCTAGCTAGGATACCCCCTTAATTGATCACTTTCACTAATGACTATCTTAAATCCTAAACAACCCAGCCTATTTTAAGCCAAAAAACTCATTTTCAAAAAAGTGTCATAAATCAAAATCAACATAAGCTATTTAGATCTCAACCGTACAAACTTGTAATAGACTTGTTACAAGTCATGTAGATCAAAATTTGAGACATGAGGCCTAATAGATTGCGAGATTGTAATGTAATAGTATACAAAACATGCTACAAAATTTCATCGGTTTCACTTTAGAGTGGAAATTCTACCCTACAATGAAAAAGTTTCCAAGATAGAAAGATAGAAACTCCGGTCCTTTCTAAGGGGCCGGCGTGAATGAAGTGTCCGTTCGTAATGCTAATATCGTGATGGCTACCGGACAAGGGGGAATTAGAACAATACTACTTCCCCCTCTCGAGGGTGGACACTATAACTACGCTAGTTTCTAGCCTAGTTACTAGTGCCTTGAAGATACTTGACATAGTATCCTCCCAAAGGGCTTTGAGGTACCCATACAACAAGGTCCAAGGACCTCCCACAATAGTTGGGTGGACTATAGTGGTGAGCACCACACCGGCATGGGGGATAGAACCCACGACCTCCTCATTGGGGGCCTAAGCCCTAACCACCAAGCCAAGGCTTGTGGTGCCTAAAAAAAGTTTCCAACTATAAAGTTTTTTAACTTTATCTCAATGTTACCGTTGTATCCCAAAAAATCATCAAAAATTACATATTGGTCAAATTACAACCCTGCAATGGTAAAAACTCCCAATGGGAAACAAGTCTATAAGTAGATCCTTTCCACTCAAATCTATGCCTTCTCTACAAAACATCTTCAATTTGGTCAAGATCTCTACTATACTTTAACTGAGATCTCCGCTAAGACTATACTGAAATTAAAATCCATCCCAAGAAATAAAGTCAAAATCTAATACCGCATGTGCCTCTCAAATTCGGCATATATAATATTCGAATGTACTTGTGCCTATACGGGTAGCAATGACGTTGCCAGCAGTGAGACATATCCAGAGTTGCAAACCTTCCATAGTCAACGAACCCTCAACGAATGAACCCACAGCTTAGCTACAGAGAAGAATTCATGAAAAGGAAAGTAAACTCCAACAGAGCTGCCAGTTTGCACCAACCAAGCAGAATTTTTATTCGAAGAAGGGAGAATGCATCCCACTCTTGTCCCCAAATACTACAATACATCAAGGAGGGGATGCTTGCCACAGTAACGTCACGTGGAGCTCCACCTCCAGCACCACGTTAAACTGTCTACATCTGTGTGCATACCCCCAGAACAGAGTGAGTTCTACCTTTAGAAACAGCGACCATGCGTTCCTATGGAAGTGGGTAGGTTTACAATCAACACTTCTTCAGTGGGTGCTAGCTTCTACATTATACGTCATTGTTATTATGCAACCACCGAGGTTGGTCAGATGTTTGCTCTTGTGCCGAGGCGCGACGCTAGCTTCTGTCCCAGTGTCTTGTCACACTGCAACAAGCAGCACACATCATCCAACTCGTAAGTAAACTTCGCCATGGGTATGCCATAGATTTGTGAGATATATATTCTTTATCCATCAGTGAAGAAAAAGCACTGAGGTGGCCTAGGTCATTCAAAGCGAATCGAAGAGAAGACTATCACGAGGATTGTAGTCCAGAATGATGATTTGGTACCTGTGACATGTAGGAGAGCCAAATGCTCCGGATTTCGTGTGTTAGCCGTGGATCTCCCAGTGCTTTAGCCATTCTGGCGATGAATCTCTCCTGCCTGTTGCATCATTTCCAATTGTACAGTTCTAAACTTGAGCGAAGGAGGAGTGATATATACAAGCAATACCTCTATGCCAGGTTATCCACTATACATGTACTTTACGACCTCTTCGACTACATCGATTTTCCTCTGATGGCATGTGGTAAACAAGTATGCAATTAGAATTGAGTACGTCGATCAATATATCCATTCAATATGTTACAAGTATGGACTTCGGTAAATTAGTGTCCCACGCACTAGTAGGTTACGTAATGTGTCTGAAAAGGGTTGTTGGCTCACCTGGCCTGGTCCCAAGTGCGGTAACGTTCGCCGGGCTGAATGAAGTTGTTCTCCTTTGGAATCACAGTCTGTCATCACCCAAAAAGTATACTTCTGCCCTTAGAGCTTCATGATTTTTGTTTACATAGAATAACAAGATTAGCACAGTGCTTATGGGGCTGACGTTCTACTAAATATATTACAGACGTGCTATTAGAAAGGCTGAAATGAAGGACGACGAAATCCAAGTAGATGACACCCAGAACAATTGAACTGGATCATGGGGATGACGTACCTGACTTACCTAGATGGCTAAAAATATTTCATTCCGTTGCGGCCTGAATATTTACGTTTATGTTTTGATGAACAAATGGAGGTCGACAAGGACTGCGCCCCGGCTGTTCAACAATTTTCCGAGGATTCTTCATTGACAGAAATTCAAGACATCATTATGTATGATAATGTCATGGTCTTGAAGATCAATTGTGCCCAGCCGGGTGCGCAGGCCCCGGTGACCTTCATTGGTTCGATCATCATGAAGAGCACATGCTCGATTTCTCGCAGGTCCTGCAATAAGAGTTTGGCTACAGGCTCTATCTATCTATCTATCTACGGATTCTGTACGAAGTGCCTTGCAGGCTGCTGTGCACCTCTGGCGAACAGCATACCATTCATCCGAGGTTTATTTGACATCACAAGATCCAGGGATATGGAGAATGTGGCCAATGAGCAATGACTATGAACTCAACGATGGGGTTCCATCCTTTTCCATAGCCATTGGAAAAGGATGGAAGTTGGAATGAAAGGGGAACTTGAAGAAGTGAAAGCTATTACCTTCTCTCGAATGCCACTGACGTGTGCCTTGGAAATGGGGAAACGCTCTGCCAGACGAAGGGAGTCAAAGCGTGATGGCCAATAGTTCACCTATCATGAAGCACACAAGCAGTGAACGATGAGTGACAGACAGCGAAGAGAAGTTTCATATGAAAGCGAGCACATTCATCACCAAAGAGAGAGCCTGGAAGCGTAACGTAGGGACAGACTGATGCACGCAGGTCACCTCTTCATCCCGGTGAGTGAAATTCATGAAGCCTTCGTGGTGGTTGTTGTGATGCGCGCACTTGGGGGCGTTGGCTGGTAAAAGCAGGTAGTTTGGCCCCAGGCGATGGCGTTGAGTATCGCCGTATGCGAAAATGCGACACTGCAGCATCTTGTCGTTGCTGTAGTAGATACCGGGCGGCACAATTCCAGGCGAGAATGCCAACTGCTCGTTCTCGTTGAAGAAGTTGTCCAGATTCTTGTTCAACACCATTCGTCCCACAGGCTGCACCCCACAACACACTGTTAATGTTATTTTTACTGACACGCTATTAGTCCTGGCATGTATACACACACGTACGCAATGGTAACATTCACACGGAACCTAGAAAAGCGGTGCAGCAGGCCTTTCGAATACTTGTTGAATAAGTTGGATCATCAAAGAAAAAGAAAAAAGAAAGAAAAAGAATATAGAATATATAGACTGCATGCACAGTACTCTCGACATACATCCATTAATCGGTAGTAGCGTACCTGCAGGGGGAACAACTCCTCGGGCCAGATCTTGGTGGTGTCCATGGGGTCGAAGTCGTACTTATCTTCGTCATTGGGGTTCATGGTCTGGATATACAGTCTCCATTCGGGGAAGCTGCCAGAAGCGATGGTATCATACAGATCCTTGGTGGCATGGCTGTGGTTTTGGGCCACCACCTTGGCAGCCTCCTCCTCCAGTAGGAATTTCAATCCGCAAGTTGGCCTCCAGTGCCACTTGATGAGCGTCTCTTTGCCCTCCTTGTTGATCAACTAGAGTGGCCGGCAATAGACAACGCACGCATCGACAGTAATTAGGACGTAAAATCGCAACAGCTACCAGGTGTGGATCGATGTATGTAACGAACACCTTCAGATTATGATGCAGGGAAAAACAATCACGAGATATGCAAGCGGTTATGACCAAATTGTTATGGATCGTGGCCGCATGGGGATGAAGATCTTCACGTGGCATGGCGATCAAGTGAGTGCGTACGTACCTTAAAGGTATGCACAGCGTATCCGTCCATGTGGCGGTAGTCGGTGGGGACGCCCCAGTCGTCCAGCCACCAGAAGAACATGTGCGTACTTTCGGGGATGTACGACAAGTAGTCCATGATGCGCCACCATTCTTGCACATTCGACTTGGGGTTGGGTTTCATGGCGTGAATTACATCTGGAAACTGCTCCACCATACCATCAACAGACAGTTAGAAGGGCCTCCAACATGTATAGTTGATTGTTACGCTCTTGCTGAACACCTGATTCTGCTTCAATGCTGTAGCGTACAATTCCCCCAGCCTGATTTCACTACTTATTGCAGAGCTTGTACCTGCATGGCGTCGCGCACGAAAAAGACCGGCATGTTGTTGCCCACCATGTCAAAGTTTCCTTCGCGAGTGTAAAACTTGACGGCAAATCCGCGAGGGTCCGGCAGCGTCTCGGGGCTGCCCTTCTCGTGGATGACTGTGGAGAATCGCGCAATGAGGGGCGTCTGCAACAACGAGCCTCGCGCGTGTTATTGTGGACGTGAAACAGGGGACTCGACCAGGACTGTCAGCAGACTCGCTGCTGCGATGCGTACCTAGCTGACTGATTTCGAGGTGCAGCGTTTAACGCGCGCTAAGAGTGTAAATTCTTTTGATTATTTTCTTCTGAAGTCTTTATCGTACCTGGACACCGACTCCTCGAAGAAAGTCCGCGCATGTGAGGTGGGTAATGTCATGGGTGACCTCAAAGTAGCCTTTAGCTCCTGCTCCCCGAGCATGCACAATGCGCTCCGGAATGCGCTCGCGGTGAAAATTGGCGATCTTCTCCACCAAGTGGTAGTCCTCCAGGAGCACAGGTCCTGGCCATCATAGTATCAAGCATCCTGGGTTAGTCACCACGGGTCTGCCGTACGTACCTCTGTTCAATTGAGCACTGCATTGCGCTTGGATCGAAGCCAGCGGTCACAACAAGCTAAGATGTTGCCATGCAATTTGCAATTCTGTTCATGGTGAGAAATGGGGATAATAATCTTTCAGCTGCGAAGTTTCTTCGATCGTGTCTGCCAGTAGTAAGTCATCATCGATCATTTACTGCACACTCTGCACACTAGTTTCTAAAGACGAGCTTGTCGACCGCTGCCCGACTACTTCTTCAGAAGAATGTACGTCAGCATTAAGGATGCAGAAGTCAGATTTAGCTCCTGGGATCATGGCATACCTCGGCTCCCGATGGTCATCGACGACGTGTTGTTGTAAACGGGCCCGCCCTGATTGTTGGTCATGTAAGGCGTGTTGAACGCACTCGACGGTCGATACTGCAGAAAATGATCATCCTGGTCACTTCAACATTCAGCAGCAGCATACAATTTGACAGAAAAGACTTGATATGCATATATGCAGGTACTTGTGGAGAGAAGTGGAAAATGCGAAGGCCAACTCGCACATGCATTCATGTTGTACGGACGCGCTCCTCCAGGAACTCTAACTACAGTGGATCCACAATACTTAATTGGATCCACTGGGATCGGACGGCGTGGACACATGTGATACATCTCTAAGCATGGAGCACAGGAGGACGAGACGTGTCTAGACGTGAAACAATGCGAGCAAAGGATAACAATGAAACATGAGCGGAAAGACACCCGGGTGCAGGCAAGAGACAGTAAAACAAGCAAGATAGCTGAGGATCGAGAGCAGCGGCCATGAGCCGGGGCTTCTCCTGCAGAACGAACATACAGATCGGAGAGAGCGCAGAAAGAGAGAGAGAGAGAGACGAAGGCGGCGACCGTCGGACGGGGAGCTCACCCGGTAGGGATCCATGGTGGAGGAATTAGGTGGAGATCAGCGTGGGAGGGGGAAGCCGTGCTGGTGAGGCTGTGAGTACTCATGCCCGGCACAAGCCATGCTATATAGGAGCCTCGGCCCGGCAGATGGGAGGGTGAGCGCGGCCGGGCGCGGCCCGGCCCCTGGTGTATGGGACTGCAAGTGTGGCAGGCATGACGATATTTGCTCTGGCAAGCAGGCAGGGAAGGCCCCCCCTGTACATGTACTAACTGAAGTTACTGTGGCTGAATCATCCAAGTGATCTATCCTTACCTCACTGGTGGGGTAACTCGAGTTTCAACTCAGCAGATGATAAAGTTCTCGGTTGGATCAATGATCCGCTCCAGGCCCCTCGATTTAAAGGTGTTGTCCTGCACTGTCCGCTTACGTCAGGCATGATGCTTACCCACAATGCATGCTCTGACATCTCTATGATCCCCTCATCAATATTTATCCCCCACACGTAAGTGCTCAATATCCCAGACACCCAGACTTTATGTTCATTCTGTGTGCTCTCATCGGACTGATCGGAGTATGCTTTGAAGTTGCTGAGTTCCTGGCTCCCTGCCTTTCCTGGAATATTCCTTTTCGGTCTCCGCCTCTGCTATCTCTCTCTCTCTCTCTCTTTGCCTCACTCTCCTCGCTTCATCACATGCGTACCCTCCACTGTCTTCTTCGGCATCATGTTATGTTAGTATCAATTAATGGAAATCATTACACTTTGAACCGAAACAAGTTCGTTGCTCGGCGGATGAACTATTGTCGGTATCATGCTTTCACGTCGGTCTCTATTGTATTTCTCATCCAAGTTGTGATGATGAAATCCATTGTCATATTGTTTTTACGGTACTTGATACAGGTATACCCAATTGACTCCTAGCCGACTAAATAATGCTCTCTTTTAATTTTTTTTACACATTTCAGATGTCGACTCAACACTCCTAGTTTTACATTCTTACATTTCACATTTCATTATATGTTGTTTTTCAAGTATACCCATCATTCTTTCTGAGCATACATTTTTCTCAAAATTTGGCATAAAAATTTGGGTCCAACTTGCAACTTGCAACGTATTGGTACATACACTTGTGTACGATTTTGTACCAAGCGTATCTATGTATTTGTCAATGAATTTTTAAACGGGGATGTATATAATATTGTAATTTTACAGTAATCTCTTGAAAGATATCTATATTTCTTGAAATGTTTGACATTTATGATAATTTGATGAACAAAGTGTTGTACAAATTGTATACCAACAACCAAAGTAAGTAATATTATTCATAGTACATAACATAACATTACCAACACTAAGTGTTGCTTACACTATGGACCAAGAGCTATGACCAAGGAATTCTAAAATCCGTGATTGGAGAGTAAAATGCTCATGGTCCCATTTGGCTTCACACTACCTTGAAAAAAGGAGAATGACCACTAACTTTAAGGTCCCTAAAGTATGCTAGATTTTTACTAGTGGATAATGTTTTCATGGTCTTCTTGATTGTTGTTGAGTTGAAGAAAATGCAAGACCAGAACATATTAGTGCTAAAAGACATCACAAAATGTTGGAATTTTACTTTGAAGTGAAAATGCTACCTATAAACTAATTACACTGAAAAAACCACCAACTACAAAGATGTATACCGTCGACTAGTACGTCCCCCGGCGGTACCACGCTTCTATAAATAATTTTCAATGTTTTTTAGGCCATAAATTCTTCAGAACCCAATATTTTGAGCTCTGTCACTCATTTTGCAATTCCATTGTTTTCAACAACTCTATAGAGAAAACCCGCTTCCAACAACACCTCATGCGCCCCCATCCAATCGGCAGTGCCCAAGATGATAATGTCATGTTCAAAACAAACTACCTGCCTTAAATAATACTAATTCTCTCCCATAATGTCAGATCGATAGTTTTTCTACCCTTAACCTTTGAAGGTAGATTTGAGAGAACCTATGCATTTGACGTTATGCAGCATAGGGAGTAGATGACGCCCTTGAATTCAAAATATCCATGAGAAAAAGTTCTTTGTGCAAACAATGGTCTCACAATGTTACAATAGTGAAAATTGCCAAAGATTTGATGAACGTAAAATAGTCCAAAAATCAACCCATTGCACTCAAATCTATGCCTTATCTTTGATACATCCTTGATTCTTCAAGGTTTCTACCTCTGAAACTAGACTCTAACTAGAATTTATCCCAAAAAATAAAGTCAGATTTCCAACGGTGAATGAAGGAGATATAGCTCTTCAACTATTATTCATTAACTTACATTTATCATTTTAGAAACATCATTGCAAATCCAATACCAAAGGTATTTGGATCAAAATTAATCCAACTAGGAAGTTGTTAGCCTTCATCTTTGAATCATGATTCTATCCAAAAAATAATCCTAAGAACATTATTTGATTTCCCATAATTGCCCCATGTTTGAAAACCCAAAAACAAGAGGTGCCTTCATTGAAATGCATTCCATTGATTCATACTTCATTGTTCGAGTTTAAACTTATATGACACAAACTAGACTTGATTTGGCACCTCACCCAAGTGATTATATCCAAAACAGACTCCGAATGTAGAAGTTATAGCTTTCAAAGTTTTTGCCCTTCATCCAAAATGTTGTTTTTCAACATCCGGCAAGTCTAGCGGCTGAATACTTTGACCATGCCCTCTCTCTTTTTGCTATATTTGGAATTAGGGCATTTTTGCAATTTATGGTGATTTGGGGGTCGTAATTAGTTGAAAATTCACTAATTTGGGATCTGTTGGTCCAATTCGCGATCCAATTGTTGCCCCCACCTCTATAGTATAACCCGCTTCCTTTGACACCTCATGCGCCCCGATCCAACTAGCGGTTCCCAAGATCATAATTTCACACACTCACTCACTCTCAAGACAAAGTAGCTACCTAATGTGATAGAATCAAGGAGAGCATGAGGCTCAAAAATCAATGATCGGCTAGTGTTCAATTATTTTAAGAGAAAGAGGAGGGTAAAAGAAAGAATGATGAGGATTTATATTAGAAAATTGAGCTGAAACTTGTCTAAGCCTAAATCCACTTTATACTACAAAGAGTGACCAAGCCACTTGAAATTGTATTTTCAATCTTGCAAGATCACGGCTATTGACCAGGAGCCATGACCATGAGAATGGTTTTAATTTTCTTGGTCATGGCTCTTTATTCATAGTGTACAACGACCCTAAGGTACAAAGTCTTATCATTGTACATTCTAATCCTCCCCTTTTCTAAAGATGAACCCTAAAATCTCACCCACTTACAAATAAAAACGCCTCATCCCCTTATCACCGTATGTGCTCACATAAATCTTACATACTCCAAAGAAACTCCAACACATGTTTTTATTGATTGGCACAAGTCATAAAAAGATAATTTAGGTATTACACGCCATTAGGTAAGATTCATTATGTGAATTTTATTAAGTATTTTGAGTTGTAAGTTTAAAACATTTATGATACATTTGTGAATTATTATAAAATTATGTTCTCACTTGTGTTCACACTCTTTTTGATTCCTTAAACTACTTTAATTTCTTTGTAAGTTTATAAGAAAGGATATGTGCCTTTCTTAACCCCTAAAAATCCAGGAAAGCCGATTCGGTTTTCTGAGATTTCGGGCAGCTCATTTTAAGCATTTAAACTGATATTTTTGCCTAAGATTTTTATTGGGTGCTCCACATGCAGTAATGTGTATGTGGTAAAATTTTCAAAGTCAAATTTTAATTTTATAACCTTCATCTAGAAATTTTAGGTTTCAAGTCCAAATCGGGCAGTTTAAAATAATTTTTTTTAATTTTTTTTTTTTTAGAAATATGTTCATTACCAAATTACTATTCAAATTCCAATGTGTCCGAAGTCAAAAAGTTTACCAATTTTACAAGGGCAGCCTCCAAAACTTTCAAAAACAATCTTCACAATTTCTAGTAATTTTACAATTTTTTCTTTCAAAAATTGCCAAAATTCGAGATTTTGGATTTTTTCCAAGATTTTTTTTTTCAAAATTCACATTATCATAAATGCACCTTCTCACCGTCGAGATTTTTCTCAAACTAAATATATCATACGTGGTGCTTGTTTTACTATATGGTTGTTTTTAGACCTTCTTTCATAAAATATTTTACATTAAGGTCAAAAAGTGGAATTGGTCTCTAAAATTTTGCATGAGCATAACCAACTTGAATACCTACATGAAAAAAAATGAGGGAAAAATATTTGGAATAACAATCATCAAGTTGCCCTTGGCACCATTTAGACAATGCCTCTCACGCAGTGGCAAAAAAAAAGTGTTGGTCAAACTTTGATTGTTATGATCTCACAAATGAAAAACATCCAACGGTTGAAATTTTGACCAGTCCTTTGTATACAAGTTAGGTACAAGATCTTACGGTTCAAAGTCTAAAACCAGAAAAAAAAGTTTCTCCATTTCCCCATCTCCCAACGAAGGTGAAAAATGGCAGTTTTTGGTTCTGGAGGTCGAGGAAACCCCTGGATTTTTAGGGGTTAAATCTCTGGTAGGAGGTGGTCGTAGGTTTTAAGCTTTGAAGACCTTTTTGTGTTCCATTGGAACCTCATGCGATTGTTAAGATTTGTAGTTACCATATAACAACATTGCAGAGGTCCAAGCCATATAATCTACTAAGCCATCGATCCTACCAATAAAAACTATAAGCATCTCTTCCTATACAAGGATGTTTGAAATAACTTTTTATGCCCTATTAGCAATGTACCAATGTACCTGACAGGAAAGCTCTTTACATGGTACTTTTATAGAATTATCCCGTGTCTACCATTTCCTCATATTATGTTTATTATTTTTATATGATAAGGTACCCGTCATCCCGACAAAGAAGCACTTTATATGGTATTTTAAAAAAGTATCTCGTGTCTACCATTCCATAATAATTTTATACATGTCCGTGTGTGTGTGTTTTTTTTTTTTTTTTTTTTTTAATAATTTTAATTTAATTCATTTTAATTCATTTTAATTTACATAATCCAAAAAACATAATAGAAGATAGGTAGATAGGTTGGTTGGTAAGTTCGTAAGATGGTAGGTAGGTACGTTGGGTAGGAAGGTTTGGTGGATGGGAAGGTTTGGTGGGTAGGAAGGTTTGGTAGGTAGGAAGGTATGGTAGGTAGAAAGGATCGCCCGAACAGTATTATGTTATAGAAGTAGATGATATTATAGGCTCTAGTCTTGGCCCTAGATTCGACGGTAATTCATATTGTATAAAATTGTATCTTGACCCTATTGCCGCCATGGAGTCACCTAGTCAAAAAAGTCTTAGTATTGTCCGTAAAAAATATTGTTCGTATTCTCAACATTGCAACATTGAGAAAACCAATAGCTAAAGTGATCCAAGATTGCATTGACCACTCATTTTAGTAGAAAAATCTTACTCCTTCCATCCCATGATGTCTGATTGATATTGCAAATCTCTTGGGATTAAGCTCAATTTTGATAATTTTAAAATTTTAAAAATCTAATTGTATGGGTAGCTCTCTCCAAGAGCTTTTTAGTTATATATAATTTGATAATATTTGCTTCAAAAATCTTAGAATTTTGGCGTGCCAAAGGTTGGGCAAAATTTGAGGGATCAATGATCATGTGCCCTAATCTTAATTGATGATAATGAAAGGTGCAATTACAGTGAGTGAAAAAGTACTCACCAAGATCTTTGTAGTGATATATGATTTCATAACATTTGCTTCAATAACTAAAAAAATTGGCATGCCAAAGTGCAAAACTCAAGCTTCCAAGATCACACACCTTAAGCTTTGTTGATGATAATGGGAGGTGCAATGTCACTGAGTGGATAACTCTCACCAAGAGCTTTGTAGCCATATATGCTATTATAACATTTGCTCTTGTAATCATAAAGATTTGACTTACCAAAGGTTGGGCAAAACCCCTTCAACCATGTTCATGTTATGTATGTTGTCGGTGGTATTGAGGGTTTAATTTTGTTTCTTCCAATTGTGAGGTCATAATGCACAATCATAGAACCAGCAAAGTAGTACCATGAGGTGATCAAAGGGCGCAATAAATTATACTTTGGTGATCAAATTGCCCAATTTTGTACTTGTTTGAAACCAATTAGACATTTTGGAGCTAACTAAAAAGGGCGTATCAATCAGACATTCTGGGACTATGTAGTACTTTGTGATTTTGAATCTCAATGAAGTATTAGGACATGGTATGCCTATTAATCCCTAAAACCGACTAAGGACATAATCTGTCCATTTAGGCTTTGGTCACCCTTTGGCTTTTGTTAAGGTTGAGGGTCTTATGAGGGTAGAAATTGCATAGGCATGTTCCTAACTTACCTATGGAGAAGTATCCAAAGGGCATCAAATCAAATTTTTCATCAGAAGTGATTTTTTTGGCCCTCAAAAAACTACTTTCCCTTTCTACAACAAGGAAAAAAAAACTTTCTCTCCAACTTTGACTATAATGATATTACAATTGGTAAGAAATTTAAATGTGAGATTTGATATACAAATACATGTAAAAGTTAGGTAATAGATCTTGTGGTTACATACCTAAAAAAACATCAAAAGTTTGAAAATTTTCACCTTTCATCAAATTTTGGTAGTTCTTGGTAGTTTTGAGACCTTTTGGCAGTTTTGAGGCAAGTCAACTTTAGGGGTTAATTGAGCAAGTATAGGCGTGAAATGTTCATGTTATTAAAAAATTTATGCTTGTTATATAGATTCTAGTGCCAAAAAACGAAAACTTCTCAACTCTTGTTACCCGAGAAAATCAAATTATTTCCTCTTATATCCTAGATGTTCTTCGTACCAATATTTGACGTAACTTTAAGGAGTCAAAACTTCTCAATCTAAAGTCCATCTATATTTCTCACAAAATTTATTGGTTGTATCCCCAAATAAAACTTACACTGCTAAACTAGTGTCTATAATACTAATAGAAAACAATTGTTATCTATGCAAGTACCAAGGGCGGTATGTAACAAGAAAATAAAACAATATTTATGCCTTACATTGACCCAGTGGTGTACGTCCATTTTTTTTCTCTTTATGGTAGGCAGTCCTAAAAACGCCACAGGACCCAAAAGCCATCTACCCTCATTTGTAGATTGTGAAGATACAGATGTACCTCATTTGTATATAACGCAATTGGGTCAAATCTTACTTAGCACATTGGAATTTTGTATAAAATTCACAAATGCAAATTACATGTTGCAAATTTTTGCAATCCTCCCGAAAACCTATTTCGAATGTGGTCATAATTTTATTTTGAATTTACTAGTGCTAAAAATAGGTCAGATCTCTTAAGGTGGCGCTTTTAGGACACTCTACCTTAATGTTTGAAAACACCTTTCTAAAATGGACCTTAATCCTTAAGGAGAAGGGGGTCAATGAGGACAGGTGGATCTTTTAGTATTACTTTTATCATTATAATTCTGTACTTTTAATTTGTAGGAGTCCAAACCAAGTACTATAGTAACTTTCAACGGTGGGATTTGTATTATTTATGAGATCACAATGTTCAAAGTTGATGCAAAAAAGAATTTGAGCATCCTTTGGAAGACATGTCTATTTTGGGTGAAGGGAAGTTTGATTATTGTTATCCTGAACATTTTTCTCATATAATAACTAAGTTGGGTACACCCATGCAATATTTCAGGGACCCGTACTTGAATTGTTACACAATTTATTTTTAAAAGAAGGTATAGAATCAACAATTTGATAAAACATGAATCATGTCAATCATCTATACATTTAAGAAAAATGTTTGTTTGATTGGGTTGGTGGTGGTGTTGTCAACAAGATCTTGGAGATCGTAGGTCAATTGGAGCCATGGACGGTGTTGTCGGGAGCCCAATATATTTATTTATTATTTTAATATTATTATTATTATTTTACCTTTAATTATCAAATCTCCCATTAGTCTCATGTGACGTGTGGGTGGCAAGGTCAGGATTTTCAAAGTATTAATGGTTCCATAACTCTTGGAAATTGCAACAAATATATACTTCTTAATCGTTATAGAAAGAAAAAAAAGTGGATTGTGAATTGAGAAGCCTTCTTGCCTTTTTATCTTGGGAACTGGCATAACAACAAGAATGGGGTTCAAGACAAGGTTTGGGTTCATGACAAGCTAAGGTTTGTCATAGGGTTGGATATTGGCGTAAACAAGGACAAAATTTGGGTCGAAGACAAATATAGGATTTAAGAGGGGGGACAAATTTCCAAATGGGGTTTGGGACAAGAACAAGAACACATGTAAAAAGAAAGACACCAACATGATTATGGACAAAGATGGAAACTACAAATATTTGATAATCTATTTGAGTGCAACAAAGCTCTAGGGGACATATTAGTATTTGGTTCGAAAAAAATAATGGTGACTAGGTACCTCTATAGGTTTTAGAATTTAGGAAGACTTTCTTCATGAAAAAGTCATAAAAAGAAAAAAGCCATTTTGGTTTTCTTGGATGTTTAGGGGTTGATGACAAATTAACCTTTGAAGGTCCAAGGTTGTGAAATTACACTGAAAATGAGACCATTTTGGAGATCTTGGATTGATCTATTGTAATGGTTCTGAAGTAAATTTGAAATTATCTTTGGTTATCCATTAAGTTAATTTGAGTGACTTCAAAAAGGAAAATATAAAATATTATTGTGTAAAAACAACTTGTCGATAAGTAAATTCAACTATTTGGCTATGACTTTTGTGACAAAAATCAACATTCTATTGATAGAAATATGATATTCCTTATTCATATTTCATCACTAAATTCATGATAAACACATTCATTAGTTTAAGAAGATTTGGGACTAGGGTCTTGTTCTTTTTAACATGGCTTGTGATATATACAAATGAGATGTAGTTAAGATTATAGAAAAAATTTATGACTTTAAAGAAAGTCCTATAGTAAGAAGTTTCTAGAATGAGGTAAGTAGACATTTGGATGAACAAATATTCTCTTCGCCGTAGGCAAACAAAATTGAAATTGCTATGTTTGTGAGCTTCTTTTAAGAGGCATGATTGGTCAACCATATAGACGGTATACAATTGTACTGTAAGATTTATGTGTATGGCCTTTCGATAACTTATACACATAATTTAGTGAAGAATCTATTGCATACTTTTTACATAGTATATATGTTGTACATACGATTTTAGTACATTGTTTGTTGTATATATTGTATACATGGTCTCCATATATGGATTCATGTACACGATGTACACATAGATTCAATATATTGTTTGCTATATACATAAGATATGAATTCAATATACAGTCTATTTTATGCAATTTGCAACACATAGATTTTCTATAATGTTTGCAAATATAGTTTGCATGGTATGGTAATATGGTATACTCTAACCCCTACATATCCTTGTTTTATAAGTGCTTGAAACCTCAAAAGTGCAATTTTCTACCTCTATGCACTCCTAGGAGTGTGGACATTTTCTTTAAAATTGATTTTAAACTTCCAACAATGAGGTCTCGTACCTTAGCTAATTCAAAAATTGATTGCAGTTTGATTTTTACGCTTTGCGAGATTATAAGATCCAAAGTTTATAAAAACAATCACACCACTTTATAGGAAAAATATACTAAGACTAAACCCTTCATCTAGGGTGCCCAAAATTCCAAATTCCATTTTGGGTAATTAAGATCTTTAGGAATTTACCCCTAAAACTTCAAGAATATCTAATTGTCTTTGTCCTATTTCGGGCAACCCAGATGAGAGGGTTGAAGTTAAGATTTTCCCCTAAGAGTTTTAGAGGGTGTTCTTCCACATACATGGTGTATGTGGAAAACATTGAACAATCAATCTCCAAATATTAAATTCTTTAATATTAACTTAAAAGTCCAAGTAGGACATAAAAGAACCTCTTATTGCCAACATCTTTGAAATTTTAAAATAAAATAAAATATCATGTATTTATGTATAACCAAACTCCTACTTAAGGTACGTTCCCACTTGGCCTTAGAGGTGGTGTTAGAAGGTGGTCTTATCTCCTTAAAAGAGTGTGTGTCCACACCTACATTCTTTAGTAATTACCAATCGGGTGATAGTCTGGTTGGGGTACCCAAAAAGGTTGTCCCATGAACAATTGCACTCTATGCTGGTGTGACAAACATATCCATTTTTAAACTGTAATACAATAAGACTTCATTAGATGTGGTTTTAGTTGTCTATACTTATAATGTATCAAGAAAAAAAATTAAGAATTAAAAAAAATATTTTGAAGTAATTTTATTTGATTTTTTAGTTGAAAAAGTAAGTCATGTCCCAATAATCTAAAATCCATTGAATCAAGCAAATGGAATATCAACCATTTTTATTTTAATATAATTTTTGAATATGACCTACATCTTCTTGTATAGAATACAAAAAAAAATAAAAATAAAAATAATAATAATAAAATTAATTCATTGTGCACTATAATGCCTGCAAATCCCCAAATTCAGCACTTTTTCCCTCATCTATGAATGGATCCAAAAAAAATAAAAAATCTAAAAGAAAATCTATAGGCATATATACTTTGATTTCAGTGAGGTGCATGATATTTTATTTTCTATTTTAGGGTCTTTTTACTTGATTAAAATGACTAAATTAGACAAACTTTGGAGGCTTTCAATAAAAATAACCTAATTAGTGTGTCCAAAAAGTGATACCCCAAGCTTACCATTGCCCAATCCTACATGGATGCCCACATGGCACACTCTAAAACTTGGAGGACAAAAAAAATATTAGCTAGTATTTGGGAGGACAAAAGATAGTTGAGCATTAGTAGGCAAGTGTTAAGGAAGCACCACAATTAGAAATATTCTCAAGTTTTGAAGACTTAAGAGTGGTCTTAGTTAATGGGGCCTTTGAGGAGCCATTATGTAATTGAGGGTACTTTTCAAAACACTTTTCCAAGCCTCATTGATGAGGCCTTCCCTAAGAATAAGGAATTTCCCCAAAATTGTGGAGGTCTTAAGTTTTAATGTATGCTCTTATCAAAGGCCAGGTGGGAAGGGGCCTTTAGCTTTACAAGTGACCCAAGTTGAAACTTTATCCGATCATTACTACAATAACTAGATTATACTTTGGAATCCAGTGGTGGTAAAGGAGATATGACTTTTTCAAAACCATCTTTTTTTTTTTTTTTTTTTTTTTTTTTTTTTTTTAAAAAAATACAATGTAGAAACATCATTACAAATCCAATCCAAGAGGTACTTGGATACTAGAAAGTCGTTGGAGATCATCTCTTAATCTTGCCTATGTGATAGAAACTCATGGAAAACTCATGTAATTAGTTTGCTATGATAAAACATGCCCCCTATTTGCAAACCTTACTACAAAATTTACTTTCACGAGATTGTATGCCATAGATTCATACTATCTTTGATGGTTTTGATTTTTAGTACACAAACTAGAGTGGATTTAGTATCCAACACAACATGCCTAATTGTACACAAACTCAAGATGAGGAATTTATTGCTCTTTAAAAAATTTCGCCCTTCATCCAAAATGTCGTTTTTCAATGTGTGTACATATTTTTGATGGCACATCCTCTCTTTTCCTCCTTTCTATTTAATTAATTGAGCACTAGCCAATCAATAATTTTTTAGCCTCTCATCTACTTGATTATAGTTGAGTTGAGGCATTTGCTTTGAGTCAACTATTATTAAGGAGACCATGAAAACATTATCTACTATAGAAAATTCAGCATACCTTTGGGACCTCAAAGTTAGTAGTCTTCCTCCTTTTGTCAAGGTAGTGTAAAGGCAATCTGGACCAAGACCATTTTTTCTCCAATCACAGATATTGGAAGGTTGTGGTCAATATGCATGGTCCATAGTGTAAAAGCGACCTATGTCTCCTAATTAGTACCTTGAATTTTTGCTCAACCTTAAACATTACATTGATTTCACAAATGGTCCTCATCCAATGGCTAAAATTGTATATAGTCTCTCTATATATCAAGGCATATAGTTTAAGTTTTTATGACATTACCATTTGAGGGACCGCGGGCCGAATCAAGCAGCATGAGGTGTCGTTGGAAGCGCATATTTTTGGAGGGGTGCACGCGCAACAATTGGATCGCAAATTGTGTTGACGGATCCAAAAACATTCATTTAAAAAGTATTGACCCCATAAATATTGGTTTTTTTTTATTTTTTTTTATTTTTTTTGTATGAGTGTGGCAACGCCGTGTGGGCCGACTAGTTTATTATATAAGGCAAATATATTTTTGTTTCATTTTGTTTGTAACTTCATGAACTTAATGGGGCGTGCAAATTTTGAGATACTGAATTTCAATGAAATTGTGCTTAAAAATTGTTAGAAAATACAAAAAAATGACCTAAGTTTAGATCAAGCAAAAATACAAAATAAACCCAACTACCCAAGAATTGCGTTGTTTGAAGCCTTAAATAAATCAACAAAAATAAAAAGGTGGGCATCTATGTTGGCGTGGCAATATCGCGGGTCACGCTAGTATGTTTTATCGTAGCTAGATTTAAGATTCTATTAATGGTTGAAAGTACAGAAAAGTATAAAATTTTTTGTGACCACACCTCATTTTCAACAAGGTGATAGAAAGTTAGAAACTTGCGTATATTGGTTTTGAAGGTTCAAAAAACGCTTGAATTTTTTAGATTTAAATGAGTTATCAATTTTTGAAGTGAAACCCTAGGTGTACCCAATACTAATCGGTTCAAAATATACACCATGAGTAGAGCACATTGAAATGCAAAACTAGAATCTAAAGTATACCTCCTCTTGAATCCTCCTAACGAGCAGTTTTTGATCAAATGAGGTTATCAAAACTTCTTAACCTTTCAATTGAGTTGCCCGAAAACTCAAAAACCCGTTTCCGGTTTTAAGGATTTTTAGGGTTCAATCGCCCAAGTAAGCCCGTGGGGGGGGGGTTTGATTCCAAGAGAATCTCCTATGTAGCTCTCAATGTACTCAACTATTCACTTATATTTTGATGTCAAAATGGTCGCCTTCTTATGATGCATTCAAAATGTGAAATTTTATAATTCAAATCACAATTTCAAATTTTGTGCTTTGAAAGGATTGAGGTAGGCAGGTTGGGTATGTACATAACCTTGAAGGAGGTTGCAAGCTCATCATTGATTGGTTCATTTATGATGCCCAAGTCCAAGAGATGGAGGGATCCAATTTTGGGCTGCCCGTTTCAGAATTCAGACCCCATGGGCGTGTAAGGGCTAACATGGTAAAAACTTGAAAAGAAGGAATGAAAAGAAGGGTTGAAAGTAGAAACAAGAAGCATCCATCAATGGATTGCTACCTTACAGTGCAGATGCAAGTACTGAGCTGAGCCATGTGCAAAGAGAGAGAAGTACGCCTTACAACTGCGAAGTCGTCAGTTGGAAAATGTTATGTTAGTGAAATGGGTAATAATGTAGTTATGGGGAAGTAGCGCTCTGTAGCTTGACGTCTGAGATGACAGTAAAGGTGAGCATGTTGAACTGCATCCCTCTGGGAAGGGGTTAACACAAGTTACAAGTTGCATTTGCAGTGGGGTCACAGCACAGTGCCACACAACATGATGCCAAAATTGCACATCATACTTTGCACATCTTTGCAAGAAAATAAATCAACAGGCGGCATAGATATCAGAGAACAGTATATATTTCAGAGTAAGAGCGTTTACTATACATATTGTGTAAGGGCGTTTTTAGATAGACACATAGATAGATACTCCGGTCCCTTTCTAAGGGGCAGGCGTGAATGAAGTGTCCGTTCGTAATGCTAGTATCCCGATGGCCACCGCACATGGGGAAATTAGAACAAATTAGAACAATACTACTTCCCCCTCTCGAGGGTGGACACTATAACTACGCTAGTTTCTAGCCTCGTTACTAGTGCCTTGAAGATACTTGACATAGTATCTCCCCAAAGGGCTTTGAGGTACCCATACAACAAGGTCCAAGGACCTCCCACAATAGTTGAGTGGACTATAGTGGTGAGCACCACGCCAACATGGGGAATAGAACCCACGACCTCCTCATCGGGGGCCTAAGCCCTAACCACCAAGCCAAAGCTTGTGGTGCCTTGGGCGTTTTTACACTATGTATCGTGAAGATTGACCACTCCACTACGTCGCATCGGGCTTGTAATTTAATTTCTGTAAGAAAAATAAAAAGATTAAAAGATTGTCACAGCTTTCAAAATGTGTGCTTGGCTACAAAAGTGCTCAAGTCCTGCGTTTTACATGGTTTTTCAAACAGTCCTCAAAACAAGTTTTGCGAATACAAAATACCTTAAATACCTCAAATGTTACTCCCTCCATCCCATTAGGATTGTCGACTAGATTCTCTGAAATCTACCTCATGAGGTAGATTTAAAGGGACAATTATAAGATAGATAGATAGAAACTTGGTCCCTTACTAAGGGGCTGGCGTGAATGAAGTGTCCGTTCGTAATGCTAATATCCCAATGGCCACCGGTCAAGGGGAAGAACAATTATGACAATTATAATGAGAGAGAGGGAGTATAATCTCACGAAGGGGGAATATCGAACTCTTGAAATTTTACATGGTAGTACTAATAGTAGCAAGCTATGAGCTCTTATGGTTGAAAGTACTAAAGTACACTAATGACACTTACATAAATTCCAACAAGGTGGTAGAAAATTGCAATTTTTTGATGTTAGAGCCTTAGAGGTTCAAAAAATCCTTGGGCCTTAGAAAAACGGGTTTTGGAGGTCCCGGTAGGAGAAAAATTCAACCAACTTTGACCACTATAATCTCACAAATGAGGAAGGATGTGCGGTTCAAATTTGGCATGTGACAAGAATGTGAGGTGAACTTTGAGATCTTACGGTCGAATCTTTTAAATAATGCTCAGATTGAGATTTTTTTGAGCTTAATGTAAACAAAGGTCAAATTTGGTGACTTAGACCGTTTTGCAACAAGGAGATTCAAGGGTTAAGTGCATGTGGTAAAAGAAGCAAGAATCATATTGGAGTATGAGAAGGGGGAATGTGGTGGAGGAGGAATGTGGCGTTGAAGAGGAAAGGCGATAATGTAATGCCAGAGTGCAGTAGCAGCAGCAGGACATGATAAGGAAGGGTAAGTTGCAAGTTGCAGTACAAAATGGCAGTCGATGTCATGGCAACCTTCATGAATGGGGCTGTAACATAACAGGAGCAGATGAAAGGCCATCCACTGGACTCACTCACTGTAGTAGTAGTAGTAGTAGTGTACCTCAAGGGACGGGGACGTAATGGACATCCACGTAAATATCAAGGCCCATGGCAATCGCGTGAGCATTGGCCGCATTGGCCCCATTGGCCCTACCTCATCCCTTCTGATTCCCTTCTGATTACGAGACCCAAGTTTGTTGCCTTTCCCAAATTGCTTCCTGCATGTCTTCACTTCCACCCAGGCTCACTGGCAGCCATTGACCCAGTCAGTCAAGGAATATCACATTGACTCCAAATCTATTCTCCACTTTCTAGTCCACTCCGGATCTGTTAAAGGAGGCCAGCGAGCTGGTCACCGAGCTCGCTCGCCCGGGGCAAATAATCCCTGCTCCCAAATAAAAATTGGGGTATATTTGCCCCCTAATTTTTAATGGTTGATGTCATCCATAGCTCCACGAGGCATCCGCCACGGTAAAATAGAGTCGTAGACCCCATTTCTAAACTCAAAAATTTCAAAAAAACATAAGAGGGCATCCCATAACGCAAAAAAACAAAAAAATGGATCATCTGGCGGGGCAGGTAGGGTCGAGGTGCTACGTGACCAGCTCGCTGGCCTGCTTTAACCCCTAAATCTCCTTGTTGCAAAACGGTCTAAGACACAAAATTCGACCTTCCCTTGGATTAAGCTCAAAAAATCTCAATCTAAGCATTATTTGAAGGATTCAACCGTAAGATCTCAAAGTTCACTTAACATTCTTCTAACATACCAAATTTGAACCGTTCATTCTTCCTCATTTGTGAGATTATAATGGTCAAAGTTGGCTGAGTTTTTCTCCTGCAGGAACCTTCGAAACCCGTTTCGGGTTTTAAGGAGAGTTAGGGGTTAAGCTCACCAGTCTACTCCTCGTTTCTGAGAGTCTCTCCAGTGGGAGAGGCTGTAGCAGGCACCCAAAACCAATCTCTTCATACGGCACTGCTCAAACGTACCTGTTTTTTTTGGCCTTCAAATATTGGGCCTGTTGTACCTCCTTCCATTGATTGAAATGTTTAAAGAGGGGAGTCAACAAACATGGAAAATTACTCAAATTTTGGAAGGCATACCGTAACACCATAGGTGGTTCGTTCTTGAATAATTCCAAAAAATAACAAACGAAAAAAAACGGAAATTCCATGCCTGCAAGAACAAATTTCAGGAAAAATAATTGAGAAAATAGAGTATAATGATTCTGGAGGATTGTGGACTTATTCTGCCGCCCTCCAAAAATGGATAAATGACGAAACTTTGCGCTGGCCCCACTGATGTAGTTGCCAAATCTACTGATTTCAAGTCTTGCTTAGTCTTGTCATTATGAAGCTCCATCCACAAATAAACCCCCTTCTCTGCCCCGATTTTTTTTTCTCTAAAAATATAGAGACTAATTTTTAAAAATTCGATTTGCGAGAAACTAACCTTATTTTTTTTTAAAAATAATTATTTGTTTGGCAGAGAACGAACCAGCTATGGTGTTACGGTAGTAGGAGAGGTTCATATATCACCAATTTAAGCACCCCTTCTTTAATGCTCTAAATCTTGGTCAAATTTTATACTAATTTCTTTGTAATTTCAAACGTAAGATGTCAAACCTAACTGCTATCACAAATGTCATGCAAAATTTTAGCAGCTCTATCTGCATTATTTGTGAGATTGTAACATTCAAAATTGATGCAAAGCTTCTTTTGGGCATTGTCCGCGATACTTAGTTTACATTTTGCAAACTAGGACTCGATGATTGTTACTTTTTCCATGTAGAAAATAACTAATGCCCTCTTTTCATTAGAAATGAGAAGCCTCCGGCTAAGTCGAGAATTCTTATGCAAAATTTTAGAGACTCATTACGCTTTTCGAATCTCCATGCAAATTATTTTCTAGAAGAAGTTATGAAAGCGGTGATTCTAATAAAACATGCATCACATCTAATGCATGTTTTTAGGGGAACTGTAAACGATGAGTAGGTACCTTTGATTTTAAAATCTTTTGTAAAAGCAGTAGTTAACAGTTTCGGGAATCTCAACTTTTGGCATATTTTGAATGAAAGAGTTAGAAAATTACTGAGAACTTTGAAGATTAGTTTTGTAATCTTTGGAGGGTGCTCTTGTAAGACTGGTAAAAGTTCTGATTATATGTAAAGACTCACTTTATGATTTCAGAGTTGTGGATAAGATTCAGCTCATTTTATTCATAATCAATCTTTTTACAGTACATCAGTACAAGTTAAATTATGTATAATTTATTCTTAGATTATAGTCAAACAATTTAACAAACGTTATTTGGGTTAATTAACCCTTCAACGTCAAAGCATGCCCCTCGGGCTTGGTTTCTAGTGTATTTTCAGAGGGGGCTTGACATTTATGGGTAAACAATCTGTCCATTCTTGTGCCAATTTGGGTTTTCTTTTAGTACCAATTCAAATTTTTCCTTAGAAATAAAACTTCCAATTTTTTGACAATTTTAATTTTAATTTCATTTTTGTTGAGCTGGCCTACGACAAATGGTATGTGCTATGTTGTCATGACATTGTTTTGTTAAGCCTTGAAGCTCTAGAAAACCTAAAATGGGTTGTTGTGATTACGGGCAGCCTAGATAGAGGGTCTAATTCTAGTATATTAAATTACAATTTGGTACAAGTGTAGCCACACATATAAGTTGTATGTGGTAGAATCTCCAAAGCCAAATTCCAATATTTTGAGTTGTTTAGGACAATCCTTAGGTTGCGAGCCAAAATGGTACAGATTAAATCTAAATTTTTCATTTAAAAAAGTTAGGAAATATTTTCATAATTAAATAGTATTCACATTTATGTCATGGTGGTTGATGATTTTGCGGCCGCTACCAATTCGCTCACTAGCGGAATCCGCCTGTTCCTTGGCGTGATTGAACGCAGCAACCTATTTTGCAACTTCCTCGGCGGTATTGCATGCGAACTCTCCTTGTTTGCTGTGATCGAGACGATTGAAGATCGGAAGAACATACAAAGCCCTTCCATGGAAAATTTGGCGACCAACTTCCTTCACCATCAAGTGTGTTCCTACAACGCCCCTCTTGATAGGCATAGCGCGGGGGTGTTCGACAGGGTCGCGCTTGAACATGGTGACGAAATTCCCCCTAATGATCAGGAACCAATCGGTGCAATATTGATACCCTAACGAGCTTGTTCCAACATGGTACACCCAACCAGCGTACGCAGCCACGCCAATATAACTAGCAGGAACGTCCATATCACTCTCCTGATCAGAGCCCATGCTGACATCACTCTTGAATGCAACGACATGATCGCGGCCTCGCTTCCTAGTAGCGCGAGGAGGCCTCCATCCCTTCGGCTTCCGCTTCATAATTCCGTCATTTTTCTCCCTGAACGAATTGCTCAACCATCGAGCCACGAGAATGCCGCCACAGGCACTGCAGCCTTTCCTCTCTCCCCTTGGAGACGATGGAGACAACGGGCAGGACGACCCCTCCAGAGGCTCGTATGAAGCCATCAAGATTTTACTGATCCCAGCAGGAGCGCAGCCTTCGAACACACCATCATTGCCTTTTGCTCCAAGCATCTATGAAAATTTGCTCCAAGCACCTGTAAAAAGCCAAAACTTACCAAATTTTTTGAAAAAAAGCGGCAAAAAAGCTAACAAGCCATGGCTGTATTCAAACAATGAACTCAATATTGGGACTTTTGAAGCACAAGAATATGATATGATTGATATAGTTGATACTCAAAAATACATAAACATGTCCTAAATTTGATTCTCCGATTAAATCTAAATTCTATTTGCTATGATTACAACCCTTCACAAAGACCTTGATAAGGCATCATTGAGTCATTGTGTCAGGGAAAAGATTCAAATTCTCCAATGGGAGTTTTGTGGTTGAAACTTTCAATTGAACTAAGAAACAATCACCGTAAAAATATGCAAGTGGCTATCAACCATATTGACCCCTGGCTATATGATTCAGACATTTTAATAACATTTTGAATGGAACCAGCTGGGAGATAAACCCCGAACAATAACTCTCTAAGCTAAGTATGAATGGCTTGACCTCATAAAGTACAAATCAGGTCAGTGCAACAATGTATATTAGAATGAATGCATTCTAATGTTTCTCAATCACTCTCATAGCCGTTCACATTATAAGAAGCTGCTTTCTTAACCCCCCTCAAAAGTCGCGAGCGGTTCCGATGCTTTGTCCGTGCCTTGCTCGACATCGAATATGGTGAAAAAAGAATTTTCTTCTCGACTCGGCTTAAATTCATATCACAAACGCGCACACGCTTCTCCTCCAATTCAACCCCACATATCTCGTGTAGAAGGGTATTACCCTGCATGTGAGCTTGAAACCCTTTATCACCAAGATAGTGTTGTAGCCTATTCAACTGTATTGTTTCACTCCAGGTGTTGATGGTCACCACCTTACATTTCGGAATTTTCAGTTTGACTTCACGAGGGACTCCATCGTCTAATGTCAGTAGAAGCTGGCGAAACGACTTGCGCTGAGCACGCCGATCTTTTTGATTCTGAAACCTTTTGTCGTTATTAGCAACTGACAAATTCTTCATCTCATGCAACACCTCTTGTATCACATCTTTAACATCTTCGGTTTTGACCTCTCCATCCGAAGTTTCTACACAATCATTCTCTGCATCGGTGAAGTCAGGAGCTGCCTCATTAAGCGTCGCAGCCGCCTCTCCCGCTGCTTTACGCACTGTCAGGTCGGAACTTCGCAAAAACAAAGACAAGGCTGGGAGGCTCGAGGTAAGAAGAGATTCGGAGACCAGGCAGGAGGGTATGTTAGACAGAAGGAAAGTCCATTCCGAAAATGCTGCTACAACTATAGCATCCGGCGGCTTCTGACCCCCAAGTTTCTGAGAGTCGTGAGAAATAATCTCCCACATGAAAGCCATTGCATCCTTGGTATCTTGTCTCTCATTACAAACAAACGTCACGATTGCCAATGCTTCCAAAGCAGCTACTCTTGCGTTAGAGGAGCTTGTTAATTTGGCAACTTTGAGCAGACACTCATAAACCTCCTCCTTCACTCGCAATGCCGCATCATCGCACTCAAGCGTTAACACTAACAGTCCTAGAACTCGAGCTGCTAAGGCGATCTCTGACGAGCCTCCCTTCTTTATGCAAGCAAGAGATTGGTGAGACACAGTCTCATACCTCTTCGAGATCCAGTTTGTCGCAACCTCACGTGCCAATATTCTCGAGAGGCCCTTCAGCCCATCTTCTCTAGTTGCAGCCCTTTTCTCGTATAGGGCGTCCAAAGATCCTTCGAGGGCTCTTTCGCTGACACGAATCCCCTCCATCTGTCCAGTCACTACTTCAGATATTCAAGCTCTTGTATGTATTTGAGGTCGTCAATGTCAATCTTCGGCTTCCCGGAATGCAAGCCCTCTTCTCAACAACCCTGCAAATAGAGATTCTTGTATCCAGCCCTCTCACCTTTTATGATATTGCGCAATAACCCGTAACTCCTCGATATTCGCTCTTCTCTCGCTTTCTGGGCGCCCTTGGACGCTTCGTAACCTCTCTTTCCGTCTAATCCCCTAGATTCCTTCAACCTCACACTAGGTGATGTCTGCTCCACTACCAATTGTAACAAACCTCTAATAGGTTTGCCACCAACTCAACAACAAAGATCAAATAGAATAACACAACCAAGGACTTTATTAAGCTCAAACACCCAACCATAGAGAAGAGCTCACAAAAAAAGAATGAGTCTCTACCTTCTCACCCCCGAGCTTATATATCCAAGTTCCTTCCTGAGGAACTAAAAGCTATCTCTAGTCTTTTACTTTCCTATCTCAAAAAAAGCTCTTATCAATAGAGCAGCTAGAGTAATCTAACTCTTCTCATCCTTTTATTATCTCATGAGTGATTATTATTATGTCATGAGTGATTATTATTGTTGTGAGCAAGAAGAAAGAGGAAGCAATAAGATTGTATTGAAAAGAAAGATTTATCATATGAATATATATGGTTCATATATATACTCCATGAAGGACTTTTACTTTGCGCTAATTTAGATATTGTGACGGTGCTTTTAGATAGCACACCACCTTAACTACCAGTAAGACTTTTACTTAACTTGAACTAACCGGAGGATAAGATCTGCTAGAAGGTTCCGAGGTTGCTTATCACAACACTCCTCCTCGACTGAGGAACACTTCACAACACTCCTCCTCGAACGATGATCTTCCTCATTAAAAACACTTCACGATGTTTTGAAGTGAAAAAGAGTAAAGTCATCGTTTGCTATCCAATTGAGACTAACTTAGTGAAGGCCTAAAGTGTAGCCAAAGATGTTGCTGCTTCTGTGCTTGATGTTGTCCGCCATCATAAATGTTGATAACACTGCATCTTGGAACGCCTTGTGAAACGCTAGGAGTTCTCCTTCCACTAACTTGTCTATTTCTTCCCCGTCCTCCTCGCAAAGGCAATAGGGGTCCTCTCTAATCTTGCTCTAGCCAATCATGGATGGGTGATAGTTTGGTTGGGGTACCCAAAAAGGTTGTCCCATGAACAATTGCACTCTATGTTGGTGTGACAAACATATCCATTTTTAAACTGTAATACAATAAGACTTCATTAGATGTGGTTTTAGTTGTCTATACTTATAATGTATCAAGAAAAAAAATTAAAAATTAAAAAAAATATTTTGGAGTAATTTTATTTGATTTTTTAGTTGAAAAAGTAAGTCATGTCCCAATAATCTAAAATCCATTGAATCAAGCAAATGGAATATCAACCATTTTTATTTTAATATAATTTTTGAATATGACCTACATCTTCTTGTATAGAATACAAAAAAAAAAATTTAATAATAAAAAAATTAATTCATTGTGCACTATAATGCCTGCAAATCCCCAAATTCAGCACTTTTTCCCTCATCTATGAATGGATCCAAAAAAAAATAAAAAATCTAAAAGAAAATCTATAGGCATATATACTTTGATTTCAGTGAGGTGCATGATATTTTATTTTCTATTTTAGGGTCTTTTTACTTGATTAAAATGACTAAATTAGACAAACTTTGGAGGCTTTCAATAAAAATAACCTAATTAGTGTGTCCAAAAAGTGATACCCCAAGCTTACCATTGCCCGGATGCTAAAATTAGGATGGTGTCCGCCATGTTGAAATTCTTCTGTAACGTCCTGACAGACGACTCCTAGTTTGCTCTCATCTACATAACAATTAATCTGTAATCCAAGACACTAAAAGTTCCCCCAACACTTTCAATTCAAAGTGTATAGTTAGTAGGTATTCAATAATATACTCCCAGGGTGCCACAACCAGTAATGCCCAAGGTTGGCTTTAGAGCTGACGGCCAGAAAAAAAGGCATGGGCGTCCCTTACAGGGATAGGTGTGGGAGACATTCATGTCTTTATATCCCAGCCTCTTCCACACTTTTGCAAAGTGGGGCTAGCTTGCATCATGCAATTCTTAGGTCTGGCTTCCGCTATGCGGTGGCAGGGCGTCACTACCCTCACCAATGCTCAAGAACCTCTTCATCATTCCCATACGTGATAGAAAAGTGGATCCCATTAGCTCTTAGTCTCGGTAGCTCATCAGACTCCGAGAGTGAGCTAAGAGCAAACTTTGCTCTATCACATTGGAGGGGGAATCCCCCGGGCAATATAACCACTGCCCGGCCCTCCCGGAATTTAAAGTTCCGGCTTCCAACTTGTGAGGTTATCACTATTCAACCAGGATCCGTCCTTGCAAGAAGACTCACTCATAACATATATTCTAGGTGGGTCCGGACCCCTCTGTCTGTATAGACTGACTTAGACAGTAAAATACGCCCAAGTACAAAACGACACTAAGAATACACCCAATGGCAAAACAAAAGTAAGCACACGACAATAACATAACTCTGGTGTTAGAAGATTGGTTTTTTCAACCACTCGGATCGACCGTTGGCTCCTTCCTCCCTAGAATCTCCAGAACTGTTGTGTCTTGGACTCTTGGTTGATATCATTTTCTTGCCTGAACACACATAGCGAGAAACTACGTAATGATGTCCTCTGGTCTTTGGCAAATTCTGAGCAAGCTCCTTTACAAAATACTTTGTACCCTATGCAAGTTCTCTTCAAAAATTGTATAAAAGCAAAAAGAAAACTAAAATCAAACTCTCGGTTGGTAGAGTCACATGCTGATAATGTGTTGTGAGCAAGAAGAAAGAGGAAGCAATAAGATTGTATTGAAAAGAAAGATTTATTATATGAATATATATGGTTCATATATATACTCCATGAAGGACTTTTACTTTGCCCTAATTTAGATATTGTGACGGTGCTTTTAGATAGCACACCACCTTAACTACCAGTAAGACTTTAACTTAACTTGAACTAACCGGAGGATAAGATCTGCTAGAAGGTTCCGAGGTCGCTTATCACAACAATTATTATCTTAGGAATGGTCTCAGGAGTGGTCTAACTCCAATGTACCTCATCCAGAGTTGTCTAACTCTTGTGCACATCGTCTCAATCTGGAGTAGTCTGACTCTTGTGCACTAAATATGGAGTTGTCTAACTCCGCTGCACATATTATCCACTTGGAGTTGTCTAACTCCAAGCAATTCATCCTCAACTCGGAGTTGAATGTATCTTATCATCTTATCCTCTGCCACATGTCATCAGAAGATTAAATCATCAACCACTTATCTTTAGTTACATGACAATTGTCTTATATGGTTAAGAATGTAGAACTCCTATAACACTTTCTACTCCAACCAGCAAGTTTGAAAGTATAAATATCATGATTAGTGAGATGAATGAAAGTAGAGAGATAGCCAAGTTGGCTATGATGTTTGCTCAAGAAAGAGCAAAGCATTATGCAGATAAAAAGAGAATTTTTCGTGAATTTGAAGTGGGGGACAAAGTATTTTTAAAAGTAATACCAAATCGTTCTAGGTTGAAGTATGGTAAATCAAGAATATTATCTCCTAGAGTTTGTGGTCCATTTGAGATTGAAAAGAAGATAGGAGCTATGGCTTACAAGTTAAGGTTACCAGAGGACTGGCAAATCCATGATGTATTATATGTCAGCTTGTTGCGGAAGTATGTATCTGATCCTAACCATATTTTACCTGACCTTTCGAAAGCTGCTCCCGAGGGAGAACTATTTGCTGAACCAGAAAAGATTTTGAAGACGGAGTATCAAAACTTAAGGAATAAGCTATTCCGTAGATTTTTGGTAAAATGGAAAGACTATCCTGAAGAGGAAGCTTCTTGGGAAAGAGAAATTGATTTTAGAAAAGACTATCCTAATTTTGTCATTGAGGACAATGACTTTTAATGGAAGGGGAGGATTGTCATGTAACTAAAGATTAGTGGTTGATGATTTAATCTTCTGATGGCATGTGGCAGAGGATAAGATGATAAGAGACATTCAACTCCTAGTTGAAGATGAATTGCTTGGAGTTAGACAGCTCCAAGTGGATAATATGTGCAGCGGAGTTAGACAAATCCATATTTAGTGCACAGGAGTCAGACCACTCTAGATTGAGACTATGTGCACAAGAATTAGACAGCTCTCGATGAGGTGCATTAGAGTTAGAGCACTCCAGATTGAGACGATGTGCACAAGAGTTAGACAACTCTAGATGGAGTACATTGGAGTTAGACCACTCCTGAGACCATTCCTAAGATAATAATAATCACTCATGAGATAATAATAATCACTCATGACATAATAATAATCACTCATGAGATAATAAAAGGATGAGAAGAGTTAGATTACTCTAGCTGCTCTATTGATAAGAGCTATTTTTGGGATAGGAAAGTAAAAAACTAGAGATAGCTTTTAGTTCCTCAGGAAGGAACTTGGATATATAAGCTCGGGGGTGAGAAGGTAGAGACTCATTCTTTTGTTGTGAGCTCTTCTCTATGGTTTGGTGGTTGAGCTTAATAAATTCAATGGTTGTGTTATTCTATTTGATCTTTGTTGTTGAGTTGGTGGCAAACCTATTAGAGGTTTGTTATAATTTACAAGCGTCCTAAGTTAAAACTCTTACCAATTTGAGAAGGGAAGTCCTCAAAATTTCTTAAAAAATCTTCACAATGCTCTAAAAACTTGGGAGACAAACTTTGGATGTTACGATCTCTCGAATGGTAAACATCTGATGGTCCCTTTTGGAACAATAATCAAATACAATATTGGTTCAAGATCTTACGATTGGAAGATCTTACGAAAGTGATTTTGAGCCCCAAAAATGCATGAGGTAGACGATTTCAAATTTGAGGTTTTAAACCTTAAAGGTCCTTCCACTCCTCAATGGGCAGCCCGAAATCGGATCTCAGCATCTTTTGGACTTGGGCAACAAGAATAGTGCACTTTTTGAACTTGGGCAGCATGAATGAACCAATCAGTGATGAGTTTGCAACCTCCTACAAGGTTTTGTGCAATCCCAACCTACCTACCACAATCCTTTCAAAGAACAAATCACTCATACAAATTGCGATTTGAATTGTAGGATTTCGCTTTGTAGATGCATCACAAAAAGGTGACTAGAATGATATAAAAAAAATAAGTGAAAAATTGAGAATCAAAAGAGCTACAGGCAAGATTCTGTTGGAAAACAGCCCGAGGGGCTGACAGGCGCTTTTAAGGGTTAAACTCCCAAAAACATACAAGGAGCTATTGGGGTTTAGATGCTACTATCTTTACTTAAATAATACTCCCTCTGTCCCATTATGATTTTCTGGTAGGTTCTCTCAAATCTACCTTTGGAGGTAGATTTGAGACAGAGGGAGTATCATAATGGGACAGAGGGAGTATTTCAGAAAACAATGTGTAGCTGTAAGGTAATCAAAATGTGTTAAATTCAGCAATAGAATGTTTCACATGTGTTTGTATTGTAATCATCTATAAAAGCTTTCTCTCAATAGAAGGCCACTTTTCAATACATCAATGGATCTAGTTATTTGAGGAGTTTTGTATGCATACAATTTTGGAGAAATAGAGTACTTAGAGTAGTTCTTTACACTTGTATTCTCACATAGTTGTGAAAATTCCACAAATGAATTTTCATGGGATAAAGAGATTGACGAAATGAAAAAGGTCTAGAGGAACTAAAAGGTATATGATATGAAAAATATGATATGAGAATAAACATGAGATTTGATTTATTGGAATGTTGCCGTTCAAATGATGTCGTTCAAATGATTCACAAAACTCTTTAAAGCATTGGTTAATCAAATATAGCTTGTTACAGAGGTTATGGGTTGTGCAAATTAGGTCTAATGAAATACCAATATTTTTACAAGAACTCTATTGCAAGATTTAGTTTTTGATAATGAAAACTTTGGACTAGGTTAAATTTCCACATTTTGTAATACAAGAGAATAAATAAATGTCAAACTTAGCTCATAAGAAGATAATGGCATAATGTTATATACGCATGAATTATTGTTGAAAAATATAACTACTGAATGTCCTAAAAACATGAGTTGTAATAACTTAGAGATTCATATTATGAAAGTATTAAATTTTGTTTCAAATTTTGAAATCGAAAATGTAATGCTTAAATGGTGACAAGTTTATAAATGCCGATGCCCTCTAAAATTTTTAATCAATTCTTAAGATGCTATAATATGGTTTTGTAATAATCAAGTTATTGTACTTCATTGTTCTTATGCAGGGTTGCATATATAACTAAAAAGGTAGGAAACCCTATATTGGACATTGCTCATTTTTTCTTATAAAACATGTATAAATAATTGAGTAACGGAAACTAATCTTTCAGTAGTTGAAAGTAAACAATCAACCAAAAGTATTTGCATATATATTGTATACATCTACTTCTGCTGCTAATTCAAGAAACCATGAAACACCTATTTATGAAAAAATATCAACAACAACTATTGAAGGGAACTCCTAAAATGTAAGTGAATGGGATAAGGACAGTTTGACATTATATTCATTATTGCATATGATTATCTATTATATTGATGATCTTACATGTAAAATATCTATCACGTGCATCTTGTTCAAAGCATTGATAGTTTATTGATTATAGATCAGTTTATACTCGAATCAAAAAGGGTTGATTTTGTACTCTTTGGATTATAGGAAATGAATGCTTCAAGTATGCCTCTTACATATGACTAGTTGTTATGAGGTTTAGAACTACGAGTACTGTTGAGGCTTTTCCTACATAAGCTTACTTAGAGGTATGTTCTTTCTTGTTCTTTGTGATGTTCATAGGAACGTCAAATAAGAAGACTTTTGTTATTAATGAGAAAATTTTATTAAGGTAATTACGGCTTGATTATTAAAATTATTCTCCCCTTATATGTTTGTTTGATACAACAATTGTAACTTCTCTGTGCAAAGTAGATGTGATCCTTTGGTAAATCTTGAAAACTTTGACCATCACAATGTTTGAATCCAATGGTTTGCCTCTTAAATTGCTCTCTCTATCTATAATACAATTGAGCTTATACTGAAGAACTTTATATATACAAACTCTAAAAAAATTCTATACCTTGGATAGGTAATTAATGAAACTACAACAAGAATCAAATTTTATGTATATTGACATGAAGACATGTAGTCTGAGGCCCAGTATCCTCTTCTACAAAATTAGTAAAAGGATTTCTTCATAGGCTACTTAAGCATCAAAACTTTGAGAAAGATCATCTAGGTGTTTCTTCAAATTCAAAATGACTAATAAATCTAAGGTATTTTTCTCATTTGAATAGGTATAAGTCAATAATTGAATAGGAACATGTTTAAAGAAATAAAGAAATATATACATAGTAGACTTAAATATCATATATATGAAGAGAAATATTTCTTTTATCTAAATTCCATTATGATTTTAAGATATATTGTTTTTTATAATATAGATAAATGTTTTGGAACCTAAAGTGATGGCCTTATTTCAAGCAAAAGAAGGCGATATGACGCGCAAAGAAGTGATTGAAAGGTTTTGTGTTTTGTAATTTTGAATAATATATTATTATACATGATGAACAATTTTTAAAAACCAAATTTTTTAAGAAGTAGATAAGATGTTAATATTATATAAGAAGATTATTACATCTCTTTTGGGAATTTTATGCTTAATAAATATCAAATGAAAAATTTACAAATAATTGGATGATTTTATTTTTCTAAAATTTCATCATTAATATCTAGCTCATTCTTGAATTGGATATGACATCCACTTATTTAAAATTTCTAAGATTTTATCTTTATTTTTATAGGACAAAGCAACATTATGCTGAGCAAGATTTAGGAAAGCTATTCACTTCAAAAAGCTTCGACTCAAATGAGCTTGTTATAGATGAAGAAATTGAGCAATTGCCATTGGAATTATTTGACAATGATGACTTTGAGACTCGAACTCCATCTGAATGGTAACGCATCTTTGACATGGATTTCAATAAGAAGAAGTAGATAGGCTATTGAATATAATCTCAATACAAATAGCTAACTAATTTTCTTGCAAGTATAATCAATGGCACGCGAAGATAATTATATCCTGGTTTATGCCTAAAAATCTAAACTAGATATTTGGACATTTGTGTGGGACTTTGTTTCAACGATTTTTAGTTTTTCTAAAACTTCCTTGAAAAGGTAAACATAGTTTTGATCGAAACTACATGTCATGCCACTAAGTCCACAATGATAGGTGAATCTTGATTAGGGCCTTTTAAGCTTCTTACATCTGTAAACATGATAAACTCTTATACTTGCATAACTCTCAATAATAACTCAACAATAACTCTCAATAGAGATATAACAATCCCTGCAAAAGCATGTTTACAAAAAGCTGATGGAACTATAGAATGGAGAGCAGCAAATATCACTGATTATTTGGAACAAAGTAATACATACCTTGTTAAGTGGAATGAAATTGAAGAAACAAGATGGTTACATAGGTGATGAATTTTCACTTTGATTAATAAGAATTACTTTGTATATTGAGATATAATATATTCTAATGCTTGAAGATAAAATTTCCATTAGAAAATATACATTATGTTTAGAATTTTATTACAACTTAGCTTATATCTTAGAAGAATATTTGTGTTATAATTCATGATTAAATGTGTTTTAAATAACATTAGCATTGATATTTAACCCTTAAGGCTCTAACAGTCATCTTTTAGTTGATACCAACACTTCAGGTGTTGCCTAGGGTACGTAACATATCTTCTAAGAGACATCACATCAGTTTCACCCTAAAATTGGTTTAGAATCTCATAACATACTTGAAATTCTCATATAAATGATATTATGGTTGTAATCAATCCAAAAGTATATTGATTCATATATAGTCAAAAGCAACCTTAAAACTAGTGAAAGATGGTGGTACAATGTCCAAAAGGCTTTATTTGCCTAAAGAGAAACTTAACTAAAGAAATTCATTTGATAATAGAAAGGTCTTATTTCAAAATACTGCTAAGTTATCATAGCTTATTCTACTTCATCATGAAATATATAATTGTTGAAAATGATATCAATCTTTAACTAAATACTATGATTCTAAGTGCTTTTCAGAGTATAGCCTCTTAAGCCCTAAAACATCAAACACCCTTATTCTATGTGGAGTTATGCTATAGCAAAGCATAAGTCCAAATATCAAGGAGTTTTTATTTAATACAAGCAATAAATTACAGCTCTTTAGAACTACAAGTAAGGTCCCCCTCGTCCCAACGAGACAACACTTTAGTAGACGCTCTTCAAAAATATTTCATGTCTACCAAATTCTCATTCCCTCATTTTTTATTCCATGTACTCTTCCAAACTCACACGACGTCAGCCCCTTTCCTGATACCCTAAAACTCATCCTCTGTTTCCTCATTACTGGATCCCCATTCCTAACTCTGGTTTTGGTTCCCATCTTCTATTCCCCAATCCCCGCCCATGTTCCCTCGTTCTCGACTACCAATCTCATGCCCCATATTCCTTGTCCCCTTGTCTCCTTACCATGGTTACCCTTAATTGACATCACTGTTTTCCACAGGTTTGAGAAAAATGTGACCTCACTGTCCATTGACCATATTTTAGCATAGATAATTAGATAACTTCGGAAATCCGAAATGGTGAGTGTCGAGCTAACTTGATTCTGTAAATATTTTTTAAGAAAACGACCACATCAGGTAAAATCTTGAATTGACCACTGTTGAGAGTATGGAAGTTCTTGTTCAGATTCCCGCGCCTTGTGGACCAATTTGGTCTGTTGTGTCAATAAAGGGTTAATCAAATCTAACCTATATCTTAGTAACAACTTATTAGACCTCTTTAAAACTCGTCATGCCGTGGGACCTATCACTCGCAATTGTCTAACTGTTAGAAATATGCTATTTTTTTTCAGAATGTATTACAACCTATCTAAAATTAAGCAAGTCATAGTAGGTCCAGTTTGAACAATCATTATATTTATAAAGCTAGAAGGAATTATTCACCAGTTAAGATACTTGTGTTTTTTCTAGCTTTAAAACTCAAAACCGGAATTGTTTTCCTTCTATATATGCATGAATGGAGATACAAATTTTTTTTTTAATATTTTTAAGACTCTCACCCATAGGATCTTGTACCTAACCCTATTTGGATTTATGATTGTTAATTTTAAGATTGAATGTGCACCATTTGTAAGATTGCAGCAGTCCAAGGCACTACCCTAGAAACATTGTCTACATCGTGCAAACGGATTCTTGCTAATTGGTAGCCGAAATATTTTTCCCACTATTTTTCTTAGGAAATAACTAAGTTAAGTGTATCCATGCAAAGTTTTAGAGGGTTTTTATGTTTTTCTCATCATTATGCAGGCAAATTAAAATATGAAGACAACAATATGGTAAATTATGCATTACGTAGAACATAATTGGTTTGAAATCAATTATAAGGTGATTAGGTGCTTTGTGAGTTTGGAAATTCATGACTGAAAAATTAAATAAAAAAATCCTTAATCTCAGATTTTGACAAATTTTAAAAGAGACAAAAATCAAAATTACTTAACATGTTGCAGCGTGCTCTTGTAAATTTGAAGCTTGCCCTCGTAAGATTTGTAAAACTTTCAACTTGGGTCATTTTGATATTTGAGTAGAAATCTGAAAGAATGAAAAGAAAATTTTATGCCTTTGCGGACTCCCTAGGTGTGAACCAATCTTTTTTCTTATCTCAAACTTCGAACTGTAAGATCTTGTACCTAAGACTATCTTTAGTTATTGTTCCAAAAATTGACCATTGGATGTTTACCATTTGGGAGATCATAGCATTCCAAAGTTTGTCTCCCGAGTTTAGGCATTGCGACAACTGGTTTTAAAGTTTTTGGAGGTTGCCCTTTTAGATTTGGTAAACCTTTTGAATTAAGTTACTTTGGAATTTATGAAGTGATTTAGTATTGAACATATTCCAAAAAAGAAGATTCAAAAGACTTTCGCTGCCCCATTTAGGCTCGAAACCCAAAATCTATCCTAGAAGACTCAAAAATTAGAATTTGACCTTGCAAATTCTACCACATACACTTTGCAGTCAAGGAGAAGCCAATAAAATTCTTACGCAAAAATATTACTTTGAACCCCTTCATCTTAGTCGCCAAAGTTTGCAATTACCCATTTTGGATCTCAAGGAGCTCTAGGGGTTGAGGTCTTTACTGTATTTTGAGCAAATCTTTATGCAATCTAGTGAAGCTTTGGGGGGGGGGGGGCACACGTTAAACTACCCTACTTTAGAGAGGGTATCATGTGGTGGAGAGTATATTTCTGCCTCTATTTTAATACTTCCTCTACCTTAGAATGTCCTTTCTTACGTGCAAAATTTGTGGGATTAAGGTCAATTTTAATGAACGAAGTTGTTAGTCTAGGTGAATGCATAGCTCTCTCTAAGATCTTTGTAGCGATATATGATTTGATAACATTTGCTCCGATAATCATAAGGAATTGGCGCGCCAAAAGTTGGGCAAAATCTGACCTACCAAGAATGATTTGCCCTGAACTTAATTGATGATAATGAAATGTAAAATGATATTCATTGACTAGCTCTTACCAAGAGCTTTTTAGCGATATATGATTTCATAACATTTGCTCTAGTAATCATAGAATTTTGGTGGGCCAAAGGGCAAAACTTGACCAACCAAGAATGATCTCTTCTAAGCTCAATTTATGATGATGAGAGGTGCAACAATACTGCATACATAGCTCTCACCAAGAGCTTTGTAACAATATATGATTTAATAACCTTTGCTCTAGTAATCACTTACATTAAGAGACCATGTAAAGACCTTAACCCTAGAGCTCCTTGAGACCTAAGCATGTTCATGTTATGTCTATTGTCGGTTGGTATTGAGAGTTCAATTCTGTCTCTTTTAATTGTAAGGTTGATCATGCACAAGCATAGAACAAGTGAAGTAGTACCGTGAGGTGATCAAAGGGCTCCATACAATGAAGTGTGGTGATCACAGTGCTCGATAAAATGTTGTGTTTGTACTTGTTTGAAACGGTGAGACATTTTTGGACAAAAGAAAAACACCCTATTGATTAGACATTTTGGGATAGAGGGAGTATATAATTTCAAAAGTAAAGGCCATCATGCAAGACTCTATAATTCTTTTATGATATTTTTTGAAATTTATTTACGACATGCATGATTTTTTTAATCTGCTACATTTGGGAACCATACAACATTTTATAAACTTGATATTTTAGAATTTTTGTCAATTTGTGTAGCAAGGCTTTTGGAGATATTTGGGAGACTTGATAGGCCAAGGCATTTAAGGGTTAAATACACATGATCATGTGCTAATAATATCATAAAGGGTATCCCATTTTCCCAAGGATATATCATATAATTTGTTTCCCCGGTAGCTGTAATCGTACTTTGAAGGTATAAATATTTTTCCTATCTTTAGAAACTCAAATTACTACCTCCAATTCACAAGAGGACCCTATAATTTATTTATGCTATTTTCTAATCAAGTGCTCATTGCGCATTTCAATTACTGGAAACTTAATTCTTTACACATCTAAGTTTATCCTCCAAACCCCTTAAATTTGTAGGAATTAAAGAAGTGAACAACCAAAATAATCCCATGATTATGAGATTCTAATCACTTTCTTTTTTCAAAAATAAAAGTGCATTGAAATCACTACAAGCTACATTGAGATTTTTTCATAGAATAATTTTATTATTTACTCCAACCCCCTCAACTCAATAGTCAATATACAAGTTTTTAGAATTATTATAATCTAAGAAAAGTACTTGAAGTTGATTCTGTATCATCTCTACATGATTGGAACAGAATCTATATATGTTTCTCAGCAGAAAACCCTTCTCGCTTTGTGGATAGAGTTATTTATGCTGCAAAAGCACGTAGCAAGGCAAAATTTAAAATGGTAAAGAGATTGCATTAACAAATTTCATTGAATTTTTCAGTTTGGAATGTATAACATATACTCTCCATATTTTAAATGTATCTATGGTGTTAAATTCTAATTCTTGATCACTAAAAAATTAATAGAAATTTGAGAAATATATTACCCGTATGCCCATTGAAGATATCCCAACACTCAATGTCAACCAAGTAACACACATAAGAGAATTAGTTTACAACACTAAAGACATGATTGAGCGTAACGAGGATCTAACACAACTTATAAGAGAAGCTAATCTCGATTACGCTCATACAATGAATAGGCTGGTATTTATTGATAATATTAAACGGCGTGCACTCTCTCAAGAATTTAGTGTAGATACCGAGGAACCAATTCCTATCAATGTTCCCGTAATTGAAGTACCAAGGTACCATATGAATATTTCAATCTACTGTTTTGTGTTGTATATTCTTTGTTTGCTTCAACTATGAAGCATTTTTTACAAAATGAATATGTGTGGTTTCTAACTTCTCTTTTTTGTTATTTTATAGATACGGTACTTTACAAATTCCCAAATACCCATTTGAAGAAAGAGAAAATCAGTTTTTTTTCACCTCAAACCTTATACGACAAGAGGTAGTATTTGCAACAGTCAAAGTAACAGCTGAATGCCTTAAGATTTTGAAGTTGGCAATTCTCCAAATCCATTACACAAAAAGTCTAAAGCTAGAAGAATTTGAGCAAATGCAAACTACTGCATCTGATCAAGGGGCCTCGTTCCTCAAAGAAAGGTGAACAAGTTAACTCAATATAGATAGTATATTACATAAATAAGATAGGATCATCTCTATGTATGCACCCCTTACCATCTTCATTTGCTTTTTTAAGGAAATGTAGAAAATTGAACAACATACCAAAGTCCTCAAACGATATTAGTTAGAATTGAATCATTTAATTAATATCGTCCTCACTTGTATTGGTTCATTGGTTGATTTTATTGGTTAAATATAGGTGCTTGCTTATTTAGAAATGTGCATTATTGATTTTTGTGCACAAAGAGTCCAAGCGAGAATAGTGAGGTGTTGATTCCTTAAATTCCAACTTTTTGTTGTATTATTTAGAACAATTTCCTCTACCACCACCTTTTTTCATGTTTCCTTCTCTCAAAGCAAAATAACTTCAATTTCAGTATGTTGTTCTTAAGTACCAAAGCATATTATCATTCAAATAAGGTGTTCTAACTTTAAATGCATTCCAAAAATTAACGATCCTTATGTTTAATGGAAGCAGTTGGGTTTCTCTTCTCAAGAATATATTAAGGTCATCTTTTAAGGATGTTACAAAAGGATGGTTCGACCTTAGAATGACCAATATTGATGCTTATAATTTCAGCAAGATGAAAAGATTCCTAACCATGATAAGATTCTTGATGGAAGATTCATTACGATTTTTAACAGAAGATATGCTACGTAGATATACTCGGTTTATTGAACTAAATCTAGGATCACCTCATATTGAAGTCAAATCGATAAACACCGTTACATGCAAGTGGTCAAACGATGTTTATTCCATGGTAAATTCATTTGATAGTCAAAAAGTCATGATCTGGTTATGGATATTTTTAAAATGAATACATTGAGAAATATTTTGAAATCCAATTGCTAAATTCTTACAACAAGCTTAGAAGGATCTTTGAAATTGTTAAATTCATGTTAGATCTACCATATAATGCAATAAAACATCTATATATAGAAAGTACTTTAGATTCCATTAATATACTATTTATAAGTTTGGGGGAATTCTTAAGAATTGTAGTTATTTTTGAGCCGATCTATACTTTGGTAAACTTAGGATTTGAGGTAGATTTTTAATGAATTGGTAAACAATATAACTGCTCTTAGAAAATACACAATCTTCATGATATGATATCTTGTAATAATTAAGCATTTATGTGAAACAACTAGATATTTAAAACTAAGATGTTCAACATCAATAACCTCAAAATTATATTTTCTTCAAAAAAAATTACACATTGAATTTATTACTTTATTCCAATGTATATAACTTGTGATTTATTGTAGATGGTTAAAAAACCACCCCTTTTTTCTTTAGAAGTAATAATTGTTGAAAATAAAAGTTTTGATTATAGTACACGAATCTCAAGATTTGACGAAGTTACAAACAATGCAATAGATCATTGCATAAATTCGTTGCAAGAAATTCCTCAAATTCATATATTTGTGATGGACAAATTAAAATGGAGCTCGCGCCCCAATATTGCAGCAGTGGCACTTGATGAACCATTAGTTCAAAAGCTAAAACACAAAGTTCAAGTATTGATTCTGTACAACTTGTATCATAGTAAAAACTAGAATATCAATCATTTTATTAAATAGAGTTTAGTACAAGTGCATAATTTTTATACTAGTTATATGACGCACTACTAAAAGTACAAAAAAAATTAAAGCTTGTTATTTGATGTACTGTACAATAGGAGGCTACAAAAAAAGCTATGCATCATATAACTACATATATAGATCTGTGGCAAATTTATGAAGAACAATTAGCACTAGATATCAAAGCCTACAAAGCTGGTTTGGAACAAAAGAAAGCGGGATTAAAACAATTGCTTGTTGAAGTTCAAATCCATAGAAAAGACTTGGATGATTTAGATAGATGGTTTGAGAATATACATATGATATTTTTGTGTAGATACAAACTATAAGTCTTAATACAATCAAGAACTCTTATCTTTAATTAATGAAATTCTTGTTAATGATGTTAAATTATGTATAAGTATTTCAAACCATTTCTTTTTTGCAGCATTCCAAATGTCATTGATTTTGGATGTTTTGTTATCAATAATCAAAAAGTACGGAAGTTTTTGATGACAAAAAAACAACAAATTATAGATTTAGGTATAAATTCTATATACTAATGCTCGTATTTAAATAATTCATAAAATAAATATTGAATCTTCAAAATATGAAACCAATCTATGATAGTTATGGTGAGCTAGTTTGGTCATAATCATGTTAATTGAAGCATAAATCTTGTCAATTATAGTACTCTTGATGATCTCAAAGACTCCTAAAGACTTGGGTTTCAAGATTGGACGCAAATTTGAAGAGATTGAGACACAACTGAAGGCAAAAACAAATACTCCAGAAGATGTTGATGCTTTGAAACAAGCTATGGTGACTATGCCAATGAAAATACATGAGCTTCGAAGTGAAATTGATTCTACAGATGTACGTTTGATAATATGAAATTTTCCTATCACTTAATCGTTGACTCTTTGACTTCTAGGGCCACGACATATTCTTCATTCATTATACATCTTGTTGTAGTCATTTTATATTCAATTTTCAGAAAACTAATGTGGTATTGTTGTAGTCTTGATTATGTACATGAAATTATATTGTTATTGATTTTTGCCACCCACCTTTGTATTAGTCTAAATAGTCTTTTCGAAGATAAATAAATTTCCCTGCACACACGTATCATATGAAGCTTACTTCTTTTTGTTCATTGTACAAAACACCTAACTACTTTGCTACTTTGAGGAATTTGAAATAGATTCTACTTTGATATGAAGTGTATTATGCATACTGAAAATGTAAAGAATGATATAATTTTTAGGTATATTTTCAATCTCTTGAAGGATTGAATTATTCATTAAATGATAATGATTTTACACAAAAGTGGACTCTTTTAACTTGGCCTTTGAAAATTGAAAAACAAATGGAGAAAACTTTAAAAGTTCTAGCTGGTGATAATGAGCGTTATCAAAAAGAGATGGAAGGTGAACAAGCGCTCTTTGGCAATCAAATGGAAAGCCTTGATACAGCTGTTACGAATTTTGTTTCGTTTACTGATATGGCAAATGTAAATTTCTTCTGATAACACAAATAATCTACTAAAGTAAATATACGATGTCCAGAAACTCAAAAGTTTATCACAAGACAAGTTTTCTTCTATATATATAGCATAATTTTTATCTTAGGAAATTAGCAAATTCAACACTTAAGTGTCCGGTAATCAATTCCGTTTTGAGACTTTGACATTTACTAACCTACTTCCAAATCTATTCCAAGATTAGTGTGGTAATATAATCATTTTTCAAAAATGGAGTTTTCCAAAGATCTTAGGATTCTAATTTGTTTGTCTCTTTGTACAAATATTAAAGCAAGTATATGAATGAGCATAGTTCATTTTTTAGATTCTTAAAGTATCATATTCTACCAAACTTCAGTAGATTATCAATGGTATTAATCAAAGCATTGATGTTTTCCATATTGATATCATTTTCTTGGATAAATATTTTCAGGTTGATAGGATTGCCACTGATGCTCGTAATCTTAATCAACGGCTCAGAAGTGCACAAGAACTTACTCGTCAATTTAATTCAAGAGAGCTTTTGTTTGGAGTTGAAACAACAGATTATAGCCGATTGAAGGCAGTTGTTGATCAATTTGCACCATTTTATTATTTATGGGATACTGCTGAGTTGTGGCTTTCCTCATACCAAAGGTGGATGAATAATCCATTTGATACTTTGGATGCTGATGAAATAGATGAGAATGTGAATAGTTGGTTCAAAGGATTATTCAAGACCCTTCGTGATTTTCAAAAGCGAGAGATTCCATCTCAAGCGGCGTCTTGTGAAAATATCCGCCAACAGGTTTAGAATATTGCCTATCTATTCTTTATCTATGAATATTTTCTAAAAATACAATCCTTGGTCTATGATGTTGTTATAGTTTGTTATGTTGTAGTACCTAGTGATGAATTTTCATTCACATTTAGGTGGGTGATTTTAAACCATATTTGCCATTGATTCATGCATTGCGACAAGACGGGATGCGGGAGCGTCATTGGAAAGCAATATCAACTGCTTTGGGCATGACTGTTGAACCATCTCCTCAATTTACTTTGACAAAGGCTCTAGAAATGGGTTTACCTGGTCATATTGAACAAATTCAAGAGGTCTCGGAATTAGCAAGTAAAGAATTTGGTATAGAAATGGCATTGAAAAAAATGCAAGAAGAATGGGTTCCACTTGAAATGCAGGTCACTTTTATAAGCATCTTATATATCAACATGTAGTAATTACCAAACTTATCAAATACTACATACCAACGCATCCTCATTACAATTATGTAAAGATACATGTACTTATATCTAAATCATTTTATGAATTTTGAAATTTTTTGAATGTTTTTTTCTTTTTCTAGCAAACTCTAATGGATTTCTATACAAATTTTGATGGAATCTCTTGAACTAAAGGTTTGAAATTGTATAGATTGCACCTTATAAAGAGACAGGGACATACATAATGAAAATTGAAGAATCTTTTTTACAACAACTTGATGATCATATAGTATTGACACAATCTATTAGTTTTTCTCCCTTCAAAAAACCATTTGAAGCTGAAATAGATACATGGGAAGAGACTTTAATTTTGGTATCTAATACCATCGAAGAATGGTTAAAAATGCAAAGACAATGGATGTACTTGGAACCTATATTTAGTAGTGAAGACATAAAGACACAATTGCCTATTGAAAGCAAAAGATTTGATAATGTTGATATGGTTTATCGAAAGGCGTTGGGATCTGCCTTTACGGCACCCCAAATTATTACTTTTTGTTCCAATCAAAGATTACTCGATCAATTCATTGAATCAAATAGAGTATAACATCAATCTTCTTATTTATTATTGGTTTATGATTTTGTTAAAAGCTTAGAAGTAATGATTACTTACTATGTTTCAGTAAGAAGAGCTATAACAACCTTATATAATTTGACAAAGGGGTATAAGGCTAATGGTTCTACAACATTATACATCACCTTTATTCTCGTAATCATATTAATTTTTGTGGATTTTATTTTATTCTCAATGATAGTGTTTGATTGACTTGTATGTAGCTTTTAGATCTTATACAAAAAGGACTCTCAGATTATTTGGAAACAAAACGACTAGCATTTAGTCGATTTTTCTTCCTTTCAAATGATGAGTTACTTCAAATATTATCACAAGCTAAAAACCCATTGGCGGTACAACCTCATTTGCGTAAATGTTTTGAAGCAATCGATAGACTTGATTTTATGCCTGATCTAACAATAACTAGTATGAATTCCGGTGAAGGAGAAAAGGTAACTTATTCCTCTTGAGAAATCTTTAAGTAATTACATACGCACATGAACATAATCCTTCACTTACCTATGGTTATTTTATCGAAATACCTCACTATTAAACTATATACTAATTTATTTTTCACTCACTAAGAATTTTTTATTTTCATAAAAGAATACAAGCATGTACATTTTATTTCCAAAAACAACAACTGTTACTTCGAACCAAAATAAATCCTTATAAATTATCATGTCAAAAAAACTCATGAATTACAATAGATATTTTCTTGTATGTACAGATTGCGTTTCCAACAACAATGAAACCTCTTGGGAATGTTGAATTTTGGTTGAGCGAGGTAGAGATCAAGATGAGAGAAAGCATACATTGGCAGGTGTGTATATAGGGTGCAATTTAAGCGTGTCATTATTATTTGTAAAACAACAATTTAATAAATATATATGCTTGTCAATATGTGCTAAACTAGGACTCGTTCTTTCCTTTTCAGTGTAAACATTCGTTGATTGCATATAAGAATACCCAAAGAACTGTATGGGTCCAAGAATGGCCCGGCCAAATAGTCCTTGCTGGAAGTTCCACTTATTGGACGGAGGGTGTTGAACATGCCATCAATTCAAATACTATGCAAGACTTTTTTGATAATGTGCAGGTTGGTGAATCAATATAGAAGATTCTTGTACTGAATTTCTTAATTTTTCATTTAATACCATGCCTAAGTGGACATATATAAAGATTTGTAGAAGGCTCCCCATGAATATATGCAACAAAATTCAAGCATTTCTTCTTCATTTTTCATAACATGTCTAAGATAAAAATTTCATGATTTTATTGATAATAAAATTTCATAAACATACATAAAAAACTACTCAAGAATAAAATTTTATATTTGTCAAGTATTTTAAATTCTATTTGGATTAGGTCCAATGTGGCATTGCAATGAGACTCAACAACATCATTAATTTTTCTGTACATTTTAATCTTTTCTATTAAGCATGTTAAAAGCCTAAGTGTTTAAGTATGCTAAAAAACTACATGTAGGTTGCTCAACTATTGGATGTCACTGATCTTGTTCGAAAACCTCTTACTTTTCTTGCTCGATTAACTTTAGGAGCTCTTATAGTTATAGATGTGCATGCACGTGATGTTGTTCAACAACTTATCAATGAAAAAGTAAGACTCGATGTTACAAGATACGTTATAAAACTACAATTTTAGAAAGAAATAACTTATTGAAGATCCTAATCATTTTTATTACTATGGAATATAAATATGGGTGAGCTCGAGAGTTTAATTTAATAAAAAAATTATTTATTAAAATACTCCTTAAAATATAGACAAAAGCAGTTACGGATTTTGAATGGGTAAGTCAATTGCGATACTATTGGGAGAATGATGGACTTTGGGTAAAGATGGTCCAAGCATCTCTTTCATATGGCTATGAGTATCTTGGAAATACACCCCGTTTAGTAATTACTCCTCTTACAGATCGTTGCTACATGACTCTTATGGGTGCTTTACATCTAAACTTAGGAGGAGCTCCAGCTGGACCTGCTGGAACTGGAAAAACAGAAACAACAAAGGACTTAGCAAAGGCTATGGCCAAACAATGTGTAGTATTTAATTGCTCTGATGGACTAGATTATTTAGCAATGGGAAAGTTTTTTAAAGGATTGGCGAGTAGTGGAGCATGGGCTTGTTTTGATGAATTTAACCGCATTGATCTTGAGGTTTTGTCAGTTATTGCACAACAAATTTTAACAATTCAACTTGCTATACAACAAAAGCTGAAACGATTTATTTTTGAAGATACTGAAATCTCACTAGATCCCTCATGTTCAGTATATATCACCATGAATCCTGGGTTTGTTAACGTCATCATTGTTACTTATATATTATACTTTAGAGGTTGTATATAATGTAATATACGTGCAATTTTGTGTCAAGTAACTATATTCTTTTGCTCCAGCTATGCAGGGCGATCAGAGCTACCTGATAACCTTAAAGCTTTATTTAGGCCATGTGCTATGATGGTGCCTGACTATGCTCTTATAGGAGAGATTAGCCTATTTTCATTTGGTTTTCGTAATGCTAGACCACTAGCTGCAAAGATGGTTACAACTTTCAAATTATGTTCTGAACAATTGTCTTCACAGGTTAATACAAATGGTCAACTAAGTGAATTTGGAATGTTTTATACATATTTGAAGTTGATAGCATTAACCCTTAAGCGCCAAGCATGCCTCTTGGGCTTGGTTTCAAATGTATTTTTAGAGGGGCTTGACGTTTAAGGGTTAATATAAAGTATTGCTTAAAGTGCTTTGATTCAAATAATATAATTTCTTCAATGTGAAGGATTCAATATGCAAATTACATTAATCATTTTTCTTCATACTATTAAAATATACTACAACTTAGAATGATTTCAAAGTTGATTAACTATTTTTTAAAGGATCATTATGATTATGGCATGCGTGCTGTTAAAAGTGTTATCACAGCAGCTGGTAATTTGAAGCGCGCATATCCAGATGAAAGCGAAGATGTTCTGCTACTTCGAGGCCTGAGGGATATAAATGTTCCCAAATTTCTCACACAAGATTTACCATTGTTTGCTGGTATTATCACAGATTTATTCCCAGGAGTAGTGCCTCCAGCAATCATCTATGATGATCTTTTGGATGCTCTTTCAAGGTGTTGTTTGAAAGTCTATATTCAACCTGTACCTACTTTTACAGAGAAGGTTGTTATCAACTTTCTACCAACATAATATCAAGTACAAGTCACATTGTGAATCAAGCATTAGATTACATTAAACATATTGCATTGCCTTTTCGTGTTGATTAATCTATGTTGTTTTACATAGAATATTTTACATTAAGTTCTATTTAACAAATTTAAAATAATTATTTGGCCAATTATGATGCTTCAATCATAATTATGGCAATTATTTTGGCAATTATAATGTTGTGCCTTCTATTTCACAAAACCCTACAAGTTGTAAAATATGAAAATTTCTCTTAAGATCAAATCCTATATAACAAGTATTTAGTATCATTAACGCCAACTAAGTTGGTTTTCTATATATACAAATAGATCATTCAACTCTACGAAACAACTTTGGTACGACATGGACTAATGCTTGTGGGTCCTACTGGAGGTGGAAAAACATGTAACTATAGGGCCCTTGCAGGAGCTATGTCTTTGTTAAATGCTGAAGGTTCAGTAAAGTATGAAAGGGTGAGTATATATATTTAGAAGTGATATTCAATTGAATTCTCATGTTTTTATTATGGACTTGAGTATTAAACATGCAAATTGAAATTTATATGTATGCTAAGAGAAAATAAAATAAGTCCTATATGTACTTGTATATTAACATAGTATATATTTCAACAATACATATTATGAACTAATAATAACATCAAATAAAGTGCAGGTTAGGATTGCATGTTTGAATCCAAAGTCTATATCTATGGGACAACTTTATGGAGACTTTGATGAAAATACTCATGAGTGGACTGATGGGGTTCTTGCATGCTATATGAGGGAGTTAGTTGAAGATACCTCAACAGCTAAAAAATGGTTGATGTTTGATGGACCTGTGGATGCCATATGGATTGAGAATATGGTGAGACAAAGTGCTATACATTAAAATTGAGTTTTTTTAAAATTAAGTGCATATTCATCTCTATAAGGACTTATTTGCATAATTTATGTCATCAATTAAAAAATCTTAGCTTCTACACCTGTCATTTTTAAAACTCTTAGAGCAACTAAGTTCAAGGGAGATGTAAATTATTTTTAGGATACATGTTTTAAAGAACAAATACAGAACATGATGTGATGTCTTTTTGACATTTCAAATCTACATACATTAAGCATAATACATCTTTGCAAGAGAAGTCTTCAAAATCGACCAAAGAAGTAGTCAAAATCTAATAGATGAATTGACCCATCAACATGTTAAGAATTTACATTGTAGAGATGACTATGTATAACAGAATGACTGAATATTAAGTTGGAATTTTGAACATCTAAATCTAAAGTTTGATCCTAATGTTTTTTATGAACCTCTAATATATAAGTATATTTTGTTCTCCATTTGATGGCCTAAATTCCTCTCAATTAGTGGCATTTATATAAGATTTAATGTTAACATAAGATTTAAGCACAAGATTATTACATTTGAAGATTATTAAGAAGGTAATAACTAAGGTTTTATGCTAAGAATCGACTATAATCTCACCTTGCAATATATGGAAATACTTTACTCCAGAAAAACCAACCGCATTAAACAAAAAGTTAAGTGTATTGGAAGATGTACAACTCAGAACTTTCTTGAAATCATGCTCAAAAAACAAAATGGGGACTACAATGCTTAAATAGTACCAACATGGTCAATTTTCTTTAAATGAAATAAGTATACTTTTTAAAGAGATTAGAGATTACAACCTTGAGAATCAATAAAATTGTAAACTTTATTTATAGACACAAATTGATTGGCTTAAAATTACAAATTAAATGATAGAATGGGGAAGGCTACTAATATCCTAGCGATAGAACCACTAGTATACCAAGGTAAAGAGCTTCCTGATACTAAGGAAGTGTGGAACGATTTTGTATGCGAGAGCTAATACCAATCAAAATATCACTTCAATGAATAGTTTTAGCTCATAACTTCACGTTTAGAGCTTGATTTTCCCTCACAATGATATATAAAAGTTTTTGTTTAAGAGATGCAATATATTTCATCAACTTGAACATTAGCTTGATAAACTTATAAATGAATTTTAAGGCTTTTTTGAAAATCAAAATAAAAGTTGGAATGAAAATCTCCAAAGTTTGAAATTGTATATCAAGATACTTATAAAATAAAATAAAACTCAAAAAAAGTTTGTATAAAAAATTTAGTGAATAATAATATAAATATGAATCACATCAAGGTTGCAGCATCTCATTCTATAAGAACTCTAGATTATGCATTCTATAAGAACTCACAGCTAGTGTATTTAAATAGGGTGTTTTGTAAGAAGTCCCTCTTTGGTGAAGCCTTACAAAAATCAGAAAGGGTTATGTTGAAACCTAAAATGATGTTATTTTGACGGTCATACGTAGTTGTCACAAAAAACACACCCATTTTACCTACGAGCTCTAAATCAAACTAACACAAATAGAATTCCACACTCAGCAACCCTTGAAAATTAGTCATTGACCAAAAAGTGGTCAATTGGCTCTTTAGGAGTTAAAAGAGGGCAAACTACCCAATAATTAGAAGTACAGTAATGCCTTCACCTTACTTTGGTGAAACTCCTCACTTGACGTTATTGTACTACTTTTATCAAATTGTAAAATTCTCTTTACAAATTATTTCAAATACTACATCTTTTATATTTTTGTGACAAAAGTGTAGAGTGGTCATATTGCAACTATTAACCATTTTACTTTCCATTTTAGCTCTCATCAGATGGAATTAGTATTTCTAAACTTTTGAACCATAATAAGGTACATAATCCTCATGGCTACTACTAGTGCCTTGTACTAATTTGGATGATTTTACAAACTCCGTCCTTTAAGAATTGAATCTATATGCATCTATTGCATTTTCACTTTTTTAGCAAATTGGAACCACCTTTTGATGTGTAAACATGAGAATTATTAAGTACCAAATATGAAATCGTCTATATAAGCTAGAGGTAATTAACATTTATTACAGAACACGGTATTGGACGACAATAAGAAACTATGTTTAGTAAGTGGAGAAATTATTCAAATGTCAAGTACTATGACAATGATGTTTGAGGTGGAGGATCTAGCTGTGGCATCTCCAGCCACTGTCAGCCGTTGCGGCATGATTTACATGGAACCTCATGCTCGTGGATTTCAACCTCTACTAGATTCTTATATTCAAAAACTGACAAAAGATTTGAAACAAGTTGGTGAACAAACTATTCGAGACTTGTTTTGGAAAGTATGTGAACCGGCAATTAGACATGTAAAAAGACAACTCAAACAAACTGTAACTACAACAGAGGATAATATGGCCCTAGCAACATTCAATATTATGGATTCCTTAATTGTAGGTTTTGTCAAAACTGATGGAAGCGATATGAATGTGGAAGACAAATTACGAGCCAAGCAGGTTACTCAAATATTTGGATTCCATTTTTGTTTGATTCTTTTGTTATCCCAAACTCTAGTAAAAATATCCAACACTTCTATAATAACAATGTGATATCAAAATAACAAAGTGAAATTATAATGTACCTTTCAATCTATGACTAATTTTTGTTTAAAATTTATCATGTATATTATTGTTCATCAAACATGAATTCTTAAATAGGTTTTTGAACCTCTCTTTATTTTTTCGGTTGTATGGAGTATTGGTGCAAGTTGTGACAATGATGGACGAGTGAAGTATGACACATATATGAAAGATCTTATATCTCATGTTGATTTAAAAGAACCTCCTCCTAGTCAATGTAATATGTTTGGTGCTCGTTACAATACTCAACTTTGTCAATGGGAAGAATGGTTCAACACAATTCCGATTTACAAATGCGATCCTAATCAACCATTTGCAGAGCTGATTGTTCCAACCGTAGACTCTATTGGCTATAAATTTGTCGTACACCACTTGATTATGATTTTCAAACACATTTTATGCGTAGGTGAAACAGGAACCGGAAAAACATTAGTAGTACGCGACAAAATGCTCAAATACCTTGACCAACAATTCATACCAATGTTCATTAATTTCTCAGCTCGAACTGGTGCTAATCAAACACAGGTAACACACTATCCTTCTTCAACTTCCAAATCTTTTTACAACAATCAATGTATCAATTATATTGATAGATCATCACATGAGTTGAATAAAAGAAGAAGAAAAGAAACAAACAAAATAGCAAAGTAAATAGAAAATAAAATTCCACTTAAAGAAAAAATATGAAAATTTCATATTTCAATTACTATAATATTTGATATTTTTACTAGTCGAGGGATCGAAGTGGTTGTACATGATAAGGATTACTAATGTTATGTCTCCAAAAGTTTACCATCTCGTAAAACTTCAACTAGACTTCCTTCCTAAGTTGATATTGGACATAAATATTTGTAACAATAGATATTTGGATTGTTTTATTAGTCTGGAAAGAGAAATACATCCAATAGACTAACTTGTATTGATCTCCAAGCGAAGTCGATATTTTTGCTACGTTACGTGATTGAAATGATTGATGTGCTTGCATAGGATTTAATTGATTCTAAAACGGAAAAGCGGCGGAAGGGAATATTCGGTCCACCGGCATTGAAGAAATATGTCATATTTGTCGATGATGTCAATATGCCCCAAAGGGAAAAATATTTTGCGCAACCTCCTATTGAGATTCTGCGACAGTGGATGGACCACGAAGGATGGTATGATCGGATTCCTCCATGTGCGTTCCGATGTTTGGTCGATATTCAATTCATCGGATGTATGGGACCTCCGGGTGGAGGTCGCAATATAGTGACGATGCGCTTCCTACGACATTTCAATTTCTTGTCGTTCACGGAGATGGCGGACGAAAGTTTGTTTTTGATATTTTCAACGATTCTGAATGCAAGTTTGGTAACCTCATTCAATAGCGACGTCCAAAGTAGCAGTGAAGGAATTGTAAGTGGAACAATAGAAGTATACAACACGATCAGACAAGAACTTCTTCCCACTCCTGCAAAATCACACTACACATTCAACCTGCGAGATCTCAGCAAAGTCATACAAGGAGTATTGAGAGCGGATCCTGGTCATTGCAAAGACAAACGAGTCATCATTTGTCTTTGGGTGCATGAGGCCATGAGGGTCTTCCAGGTTTCTTCTCCATGCCTATTCCTTTGGATGTAACCATTTGCATCTCATACTGGTTCCTTTTTCTTTCCTTCAACGCACATAGTTATTTACATGAATTTAACTATTGCAAAACATTTAACCCCTAAATATCCTTGGGGTATTTTTAGCCTAAAACTCATTTTCAAAAAAAGTATGATCGATGAAAATAAGCTATTTGGATCTGGACCGTACCAACTTGCAGTTGATCATGGACCAAAACTTGACTCATGGAACCTTATAGATTACGAGATCAACCATTTGCTATGATTGCTTGCAGTCGAATGGATGTTTTTAAACTCCAAACGGTCACAACAAAGGGTCATAAACACTATGGTTTTTCTCCACTGTGGTTTAGTGATATATTAAGAATGGGAATATTATAATTCTTCAGTGCAAATATACATTCAAGCATGAAAACTTAAATGATTTTTTTGTTGTGAAACAGGATCGACTAATTAATAATGATGATCGAATATGGTTCAAAAATAATATTACCAAACAATTGCAAGTTCGATTCAAATTGCCGTGGGAGTTTATGTTTGAAAAATCAGAGCGCCTTATGTTTTGTGATTTCTTAGTTCCGGGAATGGAACCACGTATTTATGAGCAGGTATTCTTCTATTTGTGAAAAGTGTGGCAATTTCTTCCAAGTTGAGTAAGTCATTTTACAAAAGTAATCACCAATCTTGGTTTAACCCCTAAACGTCCTTGGGGTATTTTTAGCCAAAAACTCATTTTCAAAAAAAGTGATATAGATGAAAATAAAGATAAGCTATTCTGATCTCAACCGTACAAACTTGTAATAGACTTGTAGTAAATCATGTGGACCAAAACTTGACTCATGGGACCTCATAGATTGCGAGATCGTAACATATTAGTGCGCAAAATAGGCTACAAAATACCATCATTTCCACTTTGAAGTGAAAATACTACCAACATGAAATTTGCAATCAAAAAATCAGCAACTAGAAAGTTGTTCATCTTCATTTCAAAGACACTCTTGTACCAAAAAAATTCATCAAAAAAAATCTTGGCTCAAATAGTAGCCTTGTAGTCGTGAAAAATGCCAAAAATTTTACAAAGGAAAAATAGTCCGAAACTAGACCCCTCGCACTCAAATCCATGCCTTTTCTTCAATATATCCTCGATTGGATCAAGGTTTCTACCACTAAAAATAGACTATAATTGGAATCCATCCCAAAAAATAAAGTCAAAATCTAACGGTGGATGAAGGAGATCTAGCTCTTCAAAAATCTTCCATTTTTTCACTTTTTTCATCGTAGAAACATCATTGCAAAGCCAATACCAAAGTTATCTAGATCAAAAAACTCTCAACTACAAAGTTGTTAGGATGCATCTAAATATCAAACCTATGAAAAGAAATTTATGAAAAACTATTTTAGATTTCACATAATTGGCTTGCAATGGTAAAACATGTCAAATGTTCAAAAACCCAAACACAAAAGCTGCCTTCACTAAAAGCCATGCCATTTATCCATACTTTATTTTATGAGTCTGCAATTTTTACCACAAAAACTAGACTTGATTTGTGACCTAACCCAAGTGATTTCGTCAAAAACGGAGTTTGGATGAAGAAGTTATGGCTCTTCAAAGTTTCTGCCCTTCATCCAAAATGTTGTTTTTCGACACTAGGGACGTTTAGGGGTTAATGAGACATTCTTGGTGAATATAGTAGTGGAGGAGGGCTTGGAAGAAATTGCACTCTTTCTCCACTATTGTTAATTTCACCCTTTTCAATATAAGCGCAAAGTCACCGGATTGTGTATACTTTGGAATAATAGCCTGTCGAAACAAATCATGAGTTCATATCTTCAAGGGTCGCTTTACACTATGGACCATGAAGGTTGACCATGGCCTTCTAAAATTTGTGATTGGAGAGTAAAGTGCTCTTGGTCCCATTTGGCTTTACACTACCTTGACAAAAGGAGAATGACCACCAATTTTTGAGGTCCCCAAAGTATGATCAATGATTCATACTGGATAATGTTTTCATGGTCTCTTAGGGTCCCTTTACACTATGGACCATGAAGATTGACCATGGCCTTTTAAAATTTGTGATTGAAGAGTAAAGTGCTCTTGGTCCCATTTGGCTTTACACTACCTTGAGAAAAGGAAAATGACCACTAACTTTGAGGTCCCCAAAGTATGATTGATTTTTCATACTACATAATGTTTTCATGGTCTCCTACATTATAGTTGAGTCGAAGAAAATACCTCGAGACCATGAGGCTCAAAATTCATTAATTGGCTAGTGTTCAGTTATTTAAGGAGAGAGGAGGGAAAAAGAGGAGGGTAAGAGAGAGAGAGAGAGAGAGAGAATGATGAGGATTAAATTAGAAAATTGAGCTTAAACTTCTCCCGGTCTGAATCCACTCAACATTACAAGAGTGACCAAGCCACTCAAAAATTCATTTCCAATTTGTCGTAATCACGGCTCTTGGCCAAGAGCCATGACCAAGAAAACTTACATGGTCTTGGTCATGGCTCTTGGTCTCTAGTGTAAAGGATCCTGTCTTTATTTTTATTTTTGTTTATTTTTTATTTTTGAACCAAACCATGCATTAATCATCGGATCTGTAAGACCAGATCTGATGAACTTGAAGTTGAGTTTCAAAAGCGACACTAGCAATTAGTACTAAAGCAAGAAAACGTGATAATGGTTGAAAAGGTTGAAGATCTTCCTGCCCTTCAAAAAGTGGCAGAACTATATCTAGAGGAGTATAATAATGTGAGTAGTGCACCCATGAAACTGGTGTTATTTCTGGATGCCATTGAGCATACATCGAGAATTTGTCGAGTCATTCGGTTGCCACTGGGGAATGCTTTACTGCTCGGTGTAGGAGGCAGTGGCCGCCAAAGTTTGACTCGATTGGCCGCATTCACCGAAGAGTATGAACTATTCCAAGTAAGTCTGCAGTCAAACTTCAACCCAACCTTTCTCACAAGACTTTGTGATGATAGAAAAGACTTTACAATTCTTACGTTTCTTCTTGTATGATGTTCGAAGGTTGTTCTCATATTTTTATACAACTCATCTATGCAGATAGAGATTGCTAAAGGCTATGGCAATAATGAATGGAAAGATGATCTCAAGGTGGTGCTCATGAAAGCCGGCATTGACGACAAGTCAACTGTTTTCTTATTCTCCGATACCCAAATCATTTACGAGTCCTTTTTGGAAGACATCAACAACATTCTGAATTCTGGAGAGGTATGTGCTCATGCATCAATTCTTCTTCTTTTTTAATTTTCTTCATTGTGAGCTCTTGAGTTTAGAATCATTTGATGCACCAACTACAAATTGGTCTTTCAAGGCACCACAAGCCTTGGCTTGGTGGTTATGATTCATGGCCCACAATGAGGTGGTCGTGGGTTCTATGCCGGCGTGGTGCTCACCACTTTAGTCCACCCAACTATTGTGAGGGTCCTTGGACCTTGTTGTATGGGCCCTTTGGGGGCAGACTATTTCAAGTATCTTCAAGGCACTAGTAAGTAGCTAGAAACTAGTGTAGTTAGAGTGTCCGCCCTCCAGAGAGGGAAGTGGTATTGTTACAATTTCCCCTTGTTAGGTGGCCATCGGGATATTAGCATTACGAACGAACACTTCATTCGTGCCGGCCCCTTAGAAAGGGACCAAAGTGGTCACGGTCTATTTAATTATGGATTTTCCAAGTAAGAACTATGTTCATGCATGTTGACTGCACAATAATCTTACAAGATTTGTGAAACAACAATCTCTATATGTGATACAATTAGGTGCCAAATTTGTGGAAAAATGAAGACCAAGATTTAATAGCAAATGCAATGAGACCTGTTCTTTTAGCTAAAGGAATGCAAGTGACTAAACTAGCAATGGCCACGGAGTTTTTAAATCGAGTTCGTGCTAATCTTCATGTTTGTATAGCCATGAGTCCTATTGGAGATGCGTTCCGAACAAGACTACGTATGTTTCCATCACTTGTTAATTGTTGTACAATCGATTGGTTCAGTGAATGGCCACAAGAAGCTCTACTCTCAGTGGCGCGAAATTTCCTTCTAGCGACAGGAATGTTGACAGACAATGAAGTAAGGATTTGACATATATAAATTATGATAGCCTTATTCTAAGATCATTCATATTGGACCTATTCTCAAAAATGATATTTATAAATTTTATCTAATATGACCAAATTAATTAATATTAAACTTATGTAGCTGTAATAATCTGATAACCCCTAATGGTGTCATTTTTGGTGATTTATGGATTATGAAACTCTGAGATGTTGTATGGGAAACTTCTTTGTCCAATGTTTTTTTTAAAAATTGATTAGTATTTCTAAAAAAGCGATTAGTAGGGTTGGATTCCAATTGAAGTTTATTTTTTGTGGTACAAATTTGAGTTTAATTCAAGATGGTATTAAAGTATGGCAAGCAATTATGTGCCAAGAGCAATATGATCTGCTCGGTAAAACATGCAGCACGGTTTGCTATAGTATTGCAAGGCAGTTTCTTTCAACCAAGAATATTATTGCATGATCCTTTTAGTACTGATATGCTTCAAGGACAAAGTTCAACAACTTTTTAGTTGTGAACTTTTTAATTGAGGTACATTTAGTAAGAGTTGGTTACGATGGTCCACACGAAGTTATAATTATTTACTCTGGTGTCCCCTTTCAAGATTATCTGTTGTTTAATCCATTTTGTTGTAGTAAAATTTCTAGCAATCCAAATTCAAGATACTGTGAAGATACAGCATGCATTTTGGTGTAAGAGGTTTAATTTCGGTCTCTAATTTCTTTGTATGGCTTGGGCATGTTTTTAATACTGCAAGGCCAGTACTTGGGTCAATAAATTTTCTAAGTGTTTTTCTTTTTTCTTTTTTTCCTTAATTTTAATTTTAATATATTATAGTACAAGGGTTTTTTTTTGAGATGAAGATAAAATAACTTTCTAGATGTACATTTTATGATCAGAATACTTTGATGAGGTAGTAGCATTTCACACCAAAGTCAGGAATGATGAAATTTGTGATGATTCTTCAACTTTATTACAATCTTACTTAATCTGTTTGGCAATATGAATCCAAATTTGATTTGCATCATTCACAATAAGTCTATACAAGAATGTACGGTTAAGTTTTGAGTATCTTATTTACATTGGCAATATTGACATGCTACAAGCAATGACATTTTCATATAAAAGAACTCAGGGATATTAGCAATATTTGAATAATTTATATCAAGATGCTATTAGGTAGTGGTACCAATATAACTTGGATATACTTGAATATTTAGTTGGAATTGAAACTAATCAATCCCAAATGTACACATTTGTATAGGTTGCAAATCTAATCCAAGTATGTGTTTACATTCACCAATCAGTAGAAAGAAAATCAAAAGAGTTTTATGAGGAACTGAGAAGATTCAATTATGTAACACCAACTAGTTACTTGGAGCTGCTAATGTCATTCATTAAGTTATTGACAGAGAAGCGAGATGACCTTGAAGGATTGAAAGGAAGACTATCTGTTGGACTGGACAAACTACTAAGCACAGCAGATGAAGTTGCCGTCATGCAAGAAGAACTAGTTTCCTTACAACCTATTTTAGTTACAACAGCAAAAGAAGCTGACGATATGATGGCTGCTATTGCCATTGACCAAGCTGATGCAGCAGTTACAAAAGAGCAAGTATATACGAATACCTTAACCCCTAAATTTCCTTGTTGCAAAACGGTCTAAGCCACAAAATTTGACCTTCCTTTAGATTAAGCTCAAAATATTTCAATCTAAGCATTATTTAAAAGATTTAACCGTAAGATCTCAAAGTTCACTTGACATTCTTCTCACATACCAAATTCGAACCGTTCATTCTTCCTCATTTGTGAGATTATAATGGTCAAAGCTGGCTGAATTTTTCTCCTGCGGGAACCTCCAAAACCCGTTTCGGGTTTTAAGGAAAGTTAGGGGTTAAAATGGAATTTCTAAGTTTGAATTTAAATAATGCACAATCAAGATGAACAAAATATTTCAATAATCTCAATTTCATATATTTGTAAACGTATATAATTGATGTTTAATATTTTTATTTTTATTTTTTCATATTGTTAAGGTTGTTTTGTGTTTATTTTTAGTATTTTGAGTCTACAAACTTAAGGAATCTTATTCAGATATTCCAAGGTTTTAAGACATAGTTTGATGGTTGCAAATTTGTGTTATGATGACACTACTACCATTTCTGATGAATTTATTCAAATTTTAACATATACAAAAACCAAAGTCTTAGAACACAACTTTTGTTGTGAACCATGTCTTCATAATTTTGTAGATTGCATTCTGAATCAAAACAAGTTCACAACTCTTTGGAGTTTTAAATTTTAGATTTATTATTACAAAGGAGAATATGATTAGAAAAATTAACTGGTCAATATAGCCAATTTGAGTAAATGATTGGTTTGCAACTTATCACAAAAGACATTCAATCCAAAAACATCCTAACTTATTTTTAAGTCAAAAAGACACAATTTCAAAATGAGTGTCAAAGATGGAAATGATGTACGTAGATCTTAATCGTACAATCTTGTAATAGACTTATTGTAGGTCATGTGGGTCAATTCTTGAACCATGAGGCCTCATGGATTGCAAGATCATAACGCATGAGTATTTCAATAAATTATCAAAAAAAGTACGTCATAGCTACAATCACCCACTTTGACATATGTTCTTTCATTATGAGGTTTTTGACATATTTTCTCTCATTTTGAGGGTAAAAGGAATTGCCTTCAAAATGATTATAAAAATGTAAAAATCCTCGTGACTTTTATAATTGCTTGTTGAATATTATGATTATTTTCATGTGAAAAATAAAAAATAGGTTGGAAAACAAGAAGCAGCTGCTAAAAAAATGGCTGCCTGTGCGAAAGCAATAGCCGATAGTGCTCAAGCAGAGCTTGATGTTGCACTTCCTGCACTTGATGCAGCTTTATCGTCTCTAAAAAGTCTTACACGAAATGATATTGTAGAAGTAAAATCCCTTCGCAATCCTCCACAAGGAGTGAAGATGGTGATGGAAGCTACATGTATCATGTTTAATTTGGCTCCCAAGATGGTCAATGATCCAAATAAGGTTTTTATGCTCAAACTCTTTTCATTTGATTTTTGAAATATGCCATAATTCAACTAAATCTAGACTCTTCAAAATAATTGGAATGATTTTGAGTTTTTGGATTTTATGAAATGGCTATTATGTTGATCAATAATTTATATAGATAGTATCTTCATATTCTTGAGGAATCTTAGAATGTGTCGCTCCTAATCCAAAAGTAGTGTATATTGATTGTAGAATGTATATGATTCCAAGTTATATTTCAAAGTATCTTCTAAATGATATGTGTTAGGTTAACAAAGTGCAAAAATTATAATCATTTTCATAATATTATTGGTCCTTAAACAACCAGCATAAAGTACTATGAATTCTTCTAGTATCTTGTATACACTTTACACCAAAGTATTTCAATTAATTATCTACTCATAGGGTTAGTATTGATCCATATTATATAAGAACTTAACAATGTACATTCTTTTGATCTAGTTTTGTATAATCTTTTCTAATACTATGGCATCAACATTAGATGGGCAAAAAAATAGCTGATTATTGGGACGCGAGTACCAAAATGTTAACAGATCCTACCGTGTTTTTAGATTCATTGCTTAATTTTGACAGAGACAATATTCCTGATAGTGTTATTGAGAAAATTGAACCATTTATTGCAATGGAAGCTTTTACCCCTGCTCAGGTTTGTATTATTATCATATGATACAAATAAACAAATACAACACACATACTATATATATAGTTATAGTTATAGTAATATTGTGCTAGTTATACAACTATCTTAATAGGTTATGAGTCCATGTGAGTTTTAACACTAAGATGAGAATTTGAAACCAAAAATGTATATATTTTGGTATAGGTTGCAAGGGTGTCAAAAGCATGTACTTCCATATGTATGTGGTGTAGAGCCATGCACTCTTATTATCTGGTTTGTAAGGTTGTAGCTCCAAAGCGTGCACAATTAGCGGAAGCAAGTGCTCAACTAGCGGAAGTTATGATTGAGTTAGATGGAGCACGAGCAAAACTAGCGGAAGTAATGTTTAATTTTGTTATAGCTTATTAAAGATCCACATTATAATAAGATATATATATATATATATATATATATATATATATATATATATATATATATATATATATATATATATATATATATATATATATATATATATATATATATATATATATATATATATATATGTATGTATGTTATACACTTCTACCTATGTACAAATAATTTTCTCCAATTTTGGAGGTCCTAGCATATTTTAGCTTGACCCTTAACCTCCCTAATGTCGAAAAACAACATTTACATAGTGCTATTGATTCTTCATCCAGACTTTGTTCTGGTCAAAACCACTTGGCTTGGGTTTTAAATCAAGTCTAGTTTGTTTATCAAAAATTACAGACCCATATAATAAATGGCATACATTTTTATGTAGGCAACTTCTATTTTTAAGTTTTCAAGCATTTGGCATATTTTACAATTGCAAGCTAATCCTGTGAAATTAGAATTATTATTTCATAGAGTTATTTGACATTGGTGTGATCTTTTGAAGCATCCTAACAACTTTGTAACTAGAAGTTTGTTGATCCACATAACTTTGATATTGGATTTAAAATTATTTTTCCAAGACATAAAAAAGTGTAAAAATGGATGCTTTTTGATGACCTTTATCTCCTTAAAATTTTTATTAACATACGATCGCTCAATTTTAGGTGTGCAATTTTATTACAAAAAACTAGACTTGATTTGGCTTCCAACCCAACAACTTTCTTCCACTACAAACTTTGTTTGAAGCTATGGACCTTCAAAGTTTCACTCCTTTGTCCAAAATAATGTGCTACAAAAGGAAACATAAGCTCTTCTTTGCATAAAGTAATAAAATAACAAAATAATAAAATAAAATAAAACGTCTTTGCAAAAATAATAATCTCATCTTTGCATAAGTGATAATTATGTTGTACATAGTAGATGTGTATGTTCCTAAGGCAAGTAAATCTTGGAACAAACATAGGTGGAAGCCAAATTGGTACGACTTGGAGAGGAGTTGGGTGTAGCCGTTGGGAAAAAGGAGGCACTTGTACGACAAGCGTGGGATTGTGAGCAAAAACTCGATCGAGCTGGGAAGCTCATAGGCGGTCTTGGGGGAGAAAGAACACGATGGATTGCCAACATAGCAAGCATAGGAGTGGATTTGGGTTTATTAATCGGTGATGTTACCATTGCAAGTGGACATATTGCTTACACCGGCCCATTTACTCCGCCTTACAGGGCTTCTCTCAATATAGATTGGCTCAATAAGCTGCTGGCACTTCAGGTGCTTGAGTAACCAACACATACATAACATAATGACTATTGTCTGTATCATAAATGAATGTAAATCTTGGAGACTTATTCATGTATTCACTCTATGATTAGGTTCCGCACACTCCCAATACAACACTTCAATCATGTTTGAAAGACCCTGTTCAAATGCGAGCTTGGAATATTGCTGGATTGCCTAGCGATTCTCTTAGTGAAGACAATGGAATCATTGTATCCAAAGCTCGAAGGTGGTCTCTTATGATCGATCCTCAGGTTGATTTTTATTTCATCTCCATACTCGTTAGTTTATATTATTAATAAGGAATGAGGGCCTTAAGAGCCAAAACATCCTCTCTTGGTCTGCAATTCTATGGCCCCCACCCCAAGTCTAAACATGTCCTAATTGTTGAGAAGAATGAGTATGAGGAAAGTCAAAGGAATATTTATGATAGGCAACATTTGCATGTTTCCTATATCATTTCAAACCAAATGAAGTATAATATATAGCACACGTATTACAAGAAAGAAGATTTTTAAATGTCCTAGTTAAACCAACATGATGATAAGGGTAGAATGTAAATGACTAATGTCGAATTTGACTCGATATAGGGTCAAGCTAACAAGTGGATCAAGAACATGTTCAAAGATGTGGGTTGTGATGTTATCAAACTTTCTGAGAAAGATTATTTGAGGACTTTGGAAAATGGCGTACGTTTTGGTCGCACCATATTGTTGGAAAATATTTTGGAAGTTCTTGATCCAGCATTAGAGCCCTTACTTCTTCAACAAACATTTAAACAAGGTGGACAAGAAGTGATAAAGATTGGAGACAACATTATTCCGTATCACAAGGACTTTAAGTTTTATCTAACAACTAAACTCCGGAATCCACATTACCCACCTGAGGTTGGTAATAATTACTTTGAAAGAATACACAAAGTAAACATGATTATCTAGGTGATGCAAGGATCTTGGATTCGACATGACTTTTGGTATATATTAAAATAGAGAAGTATGGTGATAAGGGAAGCTTCACATGAAGCGTTGAGGTTGTAGCTCTGTTTAAATGAGAACTTCGTCTAATTGCCCAAGAGTTGTTCTTTTTATATAGTACTCATTTTAGTGTAGAGGGAATGAGGTTGTTTGTTTTGAAAAGGAGGTCTCTTATTTTGATCTTAGCTAAGGGTATCTTTTAGTTTTCATCTTAGGTGATTGACTAGATAACAATTTCAAAATAGTGGTTTTCACTTAAATGAACCTTCTATTCTTGGTGGAGAAAGAATTGGAGCTCAAAATATGTCACATTTTCTATTTTGAGCATCTCAATCTTAAAAATTTCTTAAAACCTAAAATTGGTCTTGGGATATTCGGTCACTTTTGTTGAAGTATCAAATAACCATTTCTACTATTTGATATTTTGTATTGAGGTAGGGAATTCAAAGAGCTTTTACAGACACTAAAATAAAATTAAGACAATAACTATTACTACTCCCAAAACAAGTTGTTTGAGTATGATTTACCTAGGCATGTTAGTCTATCATAGTTCAATATAGAGCAAAGCAATATAAGTCATAGATTGTAAGGTAAACTGCCCAAAATGAGCATAAATTTCAATTTAAGATAGTTGTCATAGAATTAACAATGCTAGCATCTTTTGTGTAATTGGAAAGTAAGTGAAAGATTAAGTAGATCAAGTGGAATCATGAAGTTGAACTCTCCTACAATTTGTTATGAATTTTTGAAGGTGTACTTCAGTGGTTTCTAAAATGGTGCTCTAAATTGACATCATATACTTTTGATTGTACCTGAATTGTTCATATATTTTTAAAATTCACATGCTTTCTACTAATATGTGGTATGGCAGGTATGTGTGAAAGTAACACTACTCAACTTCTTCGTCACATTAGAAGGCTTAGAAGATCAGCTGTTGGGGAATGTGGTGGCCACAGAGAGACCAGATCTCGCTGATTTAAAAATTCAGCTCACAATTTCTAATGCCAGTATGCGTGCCCAACTAAAACATCTCGAATCTCAGATCTTATACCTTTTATCCAATGCACAGGTGATACTTTCAAATGTCCCTCATATACTTATAATCCCAATTTTCTTATTGCAATGGTTTAGGGGGAAACATTACTGATTTGTTGTGGCAGTAGTCGTAAACACGAAATATAAACATATTGAATGTATGTAGGGGAATATTTTGGATGATGAAACCCTAATCAACACTTTGGCTGAATCGAAAATAACTTCTGATGATATCAAAATTAAAGTCGCAGAAGCCGAAAAGACCGAATTATCCATTGATGAAATTCGTGAGGTTGAGCTTCCCTGAAAATGATTGTACACAGTCTCCTGTATATACTGACTAATATAGTAGTACCTGAATAAGATCAACCTCGTTAAGATCAACATCTGGTTAAGAACGCTGTCTCTGTCCCTTCATTATGCAAAAAGGCATTGTTTCGTTATGGTCAACGCCAGGATAAGATCAGCATTTTTGTCTGTCGGAAAACGTTTATCTAATCCAAGAACCACTGTATCATGCTTACTTGGAAACTAAAATTCTTATGTAGTTCTGTTTATTCTCCTTATGGTTGTTGCCGTAGCTTCCATTAACGTATTTCCTTTGTGGTTAAACAGGTTTATCGCCCAGTAGCTAAAAGAGGCTCTCTTCTTTACTTTTGTATATCGGATTTGGCCACAGTGGATCCTATGTACCAATATAGTTTGCCGTGGTTCATTCATTTATTTATCCGGGCAATGGAGAGTGCGGAACCATCCGAAGAAATGGACCAACGTATAACCAATGTCAATAATTGCTTCACTTATGCGTTATACATCAATGTGTGCCGCTCTTTATTTGAGAAACACAAGTTGATGTTTTCTCTTATGTTGTGCATCAAGATTCTTCAAGTAACGTCACTCTTGTTCCTTTAGCGTAACCTATACATTCTATTATAATGATTATATATACCTACAATGGATATTTTTATGAGTACAAATGTAGATTTTTACTCCATGACTAACCCTTGATGTCTAAACATTTTCATTATTTTATACATATTTCCTCGAGAGAACGCAAAAAAACTCATTAATAACTCTTGTGACCAAGTAGGGTGATGGCAAGATAGATGGATTGGAATGGCGATTTCTCTTGCAAGGGGGCACTTCAACGGCATTTTCAAATCCTAATCCTGATCCAAGTTGGATTAATGAAAAGGTTGCTCATGCAATTGGTTTTCAGTTTTTCCATTGAAAACTTCAATTTCTACATCAATTTTGATACAACATGTAGCTTAGGATTTGAGCATTTGAATTAAAATCATGAATAATCATATGTTATGTTGATGGTAAATCATTTTGGTGTTCAGATATGGATGGAGATTTTAAATCTGGGTAGACTTCCAGCTTTCAAGGGGATAGACCAACATTTTTCCCAAAACCTCGTCCACTACCGTAATTTTTTTGATTCCGGTGATCCTCATCGTGATCCACTCGCGGGAGATTGGGATGCCAAATTGTCACAATTTCAAAAGATGTTGTTTCTTCGATGTATTCGTGTTGACAAGGGCCTCCTCGCTATTGCGGTATAAAATCATCACCTCCTTGGTGTTGGAATTTTTGTTACTTACATTTCAACTTCTATTTAATTTATTCGTTTGATTATAAATTACAGTATTGTGGATGTTTGAAATTTACATGATTTACTGATGTGCATGTCCGTGCATTGGCAATCGGTTGGAGTGACCAATTGAGAATTTTTTGATTTGTAGGATTTTGTATCGACGGAAATAGGACAACATTTCACGGAACCGCCCGCTTTTGATTTGGATGCTTGCTACAAAGATGGAGGACCTGCAACGCCCCTTATATTTGTACTCTCATCGGGAGCGGATCCCATGGCTGATTTGTTGAAACTTGCTGATGATTATCGATTTGCTAAGAAATTTGAGAAGGTAAAAAAAAGACCATCTGTTCTGACTTCTGACATTGTTTGCTTCAACCCCTAAATTTCCTTGTTGCAAAACAATCTAATTCACGGAATTTGACCTTCCTTTAGATTAAGCTCAAAAAATCTCAATCTAAGTATTACTTCAAAAATTCAACCGTAAGATCTAAAAGTTCACTTGACATTCTTTTCACATACCAAATTTTGAACCGTTCACTTTTCCCCATTTATGAGATTATAATGGTCAAAGCTAGTTGAGTTTTTCTCCTTGGGACCTCCAAAACCCGTTTCGGGTTTTTAGGAAAGTTACGGGTCAAGAGCCAAAGGGTTAGTGGAGGCCTAAAACTATCTTCAGGTGATCTTTTTGAAATCAGTGTGTAAATCCTCAGTCTAAGAATTCGGAATTGAGAATTTTAGCCTCTTGCTTTTGTTCAAAACCATCCACTCGGTCTACATACCACATTTTCGAAGATTTCAACCACAAGGATTTTGGGAATGTCAGTCATTTTGTGATAGAAAACATTTGACTTTCTAGGGCATAATGATATTATGAACCCTTATTGCATACTTTCAACTCAAAAAGACTGAGTTTTTGTTAACCCCTGTAGCTCCTTAACTCCTAATTATCCTTAAAAGCCAAATCGGCTTTTTATGCTTTGGGGCATGCTAACTGAAGGTGTTAAAATCAATATTTCTGCCTAAGATTTTAATGGAGTGTTCCTTATACTAGGTGTTTGTGCAACAAATTGCAAAGTCAACTTTCAATTTTAGAGTTTTTAACTCAAATGTTAGTTTTCACACCCTTGGCGGGTTGATTTTATTTTATTTTCTTTTTTTTTTTTGACATTTTTTTGATTTTTTTTTCCAAAAATATGTTCATAACGAAATTGCTATTTGAATTCCAACGAGACTTAAGTCAAAATGTTTACGAATTCTACAAGGGCATGTCTCAAATTTATAAGAGCAAGCTTCAAAGATTGAAAAAAATTCACTTTTGCACAAATTTTAGATGTTACGATCTCGCAAATGATGGCGATTTAAAATTATTCATAGTTTTAGACTTCAATTTAGAATAGGATATGTAGGGGCTCTTTATGTACTTTATACAAAAATATTCTCTTTATTACATCCTAGGTATATGCAAAAATACTTCTATTCATGGAAGGATAAATTCCGATAGTGCTTGGAAGTTCATATAGTGGAATTGTGCAATTGCAGGTCTCTTTGGGGCAAGGACAAGGCCCAAAAGCTGAAAAGCTATTGACGATGGGTATGGAACGTGGAATGTGGGTGTGCTTGCAAAATTGCCATCTTTCACAATCATGGATGCCATCTTTAGATCGTATTGTTGATAACATAGATCCCGAAAAGGTTATTTATCTCTTGAACAATTATTTGTATAAATGATGTTTTGTCGAATTATCATCTATCTCGCGTAAAACTTAAAACTAAATGTAGTATATTTAACAAATTTAGGTACACAAAGATTTTCGACTTTGGCTTACTAGCATGCCGAGTCCAGATTTTCCTGTTGCCATTCTTCAAAATGGAGTTAAAATGACTCTAGAACCTCCGAAAGGTCTTCGGGCTAATCTTGTTCGAGCATATTTGCGTTTTAATGATAAAATTTTAGCCGATTGCGAGAAGCCCGACGCTTGGAAGCGGCTCTTGTTTGCTACATGTCTTTTTCATGCGGTTATTCAAGAGCGCCGTAAATTTGGGCCCTTAGGTTGGAATATTCGGTATGATTTTACGGATGGTGATTTGAGTGTGTGCCAAGTCCAAGTGCGCATGTTTCTTAATGAGTACCCAGAAATTCCATACAAGGTAAATCTTATTTTGGTGAAAAATCAACTTGTATAGAAGCATGTGTTAACAATTATTTTCATGAAATACATATGTTCAATATATATATACAACACAAATTAAATCTATCATTGAAAATATTGGTTTGTTTAACAGGTTATTAGATTTCTTTGTGGAGAAATTAACTATGGTGGTAGAGTTACAGATGACAAAGATCGAAGGTGTATGAATACATTACTATTGGCATTTATTGTTCCGGAGGTATCTTACTTCAATATATTTCCAAACCTCAAAAGTGGTATAGAAATGCATGTTTTTTTTAAATTTTATTTTGCGGATGCTTAGGATCTCGTTTCATCCATGTGTCAATGCAATGGTAATTGTTTATGTATTAATTTTCTGTAAGTTATTTGTATACTTGAGTATTAAGACTTCCAAAGACCATACTATTGAGATTAAGATTCCTATTAACCTTTAACCGGGCCGAATGTCAAAAATCGACATTTTGGATGTTCGCAACAACTTTGAAGAGCCATTACTTCTTCATTCAGGTCCCAAATCAAGTATAGTTTGTGTGGTAAAAGTTGAAGACCCATATAGTGAAGTATCAAATAATTGGCATGCATTTTAGTGAAGGCAACTCTTGTTTTTGAGTTATCAAACATGGGGCATGTTTTGCCATTGGGAGGCAGTTTTGGGAAATCAAATAGATCTTTTCATGATTTGTTTTTACATAATCATGATCTTATGGTGAATGGTAAGAAGTTTCTAGTAGGAAGATTTTAGATCCAATTTTTTTGGTATTGGATTTGCAAGGATGTTTTTATTTTTAAAGAAAGTGAACAAATAGATTATTTTTGAGGAGCTATATCTCCTTCATCCATTGTTGGGTTTTGACTTTATTTTCTAGAATGGATTCCGATTAAAGTCTGGTTTAAGTGGTAGAAACCTCGAAAAAAAACAAAGATGTATCAAAGACAAGGCATAGATTTGAGTGCAAAGGGTTGAGCTTCAGACTATTTTTCCTTTGCATATTTTTTGGCAACTTTTGCCATTGCAAGGTTATTATTTGCGCAAAGAAATTTTTCTCATGGCTTATTTATTTTCAAGAGTGTTATTGAAATGAAAGTAAACATCTTTGCAGTTGGTGATTTTTTCATCGCAATAAGCATATTGGTAGCATATTCATTTCAAAGTGAAGATGTTAAGATTTTTTGATGACTTTTGAGTACTAATATGTTATGATCTTGCAATCTATGAGGTCTCATAACTTAAAAATTCAACACACATGATGAATAATGTGTCTACTACAAAATTGTACAATTGAGATTTGAATAACTTACTTTTATTTTCATTTATGACACTTTCTTTGAGAATGTATTCTTCTCTCTACCAATGAGTCAAACCATTTAGCGGTTAAGAAATATTGTATAGTATTTTCCAAACTTTTTGTTAGGTTTATGGATTGGTTGAGACCACTGGTACACTTACTTGCAATTGAAATGTGCAGGTGGTCGAAACACCAAGTTATCATTTTAGTGAATCGGGCATTTTCAGAGTACCAGATGGAGCCGAAACTTGCGCAGGATATCTGGAGTATATACGAGAATTGCCGTTAGCTCCGAGGCCCGAGATATTTGGGCTGCATGAGAATGCGGATATTACATGTGATCAAAATGAGTCTTACGATCTGTTTGGAACGGTGCTATCATTACAACCTCGTGAGCAAACCAAAGGAGGCGGAATGTCTCGAGAAGATATCATTGAGAATACATGCGTAGAAATACAAGCCGCAACACCACCAGTGTTTGACATCATTTATGTTTTGGAAGTATACCCCACAATGTATGAAGAGAGCATGAATACCGTGCTTACTCAAGAATGCATCAGATACAATGGCCTTCTAAGCATCATGAAAGTCTCCCTGCGCGAATCATTGAAAGCTCTCAAAGGCTTAGTGGTCATGTCTAATGATCTCGAACAGTTGACCATCAATGTTTTCAACAACCAGGTACGCATCATTATACTATGATATAATATAATCCAATATACATCTAAACCCCTAAACCTCTTAGATCAAGTATCAAATTTCAAATTCTACTCATATTTGTTGCGGGTGTAAGAGACTTCAACGAGCTTCATGGTGGATCAATTTCTATGCAATGTATCACTTGGAAATCAAACTAATAATGTATTACTTGGAAATTAAACTAGATATGACAATGTTTTAACAGGTTCCCGAGATGTGGCAAGGCAAAGCTTACCCTTCACTGAAGCCTTTAGCATCATGGGTAAAGGATTTGCTTGAAAGGTGTGCTTTCATTACTACTTGGATAAAGGAAGGAGCACCTTCGGTATACTGGATTTCTGGATTTTTCTTCCCCCAGGTAATGTCTTATATCAATTCCTAAGTCTATTCAATTCATGCATCATATGCGGATAAAGGTTTGATAGTAAAGTTTATTATCATGGAATGAATATCTTGCAATGCTTGTGCACAGGCTTTTTTAACTGGAACACTTCAAAATTTTGCTCGAAAGAACAAAATGCCAATTGATACCGTACAATTCGACTTTGTACAAGTAGACCATCTAACAATTGATATAATAAAAGCGCCCCCTGTGGATGGATGCTATATCCGTGGATTGTCTTTGGAAGGGGCAAGATGGGACTATGGGGCACATGTGTTGGATGACTCTCGTCCCAAGGAGTTGTATATAGACTTACCCATTATGTGGCTCTTTCCAAAACAATATCGCAAAGCACCATTATCGGGAATTTATAATTGTCCTGTGTACAAGACTCTTCTTCGAGCTGGTATTCCTTCATCACCCAATACAACATTGATGCTAATTAAGTGGTTTATTGAGTTTGTGGTTTTATTTTGAATTCTTGTGTGTATGTATTTACCATTGAGTTGTTGTGCTGCAGGCACACTATCCACAACCGGACATTCAACAAATTTTGTCATGTATATGGAACTGCCTTCCAATCAACCACAAGCGAAGTGGATCAATAGAGGAGTTGGCCTCTTTACAGGCCTTGCTTTTTAACCACAAGTACAGAATATGGAGAATGAAATATCAAACTGCTGCTATTGTAGTAGATGCAACACCTTCACATTTAGTACTGTTTAAGCAAATCACACTGATCTTTTACTACAAACAAGACTCTAAATTGTTTTCTCAAATTTGTAGCATTGATTAATTACTGTATGTCAGTGACCAGTTCGACGGAAATTGAATCTGAAAAATCAGGAAATTTCTATTCTAGGAAAAACAGTTTTGGTACTTAGAAGAACCAGGAATTAGTGTAGAATCTCAAAAGACAATTAACTATTTGAGAGGAGGGTGTCATAGTGGCCTATGACATAGGGTATAGTGATGTTTATGGAAAGGATGTATTAGGCATTGAAACTCTTGACTTAGTAGTTGGGACTCATGGCCTCCAATGAGGAGGTTGTGGTTCCATTCCCTGCGCGAGTATGGTGCACACCTCCGTAGTCCACCCAACTATAGGGAGGCATTTCTGACCCTCGTTGATTGGGTACCTCTAAGTTCGTTGGGAGACAACATGTCTCTTAGGTATTAGTGACTAGGTAGGAACCAACATAGTACTTACCCAAAAGGGATTGGTAGTCTCACCAATGGTGTCTTGACTTCCAATTGTACATTCAAAGATAGGTAGAGCAAATACAATATTCATGGCGGCATTATAATAGGTTTAGAGTTTTTTCCCTTCTTCTAAAGGATGTATATACCTATAATTTTCAATTCCCCTTTATTGAATTGATTAAAAGTTGTGATAGATATTTGGTACTATCAAAATAATCCATAAAATATGGCTTGTGCAAAACATCATATTAAATATAAATTAATATATATATTTCCATGTTTCTAATAAGTGTCATTTCTTGAAACCTTTGGTTGAAGAGCAAATTTTTAATCAATGTGTACAATATTGGATGAATTTGCAAATTTCACCACAAAAATTAAACTTTATTTTGCAATTGAACTTAACAAATTGTGTCGAAGATGTAGTTCTGATGAAGTTACGGCCCTTTAAAATTTTAGCTTGTTGTCCACAATCGAACTTGATATTTGGTGGATTTAGGGCTTGAACAGAACATACAATGGTAGTGGAACATGGTATCCGTGAAGAAGGGTAAAATAGCCTACTTGCATCCCACAAGAGCATTTGGATGGTGTTCTCTACAGTAGGGTTAAAAAAAAATCAAATTGCTATCTACGGGCAATTTTTGAGAATTTTTTGGGGACGTGGTTGCACACTAAAAAACAGTAATTGAATTCGACAACCGTAAAAAGCGTCTAAAATAGCATTGAAGTTTAGTGTGTTACCAAGGCATTTGATCACTTTATCTTAGTGATGTCATTTAAAAAAGCATAACCACTACACTTGTAATTTCATTCTCTACACCATGCAATGCACCATTTACCATTGACTGCTCTTGCTCTCGCTCTCAACAATAACTTGCTCTCGCCAGTCGATCATCACACACGCGACGCGATGATGCTCGTGCTTCGGAGGACGGGGAGCATGACCACGCCCATGCTATGGCCGTCGCACACGAGATGCCGCAACGCCCTGGCTATGGCCAGCACTTGCTACCATCGTTTCTCCTCTCATGCTCCTGCTCATCCAGATTCTGCTGCATCTGCATCCTTCCCTTCCAGGCCCATTCCCTCGTGCGAGGCTCCCACCGTGGACGATTTCCTGCACGGCTGCTTCCAGGTGCACATTCATTTCATTTCATTTAGGGTTTATACGAAGGTGGTGAGTGTAGAGGTAGCGCTTCACTGGAATTCCCCTCAAATCACCACGCAGAGCTTGTTCACATTTGCATCTCCACGCTGTGATATCCATTCCCTCAACGGAAGCCCGCTGCTTCCAGGCCGTGAATCCACAGCAATCCCTCACTTGATTCTCTCCACAATCTTATGCTCTCCGTGGCCTTGCCAACATCGGGCTTCTCACTTCTCTGTGGTATTGGGGTTTATGGGGTTTAGGCACAAACGCCTCTGCTGATTCGAGGCGCCATGCAATCATGGGCATCTAGGAGCTGGACCCCTGAGTCGCTCAAGGCTACATTCGGACATTTGAATGTTCCTGTTGAGCTTAGTCTTTGGAATGACGAGGAAGGCCGATGGGGGGATTATCGGGATCTTTACAAGGAACATACTACGCCTGCTGGCTCTAAGGAGTACTTTATGCCTCATCAACCTAGTAAGACTCTCACTATCTCGCCAGCATGCGAGACGGCAAACACATCTCCTGTGATAACCTCAAACTGTATGTGGTTTAATTGCACCGTTGTCCCTAAACATGCTGAGTTTCCAACCTTAATCTCTCCTAACAGTAAAAAGCATCTTTTAGCTTCAAAAGTTCTGAATCTTCAGGTTATAAACGCTTAGCCGGAGATATACGTTCCAGTGCCAACAATTTCAATGGCTCCAATCTTGAAATTAAAGTGGACTTTAAAAGTTTCTGTGTTCTTGGATATCATTCTTAGGGTACCTAGTTATACTATACGAGACATGAGAAATAGGAGAGATAGTAGTTTCCGAATGTCACCTTCAATGGCACCTGTGTAGTAACTCTCTTGTCACGCAGATTCGGAAGTCTCTTAGAGGATTATGCAACGTTTACGAATTTGTTGTAGTAAGCTTTATAAGGGCACCAAACGAAGGCAGTCATGTACGAAGAGTCACAGTAGATTGTTATGTGTGGATGCAGTGTCGTTGGCAGACTTCATCGACATATTCATGGGCGAACGAGAAGATCCATCCTCGCCATCGCCACTCATTGGTTACATGGCTCAACATCAGCTATTGTCGGAAGTCCCTCAGATGGCAGATGGCATCCCGTAAGAGTAAGCCTTCCTTGACTGTCGTTATCATGTAGCTGCACTTTGATTCTCTATGAGTGACCCGTCCATCTTAGAATTTTGTGGGGAAGAAGTTACGATAGTCTTCAACACATCGAGCGAGGGGAGCTGAAATTCCTTTTCTGTATCCAAGAGTCGGCGGTAGAGAGTGAAGTATATGATTATATTTTAGCAGTATCTTGTAAGGAATGGACAGGCATCAATTTGTTATAATCAATGCCCTTTGGTTTTCCCGGTCTTCTAGACCTGGATATTCACGACGGAAATCTGTTTGGTTGCGGCAGGGACCCTGATTACGTAAAAGCTCAGCGCGAAGTTTATCAGAGAAACGTATGGCTTGGGCCAGCTGGCACTGTTTCTCCTCTACATTTTGATCCATATCATAACATTCTGGCACAGGTGAAAAATCTTCGTAGCACATACACTTCTCTTTTCCATCTCGCATGCATGACCTGAAAGCTGAAGTGCCAGTGTCCATCTTCCAGCAACCATTTGACTGGCATGAGAATGTCTTGCAGATCTGGGGGACAAAGCACATACGGCTTTATGGGCCCCATGACAGCTCAAAGCTTTACCCTTTCACATCGAACATGTTCCTCCGCAATACTTCTCAGGTGCCATACTCATATTCCTCTCGTGCTGCCCCTACGGTTAGCCTCGTGTTGCGAGCTACATACTCCATTTCCATTTTATTTAGCGTACGCCTGGTACAAGTATTGTTATCTTCAAACTTTTCCGTAGTGACCCTCCTTACAATGACATTGAAGGATATCGTGCACACCTGTAAGAATGTTGTTTACTGAAGCACACTTTTCACGCACTCAAACTACCTCATTGTGAATTAGAGACATAAAGTGGTAAAGTCAATGAAGAGGGTTGGATGTACTTGTGGCTTCTTGATGTATAAAATGTCAAGAGCTGGACTTGATGTATGCATGGTGAGAGTATCACGGAATGCAGCATGATCCATCTAGTCTTGATGCGCTTAAGGACGTTGTATTATCAAAGATCCTTGCCTGTGAAGTTGTTAAAATCTGGAGGTTGGTCTGCAATTGGTGAGCTTGAGCCAGGATAGAATTCCTTCTCGAGTTTGCCCTGCTTGTATACCTATGCACAAGGAGCCACTGAGCGGGCGCATGATTGACATTGACGTAAGTTGTTATGCTGTGGGATTCATTACACTAGGTAAATCCAGAGGACGCACTAAATGCGAGCAAAAAATGGCCAGAGTTCCAGAAAGCTGAGTGCTGGACCTGTGAGCTGCGTGCAGGCGAGATGCTCTACATTCCCCTGAAGTGGTAAAGTTATGCCTTGACTTTTACTTCTCATTCTCGTACCTCCTGCGCAGATTGATTGTTGTCTCATTTCTGCCGGTATTCTGTAATAGAATCCTCGTGAGGAATTTTATTGATTATCATATCATATCTGAAGATTTACTTACTGCTTCACAGTAGCCAGATTGGACGGTTACCACGCTGTTGGCAATGTGCATGTGATGAGGTATTTATGGGAGGGAATGCTGAGGTTGAGAAGCCTCTAACAAACAGGAATTTGCGCTTGAATGTTCAGGTGGCACTTTGTGAGGGCAGAGAGTAAGAGTCTGTCAGCAAGCTTCTGGTGGCTTTGACAATCATCTTGCTATGACGAAGCTCATCGTCAATGTAATAAGTGATCAAATTTTTCGTGAAAGACATGGAGGCCGCATCTAACTCAAGTTTCAGTTTTTGTACATATTGGTGCTATTAATAGGTACTAAATGCAGGTTGAGTGTTCGAATGATTTGCTTGTGAAGAATTCAGTATTACCCTGGACGGTAGAATCTATGAGGTGTCTGCCACCGGGCGGGCCTTGCCGATGCTGGCAGCTGTCATCTAAGACAACACCAAATATAAAATTTAGTGTAGTGGCAAACATGAACAATCTGCAATACTACCTTAAAGAATAAGGAAACTACCTACAACTCCCATGGAGTAGGTACAACCTAACTTGACAAGTGATCGGTCTTTACAATATTTTTGCTACAGCCCCAACATTTTTTACGTTTGATTATATTCCTTTACATGATTATTAGTTATTGGGACATAGGATCTAGAAGGCAAGCTGCTTGCTGTATGTTGACATCGACTGAATCAAGTCCTTTCGGTCCATTCCCACAGAAAAACAGGGGCACTGGAAAATTATCAACACCAACATTATTATCAAGAGTATTACCATTTTTTTATTATTTTACAAAAAAATAGAATCACAGAAAAGAAGATTTTTTCTTATTTTGATTTATTCTGCCAAATTTTAAATGGAGGATAAAGTGTCCGCTATTACCATATACGTTTGTCTTTTACATTAATTCTCAATTGTAGAAGTAAAAGTTCTTGAATCTATTTAACGTATATATATATATCTATATCCATATATCCATAAATATATTTTTTCTATTGTATTAGTTCTCGATTCCAAAAGTAGAAGCTCTTGAATACGGTTTTAGGCATATATGTATTTGCTTGTTGATTTCAAACAAGATCGTTGGCATCATGGCTTCAGTTCCATCAACCGATGTTTTCTCCAAAAATGATGGTGATAGCTATTCAAGTAGAAAAACCATAGTGTTAACGAATAATGATGGTAACGACGGCTCTAATAATTCAAACAAAAATCAAGATGTGTTCAACAACCTGTTAGCCGCGGTAATGGTATGGAGGTGTTTTACAAGCTTATTGAGACTAGTATCATCGAGTATTCGGAATTAAAAGAGAATATGAGGGAACCAGAGTGCTGGTCTTGGTCCATGGTAAAAATCGCCACTAGTAAGAAGTGAAGAAGGTGAACTTGGATGGTTGTAAAGCTCGGAGGAGAAGAAAGCAGGGAGTGAGAGCAGAGGCAAAGTTGTAAAGTTAAAGATACTAGCTTGAAGGCCTTGGTATTCCTGAAAGGCAAACTACAGTCACTTGACAAATTGACTTGCTTGCCTGAACAAATTGTAATAATAAGGTAGAGTGTTTGTAATCCATAGACCCATTTAACTTTGTTAACCAAAGTTAGCTTTCAAGTCTAATTCTCCACGTATTAGCAATCAAGATCTTAGGGTGGATTTTACACTAGTAGAAATTATGTCCTAAAATTTTGACTAATATAACGTTTATTCGATATTGGAGACATGTCATATCAAACACGTAATTTCAATTTCAGCCAACATTTCAGTACACAATGTTAAGGCATCATTTTAGGAAACCTATAAATTCAACTTCAAAATTTCATATAAAAAATGACTTCAAGAAAGTCAAAATTTGACAGTTCGAATTGAACTATTCTTTCCATATGCACATAAAATACTTCCACTGATAACTCCATCAAAGATTTGTGAAACTAAAATTTACACCATTCTTGAGCAGTCCACCGTATGAACAAGGAGGGCGGAAAGCAATCTTTCCGTCGGTGGACCTGGGAGATTCGCTCCGAACTGGTCAACTTTCATTCAATCACCTCACACATTAATCTCATTCTATCCTTAGTACACTTTAATCAGTAAGATTCCCTTTTCGGGGACATACATACAGTTTAGCAACCGCATGCATGGACATAATCATCCGCATGATAATTAAAGATTTTGATTGACTGGACTCAAACATCGGTAACCATCAAAGCATTATGTTACACAGGAAAGAACTGTATTACGATTTAGAGGTCGGGAAAGAATCTCGGAATACAATTCAGCGGAATGAGCTGAGCTTGATGAGCTTTCAAATGTCGTATAACTAAGGATGCTCAAAAGGCTCGATCATGCAGCCTTTCATTGATTGTACATGTATATCTAGCAAGTTACTGCCTTATCGTGATGGTGTCGCTCATCAACCACTCTTACTAGTGCCCTGCGTATCTACCAATGCTGCAAGCTAAGCTCATGAAAATGCTGCAAGCTAAGCCCAATGTGGTGGTCGACCGGGCTGGAGCTACGCCGATTGGAGACGGGAGGAGAGGCTTTCGATTCTCCCACACAAGAGGTCGATCGAGGATCGAAGTGGCGGTGGCATGCATTACAATGATCATCACACTGCGAAGTCTCTGGCTGGACAGTAGTTCTGACGTACTCGGAGAGTAGGTCGATAAGCTTCTCCTTGCCATTGCCGTTGGCATGGGTGTAGCCGGACTTAGCAGCGGCTGGCTGCTTCGAGTTCTTGGGTCGACAATATTTACTTGAAGTCTGAATTGAGATTTTCCTTCGCCTTTCACACACTGTATTGTACTTTAGAACGGTCCCCGGCACGTTGGATCGGAATTGTATCGATCGAGGAAGCCGCGCTCGCTCGCTGTGAAATGCATGCATTACAATGATCCCCAGCACTCGCCTGTGAAGTCTCAGGCTGGAGAATAGTTCTGACTCGGAGATTTTCCTTCGCCTTTCACGCATTGAATTGTACTGTAGAAGGGTCCCCAGCATGTTGGATCGGACACTGGAACCAAATGAATCGCTCGCCATGTTGACGGAGTCTCCGAGGCCTGAGTGTCTACGATTCACCTTAGTGTCTACTTTAATTAATTACTGGAGTTTCGAGCTGATGCAATCGATCGAAGAACTAGCCAACAGACGAGCACACCAACGACGATACCGACGCCCACATTTCTATTCAGCTCCGGAAAACGATTGATATTCTTGGATTCTTCGTTCTCTTTCGGATCTTTAGAGTCGGAATCGCTCTCTCGTATTGGCCCAATTGTAAACCTCGTCCTACGAACTCGCTCTGGACTTCCTCCTCCCGCCATGGCAAAAGTCAAGCATAAAAGGATGAATCAAGGATCATGAAAAGTGGTCACTCGCATGCTGAAGTTTGAACAAAAGAATGATATGCGATGGATTCCAGCCACACTCCCTACTTAAGTACAGGTGCGAGGAAGTCAACGGTACTCAAACCTGAGAAGAGGATGGATGAAAACCATTAGTAAAAGAATGAGATATTCAAATGTGGATGAAACATTCGAACACCTCCTCTCACTATCAGCCCCCTCATGAACCGAACTGGAAAGGGTACAATTCCCATCTCATATATTAAATCCTTAACGCATAGCATTTTTTTGGACAACATATAGTTTGCATTATTATTTTGCACTCACTCTTCTGTATTTCATTTCATAAAATTATTGCAAGGTAGCACTTCTCGTTTACCTTGCAAATATATGAGTTACATTGAGATTGAAATTCTACGTGAAAATAGAAAAAATTTAGTGTTAGTATTTCAAATCAAATTCTTGTATCATGCATGCATTTTTACATTCATTTAGGGTCAATTAGAAAATGTTGATAACTTATGTTTCAAATACAAAACAAGAGCAATCATCAGATCCGAAGATAACGATTTTCCCATTTTGTCACACCGCAAGACTTTGGATCCTATCTGTATGACCATGGAATACCCGCTCACAAGCTCCTATGCGATGATCCCACACTTGCACCTTTCCATCAGCGCAACCTAAATACAGCGATTGCAATTCTTGAGACCCCAAGCATCAAAGCACTTCCCCAGTTCCCCTTCATGCTTGTAGATGTTACTTGTCACAGAGGGTGTGACATTAGAATTTGATCTTGAAGCTTTCTTTCTTTGTCATGTCTAGTGCTCTAGGATGTATTGACGTGTTCCAATTTGGAACAATGCGCTTTTGTGCACTTTTCATTGTTCTTGACTTGTATAGTACAAATTCAGTACTTTAGTTGACTTTCTTTGACTTGACTTCAGCTACACTAAATAATTATATTTAGTGTAGCCACAGTATATGATTATGGTTCTTATTATGATTACAAATTTTTTAATTGAGCAAATAACTACATGTAGTACTTAAAGGGGGCCCAAGGAAACATGTGACATTATTAGTAAATTTCCTGATTAAAAATAAAAATTTATAAAAAAAATTATAAGGTGTTAATGTCAATTAGTGCAGACAACACCAAATATAACTTTTAGTATAGTAGCAAACATGAAAAATTTGGGGAAACTAACTACAACTAAGGAAACTACCTACAACTAAGGAAACTACCTACAACTAAAGAAACTACCTACAACTAAGGAAACTACCTACAACTAAGGAAACTACCTACAACTAAGGAAACCACCTACAACTAGCTAGCCAGCCTAAATAGATTGCGTAGGTACACTTGGGGTATTTATTTCACTCCCATGGAGTAGGTACAACCTAACTTGATAAGTCATGGGTCTTAACACTATTCTACTACACCTCCAATTTTATTTTATTTTATTTTTATTTTTTTTCTTCCTTTCTTCTACTCTTCTCTAGTTCTTTAATTCCTCTACATAATTAAATTTGTTATTGGGACGTAGGCTCCAGAAGGCAAACTGCTTGTTGTATGTTCACATCGACTGAGTCACGTCACTTTAAGGTAGACAGACCCAAAACCGACTAGGCACCAAAAATCAGCCTCTAGAGTATGCCTAAAACCGGTCAAAGGTTATTTTCTCGGGCCGTCATGCGCTGTGTCAGCTATGATCTTGCCTCTTTTATTGTGGTGCAATGAAAATGGTTACATGTTGGCTTAGTAGCTGAAATAAGAAAGCGGCCTAATTAGAAATTCGTCAAGAATTGGTTGGCAACGGGGCTTTTAAACTGCCGTCTATTGGTGCATGGAATGACATTAAATTGTGATTGCAAATTTGGTTGTTAGACAAACTCCACTCCATAATACATTCTGATATTGGCGGCTTTGGAAGATTTTGTGAATTCTTTCAGATCTGAACGCCGTCTATTTTTCCTCAAAAATTCATACATATAACCGGTGCATTAATTGCTCTCAATATTGCTAATATCCTACACTCAATATTGTTGAATGTGCACTCTGCGATTCACTACACTTCACAATACTCCGAGGGTGGGCATAGTCATAGTTCTATCGTAGATCTCACTTTGTTCGCGTAAGCGGAGAACCAACGATGCTGCGAATGGCTGCGAGGGCAAGTAGGGGAGGTAGCGGGAGGCATGCAGCGGAGTTTGAGAGTTTCCCCCTCCATGACATTAACGATGAGTTTCCAAATCTCATGTCGCAGAGTGAGTACTACGATGAGAGTGAGTACTACGATGAGAGTGAGTACTACGATGAGTACAATGACGAATCAGACTATTCCATTGGAGCAGCACAACTAGTGGATTACTCCGATTTAGAGCGGGTGCATGGTCATTGCCGGGGAGGCTTGGGAGCTGCAGGCGGAGGAAGTGCAAAGCCCAGTCATGGTGGATGGTCGGGGAGTGCACTCAAGAGAGGACGAGCAGCTACTGCACTCAGAGCAAGCGGAGATTGGGAGGTAGGCAGTCGAGCATTTGGAGGCTAGGCATTCGGATTAGGGAGGGGGGCAAGAGGTAATCTACAACAAAGGGCGTCGCAGATCAGTCCGCAACAAGGACTACAAAGCCTTGCATCATAGGTTAGGTGCCCAACAGGTGTGACCGCAAACGCAGGTGACCGACACAATGGACACATGAGTGGAGTAGTGGACCAAGTGAACGGAGACGAGGAGGGGGGCTGCAAGGCATAGAAGGGTGTGGTTGTATACCGATCCGACATCAAAGGGAGCAAGGAGGACCAACCGACATCAAGGGCGGGTAGGTTGCAACGTCGAAGAGGAAGATCACGGGATGGATGGTCCGACATCAAAGGGAGCACGGAGGACCAACCGACATCAAGGGCGGGTAGGTTGCAACGTCGAAGAGGAAGATCACGGGATGGATGGTACAACAGATATGTCCACCCTTCAATTCCTGCATTTCCCCGGAGACTGCAGAAAGGAGCAGAGAGTCGGAGGGCAAATTCCAGGCAAGGACGTCGGAGGACTGGTCTATGGACTGATGAACAATTGCGGGAGGTATTAGCAGCAGTAGATGGGGGAATGCCTATAAAGAAAGTAGCCAACACCTATAGCATTCCATATTTAAGCTTCAGGGAATGGTGCCATGGCATTCGCACATCAAGAAAAAAGGGACCTCCTAGTGTTCAGAATCCGGCTGAGGAGCAGGAGCTTGTGAATTACATGATCTAGATGTGTAACCAGGGCTACGGTTTGAGTCCTACAGCGCTCCGCATGAAGGTGTATGAGATGACACAATCCAGATGGACACCTTTCCGGAATGGTATCCTTGGAGATGGTTGGATGCGTTGGTGGAAGAAGCGACATCCGGAGCTCGCTCTGTGAGCATCACAGACAATGGAATCAGCACGCGCAAGAGGGCTATGCAAAGAGAATGTAAAGAGTTTCTATGAGAACTTGCAGCACTTATGTTCCTTGCACAACTACTTATCTGACAGGATCTGGAATTGCGACGAATCAGGGGCTCAAGCGGGAAGAAATGGCGAAGCCATAGTCATTGCAAAACGAGGAGCACGCCATGTTCATAGTATTGTGCCAAACCAGCGGGAGTGGTTGTCAGTTCTAGTTTGCATCAATGCCTCAGGTACATCTATTCCATCCTTCTACATATTTCAAGGGAGACGTTTTCGACAAAACTACATAAAAAAGTGTGAGGCTGGAGCAACAATGGCTAGCAACAACGAGCATGGATGACATCTTACCTCTTCTCTACCTGGATTTAACACTTCATTGCAAGGATAGGTGAGATTTCCCGTGAAAACCAGCACTTGTTGATTTTGGATGGGCACTCCAGTCATGTAACATTGGATATGGTGCGGGAAGCAAGCGGTGCGGGTTTAGACTTGTTGACTCTTCCTTCATACACATCACACGCACTTCAACCATTAGATGTGGCAGTGTTCAAGCCCTTCTAGCAGTATTTCAGAGAATACCACGACTTTTGGAGCAGAAGACACCTTGATAGATCAGCCACCAAGGATATGTTGGCTCAATGGGTATCACTGGCACTTCGGAAAGCACTGTCGAAGAGCAATGAATATAGAGAAGGAGTTCAGCACCACTGGGATTCATCCAATTAACTTCCATGCTGTGGATTCGCACCTACTCCCATCGGAAGTTTTCACTGCCGCAGATGGGGAGGGAGAACATGGACAACTCTTGAGCAATGACATCCCACAAGCGATGGCAAGGGGCTTTGAGAATGATGACCAGCAAAACTACAGAACCGAAGAAGAGCAACAAAATGACAGAACCAAAGAAGGAGAGGATCTTGGCTTACCTGAACCGGTAGAAGGGGACGTCAACAGAGCAGCTCTTGGCAGAGTAGTTGCGGACAACATTGAGGTTGAGCTCGCCGAAACCCCTACTCTGACAACGAACATTTCTTTGTCGACGCAAATGTTTCAAATCCTGAAATTGCTGAGGACATCATCGGATTAGAATGTGACGAGCACGGCGTGGATTCAATCACGCGCTTTCTAACTCTGCCCACAGTGACTCCCGCGGCGAATGCCAAGCATCGCGACCCCATTATAGACTTCACAAAGTCTATCATGCTGACATCAGAAGAGTACATTGATGCAGCCGCGGAGGTGAAAGAGGCTAAGGCCGTTGCAGCAAGGGCAAGAGACATCGCACGGAAAGAAAAACTGGAACGAAAAAAACAGAAAGAGATTCAGCGAGAGGAGGATCGGAAAGCAAAGGAAGCTCGGACTGCCGAGGTGGGGGAGGCGGGTGATGGTCTGGTTGGGGTACCCAAAAAGGTTGTCCCATGAACAATTGCACTCTATGCTGGTGTGACAAACATATCCATTTTTAAACTGTAATACAATAAGACTTCATTAGATGTGGTTTTAGTTGTCTATACTTATAATGTATCAGGAAAAAAAATTAAAAATTAAAAAAAATATTTTGAAGTAATTTTATTTGATTTTTTAGTTGAAAAAGTAAGTCATGTCCCAATAACCTAAAATCCATAGAATCAAGCAAATGGAATATCAACCATTTTTATTTTAATATAATTTTTGAATATGACCTACATCTTCTTGTATAGAATACAAAATAATTTATTTGATAATAAAAAAATTAATTCATTGTGCACTATAATGCCTGCAAATCCCCAAATTCAACACTTTTTCCCTCATCCATGAATGGATCCAAAAAAAATAAAAAATCTAAAAGAAAATCTATAGGCATATATACTTTGATTTCAGTGAGGTGCATGATATTTTATTTTCTATTTTAGGGTCTTTTTACTTGATTAAAATGACTAAATTAGACAAACTTTGGAGGCTTTCAATAAAAATAACCTAATTAGTGTGTCCAAAAAGTGATACCCCAAGCTTACCATTGCCCAGGCGCGAGCACTAAAGCAAGCGGAGCGCGATGCAGCTCGGGCAATGCGGGAAGCAAAACGAGCGGCAGCTTCTTACACTCGTGCGGTCAGGGCAGCCGAAAGAGAGGCCCGCGACACGTCAAAAGGCGGAACGCACCATGCAAGCAACAAATGAACGGGCATGCAGGGAGGCTGAGAAAGCTCACAGAGCTTTGAATCTACTTGCGAGCGCAACGGAGAGGATATAGGGGCAACGAAGCGCAGAGATGGAGCGACACAGACTATGTCCGCTGCGGTTCGAAGCACTAGGGGGCGGAGAGTTCGAGGATGCCGTGACTCCGACAGCTTCGACGTCGCCCACAGCCTCTGCGAGAGGAGGTCATCCACCGTACCTCGCCTCACCCACATCGCAACACCCTCAAATCCCCACCTTCACAATGCAATTCCCGGGGTTTGTTACACCTGTGACCTCTACGCTGCACCCTCCGCCTTCGCAAGCACCCCATCACAATCGCGGTTTGCCCATTCGACCGTTGCCGCAGTACACTCCTAATCAGAACCATGCCTCTCTAGGAGGAGTATTCCCCTTCACAACTCACTGTGCAATAGGAAATGAACGGTTGCCTCACCAATGACCATTGGGCCAGATCCTCGTTTTTCTCACAAATTTCATTCCCCTCTTTGCAGGTTCGGTGCATGGCGTTCCCTTAACAGTTTTTAGTTTTTCATATGATCGGTTTTTAGTGAAACGGTGGTTGGCATGAAGAAAGTATGTGGTTGGAGTAATAGCAACAATTGTTACCGATTTTGCAAGAATAGGTGGACAATGAATAGTTCTTTTGTGGTCGCTTTTTGGTGGACCTATAGGTTGGTTTCATGTAATACAAAAAAAATTGCTTCCATAAATCATAATAATTCAAATATTGGAGTAAACAGAAAATTGAAACTTGCATTCTCCTAAAACCTATTTTCCTTTCAAGGAAAAATCTCACTCCACTTAGGGCCGCTTTACACGAGGGGCCAAGCCGTTGATGGGGCCAATGAACACCAAAATCCAGCAATATGATTGGTCAGTTTTCTGAAATTGGCCCGAGGGGCCTTACACGGGGAGTCAAGGCCAAATTTTTGAAACAATTTTTTAATGGCTGGGGGACAAAATCTGACACGGCCCGCGCGCCAAAAATCGGGTGCTACAAGAATGGAAGGCCGTTTCTTGGCCTCGGGGCCGTTTCCACAAATCCTTATTTTTTAAATTTTTTTTTAAAAAACTATTTTTTCAGCAAATCAGCACCATCAAATAGTGCCAAAATCTGGACGGTGGAAATTGCTCTCCTTTTCTTTCACCCTCTTCCTCTTCCACTTCTTCATTCTTTTTTCTCTTGCCTTGCTTGAGTGCTGTTTGTCATTGTCTTGTTTGTTGCTGAAATTTTTGAGATTTGATGGAGGGTTCATCTTCCCAAATCCCCGGATGGAGTAGTGAGGAGTATGATGCATCGCATAGGGCATATAGCTTGGAGTCTCACGCATTTCAGCCCTTTAATGTCTTATCACAGCAAAACCCTAGAAATGTCGAAATTCCAGAGTTTTTTAGGAGGTCGATTGGTTCAATTACTCCTACTCCACCTCCACTAATTTCAGGGTTTATCACACCATCGAAGAGAAGCTTTGAGGAAATTGAAGAAGATGATGATGTGGAGATTATTGCACCAATTGCTCCCAAGAAGAAGGTCGTTTCGAAAAGGGCAACATCTTCAAAAAAGGCTCCAAAGAAAACTGTGAAGAAGGAAGAGGAGGAGGAGGAGGAGGATGACAAGAAGCATTGGAAGGACAATTACGTCCTTCAAATGATTGCATTGCGAGGGGAGATGGACCCGGAATTTGTCAAGAATGCCAAAAAACAAGGTAATTGCTCATACCTAAATTTTTTTGTCCATAAGTTTGCTTATGAAAAAAATTAAAAAAAAAATTCAGATTGGGCCTTTTAAAGGCCTTGGCCTTAGCCGCCTGCCCCCCTTTATCCCCCATTGGGGACTTATGAGAAAGTTGAGGCCTTTGCCATGGAGGAATCGGGTGAGTGCATTGGGACTTGAACCACAGGTGAATGCCTTGCACATGCTTGCCAAGGTCTTCTTCTCCCCTTGAGATGTCCTAATTTGTATTAGCCTTCTATTTGTACACTTTGCAAAGCTGTAATTTTTGGGAATTAGGGATTTCAGAGTCAAATGTGCTGATTTTTTTCACTAATTCGATGTTTTAGGTTCAATCACAATATGTAATTGCTTATGTGTTAATTTTTTCACTCCAATGTTTTAGGTGTTGATACATGGCTGAAGCTTCATACTCGGATGATTGCGGTGATTCCCGGATTAAATCGAACTTCCGAGGCATGCAAGAAGAAATTCAACATCTTGTTCAAGCAATACCGAATTGACAAGCTTGCAAATGGTGTCTCCGGATCAGACCGTAAGGAGTGTAAGTTTTATGAAGCTTTTGATCAATGGTGGCACCAAACAGGTACCATTTCCAAACATGTCACTTCAACGGCAAGTGACACCACACCGGTTCAAGCTAGTCAAGATAGTGATGAAGGTGGGAATAAAGAACAAAATTCAACAACTACTACAAGTTCTTCTCAAAAACAAGCCAAGAAGACTTTTCAAGATCAAACTCTAGGTATGTTCACTCAAATGGTAGAGAATAGTACCATCATGGTTAAAAACTTTGAGAAAACAAATGCTTTACTAGAGAAGGTAGAGCATCAAATGGACCGCCTCATAGATAAACTATAGATGCTACTTATGTTTCTACTCTTCATCACTTTCCATGCTAGGAAAGAGAATTCTGCCCTCTTTGAGCAAATGAGCTTCCCAAAATGAATTCGCCAGCAATTCATGGGCTTGTGTAGCTTGAATCAATAAATTTTTCACCCTTGCTTCCCTTTCAAGCCTTGTTTCATGTGCCTCGGTATTTTCAACTTCTTCAAATCCGCCATTGCTGTCCTTGTATGTAGCATCTTCATTTTCTTCCATGGACACATCATTGTCATTTATACGGAGAAACCGACGCATCTCTCTTGCACCTTCAATCTGCTTTGCATTGAAAATGTCCACATTTTCGAATTGCCCCATCAACCGGGAACTCTCTCTCCTCATAATTTGCTCACTTTCTTTTGCCCACTCATTGTCAAACACGTCTTTGTGTATAATACACAAATTATGCAAACATATGCAAGCGGTAACTATAGACGGTATATGCCTTAAAGGCATGTCAATTCTTTTCAAAAGAATCCTCCAACGTCCCTTCAAAATACCAAAGGCTCTTTCAACGGCCATTCTAGTAGAGGATTGTATAAAGTTCCAATGAGCCTTAGCTCGTGGTAATCCCTCTTTTTCACCCTTAAACGGTGAATAAAACCACGGCCGCATTGGATAAGCGGCATCACCTACAAGTTTATAGGGTGCTAATTTCCCACTCATTATTTTTTTTCCAATATGTGAATTTTGAAATAAAGTCCAATCATGACAACGGCCGGCCCAACCAAAATCATAATCCCAAAAACGACACCTACTATCTACCACACCTTGGAGAAGGGCTGAATAATACCCCTTTCTACAATAATAAGAAGTTGGGTCTAGAGGAGGGGCTATGATAGGAATATGGCTACCATCTACCGCCCCTATTACATAAGGAATGCCCCTTAAATCCTCAAACTCTGCAGCAATTCTCCTCAATGTACTTGCCGTTTGTTTCTCAATTACTAATGGCTTCAAATGTTTTTCAATTGCCATACAAAATTCTCTAACAATTATAGATGCTGTACTTTCATGAACTCCATAAATTTCAGCACATCCCCGCAAAGAATTCCCACTACAAAGCCTATTGAGAGCAAGAGCAACTCGGGCTTTAAGTGGAATGGCACATCTCATGTTTGTATCTACTCGGTACAATGAAGGAGCTAAAATACCACATAAATAATCAAAAGTCTCCGGGAGTAACCTTGTATGTTGCCGAAATAAATGTGTGGTATAGCTCCCAAACAATTGATTCTCCAAAAAAAAAAGTTGTACGATCCCGCATCCAAATGCTCCGTGCTTCCCTTGAAAAGCCATCTCCCTCCACCATGATAGCATACATTATAGTCATGGCACTATAATGTTGAGCCAATGCCAATTGTTGCAAAATTGCAACAACGGAAAAAACATGCCTTATGGCCATAAAGAAAACAAGTGCAACTAACACCTTATGCCTCCTCTCATCCATCTTTATCAAATGATAAAGAAGAAAGATCAAGATGGGTTGAAATAGTCGAAAACTCCTCTTATGGCCTCTAGAAACGGCCCCAAGGGCTTTACACATGGGAGAATCGGCCCCCACTTTATTAATTTCTTAATGTGTTCACCAAGCGGCCCATTGAGCCATTTGGGCTCAAATTTTGAGTGAAACGGCTTGGAGATTTGTTGGCCTCGACTCCCCATGTAAAGCGTCCCTTATACACCTCGTATTTCAATGGCAATCCTCTTAAATGGTCGGTTTTGGGTCTGTCTACCTTAGTACATTCCCACAGAAAAACAGGGGTACAGGAAAAAGATCACCACCAACATTATTATCAAGAATATCATCATTATTTTATTATTTTAAAATACAAGAGCTTCCTCCCCATGTTAGCCAGACAAGTGCTCGGGCTACCCGATTCTCTTTCCATTGACTCTCGAGTTATAGTACTCAACTTTTTAATCAATTAATTAATTAATTTTATTTAATTGATGGACGAAATCATGTTTAGCTTATCTAATTGTAGATGTGATACTGCACTTGAAAAATTTGAATATTCAAGTTGCATGATAAATAATCAACAGTTTGCACAATCGCTTCACATATAAATTTATATATTTTTTGACCAATTAGCCATGTTACTTTAGTTCATGATTGTATTCTTCTGAATTAATAAATACATAGAAATAATATCATCACGCAAAAAGTTCTTCAAACCTCGTTTACTTTGTATTCATTTTGGTTTTAGAGAGAAGTAACTTAACAACAGATGCATCTTGGGGGGAGTGGTTGGCGTTGGCTATTACCACATACATTTGTCTTTAACATTAATTCTTGATTGCAATAGTAAAAGCTCTTGAATACGTTTGAATAGTTTCAAACAAGATCTTTGACATCATGGCTTTAATACCATCAATCGATGCTTTCTCCAAAGATGATGGTGATAACAATCCAAGTAAAATAGCCATAGTATACACAAATAATGATGATGACGACAACTCTAATAATCCAAACAAAAAATGAAGATATGTTCATGAACCTGTTGGCCGGGGTAATGGTATGAAGGTGTTTCACAAGCTTACTTATACAAGTATCATGAGGTACTTGGATTTAACCCCTAAACTACCATGGTGTTTTGTAAGCTCCAAACTCCAAAATTGCAATTCCATACCACCTTGTAAACTTTGAAGTGTGAGAATATATTTTACACTTTTTTGAAACTTTCAACCGTATGATCTTGAAGAGAACTATTATTAGAGGTAGTGGGTGAAAGTTCAATCGTTGAATCGTAGCCATTTGTAAGATCATAACACTCGAAGTTAATGCAATTTTTTTTTCAGCAAACATAGTCGACTTTGTGCAAAGGAAAACGTGATGCTTATTACCTTAAACATCTAGCTCATATTTTTTTCCATGTATATAACTAAGTTGGGCATGCCCATGCAAAATTTTAGACACTCATTTTGCTTTTTGAACCTTCATGCAATTTAAATACTAGAAGAAGGTAGAAATTAAAGATTTGGTAAAACATGCACCACGTTTATTGTATATGGTTTAGGGGAAAAATGAACGGTGAGTATATACCTTCTTGAGTTTTTGAATTTCAAGGAAAAAGAAATTCAAAAAATTCCAAAATCTCAAATTTTGGCAAATTTTGAAAGAAAAAATTGAAATATCAAAGAAAACTTTGAATCTAGCTCTTGTAATTTTTGAAGGGTGCCCTTGTAGGATTGGTAAAAGTTTCAACTTGGGTCACTCGGAAACCTGAGTACAAAATCAATCAACAAAAGATTTCAAAAAAAAAAAAAAAAAAAAAAAAAAAAAAAAAAAAAAAGTTTTTTTCTACCCGCCCCAAGGCTGAAAACTAAAATTTGCGTTTAAGAACTCCTTAGGTGGAGTTTGACTTTGCAAATTTTCCCACATACACCTTGTAGTGTAAGGAACATCCAGTAAAAATATTAAGCAAAAATATTACTTTTAACATCTTAACTTAGGCTGCCCGAAATCGCAAATCTCCTAATCGGAGGCCTTGGTAGTTTAGGGGTTAAAAGAGGATATGAGAGTAAATGGGGAGAAAGCTTGGGCAGAAAGTCGGGCTTACTTAGAAGTACATATGATTCTATGGTTGCAACCTTGGTGACAATTAAAAAACATGGTATGGTGAGGTGCAGAGTTGGCGTGGGGCCGGGGTGTATAGTAGAATGCTGCTCTGGGAAAGAAGGTCTTCTTTGAATAACACGCATAGTGATTATGAGGCGATAGAATACAACCAAGAGTAGGAGTTCGAAACACGGGGCGGAAGAGTTAAAGACAAGCAAATAATAAGTAAGATATTCCGAAAAGATTAAGGTTGAATTAGAAGATTCAAAATACCAAAGTGTTTCAGTACTGCTGAGCTCTTGCCCCGATAATCGAGCTTGACATGAGAGTGGGAAGTATTGAATACTGGTATTGGTCCATGGTGACTTCAAATTTCAAACAAATTACTAATAATTTTATTTATTGAACTAAATAATATATTTTTTGAATAAATCTTTTAGTTTTTTGTTGAAATTCTTATTTTGCAAAATATTTGGCTTGATTAAATTTATCATTATTATTTAATAATAATTTTAAAAATAAAAATAAATTTATGTTTTAAAAATATTTCCACCATTTAAAAGTAAAAAAAAAAATTGTATATATTTTTCAAATCAATCCCACTTTAATAAATTTTCAAACTTATGTATTTTAATTTGTGAAATTAATGTAATAGAATTTATTAAAAAAGAGGTAGGGAGAGAACAAGGTTAACGTCTATGGTTGTAAAGCTTCGAGAAGGGGAAAGCAGGGAGTTAGAATAGAGACAAAGTTGTAAAGATAAAGATCCTGACCCAAAGGCCTTTGTATTTCTAAAAGCATACAAGTACGTATATATTAGAGTCATGTCTCAATTGTTCTATAAAATAATTCAATCTGTATTGTTGTCTACAATTTTTATACTCCAGTGCACCGCGGATATCCACGTTAGTCGAAACAGTGTATGCTACCCATGTGCCTTGGTTGCCAAGTTCCATCGTGATGGCGGTGACGACGGTTGCATAACACAACCATAATGATGTCATCAATGTAATTGATTATTTTGGACGGTTGCATAACACAACCATAATGATGTCATTAATGTAATTGATTATTTTGGAAGATGAAGAACAATACAATGATGTGATCAATGACTCGAATGAAAATTGCTAAAATCTAGCACCGATTTGGAACGTATAGACAATGGAGTAGGTAGCCATATGAAACAATTCTCACAGATTAAAAGTAGACGGAGCCTTCATGAATTGCGTTTCTAGTTGAGTATTAGTCATAGTAAACACTTACAAGTATGCTATTTATTGACATACTAGCAATGAAGATTTTAGGGTGGCTTTTACACTAGTAGGAATTGTATTCTAAAATGTTGAGTGATATAATAATCTGTTCAATATTGGAGACTTGTCATATCAAACACGTAATTCCAATTTCAGCCAACGTTTTAAGACACAATTCCTACTAATGTTAGGCCATCATTTTAGGAAACCTGTAAGTTCAACTTCAAAAGAAGGAAAGTCGAGATTTGACAATTCCAACTGAACTACTAATTCTTTCAACATGCACATAAAATACTTACACTGCTAACTCCATCAAAGATTTGTGAAACTGAAATTTGCACCATTCTTGGGCAGTCCACCTTATCACCAAGGAACCAAGGAGGGCGCATTCTCCGATGCAGCAAAGAAGTTTGAAGTTGTGCCGCTACTCCGCTAGTCACTACAGGAAAGCAATCTTTCCGCCGGTGGACCTCGGAGATTCTCTCCGAACTAGACAACTTTCTCTCAATCACCTCACACATTAATCTCATTCTATCCTTCATACACTTTAATCAGTAAGATTCCATTTTCGGGGACATACATACAGTTTAGCAACCGCATGCATCGGCATAATCATCCGCATGATAATTGAAGAATTTGATTGATTGGACTCGAACATCATGACTGTCTGATTGCGGTAACCATCAAAGCATTATTTTACACAAGAAAGAACTGTATTACAATTTAGAGGTCGGGAAAGAATCTCGGAATACATTTCAGCGGAATGAGCTGAGCTCGATGAGCTTTCAATGTCGATATGCTCAAAAGGCTCGATCATGCAGCAGTTGAAATTGATTGTACATGTACATGTATTTCTAGCAAGTTCCTACCTAATCACGATGGTGTGGCTCATCAACCACTCTAGTGCTCTGCGTATTTACCAATGCTGAAAGCTAAGCTCAGGAAAATACATCCAATGTGGTGGTCGACCGGGCTGGAGCTCGGCCGATTGGACATGGGAGGAGAGGCTTTCGATTCTCCCACACAGGAGGTCGATCGATCGAGGAAACCGCGCTCGCTCGCTGTGGAATGCATGCATTACAATGATCCCCAGCACTCGCCTGTGAAGTCTCACGCTGGAGAATAGTTCTGACTCGGAGAGTCGGTCGATCAGCTTCTCCTTGCCATTGCCGTTGGCATGGGTGTAGCCGGACTTAGCAGCAGCTGGCTGCTTCTTGAGTCGACAATATTTACATAGAGTCTGAATTGAGATTTATCTTCGCCTTTCACGCATTGAATTGTACTGTAGAAGGGTCCCCAGCATGTTGGATCGGACACTGGAACCAAATGAATCGCTCGCCATGTTGACGGAGTTCTCCGAGGCTAGGCCTGAGTGTCTAAGATTCACCTGAGTGTCTACTTTAGTTAAGTGCTGGAGTTTCTAGCTGATACAATTGATCGAAGAACTAGCCAATAGATGAGGACACTGACGACAAGACCGACGCCCACTTTTGTATTCAACTCCAGAAAACGATTGTTATTCTCTGGTTCTTCGTTCTCTTCCGGATTTTCAGATCGTTCCATCCTCGTCCTATCCCAACGGGGAACTCGCTTTGGTCTCCTTCCTCCCGCCATGGCAAAAGTCAAGCATAAGATAGCACGCGAAAGATTGAATCAAGGATCATGAAAATTGGTCACTCGCATGTTAAAGTTTGAACAAAAGTATGATATGCGATGGATTCCAGCCACACTCGATCCCTCCTTAACCCTTAAACGCCCTTGGGTCGGAAAGGGGGCAGCCCGGAGAATCAAAACAGCATAATGCGGGAATCGGGCAGGCTGGCGAGATAGGCGCGGAGCGTGAAAACGGTGCTCGAAACTGCGAGCGATTGTGTGCTGTAGCCGGCCGCGCAGGGACCGGCGAGGGTCGCAGTGATGGAGCCCGGCGGATGCTGCAGAGCCCGGGCACAAGGCTGTTGTCGAGAACGGCCGGAGGGAACACGGTGGGGAACAGCCTCGACCGGCGAAGGCTAGGAGGCCCGACGAGCGAAGGCCAGGAGTGCGTCCCGACTAGCAAAGGCCAGGATGCTAGTGTTATGTGATAAAAAAGCCCATTCCAGTATTCAATAAAATCTACAATTCATACATATTACACTTTTGAAATAAAATGAAATAAGAGATGTGTGTTATTTTATTGATAAGAAAAAAAAAAAAAAAAATATATATATATATATATATATATATATATATATATATATATATATATATATATATATATATATATATATATATATATATATACATATTTTAGAAACATAAGAACATCAATAAGAGAGGCTATTCAAATCATGAGTGAAGAGTTACATAACACTCTCCTTGGCAAACGACAATATTGCATGTAGGATTGTAGGGCAATACCATTGCCTTACCTGCATGCATGTAAGTTTCGGCTCAGGCACCTCGGTCAATGTGTTAGCAAATTCAATACAAAAACTCAAATGAGACATAGGGTTAGAGTTTCTCCACACGATAGCTTGCTTATACAAAATATATGCATTCAAAAACGATTGATCTAAGATGTGAAAAAAAATCTTATGCCACTATTTGCGGTCTCTCATTTGCAAAGAATAATATCCCCTCAATTGGTCATGGACATCTACCCCTCTCATCCGCTCTTGGTAGTGTAATAAAACTGGGGAGGCCGGGATTTGGATATTCCCACCTACATGCCAACGGGTAATGAACAAAGACTTGGAACTATCTACCGGACTACATGCCGTAGAAAGTAAACTTACCGGTTTATTATCATATTATGTAATTGCACACATTCTCCCGCTTGCATGCACCCGATGCCAAAGTTGCCCCCGGGATCCCGCCGCCGGCAAGTTTGTAAGTGCTTGGGGCCACCCGATACGATTAGTCCTACATGTCCCGGTTGCAAAAAATCCACGTTTCAACAAAGTCCGAAATAAAGTAGGTGAGGTAAAAAAATTATCGCAAGTAATCATGTGCCCCTTACCTTCTAAACCTCCCATGAGGTTTAGAACCACCCGGCCGCCGACGTTGCCCTCTTCGGTAGATTCACTAGCACCACAATAAATTTCTATTTTTTGTACGTATTTACTTTCACAATTAGCAAGGCACCAAATTTTTAACCCGTATTGTGTTGGTTTAGCCTTCATGTATTGACGGATTGGTGCATATTTACCCGTGTATTTTATCATCATTTTGTCTACACATACATTTTGTTCTGGTAGTAAAAAAGAGAACAAAGTCTATTATGCTCTTTTACTAACCACTCCGTTTTTGCTAACTTGTTGTAATTAGGACTTGTTTTATCCGTTGTTACATTTCGGTTATCTACCAAATGTAAACATCTAAGAATTGCTTCAAATCTATTCCTTTTCATACATTTCGTTATTGCCTCCGTTTGGAATAAATCCTTAAACGATTTTGACCTATGCAATCTTATGTTAGGTACATTCTTGGTTTCCATGTACATCAAGACGCCGAAAAAGGTAAGAAGCTCTTTTACCGTTAGCGGGGTCCAATGTGGTCCTCCCTTTGTTTTCCCTCCCTCTTGGCTTGTAGTTGCATAAAGATTTGTCATCCTTACAATTCTAACCAAAACATCATTAGGCCAAAAAAGTAAAACAAAATCAAGAGGAATTTTACATAAGGGTAAAGAATTTACCAACCCTTGTTTTACCCCCGATCACACAAAAGGGGAGAGACTATTCAATGGAGTGTTCCACATGTCTTGGACAAAACGCTCGGACGCCGGTAATTTTGAGAATTCGGTAAAAGAAAAATTATAATCTAATCCAATTTTGTTTGTTGCGGGTGATGAATTCAAGAACCACTTACGTGAATTAGGAGTTAATTCTAGATTTTCCAACGGGGAAACCACCGGTGTGAGCGTTGAAAGGTGAGCGGTGAGCGGTGAGCGGTAAAGTTTGAGCGGTAAGAAAAAAAAAAATTTTAAGTTAATGGCCCTATTACCATGGAATGGGCGGTTTTGAAAGTTTGAAATGGTTATTATTAGGCATAAAAGTACCCAAAACCGTGGATATAGGTCCTTTATTCATTTATTTTCATGTTATTGAGGTTATACAAAATTTCATAAATTATCCACATTTGCAAGTTTATATAAGAGTTAATTAAATTAGGGTTGACATCATTATGTGTTACCCATACATTTCAAATCATATATTGGCCTAATTCACTCAGAAATACAGAACTTTAACCAAAATTTGGGAGGGCCCATTAGGACAACCATAAAATCACTTTAATGATTTTAAAATTTAGATTAGAATTAGGGCTGACGTCATCAATATAACACTTGTGAGAATTATATGTAAACGATTCGTGATATATAATTTGAAGTTTATAACTACAAGTTGTCTTTCCGTGTCTCCTTGTAAGGTGTACAGCAAGACATTCACGTGGCATTGTAGTGGTCCGAGTTCGATTCTCCTCGGGCTCGTTTGAGCGTTGCAATGCGTCGTAAAGCAGCTATCATGAGCTATACAAATACTGAACCAGAGCCGCTACCAACATTGGCTAGACTCAATCACTCCAATTGAAAATAAAGAAACATTTTGAAACTTTTAGTTTGCATTGAGTTTAAAACTTAAACAATTAGATAGTAGTTAAGAATGCATTAAATGTTCATGATTAATAGATAAACGTCATATATAGATATAAAAACGTATAATAAAACCACATGTAAGACCAATGCCGTAGGGCAACTACATGACCCTACGTAGTCCAAACCAAACCAGGAAAATAAAAACACCTACGATGCTGATGATGAACGACCATTAAAGTGTTGGTCACACTGATCAGCCTCATCGTCTATAAACGCAAGCACTCTCGAGCTAAAGCGTCGACGTCTACTAGTGTCTGATAAGACGGGAGAAGGGGCACCGACAAATTCCTGAGCTATCCGCTCCGCACAAGATGGTAGGGTGAAGGTTTGCAAAGGACTGCTGTAGAGACTTCCGTTGCCAATCAAGCGTCGATTGGAACCTGCGATCCTAAAAGTGCAGAAAAAGTCAATAACAATAATTTTATAGCAAGTGAAGGTCAAAGGAGAAGGAAGGAAAGTAATAGATAAGTACGCACAAAATGTTGGGCGTTGCTTCTTCTGAAGCGGTTCAAAAGTGTCACTGTCGTAGTCATAAACTGGAACCGAATCACCGCTTTCTTCCTCAAAAGCGATACCATCGACGTATGCCAATAAAAGTCCGTCAAATATCTCTTCATCAGCTTCAAGAGCAATGAGATGACGGTTCGATCGCGCGCAGGCAATCACGGAAGCACCTACATACCAGCAACCAACATCAAAACTACAATATTGCATAAGTTGAATGAGAGTTGGTATTAGCAACAACTAACCAGTACTAGGGCTCCAGTCAAAGACGATTCCCCGCTCGTCTGTGAGAGAATCAATAAAACACTGGATGAAGGAGGGATCCTTCTCTCGCGAGCCACGCCACGGAGTACCATCTTCCTTCTTACGAATGGAGTCATTGCTCGCAAAATTAAAAACATGGTCCTCCTCGTCGGGAAGCATCGGCACACATGCGTACTCTTTCGCAACCTATCGTATGGAGAATCTGGTGGCAAAGGACTTCCGAACAAATACCTTAATGTGGAAGTTGTTAGTCTGCAAAATTTAATACATGATTTAAAAAAACGTTGTAAAAAATCATGAATGATGATTTGAATGCAGAATAAAGACCATACCTGTCGCAACCCTTGCTAGTTCACCTTAGCTTACACCAACTCTTTCCCAACTCTAGCAAGTGTCACGAGCGCTAACTCTGCACATCCCCCACATGCACAAAGTTAGCTCCCCATACCAACCACCAAGCTCACCGCTTGGTTATCAATCCCTCCTACTCATGCAACCGGGACTCAACCCCTTCGTAGGTAGCCAATGGTTAGGTGCGGACTTCCACTTATGTCCAAGGCCCAACTTGGTGGCACTCCCATACCACGCGGCCTAACCGCACTTGGTGGTGTCTCCTCACCACCGCCCATGACCACCATGGTGACCCCAAGGCCACCAAGTAATCACAACGCCGGCGGTGAGACACCACCCCACATCGGTAGCACTCATGGTCCTCATTTTGCCTATATGAGTCCCCGTGGTGAAGCCCCAACACTAGCTCCCCCACCGGGACTCACCTTGTCCTTATGAGCCACCGTGGTGAAGCCCCAACACTAGCTCCACCCACCGTGCCTCATTTTGCACTTTGAGTCCCCATGGTGGAGCCCCAACACTAGCTCCACCCATTGGGACTCACCTTGGCTTGGGAGTCCCCATGGTGAGGCCCCAACACTAGCCACACCACTCGGGACTCCCACCTTGGTCACCACCAAGGCACCATGGGAGTGGGGAGGAGACCAGCCCTCCCCATAGTATACTCTGTGGGATTCGGCAGCCCCCTGGTCCTAGGTGAAGGGCTGGACCCTCACACCTCTTAGTTTTGGAAGACCACCCGATCTCCCAATGCCTTAGCCGCTGGAAGGCCCTGGGAGACTTCCCGAACCTTCCAGGGCTCGTATCTACCTCGTCCCGCATCCAAACGCGACGAGCGACCACTCTATCGACATCTACTCGTCAAGTAGATGCCGATAGACACCTTACTTGCCTCATTCCGACAAGTATTGAGGGAGTTATGCCCCTCTGAAGATTCGGGAGTCCCGGGCCAGCTTCCCAGTCCAGCACTGTCCCTGGACAGCACTCTCTTTAGTCCCACAATCTTCCAACTCCCATAACTTTTAGCTCACACCTCCAAATGAGGTGCTCCTTAGCATCCCGGAATCGTGGCAACATAAGCTTCCATAATCTCATGTCCATTCCCTCGTGGCTCCTAGTCTCCGTGGGTGAGAGGCGTCTCCAACGCCCGGGGTCCTCTCCCACACTAGGCCCACTTAGGTTCCCTTCACCTTGGCACCCCAAGGCCCGGGCGTCACTCCGGTGTCCCCCTTGGGCCCTTGGTGTTGCGGGCACTCCTCAAGGAGAGGTTCGCGACAATACTTTTTTGACGTGGGGGTTCGTCGAAGCCATTGGCATAGGATTATATCCTCACCAATCTCGCACCATTCGGAATTCGAAAGCCTTTGACTCGGCATCCAGAGCTTTCTCGACTTGACGATCCTTGGGATGCATAACAAGTATCGCACCCTCGTCTGTCAAGTTGTAGAAAGCAAAAAAGAACACACTCTCGAAGTAGCTCTTCTCTCGCTTGTTCCATGAAGGGATCTCGACGGGCGACACGTCAGGCACGGGTAAGTTCTCGGGAACGTCTGCGTAGATGAGATCAATGCCTGGATGCGGGTGCTTCGTGCCCATCTCCTTACATGGATACTTCCTGTCCTTGCCAATCTTTGAGGATCACAGAAAATTAGGCACGTTGTAAGCGATGTGTTCTAATCTAAATTTCAAAAAGAAAATAATGTAATAAAAGATTCAAGACAGAATACCTTTCTGATGTGGCTAATGATGTCCATGACTTGCGTGTCCCAGTCTTTTGTTTCATGAGCTGCCTTCTGAACAGAAGCTCCGATCTCCCCTTTTTCCAAGTACATTGGGAGGGAAATGGTAATCTCGGAAGACAAGCAATGTCCAACATGCTTCGGTTCAAGAAATGGGAGTGAAGCAAACTTCTTTCCGGAGTTGTGGTCGACTGCGAAAGATTGAGGAGGGGACTCCGCATTCGTAAGAGCGCCTGCAGAAACCTGAGTCAATTGTCGACCGCGTCTACGTGCATTGTTTGTCGCTCCATCTGAAGCCTGAGTCAAGTCAGCTTCTTCTGGAGCTGCAATGTCTTCATGGAGCGGAGCGATTTCTTCGGGTTCTTCTTCAAGATCAACTACAGGCTCCGCAGCACCGTTGCATCGCTTTCGGTTTGCTCGGGTTCTGGGCTGTGCAACCGGTGAAGAAGGTTCCGATAGAGAGACAGGTGCACTTGGTAAAATGGAGACGTCTTCGTCGTCATCGTCATCGATCTCCATAGGTGCATTGCCAGGTGCGTTAGAATTGAGGTTGCGAAGCACATGTCTTTCTTCCTTGTGCACAAAGTTATTGTTGCACTCAAGGAACCAACCACCGGTCAACAACTGAGAGTTGGAGAATCGTCTCTGCTGAGCTTCGGTGAAGATGCTGGATGGATCATTTGAGACGGTTACGTCCTTGAGCTTAGGTGGAATGGACCATGAAGCCAAGGCTCCTTTGCTAACAAGCTCTTGTTTCAAGTACCTACAGTCAAGAAAACATATTACAATGATAAATTATAGTACGTTGTACAGATTTTGTTACTCCGCAAATTGAGTACGAAAATGAAAAGTTAATTGAAAACGTACCGGAATAAGAGCCGTTTAATAGTAACCTTGCCACCACTAATCTTCTGAATATCGGATCCTTTTATGAACTTCGGGCTGGCATTTTGAGCGAGGTAGGTGCCGAACGCTTTTTCCCATAAAAGCAATCTCCATTTCTCAACATACGCGGATGGCAGTAGTACCGCATCCGACCACTGAATGTGGATATTGGCATCCTCCAGAAGTTGTTGCATTTCACTTTCGAGGGATTGTTGTAACTGCAATAAAGTAGAACCCGTCAGAATAAGTAGATAGTCGATGACGGGTGTACAGTAATGTTAGAAGTTCAGTTCAATATACCTGAGCCCAGAGAGAAGCGCGATGCAGAAATGCTAGCAACGTTTTATTCTAAACCGCTCTAATGGGAAGTGGACAGATCGACGAACATCATTTGGCGCATTCCACCATTGCAGCCACTTTCCCTTAAAATCGAAATGGAAGTTGGTGGTGGCTACCATGTGCAACCGTTCGATTGTCATGTCGGGCTTTGGGTTTTGACTGTAGTGAGAGTAGATCTGCACATAGAACAAATCGAAGTAGTTAATTTCAGTTTTAGTCAATAACCGTATTGAGTCTCACTAGGAAGTAAATAGAGAGGATTGTTTACCTCTTTTGGGAATACTTTCCCAAGTTTAGTACTGGCCACAGCAACCATCTTGTTGAACTGTTTGTCACGAATAGATTTGATTTCGGCTTTGATGGCGTGATCCATGGCACTCCAAACTCCTGGCCCTGATTGCTTTTCTTTCGGAGTACTGGCGTAGTAAGTAGCTTCGGCATTATCCGATGCTTTCGCTAACCTCCTCTACATGGCACAAAAGTAGTAGTAAGAAATTGTAATGACAGGAGTATAAGGTAGAAGTGTTTAGTACATATTAAGAAGTCTTACCGCGTATAAGAACTTGACGAAGACGTCCACTGTGACAGGATACCATGTTTCTTTTTTTGCTTTAGCGTTTTTGCAAATTTGGTAATCCTCCGGAGTAATAAGATCCTTGAAATCTTCAAGCTTCAACTTACCAAACTTCCACATGCGTTGCAGCTTCGCACATAAACTGTCTTCGACGTGGTCATGTTCTGTAGACCTATAAAGCGGAAAGGTAGCCCTGTATATGAGAATACATCGAGATTACAAAGGATTTAAATAAAATTAATGGAAAAAAAGTTTCAAGTACTTACCAATTTATGTCATTCATGGCGTCTAGAAGGAGATTGCTTTGTCCGCGAGCATCGAGTACAATGCAATCAACTGAGATGTACCATGAAGGATCCATCTTGTGGTACCTCTCTATGTGACGCATCCACGCCGTCAACCGATGATTTCCTTCGTATACGTAAAAGTATTTCCCACTGAGATAATGAAGATCAGGATCCGACATCAAAGTCTTCTCGAAGTCTTCATTTGCATCTCTCCATAGTGGATTCTCCCACACAACGTCTCCTGCATCAACATTTTTTTCTCTTCCTTTCCTATCGAATGGAGATACATACATTACCCGATCTCCTTCTCGGTAACCTTTGTTGAACTCATTCTCGAGTTTCCGAACGTCCTGTTCGGAGATTGGCCGCACCTTTGGGTAACACACCAGACGGCACAATGGAATTAGCATACGAGACTTCTTCACAGGTTTGCAACGGAACCTGTTTATGATTGCAATGGAATCACTTTTGTGAATCATCCGCATCTCGTTCGCACTCCAATCAGGATCTTTGTTTTGGAGATGAGGTGGCATGTGAACGATGCCGACGTTGACACTTCCTGGCAAAAGAGACTCTTCATCATCCGATGGGGAGTCGTGTCCTTCGGGATCTTGCAAAGCCTGCGGAGATGGTTCGCCTTCGGAAGGAGTATCACGCGGAATTGGTGAAGAAATGGGTTCCACAATTTCTTGTGGTACGGTTGTGCTATCATCTTCTTCAGGAACTGGACTTGACTCAAAGTTCTCAAGGGAGATGTCTTCTTCGTCTTGAAGAGATGGAAGCTCGGATATTCTCATCTGACAAATTAAGAAACAAAATACAACACACATAAATCATAAGAATATACCAAGAAAGTAGAAAAATATTATTTCAAATATAATGTCGATCATAATGTAGAAAAATGTTATAAGTATCAACTAAAGTTGTCATAGAACTATATGGTTTTAATCTTCGCTGCAAGTCGCGGGGAACGTCTGGGTGCAAGTCTAGCTAATGCTAACGCTTCGTTACGTCTAGCTTTGGCCTCGTTCTTTTTAATTTGTATGTTAACCGCTCGTGCAACCCGATCAACGTCAACACTAGAAGTGTGACGGACAGGAGGAGCAGGAGGCGGAGTTTCCGGAACCGAGGACAATGGTACTACTAATCGGCGGGACTCCACTACAACCATGACATGGTTTTTCATAGCCGAGAAGTCGTTGTCGGCATCAGATTCCTCCTCCTTAGGGACTGTAGTCGCTTTCATTGGGACCTGCAGTACCATTGAACACAGTTAGGAAGTTAAGTATAAACCATACATCAATTATAAAAAACGAGCTACTTTAAGATGACAATATTTCGTCGAACATTGCGAACTAAATCATTATTTGTACCACAATCATGCAATGAGGTCTGCTCAAACCAGTAGAAATGGGAGGATACCACTGACGACTCTGACAGCCTTAAAAAACATTTGGCAAAACAAATCAATCTCGTACGAAAATATTTGGGGTCACAGTAAGGAAATAAAATAAAAAACAGCAGATCCTTGTCCTGCCATAGACTCGGACTTCATCGCATGGGGTATTTCCGACTGAGGACCCCCGACTCAGCTGTCAGGTATGGAAAGCACGGTCTGGCCTCTTCGAACGCAGGGACGCGGCTTCACATTCAGTGAATCATCCCACAGAAATGATGCGTATTAAAAAAAAAAACTAGCTTCAAGGAATCGCAGAGTTGCGGTGCCGCAGGTCAGAGTCACAGGGAGCAGAAATTACCGAACAATAAGAAAACGACATCAACAACATAAGGACCGTAATCCCGTACTGCCTAGCGCCTCGGGGATGGCCTCCCGACTAAGTAGCAGGGATTCATCTCGGACCCCATCAGCAGGCGCCTTGACTGAAAATCCAGTCGATCATCCTTCAATCAGAGAGGTGTTAAGGAAAAAAAAGCTGGAATCTACCCCGATGGTTGACACCATGTGGAGTTGCGGTGCCGCAGGTCAGAGTCAGGAGGAACAAACTTTACAGAACGACGACGAACGATTACCAACAACATCAGGATCGTGAACTTGCAAGGACTCTTTATGCAAATGACAGGGCGTCCCGACGAACTGGCAGGGCGTCTGCTCCGTGCGAATCAACACATGGGCCTCGGTTACAAAGCCAGTAATTCCTCCCTGGAACATGACACGCGAAATTCAAAAAAAAACTTTGAATCGATTCGGATGGTCGAAACCATCCAGAGATGCGGTGCCACAGGTCGGAATCACAATGTACACTGAAATCCTTTATGAAGAAGCAAGATGCTCAACAGCATCAGGAGCTTCAACTCGCAGAGCCTCCCGACTGAACTGGCAGGGCGTCCTGAGTAACTGGTTGGGCTTCTGATACGGCCCCATCATCATACTCAGCTTCGGCTATAGATCCAGTCATTCCTCTCTCACACATGATGGGTTTAATTAAAAATCGAATCTACCTCCAAAGACTCGCACAGTTGCGGTGCCGCAGGTCGGAATCACGAGGAACAGATGTTACAGAACGATGAGAAAACGATTACAATCAACATCAGCAATGTGACATCGCAAGAACTCCCGAATCAAATGGCAGGGCGTCCCGACTAACTGGCGGGGCTTCAACTAAGTCCAGACCATCACAAAGGGCCTTGGCGAACAATTCCAGACATTCCTCCATCAAACAATAGAAGTGAAAATCATAAAGAAGGTTTGAATTCTCTCCGATGGTTTGAACCATCCAGAGATGCGGTGCCGCAGGTCAGAGTCACGACGAACACGACATCCAGAATGACGAGGAAACTGTCATGGGCCAAGGCCTCGTTGATAAGCTCGGATGTTCACTCGCTATTAATTTTATAAATAGAACTTCGGCAGTAGAGCTAAAGTATAGCCTCAGCAGTAGAGCTAAAGTATAGCCTCGGCAGTAGAGCTAAAGTATAGCCTCGGCAGTTGAGCTAAGAGTTTAGTATATAAGGGACTCTTATTCATTGTAAACCTAAGTCTTGGATCAATATATTTCTTTTGTAGTTTTTGCTTGTTTTGACAGCTAGACTCTTACATAATCCAAGACTTCTCTTGATTTTCTGAAGGGCTTCATCCTCCCTTGTTTTTTCAAATGACAAAAGTAGGACATTGATTAGATTGAGGAACTTATCCACCCTCGTGGTAGTGATTGAAGATAGCCACAGAACCGGGACGCATTTGAAGGCTTTGCGAAGCTGAAGAGTTGATTGAGAGGTGTTGCTTTTTGAGATGGAGAACGCCCGGATGATCGATGATGAGATCTTGCAGCAGCGGCAGCAGCGCAAGGAGAAATTACGGCGGAAGACTATCAACGAGGAGATCGTGAAGTTGCGCACACACTTCAAGCTTCTCGCCAGTTCGAGAAGTTGGCTATCAGCGATTGGTTGCACAATGATCGCGCAGTGGCTCAAATTTGGACAATTCACGAAGTTTAGGAGGTCCGTCTTCATCGCGAGATGATGCCGCAATCGATGCAAAGAACAATATGGAGGAAGCGCCGTCGCATTGCGCAAGCGATTGCCGCGATATTTCAAAGTTTGACGGGAGTCGCAAGGGCTACCCGATATGGAAGGTCGAAGCGAGATAACAAGCTTCGAATTAATGGAGTCAGATCTTGGTACACCTCAAGATCAAGCCGCATACTTGTTTTCGAGGATGGACGCGAAGGCGCAGATGATGGTAGTATCTTTCTACCAAAATCAACGTGGTTGCAATGCGGCGACTTTTATTCAACATCTTGACAAAGATTTACATCGACCCGAATGCAAAGTGTGCTGGCATTGAATCGGCTTCAAGCAATGAAGCGCGGGGTAGGGAGTCATTCGCAACATTCTTGCCCAAGTTTGAGAAGGAGCTTGGTGAGAGTCAACTTACCATGGTTCCGGATATGGTGAAGATAGGATATCTTCGCGGTGCTCTCAACTCGAGAGATGCAACGCGATGATTGGACCTGTGATGTACATCGATTATGGTATGTTTGTCCAAGCTTTGTTGGCGGTCGGCTCTCAACTTCATTGCTTGCAATATCGGAAAGGGTCGTGCGGCTCCGATCGCGACATCAAATCGCGTATGGCGGATGGAGATGAGATGGATTGGATGCCCCTACAGTCCAAATAAGCAAGCTTCGGAGACGTCGACTTTGGAGGAACAACAACGGTGTCGTCAAGAAGGACGCCTGCTTTTTTATGTTTGAAGCGAGGCCACCGTGCAAATATTTATTCATCCAAGCAAGGTGAAGGCAATGAGAAAAAAGAAGAAAGAGAGCGCGGACAAAACTTCGATAGTGCGCGTGAGTGAGAAAGAAGAGCAATGTCAAGATAGAGGAGGTTAAAGAGATGGAGAGTTGTGACTACGATGTAGAGTCGGAAAACGAGCGACTTCCGCGAGAAGACTCGGTCGGAGGCGTGGAGGCGGAGTTGTCAAAGTTGAAGAATCTAGAGAGACGGCTTAGACACGGGTGGTATGTATGTTGATGTTTTAATAAACTCAATTATATCTACTCGTGCTTTGTGTGATTCGGATGCCAATGCTTTGCAAATCGTATGCGAGCAATTTGTTCGACGGAGAGGGTTGGATGCGTCATCTATTCAACCTAAATCTTTGGAGCAAGTTACGACAATGAAGAAGCGGCCTATGATTTGCCAAATTGCAAATTTTATAGCCGATATTGATGGTATGGAGGAGAAGATTGTTGCCTATGTTATTCCAGGACAGATAGATGATATAATCTTGGGAAAAGGTTGGATGGAGCGACATGATGCAAGTGTTCGATCTGCTAAAGAAGAGGTTTGCATTCGAAAACCTTTCAAGATGATTGTGAAGACTCGACCGATTACGTTGGAACCAATGCAAGAGATACGTGCATCAGTGATTCAAACTTTGCAGAGAAGCGGTGAACCAGTAGAGGTTTTTAGTGCCAGCTTGGTTGACATCCAGAGGGCACTACAACAGAAGGTGTATAGGGACCCGGCACAACATGCTCCTGACTGGCTCATGCCAGTTATTGACGCTTTTAATCGACAAGATGCAAAGTCGTTGCCCCCGCATAGGAAAGGGGTTGATCACGAGATCAATCTTATTTAAGGGAAGACTAATGATGACATCCCTGCCATGCCGCTGTATCAAATGTCCAAGGATCAATTATTAGTTTTGCGCAAGACCCTTACGGAGTTGTTGGATAATAGATTTATTCGCGTAAGTAATTCACCTGCAGCAGCTCCGGTCAAATTTGTGAAGAAACCTGGCGGAGGATTGCGATTCTGTGTTGACTATCGGCGATTGAACGAGATGAGTTGGAAGGACAGCTATCCGATTCCGCGCATTGATGAGACGTTAAGATCCATTGCTGCAGCCAAATATATCTCCAAGGTTAATGTAATCTCTGCGTTTCATCGGATACGTGTGAAAGAAGGTGACGAGTAGAAGACGGCGTTCAAAACACGCTTTGGCTTATATGAGTGGTTGGTCACACCGTTTGGACTGACGGGCGCACCTGCAACTTTTCAGCGATATATCAATTGGATACTTCGCGACGAATTGGATATATGCTGCTTTGCATATATTGATGACGTGGTGATCTATAGTGATACTCAAAAAGAACATCGTGATGCAGTTCTCAGGATCATCCGTAAGCTTGCTAACGCAGGGCTTCAACTTGATTTTGATAAGAGCGAGTTTGAAGCAGGCACTATTAAGTATCTTGGATATTTGGTGAAGACGGTTGGGGTTTGCGGTGATCCAAGCAAAACTTGAGGCAATTCGTCAATGGGAGCCGCCAACAAAAGTGAAAGGAGTTCGTGGATTTTTAGGTTTTTACGCAATTATTATCGACAATTCATAGATGGATATTCTAACATTGCGTAACCTCTTACTCGACTAACGCGGAAAGATCAACCTTTCCATTGGACATCGAAATGTCAACATGCCTTTGATCGATTGAAGGAGGGCATTAATTCATGCGCCGGTGCTCGTTAAATGGACTCCAGGTTTGGAAACAACCATTGAATGTGATTCCTCACGGTTATCTTTGTTGGTGGCACCTTAATGCAAAAGGTGGACGGACTTTGGCATGCGGTTGCTTATTTTCGAAGAAACATGATCCGGTGAGTCCAATTATCCGATTCATGACAAGGAAATGCTAGCGATTGTACATTGCATCCGCGAGTGGCGTACATTACTTGTTGGCCAACATTTTGAAGTGAGTTGAGATCATCGCATTTGGCTTATTTTGAAGAAGCAACATTTGAGCGAGAGGCAAATGCGTTGGGCCTACGAGTTGAATGATTTTGACTTTGAGATCGCACAAGCCTGGCAAGGATCAAGTTCAATCGGATGCACTTTTCGTCGGGAAGCAGGATCTTTCCCAACACGCAGATGATGATCGAATCATGAATCGATATCATCGCTTTTGGACGGAGATGATGGCGCTTTGAAGGTTGTCGCTAAATCCGCATGGATCGCGAGATGGTGATGCGATTCGAGAGAAAAAGGCTCTGCTCTGAGTCGATAATGACCGCGTCCCATATGTCCATTTATTGACGCAGAGATGATTGCATTATGGGATGTTGCCCCGCAAACAAATCATCGTCATTGGAAGATGCGAAAGGCGGTTATGGATGGTGAGCGCCGACTACCTAAAGAATGGGGCTTACCTATCACGATTAGCGAGTGTTCTCAGATTCAGTCATCGATTGCGTTGGCGTGGACGAATATGGATTCCGCGCACGAACCTCTTCGGACGCGTTTGATCCAATCTACTCATGATTCACCACTAGCAGGACATCCAGGTCGTGAGGGTACGCGTGACTTGATTGCTGGCGTGAAATATCGTGGCCTGGGTTGACACAAGATGTTCGGAGATTTATGCGGGCGCAACGTGTGTGGAAAATCGAAGATTTTGCGGGAGCGAGAAGCAAGGGTTGCTAAAACATTTGCCAATTCCGCACGGATTTGACCGAGCTCTCCATTGATTTTATTACCGGATTGGCACCAAGCGGCGATCGTACAAATATCATGGTTGTGATGCACCGTTTGTCCAAATCTATCATTCTTTGTGCCTATGAAGACAATTCGTGCACTTGATGTGGCTCACAAACTTTTAGAGCAAGTTTTTCAAGATCACGGATTGCCTGCAGCAATTGTGTCGGATCGTGGTAGTCAATTTGTTAGTCCGCTTTGGGCCGAAGTATGCAGATTGATGAAGATTACGCGTCGGTTGTCGATGACTTTCCATCCGAGAGCAGATGGTGCAACAGAGAGGCGAATCAAGAGCTTGAAACATATCTTCGTATTTTCACGACATTTGAGCAAGAAGATTGAGCTCTTCAGTTCCCGATCGCGATGATGGCGTTAAATAATCGTGTGTCGCAGTCTATAAGTATGTCTGCATTTTTTATGACTCGTGGTTATCATCATTCGGTCATGAATATTACTATACCTGAGGAGGCCGGTTTTTCGTTGTCACCGGCGGAAAAAGGACGCAAGCTTGTTGAGCACTGGCGTAATTCAAGTGATGAAACAGGACTGAATTCTCTCTTTGGTCACAACTCAAACACTGCTAACCTAACAAGATCTGAGAAAACCGGACTAAACAAGACCGAATAGACTTGAATGTAACGTAACAAAGCGAGAACTAAAGAAGAAAGTACAAACCAAACTTTCTTGAGAGAGAGGGACTAAGGCGCACTGACCGAATGCCTCCAAATGGCCCCGGCCGTTCTATTTATACTCGCCTAACCGCCCTTGGAACTTTCTAGAATGTTCCAATGGCGGGCCCCACCATGGAACTTTCCGGAAGGTCCTAGAGGTGGGCCCCACCTAGATAACCGCCCTTCTAGAAGACTCTAGAGGTGGGCCCCACCTTCTCGAAGCTTCTATGGTGGGTCCCACATAGGCCATCTACCTCAAGTTCTAAAATTTTCTAAAAACTCCTAAAATGGTTTCAACTATCTATCTACTTTTCTAAAGAAACACAAAAATCTAGTTCTTGCCTGTTACAATTAATCCTCCGCTAATGCGGAACGTCCTCGTTCGCTCCCGATGATATCTCCAAATGGTTTCTTGACAATGGGTAAGGTTGTGAACGGGGCTCCCATGTTGCATCGTGGATGGGATAACCTTTCCATCGGACTTTGTATTGTAGTTGCGGACGTCCATTGCCACGACGAAGATAGCGGTGTTCCAAAATGCGATCCACTTCATATTCCTCCTGGTCTTCAATCACTACCGGTGGCGGCGGAGGCCGATGTCGGCTGAAAGCGCTCCGATTGATATGAAATTCTTTGAGTGCGAGATATGAAAAGCTGGATGGATGTGGATATGTGGCGGAAGCTCGAGGCGGTATGCAACATCAGATATGACCGTAGAGATTCGGAAAGGTCCAATCCACCGGTGTGCAAGTTTACGGACTTGAGTCGATGTAGCTAACGGAAGGTTGGCATTTGAGAGCAGAACCAAGTCACCTTCTTGAAAGGTCTTATGTTGCCGGTGGTTATCTGCATATTGTTTTTGTCGATTCTGTGCAGTAAGGAGCCGCTGTCGAGCCTCTTGCAACGCCGATGTTAGTCGTTGTATAAACTCCTCCGTTGTAGGGTTGTTGGTGTTGATGGGGCGGTGGAGCGTTGCCGGCGTAATCGGGTGCTGACCAGCGTTAAGAAAGAATGGTGAATGACCCGTGCTTGCTTGGGAACTATCATTATAGGCGAACTCCAAAGGGGTCAGATACTCATCCCAGTCGTTGTGGTGAATTGCCACAAACGCCCGCAGCATATCCTCCAAGGTCCGGTTAGCACGCTCTGTCATCCATCGGTCCCGAGGATGAAAAGTCGTGGACATAGCAAGTCGTGTGCCGAGAAGCTTGAATAGTGCTTGCGAGAAACTCCCTGTGAAGCGCGGGTCCCGATCGAGATAATGACACGAGGCAATCCATGATGACGGGAAGCGAGTGTCGAAGAAGACTCGTGCAAGTGTTGGGGCATCAATATCGGAGCGCACGCAGCCCAAATGAATTTGCTTCAAAGGCGGTCCACAAAGACAAAGAACCGCAGTGTGATTACGATGCGTGCGTGGCAAACAAGTAATGAGATCCATGGTTACTTGTTCCCATCGCATCGCAGTAGTGGAATCGGCTGCAGCGATCCAAGAGGTGCGATGTGCGTGCCTTGTTCCGTTGGCATAGCTCACAGAACGCACAAAAGCTCGAACATCACGATCCAAGCCCACCCAAAACCATGTTCTAGAAATCCGTTCTAAGGTCTTTCACGTCCGAGATGTCCAGAGATAGGAATGTCATGCCCTTCTTGAAGTATGCGGGTTCAAGTTTAGCATCGTTAGGTACATAAACCCGCTTCTTAAAATAGAGGAGGCCGTCAACGAGGTTGTAATCTTGATATTGCACATCACCTACCTCTACTCGATCAGTCACCATTGTGAAGTAAGCATCCTGGTAGGTGGCTTCCTTCCATTCTCTCCTCTGGTTAGATCCGGAACAATACTACTAATGGTAGCAATCTCCCTCGTGTCCTCTCGATTGATTTGGATCTGGTCTCCGAGATAAAGCGTACGCACAATATGTTGTCGCCCTTGCTTGCATCTTGAAGTTGAATATCAAACAACAGAAGAATCGTTTCTTCCCGTGGTGGTGTCTCGATTTCATATTTTCTAAATGCAGATCATGTAGTAAGGGCCAATGATCAGTCCGAATTGTCACAGGTTTCCCCAATAGATAGTGCCGCCATACTTTGGTAGCATGTACAATTGCTAGTTGTTCCCGATCACGCGAATAGTTGCGCTCGCCCTCTTAAGTTTGCGTGACTCATATGCCACCGGTTGAAGGCCCCTACCGAAGTCTTGTTGGAGGACCGCGCCTATAGCAAAGTCGAGGCGTCAATGTCAACCGTACACGGAAGGTCGAGGATCATATGGTTGCGGTGGAGCGAGAGTGAGTGCCTCTTTCAAATTATTGAAAGCGCCTTGTTGTTGTAGTTTCCACTCAAATGGAGCGCCCTTCTCCAATAGATTTGTCGAGGAGAGCAAAGAATGCGCAAACCGCCGAACAAAACGACGATAGTATCCGCGAGGCCTAAGAAAGAACGAACTTCAGAAACATCCTTGGGAGTTGGCGAGTCCTTCTTCATTCGCATTCACCTTAGCTTGTTCCATGTACACACCCTCGAATGATACTACATGCCCCAAAAAGGTGACCTCGGACTTCCAAAGTTCACACTTTGATTGCTTGCAATAGAAGTGACTATCCCGTAACCGACGTAGCACCTCCCGTAGATGTTGGTCATGCTCTTCCGGGGTTTTACTATAGATCAAAATGTCGTCAATAAAAACAACTACACACTTGTCCAAAAGGTCCCGGAACAACCTTTTCATGTGACCCATGAAGGGAAGCTAGGGCATTGGTGAGACCAAAAGGCGTAACGAGCCACTCAAAATGTCCCATAGCGTGCATTTAAATCTTTGTCTTTTCAATATCCTCTTTTGCAATTGGTATCCGCCAAGATCCACTTCAAGATCTAGCTTGCTAAAAATGGTTGCGCCTCGAAGTTGATCAAGAAGGTCATCCACACGTGGGAGTGGATAAGCATTTTGATGGTCGCTTATTAAGGCCCCGATAATCGATGCATAGCCGCAATCCACCATCCTTTTTGGGTGCAAAAAAGACAGTGCTCCTCCCCATGGCGATGTGCTTTCTCGAATGAGGCCCTTCTCCAAAAGCTCGTCCAACGTCTTCCTCGGCTCCTCAAGCTCGTTTGGTGCTAGGCGATAAATTGGCCGATTTCTTTGGTTTAGCCCGGCATTAAGTCTATGTGGAAGGAGCACCTCGATCAGGTGGTAAACCACTAGGTAAGTCGGCGGGAAAGACATCTCGAACTCGCTGATAAGTTGCTCAACTCGTTTCGCTCCTTGGCTCTCTTCTCTACCATTGAAGCAATATTTGGAACCACCACATACACCTGCCGCGTTGCATCTGTTTCTTCATGAAGGTCATCCCCACCAATATGCCTTTAATTGTCTGTCGTTTCTTCAATCCACTTGATGTTGAAGCATGAAGAATTATCTTGCGCCCACCTTCGTTAAAAGAGATGGTTCTTGCCACCGGTCAACCGCTTATTTCCCGCCTCCAACCACGGCATTCACAGGATAACATCATATCTCGAGCTTCGTTACCTTAAATTTTCCTCGTAGTGCATAGGCATCACACAATCTCAAGGTCTCTTCTTCACATGTCTCACTTAAATCATTTTCCCGATCGTCTGCGAGGTATATAGTCCCTCCGGTGATCACCTTAGTCTTGATCCCAAGTCGGTTGGCAATTGCGGTCGAGATGCAATTCTCCGTAGAACCGCAATCCACTAGTACTCGACACGGTTGTCTTCTAAGTCGACCATGAGACATATCGGTGACCTTTTTGAGTGTTGCCCGAGGCCATCTTTGTTTGACTACGAGAGACAACAACTATCCCCGATATTGGTCCTCGGTGCCCTTCATCGGGAGCCCCGTTTCCTGCTCCATTCCTTCATCATCTTGGTCAGCCTCGAGGTTGTGGATCCGCCTTGGTTTGTTGGCACCGAATTTCGACGTTTTGGACACTCTCCAATCGATGGCCTCGACTCCCGACAAGAGAAGCACAATCCCTTCCGTGCAATAATAATTGTCGTCTCTGTGGCGTCAATGGTCCTTGTAGGGCGTCAATCTCCATTGGCGTCGGTTGTTGGGCTACCATATTAGGTGGTGGTGTAGGGTTCCATACCGCAGTCGTACTCCACGATTTCTAAAGTTTATGGCATCAACTCTTTTCGCAATCCTAACCGCCTCCTCAAATGTTTGAGGGTCTCTTAATTCCACTTCTCGTTGAACGATCGGCTTCAATCCTCGAACAAATCGATCCATCATCTCTCCTCCGAAACATTGGGTATTTGGAGGCATATGGATTTGAACCGGGTGACATACTCCCGCACCGACCTTATTTGTGTCAAGGTGGCCAATCGATCGCGCTAACTTCTCCGCATTGATGGGCCGAAGCTGGTTTGTGAGCTCGGTCTCAAATTCCTCCCAATTTTGAAATCCGCCTTGAGCTCCATAGTTTTGAGCTCAAGTCGCCACCAAATGGTCCGCCGCACCCCTCAAATAGTTTGGCCGCATATATAATTCCGTCGGTTGAGTTCGCCCTGGACGAGTTGGAGATATTGTCGCATCTTTGAAAAGCCATTGAGATACATCATCTTGTCTTGAAGTTCACGAATATGTTTGAGGCTTGCTCAACTTCAGCCTCGCAGATTTGTCAATTCTCTAGCTCTAGAAGCGTCCGCTTGTCCTTGTAATGCAAACAATCTGGTCTAGTAGGTCTTTGAATCGAGTCTCCATATGAGTAGGTTCCGCCATTTCTCCCATGATGCAATTCTTCCGACGACCTGCTGCACGCGACGCTTCTTCTCTCGTTCTAGCCAAATCCTTGAAAGTAACTCCAAGTAGATCGAAGGACAAGACTTGATGAAACCACAATGACTGACTCTTAAGTAGACTCTTGCTAATAGCACCTAACGTAAGGATAGACTGACACTCGCTCTGATACCAATGAAACGGGACTGAATTCTCTCTTTGGTCACAACTCAAACACTGCTAACCTAACAAGATCTGAGAAAACCGGACTAAACAAGACCGAATAGACTTGAACAGAACAGAACAAAGTAGAACTAAAGAAGCAAAGTACAAACCAAACTTTACTGAGAGAGAGGGACTAAAGCGTACCAGACCGAATGCCTCCAAATGGCCCCGGCCAGTTCTATTTATACTCTGCCTAACCGCCCTTGGAACTTTCTAGAATGTTCCAATGGCGGGCCCCACCATGGAACTTTCCGGAAGGTCCTAGAGGTGGGCCCCACCTAGATAACCGCCCTTCTAGAAGACTCTAGAGGTGGGCCCCACCTAGATAACCGCCCTTCTAGAAGACTCTAGAGGTGGGCCCCACCTTCTCGAAGCTTCTATGGTGGGTCCTACATAGGCCATCTACCTCAAATTCTAAAATTTTCTAAAAACTCCTAAAATGGTTTCAACTATCTATCTACTTTTCTAGCAAACACAAAAATCTAGTTCTTGCTCTGTTACAAGTGAACTGGCAACAACGGCAATGGCTATTGCGCAAGAGACTCAAGAACGTCAGTCAAATACACGACGCTCGGTGGCCGAGGATTTTCGTCCGGGTGATCGTGTGTGGTTGAAGTTGAAGAAGATCAACACGTCCCGGCCAATCAAGAAGCTTGATTGGATTGCTCTTCCTTATCGTGTATTGGAGTGCGTAGGTACACATGCGGTTCGTTTGAATACACCGTCAGGTATTCATCCTGTTTTTCATGTGAGTTTAGTGAAGAAGGTAGCTGAGGATCCGTTGCCTTCCCAACTACCTCATGATAATGAGCCCGGTGTTGTTTTGAGCAATCCCGCTTTCGAGGCATCCACTAGTGTCACGGACATACACAAGAAGTTTCTAGAAGGTTCTTCTAAAATATTCTCTGAAGATTCCCTAAAAGATTCCTCGAAGATTCCTTGAAGATTCCCTGTGTCACGGCCACGTACTAGGTAGACAACTTAGGAAGGTTCTAGAAGGTTCTAGAAGCTTCCGGAAACTTCGGAAGTTCTGGAAGTCTCTGGAAGTTTTGGAAGGTCCTTGAAGTTTCGGAAGGCCCCGGGAAGCTTCGGAAGGTCTTGGAAGTTCTTGGAAGGTCCTAGAAGGTCCTAGGTTGAGGAAGGCTCGGAGAACCTTCTTCTTAGCTAGTATATATAGGAGTCGAGGCTGAGGGCAACCTCAGTCTCGACAACGCATCTCTTGGAGCTCTAGCTCATCTCTCTTGTTGTTGTTCGTGTACTCTTCTTGTTAATTCAAGCTCCGTCGAGTTCTTGTTAGTTTCCACATATTCTTATCAATACATTTCCGTGTCCCTCGACGTTTGTCGAGACTACATTCTCACAAATATCAGAGTTAGTCACTTCTTGTTAGAGAGTGGATTACCCCTCTTCTCGAAGGTGTGCTAGTGTTTTAGAGGTTGCGGATTACCCTCCTCTAAACCAATATTGTTCTCTTGTCAAATTTTTTCTTTTCTTTCGTGGATTTAGTCAAAGATCAAGACGTTAGTATGGCTGAAAATTTGGAATCCAAATTGGACGCCATCATGAGTGCTCTTGCTGCATTATCACATAGACAAGCCGAGATAGAAAGAGCCATGGCAAGACTTCACAATGACGGAGCATCCGGGATAACATCATCCAGGATTCACCAGTCTCAAGCAACTACACCGGAGGAGGCGACTACACCTTTGGTTCAACAAAACCCAATGATTCAACAACGGAAGGAGCCTAGAGTTAGTCTTCCTGACAAGTTCGACGGAACGCGTTCCAAGTTTCGAGGTTTTGTCAACCAAATCAAGTTGATAACAGTTTTACAGCCTGAACGATATCCGACGGAGGAGGCGCGTGTTGGACTTGTTGGAACTCTGCTTACAGGGCAAGCTTTATCGTGGTTTGCCCCCTTGTTCGAGAAACGATCGCCAGTCTCGAGCAACTTTGAGACGTTCTTGGAGGCATTTGCAGAAGCATTTGGCGAACATGACAAGGTCCGATGGGCTACAACAAAGATCCGATCACTACGACAAGGAATGCGCTCTGCATCAGTCTACGCATCGGATTTTAGACAACTAGCTAGTGACATCAACTGGGGCGAAGAAGCATTGGTGAGTCAGTTTTATTCGGGTTTGAGGGATGATGTGAAGGACCTACTTTTATCTCTTCCTGATCCGCAAACGCTCAACGAAGCCATTAGTCAAGCTATAAAGTGCGACAACCGTTTATTCCGTCGTCAAGACCAGGCGCCCAAAATACCAAACGAGTCGCTACACCACGAGTATGTTGGCAAACAATTTGAGTTCTCATTCGGAGGCAGGAAGCCATGCAAATCGACGCGCACGTGTCAAAGCTCTTACTCCGGAAGAGAGAAAACGGCGTATGGATGAAGGACTCTGTTTGTCTGCGGAGAAGAAGGCCACAAGGTTGGAAATTGCCCCAAGAAGCGAACGGCGCATTGTTAAGACTAGGAGTGCGGTGATCCCGGAAAACGACGATGCCCGGGCCTACTGAGAGGAACCATGCGCCGGGACGATTCAATGCCACAACAACAATCGAGGTTCTCTTTCTCTGTCCAACCCGCCCGTTGTTTTATAATTCCCTTGTCTCTTGGTCCTCAAAAACACAAAACTTTAGCTCTATTAGATTCGGGAGCATCTACTTGTTTTTAGATGAAGAATTTGCTAAGCGCCACAAGATTCGTCTAGTATGTAAGTCCAAACCTGTTTATGTAGAGGTGATAGATGGACGACCTTTATTGTCTGGCAGTGTCACCCATGAATCAGTACCTATAGAGGTGGCGTTTAAGGACCATAGTAGTTACGTCGTTTTTAATGTCATTAGAACCCCGTCAAACCCTGTCATCCTAGGTCTCTCTTGGTTAGAACAACATAACCCTACCATAGATTGGAAGTTGCGGAAAATGACTTTTTCCAAAGAACATTCCAAGAGCCAACCTAGTAGACATCCCAAGATAGGGAAACCATTGTTTATTGGAGCAAGGGCGTTTGAACGTACGATCATCCAAAGAAGCAGCACCCTTGTCATCTATGCAGCCCCAACTAGCACGGAGAAGAGTTCGACGGCAAGCATACCAGAGCAATACAAGGATTTTGAGGACGTGTTTCAGAAGAAGAACGCGGACATACTACCGGAGCATCGGCCATACGACTGCGCCATAGACCTGCAAGAAGGAGCACAACCGCCTTTTGGCCCAATCTACAATCTCTCAAACGGAGTTAGCGGAGCTGCGAAAGTACATTGACGAGAATCTAGCGAAGAACTTCATTCGTCATTCAAAGTCGCCAGCTGGGGCACCGATCTTGTTTGTAAAGAAGAAGGATGGCTCCTTACGAATGTGCGTGGACTATCGAGGCCTCAACAAGGTAACTAAGAAAAATCGTTACCCGTTACCCTCGATTTCTGGTCTCTTGGAGCAGCTCGGGCGTGCAAAGATCTTTACAAAAATTGATCGAGGGAGCTTACAACCTCGTACGGATCAAGGAAGGAGACGAGTGGAAGACGGCGTTCCGCATAAGGTATGGCCATTTTGAATATAATGTCATGCCTTTTGGCCTTACCAATCTTTCATTTGTTTTCCAACACATGATGAATGACATCTTTCGGGAGCACCTTGACGACTTTGTTGTCATCTATCCTGGATGACATCCCGATATTTTCCAAAAATGAAGAAGAGCACGAGAAGCACGTTCGTTTGGTCCTCGAGAAACTACGAACGAGGACTCTACGCCAAGTTGGAGAAGTGCCTATTCCACCAAACCGAGATGGAGTTTTTAGGGTTCATTGCAACTACAGACGGCTTGAAGATGGACCCTAAGAAGGTGGAAGCAATTGTATCATGGGAGGTTCCAAGACGGTTAGAGACGTACAATGTTTTCTTGGATTTGCTAACTTCTATCGAATCTTCATCAAGAATTATTCTCGAGTCATTTGCTCCACTCACTCGGTTGACTTGTAAGGACAAGCTCGAATGGGGACCTCAAGCGAGAAAAAGGCATTCCAAGACCTCAAGATGACATTTATCACGCTCCAATCTTGGTACATCCCGACTTTACAAAGGCCTTCTATTTGGAGACCGATGCTTGATTTTGCTTTGGGAGCCGTACTTTCGAGATGAGATGGACGTGGGACGGAAGCTTCATCCAGTGGCGTTCTATTCTCGAAAGTTTTCTCTGCTGAAATCAATTATGAAATCCACGATAAGGAACTTCTTGCCATAGTAGATTCCTTCCAAGAGTGGTGACACTTTTCGAAGGCGCAGACATCCAGGTGACCGTATACACGGATCACAAGAATTTGGAGTACTTTATGTCGGCTCGAGTCTTGAATCGACGTCAAGCTCGGTGGAATATGTCGTTGTCGCGATTTGACTTTGTTATTACCTATTGGCAGGGGAAGCAACAAGGACTATCCGATGCCTTATCGGAGATCGTATTCGGCGCCTAAAAATTTGGAGAAGCGGCGTTTGATCAACAATGCACCACATTCTTTAAAACCGAGCATTTTAGAATTTGCGCTCTTTGTCATGCCAATTGATACGGACTTCCTTAACCAGAGATACGCATCTGCGACAATTGAAGATTCTGTAGCTCTCGAGATCAAGAAGCGTCTTTGATAATGACAAAGTCAAGGTGGAGGAGATCTTTTGTACTTTGAAGAGCGACTGTATATTCCTAAGGGACGAACACGACTTCGAGTCCTCCAATCACGCCATGACTTTCCAGCTGCAGGACATTTTGGATACAACAAGACATTGGAGCTTATTTCGCGAGACTTCTGGTGGCCCCAAATGTGGAAGGATGTGAAGGAGTTTGTTCTCTCTTGTGATATTTGTTCAAGGTCGAAGAACCCTCGGCATCGCCCCTATGGACTTTTGCAGCCATTGCCTATCCCGCATCGACCATGGTCTTCAGTTTCCATGGATTTCATTACGGACCTGCCGCCTTCAAACTCGTTTGACAGCATCTTTGTTGTGGTAGATCGGCTGACGAAGATGGCGCATTTTGTTCCTTGCAAGAAGACATCGTCGAGCGAAGATACAGCAAGACTCTTTCTTGATAATGTATATCGTTATCACGGCTTGCCAGATGATATTGTGTCGGATCGCGGAACCCAGTTCGTCTCCAAGTTCTGGAAATCTCTATTTGAGATATTGAAGGTGGATATCAAGCTTTCTTCGGCATTTCATCCTCAAACCGACGGACAGACGGAACGGGTGAATCAAGTATTGGAAGCGAGATCTACGTTGCACCATCAACTATCGCCAAGACGATTGGATCGAGTATCTACCGCTTGCCGAGTTCGCCTACAACAACACTATTCATGCGTCGACCCAACAAACACCATTCTTTGCCAACTACGGATACCACCCGAAGCTTGATTTATGGAATTCAGTGGCCAATAACAACCCAGCAGCAAAAGATTTTGCGAAGCAGCTATCGGAACTTCAAGCAACGCTGAGACTTCAATTGCAAACTGCCCAAGAGTTGTACAAGGCGTCCGCAGATAAATTTCGGAATGAGGCACCTACTTTCAAGATCAGAGATAAAGTATGGCTGCTTCGACGGAATATCAAAACCAAGCGGCCGTGTGATAAGTTGGACTATCGAAGATTGGGACCATTTGCCATCCAGAAACAAATCAATCCAGTGGCGTATCGGTTGGAGTTACCAGCTACTATGAAGGTACATCCAGTCTTCCACGTGTCTTTATTGGAACCTTATCGAGAGTCGACTTTTCCGGAAAGAGTGCGAGGGCCGCCACCTAGTATCGAAATTGAGAACCACGAGGAATATGAGGTGGATAAGGTATTGGATTCACGGCGCAGAAGGGGAAACTTGGAGTATTTTTGTGCATTGGAGCGGATACGACATCAATGAAAGAACGTGGGAACATGCCGAAAATCTTGTAAATGCGCCGGAAAAGATGACAGAATTTCATCAACGATATCCTCATAAACCTAAGCCTTTCCGACGATAACTTCTCTCTGACGCTTGCCCACTCAGGAGAATAAAAGGGGGAGAGTGAACACAACCTTGATTCACATTTGATTTACATATTTTGTTCTAGATAGAATTTCTCTATAGTCATAGTTTGGTTTTAGTCATGGATAGTCAAGAGATAGATAGCATACCAGTTATGCCATCTCAACCAACCAACTCTCGAAGGCGACCCAGAGATGAAGAACCGCCTACGCCACGACGCCGACGGAGGATTCCGAGCAATCGATCGCCTGGTGATTGTATTTGAGGTCGAACCCGCTTTCATGGTCTCGCGCGGAAGGTGTGTTTGCGGGACAATTCCATAACGAAGACACAGAAGTTCACGCTTGGTCAGAAGTGGAAGGCGTCGGCCACTATCGTTGGCTTCAAGGACCGATGAACCACTTGCCTCGTGAACAACAATTGGAGTTTATTGCAGATGTCATGCGGCAGATTTTCATTTTCCTGCGTTGGTATTGACTAACAACAACGTTGCTTCTCGGAGACCTCGAAGCTAGAAGGGGAGGTGATGTCACGGACATACACAAGAAGTTTCTAGAAGGTTCTTCTAAAATATTCTCTGAAGATTCCCTAAAAGATTCCTCGAAGATTCCCTGTGTCACGGCCACGTACTAGGTAGACAACTTAGGAAGGTTCTAGAAGGTTCTAGAAGCTTCCGGAAACTCTGGAAGTTCTGGAAGTCTCTCGGGAAGTTTTGGAAGGTCCTTGAAGTTTCCGGAAGGCCCCGGAAGCTTACGGAAGGTCTTGGAAGTTCTTGGAAGGTCCTAGAAGGTCCTAGGTTGAGGAAGGTTCTGGAGAACCTTCTTCTTAGCTAGTATATATAGGAATCGAGGCTGAGGGCAACCTCAGTCTCGACAACGCATCTCTTGGAGCTCTAGCTCATCTCTCTTGTTGTTGTTCGTGTACTCTTCTTGTTAATTCAAGCTCCTGTCAGTTCTTATTAGTTTCCACATATTCTTATCATCTGTTTCCGTGTCCCTGACAACTAGCGAGGACGAGTATGCTGTTGAAAGAGTGTTGCAACATCGACGTCGTGGGCGCGGTTGGCAACTACTTGTAAAGTGGACAGGATGGCCGGAGCCTACTTGGGAACCTGTTTGCCAATTACAAAATGTCATGGCCTTAGACGATTACGAGCGCTTGTTGCGCGCGCCTGCATCGATATTCCTTGGGCACATTCTCTTGTATGACACTTGTTAATTCATCAGCACAGGAGGAGGAGGAGGCATTTGTCATGGGCCAAGGCCTCGTTGATAAGCTCGGATGTTCACTCGCTATTAATTTTATAAATAGAACTTTGGCAGTAGAGCTAAAGTATAGCCTCAAAGAGAGAGCTAAAGTATAGCCTCATGAAAGAGAGCTAAAGTATAGCCTCGGCAGTTGAGCTAAGAGTTTAGTATATAAGGGACTCTTATTCATTGTAAACCTAAGTCTTGGATCAATATATTTCTTTTGTAGTTTTTGCTTGTTTTGACAGCTAGACTCTTACAGAAACAAATATCAACAACATGAGGAGCGTCAATCCGCAGAGCCTCCCGACTGAACTGGCTTGGCCTATACTTCTGCAGTTCAGCACTGACGGACTCGGTTTTAGATCCAGTCATTCAACCCAAACACTTGATTGCATAAAAGAAATCTAAATTCGAAACTAGCTCTATCGGATCGCAGAGTTGCGGTGCCGCACTTCAAAGTCACGAGGAACAGAAAAAACCAAACAACAAGAAGACGAAAATATGGAACATTAGGAGCGTAATCTTGCAGTGCCTTCGACTCAAGGGGCAGTGCCTCCAGTCGAACTAGGAGGGCTTCTGAGTCGACCATCATTCAATCAGACAGGTGGAATTTGAAAAAAGCGTTGAATCTACACGGATGGTTGAATACATCGAGCGTTGCGGTACCGCAGGTCAGAGTCACGCGGAACACAAATTCCTTAATGAGGAGGAAAATATTATCAACATTATGAGGAGCGTCAGCTCCAAGAGCCTTCCGACTCACCTGGCTCGGCTTCTGCTCTGGCCCCATCAGCGCAGAGAGCCTCGGAGAACAAACCAGTCATTCCTCCCCTAAACAAGACACGTGAAATACTTAAAAAAGGTTTCATTCCACTCCGATGGTTGAAACCATCCAAACATGCGGTGCCGCAGGTCAGAGTCACGACGAACACAAAATCCCGATCGACGAGGAAACGATTATCAACAACATCAGTTGCGTCAACACTCAAAGCCTCCCGACTCAACTGGCAGGGTCTATACTCCTGCAGGTCAGCACTAACGGACTCGGCTGTAGATCCCGTCACTCATCCCAGACACATGATTGGTGTAAAAGAAATCTAAATTCGAATCAAGCACCAATGGATCGTAGAGTTGCGGTGCCGCAGTTCAGAGTCACGAGGAACAAGAAAAAAACGAACAACAAAAAGACGATAATCAACAACATCAGGAGCGTAATCTTGCAGCCTAACGACTCAACGGGCAGTGCCTTCAGACGAACTAGGAGGGCTTCTGAGTCGATCATCCTTCAATCGGACAGGAGAAATTTAAAAAAAACGTGGAATCTACACCGATGGTTTAAACCATCCAGCGTTGCGGTACCGCAGGTCAGATTCACAAGGAACACAAACTCCTCAACGAGGAGGAAAATATTATCACCATCATGAGGAGCGTTAGCTCCAAGAGCTTTCCGACTCACCTGGCACGGCTTCTACTCCGGCCCCATTAGCACAGAGAGCCTCGGGGAACAAACCAGTCATTCCTCCCCCAAATAAGACACGTGAAAAACTTAAAAAAAGGTTTCATTCCACTCCGATGGTTGAAACCATCTAAACATGCGGTGCCGCAGGTCAGAGTCACGAGGATCACAAAATCCCGATCGACGAGAAAACGATTATCAACAACATCGGGAGCGTCAACTCGCAAAGCCTCCCGACCCAATGGTACGGCCTCCTGACTAACTGGTTGGGCTTCTGCTACGGCCCCATCATCACACACGGCCTCCGCTGTAGATCCAGTCATTCCTCTCTCACACATAATGGGTTAAAATATTAATCTAACGCCAATGACTCGCAGAGTTGCGGTGCCGCAGGTCAGGATCACGAGGAACAGAATTTAAAGAACGATTAGAAAACGATTACCACCTACATCAAGAGCATCACCTCGCTAGGACTCCCGATTCAAAAGGCAAGGCTTCCCGACTAACTGGCGGGGCTTCTACTCCGGCCCGAACATCACAAATGGGCTCGGCGAAAAACTCGAGTTATTCCACCATCAAACAGTAGAAGTGAAAGTCATACAAAAGGTTTGAATTCTCTCCGATGGTTTGAACCATCCAGAGTTGCTGTGCCGCAGGTCAGAGTCACAAAGAACACAAAAATCCTTATCAAGGAGGACAAGAATATCAACAATATCAGGAGTGTCAACTCCAGCAGATCAACACCAAGGGCCTTGGTTTAACATCCAAACATTCATTCCAAACTAGGAAGGGTTTTAAAAAATCCTCGAATCTAGCTCCAATGAATCGCTGAATTGCGGTGCCGCAGGTCAGGGTCACGAGGAAGACAGAACATTGAACAACAACAAAACGGTTATCAACAACATCAGGATTGGTTTCCTGCAGTGCGTAACGCCCCAAAGGGCAGGGCCTCCGGACTAACTACCATGGCATCTGCTCATCCCTATCAGCAGAGAAGGCCTTTGCTGAAAATGCAGTCGATCATGAAGTTTAAAAAAAAGTTTGAATCCTCTCCGATGGTTGATACCATCCAGAGATGCTGTGCCGCAAGTCAGGGTCACGAGGAACACAAAAATCGTTGAGGAGGAGGAAAGTATTATCAACAACATGAGGAGTGTCAACTCCTGCAGATCAGCACAAAAGGCGCCGGCTATAGATCCAGTCATTCATTCCACACTCGGGATCTAGCTCCAACGAATCGCAGAGTTGCGGTGCCGCACGTCAGAATCACAATGAACATGAATTACCGAACGATGAGAAAACGATTACCAACATCATCAAGAGCGTCACGGAGCAAGTACTCTCGATTCAAATGCCAGACCCTCCCAACCATCCGACATGGCTTCCGCTCCGGCCCCATCAGCACAGAGGGCCGCGACAAACAAAACAGGCATTTCTCCCTCAAACAAGACATGTGAAATTCATAAAAACGGTTTCATTCCTCTCCGATGGTTGCATCCATCCAGAGATGCGGTGCCGCAGGTCAAAGTCACAAGGAACACGACATCCCGAACCACTAGAAAACGATTATCAACAACGTCGAAAGCGTCAACTCGCAAAGCCTCTAAACTCAACTGCCACGGCCTACTGACTAACTGGCAGGGCTTCATCACAAAGGACCTCGGCCCCATCATCACAAACGGCGTCGGCTGTAAATCCAGTCATTCATCGCAAGACACTATCACACGTAACCGAACAAGTCTATGATGAGATAAGAGATTCTAACCTTGAAGTCTCTCGAATACCACGCCTCCAACTCTGCACGTGTCTTGATTTTTTCGCCCGGGGCATATATGTGACCTCTGTAAAACTCAGCAAAGAAACTGGAACTTGAATCGGAACTCACATCCTCTAAGTTCATGTCAACGTTCTCCTCTCCATGGACCATTGTCACCTCCTTCTCCACTAAATTCGTCATATCTCCTTTCTCTTCTAAAATCGCAGCTCCTTCCTACAAAATGAAATAAACAGTTTCGATTTTCAGATACTTTGCTTCTCCAGCAATCCTTCTCTTTGATGCCAGCGTTCACCAATCTATTCTGAACGCGCAGACCTTTCGCCATCTCTTTCCTCACTGCCTTCATTTATCTTATTACAAAAAAAGGCCTAGTAAAGCTGCATTCTTAACCCACGACTGCCTTTTTCCCTGACAACATCTTAGGGTTTGCTGCATCCCACTATGACAGACATTAAAATCGGCGGCCCATCAATTTGCAGCCATACAATCGGCGCGCTACCCATTCCCGATATCACATTCGGCGGCCTCGAAGGCCTCGCGAACAGCATCATAGGCCGCCTCCGTCTACGCAGCTACTTACAGAACCCTCTCAACGCCCCAGGCGCAACGCACCGGCTGTGCTGCTCTCCATGTCCCTCTCCGACACCTCCCCATCATACACCCGGCATCTCCGGGTATTTACCCTAACCCTCTTGTGCCCGGACCTCCCCAAATAACGACCGGACCTTTCTTAGGCATACCAGGACCCTACAAAATCCTATACCCTGCCCGCCGGACCTTAGCCAGTCCATAACCGGACCCTGCAAAACACTCTACCCTGCCCCCTGTACCTTCCTTAGTCCATAGCCGGACCCTATAAATTCCTCTACACTGCCCCCTTGGACCTTACACCGGCCATACCCGGACCCTATAGAAACCTCTACCCTACCCCCCTGGGACCCTACCCGGTCCATACCCGAACCCTATAAAATCCTCTACCCTTCCCCCTGGTCCTTAAACGGACCTTCCAAAATCCGAGACTCTGCCGACCATGACCTTACACGGTCCTCTTAAAATATACTACCATGCCTCCCTACTGGAACCCGCAAATACGATCTATAGACCCCCAAATACAAACTTCGCACCCGCAGTTATTTGTTTCATTTCATGCCAAAACTATTCGATTCTCTCTTCTGTCTATCATAGATTATGATTTTGCACTCAAGTGACTCAACCATGCAATCCTAAAAAACGGTTTCAACATCCATATGGACAACATCTAACACTCGGGTATATTGTACCAGAAATCCTTACATTCACACTATAGTATCAAACATTTGCATATGGATGTTACTTATATTTCATACCACTATCAATATAATATTTGCACTATAAAATCAGTACAGAATAATCGGGACTCAGTCTTAGGTCCAACTATATAATGAACCCTTCTAAATACATTTGGAAATTCAAAACTACATCGAATTGAAGAACGGACTCTCATTGATTGTATACTTAACTAACCCTAGGTCCTCCCAGTAAACCACAAAGTAGGGTAACTCATGTACCTCCTCAAATTCTTTAGTACTTGTCTCAAATCCATCCGCTAAATCATTCTGTGTATCGTGATCAGAAAATGCTTCTACTCTCTCGCCCACATCAATAACCCTTTTCTCCTCAATCCTTGGTGCTTCAACTCCTGATCGATCGTCTTCCTCTTCCGATCCTCTACGACCCTGATGACAACACATGTTGATATTAATCCATACACGAATTCAGGAATAGTTTGACCTTCATGAAAATAAATATACTTGTAGTATCCGCTACTTCATTACCTCATTTGTAGAGTCCACACCTCCATCGTCCTCTGCATCCACGCAAACAGTCTCGATAGACGTCATGAACTGCCTTCTACGCCCTTCTTCCTCCTCTTCTTCAGCTTCGTCCGTTCCGACACTCTCCGGGACACTGTCGAGGTTGAGCAATCGCATTTTGATAGTCCGCCTGAATGGCGGTAGTACATCATCGTCGATCAAAATATCGTACCCGTCGGGCTCCCGATCATCGCCGCTAGAGCTTCTCCCATCGCGCTTCCGCATAGCACTACGCCTCTGTGCTTTAGAATTAGTGAACTTCGTTCCACCCCTCCGCTTCTTCTTTCTCTGACCTATTTCCTTTCCTCTCTCACTACCGCTTGCGGTTTCGTCCATGCTGCTTGCAATGAGATTACTTATCACACGTTCCACCTAACATGTCAAAGTGGTCTCACTGCAAATGAAGAGGTCGAACTATGAGTTTCAATTCCATCATATAAGTTCCCTCCTGCGGCTAAGAAACCCTAATCAGCCAATGCATATTCCCTAACATCCCACTATGACTGTGTCAGACAATCCAAAATAAGCTAACTTTTGAACGCATCTATTAGCCAAATAAATCTCTGACAATGACTGCGGCCGTCACTTTACTTTCTACACCTACCAATTTTATAGACGGATGTAATATTAATAATCCTACCTATTTAATGCAATTATGTCACTCCAGACAATTTAAGTATTATAGGTAATGTACTTCCAAATTATCATCCTCACAATTCAGAGTATCCGGAATCTATACGTTTTATTATAAGAATTTATTTCTATTAGGTATTCTATACCTATGCAAACACCCTACACCAAATTCTCGTATTTGAACATTCGAAACGCACCTGAGACTCTCTTTCTCCGCGCACTTGTTGATGTTGTCTTCTTCGCCTATGTCTATCATGGCATCCTCCACTCCCTTACCTCCCGCAGCAGACATCATTGCCATTAGGTCTGAAGACTTAAGTCCTCCCATATGCATTCCTCCAGGGGTGGATGGAGTGGCTGAAGTCAGTCCGTCTTGGCTTGCAATTCGTTTCGGATTTGATGAGTCCTCTCTTTGGTTAGAGAAACATGTCTTCGATCCAAACACTACTCTTGTGCAGTACTCTGTGCTTGTCGAACCAGTCGACCTAGACAGTAATTGTAGAATGTATAAGCTACAGCCCGGACAGTATCGACTGTTTGGCATGACAGAGTCCGTCATGAACGCCTCCATCGTCCTCCTCACTCCTCGTAGTTCTTCTACCATCTCAACAGTTGTTCCAGTTCTTGCTCGTGTCAAGGTCGAACCCGGACTCGAAGTCCGAATCGATATTTCTGATTCATCCGACGATGAAAGAAAAGCGTCCATGCAGTCCCGTCGACTATCATCGAATCTGCATCCCCCCTCGTCCGGTTCTGAACACAGTCTCAGAACCACCCCCTACTCTCTTCCCGCGTCCAAAGTCGTAAAACCCAAAAACATTCTATCCTCGCTCCGTAGACTAGGTAGTATGTCTCGCAACAAAACTATACTCAAAAAAATTGATTTCCATTCCATTCGTACTCACAACGTCTCTTTCTTGCCTCCCACTTTCAACGGTGATGTCCTATACATTCTCCCTCCCGTTCTACCTAGTACTGCTGTCAAGGTAGCCAAATCTATGGAAGGGATGGACAAAAGATACGATGGTCATCAGTAACAACCTCGGTTTGTCTTTCCGCTACTCTAACTGTGTAGGTCATCTTCAATGCCACAATGGGAACTGCGGCTTCCTACTACGACCTGACCGAAGAGCAGAGGTGAATGAGGTGGAGTTCGAGGGCTTCACCAAGGACCCTTTCTTTGTCGGCCACGCGCCTCCTCCTTCTTCAACACTGGTCTGTAAGATCTGCAAAGAACCTCCCGTTTGTGTTGCTCTATACCCTTCTAAAATATTCTACGTATTCAGAGAGGAGAGTCAAGAGCGGGCGTGTGTGCATATCGGTACGCACGAACATCCTGTCAAGGTCGGAGACTACAGATGTGCACGTAAAATAATTGATGAGTTGATAGAGGAGCACGTAGAACGTAACCCACAAGCTACCACGTCCAAAATAGTCATGGAGGCTAGCAAGGACTTACTCGGAAACTTACTTCTCCGTGAAGAAGGTGACCCTGTAACCTCCAAGCTCACCCTTCAGGAGCTAGAACCTATCTTTGATCAGTGTAAGGAGCTGAACTCTCCCAGCGTCAGGAATCGTATTACCACTTTTAAGCACTTGCGCAGATACGGTGTTCTTGATGGGATCACCAAGCTTCGAGGCCTCAGCAACTGGGCTTACATCCAACGTAACCAGTTCCCGGACCAAGGAGATGAAAGTGACAAAGTGTTCATTTTCAAGATGTTCGAGGTCGGCCCCGGAAGCGGTGTTGACCTTGTTCGTCGTATGCAGCCTGGAGGCAACCTGTCCCATGCGTGGATGATGTTCGACCACGTCAAGCGTGTCAAGAACTGGACTACCATGGCGTGCCACGTTTATGACTCAAAAATCTGTCGCATTCTAACTATTGCATGCTGTGATTTCCAATCTGAAGACGGAGAAGCTCAAATCGTCTTCTGGAAAAACCTAAACCACGTGATGGGCAGGATGGGAGTGGAAGCGCCGCAGTTTCAAGAGTTCATGGCCGACAGTGCGCAAGCAAACTGGAACGCTGTGCGGATCATTTACGGCTCTGGAGACCCTAAAGAGCCCATGGAAGGCCGCGAGCGGACTTGCTATTACCATTGGACGCAATCCCTAGAGAAACACACCAAACAATACATCGTGCACGAGCTGCAGGATCAACATCGACATCTTTGTAAGCAATACAAAGATGCACGCACCATGGCTGAGGCGGAGACAAGATACTGGGCGATCCGTGCGTGGTGGGCGTCGGCGCAGGCCACCTCCGAAGTTGGATTAGGTCACCTCGAACACTGGCTTGCATTCTGGCATTTCCAATATAGGCAGTGGGGTGGCTTCATGGAATTGGTGAGTCTACAGTCACTGTAGCAATTACGTACACGTGAATTGATGTCTATTAAATCTGTAAAATATATTTACTTATTTAATATAGAATATTCTACTTTTTTGAATTTTATCATTAACAATTATATTTTCAAAAAAAATTTAAAAATTCTATTTTTAGATCAGCATTGCGGTGCAGCAAGTCTAACTCGCTCTAGATATTGTGATCAACTTCTTTTGTTACTAAGTCAAAAGTCTTTGCACCTTGCAGGAAAATAAATATTCTGCGGAAGAGCTAGCGGAGATGCCTTCATGTAACCTTGCGGAATCTATCCATAACAAATGGTTGCAAGCGTCCGGCAACAAGGGTGGGGACTTGTATGTTGCAGCTGTTGATGATTATGTTCGTGCTTTCCTCGAAGTTGTGGGATACGACGACTTCAACGGAGGTGGTAAGGGTGGTAGTGGACCAACATCCGAAGAACTATTACTTCGTGTTGCCCATAAAGCTCAACGAACCGGCGATCCATCAGGCCTCACAAAGGCAATTTCTGACTATCCAAGAGCTGAAAATATTTGTACCCGCGATGCCCACCTTGAGGAGGCCGAGGTGTTCGGTTCCAAGAAACGTAAGGCTGATGTTCCAATTGGAGCTGATGATGAAACGCACAGACCTGACACCGTGAGCTATTCACGTCCCCGAATGGGGAGAAGAGTTACCCGAGCTTGTGCTGAAAATCTGAGTACTATCCATGAAGAGGATGAAGTTGAGGAGCCATTGACAATACCATCCACTTTTGCTGGACCTAGTATTGAACGTGTGACCGCTGTTCAGGAGACTAAAGTAGACGAGAGGTTGTGGCACATTGCCCGTTTGAGGGAGAATTCTGCCAAGGCTTGTTGGGGTATCATGCGAAAGAGTAAAAAAAGATGCGACTCACGAATTATTCAGAAGGGGAAGGCGACCGCAGCTCCTACTTACACCGAAGTATGGCAACGCCCTCAAGAGGGGCCAAGAAAAATTGATCAGTTCTTTTTTTGTGCGGATGATATTGACAGGAGTGTGAAGGGTCATCGTCGCAAGTGGATTGAGCCATTCTCTCCAAGCCATGATAGACCCCCTACTCCTTCAATATGGCCCGTTAAGATAGGAACTAACCTTACACGTGATGAAATGGAGGCGCTAGAGAATGCGGGCTTTCGACTACCACAAAAAGCACAGCTTCCTACGAACCGCACTTTCAATAATGCTGCCCCACCAAGAGACTTGTCCCATATTCCAGTCGCGGAGAAGCCGGACGTGTTCCCTAGGTCAAGAAGATCGAAGAACATGAAACACATTCCAGCTATGACTTCAAAGCACATGAAGAATATTGAGTCTGCCACCTCAATGCAGGCCAAAATTCTGAAGGTGACCATGATCCCCCAGCCTGGTTTTGGATGTATCGTTGACTTGGAGTCGGATTCGGATGCAGTTTATAGACTTTCAATTAGTAAATTCCCGGATTGCTCATGCCCAGTGTTCAAGAAAACAATTTCTTCGTTAGGACGGAGAGATCCATACCGACCGTGCAAGCACCTATACTTCATTACGGTATTTGTTTGCAAATTTGATCCGGATGCTGACCTCTTCATCCACGCGGCCACTCTTAGTTTCAACGAGGTGAAGAAGATTCTGGAGGGAGGAATCCTAGACCATGCTACAGATTAGAATGCCTTAAATCTTCTCATCTACATACGCTATATGTTAGTCCTATGATTCTGTGCTTCACACTGTATGTGATATTTTTTCACAACTTATTAAAAATAATTATACCAGTACCTACAAGTACAGCAAACCTTGCCAATTTGTCTTACTTGGAGTACTAAACACTTAGAAACATTACCTTAGAAACCTCTTGACATTTACAAATTGTGATTTACTGCCGAGTTTTGAGCTCAAGTCTAACCAATTTTAGGGAATTTGAGCCTTATTTCCACGGGATTGGGTCCCTAAATCCACGGTAACAAGACTGGAATATTCGAATATTCAGAAATTATTCTCTAAATAAAATTATTATACTATTTTTAGAATTTTGTTTACTAAAAATACAAAGTCAGCCCTAAAAATTCTGAAACCTTACCGCTCACCGCTCAACGCTCACACGGTAGCAACGTCCATTTTCCAACTTATCCATGTCACTTGAGTATTGGGGGGAATTTAGACTGGGACATATGATGAATCGGAAGTATTACCATTGGATGGACTAGGGGTTTGTAGCTTAGAACTCCACAATTGGACCTCATTTACTCTCCCATAATTGGAAGTTTCCTCAACAAACTTACAAACCGCCTCTGGCACATTGAATGTGCCCCCAAGGACCAAAAAGCAAGACACTCAACATTTCAACCGCCATCATGGGATCATAAAATTCATTGACAACTGTGCCCCAAAACATATCTATGTATGCGGCATCACAATCTAATGGCATATGCAAATCCGGTAACTAAATTTTTGGAACAATCATACATCTCCCACAACATCCAAGATCAAACAATGGAACAAGCAAATTCTTGTTCAAGTCACTTCTCAAAGTGACATTTCTTTGAGGTACATGGACATTGGACCACAAAAGCTCAAATTCACTTGAGGCATGACTATCTAACACACATCTACTATCATCTTGTAGCGCCTCAAGAATTTTATCCATTTCTCCTCCAACTTCACCGGGTGCCTGCAAAATCCCACATTCAACCACATTAGGATTCTCAAGGGGAGAATCCAAATTGGCAAAAATTAGGGGATGATGGGAAGGTTGGGTTAGAGACGTACATGTGGAGTTTTCTCCATTTACCCCACTGCGACATTTACTGCCCTATTGTTTTGGAGCCTGCGGCTGCCTGGCTTCTGTCTGACTGTCTCCACTGAGGCTCCGGCCTCCTCTGCCTGCCAAATGTATGCAGTTGACTTGGCTCCGATCTCCTCTTGGCCTTCGCCCTCTTCTGGCTGCCGGCCGAACAGGGATGACCTGGCTCCGGTCTCTCCAAACTCTACGGCCTCCTCCGGTTGCTTCAGTCCTCTGGTCTCCTCTGCTTGCCTTAGTCCGATGATAGACTGTTTGAGGACCACCGAGCCTCCTTCCCCGAGCTCCAAACGCTGCCTTATACACCTGCCCAACCCTGCAACAAAATCACTCGCTATGAGGACCAACCTTTGATCTATACCACGTGCAGGATTCACAATCGGCTCTTGTTGACTGGCGATCGGTGAGATTCCATGGCCTCCGGATCTTTGAGCTATCCTTCCTCTGTTTCCACGATTCTTGCACCTTGCGCCAATACAACCAACCGAAGCAGCGGTTAGATGGTGGCCAGCATTCAACTGCCAGCCAATTCGCTCGAGTGGGCAGTTCCAGCGAGCGATGAGACGAAGCTGAAATTAGCATTCGGCAGCAATTGCACTACCAGATTGTAGAACGAATTGGAATCTGAGAAATGCATCAACTGCCTTGAAGAGATCGCCGCTGTATTTGAATTTACGGGCGCTCTGGTGCTGGGTAGAGTGTCGACGAACACACTATCAGTGAGTAACAACATCCTAGTCTGTGATGTTCATGGTGCGTTTCACGCAGTTCAAGTCAGATTTTGAGTGATTACTGATGATGATGTGTTGTCGCACGTCCATTAGCAGCATTCGGCAGCATTCGAGGAGCTCATCGCTCAGAGTGCCATGCAGCACTTCGGCAGATGAATCGAGCCAATTCCATTGAAATTGGAAATTGAGGCAGGGCAGGAGCTTACCTGGTCCATTCTAGGCTGCTTCGGCTCCTTCGACGTAGATGAGCGGCAATGCTCCCGCTGGTGAGAAACCGTCGGTACTGCCGTACTGGAGCAGAAGGCTCAGAAACAGGATTTTCGACAATTTCGATCCTCCTTGACTCGTGGGCGATAAGCAGGCTCTGGTTTTGTCGCCCTGATGGCAATAAACCGCTACAGAAGATCATTGCAACAGTAAGCCAATTGCCCCGAAACCCTAAAAAAAAAATTTGCCGAATTTGCAAATTGTGACTCACTTGAAGGTGCAATCGTCGAGGTTGTGGCCGTACAGGGCCTCAGCGGTTTTGTCCGAGCACCATAAGTCCCGGATGAAGCTATTTAGCTTATCCGTAAATCCTTGGGTATCCCCTTCTTCTCTCCGCTCCTTCCAGTGCAAGAAAGATGCGACTTGTCTTCGAAAAAGAAACCGAAAATTCCTTGCACCAGGGATGCTGGGTAGAACAACCCCGGGAGGCAACGGAAGCAATAATAATTTCTCCTCGTCAAGCAATGTTAGACACTATTGCACTACCGTTTCAGATTGTTGTTGAGCGAGAATTAGCTATTGTTCGAGTTCTGTTCGAAAAGCAGCACCATGGCTCAAACGTCGACAAAGTACCTCGTTTGCCACCATCGCGCAGAGCCGTTGGTGCAACCGCAAAAACGAAACGTTCCTAAGACTAAGACAACTAATAAAAAATCGAAAGCTCTAACACAGCTTTCAACAAAAGCGACCTGTTCTGCCTGAATGGCAACTCTCTTCTGCAATCGAAACTGAGATTTCAGCAATCGGGCAGGCCCGACTCCGCCTTGTTCATCACCCGTAACTAGCGGTTTGGGATTCCTAGATTGCAATCCTCACAATTGAGCACGGGATTGATTGGAACGGATTTGTTGTCGGACGCTGACCAATTTGACTATCGATATGACCGTTTCCGTGCGACGACTATGGAGCTACAGTGCTCAAAAGTTCTCGAAAATGCCCCTCGGGCATGCTCGGGCGTTTAAGGGTTAAGTACAGGTGCGAGATAGTCAACAGTACTCAAACCTGTGCAGAGGATGGATAAAATATTCTTACATGGATGAGATATTCAAATGTGGATGAAACATTCGAACACCTCCTCTCACTATCAGCCTGTGATGAACCGAACTGGAAAGGGTACAATACCAGGTGACATAGCATTTTATTGGACAACATATAGTTTGTATTATTGTTTTGCACTCATTCTGTTGTATTTCATTTCATAAAAAGTATTGCAAGGTAGCACTTCACATCTGAGATTGAAATTCTACGTGAAAATAGAATTTTTTTAGTGATAGTATTTTAAATCAAATTCTTGTATCGTCTACATTCATTAAGAGTCGATTAAAAAACTTCAAAAAATTGTTGAATCATTTAGAATTCAAATACACAACAAGAGCAATCATCAGATCTGGAGATAACAATTTTCCCATTTTGTGACACCGCAAGACTTTGGATCCTATCTGTATGACCATGAAATACCCGCTCACAAGCTCCCGTGCGATGATCCCACACTCGCACCTTTCCATCAGCACAGCCTGAGTACACTAGTTGCAATTCTTGAGACCACAAGCATTATAGCACTTCCCCTTCATGCTCGCAGATGTTGCAAACTGCAAAGTTGAGCATGTCCCATATTATGAGTCTCCCATCTAGATCACCGGTTGGTGCAAACGGCATAGGAGACAAGATGCTTCTACACGTAATAGCATCCAAATGATCCGTGAAGGACCCAATTACGTCTCCAGTTTCAATTTTTACAAGGCTTGCTTTCGCATCTTGGGCTCCAACCATGACTATCGTGGGATTGTTGGTGAAACTCATACATGTCAAGAGATCACAATGAAAGTGGCTTCCTTGGACCACATCCATTGCCTCTCTGCTTTTGGGATTCCACACTTGTAAGCTTTCGTCCTCAGATCTGTGCAGATTACTTTTCCATCCGGGGTCAAACTTCCGCAAGTTATCGGACCCGAGTGGCCATGATACACTTGCATCGGCGTCCCTTTGTCTGCATTCCATAGCCATGTTGTAAAATCATCACATCCTGCAAGCACAAGGTGACCTTTTGGATGCCATTGCAACCACTCGACTGTTCCAAAAGGCCCTTCAAGCTTGTGTTTGAGTGTTCCAGACGAGCTCTCCCAAATATTGATGATGCCATTGTAGCCACCGGAAGCCAACAAAGAACTATCATGGCTAAATTGTAGTGATGCAATTGTGTTTGTATGACCTTCAAGTTTTAGATGGGAATCCGCATTGCCAACTTGCCAAAGATAAACAAGATTGTCTTCACCACCAAAAGCAACCAATCCAACATTTGAATAATCACTAGCCACAGCTTGCACGGGATGATCATGGCCCAAAAAAGTATGAACAGAGTTGTCTATACTTTCCAAATTGGTATCGGATTCTAGCAATTCTTCATCTCTGTTATTGATCACATAATTGTGTTCTTCTTCGCTATCGAGATCAATCACATTCATAACATCACTATGGTTGATAAACAAATCTTGACTTTTCCTTGGACTGTTAGAATTGTCCTCACTATCATTAGTTGTTTTAATTGGATTTTCACCATCATTTTCAGAAGAATCATCTGTTGATGCCATGATGCGAAAGAACCTCTTTGAAATTAGATACTAACTCTCTCTCTCTCTCTCTATATATATATATATATATATATATATATATATATATATATTCAAATATATATTCAAGAGCTTTTACTTATGCAATTAAGAATTAATGTATGTGGTAATACGTACTCTTGCAATTAAAAATTAATGTTAAAAAACAAATGTATGAGGTAATAGTTATAGTATCATGAATGTGGAGATATTTCCTACATCTAGTCATATGTACAATAACTCCTGTATTTAAATTTATCTCACATCAAGCCTTATATATGATCTTGGTTATTTTAGCAAAGTAAATCTTGGTTATCTTAGATCAACTTAGAATTCTTTTAAGTGAAGCAAGTTCCTCATTCTAAAAAGTAGGTCCCTTGGAGCTGACATACTTTCATTAAAAAGTTCTTCAATTTCATCTCAATTACACCCTTGTACCAAAAAAGTTCATCAAATCAATTTCTTGGCTGAGATAATAGGTTGGCAATGGTGGAATCCGCCTAGAAAATTACAGAAGAAAAGTAGCCTAAAACTAAAGTCTTTGCACTCGATACAACTGACCTAACCTTACCTTCAGAACATCCTCAATTTAGTAGATCTTTTTACCACTAAAACTAAACTCTAATTGGAACCCGTCCCCCCCCAACAAAAAAAAAAAAAAAAAAAAAAACTTAAAATCCAGTGGTAGATGAATTAAGGAGATATAGCTCCTTATAGATCATTCATTTTTTCACTTTTTTCATAGTACAAACATCATCGCAGTTCCAATACCAAAAGTATTGGATCAAAACTCTTCCAACTTCAAGGTTATTAGATTTCCTCTTAACATCATGACTAGGTGAAAGCTCCAGGGTTTGCAGGTTCATAAAATCTGCTCAAATTCCAGCTGTCTTACATGAAAACCACCTCCAAAAGATTTATTTTTATTTTATTTTATTTTATTTATTTTTTTAAAATTTATTGATAGATAAAGGGAAATGAAGAATTTCTTGAAGGAATTTATCTAGGGGAAATGTATAGTCCATTATACATTAGCGGAGCAAACATTTGGTTTATTTCGGACGGATATAAATCATTAAAAGAAGTGGGGCATAATAAGTGTTTACCTTTATCAGTGATCTACTACGCCTCCTCAAGGTTTAGAGACTTTAACCCCTATAGGTTCGGTTCTCGATGCAAATTTGTTTAACTTATCGAAATAGACCTTTCTCTACTTGAGGCTTAAGAACTCTCCATCTAAGGAGTATTTGAAAGATCCAACCATAGGATCTTAAATTCAACTTACTCTTTCACTCAAGGAGTAAATTTGAACCGTTGATTCTTTTTCGTTTGAGAGATTATAATGATCAAAGTTGGCTAAAATATGTTTTTGTACGAATCTGAAAAAGCCATTTTTGCTTCCTTGCACCTTTAGGCGGGTTAACCCTTAAACGCTCAAGAGAGCCCAAGGGGCTCTTTTTCAACGTAATCTGCTCTTGTAGCTCCGACTGTAATGAACTTTTCACTTATATTTTGATGTCAAACTGGTCACCTTCTTGTAATGTATTCAAAAAGTGAAATTTTACAGTTTAAATCACAATTTGTATGAGTAATTTTGTGCTTTGAAAGAATTGTGGTAGGTAGGTTGTAAGCTTGTCCTTGATTGGTTCACTCATAATGCCTAAGTTCAAAAAGTGCACTCTTCATGATGCCTAAGTCCAAAAGATGTTGTGATTCAATTTTGGGCTGCCCATTTTAGACCCCACAGGCGTTTAAGCCTTAAAGGCGCATGTCAGCCCCTCGGGCTGTTCTCCAATAGAATCTTGTCGATAGCTCTTTTGATTCTCAATTTTTCACTTATTTTTTTATATCATTCTAGTCACCTTTGAGTGATGCATCTACAAAGCGAAACCCTACAATTCAAATTGCAATTTGTATGAGTGATTTGTGCTTTGAAAGGATTGTGGTAGGTAGGTTGGGATTGCACAAAACCTTGTAGGAGGTTGCGAACTCATCATTGATTGGTTCATTCATGCTGCCCAAGTTCAAAAAGTGCACTATTTATGTTGCCCAAGTCCAAAAGATGCTGAGATCCAATTTCGGGTTGCCCATTGAGGAGTGGAAGGACCTTTAAGGGTTAAGGGTTAATGACAATGTGATGGTTGCAATTGTGCGGAAGGTTGCCACTACCCTACCCATCATTCCTTCTGTGAAAGAAAGGTTCAGAATCTCCAACCTGCGTCCAAGCAAGACATCAAAATCCAAGATCCTCTCAAGATGGTATAATGATTCAAATACTTGTCTGACTGAGTTTAAATGCTTCAAATATTATCAAGGTCATGTTAGCAAGGTCAATTTCAAAGAGAAGTAATTTAACTTCTCAAGGGCCCCAGCAACCCAAAATGGGTTTTTGTTGTTTCAGGCAACCTAGATGAAGGGGTTGAAATCAATAAAAAAAATTCCCACAATTCTTACTCGATGATTGCTATATTACATGGTGTGTGTGTGTGGAAATTCGTAAAGTCAAATTCCAAATGAAGGATTTTTTAACTCAAGTTTTTTTTTTTTTTTTTTTTTTTTTTTTTTTTAAGATATATGTTTATGATGATACTACTACTCAAATTTTCAAGAAATCCATGTTCAATCTCTTACCAATTTTACAAGGGCAACCTTTAAAACTTACAAGAGCAAGCTTCAAAGTTTGCAAAAAAACTTGACACATGAACCTTGGACGCTACAAACTCACAAATGGTAAAGTTCCAATAGTTGAAATTCGACATGGTGTTAATGCAAGTAGAAATATTGAAGATCTTACGGTTGGAAATACCAAAACAAATAGTGGAAACTTTGCTTTGTTGTATGTTGACATCGACTAACACTACACAAGTTTTGTTAATTAGTATTATGAACGTTAATTGGGAATTGTAACCCTAAATGTCACACGTCACCCTAGTGTTACAACACTAATCGTTAAACCATAAAATTAATTGTGAGAGCTTGCGAGTGGAGAATCTATTGGAAGTGGTGCAATTGGTGCCTGAAGAAATGACAAGGGACATTGATTGCATCCCAAAGTGAACATTAATCTTAACTCCTAACTCTCCTTGTTGCAAAACGGTCTAAGTCACAAAATTTGACCTTTGTTTAGATTAAGCTCAAAGAATCTCAATGCAAGCATAATTTTAAAAATTCAACCGTAAGATCTCAAAGTTCACTTGACATTCTTCCCACATACCAAATTTGAACCGTTCATTCTTCCTCATTTGTGAGATTATAATGGTCAAATTTGGCTGAGTTTTTCTCCGGCTAGAACCTCCAAAACCCGTTTTGGGTTTTAAGGAGAGTTAGGGGTTAAGAGAGTTAAAAAATACTGTTATTGACCAAAAGTTACTTGTTACACTAATCTCCACGCAACCCTAAGTAACTGGTGTAGCGGAATGAGGGTTAGTGTACCCGAATGAGTACACAATTAACCCCTAAAGTTTCAAGAGACTCCTTTGGGGCCGTCTTGACTTTGGTCAGCCTCCGATTTACTAAATTTAGATCGTATGAATTTGAAACTTTTGTAAGTTGTAGAGTTTTTCCATACATTTCGAAAAGCCACGACTTGTTTCAAGATTCCTCATAAGTTTGAAAAAACTATTAGATTTATGCCCAAACTGTAGTATATGCTCAATTATTCTCGAGAGGAGCCCAATATGAATTAAATCGCATAAAACTCAAAATTCACCAAAATTCACCAATACTCTTTTTTCAATTTTCGTTTTTACCACTTGTAAAGGAGATTGTAAAACATGATCCAATTGTTTGGATATACAGTCCAATGATTCTTTAGATGCCTTTATTATTGTCAACGGATGGCCTTTGTATGTGAATTCAACATACCTCTATGGTTATGATTAAGCATTTCTTTAGGTTTTATAGGTCAAAATTACCAAAAATTGCATAGACATATTCATGACTCACCTAGGAACAAGAATTTGAACAACCACTACCAAAAATGGTTTTCTTTGAATTCAAAAATTCAAAAATTCAAAAATTTAAAAATTCAAAAATTCAAAAATTCAAAAATTCAAATTCAAATTCAAATTCAAAAATTCAAATTCACTACCAAAAATGGTTTTCTTGGCCCTAAAAACTTTGCTCACCCTCTTTACAAGGGAACCAAAACTTTTTATTCATTACAACTTTGAACATTATGATCTCACAAAGGGTAAGGAATTTAAATCTAAGAATTTATATGCATATACACATAGAAGTTAAGTATTAGATCCTACGATTACATACTTGAAACTACAACATAAAATGAAAATTCTCACCTTGCATTGAAAAAGGACAATTTTGAAGATAAAAGCATACAAATAGTACCTTGAAACTTTAGCCTTGGGTTAAGTATACCATAGAAGAAAATTGGGTACACCGCTTTGGTATACTAATTTTCGTGTTTTATACTGATTTTCGTGTTTTATACTAATTTTCGTACATTTCTACAGAAAACAAGGAAACTGGAATGACAAGACCACCATGACAAGATAATAATTATTCAAGCTTACGGTTTTTATTATTAGATGAAATAATAGAAGCAAGGAAAATGCCTGATGAATTTTACACAAGACGATTAAAGAATCACCTTTTTTGCACACTGGCCGATTTTATTTATGGAAAAATGCTATTTGCCCATCAGCTCATAATGTGACAAAATAATTATCTTACACTTGGACTTAAATAAAAAATGCTAGTTTTTACTTTTTTTTTGGTTATGGTGGAAATGGTCAATTTATGAAGTACAACAAATTATGTGTTATGCATCCACGAAGTGCCGCCGCATTTACTCCTTTTCGTGCACCTAGTGAAACATGGTATTCATATTTATGTTGACATTTTAACCCCTAAAGTCAAAAGCCCCAAAACTCCTCAAAACCACCCTTTTTCAATGCAAGATGAAAATGTTTAACTTTTGACTCCTATCTCAAGTATGTAACCATAAGATCTTGTACCTAACTTGTCCATGTATGTGTGTACCAAAACTTAGATTTCTTACCAATTGTGAGATCGTAACATTCAAAGTTGAAAAAAAGGTTTTTATACCTTGTTGCGAAATGGGTTCGAAGTTTTTTGTCACCCCAAAATACCAATTCTAAGAGTAGAGTTAAATTGTAGCTCTTCGTATTCTTGTTCCTAAGTGAGTTAAGAACATATCTATGCAAATCTTTACCCTCATGCGACCTATAAAACCTAAATATATGCTTGAATTTTCACATTGAGGTACGCTGAAATTTATCTTCAAAGGCCCCTCTTGGCATGTGAAAAATAATTGCATGAAAGATCCAAACGGTGAGATCATGCCTTAATACCTTATTTCCAAGCACAAAAAACAAGACTTGGAAAAAAGTAAAATCTCAATTTTTGGTGAATTTTTGAAGGATCCTGCACTCTTATTTATTTTGGGCTGATTTTGAGAATAAACGAGTTACGTATTATTCCATTTATGAGAGTAATTAGAAGGGAACTATTTGAAGCGAGTTCCTTTTCATGAGAAGTGAGTCCTTGTATCTCTTTCTTTTCATTTTGTGAGTCCATGTATCTCTTTCTTTTCATATTGTGAGACTTTCATCGTAAAATAGCATCGCATGCTCACAATCCTAAACCGCATGTTGTGCACAATGGTGCAAATCCTGCACCACATAATCGCCTCCAAGTGTATTGACCACTCCAACCTCAATCAATCAATCGAATTTCTTAATGGGAGAGGAAAGACCTTCGACTCACTACATATAGGCCTAAGGTGAATTGCTCAATGACTTGACTAGTGATTTGAAAATTGCTCATTGACCCATAATGTTGCAAGGAGCCCAAAATAGGTCCTTTTGACTTTTAGCAAGCTTTTATTTAAGGTATAAGCACCTAAAGGCAGACACCCCTCATTAAGCGTGTATGTCAAAATTTTGCTATAATGAATTATTGACCACCCTAAAATTACCCTTAATGTACCCCATGTGTACATACAATAGGGTGTTCGATTATAGGTCAACCTATATTGTTCACTTCTAAAATTTGTTGTTATTATTGCAAGTGCTCATAAATATCATAAAAATAGGGAAACTTGGTCTTTTCTATTTGCTGATCACAGAAATATCGTAAGCCACTCAGGGCCGCTTTACACCAGGAGTCAAGGCCATCAAAAGGTGGGGCCATTTCAACCAAAAAATCAGCCCAAATGGCCCCAAGTTCGGCCTCAAGTGGCCATTTTAATAACGGTTTATTATTTTATTGGAATTTCACAACGGCCCCAAGGCAGCGAAGTGGCCTTCCATTCTCGGCAGACCCAATTCTTGGAGTTGGGGCCGCGTCAGACCTTGTTGTTTAAATGTTTTTTTTCTTTTTATTTTTCAATCGGTCTTGACTCTTGGTGTAAAGGCCTTGGGGCTGATTTCAGAAATTTAACCAATGGGCAACAAGGATTTGGCTTCAAAACGGCCTTGACTCCTAGTGGAAAGCGGCCCTCAACCACCAAGAAAATTGAATTCCTGAAGTACATGAAAATGGGTGTTCAAACCTTACTCTGTTTCCCACGATGAAGTTGAAACTTTCTGCAGAAGAGTTAATATAACATTATAATGAATATAAATCTGATACTCAACCTCTTTTGATGAATTCGAGTCTTGAATAAGCTCGTTGGGATGATCAACTCAAGATTATTATTATTTTATCTCATCTTTCAGATAGAGAAATCTCTGGAGAAATCTTCATTTCATTATGATAGTAGAAGGACCGCACTAGAGGTCAATCATTTGCGAAGGTCGAAGATGTCGGGTTAATGGTGTCAGTTCAAGTAAAAAAACATAATGGCATCAATGATTAGTATAAAAACTTAAATTAAAGTATACAATATATTCACACCAATCTCTTCATTGTATTGAACATAGTGCGGGTGTAATGGACCATTCTATGTAAGAGAATCAAATCAATCTATAATAGATATTTGCCTGATAGATGATAAAATTCATCTAGCTTGCGTATCTATCTATGAGATCATTATAACCTCCTAGCAAGATAATGCAAAACGATTTCAATATTGCGCTTCACGGGTTAATGGTTTCGTATCATACAAAAATCAGATTGAGTTATTTGCAAGTGGTCGAAAAAGCAGGGATGGAAACTGCGGGTTACTAACAAATAACTCTAATACCTCTGGAAAGGAAAATGAATAAGCTGGTTGAAGAGTAAATGACAGCAGATCTACACTACTCACACTAAATTACGTGGATTTGTGTAGCTTTCAATAAGTTTCAGTGCGGTAGTATTTGTCACACCGCGGAAAACAGAAAATTAAACAGTAAATACTGCTTCACCAGTGCAAATGTGAGTGAGCGCTATAGATTGACTATCAGATTCAGCTGTTTCAAGTACATATCCCACTTCAGCAGCCATTTCCAACAGCGCACTGTTGGTTCAGGCGAGATAGATACAAGCTGAAATCAGGTGTCTGCTGAAACCCTGGCAGAAAATCTATGTAAAATCGAAGAACCGACGAAAGCTTCTGAACATCGTTGGTGGCCACAGCAGCCTCCAGGAACATGGCTGGAGGAATTGCATCAACCTGCACACCACCAATAACAGTTCCAGCGACAACACTTCAAACAAAATGGAGTACGGTGACAATGAAGGTATCCTGCATCTGCATACAATCTTAGTTCTGATTACTTATGACCTGGTTCGAAGATTTATTTCAAGACTCTGTCAAGTTTCTGAGTTCCAGAATTACTTCAATATGTTGCAAATATGCGGTTCCCCAAGCGTTCTCGACTTGATCTGCTGGTAAGGAGCGACGTACTCACAGGTGTTGATTGCTCAGCTTTATTCAAAATTTGGGACAACATGTTCTTTACGTGGTACCACAGACGAGTCCCTCATTCACTTTGTAGCATAGATCAAGGAAAAGAATGGTGTCTGCATAGTTCGTACCTTATTCTGACGCACATAACGGAGGCCCTCCAGTAGCCGCCCATCTTGTAGGAGAAGCTTCACGTAATCAGAGTGAGCATGGAGAAGTCTCAACATTTCCATGCCCATTTTCCGTGTTTCGACATCGGTAATTCCAACCTCCAATAGTTGCAAGGCAACGGCTCTTGATGGATCAATCAATTTTCCAGCTACAAATTGTCGAAGCTCATGGTATCTCTCATCACGACCTAGTAACTGGACAAGTAATGCTTGCAGTGCGGATGGGACTCGCACATTTTCCTTCGATGTGCTGGAGCAGGGAGTTTAAGCAACGGCACTCGATATTTAGGATGTATATTTTCACGATTAGCAACGAGATCATCTCAAGAAGTAGACAATGCATGAATTTACCAACTCCTAGTAACATGCAACACTAAAGCATTATCCAATAGGTTGATCTTTCAACATCATTGAAGGACAACCAGAAGATAGGTAGCAGTAATTACCTGCGCATATACTCTACAATGGCTGAAACCAAAAACGTCGAATCTGTTCCCATCTCTTCAATGGCTTGGAAAACACTTCGCAGTACATCTTCAGGCGATATAAAAGGTGCGGGTAATCCCATTCGAAGCCCCTGTAATCCTGAACCTGATAGAGATGGACTACTTGATGCTGACGACTCCACGATACTGCCTTTGCTTCCCTCCCCACTAAGGAATCTGTATAGCAGAATCGCAATATTACTTGATAATAATGTCTACCATATTGCAATGTGAAACTTCACTTTGCAGAACACACCCCAAGGACCAGGATGACGTAACAATCAGTCAACAAACAAACAAACAAGACTCCGCCGTTGCCAGGCTTTTAACATTGATGCCTTACCAAGGGTGAAACTCTGCAAATAATAGAGTTGTTTTGATGAAAGGTCTCGACTTAAAATCAAAAGTGAGCGACAAAATGGTAGGGTCTGTCTCATGAACTTGAATAAAAGCTGACCTGCTGCTACTAGTTGCCGTTGAATATTGCTCCCGAGGAGATGTTGAAGGCGGGTCTTCAACCTCGGAGCCGATGCTGCTCTCAGGATCTGACATGATGTCAGCTTCATCTTCTTCGTCTTCACGTGTCTTAGTCTTACCCATATCCTTTCCCAGAGGGTTGAGGGCAGATTGCACAGCTGCGGCTTGCGTTCCAGGGGTGGCAGTCAAAGGTGCTGGAAAAGTACCAAATGCTCTTCCGAGGTCAGAGCCACTTCATTCACAACGCTCATGTGAACTCAAATAACAACAAAGAAGTGGAAAGACATCCAAGCGCAAGTACTTGTGGTGCCTATTAACGGAAATAGACAAGGCCGGTTAGGCAACAGGAATACATATCCGCATACTTTCTGTGTCATTTCTCGATATGAAACCAAGTTGCTGAGATCATCAGAGGATATCTATCAACACACCTTTTGGGCCTGCACTCAACGTGATTCCTCCTGAGGCTGCTGCGGTGGACTTTGAAGCCTGTGTTGATTGATAGCCTGAGCCGCCAGACCCAGCAAGGGGCGGCCGTGAAGCTTGGGCATATGAAGCCGTTGCCACATCCATTGCAGACGCTATCAAAGGCAATGGGCGATGTTCTATAATCATGGACTTCATCACAAGCAGAGAAAGCTCCTTCGCCTATATTTTCACCACGTGATAGTATCCGTGTAAGCACAAGGTGACCAGAAAGTAATAGTACTACTACTAGTAGCAGTAGTGAACATAGATATGCGCCTTACAAAAGTAGAGCCCCTACGCGCAGATTGTAACAGCATCATGAGGCACGCACAGATTGTAACATAACTGCTATCACAAGGTTCTCCAACAACTCAGATACAAGCAAAGTGATATATAAAAAGTTAAAAGGATAGATTAGGAATGTTGTGCATCCAACCTTAGGAGCGTCAAATCTCCGACGCTGTAAGAAGGAAAGCAATGATGGGAGATTCGATGAGCTAGCAGCTACTGCCTGCTTACCAAACAGAACAATATTAGCCCTAGAGCAAAAGATATACACAGCAGCTGCATCGTGACTGCCGCGCTCTGACAGAGTCGTAAGGTGCAAAACAAAGGACACCAGTAATAGTTTTACAGTAAGATGCTACAGTCCATTTTAAACTATGAAACTATGAAATGCTATGTCGAATAATCTTCTTCCTAGAATCGAAACTGCAGTTGAAAGATCACCCTTCTTTTGTGAGTAAATGAACTCGTCACAATGCAAAAAACCACGACCAGGTACAGTTAAAGGAAAGGATGTGGAGACCTCCAGGTCGAGTCGGACACGCCAAAGAAGACCTTGCACGTGGTCTAACACAAGGTCTGGATTTATGAACACCCAGCCCTCCCCATACATTGTTAAATCTGCAGATGATAAACTCCGTTTGGGCCCTTTCCCTGAGGAGGATGACGCGGCTGTATCAGGAACCCCTCGAAGAAGAAGTGGAAGAGGAGCAGAGATTGGTCCCTTCGGATCTGTCAGAATGTCGTACAGTAGAACTACTTGAGAATCGGTTTGGTGAACCATTAGCACATTATCGACTACGCTGATTGCCACATGTGGAGAAAATATAGGCAGCGATCCCTGCAACCACATTACACAAACACTGTCAGATATAATGAAGAACATTATGCTTACGTGTATTCACCGATGATACTGTACTAGTTCCGAATTAAGAGTTCGCAGCAGTTCGAACTTTCAATCACCACCCTTGGAAGTCATCCTTTTGTGCTCTCAAGGAAGGTATGATAGTCAAAGTAAATTTAAAAGAACACTTATCGCCGTGATGTGGACAACTAAACGTAATGGTTTCAAATGGCAATGTTAACAGACCTCTAGGTGCAGGTTGAATGTCTCGAAATGAGACGAAAGATAATTACACGGAATGCAAAAAAGAAGAAGCAAGGTCGACCAGATGCGCAGAAGTCCCTGAACAGACAACGAATTAGTCTAATGACAACATCTGGGAGGTGTTGTAATCAGCTATGCACGAGCACTGAGGTGGACAGGGTCAACGGGACATTCGACCTATGGGACTTTGCGTAGACACAGAAGTACAACGGAAGTTGACCACCTCACGGCAGAGATGTAAGCGATGAACATGCTTGGTGCATTATTGTCGAGACATCAGTCAGATTATACGACAGACGCAGGCTCTCAAAGTGTTACACTGGACAAAAACCCAGTGACATCAAGACCCGCACAAGGTTCTTACGAGATCTACCTGCGGTACAACGGCGTCCCTGTAAAAACGATACATGTGCAACTGCAAGGCCACCCTATCTACCTGCACGCAATAGAGCCTTCCATACCTGTCAATATACACCCGTGTAATCAGCAACATATTCTTTATCTTTCCATCCCCTTAAAAGCAACCTACTTTCCACGTTTAATCACGTCCCTCGTACGTCTCCTGTCAGTTTTAGACAGAGGCTATAGAAGGAAAAAGCTCGAGTAATGAAACACTATAGAAGATCTACAACGTTTAGATTATGATGACTGGTGATATCAAGAGATAATACATATTACTCGTCTCATACATCAAGGACCTAGTCCTTGTCACAGACTTAGAGATTGAAAGAACTTCTAAGAGGCACTTTGAAAGGTAGGTTTTAAGTCCCGATTAGCATATCTTTCTAAGTGAGCACGTTTCTTGAGTTCGTCACTTAACAAGCACCCATTGAAATCGAACGAAATCTTACATGGTAGCAATTCGAATATCTTCAGGAGCTAGCACAGGCTTGCGATTGGATTCATGTTTAGACATTGTGACATCATACTTCGGCAGCTTCACGATCCCTCCTGCGGCAAACTGAGCAGCACACCAATCATACTGAGAATCTTCTAAACTCACTCAAGAGGCCAAGTGGACTCACTCCTACGCAAGAGATTAGACTATAAACCTCGTGACTTGGTCATCATTGATCACAAACGTCCATCAGATATAAGAATGCCTTATGGTGAGGGAAGATGAATGACCTGATAACCAGAGAGTGTTTTGCATTGCATGCCCGATGCGAGCAGTACGAGACGACTCTCGTGTGTATACACATACCAGCTCACATTGGCCTTTTTGTGCTCCACCAGCTTCAAGCCACTCTTACTCAGGTACAGGGTGTACATCTCTAACCCGCTGCCCCACGCGAATCGGTCCACAAAATAAATATTGCGGAAAGGCACTAGCTCGACATGAATGTACTACAAGTACTGACACACTATAGATGATTATGCTCTGAGAATTACAACAACTACCTGCAAAGGTAACATCATGCAAATGTGGAGTTGCTTGGAAGCATTGCGGAATTCGGGTGTACCTTGTGGTTACAAAGACAATGTCACAAGCAGGGCAATCTGTCCAGAAAAACCCCAGGATCCGATCAGAGCTACTCCGACACTGCTGTTTGAATCCAGTACAACTTTCCTTGTTGAAGAACTCGATCTCTTGATTGGTGCGCTGTACAGCCAATAGCTTCCCGTCCAACGAAAAGCGCACTGCCAAAACGGGCCCTTCCTTGATGACGGTCACACCGGGTGCCTCTGCAGGCGGATTTTGATTTGTAGGCCACGAATACACCTACAAAAAGCATGACGAGAGACATTCAGAATTTCCAGAAAACATGCAACTTCTGGGTGAACCCGCAAAGAACTGACTCTCTGATGCAGTCGATGTGAGAACAAAGGGATCACCTTATTAGGTGCTGGCACAAGCAAAAGCTTATTGCCATCATCGTACATGACGCCTGCCGCTCCTGGAATGTCGCAACGTATGGGAGGGTACTGAATGTAGGCATGTGATTTGGCTCCTCCGCCGCCCAAGCTTAGGCCAGCGCCGGAGCTCGAGGAAGCACCATCCGAGAGCCCCATCGTGGACTCTTACCTACCGATCACTTTGTCTTAGCCTGCGCGATGAAAGAGTCACTGCATATTATAGGATTTTTTTAATTTTTTTTGAAAATCCTATCACCGTTGAGTATCGAAACATCCTCCTTCTACAGCGAAGAATCGCAATCGAGTTCCTACGCTGCAGTATGCAAGGGTTCAAAGGCAGGCAGAGTGGTCGTACAGCGTTCTGAATGCAAGATTTGAGCGCCAAAAATTCTTTCTCACACATGCCTTTCTCCACAGCGGGTACTTTGGAGGATACGCACAGACCGTATTGTCTCATCTGTAAACATACATCAATTCAGTCACCTATCAAATTCCGTATCGGAGGGTGGCCAGCGCGCTCATTGAACTGCGTGGCACGCACCCAAAACCCAGAACCCCCAACAATGCATGCTACAGAGCAGTCAATCTGATCGCTTCGAAACAATACGCGAATCCTCTGGATTCAAAGTTTCCGCCAGAATAGAGAAGGGGGGGGGGGGGGCACAGCGATCCCTAGGTCACGAGGTGAATCACCGACCTTAGGAAGGAAAGTGAATTGAAAGAAAGAAAGCAATCAAGACAGAGGCAAGCAAGAAGGCACGATGGAGGAGGGGCAGTTGGGGAATGGAAGCAGAACATACGGCAGGGGAGCAGCGGACGACGAGAGATTTGAGGGGCGAGGGAAGAGCACGACCATGCTCGCCGGCCATAGCTGCCTTCGCTTCCAGCGAACAACAGACAATCTAAAGCTGTGATGGTGTTCGTATTGCAATTAGGCTCCCGAGGCTCCCGAGGCTCCCGTGGCCCGACCTCCGCAGTCCCGCAGGCCTTGACGAGGCCCGCCCTCCTCCCTTGTCGCTTTTCCAGCCTGCGGGTACTTACCACCCACCCGAGATACCCACCCTGCTCCTCTCAGCCGGGTATCATACTATCCTGCTACAGGAGAGGCTCTAGCAGGGCATCGCCAATACGTCGACGTGAAAACTTGGACTTGTTGTTGCATAGAACCACTGCCAAGCACGGCACAAGCACAGCGTACATTCAAGAAGAGAAACTCCAACTTATTAACCCTAGAACGTCGGAGCCCATAACCGTGGCCTGAACTTTGATATGTCTTACTCTGAATCCTCCATTTTGCCACTTTACCTGAAAGTAAAATATTTTATTTTATTTTTCGTAGATGTGATCACATGCTTTTCATATGCTGTAAAAATTTCAGATTTTTTTGGGAAGATTTGAAATTCAAGTGAATTTTCAAAGAAAAACCAAAAATAATTCATATCAAATACAAATCACTTTCAAAAAATCTGAAATTTTTAGAATAAGGGGACATTGTAGTGAAGAATAGCATGGTGTAATCCATGGTTTCGTGTCATGCTATATTTGAAAATTGAGAAAGAGACCCTATAGGCATGTAAACTTAAGGTGTCAGTAAATCACTAGATATTAGGAATTTCTTGAAATTCTAACTTGGAGTAGAAACAAGACTTGGTAAGATTCATTTTATGAATTGAGCTTGAACTCAAAAGAGATCATTTAGTTGCCTAAATTTGAGACTTAATAAAAGTAGGAAAAAGTTGCGAAATGCCTTTGTGTGGTGATTTGTTTTTAACCATTCTTTCAACTTTCATACCACATGTGATCTTAGGAAATACCTTAAATGACCTCAAATGAATTCCATGATATGCTATTATCATTCATAAATCCAATTACAAAAATCATGAATGAAATTCATCCCGCAATAATAGGTTACAGTGAAAATGTTCTGTTCATCGGACATAAAATGGCCGCTCCGACGTTCCAGGGTTAAGAGGCTAGCATGAATAGAGTGTTCGTTTGACTTATCCTTGTGTGTATGCCCAGAGGTCATCACACCAACGGCGGAACTACTAACCCCTCTCGGGATGAACACTATGTTAGTTCCTACCTAGCCACTAATGCCTTCGAGATACTCAACAGGGTATCTCCCACAGAGGTCTTTGAGGTACCCATACAACGAGGTCCAAGAACACCCAACCATAGTTGGGTGGACTATGGTGTTGAGCACCACGCCGGCATGGGAAATAGAATCCACGACCTCCTCATTGGGGGCCATGAACCCTAACCACTAAGCCATGGCTTGTGGTGCCTCAACAGTCATTGAACACATATGAAAGTCCCGCTCGTATTGCTTGGGTCACGTAGCCAAAGCTGTAAAGAAAATACTAACCTGAGTCATGATGGTTATGAGGCTACGAGCTGTCTGACCAAGCATTCCTACGACTCTATTGTAACCGAATATTTTCGTGGCCGGAACCTTTTGTCAAGCCCGTTGAAATGTCGTGCGTTGTTTCAATGGCTCTAAGATTTTTAGTAATTGGATGTTATTGTTATCGTTCTTGTTTGTTGAGTCAATTGGCAATGCCGTAAGTTGTCATTTCAGAGTTTGTTCATGTAATTGGAGTATCTAACCTAGTCATTATTGAACTTGTAAAGTTCACAACTTCCAAAAAATACATTCTTAGACTAATTTATGTATATAATACTCCTCTTTCATTTTTTTGTACTTTCAATCGTAAGACTTTGTATCACTATCACCGGTTGCCTTCCAAATTTTTGGTACTTCCAGTACTTATTTGTGAGATCAAAACTTCCAAAGTAGAAGCAAAAGGTTTCTTCATTTGTTCCCATCTATATATATAATAAAATATTGTACATCGATCCTTCCTACCGACCTACAGACTTACGTACCTACCTACCTTCTTTTATGCTTTTTGGATTATTTAAGGAAAAAAAAAAAAAAAAAAAAAAAAAGGGAAGAAAAGAAAAAGAAAAAAAACAACGGACATATATAAAATAATAAACAAAATATGAGGAAATGGTAAACTCGGGGTAATTTTATAAATATACCATATAAATAGCTTTCCCGTCGAGACGACGGGTACATTGCTAGTATTATAAAGTAAATTTTGTCCCTCAAATTGGGAAAATTGCATGTAATCTTGAAATTCTTAATTATATAACAATGTATAAACAGATCATTTCTATAAACAATTTTTAAACTATTGTTTCTACAAAGACTTGGTATAGATGAGTGTTATATTTTAGTGAGATTTGTAAAATTTAAGTTTTTGTTCATGAAAAATATCTACCAAGAACATATTGCCAAGGAGTTAACTAAGAGCTAACTACTAATACAAGTTCATAAAGTGTCATGTTGAATTTTAACATTTGGTTATTTACTATTTCTATATGAGATAATAATATTCAAAGTTAATAAAAATTTGTTGAAGTTGCCAAAACCCTGAGCGGCTTTAAAGTTCAAACCCTAATGCATAAACTATAGAAAACCAACATTTTGGATGGCAAGCAATAACCTTGAAGAGCCATATCTACTTCAGTGAATTTCCGATGAATCACTTGGGTTGGGACTCAAATCGGGTCTAGTTTGTGTCATGAAAATCGTAATCCCATTCAATGAAGTATGAATTCATTGCACTCATCAAGTGAAGGTAGCTCTTATTTTTGAATTTTCAACCAATTATGTGAAATCTAATTTAGTTCTTCATGAAAGTTTTATATATAAGTATTTCCTAAAGATGAAATTTAACAACTTTGTAGTTAGAAGAATTTGGTTTGAATATTTTTGGTAGTGGATTTACAATAAAGTTTCTAGAACTAAAAAAAGTTAGGGTTTTTTGGGAAGTTATATCTCTTTCTTACCGTCAGATTTCATCTTTGTTTGTTGGATGAATGCAACAACTTTGAGGAGCCATAACTTCTCTATGGAGCCCATTGAAAATGAATTACTTGCGTAGCGTCCCAAATCAAGTCTAGTTTTTGTGGTAAAAATTTCGGACCCATACAATAAATGGCATTAATTTTAGCAATGGTAGCTCTTGTTTTTGGGTTTTCAAACATGAGGCATGTTTTTACCATTTTGAGGCAATTATGGGAAATCCAAAAGATGTTTTCATGAATTTTTTTTACATAATTGAGATTTTAAGATATAAGCTAACAACTTTCTAGTTGAAAGAATTTTGATTTGAATATTTTTGGTATCAGATATGCAACGATGTTGCTATCTTGAAAGAAAGTGAATATATGGATGATTTTTGAGGAGCCACATCTCCTTCATTCACCTTTGGATTTTGACTTTGTTTTTGGGATGAGTTTGAATTTGAGTCCAGTTCATTTGGTAGCAACCTTGACAAAATTAAAAATGTATCAATGAGAAGGCATAGATTTGAGTGCGAAGGATTGACTTTTCCTTTTTATAATTTTTGGTAGTTTTCACCATCGCAAAGTCATTATTAGCGCAAAGAATTTTTTCTCATGAACTTCTTTTGTTCAAGGGTGTTATTGAGATGAAGATCAACATTTTTATAGATGTTGATTTCTCATTGCAATAAGTCTATTGATAGCATTTTCAACTTCAAAGTGAAAATGTTGAGATTTTGTGATGTTTTTTGAGTTCTAATGTGTTACGATTTTACAATCTATAAGGCCTTACGACTCAAAAGTTGGCCCACATGATGTACAATATGTCTACTACAAGAATGTATTGTTGAGGTGTGAATAACTTACATTTAATTTCATTTATGACAATTTGTTTGAGAATGTGTTCTCTTTTCTATCAATGAGTCAAACCATCTTGGGGTTAAAAAGGACCAAAGTCTTCATATTTTATGATCTATGATGCACATACATTTTGAGATTATTATTCTAATACATCTCAATATCTTCACAATGTTTAAAATGTCACTAAAACCTCAAAATTGTTCATCGAACTAAGGTGAATTGCATTCCCTATGATCTTGTTTCACATGTATATAAAATAGAAGACTTCTATAGTCCTACGTCATTGTTGTTACGCCCTGTAAGCATATCATCAAGGGTAGGTCAAAAGGGCATTTTATTCAAGCCAACTCCACAAGGGTTTGGTGTTCTTGTTTATTTAGAAGACGTTTTATTTTTTATTATGTATAGACATTTGTCACTGTATTTGAAATAAGTTAATTGAGTGCTCCATGTGAGCGCTTGAGCTTTTGCTTTGCATTGTGAATCCAATACTTTAATGTCTTGGGTGTCACACCTGCACCATTACAAGTCAAATTATAGGCACATTCCACCCAAAACACCATGACCCATTTATGAAAGATACGTGACCAGCTTTGTGAGGACTGTAGAACCAGTTGTAAGAGGATTTTGATTTGCGATGGCACTTCGTCGATGGTCTTGTTATATATACATAATTCTTCAAGGCACCACAAGCCTTGGCTTGGTGGTTAGGACTTAGGCCCCCAATGAGGAGGTCGTGGGTTCTAATCACCATGCCGGAGTGGTGCACACCACTATAGTCCACCCAACTATTGTGGGGGGTCTTTGGACCTTGTTGTATGGGCACCTCAAAGCCCTTTGAGGAGATACTATGTCAAGTATCTTCAAGGCACTAGTAACTAGGATAGAAACTAGAGTGGTTATAGTGTCTACCCTCGAGAGGGGAAGTAGTATTGTTCTAATTTTCCCTTGTCCGGTGGCCATCGGGATATTAGCATTACGAACGGACACTTCATTCACGCCGGCCCCTTAGAAAGGATCGGAGTTTCTATCTATCTACACAATCCTTCGTTTTGATCTATTTAAATTGTTCAGAAATACTGTGTTCTTAGACTTCATGAGGCTTGTCTGCGAGCTTGAGCCGTTTGTAGCCTACACTTGTAACGGTGTGCACAATGAAGAGTGAGTGTTCTGACTTCTTAATGACGGCGAGAGGCGAAGGAAGGAGGGGAGCTAGCTAGCTAGCAGCGGCAAAAGGAGGAATCAACGTACCGATATCATGGCACGCGGCTACGATGTTATCTTTGCTCTGACCTACAATTGTCCATCCCGCATGCTCAGCATACGCTTTCAGTTTCCCTCGTTGCTCATCAGTGAAGTGGGTCCGTTTCCTCTTGGCCTTCATCATTGCTGCATTCACGAACTTGGTTGTATTGTCGAGGTTTCCAGCGTTCGGAATACCTCTGTTCCCTTCCGATGGCGCGACTTGCTCATTTCTCCTCTCCGTGGTGCTCACAGGGCTCACTTCTGACGACAGGCGGCCATGGTCTGGCACCAAGTTTCGAAGCTCCAGCCGGTCTGCGCAAGCAATCTTCGTGTTGTGATTGGTATTCGCATTTGTGGTGGTGTTCTGAATCGTATTATTATTGTCGTTTGCACTCTGCTGCGTCGTGTTTCCTGCTGACTGCAGAAGGCTGATGCATTCGACTGTAGACAGCGTCACTTTAGAGATGTGGTCGAGATTTTCAATGGAGATTTTCATCACCGTGTTCAGCTCCTTCTGTGGTAGATCCTCGCCCTTCCTGCCTCCAGCTGCCAGCATCGGCAAGGCCCGCCCGGTGGCCTCCATGAGGTTCAGTGCCACGCTTTCGATTCGGCTGAGAGAGATCTGCAAATCATCATCGCCGCTGTCCAGAAGCTCCCCCACTCTCACACTCTTGTGGTAGCTGCGGTGACAGCCACACGCCATACATTGCAACGCCTCTGGTCCCTCTCTTCCTGTAACTGGATCTCTTCCGATTAATTTCAGAGTCTCACAAGCCGAGTGACCAATTTGAAGGATAGTTCAGTATGGATAATTGTTGACTGTATGCGTTTATGACGAGCTTAAAATATTGAAGGGACGTACCGCGGCGCATGAATTCACCGCATCCATCAACACAGTGAGTGGCGCTGTCGAGGGCTTGATTCTTTTGGCATTCTCTGTAGACGACATTATTGGCAGGGCTTGGGATTTTTTGGACTTGGTTTGGTTGGCCAAGGCCAGATCGTTGATCGACGGAGAATCCCAAGAGCTCATCGTCATCCAGCTGTCCTCGCAAGCGCGTGCTGGGTGCCATGCTATTGTGATTCCACTTCGTTGCTTGCTCCTGCTCAACATCTCTCACTGGGTTGCCGGAGGTTTGAGCATTCTCGCCAACAACCTGACCTGGGTGGAGGTCCCACCTGCAAAATCACCCAACTCTTAGTTCTCGGAATGATCTACAATTTTATGTTGAAGGCATGCGGTAATGGAGACGTGAGTGGGATTCAGAATCCCTCCAGCATGCTCATTTCATGTTGGAAAATTCTAGTGCGACGATTCGAGTGCATGCTCATAGGAATTTACAAGCCCAACTGGAATATTTCACGCGCCTTACGTCTGGAATCTACAACGCTGCGACTACGACAAATAATTATGAGTTATTCACGCCTGTACAGTGACAAATTTATTCATAGCTAGGACCCTGAGAGTAGCAGGCAGTGGCGGGGGAAAGAATGATCATGTGGTGACCTGGCTTGAAGAGCGGCTGTTGAAGTTGGCTGCATCCCGCCATAGCCTCTGCCACCGAGAAATCCTTGAAATATGATAGCTCCTTGGCCACTGCCCGCGGCAGCTTCCACCAAACCTGCGGCGGCGGCATTGTTGCAGTTCATATTGCCAGCTGCGACCGGAATCTGCACGGGTCCAACTGGCCATGGAATATTTCTCGTGGGAGCCGCAGAATAGAAGTTAACAGCTTCTTCCGCCGAGTCACCATATCCTCCGCGATAGTTCATGGCCTAAGAATGTGCAAATCTTTCTCAAGACTGCTCTGATCGAATTCTACAAGGAGAGTACGTAGGTACTGAAACGGAGACGAATTCCTCAAACTCTCAGCATGCAAGTTCCCAGACTTCGTACTTGACCACTTTCGAGCTATATTATTTCCTCAACATATGTTATTAATGGTGTGCAGCCAGTGTGGGGTTGAGGCGATGATTTGTTGCTGATAAACAAGCTAGATTACCTTTATAAGAAAGGGTCAGTAAGTCCTTCAGCAGCATGCATGCGCCATCCCCCGTACCAGCACATACGGGAGATATGCATTGGCGACGAACCTTTGAATCACAAGTCAAAGGACGTATTTGAGGGGGTAGTTGGACTGCGTTGACTCAACCCAATATGAAAGTTGTGAGTCCCACTGTGCAGTAATCAGCTTGAGGAGAAAATTCGTGCGTGGACTTGAGTCAACCCCGAGATTTGAATCAAAATTACCCTGCCAGTGCTACGAGGTGAGGAAGTATGCATGATACGACATTCAGGAATACTCAGACTGTAGATACAAAGGACTCGTGCGCCTAGCCTTTATCCAGGGTTGGATGTGGTAATCGGTAATGCAATGAAGTTGATGATTTCGCTGGAAGGTAGCTCGACATGTGGTTGCAGGACGATAAGTTACATGCACGTGGTAATAGGAGGGGAATCTGGAGAAGTATCTTGGATCATGAAAGTCAGTCCATGAAGCAAATAGATGATGATGAGATTGTTGTGCAGTGTGGGCATTCCCCACAACTGTAAAATCTAGCTCTTCCACATTCACACCCTATCAGTATTCTCTTGATCGAACAGAAAAAGGAGGGTACATGGTGGACAGAATGGAGGCATTTTGGGTGTATGACAGGATGGTAGATCGATGCAACACTGGTCATTGTAGGATGTGAGGTATGAGAATGCGCTTTTTACCTTACCTACTTAAGCTTAAGTTATCTTAAAGAATAAATTTCAGATTGATGCATGTACGTTGGAGGTCGAATATTGTGGCCATGGAACCAAGTGAAGTACTGAAGTGTGGTCCGTGTGCTCATGGAGGATGGAATGAGTTACTTGCCTTGCTGTTGCCTTGCAGAATCAGAATCAGGGTATGTGAGAATGAGAGAATGAGGACTTGAGGACTTGAGGAGGCAGCAGATGGGCAGGCTAGATATATGATTTCCTAAGATCTCTGCACCAAGCGAACTGCTAACCTACTCCCCAGTCCACACTGGCAATGGACAATGTATGTCTTTCATTTAGTGGCCACCTTCCAGCTCAATGGTCAAAGTCAACTTTCTCACCGCTTCCCATGTCACCTGTCACATGTCATGCACATCACCTTATTGGAAATAATTAGTGTGCTTATTACCCACTCTAATTTTTGATTGACAAGCTTATTGCCAAGGGAATCAATTGTGGTACATGTGTAAAGTATGTTGGCTTTTGAACCAGTTGAATCCATAAATTTGGATTCATTTAGTATTTTAGAGGTGTAAGTTTTTCGTGTTCTTTGCCGAAAAAGCTAAACAACTTATGGGTCAGATGTGTAATTATAGGAAATCATATTAATAGACAAGTTCTAAGAAGAGAAATGAGAACTTTATTTCCGTATTAAAAGTTTTGGTTCCTTCAATCGATTTCAAAAAACTTTTAACTATTATGAAGATTTCAACTACATTCATCTAATCTAAGCATTAAGGTTTTTAAATTGTCTGTGGGGAGAAATTCCACGAGAGTTAGGAGACTCACATTTCTTAACACAACTGAATTTTCTTCAATACCCCCGGGCCTTCAGGGGTTTAAAGAACAACTACCCATCCGAATTCAAATAAAACTTGGTTAGATAATTATATCCATTAAAAGTTAGCAACAACGATATTTTTTTATTATCATGAGTCAATGTGAAAAAATTCCAAATTCTATAAAAGCATGCGGACATTGTACTCCTAAAGAATGACAAGAATTCATGGATAGTTAAGATTCATATGAACGATAAAGTGTTCTTGATAACAAGTTCTATTTTTCATGTGTGTTTAAACCCATATTAAGATCTTTGGAGTGAAACATTTTCTTTTATGATAAAGAAGATCTTAACGTTGGACGGCTCGAATTCTCCAAGCTCACCTTCTACTTCATGTTAAAAAAAAATTGGTTGAAGCCATAGGATCTTAGATTAAACTTGATATTTTAGTCACTTGTAAAATTTGAATCATTGATTCTTTTGCATTTGAATGTGAGATTGTAATGCTCAAAGTTGGCAAAATCTTAATTGCGTGGAAACCCCGATAGTGTAATGTGGATTATAAAGAACTTAAGGGGGGAATTTGGGACAAAATAAAATAAAATAAAATAAAATAAAATAAAATAAAATAAAATAAAATAAAATAAAATAAAATAAAATAAAATATAATAAAATATAATAAAATATAATAAAATATAATAAAATATAATAAAATATAATAAAATATAATAAAATATAATATAATAAAATAAAATAAAATAAAATAAAATAAAATAAAATAAAACAAAATAAAATAAAATAAAATAAAATAAAATAAAATAAAATAAAATAAAATAAAATAAAATAAAATAAAATAAAATAAAATAAAATAAAATAAAATAAAATATAATATAATATAATAAAATATAATAAAATATAATAAAATATAATAAAATATAATAAAATATAATAAAATATAATAAAATATAATAAAATATAATAAAATATAATAAAATAAAATAAAATAAAATAAAATAAAATAAAATATAATAAAATATAATATAATAAAATAAAATAAAATATAATATAATAAAATATAATAAAATAAAATAAAATATAATAAAATATAATAAAATATAATAAAATATAATAAAATATAATAAAATATAATAAAATATAATAAAATATAATATAATAAAATATAATAAAATATAATAAAATATAATAAAATAAAATAAAATAAAATAAAATAAAATAAAATAAAATAAAATAAAATAAAATAAAATAAAATAAAATAAAATAAAATAAAATAAAATAAAATAAAATATAATAAAATAAAATATAATATAATATAATATAATATAATATAATATAATATAATATAATATAATATAATATAATATAATAAATTAAAATAAAATATAATAAAATAAATTAAAATAAAATAAATTAAAATAAAATATAATATAATAAAATATAATAAAATAGGATTAGGGTTGAAAGGAGTGGCTGTCAGCTTTGGTAGCTGCTCCAAGCGACCGACCTAAGCGGCTTCGGATGACTTGACATTTTATTTTTATTTTTTTAAATTTTTTTAATCTTTCTTGGTCAAGTCGTTTGATCAGTCAGTTGCAGATCGGCCGAACGAGCAGCATATCTAATAGCCGAAGGTTGCCGCAATCGATATGACGGCTACTATGCAATATCGGTCGGCCCATGCTATACAGCTACGTCACAGGGAGTGAGCAAGCCAATCAGTGATGCGAACTAAGGAATTGGCCATGCAAACCGAGAAACCGGCCATGTGTCTCGGGTCAAGAGGCCGGTAGGCGAGTTGTTTGGGCTCATGGATTGGTCGCCTACGCACCTTAACAAATAACAACCATTTATTCAAGGTAAATGGACCAAAACCCCTATAACCCCATATTCGTTATATTGGGAAATATGCAGGACTTTGGGAGTTTTAAGAGTAGAGGATCATCTGAAATATCTATCAATGTTCAGCATAAAGTACTAAATCATGCATCATACATGATATGTATATATGTAAAAAGAGACATAACTTTGAACAAACAATAGAAAAAGGATGGGAATAAAAGAATATTCCATTTATTCGCTTGTAAATATCAATCATGATTCACAAAATATGCCATATAAGAGTGATGACTATCTAATCTATACAAAATTACTTCTGTAGTTAATAGATGAAACTACTACGGAGTTCCACCATAAGCAACAATACGAGATTGGATGAATGCTCGTTGACGCCGATGTGTCCAGCTAGAATCATTGTCTTGCATCAATGGACTATCAAGAAGGCGTTGCAGTCTTTCGCGACGCCAGTCCTCAATGCTTGACTTAGGTAGCGAGTGGCGGCGGATTTCTGACGAAGGCTTGCTTGCTCGTTGTTCTGTAGACTTCAAAGGACATGCATTTGGACTCTTCAAAACAGGATCCTGAACAAAATGAAACAATGGCATTTCTGATAAGTGAACGTGCGAATAGATACATACATGAAATAGGTAAAATATGAATACAATGCCTAAGAATTGTGTAATGTATTAGAATGTATAGCAGTAGATCTACAAATAGTTATTCGTTCTTGGAAATACGTAACTCAAAAGCAGTAAAAGCACAGTGGAACAAACCTTCACAAAAGCTTCTTCAGAAATATCCACGTCGATGTCGTATAACATACGCTTCGTAGGCGTACATGTAATTTGAAGAGGAGAACCATTCTGATTTATTGTTGGAGGCGACACAGGGGAAGCCGAGTGCAACACCTTTGGAGGTGATGACTTAGTGATGTGGTACATTAATTACTCCATCTTCTACTGCCATTGTCGAAAAATCCATGGTAGATTGAGCCGTTTCAGCAAACTGCAATAATCGTCCTCTACTCCGAAGTGAAGGCCCGAAATCCGCAGCATTCATTAGAGAATCCACAGAAGCACGACAATCACCCTACGTAATCTATTTCAACAATTTTCCAAACTGATCATTTAGAAACCAGGTTTTACAAAGCTACTACGGGAGCTTCACATCCTAAAATACAAATTCAAATAAAAACCAAAGGGTCGAAAATTACTTGACGATAGAATATAAAATAATTTTTCATTCTATTAATGCCTTCTGTATATCATTATACAGATCTAATGATGCACGATCATCATACATCATGGCACGTCCAAATGGTAACGATGAACGAAACTTGCTAAGGGAACCGTCAAACTCATGGAGCTCTAACAGATACGGCAAAACCTCATCTAACAAAATAGAATCCTCGTGTGCCCTATTGTCCTTGTGAGACCAGGATGGTAGTAAAATAACATTTTCCCGCTGATTAAGCACGTGCTTCACCGGACTATTATCTATAATGAGCGTATTAGCCTCTGAATAAAAACCATCAAAGCTATTGAAGAGATGAGCTGACAAGGTCTTAAGGAAGATAGACTTCTGAGTTCCCGGTTCCTTCATGAACAATGGTCGGCTCCCACCAGATTTCAAGGGAATCATGTCACAGTCTTCTTGACCAAGAATTCGTAGTGGCCTTATAGGGTTTATAGGACCAAAGAGAAAATCACAAATGGCTTCTTTGGTTGTTCTCATCATCGAACTCCAAACCGTGATGGTAGCAAACGATGCCACCCGAGAGAGGAAGTCCTTACAGTTGGGCCTCACCCATACAAGCTTCTTCCCCACCTCGGTTGGCAACGTGGCTGAGTGAATACGGAAGTCACGATTTCTGTATCCTTTAGCTTCCCAAAATGGGGAACAACTGCAGAGGATACCATTGAGGTCGAGAACAACATTTAACCAAGTACCGGAGGATTTGCTTGGAACCCGACCTATGTCTTCTCTAGAAATTAAATCATTGACCGATGCTTCGTTGACCTGAAATGAAAACGGCGCACCACGACAAAATTATCGGGAGCTTTTCGTCATCAGTGCGATGAATTCAAGGTCGAAACATAAAATACATCGCAACGATGGCATGGGTGAGAGCGAAGTGTTTGTGAAGAAGAAAATACCGATTATCATAATTGCTCTCCTCTAAGTCAACTTGGACACCCATTGACCCGAGCGATCGCTTTCGGTGCAATCTATCTCATCACGGACAAAGAACAACATTCTGGTGTATGTGAGACATCATGCATTTTCAGTGGGTCCTCCACCGGGGGAACCTGCTCATGGTGATAACATTCAAGCGTGACATCATCCATGACTGGAACATCGATTGCTTCGTCATCCAAATTAACATCTGGAAAGCAATACAAATTCATGGAATCAGGAAACAATAAGATGGAGGAAATAGAATATGGGAGCAAGCAAGAAGCAGATAGGAAAAAGGGCAACAGTTTAGCTCGAGTCGAGCTAAACTGCAAAATAGTAAAGGCCTGTATTAATTACAAAAAAATATCTGAGTTTCATACAAAATTTCACATGTATATGTGTTTTCCGGCATTTACAGCTTAAATACTATACACTCGATCCAAAATCTAAGTTGAAGGAGGACCTGGAGATTCTTCTTCTTCGTCACCCACTGGTCCTATTTCAGGCATAGGAGAGGAAGGCGTAGGTGCGGGAGGCTCGGTAGTTGGAGGCGGCAGAGACGGGAGTGGTTGCAGGGATGCAGGATCAGCACGGGTAGCAGTGGTGGCCTTTGTCTTCACCAAAGCTAATGCGTGGCCGGCAGTTAAATTCTCCATCATCTCCATCAACCTGTCATGGCGTTCCTGTTCCCTCTTTTCGCGTTCCCGCTGCTCAATATTCTGCTGTTTAAGGAGCTCTTCCAACTCTTTCCGGTGTGCCATCTCCTCCTCAACCTTGCGCTGTAGTGCTGCCAATTCAACACTCTCATCGGCCTTGAACCTACTTGAAGGTGAGTCCCTCGACAGGGGATTTCGTTTCCGCTTTGCACTCCCTCTGCCTCCTCCTCGCCCGGGAGCGGTACGCGACTCTTGCGATGTCCGCGGGGTCGTGTCAATTTCCATGTCTTGCTCTTCGTCATCTCCTGCGGAACCAAGGCTGTAAGTGCTGCCTTCGCCATGAAGTAGCCTTCCGCTTGATCCAGAGTCCTCCCGGTCGGGAACGTCCGCCTCATCGTCGAGAGGGTCGTCATCCAAAGACGCAACAGCTTTGCGCTTGCCCTTAGAAGCATGGTCCCGACCTCCGGATACTCGCCTTTGTTGACGAAGTAGCCGTTTACGGAGAAGTCAATGGGATCAAGAGTAAGCCCATCGTTGTATGCTTGGTCGATGTCCTCTTTGTCTTCGGCATCGAATATGGAGTAGGCATCGAGAGACAACATCTACAAAAGAAGGTGCAGCTTAGACTACAGATAAAGCTGAAGCAGGAGCGAACATGGTTGGAAACAAGCATGACAGTTTAGCTCGACTCGAGCTAAACTGTAGGGAGCGTAAATAGAGTAGGTCAAGTGTAAGAAATCTTACCACGCTTGCGCATACTGCTTTTCCGCCGGCGTAGACAAGAAAAATATTCTCCTGCTCCTGGCAAAATAGCTGGATTACCTGCAAATAAAAATCCATCCTCAACTCAATCGGGTACATGTGATACCGAGACTCGTTGTACTTCCGCGGCTTCTCGTAAAGCGCGTGCTTTGGCGCGCGGTACTCGGTCTCTGGCAATCTTGCGAGCTTTATGTCTTCCCTGATCATGAAGAGAAGACGCACTGGCTGCGAGGCTTGCTTGGCTTTCGCATTGAATCCAACAATCCGTTCGTGCGGGGACGGATAGTACATTGATGGAATCAGCTTATACTTTGCCCCTTGGAAGTAGGCAGGATTTCTCGCGAACGCCTTGACTTGCTGGTAATCATTGTCATCCCCGCAGATGAAGAACCAGCAAGGTATATCTTTGAGAGCTGGCTTGTTCTGGTACAATAAGATCGCCATGAACATTTCGAAGAATGGGTGCTCAGGCAAGGAATCTGCGGAGGTGCTACCACTTCCCGGAATCAATCTGAAGTCGATGATTCCAACGTTCATCTCAGGAGCAACCGCCGGCCATTTGTTCTCAGGCCATTCGCCGAGCCTCTGTGGTGTTCTGCGGTGGAAGGAACGGAATATTACACTACCCGTGGGGCCGACGAACTTCTCGCGTTTTTCGAGGAAAATCTCGAAGAATCTCTTAGCGTAGGGCGAAAGATCCTCGCAGCTGGTATTCCTGTGTTGGGTCTGCCTCTGATCAGCATAATATTTGTCAGGGATTCCCCATTCCAGAAGTGCGCGCTTGGAGGCCTTCGTGACGTGGTAGTCCTTCTTAAACTTCTTCCACGCATCCACGTCAAACTCGTTGTTCTTGAAGATTCCGAGTTGGGGTCTGATCTTGTGGATCTGAAGCTGGGCGGTCGCCTTCCGCTTCAACCGCTCAACGTACTCCTTGACGGAGTAGCAATCTTCAAGGAGGGTTACTGGTTGTTTCAAAGTAACCTTCGGGTATTCCAGTTTCCTCGACGGACCTGACTTATTGAGCATGTGTGTACATAGTTTTCTGTGGTCCGACTTTGAAAGGTTACCGAGGTTCTTGAAAAATTCTCTCGACAGGGTTTGGTCGCTATCTGGTTTAAACCCTGGCTTGTCACACAGCTGCCTCAAGGAGTAGGGGTCGATAAGGGTCCCCTGCGCGACACTTCCGATCAACTCTGCCCATAGGTTCCAGAGATCATCGGGGAAGGTGATGATTTTTAGCTCATTTGTTAGAGACAAGACCTTGTTCTTCACCTCTACTTGGGCCTTGGCAACATCGATCATGGCGAACCTATGCCGAATAGAGTCAACGAATTTCTGCAATGCCACAGCACTATGTAAGATTTCCGATTGGAAGTATGCGTCCGAAATTAGGAATCAGGTGTTCTGGGAATCTTGTGTTCTTGAAACTGTAATGGCAGTTTAGCTCGACTCGAGCTAAACTGCCATTACAGTTTAGCTCGACTCGAGCAAAACTGCCATTCCAGTTTAGCTCGACTCGAGCAAAACTGCAACGGGAAATTATTTGCAAATACAGAAGTTAGAAATACGATGCGGCATGAGGTAATACTTACGTCGAAATTTGCAAATTGTGACAGCACGCGCTTCGCCTGCACTTGTTTGTCTGCCACCCCAGCTGCTGCATGTCTGTTGGCTGGACGCCCGTAGTTCTCCCACACGGTGCGGGCGGCAAGGATATTCGATGCCCATGTTGGCTTAAACGGAGTGAAATGGTTCACTCTGTTATAGAACGCCAATATTTTGCGGAGCTTGGCTTCATCCTTTGTCCAGACTATGAAGGCAGACCACACCCGAAAATCCTTGCGAATGGTTTCTGGAACTTTGGACTCAAACATCTGCTTTGAGGCGGCAACTTTGTCTTTGGCCGTTGATAATCCGTAACTCATGATCCCGCATATCTTCAATGCCGTTTGGTTTGACATCCAATTTAGGCATTACGCAGAGCGTTCTTCGCGACTGTCGGGCATATTGATGAGAAAGTTCATCAAGTCCGTCTTTCCCCTCTTTTCGAATGCCCGAATTGTCCACTGTGGAGGGGACTCAATCATCTTCATTGTGTTGATCTCCATCTTCGTGTCAGGTTTAGAAAAGACGAAACAGTCCTGACAGTCTGTGAAGAACTTCTGGTAGATGAGGTTGACGTTCTCGAAGTCAATTTCCTCCACGGTGTTAACGTTCTTTGGAATGCATTGTATAGCATCGTTCAAAGCCGTTAAAGCATCCTCTTCCGGGATGAGCATGCTCTTTTTCTTCTTCGCCTCGGCAGACTTCTTCACGGGAGCTTCTCTCCTCTGTACGGGTGAGTCAGAGGTCGTGGTGGTTGTGGGGGCCGGCCGTGACGCACGTTGCGGACGAGATGGTGTCCTGCTCAGAACGCCGCTCCCAGTTGCAGTCAGCCCAGATCCCTCTAGTGGAGCTTTTCCCTTGAGGTGTATCGTCTTCGCCGCCATGTCAGCGTGAGTTAGAGCCGAGACTACAGATCGCAGTTTTATTGCGAGCTGCTTGGCCTTGAGAGCTCCCCTCTGTTTGGTTTGCCATGCTTTAGTAAGCATATCATGTTTCAGTGTTGTTTTGATATCATCGAAATTGGACGCCTCTAAGCTCTCCACCAACTGCCCCAAGTCGAATTGAGTTTGCTTGATATCGATAAGAATGGAGTAGTTGTAGGCACAGTCCTTGTCATTATCCTTGAAGGTTGTGCACGTTGCTATGACTTCTTTCTCTGTTTTGTGGTCGAAGTCAGTGAGCTTGGAGTCAATGTCAACGCACATGGGGTCTTCTACATCTCCTTCGTATGTGACGACAAGAGTGAGGAATGCTGTGTATGGGATCCACCTCGCTGACCACGAAAGCACTTTCGATGGGTCCTTGAATTCCCAGCAGTCCAACTACTTCGTATCGTCGCCATCGTCTTCGTCAGAGTCCAGCGGCCTAAGTTTGAAGAAGTGTTGGAGGGCCTCTCGAACTCGTGCCTTCTCTTAACTGTAAATATAAAGTTTGAGTTAGTTCAATGTACCGAAATCGATTCCCTTGAAGCACGATTCTTACATCCTAGTACATGCAGTTTAGCTCGACTCGAGCTAAACTGTAGATGCCTGTGTCAACGACAGTTTAGCTCGAGTCGAGCTAAACTGTACAGACATGGGTCAGTATTAGTTTAGCTCGACTCAAGCTAAACTGTAGAGGCCTGTGTCAACGACAGTTTAGCTCGAGTCGAGCTAAACTGTAGCTGCTGTTCTGTAGGTTTTTCGTTTAGTACAGTGAATATTTGGCCTTAGCTCTACTATTATTCGATATAGATTGTTACGTCATGTTAGTGAACGTTATCCTTTACTGGTGTTGTCATTTGATATTCGTTGATAAGAGGGTAGCCGTTTTGGTTGACAGCAGTAGCATAATGCCAACAGTTTAGCTCGAGTTGAGCTAAACTGTAAGTACTACCGTCAACTGCAGTTTAGCTCGACTCGAGCTAAACTGTTATGAGTGCTGTCAACTACAGTTCAGCTCGAGTCAAGCTAAACTGTAGTACATTGTATGTACGCGGCGTACTATACATGTTTCTAGTTTGCTAGAGCTGAACTAATGCAGAGGACTCAAATCCATTTGCAAGTGACTTGCTGATTGTCGCGGCCCTAATTACTCCCAACTCTTTTTCTTCAAGTAAGCCTTACTTGATAGCGGAATCCCGGCTCACTTAGTTGGTAGCAACCGGCCACGACTTTGCTAACACTTGCATGTGCCCCACACACAATGTTAGCACCATTTCTAGTCAAGGTGTCCAACCCACCTTGACTCCCCCAACTCATTACCCGGAACCCGTAAACCGGAACTCCCACAAAACATATGGGCATGCCACTTGGTGGCACGGGGCGGCCTTCCACACATGTCCAAGCTCCCAAGGGTGCTACTAATCACCCCCGGAGCAAACCGCCCTTATCCATTGTCCAACTTCCTATTAGTCCCCTTCCACTCTTGTTTCTCACCCCATTCGGGACTTTGCCGGAAATCCTCCCGGAATCCGGCACTAGTTTTCCCGGGGACTAGTTTGGAGCGGGACTCTTTCCAACCCAATGTTGCGGGATGCTCAAGAGCATCCCACAATGCCCAAGATGTAGGAGTGAGGCTTCCTTTCCATGCCTCATCTTCTTGAGCCATTCCCGGTCACTCCCGGGAACCGGCACTACTTATCACGGGGACTAACTTGGAGAGGGACACTTCCCAACCCCATGTTTAGAGATGCTCCAAAGCACTCTCTACTTTTTCCACAAGGTGCGGGAGTGAGGCCCCATCCCAAGCCTCACCCCTTGAGCCACCCCGGCTCCTCAAGGCACCATGTGCAAGTGAGAGGAGGAGACCACCCCTCCTCATAGTACTCTCTGAGTCTTCGGTAGGCCCCCCTCTTGTGTTGAGGGGCCTTCCGTGACACACTTTTGTTTTGGAAGACCACCCGTTTTTGCCTTAGCCTCAAAAACGGGCCGTATCTTCTTTTCGGGCCAACTTGTAGCTCAGTTATCCAAATGGGACGTGCGAGCCCATTTTCGACATCTACTCTTTGAGTAGATGTCGATGGAGTCCTCACTTGTCCCAATCGGAGCTTGCATGTGGGAGCTATGCTCCTCTGAACATTCGGAAGTCCCGGGAGGCAGCAGTCCCGGAGTCCCGAAGTCCCGATGCTTTGGAGAGCCATATCTCCCAAAGCATTGCTTTGCTCTCCACGACGCTTAGCATTTTGGAAAGCTCTTGTCCATAGCTTTCCAACGACATGCAACATGCCGCCATCCAAGAAGGTCGACACATTGAGTCCCGAAAGGCAACACTCCCGAGTCCCGGAGTGTCCCGGAACGCGCTCCAACTTTGGAGAGTCAAATCTCATGACTCACAACTCCAAATCGCGCGTTCTTTGGACCCATGGGTGCGTGCTCAAACAAGGTTTTCAACCATGTAAGGCACACCACCAAGTTCGTCTCGAGCACGACGCCATTGCGTGCTGTTTGCTCGGGACTCCTCTTGATCACCTCACCTTGTCTCTTGCCAAGCCCGGGGCGTCACTCCCGGGGTCCACTCGGCTCACCACGGTGTTTGGGCATCTTTTGGAAAGGGATGTGACACTCACCCCCACCAAACAATGTCGATGCCCTCATCGACAATCTCTCTTGTCGGCAGTACCAAGTTCTTGAGTTAGCCGCCTCCTTGGCACTTGCATTGCGTTCCTGGGTAGCTAGCCCCGCAATGCTCCAAGCATCCTTTTACTTGGAAAATGGCTAAGTCTCAAAGGTGGCACCCGATAAGTCTAAGGTCCTTTCCACCCAAGGACTTTCCTTGGAAGGACCAACATAAAGTAGACCTATCCACTTTGAGACTCACTTGGAATGCCCCCAATGGCCCCAAGTTAGGCTCAACTAGCCCATCATACTCACATGACTTAGGATTGAATTCAAGGCTAACCAACACTTTCTTGGTCGCAACACCAAGCCCTCTTTTCAAACACTTAGGCTCTCAAGTGGTCAACTTTGCTCGCCTAGGGGTAATGCTAAGTCCCGTCCGACCTAGCCTTTGCTTCACTCTACCGAGACATGGGTGATCAAGCCATGCGTTGACGATGGTCAACCCGCAAAGGGCACTTTTATGAGCCCGTGCCACTACCTTGCTGCCGCCCGAGCAAGTCCTAAGCTTAAGAGTTGTGGGGGTTCACCCACTCACAACTCCTAAGCCAAGGTCCCTGTTTTGCAGCATTCCAAGTATTGGCTTCGCGTATCCTTCAACCTCTTCTAACCAACCTAGCAATCCAAAATGAGATTAGGACTCATCTCACTTCAAACATGCAATCAAGGAACTTGCCAGCAACTTTTATAGTCAACCAAGTATTACAACATGTGTCATTTGCACCAAATGCTAAACAAAACTTAGGCCAAGTGTACACAAGTGTGGTGCTTCACCCCCACTTCAAAGGTTGATGTCCTCATCAATGCTTTTTCGGTGTCTTGGATCTCCTTTGGCTTTCATACCTTTCCACCATCTCCTTTGCATTGGCCATGTACTTGGCCTCAACCCATGTTGATTCCTTCTCATGGTACCCCCGCCACTTCACCAAGTATTCTTTGCCCTTCTTCTTGGTGATCCGGCAGTTCATAATGCCTCCAAACTCCAAGTGATCACCAAGTAGTTCGGGTGGAGGCCGCAACACTTGCTTGCGTTTCGGCCTCACCTTATCTTTGTGATATGGCTTGGATAATGACACATGGAAGGTGGGATAAATCTTGGTCTCCGGTCGTAAGTCCAACTTATACACATCCTCAAACAACCGTTTTGCAATGACAAATGGACTCACATACTTTGCCATGGATATGGGAGTGAAGCCATCTGGTAAGGTGAAGTTCTTCACATTCTACCACACCGTTTAGCCCTCCTCATACTCCTCATGGCGCCGCCCTTTGTTAACTTGTTTCACATACCTCTTCGGGTCTTGTCTAAGTTACACTTGGTCCTTTTCAATAAGTTGCTATCTCTTGGCTACCAAGTCTTTTGCACCTTGGCTTTGTTCCATCTCCGATTGCAATCCAGTTAAAATCTAGGTCGTTAGGCATAAGTGGCTTTACACATAAGCCACATTGGGCGGCGATTGACTCATAGCACCATGCCTCAATACATTATGGCTACCAACCGCCTAACCCAAGTAATCACTCCAATCACTTTGGTCTTCGGCAACCCATGATGCCGCTTCCAAACGCTGAAAAAGAGCACCACCTTGTCAAAGGCGGTCGCCCATCTCTTTTGTTGGCTCCATTCTTGCCAACTTACAAAACCTATCCACCACCACAAAGATGGCGTCACTTCCTCGTGACTCGGAAGGCTTATAATGAAATCCATGGAGACACACTCCCATGGACCATCCCGGATAGGCAAATGCCGTAACAAACCCACGTGCTTTTGATATGGCACCCGGTTGGCTTCACAAGAGATACAAGTCTTCACATAATGGGCAATGTTCTTCTTCATCCCGGGCCAATTGAACCTCTTTGAAACCAAACATATGGTGGACTTCTCCCCCCTATGCCCGGCCAAGCGGTTGTCATGCTCCTCCTTGAGCACACTCAACCTCCACATGCCCTTTGGAACACACACCCTATTTTGCTTGAACTTGATCATAGATTGATGAAGCCGGATACCTTCGGGCTTCTTGCCACACCCAAGTTCTCTTAAGAACTTTCAAGCCTCGAGGTCTTTCATATACGCCTCTCTTACCCGCTTTGCCAAATCACCTTCACCCGCATACATCACTCTCATGACTTACGTGGTATTTGGCTTATTTTCATCATTCCAACCTAGTGCATCCGGCGCCCATTCATTCGGCCCGGGTTGTGAATCAACTCCACATTGATGAGCACTTAGGTATCACACCACCTCAAATGCTTGCGTGTGACTTTGGCTTGTGTCTCAAAGTACTTCAATGAAACATTATTGGTGAACACCTAGGTCTTCTCAAGACCAAGGTAATGTTGCCATGTCTTCAAACAATGCATCATGGCCAACATCTCTTTTTCATGCGTTGGCCAATTGATTTGAGTGCCATCCAATTTCTTGCTTTCAAATGCAATTGGCCTTCCTTCTTGCATGAGCACTCCCTCGATGGCAAAGTCACTTGCATCGGTGTGCACCTCGAAAGGCTTATCAAACTCCGGGAACTTCAATACCGATGGGGAGGAGAGCTTCTCCTTGAGTTCTTGAAAGGCTTGCACACATGAATCGGTCCCATCCAAGGCCAAGTTTTTCTTAAGTAAACCGGACATGGGCTTAGCAATCTTGGAGAAGTTCTTTATGAACCTCCCATAATAATAGGCCAACCCAAGCAATGACCTCACTTCCTTTTGTAAAGTGGATTGGCTCCCTTTCTTGATTGCTTCCCCCTTCTTGTGGTCCGGTTTGACACTTTGCCCCCTCATAATGTGTTCCAAGATCTCCATCTCTAGCAAGCCAAACTCACTCTTCTCCCCATTGGCATGTAACTTATTGTCCCTAAGTTTTTGAAGCACAATTGCAAGGTGTTGTGCATGCTCTTCCGCGATCTTAGAGAACACCAATATGTCATCAATGTAGACAATGACAAACACATCCATCTCTTGATGGAACACCGAAACATTGGGTATTTGGACGCATATGGATTTGAACAACCCAAAAGGCATACAAAGCCTTAGATGACCTCTCAAATCCACTTAGGAGGTGTGGAGTTAGAATTGGGCTTGTTCCTTCAACTCCCAAATCGGTTCTTAGCATTATCATGAACTCGGTTTTCTCAAATTCCTCCCAAGTTCACCAAGTTGATCCTACTCCCTAACATGTTGGGAGCTTGGTAGAACTCCAACTCAATCTTCGCTCGCAAATCGAGTTGGCAACCACTCAAATGGCCACCTTCTTATATCCACTCCAAAGGTATCAAAGAAAGTTACCAAGATGAGATCAATCCCATCAAGATATTGTCGTGAAGTTTTCCACAAAAGTGAAGTTTCAACACTTCATCTTGTATTGAAGTTCTTCAATATGTTTAGTGTGGCTTGCCTTTTGCAAACCTCACTTCGATGATTGTCTTTCTTTTGCTCTATGCAAGCCCATCCTCTTCGCAAATCCGGACTTATGAATGAGTGGGTTGCTAATTTAGTTTAGAGCAATCCTTTAGGTTGGCCCATTTCTCCCATGTTTGAACAAGTTTGTGACTTGACTCTTTCTTAGACTTGTCCCCATCTTTGGTCTTGTCCTAGCAAACTTGTCATTCCCATCCAAGAAGCCCACTCTCCCCAAAACCTTTTGGTGATGAAACGACCAATCATTTTCGCCAACTTGAGCAACTTGGCACAATAGCACATTTAATCTTCAATGATGCCCGCTCCACCCAACTTTTGAGTCAATTGAAGAAAATGACTTTTTTGGCCAATTCTTCCTCTTTGGTCACACATTCAAATGTGCATTGAAATCCCATACAAGGTATGGAAGGTGCCCGGACTTGCTTCAATCGCACATAGGCCATGCCATCCCGAATGTCTTGGCACTCTAAAGAAGCGATCACCAGGATCCCCCAAACGGTCCAAGTTGAGTTGCTCAACACTAAAGCGTTCTCATCCCGGTAACAAGTCTACCACAAAAGAGCATGCTCTTTCAAATGGTCACGGCAATGTTGATCTTGTCCTCTTCACGAGCTCTTTAGACCTCAAGGTTTGGAAGATCCACAATGAAGTCCTTGACCTTGTTTGCCTTGCGGGCCGTGAAGGAATGGAACTTTGGTCTTGCACAACTTGTGGGAAGAAGGGCATGATGCCCTTTCCTTGAGCTCCTTGATCTCTTGTTCCATGACATGAAGAGTTTTGACAAGCTCATTGAACCATTCATCTCGTGCCTTCCGCTTAGGCCATCTACCTCAAATTCTAAAATTTTCTAAAAACTCTTAAAATGGTTTCAACTATCTATCTAGCTTTTCCCTTGGGTCCTCTTGCTCCTCATGAATTTCCATCCGCTACTAGAATGGACCTAGAGAAAACTCCTCAAATGGAACATCTCCGCAAGAGACTTGAGAACGTGTATTCGGGCCACATCGCGAGCTTCCGGCCTGGCCTAGTGCCATCCCACTCTTGATTGGCTGGTTGAAGTTGAAGAAGATCTGCACCGATACCAAGTGTCGCGACCCTAATTACTCCAACTCATTTTTTTGCTTAGTGAGCCTTACTTGGTAGCGGAATTCGGCTCACTTAGTTGGTAATAACCGCCACGACTTTCATAACTTTTTGCATGTGAGTTTATGAACAATGTTAGCAGGATCTAAGTCAAGGTGTCCAACCCACCTTGACTCCATAACTCATTACCGAATACTCATTATCCGGAACTCCCACCAACACACGGGCATGCCAACCTGGAACTCCCACCAACACATGGGCATGTGTCACGGACATACACAAGAAGTTTCTAGAAGGTTCTTCTAAAATATTCTCTGAAGATTCCCTAAAAGATTCTTCGAAGATTTCCTATGTCACGGCCACGTACTAGGTAGACAACTTAGGAAGGTTCTAGAAGGTTCTAGAAGCTTCCGGAAACTTCAGGAAGTTCCTGGAAGTCTCTGGAAGTTTTTAGAAGGTCCTTGAAGTTTCCGGAAGGCCCTGGAAGCTTCTGGAAGGTCTTGGAAGTTCTTCGAAGGTCCTAGAAGGTCCTAGGTTGAGGAAGGTTCTGGAGAACCTTCTTCTTAGCTAGTATATATAGGAGTCGAGGCTGAGGGCAACCTCAGTCTCGACAACGCATCTCTTGGAGCTCTAGCTCATCTCTCTTGTTGTTGTTCGTGTACTCTTCTTGTTAATTCAAGCTCCTGTCAGTTCTTGTTAGTTTCCACATATTCTTATCATCTGTTTCCGTGTCCCTGACAGTTTGTCGAGACTACCTTCTCACAAATATCAGAGTTAGTCCCTTCTTGTTAGAGAGTGGATTACCCCTCTTCTCGAAGGTGTGCTAGTGTTTTAGAGGTTGCGGATTACCCTCCTCTAAACCAATATTGTTCTCTTGTCAAATTTTTTCTTTTCTTTCGTAGATTTAGTCAAAGATCAAGACGTTAGTATGGCTGAAAATTTGGAATCCAAATTGACGCCATCATGAGTGCTCTTCTTTGCATTATCACATAGACAAGCGGAGATAGAAGGAGCCATGGCAAGACTTCACAATGACGGAGCATCCGGGATAACATCATCCAGGATTCACCGGTCTCAAGCAACTACACCGGAGGAGGCGACTACACCTTTGGTTCAACAAAACCCAATGATTCAACAACGGAAGGAGCCTAGAGTTAGTCTTCCCGACAAGTTTGACGGAACGCGTTCCAAGTTTCGAGGTTTTGTCAACCAAATCAAGTTGATAATGATTTTAAACTGAACGATATCCGACGGAGGAGGCGCGTGTTGGACTTGTTGGAACTCGCTACATGGCAAGCTTTGTCGTGGTTTGCCCCTTGTTCGAGAAACGACGCCAATTCGAGCAACTTTGAGACGTTCTTGGAGGCATTTGCGAAGCATTTGGCGAACATGACAAGGTCCGATGGGCTACAACAAAGATCCGATCACTACGACAAGGAATGCGCTCTGCATCGCTTCACGATCGGATTTTAGACAATCGGCTAGTGACATCAATCGGGGCGAAGAAGCATTGGTGAGTCGATTTTATTTGGGGTTTGAGGATGATGTGAAGGACCTACTTTTATCTCTTCCCGATCCGCAAACACTCAACGAAGCCATTAGTCAAGCTATAAAGTGCGACAACCGTTTATTCCAAGCGTCGTGAAAGACCAGCGCCTAAAATACCAAACGAGTCGCTACACCACGAGTATGTTGGCAAACAATTTGAGTTCTCATTCGGAGGCGAAGCCATGCAAATCGACGGCGCACGTGTCGAGCTCTTACTCCGGAAGAGAAGAAACGGCGTATGGAAGAAGGACTCTGTTTGTACTGTGGAGAAGAAGACCACAAGGTTGGAAATTGCCCCAAGAAGCAGAACCGGCGCATTGTTAAGACTAGGAGTGCGGTGATCCCGGAAAACGACGATGCCAGACTACTGAGAGGGAACCATGCGGGTTTGGACGATTCAATGCCACAACAACAATCAGGTTCCTCTTTCTCTGTCCAACCTGCCCGTTGTTTTACAATTCCCTTGTCTCTTGGTCCTCAAAAACACAAAACTTTAGCTCTATTAGATTCGGGAGCATCTACTTGTTTTTTAGATGAAGAATTTGCTAAGCGCCACAAGATTCGTCTAGTATGTAAGTCCAAACTGTTTATGTAGAGGTGATAGATGGACGACTTTTATTGTCCGGGCAAAGTGTCACCCATGAATCAAGTACCTATAGAGGTGGCGTTTAAGGACCATAGTAGTTACGTCGTTTTTAATGTCATTAGAACCCCGTCAAACCCTCGTCATCCTAGGTCTCTCTTGGTTAGAACAACATAACCCTACCATAGATTGGAAGTTGCGGAAAATGACTTTTTCCAAAGAACATTCCAAGAGCCAACCTAGTAGACATCCCAAGATAGGGAAACCATTGTTTATTGGAGCAAGGGCGTTCGTACGATCATCCAAAGAAGCAGCACCCTTTGTCATCTATGCAATTTCAACTAGCACGGAGAAGAGTTCGACGGCAAGCATACCAGAAGCAATACAAGGATTTTGAGGACGTGTTTGAAGAAGAACGCGGACATACTACCGAGCATCGGCCATACGACGCGCGCCATAGACCTGCAAGAAGGAGCACAACCGCCTTTTGGCCCAATCTACAATCTCTCTCAAACGGAGTTAGCGGAGCTGCGAAAGTACATTGACGAGAATCTAGCGAAGAACTTCATTCGTCATTCAAAGTCGCCAGCTGGGGCACCGATCTTGTTTGTAAAGAAGAAGGATGGCTCCTTACGAATGTGCGTGGACTATCGAGGCCTCAACAAAGTAACTAAGAAAATTCGTTACCCGTTACCCTTGATTTCTGGTCTCTTGGAGCAGCTCGGGCGTGCAAAGATCTTTACAAAAATTGATCTGAGGGGAGCTTACAACCTCGTACGGATCAAGGAATGAGACGAGTAGAAGACAGCGTTCCGTACAAGGTATGGCCATTTTGAATATAATGTCATGCCTTTTGGCCTTACCAATGCTCCGGCTGTTTTCCAACACATGATGAATGACATCTTTCGGGAGCACCTTGACGACTTTGTTGTCATCTATCTGGATGACATCCTGATATTTTCCAAAAACAAAGAAGAGCACGAGAAGCACGTTCGTTTGGTCCTCGAGAAACTACGAGAACGAGGACTCTACGCCAAGTTGGAGAACTGCCTATTCCACCAAACCGAGATGGAGTTTTTAGGGTTCATTGCAACTACAGACGGCTTGAAGATGGACCCTAAGAAGGTGGAAGCAATTGTATCATGGGAGGTTCCGAAGACGGTTAGAGACGTACAATGTTTTCTTGGATTTGTTAACTTCTATCGAATCTTCATCAAGAATTATTCTCGAGTCGCTGCTCCACTCACTCGGTTGACTTGTAAGGACAAGCTCGAATGGGGACCTCAAGCAGAAAAGGCATTCCAAGACCTCAAGATGGCATTTATCACAGCTCCAATCTTGGTACATCCTGACTTTACAAAGGCCTTCTATTTGGAGACCGATGCTTCTGATTTTGCTTTGGGAGCCGTACTTTCTGAGATGGACGTGGACGGAAGCTTCATCCAGTGGCGTTCTATTCTCGAAAGTTTTTCTCTGCTGAAATCAATTATGAAATCCACGATAAGGAACTTCTTGCCATAGTAGATTCCTTCCAAGAGTGGCGACACTTTCTCGAAGGCACAGACATCCAAAGTGACCGTATACACGGATCACAAGAATTTGGAGTACTTTATGTCGGCTCGAGTCTTGAATCGACGCTGCTCGGTGGAATATGTCGTTGTCACGATTTGACTTTGTTATTACCTATTGGCCTGGGAAGCAACAAGGACTATCCGATGCCTTATCGAGGAGATCGTGTCGCGCCTAAGGTGGAGAAGCGTTTGATCAACAATGCACCACATTCATTAAAACCGAGCATTTTAGAATTTGCGCTCTTGTCAAAATTGACACGGACTTCCTTAACCAGGATCATCTGCGACAATTGAAGATTTCAGTAGCTCTCGAGATCGAAGCGTCTTTGATAATGACAAGTTTGTGGTGGAGGAGATCTTTTGTACTTTGAAGAAGAAATTGTATATTTCTAAGGATTTAACACGACTTTGAGTCCTCCAATCACGCCATGACTTTCCAGTGCAGGACATTTTGGATACAACAAGACATTGGAGCTTATTTCATGAGACTTCGGTGGCCCCAAATGTGGAAGGATGTGAAGGAGTTTGTTCTCTCTTGTGATATTTGTTCAAGGTCGAAGAACCTCAAAGACGCCCTATGGACTTTTGCGGCTATTGCCTATCCCGCATCGACCATGGTCTTGATTTCCATGGATTTCATTACGGACTGCCGCCTTCAAACTCGTTTTTGACAAAGATCTTTGTTGTGATAGATCGGTGACGAAGATGGCGCATTTTGTTCCTTGCAAGAAGACATCGTCGAGCGAAGATACAGCAAGACTCTTTTTTGATAATGTATATCGTTATCACGGCTTGCCAGATGATATTGTGTCGGATCGCGGAACCCAGTTCGTCTCCAAGTTCTGGAAATCTCTATTTGAGATATTGAAGGTGGATATCAAGCTTTCTTCGGCATTTCATCCTCAAACCGACGGACAGACGGAACGGGTGAATCAAGTATTGGAGCAGTATCTACGTTGCACCATCAACTATCAGCAAGACGATTGGATCGAGTATCTACCGCTTGCCGAGTTCGCCTACAACAACACTATTCATGCGTCGACCCAACAAACACCATTCTTTGCCAACTACGGATACCACCCGAAGCTTGATTTATGGAATTCAGTGGCCAATAACAACCCAAAGAAGAAAAGATTTTGCGGGAAGCGCCTATCGGAACTTCAAGCAACGCCGAGACTTCAATTGCAAACCGCCCAAGAGTTGTACAAGGCGTCCCAGAGATAAATTTGAATGAGGCACCTACTTTCAAGATCAGAGATAAAGTATGGCTGCTTCGACGGAATATCAAAACCAAGCGGCCGTGTGATAAGTTGGACTATCGAAAATTGGGACCATTTGCCATCCAGAAACAAATCAATCCAGTGGCGTATCGGTTGGAGTTACCAGCTACTATGAAGGTACATCCAGTCTTCCACGTGTCTTTATTGGAACCTTATCGAGAGTCGACTTTTCCGGAAAGAGTGCGAGGGCCGCCAACTAGTATCGAAATTGAGAACCACGAGGAATATGAGGTGGATAAGGTATTGGATTCACGGCGCAGAAGGGGAAACTTGGAGTATTTTTGTGCATTGGAGCGGATACGACATCAATGAAAGAACGTGAGAACATGCCGAAAATCTTGTAAATGCGCCGGAAAAGGTACAGGAATTTCATCAACGATATCCTCATAAACCTAAGCCTTTCCGACGATAACTTCTCTCTGACGCTTGCCCACTCAGGAGAATAAAAGGGGGAAAGTGAACACAACCTTGATTCACATTTGATTTACATATTTTGTTCTAGATAGAAGTTCTCTATAGTCATAGTTTGGTTTTTAGTCATGGATAGTCAAGAGATAGATAGCATACAGGTTATGCCATCTCAACCAACCAACTCTCGAAGGCGACCTGAGAGATGAAGAACCGCCACGCCACGACGCCGACGGAGGATTCCGAGCAATCGATCGTTGGTGATTGTATTTGAGGTCGAGCCCGCTTTCAATGGTTCCGCAGGAAGGTGTGTTTGCGGGACAATTCCATAACGAAGATACGTAAGTTCACGCCGTCGAGGAAGTGAAGGCGTCGGCCACTATCGTTGGCTTCAAGGACCGATGAACCACTTGCCTCGTGAACAACAATTGGAGTTTATTGCGGATGTCATGCGGCAGATTTTCATTTTCCTGCGTTGGTATTGACTAACAACAACGTTGCTTCTCGGAGACCTCGAAGCTAGAAGGGGAGGTGATGTCACGGACATACACAAGAAGTTTCTAGAAGGTTCTTCTAAAATATTCTCTGAAGATTCCCTAAAAGATTCCTCGAAGATTCCTCGAAGATTCCCTGTGTCACAGCCACGTACTAGGTAGACAACTTAGGAAGGTTCTAGAAGGTTCTAGAAGCTTCCGGAAACTTCTGGAAGTTCCTGGAAGTCTCTGGAAGTTTTTGGAAGGTCCTTGAAGTTTCCGGAAGGCCCTGGAAGCTTCTGGAAGGTCTTGGAAGTTCTTGGAAGGTCCTAGAAGGTCCTAGGTTGAGGAAGGTTCTGGAGAACCTTCTTCTTAGCTAGTATATATAGGAATCGAGGCTGAGGGCAACCTCAGTCTCGACAACGCATCTCTTGGAGCTCTAGCTCATCTCTCTTGTTGTTGTTCGTGTACTCTTCTTGTTAATTCAAGCTCCTGTCAGTTCTTGTTAGTTTCCACATATTCTTATCATCTGTTTCCGTGTCCCTGACAAGAAGTGGGCTTATTCCCTTCAAGTCCCATATCGGTTCTTAGCATCATCTAGAACCGGTTTTCCTCTAACTCCTCCAAGTTCACCAAGTTGATTCTACTCCCTAACATGTTGAGAGCCTTGGTGAACTCCAACTCAATCTCCTTGCCTTCGGGGTTGGCAACCACTTTCAATGGCCACCTCATTATCTTTACCCCAAAGGTATCAAAGGAAGTCTTACATAAGATGAGACCAATCCCATCCATTTCACAAACCTTGAAGTTTTCCACAAAGGTGAAGTTTTGGCACTTCACTTCTACTTCCGTTGCTACAAGGAACGTTTGGTGAGGCTTGCCTCTTTGCAAACCTCACTTGCATGAGTTTGCTTACTCAAATGCAAGTCCATCCTCTTCGATGCTTCGGGACTTATGAAGGAGTCGGTTGCCCCTTTGGTTAGGAGCGATGCATTGCCATGTGGCCCGCTTCACCACAATTCAAACAAGTAATGTAACTTGTCTCTTTTTATTATGGACTTGTCCCCACTTTGGGCTTGTCCTTCCCATCCTTGGAAGGCCTACTCTCACCACCCTAAAGCTTTTGCCAACTTGAGCAATTTGGCACAAGTCTCCGGCAATCTCGGCATCTTGAATAATGCCCGCTCCACCCAATCTTAGAGTCCATTGAAGAAAATGACCTATTCGGCCAATTCATCTAACTTCGGGAGCATATTCAAATGTGCATTGAAATCCTTCACATAGGCATGAAGAGTGCCCGTTTGCTTCAATTGCACAAGGGCCATGCCATCCCGAATCTCTTGGTACTCCGGGGTGAAGCGATCACTTAGGATCCCCTTGAAACCGGTCCAAGTCAAGTTGCTCACCACTGCCGCGTTCTCATCCCCGAAACGAGTCCACCGCAAATGAACATGTTCTTTCAAGAAGGTCACAAGAATAGTGATCTTGTCCTCTTGACAAGCCCTTTGAGCCTCAAAGTAGAGCTCAAGTTCCACAATGAAGTCCTTGACCTTTTTGCCTTGCCCAATTCCGTGAAGGAAGAGGGCAAGTTGGTCTTGCACAACTTGCGGGAAAAAAGGCTTGATGCCTTCCCCTTGAGCTCTTTGATCTCTTCTTGCATGACTTGAAGAGTTTTGACAAGCTCATGGAACATTTCATCTCGTGCCTTCCTCTTGTAGCCTCGGTTCCCGGGAACGGGACTTAAAGGATTTTCTTCCTCCTCATGGTGAGTGTCCTTCTCACAACTAGCAACTTCTCTTTGTTCCCCTTGGTCCCCTTTTATTTCCACCGGCTCCTCCAATGGACTTTAAGAAGACTCCTGATGAGGGACATCACCGGCCACAAAGGCTTAACTACGTGTCTTCGGGCCATAGCAAGAGCTTCCGGCCTCTTATGCCATCCTACTCTTGATTGCATCCCGTTACGTAGCCTGCTCTGATACCAAGTGTCGCGGCCCTAATTACTCCCAACTCTTTTTCTTCAAGTGAGCCTTACTTGGTAGCGGAATCCCGGCTCACTTAGTTGGTAGCAACCGGCCACGACTTTGCTAACACTTGCATGTGCCCCACACACAATGTTAGCACCATTTCTAGTCAAGGTGTCCAACCCACCTTGACTCCCCCAACTCATTACCCGGAACCCGTAAACCGGAACTCCCACAAAACACATGGGCATGCCACTTGGTGGCACGGGGCGGCCTTCCACACATGTCCAAGCTCCCAAGGGTGCTACTAATCACCCCCGGAGCAAACCGCCCTTATCCATTGTCCAACTTCCTATTAGTCCCCTTCCACTCTTGTTTCTCACCCCATTCGGGACTTTGCCGGAAATCCTCCTAATCCGCACTAGTTTTCCGGGGACTAGTTTGGAGCGGGACTCTTTCCAACCCAATGTTGCGGGATGCTCAAGAGCATCCCACAATGCCCAAGATGTAGGAGTGAGGCTTCCTTTCCATGCCTCATCTTGAGCCATTCCTGGTCACTCCAGGAACCGCACTACTTATCACGGGACTAACTTGGAGAGAGGACACTTCCCAACCCCATGTTTAGAGATGCTCCAAAGCACTCTCTACTTTCCACAAGGTGCGGGAGTGAGGCCCCATCCCAAGCCTCACCTGAAACGGGACTGAATTCTCTCTTTGGTCACAACTCAAACATCGCTAACCTAACAAGATCTCGAGAAAAACGGACTAAACAAGACCGAATAGACTTGAATGTAATGTAACAAAGAGTAACTAAAGAAGAAAGTACAAACCAAACTTTACTCGAGAGAGAGGGACTAGGCGCGCACGACCGAATGCCTCCAAATGGCCCCGCCAGTTCTATTTATACTCTGCCTAACCGCCCTTGGAACTTTCTAGAATGTTCCAATGGCGGGCCCCACCATGGAACTTTCCGGAAGGTCCTAGAGGTGGGCCCCACCTACATAACCACCCTTCCAGAAGACTCTAGAGGTGGGCCCCACCTTCTCGAAGCTTATATGGTGGGTCCCACATAGGCCATCTACCTCAAATTCTAAAATTTTCTAAAAACTCTTAAAATGGTTTCAACTATCTATCTACTTTTCTAAAGAAACACAAAAATCTAGTTCTTGCCTGTTACAATTAATCCTCCGCTAATGCGGAACGTCCTCGTTCGCTCCCGATGATATCTCCAAATGGTTTCTTGACAATGGGTAAGGTTGTGAGCGGGCTCCCATGTTGCATCGTGGATGGGATAACCTTTCCATCGGACTTTGTATTGTAGTTGCGGACGTCCATTGCCACGACGAAGATAGCGGTGTTCCAAAATGCGATCCACTTCATATTCCTCCCGGTCTTCAATCACTACGGTGGTGGCGGCGGAGGCCGATGTCGGCCGGAAAGCGCTCCGATTGAAAGATGAAATTCTTTGAGCTGCGAGATATGAAAAACTGGATGGATGTGGATATGTGGCGGAAGCTCGAGGCGGTATGCAACATCAGATATGACCGTAGAGATTCGGAAAGGTCCAATCCACCGGGGTGCAAGTTTACGGACTTGAGTCGATGTAGCTAACGGAAGGTTGGCATTTGAGAGCAGAACCAAGTCACCTTCTCGAAAGGTCTTATGTTGCCGGTGGTTATCTGCATATTGTTTTTGTCGATTCTGTGCAGTAAGGAGCCGCTGTCGAGCCTCTTGCAACGCCGATGTTAGTCGTTGTATAAACTCCTCCGTTGTAGGGTTGTTGGTGTTGATGGGGCGGTGGAGCGTTGCCGGCGTAATCGGGTGCTGACCAGCGTTAAGAAAGAATGGTGAATGACCCGTGCTTGCTTGGGAACTATCATTATAGGCGAACTCCAAAGGGGTCAGATACTCATCCCAGTCGTTGTGGTGAATTGCCACAAACGCCCGCAGCATATCCTCCAAGGTCCGGTTAGCACGCTCTGTCTGTCCATCAGTCTGAGGATGAAAGGCTGTGGACATAGCAAGTCGTGTGCCGAGAAGCTTGAATAGTGCTTGCCAGAAACTCCCTGTGAAGCGCGGGTCCCGATCTGAGATAATGACACGAGGCAATCCATGATGACGGAAGACAGTGTCGAAGAAGACTCGTGCAAGTGTTGGGGCATCAATATCGAGCGCATCATGAGCCAAATGAATTTGCTTCGAAAGGCGGTCCACAAAGACAGCAACCGCAGTGTGATTACGATGCGTCTGTGGCAAACAAGTAATGAGATCCATGGTTACTTGTTCCCATCGTACCGTAGGTAGTGGAATCGGCTGCAGCAGTCCAAGAGGTGCAGTATTGCGTGCCTTGTTCCGTTGGCATAGCTCACAGGAACGCACAAAAGCTCGAACATCACGATCCAAGCCCACCCAAAACCATGTTCTAGAAATCCGTTCTAAGGTCTTCTCACGTCCGAGATGTCCAGAGATAGGAATGTCATGCCCTTCTTGAAGTATGCGGGTTCGAAGTTTAGCATTGTTAGGTACATAAACCCGCTTCTTAAAATAGAGGAGGCCGTCAACGAGGTTGTAATCTTGATATTGCACATCACCTACCTCTACTCGATCAGTCACCATTGTGAAGTAAGCATCCTGGTAGGTGGCTTCCTTCCATTCTCTCCCTCTGGTTAGATCCGGAACAATACTACTAATGGTAGCAATCTCCCTCGTGTCCTCTCCGATTGATTTCAGATCTGGTCTCGAGATAAAGCGTACGGCACAATATGTTGTCGCCCTTGCTTGTCATCTTGAAGTTGAATATCAAACAACCAGAATCGTTTCTTCCCAGCGGTGGTGTCTCGATTTCATATTTTCTAAATGCAGATCATGTAGTAAGGGCCGATGATCAGTCCGAATTGTCACAGGTTTCCCCAATAGATAGTGCCGCCATACTTTGGTAGCATGTACAATTGCTAGTTGTTCCCGATCACGTGCAGAATAGTTGCGCTCTGCCCTCTTAAGTTTGCGTGACTCATATGCCACCGGTTGAAGGCCCCTACCGAAGTCTTGTTGGAGGACCGCGCCTATAGCAAAGTCGGAGGCGTCAATGTCAACCGTACACGGAAGGTCAGGATCATATGGTTGCGGTGGAGCGAAGAGTGAGTGCCTCTTTCAAATTATTGAAAGCGCCTTGTTGTTGTAGTTTCCACTCAAATGGAGCGCCCTTCTCCAATAGATTTGTCGAGGAGCAAAGACAATGCGCAAACCGCGAACAAAACGACGATAGTATCCGCGAGGCCTAAGAAAGAACGAACTTTAAACATCCTTGGGAGTTGGCCAGTCCTTCACTGCATTCACCTTAGCTTGTTCCATGTACACACCCTCGAATGATACTACATGCCCCAAAAAGGTGACCTCGGACTTCCAAAGTTCACACTTTGATTGCTTGCAATAGAAGTGACTATCCCAGAACCGACTTAGCACCTCCCGTAGATGTTGGTCATGCTCTTCCGGGGTTTTACTATAGATCAAAATGTCGTCAATAAAAACAACTACACACTTGTCCAAAAGGTCCCGGAACAACTTTGTTCTCATGACCCATGAAGGAAGTGGGACATTGGTGAGACCAAAAGCGCGTAACGAGCCACTCAAAATGTCCATATAGCGCACGAAATCTTTGTCTTTTCAATATCCTCTTTTGCAATTGGTATCTGCCAGTATCCACTTCGAAGATCTAGCTTGCTAAAAATGGTTGCGCCTCGAAGTTGATCAAGAAGGTCATCCACACGTGGGAGTGGATAAGCATTTTTGATGGTCTGCTTATTAAGGCCCCGATAATCGATGCATAGCCGCAATCCACCATCCTTTTTGGGTGCAAAAAAGACAGGTGCTCCCCATGGCGATGTGCTTTCTCGAATGAGGCCCTTCTCCAAAAGCTCGTCCAACGTCTTCCTCAGCTCCTCAAGCTCGTTTGGTGCTAGGCGATAAATTGGCCGATTTGCTGGTTTAGCTTCTGGCATTAAGTCTATGTGGAAGGGAGCACCTCGATCAGGTGGTAAACCACTAGGTAAGTCGGCGGGAAAGACATCTCGGAACTCGCTGATAAGTTGCTCAACTCGTTCTGCTCCTTCGGCTCTCTTCTCTACCATTGAAGCAATATTTGGAACCACCACATACACCGGCTGCTTTCGTTGCATCTGTTTCTTCATGAAGGTCATCCCCACCAATATGCCTTTAGTTGTCTGTCGTTTCTTCAATCCACTTGATGTTGAAGCATGAAGAATTATCTTGCGCCCACCTTCGTTAAAAGAGATGGTTCTTGCGGCCGGTCAATCGCTTATTTCCCGCTCCAACCACGGCATTCCAGGATAACATCATATCCGAGCCGTTACCTTAAATTTTCCTCGTAGTGCATAGGCATCACACAATCTCAAGGTCTCTTCTTCACATGTCTCACTTAAATCATTTTCCGATCGTCTCATGAGGTATATAGTCCCTCCGGTGATCACCTTAGTCTTGATCCCAAGTCGGTTGGCAATTGCGGTCGAGATGCAATTCTCCGTAGAACCGCAATCCACTAGTACTCGACACGGTTGTCTTCTAAGTCGACTGTGAGACACATATCGGTGACCTTTTGAGTGTTGCCCGAGGCCATCTTTGTTTGACTACGAGAGACAACGACTATCCCCGATATTGGTCCTCGGTGCCCCCATCGGGAGCCCCGTTTCCTCGCTCCATTCCTTCATCATCTTGGTCACCTCGAGGTTGTGGATCCGCCTTGGTTTGTTGGCACCGAATTTCGACGTTTTGGACACTCTCCAATCGATGGCACGACTCCCGACAAGAGAAGCACAATCCCTTCCGTGCCAATAATTGTCGTCTGTGGCATCAATGGTCCTTGTAGGGCGTCAATCTCCATTGGCGTCGGTTGTTGGGCTACCATAGTAGGTGGTGGTGTAGGGTTCCATACTGCAGGTCGTACTCCACGATTTCTAAAGTTTATGGCATCAACTCTTTCGCAATCCTAACCGCCTCCTCAAATGTTTGAGGGTCTCTTAATTCCACTTCTCGTTGAACGATCGGCTTCAATCCTCGAACAAATCGATCCATCATCTCTCCCTCCGAAACATTGGGTATTTGGAGGCATATGGATTTGAACCGGGTGACATACTCCGCACCGACCTTGCATTTGTGTCAAGGTGGCTAAACCGATCGCGCTAACTTCTCCGCATTGATGGGCCGAAACTGGTTTGTGAGCTCGGTCTCAAATTCCTCCCAATTTTGAAATCCGCCTTGAGCTCCATAGTTTTGAGCTCAAGTCGCCACCAAATGTTGCTTTGCACCCTCAAATAGCCGGTTTGCATATATAATTCCGTCGGTTGAGTTCGCACGGACAGTTGGAGATATTGTCGCATCTTTGAAAAGCCATTGAGATACATCATCTTGTCTTGAAGTTTCCGATATATGTTTGAGGCTTGCTCAACTTTGACCTCGCAGATTTGTCAATTCTCTAGCTCTAGAAGCGTCCGCTTGTCCTTGTAATGCAAAGCAATGCGGTCTAGTAGGTCTGAATCGAGTCTCCATATGAGTAGGTTCCGCCATTTCTCCCATGATGCAATTCTTCCGACGACCTGCGCACCGACGACGCCTTCTCTCGTTTCTAGCCAAATCCTTGAAAGTAACTCCAAGTAGATCGAAGGACAAGACTTGATGAAACCACAATGATCGACTCTTAAGTAGACTCTTGCTAATAGCACCTAACGTAAGGATAGATCGACACTCGCTCGATACCAATGAAACGGGACTGAATTCTCTCTTTGGTCACAACTCAAACACTGCTAACCTAACAAGATCTCGAGAAAACCGGACTAAACAAGACCGAATAGACTTGAACAGAACAGAACAAAGTAGAACTAAAGAAGCAAAGTACAAACCAAACTTTCGAGAGAGAGGGACTAAAGCGCACTGCATCGAATGCCTCCAAATGGCCCCGGCCGATTCTATTTATACTCTGCCTAACCGCCCTTGGAACTTTCTAGAATGTTCCAATGGCGGGCCCCACCATGGAACTTTCCGGAAGGTCCTAGAGGTGGGCCCCACCTAGATAACCGCCCTTCTAGAAGACTCTAGAGGTGGGCCCCACCTTCTCGAAGCTTCTATGGTGGGTCCCACATAGGCCATCTACCTCAAATTCTAAAATTTTCTAAAAACTCTTAAAATGGTTTCAACTATTTATCTACTTTTCTAGCAAACACAAAAATCTAGTTCTTGCCCTGTTACATCACCCCTTGGAGCCACCCCGGCTCCTCAAGGCACCATGTGCAAGTGAGGAGGGAGACCACCCCTCCTCATAGTACTCTCTGGAGTCTTCGGTAGGCCCCCCCCTCTTGTGTTGAGGGGCCTTCCGTGACACACTTTTGTTTTGGAAGACCACCCGTTTTTGCCTTAGCCTCAAAAACGGGCCGTATCTTCTTTTCGGGCTAACTTGTAGCTCAGTTATCCAAATGGGACGTGCGAGCCCATTTTCGACATCTACTCTTTGAGTAGATGTCGATGGAGTCCTCACTTGTCCCAATCGGAGCTTCCATGTGGGAGCTATGCTCCTCTGAACATTCGGGAGTCCCGGGAGGCAGCAGTCCCGGAGTCCCGAAGTCCCGATGCTTTGGAGAGCCATATCTCCCAAAGCATTGCTTTGCTCCTCACGAGCCTTAGCATTTTGGAAAGCTCTTGTCTAGAGCTTTCCAAAGACATGCAACATGCCGCCATCCATGAGGGACGACATTTTGAGTCCCGAAAGGCAACACTCCCGAGTCCCGGAGTGTCCCGGAACGCGCTCCAACTTTGGAGAGTCATATCTCATGACTCACAACTCCAAATCGCGCGTTCTTTGGACCCATGGATGCGTGCTCAAACAAGGTTTCCAACCATGTAAGACACGCCACCAAGTTCGTCCCGAGCACGACGCCATTGCGTGCTGTTTGCTCGGGACTCCCCTTGGTCACTTCACCTTGTCTCTTGCCAAGCCCGGGGCGTGACTCCCGGGGTCCTCTCGGTTCACCACGGTGTTCGGGCATCCTTTGGAAAGGGATGTGACACTGATGATGATGATTACCTGTCGGCCATTTTTCTTGTAGATTTGGCAAAGGACTTGTGTGATGAACTTCGCTTGGCCTTGACCTGCACAAGAATGTGATGGTTATGGATTGGGGAGGTCTGTGAGGAACTAAGTTTGATTGTGAGCATTTGTTGTGTATTATTCGATGCTTATGGAATACATTTGTAATTGGAAACAAAGGCTACTGAATTCTTTGTTGGAATCGGATGCGTGGGCTTTCTTTTAGCAATACTAAGCAATCCAACATGCTACACCTCACGGGAAATTCAAACATGTACGAGCTTCAAGGCATAGTATCAGCACTGAAATTTGAATGGAAGTGCTATGTAGAATGCACAACAATGAAAGCAAGAATAGAAGATACAAAAAAGCATAACAAGTCATGGCTGAAAGATTCAAACACAAATTTTGTGCCACCTTACCTCGAATTCTTCTTGTATCTACGAGTATCTCCAAGTTCGCAGCAATTGAATCTCGAACCCAATGTTCAGCAACTCTATCTCCCACAAATGTATCTGCAACTTCTCATTCATCATTCGCTTTAGAAAGCAAGCGTGACTTCATACACAGAATGTGAAGAAGCAAATCAAAGGACCTACAAAGAATTCAAGTACAATAAACTTGCTATACTTCAAGGTTTGAATGAGCTTAGATAACTTCTACACTGTCTACAAACGAATGCTCTAAGATTAACTACAAGCAATTCACATAGAAGTTCCACACTGTTGGTGGACATTGATCCACAAAAAGCAGTAAACCCTAATTTCTAAGCCGCAGCTCAACACACCGAGAAAATCCAACAAACTTGTCACCTCGTCCAGATTCTCTTCAAAAGCAGCCTCCAGCCATTCCCGCGCTGAGACTACAGGAGCGAGGCTAAGACGACTACGAAAGGGAGGAAAAACACCGTGCAGCAAGCAAATAATTCCACAGCGAATCCTTGAGCAAATGCTTGAGCAAACTATCCTTGAGCAGCTAAATCCGCCGTTGGAGGGACTGGTTTCCGAATAAGCGAGGTGGAGTGTGGAACAGAGGGATGGAAAAAACGAGGTGAAGCGATGGCATTAGGGTTAATTGCAATTTACCTATTTGCCGACCTCCACCGATCTCCGCCTAGGTCGCTGACCTCGCCGACCTCCGTCGCACTCCGCGAGAGAAAACCGCGAACCGCCACACAATACCGCGCTCCTCCGCCACAACAAGCCGACCTCCTCCGCCACGAAATAGCACGACCTCCGCCACAGAAAACCGCGACCTCCGTGGAACTCCTCGCCGACCTCTTTCGTCTCAAACCCTTCCTCGCCACAAACCCCTCCTTCCGCGACCCCGAAAACGCTAAACCGAACTACACTACAGGTCTTTAGCGCCCTCAATCGAAATGGCGGCAAAACGAAAACTACGAAAAGACGCGCGAAAACAAAAACAGAAAACGACAAACTTCCACAACCGCACAGCTAGCGCAAAAAGGGAGTCTGACACCGCAAAACGACAGAGTGGCAGCGAGCGCGTGAGCAAAGCAGAAGGGCAAATGCGCAGAATGAGCAAAGAGAGAACGTGAATGCGCAAAACGAGCGAAGGCAAAACAGCAAAGGCAGAAAGTAAATGCGCAGAATGAGCCAGGCAAATGGCTGCGCCTCTGAGTGGGGGGAGAATGCGCTGGACTGTGAGTGGGGGGAAGGCTCTGGCCAATGAGTGCGCTGATGGGCACTCTGCTCAATGTCGGCGGTGGTGGGACAGCAGTATCCCATCATCACCCGCTTTTCCATGCCCATGATCATGGGCATGGCCATGGTCATGTACATGGTCATCCGCACATACATGGCCATGTACATGACCATGCCCATGCACATGATCATGGGCATGGCAAACTGTTTTTTTTTTTTTTTTAATAATTCTGTTTTTTTTATTGTTTTTTTTAATTGTTTTTTTTAATTGTTTTTTTAATTGTTTCTTTTTTTAATTGTTTCTTTTTAATTGTTTTTTTTTAATTGTTGTTTTTTTTTTTTTAATATATGGTTTTTTTGATAAAATATTGTTCCCGTTTAACTTATGTTTTGATTAATTCTTTCACTAATTTTTTGCTTAGTTTGGACTAAGATCTCTCTATGTTTGTGTCTATGTTTGTGTCCTAGTTTTGTCCAAATTTTGACTAAGTAAATGTGTAGGTTATTAATGGAAGTTTTTCACTAAATTGTGACTTAATTTAATAATCTAAATTCGTAGTTTTAAACACGAAATTTTGAGAGTACATTGTTCCCCATGTTTTGTAAACAAAAAGTGTGTCATTTTTAAATTTTATTTCCTATTGTATGCATGCATGAGAAACCATTTTAGAGTAAAAATAATTCTCCTTGAAGGTTGTGCACATCGCTATGACTTCCTTCTCTGTTTCGTGGTCGAAGTCAGTGAGCTTTTTTGTCAATGAGGTTCTTCACTTTGTAATGAATGTGTAATTTTTTGATCATTACACTAAAACAAGTATAGTGTATTTCTACCATAAATTGTCTCATATATACTAGTTTCTCCTTCTTCTAAAGTATGTACTATTTCCTGATGATGGGTATTTATAAGTCTAGACGCTAAGTTTTTAAAAATGAGAATATTCTTCTTGTACTCAAGTCACTATTGGGGTAAAGTATGTATAGATCCATGCGAATTCTATTGAATGGCAAGAATTCCAGATAAAAAATTGATGTGATTTTGACAAATAATAAGAAATCTAAATGATCATCATCTATCAATACCTATTCTATATGTCAAATAATAATAATAATAATAATAATTTTAAAAAAATAACAAAAAGAAAGAATATAAGTTCTTCGTAAATAAGTTATTTTGGTATTAGTCGTTAATAAATAATATTTTTAATGAATATTGTTTTGGATTATATAAGTTTTAATGAAGAGATTATTGAATAGACATTTAATTTGTGAATCAATGGATATTTATATAGACTTTTCATAAATATGTTAATGTAAATAAATAAATAAATATACATAATTATAATAAATTGATCCGCACATGATATTGTATCCTATAAATATAGTATTTCGAAAGATAATCGTTAATAAACATATTAATGAATATACATTGAAAGAAGGAATCATTGACTATAAATTTTACTAAATATAGTAATATAACTATATAGTTATATAATTTAGTGAACTGATACGCAATTCAATACATGATTATATGAATATAATATTTGAAAATAGTAGGTTATTAAATACATTATTTGGAAAATTCGATTAATATTTTTATAGACATCAAAAGACTAATAAATACGGAATTCAATAAATATAGTGCTTTAAAAGTACTATAATTAGGTATATGACATTATTAAATACACTTTTATATAATAGATTACTTGAAAGAAGGTTAGGAATATATTATGTAATACACTTGTTCGTTGGAATGAAGCTGATGTTGAATAGCGTTAACATACATTAGTTTATACATTAGTTTATATAGACTATTATAAAATATGATATTAATAATATCTGATACTTTTATAAATAGAGTATTTGACAAAAAAGTTAATAACTGCATTATTACTTTGAACATTATTTTAGATTTCAAAATTTGAGAATAAGAGATTCATAAATATAATTATTTATTAAAAAAATTGAATGTTCGAAGAAGTGCAAATTCGAATTCATTCCTTTCGATTTGAATAATCAATCCATCCATTTTTGTATTCGCAATCCATACTTCATTGAATGCCGCGAGGGACGTTGCTTGCCCACATTTATAACTCAAGAAGGTCGATACCATAGCTGCACAATTCCAAAAGAGAGTTAACACTCACTCTACATCAAGCCAATTCGTCGCGGTAGGCAGCCCTACGGCTAAAACGCTGAACACACTACGTTCTGTGGGCATTGCTAAGGCAGGAAGGCTCACAATAAGGCTGAGTTTTCTCTACTTTGTAAGCAGCATTCGAAATCAGGTGGATTTGGCAATAGAGTGTTGAGTACATGGGTAGATTACCAATAATGAGTTATCAGTGAAAGGAAGTAATATGCACCGCTTAGCGGTCCAGTACCTAAGGCTGAATTCGTCGTCTATGCCTGAGTGAAAGTCTTCTCGAAGTACGAGCCTTTCTGCAACATAAGAAGCACTTGAACTTTTCATCAAGAATCATAATGGGCATGCATGAGTAGAAAAAACATTTTAAAAATAAACAACCTAACATACTCATGATGCTAAGCAATGCATTTGAATAATTTCTAGACGATATAAATGAATATTAATTTCTGTCATAATGCTTTACAAGTTATATTTGTGATACCTTTTTAGCTTGCTTGTAAAATTATAAATAAATTTTACTTAATGCTTCTTTTTTATAAATTACATTTTAATAATGTATAGAGAAATTTAAAAATACATTGCAGTCTCGCGTTGTTACTGCATCATGATATATTGTAGGCTGAGTACTGTAAGATAGTCTTATAGAAAAGCTTATTCACTTAAAAGTATAGTTTCAACAAATAATTTCAAAAGTATAATTTCAATAAACGTAAATAATTTTTACAATCCTTAATTTGAAGTATGAACATGTTTTAAAATAAGAAATGTTCAAGATTAAGTACAATACTTAAAATAAATATAATTTACATTATATTGCGTGGAATACATCATAATAAAGCGTACAAAGTTTCATATGTATATGGCTCATTATAATTATTCCAACGAAAACAACATATGATGAAGTAAAATCGATCCCGTTAAAACATGTAATCCATTATAATGATATTATTCACTGATTTTGAGAAAATTAATGTGGGTTTAGTTAGGGTCCAGCTAACTGTACCCACACAGTATATTTGGCTCAACTCAAGCTCAATTTTCATCAATTTGATAATCTGAATATTCCTATTATAACAAATTACGTGTTTTAAGCTTACGTTGAAGCTTAAGAAGATCCACTACTAAACAATTTCATTTCTTTAACTAGTTCTTATAAATCTTAATCTTATGATTTTACAAGGTCAAATAATTTAAGACATAAGCATAAAATAGGTTCGATTTCACAATCAGAGATTTTCTTAAATACTCAGATTGTTTATTTAGTTATTTAATCCTCAAGAATGAAAGTTAAAATCTTATATACCGTCGTAAAATAAGTATTACTAATTTCAAGAATAAAATGGCTGCACTGCTGTCTCCAACATGGACTCAGTGAAATTTAGCTCTCTGTATAGATGCGGAGTACCAACAGCTAGACGATAAGACCCCTTGCACCTTTACTAAAGCTTTCCACTGACAACCTTGATTGAATGTGTGGGATAGGTGCCTCGGAGGTAATGATGTGCAACGGCACTATCAATCTTGAAATACCACTCTTTCGTCTAAGGATGTCTAACTGCCGAAACCTAAGCGGAACAATACATGGTGGTTAGTTTATCTGGGGCGGATGCCTTTAAGTAAGAGGCGCTTGGATGGTAACATCCCAAGCTAATCTGGCTATACGCTGAAATCTTCATTTCTTGGACGATCAACAGGGATCTAATTAAAAATTGAATTTCAGAATTGAATTTCAACTTTAAGGATCAATGAATGTATTGATTGTATTTGATAAATGCATTTTTCAAACGAAAAGATGTCCATATTTGCAATTGATTTTAAACATTTCAATACAAAATCCAATTGTAAGGTTAAACATCTACAAATTAAATTAAAACGTTCAATAGTAATCTAATTTTGGTAAGTTATATGTTAAAAAAAATTAAATGACATATGAACCATTGAGCATCTATACAATGAAATTAAGTTTAAATATAAAATTTTATGTATATTGAAACTTCTTTCATTAAATATTCCAAAGTGTATTCAACTAAATTTACAAACTTATTTATGAATTAGTATAAATTTTTCATCGTTGATAACCTTGAAGATTTCATATAAAATTTAAAGTTAAAATATTTGATTTCATCAGTACAGTTTATAGCTGAATCAATTTGATACTCTACATAATATACTAAGATTATATTTACATTGTATGAATTTACAATTTAAAAGATATATTTTTCATTTATAGATAAATAGTATATAATGTAATATGTAATAAATATCATTTACTATATTAAATTATAAATAATTATCAAATATATTACGTACACACAAAGAAATAAACAAAAAATTTCCTAAAATTATATTTACTCGTACATTTTTAACCAGATATTGCATATGATAGAATTAATTTGAAGTGTATAATAATAAACATTCAATTAAGAATAGTTAACAAGAGCATACACATAAAAACGTTAGTAGTATTAAACTTATAGATAAGATAATAGCTTAATACTTAATAAGACTTATGCATCATTCCATTCAATATGAACTTTGGGCTTATTATGGACTTCAAAATATAGCGAGATACCTGTATCCATGACCTTAAAATCTACATATCTGAAGAGTATCTTCATGGAATCTAGATTATAGAAATCATTTTGCAACTATTGTTCTTAATTGTAGATCGTGGACTGTCATATTTAGTTAAATATGTCATACTTCACTTTAAGGTAAATATTACATCGAATTTATTCTATAGGAACTTTATTTAGAAATAAAGGTTTGAGGTTAAGAATACTCGATTTACAAAAATATGAAATTGAAAGTTGTATCCATTGTATTGCTTACAAGTACTTAAACTAAAATTTTATTGTGCCATTGATTGTTTGCTAACATAGTATTCCTCACAGTAGGTGTATAAAGATTAACATTTCTTTGCCCAATTACAATTATCTCACACCTATGATAGAAACCCGAAACCCTAAACCCTAAACCCTATAACCCCAATCCCGCCAATATCCAAATGGCGGCACGTTTCTTCCCGCCCAGTATTAACGGTTGACACTTCATCTGTCGAGACTTCAGTTCCCGCCAATTTTCAATTTCTGAAAGTCAATTCCCTCCCATTTCCTATTTCTGGCTTACCGCGAAAACGGCATTGCGCTACGCAATGACCTTCGAAATCTAGGACGGAATGATTCTTTTCCCAATCTCTCAGGTTTCTGAACTCCCTCGATGTATTTGAGTTCTCCGCGCTTCCTTCAACTCGCCCTCTACCTTCGCGTACGTGTTTCCCGATTGCATATATGCATGATTGTTTGTCGTTCAATTTGCTTTGCACAGCTTCTCGCATTGTTAGATTCAGTATTCTTCATAGTTTTCTCCTTATCTTCAGTAGAAGTACTTGACAATTTCAATTTAATGGTTGTATTCTAATGACTTGTACTTCAGCATGGTGCATTCGGAGTCGTTGTTGTTGACATATTACTTTGATTTGACGATTACGTTGGTACAGGAGTATATTTTGATTCCTGCGTGTGACGATAGGATGGGAGAGCGCTGGTTGAAACGTAATTTTGAATTGTATTCACATCCCGTAAAACCGCCGGAATTTTCGGGACTAGTATGGTACTTTGCCATGCAGTTTAGCTCGACTCGAGTTAAACTGTATAGATGTATACATCTGCAGTTTAGCTCGGGTCGAGCTAAACTGTATGCGTGCAAGTATCTGCAGTTTAGCTCGAGTCGAGCTAAACTATCTTGCATGCATGTTCCTGCAGTTTAGCTCGACTCGAGCTAAACTGTATGCGTGCAAGTATCTGCAGTTTAGCTCGAGTCGAGCTAAACTGTCTTGCATGCATGTTCATGCAGTTTAGCTCGAGTCGAGCTTAACTGCAAATATTTGAACACATGCAGTTTAGCTCGAGTCGAGCTAAACTGTCCTGCATGCATCTTCCTGCAGTTTAGCTCGACTCGAGCTAAACTGTATGCGTCCATGTTCATGCAGTTCAGCTCGACTCGAGCTAAACTGCAAATATCTGCACATATGCAGTTTAGCTCGAGTCGAGCTAAACTGTATTGCATGCATCTTCATGCAGTTTAGCTCGACTCGAGCTAAACTGTATGCTTCCATGTTCATGCAGTTTAGCTCGACTCGAGCTAAACTGTATTGCATGCTTGTTCCTGTAGTTTAGCTCGACTAGAGCTAAACTACAATATTCATTCGTATCTGCAGTTTAGCTCGAGTCGAGCTAAACTGCTGTATGCATCTTGTCGGACAGTTTAGCTCGAGTCGAGCTAAACTGTAGCCTATATCTCGTGAAATTGTTTACCTGGTGTTGAGCTATTCAATAGCGCGGGATATTATCCCGACTTCTGCTCGAGTCAGGCTTTACTGGTAAAGGTTTAGGTTAATCAGTTTGAATCGCGTCGTGTTAAACTGATTGATCGAATAAATAATGCAGTTAAGCTCGACCCGTATTCTCTTAGTAAGTGTAGCCCGAGTCGAGCTAAACTGCACTTGTTCGTCTCTCATACAGTCTTGGAGTTGTGACCATGTTATTTTCTAATTAATTTCTAACCTTGTGAGGCCGTATTGCAGGATGGATTACTCTTCAGACGATGACACTTTTGGCGATGCACCTATGAATCCTGGTTTACTTGCTGCTCAAGTTGTTCCTCCACGGCTCTGGACAGGGAGGACTGTTGCAATGCTTGATTCCGATGGTCTCAGAATCGCTGAGGGTTTACTTCGAAACCTACGATCTGGCGCTGTACCGGATTGTAACGGCCTACTCGGTGATTCCCGAGTTGTGGTGCAAGTTTCAACTTTGTTTGTTGAGGTCCAGGATCCAGACGACTGGATATACTCCTTCAAGTCGTGGCCCATCCAACAAGTCCTCCTAGACGGTGTTACTCTTTTTGACCATAGTCAGCAAGATGTTTACAACAGATGGGTCCGGGAACGTAGTCGGCGGCAGGGGTCATCTCGAACTCGATCGTATGATAATTCTTCAAGGAATGAGTCCACCCCAGTTTCGCGCAAAGCACAGTTTCTGATGACAGCGGAGTCAATCAATGCGGTCGCATGTAATACCTGCTGTAAGCACAACTGTGTTCAACTATACCCAAGGGAGAAGATTAAGGTTCTCAGGTGTCGCATGTACGACAAGACAACTGTGCAGTTCAAGAATCACGTCAAACTCAATGTGCATAGGCAGTTTCACAGAAATGCTGAAAGGCGAAATGTAGTCACTTTAGAGGGTATTGATGTTTGTCCGATTGCGTGGATGAAGATCATGGGCGAGAGCAACGGTACGTTTTATCGCAACGCCCAAAGTGCAGCTGATGGGCATGAGGCCCAGTCACACGGGAACACGGGTTTGCGAAAGCCTAGGAGACATACGATTGTTGCTTCTGCCGTCCTAGGGGCAATACTTGATAGGCATGCCGATCACATGCCTCACAAGTCCCGGAGCCTTCCATCAGAGGAGAAGGTCGTTGCCAAGGTACTTCCTTCAAGTTTTAAGTGGAAGGACCAAATTCTTCTTCTTGATCATCACCTTCAAGAGTGTGGGCTCCCGCCGGTGTCAACTTCAAACCTTAGTAAGATTCGCCGCCTCAGCTATCCAGAATACTATGCCAAAAGATCGGGGGACAATTTCGCGCGTTGTTCCAAATGTGATGAGTTACAATCACTGATGAAGCTCACTCTTCCCGGGACACAATCATCGCTTATATGGTCGAGGAAGTTGAATGTGCACTTAGATTCAGCATATGCGCACCGAGACTTATACTACCTCAACCGCTTTAGGTCTAAGGAGTCCCCTCAAGATGTTTTAACCATTATGCATGACAAGATGGACCACTCTAAGACAGCATCACCTGCCTTGTCTCATAAGGTGAAGAACTTAGACGGACTCATGAAGTTACCTCTTGCAGTTACGGGAATTCTCGCTCATGGTCATGTAGACCAACTATACGCTCATTATGGACTAGATGTTTACTCACATGATGCCAATTATACGGTTGGCTCATTTGCAAAACTTCTGCGGGATCTCGAAGCTGCACCTAAATCCTCATCTAGACAGCTCTTTACAGAGCCCCCATCGCATCCTCTGTATACTACTCTTTTACGAGGTCAGAGGTGTGTATGGATCCATTAGGCCCGATTCCTGACATCCTATTTACAGCAAAGTCTCTGCCTCCGATTTTGAATGTCCAAATGGATAATGCTGTAAGTGATAACAAGAATAGATTTGTTTTTAGTTTCTGGTCTCTTTTGGTAGCGAAGCGAGTATTCCGAGAGATATATGTAAATTTTATGCTCGTCGGTCATACTCATGATGACATAGATGCGTTATTTGGGCGTTGAAGCATGGCGTTGCGAAAGGAGGATTATCCTACCATCCCTCTTCTCATGAAATCTTTTATGAGGATAGAGAAACTTCCTGTTATTCCACACCTCGTTCAAGAGGTTCCGGACTTCAAGAAATTCATTGAAGAGTGGATGTTAGTTGGCGATGAAGCATTGGTAGGGCATACCAAAGCGCATCAATTCAAGTTTTACATGGATCCAAATGGATGCCCCGTAATAAAGTACAAGATTTTCTGCCAAGACGAGGAATGGCTTCCTAGAGGTGATCATGCTGGTATTAAATTGTGGAAGGAGGATTCTCAAGGCAGATCATTATGGCCACGTGGTGAACCGGATGCAATGCGTCCAAACGAGATGCGCCATTTGCCTGATGTGGTGAAAGGGATTTCAGGCTTTGTTGATCATTAGGAACGATTATCACGTGAGTCAATTGAATCGCGGAGATTGTACGAGCCTCTTTCATATTACTGGAGCGGCGTTAAAGATGCTCTTTGTATACCCATGGATGTACTTGCATCGTCGCGAAATGGGATTCCGTCCAGCTTGGAGGAACCATTACCGTTACAACATGGATTTTGGCCATCAACTCGACTTGCACATGCTATAGAAGATGAGTTCACTTTAGAAGGGAATGTACGCGAAGAGTACGACGACGATGATCATTTCGTTGGCCAGAGACGTGATCGTCCTGCTCCGTCATTTCGAGTTGGACGTGACCTTTATAAGGGCTATTTTGTTGCACTACGTCCATGCGGCACCGATGGTCGACCTTTCTGGCTCGGGCGAGCAATGTCTGATCCAAATTCAAACCCAGACCTACCCAATAGTCAAATACGGTTGACATCCAGTTCTTCCGTCCAATGTCACGCTTCAAAGAAATTCTGAAGTATTACACAGATTGGGATACAAATAGAAAGCTTCGATGGACTGTTGAGAAAGGTGTATATGTATGTTCACAACCTACAGATGCTATTTTCACTACTTGGAAATCAAGAATTACGCATTCTGACGAGGAAAGCAGTGAAGGTATAGACGCAATTATTACAATACCCAAGAAGCAGGTCGAAATCATCAAGGCTTCTTTACGGGAGCTTGCTTCATCTTCTCAAGAGTAATCTTCTAGTATATAGTATTTATTATGGAAGTAGGTGTGATAGTACTTAAACTTGGTATTGACATATATATTACTTTGATATTTAGGATATAGAGTATCATATATTTGTACTATTTCAATATCCATATTCTATATATTTATTTTGTATAAGAAGATTGTTTAAGTTGACTCCATCATTATTATCAATTGAAAGAAATTTATTTTTTGTTGATATGTTAATCTTGACATGTACCTTATCAAATATATGTATGGTTGGAAACGTTTTTTAAGATAAACATATTTTTTAAGATGCAAGAGGTCTCATATCATCTCCAAATATAATGGAAATTAGTAAATTCCGAGTACATATGCATACGGTGAAACCCCTATAAATGTTGGTTTTTGCATCAACCGTTGTCTTGTTTTAATTTGGGAGATAAAAATGTTCCAAATATAACGAATATGGGGTTCTATATCATCGTACTCTCCAAACATGATGGCAGAAAACTGATGTGCATCTACCGTCACAACCTTGCCCAAAACTACGGCAGATGCTTAATTATTCTTGTAGTTTCTCCAATATCAATTAATTTGCATTGATTTCAAAAATTGACCTAATATTGGAGATGATACTAATTTTCAAGATTTGTTTGGTACACTTGTACTGTTGTACATGAGGTTCTACAACATGATCTTATTGTTTGAGTTTTTTAATCCAATAATTCTTCTTTTCCGAGTAGTTATTTTGAACCTGTACCGGGTAGGCTCAAAACGATAGTACGTAGGTATGTGATTTTAGTGATTGTAAAAATCTTTTGTAATTGCAAGCACCATTATGACATAAAATTTGTAGTCACTTGTCCCGTGTGATAGACCACCACTAGTAGAAAATGGCAAAAAAGTGACGGCCGTAATGACTTGACCGTAACGACACAAAGTGTCATTTTTAATTGTGCTTCTAATAATGTCAAAATAAATGATTATATTTGTCACTTTTCCTTAATTGTTTTACTGATCTATTAGAGTGTGGTATGCTTATTACAACAAAAAAAAAAAAAAAAAAAAAAAAAAGTGACAAATATAATAATCTATTTTGACGTGATTAGAAGTACAATTAAAACTGACACTTTGTGTCATTCCGGTCAAGTCATTACGGCCGTCACTCTTTTACCATTTTCTACTAGTGCACAAGCCGTGTCACTATAATCATAACATGTCCACAATGACTCCCCAACTTATCCTTGCAATTGTCATTTTTTGGTTGACTACACAAGAGTTGTTGATCAGTATATAAGACATTAATTGTGAGGTGTAACACAAAATGTTGCACGTCACCATTGTATTACAACACTATTCACAGTAACACTAAATATGAGAGCATACAAACTTTCTTGCAAGTGGAAGAATTTATTGGAAGTAATGCAATTGGTGACTTGAAGAAAAGACAAGGGACATTTATTGCAATGGTGGCCTAATGTGAACACTAATATCAAGAGAGTTGAGAAATTGTGTTTTTTTACCAAAAGCTACCCATTACACCAATCTCCACGTAATACTAGGTAACAACTCTTATGTAGTAAAAACTTTGTTATTAGCCTCGAAGACTATAATCTCACAAATGGTAAGAAATTTGAATCTAAAATATGGAGTACATTGTACATGAACAAGTAAGATATTGAATCCTACTCTTACATCCCTCAAAATACATCCAATATTGAAAATTGCACCTTATATTGAAATAGGGCAACTTTGAGTCCTTCTGAATTTAGGGGTTGAACTATACGTTCTTACTAATGGTGAAGAATATAAATTCAAGATCTGGTGTACATGTACAAGTTAAGTAAGAAATACTATGATTCCATTCTTAGAAATATAGTAAGGAAAGAAAGAAGAAGGAAAAACAGGAGAAGGCACCTTGCAATGGAAAAGCGCAGTTTTGAATTTTTGATTGCGAGGCATACAATTTTAACCTTGGAACTTTAGGGGTTAAGCTCCATCTGGCTGAATGAGCAGCAATAGATGAACATGACTAACACCATACTTACTCAAAATGACTCAAAGACAAATCATAGAGCCAGCAAAAGAGGTTCAAGAAAGTCCTCTTTATTCCTCCACTAGGATACAAAGTAAATTCATACACTTGCCCCCATCCCCTTCTTCTAACTACTGGAATTAGGATCACAAACTTCTTTCATGCCCACAATTCCAGCCTTTGTCCCAACATCAAATTCACTAGTCACTGAACTGCATAAATGACCTTTTGAACTGAGTGATAATTCTTGGTCCCTAAAACAATAGAACTCGGCTGCTTTGTCACCACCCTCTTTTCATGCCTTCAGAGATTCTACATGAACTGTGGGACAACATCTACAGGCCCATGCGCATGCACGCTGAAACATCTGATCTCATTGTGTGCATACGGTACTTTGCTTTGCCTCATATTGCAGCAACTTACTTGTCGATAAGTTCAAATGAGAACAAGAACCTCGATCAGACTAACTCAGTGCACAAAATCACTGCAGTCAATTGTAACATGCATCGCAACCTGCAGAACATGTGTCAAACCAATTTCTGACAAGATGTGAAGGAGAAAAAAATGGGTCTTGGCCTTTGAAAGTTAAAGGATTTCAAGGCTTGCTTGCTTACAACTGCTTGGCTGCTTGCAGCTCTTAGCTAAAAGAATACCTCTGTAAATATTTACCTGCTTAATTCACCATGTACAAATTTACATAAAACTTACGTCTTCAAATTGCGGAGGCAGTCAGTGAGAGAGAGTGTGGTCATGAGATCCAGCAGCTCTTGGTTGCGTCAATTGATGGATCTTCAGAGAGGATCAGGATTGTCAGACGTACCTTGCGAAGCGTTGGAAAAAGAATGTGGCAAGGTACCCTAGCCTAACCCTGAGGAGAGGGAGCATCTGGAAACGGGTCCAATGGTGAACCCCCACTGGGAGAAACCGTCGAATGCAGATCCCCAGGTTGATCAAAAATCTGGTCATAAGACAATTCCACATACGGAGGAGGAGGGGGAGGAGGAGTAGTCAGGATACTGTGAATATTTAGTGGGGTAGCAACTCCGCTTTGAAATCCTGTGCTTTCCGGTCCTCCCCGATCTGCAGTTCTCAGCTCAATAGCATGGGCAGGAGCATAATCAAAAGCATGCCTTCCACCCATTATATAGTCCTCATAATGTAGAATAGGATCATGAACCTGCTCTGGAGAGTATACAATTTCATAGGGCAAGTTTGAGGTGGCGGGTGGCCTGGGAAGTTGCGCAGAATAGAGGTCAGGGTTTGGATGGACAGGTTGGAACTGGGCATGGTGCTGCGGCGATGATTGCAACTGCTGGTGTCGAGGCTGAGCTGCATCATGCAAAAGAGGTGTGGAGAATTGCTGGGTTGTCATCAAGGCCACGGGCAATTGGCTTCCCCCACCAGAAGGTGACCCAACAGACGCCGACGCAGCCGCAGCCGCTTGCTGAAAACCTGCATCTGCGTCGGTACTAGTGCCTGGAGCTTGATGCAAGTGGAAGTGCGGCAGACTGCGAGCTGACGTGGCGCTGGAGGGGTGGTAAGACGCGGGTGTATCCGAGGAGGAACTGGGCACGATTATGCTGCGGTGCGCCGATTGGGTGCTACGGCTGGACGATTGCGACAGCGACGACGTGGACGTGGACGGAGAGGGCGAGTGGGAGGGGGACGGGGACGGGGAGGTGGAAGGGGTTGACACCGCTGCTACACCTCCTCCTGGAAGGACTCCAGGAAAATTCAGCTTCGCTCTTAACCCTCGGAATCGGATTGCCGCTGCAAGTATCACACAAATTAGCACTCGCCCAGTTTCGCTACGGATGTATGCATGTTTGCCGTCAGCAGTGTTGAAACCCCACCGCGAAGGACGACTACTTACATTCTCATGATCCAGCAATTGCGAAATCAGTGATTGAGGAGAATCGAAGGATGTGATGAAAGTACACATACCGTTGTCGTAGGCCAAGGCAGCTTCTTCAGCTGTATCGAAGGTGCCTAGCCAAACTCGCGCTGCCTTCTGCGGGTCTCGAATCTCCGCAGCCCACTTGCCCCAAGGCCGTTGTCTGACGCCTCGGTAGCGGCGCTTCTTAGGAGGTGGAGCTTGCAATTGCGAGTCTGAGCTCTCACCTGCTGTTGGGCCATCGCCACCAGGAATTGTGTCCGGACCTGACACAGCATAAGTTCCAATTTCAAATTCAAGCTCAGTCAGTCCTGCTCTCCGCACCATGACGTCGAAACCAGCAGACAGTCCATGATCCAGATCCAAGCGTGCGACAGACAGACAGACGGGGAGCACATCACGAGGGTGGCATTGACAAAAGTTACGAAATCGTTCGATCCATACATCGTGTCTCACCGACCATTGAGAGCGGGTGCAATTGCCAAAGTTGTCGTGCCGTGCACATCACCCTTTCGTGACTACACGTCCGTGATTAACAAAACACTCCAAGGCTCGAAAATAGTAAAAACGTCACCCAGGAGGAATTGCAGGTGGCAGGTCCCACCATCCTGAGTTTTAACTAATCTCTCCCACATTTTACGGCGCATGATCATCCTCTGTTACATACCATGGCTGCCGGCAGTGCACTGACGCTGTCTTCGGAACTGAAGGCTGGCAGAGTTCTCGTCGGAAAGGTCACCCCAACAGAAACCGAATATTACTCTATTGTTCTAACGACCCTGCTACTAACATGTAATATGCTAAACCGGAAAATCAATCATCACTTCGGCTGCAGAAGATGACCATCCAGCACGCTTTTGCAGAAAAGCATGTAGTCGACCGTTGAGATCAATTATGGAATCAGCGGTTCTGCACAGGAGCCCGCATTTTCTTGTCTTTGGGTCCCAAAAATATTGAAAAGTTCTATTTATTTTTTTATAACCAATCAATGTACCTATCAATTGAGAGAAATACAATCATGAACCAAAGTAGCATACCTACTTGGCAAGGGAGTTTCAAAATATCAAAAAGTTTCGGAAGGATGAAGAGGAGAGGGAGGAAGAAGAAGTAGAAGAACACTGGATCTATATGGGTTGGCATGAATATAATATCTGTTCGAACTACACTTGGTGATATGCCCACACTATATAACAAAAAGTTGAGAATCAATAAACTCTAAAGTGATTGTTTGGGGTGTATTTTGTTGTAGTAGAGGGTTGGTTTTGTCGATTGTCACATAGTCGACTTTATCAAGATGAAACATGGTCGTCTTCTAGCGGTGGTCTCCTTTCCATTCCCCTTGATCTCGTTTGAGCAGTTTGCTAAGGCAATAGACCCGTACATTAAGTGGAGTTTACAAGATTTTGATCCTCGCTCTGGACAAACATTAAAGTTATATCAAAAAGTCACTCTAAACCGTCCTTACAAGGAAACTCGAAATGAAATTGTCCTTGTGTGTGGGAAGAAAGTCAAATAGAGCTTCGCTTGAGCCTATTGATATTCTTAAGCAAGATTGTTCAAAGTGAGGAAGACTTAACTTATAAATGCTCACATGTACCACAAGCAAATTCTCCCCAAATAAGCAAATTTAGTAAAATGGGACTATCTAGTGAAAATGAGACTCTCTCGACTCAAAAATACATTCATTAATTTTTTTCCCCTCTTGCTAGAAGGTCACTCTGTTATCGGACCAAGAATGATGATAAGAATCTGCTATTGGTGCCAGGGTGTCAACAGTTAATTGGCGGAAAGTATCAGTGTTGCTCCACCAAGAATAGTCACAAGGATTCATTAGTAAAAATGTGCTCAAAAGGTGACATACTGGCAGTCGCGGTTTTGGCTAAAATATCAGAATTTGCACTTGTCCGACAAGATAGTTCTGCAAATTGTCATTTTAGACAAGTGACAACCAAAATGACAAAAATTATAGTCTTTCTGGACGTCACTTTTATGTACTTTTAGATTGTATTACTGGTGCCAAGTTAACCCTTTAACGTCTAGCTATACGGATTTGGGCAGCCCAGTATTGGATCACAACATCTTTTGGACTTGGGCATCATGAATAGTGCACTTTCTGAACTTGGGCATCATGAATGATCCAATCAATGATGAGCTTGCAACCTCCTACAAGGTTATGTACAACCCCAACCTACCTACTACAATCCTTTCAAAGCACAAAATCAATCATACAAATTGTGTTTTGAATTCTAAAATTTCACTTTTTGAATGCATCAGTAGAAGGTGACCAGTTTGACATCAAAATATAAGTGAAAAGTTGGGTACATTGAGAGCTACAGAGGAGATTCTGTTGGAATATGACCCCTTGGGTCACCTTTGGCGTTTAAGGGTTAATTAGCGGAATGCGTCCTTCTTGCTCGAGGAGCATTTTCAGTCAGACAATCAAGTTGTATGCAGAATTAATAGGGACTTCAGAAAGTCTTAATATAACAAAATTGGCCTTCTAAGGTACTTAATATGAAGTATTCTTAAACTCCTTCAAGCCTCGATGTACACTCATCCAAGCTAGTTTTTGGTGGCACTATTATAACCTTGTCCCGTTTAGGGTTACAAAGTGGTAAAATTGGCCATGACTCTACAAAGTATTCAATTAATAGAGTAGGGAGCACTTAGTGGCCTAACCTAAATATGAAGGAAGTGTAGTTTCATAAATATAAGCAACAAAGGATAATAATGGCTATAGTGTTGGGATGTGCAAGGATCATTCATTAGGTTCTTTTGAGTTTTGACTTGGTCAAGTTTCTTAAACCCCTATTTTTTCCCACCCTATTTTAACCCATAAAACACAGAGAGATAGATAGAAACTCCGGTTCCTTTCCAAGGGGCGGGCGTAAATGGAGTGTCTGTTCGTAATTTTAATATCCCGATGGCCGCCGGACAAGGGAAAATTGGAACAATACTACTTCCCCTCTCGAGGGTGGACACTATAACTAACGCTAGTTTCTAGCTAGTTACTAGTGCCTTCAAGATACTCGACAGGGTATCTTCCACAAAGGGCTTTGAGGTACCCATACAACGAGGTCCAAGTTTAGTGGACTATGGTGTTGAGCACCATGCCGGCATGGGGAATAGAACCGACGACCTCCTCATTGGGGGCCATGAGCCCTAACCGCCAAGCCAAGGCTTGTGATTCCTCACATAAAACACACTATCAAATAAAACGTCTTATATGAAATGAAGGTAAGATATTTAGGTCTTAATTGTAGGATTTACTTGTAGTAAACCTAATTATTATAGGTCATGTAGATCAAGATCATATTCACGAGGCCTTACAAATTGCAAAATCATAATTTATTAGTACTCAAACGAGTACTAAACTTCATCATTTCGTTTTGAATTGAAAATGCTACCAATAGACCTTTTGCAATAAAAAAATAAGAATAGAATCACCAACTAAATACTTGTTCACCTTCAAATTTATAACAACATTTACCAAAAAGGTTCACAGAAAAATCTTGGCTCAAATAATAGACATGCAATGGCAAAAGTGCCTCAATATTCACAAAGGAAAAAGCTCAAAGTTAGACAGTTTGAACTAGAATGCATGCTATATCTATATAGAAGCATAATTGCAAATTCAGTACTTCGAATAATTGAAGAAAATATGTTTCGAGTATTCAAATATTTGGAAAATTATTCCAACTTGTCATTAAATGATAATTTCAATCATGAAATGTTTTTACATGTATCCCGTGTCTACCATTTCCTCAAACGCTTTTTTTTTCTCCCTTTTTCTCTCTCTTTATCATATTATTTTAATACATAAAAGAAGGTAGGTAGGTTGGTAAATTTGTAGGTTGGTACATTGGTGGGTAGGAAGGATTGCCGAACACTATTTTATTATTTAAGTAGATTGCTCTTTGGGTTTACGGACTGGAGTTTTCCTCGAGACTTTACAAATAACACTGGAGACCGAAAGAGAGCCAGAAACAACAACTTTGCATGAAGCTTCCATGAAAGTAAGCAGTGAGGCCCTTAGAACTTTCCCTCTGGTGTTCATCGATACGGTGTGAACAATTGGTTCCGCCATATGTTCAGTGTTTATAATTGTACAGTGATGAGATACTTCGTTATTCCATGGATTAGGATTTGGGAAGTGCCAGCAGCGCTGGTTCGCTTGTTTACTCATGAGGCAACTGAGATTACACGATGATGCAGATTAAGTTACATTTATAGAGAGAGAGAGATACTTGTACTGTTGTCAAGGCTGTATATAAGCCGAGTAGCCGACTCACTCCGGCTGTTTCTAGATAGAAAACCGTTGGGAGCCAGAATAACCCAGAATTGAGGGAGTCGTGTCTCGTTTTGGATTGCAGAATATGCAATGATTACTGTGACAGACTACTGAAAACATTCGTCACAAGTGGTCCATCCGGCCGCTCGATCCTCCACAAAGCGGCAGACCTCACGCCGAAGACGTTCTGAAAAGCTTTCAAGATTAATACGAATTGGGTGTACGATAGTTGTAAGATTTGCTTGTGTTACTTGACAGATGAAAGCGTTGAGGAAACGGTGAGAGCATGACGACAAGATACTTCGCAGCCTGAGCCTCTCATCACTGCAATTTATTGTAATTAGGTTGCGCGTTTGATTCTTGTGAAGAAAACATGCTCTATCATGTCCATTTAATTCGGTGATCACAAAAAAATTGTGATTGTGCGAGCATAATATCGACGTATTTGGCTGAGTTCCTTCAAATCTCCAAGCACCACTTACAGATGAGTTCTTATCTCTCTAAACAATATCTATCTGCAATGGGAGCACCAGCTGCATCCAAGTACAGTATGATCGATCAGTTTGTTCCCTGCGACGACCAACTGAAATGATCAACGACGAACATTAATTCGCGACTTTATTGATCAAGGCTTAGCCTGGACTTGGTCAGAGAAAGTCCACATCGTATTCATTCCAAGTGACGTGTACTGTTCACTGGCATCTGGCGATAGTAGTATGGCATTGACGAACAATCGATCGTTAAGACTTAAGACCATAACGGCCACGTACACATCGATACATGTTTCGATCCAGCTGATATGCTGCAGCATGACTTCCAAATAAGCAAGCTGCGCTGGTGGGAGGATGGGCGGGGCACGTGCCCGGGCAGAGATGGATGTACTGTAGCCTCTGGTAGATGTGCATGATCTATCCAGAAAGCTAAGAAGGTAAGGCTGACTTTCGGTTCCAAGGTTGTTATAGAGAGGCAATATTAAATTGCAAGAGGCAGGAAGGGGCAGCCGCAATTTAGTTTCACGATGCGGACCTCCGGAACATCATGGTGACTCATGGCCCTTGTGGGAGTATTAAACAATTGATAAAGGCGGGTGCTATACTGATAGAAGTATTCGAGCCTGATTACTACTCATTCCATGAATTGGTATGGCCGGGTGCATGCAGCTTCCCAGATCGGCATAACTTTATTTCTGTCTTGCAAATGGCAGGTCGCTCGATCGCCGTCAGCCAAGTTGATGAAATTCAACCGTCTCTACAGGACTGCTGCATGGGAGAGCACGGCTGGTCAAAAGCCTCTCGCCGTCATTCTGCCGAAATGGCTGCTGCACGGGTGGTAGTAATGCAAGCATGATGTCGCATGGATATATATCATGAAACGCATTCCACTCCTGAAATGGGGGTAACTAAGCATATGAGCAGAATAATACGAGCGACATCTGGTTCTCTTTGCCATTCCTAGAAGAAATAAATTCATGTCTGTACAGTGCTTGCTATTGTCCAGGCTTCCGCATACACAGAGGTCATTTGTGCAGGCAGTGGTATCATGCATGTCGTTCGGGAACCATTCCAACAGACTCTCAATGTTTAGGAGTAACTCGTTTCATTACTACAACAAACAAACTTACGGGTGGTGGTTACTTAAGAATGAAGCATTCCAATCTCGAAACCTTTCTCGCTCCATTCGTCGGAATAGAGATTGCTCTCTTTTAAACTCCAACTTCCTTCTGAGAGTGTGACTACAAAATCTAACTTAATAATAAATCGTTGAAAAAACGTTCGATTGGTGCTAAGCTTAATTTGAAACCAGGAACTCATCGCAGATGAACCATGTTGAACAACATTGAATTCGCTTTATTGCTTCAACGTTCTTCAAACAGATAACTAGTTCTGAACAGCGTTTGGTTCATGCGTACCATAAATTTTCACTGGATTTTTGCGATGCTGTCGAGCTTCTATCTCAGGTGAAAGATTGTCCGCTACTACTAGCAATTACCAGACTGCTCTTGTCAAATGAGGTGCTCAGAAATGTCTGATCCTCGTGTTGCTCTGCAAAAGTAAGAACCCACCACTAGAAACTTTCTGGCCGTGATTCCTGGTGTAAGATTGCGTGTAGTAAAGTTCATCTCGAGCGGATTGTCTCATTAACCTTCAAGCACATAAGTTAGATTTGAAATGCTCATAACGTGGATTAAGTTTTCAACAGGAAATCATGAGTTACAGATACGATAGTCGTAAGCTGCTCTGAGTTCAAGAAGGCGGATGATTGTTGGGTGAAAACGCTAAAGAGAGCTGCTTCGTTTGCTCCAACGCATTCGATGGTGTGACGGGGAGACTTCTGTGGAGATGTGTGTTACGAGTCCGCAAATATCAAAATTCATTTTTCAACGGGCCTAGGCATGCACGCATGCACGCATGTCACTTCTCAGGAAGGGCTATTATAGTATCTTTGTATTTTCATTTTTGGTGACTCCGAATTTGATGACATTGACGTTCTCAGACGTTCACAGACCGTGTGCAGAGTCATTGATTGAATATCTTACAATAATTTAATTCCAGGGTACCGATCGTTTTACCACCAAAGTGCGTTAGCTAGTGTAGTGCTCACCCAGTTGATGCGAACCCTAGGCCACAAGCTTCAGAGGGATAAACGAGGACTCAGGAGTTATTATATTGTTTCCAAACAGATCAGAGCACCACCACGATACTAACATTTGATATGTTGATATGAACTCGTGTATCGTATCATCCTGCATATACGTCATATAATACTGAAGTGAGTACAGAACGTTGCACGTATTAATGTTAGCAATTGAACACTGCTAGGATTTGAGTTTGAATCAACTCATGCTTACAATATTATTTCAATCAAACTTTGTCACGTATCTAGCTTTATCTTGAGCTTGTTTGCAAATCAAAGAAATAGTTTCTTAAACATGTTGCTTCTTTTCTAATCGCCCTTTTCCATACATGTTATAGAAAAGGTGCCAATCTAACATGGTTGAGGTTGGTTGATATTATATTTTTCGTGTCATATTGATATGGAGTGATAGGAAGCAATTGAGATTGGTTGCCTTAATATTCTGTGACAACCTTCTCCTCCTGCTATTCACTGTTAGTAAGTGCTCACTCGTACAACAGTTCCCCGGCTTCTCTGCTAACTTTCAACTGGCATTGACCGTTTGCCCTGCCCTTCCTTGCCTTACATTTCGTGCCAAGTTTGGTTGTTTGATCTGGTCTGTAGATGTCCAACTGCTTGAGGTACATGGCGCATGAGTTTTAGCCCTTCTCGCCGTTATTTTCAGAAGCAGTTATCGTGCAAGTGTACAGTACATGACTGTGGGTCATGTGCTAGGAAACAGGTGATTCTTGTCCCTGCAAAGTAGTCTCCTATTCAGTGCCTTGGCCTTGTATTTATAATCCCGTGAGTTGGCCTTTCTCCATGAACTTGACCATTCCAGATGCATGCTTGTCAAGATTTAGATCAGGGCTTGTGCATGGAATAATCTGAGAAGACAAACAAACTAGGAATCGCAGTTTACAAGCCAAGCCACACTCAAAGCTGTCCAATGTGCATGTTCAATGAGTATATTGCGCCCGGCCCACTCTAAGTTTTTACTTAACATCGATCACTCTGAAACTTTTGTCAGTGGAGAAGGTGAAGGGCGATGCATGAGATCAAGGGAATAATGGAAAAAATGTTCCAACAAGGACGGTGGTGACAGACAGAGAGGCCGTTCTATCCGAAGATTCATGAGTTGCACGATCATATGCATTGTCTTGTCTTAGTTCACGCAATTCCATGATGCTTTCTCTGTAATGCCCGATTATATGTACAAGAATTCCTCAAAGCCGGCATCCTGGTGTTCAATCCACCTGCCATATAAACTCAAAATTTAACATCAAATAGAATCATTATTCAACGATTTCTTCAACTTCAACTTCTTTCAACTTCCACATAAGTTCAAGTGGAGCTCATTGGTAAACTTCCGTTACTTGTCGTAGAATTCTTACAGTGCCGTAAGACAACATTTCTCGGCCCTCGCGATGAAGCATGCATAGTTCCCAATGGCATACCATGCTTCCAATCTACTGAGTATATCTTATATAAACAAAAAGCACAAGGAGCGATCACCGTAGCATTTATCTCATTTTTGAGACACTGAGTTGGAACATTCACAATGTTTGGCCTTGAATCAAATGAATAATCAAGTGGCTCAGGTGCTAGAAAATAAATCCTTAGTACTGATGCAACTGCACTCCAAATCCGTTGCCTAGTTTGAGATATTCGATAAGGAGTGCAATCTAGTGACATATTTTATAAATGGGGATTAGAATTATGGGCCAAAGTTCAGACACCATCGATTCTGGTGCATTACTTCTGGTTCAGTCCCAAGTCCAATTCTAGTGCCCATCAAGATCCCGAATCGACATGTGTTTCCCATATTGGTTGCTCAAAAGTCAAAACCTCGTTAGATATACTCAGCAAATGAAATCATTTACTGAGAGATGAGAGGAAAACATTGAGAGCCTGAGATCCCTTGTTTCAAGTCTTCATGCACTAATTAGACTACCAACATCGAGCAATTGCATTGCTTCAGAAAAGCAGGTGCTGGTTTTCTGTTTTCCTTGATTGTGCCTTTAGCCCACGTTTCCACTGCATCATGAAGGTATCAGAGAAATGGCAATAAAAGAGACTTGTATGGGCATGTCAAATGTCAGCATCGAAAGGAGCGTCATGGATGGACATATTTCAGCACCGGACGCTGACATGAACTAACTTCACCCCTAAACTAAACTTCGGACCTATCATTGTGGTTTTCAACATTTTCTTCAAGCCTAGCTAGTTTTTGTGCATTGAATCAAGTAACAAGTCAAGTTTGTATTTTTCGAATGCAAATTTAAACCACCCAAATTTATAGCAATTTTCCATTGATTCATATATTCACTCAATAATTCTCACTTTCCGACCATATTACACTGAAGAACATCAGTATGCATGAAATCATCGGTGTGACTTAGACACTTGAATACTACTTGCGTTATGTAAAAATCGTGTATTTATGAAGATTATTCAATAAATTTTTGAAAATCAGTGATATTTGTTAAAATGGAGTGAGATGAGATTTTGTAGGCTCTAGTCTGTTGGTTGGACTCAAAATCATCTGGATACCTTACTTTAAATTTCAATAAAAATGCTTAAATGTTTCTCAATACATAATATGGTGAGATGTGCTTCCTCTAAAAATAGTAAGACCTCTCTTTTTGATTCTTCAAGTGAACAAGTTGTATGAGAGGCAAGCCAAGTATAATGAGGCAAGAATTGACCAACACATTGCTTTTTTCGTTGAAGAGCAGATCTTATTTTCATTCCTTAGCCATGAGATGACTTGCTAACCCTTGTTGGGAAGTTAACCCTTAACCCTTAAACGCTCAAGGTGACCCGAGGGGTCACTTTCCAACAGAATCTTCTCTGTAGCTCTCACTGTACTCAACTTTTCACTTATATTTTCACCTTCTTCTGATGCATTCAAAAATTGAAATTTTACAATTCAAATCACAATTTGTATGAGTGATTTTGTGCTTTGAAAGGATTGTGGTAGCGAGGTTGGGGTTGTACATAACCTTGTAGGAGGTTGCAAGCTCATCATTGATTGGTGCATTCATAATGCCCTTGTTCAAAAAGTGCACTATTCATGATGCCCAAGTTCAAAAGATGTTGTGATCCAATTTTGGGCTGCCGTTTGAGACACCTTAAGCGTTTAACCCTTATGATCATAGGTTCCTTTGGCTTGGGAACATTATTTTTGTTGAACACTCATCTACACAAGTGAAAGTAAGCTATTCATATCTTAACTTCTGAAGCTCCTTGTGTGTTTTTGGAAGCTTGAAATCTCATAAATCTTATTTTCAACTTTTGTGCACTCTTGAGGGGTGACTAACAAGTTTATCTTTATTTTTTTCTTTTTGAACTTCCAACCGTAAAATATTGTACTTAAGAGTAAATTCGAAAAGATTTCCCAAAACTTGACTGTTGCATGTATACCATTTGAGAGATCGTAACATCCAAAGTTTGTCTCACTTTTTTTTAAGCACTGTGAGGATTATTTTGAAATTTGTGAAGGCTGCCCTTGTAATTTCGTAAAACTTTTGACTTGGGTCACTTTAGAATTTTAGTTGTAGTTTCAAAATGAACATATTTGAAAAAAGAAATTCAAAATATTACCTTTCTAAGGTGCTCTTTTTCCATTTTTTGACTTGAAATCTTTAGATGAAGTTCTAGAATTGGAACTTGGCTTTGTAAACTTACTACATACACCTTGCATCGTAAGGAGCACTCGTTAAGAATCTTAGGCCTTAGGTTATAGAGTTTTTCCACAGCTTTCCAAAGTGTCCTTCTATGCCTCAAAATTCCTCATACTTTAAAAAATATTCAGAGTTAAAGTTTGAAAACACTATTTGAAAATTGCCCAAGACTACCCAAATTGGAGTTTATGCTCATTTATTTCCAAACTCTACCCAAAATCAATTAAATCACAAAATCTTCAAAATTCACCATAATTTGAGATTATTTTTTTTTTTTTTTTTTTCAAAATTTGTTTTTGGGATATGTAAGTAAGGTTTGAAGGCATGATCTCCTTATTTGGATTTTCAATACAATGAGTCTTTACATGCCATTTGTATTGTCAAAGAACGACCTTATAGATTTCAGCATACCTCTATGTGAATTATCAAGCATTTCTTTGGGTTTCATAGGTCGCATGAGGGTAAAATTTTCATAAGCATGTTCCTAACTTACCTAGGAACAAGAATCCATGGAGCCCCATAACAATGTTTTCATCAAATTTGGTTATTTTGGCCCTTGAAAAATTAGTTGCCCTTTCTACAACAAGGAAAAAAAACATTTTTCCCAACTTTGAACATTACGATGTCACAATTGGTAAGAAATTGAATGCGAGATTTGATATACACATACACATACAAGTTAGGTACTAGATCCTATAGTTACATACCTATAATAAGTCAAAATTTGGAAATATTCACCTTTCATGAGATGTTGGTAGTTTTGAGGCAAGTTGTATTTAGGGATTAAATCTAATCAACACTAGTATGCCTCCACACCGTTGCCAGGCTCCTACATATTATTTTCAATATTTCAGGCCTATAAATACCTTGAAATTTAATATCTTGGGATTTGTCGATGCGAATCGCGATTTGATTGTTGCTTGCACTCCTACAAAAGAAGCCCGCTTCTAACTACACCTCATGCACCCCAATCCGATCGGCGATGCCGAAGGTCATATGTTACTCACTCACTCTTATTCACACAAAAGAAATGCATGCTTAAATAATAGATAGCAAGGAGACGAGGGGACAAGGAATAAGTAACATGAGAACGAGAGTGAAAACAAAGGTAAAGAGGTCGAGGAATTGAGAACAATCAATGGGTACAGGAAAGGGGACGGAGTTGGGGAATGAAATATTAGGAACAAGGGAAGAGAAGATGGAGAACTAAGAATGAGGTATCGGAGGATGGGGAAGGAGGAAGAGAGGAGGGGGAACTTGTAACGAGGGAATGGAGGACATGTTATAATTTTTGAAAAGCATGGGGACCGGAATAACTTTTGAAATAGCAAATCATTGTTTGGAGCATAAATATAATTGAGATCTCTATCATATTATTGGATGGGTACAAAACATTATACTCCCTATGTCTGACAAAAACACCATGATTTGCTAAAAAAATGATAATTTTCAAGATCTAGATTAGTGATTAATATTGTTGAATGTGGTTTGACTGGTCTAGATTACTCATTATTATCAAATCTTGATAGTATTGTGAGACAGGTGTCTAAATCAACTCATGGTGTTTTTTTGAGAGGGAGGGGCAAGATGTTTTGATGCAACGCTTCACGATTTTATGAAAAGCTTACAACAGGGCTTATACGACATGAGTCGATGTTTGGTGTGTGTGAGAGATGACTTTTGGGCGTTACCAACTACGGATTGTCCAAAAGAAGAGCTGCTTTGAAAAGGTGCAAACCGAAATCAAAAGAAGTAGGGTGAAACGTGGAGGAAGGGAGGGCAGGGCAGACACCAGGAAGGTCAGTCCGCAGCGTACATGGCGATCCACCATAGCGCCCTGTCAACCTGGGCACCTCCGGCGCTGCTTCCATTGCGGACCTCGAAGGCCTCAAAACCTGGAGCCTCGTAGTACCTGCCACCACTCCCCATTGTCCTTGACCTGTGGCCCCACTTTGACCGTTTTCTAGGGTCGTTGGCAGCAATGGACTACCCACTTCCATATTTCAGTTTCATTTCCGTTTCTCTCCTGGGGTTGGTGGCACCCTCCCCTCTCTCTTCTTTCATCCTCGCGTGCCGAGCTGCTTCTCTTGTCGTTCTCCTTTACCTTTCCATGATGCCCTGCTCTTGTTGCTTTCTAACTTCGCTGAATTCGATTTATCACTGGTTTCCGCATCCGATCTGCTCATGCTCACATTCTATGATATTCATCAAATTTATTCCGCAGCAACGACGAGGATTGTTGACCCCTTCGTCCACCCGTCAGTGAGTGCGTATGCCAATTGGAGTGGACACATGGTAGCCAGTGGTGACACATTTTCTGTTGCTGCGCGAATGAAGTGAGTCAACAGTGATTGAGTGCGGTGGCTCTACAGGACTGCCATGGAGACCTCAGTGCCTGTAGCGATGGAGTCGTTGTACCGACCATCGGCGCTAGTGTGGGCGATGGCGTCGGCGGTGGTGTTTTTCTGGGGAACAGGCCTCATAGCCAGCAAGAGACTGATCAAGAATCGAGTCTCCCCGCTCTCGTGGCTGGCTCTTTGGAAACGTCAAGTCGCCGATGGGTTCTGGATTTGTGCCGAGGAGCTTCTGTATGCCTACCTGGCTTTGTTGAACCTGATAACGGGCGTTGTGTTTTGGATTCTTGACTCCTATCACGAGGGAAAGCCTCCCTCGAACGCAAATTATTTTCCTGTCGCCCCGCAGTTGGAAAAAATCGCAGAACCGGATCTCCGCAACTCGGATTTTCACGAGACCAAGCCCCGGCGTGCTGGAATCCGGCGCCCTCGAAAGGTTAAGGGCAATGTTTGTGGCTGCTGGGGCTATGACGTGCCTGAGCCAGACTATGGCGTTTTCACTGCACAGGTACACCGGTGTACCTGCTTATTCTTAGATTGACGAGTATTATATTTCTAGTAAGTCGTTTTTGAGAGAGGTGATGTACGTGCAGAATGAAGATGCGGAAGAAGTGAAGCCTATTCGACCTCGCTGGTCCGATTGCCAGTGTCCAGAGTGCACCGTGCTTTTGATGACACAAAATGAGGCCTCCAGCAGACTTTTTGTGCGATGTGAGGATTCCGTCTCTGGTGGTGAACGATGTACAGACTTTCATGGTACGGAATCCAAAGTCTCCAACACGGAGAATTTGAAGCCCATGTTTGCATCCGATTCCAATCCTCGACATGGCACCGCAACTCGAGGTAACCTCGTCAGTCTCATCAATTTTTCTAAGGCACTACGACTTTTTGAGATTAATCACCTTAAGAAAGTTCCAATATCTTCTCTTTGAAAGTTTGCAACAATAGTCGATAGTAACTTGGCAAGTATGCATGACATTTGAGAGTGCCATTGACTCCAAATTGCAACTTTGAATGTGAATGTAGGTCGGATGATCTGTGACAGGAAAGAGAATCTGATGATGATGATGTTGTTGTTGTGCAGAGAGCACGGCTGTGGTGTTTCTGCATGGCTTGTTCAGTTCGTCGTCGTTCTGGTTCGACACGAAGCTCATTCCTCGTCTGGCGGAGGAGATCAAGGCAAGGCATAGGATATTGGCGCCTGATCTGCTGGGGTGCGGGCGAAGCCCTCGGCCCGTGGATTGCGCTTACACAGTGGCTGATCACGTTCAAGCCCTGGAGAAGTCGATCATTCAAAGGCATGGGTTAGAAAGCTTCCACATCGTGGCCCACTCCATGGGCTGCACTATGGCGCTGGTTCTGGCGGCTCTCTACCCTGAGAGAGTGAGATCCATCACTTTGATTGCACCCGTGTATCCACCGGGAGATTTTGACGACAATGGGAAATCAACGCGGCTGCCCTGCGCTTCCTTCTTCTCCTTTCTTCAACCTTTCACGGTAGTGCTACTTTCCTTGCCCAGCTCCTGAAACTGAATGGAGTGAATTTCAGCAGGATTGTTTCGTGACACTCGTTCATTGTGTGCAGGTGAAGGGGTTACGAGGCTTATTAGTATGCAAGTATTACAATCTCAGCCGGGCCGTGGCACACTTATTCTATGCGAGGCATACGTTCTGGGTGTCGTACTTACATAAGAAGATGAAGCGGTAAGCAGAATCGAAGATATGTTTGTGTGATTGGTATGCGCAGAGAGCGAGATTGTTCAGTTGAATGGTGAACTGGAGAAAGTGTAGAAGTGAATTCTGATCCGACTGGGAGTTGGCAATGTGCAGGTTTCCTCTCTCATTCATCGCAGATTACATCACAAACCACCATGACGCCGCATGGCACATGACCCATAATTCACTGCTGGGTGGTACGCACGCTGTGATTCCGGCGCTGATCAAACTGCAGAAGTTGCAGAAGCGCATCGTGGTGTACCATGGGGTGGATGACACGTCCTGTCACATCTCTTTGGCAGAGGAAATGAGCCGCCGCTTCTCCATTGTCGAGCTCCATTCCGTCCCCGGATACGGACATGTGGATGTGGTCTGGAAGCGAGAGGAGGAGCCATGTGCACTTATCGAGCAGGAGATTTTTGCTGGTGATGCAAACTTCACAGCAATCAACTCGATCCTTTGACACACATCCTCTTCTCTCTCGTATTTTCTTCATTTCATTTTTCTATTATTCTTTGTAGAGGCATTTTTCAATGCAGTTTTCTGTACAGATCAATTTGCAAAAGAACTAGAACTAGACAGGATAATTCTTAGGAGTGCCTTGTGCTGCATCCACCATGGGGCTTGGCCATGGACGAGATGTGTAGTAATACCAACAAGACATCGTTGACGAATTCCGCTTACATGTTGGATAAGAGTAGATGAGTTCGAGGGCTCGAGATGTCACGAGCCACAAAGGTGTCCTTTTGAGCATATGCGTAGGACACCGCATGTTACACACTCAAGAGCTTTGTTGGAGTTGAATTATCTCTGAGCATATGTACAGTACAGTATGCTAACATATGCATTCCTACGACTGACTTGAGGCAGGAATGCAGGATGAAAGTGAAATACATAAGATAGGGCTTTGTTTCTCAGGGTTTACCTAGCGTAGCCTTTCAATGCCTCTTGCAGTTTTGTCTTCCTGACACTGCCTGGGTAGTGACTATATCTAAGGCAGCAGGAGAACCTTGGACGGACGGGCAGGAGAACCTTAACGCAGGAGAACCTTAACGCAGGAGGTTAACCTTTAAGGCAGGAGAACCTTAACGCGATCAACCCACAAAGTCAGCATGTCAGATTCTTGCTTTAATGAGGATTTGAGCACCCTACAATCATTCTGGTGTACCCCAAGCATACGTATAGTAGGGTGTCCAATTACAGAAGAACCTATATTGATCATTTCTAGAATTTGTATCCATTATTGTAAGTGCTTATAAATACAGTAAAAATAAGTAAATTTTTTCTATTTTGTTTGCTAATCACTATAAAAATAGGAAACCACTCATTCCACCACTCTATCTATAGTAACTTCCTTAACCCCTAACTCTCCTTGAAGCCCGAAATGGGTTTTTGCAATTCCGGGCAGCCTAGATGAAGGGGTTAGAAGTAATATTTTTGCCTAAGATTTTTATTGGGTCCTCCTTATACTGCAAAGTGTATGTGGTAAAATTTGCAAAGTCAAATTCCAATTTTTGAGTCTTCTAGAACGATCCTTGGGTTGCGAGCTGAGATGGGGCAGCTTAAAAAAGTCACTTTTTTAAAATTTGTTCTTTGAAACATGTTCATTACTGAATCACTACTCAAATTTCAAAGTGACTCAAGTCAAAAAGTTTACCAGTTTTACAAGGGCAGCCTCCAAAAATTTCAAAACCAATCTTTGCAATGCCCAAAAAAACTTGGGAGACAAACTTTGGATGTTATGATCTCTCAAATGGTAAACATCCAAAGGTCAATTTTTTGAATAGTAATCAAGCATATTCTAAGGTACAAGATCTTACGGTTGGAAGTTTTAAAAAAGTGAAAGAAATTGGTTTACACCCCACGAGTGCTTAGAGGTAGAGAACCGCAGTTTTGAGGTTTCAAGCTCCCTAAAAACACCGAGGAGATTTAGGGGTTAAATGTATGAAAATAGATGTTCATACCTTAGTGCATGATTAATGTAGATTACTCTTTCACTAATCACCTTAGAGCAAGCTTTCAATATCTAAATATAGAAGATGTAATTTCCTTATTGCCCTTCACGGTTTGGGAAATAATTTTATTCTTACTGGCTAATATCCTCGACTTCCTATGTTCAGAAGTTTTTTCCTTGAAAATATTTTGACAATTGCCACATTCCATACTAAGAATAGAAGGTATATTGTAAGTTTCATCAATTTTTATCTAGTGGGTTTAAGAATTAATGAGCTAATGGGCCGACGGATGTTCATGAACTAGCACGCAGTTTTTCCCTATCATTGTTATTGTTTATGAACTAGCAGTCAGATTTTTCTTATCATTGTTGCGCTCTATCGTCAAATCTTTTCTATATTGCAAATCCAAACTTTGACAAACCGTACCACAACTCTAGATTTGCAAGCGTTCTACAAAGAAGCTCTTGATCGCTCTACGAAGCTCTTGATCGATTATATTTGTATAAAGTTGTACTTCGTTGCACATTTCCTTCTTCACATAGGTGAGGTCCGGTTTGAACTTTTGCCGTAGTATGTTGTTCTCCTTCATTACGACCTCCTTATCTATTATGGTTATGTCTTCTTTGGTGAGAGGCTCCATGCTTGGGTCTGGAGCGTTTTGAAGCGCAACAATGGTGTTTGCAAGAGTGTTCATTACTTCTGCAAATCCAAACTACTTCAATGTTTCTTTGTCCGGCTTCGCAGTTCCATCCACGTTGTTGGGGTGAGACTAAAATTTGACCCACTTACACATATTTTTACCGACTGCCTTAAGTGTTGTTTGTACTTAAAAGCATTGAGGCATTTTAGGTCAACAATGCCGCTGCGAGAGACATTTTGCACATGGGAAGTAACACTTGTGATTTTGACTCATAACAGGCTGCTTGGGGTTAGGGCATGGTATGATTTGGGATCTTAGCACTTGTAAGAATGTCGTCATCTAGTGGAATAGCAAAAACTCTACAGCCTTGTAATAGTGTTATTCCATGAATTTCCAGGTGCTTCTAATGAAGTTCCACGATGCCTTACCAAACTCCAACAGACGAAACTCTAACAATTTTGGGGCCGTGACAAAGTAAAGCTACAAGTTTGCCAATCTGGTTTCTTAGTAATATGTCTATAGTATGCAAACGTAATATTGTTCTTTTTATGATAGTGTCTTGACTAAATGGGGTATTTGGTTTTGAAAATTGGAGCAAAACGCGGTAGTTAAGGGAGAGGTGAGTCTTTGGGTGTACCTCAATATGGAATGACAATTAGGTAATGTTGACATGCTGTCATTTGATTTTGTTTGGTCAAGTTGTCGGCCACATCTTCTGCTTCATACTTGGGTGGATGTGACATCTTCCTGACAATAGTTCTTATGCCTCGCTCGTTGTAAGTATACTTGGTTTACAAGTTCTTTGATGATTTTGAAGATGGCGAGTGGCGCCACAACAGCTTCTTAAGCTAAGCTTTCCATGGCTGGAAAAACGTACCTTAACTCCATCAATGAAGTGTCATGGTAGAGTTGAAGTGGATTATATGAATGTTTTGATTAATTTAAATTGGTTGCTTCTTGCTCGGGGTGTTGTGCATTTGTTATTGGATATAAGGTCTTCTATGTCTCTATCAGATACTGGAGCAGCAATTTGTGGATTTTGAGGGTCCACGCATTTGACATCTTCTCCCGTCTGAAGTGGAGGTAGAAACTGTCACATTTGTAATTAATGCGTGTAGAAGATGGTTAGATTTGAATAAGTAAAAACAAGAATGTGTATAGTTGTTAAATATGAATAAATAAAATTATAGATGTGTATAGTTGTTAAATTTGATTGATATTTGTGGTAAAGTTGAAGTGGTATGGTATGGTTGCTTAATGGATTAGTTTTGCAAATGTTGTGATAACTCCTCCTAGAAGTAGTCGTCTTCGAGCTTTACGTGGAGTACAATCACCCCCACCAGTTTGGTTCATGCAATTACTGTTAAAATTTGTTGATTGTAATGAACAAGATAAGGTAAGTAACAAACCTTGTGTGGAAGTTGATGCGTTTGTTGCGAAAGGTGAGTATGCTCCTATGCAAGTATCCTATTTCAATGTTTCGTTCTTGTGCAGGTTACCTAATTTGTTGTTGCTTTCGTATGTCGACGATTGTCAATTGAAAGTTGCTATTGCTGATTGGAAGTTGCTATTGCCAATTGTCGTGTGATTACACAAAACAACTATTGTATTGCTATTATCTTGACGAATACCAAACTGCTATCGGAAATTCCAAATTTGAGATTCGCGACTAATAATTCCTGAATTTGAGATCCGCGAAGAGGCCGATGCTAAAAACTACTAATGTTGAAAAGTGTACTATGCTTCCAACTATAGAAACTTTCTTTAGAATTTTGACTGAGATTTAAAAATGAATTGGTAAATGAGTGAAAAGAGTAGTGAGTGAGAATGTGTATGCTTCCCAATGGGATAAGGTGGATCATGACCAGATTTTGTGTTTCTAATACTCTATCCGCATAGATCTAGGATCTAGTTCCACACTGTTTTTTGCATTGCTTTTCATATCTGCTTTAAGAGCTTTAGATATGTGCTTTTGAGGATTACCAACAACATATGTAGGAGATCTAACCTTCAAAGCGCGCTTCCAACACTTAATCATGCGTACACTTCACACATGTCTCAAATCTGATCTAACAGGGACTCTAACAACAAGGACGAGCCCTGCAAGCTCTTCCCTGAAGACTAACTCCTTGGACTCACGACACTCAGATTTGCACTGCGTAGCTTAGCTCAACATACAGTATTCCTCGTGTCCGTAAGAATTATGTAGCCCATATCAACAACAACTTGTACACCCTCTTTGGCACATGTTGATGAATTTTGTTGGTTTTGTGTTTAGATTACCAAAGGCAACTAAATCTTGAATATGTTCCTAATTGGTTATTTTTGTATGTGAAGACTAATTTTACAAAAAAATTACATTCATAGGCCGAGTATGTAGATTACCCTAGCTTTTCAACCCCCAACTTAGTCCTTACTTATGGGTCTTAATCTTTCTACCGTTTCTTCTAAATCCTGCTGTTGGATCTGAATGTTATTGCCCACAGTAATTTCCAACTAAAAATGAATGAAACCAAATTTTCACCCTTTTTGGCAACGTTTTACTCGAGGATGTGTAGGGCTTGAAGGTCTAAACCAAAACAGGGGAGACAAGAGGGACTTGAAAGTAATTACACAAATTTCTAATCTCTAGATGAACAGAACTAGTATGAAAAGTGGCATGCGTAGAGTTGTTAACCTTTAAACGTCAGACCCAGCCCGAGGGGTTGGGTTTTTTTCTGAGAGAATCTTGCTCATAACTTACACTCCATTATACCAAATGGAATTTTTAGAATTCCAAACTGAGCACCTTAAAGAGATCTATACTTTCTTAGAATAGAGCTCAAGCAAATTAAAAATAGAATAATGCTAAAAATGGAGTTTAAAAGAGATTTTGGGTGTGGAATCAGGAAAGCATATGACGTTTAAGGGTTAAGGATGGTCTTCCTTAGGTTCCATGAGCGTGTTTGAGAGGCAGCGTGGGGGTAGGAAAATGGACGAGAGTGGGAGTACATAAGGTGAAATGGCGCGCGGGGATGGGGCCAGAAAGGGCGAGGACCTTATCCCCTGTGATGGAAAGCAAGGCAAGTGTTGGAGGTGACGCTGGCGCTGGCTGGCGTTGTGGCAAGGCAACTCAGCCAAGCACCATGGATCACAAGCCGACAATCAATCGTCCACCGTGACGGACCACGACGACGACGACGACGGAGGAGCCTGCAATCTTTCCGCCCTCGTTGCCCCTTCTCCAGCCTCAAATTTTCCTCCCTCCCTCGCCATCGCGTCGCTGCCTCCTCCATCTCCTCTCTTCTTGCAATTCGCATTCTACCTTTTCTCAGCAAGGTATTTGACTTACTCTTTTCACATGCCCACTTTCGTTCCTGCCACCTTCGTCTTCTACTTCGTGTCTTGATTCTCCTTTGAATTCAAGCGGGTTCGTAGTTCCCTGGCCTCATTCCCCTCTTCTTCCTGCGAATTCTCGTTTGGCATTGCCGTCAAGTGAATTGGGCGTGAATTTCCGTGATTGAGAAGTGTGTCTGTGTGCGGGCAGAGATAGGGCAGAATGGCCACGGGGATGATGAGCCAAGCGAGGACCGTGGGTCAGTTGGCGCAGCCCTGCTCCTGCCGCGATGCGGAGAGCACTTCCGTCCGCAAGCCTGCAACGTTGTTCTCGGGTCTCAAGAATGCCAGGGATTTGCCTCTGTTCAATGAGCGGGAGACTCTGAAGTGGTCCGCGTTTGTGAGTAGCTCAGGAGCCCGGAAGCCGGCCGTGGTGGCCATGGCGAGTGGCAATGCGAATGCAGCGCAAGCAGCTGCTATGTCGTCGGGCACGCCCGTGCGCTCCACCAGCATTCTCGTTGTGGGCGCCACAGGGACGTTGGGCAGACAGGTGGTGCGGCGGGCACTCGATGAAGGCTACGACGTGCGATGCCTCGTCCGCCCCCGTCCCGCCCCCGCTGATTTTCTCCGTGACTGGGGCGCCACAGTCGTCAATGTAAGATCGGGTAACTCCTATCTTTCCATCACCAATGCCACTTGTTCTGTCGGCATTGCCACTTCCCAAGTGCGTCGGTAAACTCGCATTCGCATGTCACACACTTAATGCAGCGTTGGTTTGTTCCAGGGCGACTTGAACAAGCCTGAGACGTTGCCAGCTGCGCTTGTCGGAATTCACACCGTCATCGATTGTGCCACAGGGCGGCCCGAAGAGCCCATTCGAGCAGTGAGTGCCCTTTGAAGCCGATGGATTTCAACTATGTTCTTGTAATTTAGAGGGTGCGTGTGACCTAATCTAATGTACGTCTCTTACGTTGGAGTTGTATTCGGGACTTCAGCTCATGTGGTGATGGGAATGGAATTGCAGGTAGACTGGGATGGAAAGGTAGCTCTGATCCAATGTGCTCAAGCTATGGGCATCCAGCGCTTTGTATTCTTCTCCATTCACAACTGCGAGCAGCACCCTGAGGTTCCATTGATGGAAATTAAGAGGTGTACCGAGAAGTACATCGCAGATTCGGGTTTGAATTACACTATTATCCGACTTTGCGGATTTATGCAGGTTTGGATTCCATCACCTTCAGAATTCTCTATGGCACAGCTTTGCTTTTTCTCAGTAGAGGTTCTCACTGTCACGAATTTATGATACTTGTGCAGGGTTTGATAGGACAATATGCTGTCCCAGTTCTAGAGGACAAGCCTGTTTGGGGAACCGATGCGCCCACCCGAATCGCTTACATGGATACCCAGGTACTTGAGCCTTGATCATGTAGGATGTCGCGCTTCATGTTTCTGACAAGCAATGGCTGTTCTGTTCGCAATGTATGAATTCACTGGTAGCCCGATTTCCTCCTATGACCCGCCTCACATAATGTCGTCGCCCGGATGGAAGTTGACATTAAAATATGATGTGATTGCAACAAGAAGAAGCGTGCAAAACGGTATAGATTCCTGATTTTGTTTATGTGGCAGGATGTCGCACGACTGACAATGGCAGCTCTCCGAAATGAAAAGGCGGAGAAGAAGACCGTGACGTTGGCTGGTCCTCGTGCATGGACTACTCAAGAGGTATCGCTCGAAGTCCTGGTCTAGATCTTCTGCTCTGTTCCATTCCATTTCTGCTCGTCTGCGCATGATTATTGTTGTTAGATGTTCTTGAGAATGTTCAATGGACAAGTCTTCATTTGTGTTATCAGAAGTAAGGTTTTACTCTTGCATTTAAGTCTGTAGTTCTTGTCACCTTTCTGAACTGACCCGAGACCTACACTATCCCTGGTTAGAAGTCACTGTTTGCTGTATATTCACAAATGCTTCTCACTTAATATATATAATACACACGTCGTAGAGTGCAACTATTAAAAGCGTTTGTCGCGAACGTTTCCAGGTGATCAGTTTGTGCGAGCGGTTAGCTGGGCAGGACGCGAAGGTGACGACCGTTCCTGTAGGTGTACTGAAAACAACACGATTGCTAACTCGGCTCTTCCAGTGGACCACCGACGTAGCCGACCGGTTGGCGTTCTCTGAGGTGAATTTCTCTACTCTGACAAGAAATTTCTAGTCCCTGCCTGAAGTGTGGAGGCCAACATGTGATGAAATGCTGATACATGATATGAGAAACTGCTCTGTTACTGCGTCCTGGATACTTATAGGATGACACACTGCAGGTACTGACGAGCGACACTGTGTTTTCGGCACCGATGAATGAAACTTACGCAATGTTGGGAGCGGATCCCAAGGAGACGACCACATTGGAACTGTACCTGCAGGAGTATTATGCCCAGATCCTGAAGAAGTTGAAGGATTTGAAAGCATCTTCCAAGCAAGGCGACTACTACCTTTAGAGCTGTCAGCTGAATCCTGCTGCTTTCTTGCCGTTTGCCTCCTGTAGTCTGTATCTATTTTTTTCCATTCATTGTGTAAGTGTATCAGAGCAATCAAATCCAGGCATGTCAAACTCTTGCCCATTGGGTACCCCCTTGAACGGTAATTGCGTGCACAACTCTGAACTGTGCTCCCTGACCTTGTGTTTTTCTACGATGACAAATTCTATTAACACTGTAATAAAACCATCTATTACTGCCCCTGATTTTGTCAAAAACGTGGGCTTTGCGACAGAATTACGAGAGAAAATGTTCAGAAGTATTTTACTGACCCCGTCTTATCGGACTACATGTAGGGGAGATAGGTCATTGTCCTTAACGCAAACTGGCTGCCTGACACTGCATATGTTACACTATATGACTTAGCGCTAGATCTGCATCGTTAAAAGGGAAATTGTAGGGTGTGCTTTTACAGAGTTGTTGTGGTATAATGCAATGACATGTTTCTGTTGATACTGAAGTTACATCAATAGAATGAACCTTGATTAATTCATAAACTTTTATTACACTGTCTACTGTATACCTCTTGATTTCTACTATTTTCTTTTAGAATTGACTTCATTGATATCAATGATTTAGTTTGTACAATGAAAGAGATACGTGTTATAACATTTGGGGTTCAAATACACGACAAGTGCAATCGTCAGATCCAGAGACGACAATTGTTCCATTTTGTGCTACTGCAAGGCTTTGGATTCTCTCACGATGACCACTGAATTCCCACTCACAAGCTCCCGTGCGATGGTCCCACACACGCACCTTTCCATCAGCGCAACCTGAGTATATGAGTTGTGATTCTTGAGACCACAAGCATTGAAGCACTTCCTCTTCATGCGCGAAGATGTTGCGAACTGCAAAGTTATGCATGTCCCAAATTATGAGTTTCCCGTCCAGATCACCTGTTGCTGCAAACGACGTAGGAGACAAGATGCTTCCACATGTGATAGCATCTGAATGCTCCGCGAAAGATCCAACAACCTCTCCCGTTTGAATCTTTACAAGGCTTGCTTTTGCATCTTGGGCTCCAACCATGGTTATTGTGGAATCATCGGTAAAGCTCATACAATTCAAGACTCCACTATGAAAGTGGCGTCCTTGCACAACATGCATTATCTCTCCGCTTTTGGGATTCCAAACCCGTAAGCTCTCGTCTTCAGATCCTGTGCAAATCAGTCTTCCATCAGGAGTGAAACCTCCACAAGTTACAGGTCCATAATGGCCATGAAAAATTTGCATCAATGTCCCCTTGTTTGCATTCCATAACCATGTTGTGAAATCATCAGATCCAGCAACGACAAGGTGGCCCTTTGGATGCCATTTCAACCACTCCACCGTTCCAGAAGGCCCTTCAAGCTTGTGTTTGAGCGTTCCATACGGGCTCTCCCATATATTGACAATGCCGTCGCAGCCCCCGGAAGCCAATAATTGACCATCATGGCTGAATTCCAGCGATGCAACCGTGTCGGTATGACCTTGGAGTTTTGAAGGGGGATTTTCACTACCAACTTGCCATAGATAGACAAGATCATCTTCACCTCCAGTAGCAACTACTTTAGCATATGAAAAATCACAAGCTACAACTTGTACAGGGCCATCATGGCCCAAAAAGGTATGAATAGAGTTGTCTATAACACTCAAATTGGTTTCATCATTTAGCAATTCTTTGTCCAAGTCATCAATCTCATCTTTGTCATCCATTTCATTTGCATGTTGTTCTTCATCATCAAGATTGATTACATCTAAGACATCATGTTTGTCATTAATTTCAACTTCGTGTTGTTCATCATCATCGAGATCGATCACATCTAAGACATCATTATAGTTAATAAACACATCTTGATATTGGCTTGGACTCTCACCACCATCGTTATTTGTATGTACATTGTTGAGTTTATTTGAAGCCATGATGCAAAAATTCTTGAATCAAATAGATAATGAGTATATATATATATATATATATATATATATATATATATATATATATATATGGGTGATGGTATGCTTGGCGTACCCAAATAGGATGTCTCATGAACAATTGCACTCTATACTAGTGTGTCAAACATATTCATTTTTAAAGTGTAATACATTAAGACTTCATTAAATGTAGTTTTAGTTGTCTATAATTATAATGTATCAAGAAAAAAAATTAGAAATTAAATAATATATTTTGAAGTAATTTTATTTGACTTTCTACTTGAAAAAGTAAGTTGTGTCTCACTAACCCAAAATCCATAGAATCAAGCAAATGGAATATCAACCATTTTTATTTTAATATAATTTTTGAATATGACCTACATCTTCTTGTATAGAATACAGAATAATTTATTTAATTTAAAAAATAATAATTCATTGTGCACTATAATGCCTGCAAATCCCAAAATTCAGCATTTTTTCTCACATCTATGAATGGATCCAAAAAAAATAAAAAATCTAAGAGAAACTCTATAGGCATATATACTTTGATTTCATTGAGGTGCATGATATTTTATTTTCCATTTTAGGGTCTTTATACTAGATTGAAATGGACAAATTAGACATACTTTGGAGGCTTTCAATAAAAGTAACCTAATTAGTGTGTCCAAAAAGTGATACCCCAAGCTTACCATTGCCCATATATATATATATATATATATATATATATATATATATATATATATATATATATATATATATATATATATATATATATATATATATATATATATATATATAAAAGTAAAAGTAAGAAGAAATCACGAGCATTTACTTTTGGAATGTCTTACTTATGTAATTCTGGTGTTGGTATAAACATCAATCTACTTTTACTTGGACTTCACGTAGATGGCAATCTTGCATTTCAGTTCCTTTGTAGTGACCAAAATGATGAGTTCTCCATTCATGGTGTAGGTTGTTAATAGATATATTGATCAAGGTGTGGCCAAGCTTGTTCTAGGTGTTCTCTTTGTAGACGAGGTATGATTCTTATCATGGACCGACCTTTACAGTGTATTGTACATTCCGCACTGATCGTGTCAAGAATCGTGTCAACAGCGTCACGTTTTTTTCATAAACTGTTGTTTCATTGACATGGTCTCCTTCAGTTTGAAGCAAACATGTTGCTGCACTTAGATTTAGTACTTACAGAACTTTTCTTATAAATATTTCGTTGTTTTCACACTAGTACATGGTTCATCATAAAGTTTAATTTTCTGTTGCAGGTGCACATGCTAGACATGGAATGTTTCACGTACTTGAATCATGCCCTAGCACTATAAGAAAACCCTTTTTTTTTTAAAGTCTAAATTTGATATCTGTGATGTCCAAATCTAATGCGTTGACATCAAGCAAGTGGATGTCGGACATTTTAACATCCAAGAAATTAAGTTAAACATCAAAGACATCAAGTTAGACATCTAAAATTATTTAAAGACATCATGGTTAGACGATAACTTTGGGAGGGTAAAACATGTGTCACGCAGGTGACACATCAACGCCATGTGCACAGGCAGTGCCACATGGCAATGAATTACATTCTGAATTTCTGATGTGGACTTTTTGGTGCTCACGTGGAATGTGATGTGGCGCCGTGGCGGCGCCAAAATCCTACGTGGACTCGGGAACATTCTACTTGGCACCCGAGAAATTCGACGTGGAACCCAGAAAAATGACGTGGCATGCCATGTCAGCAACGTATTGGGGGGTTTTAGGGTCAAATGACGTTGTTGTTAGACATCACTTTAGACATCAATGTCTCCTGCTTGATGTCTCCAGTGGCTAAGACGATGTCAAGATGGATGTTCCAGTGCCTAGGACGATGTCAAGATTGATTTCTCTGCCCCTGATTATGTCAAAAACGTGGGCTTTGCGACAAAATTACGAGAGAAAATGTACATCAGTATTTTACTGACCCCGTCTTACAGGACTACATGTAGGGGAGATAGGGTCATTGTCCTTAACCCCTAAAGTTGAAAGCCCCCAAAACTGTCATAACTCCTCAAAACCACCCTCTTTCAATGCAAGATAAAGTGTCGTTTGAGAAACCCTTCATCTAATTCTTCCTCAAAGAGAACTAAGAAATGATCATTCATAACAACCATCTCCATTTGAGTTTCTTGGCACTACAAATATAGTAATTTGAGCTTCTTGGCACTACAGATATAGTAATTCTTTATTGATGAAGAATAGTCGCGGTTGACTAAGAGAATAGGGGGTGACTTCCATACCTCACTTCCCCTTGTAAGGATAATCCAAATTGGGCAATAGGAGTTGTTGCCCTTTTCATTTTAGAGCTCAATTACAATAGATTGAACCTATGGAAAATCTTGCCCTCTTTGTGTTTGAAGACTTGGAGAAAAATAATTATGAATCCAAATACAATTCACTTTTGTATTTCATAACTTTTAACTTACCTAGACTTATGAAAAGTTTGAACTTCTCCACTATATGCTATTTCTAATCATGACAACCCTTCAAAGTTCTGCATCACCCTCAAACTCATCGATCGGGCCCTTAGTGGTCAATGGCTAACAGCTTAGTCCCTATCATAAACGGTCACTTCTTACCATCGATATAAAGTATGCAACAAATCCTCTTATTAAAATAGTGTGATGGTGTGAATATAGAAATTGCTCTCCGTAAACACGAAGATGAAATAGGAAAGACCCTCTTCACAAGAGAAGTGAAGCCTATGACTAATAGACTAATAATTTGAAGGCTTCTCAGTGTGTAAGCCTTGTCGGTGGCTTCAATATTATTCCATAAATTAGCCTTTCTATGAAATTATTTTCGTGTAAATAACGGACCAACGAATCCCCTATTCATTGAACACTAGTATCAAAACGCCCTCAATGTTGAACACGAACCTCGAAGTTAAAAACATCCTCAACATTGTGAGAAAGTCGTTGAAGATAAAGGTGGTTTACTTCACGGTACTATGATACAACCTCGTTCAGAGAAGTCGCAAAAACAGAAAGTTCACTTTCCATTCTCTTAAAACTTTACCACAAAATCTACTTTCTACAAAGACAAATTCAGGACTCAATTTCAGTGCAAAAGAGACCATGACACGAGCAGTCGTTCTTACGGACTCGAAGCCGGTGAATCAACAATTGGATGTAAGATCAGTCCATTGCGTCCATGGAAGAGTGCTCGGAAGTTTGGTAACCACAATCAACCCCAATCAAGGAAGGGAGCTTCTATGAGCATAACAACTTCGAGACAACTACTACCGTTGAATTTCGGACGAGCTCGTCAATAACTACACTTAAGCCCCATAAAATCATAACTTCGTCAACAGAGCTTAGCTTAGGCTGCAACAAGGAAACGATCGATGTTTCGAATTCAAGTATAATGCCCTACTTATCATCTACTTCAACTACTGCACAATACTCTCAGCTGTGTTGTCCATGTTAAGAGCTTTCATCTTCGTAAACGGTCTTGGCCTGCCCTACAATGACCAATCCAATACAAGCTCTTAGTTCAAAGTGAACGCGATCAGAACACAAATGCTTCACGAATTGTTTTCAATCTCGCAAGGTGCAACATCAAGACTCCTTCACCGCACCAGCATTTGATAAAAGCAGAAAAACGATGGGAACAATACCAGCAGTGAAATTAAGATAGTTCCGTCACCATCCCTGATTTCGAAGCACCCTCTCCTCGGCTGCAAAAACAGATTCCACAAATTTTTAATGACCATGAGGAAAGTAAGACATAAACTTGGGCAGCGTAGAAAGGATTCGGTAAAGACCTTTACTAGGTTTGTATACACAAGGACATGATAAGCGGGTAGGACAGCCTCTCATCTTAGAAACCTGGGCTCCCAGGAACTTTACCTTTTCTGGATTGATTGTAACTTCCAGGCCTGGAATCGCTTTTGTAAGATACTGTTGGATATGTAGTGCACGTGTCTTGAAGGCGTTACATTATTTGTTGTTTAACCATAAGATGCAAAGAGAAAACACGCGACCAACAAGTTAGTTCTTCTAGCGAGAACACTAGTACAACAAACTCTCCCAAGAACTTCGTAATCACACAAAACACTAACTAGGCATTGCATGACTTCAAAAGTCCGAATACTAACCTGCATACACTACTCCTAGGAACAGATTTCCTAAGACGACAACTTACATAAACTCAAGCTACCCCTATCAAGCAGACACTTTCTGTAGTTTAGATTATCCGCCGATCACCACTCTCAAGAAGAATAACGCTCCCAACAAGAAAGCTAGAATCAAGGTACTTCTGAACTGGCCGGAAAGACTTAATGACTACGTTGAATCTCTTTCTTCATAATGCGAGCAAGACATGCAGTGTTCAAGCAAGGAGATTGAAGCTCGAAGGTGCAATAGGGGTCAGATATATGACGCACCAGGCCTCAATGATCACCGACTTGACTCCATTTGAAACTTCAACAGCTTCAACATCACGGTCAGGGACGTCCCCTTTCTCCTCGGCTTCATCCTCGTCTACATTCTCCAATTCATCAGTTGTCTTCTTAGCTGAGGACGCCTTCTTAGCTAGGGAAGCTTTCTTCTTCGCTGGCGTCTTCGCTTTGGGCGTTATTACTTACTCCTCGTCACCCTCGCTTTTGACCTCCTCTTCTTTTGCCTTCTTAGAGCCTCGACCTTTCTTCTTTGCTGGAGTCACTTTTTCTTCCTCTTCCTCTTCGGCATCGGCATCACTATCTGCCGCTTCTTGCGCCTTCTTGGCTCCCCTGGCGGGTGAAGCCCTTGCCTTCACAGGCGCAACCTTTCGTTTAGCTGCAGGTTTAGCTTTTGCTTTCCGTGTCAAAGCGTCTTGATCTTGATCCTCACCTTCACTTTGTTCTGTGGCCTTAGCACTTCCCCTTCCTGTTGGAGCCTTCCTCTTCGCAGGAGCTTTGGATTTAGGGGCAGCCGCTTCCTTCTCCGGCGCCTCATCTCCACTCTCCTCCATTTCAGAGTTCTTCTTAGCTCCCTTTGCTGTTGAGGTCTTCTTCTTTGCTGCCGAAACTTCATTCTCACTTCTGCCCATCTCTTCCTTGCTCGCAGCTTTCTTCTTTGCTGGAGCTTTAGCTTTAGGAATTGCGTTGACTTTTGGGGCAGCTTTGGGAGCAGGTTTCTCTTTGGAAGCCGGCTTTTCCTTGGGGCAGGCTTCGCTTTAGCAGCAGCCTTCTTTTTGGGAGCCGGTTTCTTTTTGCGAGCAGGCTTCGGCACTACTTCCTTAGGCTTCCTCCCTGACTTCCTCAAGGGAGCAGGGGAAGCAGGCGCTGCGGCAGCCTCTGATTGGTCAAGCTCGGCCGCTGTGGCGCGACCTCGCTTCTTCACTTCAGGAGTTCCATCAGTCTCTTCCTTGGGCACAGGAGCCTTCCGCTTGGGAGCCATGGTCCAATCTGCAACGCTCTCTTTCGCCGCCTCTACGTCTGCAATATTCATACACATTAAAACTACTCTACTTGATAACAATGGTGCTATTCTAATTGATGACAATGGTATTCTAGTAAGAGACCGGTACAACATCATGGCACCCATTGGTCATAGGATGAATACACTATCAAGTTTCACTAGAAATGCGCAGTGGGTGGGTACCTAAAAGACCAGGAACACTCAGAAAGAAGCCCCCATAAGTATGTTCACGTAACAAATTCAGCTCAGCAAGAGGCCTTCAACCTCAATTTCTTTGCGAACCTGTATATCAATACATCCCGTCAGTAAAGCACACTACACATTGATAAACAACATAGATAGACCACTACTGTGGCATGTGCATTGATATGGTTTTATGACTTCGGCTCCTCAATGCGCTCGCTCATGCTATATGCCGAACCGCGTATGATTCCTACAATGCTTGACACACTTCGAGACAAAGAAAGAGCAGGAGACCCAAAAGTCAAATAACCTCGAGAGATCTCCACACGATTGGTGTTGGCAAAAAAAGAACGATCGCTGATCGAATGCAACTCCTCTTCTTCAAAATAGACTGCAAACCCCAACAAGAACAAAACGCGTCAGTGCGAAGCTAATTATAACATCCAGCAACATTCACGCACCTTCAAGAATTTGAGAAAGTGCGCTGCGTCTAATGAAAATTGCACGAACATTGTCAAACTGAAAAGCTAAACATGGTCACAATATCCCACTTATTTGAACCCGCGAATGGAACTCACACCCTTTGCCTTAAACCCTCAACCCAAAGCCAGATACAAGGCGATTTCAATGAACAGATTACATCCATCAGTGAAATCAAAGTTGCAGAATGCTCAATGTACTTTCTTGTTGGTTTCTTTATTTTTAACCAGTCAGTTTAATAATCAGTAAAGGCAAAACATTGTGGAGCTATACAAGCAAAGGTTGCTCGGCAAGTGATGGTCTTGTGTTTTCAGAAGCATGAGGGAAGAAAGCAACGGAAAGTAAGAAACCTAAAGCAGCGTGCACGGCACCTTGCCCCCTACAGGCTGAGAGGGAGAGGAATGGAGTTCGCCATGCAGCGGCTTTATAATGGCAGTGAAGGCGGCGTCGCGAGCCGTGGTCGCGCCGTGGGTGCGTGCTGATGAGGGCAGTGCCATTCAGCCCGTTGGAGGAGGCACAGGCAGTCACTGGTGGGTAACAACTTCGGGCTAGTCGAGCGCTGCAAGCTGAGGTTGTGCCGTGTTCCACCGTAGGACCATCCCGCTGCGTTCCACCAGAGTCGGGGACGGAAGCCACTATTTGTCGCAACCAGGTACGAAGTTAGATGAAGGCTGTAGTTTTTATGCATTTTGGATGAAGGGTTGAAACTTTGAAGAGCTACAACTTCTGTCTTCAAATTTTGTTTTCGACCAAATCATTTGGGTTGGGTTCCAAATTAAGTGTATTTTATCTGGTGGAAATTGTAGACCCATACAAAAAAGTATGAATTAATGGCATGCATTTTAGTGGAAGTAGAATTTGGTTTTGAGATATCAAACATAAGGAATGTTTTACCATTGTAAGCCAATTATGTCAAATCAAAAATAGTTTTTCATGAAAAAAAAATTCCATAAGTATGATATTGAATCTATTACCAACAACTTTCTACTTGGAAGCTTTTTGATCCAAATAATTTTGGCATTTAATTTGCAATGACGTTTCTAAGATGGAAAAAGTTAAATAATCGATCATTTTTGAGGAGCTATATCTCCCTCATCCACGATTAGAATTTAACTTCTTAAATTGGGTATGGTTCAATACCTAATATACTCCCGAGCTTGTCTAGTTGAGCCCACAAGCACTTTTACAATTGGGTATATTTCAATACCCAATATACTCCCGAGCTTATCTAGTTGAGTCCACAAACACTTCTACCAACCATCGCTCTGACCAAATCACTTATCAAATCATTTACGAGTCTACCAACCATCGCTCTGACCAAATCACTTATCAAATCATTTACGAGTCTACCAACCATGGCTCTGACCAGATCACTTACCAAATCACTTACGAGTCTACCAACCATGGATCTGACCAGATCACTTACCAAATCACTTACGAGTCTACCAACCATGGCTCTGACCAGATCACTTATCAAATCACTTACGAGTCTACCAACCATGGATCTGACCAGATCACTTACCAAATCACTTACGAGTCTACCAACCATCGCTCTGACCAAATCACTTACCAAATCACTTACGAGTCTACCAACCATGGCTCTGACCAAATCACTTACCAAATCACTTACGAGTCCATGGAGTCACTTTGTCCCCTACGATTGGCCACGGGCACGACTACCATCCCCCAATCAAGTGACCAAGATTTTGGTGTCACCTAACCCTAAATACGGAGGTCCGGATGCGCTACGCCCGCATCTTACCCGAAGCCCTTCCTTGGAGAGAGTTTGATCCATCAGACATGGTATTAGGATGTAATTTAGAGGGGTGTACTTAGTCCACAGAGAAGGCAATGTTAATTAAATATTCCCTTAGAGTAATTTGGTTGGTCGATACTCGGTATATACATAGTATTATATCAATATAGTCAGCACAAATTTCTAAGTACATCTCGGTTCCAAGAGTGCCATCGCGGTGCACATCAGTACTCAAACGCACGGACCGCAGGCAATCTCTAACCTTCTGTGAACATAATCTCTGTGCACTTGCCCAATTCTGCCGATCCTTTCTATCGTAATCCTCCTGAAGTAACCCATGTTCATTGACAGTGAACCGGTTAAACACTTGGCATATCTGTTGGTGAAGGGCTAGATCAGCATCTAATCTCAAAGTACGGACATTGCTATCAATAGGGTTTAACAAAAAATTTCCATTGTGTATATAGTCCTGATCATGCAAGCCAGTTGCTTCTCCTTGCGCGTTTATTGATGATGTGAATACCCAGCCCTCCCAATCGACAGATAACCTTGGCCCCTCTAAACTTCTATAATCTTCAAGCATCAACTGCCTTCTGCGGGAGTCTCCATCACTAGCATGTCCTATGATAGGACCAACAGCAGCGTAGCAATGATCCATCCACAATGAGTCGATCCTATCCCACTGCTGTCTAACCCAATTTGAATCAAAACAACCGCAAGTACAACAAGCAACCAACACTAGTCGGGGGAGTTTAGGGTGCATCGGATTTACAACAATGACTCTCGCAAACCCTCCCACCTTGTTCAACCTAAACAAGTCAACCATTTTATTGTACCCTACTTCACCGTCTCCGACAGTGGGCTTATAATGCGATATGCAAATGTGGTCCTCCTTTGGTCCACAGAATCCCACCATTGCATCGCACCTGGCCTCCCAAGAAACCCGACCCCTGACCTTCGTTTCATCCTCAGCAAGTATAACCGGGATCGGCCCAGTGATCCCGTGCGCAGCTTTAGCATCAATGTAAATACTAGCAATAGATTGGAAAATTTCAGCATGTTCACCTGATATAAACTGAACACCTTTTTTTTGTACCCTACGAATTGTATTATAACTAGGTCTTGCAAAATTCAAGGCGAATAAATCACAAAGACGGCAGCCCCCATAGATTCTCATCGCTTGTGAAAAACATTTCGTGTTTTCACTATAGCGATTCCCAGAATCCTTCCTATTCAAGTTTGAAGCGATGTCCTTCATGAAGTCCCAAAGCCCAGCCTTGCTTCCAAAAGCCCCTACCCTATGGGCACTTATGATATTGTTACAGAATTTCATTAGATTGTTATCTCATGAGGCATTCATCGCACTCTCACGCATGGTTGGTCTTTTGGCCTTTAGTTGTACAATCGTGGCTCTAGCATGCCAAAAATGTAGCTTCTCTAGCCGGTACTTTCTAGACAGTTCCCAAGTATGTTTAGACACTTTGTACACAGAAAGATACCCTAATCGAATTCCTCCTTTAGTGCTTCTGTGCCCCCTCTAAACCAATGTCCGGTCCTCTCTTTTGATTCTCATTCTGAAATCACTGTGAAGTGGTATCTGGGCACACATTGGGCAAGTCAGATTTGGGAAAGGCTCTACAGACATGGACAGACGATAACACTTTCTAAGCCGAAATGTACCATTCACTGTTACAACTTCACATCTCACTTCAACTGCAGCACTTAGATGAGGTTCCGGGTACCATTCGACACCAGTGTGGGGTCATTGATTAAAGCATTAACAGCATAGGACTGACCACCGTATTCAACCGTCGGACCATGAAATCCATAACACATCAAACCAGCGACCAAGTTCTTATCGACTATTTGAGACATACCTTTGACGGTGTGTGATGCAGCCGGCCTGAACCATGTATGAAGATCACCTTGATTAGAGTGAGAACTTGTGGTGCTCGACCTGCTTGGGCACCCTGGTCGACCAGTTCTTGCTGGCTCCCTCTGAGCTTGCTCTGCATCCTCAACAGCCTTCTTATGTCGTGGACCACTCAGGTAATTTCTTAGGTTCACTTCGAGTGTCTTCTTAGGTGGGCAGAGCAACATTAGGTCCCTGCAGTATTGGCACTTCACCTTAAACCAATAACAACATGTGTCCTCCACTGTTAAGTTCCCCAACACTTTGAATTTTTTATGCCCCTCTGGAAGAGAAGCATTTACGGATTCCATAACTTCAACCCCCTCAGCAACCAAGCGTTTGTGATCCTCGGGAGTTAGGGTAATTGGCCTTCCGTTCTTGGCCTCCGACTGCGGATGATTATCGAAATTGACGTTCTTGGCAGTACAAAAATTCCTCACGTGGGTTGTACTCACAATGTGCGATCGCCTCAAATTGTTAAATAAGTTGTCGATTTGTGCCTTGGTGTGATCCGTGCTGCCACCCCCGGAGTCCTTCTTGCACTCACCGCTCCAGAGCTTAACAACTCCGTTGCCGTTCATGTCGAATGTCTTCAACTACCAATCGTGGTCAGACATAGCCACCCTCTTCAACTCCACCCTAAGTTTCTTCGCCCGTTCCAGATACCGATCCAGGACATCATTTGGTATCAGAGTAGATTTGAGGGGGATATCGTCTACCTCGGCTGGGTCTGCAGTGCCACTCACCCTAGATGAGCACACAGGCTGAATCGTTGGGTCCCATCCTTCGCTTTGCGCAACACAAACATCTTTTGGAGTAGGATCGACGTCCACGGTGGTGACTGTGAACGAACCGTCTCCAAGTCGACGTCGCTTGTTTGCATTACAGTCCCCTTGTTCGAGCTGAATCACATGTACCTCCTTACTAATGCAATTCAACCGCTCCAATTTCTTCCTCACCCGCCGCTTATCTTCGGCATCCCAGAAATCAAACGGCCACTCTAAAATCTCATTTGCCTCTAACGTAAGCCTAAGTGCCTCCAAAGACGAAGCGCCACCAACGTCAACCTTCCCGAAGTACTCTGGATTGGCGCCCTCCCCCTCCAATGTCCACAACGTGATCCTATTTGAAGTACTCACATCCATATCGTTGAATTTCAAAACCCCAAACTCTCCCTTTGCTGAAATGAGAAGGACAACTACAAAAATAAACAACTTCTGAACAATAGCGTGGAAAAAGCATCAGAAAGAGGGTTTCTAAACAAACCCTAGGACGAGTATTGTGTCGAAACCCAAAAACCAAATTGTCATCCACCGGTCATCCAAAACGCAAAACTTGAACATCATCCACCATTTATCATCAACCTTTAAAGTATACGCGGGAAGGATACACTTCCAACTTTAGTTCTAAAAGTTTCAAATTTTATTTTTGCTTAGTAGCAATGCTATTGTATTAAAAAAAAATTAAAATTTTAAGTATTATCCCCCACCCTTCATTCTTTATAAAATTCAAAAAACCCATTCTTACCATGCTAATTTATTTTGAAGCCTTTTCTAAATTTTAGGACCAAGGTAATTATAATACCCCTTCATTTGATTGCACGCTAACAAAAAAAAAAAAGTGGTAGTGCTCCCCCCGGGAAATCATGTCAATAATATATATAATTTGTTGCACTTATGAAAAAGAAACTTAAAATTTGTAGGCAACTACAACTTTATGCCTTCTTGGTCATTGATTTTAGCAACTCAATCTTGTGCTTGTTAAACTACTTGATCACAATTGATCCATCATCTTGCCACTTTTACCGTACACTGTTCATTTACTCCAAATATTTTCTTGTTGAAGTTGAGTATGATTCTTTATTCCAACACATTGTATGCTTGTTATATGATATGAGATGAGCAATATTTGGTCATATACAAGCAACTAATAGGGTTTGAGGAAGAATCGTCTCGCTTAGTAGCAGAGTGGAAGACTTTATTACTCAATTTCTAACTAGGAACAAGACTACAATCATATGTTGAATTTATTTAGATCGAAATCAAAATGTGCTATACAAACTTTGACAAATTATAGCACAACATTTGATAGAAAGAACAAAATCCATAAAAAGTTAACAAGAATAATCATTTAAGATGGCAGTATGACTATCAACAAATTTTCCAACTGACAATGAGTTTGGTTTAGATGTACTTAAATATTTTGACACGGAAAAATACCAAAAATTTACCAACATTATAGTGATGAATAATTGTGTTCAAAACTATATATCAAAGTCAAGCAACACTAAATCTCTGACAATCCCAACAACATATCTATAATTAAAAATAAAAATAATAATAATTTCAAAAATTTATGCAATTGGCATTTTGGTGCTAAAAAATGACATTCGAATGTTTCATAGTTGAAAATATGACAAGTGAAATTGTCTTGTACAATCTTTTGGACTATCAATCAAAATTTGATTTTGAGTATTGATGAAATATTTAAGCATATTTCTTAACAACAGGATGATGATATGAGATACAAATTCTTACAACTATATCAACAATTCATATAATAAATAAGAAATATGCAATAAATTTGAAAACCTAAACTATGGTAAAGAATTAAACATGGTTCAACCATGGTGGACAATTATTGCGGGGCGCATTGCACCTTTTGGTTTGTTGTCTTTAATTTTAATGAGTATTATTGTTATGAACTTGCAAAACACGTCAATACACGTTAGAATAAATGGTATTTATAATTCTAATAGTATTTCTCCAAAGGAACATAATGTGAAAAATCATGTTATACATATAGAAGAACATGATTTACATTTGAATCAATCACAAAATACCATGAAAAATATGACCAACCAATTACAAGATACTCTACAAAATGTTACCAAAGTTGTATGGCCTATCAAGGCAACTATCAAGTATGGGATTGAAAATGGATACATTATCATTGTTAATGCTTCTGAATGTGAAGCAAACTCCGCAAACTCAATATTTGTAGCTGCATCCCAACATCGTGCATCAAGTGATTCATGGAATATAAACGGAGCTTTAGATGGGCATATTGGAGAACTAATTGCTCAAATATTGGAAGAAGTTCACCTTGTAGAGGGAGCTCAACATGCTATTGATAAAGAAATAACTACATGCAATTGTGATGATTTAGGTAGGTATTCACAATTGTGTAAAACTTTCTTCCAAGAGTACAATCTAAAATATGTATGGACTCCAAAGCTATTCATCCAAGTAGATTAGAGTATGTTATAGAAAGAGTATTAGATTTATTTATTTTTAAAGATAGCCATATGTGGATAACATATATTTGAGAAATGAATTTTTAATCTCAAAAAATGGTCAAGATAGGAGTCAAAAATTTCAGAATCTAAAATTTGGATGTGAAAATACATCTAAGTTTCTTAAAATTTAGTAAGTCAATATCTTAAACATATATTTTTTATCAACTATATATAGTGATTCTTTTCAATAAGTCATCAACATTTGAATTACTATATATCAGCATAATAAGTAAGATAAGATCTATTCATCTTAATACAAAATTTTTTGAAAACAAAATTAAGTTCTCGTGTCAAATCTCATGCACATTATGAGAAGTTTGTTCACTATAAAGTACGAGAATACTAAATTTAGTATACCTCATCTTACAAGTTTATACTAGCATACATTGATGATATAAACATTGTTGTTGCAGATAACAATCCTACTTACAAGGATAGATCAAAAGATAATTTAAAAGGGACAATTGAGTGGCCTTTCAAATTGCATTGGTATGGACCATCCTTGCATTCTATAGTGGTCTTTAGCTCATTCAGATTTTCACACACGGACTTCTATGTGATTGCCCTCAGAAGCACTTTGCCTCTGGAAAACCCATGGCCAAAGGAAGCAGAGTCCAACACATGTGCATGGATACATCATAAGCGAAAATCTTCAAGGTTCAATGATGTTGGCTCATCTTTATTCACGACTAATATGCCTATCATTCAAATGGGAACTCAAAACATTACAATTATCAATGAATCACATAGAACAGCATATGATGTGGTGGTGATAAAATGCACTTTTGAAGATCCGGCGGGTGCAAATGCTCAAGGTGGACATCTTTACATTAAAATAAATGATGAATTTTGCCCCGTATTTAGTGAAAAACCAGAAGAAGTTGATACAATACAATTTGAAGGTGATTTCAAGTACAACTATGCATTTTGTTCACCTCCAATATTGTGGGATTATGATGTCACATACTTAAAAGAGTGGTTTTTGTATCACCAATACCACTTCCAGGCTAAAAGAGTACACTACTATATTTATCATGGTATAAATATCACTGACACTATATTGACGATGTTTGATCCAATGATGAAACAAGGATTATTAACACTTATTGATATACGCTCGTCACAAAGGAGTCTTTTGAGTGGACAATATCCTAGTCACCATTTGACTATTAATGATTGCCTCCATAGAGTCAGATATTTAGCAAAGTGGGCATTTTTTTGGAGTTTTGAAGACTATTTATCTTTTTCAGCTCCTTATAACCTAACTTCATTGTTACATAAGTACAATAATAATCCTTGGATATCTTTTGGCACTATACAATGGTCCAACATGTATTGTTGTGCACCTAGTCAACAAGCTATTATGCTTAACATTAGTACATGGAAAGTAGATGATATGTGTTTTAGGAGGGAGCATCCTATATGCAGGGATGAAACTCATTCTACAACATGCCCGGGGGTTGAAGGGCAAAGAAAATGGATTGCGAATCCACGACTCGTATTTGCAGCAAGCGTCCACTACGCAATTGATTCCCAATTGGGTGGTGTGGTTTTGGATACAGATGTTGCACGCTTTAATGCTTATAAAGGTTTATTGAATCCAATTTTTAGTAGAGACAATTGTAATGTTGTTAAGTTACTAGAAGACATTGATGGTGAAACTGCTCCACTAGATGGAATGTGGTGGAAGGATCTCAGCATGCAGAATTATACAGAACCTGCACACTTGTATGCAAATTCAATCAATCTTTTTGGCGACAATCCTATAATTTCAAGTTTGCAAGGGCTATATAATATCCACTAATTTCTCAGTAGTATGATGTTGAGATAAAGGATTGCAATCAAATTTTTTACAGATCAACCAAGTGATGACAATTCTGTACAAGATTCTGAAAAAAAAATTAAAACTTAGCATACATTACAGAGCCCAGAAACATTTCTTATCATACATTATAGAGCCCAGAAAAACTACAGTTGTAAAGCTTTAGCAAAAGCACGAGAGAAAGATAGAGCCAAAGCCTCTCCCCTTCGATCCACTGCCAACAATTCAAAGCATGATACACCAAGAAGTGAAAAAGAAAACTCCATACTACTTAACTGTAAGAAAAAGAGACCAGTTCACACAACAAAGAATGGGGTGAAGTGGTTCAACACGTCGAACTAGTGAAATTGTGTGGCACCCACATACATCAGAGATGCTTCACTCCAAATCCTCACACCTACATATCTCCTCTAAGCTCGCCTCATGTAGTGTACAAGTAAGTTTTATTGGCTCGTAAGTTCTCAATAAGTATGATCCTCTACTTCCATTAACTACAAAAAAGGTATAAAAAATCAGAAAGCCCTTCTCAAATCATCTGGTTCGTAAGAATCCTCGAACGTCCGATAAAAATGAATACAAGTTCTCCCTAAATCTGCGGCGATTTTGGCGATCCAGAGACGATGTCACTTGATTAGCATTCAAAAGGACGTGGAAAGCCGTCGCCAGTCGGCTTTGCAAGCGCGCGTTGTGCTGTCCCGTCAAAAGCTCCAGTGCTAATCTCTGTAACAAACACAATAAAATCCTTTATCAGCTTCAAGTATTCTAAGGTGAAATGGAACTGAATCTTAAACAAGAGCCACCGAAAGCGTGGGAAAATACCTGATATAAAGCAGTATTGCACAAGACTAGAGGTAGAAGAGCATCTGCAGCTGGCTCCACAAGATCATTACTGCACACCAAGAAACGGATTCTATCAAACACAAAACAAAAAGTTTATGCATGTCAGAAGCACGGCATACTGCGACTGATGGCAGGAAACACATCAAAGTGTAATAGGACCAGATGAGTCTAGGTACCTGTAGTCCTCAAATAGGAGGAATTGCATAACAGATCTCAGAAAGTGGTCTAATACACCTTCCTTTACCCCACCCTGTGGATTTTGAACACTCATCGCGTGTACACCAAGACCCTCCTGGCCCCTGCAGATCGCTTGGTAGTGATAAAACGCTATGGCGTTCAAAGTTGTGAGTGACATACTCACAACCTCCACGTCCTGCTGGAGAAGATTCAAAAGAACACATAATTAGTACTCAGCTAGGGCAAATTGTGAATATCATCAGCAGATTATGAAGACGCATACCTGGTGTCCCAGACCGAAGTCTAGACTGCTGGTAATCCTCGCAAATCCTTCAGGGGGCAGCTTCGCCACCTTCTCGGGGTAGACCTCCAACATGTGCGCCAACAATGTGAAGTACTGGAGTAAGATACATAACTGGCCAGTTAGCAACGAACGACTTGCCAGTGCATTATCAAAGATTATGACTCGGATATTGATAACCCACATTGACGAAGTTGAAAAAGAAACAAACCTGGCGGCATAACTTCGGGTACTTGAGAAGATCAACTGACATAAGTGGTGTGATAATGTGCAACCCCAAGTACACAACCTGCCGAATACGAAACAAATAAGCATAAGTTAAGAATGATAACGCTTCCTACGGATTGAAGCATAATCATGTGATAATATGTAGAGATAAAATGAGAGCTGCCGAGGGCCGTAGGAAATTTACTCACTTGTGCAACGTCAGGATTCTCTACTTCGCCATTATCATCACAGGCGAAATCGATCTGCGCAGTAACGCGAAAAGTAAGCACCAAATGTGGGAGATGGAAGTGAGAGCAGAACAGGAGAAAGCTAACTGCGATATGCTTACCAGGTCCTTCGAGCTCAAATTGGTCAGGAGTTGAAGTAGAGCCCGTAAGTCCTTGTACTTCTCAGTTTGGCTCTCATTTAGCAAGTTCACTGAGGCGGTCACAGAAACCTTGCCAATGTTATGAGCTGAATATATCTGAAGCAGCCGTACACAGAAGCTGAAGAGGATAGCTGTGTCTTTAGCCTCCAGAAAAGCTACTTGACCGTCCACCCAATCGACGACGTATTTGAGCACCAAGTAGATCACGGAAGACTGCGCCAATAACACACCCAGACTTCACATGTTACTACAATTCAATACAAGATTATTCTCTAGCTAAGTTGGAAAGTGGCTACATAGGGGTTGGAGAGTAGCTTCACAGATACATCCCCTAAGAATCAGTCTTTTTCATCATCCATAGGTCACCACGAATCATTTCAAGATCGCCTGCCTAGATATCAAGCTACATATTTTTTGGGCATCGAACACTATCTCGACGTTCTAACAGGGTCATATTCAAATGACGTAGGCTGTCTTCTTCCACCTTGTAAGCAGTCTCTGACAAATTACCTGATGCTTGTATGTTTGCACCAATACCAGCAAAGGCTCCATAACTGCAGACCCTACATCGAAAATTGCTCTCTGACTTCGTGGCATTGTGGCTCTTGCTGCTCCCCGCAATCTTTCAATAAGACAACTCACCTAAGAAAACGCGAATGAATGCTTAGTATTTAACAACAGAAGTTTGACAAGAAAATTAGCATCAACATCTACAACTTCTTGTACGAAAACCGATTTACATTATAAGTACAATCTTCTAAGGAATGAGGTGAGATGGCTTAGAGTGGTCAAATGAAGAGAGGAACGCGCAGCTAACCTGCATAATGACATCCGGCTGTTGCGAAAATACTTGCAAATCATCATGCTTCAAAAGAGTTGCTAAACTAGTTATTATTGGGCCTAACAAGTCTCTGACATACCTGCACAACAAAGATGCAACCTTCCGTCATAAATCGAGGATCATAAACTTCGCATAATAAGATTGCGGGAATTTCTGACGACAAGAAATAAAAATACATTCACATTTCAAAAAGCAGAAGCTGATTGAGGTTCACATACTGGTCAGTCGCGTCACCACTGCCCATACCAGCAGCTGATCGACAGAGGGCCTCTGACAATGCACGCTGCATCATCAAAACACAAATTATGTCAAAAATCTGCTGAACTCCCCAACGCAACAGTATTTTCCGGTGTCTGAACTCCGAGTAGAACAGGTTGAAATAGTCATTGTCACTACAAAAAGTAGGATCAAGGTTGTCAAAAACTGCTGTTGAATCTGACCTGAATAGGAGATGCCAGACTGGCAAGAGGAGGCTGTTGGTACGCAAAAGCTTGAGCCAATTCCTGCCAAGGTTCCTGCACATGCACATTGATGTGATTAAGTTTTTGATTCCTGCCAAGGTTCCTGCACACGCCTCGCATAAAAAACTAAATCACAGGGGTTTTATTGTCTACTAACTGCCTTCCGATTACTGGTTATAAGGATATAAGAAGCAACTTACAGACAAGCTAATAAATCACTTGCGTGAATGACACAAGTCAGACTATTCATGAACTAAAAAACGATATGGGATAAAGTAAACTCACAAGGGCGACCAGGTGAACACAAATATTCCGCCTTCGCACTAAGGATGGAAGGAGCTGGAATCCCGCTAGTTCCTGCAAGGCACATGTAAATTTGAAGATTAGAACCTACTCCTGCATTAAATAAGAGCAATCTAAAATTTTTGAACAGGACGATAATGGCAACTGATCAACAAAGCAATAAGATATTCGCCCAAATACCTGCAATGTGCGTTCACCAGGATAGGCGGTAAGTGCAGCTACAGCCACTCTTACAAGCACATCTAGCACAGCCTTACCACCTCCTTCCTCTCCAAATGCCATGATGAGAGGATGAAGTTGTGGACCAGCTATGCCGGACATCTGCTGTTGATCACCTTCATTACTGGAAGGAGTGGAATTGGGCCCTCGCCCGGCATCAGCCGGCATTAAATAGGTATCCACCCATCTTCCAAAGAACCACACAATGGCCTGCATGCAACAATCCAACCGCTCGAGAAATCATTCACCATTTTTATTTAACTACCAAAATGAGGTCCTCAGTCAGTTCACTTGAGCAAAATACCAACCACCTTGCATGTCTCTGAGGCACTAAAACCGTGTCATTTGGACCATGTAGCCCTCCAACGGTCTTTTGACCTGAAAGACTACATTCCCAGTATAGGGGTAAGAACCTACCGCGTCCAAATATAGAGACCATACCACAACCTAAGTTTGTTACAAACTGTAACAGCGAAAGAAGATCGGGAGATATGAAGATCTAAGCATTACCTCCATAAGACGTGGACTAAAGAACTCAGCTCGTAAAGCCACGTCCAAGCTCTGCCGTGCCAAATCTATGACAGATCTGAATCAACGGACAGGGTAAACAAGGAAGCAATGAAGAAGCGCAGTTTGTAATAATTCATCAGTTTCAGAAAGCGTGGTAGTTCATAAGCACCTGAGCGCGTTGAATCAACAATATAGCTACCATGCTTGCCATAGATATCTATGTAGCGATAAGAACTTCAGACGAAATTGAGAGAAACAATTGACACTGTCACTGACCGAGAAAGTAATACTGCAGGATGATTGGCAGCATCCGTCGCGCTCACATTCAAAGCTGATATTGACTCGGGGACCTGGAAAAGCATGTCCAAAACACTTGTAGATCAGAGCTACAGTCTCTGAGGAATCATTACAGTAATACAACGTCAACACAGAGCTTGCTGCATAAACGCGAAAACAGGTAATGTTATGATAAGCTTACCAGAGGTGTTTCTCCATCCCCACAATCCGCAAGGACATGTCCCGACATTAGCAAAAGCCAATGAAGCTCCTCCAACACTGAGGTAGGATCGTTTCTTCCTCCTGTACACTACAGTTCTCCCCATGGGAAAAGTAAACCGCATGAAAAATGTATTTAACACCTCTATCGGTTCTTCATAAATTCTATGCAAATTTACCGAAGGTTACACCAGCCAATTTTTTCTTGAGTTGGAGAATCAAAATCCAATAACATCAACGCCTAAACCGAGAAGTTGACTTACTTGATGTAGCCAAGAGGAGCGTTCAGAAATAAGATGGGCTAGGAGTGGAATGGTTGACATGGGAGCTGCACGAGCCACAAGTGCAACAGCACTAAGATGTTCGTCCCTAGCTGCAAGCAATAAATTTCAATATTAGTACACTGTTAGCATGAAAGATCTCCACACAAGATAGGTCTACTCAAAACCACGTCAGAGTTTGAAAAATAAACGGCATGTTATCTGCTCATGAGTAAGAGTCAAATGAATAACCTGCAATGCTAGCACGGAGTTGCTCAGATTCATCATCTTCATCATTTGCTGAGGCTGCGGCAGCTGTAAACCATAGAAACGTCATAATTAAGAACAGACAAAATAAGAGGTGGTGTATATGAACCAACTATATGATGGACTTTGGGAGCATCAAATTAAACGGTGTGTCCATTGCAGATAAACCTAACTAAGAAAGGTGAAATAACTTCTGACAAATAATTCGGTCCAATACCTCTCAATTCAGTTTCAGCATAAGCTTGAAAAACTGCAGCTGCTGCCTCCACACCACTAGAGGGAAATGGTATTCTCTTACTGAAATCTGCAGGCTGGATATAATATGTAGCAATCAGATGTGATGGCCACTCCCACTCAAGACTATTGCTGCTATTCTGGCACTTCGATACTCAAACGATGCTTCATGTACGACATGACACAATTCACTCATCTAAAGAAATAGAAAACACTGCCGGATAACCCACATGCGCAACAACCGGCACCCTTAGCTAGACGTGCTGAAAATGCAGAACCTAACAAAAGTATCGGTGCCATTGGAAGGATCAAATAATGAGATTTCTCTACTCTCCTATATATCCACTGGTGCTTGCTGAGAATGCCACAAGCAAGTGATAAAATTAACCAACGATTAATAGCATGAAATGGTACTCCACTTAATCACGGCTTAGTAGATTGCTTACTTGTAGAAGAACAGTCCAGGTATCTAAAAGAATGTCAAGTGCTTCTACTGCCCATGTATCTTCTTCTTTACCATTCTGCTCACGGGCCTTGATCACCTCACGAGTAAGAGAAGCTAACAAGCTCAAAGTTCCTGTTGATCTGTACCAACAAATCCAGCCCAAGATATTGATACTGAAGCAAACCCGTAAAAAATGCAGAACACTGTGCAAGTGCAAAGTTCACAAAAAAGATCGCTCGCAATATACAGGAGATCATGTAAGGTTATCAACAACCTGACATCTAACATCGACAATATCTTGTAGGTCAACAAGAATCATCTCCAAGTTGATCTTCGAAATACCACAGACTCAGGCTCAATTACGTCAAAAGACCAGGTTCAAATCATAATAAATAACGAGAAAGCGAAGTGAGAAAGTATGCCTCACCTAAATACAGGTTTTAGGAGTTGATCAAATGCTGATGGAGAATTTACACTAGCTATAGCCACAAGGGCCCGACACCCATCCAACAGCTCACTGCACCCACGAAAACGAGTACATGAGTTGTCTGATGATAGAACGCACAAAACTGAACAACGATATAAAAACATTTCTTGATCAACCTACTGATGGTCAACTGTCAAAAGAAACAACAGCAAGCACCCACCTTTCAGAAGCTGAACCAGCTAACAAAGAACCGACAACAGTTTCGGGTGGATCCAGCCAAGAGGTAACTCCTGTCATCAGCCGTTGGAGATGAAGCTCTTGTGTAATTCCACCCTCTGTACAAACAAAGAGTATTAGAATCTAGTGGACATAGCCACGACAATTACTGAGACTAGGTGACCATATATGCACGCCAACAAGCAGAACATGAAGTCTGCAATTGAAGAGCCCAACTTACCAGTTGAGAAGATGTTCCCGTTTAAGGAGCACAACTGAACGATGAGTTGGCGAGCAGAAACTGCAAGAGGTGAATCCATCCATGTAGGACCACCAACTTGACTCCGGCGAATATGTGCATACAGTTCTAAGATCCAATTCAATCGATTTGCTTCCAACAAAACATCCTGCCAACCTGGCCCTGGCTGCACCGTCATTTACTGTAAGCACTTCCATTTCTACAACACGCTCAATCTAGACCTACCCAACGAGAAGAACATGGCAATCAACGTTTGGCGTCCTAGCGGACTATGAAATGATAGGCTAAGGCACGCCCAATATGCACACCTGGACCAAAGATGCATGATCACCGGGACGTTTGGTATTGCTCGAGTCGCGCCCTATCGAAGATGTGAAAGCGTTTGTTTTGCTCTTTCCCATGATGAGAGAACCATTAACACCTCGAACCCAATTTGTGCCTTGAAATTCCCAATTCAAGATTTGCGACATGAGCCTTAAAGCAGATGCACAAACGTTGATGTCCATTGCACCACCAACTCCTTGCATAGCTCTAGCGGCAGATGTCACCGCAGCTTCTTGAGCCCATGTGTAGAACAACTGTAACGGAGAGCAATTCTTTAGCCACAATTTACCCGAACAATAACAGACTGATAATTTCATATTCGAAATATAAGGAACTAAAACTCGTCAAGGACAGCTATAATCTTAATTTAAAGCACTGAAACAATGAACTACCTCCAAAATCTTCACAACTTTGTGTTGTGCTGCTAGTGGCACTCAAAAACAAGACGCTCCTCATGAAAGGGAAAGAACATTGCCGTACATGTAAATAATCTAATTCCAAAGACGCTCGACAGTGCTCGTGAACTTCTGCAGGTAAGCCCATTGCACTAGCAGTGGATGGAGCGAACTCAGAAACCAATGCTTCTAGTAATGCAATGCCAGATCGTTGTGCAGCCGGCCCATGTTCTCCTAAGACCGCTTGCCTGACCTGCAAAGGAACACAGTTACTCTCGGTTTCAGAGATTACGATAGTAAAGTTATGATACAAGAGCATATGTGGTGCACCAAAGGCTAGGGCCACAATATGCAAGTAAACATTTCCAGGATCAAACAAAGTTCAATGATGCATCCAGCTTAATGCTCGACAGTAAAACTAAGCAAACAAGATACCTCAGAGAAAAACGCTTCCTTCTCTGTAGCAACAGACTCCAACCTGGAATCACCACCCAAAAAAAAGCTCAGTAAGCTATTTCAGCGGCAACATACAAAACGGCCAAATCACACGCATTCGCCGCTCAAGTGCTCATAATCAGAAACTCCATGAAGACGGGGTGAACTGACCAGGCGTTTGCATCAACAAGGTTTTAAAGGCACTCTTCACGTCAAGTATTATCATGGGTTGCCAGCTACTTGAGATTCTGTAACCCGTAAACCATCAAAAAACTATACGATCTTTCTTATGTAGTTACATGCTGATATTGCATAAGGACTACGTCGATATTGATACATATTGACGTGCTATATGAATACTGCCATGTCATAGCAAGTCATTACTCACCAGCCCCTTTTCAGCAGCACTGCAGCTACTGACAAAACCTTCATCTGAACATATGCTTCTGGAGCATCAGCTCTGGCCATCACATAATGCAGACAATACCTGTAACAACAGTTTAAGAACTTAATACGTTCATGTCACCAGAAGAAGTAGTGAGATAAGGCGTCCCTAAACCTGAAGGTTTGCGCCCATGATTCTAGAGCCCAACTACAAGGGCAATCATCTTGTTGGTTCCAATTTTAAAAAGTCGTGATTCTAACTAAGAGAGCATCGAACACGCAGCACCATAAGCTACTCATACGCCCTGCGAGCTAATACTGTAACTACATGTCTTGACTTTTTGCTAACAGAACCTTCAGCAGATTAACACGTACGAGGAACATGATGAAGTTAGGAAGCGGGCAGAAATTTACGTGCGCAAGCTGCTCCTTTCGTCAGCAGTGAGTAAAGGCCACTCCCGGATTGCTGCCTCCTGCATTGTCGCGGCTGCCTGGAACCGGGCTGTAGCCATATGCGAGTTTTCTATGCACAAAAACCAGCATACGCAAAAAAAGTTCAGAAGCTGCATAACTCAATCGACTGGATTTCAAAATCCTAGTTTTAAACAACAGTATTTCCAATGGCAAAAAGCTAGTATTGAACTCACGACCAGATGTTCGTCTCATCATCTTACACAAATAAAAGTTCTAATACAAATACAAGCAATGTAAGTCAAAAGAGCTTCCAGACAAGGCAAGAGTGCAGACCGAGTATATATTGGCATGCTGCTATTGGTTGAGATGATTTGCGAAATGCAAGCAAGGTTGACTCGGCAGCAGCTCTGCTGCTCGGCTCCTGGAATCATGTGCAAGTTGTTCGAGTATCTTAAATTATATATTTAGGCTAAACATCGAAGGTAGACCGATCCGCGTGAGATAAAAAAAACCTATCAACCAACAAATCTCCAACTAGCCTAGTCCATTTGAACATCTACACTCAAGAATAAAATCTTCCACTCTAAAGACGAACTCAAAAAAAACCGCTCTTGCACGTCCCCGACGATCTCAGAACACTGAAAACCAATCGATGAAATGTTATGCTCGTTCCTACAATTGGCGTTCGGGTAGGTGCTGCTGAGTTGCAAAAAAAGCATACACTATCTTCTTCTGACCATAGAAGGTCTGTCTACAATCAAGAGCACTTTCTTTTCTACTGCGTGGGGACCATTGTGATCAACATCCTGACCAAGATGATGAACGTTCTCGGAAGGGTCATAAATGCTCAACGAAAAACCCTAAAATTCTTCAACACTCAAACCAATTCCACAGAGTTCTGCAATATGGAGACATAAGGTCTCTCAGTGCAATCGACGCCGATACACCTAGCTAGGTGAGCTACTCCTCAGTACAATACCGCATTGCAAAAAGCGTGTAGGACAACGTTAAGAGTAAATACATGAGCCTACAATCATTCACACATTCAAGCATCTCAGAACCTAGCCTAAAAGCACCGTGCACAGCCTCATACCTGATTAAGAGCTGCACAAGCCTGCTCTACAGCTTGCATGGCGCCTGCAAGACGCTCTAAGTCATTTGGCTGCTGCCATCCGCCCTGTTCGAGTCCCATACTTCCCGTCCCAGAACTCGGTTCAGAATCTCGCCAACTCGCTGTCATCTATCATAGCAATTCCGTTACAACACCTCTTCTAGCTCACTGCCAAGTACAAAATAAACGTCAGCATTCGTATCTTCCAATTCACCGCTGCTGACAATACAAACATCACTTAGCCCAGCAGCATCCACGTGATGCTAAATACGAAGCAGATATGGATTCCAATCTACTTTTTGAAGCAACGATTTGAAACTGAAACTCCACCCCTAAAGTCCGACGGCAGAACATCCATCCCTAAATGCGAGCTGACGTATTCACCAGCTCTTATTATCATAAATCCAAACCTTCCGGAAACGCGTTCGCCGGGTGGATTAAAGTCAATCCATCGCCAAAAGAGAAAGCCCTAACAGTCGCCTCAGAGCTCAGAGATACTGATTCCAGTCAGAAAAGAACCTACTTTTTTGAAGCAAAAGATTCAGAATGATATTCCATCGTGAGTGTAGCCCTAAATGTGAGCTGACATAACCCAGCCAGCTCCTTTTCACGATTATCTAAGATTTCCGAGAGAAAGATGAAGAAGTTCGCCCCGTGGATTAGCCTTCCGGCAAAATTCAATCCATCGCCCAAAGACGAAGCTTTTACAGCTGCCTCTGAGCATCAACACGATGCTCAATACAGAAAGAAAAAAACCCTACTCTTTCAAGCAACTGAAACTCCATCCCCTGGCGAGAGTAGCCCTAATCGCAATCCCGATCGCATATCTGAACCTTTCGGAAACAATTTCAGCCGATAAATGCAAAATTCAATACATCGCGAAAGGAGAAGACCTGGATTGCAATGTTGAATTGGAGGAGTGAGGAAATTCACCACGAACCTGAAGACAAGGCCTCGAAATGCAAGCTCCGGAGGATCTCATCACCGCATCGCAGAAACGACAACAGCAAGAGGACGAAGTGGCGAGGCTTGTAAAGAGTGGAGAGGAAAACCTAAAATGAAAGTAAAAGCAGAGGGGGGGAAGTGGAAGAGGTGACAAGAGTTTTTTCTGACGCTAGGCAGCTGCACGGAGAGCTGGCCCGGTCCGATCAGATCAACGCTGAAATGTGCAAGACCTAAAACACGATGAGTGCTGCAAGGGCCGTCCCTCGACGGAGACGGGCTGGGCCAGACACTCCACTCAGAAAGACAGAACAGACAGCGATGGCCGAGTCTGGGTGCCCCAGAGCGACATCATCATTTATCAAGCAACTCCATGAATGAAGGAAGTACCGCGTTTCTATTCTCATGAATGGACTGCCCCGTGTGAACACGCCTCCCTCCTTCCGTTCACCCCTGCTCAATGATGTGGTGAAGTTAGTCTTGTGAGTACTTTGTGTTTATGGGTAAAGTAAGTAGAAGATTTATTGTAGTGGAATATCTACTTTTGAATCCTGTTGTGAAGTTTTGAGCTTGTATATGTATGTATGTGTTTGTAAATTTGCACATTCTACGTGAGTATCTTGATAATCAGCCTTTGAAGCTTTTACGTACCTCATACGAAATTCACCTTAGGCCCACTTTATACTTAGGTCCCAATTGAGGGCCGACCCAAACTATAGAAATTTCGACCAATGGGATCACTCAAATTTTTCGATTTGGGCCCAAGGGCTTTATACTAGGGTTGGACCCGAACTCCCTTTTATCCTTCGTGGCAGTTTTTGGCGCCAAAACTCTGGGCCCATGCGAGGCAATTGGGACAAGGTTTTTCCAAGCCCAAACTTGGGTTTTGGGCCCAATCTTGTATCTCTTCCGTTTTCTCTCGCTCTGTCTCTGTTGCTCCATTTTTCTCTGTCTTGTTTTTGTAACCATGGATTTGCAAGAAATTGAAAACCCTATCATCCTTGGAGTACAATGTAGTGAAGGTGTAGTTGCCACGGTGAAGTCTCTTTTTGTTGGTGAAGATGACGATGTGGAAGTAGTACCTCCTCCTGCAAATAAGGTTCAAAGACAGAGTAAGCTCGAAGAAGGAAGTACAATAAAAAAGAAGACAGAGGATGAAGACAACAAATGAAATTGGTCTGATCAAGAAGTGGAGACGTCAATCCAACTCAGAGGCGAGATGCAACCAGAGTTTTTAAAGAACGCGAAAAAGCAAGGTATGTAAAAATTGATCTTAGGGTTTTATGATATTTTCTCACATTGAGGTTATCGATTATCCGCGGTTCAATTGATACACGCATCCAGATTACGATAATCTCTGAGGCTTGAATCGGTAGGCATCGAGGTTCACGATGATCCCTGAAGAGGTCATCGATAATTCCGATAATCCATGAAGAAGTCATCGATAATTCCGAGATGCAATAATCCCTGAAGAGGTCATCGATAATTCCGAGATGGCAACAGATTTCTTGAACGATCAACTTGAGCGCTTTATGTATCGATAGTTGCTGATTTTCAATGGCACTTCTGACTCTCAATGGATTCTCTAGTATTCGTGATAGCGACTCATTTCTTTCGAACGTCGATTCAAGTTGTCCGCTGGACACTGGTTTTTTCAGCCGGTCCTTTTTTACCTTAAAAAAATTAAGATGAACAACCTTGCGTCTTTGAACCGATAACCATCTTTCGGCTAACCTAGCCTTCTTCGTCCCTCGGGACCAACAAGGGGTAGTACAGGAATATTCACCTGTTGTCCATCGACTACGCTTTTCAGCCTGATCTTAGGTGTGAGAGCGTAAGAGCACTCTCTTGTTTAAATGTTGTTAATAATGACTTTTATTAATGAAGTGTTTGCAAACCATGACATCTTGAGGTAAATTGATGAATATACAATGATTTAGTTTTGAATGCAATTTGTACATTAGGGGTTAGTTGTTGCAAGGCCTTTGATGAGACGTTTAAGACTAATTTAAGTTAAAGGGTGTGGAAGGACTAGAGGAGTAAAAATTCCTCCTAGTGGATCCAATTGATGATGGAGAAGAACTAGAGGAGGAAAAATTCCCCCTAGTGAATTCTAAATTAGAAGTAGGGTTAGTTGCGTAAATTAGAATTGAGCATTTTACCATGGGCTTTGTACAATTAGTCTTTGATATCCATGTTGTGTTTGAAATTTTATTGTTGTAAGTCTCATCCTATCTAACCTTGTTGTAGCATGTGAGGCTACATTCATTGATGAAGTGGTTGATGGAATGGAGGCTTCAAGGACGGAGCGCGTGGAGTGGCGGTTATTCATCCATGGAGGCTTTAGTTAGGGCTTAGGCCTTAGTTAGGATTTAGGGTGAGCCGCCTCTTTGGCGGCTCTCATTTTGTACTTAATAGCTTGTTTCCAAGCTATCATAACCCACTCAATCTAGTTAAAGTAGGAGCAGGAAGGCCATGGGCCTCCTTCTCCTCCATCTTGTTTGTCTCATATCTTGTTTGTCTACCTCTTCTTCTTTGTAATGTTTAGTTAGAGTAGGAATAGGGAGACAGGTAGACCTCCCTCTCAATTTTGTTTGTCTACCTATTCTTCTTTGTAATGCTTAGTTAGAGTAGGAGTAGGGAGGCAAGTGGACCTCCCTCTCAATTTTGTTTCTTTTGATTTCTTCTAGAATTGCTTAGTTGTTGGTAGAAGGACGCCGTGGGCCCCTTTCACTCAATTCTCTCAATCCCCATCAAATGTCTCTCGGTCTTTCCCTCATCAGTCGCTCAATTCTTCTTCAAATTGATTGAGATTTTGTGGTAGGTAGCTTGTAAGTAGAGCTTTCCAACGGTAGTAAGCATGCTCAAATCCAAGTTGTAGAGAGGGAGAAATTTGCTCCCAAAGTCGGGGTGTCGAAAACGGTTTCCCGCCGGCAGTGAACAAATCAGCTGTGTTCAAACAGCAATCAGTCACGGAGTTTTTTCCCTATGCTATTGAGATTTCTAGAGTAGATAGAGCTCCAAAAGAGATTTCTAGGGGTATATGGTATGCCCCGATCCGATCTTTGGAGAGGGAGAAACACCCCTCCAAAGTGGGGGATGTTGAAGGGTTCTCCCGCCGGCGGTTAAAAGAAGTAGGCCCCAGTATTCTGGCCATCGGTCCTCGGGCTTTGATCCTATGCTTCTGAGATTTTGGGGTGAGTGCGAAATTGACTTAGCTTTCCAAAAAGCTATGGCACGCCCAAATCGGAGCTAAGATGAAACGATGGCAAGCCAAAAACCGGAAGAGGGTTAAAAGGAGGCCGGCGGGGGTTTTCTTCTTCACTTCCCCTTGTTTCTTCTTCATTTCTTCTCGTCTTCTCTTCTCCCCTGTTCCTCTCTTCATGTGCTGTTTTTGTCAATCCCCTTGTGACCAAAGGCCACTCTATGGTGGTTTTTTGGCTCACATTAGGCCTCAAGGTCAAATTATTGATTTGCCTATTCAAAGTAATTTTCGGGAAGGATTATTTCTTGCTATGGCGCTCGTAAAGGAGTTGTTGACTGTTGAGTGCATCTCAAATGTGAAGTTTTTGGTGATTTGTGATGGCGCGTTGTTTTGTCAAAAGATTTAGCTGTTGCGCACTCTGATTGTAATGCCAACGCTATATGTTTGAGAGATTCTGGCATTTGAATGGATTTCTTGAATAATCAACCACGTTTGAGATTTTTAGTTCTAGCTACAGCAAAGAGTCGGCGATGGAGTTCGCTCGAGTTCGCTGCATCGGTGTGAGTTCTGTGAGGTGTTGTTGGATGTGATGCAAAGAACGCGAAATAATTGCAAAGAACGCAATTATGGAATCGCACTACAACTGAGTAGGTTATCTTGAATGTTTAGATGCAAATGCACCAACTCTCACGAGGTTGATTGAATTGAAGAAATATTGCATGATTCTAATCATTTGATTGTAAAAACTTGAAGTAGGGACAATTTTCTTTTAGAACCAAATTGCAATGTTGGTTAACCTTTAGGTGAATGAAGGTAATAGGGGTTGATTTGACTTTGGTTAGCCTCTGATTTACTTAATCTATATTGCACAATGTTCAAACCCTTTGCAAGTTGTAGAGTTTTTCTATACCTTTCTGAAGAGATCATTCATCCTCCAGAATTCACCTCACTTTTAGAAGATATTTGTGATCAAAGTTTAAAAACACTATTATAGCATGTTAATATCTACCTAAAACTGTTGCATATCTTTGTTTATTTTCAAAATCTTCCAAAAATTAATTAGATCACACTATCTTCGGAAATTTACAAAAATTTGAGAATTCTTTTCATATATATGGTTGATTGGGCTCTTAGGGGTTAACCCCTAAAAGCCTAAGGAGGTAGCTTCAACTTTGCTCCAAAATGAGCAAGCTATTTAATGAATTTTTGAATTCACTTGAAAATGATATGCAAGATTGTAACCATAAGTTCTTGTAGGCCACTCAAATGAGAAATTCTACCAAAGGTTCCAAAAATTCTAAGCACCAATTGCAACATCCATGCATTTGATGAAAACAAGCATTCAAAAAAATTCTCAACGAAGACTATGATCAAGCATTACAATTGTATGTCATACCCAAATGGCAACCTCCCTTTAAAATTAATAAGTAGATATGCTTATCTACAACTTCCTAAAGTCTTATATTCATTAGATTTACGTACACTAAACATTGGTATAACTTGCAATCATCACATGTACTTAAAAAGTTGCAACTTTGTATTAAATAATAAATAAATAACACTTAATTGAGCAAGTTCAAAATATTGAGTCATGAGGGTCCACCCTTCACTGTACTACACATCTAACTCACACTCTTCCAAAGAGAGTACTAAGAGCTTGTTCCCATGCTTCAACCGACCCGTATTTATTTGAAGGTGAGGGTGGCTTGCATGTAATTTGAAGACACTCGCCCCGTATTAATAAAAGCGGTTTGTTTTTTAGAATCCCGTGTGTCAAGAAGGCCTTGCAAGCCCTCTTAATAATATGGGTCACCCCCATTTCTAATCTTGGATTACTCTTCCCCCAATTTAGCATGCTTTTTGGAATTCCTTTGCTTGAGGAGGTTGCATTAGTTGTTTTCTGTCATTTATCTAAATCGAATGGAGGATTATCACGACACGGTCCTCACATGAGGACAACCCATCATCTCTCCTCCCTAATTTTAAAAGAAAGTTTGCTACAGGACAAACCTTAAAAGACGACGGGTGGGTTCAAGCATGGAGACTCGCCCTAAGTCAAACCAAGGCTTTGAAACTTTTGCATAGTTGTAGCCACTTCTTTGACTACAAGAGTCTGATGGTCTCAAAAATTGACTAAGTAAATCTTCGGTGAACCCTTCTATCCTTTTATTCCTGAAAAAGAAATAATGATGAAAATGTCAACCTGCAAGCCACCTCATTCTAAAGGTCTAATCTATTTGGCCAATCTAAACTACACAAAAAAAAGAATTCCTTATTTGTGTGTGAACGTGTACAGATGAAAAACTTTAAGGCTAAATGTAGATCTATAATATTTATATGAAGTAGACTATATTCACTAGTTCCCAGAATGAAATCTATGATCTAAAAAACTCTATATGATCTAACTCACCTCTACTTTTTAAAAATCTGCAACAACCATAAAATGATCGATCGGGCTTATAGGGATTTTCAAGAAATGCTAGAAGATGATCCAAATCTACATTGTTTGCTATTTATATATAGTGACAATCAAATTCCTACACTTTTTTTTTTGAGCAATTTACACTTTAAATGGTTGATTATCTTCCTAAATGAATAGCCGTCAGTTTGCAAATTGATTTTTTAAAAGCTCTTAAAATCAATATTTTGAATAGTAGGCGCTTTAAGGTATTTCATCGGCGTGACCCTTGTTGGGCCAAGCTTTTATTACAAATTTGTCATTGTTGAGTTACAAAATTTAAATTTTGGTTTCCGAAGTGTTGACCATGGATTGTAAATAGGTACGCTTTTGGTTTGCAAACTAATCATTTATTGGTACAAATAATCAAATAATTATATGTTCATAAACAACAAATATGGGCACCACATTTAACTAAATTGTAACTTATTCACAAATTTGGAACCAATTGTAATTTTCGGAGACTTTTGGTATCATAATGTGATTAGTCTCCTAATTGAAAATTAGGAGACTATCACTTTATGACACTACTGAAAGCCTCCAAAAATTACAAAAGAAATCTTCAAAATTTCTAGTAATCTCCAATTACACAACCTCCATTTTCACTCATTATTGTGATTTTCACATAATGAGAATATGAAGAGCCTTTTGGCAACCCAATTCCACAATCTCCATTCTCAGTAATTTTAATTAGAAGTTTTCAATATTTTCGGTACTTCTCAGTAACTTTAAAATAAATTATACACATTTTAGCAATTTTAGTAACTTAAATTATATCAATAAATACGAAAGGTGAAGGACATGGAAAGGTAAACAATGAAAGGCAAGGGCTGAAAGATTAAGGTTTAGACCGCCATTTTCAATTTCCTATGTAAATCATGTATTTTGGGATATTATGATTTTCATTATGATGATAATGATGGATTGCCAAACGCGTGGTTACTAATGAAAATTCTGAATTTGAAAATATCTCGATTTTCCATCAAAGATCATGATTTTTGGGAATATCATAATCTTTTTAAAAATGAAAGTGAAGGGTTGTCGAATGGATGGTCAACTTGCATTATTGTAATTTTGGAAATATCTCCATTTCTCATAAAATATTATAATTTTGAGAATATCATGATATTCATTTTATAAAAATTAAGAGTTGCTAAACGGATGGTCACCCACAAATATCTTAATTTGAGAAGAAATATCATGATTTTCCCGTGGCTGCCTAACGCACCACAAGTATTTCAATATTTTTAATCTATTCAAACCTTGAGAGGGTCAAACAACAATAAACCAATCAAACTACCCCCCAAAAAAAAAATCTATCATCTCAACCTCGATCCCTTCCGAAATGAAACCACATGAAAAAATGCATGACTATTCACCATATTTCAAATTTTCAATCATAAACAAACTTACACGTATAAATCACAAATCAATCCCACAAAACTAACAACTAGGTACCGTTTCACTTCCAACTTCGTCTAACAAAAACTACACACGTCGAGCATGCAAGCTGAACTTCCAATCAATAAAGATGAAGGCCAAGTATGTAGAGGCGGTTACCTTGACCACCATCACTATTAGATCAACGGCAACGTGTGAGACGACCATTGCGGCATCCTGGGTACATAAACCAGTCACCCAGGAGGCCAGGATCAATTTGCATTTATTCCTTCATTAGAGATCTTCAGAGATTGCTCACTTTGATCCGATCAGTAACTTACTTGCTCTCGATTCCTGACAAGCTCTCGATCCTTGGCAAGCGCTCGATCAGAAATCATGGATTCGCGGGCGCTGTTTCTGATGGTGGTGGTGGGAGCGGTGTGCGCGCTGCAAGCGGAAGGAGCGATCACGGTGGTGAACAGACTGAACAATGGAGTAGCGGTGGAGCTTCCGCCCGGATGTTGTTCGCCCTGTGACAATTTGCCTCCCGGCAGAGCTTGCATCGACGAGTGTGTGCCGTGTCCTTCTGCCTATTTAGCTGCAGGAGAAGCGGCAATGCTGCACCGTAAAGTAGAGGTTGCAGGAGAGTTCATGCCTCTCAGGATCCGAACGTCGGCGAACAGCTATCATTGCATCTTCGATGAACGTGTTAACGGTGATCACACGCTCGTTGTCGGACCCGCTAGGTGCGGTTACAATGGTATTCAGGGCAGGGTTGACGGAGTGAAGTTTTGCTTGGCAGCTTGCTAGACAAGTGTTCGAATCATAGATTCGTTCAGACTTAATCCCCGAAAAGGGAACTAGCAGATTTTCTTAGGAATAAACGTGTCTTAGACTATGAATTTTCCAATCCGTGTGACTGCAGTTTGTAGTTTCCAGCGTCACCCTTGTGTGATTGTCGACACGATCTTGTCAGTGCTGAAGAAATAAAACATCCTTACTATGTACTTGCTTGAGCCACCTCTGCTTCTGAAGGCGACAATATCTGGCTTTGCATACCTCTCGATCCGCATTCCATCCTTGTTGACAGGAACATTGTAATGTGGCACATTGTCTTCCATCACTCTTGTGTGATTATCGACACGATTATACACTGCTGAAGAAGAAAATTAAATAAATAAAACCTCTTTCCACTTGTCTAAGCCACTTGTGATTGTGATGGCGAGAGTATCTACCTCGCAATCGTGTCGGTCCGCATTCTATCTTTCTTCTCAGAAGCATTGTAATGTGGCACGTCGTCTTTTCAAGACCATCACTCTTGTGTGATTATCAAAACGATCTTGTCACATGTGCATGATTTCACTACTGGAGATATAATACCCCCTTCCTATCTGCTTGGGCCGCCCCTGATTCTGAAGGCGATAGCATCTGACTAAGTTGCAAACCCGTCGATCACAAAAACCCAATCATTCTTTTCGTCTTTTCAGAAACACTGTAACGTATCACCATGTCTTATCAAAAGAAGAGTTCCAGCGATGGCTTGATGTGTGCTGGCGCATACGGCCACCTCGATCGATCGCAATGCAAAACTACAAATGACTATGTATAGCTTTTGACTTTCGTGTCTTCCTCAACAAGGTTCAGGATAAACGATCGACAGAGGCAATGTTATCTACGCATATTACAGGCATTCGAAGACGTACTCATGAATAGCGGACATTGTTGGAAAAAAGCTTGACTTTATTGAATAAGGAATTTACACTCTCCCTCTGCAACGCATGTCCTAAATCCTACGCAGTACACAATCCAAGGCAGAGCGGTGTGACAGTCCCACCAGCGCTGACAGTAGCTGGCGTACCAGAGCCGTCGCAGGTCCCGGGTTCAATTGAGAGCGTGGCGAGTTCCGTGATGTTGGGGCCTCCGACGCAGACATACTTCCCGTACGGGAGCTGAAGAATCATCTGCCGGATAGGATACGGACCCACGACTTTGCTCAGCGTCAGGGACTTCCCCTCTTCGACGAGCACAAGCGGACAGCGCGCGCACGTGTAGCCAGGAGGCGGTGGTGCAAATCCAAACGGCGAGCAGCAGCCCGGCGGATGCATGATGAAGATGCCGCCCGTTGTCAGGCGATTGACAATGGTGAGCGCTGCATCCGCATGAAAAGCAAGTGCCGCGAGCACCAGCAACACGAGAGATCTAGACGCAGCCATGGCCGGAGACGACGACGGAGATGAAGACGATTCTCGAATAGAGTCGAGCTGCAGAGGTTGTATTGATCGATACGTTTCTTGGAAGAATGTGGTCAGTTTCTTGATGTGGGTTTTATAGGTAGAGAAGTGTATACGTAAGGGCAACATTCTTCCTTGCGGAAATTGTTTTTTTCTTGTGTTGGTGTGCCTTTTCGTATGTTTAGGTTTTGTTAAGCTTGCAATTGAATTTGTTGACGAGTCTCGGTTCCAAGGAGAATCCCAAGACTGAACCGAAATGATTTTGCACCTCTTTATAAACTCTCTGTGGAAAAAATAACTATGTTTTTGAATGCATCTTAACGAGAAGATTATGAAAAGTTTTTTTTTTTTTTTTTTTTTCCTATTTTTTTATATTTAATTTTCTACAACATTTCAAATAGTGATGAAGAGATGGCTTTCTGTCAATTGTCAATGAAATATCATAATTTATTTAACTTAGGAGAAGAAGCTACTATTGTTTTGTGTCCAAGCAAATAGAGCAGTGTGTTAAATTGTAAGTTTTCAATGAAGAAGGATACTTTAGGGGCAAATTAGTATGAGTACAAATAGTGATGAGGAGATGGCATTTTTGTCAACTATTAATGAAAATTTATAAGTTTTTTAAGTATGAAGGGAGGGCTATTATTGTTTTAAGTGCAAATGAAGAAGTTTGTTAAATTGTGAGTTTTTAATGAAGAAGGATACTTTAGCGGCAATATTATATGAGTACAAACAATATTCTCCAAGAGTCTCAATTTCAAAAAACTATATGCTAGATTGATTTTGTTACTGTAAGCTTAAAAGATGTATTGACGGGAGTCTAGAAGCATCTCCAAGGCTCCTTTGAAGGCTCCCTTGTTGCTTCTTAAAATATATTGGTTGCCATCTATGCAAAAGTAATCCTTGGCTGTCAAACAACCATGTGAAGATTTTATAGTTGACAACCTCTTCATTAAAAAACTTGTTCCTATAATTGCATTTGTTTTTGAATTTATGGATACTTCTTCATTACTTATAGCATAGATCTTGTTTATTCAGTAACTTTTAATAGCCTTTGTTTGAATCACTTAAATCTAAATATTGTCATTATTTTTGTCATTTCTTTCTTTTTAATTTTTCTTATTTGTTTTCTTATTTTCTTTTTTGAATTGGATTTCATACAAGTTGTCCTTTTTTGACCCTTTACCACTCATGCCTTCTTATTTTTGGGAAAATACACACTTTGAGGTTTTGAAACAACATCATCTTCTTAGAGAGTTAGAGTTTTCCTAAAAAATAAAAATACAAGTGTTCATCTCACCAAGTGTATTACCATACGCAAAAATCCACAATAGTGAAATGCCTAGCCTTTCCTATACCATGCTTCTATTGATTTTTGGTGCCCATTCAACTGCAAAATTTTGTTTTGAGTTGACAAAGGTCAACCATGCATCCTAATTGTAAGAAACTCTTGGTTTAGAAGATTATCAACAATTTAATTAGTGACAATTAACTTATGGTTAATGATATACATGTACTTCACATCAACTTCTAAAATTCAATAGTTGTTCTTAGAATTTTTTACCAACCTTAGGCACTCATTTTAAAGTTTGGAAGCCCTTTCTTACTTAATTAGCCTTTAAATTTAAAATTTTAACAAGTCAATTAGGTGAGCTTGTATACCAACCTGATGGTCTATTGGTTGCTAGTTGCAAGTTTGAATTTTCATAATTTTCTTGGATCATACGGTTTAACAAATTTACTTTACAAGATTTTGAGAGGCTTTTAAGTGACTTCAACGAGCTTGAGCATTTAAGGATTAAGATAATAAGAATAAATAAATAGTTGTAAAAATGTAAAAAACATGTAAACTTGAGCCTTTTCAAGGCTAATTACAAAAAAACCCCGGATTAACTCGGCACGCTTTGAAGTTCAAATTTGGATGAAACTTCAATGTTTGAGAAAAGAAGGGTGATATCATAATGATAAAGGTGAGAAACATAAAGAGTGTTATTGATATCATTTCATTCATTTGATGATAGTTATATTCAAGCTAGCAACTTCAATATTATAGAAAGCCACCAATTTAGATGCATAATCAATTATATTTTGAAAGTAAACATTTGTGCCAAATTAACTAATAATTATCAAAAATAGATGCCTAGGGTATCAATCTCTTTATATGACCAAATTACAAAACCTTAACGCATTCAATAGGCTTTTAGTTTTCATATATCTCATGAAAGTAAACAAAAAGCGCTAAATTACAAAGCAAGAATTTTTCTTGAAGAAAACCATATAATGAGTAAGAAAAAACTACATATAGTTTAAAATATAGAGGAATGAGACTCAACAAAATTCCAACACATAACCATTCTCAATATTGGAGAAGTCTCTATATATACGACATACGACATACGGCATACGGCATACCACATACCACATACCACATACCACATACCACATACCACATAAACGAAAATTGTGAACGATGTAAACCAGAGAGTCTGCTCACCTCCCGTGGAGAATTGGAGATATGTTGGGAAGATCCCTGAAAGGATGAACTTTACTACATCCCTTGCAAGGTTTTCTTCAAGTTAGACTTAGCAAAGAGAAGCAAGGCCATCACTCATCACACTTCATACCTCACTTCACCCTTCTTCAACTCCTTTTCAAATCTAAAACATATTTTCAAACCAAGTGCTCAAACCTTGTACTTGAAATTCTTTTTGGAGATTGGCTTTAGTTTGATCTAAAGATTACAGCAAATATAGAACTTTCCGTCTTTGTTTTCTTCACAATTCGGCTCAATTTGCTAGCTCAAGTACGTTATCGCTCTTGTTCTTAAATCTAAAGTGGCAAACCTTGGAGAAGAAGGAGAAGTATGTTGACGATTGTATTGAATTCATACCATATAGGATGATTTTGTGCATCTTAAAACACAATGACATAGAGTTGATGTGAGATCCAACTCAAAAATAGTGCCAAAAGGATTCCAAATAAAGAAGTGATAAGTTCCCTCCAAAGTTACAACTTGTCATTGAAGTTATTTGGGGTTAAATCTATATATCTATATACGTTTACATGATTTTTCTCAGCAAAAGTATACAAAGAGACATATACATAGACATGATAATTGTCTTACACAATATTAAAAGACTAACTTTTCAGTTACAAGAAATTTGCTTCAACATTTCACAAGGCTGGACCATCACATCTACTATGCGCCCGGGTTACCTATCAAGATTTTATCTTCTGGGGCGACTCATTGCGTTGCTGATAATCGTTTCTTTGGTGACAACACGCTCATTGTTGACCCCGGTGTCTGCGGAACCGGTGGTATCTAAGGTACTCTTGCAGGCTCACCTCTTTGCTTGACTCCTTGTTAGAGATCATTTCAATCTACACAAGTGTTTCAGTAATTTGATTGAGCTTTTCAGGATCAAGGCACTAGTCTGTGTGGCTATCTTATTGAGCAATCGTGCTTAAGGTGGATGTATGAGTTCATGAAGGAATAAACTATCTTATTTCCTTGCGTGACCAATCAACTATAACCTCAACTTTATTCACTTGAATTTTTCCACTTACAATAGGAGCTCAAGGATGTATGAGGTGAATGGAAATCCTCCTTAACATTTTCACGTAAGGCTTTTGATGTTACTGAAAAGCCTTTAAATACCTTATATTTGTACAAAATTTATTGGTAAGTATTTGGACGATTTTAAACTTTCAACTGTAATTTCTTAAATTTAGTTCACCTACATGTGTGATTGAATCATTAAATTCAAATAATGAATGTAATTAGTACAATTATTTATTATAACCACCTCGTTTTGAATGTCAACTATGTTAGGAAGAAATTATTTACAAACTTCAAGGCTTAAATGAGGCCTAAGTGAGGTTGATGGAAGATTTAAATTCAACTAATGAATGATATACAATGATGCAAGGTGCATACTCATTGCATTTATGCTACATTTAACTACTTCTAGATTAAAAGCAGTCCAAACGAAACACATTGGGTAATTAGGGGCTCCATGTGATTTTGAGATGATAAAATTGAAGAAAATTAAAAATTCATTTCCAGGGTTTTCCTCCACCCCTACGGATTCCTTAACCCCGTAGTGTTTCTTCGATCTCCAAAAACCGAAAACAACGATTTTTGACCACCTTGTATAAGTTGAGGACTTGAGGTATGATTCAATTTAATTTACCTTCGTTGTATCTTCAACTTTAAGATCTTAAACCATACTACTTGCACTAAGATCAAGTAAAATTTCAACAGTTAGATCTTCACCAATTATTAAGTTGAGGGAAAAGTTCTTTTGGGCTTTGCTTGATAGACATAGTTTTAGTCGTGCCAAGGGAGATTTGATGATTGTTACTCCATATGTTTTGCTTATATTATTTTCCATGTAGGTTATCAAGTTGGATATGCCCACAACCCCAATTCCGTTAAAATGGCATTATTCCGGTAAAATGGCACACCTCAACTTTCTGAACTGTAGTTCAAAAACCATGTGATATAACAGAATTTTAAGGTGATATTAGGGAAAATTAGTGATAATGTATATAAAGAAGTGATATTACAAAAAAAAAATGTCATATTACAGAATATACCATTTTATATGAGCACAAATGGGCAATGGTAAGCTTGGGGTATCACTTTTTGGACACACTAATTAGGTTATTTTTATTAAAAGCCTCCAGAGTTTGTCTAATTTGTCCATTTTAATCAAGTAAAAAGACCCTAAAATGGAAAATAAAATATCATGCACCTCAATGAAATTAAAGTATATATGCCTATAGAGTTTCTCTTAGATTTTTTACTTTTTTTGGATCCATTCATAGATGAGGGAAAAAGTGCTGAATTTGGGGATTTGCAGGCATTATAGTGCACAATGAATTAATTTTTTTATAATTAAATAAATTATTTTGTATTCTATACAAGAAGATGTAGGTCATATTCAAAAATTATATTAAAATAAAAATGGTTGATATTCCATTTGCTTGATTCTATGGATTTTAGGTTATTGGGACATGACTTACTTTTTCAACTAAAAATTCAAATAAAATTACTTCAAAATATATTTTTTAATTTCTAATTTTTTTTCTTGATACATTATAAGTATAGACAACTAAAACCACATCTAATGAAGTCTTATTGTATTACAGTTTAAAAATGGATATGTTTGACACATCAGCATAAAGTGCAATTGTTCGTGGGACAACCTTTTTGGGTACCCCAACCAGACCATCACCCAAATGTAAGATCTAGTGTGACAAAATGGCACATGGCATAGTGCCATTCTAACGGAATTGGGGTTCTACGCAAAATTTTAGAGTCTCATTCCAGATTTTTGACCTTCATGCAAATTATTTTTTGGAAGAAGCTTCAAAATCAACCACATAGTAAATCATGCATTACATTAATTATTAGTATTTAGTTTACTTAAGTAGAAATTGAACAATGAGTAGGTCCCTTTTTGAGTTTGTGGATCACAAAGTTTGAAAAGTGAAAACAAAAATAATCTCCAACACCGCTATTGAATGGTCAAGGTTCACCTTGACATTTAAAAAAAAAACACAGTCACTTTCAATATTGCACTTCAAACAACACATGACAAACATGATAAGAACTACAACCAATTATCATCCTAAGTATTTTCAAAACTCTAAGCAACCGATGCATACATACTTCTTCATAAAAAAATAAGTGCAAAGAGCAACTGATCGCAACTGCAACATGTCAAATCACACACTCACCAACTCCTCGTGGACCTTTTGTAAATGAAATAAATACATAAATGAAATTACCATAAGTCGTAAACCTTCCATGCATATACGATTCAAATAGGATGCCACCATTGACCACCATCACCATCCAAAAAAGTGACTTGCTGATGACTTCAAGAAGCCACCAACTCCCTGTTGAAAAGGAGATAGTGATCATCCCCAAGTGCATAAAAGCCAGTCAATATGCACGGAGTCTAGGCAAGCTTGTTCGATCAGATCATTCTAGACGCTCTACTTCACAAGTAAGCACTCCATCAAGATGGACATGCGGAGATGTGCTGCGCTCTTTCTGATGGCGATGGTGGTGATTCAAGCGGCTGCCGCACCAGAGGTGCCCCTGACGGTGCAAAACAGGTTGCAAGTGGCACTCACGGTGGTGAATCCACCTGGATGTTGCTCGCCGTGCGGGGAGTATCCGCCTGTGGGAGCGAGATGTATTGATGAGTGTGTTGCTTGTAACGATGTCACCATAGCGGCAGGAGCATCGGCAAGGCTGGACCATCATATCTATTATGCGCCCGGGTTTCCTATCATGATTTTATCGTCTGGCGCGACTCATTGCCTTGCTGATAATCGTCTCTTTAGTAATAACACGCTCAGTGTTGGCCCCCATGTCTGCGAAACCGACGGTATTCAAGCTACTCTTGCAGGCTCACCTCTTTGCTTGACACCTTGTTAGTGATGATTTCAATCTAGATAAGTGTTTCAGTACTTTAGAGCTTTTTATGATCTGTCTATCTTTTTCAGCAGAACTGAACAATCCTGGATTAAGGTGGATGTATGAGTTCATGAAGGAATAAACTATCTTATTTCCTTGCGTGAGCCCCCTTTGTATTCTCTTTTGCATTCTCCTCGCTCTTTTTCTTCTCAGAGACGATCGTCTCGTTTCGTGTAGAACGTTGTAGTTCGCTTGTTTCTCAGGAATGAATGTATTCAGAACGTTGTAGTTCGCTTGCTTCTCAGGAATGAATGTATTCAGAACGTTTTGGGGTTTACGTAGAACAATTTCCTTTTGTAAGTAGTAATTCCAGCTTACTGCATATGGGCAGCAATGCAATGAATTGGATGAAATTGTTTAGTAGATTGCGTGTCTTTCTAGTCAGATGATCCTTTCCTTCCGATCGGAGGCAGTCTACACTCTCTGCAACCCGGCTACAGACGTACTCATGGTTAGTGGTCTTCTCTTCAGTGAATTTTCTTTTTCATTAACAAGGTTGATAGCATGTGGACTACGACACTGGATGCACTCTGGCTTTTTCCATCTCTCCTGTGCACTGCATGATCTAGGTCCGACTCACACACAAGCTAGCATGGTTGACACTAGTGATCTAGAAACAGACATAGCCAGAGACGACACGACGGTGGAGTAAATGAGGACGATTCCTGGTTGACATCGACTTGCGCTGCAGAGGTCGTTATTCTTCAAGATTGTTCTTCAAGATACGCTTTTTGGAAGAATGTGCCAGGAAGTTGGATATGCCAATTTCTGAGAGCTTGAATGATAAGGATTTATGAGTACCCGTCGTATGCATACTCACTTTCTGATATAGTGATCTGTCAAGCAACTCTTCAGGGGAGTTAGTAATATAAGATGGGAAAGAGGATAGTCTACTTCATAACAATTTTTACTATTGTATTATTATTTTATTATGTATCTCCCAACACTATACTACAATACGTTTTTGTGAATTTCATTCTTTGTGAGCCAATCAGAGAGCCCATAGCCCCTCTAAAAGCTGAAATTTACCAAAAAGTATTTTAAAAAGGCGGCGAAAAAGCTAACGGGCCTTGCTATATACACTGCATGAAGGGCTTTAAAGATTTTGAAGTGCTTTAGTAAATGGTGTTTTATTGTTATTAAGAGTTTATCAATCCTAATAATACGAGAAGGAGTTGAAGAGACAAGGAATATGGAACATGAAAATGGGAGGAAAAAAGGAGTGAAAGGGAGATCAAGGGATTGTGTGAGGGAACTAGGAACCAGGAACAAAAGATAGGAACTCGGAACGGAGGATGGGAACAGAGGATGAACAAATAATGAGAACCACGAAGTAGGAACGAGGATGGAAACCGGGTGTTGTGGGACGGGGAACGAGGATGGAAACCGGGAACGAGAATTTGGAGATAGAGAACAAGTAACAAAAAAAACTAAAAATGGAAAATCAAACATTCTTAATCATGAAAATGAGCGCAAAGTAGGAGTGAAGGGGAGATCAATTGAAGAGATAGATAGAAACTCCGGTCCCTTTCTAAGGGGCCGGCGTGAATGAAGTGTCCGTTCGTAATGCTAATATCCCGATGGCCACCGGACAAGGGGAAATTGGAACAATACTACTTCCTCCTCTCGAGGGTGGACACTGTAACTACGCTAGTTTCCAGCCTAGTTACTAATGCCTTGAAGATACTTGACATAGTATCCCCCCAAAGGGCTTTGAGGTACCCATACAACAAGGTCCAAAGACCCCCCACAATAGTTGGGTGGACTATAGTGGTGAGCACCACGCCGGCATGGGGAATAGAACCCACGACCTCTTCATTGGGGGCCTAAGCCCTAACCACCAAGCCAAGGCTTGTGGTGCCTTGATCAATTGAACTTTGGAGGGAATCTAGGAACCGGAAGCAAGGGATGGAAACCACTAACAAATAGTGAGAACCAAGAACAAATGATGGAAATTAGAAACGAATTGTGAAAATTAAGAAGGGGAGTTGTCGGATGGGGAACGGGGAACGGGGCACAAGATGGAAACATATATATTACTCACAAATTAATCAATTATATCAATTTTTTTGCGAGTGTGGGGAACACGGGTATATACTAGTTATTATATAATGTGATCCAAAATTATATTTTTGAGAAGTTGAAAATTGTATGATTTAGGAAAATATACTTTGATTGGATGCTATATATATATTTGTCAAATTTTTTAAGTATAATCATGCAAGTTGGTGTATAATGCAAATGCATATTTGTTATGAGGGAAGAATAGTTCATATAATCTATCTAATAGTTGTTTAATTATGGAAGGGCAGATTTGTTATAAGGAGACTATGGAGTCTAGAGAATTTCTATTTAATTTGGTGATGCATTTATTTATCAACCAAGATGGTCTTTTGGACAATTTTGTTGCGGCACTTAACATGAAAAGGCAAAATCTCTTCAGATATACTTCAACCAACTCACCAAGAATCCCAAGGCCAAGGACCAAGGCACATTGAAGAAGAAAAGCTTCTAAAAAGATTTCCAAGATAATCTTATTTATCAAATGGTAGCAACTTGATTATTTTCTCATTCAAGTCATTGAATGGTTAGAATGTAAGTTTTGGCACTAGTAGGAAAGTTGAGTAGAACGGCTTTATTCAAAGCTGTAATAAGTAAAAATCAACAAAATATGAACCATTGTATTAGAAGATTAGGTCAAATATAGATTTATTATTTTATAGATTATCATAATAGGTTTATGAATTTCGGTCAATTAAAAGTTACATATTTGTGTATGAATTTCAATCAATGTACAACAAGAATGACTATATTGATGTATTTCCAATAATATGAATGTCAGATATCGCATTGACTCGATTCATCATGTATTTGTAGGTAAATGTAGTATGTTGGTAGACATTCAAGCTAATCAAATTAATTTTCACAAAAAAGACATCTGTCAAACACCTTGATAGTTAATTTTGGTTGTAGAACCAATAGATTTCAGACTTCTCCATAGAAAAAAATTCATCATCAATTGTCTTTGGTAAGTAAATATGTTATATTGAGACTTTTGATCAGAAATAGGAAGACTATTCATGCAAGAATGTGTGAGAAAATTTTATTAAAATGAGGTTGCTAAAAGTCTCAATTTAACAAATTTCTCATTTTGGTTGTAGAGGCACTTTGGTTGCATTCCTCAGTGTAACTGTATCTACTTTTCATCATTTAAATATTAAAGTTTTAGGTGGTTTATTTTTTAGAAATTAGCTCTTTATTCTATTTTTATTTTTTAAACTAACATGTAAAATTGTAAATTACTTGTAGTGAAAAATGTGAGAGATGTTGCTCATTATTTTTATTCTAACATATCTTATGATGTGTGCAATGTTTCAAATGATCTAATTAATTCTTAACCCCTAAATTTCCTTGTTGCAAAACAAACCAAGTCACAAAATTTGACCTTCCTTTAGATTAAGCTGAAAAAATCTCAATCTAAGTATTACTTAAAAGTTTCAACCGTAAGATCTCAAATTTCACTTGACATTCTTTTCACATACCAAATTTGAACCGTCTATTCTTCCCCATTTGTGAGATTATAATGGTCAAATTTGGCTGAGATTTTCTCCTGCCGGAACCTCCAAAACTCATTTCGGGTTTTAAGAAAAGTTAGGGGTTAAATGTCCAATATCTCCGTTTTAAGCAAAGTAAACTTGTATACTCTTTGTTTTGAACATTAATTTTTTTTTGTAAGGTCGTACATTTAGAAGGATATTTTCATGCTTGAAAGAATATATACGTACCAAAAGATACTATCACATTTCGTCCTCTTGTTTTAGGATCACAACATCTTACTTGGCAAGTAAAATTAGCATCAAAGTATTTGTGATTGTTGCTAACATATATACTCAACAAAGTACATATCTTACAAACTTTTGAACATAAGAAATTTGACTTTTGATAATTTGTAGTTGAAAAGGTTTGACCTATCATGTTTTGTTAGCTAGATGTTTCAAAAGCACAATCATATTATGGTCAACAAGTCCTCACCCATGTCCTTCGGACAGGGACATAAAAAAATTTAGATCAAAATTTATAAAACATTTTAAAAATCTAGACCTAGGTATCAAGTACTTACCCGTGTCCTCCGAACGCGGACATCAAAAAGGTCAGATTGAAATGTATGAAGAATCCAGACCTAGGAATAACAAAAGTACAAAGTCGGAGGTTTTTGATGATGTTGAAATTATGGGATATGCAATCAATATGAAAGCTCCATACTTCTCATTTTCCCGTGTTTGTTAAAATGTGTAGCATGTCCTCCGTTCCCTTGTTCCATTGATCCCTAGTTCCCCGTCCTCTCTTATGGTTCCCCATTCTCCATTTTTTTCTTACTGGTTCCCTACCTCCAAACTCTCGTTCATGGTTCCCATCTTTTGTTCCATGTTCCCCATCTCCAAACTTCCCTTATTTGGTTCCCTACCTCCAAACTCTGGTTCATGGTTCCCATCTTTTGTTCCATGTTCCCCATCCCCAAACTTCCCTTATTACTTCCAAGTAGAAGGGAATATATCAAAAAACAAACAAATCTTGATTTTGGGAATATATCAAGAAACAAACAAATCTTGATTTTTATATACAATTTGCAACCATTCAGGATTGTGCAAAAGAAAACTAATGTTTCCCAAAGATAAATGATCATGATCGTAAGATGAAGGCTAACAACTTTTTAGTTGGAAGATTTTTTACCCAAGTTTTTTGGTATTGGATCTGCAATGATGTACCTACAATGAGAAAAGTGAAGATATGGATGATATTTGAGGAGCTATATCTCCTTCAATCACCATTGGGTTTTGACGTTGTTTTTTGGGATGAGTTCCAATTAGATTTTAGTTTTAGTGGTAGAAACCTTGACAAGAATCAAAGATTTATTGGAGATAAGGCATAGATCTTAGTGCAAAGGTTGAGTTAGAGTTTGGACTATTTTTTCTCTGTAAAATTTTTAGTCGTTTTCACCATCGCATGGCCATTATCTGCGTAAAGAATTTGTATCATGGCTCTTTTTTTTTCAAGGGTGTTATTGAGATAAAGGTGAACACCTTGTGATTTGTGATGTTTTTATTGCAATAAGTCTATGGTAGCATTTTCACTTCAACCCTCGATATTTTGCAAATAGAAATTGTTTTTCCCTGAAAATTCGTTGTTTGCAAAAGATAATCTTCGACAGTAACCAAGATGACATTGCCTAAAGTTATGCAGGAGATGCATGTATGAACAATTTCTCTTGCAAAGATTTATTACGCCCAAGATGCTTGCAAATTCTTTGTGTCCTTTGGAATCTCAATGCGCATGACCCATGTCCCTTATCCCCAATATCTCTTTATAGTTCAAAGATATAAAACTGTTCCATTGCAACTTTTGGTCTACACTTCTACATCTATGCACTAAAAAGGTGTTGGAAGTCAAGTTCTTGCACCTCTACAATCTATGTTGGGGTATTAAACAAAGCCATCTCCCATCTCGTGAAATCGACACTATTTATGCAACTCTTTGCGGGTATTTGTACATGGCCAACTTGCAAAAACCGAATGACTCAAAATCTTGCTGACAGGGTTGTATAAGGCCCTTCAAAGGTGACATTACGACGGGGCAACGGTACTTACTCTTCGAGTATCTCCTACCCAAGACATAAAATTGGAGATGCATATAGAGTGAACCTATTATTCCCTCATTCTCCCGAATGTCGTATCAGTAATGGTTCAGTTGATGAAGGAATTTGTCAAGCCTTGCAAGGATCACCATGTACAGATGCCTCATCCACTCTACAAACTCTAAATTCCGATGAATACGCATGTCATCAATTACAATACCAGTTGCCATCACCTTCATCTTCTGCACCAAAACACCAACACTTTGTAAGTGTTGGCATCCTCATCCACCATTATGTAAAATTTTGGTCAGAGTATAACCACCTATCGGGAGGTTCCCCATCATATACTGGAAGTTCGGTTAATTCCTTTGTTAGTGGGGTAGTCACCATCAAAGTTGGCCAAGTGCTCCAATTATGTTACAGATCCCAGTCTGACTGGGGGCTCCATGTGGCCACCATGACTGGACGGCGATCCTCAGTATGTTCTGATGAGGGTCTCAACCTGGAGGAGGCCCTCTAAGCTGACCACTGGAATAAAGATCACTTTCGTCATGGTACGGGTGCAGCTGCACGACGTGATCAGGGTGAATGGGTTCGGTAGATAGTCAAGGAGAGGGAGCTTCCGAAGCTTAAATTTACATGAGTATTGTACAGTTGCATGCCACATCCCAAGAATTGACAATAGACACTTGTGACACTCGACTCTGCATTACACGACTCTCCACTTCCCTCGCGTGCTTGGCTCCGTTAAAGTGGATTAGCGACTTCATTCCAACAAGCCAATTGTATGGACAGGCACATACCTACTCCAAGCCAAGCTCTCATAGTAAATAATAGGCAAATTATCGGCAAAACGAGCTTCTCTGAACCCCAGAAGTCCAAGCCCCAATTTAGCAACCAGCTGAGTTGCTACCCACTTGTTCTAATGCAAAGAGAATTGCAACTGCAGTAGTCTCCAGCGCGGAAACCCCTTGCAAGAAAAGGTGTATCGGGACGTCCGCCCAACCCAGTTTAGGGTTTCGCATGCGAGAACTGAGTACAGGCACTACGATACCCAAAACTCTTGTGGGCAAATTTCGTCAGCTTATGCACTGCCATTTTCAACTAGGAGGCCTAAACGCTCAACTAAGCCCCCCCGGGCACGATTTCTGAAACTGGGTTCTTCGTGGCGTAAATGGGACATGCATGGCCTACACAAACCTTGTGGTTTGCGCAGAATTGCAGATAAGACAAAGCTCCACCAAAAAATTGGTACGATATGCCGTACAACATACAACAAGATCATTGGCGTCCTAGTCGGTTCTTATATCTTGTCTCGTCAAAGAGCAAGAATTGAATCCAGAATCGCTGCAGTAAGGGACGAAGCCTCTAGCGTGGTAGACAGCCGCGCATGCGGCGCGGAGTGAGTCCCGTGAGCATTGGTCAACTTGTGTACGGTCCGACATCACAAGTTCGACTGGAGACAGATCGAAATGAGAAGCATCTCCAGATGATATCTACATTCGTGGGCTAGGAATGTGAGGGAATGGATAGATGAGAATCTTACCTGGGGGTGCCGGGATGCGAACTTCGACGGCGGCCCCCACACTGTGAAGGAGACGAGCATGATCTGCGGAATGGTAATAGTCATCGTGGCTTGTCACTAACATGGGCCACATTAGATGAAGAGCGCCATGACGCTTGGGATAGTGGCGTTCGTATTCGTTCATGGGGCAACACGTCATAGAAAGTCATGCTGCCACCACTCAAGCCACAAATGTGGTAGAAACATTTCTTTGTAACAGTGACGAAGGAAGGTTTTCACCACATTCTCTACACCAGAGAAGTCCGCTGGTCTCGAAAGGACAACATCCTGTAGTGCATATCACTGGGTGCTGTCAGGAATCACTGCAGCCTTACCTTCGTCGACCTCTCCGAAGAAAAACAACCGTTGAGATAAGAATCTGTCATACGGGGAGCATTTCGTTGAGATACTACATTAAAGCCTTAGTCTTGTCCGCAGAATCAATTATGTACAAGACCACATGAGATGCATGATCAGCTACAAGGCAATCCTCGTCTACAACCATCACAGAGGAATTCATAAACCTGATACACTCCAATTCACAAGGAACCCTGCGAAAATTCTAACCAAGGTTGACACAAACACATACTTTCGTTCAGGTAGACGAGCGAGAAATTCTTGATGTAGGTGGTGTTATGAAACACCATTTTGAGTTTTTAGGACTTAAGAAACAGAAATCCGTCACTCCTTCGTTTCCTTGGTGGCCTTCTTCTCCTTCTTTTCCTTCTTCTCAGCTTTCTCGGGCTTATCTTCAGCCCCGGTACCAGCAGCCGATTTCTTCGGCAACAATACACTGTGGATGTTTGGCAGCACACCACCGTACGCGATTGTCACGCCCGAGAGCAACTTCCCAAGCTCCTCGTCATTCCGGATGGCGAGCTGAATGTGACGCGGAATGATCCTACTCTTCTTGTTGTCCCTGCTCGCATTTCCTGCCAACTCCAGAACCTGACAGAAATTCCCATCTCTTAGCCGCACATCCAAAACAACGACCATGAAAATCACGATACTAGGTTCAAAATTCTCACCTCGGCAGCAAGATACTCCAGTACAGCGGCCAAATAGACGGGAGCTCCGGACCCAATTCGCTGAGCGTAGCGACCCTTCTTCAGGTACCGGCCCAGCCTTCCGACGGGAAACTGGAGTCCCGCCTTGGTAGACTTGGTCACGGACTTCTTCCGGGCAGCATTCGACTTCCCTCTTCCAGACATGGTGGACTAGAATCGAAACCCTAATTCAATAACTTGCGACAAGGGCGATAGAAACAAAGCAAGTGCGAAAGCAAAGCAACTTCGGAAATGAGCATCGGAAGGGCCAGGCCAGTGGCTCTTGAAGGCGAAGTTCCCGTCCGAATGCGCACTCCGGGAACTTTGTACTCTACGTTCCCGAAGAGGCCCGCAATTCGAACCTCCCTCCAAATTTCAAGCCCCACTCCCGCCAATGGTTGATGAACGTGAAAGGAGTTATTTGTTCAATTATTTCATAAAATGTATTTAAGGCATTTAGATCTATTTGAGTTTCCTTGGCTTTTTTTATGTGCGTTCTAATCTCTATTGTTTGTAGTATATCTTGATTATCTTTGCATATTGGGAGAATGATAATTCAAAAATGAAGGATAAGATCTATACTAGCTTCAGTTTATTTTGAATTAAATTGTTAGAGGTTATTTTGTAATATGATTTCAACAATATTGATCCTTGAGGATTGAACGCAGTTATCTCTTTTTTTCAGCTTACCACTTTTTTTTAGAGATCATAGTCTTTTTATTCAAGTTAATACTTCTTATGTTTGCAAAAATAAGTTTCAAGCAAAGAAGTAGGAAACAATCCTATTGTGCTTATCAATATTATGTAATGTCACAAATCTCATTTGAGAATGATTTTTAGGTGGATGTTTCATATTCATGAGGATAAGTAATATTTACAAAGCTTGGAAGTAGTCGGAAATTGGTAATAAAGCATATATTGTATGGATGAATTTAAAATTGACTATCAAATTGCATGTAAGACTATTGCAGTAATTGATGTCATAAATTCACAACGGGTCTTAATGTCATCAATTCATCATGTGTGCTAATATTGTTAATTTACCTTGAGTGCACATGTCCGTGGTTCATCTTGAGTGTTGTGGTCATAATATCATGTTTGTACTGTACTAGTGGGTATTTATTACACAATTGCTACAACAAGCTTTCTCGAGTTAGCATAATGCATTTGCAATAACTTTGCGCAGTTTTATGAGTTAGCATGTCAAATCCTAACGTGGCAAGCCATCAAAAGTGACCCTATTTAGAAACTAAAAGGGGGACACTTATCCTTTGTGAATTTCTTCCTCTAATTTTCCTTGTAGGAATGTTGACTAGTTTGTAAGAGCAAGTTGTATTATGGACAAACAACATATTTCGAAGCTTTATACTCTAAAATGTACCATGAGGATCATTTTGAAATTAGGAATTGTTATTTACCACCTAGTAACTTTAGTTAGGAAAACATGTTCTCATCAGTTGTCACTAATCAATATTAATTTAGATTATCAAAATGCTTGAAAATATTGCAAATTTTACAAACTTTGGAAATTGGAAGTACAAAGATATTCCAATATAATGCATATATTTAGCAACGTTAAAATATTTGTTGTCAATTTGATACCAATGCTTATTATGATTTAATATCTTTAAAAGCTTCATCTTCAAACGAAAAGCGTGTTTTACTTCCTTGATAAAAAGGTGAATTGTACAACTTAGGGTCTCTTAGGGTACTCAGGGTCTCTTTACATGGAAAGTCAAGCCAATCATGTGGCCTAAAGAGGACAAGGATTAGTCTCCTCTTATTAGTCTCCATTCAAGATATTATAAGTAAGATAGATCAATCACATAAGAGAATATTTTACCTCCTTCAACCTAATGAACGACTCAAGTCCCCATGTAAAGGGCCCCTTAAAGGTTTTCATTACTACCATATTATTTAAATAAGGCATAGATTATTATCATTCCTATGTAAAGTTAGAACTAAAACCAATATAAATTTTCAAATGTGTAACCATCCTCCATCTTAAAAATTCTTCAAGCTGAAAAATCTTCAACGATTCATTTTATCAAAATTTTGGTATCATACTGTGAAGATAGCCTTTTAGCCCCATGTTCTTCAAACATTTGAAAGTACCAAAAAGTTGTAGCAATTAAGCAAACCTATCTACATTGAAATCTACAAAGTTTATTAAAACATGATATACATTACTTTGTGTTAGATGGCTTCACCCTCTATTTCTTTGACTATAATTATTTTACAAAACCAAATCTTAAAGGTAATTCATATATCAAAACACAATAGAAATCTTGTATACATCAAATATAGTATAATCACTATGAATTATTAGTATGTAAGTTTTAAATTTTAAGCACCCTCACAAAAATGAATTCGATGGACCAATGTTAGTGTAGAAAGCCCTTATATTGCCTAATCTCTTATTACAAATGTAAGAAGATTTCACAATAATTATATTTGATCTTTATTTGAAAATTCATTACATACTTAACTCCTAACTATCCTTAGAAGTTTTGATGTTTGGGCCAGCTGGATGAAGGTGTTAATATCAATATTTTCTCCTAAGATTTTCACTAAGTGTTCCCTATACTACAAGGTGCTTGTGCAACAAACTGCAAAGTCAAATTTTAATATTAGATTAACAAATACGAGTTTTAGTTTTCACACCCTAGGCGGACAGAAAAAAAAAATTATTTTTGGGATTTTTTGGGACTTTTTCTTTGAATTATGTTCATAACCAAATCAGTAGTTGAGTTTTGAAGGGCCCTAAGTTAAAAACAATACCAACTCTAGAAGCCTTCAAATTTTATAAGAACAAGCTTCAAAGTTTTTTAGAAATTTCAATAAAATAACTTGCACAAGCTTTGGATGCTACAATCTTGCAAATGATAAACATTCAACGGCCAATGTTTGGACTAGTTTCTAAAATAGTCCTCTCTATAAGATCAAATGGTTGGAAGTCTAAAAGGATTTATAAAATTTGTGTTGACACTCCCACGAGTGCACAGAGGTAGGAAATCGAAGTTTAGAGGCTTTGAGCTCCAAAAACACACAAGGATGTTTGGAGATTAACAATTATATGTCATCACAAACGAGTTATTTTCCATACATTTTTGAGAGGTATTCCTACTATTGTATTTGGATGCATTGATAATCAAAACTTGGTAGGTAAATTTGATGGTTTGTTCAATATTAACTCCTAAAGCTTCTTAGGACTTGAAATGTACTCTTGAAATTTTGGGTTGTCTGAACAAAAGAGTTAATAGTAATATTGTTGTCCACGATTATTTTTGGGTGCTTCCAATAATACAAAGTGTATATGATAAAACTTGCAAAGCGAGATTCCAGTTTTAGAAACTTTTATAGAAATTTTAGCTTTCAAGTCCAAAAAGGGCAGTTTAAATTTAGTGATTTCTTTCAATTCTATTTTGGAATATGTTTAGAACCAAATCACTACTCAAATTCTAAAGTGGCCTAAGGCAAAAAGTTTACTAAGTTTGGAGAGGCATCCTCCAAAAGTTCCAAAACTAATTTTCACAATTTATAATTATTTTAAAATCTCCTTCTTTGAATAGTTGTCAAAATTCAAGATATTGGAATATTCCCAAATTTATTTCTTCCAGATTTTACAAACTAAAAAAGACACCTACTCACCATTTAATATTTTCTTAAACCAAACATATCTAACGCCATGCATGTTTTACTATGTCGTTGTTTTTATCCTTCTTTTAGCAAATAATTTGCATGAAGGTCAAAAAAAGTGGAACGAGTTCCTAAAATTTTGCATGAGCGTTCCCAACCACGTTACCTACATGAAAAAATACGAGCAAAATGTTTGTGTAACAATCTTATTGTCCCCCTATGCACTATTACGACAATGTCGTCTGAGTAATTCCCAAAAAACTTCTCCACAAACTTTGATGTTACGATCTAGCATATCGTAAATGTCTAATAGTCAATTTTTGAATCAACTACTAAAAAGAGGCTTAGGTACAAGATTTTACTTTTGGAAGTTCAAAGAAAGTTAAAAACAGTTTTTCACACCTCCAATAGAGGTAGATAATTTATTTTTTGAGATTTCAAGCTCCTAAACACACTAGGATATTTGGGAGTTAAAGTTTAAAAATAGATATTAAAATAAAGAATTTGATCTAATTCAATCTTTCATTGATTGCTTATTGTTATACAAGAGACTATGTATCTTGATGTCAAAATTTTAAATCGTTTTAAATAATTCATTTAATGATTCAACATGATTTTCCTCAAAGGAAAACTTGTTATTACCACACGTCAACCTCAAGAAAGTTGAAAACGTGTAATCAAAAATGATAATGTGATAGAAAGAGAAACTTTAAGTAAATTATTATTGTGAAATGAAATTATTATTGTGTCAATATTCATTCCTACTTCTTCAACAATTGTTCATACAGTACAAGATTTTAACAAACAACAATCTCTATATATTTGTTGCTTCTTTCGTTGACTCTACTTAATATGACTCTTATCATGTGGAAGAATCAAGCATTTCAATAATTATATCTTTACTTAAAAAACAAAGTTGCAATTCTATAAAACTCAAGAACTTCTGCACACTCTCCATGTAATTTTGAAACCTCACAAAACCATTCACAAATGTTGGTTTCCAAGTAATCATAGAGTTTGTTCAAAAATTGAAGCCAAAGCAAAGGTGAAACTTTTAACTAAGTACATCCAACTTTGACCTCTTACTAACTTGTGGAAAGTCATAACAAAAATCTCCAAAATTCTAAGCTTGTATATAGATATAGTTTAACAATGAAAAAAAATGCTTAAACAATGTAAAAGTGGGTCACACGTGTTTTAAATGCATTAATTTATGTTGTGATGAACTTCCAAGTGGAAGATATTCTTTGAAACCAAACTATTTAAGAATTCAAAAACAAGTAATACAAGCCATGCCTTGTGAAGAAAATATTAGAATCACTATGTAGTAATATTTGGAGATTTCTATCAAGTTGCCAATCAAAAGAAATGTACATAGAATGGGAAAGTTTTGAAACATGTTCAATGTAACTGACTATTTTGTTTATTTTTTTTAAAAAGAAGAAAAAAAAAGAAGAAAAAGAATCAAGCTAAGAATCGATTAGTGATATAATAGTACGACTATAAAATAAATACTAATTTGATATTATAAGTTTGAAATTATAAATTAAGTTGTTTATATAGTAAGGATCTACTCCTAATTAATTACAAATTATATATATCTAGTTCGTATATCTAGTTCATAGTATCTTAGATTTTGGATTGTATCCAAAGCATTTGTTTGGGAATGAAAATGATTGTAAGATGTGAATATCTTGAGGCAAGTGAGTTCTTAAGCTCTTCTAAGCTTGAAACCATTTTTGAAAATTTTGAAGTTTCTTGTTGTAAGCTATTATTGATGCATTTTTCTCTTTCAATCTCTTTGCATGAGACTTTGTACACCATTTGGTCTTATGCTTTAGTGCCTGCGGCGATGATGACGTCTTCGTTTATGGTGTCTTCTTCGGCTATGCCTTCGTCTGCTATGTCTTCGTCGCCTTCGGCTATGTCGGCGCCTATGTTTATGACCTTTCCGGGATCTAAGTTTGTGATAACGTCTATGTGTTTTACAAGGACCATGAGGGAAAGCTCGGCGGCGAGGAACTCCTTCTTCTTCATCAACATTAACTTTTGCTAACTTGTAAATTCCACCGGTTTTTTCAATTTTTCCTTTTTCTACTAGTCCTTTCAATGTGGATGTCAACATTTTATTCTTGATTGCATCAACTTTTCCATTTGAGCTTTTTAGTTCTAGACGCTTGCGTATTGTTGCTAAGTTTGCTCCTTGCCGCTGCTTCAAAACCATAAGAGTGTTTTGAAGCACAGTTGCCTTGGAATGCCAAGGTTGTTTTAGTTTTGACATTTTTTCTATAGATCGATTGATTTTTACTCGACAACACATAAAAGAAATAATATTTTTAATGAACTAAAACTAATAGACTCTAATACGAAGGAATGTGTAATCACAAAAAGCAATGCTATCCTTTGAGGTCTTCTTCTCTGTTGAGTTCAAAGACAACATAGTGGTACATGCCCCTTCCCCTTAACGCCACTAGTTGCAACGATTCATTGCACCTTTTCTTCCTTTGACTTTTCAATCAATTTTGCAACCCTTCAAATCCATTCAAATCATTTGTAGTTTTACCAATTTTAAGAAAATATATACTTTGGATATCAACATGGTATCTTAAAATATACAAACATAGAATTAGTGTCAGAAGTATTAACACCCGCATAGAGTCTTTGTATATTTGGGAGCTCTAAAAGCCAACAATGCAATTTTTACCAATTTGCACGGATAGGAGTGTGGATCATATTTTTAGAGTTTTTAAATTTTTTTGGCCATAGTATCTTCAAGCTAACTACTATTAAGAAGTCTTGTTTTAACAATACTCATAACATTCAAAGTTTAATCAAAACTCTTTTTGGGCATTTTGTGAGAGACATTATCTACTTTGTGGACAGTGCCTCATAGTTGTTACTTCAAAAAGAATTCCATGTATCTTTCCCTACGGAGAATTTGGTTGAGTATACACATGCAAAATTTCCGAGACTCACCATCCTTTTGCAATCTACATGCAAATTATTTCAAGAAAAAAAAAAACAAGAACAATGAAATGTGGAAACATGCATTATGTTAAATACATCTAGTTAACCCTTTAAGGCCCCACGGGAGGCGTAGATCATAGACGTACATTTTTCTCTTCAAATTTAGGAGGATATTGAGAGGCATGTTTTGGAAATCCAACCGTATGGATGTGACAATCAATGTACATTATGTTCAAAGAATTTTATGAGGAGTGACCAATCAGAGGGTTTTGGTGAGATTGCATGAAAAGAGACCATAAGACATTGGGTTTAGTGAGTTTACAGTAGCTCCATGCTCTTGACATTTAAAGAAAATATCGATCACACCACGACTCAATCCCAAGTGTTAAAAATTATGTTTATGATGTGCATGCCTCGAAAATAATGCGGAGCAAATCTTTGAGCCAATTGTTTACAATTCGGATCTCATATGTATTTCTATACGCCGTATCTAGTTCCAAACTAAAATCCTTGTAAATCACAACGTATGCCATAGAAAGAAGCGAGCAATGTACTATCAGAAAGCTATTTGTTTTGATATAAACTTCTTTGTTTCCCATCTTTTCTTTTCTTTTCTTCTTCTTCTTTTCTTTTCGTTTTTTTCCTCGTTCTCATCCTTTGTTTCCCCGTTCATTCATTTGTTTCCGGTTCCGGTTCCTCTTCCCCCAACTTCCCTTCTTGATTTCCATCATTCGTTCCCGGTTCCCATCATTCATTCCATGTTCTCTCGTTAATGGTCCCCGTACTTTTTGGGATTTATAGCTCGAATTCTTTTTTTCTAGTTTTTAATTCCCCCCCCCATATTCCCTTGATCTCTCGTTTATTCCTTATTTGCTCTCATTTGCGTGTTCCATATTCCTTATCCTTTTTACTCATTCTTATGTTATTGGGATCTAAAAAACTTTTAATAACATACAAATACCACTTACGGAAACTCTTCAAAATCTTTGAAACTCTTCATGTCGTGCATACATGATCAAATGATGATAACCATGACCATGACCATGCATGTATGGATCGCGAGTGACACAGACACATGGACAACTCGTATTCTTTTATATATAGAGATTTCTTCTTTTGTTATTTTGAAGATTCCTAAGTGCTTCTTATTACTCTCTAGTGTTATTGGAATGAAATAGGAGCGTGAACTATGGAAAAATAGATAATGAAATATGAAAAGGTAGAATTGGCTCATATTCTACACATGAATGATAGTCCACACTTGGAGACATCTTGCACTAAAATACATGCCATGTTGTCAAAACATCAAAAATTGGACTACTAAACTAGAATTGATATAAAATTAAAACCAAAAAAATAAGATTAGAATCCAATTGTGGATAAAGGAGATACTACTTTTCAGAAGCCAAGCATTTTCCCAATTTTTTTAGAGTAAAAACATTATTGCATATCCCATACCAAAAGTATTTGAATTGAAGATATTTCAGATGGAAAGTTGTTATATTTTATCTCAAAGATTTTTAAATATGTAAAATAAATAACTAATTATGGTTTTACATAATTAGCTTGCAATGGATAAACATTCCAAGTTTGAAATATACCCAAAAACAAAAGCTTCCTTCACAAAAATGCATGTCATGAATTAATACCTTCTTGTAAGGATCGATACTTTTTAGAATAAAAACTAGATTTATTTGCGTTCCAACCCAAGTGATTTTTTAAATAATAAACTTGGCTCTTATTGCTCTTCAAAGTTTAGCCCTTCATTATAAAAGGGGTTATTGCACACCAAGTACAAATTTAGGGGAGAATAAGCGAAGTGTGTGTGGAATAATTTTTAATCATCATGACTTGTCTCTTTTAATTCCATATCAACTCATATTAGCCTCTCCAAATTGCCAATATTGTATCAATTTTGCAAAGTGGCCCAACCAATGACTTATTCTAACATTTTCACACTATTGTATTGAATTGTGAGGTTATTTTGCGTTCTAGCTAATGTGTAGTATCGACAATCAATTTGGTGGCTTGATTTGCGTATAATAATAAATGAAGCAATGGTAGACGGATGTAAATTGTACCACCAGGCAACATTGAAGTATAACTAAGCAAACAACATTGATGTTCTTAAGGGCATTTTAAAATCAAGAGAATGCTAATTGATGATGTACAAGAATACAATCATGGTTGTAAACCTTACTCCAAGTACTCCTAAACTAGCATAATATTGTTGTGATAGTATTTTCACACAATATTACTTTCCGTGCAAGAATTTTTCAAAATGCATGCCTCTTTATGCATGATATGCGGTGTGCATAATTGATATCCTTTCAAATTTAATTTTACAATTTACGACAACAATGTATAATTAGCCTTGTTACTCTTGTCATATACTCACCTTGCATATTAATGAGAACCTGATATTTAGCTGGTTTTTGGAGCACTCACTTACAATGGTACCTGGATAAGATCAACCTCGTTAAGATCAACGTCTAGTTAAGAACGCTATCCCTGTCACTTTATTATGCAAAGAGGCATTCTTTCATTATGGTCAACCCTTGTATAAGATCAACGTTTTTGTTTGTTCGAAAACGTTTATTTAATCCAAGCACCACTGTACCATAAAAGCCCATAAAAGCCCCCTACCCCATTAGAGTGCCAAATCTGAAAATGAAGAATGGTGAATGATAAATTGAGTGGTTCCTCTCATGGACTTGTTGCTAAACTCGAATTTGTTTACTATTCTTGTCTATTTAGGGAAATAACATAGACATGAGGAAGCAGATTCTGGTGATTCCTCATGAAAATGCTTCATGCGAAAAACTCAAATCCAATCTCCTTGAATACAAATTAACTCTGAGAAGGTGGTGGTAAAGGGTTAAAATTCTTTGAGAATACATACGCAATAGTGGTCCAAATGTCTTCAGCAACTCATATCCTCCAATTCCGAATGCAAACACAGAAGTTTTTCATTCTTGGGAAGGGTGTTTCACAGGATCAGAAACATATTTCTCATTGTCACAATCAACTCTTGCTCATATGAACAGAAATGTCCACTTGTTAACAAAACCGATTGGGTACCCATTCAATGCCTTGAAGCAACACAGCGCAGGGTCAAGCTTGTCCACCAGTTCCAACCTGATTGCTCTGGTCGATGATAGACTGGATACCATTCTGGAGGAGGGAATCTGCTTTGAAATACAGTGCTGAAAGAGAGTACTTTGTCACACTTTTCACATTCATCCATGATTTCAAACTCACTTTGTTCTTGTCTGTACCGGCGTACGCTACATTAATCTGCAATCAAGCACAAACGCATCAATCGTCTAAATCAAATCGGTCCACCACTTGCATTAACCAGTCATTCAATGATACTCGCGCTGCTGAAAGCAAACAAGGTACTGATAGGTAGTGATAGATACAAAGGACCCTGTTAATTGGTAAAGTATCATCAAGTTAAAGCTGAGCCTGAGGTTGTAAAGGCCACAAAGCATTCAAAATTAGCAATACAAAGAATGGTACATTGATAACATGAACTCGGAGTCTGGCTTAAACTCAACTGTGTGCAAGAGGTTAAGCACCGTAACAAATGAATTATCCTCAGTTCGATTCAATAAAGCTTTCCAATGATCCAATTAGTAAGGAAGCGATTGGTGTACTGATTGACTCCTCTTCGCAACTCACCCGAGTGAAACACGCGTCAGGGTTGCTTGAGTTTAGAGTAGCACAATTCGCTGTAGAAATTGCACAATTGTTATCAAGACAGAGCGACGTGCCGTTTCCACAATCTGTGCACTCATCATCTTTCCTGCGTAGCCATCAACAGATACAGAAACCTGGTAAAGTATGGATCATTGCATGAACATGCTTCAAGCATCAAAAGTAGAGGATACTAATACCAGTAAGAGACCTGATCCTGTCTTATATGTTGACCCCAACTATCCGGTCAGTTGGACTATGATGTAAACAGGACTGACTTAAAGGCATACAACCTTCGTTCTGTCAATGAAAATGGGGTTGTTTGGTCCACCCTCGTCAATATTCCACCATTTCAACCTTAAATGAGCTCTACCTCTGACGTAAATATAATTCACATATAAGACGACCACAAGAAACGTTGCATCTATATTCCGTGGAACTGATCAATATGAAGCCTTGTTCGGAATGGTTGGCAGAGGCATACCACGTAAGATTTCGCAGCACTCCCATCTCAAAGTTCATTACTAGCAACAAACCTGCAACTTTACCCTGCAGACAGAAAGATGACATATCTTCTTATTCGTGAAAGTTACAAGAAACGGATGTGATGGAGATCCACTAACATTGACGGTAGAGAATGTTCTCGGATCGGAAACAATGGTCTCGTTGCCAGTTGCGGCATTGTAGCCAGTGTACACCACCAGACTCGCAGCTGCCGGGAACTGCACACACCCATATCCACACTCTACTGCCTTTCAACCTGTGTCATGTGACGACGACGCCACAATGCCCTATTTCTCACAAACGGCACACAATATACTACGAGGACAGATTGATGGTCAATACGACACCATCCATGGTAAAAATCTTACTCTCCTTGTAGCATTTGCTACCTAAAGTATGTAAGCTTCAATCGGCAGTGCAAGTGCAATCTTGTGGAGCCCTACCTTACTTAAAATATCCTGTAAGTAAGATCAGAGCATGTGTTGAAGGAGCGCACTGTAGTTGAGACGTTTTTGAGAGTTTGGTTGTAGATTTGGAAGAGACTAAGTTGATCAACCATCGGCCGGAACACCGTCACTTGTGCACCAGGAAGAATTTGCTGCGCATGCAAACTCATCATCATTGTAAAAATATGTGATATCTGAGAAGCTACAATGGAGAGTTGATTGGACACTCACAGATGCAGTGTCGGGATTGCAAGGCGAAAGCAGGTTGAGCTTGGTATCGGAGTTGTTGTACCACATGCTACGATTCCCTCCTAATGCCACAGCAACTGTGATTGCATCGCCTAAAGCAATTGGTTGCAGCTGCGCGCATGGACTTACCACCGGATTCGTGTCACCTGCACCTACCTCCTGCCACACAAAGTCAAGAGAGAAGATGTTGTAGGTTATTATGAGTCAGTGATAATTATTTTCTACTACAAATGTTGCCATGCGAATGAGCAATTCACCTGAAGCGTGGTCAGAACGAGCAACATCAGGCATCGAATTGACAAAAGATCGGATTGAAGATCTTTACGTATCATCGTTGCTAAGAATTCAAAGATGTTTGCTACAAATCGTAATGGATACTGCCATCATGAGAATTATCACTGCATTACATGCATCAATTGTGACGATTTCCTTTCGATGACATGCAAGTGCGCAACTATGACTAGTTTAGGAGCCAGCGAAGTTAACGACGAGCATCAGAAAGCGAATTTTCCATGTTTATGGCTTCCAAATTAGGGCTTGGGGTTTCGCCCAGAATGCACTACCCACAAATTTTTGAATGAAACATGGATGCAGAATTAAGTACAGTGTTCCGTCCTCCTCGTGGGGTTCTTTTCCAACTCACCCTTTTCAAGGAGGGCGGAATTCTGTACATAATTTCCACATTACAGCCCCCAAGGAGCATCACCCTGAGATGACTGCTCAAAACTGACGCAAGTTGAAGATGACTTACTACACTTAAATCACCGAGAAGTACAAAGTAACTTCCAAGCCTCATCCTCCATGTACTCGCACTGAAGATTTTAGGGTGTCATTTTAACCCACCATTTTAATAGCACCTACAAATTTCATAACAAATTGTAAAAGAGGTCAAAATTAGTGATTTCATTATGTCTAGTTCTTCACTTACTTTGCCCATGCACAAAAATAACTCACGAGGTTAACTCCAGTACCAGCATCCAAAAAGTTTTTTGATTTTTAGTGGCTATTCTCTCACATATCTTATATCCAATATGCTAATTTTATGATCCTTTGTAGGTAACTTTCCCCTTTTGTATTGTAAATAGAAAATTTTATAACATTTTTATACAAGTTTCTTTTGTATAATTTCAAAATCTACTAGGCTATTTGACCATTTTTGTAGGTTGCATTTGTATCAACCTTATGCTCTTCCTAGACCTTGTCCACTAGGCATTTGCCACACGGTAATTTGAGTCATCATTGAGTAGTCAACCTTATATCAAACGTATAGTGTATCCCGCACTATAGTCATAGAAACTCTACATAATGAGAGTGTTAAGTTATTATCTATTTATTCTTTGGAACCTCTTGATATTTACTTTAGCTGGTACTTTTGTTGATCTTCATATCTAATTTTACTTCTCTTTACTTTTGTTAACTTGTATTAACTGGTTGTATTCATACGATATACATACATGATGGAATAGAGCTCTTGCTCATTCTTGTGATGCTTAGTATATTTTGCCTGTCTCAGAACAAATACAACAGCAAATAGTGAAGGACGAATCAGATTACAACAATGCGACGCCGTCGGAATTCAAGGTCAGGCTTTCGATGAATGCCGTCCACATAGAAGCACCAAGTATTCATTCATTCATCAATCAGCTTCCAGCACTCTCTTGCTGACCCCGCCTTTCTTCCGAGTGTTGTTGCAGCTCCTGTTGCAGAGCAGCGATCTGTCACCCCGCCATCGCCATGGCGCTCGTGCAGCCAGCCCTGAAGAAGGACGACGATCGCGAAGATGACTGTAAGTTTCAATCGTTTTTGAAATCGCCTAGATCCGTGCATTACACTGCTTGATCTGGTGGGTGGTGAAATTGAAGCCCAATTCTGAATCGGGGGTACTTGTTTTTCTTCATCCGTGCAGCTGAGTACTCGCCCTTCTACGGCATTGAGAAGAGCGCCGTGCTGCAGGAGGCGCGCGTTTTCAATGACCCTCAGCTGGATGCACGCCGGTGTGCACAGGTAGGGGTGGGAAAATGGTTCCGTGGACTGGACTTAGGGCATTGAGCGATCGATTGGAGCCTTGATTTCGAGCTTTTTGGATCCCTGGATTTTCATGTGGAAAATGAAATTGGACACTTTGCTGTGCAGGTCATTACGAAGCTGCTGTACTTGATCAACCAGGGCGAATCTTTCACGAAGGTTAGCATTCTTGTGCCATGATGTTAGGATTTAGTTCATCAGCATTGCGCGTTCTGGTATGGCAGGGCTCGGAGATTAGAGTTGTGAAATGGAAGAAAGCAAGCTAAACTAGGGTTTTTAGGCATCTATATTGAGGCTCCGGTGGTGGTTGTGAACAGAAAGAGGCAACAGAGGTGTTCTTTGCTGTGACGAAGCTGTTTCAGTCGAAGGACATCGGGTTGAGGCGCATGGTGTATTTGATGATCAAAGAGATTTGTCCATCAAGCGATGAGGTAAGTTTTGAGCTGCACCCTTTCATTGTGACACTAAAACGAAGGAGAACATGCAGAGAGCGGGTCAGCATTACACAACCCCGTTCGTTTTAGTTGTGACATGCTCAACACTGCTCTTGCAAAATCGGGGAAAAATAATGAAACTGCATGAGGGGAGAGTTTGGGCGCACAAAGCATGAAATATGTGTCCTAGTGAAGTTGTATGTGGATAGAGCTCCCGATCGTGGGGCCTGTTGCCTATTATGCGATGCAGACTGTATTGATCATGTGTCCGCGAAGCGGATAGCTTGTCTGCTTCTGGCTTGGGTGGGATGAACCTGTGATGATAGGATACCCTAATTAGTTGTTGTGCACCGGTGAAACGAAAGATCTGAATGGTGGTCTTGCGTTGTGACTCTGTGGCAGGTCATCATCGTGACCAGCTCGTTGATGAAGGACATGAACAGTAAGACAGACTTGTACCGCGCCAATGCCATCAGAGTACTATGCAGGATCACGGACGGTGGACTTTTGGGGCAGATCGAGCGGTACCTGAAGCAGGCTGTGGTGGACAAGAATCCCGTAGTGTCGAGTGCCGCACTTGTGAGCGGCATCCACCTTCTTCAGGTATGATACTTGCACGAGGGCGATGGCCAACGATGTCTCGTGTCTGGTAGTTGTTGAGATGGTAGCGTACAGTCGAGCAATGACACATGATTTCCACATTTTGATAATCTGTTTCCTGATTCATGCGACTTTGATTCGCAGAGCGTTCCTGAAATCGTGAAGCGATGGAGCAACGAAGTGCAGGAGGCCATGCAATCAAAGGCACCACTAGTCCAGTTTCACGCTTTGGCCCTGCTGCATCAGGTGCGAACTTCTCATTCTCACTCAAAGCGGTACTGTCGTGGTTGTGTTGGGGGTTTACGTTCGTATGCAACTGCACTTTAAAATAAACAAGCGTCGTGTTGCAAGAGATTGGAGACGGATATCTTCTCGGTTTATATGTGCGTTTGTGGTCGTATCGTGTCATGGGGTGGGATTGTATGTGAGATTGCATGCTATCTCAATGATGCTGTCTTGTGCTGGCAGATTCGTCAAAACGACAGACTAGCAGTGAGCAAGTTGGTGACTAGTCTGACGAGGGGCACCGTGCGATCACCATTGGCTCAGTGTCTCCTCATCCGGTACACATGCCAGGTAGATTCACGAAAGTCTCATGTGCTAGGTGTTTTTATCCGTGACCTCGTCCACCGAGGAGGTATCGAGTAGCTAAGACTTTGCTACTCGGGAGCACGGGTGGGGATGGTGTAGTGGGACAACCTTATTGTCAGTTGGTGCTTGAGTGTAACGAGGCCGATTGGGTTGATGAGCAGGTGATAGACGAATCAGCCCCGAATGCTCAGACGGGAGATCGACCGTTTTTTGACTATCTGGAGAGCTGCTTGAGGAACAAGAACGAGATGGTGATCTTCGAGGCTGCGAGGGCAGTGACGGAGTTAAGAGGTGTGACGGCGAGGGAGCTAACTGCGGCGATCACTGTACTGCAACTATTTCTGAGCTCATCGAAACCAGTTTTGCGGTTTGCAGCTGTGCGAACCCTGAACAAGGTGAGCGGCGAGGTTGGTGTCGGGTTTGATGTGTGTGACGTTCCGTGCTGTCTTCTTGTGCTGGTGGGGGACGACGTATTAGTACGGTGCGTGATGTTGGAAGTTGGAGGGATGTATTGGCAGGTGGCAATGACGCATCCACTGGCAGTGACGAGCTGCAACATCGACATGGAGAGTCTGATCTCTGACCAGAACCGGAGCATCGCGACTCTGGCGATTACGACGTTGCTGAAGACGGGCAACGAATCGAGTGTAGATCGGCTGATGAAGCAGATCACGAACTTCATGTCGGATATCGCGGACGAGTTTAAGATCGTGGTGGTGGAAGCCATTCGGTCATTGTGTCTGAAGTTCCCTCAGAAGTACCGCTCGCTGTGAGTTGTCTGACCTTGGCGTGGCGTCCCACTGTACTTGACGGATCGACACTCTAGTTAGTTTTTGTGGTGGCGTGTGTAGCCCGTAGGTGCCAATCATGGATATTTTCTGAAGGCTGGAGCAGGCGTTGTCGCAAGTGGTTAAGGCTTGTTGGTTGTGTAACAGGATGAGTTTTCTGAGTAACATACTGAGGGAGGAGGGAGGTTTCGACTACAAGAAGGCCATCGTGGACTCCATCCTGATCCTGATCCGCGAGATTCCGGATGCCAAGGAGAGTGGCCTGTCTCACCTTTGTGAGTTCATCGAGGACTGCGAGTTCACGTACCTGTCTACTCAGGTGGGTAGATATTGCCACCAGCGCTATGATGCGTGGAGTGGAGGAAGGTTGTTATGAGATGGTAATGGTGGAAGCATGTGGAATGGGAGAGTGATTGGTGGATGTTGGAGCGTGCAGATACTTCATCTTCTTGGGAACGAGGGGCCGAAGACGACGGACCCGAGCAAGTATATCCGTTACGTGTACAACCGTGTGATTCTGGAAAATGCGACGGTGCGCGCAAGTGCTGTGAGTGCCCTTGCAAAGTTTGGGGCAGTGGTGGAGAATTTGAGACCTAGGATTCTGGTATTATTGCGGCGGTGTCTGTACGATAACGATGATGAGGTAAGTGACAGACGGTCGTTGTGTCGTGCATGGTTGGTGTAGCAGGAAATTCGTCTGCCTGAGAGGCCTTTATAGGATTGGCGGATAGGATACACGGAAATGTTACTATCAAATTCGAGCATTTTTGAGTACTTAGGATGAAAGCAATAGCAATGCCCACCTAAAACGGGGAATACTCTTCGACTTAGAGCGCGTTGAAGACTGTCGTGGAGTATGTAGTATTTGGAACAATGTGTGATGCACAGTTTTTCGTAGTCTTCATCCAGTGAAGCTATGTGAGAAGGACGGCGTGCGAGTGTTTTAGGTGAGCTTGGAAGCGTGCGGTGTTGTAGTGCTTAGCTGATTGGGGATGGGACTGCAGGTGAGGGACAGAGCAACCCTGTATCTGAACCTTCTGGGAGATGGTCCGGACGCAGCGGCCAGCGACGACGCAGAGAAGTTGATGTTTGAGGGGCTTGACGTTCCTCTAGAGAACTTGGAAGCAAGCCTGCAATCCTATGTGAGCGCTTCCTCTGATGAGCTAGGATTATGTGGAATGCATTTGAGATGACGTGATTGGATGGAGGGTGATATGTTGGGGGGTGTGTGGTTGACTTGGTGGCTGTTTGCAGGAGTCGAGCGAACGACCTTTCGACCTGGAAGCAGTTCCAAGAGACGTGAAGCCACAGTTGCAGGTGGAAAAGAAGGCGCCGACGAGCAAGGAGAAGAAGGCTGCAAAGGAAGCGAGTCAGAAGGCTGCGGTGGATGGTGGAGGCATCAACACCTTCGAGGCGTACGAGAAAGTGCTGAACGCCATTCCCCAGTTTGCAGGCTTCGGGAAGCTTTTCAAGGTGTGGTGGCTGCGCTGAGATGTTGCACATGGTTGCCTTGTGATAACTTCGCGGAGGAATGTGGTGCAGCTTGGAGTGCCATGAGGTTCAGATGCTTGTTGTTGAGGACGTTCTGATTTGCATTAGGAGATTACTGCGATTGTGAGAGGGAGAGGAACTGTACGTGTTTGGGGTACTTTAGAAGTGAGCAGATAAAGTTGGTGTGTGGTTCATTTCTGGGAGAAGAATAGAGTTGCTGTGTGAGCGCGGAGTCGATAAGCAGGTGTCGTGGATGTGTGCAGTCGTCCGCTGTTGTGGAGCTGACAGAAGCGGAGACGGAGTATGCGGTGAACGTGGTGAAGCATATATATCCGGGACACATCGTGTTTCAGTTTAACTGTACGAACACGATTGCGGAGCAGCTGCTGGAGAATGTAAGTGGTGTTGTTGTGGTAGGAAGGATCGTACGCAGTTGCTTGTTGACGCGGCCCTCAGTTCCAGATGATGTATACGCGATTTTTGGAAGTTGAAGTTGGGGCCCATGTTGGTTGCAGGTGAACGTGATCATGGAATGTATAGAAGGCGAAGACTTCAAGCAGGTGGTGACGAAGCCACTGGCTTCCATGCCGTGTGGGGCACCTGGTCAGGCATTCGTGGCTTTTGAGAAAAGCGAGGGAGAGTGTTCCACGGGGAAGTTCTCCAACACGTTGAGATTCATCGTGAAAGAGGTAAGCACTGCATCTACCGCATATCTGCAAGGACGCGATAAGTAGATTATCGTAGAATAGGGAAGCGTTCTGCATGAGCCTTGAAGCAGAGAACTATTGTCGCTGCGAACATCATGCTGTAGAAAGTCGTTCAATGATGCATGAGGAAGACCCGCTGGAGTTGGTCATTTCATGTCCAAGTCTGGCATCATTGATAGCAGGAAGTTCAATAAATGGTCTGTGGCTGCATGCTTCTAGCCTAGCAGTTGCTTGTTCCACTCAGCAAGTAGTAGAGTTCCCCAGTGGGCGCTAGTAAAGAGAATTAGAGGTTGGGGAAACGGGGGTCAGGTCTTGGTGTCCTCTGCCTCATACTTAGGCATCAGGAGTTTGTCTTTGTGAACCAGGTGGACTCGAGCACAGGCGAGGCCGACGAAGAAGGGTATGAAGACGAGTATCAACTGGAGGAAGTGGAGGTGACAGCCGCGGATTACATTCTCAAGACTCCGGTAGCAAACTTTCGGAACGCTTGGGAATCGTTGGACGCGGAGCTGGAGCGCGTGGACGAGTACAGTCTGGGAGCAAGGGAAAATTTGCAAGAGGCCGTGCAGGCCGTGACCACCATCCTGGGAATGCAACCATGCGAGGTAGGGGTGGCCTCCTAGTGTATGTTGGGCATGCATGTAACTCGCATGCAGTATCATGTGGTGGTTCATTTGGCAATTAAAACTCGACTTTCTTTGATAATTTGCAGGCTACAGACGTGGTTCCAAGCAATGCCAGATCCCACACTTGCCTGTTGGCAGGCAGATTCCTCGGGGGCGTGCAGGTGCTCGTTCGCTTGTCAGTGGGCATCGACTCGCAGAAGCAGGTGGCAATGAAACTGGCCGTGCGGTCAGAGGATCCATCAATCAGCGATATTATTCACGAGATCATCAACGCTTAGATCGATTGGCTTCCTTGCGTGACATGCGTGGGTGACGAGAATATGAAGACGTCGGATCACTTGAATTTTTTGCACAGCCTTTACTATATGTACTGTACAGCAACCATTCATCATTTTGAAGAGTCGGTTGGGGATGGCCCAAAGCGTTGGCTCTTTAGAGTAGTGTAGGCAATAGCAGAGTAGGAGAATTGATTCACAGCCTTGTACGTGGTTCTTACCAGCTCTAATTACATTTATCCATTGAAATTTATTCATTGCTGAGACTCTTGCTATTGCTTTGTGCATATGTTACATTATATGATTTAGGGCCAGATCTGCATCATCAAAAGGGAAATTGGAGGGTGTGCTTTTACAGAGTTGTTGTGGTACAATGCAATGACATGTTTCTGTTGATACTGAAGTTACATCAATAGAATGAACCTTGATTAATTTATAAACTTTTATGTGGGCACCTCGAAGGGTTGCAGATTGTGCGCACCTTTTTGTGTTGGACAAAGGTGTGGAGGGGAGGATGATGAAGCCGTGGGGAAGGTACTGGTTTGCCCACTGATTAATTGCATATGATGTCAGCATGGCGAAGCACTGGCGTTTTGTACATGAGAGCAGCAGAGATGGATCATGAGCATTGAAACTATGTCACGCCCTACCCATCAGTTGGCATGCTTGTTTGCACTGTACTGTACTTTAACCCTTGAACGTCCAAGCAGGCCCGAGGGGCTCTGTAGCTCCGTCTTCGACGGGACGTATCGACCGTGGGTGGAGTCAACTGGTCGGGCGTTGACAAGAATTCGATTGGTGCGTGACTATAATTTCAATCCCTGGTGATTCGCGGCTACGTAGAGGGAGAGACAGAGCTGCGCGATGCGTACTATCGCCATTGCAAGGGCGATTGCTTTCTGCTGTTGCTGCAAAACGGGTTCACTTTCTGTATCGTGTGTCAGAGTTTCGGTTGCCATTTGAGATGTTTCATCGGTTTGAGCTGTGCTGCAGGTGATGTGTGTTCGGGAATCGACTGTCAGCAGGGAACTTATTCTTGATCGCCCTTCTTCTTGGTCGCCGTTATTCTGGTTCGCCCTTCAATCGAACCTAGGACCTCAGATCTACACTACTTCAAACGTGAGAGTTCCTGACGCTGGATCATCCAGTACGAATCGTGATAAGAATCATTTTTAGAGCCCTGGATTTTATATCTCAGATTTGATTAGACATTAAATGCCAAGGAGTAGGCTTCCAAGGGTAACTTGGGGTCGCAGACCTCAAATTTGAATTCAAAATTATCAAAAACGGCCTTGGGAGGTTTTCACAGATTCTAGGGTGCCTCCTTGGTAGCTGCCACGAACCATTGCCTGATGAGAGATCGGTGCGCATGCCCAAGCACATGCAACAGAAAATTAAACGTTTTGATGAACCATGTAGTGTAAAAACAACAAAATATTTAATAGAAAAGTTCTGTAAGTACTAAACAGAAGTGCAGACTAAACATGTTCGCTTCTAACTGAGGGAGACCATCTCAATGAAACACAAGTTTATGACAAAAACGGGACGTTGTTGACACGATTCTTGACACGACCAGTGCGGAATGTACAATACACTTTAAAGGTCGGTCCATGATAAGAATCATACCTCGTCTACAAAGACAACACCTAGAACAAGCTTGGCGACACCTTGATCAATATATCTATTAACAACCTTCACCACGAATGCAGAACTCATCAAACTCATTATTCTAATCAACACAAAGGAACTAAAATGCAAGATTGCCCGTCTACATGAAGTCAAAGTAAAAGTAGATCGATGTTTATACCAACACTAGAATTACAGAAGTAAAATATTCCAAAAGTAAATGCTCATAATTTCTTCTTACTTTATATATATATATATATATATATATATATATATATATATATATATATATATATATATATATATATATATATATATACCGTATATGAATATACTCATTATCTATTTGATTCAAGAATTGCATCATGGCTTCAAATAAACTCAACAATGTACATACAAACAACGATAGTGGTGAGAGTCCAAGCCAATATCAAGATGTGTTTATTGACCATAATGATGTCTTAGATGTGGTCGATCTTGATGATGAAGAACAACATGAAGTTGAAATTAATGACAAACATGATGTCTTAGATGTAATCGATCTTGATGATGAAGAACAACATGCGGATGAAATGAATGACAAAGATGAGATTGATGACTTGGACAAAGTATTGCTAAATGATGAAACCAATTTGAGTGTTATAGACAACTCTATTCATACCTTTTTGGGCCATGATGGCCCTGTACAAGTTGTAGCTTGTGATTTTTCATATGCTAAAGTAGTTGCTACTGGAGGTGAAGATGATCTTGTCTATCTATGGCAAGTTGGTAGTGAAGATCCCCCTTCAAAACTCCAAGGTCATACCGACACGGTTGCATCGCTGGAATTCAGCCATGATGGTCAATTATTGGCTTCCGGGGGCTGCGATGGCATTGTCAATATATGGGAGAGCCTGTATGGAACGCTCAAACACAAGCTTGAAGGGCCTTCTGGAACGGTGGAGTGGTTGAAATGGCATCCAAAGGGCCACCTTGTCGTTGCTGGATCTGATGATTTCACAACATGGTTATGGAATGCAAACAAGGGGACATTGATGCAAATTTTTCATGGCCATTATGGACCTGTAACTTGCGGAGGTTTCACTCCTGATGGAAAATTGATTTGCACGGGATCTGAGGACGAGAGCTTCCGGGTTTGGAATCCCAAAAGTGGAGAGATAATGCATGTTGTGCAAGGACGCCACTTTCATTGTGGAGTCTTGAATTGTATGAGCTTCACTGATGATTCCACAATAACCATGGTTGGAGCCCAAGATGCGAAAGCAAGCCTTGTAAAGATTCAAACGGGAGAGGTTGTTGGGTCTTTCAGGGAGCATTCGGATGCTATCACATGTGGAAGCATCTTGTCTCCTATGTCGTTTGCAGCAACAGGTGATCTAGACGGGAAACTCATAATTTGGGACATGCATAACTTTGCAGTTCGCAACATCTTCGAGCATGAAGAGGAAGTGCTTCAATGCTTGTGGTCTCAAGAATCACAACTCATATACTCAGGTTGCGCTGATGGAAAGGTGCGCGTGTGGGACCATCGCACGGGAGCTTGTGAGTGGGAATTCAACGGTCATCGTGAGAGAATCCAAAGCCTTGCAGTAGCACAAAATGGAACAATTATCGTCTCCGGATCAGACGATTGCACTTGTCGTGTATTTGAACTCCAAATGTTATAACACGTATCTCTTTATTGTACAAACTAAATCATTGATATCCAGTCACTTCTAAAAGAAAATAGTAGAAATCAAGAGGTATACAGTAGACTGTTATAGATATCTTTGGTTTTTGAGAATCTGTGATAATCCTCCTGGGATTCGCAAGTGCTCCTTTACTCATAAAATTGCACGACCTGTGATAGCCGAATGTTTAGAATGATATGTTATTGCTCATAATTTGAATAGCTGTCGTGCTTAATAACGTCCAAAAATGTGAGAGGAATTGGAAGCAGAAATGGTAGGATGAGAACGAATCGTACCTACAGCGCGTGAAGAGGATTCGCAAATACGTAGGTCACATTGTGCTGTTGGTACTTCCGCGTCACAGGATTCTCAAGTATGCTGTCTGCATATGCAAAGCAACAAAAAGCACCGTGGCTACAAGTGAAAACCTCAACTGAACAGCAGACTGTGCAATAAATGGCTGTTCTTGGATGTTCAAGCCAAGTGATGCAAGTTAAAGATGCTCGATGCAGAGTACACCCTACACTCTGCTCAGTGACAATAGTCCATTTCGATGTGCGGATAGAAGAGAGATACAGGGAATGTGCAATTAGTGAGGGTTTGGAGTACCATCTTCTTATGAATCGAATGCCCCAATCCTCATGCAAGTGTCTGACAACAGCAGCACTGACCTGATCAAACCCGTAAACTCCACAAAGAGCTCAAACTCGCATTCGATAATCTCTTCAACGGCCACCTCTACCATTTCTGCAGCCCACGAATAAGTTCTCGATCTCGATCTCAATACCAATCCCAAAAGGGAAGAGTCGAGTGCAGCAATCTAGCTGATCTCCAACAGTCAGCAACGGGAAAAGATAGGTTGTGCGAATGCGGAGAGAGGTGCATGAGGCACGCACCGCGGAGGGCGAGAAAGGGCATGATGAGAGCGGCGGTAGCCCACTACACCGCGGCTTTTGTGGATGAACACTAATTCCTGCACATCACCACGCACCTTCGGTGTCTTGCTATTGCGCATCTAAATCCCAAATTAGGGTACCGTGAATGACGATGTGCAGAGCTTGGAACAACCATGTCACATTAGAGATCATAATTTCAGCCTGAACACAACCCCGATCAAGTGGAAGAGAACTGCCGAACGCCAAAGCAAATGCAGGGTTTGCAAGCTGCTTTCAAGAGACTACTACCAGGCAATAAGAAGCAGCTCCAGTGCACGGAAGCCCTTCTCTCAATGATCACACACCATGAGGACCGAAAGCTATAATTGCAAGGAAAAATGTTTAGAACCTGGCCAAGCTCCCGGGATACAAACCCCGGCAGCAGAAGCCGCTAGCGCTGCATCCTCAAAACTGAACGTCAGCTCCGTCATCCGCCGACCCAAATCCTTCAAAGCTCAGTACAATCAGAATCCTTCATAACAGCTAACGTCGACAGTACAGTAGCATCGTCATCTGCTGTTGTAGTAGAAAACTGTTGTTGTCGTCGTCAACGAAATTCCCCTGCACGCGAGTGGAATGATGGCGGCTCAACATGTCACGACAATCAGGTGGCGACGGAATCTAAAAGGGACAGGAAAACTACTTCCAGGACGAGGATTAACCGATTAATTACTCACGCCCTTAAACTACGATGAACCCCATCCTCTGAATGACGCACTGGCTGGCTCGGTCAGAATGAGGAATCTGCACTCTAGCACGCGGCAGCACTTTTTGCCTCCCTCTCTTGCCTTCCTGCCACTATTATTAGCTATGTGCAAGTCGGAAGCACAGACATCAAGTACACATTGAAGTGCTTTGGCATTTCATGTTATAAGATTGACCCCATCCCCCAATACTGTAGACACTCAGCACACTTCGCCTGACTCAGTGACTTACTCTCCGCTTTGTTAGCAACGACTGGCGGATGCTCACACTTCATTCTCTCACTGTGTGCATCGCTCCCCCACAATCTGTCAGAGCGTTCCTGGGTTGCTCGCTTCCTCGCAGTTCGAGCTTAGGCTTCCTGATTAGCGACGACGAGTGCAGTATCAGAGAGCGGTAGGATGGCGTTGAAAGCGATGGTGCAGCTGACGGACATGAATTTGTTCAAGACGCAGGGGCTCATTGGTGGCGAGTGGACGGATGCTCTTGACGGTCGCACGCTGGCAGTATGAATGCTCTTCTTTTTCACTGCTCTGATTCGCCCTCGCTTCTTCTGTTATATAATTTCGAATGATGTTACTACTGCATAGATTCTGTAAGGTTGGCGCTCCTTGTGACTGGCATCTGTGGGGTTTGCCGAACCCACTTTGCGATTTTTCAGGTCAATAATCCTGCAACTGGAGAATTGCTCGCGAATGTTCCGTTCATGGGCAAGACTGAAGCTCAGAATGCCATTGCGGCCGCCCATGTCGCCTTCCTGCGTGAGTACTTCTTAGAAATTCAAATGATCAGCATATCCTCTCTGTATCTGTATCGCTGTCCAGGCCGCAGTACGGTAGGGCTTCCCTACGAGCATAGGGTGTTTCTGATTACATTCTAGCGCTTTTGTGCACCGCTCAGAATCCCCTTGATGATTGCAGCTTGGAGTAAGAGGACTGCGTTCGATCGGTGCAGTCTCTTACGAAAATGGTATGTCTCCCCTGTCTATGTGAAGTGAAGCTCAATTGCGAACCCAGATCGAACCATTTTGAGAGTCGTTTTTCTCGTCAACGATACAGGATGTTTATTGACACATTCACATGTTGCAGGTTCGATCTGATTTTGGCGAATAAAGAAGACCTCGCAATGCTCATGACCTTGGAGAATGGAAAGCCACTTGCAGAGGCGAGGGGAGAGGTAGTTGCAATTCCGCCCTTACGAGCTCCGAGTGTGACTCTATGGTATCAACGCGAAAGATCAAGCGAACTGTTCTTAGGCAGGCTAGTGTTTATTCCATGGCTTGATGCTGCTTCGGTGAAACGAATGTATATGCGTACCACTAAGAATGCCAATATGCAGGTACACTATGGTGCAGGCTTTGTAGAGTACTACGCAGAAGAGGGAAAACGCGTGTATGGTGATATTATCCCCTCCCCGTTTCCAACGAAGCGCATGTTGGTCATGAAGCAAGTGAGGCTAACCAAACGCTTGATGCAGTAACATTGTTGATTTGCTCACAATTCTGCATAAAATCCCGTCAATGGAAGATTTTGTTGTCTGAGATGATAGGCAAGTCATGTTTTTCAAGATGCATACGAAGAGGAGACTATGGTTAGTAGTGATGTTAGGAGTCTATTCTAAGCTGTGTGGATTTGGCAGCCGGTTGGAGTGGTAGGTGCCATCACACCATGGAATTTTCCACTTGCTATGATAACCCGCAAGGTCAGTTTCTCAATAATTCAGCTCTTTTGAATGAAGTACATTGTGTAGGTCATCGATAATCAGGCTTGAAGTGAGTCGACGATGATTGTCGTTGCAGGTAGCACCAGCACTGGCGGCAGGCTGCACAGTGGTCGTGAAACCAGCAGAGCTAACGCCTTTATCGGCTCTAGCTGCAGCTCAACTTGCGATTCAAGCCGGCATCCCTCCTGTAAGTTCCCAACGCTTCCACGAATTCTCTTCATTTCCAGTTCGTCCACAAGTTTGTAATGGACTCACCAGTGGAGCATGTGACAGGGCGTGGTCAATGTGGTAATGGGGGATGCTGTTGAAATTGGCGCGGCAATGATGGAGAGCAACGAGGTAATTAAAGCTTCATCGTTTTATTAGAGGCCTTAGACATGTCCATCAAGGCTTGGAAATTGTTCTTATGCAGAAGTGCAACCTCGCTTGACGACAGCCAATTTCTTGCTCCTGCTAGGCCTAATCTAATTTTCTGGATCAAATGGTTCTCGGGAACGGGCTGCCCAATCCCTAATCAAAATTGAGAATCTGAATTCGTTATTGTAGGCGGGAAACCACACGACTCTAACGCTTTAAATAAGTTCCTTTTATTGGATGCCCTGTCAGGTACGGAAGATCACTTTCACTGGTTCAACTCATGTCGGGAAAATACTCATGGCTGCTGCTGCCAAAACCGTGAAGAAGGTTGGTTCAACATTTGATGTTAAATGAACTAGATGAGATACTAGATGCGTAATGACTCTCTAGAGTTTGTTTCAGACACTTAGTGCAGATTGGTATGTTAAAGAGAATGCTGAGTTGTTCCGGGAGCATCATGAATGTTGTACGCTCAATACTAAAAATGGGAACTTTGCTTGGACATAGATTTCTCTTGAGCTTGGCGGAAATGCACCTCTCATCGTTTTTAACGATGCTGATATTGACATCGCTGTCAAAGGGGCGGTAAGTCTTTTTCACCGATCAACACCGGAGATGATGTTGAAGTTCTTTTCGCATATCAACAAGCTTTTATGATAGAAATTCTCTGGCTCTTGAGTCTCAACAGTATGATGTTGCCTCAACGTCAGTGTGCTGTGAACTCTATAGCCCCGTGTAACCGTTGTACTTTATGGATGCAGCTGTCTGGGAAATACAGAAACGCAGGCCAGACTTGCGTTTGTGTCAACCGCATTCTTGTGCAGGATGGTAAGAAAATGCTCTGTGAGGATGCAGTACCATGTAGTATGTATAGGTTGTGTTCTTATTAGTTGTGGATGCATGTCTTGATGTCTTAGATACATTTTCATCTTGTGACAAATTTAACGTGTTGATTACAGGCGTCTATGATGAGTTCGCAACAGCGTTTGCGAAGGAAGTGAAAAAGTTGCAAGTCGGAAATGGGCTACATGAAGGCGTAACCACGGTTCGAACATTACACTAATTGGTTTGGTATGCGATTGCGTAGTGCTTTGCTTAGAGTTGAATGAGCTGTATTTGGTTTTTTGAAATTAACAGCTGTTGCTATATTGCAGGGGCCACTGATTAACGCCGCTTCCGTGGACAAGGTGGGTATGCTACTTGATATCACTAGCAGTTCGAGAAGTATGAATATCTTAGTGCGATTCTGAAGTTGAAACTTTAGACAGTCAACTCTGTTGCTGAGAGTACTTAGCCGGCGGTCTTCACCAACTCTAATGTATCACGGACTTGGTTGTATGGGGATTTCAGGTGGATAAGCATGTCCAAGATGCAGTGTCTAAGGTGCGATACAGTGCATCGATTGCAGTGTGCCTTTGCAGTCGTGATGTCGAGCTATGATTCAGCAGTGCAGAGAAAACTCTGAGATACTGATCACATTTCGAGCATTTTGTAGGGCGCAAAGGTGCTGGTAGGCGGCAAGCGGCATAGTCTTGGGCGCTTCTTCTATGAGCCAACGATCCTTACTGATGCTAATGACGAGATGCTTATATTCAGGTACGAGTATGAACGAATTTTGACTTCTGTAGGAATTACCAGTTTTTTCTATCGTCGTGCTATCGTTTTCCTTGCTGTGATTTGTAGGGGGATTGTGGCCATCCGAATCCGTTCAGGACTCTGACATTACAGATGGTGTCGTTTTGGTTTGGCCAGGGAGGAGGTATTCGGTCCTGTAGCACCGCTGATGCGTTTCCACACTGATGAGGAGGCCATTAAGATGGCGAATGATACAGAATATGGTAAGAGGGGGACGGTGTCTGGACTGTGCTGTGCTATTGTTTCAGTTTTGGCGGCGATCGTATTTTAGACTGGATGGGTTCAAGAGTCTCATACTTGGGGAACGGATGTGCAGGCTTAGCGGCATACGCCTACACAGAAAACATAGAGCACGGATGGCGTGTTGCTGAGGCTTTGGATTATGGCATGGTTGGTCTGAATGAGACCCTGATCTCGAGTGAGGTACATACTCTTTGTCAATAACTAGGATTCGTCTCAGCATCACATGAGCCCAGGATATTCTAAGATGTCCTCATTATTTCTCTCGTGCAGGTTGCTCCATTTGGCGGAACAAAGCAATCTGGATTAGGTCGTGAAGGCTCCAGCTATGGCATCGATGAATACCTCGAGGTACGTAGTTGTGCCTTCTGAATCTGAAATTTGAATGTAGCCTGCATAAGCATGCACGTGTAGTGATTTGAAGTTATTGCACTAAACTGAAAACTTAAGACATTGCAGTTCCCCTTCACGAGGGGATTAGGCAGACGAGCGATTCTAGAAGAGAAGTTACGACGTTCCTCAACGCTTTTGTTGTCGGTATGATGTTTTTGTGCTGAATATTAACTTGGTGCTCTATTGGCAGCTGAAGTACTTGTGCCTTGGGAACATCAAGGAACCGTTTATGTGCTGAACCTGGGACGGCGCTGGATTCCTAACTTAGGAAGTCACTCCATTTCCAGATATGAGCGGTACAGTGTGCAGGGTACCGGCTGACTTCATCGGCGAGATATGTCTGACTAACAACGGAGTTTTCTCACAGCCTCTGCACACACCTAAATTCGAGAATATGAGTCAGCGAGAGCTCTGAAGAATGTCCGTCTCCCATTCTCAAGCGTCGTCTGTGGTGCAGAGGGTGCAACATCGAACATCACAAGGTGAATCAAGTGTGTCTGAACAAGGATACAACTCTTGGGAATGGTGACATCAACTGTATGCTAGACCAGACAATGTGCATACTAGACAATATAAGTAAATAATTCTGTTGGATTGAGTTTAATCGGTTCCAAATGTCATTCTCGTAGAACTCGTTTGTGCTGTCTTTTATTTTTCATGAGGAACCGCTAGGGGACTCTGATCCCTCTGCTCCTCTTCCTTCCATTTTCGTCTTTTATCTGTACAGAGTGGTGTGCCTACAAACTTGAATGTATTGGATTTGAGATTGAATTGCATTGACAAAGCGCATCGTATCCTCCACCCCTACATGAGGCTCCTTTCTCTATTGTTTGTTTGTAATAGCAGAAATGAAGACCATAATTGCACTCGAAACGAATGCACTAAAGATTGCAAGAGCATCATAAATGTAAGTTTGACCTTGCATTTACAAAACATATGGGCTGACACGAGGCCATGTGCGCGGACTTCCTGCTGGCTTTTTGCAAGTCGACGCAGCATCGTGCTTCCAATGGTATGTCGGAAGCAGTGATGGGTCCACATACTGCACCCACACATCCCCTCGCATGTACTACTATTGTTCCGGAACGATCACCAATGACGCCCTTCCATTCTGCGCATTTTGTCTTAACTCACGGATAAGCATCACAAAGCACAAATTTTGCGGAATTGTTAGCTTAACCCTTAAACGCCTACCCTACCCTTTTGAAAATACACTGAACAGCCCCTCGGGCTTGGTTGGGCGCCTAAAGGCCCCTTCCCACCTGGCCTTTGATAAGAGCATACATTAAAACTTAAGACCTCCACAATTTTGGGGAAATTCCTTATTCTTAGGGAAGGCCTCATCAATGAGGCTTGGAAAAGTGTCTTGAAAAGTAGCCTCAATTACATAATGGCTCCTCAAAGGCCCCATTAACTAAGACCACTCTTAAGTCTTCAAAACTTGAGAATATTTCTAATTGTGGTGCTTTCTTAACACTTGCCTACTAATGCTCAACTATGTTTTGTCCTCCCAAATACTAGCTAATATTTTTTTTGTCCTCCAAGTTTTAGAGTGTGCCATGTGGGCATCCATGTAGGATTGGTAATTACTAAAGAATGTAGGTGTGGACACACACTCTTTTAAGAAGATAAGACCACCTTCTAACACCACCTCTAAGGCCAAGTGGGAACGTACCTCAAGGGTTGACTTAAATGGTTTCGATTATCTGGAAACAATGGATGCTATCAATCATCCTGGCCGGAAGTTGCCTCACGAAGATCGGTGGTATCACGGGGAGTGCCGGAGTTTACTTCGAATAGCTGCGATTCCGAATGCCGTTAGATCTGGCGGACAGAGGAGTGCCCACATTTACGTAGGATTCTCTGAGGAGCCAGAAATTCCAGTCGCACTTTAATGAGTACTTTACGCGTGTGATGTAAAGGAAGTGCTTATCCTGTTTGTCCACATGAGCCTAGGTCGGTACCTGGGTCTAGGTCGACCTAACAAGTGGGAGTGACGAGGACAATGCCATCTACTGAGGGTCATCTACATAAGAAAAGGCCACGGCTTGAATCACCATTGTGCACAGATCCTTCTCTGATTACAATTGTTTGTTGCGATCCAGATATCGTTGTCTTGAGATCTTTATTGCTGAATTGGCTGCAGAAGTGTGAGCGTTCCACAGTTTCAAGAGAATAGTAGAGTATTCTGGGGTAGCGATGGCTTTCACAATGCCTGCGGTTACAAGCTTCAAAAGTGGAGCGCCTCTGATCGGAGTGCGAGGATCACCTTCTCCGTGCATGCGTGCTAAGGCAATGTCGCCACGAAGCTCCCTGGTGCTCCCGGTACAGACCATTGACTGTGCAAATGAGGTTGATGACTTGCTCACACTTTAGGTTGACTCTTACTTATGCCGTGCAAACAATGTGATCGAGCAGGGCGGAGACGAGTGCAGTCTGTCAAATGTGGACTACGGAGATGCAACGAGTCAATGGATCTCAGCCGATTTCTTGAACTTGCGATTGCGATCTTCCAGGTACAGCTATTTCCATGCATAACGCTCATCGTGACAAGTTTTTACGATACTTTGGTTTGAGATGACTAACCTGGACCATTATTTCCTAAATGACATCAGCCTGATATGCAACGAAGCTGTTCAAGCACTTCGCAAACACTTCGAGGTGCGGCGATCTGCTGCTACGGCTGCTGCTACGGTTGACGCAACTACACACGAACAAGATGCCGCGGTATGCTCAGCACAGTCCTCTCTTGCAGCATTCCTTTAGGTTTGTCATTGGCACCTGTGATTTCACTGATAGTTGCTCGACCATTGTCGGTGCAGCAAGCGGCATCTCCGGCATGTGAGATAAAGGCGTCAGTCATGCCCGTCGTCACAATCTACGATGAAGATCTTTTCGCTAAGTTGTACAGCCCCGGCAGCACATATGCCACCATGAGCTGCTTCTTGGATGAGTCATTTTGCTGAAATTTGTCGATATTGCGTTGAGGTAGATGTTGCATCCCAGCCTCGCACTCTTCCACTGTGAAGGGTGTACGAGTGTCGCTGTATCCTCGATGTGGCTTGTTTCCATACATTGTACAGGATCAATACAGCCATGCCTCAACATCATGAGGTTGTATCATATGTGTATAAACTTCAGACATACACGCCGTAATATACAAGTGAATCAAATTTTTGTTCATGACAACATGCAAATCCGTGAGCGACATTGTCGATTTGAAGTTCTATCTTTGCCTTCCTTTGATATTGGCTCTCGCTAGCTCTCAAAAGTTTGTCCACATCAAATAAGATGCCACAGTTCAGCTGACTGTCAAGTCAATTTGAGCCTAATTTTGGTAGTTTCGGCATTTTCCACTATTCAGAAGACCAGCCGCGGTCCCAGTTAGAGATTCTTTAATCGAAGGAGTCTCAATTTGACATTATCAAATTTCTGTATATTTCATCCTATTTGGTTTAACTGAAATGTTCGGAACCAGAGTTCGGGAAATGATATCATCCTCACTGGCTAATATCCTACAGTTCGTTCGTTCTAGGTGAAACTATCCCGGCACCGGTTGTTTTCAAGAATTGACGGGCTGATAGGATATTTCCATCGGCTGATAATGAACTAGCCGTCGGTTCTTCCCGATCAGGGCATGCCCACCCATGGGGGCGCCCTGACCTGAAACTCATAAGTGCATTCCCACCCATCATGCCCTGAACTGAAAAAAGGATGAATAGTAGTTCAGTTCAGGGTGGAAATGCCCCACCAACCCGCAAATCCCCCGAACTGAACTACTATTCATCCTTTTCTCAGTTCAGGGCATGATGGGTGGGAATGCTCTCACCGTCAGTTTTTCGGTTTTTCCCGATCCTTGTCGTTTTTCCCTTATAATTGTCCGGAACATGGAACTAAGCTGCTTCGAAATGATATCGAAATCTCAACAAGCTCCCCCGAAAATTTCACAGAACTCTGAAGACATCCATTTCCACACCCTGGACCATAACGAGATCTTTGAAATAAGAGTACTTTAAATTTCACAACCACATGCCAATTGGAGAAATCGAATTACACAACAAGCGGGACACAATTCTAGGCTTCCCTCGCTGGGAATTGCGCCCAGGTCCCCCTTAACGCAATGCATCTGCCCTCGATTATCAATAATATAAATGATGCTGCTCCTACTCACCACTCAGCTTCTTTCTCTAGAACCAACCGACCAAGAGCAGAGCCTCCAACCGCCAATAATATCAGACAAGTTTGACATCTGAATATGTCAACGATGTGACCAGCCAATTCACCTCTTCGACTGTAAAATATGTTACAGAATGTGTCGACGTGATGGGAACCTCAGCCAGCAACTCTGTTCAGCTACACTGTCCACCCCAATTTCCTACCACCTCCAAGTGGACGCAATTCCCCTCCATTAGGAGTGATCCACCCTCGCTCGAAAGCACATTTTTCGTGGAAGCAATTCGCAGTCGGCCAGCAACCACCGATCTCTATTAGTACTCGATGATCTTGACAGAAATTCATATGAACATGGTCTTTTTCAACTCGCTGCACCTTGATGCGCCTAAGCTACTGTCATGCTCCGTTGGTCCGCATGCTTCCACATCCACACCATGTCTCACTCGCATCGACGAGAATCGACATGACTCACCAATGCTTCCCCACCTACAATTTTTCCACTATGATGTCGTCGCAGCTAAAAGGGTAGACAAGATTTCACCCATAGTCTGCACATCCCGCTCCTTCTGCATGGCGGCCGAATCCTTCTCTCCCCCAGACTCCAACACCGCTGCATCCAGAACCAGCTTCTGCTTCGCGATTCTAAATATACTCTCGTCCACCGTCCCATTCGTCACCAGCCTGCACACCCATCGCTCCACTATCACCCTCGCATTCTCATCGCCTCCACATCGCTACTTATCCACTCCTTCACATTAATCCCTCCAGAAAACAAGCACACTTCATTCCGTCTCACCACCTTCTTCCACCACACAACCAACTCCGAAATCCACTCCACAAGGTCTTCAACAACAAAACAACACACAATCCAGCCATACACCCTGCACGACCGGCTCCAACTTCTACTCTGACCATATTGCCCTTTCACCAACTCACCAAATCCAAACCACTTCACACACTTACCGATACACCGTCACCGGTTTCGTCTGTCCAATTCGATGGCAACGATCCTCCGCTTGACGATCCATTTGCGGATTGAAATCCACGTCGTGTATGATCACCGTGTCTGCGCCCGTCAAGTTCAGCCCTTGCCCACCCGCCCGAGTCGATAGCAAGAACACGAATATCTCCGGATTGCTGTTGTACTCGTCCACCAGGTTCTGCCTCGTCGTCACGGGAGTACTGCTCACACCATAAAGTCAAATTAATGTAACAATGACATTCCCAGTTCCAAGATGTTTCACAATGCCTGTCGACTATTTATCACCATCCCGCTGTTTCATCCGCATGCTCCTATCAACATCATTACTGTCACTGCCTCCACACAACCCGTCCTTCTTACACCACGTTTCATACAAAATCGTATAGAGCAGATAACAAGAGTTCCAACAAGACAATCAGGTCGAGTACGACGACCTACCTTCCATCCAGCCGAGTGAAACGGAACCCACTCACAGCAAGCGCCCACTCCAGAATATCCAGCATGTTAGTCCACTGGCTGAAAATCAGAGGACGGTGCCCTTGCATCTTTAATTGCTGTAACAGCCTTACTAAAGCCTGCCAACGACCCCAAGCATCAAACTATCAGAATCAACGTCCAAAGTCGCCCGCAGTTACTTCACAACCTCCTTCGAATTCCAAACCTACAGAAAGCTATCGCATCCACTGTCCCTGAACGACACACAAGATGCACACTGCATCAATCTTGGACAGTCAGGCTCTCATCCCATGCACGGTTCCTCATTATACTCACTTGACACTTAGCAGAAGCCAAGGCATGACTATCGTCCAGCTTCCCTTGACCTCCAGGAACTCCACCATACGACAAACACAGCTGGGCAACACAACACACGGCAATCGTTAGCAAAAGCCGTCATGCTTATGCTTATCTTGTTTCAACCTACACTCATCTATCTTCAAACACAATATACCAGTACATCGTACTTCTTGCGTTCAAGCCATTCGCACTCAAAGGTGAACATACTATAGATTACTCCCCCGCCTCTCTTCTACTTGCATCCCATAACCCTAAACCATTAAAAGTCATTTTGTGGGCGCACTCTGTGGAGCGTGAAGTCGCTGTAGCTGTTCAACTCTTCTTGGACTCGCTCCACAGTGCACTCGTTCCCAAACACGGCCATCTTGTGGTACTTTCGTGCTAATTTCCTCACAGTTTCATCCGTAAATATCCGTCTGATAAGCAGAGGATGATTACCAAGCTGTCGCAAAACACTGCAATGTTAGTCACTCTACCCTTACATCTCAACCACACATTGCGAATAAACAATAACCAGTATCCAAAAATGTCTCGACAACGACTGCATTAGCCATTAAAGTCGAAAGCCCTCGAACTGCACCCTCTTTTAATGCAAGATGAAACTTTTCAACTTTTGAAGTAATCTCAAGTATGTAACCGTAAGGACTTGTACCCAACTTGTCCATGTATGTGTGTACCAAAACTTAGTTCCAAATTCCTTGCCAAGTTGAAAAAAAAAGTTTTTTTCCCTTGTTGCAAAATTGGTTTGAGGTTCCTTGTGAGCCCAAAAAACCAATTTAAGAGTAGATTTGATCTCTCTTCAAATTTTTGTTCCTGACTCTTCAAAATTTTTGTTCCTAAGTGAGTTAAGAATATGTCTATGCAATTTTTACCTTCATACGACCAATAAAATCTAAAGAAATGCTTGCATTATCACATGGATGTACGCTATGAGCTGAAATTCAACTTCAAAGGCCCCTTTTTCAAAGGCCCCTTTTTGATAATAAAAATGGCATGTGAAGAATAATTGGATGAAAGATCCAAAAGGTGAGATCATGCCTTAAAACCTTATTTCCTAGTACAAACAACCAAACTTGAGAAAAAGTAAAATCTCAATTTTTGGTAAATATTTGAACTTCATGCAATCTTATTTTAGGCAGATTTTGAAGATAAGCGAGTATATACCGCACTTTGGGCAGATTTCAAACAGTGTTGAGTAGGAGGAATTTTGAAGCAGATTTCAAAAAGTGTTGAGTAGGAGGAATTTTGAAGCATGAAATGACTATGAAATGACTTTCGGAAAGGTATGCAAAAGGTTTCAATTTTATACAATTTTATACGAGCTAAATACATTAAATAAGAGGGCTGACCAGACCCCAAACGACCCGTTTTGGGCTCTTTTGACATTAGGGGTTAATACAATTGCAAGAACGAACCTTAAATCAAATTTTGAATTCCGAATAGAGACACTTCCATACCTTCCTCAGCTGTGTGAAAATGTTCGAGACTTGTCGCCGAGCCAGACAGTCCAGAATGTTCGTAGACGTGGCTTTTGAGGTCTTTGATGACCGTGCAGCCATGGCCAGAGCACGATACTGCGTCACAGCCTCCTTGTAAGCAGCCGCTTGATCCTCCAGCATATCCACCGACACAACCTGCATGCGCACCTCGTTATCTCTATTCTACTATTGAAAACTCATCTAGAAATATGGATATGTCCAGACTAGAACCTACTCAACTACAACCAAAGCTGGTCGATGCCTACATCCTGCGTTTCAAACAGGCCTGTCATGGAAAAATCTAGTATTCCCTCGGATGTTACTAAACGCATCGCAGAAACCTATCCCTCTCCTCCAACACTGCCAAACCAAACAGTACCTCATGAGTCTTGGCCACCAGCTGCTTCATCACGTCGCTCTTCACACGCCTTAGTACAAATGGCCCAAGAATGGCCTTGATGTGGTTGATCAGATCCTTGTCCTGCGCCAAAACACCGCTTGTGCTATTTCTAGTTCCAAGATACTGGTCCAGGTCCACCCCAGATGTATCAAAGATATCTGGCATCATAAACTCCAAAAGTGACCAGAGTTCCTGCAAAACGAAACCTACCACCTCAACAAGCGTAACACCAGTTACGATACTCGAGTCCAGGTTGATGAACTCGAGACCGACTATATGTGGTGCATCCGTCCTCCAATCTCTTCCAAAATACGACATTCACCGACGTGCTCAATACACTCGACAACATTCACAGGGACGTAGAATCCAAAAAGATGGCCCCAGCACTCCCGATACGACATTGCTCAACGGCATTACTTCCGTTCTTCAGTACAGAATACCAAGCCACCGTATAACTAGATCAACTCCCCAATGATAACTAGCGCAGAGCATCCCGCCCCTTCCCACAGCTCAATTGACCACCCACACGCACCTGTAAGTCGTTCTGAAGAGGAGTTCCTGTCAGCATCACACGTTGTTTTGCCTTCTGAGCCACGTCACGCAACCGCTTTGCTCTATAACTGCCACGATCCTTCAGTAAATGAGCTTCATCCATCAGCACCGTGCACCAGTTCCACTTCTTCAAAAACTTCCGATCTTCCTTCATTTGCTCGCTGCCAAACATTCCCATATACTGCCTTAGCACTAGCCTTGTACCATCAGACAACATATCGGCCTCTAGTTGCAAGTCCCGTACCTACATCTACATGTACATGCAAATCCAATACTAGACTCAGACCGAAGAGTCAACATACTCCACATGCATCTCGTCACAAAACTTCACAATACTCCTTGCACCGCGAAATTTTCAGGTTGTGGTGTCAAAAGACTGTTATTGGCCCAGCTAATCACTGTATAGAGATGTTTACACCATCTCCAACTCTATCTAGCACCTCTATTCTCGACTTCTCTAAGGTGACACGAAATTGTGACTGACCTGCCTGGCAGACGTGATAAAATGCAATCAGCAGACAATCTTGTCGGCAGTTCGAGAGCAAAGAGTGACAACCGTAAGTCAATCTAACTAGACCCACGCTAAAACGAATTAACCCGTCCTACTTTCTCGATTCAACGGGGATCGTCAAGGTTCCTAGTCTCAGCTCATCAACATCGCTCACCATGGGCCGACTTCATCTCATACATATTCTTTGAACAAACGTTCGAACCAGCGTAGTCCATGGACATGATTAGACTCACTAACCTTTGCCTCTCAAAGAGGGAGTAGCACGTAAGCATTACGTTGAAAGGTGCTGGACCCTTTCCTTTCGCCGCACGATGCAGCCTCTCGTACTGTACCGCCCTCTCGTTGCCATGGTACAACACAACTGTGAACGCAGGGCACCATTTCTTGATCTCCCGAAGCCAATTCTCCAGCAATGAAGCTGGGGCCACCAGCAAATGAGGACCTGGATCTCCATCCAGGTGCTTCAAGAGCGCCAGAAAGGCAACGGCCTATACACACGTCACCAACACAGATCTTCTACGACCATCAGTTACCATAATAACCTCAAGATGCACGTAACTCAACGAATCTGAACCTTCTATCACACAACCGTGCTACAAAGGATCTGACCAACCCAGTGTCAGGAATTCATGGCATTTATGATATAGGACAACGGAAGGGGCCAGCCTATCGTTCAGTCCTGGGCCAGCCGATACAGAGAGGTAACGTGCCATCATTCTATTACACCTTAAGACCGCTTATAAAGCTTCAGAGTCATTTAACATCCAACAAATGTAGACACTCACAACTTTAAGGACTGCGGACGACAGGAATAAGTTCAAGAGGAGCAGGTGATCTAACCTGAACAGTCTTCCCCAGACCCATTTCATCTGCCAAAATAGCTGGAAACCACAACTAAGTATCAGCAAACCACACAAACAACTTGCTAGCTTCGTCAATTTACTTTATTATCCTCCTACGCCTGCACTTAACACATTGTGGTGGACGGTTCTCAAATGAACAAACATCGTCAAAATATGAACGCAAAGAAAATGCATCAACATCTCACATCCAGAATCGCTGAAATCTCTTTTCACACTCCATGCTTAATTCCCTTACCTTTCACGTCCTCCTCACCCTTCTGAAATTGAACAACATATCCATCTACAAATACCCTCGCCCGACCATGCATAAGATCCGAATAACAACTCAGCGCCGTCCGTACTTCAGGATTATCATGGCTAGGCAGAATTACCTCCTCCAACATTCTTACGATGTAGCAGCAACATAAAGTTCACGCCCACTAGCTGGTAAGGCTTCAGAACGCGGCTAGCATCATTCTCGGCAATACCACAAGCGGCACACACGTCTGCCTGCTACCACAAACATATCCACATTTGAGACGCTTCTATAGCTTCTAAACACAGGTGCTTCAGGGGTTCTTCGAAACTAACCCAAGCAATCTCGACAAACTTCATACTTACACACAATGATGCAACACCTCTATCTCTCAGTCAACCCCAACTCTACGACTCAAATGCCGATAACAAATGTTGGTGCATTTAAAGTACGTGCACAAGTTTTGTCAGCATACCTGTGACACAATTTTTGCAGCAGAAGCATCCACTTCGGCGTACCGGTCAACGTTCACCGCATCATCGGATGTACTCGTCGATTTCAGCTCACTCTTCAAACTCGCTGCGATGCGATGACACTTCTGTAGAGTCTTGATGATTGGATTCTCCTCTCCACGTTGTCCCACGCCTGGGTTCACAGATGGAAAGCCACCCACTGGCCTAGAGATCTCGTGCAGATTCTTATTGGTAGCTTCGTCTCCAATGATGTCTATCCTCTCAACCGCTATATTCGGCAATGTTGATGCGCTCGCAACGAAAGAATCACGAGCTTTCGACTTCTTTTTCCTCAGCTCAGCCATCGGATCGAAATCTTCGTCGTCACTGTCATCCACCATCTCTACTTCCTTCCGCCGCTTCTTTTTATGTTTTTTAGACTTTCGTGGCTGCTCCTCTTCTTCGACTTCTTCCTCCTCCCCCACTTCCACAGCACCATCCTCGTCGTCCACCTCGTCCCAGTCCGCTAAAGAAGATGTGCTCGCTTCAGGAAAGACCACGCATTCCTCGATCCTCCTATGTCGCTTCTTTCCATGCTTTCCAGACCTGAGTTTCTCATCCTCCGACTCTTCAAATAAAGGTGAGCTAGGCAGGGGGCTTGCAGACGCAGCCTCTTCGTAGTAGTCCACCGGCCGCTGCGGTCTCTTTATTATGATCCGAGGTCGGGGCTTGGCTGGTAAAGGATCCTGAACCGTAACATCCTTCGAGAGGCCGTTGGAAAGCTTCAATTTGATCTTAGTCGACTTCCTCTCCAATTTATCTAGACCAGGCACTGGCGAGTCAGGAGGATCACCGAGTATTCGAGAAGCCCTCACTCTGAAGCTCCCACCTTCGGCGTCCGAAAGTTCATCAAAGTGCCCTCTCATGTTAAGTACCGACGCTGGCGATTACTGGAGTGATTACTCAAATCTGGAACAAGAACCTTCATACTCAGGAACGCATGACGGCTGTGTCATATCGCCACTGAAGCTGTATGTGACATTCTAAAAAGAGATTAACACAAATTCGAAAATAAAATAAAAACGACTCAGCTACTAAAGAAACAAGGTGAAGCTAAAACCTCTCGAATTCTGGACACACCCGGCAGCGTTCCAGACGCGAAGACCCACGACAAGGATTCGATGATCAAAAGTAACTCCTCTACACCTTCACTTGTTCCTGCATACCCCAACGTATAAAAATGCACATCAGTGCAATACATTCAGCTTCGAATGCCTCACTACATCTGCCGCAATGCTTGACGACATCGGGTAACTCCGATGCATCGGACAAGAACGCCAAAAGACTCGGCCCATAAATAACTTGTATATAGCACCAACATCGTGGGAGCGTAATGAAAAACCGATTCTCATGCATCGCGTTCGAGAATCTTAAGAACCAAATCATTCTCCACTCAACAAACACAAGTAGAAGAGAATACGTCTTCACTTCTGCTCTACTTACTTCAGTGCCACTTTTGAAGCAAGCTTCGGCACCCGTCACACCATCTCACTCTATCCACTTCTGGACGACTCGCTGAAGCAGGGCCAGCACGACGCGACGTTATACTCGTCCTTAAACTCAATAGATTCTTAAACCCCATCCTATAACTCGCTGATATAACACCTTCCCACCATCACTCCAGTAAATTCTCCACCCCACGGGTCAGCCGAAGAGAAGCGTCCAATACGACACTCTCTCCTAGTCCTGCGTCATAATCCTCATGAGCCTCTCACAAGACCAGAAAAACCAAATTTCATCAACTGTCCTCGTACTACCACAGCAGCATCCGAAGAGCAAGCTTCACGTTCAGTAGAATGCACACTTCGGAATTTGCAAGAGCGAGACCAACCCCGTCATCCCCAAACTCAAGCGACATCAACTGCAATAAATCACCGGTAAACCCTAGGCGCCAAGGTAAATTTGAGGTGGTGACTTCACACGCATCTACCGCGTTCAGCCACGTGTAATTCAAACAGAAGCACGATCACCGACAAAGCAACGTCGCGTATGTTGATCCCGTAATCGGGTGCCCACAAGCGAAATCCAACATTGCGCCCATCGTCTGCTGCAGCAGCTCTTCCAGCAAACGCTGAGCAGCCAATTGCCAAACAGGAAAAAAGAAACAACAATCCCTCACGAAGTCCACGAAGGAAAACGAAAGGCATTCGCAGGATCCAGGAAGCAGGAACGGCCAGTTTCAGGTGATCCATGACGAGCAACAGAGGTAGCAGTAGCCAGAAGGAAGAGTACGAGAAAAGAAAGGTGATGGGGAGGAAGGTAATGAGGCGCGGGAGAAAAAGCAAATAAGGAGGGGCGGGGGGCACGAGAGGCAAGACCAGATGGAACAGATTATAAGGGAGGGAGGGAGGAAGGAACCCTAAAGAGAATTAGAAGACGATGCAGGGAAAGGGAGCAAAAAGAAGCGAGCGCGGGATGGCGCTGGGCTCACCTGCAGTAGAAAGAAAGGGTAGAAGCGGCGAGAGGTTGGAATGGCTGATGTCGCGGGTGCGCGTCGGTTGCGAGTCGGTCAGCCACTACGAGGGCCGCCACTCACGCTTCGCACTCACGGCCTGCCCGCCTGCGTGCCTGCGTTGCTCGCTCCGTCGCGGGGGGCGCCCGTCACGTCGCTACCGCGCCACCTGCAGCAGCAGCAGCAGCAGGCACAGCTTCTTGTGGAATCGGTTTAATTTCGTCGCTTGCTTTCGAAGTTTACTTGGATTACTGCAGCGTTCCGTGTGTGTGACTTTGCACTTGGCTTGCTTGCTTTTGGGGTGTGCCCGCTGCTCCTACTCCTTCCCTTGCTTCACTTGGATCCACTGAATTTGGCCTCACCCACTCTCTGTTAGCAATTCCTGTAGCTTATGATACTGGAAGTTGTATCACCAGCTTCACCCGATATTACAACTTTCCCACGATAGCGAGTCAAGGTACCTTCACATGTTAAATATGTTTTGTGTTTATGACGTTGACACTTCCGCTTGTAAAATTGCTGAACCATACTGACCAGTAACAGTGATGAAGTGAATTTGATGTTGAATTCTACCCACGTTCTACTTTTTAACCAAATATCATGTTTTCGGAAGATATTGTGATATTACTTGGTGTTGTTAGTGAGATTTGTCTTAGATTGTTGCTTCTATTCCATATTTTTTGGATTTGTATTCTCTCATTTGACTAAATTTATACTTTTGTGTTACATGCACAACAATACCATTGAGACCATAAACCCTTATCCATGACTTTATTCATGACTCTTATACATGACCCTATTTCAATGTACAAATTACATAGTAAATTGCAACTGAAAGGTCAAAGATTCAATGTTATACATTTAAAGGATGAGAACATCATCTTGATTTTAGAAGTGATCTTAAAAATCTATGGGCTTTGGTTTGCTGGTTGGGCCATACAAAAGTTAGTTTTGTATCTTGCTTTGGCATCAACATGCTTATATCATTATAGTTGACCCAATTGTTGTATGATTCATGAACCTTGTCATACTAGTACCCCCACATAGCTTCCTAGATGATTTGTTTCTTTGGAATACTAAAAACCAAGTAAAAGCTAGTATATTACTACCTCTAAAGAGGAGTTACTGTAATTACACCACTAGTATTATGTCATATATGTAAATTTGTATTCCATTCTCTTCGGAATATCTAATAACAGACGAATAGGTAGGTAAATTGGAATTTTGAAACCCTAATGGTCCGGGCTTATTTTTAGCCAAAAAATCAAAAATTAAAATTATGAATTTCAATGTCATATATGAATATGGAGATAAGTTTTTTGGAAAATTGTCATCCACTCTAATAAGTAACATCTTACTTATTTTAATGTGACCGTTTCATGCAAGTTAATGATACTATCTCAGAATAATCTCTTGAAATGCTTACCAATTGTACTCTTTATTTTAGCTTATAAGTAACTTCAACCCTTGAACGTCCCCGACAGGAGGCGTAAATCAATGACCGTAGACCAAGCGTACGTTCTGCTCTTTAAATGTAGCAAGATAAATAAAGGCGTGATTCAAGAATCCAACTGTATAGATGTGACAATTAATGTACATTGGGTCAAGAGAAATTTTTCGGGAGTGATGGATCCAAGGGTTTTGGTGAGATTGCATGAAAAGAAACCACAAGACAGTGACTTTATATTAATTACAGCCTCTTGATATTTTTCGAAAAATGTGGGTGACACCACGACCTAATCCCAACGGTGATTAGAAGCGTATATATGATGTGCATGCCTCTGAAGAAATATGGAGCAAATCTTTGAGCCAATTGATTGCAATACGGGTTTAGCTTCTCATGCGTATTTCCACATGCCCTATCTAATTCCCACACTTATGGGGCGAGCAATGTATAAAAAAAAAAAAACACTATTTGTTTATATACAAACTTACTTATAGACTCCAAGATACAATAAAACCTGAAGACATGTAAATATGCAAAAAAACACGATATAGTGGCCGAGGCGGCACGCTCAGACCTTTATGGGTTAAATTCCTATGGACAATAGAATATCAAGTGTATTGTTCTTTCTAACCTCCACTCTGTATGACCATTGTCTCTTGCTCCCTCGTCACTTCATTTGTTAGGTAGCCTCCTATTATGGACATGATAGATATTGAGTTTATTGAGGAGCTCAACCCCTAAAGGGGCATGGCTATTTTTAGGCAAAAAACACAATACTCGAAGAAAATGTCATAGATGAAAATGAAGGCAAGTTTTTTAGATCTCAAACGTACAAACTTGTAAAAGACTAATTGTAAACAATGTGGACGAAAATTTGAGTCATGAGGTTGCAAAGATTGCAAGATCATAACATATTAATTCGTAAAACGAACCACAAAATTTCATCATTTTCACTTTGGAGTGAAAATACTATCAACAAACCAATTGCAATAAAAATTTACCAAATGGAAAGTTGTTCCCGTTCATCCTAATTATACCCTTGCACCAAAAAGAATCATCAAAAAAAATTCTTAACTCAAAGAATAGCCTTGCAATGGTAAAAATTGTCAAAGAGTTTATGAAGAGAAAGTAGTCCAAAAGTAAACCTCTTGCACTCAAATCTATACCTTACCTTCAATGTATCCCCGATTAGGTCAAGGATTCTATCACTAAAACAAGAATCCATTTGGCCAAAACATAAAGTTGAAATCCTAGGGTAGATGAAAGAGATATAGCTCCTCAATAATCATCCATTTTTTCACTTTTTTCATTGCAGAAACATCATTGCAAATCTAATACCCGAGGTATTTGGATAAAAAAGTTTGCAACCAAAATGTTGTTGAATTCTATCTGAAGGTCATGATCATGCAAAAAACAATTCATGAAAAACAATTTCACATGATTGGCTTGCATTGGTAAATCATGCCCTAGATTTGAGAACCCAAAAACAAAAGCCACCTTCACCAAAATGCATGCCATTGATTCATAATTTATTGTATGGATTTGCAATTTTTACCACACATTGAACTTGGTACTCAACCCAAGTGATTTCATCCAAAACAGGTTATGAAGAAGTTATGGCGCTTCAAAGTTGCTACTTGTCATTCTTTGTGTTGAACATGGGGTTCTCAATCATAAATTTAATTGCCGAGGTTGGCCAAGGAGGTCTTGTACCACAGCCTTTTCTGACTATCATCAGTTGGGATTAAGAAAATCACACGTCCTTTGTTAAGGATGTGGAAATATTCGAAAGCAATTCATGGGGTTAAGAAATGACATGTCGATTGCAACAATTCTCCAGTTCTTCTAGGATTGTCAGAGACCAAATGCAAACTTTGCGTCGTAACTTTCATCTGGTATATATCACAACTCACTCTGTATAAGTCAGCAACTAAATCTAAAAATTTTAGTTTGATCGCCAAGACCAAACCACAATTTCAAATCGAATTGCTGCACACGAACATCCCTGCATGACTCCATATAAGAAGGTGAATCAAGTCATTTTGGGGTTTTTCCGGCATCCATCACACGATGGAATTGCCAATTTCAAAATGAAGGAACACAAGATCCTTAGTTGCAACAAAATAACTCACCGCCCAGCATAACAAATCTGCCAAAACTTCGAAAGGCACGAGGGAACGTCCCATGCCCATTTAACACCATTACGTCAAATAATGAACACATAATAATGATGCGGAATAACTAATAAATGTTCGATCTACAGAAAAATAATTGCAGGGGAATTTCAAGCCAGACTCAAATCTGCGAAATTGACCTCTGCGGAAGACAGGAACGCCGCAACAGGGTTCCCAGGAGTGGGAGGCTTTTGCTTCAGCTGCGTCTGCTGAGCGCCCGCCATAGCCAAAGCATCAGCATCCGAGTACGAGTAGATCTTCACCTTCTCCAACAACAGCTGACTTGTGATGAAGTCCAGGTTCTCTTCCAGAACCTGAATCTCACCGAACGGAAGCTTCAGGTCCAACGCATGCTCACCAACAGCCAGCGTCTCGTCCTTCTTGAACTTGATGAACGGCATGCATTGTTGCTGGATCTGCTTGAACCCTGACTGCTGTCCCAACTCACTGCCCTTCAAGGTGGCAACAATCTGCGCGTCAGGAGAGAAGCTCTTCGCACTGGAATCGTAGTTGCTCTGCAGGATTCTCAAGCACTCCTCTTGCCAGCCGCTGTACCTCTCCGCCACAAAGATGAGCGCAATCGTTGGCTTAGCAGCAGGTGCGAGCGGTGCTCCCTTCCCTTGCTTCACCTTCTTGGGTGCCGACTGCTTTTGCAACACATTTCTCAAGCTCTTGATCACGTCCTGCAGATACGTGTTCGCACGTTGCAGAATGGGGTCTCTGGCAGAAGTAACTGCAGGCCATCCCGCTGTGATGGCGTACCCTTCTTTCTTCAAAAGCTCCGTCCACACATGCTCTGCGTAATGAGGGCAAATGGGAGTGATGAGCTTGGTCTGTACCTCCATGAATCTCCATATCAAATCCTTGTGCATTCCTGCTGCGCCACACGCCAGTCGGTACTCGTCTCGGGCGGCTTGGAGGTCGTAGAATCCAGTCTTCAAAGCGTCCCTAAACATGTAGTTACTGTAATTCTTTTGCGTGACTTCAATGGCGATGTTCATCTCATTCTCAAACACCCTGTCTGCGAACGAGGTCGTAGGGCCAGTTCGAACAGCTGCTTCTACTCCAATGACTTGCTCCATCCACGTGATCTCCTTCGTGAGACGCAAGATGGCGGAATTTGCTGTTTCGAACACAAAGTTCGCATCGTCCATTGCATCTCCAGCATCAGCTAAGCCAAATCTCGTGGCATCGGCCGAGAACAACTCAATCGACGAGAGGATGGTCAAAAAGTTGCCGGTGGACTTCGACATTTTCTCAGAGTTCAGCAAGAGATGGCCGTTGCAGCGAAATCCTAGCGGCCACTTCTGCTGAGGGAACATCGCAGTGTGGTTGTAGATGCAGAAAGTGAGATGGTTTTGGATCAAGTCCTTTCCTGAGACACGAAGATCGAAAGGGTACCAGTACTCGAATTCATTTCTCATCTTGTTTAGGAGCTCGACTGGAATTTTCGTTTCGGGTAATGGGCCTTCTTGGAAAAGATAGTCCCATACTTCATGCGTCAATTCTTCTGGTCGAACAGGGCCAATGGTCTTCCCGTACATGTCACCACCCTGAAGAAGATGAGCAACCGTGTAAAAGGCCATGTAAATGGTGGAGTCTGAAAGAGACTCGATCAAGAACTGAGGGTCCCAAGGCACTCGTGTGCCTAACCCAAAAGAACGTGAACAAGCCCATTGATTGAGCCAATCCAAAGTCTGCTCAAAGCCATGTCTCGCTTCATCATTGTAAAGCTCCATGCCTTTCAAGCACTCCTCGGATAGAGCTTTCCATTCGTCCTCCCCGTAGAGCAAGTACCATTGATCTGTGAGAGCAACGACACACTCATCGCCAGATCTCGACATCACCTTCTTCTCGGGCTCACTGTAAGGAACAGCCAGAGACTCCTGCTCCAACATCTTCCGTATCAAAGGCTTCGCCTCCGACACTTTCTTCCCCTTGTGATCTCCCACGAGCATGACTCCATCTGTGAATCCTTTGAGATAAGTTCGTCTCTTGGCCTCCGCAAGCTTATCCTTATCATTCTGACTTTGAATTTTCAGCTCAATGCAGACTGTCTCAGCTGAAACATCGCTGATGTCGGGGATATTGATGATCGGGATGACTTCAAATGGCATCACCCACTCGTCTTTCACGTTGAACTTCTGTCGCAATGCAGGCTTCGACTTCAGATCCTTCATAGCCATGTAATCGTCGGGAGAGTCACTCGGGACGCTCGTAACAATCCCTGTTCCTTTGTCTGTCAAGATTGTGAGCATGGGAAGGGCATAGATCGTCTTGTAGCTAGTGAGAGGAGAGGAAAGAGGCAGCCCGATCAAGTCACGTCCTGTGAGCTCCACCAAACTCGTCGGCTTCTCCGAGATCTTCGACATTCGCTGATACGCAAGATTGAGTGCAGCACGATACGTCACAATGAAAACATCAGTCTCATTTATTTCGTAAGCGCCATATTGACCATCAGGAAGCACCCATGCGTTTGTTTGCCCATACATAGTCTCGGGACGCAGAGTGGCAGCAGCGAGAAACACACGCTTGCCTGCAAGCACTTCAAGCTTCCCCGTGAACGGAGCCTGCACTTCCATCTTGATAAGCGTGTAATCCTGAGGCTGCACACCTTCACCTGAGGCTCTATCATGATCTGCACACGGCTGACCATCAAAAGGCGAGTAGATCGCATACCGTGTTGCCTTCTCCACCTTGCCCTTATTCTTCAACGATTGAAGATGCCATCTCACGAACGAGTCATAAAACGGATTCATATCAGTAGTTATAAACGACCGCCTCCAATCCACGCCAAGTCCAAACGACTTCAAATGCTCCTTCGCCACAGGCGGGAAAAATTCCAACCAGTAATACGGATCCTGAAACTTCGAAATCACTTCATCTTCAATACCTAATGACTGCATAATCTCCCATTGAAACTTCGCAGGGCCAAGCTTAGAGGCCGCCTTCGACTTCTTGCTGCGAAACTTCGCAGGCTCAGCCTTCTCCGCCTCTTGTTCGACCGGCGCGTCGGCAGCAGCCGCGGAGCTCTCATTCGCCTCGAATTTTGGAAAGACGGGCGGATTCCCGTACTCGGCAACCTCACGGGATAGCTTATCCGCGCAAGCCTTGATCGGCATACCAGTGCAATGAAAGGCGAATGGAAACAGAACTTTCTTGCCTATTAACCGATGATATGCCGCGGCAAACTCCAGCTTCGAGATTGTGAATCCGTGACCGAGATGGAGGTATCCGTTCATGTAAGGATAAGGAAAATTGCCGAAGAACTTCTCCGTCTCCTTCGCATTTTCGACCGGAGCTTCGACCTCGAAAACCTTTCCATCTTCCCACTTCTGCTGCACAATTCGCTCAATCTCCAGCAGCTTGTCGCGCCGTGCGTGGCTCTTGGGAGCCTCTTTGCCTCCTCCGTCCGCCATTATGCAAGCGGATCAATCCGCTTCCTAATCGGTGGATAAAGGTTTGATTGTTCTCAGACGCGGAGTCTAGAGATCGCACGAGGCTAAACCCTAAACCCTGAACGGAAGAGGAGAGAGACGATGGAAGCGCAGACGGATCCGCTGGATTGAGTCAGCAGAACTGGGCCGTCGATGAGGTAATCGGAGGACGCTCACCGACGACGGACGACGGCGTCCCAACTGTCGTTAACGTCCTCTTTTATACGTTTGTTGTTTGATTTTACCTCACCAATTTCGTTGTTCTTTACTTATTTATCCTGATTCCTAAGGGTCAGGCACAGGTCTTAATTGTCAAAAATGGGCCTTCGTATTTAAATTTCACCATACCTCCATGTGAAAAATCAAGCATATCTACAAGTTTTATAGTTCTTTTTTGAGGGCAAAAACTACATAGACATATTATGTACTCACATAGGAACAAGAATTTGAAGAGCCTCATGTCATTTCTTTTTTTTCCAAGAATGGTTTTTTGGCTCCCAAAACGTTATAGTTGACAACGCATAAAGCATTATTGGATTGAATATCCAAACAATGAGATTGTGCCTGTTTACTTTTCCTACATGAAGAAAGAAAGAAAGAAAGAAAGGAAAGCAAAGATTTAAAAAATAAAATAATAATAATAAAATCTTAATTTTGGGGAAATTCTAAGATATTGTGATCCAATCAATTTGGGTCAGAACTTAGCATGCCTTAGTAGTGTTATCAAACTTTGATTGCATAAATCTCCTAAAGTATGAGGAATTGTGGAGCACGAATGGTCCTTTCGATAGGAATGGTAAAAGTCTACAACTTGCACATGATTTCAACTTCATGTGATCTTAATATAGTAAAGTAGAAGTTGATCAAAGTCAAATCGGCAGGATTTAGGCTTTCGGTAGGATTTAGGCTTTCCTCACCTTTAAAAGTTAACCCCTGAGATTGACTAGCATCTAAATTGCCAAAAAGTCTCAAAACTATTATAACTACTCTCTTTGCTACAAGGTGAAAATTTTCAAACTTTGACATACTTTTAGGTGTGTAACTGTAAGATCTAGTATCTAGTATATTTATATTAAATCTCAAATTCAACTTCCTTACCAATTGTGAGATTGTGATGCTCGGAGTAGGAAAGAAAGTTAGTTTCTTTTGTTGTAAGAATGGCAAATAATTATTTGAAAAACGAAAAACCTATTTTGGGTAGAAAATATGATATGGGATTTCTCACACTCAAGTTTTTATGTCTGTTACAAACATCGCTATGCAGTTTTTACCCTCATACAGTTAGTAAAACCTAAATAAATGCATGAATATTCACATGGAGGTATGCTGGAATTCAACTACAAAGGCTGATCTTTGACAATAAAAATGGCATGTGAAGAATAATTGGATTAAAGATCCAAACAATGAGATCATGCCTTAACCCCTAAAAATCCAAGCGTTTTTTGGCCTTCCAAACTCAAAAACTGTGATTTTCTACCACCTTGTTCATATTGAAATATGGTCAAAAAATTTATTGTTTTTATGTACTTTCAAACCCACCTACTATTTGTAATGCCATGTGAAATTTCAACCGTTGGATCTTCACCATTTGTGAGATCTTCACATTCAAAGTTGGTGCAGAAGTTTTTTTGGGTATTGCTTGTGAGACATTGTTTCCATGGAGCATAGGTAAAATTGAAGATTGTTACCCCAAACATAATTCCCACATTTTTTTCCATGTAGATAATCAAGTTGGATACGCTCATGCAAAATATTGGAAACTCATTCCATTTGTGTGACCTTCATGCAAATTATTTCCTAGAAGAAGGTCTAAAAACATTGATATTGTAGAACATGCATTTCCTTCGATATATTTGGTTTAATTAAAACTCCAAACGACAAGTAGGTGCCTTTATGAGTTTGTGAAATTTGAGAAAAAAAAATATAAGAAAATTCCAAAACCTCAAATTTTGACAAATTTTGTAAGAGTTAATACAGAAATTGTGAAGATTGTTTTTGTAATTTTTGAGGGCTGCCTTTGTGAAATTCACAAACTTTTTGAGTTAGCTCACTTTGGAATTCAAGTAGTGATTTGGTCATGAACATATTTCCGAAAAAAAATCTCAAAAAAATACTAAATTTAAACTGCCCCAGTTCGGCTCGCAAACCAAGAATTGTCGTAGAAGACTCAAAAATTGGAATTTGGCTTTGCAAATTTTACCACATACACTTTGTAGTATAGGGAGCATCCATTAAAAAAAGTTGGCAAAAGTATTACTTTTAACCTATTCATCTAGGCTGCCCAAAATAGCAAAAGCCCGATTTGGTCCTCTTGAATCTTTAGGGGTTAAAGCCTTATTCAAATGTATAAAAAGTAAAACATTGAAAAAAGTAAAATCTCTAATTTTAGTGACTTTATGAAGTTTATGCAATTTAATTGATTTTGGGCAGATTTTGAGAATAAATGAGCATATGCCATTCTTTGGGCAATTTTCGGCAGATTTTGAGAATAAATGATTATATACTACATTTTTAATGTAGTATATTTATAATATAGAGATAGATTTTAAAAGGAATTGATTGTAAATTTCAATATAATATAGTTATAATATAGAGATAAATTTCAAAACGACTTGATTTTAAGTGCTTTTTGACACCCTTGGGCCTTTAGGGTTAAACTTGACGTCGATTGTTTCGGAAGGCCAAAAACTATTTGAATAGATTTTTGCACTTGGCTCATTGCAATAGAGCTTTAGGCCTATTGATTACTCAAAACCTCGCACCTTCGTGTGCAATCTGAAGAGAGGTGGATAAAAAACCCAAATTCTTCGTGTGTTCTTTGAATGGAGGTGGATAGAAAACCTAAATGGTTAAGAAGGTTAAAAATCTTGAAATATCATCCTCTTGTAAAAACACACGTGAAAGAATAACTACCTCGTAGAAACAAATTTGAAGACAATGTCATCATAAAACATTATTACTTTATAATTTTAAAGAATATTTTGCGTCAAATACCGATTCTCATTCTTATAATGCATCTTGTCCAATAACAAGAGGGCTTTGGTCTAATCGTTCGTTCACAACCTCATATTTGTATGTAAACTATATGGAAGTTGGATAAAAAGCTAAGACGTTTTTTAAAGGGTACCAACGTTGAACTTGAGTATGACTGAAATGTCAACTTCTTATAAAAACATACATTGTTGAATAACCATCTCGTAGAGACAAACCAAAGACTTTATTCGTTGGGGTAGCTTAGGCTTCATCACGTGCCGAATTGCCATTTACCTCAAACATAGGAAAAACATGCAGATTCATGTATTTTGGCAACCTCACAAGACAATTCACTAGAGGAAAACAGGGTCCTCGGACACTGTTTTTAACGTGGTTTAATGCGGACAGAAAAAGTGACGCAAATAAATTGAAAATGTCACGGACGTCTTTTGAGTTTAACGTGTAGAGTTAAAAAATGTTAACGGGGACAAATGATTTAACATGCCATGTTAAAATGACATCTTTCTAGTTCGGGAAGTTACCTAGGGTCAGTAACTTGGTAAGTAAATTACTTTCCACGTCAGCTTTTCCTGCGTTTGTACATGCCACGTGGGACAAGTTTTCATCCTTATGATGGATGAAATATGATCTGATGTGGCATTGGAAATCTGACGTGGCATTTGAATTTCGGTGGCTGAGATTGTGACACGTGGCCACATCCTGGAATGTAAAAGAAGTTTGAAGTTTGTGTAAAAAGAAACAGGAGATAGTGTCCACATTGATGTTGAGGAACACTTGTATCCACTGTTTTAACGCGATTTCCAAAACGTCCTTAGACGTTGTTTAATATTGTTAAACACAAATGTCGTTTGTTTTAACGCATTTCGGATGTGTCTTTAGACGTAGGGTGACATTCACGTTATCAAGTTACGTGTCAAAAGAAACAGGGCATCGTGTCAAAGTTGACGCACTTAAACACGAATGTCACTTGTTTTAGCGTGTTTCGAGTAAAGAGACAAGACGTAGGATGACGTTCGCCACGTCATCCATTCGACGCAATTCAATCGCAGACGTGTGTCAAAAGAAACACAACATGACACAATATGACGGAAATGAAAACATTAAAAGTGACGTTACATGAGACACTCGATAATGTAAATGCAACGTCAAACATAACACACTCTGACAGAAACATACACGAAATGGAGTGCAACATGAAGCTGGTTAGTGCTTTCGCTGTATTAGATGGAAAATTAGCCATTGATACAAAGTCGCAAGTATTTAGTAGCATAGAGCATAAAGGCTACATGTATGTGCTATGTGATAGGGTATTCCTTGCGTTATACTACGTCAAAAGTGACGCGCTGGCGTTAAACCTGCGTCAATAGTTACGCATTCACGTACCCTATGTGATGATTCTCTAAAAACAGTGTATAACACAACCTATGTCAATTTTGACGGGCGCGTCACTTTTGATGCAGAAACCCTAGCCGCCGTAGAGTGACTTTCTGGGTTTCCTCATGCTGGATTCTTCTTGATCTGCACAGCACACATTACCATGGACACGCTAAGTTTAATAAGGCACGTCATGCAATCAAACTGGAATGGAGATCATCACGATGCAACTCTTGAACAACCTAAGAATTGCAAAGAAAGAAGAAAAACTTGTAAAACTCCAACACCTCTACAACTCATACTTTAACAATCTAACATGTTAATCTCTAAAACTGTAGAACTCCAACACAAATTGTGTAGAAATGAAAGCAAGAGTGATATTCTAGCTTATATCTTCCCCAAAAGTACCATGACCTAACTATGGCGGCTAACTCTAGCCGTCTCATTTCATCCACCCCAATGAAAGTCATCCCTCTGGATGGACTAAAGTACGTTATTCTAGACGTCATAGTAGACGTCTTTCTTACATGCTTGTGTTAATGTGATCATGTCAAAAATGACAACGTTCATGTTATACAAATAACACGACGTCAGTAATGACTTGCTGGCGTTAACCATGCGTCAATAGAAACGCATGCATGATGACATCTTTAGGATCAGTGTTTAACACATCCTATGTCTTTTTAGACACATGCGTCAATTTTGACACAGGTCTAACCCTAGCTGCCGCAGGTCAAACCCTAACTCTAAAGCATAGTTTAAAATAATATATGTTACTTTTGACATTCACGTCACCATAGACACTCTCTAGGATCATTGACCAAGTCAAACCCTAACAACCACATCACCCTACCATAAATGCACTTGACACGTCAGCATCTCATTACGTTTCCTTAAACACACGTTGACACAATTGTGCGTCAAAATAAACGCCAACGTCACTATTGACATCCATGTGGGACAAACACCACCCTGTTAGTAGGTGGATTTACTTTTGGGTGGATATCCAATTATTGCTACCTCTCTTCAATGTTGACTTCCAGGTAATTATTTGTTTCACCACGTCATGATTTTTGTGCCCGAATTGTGAAAGCTGCTAAAGTATCCTTCTTTTTTAGGATCTGGAAACTATGGATGAGGCATGGTAAATATGGGGTATTGGGGAATACAAAATCGGTGGATCCAAAAGTCAATTTTGTGAGTCAGCAATGTTTCTTAGATATACAGTTATCATGTCATTTCATTGTTCTGCTAATTTGCCATTTCCGTGATAACTATCCTCACTTGTCCGTGCCATTCCACCCAACCCGCAGTGACTCATGTAGATCTTCTTCTCGAAGGTGGGAGGCATGATTGGGATGGAAAGGGCATATGATTTTCACGAGTTGGTTGGTTGCGCAAACACTATCAATCATTTGTCGCAGATTGAGTATGGAGGGAACGGGATTATGTTTGGCAGGGCACACAACAAGATGAACAACATTTGGGCTAAGCTGCATAAACTGCAAGAGGACGAGAGAGAGCCCGATTTTGGAGACTACAGTACTATCTCAACTAATGAGGACGTTGTGCACGCCTTAAAGGAAGGGCTAAGAGAGGCGCAGAGGATGATCAATAGTTTGAACATGGCTCCTAATCCACAAGCTGCCGCACAACAAAAGGTCTGATTTGATAAACCTTGGATTGTAGAGTGGGCGGACAAACACTCTTTTGCCTTTGCGGCCTCTGTGCCTGTGCGTGGCGAGGATGGTGACATGGAAGTTCTTCGGGAAGATATACGTGAAAAAGAACAAGAGTTGCAGCGACGAGCTGAGCTGGATGAGGTTGCAACTGGTATGGCAGATCAAGCTGAAGAGGACATCGTCGACGATGGAGTCCCGGCAATGACGGTCGTGGCGAGTGAAACTCGAGATCTCATTTCCGAGATGTTAAGCAACCATGAAGAGCATGTTCGTGCCGTACCGGTTCCAGCAAAAATCCTTGCCTTTGTAGAGTTTGATGGGCACACAATTTTCAAGTCAACTCTGGTCGGGCAGCTAAACGGCAACCCCTTCTTGTCGAAAGACAGGTTGACTCGGGTGAAGAACTCATTGTTTCTTTAACAATAGTGATGATTATCTAAGTGTTGCTCAGTGTTCCCTCGAGCGTTCTAATATTTGTTTCGTTGGCATTGGATCCGATGTTGGAGTCTATATTTTACAGCGTTCCACAATTACAAGGCCGTCTACCGTGACTACAACAAAGAAAAGGAGAAATTGTCGAGCAGGAAAGTCTGGCCGAGCTACTTCAGTTTTGCAAGGTGTGGACGAGGGTACATGGTGGGTTGGCCGTATACAAAAGATGCGCAGGTGGGCTGGTGGCAGCTCTTGGGGTTCCTTAAAGCACCCGGTGGATCTTGCCAATCGTGAGGCAACTTCAGGGAGAAAAAGTAACCCAATATCTAGTATTGAAGTTATGTTGCATTAATACACCCGTGCACCTGGTCAGTATAAATTAAGGTATAATTTAATGAACTCTAAATGGATTGGCCTTGATTCGATAATCACTAATGTTACTCTTAATTATAACCCAGTTTCGCAAATTTATAGCTTGGACAGGGGCGATGCCGATAACTTGAACAATTATGTTTCCAACAACAGAGTAGCCTGGCACCTTTATTATTTCGTTGTGGTTGTGGTTGTTGTGGCGTCGAACTTCAACATTTCGACAATCATGTGGCGCTCTTCAGCAAGTCATGGGTACTTCACAAGGCACTCCCGGATCACCTTTGCACGTCTCTGCTTCATGAGCTAAGCTTGGGCAACCTGCATCATCTTCGGTTGGTTCTTGGCGCAGGTTGGCATCAGGAGATCCAAGCGCGTAGAGGAGACGGACTGTCCAACTCTCCCGGAGTGTGGGTAACCCCGACAATGCGCACATGAGGTATCATATAACCCAATCCTTCCGTCAATTCGTGTATACATGTCTTTATGCTTGTAAAATTGTTTGTATTCATGCGCAGCATTTGAAAATTCAATATGATTTATGGCACTGAGTTCTCTTGTTTTGAACCTTACTATGCAGATTTCTAGAGTTTGAGTTCAACATTGCGGGCATGCATTGTAGGGCTGCGAGGTGTTTCAGGGTCCACGGTCAATTTTTGGGTTTTCTAAACCCATGGAGTGGACATGTTTTCATTCAGAGAACACTTGATCTACAGTTTTGACCCTAACCCCTAAAACAATCAACATAGAAGACTTCGGTTTGTGAACCACTGTAAATGCCATGTAATGTGTTTCTGAACACATATTAATGCAAACAAGGTTCGTTTTTGATTTTCTACACTGACATGTACTAGTTCTGTATGGTATTTTGTTCACTGTCGCTCCCCTTCTTGTTAGCACACTAGTTATGTGTTTATGCAATCCCGATTGCATAATTTCCCCTTCAAAGTGTTTGTGTATCAATTTCATTCAACATGCTTGTATTAAGTATTTATAATGAACATAGGGTACACATAATTAGAGCAAGAAAAAGTTTAAAATAAAAGATAGGGTAGCTGAAATGAACAGAACTTAGAAATGTAGGTAAACATAGCCCTATAGTATTTCACAAAAAAAAACTACATAGCCCCCACATAATTGAGGTCTGAAAGCACGTGATCCCCACACACCTTAAGGAGTGCTCCCCCCAACATGATTACTAACAATGTAACATAAACCTTTCCTGTTTTGAAAATTGATCTTTTGGATGATGGGCTAAAGCTTTGAAGAGCCATGACATTTTCATCCAATGTTTGACTTTAACAAAAATTTGTTGGATTATATCCCAAATCAAGTCTTGTTTCACTTGTCTCTCTTATATCCATCTAAGCTTGTATCAAACAATAATATGCAAAGCTTTGAAATGGGCTTTTAATCTTGGTTTGAAAAACATAAGGCATATCCTACCACAACAAGCTATCTTGTAATTATTTACTTCACTTTTGACAAGTAAGATCTCAAGATCAAGCTCAACAAGTTTGTAGTTTAAAGTTTGCTCAATGGAATATTTTTGGTACAAAATATGCAATGAAATTTCTCTTAATGTGTCTAACAAAACATTAAGTCTTTGAAGGGTTGTATCACCTTCATTCATCCTTGGATTTTTGTTAGTTATTAGCTTGTATTCCAATAAAGTCTTGTGTTTATGGTAGAAGTCTTATATTTAGCAATCTAGCCTATATTTAGCCAAAATACACATCCTTTTTTAAATGTCATAGATGAAAATAAAAGATGCTCATCATTTGAAAATAACCCGTGAAGAAAGTACTTTGAGTTCTAATATAGAAGGATAGGTGTTGGTAGCAGGGTTGTGGCGGGGCCACCACATCTGGCATGTCTCAAGCATTTTTCTAGCGGGCCGCTAAAGGTAAGCAATCCTTTGGGAAATGAAAATGACGTTTGTGTGGCTTAATGTAGCAAGTCTTGTTCCTTTAGCCACTCCGTCGAGAATGCTGTTAGGCACTAGCATAATTTTCAACCAAAGAGGGGTTAGTAATCTGACCACTGGTGTTATAATCTCCAAACATAAACATTCAAGAAAAGATCAATCAAACACTCTACACACACCATCCTTAAATACATTTGGGGTGGGTCGGAAATCACTTCAAACTAACAAGAAGAAAAAGAACTCCAACCCTAATTGAGGCAAGTATGACTAGAGTGTGCCTCCGACCTCTTTTAACTAGCACATGATAGTGGAGTAGTACACATTGTAGCGTTGATCCTTCTCCTTCTATTTCGATGTTGAACCCATGCCGAGAGCTCTCCTGCTTGTGTGTGTTAGAAGAAGTTTGGAATTCATCTTCTTGAAGAATCGCATCATTGTTTAGAAACACACCAAAGGAGCAATTGCAGTGCACTTCGAATTTGGAGTGAATAAGAGTCCTCTTCCTACTTGACACAAAAGCACCATTGTTTTTCTCTTCATAGTGGGACAGAGCCTTTGATTCAATCTTATGATTGAAGTAGGTTCAGGGCAATTCATCATCTTCCCTGCGGGATTAGGGTTCCAGGCTTATGATCGACATCGCTTTATGGGTGTTACAGGTTAGGGTTCATGGTTGGATTGTTGTTGGGGGATCGGAAGAATTACAGCAGTAAGCAAGTTGATATGGCGATGATGAAGCAGAAGAAGCAGGCAGCTCCATCATCGCGAGGTTGGCGATCGCGATTACTGTCGCCACTCCAGAACGCTCTGGCCATTCCATGCGTCTCGTCCGTGCTGGGATGCCTTGCTTTCGTCCTCATGGTTCTCCACTGTTTCATGCATTCTCACCACCCGCACCTTCTGTTGCCTGCTACTACTGTCAAGCTTCATCGGACCCGCTTGCCCAGTTCGTGCTTGCATCCCTCTCCGTCTCCAATTCTCCTGATAGATAGTACAACATTTAGTCCAGAGTGGCCTCATTTGGCATCATCAGTCCAGATACCTCTACGGATGTTGTTCTGAATTCTGCTTTGAACTTGCAATGGGGAAATTTCACAGAATTGCCACTCTTAGGGGGCTGGAAGTAGAAAATGAGTTTGATATCACAAGAAAGTATCTATACAGAGAATGGGTGCTCCGTAATGGCACGCAATGCAGATGGCAGTTTTGGTATGTCAGATTGGGGCTTGACATTCTAATGGATCAGCCTATTCCGGTGAATTATTGGATTCCGATTCGTTTGATTCGTCAAGACTATGGGGTTGATTAGAAGTGGGTCTGATATTGCAGTCCCGCGGCTAGGCTTTGGGACGGCAGGCCTTGGTGAGGCAACAGAAAGCGCTACTTCTTGGGCTTTGCAAGCAGGTTACAGGTACACTCTCGTATGACCTTTATCAGTTTTTAACCTTTATTGAGCTGTAACGAATTACTTACTGTTTGTCGACCCTCAAAGAATTGATGTGGCAGAGTTGCAGGTTGATTGACTCGGCGCAAGCGACTGAATGGTACAATGAAAAAGCTGTTGGCAGAGCAATACGCACATCAAATGTTTCAAGAGAGCAACTCTATCTCGTTTCCAAGGTCTTGTTCCCTGTCACTCTGTACCAATTTGGCGTAGTTCTATGAATGGTTCTGGGGTAGTGATATAAAAACTTGAGGTGATTGAACAGCTGCATCCACGGCACTTGGGGTACGAGGTCACAAAGCAGCAATTCTTCACGTCGTTGAAGGATTTGGGTACCTCGTACCTGGACCTCTTTTTGCTTCATTACCCTCGCTGCTTTTCGGGCATCTGCAACGACGTTACGAATGCTGGATCATGGCAAGCAAGGTATGCCTTCTGCACATGCGTTCAGGGTTTAAGGTTTACACAAAATGTGTTAGTTATGTCCAAGTTATTTGTGATCTCTTACTTCTGTCCCCAGCTGGAAGGCTTTGGAGGAGTTGCACGATGAGCTCAAAATACGGGAAATCGGTGTAAGTATTATCATTCTACCAAGTGCCAAGCAATCTAGGATTAGGGTTCAGGGTTAAGGTAATTCTGTTCTAGTATGTGATATCGTATCCTTTCTGCAATTATAGACTTGCTGAAGAGTGCAACGATGTCTCAGGTCAGCAACTTTAATAAGGAGGAGCTTCAAGAGCTTCTTGCCATCGCAAGAATCAAACCTTCGGTAGTACAAAGGTAGTGCTCACAAAATAATGTCCCAGTGCTCATCGATGCGTGGTTTTCTTCGCTTGAAGTTCTTCTGACGCATTGATCTTACAATGCTGCCTGTGCAGGAACTCCGATCCCTTTAATGCCGACAAGGAATTACAGGTTGATATCTCCGCTATTTGCCCTATTGTTACATTTTTGAGTTAACTTTGAAAGCAGTGATGTAAGTCTTACTTGTTTGGTATGATTGGATAGGATTTTTGCCAAAAAAGAGGAATACAATACATGGGTTACAGCACTCTTGGGAGTCAGTGGCTGATGAAGGGACATTCTACCAATCCGGTAACAATTCAACCTTCCGGTGTTTATTGTGACGACTATTATGGTTTGCTATCTCGTGGCATAACTTTTGTTTCACATTCATTTCTGGTGCAGGTTCTAAATCATCCTGTTATTCGAACCATTGCTGTCGCTCAATCGTGTACACCTGCCCAGGTAAGGCTTTCTGCTTTTCCGGTCATGAGCTGTGATTAGTGAAGGGGTGACGGAGCTTGCTATGTTACTTCTTGAGGATCACTGCATCATTGAGTGTTTTGGGTGATGCAGGTTGTGCTGAGCTGGGCAATGGACAAGAAGCAAGTGGTTATTCCACGTTCGAGTAACCGTTTCCGTATCAAAGAAAACCTCGAAGCTCAACATTGTAACCTCAGCAGATTGCAGGTGTCAAGTATCGATGAGTTGGATGGTCAAGTTCTTCGGGTTCAGTAGATCAGCTTGATTAGATTGATTACGTTGATATAGGTCACTTATTCACCATTTTAATTACAAGTTGGTGCTCACCTCGTAAAGGCTTGGTTAGGACGTCATGAGCAAGTAGGTAGAGGCATGACTTGGCTTATCGACAATAGTCGTTCATGTATGCTCGTATCCTCTTCTTAGGCTTAAATTGAGTAACTTCTCTCCCATGTTCCGTGACCACACGCAAGTACAGTTTATTTACGCCAACCTTCTTCAAAATAACCAAGGTAATGAACCATGTCTTGCACAATGAGTAATTTATTCCTTATACTTTGTACGATTTACTGAGGTCACTCGAGTCCTGTACTTTGAAGGAACTGGGCTAACTGGGCTGACTTACAACTAGAGTGACCCAATGGAAACAAGTTAAGGGTCAAGAATATTTTCACAATACTCAAATGATTAACACTGAAATCTTGACTCCACTAAAAATGGGAAACAAGACACATTAGTAATAAAGTTACTCAAACGGAGAAAACATTCACCAGAATGGCGTCTTTCCGTTACTTTCCTGCTGACAAGAAAAGAAAAGCAGTTGAATTAATTCAACTTTCCCCTGTAAGATCACTAATCGAGTCACAATGTCACTCAAGGCTCAAAAATTGCCTCAAGTACAGACAGATGGAGGAAAAACCACCTTGCAGCTACCATCCAATCTGCCTCATCTTTACAAAGATGGAGAATGTTCTCATCAATCTTGGGAGACTTTTTCAGCCCGAGATGAGTCCATGCGAGCCTTTCGGGAGTTTTCGTACTCGAAGCCAATGACATCAGGTATATGAGAGCTATCCTTGATGCGAAGGTACCGACAGACGGACAAGTCTTCGATCCAGGGAAACCACTTGGAGACGTAGCTGTCCATGAAGAAGAACCATGAGGCACCAAGAAGCAGACCCAGTGAGCCTCCGGCGATGATCTGTGGCGTTGTGTGGTAGCCCAAGTACACCCGCGAGTACATGACTGTGAGCGCGAATGGCCATGGCAGCAACGCACAGAAGACGCGCCGAAACTCGTCCGCGAACTGAAGCCTCCGTGTGGATAGCAATGTGCAGTACATGGCGAAGAAGCACATGTATTGTGAGTGACTTGATGGCCAGCCGTTTGAATCGCACATCTCCAGTGCCTCGCATGTCAATGGCCGTGCTTCGTGCGCTAGATCCTTGATTATCTGCACACACCAAGTCATTCGTATCTTTAAACTCAGAACCACACTGACAGAATCATAACATAGAAATCGCACCATTTCATTCGTAAGGTCAGGTAACCACAATAATTCACTCGTAAGATGGAGGGCCATGTGCATGCTAACAATACAAGTGTCACCCCAGTTGTACGAATGGAATTTCAGAAAGATAGATTCTTGATATAACTGTGCACACCGATTCATTCATATTCTTTCAAAACTCAAATCCGAACTGATGGAATCCCAACCTAGAAATCACACCAGTTATTTCATGCGGTAGGGTAATCTGGTACTCATTCATAATGGCAATCCGTGCATAGTCACCACTCCAATTCATACAAATTTTGTTCGAAGCTCAAACTCAGGATCATGCAGATAAAATCCTAACATAGAACTCGCACCATTTCACTCCTGGAGTCAGGTAACCACGCAAATTCACTCGAAAGATAGTGAACCACGTGCATGCTAACAATACAATACTCACCTCTGCTGTAAGAATGAGATTTCTGAAAGATGAATTGTGCACAACGATTCATTGTTTCAAATTTTAAAACCATACTGATGAGATCCTAACGTAGAAATTGCACCGACTCTTTTATGTGGGTAATCCGTGCAGACACCACACTGACTCATTCATAAGATAGCAAATCACTTGTCACTTGAATTGTAAGAATGATATTTTATGAAAGTCAAAGTAGTCAACGGAATCTTTGAGGGTAACCTAAACTTGCAATAGGGGTGAAACTATAACCATTTCCACATGAATCATCTTCAAACAAACGGATTGTTTTTTTGCGAGCAAGATTCACTGCAAACCAGCTGAACATCATGCAAAACCTAAAACCGAAAACCCTACAGTGGAGATATTTGAAAGTTAAGAGTGGGACCTGATTGATGACTTCGTTGAGAATGAGACCCAATCCAAAGAACATGGCCTGCAACTCCCGGCGGAAGAGGAAATGCGACATGAACCCCCCGAGGCCGATGAACACCGGCAGAAGCGAGAACCACGATAACGCATGCCCCAGCAGATCGCCTCTCGCATACCGCACATGCGTCAACGACACCGCCTTCAACCGAATAGTCTCCGCGATGTCGGCCGAGTCCAGATCCATGGCTAGCCTACCACCCACCTGCTACTAATCCGTCACAAAGGAAAAACGTATGAATGTATGGGCTCGTTCGATTGCGCTTGAGGAAGGGGAGCGATGGAGCTCGAAGAAAACAAAGTATGAAAGATTCCTGCAGAAGTGAGGGTGCGAGGAGGTGGTCGGTCGGTAGGGCGGGAGAGACATAGGACCTGGTAGGGGGTATGCTGCGGCCGTGTGAATAGGTCCGAGACACGTGGCGTGATGTGAGTGGACGCTGAGGTGTAGATTCTGTGGGTTGGAGTTGCCGCGTGGCAGGTTCTTGTGCTGATCCACTTCTGATGAGCTCCAATCCATTTGTGCCATGTGGCTACCGGAAGGTTCCTTTACAAGTCTTTGTGTACATTGAGGGTCGCTTTACACTATGGACTGAGAGCCGTGCTCAAGAAGAGTAAATCATTTTCATGGTCTTGGCTCTTGGTCAAGAGCAGTGATCATGAAAAATCAGAAGTGTAGATTTAACCCTTAAACGCCCTTGGGGTCTAAAACGGGCAGCCCAAAATTGGATCACAGCATCTTTTGGACTTGGGCATCATGAATAGTGCACTTTTTGAACTTGGGCATCATGAATGGACCAATCAATGATGAGCTTGCAACCTCCTACAAGGTTATGTACCACCCCAACCTACCTACCACAATCCTTTCAAAGCACATAATCATTCATACAAATTGTGATTTGAATTGTGAAAATTCACTTTTTGAATGCATCAGAAGAAGGTGACCAGTTTGACATCAAAATATAAGTGAAACGTTGAGTACAATGAGAGCTACAGGGAAGATTCTGTTGGAATCAAGCCCCTCGGGCTTGCTCGGGCGTTTAACCCCTAAACGTCCCAGCCTATTTTTAGCAGAAAAGCACATTTCCATAGAATTCGTCATAGATAAAAATGAAGAGAAGCTATTAAGATCTCAACCGTACAAACTTGTAATGGACTTATCGAAGATCATGTGGACCAAAATTTGAGTCATGAGGCCTTATAGATCGAGAGATCATAACATAATAATACTAAAAACAAACTGCAAAATTTCTTCATTTTCACTTTGAGGTTGAAATGCTACCAATATACCTATTGCAATGAAAAAATCACCAACTAGAAAGATGTTCACCTTCATCTTAATAAGTCCTTTACCCAAAAAAAATTCATCAAAAAAATTTCTTGGCTCAAATAAAAGCCATGCAATGGTAAAAACTGCCAAAAAATTTACAAAGGAAAAATAGTACAAAATTGGACCCTTTGCATTCAATTTCATGCCTTATCTTCAAAACATCTTCGATCTTGTTAAGGTTTCTACCACCTAGACTAGACTCTAATTGGAGGCCAACCCACAAAATTAAGTTGAAATCCAACGGTGGATGAGGGAGATATAGCTCCTCAAATATCATCCATTTTCTCACATTTTCTGTTGACAAAACATCATTGCAAATCCAATAGCAAAATCATTTGGATCAAAAAACTTCTCGCTACAAAGTTGTTAAGAATCACCTTAAGATCATGACCATGAAAAAATAAATCATGAAAAACTATTTTTAATTTCACATAATTGGCTTGCAATGGTAATACATGCCCCATGCTTGGAAACCCAAAAACAAGAGTTGTCTTCACTAAAGTGCATTCCATTAATTCATACTTTATTGTATGGGCTTGCAAATTTTACAACACAAACTAGACTTGATTTGGAACCTAACCCAAGTGATTTCATCCAAAACGGACCTTGGATGAAGAAGATACGACCCTTCAAAGTTTCTGGATGTACATCCACAATGTCGTTTTTCGACATCGTGGGCGTTTAAGGGTTAAGGGTTAAGTGGCTTGACCACTCCTTGTAATGTAAAGTGGATTTGGACCAAGACAATTTTAAGCTCATTCTTCTAATATACCCTCATCACTCTCTCTATTATCTTCCCCTTTTTCCTCCTTTCTCTAAATTTATTTGAACACTAGGCAATTAATGAATTTTGAGCCTCATGTCTCCTAGATTGTAGTTCACTCAAGGCATTTGCTTCAACTCAACTATAACCTAGGAGACCATGAAAACATTATCCACTTGGAAAAATGTAGCATTTTGGGGGACCTCAAAGTTAGTGGTCGTTCTTCTTCTTTCAAGATAGTGTAAAGCCAAATGGAACGAAGAGTAATTTACTCTCCAATTATGAATTTTAGGACTCCATGGTCACTGCTCTTGGTCGACAGTGTAAAGCGCCTCGGAGTCAACTTTTAAAAATTCTTGTCCAATTATGTCGTGGAATTGTTTAAAAAGAGTTTTTTTAAATGCTCTTCAGTTCATATTTATGATTTAATGACAAGCTGAATTTGTGCTCAACTTTGCTTTCTATTTGTATTAGTGTACACTTTAGTGGAAACATCAATTTACATGAAAATACATGCAAAGTTTTAATAATACTCTAAATTTCTTAAAACAAATCCAAATTTGTTAAGTGAGCAAGATTTGATTTTGATTGCCTAAATGTCCACCATGTATTGTAGTTTTCATACGATCTTTATTTACGGATTCACTAACAATTGGTTTGTGACAATCAAAATATGAGAAATGCAATGAGTGTGAAGCCTACATCAACCTTTATTACTCAATAGTTGAGTTGAAATGTTTTCCGAGACCTTTAAGCACTCATGTCGGGACTTATAGTTTAAGAGGCCCCTTTACCTTTCATTGGTCAACATTCAAAATTGGGTGATTGATGCTTACAACATACATTCACATTTGTTTAACCCCTAAACGACCATGGTGTTTTGAGAGCTCCAAACTCCAAAACTGTGATTTCATACCACCTTGTAAACTTTGGTGTATGAGAATTTTTTTCACAATTTTTTTAAAATATTAACCGTAGGATCTTAGTGATAACTATTATAAGAGATAGTGTTTAAAATTTCAACCGTTGGATCTTTGCCATTTGTAAGATCATGACATTCAAAGTTGATGCAAACTTTTTTTCAGCAGACATAGTCTACTTTGTGCAAAGGATAACGTGATGCTTAATACCTCGAACATCTTGATTATATTTTTTTCCATGTAGATAACTAAGTTGATCATTACCATGCAAAATTTTAGACACTCATTTGGCTTTTTGAACCTTCATGCAATCTATTTACTAGAAGAAGGTAGAAATCAAGGATTCGGTAAAACATGCACCATAATTGTCGTATTTGGTTTAGGGGGAAAATGAATGGTGAGTAGGTGCCTTCATGAGTTTGTGAATTTTGAGAAAAAAGAAATTCAAAAAATTCCTAAATCTCAAATTTTAGCAAATTTCGAAAGAAAAAATTGTAATATTACAGAAACTTTGGATCTAGTTCTTGTAATTTTTCGAAGGGTGCCCTTGTAGAATTGGTAAAAGTTTTGACTTGGGTCACTTGGAAACCTAAGTATGAAATCAGTCAAAAAAAGAAATTTAAAAGAAAATCTCAAAAAAAAGTTAAAAATAATTTTTTTTTTTCTGCCCGCCCCAAAGCCGAAAACGAAAATCTGCATTTAAAGACTCCAAAAGTGGATTTTGACTTTGCAATTTTTCCCACATACACCTTGTAGTTTAGGGAACTTCCAATAAAAATCTTAGGCAAAAATATTGATTCTAACCCCTTCATCTGGGCTGCCCGAAATAGCAAAACAGCCAAATCGGAGGCCTTGGTCGTTTAGGGGTTAACATAGAGTGTAGGTGAAGTGAATAAAAGATCTTATTGTTGAGAGTTTGAAATCTTAAATTGTTTTATTCAATCTCTTCAATATTGTACAACTAGTTTTTTTAGTGGCTTTTGAGTGAGTCGGAAGGGCTTGGGCATTAACCCTTAAGCGCCCACGGTGTCGTTTTTCGACATTTTGGATGTGAGGCTCCGTCTTTGGTGCACAACCCCGCTTTCATCCCATCGATTTTTCATCCGCCGTTTTTTTTGCTCAACTCCTCGGTGGGTTTACTTTACTCCCTCCTTGGATAAATAGTAAAAATCTTGATCCTCAATTTGTGAGAGTGGGCGAAAGAGATTTTTCATGAAAGTTTTGGTGGTGTGATATTCACCCCTTTTTTGCATGGATCTTGAAATCATACCTCGAAATGGCATGCAACTTAGGGGTCATACTAATTGCCATGCTCCAAAAAAGATCCTACGGTTGGATTTTCCATTTTCATCTTTTATTTGTTTTTACGCAGTTTTGAAAAAATCAGCATTATTACCAATTATTAGGAGCTTTACCCCCCCTTGGGCGTTTAGGGGTTAACCCATGAACATCCCTAGTCTCAAGAAACAATATTTTGGAAGTAGGCCAAAAACTTGGACAAGCCATAACTTCTTCATGCACACTTTGTTTTTGACAAAATCACTTGAGTTGTGTTGCAAATCGAATCTGGTTCGTGTGGTAAAAGTTGCAGATCCATACAATAAAATATGAATAAAAGGCATGCATTTCAGAGGAGGCAGCTTTTGCTTTTAGGTTTTCAAACATTTGGCATGCTTTACCATTCCAAGCCAATTATGAAAGATCAAAATAGTTTTTTATGAAGTTTTTTTACATAAGTGTGATCTTTAGATGCATCCCAACAACTTTGCACCTGAAAGAATCCAAATAACTTTGGTATTAAACTTGCAATAATGTTTCTACAACAAGAAACAAGAAAGGTGAACAAATTAAAAAGATTTGAGGAGCAATATCTCCTTCATTCACCAATAGATTTTGACTTAATTTTTTTGAATGGTTTTAGGTTATAGCCCATTTTTAGTAGTACAAACCTTGACTCAGTGAAAGATGTATTGAAGATAAGGCATGGATTTGAGTGCAAGGGGTCTAGATACGGACAATTTCTCCTTTGTAAAACGTTTCGTACTTTTCACCATCGCAAGGCTACTACTGAGCCAAGATTTTTTTTTTTTTATGAAGTTTTTTGGTACGATAGGGTCTTTGAGATGAAGATGAACATCTTTCTAGTTGGTGAAGTTTTGATTGCAAATTTCATGTTGGTAGTATATTCACTTAAAAGTGAAAATGATAGTTTTAGAAGCATGTTTTACGCACAAAAACGTTATGATCTCGCAACCTATAAGGTCTCATGCGTCAATTTTTAGTCCACATTATCTACAACATGTATATATTTACAAGTTTGTATAGTTGAGATTTGAATAGCTTATCTTCATTTTTATCTATGTCACTTTCCTCAAAAATAAGTTGTTGGCTAAAATCACCCCACGGACATTTAGGGGTTAAGGGGTTATTCCCTCAACGTTCCAATTCAAAAGGTTTTGGAGATGTTGTCTTAGGTTTCATGGAATCTTGCTTAACTCGGTGCCTAACTAACAATTTCATCATAAGCAATAGGCAAGCTCTAAATTTAACCCCTAAACGTCCCTAATGTCGTTTTTCTACATTTTGGATGAAGGGCAGAAACTTTGAAGGGCCATAACTTCTTCATCCATAACTTTTTTTTGGAGGTAATCACTTGAGTTGTGTTTCAAATCAAGGGTATTTTGTGTTGTAAGAATTGCAAACCCATACAATAAAGTATGAATTAATGGCATCTATTTTAGTGAAGGCAACTTATGGTTTTGGATTGTCATTAGGCATGTTTTACCATTGCAAGCTAATTGTATAAGACCAAAAATTGATTTTGGTAAAGTTTTTTACATTATCATGTTTTTGAGTTAAAAATCAACAACTTTCTAGTTGAGAGATTTTTGATCCAAAATCTTCTCTTATTAACTTTCCAATGATGTTTTCATAATGAAAAGAGTGAAAAAATAGATGATTTTGATAAGCTATATCTCCTAAGTCCACCGTTAGATTTCAACTTTATTTTTTGGGATGGATTCCATTTACAACGTTATCTTGGTAGTAGAAATCTTGACCAAATCAAAGGTAATTTGTAGATAAGGCATAATTTTGAGTGCCAAGGTTCTAGTTTTGGACTATTTTCCCTTAGTAAATTTCTTGGCAGTTTTCACCATTGCAAAGCTATCATTTGAGCCAAGACATTTTTTTGAAGATATTTTCCAATACAAGAGTAATATTGAGATGAGGGTGAACAACTTTCTAGATGGAGAGTGTTACACTGGAGTAGGTTTGTTGGTAGAATTTCGACTCTAAAGTGAAAATGATGAAATTTGGTAGCCCGTTTTGCGTAATAATACGTTACAAACTCGCAATCCATGAACCCTCATGGCTCAAATTTTGATCCACATAACCTACAGCAAGTCTATGACAAGTTTGTACGGTTGAAATCTAAATAGCTTATGTCTATTTCCATCTATGACACTTTTTTTTTAAAAATGATGTTTTTAGTTAGATTCTATTGATTTCATTCGACACTTAACGTTTCACATTTGAATAATTACAAGTGCTAGTGTATCATGCAATTGACAATATCAATCAGAATTTGACTGATTGAAGGATTGGGTAAAAGGATGGAATTTTTGTATCTTAACAAAAGAGAAGTGAGATAATTGCGCTTTCAAAACTAGAATTTTTTTTTGAGATTTCTCTTATGCTTCTAAATGCATAAATAACTTCTAGGCAGGAGTACGGATATATTTGATGAGAAAATTGTGTACAATTGCATTTTTATTTCCTTGATTGAATTCAAAGAGTAGAAACCTCTTGATTTTTTTATTTTTGCATCGAATCATGTGTCCCTCTATTTTTTACCTTTTAAACTCAAGACTAAGTTGTAATCCTAAACCCAAGAATCTACATGACCTTCTATTTGGAAGTTTTTTTATGTGCTTCCTACCAAACCATATTTCAAGATCAAGAGAGCATCCATCAACAAAAAAGTAAAGTGTTACCAAGATTTTCTATGTCTTCATGAAGTCAAAATTCAATTATCACACGGTGACGCAAACATGAAAAAATAACATGAGCTTGGTATAAATTAAGACAACTCCTGGAATTCAAGGTTTTCTAGGACTTCCTGTTGTCATAGCTGATTAAAAGTGACAAATCAATGTATCTTTTTCTATTGTTGATCAAAAAACATCTGACACTCAAACGATCTTGACAACTTGGATGAATACTGAAAGATTCACTAGATCGTTTGTGAATGGTAGGAATGATGTTGTTGACACATGAGTGTTATAAGCAAAGTCAGTGATAAGGCAAAGATCCCAGCTCTCTCGGACATGACTCACATCACAACAACAAACAATGCTCCTATCAATAGATAAAGAAGAATAATGCTGGCTTGTTTGATCAGCTTGTTAAAGTTACTAGTGATGATATGTAGATCACCAAAACCCAAATGACAAAAAAATAATTCAAGTATAGGTACATCATTGTCAGCATTTTATGATACGGCCCAAAAGCATCAAAAGTGCACATCATTGCATGCAACCACTCAGGTGAACATTACACAGAAGGATCAAAGTGTCCATCAGTGTCAACAGATGACCAGTTCATACCTCAGCCGATTGACCCATGATCGAAGAAATTATGAAACATTGACCGCTTCGTAGAGCAGGCAATGGAGTAGACTTTATTTACAGGTGCCACCCTGTGAAGAATCAATCTTGACTATTGTATTTGCACAACATTGGCACTTTCTATATAACTTGTATGCTTATCACGATATTACAAGCTGGGTCTGTATTTACAGTTTGCACTAGACCCAATGTATAACAACTATCAGTATGATGAATCCAACTATCTAGTTTGATGGACTCGATATCATATGGAGCAAAACGGCCTCACTTCAATCATACTGGCCATTTCGCAAACCGGAAGTAAAAAACTCTGTACAGTAAACTATATATACATATGTTCATAGTATGAGCGGCTATGGCGGAGACTACTCATAGCTGGAATTGAACCAGGAGGTCGTCATGGTCGATGGCCCGGAGTGCGAGTACGAAAGCGTGGACTGCGCATTGCCGTGATCATAGCTCATGGGCGGGAACATGGCCTCCAGGGATCCTTCGTTGAAGCCGCGGCTGGACCGAAACGTGCTCTGAACTTCCTCGTCAGAGGCTGAGCGGCCTCCGAGGACTGCAGGCTTGTACGATCGTTGCGTAAACTGGGGAGCCATGTTGGAGGGCTGTGCTATGGATGCCATGTCCATAGCAAACCTCTGGTTGTAGGGTCCCTGCAGGCTTTCGTGCATCGGTGGTACCGTGTTGTTTGATATCATTCCTCTGTGAAGATTCCCCATCAGGTATCCATTCTCGCTAGTCTCCGGTAGTGAGAGCGCCTGCGGGTGTGCGGTGAGACTTTGCTGAAGCATGTCGTCAATCTCCGGGAGTGACCCGAGCATTTCCTCCACTGATGAGTTCTCGTGCTCCTTGCCTGCTCGCTGCGCATGCGTGCATTTCTCGTAGATCCTGCAGAGAACCCAGTCGTCCAACTGCAAGCAATGGCACCATGTCAGGGAGGATGCTTAAATGCGAGGGTGATCGAATGAAAAGAGAATGGATGTGGTGCTTACCCGGAGTGAGCCTCGCCGGTGATAGGGGGCAGAGCGCGCGACACCTTCCGCGAGACGGTACTCATGCATGATCCAATTGGTCTTTTCCCCCTTGGGCGCCTTGCCCCGGTAGAACACGAGTGCCTTCTTCACGCCCACTTTGCTCTGGCCGTTGTTGCTCATGAAGATCGGCTTGTCTGTACCTGTGGCTTTCCAGTACCCGCTAGCTGCTGCTCTATTTGGCCTTGCGCCATTTGGATACTTCCTGTCCCGTGGCGAGAAAAAGTACCACTCTCGCTCCCCAAATAACGCCTTCTCTGATCATTACCACCACATTTGTATGTCAGTCAAACTCCGTCTTTGGATCCCACTGCAGAATTTTCTACTACACAAATTAGCTCAAGACCTTCCATTCTTAATTGCAGTAACGGATGACCTTCTGCATGTCAAACTCTACTCTCTCCATGAATATGCAATTACAGAGTGCGACGAGTGCAGAAGTTGTGCATGTAACGTACCAGGAAGATCCCAAGGGTCGAACTTGTAAAGGTCGACTTCGGCGATGACTGGGATCTGAAATGCGTCAGAGTTGGCCTTGCGACGGAGGTAGTGGAGCACGAGCTCTTCGTCCGTAGGATGGAAGCGGAACCCTGGGGGTAGTTGCAGTTGCGCAATAGACCCTCCTCCTGTTTCCCTGTGCACCATGATCACGGCCAAACGGCTGGCTCGTCAACAACCAGGAGCCTCGACGAACTGATGGGAGGCTTGGAATGAGCTCAGACTTGGAATGTTCCAAACGTCGGTTTGCGGTCGACGTCGGATGTAATGTTCTGGTGTGATGAAGAGGACGTCGCACGATGGTCTAGATTGGGTGATTCTGGCAAACCCCAGTCTGGTTCGCCGAGGGAGGCTTGGAGGAGTAACCGAGAATGGTCGGGCAACTGAGCAGGATTAATTGTGGGACGGCTGGGAAGGAAAATTTAGTGACCATTGATTCCAGCACCTTCCGCATAGTTTGTGTAGCGAGCAGTGGAGACTTGGCCGCAACAACCACCGCAACTCGGGACAGCTTCAACACTCGATTCTACTCTAACATGTTCACATATCCACAGGACCTGCTGCCTTCCTCGGCGCTTCCAACTGCCCACCCTTGCTAGCGAGGCCCCCGTTCGTCCCGTTTTCACACCCCTGCCCAAACACCCTGGAGTAGCTACCGACACCACACGGACGCTGCTAATTCATCAACAATCTTCTATATCATCGACAACTGACTGACCCTACTTCCCCACTAATTGTAATTTTCTCAGGAACGAGTACGGCCGACAGAACATGCATGCAAATACTAAATTTAGAAGTTTTCTTCAACACCTAGGATTTATGAAGAGTTCTTCCAGAATTTCTCCCCCGCGTAGCTTCACAACTAACCTGAATCACAAGTTTTCTTCCCGGTTGCAGATGATCCCCTAATTAGCTTATCTACAAACAGCTTTCGTACCAATCACGCAATCTCGGTGAATTGTGATAACATCTGCTCACATGCAGGAGATGGAATGAAACAAAGAGACAGACTACGTAATCTAGATATTTACACAGTCGATGTGTAACCTATCGAAGTTTAGCTACCGAAGGCGGCGGGAAAGGCTGGAGTGTGGCGCAAGCAAGTGAGAGGAGAGCGAAGGAGGTGATGAGGGAGGAAGGCAAGGGTGAGGGCAAGCATTTATACAAGAGATTTGGCGGCATGACAAGCAATCAAGATGAGAGCAACGGCATATGGTACTCAGACATTAACTGGAGGTGCGGGGAGGAAACGATGGTTGGCGGCACTACTACTGTGGGTGGGTGGAGGTAATGAGCGCGGACAGACGATGGCCAGGGGGTGGATGGATCGATGAGAGTGCTTGGCTAGTACTGTGCCAAGCAAGTTCGGCCTGGCCTGCGTGCTGGGACCCTCCTGCCCGGCCCGCCAGCGGGTGAGTGACGAGCTCCTCCGTCGCTCACCTGCATGGTTAGACACTGTAGTCTCATGATCTTCTCGCCCCTCCCCTGTGCCGCCTCGCCCCCAGCTAGCTCCACTGCACCACCACCCACACTAATAAGCGGTAGTTACTAAGTTATACCCGCTCCGCTCTTCATCATTCCGTTTGGGTTCCCTTTTGGCGGACCCCCTCCCTCCCTACCGCATTCCAACCAACCAGTTGCATGCCCTCCATTTTCTAAATACGGCCTCGCAGACATATTTTAACTTCACAAAAGTAGGACACATCATTCTAAGAAAGCATTGTTCCTTTCTTCTCCAGGTAACATTTGCGCAGCTTCACATCTCTTTCTTCGTTTGTGGAGGAGATTACAGTTTGCTCAAGATTGCGGAAGATCTTACATTCTTACCTAGCCCCTCGAGGAGAAGCTCTCTGAAGTGCTCCTCTAGACTGCCATTAGTGCCATATCTAAAGAATTATTTTTTGGGATTTGATATCCCAAATATATTGAGAACTCCAACCGTAAGATCTTGTTTGTACTTTGTAACCGTCTAACCATCAATTTTTAGTAAATTTTAATGTGCGGATCTTAACTCTTAACCCCTAAAACATCCATGTGGTCATTTTGATACATTTTTGACATCCATGGGGATGTTTGCGCAACTCCCATTTTGTCATCCATCAAATATTTCATCGAGCTCTTTTTTCTTCCTCTCAGTAAAAAACCTTTAGTTTTATGTGAGCTTTTCTATGTGCGTGTGGGAGTTACTGAGAATTTTGTGGGGCTCTTTGAATTATAATCATTTTTTTGTTTTTGGAAGTTTTGAGAATTTTTGCATAATTTTTTTGGCTCCATGTTAGTAGTGGAGGCAGCAAGCAAATTCCTGGGAGATAAGAAAGAAGAGGCAGGAAGCAAATTCCTAGAAGACAAGAAAGAAGAGGCCGCAAGCAAATTCTTGGGAGACAAGAAAGAAGGATTTCGGAAGATCGAAGGCCCTCCTCTTTAATAAGGCATAGTTGGAAGATTTCTTTGAATGAGACGTTAGAAATGACCTCTCATGGTTGGTAAGCTACTTGGATCGAGCCTTGACTCCATGCAACAATGTCAAGACTAACTAAAAGCTAGAGATTAGGTCCTTCTTTTATCACATTGACGCCAAATTTGGCATTTTAGTTCTACCAACGCACATACAAATATATAGGCATTACAATTGGCTAAATGCACAACACCGCACACATAGCCATCCCACCAACCTCACTGTCCCCAGTCCCCACATACCAAGTTAGATCACCAAATAAATAAAAATCAATGCACAATTATACTCAACTATATCATACTAACAACCAACATGGGATGCTTTTCCACGCGCATTGCGGAAACCCTACGTCTAGGTGATTTACTTTATTGATGCAGACTGAAGATCGGGCACCAAGATATGTCCCTTAGCGGAGAAAGCACCTTGCACGGCGCGCGGTGTAACAGCCCAAGCAACCAAACTTAACTTAAATGTTATAATTGTAGCCATTATAAGATTAATTACATTAACACTACTTGGTAAAATAGGTTCTTTTATCATTAATTTCAAACCATCTCCTAAAGGCTGTAACAATCCAAACAATCCCACTACATTAGGGCCCTTTCAATTCTCAAAGATTTCAAATCATACATTGATACATCATACATGTACAAATTACATGGAGTACTAATTGATATATAATTTTCCAAGTTTAGATAATACTAGTATGCCCTAGCAGCCTTGTCACCCCCACTTAAATACTTGACCATGCCCCTCTTGTTTTTGTGCTAGATCTTAAATTAGGTCATTTTGTACTTTTGGTGATTTCGGGATCATATAATTTCTTTGAAATTTGATATCTTGGGATTCAAGGACCCAATCCCAGATGCTACTGTTGCTCCCAGGCACCTTTGCAGAAAAACCTTGCTTCTAACCACACCTCATGCACCCCAATTCTACCGGCAGCCTCTAAGATCATAATATCACTCACACACACACGCACGAAACAAACTACATGCCTTAAAAAAAAATATTGATGTTTGTTTGATCATTTGATGGGCGTATTTAATCGGTACACATTCTTGCACGTGGGTTGCTTAAAGATTTCTTTGCCCTATCCATGTCTAACCCCTAAAGTTGACTAAGACCATGTTCTGGTTTTTTGAGGTTTGGTTACCCTTTTTTTTACTCTTTTTAGCTCGCATGAAGTTGAAACCTTCTGCAAGTTCCAAAGTTTTTACATACCTTACTAAAAAGTCATTTCAGGCTTCAAAATTCCTCATTATTTAGGAAATATTCATGGTCAAATTTTGAAAACACTATTTAAAATCTACCCAAACGTGCCCAAATTGCGATATAATTATGCTCATTTATTCCCAAATTTGCCCAAAATCAATCAAATCACATAAACTTCAAAATTCACCAAGAATTGAGATTTTACTTTTTTTCAAGTTTTGTTTTTTGTACATGTAAATAAAGTCCCAAGGCATGATTCCACTATTCAAATTTCCAATTAGATTTATTTTTGCATACCATATCTATTGTCAAAGACTAGCCTTAGTAGTTGAAACTTAACATACCTCCATGTGAATAATCAAGCATTTCGATTTATATTCTATAGGTCGCATGAGAGTAAAACTGCATAGACATATTCCTAACTCACGTAAGAACAAGGATGTGAAGAGCTTCATATCATAAGGTTTACCAAAAATGGTTTTTTTGGCCCTCCGAAAAGGCGAAAATTAGTTACTCTTTTAACAACAAGGGAAAATAACTTTTTCTTCGACTTTGAACATTACAATCTCACAATCGGTAAGGAATTTGAATATGTGATTAGATGTACATACATACCTACAAGTTAAGTTCTAGATCTTACGGTAACATACCTAAAATTTCGTGAAAAATTCCACCTTGCATCAAAAGTGGGTAGCTTTTGCCAGTTCTCAAACCTTCTTGGAGTTTGAGGCCTAGGACTCAACTTTAAGAATTGAAAACATGAATAAGATAATAGAGTTTGTGAATTGCATATGGTTCATAACTCATCAATCTATAAAAATATATGTATTTCTCAAGAATGCGATATTTTTACATGTGGCATCGATTAGGCTATAACATATGCAACTTGACTACATCTATTAAAAACTGTCATGTAGATACATGTCTAGATTGTAAAAACACCACATCAAAACCAAGTGGGAATAGATCCCCAATTCAAAGGTACACAAAATAAACCCATAGTCAATTGACCAAACACTTGTCGGGGTCCTTCCCATGCACTTATGGATAATGTAAGAAGAAAAAAAAAAGACCTAATTTGTAACATTTTGCGCAAGACGATAATGACATGAAAAAAAAGGAGTGGGCACATGCACATGCACGATACAGTGGAATTGCGGCAAGCTTGCTTTCCAGGTAGAAGCAAATTATTGTTTGGCGAAAAAGCTGAATGGGACATGCAAGCATACCGTCTTGATGTGGGCGAGGCGAGCCCCCGGCCCCCCTCGTAAAGAAGTGGAAGCTTCCGGTACGTACCCGGGAGTTTGACATTTTTTTACCCCTAAAATCGCCCCGCCCGGCCGGGCCCTAAAATCAATGATGATGTGATATATGGTTCGGAGCAAAAGGATAAGCTCTGAGGGATAGGTCAAGGAACCTGCCTGGTCAAGAAACAGACAAGCCTCAAGTCTCTGGTCCTACACCTGAATTTAATTTGCAATTTATTTTTTAAATTATTATTTTTTATATTATTATTTGTGCATAGAATGAAATCATTCTCCTTTATTCCGTATATGCCTTCAACTGCTTGCCACGTCAGCTGGACATGATGCATGCCTGGAATCCCTGCAATTTTTGAATTGGCTGTAGGGGTTCAATTTGCTACCAGCCCTATGTTCTTGTCTATGTAGGTCTGTGGGTTAGGGATGTGGTTGGCAAAACATGTCTTAACCCTTAAACGCCCATGGCGTCTAAAACGGGCAGCCCAAAATTGGATCAAAGCATCTTTTGGACTTGGGCATCACGAATAGTGCACTTTTTGAACTTGGGCATCATGAATAGACCAATCAATGATGAGCTTGCAACCTCCTACAAGGTTATGTACCACCCCAACCTACCTACCACAATCCTTTCAAAGCACAAAATCATTTATATAAATTGTGATTTGAATTGTAAAATTTCACTTTTTGAATGCACCATAAGAAGGTGACCAGTTTGACATCAAAATATAAGTGAAAAGTTGAGTACAGTGAAAGCTACAGGGTTAAGAGCCCTCCACACCTGGCTGTAGGTAAAGTGGACTAATGAAGGGTAAGACCCCCCCCCCCCCGCCTGTAAAGGTGTTTGTTTTCACACCGGCGGGTATTAGAAATACGATATCCGTATGATACGGATGTTACATAGTATCATCCGTTCACATACAGGGGGGTTCTATCAACGATTGTGCCAGCATCGTGCGTAAGCACTCATGAGTTCCCACCCCTCGTCACACCTGAAGCACTCATGAAGGTGCGGTCTTAAGTGTCACACACGTCTGTCACTCTGTCTGCGTTTGTCTTTCCAAATCATTTTGTCGGCGCTCAAAGTTGGGGCGTTGTTGTTGTGTTGCACTGTTGTTTGCGTTTCGGTTTGGTGGTGTCTTTTGTTCTTTGAGTGTGTGCTTCCTCGAGGAATGGCGCGCACGATCTCCTTCTCTGCAACATTGTGGTGGTTCGTAAGTAGCAACTACTTGCAGCGTTGAGGAGCAGCTCCTGCGTGAAGGCGGACAACATCGTGGAATCGAGGTTGGCATTCACCATACTTCCTTGTCTGCAATTGAGATTCAAATGCGGATTGTGAATTGTTGTGTCCGCTTTTTCCAGTATTGTCTAATTCGTAATGTAACGTTGCGTCCCCGGTTTAACATAAATTGTTGTATTTCTATAGGGTTTTCGGGAGACAAAGCACAGAGCTTGCAGACTACGTGGAGTTGCAATTGGAGTGGCGGCTTTGACCTTCGGCGTCGACAGGTTTTTTCCCTCGTTGAATTCGGTATGTATGATGAATTTTGAATCAGTTTTCTAAGGTACATGCTTAGGGCTTCAGACTGATTGACTTGTTTTTGTTGTTTCCTGTATATGGTGTGTCGTTGGTTCTAACGCGGTGCTTCATTTTAGTTTCGAATAGAAATTCCACATCCGAATTGGGAGTGCCATCGGGTTCCTAAGAGTCTGACATGGAGGCTTTGGGAATGCCCGGAAACGCCATAGCCTTCACCCTCTGGGTGATGCTGCTCATTTTGAACAGCACAGAGGCTCCGACAATCCCACAATACATGGAAAGTGACGCAGATGAGGACAACACCCTCATTGCACTCGTAGAAAACCTTGACGAAGGGTTTCTTGATGCGGAAACAGAGATAACTGCTACCCTAAACCATTTCCGTTTATGCTTGGCTTGTAATTTTCTAGACGATGATTCAAGATTCTGGGTGAAACCTCGTAGCACTACTTGGTTTTCCCATTTCTTATTAGAACAATACGATAATCAGCATTGGATGGAGATGTTCAGAATGACCAAACCTGTTGTTCTATCTCTGTCGGAGGTTTTAAAGCCGCATGTGCAACGGGAGAACACCAAATACAGATTGGCTATACCGGTGCTGATCAGAGTGGCATACACTTTGTTCAAGCTTGCCCATGGAGCTAATCTCACGGTCTGTTCAGAGATGTTCGCGGTTGGAAGGAACATAGTCTCAGTGGTGCTCAAAGATGTCGTGAATGCCATCAATGACACTCTGCGCCATGAAATAATGTGGCCAGCTGGTGATCCTCTACTTGAAACAGAGGAGAAATTCCACCAACTATGCGGACTTCTAGGGGTGGTGGGAGCAATAGATAGGACTCATGTGTCAATTGCGAAACCAAGCTAGAGAGCAGCCGATTATTACTAATCCAAAAGCGGTGAGTATACTATAAATTGCTAGCCAATGCTAGGCAATAGTTGACACCGAGAAGAGGTTTATTGATCTCTACTTGGGCATGCCCGTGCCCACTAATGACGCCAGGATGCTCAGACGCTCTTCACTGTACACTCTTGCTATACAACAGAGCATTCTCGGCCCAAATCAAGCAGTTCGAGGATTCTCCTCCTACTTCATTGGGTATTTGGGGTGCCCTCTGCAGCCATGGCTAATGATCCCTCAATAAATCCCACCTCAGCTCTCAGTATCCGAGTCACTTTTCAATAGATGGTTGAGACGTGGGAGATGCGTTGTTGAAAACGCCTTCGGGATTTAAAACAGTGATTCCGGGAGCTTTTGTTTAAGTCAGATCTACATGTAACTTTCATGCCTGATGCTATCTTATGTTGCGCCATTCAGCATAACATCCTTCTCAGACAATCGCATGAGGAGGTCGAAGACTTGCTTGAGGTTTTGAGACGCGAAGTACTGCATGGAGAAGTGATAGACGACGAAGGAGCCGGTGAGGGACGCGACGGTGCCCATGACGACATCCCAATTCTGGCTGCAAGCAAAAAACGTCAGGAGCTTGGTCTCTTCCTTGCAATGCAACAACGGGGACCGTGAGCCATACAAGTAAGTTCTTTCCCCATTTTTAAAATTGCAATCGTCAGTAGGTTTGCCAACCAGTTAGTACAAGCGCGATTATTCTACTGCTGCACTCGGTTTATATCAAGATAAATTGCATTCAAAATAAACAATTTAAAAAGTCCTACTTCAGGGTCCAAAACTGCCTTGCACCTCGGTCATCAAAAGTTCAAAATTGTTAAGGAACACTTCAACATGAATTTTTTTATTTCTTTTATTTCTTTTATCGTCATACGGTGTACTCAAAGATAGACAACTTCATTGCAATTTAGCCTACACCTGAACTAAACCTCAATGATTGCAGTGTATGTGTAGGTTCACAATCGACGATGGAGATGTAACGATGGGGAAGGTTGGGTGGGAGGGAAGGGTGGGTGTTGGAGGGTTGGTCGGGTTGAGAATTTGGATTGGGAACAGGAAATCGAATCACTAGGAGTTGATGAAGTCCCGGATTTGGAATCGCTCCAAGCGATGTACTCTCCGGTGCAGTGAATGACAGTAGCCATATCTTCAAAGTTGAGTTCAGTTGTTGTTAGTTGCTTGGTCCTCCATGTTGGTGGCATGTACCTCCACAGCCGGGGTTGTAGGCATAGCTGGAGATGAGTTGTTAAATGTAGGGCTCGCATCTTTGTCATGAGATGCATTCCTTTTAATTGGGAAGATGAAGCCGCCATATAAACCAGGGTTGGGTTGGCTTGGGGGCATGCGGGGAGCCGGTTCTCTAAAGCTTTGGTGCCCACTACGACTTCCTCCTCCAAGTCTTGTACCGCTTGACGTACTCAAGCCCTTGCTTAAAACATTGGACAACTGTGCCATACAATTCACCATCTCCCCTTGCTTGAGTATTGCCAACTTTGCATTCTCATTTGCAGCCAACGCATTCTCATACATACGCCTGTCCTTTTCTCTCTGGTATTCCATCTACTCTGAAAGAAGCTTAAGTTGCACCTCTATCTTGGACCTTTCAATATCACGATTGGCTCCCGCTATCTCATGCATTTGAGCAGCCATTACGGCCCCTGTTGCTTTCGTCGCCTCTGCAATGACGGAATGTCCTTACAGATTCTTCCTACGTACTACAGTATTCCATAGACGCATGTGTACTTGGTACTGAGAAGTATCAGAGGAACTTATGACTTGCAGTACTATGCCTTCTCGGACGCCGGTGAATAGCCGCGGCAGTAGACTATTGCTCTGCTCACATTGGGCTGTAGGCCGAGAGTTTCTTAAAGTTGAGCTGCGTTGGAGTTGTGGCGAGGAAGACTCCTCAGTAGTGTCCACACCATGTGGAGGTGCCATCTCAACCAGGTCTTCAGTCTCGGATTCACTTTGAAGCTCGTCTCCTTCATGTTGATTCTCTTGATACGTTTGTCTAAAATTACCGTCCCTGTCTGCGAGTAGGTCGCGGACGTGAGGAGGCTGGGGGCGACTACCAAACCATTCGTGAATGGTGTTAAATACATCTTGGGCGAACAGTCGAGGTAGGCTCTCGGATTTACGCTCATTGGAACTCAACTCCCAGTAATCAGGTGACTTTCGCCTTGTACGTCCCAAGTAATCTGCAATTTTCTTATAGTCAGGAATCAGTTGGTTCCATTTCGTCTTGCATGCGGGTCCATCTCTTGGACAAAGTGAAATTCCCAGACGCATAATTTGCTGCAAAACACAAGCCCATTTGGTGGTTTCTGGCGTCATGAGATCCCGCCCGTCAATGGTATCTAGCTCCTCAACGAACATTTCTTGCTTTGCAGCGATTAATGCAAACACTTCTTGTGGAAGCCAGTTAGGACCCCGGTCCTTCCTAGTCCGCTTGGCCTGGCTGGGTCTTCCACTCGCAGGTGGGGCTTGTGCAAGCCGCGAAACTCCAGACAGTGCACTCACACCCATGCGGCCGATGGGTCGAATGTTGCTGTAACCGGCCGCGAAGGCTCACCCTGCAGATAGACATGACAGTTTGAACTTCTTGCATGTGAATGGTAATGTCAATGAAGGTACTTACTAGACCGTCGGAGTGTTTTTATTTGTTTTCGAGGTCCAGAGTATTGTGAACAAAAAAAATTTAGATTCAGTTGCAAAGGGGTGGACAGAGTACGTACCTTCAACCGGCATCGGAGTTGGACGTACGAGAGATGTGAAATGCTGTGCATCTGGGGGGAAATCCATTATAGGGAATAGGGAGCAACTGTAACGGAGAAGGAGCAAGAGTTAATGTTTCCAGTTATAAGACGTCCGGGTCAGGTTCATGGCATACCACATCTGCGTTACAGTAAGCTTCACTTGATTGCATTTGTTGTGATAGAGGACTACACTCTCCGTTGCGGTCTCATGTGTCATTGTTACAATCATGTTCTGACTTCTGAGCATGTTGGAACCTATTTATATCATGCACATTTTGGTAGGATACGCGTTGGTGGGCTTCTCTGATCGCTCATTGTGTCTCTGCCTGCCTACAGTATGGAACCATTCTCCTATGACGCCAAACTCTGTAGCATTCTGAACGGTTGGTGGCAGCAGTCTGTTTATGAGGAACAACTTGGACTCACAGCCGTCTCCTTTAAGTTTGTGGGCAAGACTCAGATGTGTACTACTCTCACCGCACAAGTAATTGAATCCCTTGTACATGCTCGGATAAATTGAAAAAGATCAGGTCCATGATCTTAACTTCGGCCTAGCTCTAATTCGTTATGTACTTAATTTCTGTAGCATAATGAACAAAGAGTCGATTTTTTTTTAAAAAAAACATAACATGTAGTGTAAGGAGTCCATGGTATGCCGTTAACAGAACGTGATGCTTGGCCAATGACTCGGTGCATTCAGGTCCAGCACAGTGTGCTACAAGTGAATAGTATTGTGCTCCTCACAACGCAAATCAACACATTCATATAACAATTTTCATTTCACTTAAAAAACCAATGATGTGCATGACAGTATGAATTGTACCAATGAGGCATGGTAGACTGACACAAATGTAGAGAGATGCAGAAGTGTAACGGGAGCAAGGGGCGTACCCGGAAGCCTTGACGTTGCCGAAGAAAACAGTGAGACTCTCCCCTTCATCTCTCTATTTTGACGTCGTACTTGCCTCTCATGTGCATGCAGCTGTTCACTCCGTTAAACTTGCCATACTTTCAGACACCGCTCTTTTCTAATGGGCCACCTCGAGCTCTACTAGATAATACCGCACCTCTTAATCGGAAATGTACAGTTTTCAAAGATAATTAACTACTACTAATGTGCCACTTCTTTCGCAGTGGGCAACAAAGTAGCGGCCATGTTCATATCAAAGACCACTCCTACCGCAGTGCCATGTAGGCACCCACGTAGGTTCGGGATTGCCAACTGCCCCGAGTATGAACGCCCTCTGTCACTTTGCAGATTCTTATCCATAAGACCTCGGCCATAGTGCCAAGTCTGAACGTCCCTTTAGTATTTTATGTATGTGTAAAATAATAATAATAATAATAATAAATTTTTTAAGAAAATAAAAAAATCCCAAGTGAATTTTGAAGTATTTGCAAGTTAATTTTGCTAGGATAATATTGAGAATATATGAGAATATACCACAACTTCAAGCGGTTTTAGTGGTTTTAGTGTGCACACAAGCATTTGGGCATCATTAACTTTTTTTTTTCATGGATTGGGATTTGAAATGATTTGTTTCTCTAATTGAGTTTCTCAGTGCCGCATATCTTGCCAAAATGGCATTCAAAACTTTGCTATATATTACTTGGAATGCACTTGGTCCATTAGAGGTTTGATACTTTGATTGAAGGGTGGGTACACTACTCAGGTTCTCTATTTAATAACGCCTCAAAATCCTTAAGTTTTTTGGAGCTCAAAAACCAAAAACTGCATTTTTAACCCCTAAAGGTCCTTGATAGAGAATTGTTTAAATTATCAAAAAGAACCTTCTTCTACTTCAGGTGCAAAGAAACTCAATCTAAGCATTTATTAGAAGATCCAACTGTAGGATCTTGAAGTTAACTTGACCTTTTTCTCAAATGTCAAATTTGAACCGTTAATTTTTCTCCAATTTTGAGATTATAATGGTCAAAGTTGGCTGAATTTTCTCCCTGCGGAAATTCCAAAAAGCGATTTCCGCTTTCTTGGACCTTTAGGGGTTAAACTCATTTGTACAAAGAAACGTATGATTTAAATCTTCTCAATCTTTTCACACTGCCAACCGTTTGTATGTCGTGGTTCTTTTTCTGAGAACTTCCAAAAAGGCCATAGAGAGTATAATAATAATGTGGAAGCAAATTGAACCACAATCCCGCACTATGACATGTGCCAATTCGTCACACCAAAACTTGCATTTGCATGCGTACACAATGGTGTACTCTGTAATATCACACTTTTGTAAAATCACTCATATTTATCTATTGTTCTGAAATATCACCTGCCAATCTTATAAAGTCACGTAGTTTCTAGACTGCCGTTCAGAAAGTTGAGAAATGCCATTTTAGCGAAATAACGCCATTTTTAGTTTTCGACGGAATTGGGATTATTGATTTTTCTAAACATATGGATGATATGGATGATAAAGGTTGCAACCCCCAAGTGTGAAGCGGCTCTAGAAGGGGGGAGTGTTGTGTAGGCATTATCTAAGGAAGAGTGACATTTTTCCTGCTCAATTTCTGCCCAGATTCGCTCATTTAGAGGGATCCAATTTGCTGCAATGAAAGGGCCTAACCTTCTTTGCTTAACCCCTAAAGGTTCTTGATACAAAATTGTTTAAATTATCAAAAAGAACCTTCTTCTACTTCAGGTGCAAAGAAACTCAATCTAAGCATTGATTAGAAGATCCAACCTAGGATCTTGAAGTTAACTTGACCCTTTTCTCGAATGTCGAATTTGAACTGTTAATTTTTCTCCAATTTTGAGATTATAATGGTCAAAGTTGGTTGAATTTTCTCCGTGCGGAAATTCCAAAAAGCGATTTCAGCTTTCTTGGACCTTTAGGAGTTAAGGGACAAAAAAAGATTTATAGAAAATATTCTTATAAACTTGGCATCTTCTCTACATATGCTACATGCTCTTTGTAACTTAGTTTTTATATGAAGCAAACATTCAAATGATAGTGGACCTTGATAGATGCAATTAAAGCGAAACTTTGGAATTTACACAAGCAAAACAGTCATGAAAAGGGAGAAGTTATAATGGTTAACCCTTAAACGCCCGAGCAAGCCCGAGGGGCTTGATTCCAACAGAATCTTCCCTGTAGCTCTCATTGTACTCAACGTTTCACTTATATTTTGATGTCAAACTGGTCACCTTCTTCTGATGCATTCAAAAAGTGAATTTTCACAATTCAAATCACAATTTGTATGAATGATTTTGTGGTTTGAAAGGATTGTGGCAGGTAGGTTGGGGTGGTACATAACCTTGTAGGAGGTTGCAAGCTCATCATTGATTGGTCCATTCATGATGCCCAAGTTCAAAAAGTGCACTATTCATGATGCCCAAGTCCAAAAGATGCTGTGATCCAATTTTGGGCTGCCCGTTTTAGACCCCAAGGGCGTTTAAGGGTTAACCATAATTAGTGCTCATGCCATTACATGCACTTTTCTCCTTGGTGTACTCATCTAGTGCACTCCACACAGTTTCCTACTACATAAGAGTTGTTAATTAGTGTACATATTTACATGTACATATTGTAAATTTTAGAATCGACCAATATTTTTACCCTCTATATAGGTCAAGATGGGGGACCTTCAAATAGTATCGGAATCTTTGTTTCTCTTAAAAAATTATGTCGACACAAAAAATTATAGCAATTTCAAATCTTAACCCCTAACTCCCCTTGTTGCAAAACGGTCTAAGTCACAAAATTTGACCTTCCTTTAGATTAAGCTCAAAAAATCTCAATCCAAGCATTATTTAAAAGATTCAACTGTAAGATCTCAAAGTTCACTTGACATTCTTCTCACATACCAAATTTGAACCGTTCATTCTTCCTCATTTGTGAGATTATAATGGTCAAAGTTGGCTCAGTTTTTCTCATGCGGGAACCTCCAAAACCCGTTTTGGGTTTTAAGGAGAGTTAGGGGTTAAAAAACTGTAACATTAATTAACAACTCTTGTGTAGTGCCGGACAATAATATACACTCTTTCGATACCATAGTTCCTCCCTCTTTTACCCAATTTTCATGTGCCAAAAACTATGTTAGAAAGTTGGTGCAAATTAAATGCTTAGGTGTAGTAATTTTTACACCCCCAAATACTTTCGACTCTAGTATTTTCTAACCAAAATTTGTGATGAGCATGATTTTGATGAGATACATATCTTTTTTAAGTTTGGTGTGCCGATGCCGGGGGAATATACATGATCGTGGGCAAGGCCCATGAGTTGGTTTATTGACTTTAGTGCGGAAGGAGCAGACATAAGCAAGCAAGCAAGGTACGGTAGCAGTGTAGCCAGCCACACAATGGAATTGTGACATGAGGGCATGCCAAGGGTGGGCATGCTCGTGAACTCATTGAATCAGTCGTCCCTCCATGAGTAGTCGTTCCCCACAAGACATGCTGCTGCCCTGCCCGACATGGGCGCAATGTACAGTACCTACTGGGAGAACCGAACCTGGATTTAGTGTAACAGCTGCCGGTTGATTTTTGCAGCAAAACCAATACAAGAGTCCAAACGTAGGCTTGAAAACCGGCTTGTGCATAAATACGATAGAACTAGTTTGTTAACCCATGGGTCTGAAACGGGCAGCCCAAAATTGGATCACATCATCTTTTGGACTTGGGCATCATGAATGAACCAATCGATGATGAGCTTGCAACCTCCTACAAGGTTATGTACATCCCCAACCTACCTGCCTATCACAATCCATTCAAAGCACAAAATCACTCATACAAGTTGTGATTTGAATTGTAAAATTTCACTTTTTGAATGCATCATAAGATGGTGACCAGTTTGACATGAAAATATAAGTGAATAGTTGAGTACAGTGAGAGCTACAGAGCAGATTCTCATGGGAAAAAGCCCCTCGAGCTTGCGTGGGCGTACGAACGTTAAAAGTGATAACAAAACCGAGGGGTCGAGCCGGTTTTTGTAAGAAGGACAATGGCTGGTTGCTGTAGATTTTTCCGCATGGGAGGCTCAATCTCAGTGTCAGCAGGCCAATGAGCATATTACATCTGCATATTCCCTTCTCATAGCCTAGCAGCATCACCAAAACAGACTTCATTGGAGGAGTTTAAATTGTCTAATTAATTTAATAATTTGTTAGCCACTTTGAATATTCATATTCCAACATTTCAGCTCCTCCTCCAAACAGCACTGAAATTCAGTAGGTGGCCATTTCAACTTTATCTCCTTATCTCTTTTCCTTGGCAGACATATTCTAACATGTCCAGAGTTCCAATGAAGTTCGCTATCTTACTCCCAAGATGATTTGCCATTCATAAAAAAAAAAACATACTCCCTGTGTCCCATTATAAATGTCCAGTCCAGTAGGTTCTCTAATATCTACCTCTTGAGGTAGATCTAAGAGAACCTATTGAACAACTATAATGGGACATACAGATGGAGTACAAGTTATATACTACTTCTAAAATATATATACACTCTACTAAACACCATTCAAAATTCTGAACTCTTTTACCTTGGACACTTGGATTTTTTTTTCTTCGATGCTGTGATGATGTAGCATACAGTAAGTAAATGGTACAAGGGAGAGGATTCTCCGAGGTTCGGTGGACGTGTGACCAGACACAAGATCTCACCATAATGTTTTTTAAGTAAAAGTAAGTCAATCTCGCTAAAATAGTACTCCCTCTGTCCTATTATAATTGTCTAGTAGGTTCTTTCAAATCTACCTCCCAAGGAAATTGGCTAATTCATTAGCAATGGATGAAAATTGCACACTGGCCAATTTATTCATGAAACCACCGAGATGTAATTGCAAATAAATTCTTCTCAGTATGAATTAAGGGAATTCCCAAAAAATTAAGGTGTTGCAAAAAACCGGTTGGATATAGGAAATGTCGGCTCTTAGCCAGTAAAGCTTGAATTATTTATTTCCCGAACCTTGCCCAGGAGTTTGGGGCTAGTAACTACAATCAGAGAAAGACTTGTTTAAACAGAATGTGGTATATTCTAAGTAGCAATAAAAACTTTAAAAATAATAATGGTGATAAGCACCAAGTCCCAAGGCAGCTGCCAGCTCCAACAAGTTCGGACTGTTAAGCATGTTACTCTAGGCAGTCAACAGGTCAACCACTCACCCACTATTTTAATTCAGACACTTACCTCCAACAAATGGGAATTGCCACTCCCACATTGAACATAGTGAACATTAACTAGGTCCCTTTACACTATGGACCAAGAGTCATGACTAAAATAATGTAAATTATTTCAGTCATGGTCAACCGTGATAAATCAAAAATGGATTTTGAGTGGCTTGGTCACTCTTCTAGTGTAAAGTGGATTTGGACTAAGCTTGGTTCTCTAATGTGAATCCTCACTTTTACCCTCCCCTTTTTCCCCTCCTTTCTCCTTCAATAATTGAACACATGCCAATCAATGACTTTTGAGCCTCTTGATTGTAGTTGAGTCGAGGCATTTTGCTTCGACTCAATTTTAATCGAGGAGATCATGAAAACATGATCCATTAAGGAGAATGCAGCAAACTTTGGGGAACTCGAAGTTAGTCGACTATTCTCCTTTTTTCAAGGTAGTGTTATAAAGCCAGATGGGACCAAGAGCAGTTTACTCTCCCATCACAAGTTTTAGATGACTGTGGTTAATTTTCATGGTCCATAGTGTAAAGTGACCCTTGGCATCCTCCAACAAAAGTGCCAACATATATGAAGCCCTGAGGGGAGTCATGAATTTGATGAGAATAATGCAAACTGTCATGGAATAATATGCTGCTTCTTTGCATTATTTGCGCATTAGTGGTGGCCATGGATAAGCCCTTGCAACTCAACTGCCAATCGTGATATCTCCTTGAATTCCTGCACCCCCGCTCGATTCTTTGCAAATGCTTTTCTGTTGTGCCGGGGTGTTTTGCCGGGTGTTTTGTTTTACTAAGAGGTTGTTAATTAGTGTTATGTGAGGAATAGTGTTATGGTAATTAGTGTTATGTGAGGAACGTAAGGTCGTGTTTGGTTGGTGGGGACAAAGTTGAGTTGCAATTGAGGCAATGATGAGCAAGGGATGGGTTGAAGGAACAATGTGAATGTGAATGTGAAACATTTGGCAGAAGAAAGCCGAGCAGAGAAAAGTTGTTCGATCCTGCTTTTGGGATGCTGCCAGCCATGCATTTTCTCATGTGGCTTCCTCTCATATGTCCATTCCCGCTGCCCATCCCCTTCCCTCGGTTGGGGTACCAAGAGATCCCTTGTACCTTGGCCAGGGATCACGATAAAACTTACAATTTGTCCATCTGGAAATAATAATTTCTCCTCTTCACATTCAGAGTGTGCTGAGAGCATAGTTTACAATTGTATGGATTTTTTGTACTTTTAGGGTTTTCCTTAGAATAATTTGATTACATGTCTTCGTGTGTATGGTAACTCATTTTTGGATAGGTATGTTGTAAGGTAATAATGAAAATACAGGTCTGAAATTTGAAGAATAATTTGATTACATGTATCGGTATGTATGGTAAATCATTTCTGGATAGGTATGTTTTATGGTAATAATGAAAATACATGTCTGACATTTGAGGAGGAGATCCATACGAGAGCGACATACAGGTCACTCTTGATACCTAAAACTTCGTGTGTTATTTATAGCTCAAAAATTCAAAACTGGAACATATATATTTTGATCTTCAATGCGATCATAGTATTCAACGAGAGCATTCATAAGAACGCAATAGAAAATCATGGAATTGCCAAAAGTGGAGAAGCTAACGAAAGGATGGGTGAAGATAACAGACATAGACATTCTCATCAAACCAACACAAAAGCTTCAAACAACAAACACAAATGAGGGCCTCATCACTCAGAATCTCTTCTTGAAGTGAAAGGTCCCAGTCCGGATGGCACTAACAACCATGAGTGAAGGTCGTTCGTTGAAACACAGATTTCTCCATATGACGTGAAAACTCTTGCTCTCCACATGGTTTTATACAATTTCGACGAACACGTCTTTTGCTCCATTTCAGTTCAGTACCTGGTTTGCCTCAGTGCAGTTATGCAAACCCACGCCATGTAGAATCTTGAGCACAAGTTTACAGGAATCACAAAAAGAAAGCCAAGTTACGAAGTAGCTAGTGAGGGCTTCATGATATAATCCGAATGTAGAGAATCCTTCAGAATTTATAATCTCAGTGGCTTACTTGCATGCATTACGCTCGAAGTGAACTTGCAGAGCAACGAGCCACTCTACATGGACAACATGTCACACAACATTTTAGCAACTGATGCATGAAGGTTGCTGTTTCCATCTGGTAGCTGTTTTCAGAAGACCTGCAAAAGTTCTTCGGCTGAGATAGGTGGTTGGAATGGAAGGGGAAATCGCTTTGGATAGTGGCTCTGCAAAATCGTCCACTGGCAACCTTCAGTTGCTGAGCGATCACAGCGGAGCGTCATCCTCCACACCACACCAATGGGACTCCGCTAAGTCTTCAATTGCGAACCTCGAGTCCCTGAACGAGCACAGCGGAGCATCATCCTCCACACCAGACGAATGGAGCCATGGGAGGTCGTCGTCGTTCCAGCTGCTAACCCTGTTGGGCGGTGGAGAATCGTCGATCCTCACCCGACTCCGGCACACCATGTACCACCAACTCAAGAACACGGAATTCACGCAGCAAGAGCTTCCAGCATGGAAGCCCATTCTCACTCCAAAGTGGGCCGTCACCATCTTCCTGATCATCAGCACGCTCGCCATTCCAATCGGCATCATCACTCTGGCTGCCTCCCACCAGGTCGTCGAAATCGTCTACCGATATGACCTCCACTGCATGCCTCCGTCCGTAACCCTAATTACGGACCCTGTGAGCTATATTCAGGACCCCGATGCCGACCACCAGTGCAACGTCACGCTCGTCGTCCCCAAGCACATGAGGAGTCCGGTGCTCGTAATTTACCAACTCACCCGGTTTCACCAGAACCACAGGCGCTACATGAAGAGCCGCAGTACCAAGCAGCACCAGGGTGAGAACGTGAAAAGTGTAGCGTCCTGCCACCCCGTCGCCCGCCTCAGCAAGAAGAAGCCCATCGTCCCCTGCGGTCTCATGGCCTGGACCTTGTTCAACGACACCTACAGCTTCCAATTTCGCAATGCAAGCATCCCCGTGAAGCGGACTGGAATAGCTTGGAAGAGCGACGTTAGAGTCAAATTCTCAAGCGAGGTCTTCCCTCAAAACTTTCCTAATAACATTGATCAGAGGGGGGAAAGTACGCGCTATCCGATAGGCGGTGCAAGCCTGGATCCCACGGTTCCCTTGAGCCAAGACGAGAACCTCATGGTGTGGATGCGACCTGCGCTCATGCCGAAGTTCAGTAAGTTGTATGGCCGCATCCACCAGGACTTGCACGCAGGGCAAGTGCTCCAAGTGGGAATTCAGAACGTGTACAACAGCTACTCTTTCCAGGGCAGCAAGAGCTTGGTGCTGTCCACCAGCACCTTCCTTGGAGGCAAGAACCCCTTCTTGGGCCATGCCTACTTGACCATGGGCGTCTTGTGCGTAGTGATGGCACTCGTCACGTTCCTCGTTCAGCTTCATCATCCACGTCCCCTTGGAGATCCCTCCGCGTTCTCGTGGAACCGCCATCTCCGACCCTGAAGATGGATTCCTGCAGCTTTTGACAAACTAGAGCATCTTTCCATAAGTGTTATTTCCTGTTCTTAGCAGTAATGCAACTCTTTCGGAACACTTTGTTTCCCTTTCATTAACAGTTGAGGAAAGCATGGCTGCACCACTGGAATGTCTACTTACCAAGGACCCTGTATCTGCAAGTACTGAAGCATTGGTAAGTTGGCCATTTTGAAGCCTAATGGTCAAGCATACAGAGAAGACTTCCATGGGGCTAGTTGATCAACATTGACTTTTTTACCTATGAAAATATACCTTCAATAGACACCACTATAACAAACAGCTGCATAGACATCATAAGTGCAACTTTATGGACTCTTTTATATGAAGAATGCTCCACTATAAGAAAATGTCATAATCACAAACCCGTTGCAGGTTAGAAACCATGTCTTCCCTCTTAAGCGCTAGTCATGTAAGAAAGGTGTGAACGCAAAGACAATCCTGCCTGTGCCAATAAACTATGATGATATAAATCTTGGTAAAACCTAATGTAAAGACCAAAAAGCTAAGCAACTGAGGCGGTTTAGTTCTTGCACGCTGCCGCTATGTCTTTTTCTTGAAAAATGACAGTAAACTACCTTGACCAGACCCTTGCCCTTTTGAAGCTGCTCCTCTGCCTCCGCCCTTCGCTGGATGCTTGGCAGTACTCTTTTGTGGCGCTTTAGCTGGAGCAGCAGGCCTGCAGAATAACGAAGTAAGGAATGCGAACAAGTAAGACTAGATGGTCTTACAGCAAATAGCTTCACAGATTCCGTGAATTATGAAGTCTACTTAATCAGAACACAAGACGGTGCGATGGAACACCTTTCGGCAGCCGTTTTCGGCGCTGAATGTGGAGCTGGAGCCTTGTCCGGTACAAGTGCAGGCTTCAATTCAGGGACCTCCTCCACTCCATCTACCTCCCACACGACCTCTGTCACTGAGCAACCAGAGCAAGGGCTACGTCAGGACTACAGCATGCACCTCGTCACACCTATTACTCAGTAACCAATCACAACGCAAAAGAATTGGAACAATGAATACAAACATCACAATCATGCCCAACAGAAGCATAAGCTCTCTGGTCTCATTACCTTCTTTTCCACGATCATTGATTCTTGTCTTAAGCACCTTCTTTCGTTTTGGCCCAGGAGGAGGCTTTGAGCTAGCTCCAGGCCCACTTTCTGCTTCCCTCTTAACCCCCACCGATGACTCAACTGGCTTACTGGCTTCTTCTGGATTGCTAACTGCCTGGTCAGATTCTGAATCACCGACGACTTTATTCTCGTCGTCAACTTCCATCTCTGTAGGGCCTTGAAGCTCTGCTTCTGCCTCCGAGTCATTCTCTGCGTCCTTTTTTGCCTGGGTCTTCTTTCTAAACGGTTCAGGTGATGCCAAGTTGATGGCAACCTGCGAGTTCCAATCCTCTTCATCGTCAGATACATCTTCATCCAAAACAACCTGCCGTTTCCGACCTTTCCCATTCTTAGCTTGACAGCGCCGTATCCGACCAAAATCGGGTGCCTCCTCATCACTACTTCCCCCGCTGCCGTCACCCTCCGCTGCTCTGATTGCAGCCTCCGCATCACCTGCAAAACAAATATTGACAGGGAATTTAGCTGGAGAAACTATTATTTATCCAGAAAAGCCCATGTCCCCTAAAGAACCTCTTCTGACGAATAGATTAGTTCTTAAATCACGTAGTAAGCATAGGAACTTTGACATTCATGCTAAACTACACGAGCTCTAACTATAAAAACACGAGACATGAAATAATCAGACAGTCACATAGAAATGTACCAGTAACAACAGCAGGTGCAGCTGCTGGCGTGGCTGCTTTCGCAGGTGCTTTACCCCACAGATTAGCCAAGGACGACGCCGCTCCTGTCGTTCCTGCTTTCTTCTTCCCAGTAGCAACACTCTCCGTCACGGGTTTAGCAGGCATTGCACTAGTTGTTGAGCTTTTCGCAGCGCTTTCTTCCTTAACAGCTGCTCCTCCAACTGTATTCTTGACAGCTGCCTCCTTCTGGGCAACAGCTTGAGGAGGTGTCGGCTGTGGAGCTTGTGGAGCTGCCTTTGGCGTGATGGACCCAGGGATGACCTTCGCCGGTGGGAGCATAGCTGAAGCCGATGGTTCTGCCTTCAGTTGTTTGATAACTGATTTACTTCCTCCAACCCCTCTAGCAACATGGGAATATGATACTGAACTAAATCTGCACGTAGAAAGGAATAATTGTCAATCACCAACGATAACAAGGGACCTCCAAGTTTCTTCAACCGCCGTGCAGAGTCGCAACATGTGCTGCCGGTTCATATGTATGAGCCTAGTCGGGAAGGAGAGTCTAGAGAACTTTAAACACGCAGGCCCACAACAGATTACATGAACCACTAACTGGTTGTCTCAATGCAAATAGCAAAATCTCGTCCCCTCTCTCAGAATGTAATGGTTAAGTAAACGTTAAGTACCGATTATCACGAAGACAGTTGTCAATATCACGTGGTTGCATGAACAGCTCCTGAGCTTGCACATATTCAGCGCTGACAAGCTGGGCTGGGTCTTTAGGTAAACAAGGCTGTACACTGTACACATGCTGGGATGCAGAGCCATCAAACCCCTGTTTTGCTTCTGTACAGGCAAACAAGCAACGATACAATAGTCGAGCATGAGATCATAATTCCTGAAGTCACCCTTACAAACTTCTCTGTAAAGTCTATTCCATATTCATCTCAAAATCAAAAGTAGGCGGAATGCGAAGAAACCATAGCAAACGGGGGTTCTATAAGCTGTGAAAAAACTCCTAAACGCTCACAATAAGCAAGACCAGGATGAAAACCTGTCGTATGGATAAGATAGGCAAGGGGTCGAATGGTAAAAGTACCTTGCAATTTGACCTTCGGCACTAGCTGTACATTGTAAGTTCGGGGTTCGCTTTTTGACCATCCACAAACGGCGTATACGACCTCAACCTTATCCCCCTCATTTGCTTCTGCAAACTTCTCTAAGATCCTGGATCAATTACGAAAAGATCACCGGAAAAATTGCTTCAGTTGCTCCATGAGAAAGATATCAGCAGCTAATAAACTTGCAAGCTGTCGCTGCCTGACAACAAGATCTGCTCCATCGAAATCTCTAAGGTCCACTAGGATGAAACAATATTTAGACAAGATACTAGAGCTGAAGCATGTGAAGAACCACCAGAGATCAGCCGAGATATTACCTCTTAGCTGCATTCGAAGAAACAGAAAACTTCCTACTCAGCCACTTGTAAGACACCTGCAAATCCCCCTCAACGATCACACAATGTAAGAAACGTTGCGTACAATGCCCGGTACTAAAGAAATTTCATGCTGAACACGAAAATTAAAGGCCGTGCGCAATGACAAGATTGATAAAATGTAAAGCATCAGGTTGCCACGCATGCATAGACAACGTACACTATCCAACTTCGGTACTGAAACTATCAGTCAGATAATCACACAAATAGTACATGACAGAGAATACTAAAGAATCAACTCGGCAACGCAACAAAATTGGACGATTTAAAGAAGGATCGATTAAAAAAGTATAATCAGGAAAGCTATAATCACGAGGGCATATCAAGCGCTCGAGATTGACGAGGATGATAACTGCAATGACGCAACTCTGGATTCAATACTGTAAAATACTTCATAAAAAACCCAAGGTGGAAGAACCATACCACTTGAGAAGCATCAAGGACAAGAGATTGAATTTGGTCCAATACTCCCAAATCCCGCATAACATCCGCCATGGCTCTCACCAGGAATTACAAACTGCTAACCCTACAAGGAAGAGATATACTAAAAACAAACCTAAACTCCTACACTACTAGGACTGCTGCTCTCAGTATCCCTTGTTCCCTTTAATTCGCTTGGTCATGTCCACCTGCACCATAAAAACCGACATGATAAACTTAACTTCTGGGAATGGCAGAATTCGAGAACCCTAGCTTGTAAAAGTAATACCCACATATATGCATACTACTATAAACAGCGAAGAAGCAAAGGATGTGCAGGGGACCTGGCCACGTTTGCACTGAAAATAAGTTTCCCGCAGGCCGACACAAGTAGAAGGAACTGAAGGTGGTCTCTCTTTGGCACATTCCTTAAAACTCCGCTTCTCGTCCTGCATTCAGGGGCAACTTCAATATAAACTTCTGTAGACTTGAAACAGCCAATTATAGAAATTGATACGACAACGAGGAAGGAATTCCTCAGAACTGTCTCACCATCACTTGCTGAAGCAATTGAGACAACCTCATCGTACTAAGTCGTTCAATAGTGAAATAACTGTTACGTTTGGAGTCACAATAATAAGATCGATCAACTGAAATCCGTGAGACATTCCACTTAAAACTCAATTTCGAATGACAACTGCAATTCCAATCCCAAGCAATAATGCATCAAATGGCTGAAACTCTCGCCAACAGGCGCAATTCAAAAAATCATCAAAACCCCACGCTCGTCCTAATCCTCAAACCACACGGAAAATTGCCTGATCATTGAAGAATTGTCCAAAAATCTGACGTGAAAAGGAAGGACGAAAGTACACAAACTCTTCCTCAACGTTACAAAATTCGAAACTCCAAACTCTGAAAAAATGTAGACTCAGTTCGACCGAAAGAAGTGACGAAAAAGCGGATTAAAAGACAAGAGCGGTCGTGGTTCAAAACCCTAAACCCTGACAATGCCAACGAGTCTAGACAGTGAAAAGGCCATGACACAAGGGCCAGCATTTGGATAAGAAGATGCGAAACCAGAATTTCACAGAATACCAAAGCGCGAGGGAGAAGAGCAGGCGGAAGGGGATTTGAAAGTACGATCGGCAGAAGAGCAATCGGGGCGGGAAGTAGGAGAAGGAGGTGGAGAATGGTACCTTGACGCAGGGGGAATCCTTGAGGCACTTGGCAAGCTCCATAGCTAAGCCTTTGCAGGACTTGGCCATGACAATCGCTGGCTATGGCGATGGGCGGGAAAAAAACGAAGCAACGGAACGGAAAGCACCCGCCCCCGCTCAAATTGGGCCTCTTTCCACACAAGCGCTCCAATGCTCTACTTCACGGCCAAGCTATCCATCTAGGGACATGTAGTCTTGGTTTCGTTTATGGTACATTTAACTTGTGAGACAAAATTCACCCAAGGAGTATACTAAGTATAGTAGGAGCCTCCGACGGGAGGGTATCTCCCCGGCAGAATACCCAACTGTACGGGCTCTTGCGGCGTAATACACTTTCCAGTTTCAGCTCCTCAGGTTTTTTTTTACGAGGTGCGTTATGCCGTAATCCCCTCTCTAGAGCCGGCATTACAAGACAGCAGCTCCCGTCAAATGAATGGGCCAAAACCGGAAAGTGTGTTACATAACAACTACGTCTTTCTTACCTATGTAATTTCAAATTAACCCTATATGCTCAAATAATTATTTTATGGTTGAGGCTAATTTCTTGGAAGGTCAACGGAACCAAAAACAATATATTTTTGAAGATTAGAAAAAGAAAAAAAAAAAAAAAAAAAAAAAAAAAAAAAAAAAAAAAAAAAAAAAAAAAAAAAAAATCATTGAAAGTTCTATGAGTTATGATTGTATGCGATTTGGAGAACTCTATTTGTATTTATATGTTCTAAACTTTCTTTCAACACAAGTAGGTTAAGATATGCTCAATGTTGGGAAACTTACTAATAGGGAAAATCATGGTATTTTTGTTTAGTAATTCGTGGCTTTGTCCATTTTATGGTAATCTATGTAGTTATGACCCATCATATTATTTTCCAGTAGTTAAGGCAACTGTAGTTTAAGGTTTTAAGGTGTCATTTTATTTAAGATCCATAAAAAAGTCATTATTATTAAAAAAATTTAAAATAACCATATATCGTATAATTTCAAGGAATTAAGATCATTATCTCCTGAAATTTTTTGATAAAGAGATACCAACTTTGCATTTCATACCACATCTAAGTTATTCCTCCTTTGACTCTCTATAGTTCATTGTTCGCACTCCGAATAGACAACACATAATAATTGGTGTGTGATTTTGGTAGGAATGCCAAAAACGTAATAACAAGATTTTTTCCGCCCATGTATTGTTGGTTAAAAGTATTTCCGGGCGCCCATATGTTGTCGGATAAAAATCGAATAACAAAAATGGAATAACAAAAGAAACAAATTAACATCAAAATCTCTTTGTCCTCTCGAGAGAGAGTAAAAAGTTATCACTTAGCATTGACCTCTAATTGGTTTGACACATTGGTAGAAAAAGAACACATTCTCAAAAAAAGTGTCATAAATAGAAATAGATGTAAGTTATTCAGTTTTCAACTGTACAATCCTACAGTAGACATATTTTACACAACATGTGAGTCAAATTTTGAGTCATGAGGCCTCATAGATTGCAGGATCATAATGTATTAGTACTCAAAAATCCTCACAATATCTCAATGACACCCTTGAAAAAAAAATAGTCTATGAGAAAGAATTATTTGGGCACATAATGACCTTGCAATGGTAAAAACTGCCAAAAATTTATAAAGGAAAAATAGTCCAAAACTCAACTCTTTGCACCAAAATCTATGCCTTATCTTCAATACATTTTGAATATTGTCAAGGTTTCTACCACTAAAACTAGACTCTAATTGGAATCCATCCCACAAAATAGAGTTAGAATCCAATCAGTTGAATGAAGGAGATATAGCTCCCCAAAATTCATCCAATTATTGACTTTTTTTCAAGATAGAAACATTGTTGCACATCCAATACCAAAAATATTTGTATCAAACATCTACCAACTAAGATGTTGTTACCCTTTATCTTAAGATCATGAATATAATTATAAATAAAATTCATAAAACCATCTTCTTGAATTCCCATAATTGCCTCACAATGGTAAACGTGCTTCATGTTTGAAAAATAAAAAACAATAGTTGCCTTCACTAAAATGCATGCCGTTTACTCATACTTCATTTTATAGATTTGCAAATTTTGCAACACAAAGTAGACTTGATTTTGGACCCAACCCAAGTGATTTTATCCAAAAAAAGATTCCGGATGAAGAAGTTATGTCTCTTCAAAGTTGTTGCGGTCATTCAAAATGTTGTTTTTTGACATTCAACCCCGTTAAGGGTTAATAGGTAAACTTTATTATGACTTTGCCCTTTCTAACTATCAAATCTATTGACGTTATTTTTTAAGTATCTCCAAATTGTTGTACATAGAAGATCCAGAAACTGATTTCACTTTTTTGAATTTTGCCAAACATGTTTTCTTCTGGGCGTATTGCGTTAAAGGTGTTGATTATAGTGAATTTGTGTAAATATATATACAACACTTTAGCTAAATTCTTGTGATTCATTGGTTTACAACAATAAAGGACTACTAGAAAGATATGTGAATCTCTTCTTATAAATGGATAGTCATTTTTTGGGACAAACCAATTAGGCTATGGAAATGTAACCCTAAGCATGTTGATTGTTTAACCTTCAACAATTTGGATGATAATCTACATAATTAATAACTTGTTCTTGATTTAAAAGGTTTTGGATGCCATAATTTCTTCTTCCAAAGTTTGTTTTCTACTAAATTCAGTTCAAGTTTAACTTCTCTTATGAGAATTACAAATATATTGAAGATGATATAAACTTATAGCAGGCATTTTTCTAAAGGCATTATTTATTCATTCTTTGATAAATTTGATAAATTGATGAGATCCTTTGGAAGAATTCTGGTTGAATTATCTTCTATTATAATTTTTTATATAGGATTTAAAATGGTGTCTCTGCACTTTACATGGTCCTTCAGGAAATGTATCCCCATCAATTGTTGGCATATTGGAATTCAACTTTAAACCCTAAAGGGAAAGTCTTCTAAAATGACCTCGAAAATGGCCATATTTAAACCCGTGAACAGAAGTTTTTAAAACTTGATTTTGGAAAATTCAATAGTAGGATCTTCATTGTAACTATCTAATAAGGAACGTTTTACAATAAAGTGGAGGTTGATTCCACATGTGTAAAGCCTTTGGGGCCGACTTGTAATTAAAAAAAAAAAAAAAAAAGCCCATGGTGCCAATTTGTATTATTATTTACATTCCATGCTTTTGAATTGTTCACAATCAAATATCTTAGTGTAATAGTAATTTTGTAATGAACTCTAGGCCATGAATTGGCCTTCCATTCTTGTATCTCCCAACTTTTTGAAGGATCGTCGTGTCATAACTTGTCTCTCACCCATTATAATACAATTTCAGAAGTTTGGCCTTGACTCTCCATGTAAAGCCATTGGGGCCAATTTCAAGAAATAGACCAATTACTAGAGAGGATTTCATAATGAGTTGGCCCCATCAATGTCTTGGCCCCTATTATAAAGCAGCCCTCAGTCCACCTACCAACTTTTGGATTGGAAAAGTGAACGGAAATCCATGCCTTGGAAATTTATTTACGTGCACGAAAAACAAAACTTGATAAACAATAATCTCATTTTTTGGTGAATTTTTGGAGTTACACAATTAATTTGATATAGAACGGATTTTGAGAATGAATGTTCATAATTTTGATATCGAACGGATTGGATTTTGAGATTGAATGATCATATACCGCAGTTTAGGCAGATTTCAAACTTTAACCGTGAATGTGAATGTGAGGTAAGGTCGACTGCCCTAAAACCACCAACTTAAGGATTATGAGCTTTTTTTTGCAGAGTTATTCTTGGGGTATATTTTTCCCATGTAGGAAAGTTATTTTCTAACAGAATGCAAATTTTTTCGGAATTTTCTGCCCAATACTGAAATAGATACAAATTTCTGAAGGTAAAAGTACTTCGTGACCCAAACCCGATCTGTAGGTTTTCCCATTGTCACACCATGCGGTACCCAAAACCGCCAGCTTTTTCTTTGCAGGGATTGGTCAATATTTGGTGTTTCTGGATATCAACTGTGGTGGTTTAAGAAAGGTCTACATATCAGAGATGGGGAAGGTGGTGGTTTTAGGACACTCGACCGTATTTTGAAATGTGAAATGACTTTTTAGAGAGGAATGGCTGACCACACCCCAAACGACCAGTATATGGTCGACTTCAAGGGTGAAAGAATATGGACGTGCGGCACCTTCATACCATTCAGGGTCGCAAGGAGCGAAGCTTTGAATCTAAACCACAGAATGCAGTTTCAGCTATGAAGCAATGCTCTCAGGTTCGAGTACCATCAGAATTAACTCCTTCAATCCGGTTAACTTCAGCCGGTTTCCAATTGTTCAGAATTCAATTTCGACGTTCCTGCTTATCTCAATGTTTCGACGATGGTGAAAGTTAACTGCAAAGACCTACACAGTAATCAAAGCGTATACTAGTGCAGCCTCATTTTGAAGACTGAAGTGATTATGATCATCAAAACCTTTCGAAGAAAGATCAGAATCCAATTAAATGATATAATCATAGGCTGCCAGAACCCTTTAACCCTAACACAGAACCGTAAACCCTAATACAGAAGTAGAACATCTGTTGATGGAAGCTTCCTCCTGCCCAGGTAGATTCGTCAGGGCCAGGTAGAACAGCTGCCCATCATCCTTCCTCTTGGCAACTTTCAGCGCTCTATGTGCTACAATGTTCAAGCACACGAGTGACTCTAGTCAATTTGCCGTCAAACCCTAGACTTATGAAAACGCACCGTTCAGACCCTTAGATGTTCTGTATAAGTTTTGTGATAGTTTCGGCCAGACGGCTGATTATCTGTTCTAATCATCACGGTGAGAGAAAGACTGACTGCGAACTAACTGCTCAGGTTTGATTAGTGTTGGAAACGATGATTTCTCTTCAACGCTTTCGTGAGAAAGCTAAAAGCGAGCTGGGATTATCGAATCATCATAGCAGTACACAATAGCACAAACTGGTAATGTAAACATCCGCTGCCTCGTATCCTGTAACGGAGAACTAGATCTAATAGAAGTGACCAGAAAGCGCAAACCAGGAGCGAAGGTGTGAGATGGATGCCAAAGAAGACGATAGCGGCAGTTATAGGGTTTCGGGCCTGCGAAATCTTCGTTACTTGTAGATACAAAATCTATGTTCATGGTAGATACGAAGCCTTTGTTTTTGGTAGATGCGAAATATTTCTTCTTGGTAGATTCAGGTGAGAGGACAAGGCGGCCCGAATGGTTTTAGGGCTTCGGGGTTGGGGGCTTCTTGGAAGGGACGTTTCGATATTTATGTTTTGGTGAGTGTAATGTTGGGAATGTACTTATTGATTTTAAGAGGTGATTTTATAGTGTTGTTTTCGTATATTTGAGTAACTTGGTTATATAGAGATAAAAATATCAATATGTCTTAAAAGTAGTATAAGTAATATTTGAGACAAGTATTTTAAGAATAGTTCAATCTAAAATTTCTTCTATAATCAAAAATGAGTTTTCCGTAATTTTCACTAACTTTAAACATTACCATCTTACACATGGTAAGAATCCAATTGTTGAAATAAGGCATAGCACTTGTGGTGGTGGTTGATTTCATCATCTAATTTGAGGAGTTTTACAAGTGAAATTTAGTTGTTTTGATATTCAACTTACTAGATTTTTTGAAGAATATTTATATACTTTTGTGGATTCATTAAAAAAATGGATTATTGAAGTTGCTTTTCAATTTTACATTAATTCTTTCTTACTTTTAATTACTTAATTTTAATTGAGGGAAGATCTTATTTAACTTTTACTACTATATATATATATATATATGAGAGTAACTTTGTATATTTGTATTTCTCATCATTCATTTTGTTAACAAACTTCAAATTCATCCAAATAATCATGGCACGCTTCACGACCATTGTTTTGGAGATAGCTATACACATTGTTTTTGGTATAATGGTGGCACTTTTTAAAATTAATGATGCCTTGCAACCAATCATTTCACTCATTGAGGGGAACTTTTGTTTCTTAAAAAATGAGAAGAAATATTCACCAAATGTTATCGTGAATCATAAGATGGACCAAAATCTACAAGAAATTCCAAAAAAAGCACTAATTGTTACGAAAGGTGCAAAGATTGTTGTAAAAGAGGATTATGTGATTCATATGTGATATCTTTTGACCACAAATTTATTAAAGAATGACAAATACAATTTTTGTCAATCTTACCTGAACTAAGCAACCAAGTGCTTTAATTGAAACTTATTCGAACGATATGTAAAAACTTCAAAGTTTTATTTTCATACTTGGTGATATACGCAATGTTTTTTTTAATATATAATTTTTAATGAAAATATTACATAAATACAATATTATCAAGCAATATAATTGAGATATTTAATTTATTGATATAGAATAGTATTTATCCAACATGTTAAAACATTCTATCAAAGAAAGGCACATAGACTAATAAATATTATAATTAATAATATTTATGGAAAGTTGGCCCCGTTTTGTGTACATTGATCATTACCATTGTTGATTGTTTGTTAAAAATTTTAAAACTATTAAAATTGTTATGTCTAATGGGCATATCATGAAGGGTAGTTGAGCAAAGCATTTCATTCACGCCAACCTCACCAATCAATAGTATTCTTGTTTGCTACAGGATGAGAAATCATGGTATTGACCTTACACAAGTATTACAATTGTTGGTGTGAACAAGTGACTGAACATGAACCTCTATTAAACCGTACACTTCGATCCCAACTAAGAGCATCGCCAGACTACCGACAGTCAGCAGGTAGCCGCCGCAACAATTGGCAGAGAGGAGAGGGGCAGTACCACACTAGAGGCAGTTTCGGCAGAGGCAACGCGACATGTCCTGTCAGCTCACACGAGAAAACTACAGGGCGGAAGAGCCTGGAAATCCTGCATTTCCGGTCCATGTCATCGGCCAAGTCAGCACCAAGCCCACAATTTACGACTGACGCCCGAAGCTGGCTCGACGCTCGAAGTTGGCTTGACGCTCAAAGTTGGCTTGACGCTCGAAGCTTTGACCTGGCCGAGCTTTTGTAGCCATACAGCGAGCTGCCGGTAGTCTGGCAAGGCTCTAATATGTTCTTAAGGTCCGAGTTCACAAGGTGACATGAATCTCCTTGGACAAGCGGTAAAGAAGACGTTAGCTAGGATATAATTGGATTATTAATAGTTTAATTACAATTTTAAGGCCAAACATTGGGAACATTTGTGTCCTTGTTTCGGCAATCCCCAAAACTTTTCAAGTTGAACACATGAATTCTCAAAAGAATTTACAAATGATCACTTATATTACAGCGGTAATGACAGATCAGAGACCAGCTACAGATAGCCTCATCAGGCTGCTTTCTACGGTGAGTCCAGACCCCAGAAACGAAGAACTAAAAGAGCCAAAGCTGGCACTACGCCAGCTGGGGTATGAAGTAATCAATCAGTGACCTGGAAGGTGCAAAACTGCATGATGTCTACTTCCTGATAAACTTTCAATCGAAAAGTGTCATCAATGGAACTCAGCTACTCGTCCATTACGTTCCCATCGTCCTCGCCATCACCAGCCTCTTTGACGTCGATGGTGAACTCATTCTCCTGGTCACAGCCAAGATAGGCATCACACATAAAAAAGAGTGTGTAGGTCTTCTTCCCCACCTCACTAGGTGCAGTGAAGTCGAGTTTCACTTTCGACCTCCGCTGCAATGAAACTCGCTTAATAGCTAGCAACTGGTTCGTCTTGGGCTCGCACACAACCAGCCACCATCCTTCCTCTTTGGGCTTGGGGAACCTGGGAGCGTCCACAGGACCTAACTCTTGCCGTCCTTCCATTTCCCTTTCGAGAGTAACCTGAAGGGTCACAGTATCACCTGCAGAAATGTCATCACTGTCCAGAACCTCATGGACAAGGTCGATGTTCGGGAAGCGGTTGCAAACTCTCGCAATATCCATCAACTGAGCATCTGTCATCTGCAGAAGCTCCCGCCTCTCGTCGTCTTCCATCTCGACTAAATCGAAAACAGTCTGAATAGGATTACCCGGGTTGTCAGCACATTTCTTCGCAAGGTCCTTCGTGAAGTAGGGTAACTGAAGGAGGTATGGATCACGCTCCCATAAACCTTGAGTTACCATCTGACTAAGTTCCATCGCTGCTAAGGCAGGGTGTAACCACCCTGAGCTTGAAATAACATCAACCATGGCTTGTATCAATCGACTTGCATCGATCAGTACGTCTCTCTGATCCAGCGCAAGGTTTCCACTCACGGTATGCCTGGCGAAATGGGCTTGCAGTAGCGCATTTGCTTTCACATGGGGGTCAGTGAACTTCGGTTTGTCCATTGAAAACCGTTGGTGCATGACCAACTTCCGAACCAGCTCATCTTCACCAGGCCTCATCGGTAGCCGTGCATATTCCGAAGCTGATGACAGAATCTCACAAAGACCTTTCAACTTCGTCTTGGCAGTCAATGAAGAGCTGAACAGCTCGATAGTGGTGTAACTGATGTAGTAGTATGCAGCAATCATTCCGAGATTCAAAGGTGACAGGTCCATGTCATCTTCAATCGCAACACACTTGCTCGCCTCCAGATCTGAAAGAGTGGCTTCGACAAGCTCCGACAGATGGTCTGACAAATGACGATGACTTACACCTTGCAAATTGTAGTAGTTCGGATTCTGTGTGAGCCGTCGGTACATAAACGTCCATGTCAAGTAGTCTACAGCATCCTGCTTGTTTTCGATAGTCCGCACCACAACTTCTGCATTCAAGTGGTCGTGCAGATAGTGATCCAAGTGGCTCTCCACTGGGAAAGGCTCGTACAAAAATTTCTTGTAATACTCCTTGCGTGGGGCATGGCAAAGGATTACACATTTGCCTGATGTATCAAGTTGAGGACGACTAGCTCGCCCCATCATTTGAAGTAGATCCGTGATCGGGTAGTCAGTATGTGCATTTTCACGTCCGTCGTAAAACTGCGTTCCCATGACGATGACCAGGTGGGCTGATAGAGCCATACCCCAGCACATACTACTGGTAGCAACACAGACCTGAAAAACAAAGAGCAATTTTAAATCAGGACATCGACAGATACAGAGATAGAAGCGAACCCTTCTGAAGAAAATACAAGGACTAGCCTACTGAGTTAAGAAAAAGAAGTTGGGTATGTTCCCACCTGTATTGCCCCCGCAATGAACAATTTGGATACTGCCTTCTGTTCGCTGGCAGTCAAGCCCTCGTGCAGATATCCAATACCTTGACTCAGCGCATGTTTGAGAGCCTCATCCTTGCAATCCTCCAAGTACGGAGCAAGGTCCTTGGGAGTGCAGTGCAAGAAAGGTGACTTCTCACCCCCACTCACAGTTGCGTAAGTGACTAGATCCAAAGCTGTCAAACGTGCGTGCTTCCGGGTAGGTACAAACACGAGAGCAGGCTCTTGCTTTTTGGCACGCTGGACTATTGCCGTGTAAGTTGGCTTCGTCATCGCTTGCATACGAGCTTCAAAATTTGCAATGTCAACTCCTTGAATATGGATCTCCAAAGGAACTGGTCGCACACCAGGAGGGAAATTGAACAAGCCGTGAGAGCTGGCTCCAATCCACTCTCCGAGGTCCTTCGCATTTGCCAGGGACGTTGATAGAGCAACGATGCGGATCTGATTCTCCGTCTGGCTGCCAATGTACCTCATGCGAGAAACAATCACCTCAAGAACAGGTCCTCCTTCTCCACCAATAAGATGCAATTCATCGACCACAAACAAACTCACCTGCGTCCACAAAGCATTCTAATCAGAATCATAAGCTTTATAACAGGCTTGAAACCAAGAATGTAATGATCTTTCTTAACAAAGAAAGGGACGCTAAAAACAACTGAAGGAAACAGGAAGAGTTATCATACCTGTTGCACATGTTTCCGCTGCTTCCACCGTCGAGAGAGGACATCCCACCTCTCCGGCGTGCTGATGATAATCTGACCTTTCTCCAACAGCTTGATATCTGTAGCTGTCTCCCCAGTAAGCTCGACCACTTTCACTCCTAACTCTTTCCCGAACTTCGACTCCCAATCACGAAGCCGCTCTTTGGCAAGTGCTTCTACTGGCGCAATGTAAACACATCGCCCGCCCGCTTCACCCTTCTGCAGCATACGCAGCACGGCAAATTCTGCGCAGATCGTCTTCCCACTACCTGTTGGAGCTGCGACCAGCACATTGTCGTCTGTGTTGTATAAAACAGGAAAAACCTGCAAGCGAAACCAGAGAACTCCTCGTTAAATGCAAATCTTTACCTAACAGGTGAATCAGAACAATCAAACAAGCAGAGATAGGTAAATAGCCCAAGGGATCAACCTGCTACTTACTACTCATCCTTTGTTAGATGATTCTTATACAAAGATCTACAACAAGAGAAACTGTGGAACTTAAAAGCAGTGATATTAGAAAACTATGGGCAGATTGTGATAAAGTATGGTGGATATAATTAGATCAATAACCAGAATGTGTAAGTGAATGAAATAAATAAATGAATGAAATACAAAAGATATTCCACCTGACAATCATCTAAGGAAAGAGTGCAAACAAAAGAAGTGAAGGAGGTATCATACCTGCGTCTGGATGGGGTTGAAATGCCGAAACTCCTTATACAAACGCTCGTATGAAGGATTGCGGAGAGCAGAGACCGGAAGAGGCTGCAAGTCAAGAAGTTCCGTAGGTGGTGGGTATTTCTCAGGTAAAATAAGATGCCGGAAAGAAACGGGCAGCACTGTCTCTGATCCCAGCCATCGATCGGATACCACTCGCACGAAATACTGAGGCGGCAGAGGCTCGTAGATGGGAACGGTGAAGCTAAGATTGTGATCTTCCTCAATATACTGCATTTTCAGTAAAAAGTATTCATGATGCAAGATGTTCTCCCCATCATTGTCTTCGACGATGATCCAGAAAGACTCCACGTAACCATGATACTTCTCGTCCCACTGGAAATCAGGTGTTATGGTAAGATCCACCTTGAGGACGGAGCGAGTGATGGGCTGCACATGAGCTGCAAGCTCCAGTTTCGGGAACAGATGGATGTACCTATGAATAGACTTCCCCATCTTGGGATACCGAATCAATTCTCCAATCTCCTGAGAGGACAAATCGTAATAGCGCTCCCATGGAAGGTCTTTCTTTTCAATCTTGCTGAGAATATCATTAGGAATTCCCTTGAATTGGCGGAGCGGGGTTTGACTGCTCCACATTCGCCTGCTCACCATTTTGCAGAGTGTAAGAGCTTTTTCCGCCAGCTGGGCCCATCCGCGCTTGAGCACTATCTCAAAAAGAGCCCTCATCAGCCGTCCAGCGCTCTGCGTGATAAAGACCATATCTGAGGTCAAAGACAAGCCCTCCAGCTTCAGTTGAGAAATATATGCTTGCAGCAACACATTGATTTTGGCACTGGGTTCTTCCAGACTCTCCTTCACTGGAATGGGAACCCGATCCAACAGTTTTGCAAGCTCCATCTTCTCCTCCTCACGGACAGTGACGTACTTGAATTCCTCGGAAAGCGAGAAAAGCCGACACATCTCAATGTCTCCCATGGTTGGCTTCAAATGCTCATTGTAAGTGGCCATCGAACCATGTGAGATGTAGTAATAACTTGCAATGCGTCCGAGATCAGTGACCTGAAAATATCCGCTCTTTCGATCATACTTCACTAAGCTATTCCGGTCCAGTACAACTGCTGCAGAATGGACAAGATCTGCTCGTCGCTCCTCCAATGACGGATCAGACTCCAAAGCATCACGACTCACGCCATACAGCGTGGGATTCTTCAGCATCCGGATGTATAAATAGGTGTATCCGAGCCAATCACAAGCTTCACGTGCATCTTGCACACTACCTAGAACAATCTCGGCATTGAGATTATCCGCCAGCTTCGATATGTACTGGCTCTCGATTGGCAGCTGCTGGTTCATCAAAGAGAGGTAGTACTGAAGCTCGCTGTGTCCAGTGATAATAATACCCTCACCATAAGAGTCAAACTGTGGTCGACCGGCTCTTCCCAACATTTGCATGACATCCAGCGGACTCAACTCAGTCCAGGCACCTTTCTCGGGATTATAGATTTGAGTGCCCTTGATGATGACGGAATGCGCAGGAAGATTGACACCCCACGCAAGGGTGGCGGTAGAGACCAAAACCTGGATGTGACCATCTGCAAACAAGTCCTCCACCAGCGTTCGATCGGCTCTAGCCATACCCGCGTGATGAATAGCAAATCCATAAGGAAGGAGATCCTTCAAGTCGTTATTCTTCACTACTTCGTTCTCCTTTTGCAGAATTTCACGACTCGCACTATCTTCCTTCAGGAAACGTCCCAGCGTATCATTTGCCAAAGCTGCGTCCCTGATAGCACGAGCTGTTTTAGCCGTTTCCTTCCTGGAATGGACAAAAATAAGACCTTGATGTTTACCAGCGAACTCCATGACCTTCTCGTAACAGATGTCGTTCATAAGCTGGAAGCGTTGCAGAGGCTTCCGAACAGTGACTCCGATGTACTGTTGTGCCAATGGACAGGGACGATAGCTGTTGTCGAAGTGGAACAGCCCTTTCTTCTCGTCAACTTTCAAAAATAACGCGACGTCCTCATAATTTGGTAGCGTGGCTGATAACCCGACCAAACGAATCATCTCCTGCGTAGTTTCAATCTGCCTCACTGTTCGTGCGACTATGCTCTCGAGTACGGGCCCCCGATTGTCATGAAGAAGATGAATCTCATCAATGATCAAAAGCTTCACCATTTGAGTGTATGTCCGGTCGCCAGATTTCCTCGTAATAATATCCCACTTTTCAGGCGTAGTAACAATAATCTGCGTTTCCTCAATTTGCCCCCTTGAAAGGGTGGCATCTCCTGTCAGTTCTTTCACGGTAACTCCATAAGGCTCCAAACGCTGGGAGAAGTTACCCACCATCTCGGCAACAAGTGCCTTCATTGGTGCTACATATACGATTTTGAAGTTACTCAGATCAAAAGTACTGTCGGCTTGCTTCCTAAGACCAAGCTCGTGTAAAATGGTGAGCATGGCTACGTTAGTTTTGCCAGCGCCTGTAGGGGCACACAAAAGAAGGTTCTCGGAGGTAAATAGAGCTGTTTCATAAACTTTGCTCTGAACCCTGTTCAAACTCTTCATGCCTTTAAAAGCAGGTTGCGCCCAATCAGGCATGTCAGAAATTTTGACAAGCTCTTCACCATCCTCGAATGGCTTTGGCTTCAAATACGGAACGTGCACTTCTTCATAACCCTTCTTCGGAGTTCGATAGGACAGAGGAGGAAGCTCGCACCTCTTGTTTGCCATCAACAACCCTCCTTGATGGAAGGTTAGTTGCTCCAAGTCCAGCAACTGCCGTTGCCCCTTCAGCCATCCACTCTCTCCTCCTGCGCCACCCGCTTCCCGGTCCCTTCGTCGACCTTTCTCCTCTGGCTCCCCGCCATCATCCCTCAGCTTCTTGGCCTCCTCCCTAATGCTACGCTCCAAGTTCTTCTGTCGCTCTTTGGCAGTCGCCCTGGTAGCATGCAATTGCTCAAGAATGCCTGCCAACACAGGACCCCCATTGCTCATCTCTTCCTCTATATTTTTCCTCGCATCCTCATCTTCCGCTCGCGCAAGTCGAGTGCACCAAACAACCTTAAGACGGTTTCGCAGCAAAAGCTTAATAAGGTCAAATTTGTCGTAATCCAACAGCATGACTAGACGATTCTCTACTTCACGGTCATCCCCTTCTGCCAAGGTGCTCAAAACTTCCTCCGCAAGCTTCTGGCCCTGCTGCGGATCAATGTCTCCATGTGCTTGAGAGATTTTCCTCTGGAGCCAGTACGCATCAATATCTTGGACATTCAAACCCTCGTCCGCCTCTTCCATGTCCTCATCGTCCTGTCCCCCCATTTGCATAGCCGATGCTTGACGCGTATCCTGGCCGTCTCCATCTTCCGCATCACTTTCCTCTTGCACCTCATCATAATCGCTCTCATCCTCTTCTTCCTCTTCCTCAAACTCTACAGCTACACCGATATCATCGTCAAGAGCTTCTCCAGCTCCGTCGGCCCCTGTGTCCCCGCCCTCGGAGTAATCACTAATGAGTTTCACAATGGCAACGAGCTGGTGAAACCGCTCAATCGACATAGAATTCAAAAGTTTCTCAATCTCTTTCTTCTTGTCCGAATCCCTAAACTTATCGTTCTTCAAAACACTTAACACCTCGTCGGCCGCGCCTCGGAGAATATCCTGCGGCTGGTCGCCAAACTGCTGCTGAATGGTACTGAGGAGAGCCTCATAGGCAGCCCGAGTCTCCTTTGTTTTCGGTCGATACATCCCATCGTCCACAATGGAAAGCACGCTCTCCTCTTGAACCTCCCGCAACCGCTTACTGGAACGCTTAGGTCCATCCTGCCCAGGCCTGTCCTTGTCCTTAGACTCGCGCTTACGGCGTGACTTGACAAGCTTCTCGTCTAAGTCAGCAGCTCGGCCGTGATACACACGATCACCAAACGAGCGCGGGTCGATCCTGCCATACAAACTCTCGGGCTCGCCCGTCGGCTCATGTGTGTCGCGCGGCCGAGTGTCAGTAGTCAGCACCAAACTTGAATTGGCGCGATACTCATATTGCTTGAAGCGCGCGTGCGCTTCCGCGCCACCGCCAAGATGTGCCATGGCGGTGCAACGCGCGCAAACACAAGCAGCCTGTTATAAAGACTATCTCCAAACTGAAACCCCAGCCAGCGAGAAATGGAGGAAGGAGAAATGCTAGGAGTCTAAGAGAGGATGGGGGGGGGGGGGGAAAGAGAAGAAGTTACAGGAAATGCTGCAGCAGAAGCTTGAGCTGCACCCCGACCTGCTACGACAACACTCGGCCTTCTCGCACAAGGCGGTCACTTTCTAGGGTTCGCTTTGGGCGACCTTAACCCCAGCAAAACCCCGCCCTCGCCCTTTTATAAAGCTTCAATAACCGCCCAGGAGAACCCTCTCTCAAGTCAAAGTACAATTGATATTAGAGGTACCCGTAAAGAACCGCATAATCGCATTTTCTGCTCTTTGTTTTCAAAAACAAGGGGTTGCCAAGCTCAAATTTCTCATACTATCCTATGAAAAGAAAAGAAGAATAGTGAGCTTATATTTATTTTGAGTCAAATTTGAGTTGTGAGGATTTAACATGAATGTTAAGGAGAAAATGTGAGGAAAAGGTGGAGGAAGCCTTGGTAAGGTGGAGGAAAAAATAAATTAGGATCAATAAAGTAAATATAGGTACCGGTACGTATAAGGGGTAGGAAGTACCAATGGCTTACGAGGATTGGTAGTCATCTGTTTCAATAGACTTCATTACAAATTTGCCACTTTTAACGCCATTTGTGTTGTGGTGAACCGAGACAAAGATAAAGCATTTTATTCTATGTAGGAAGTCTAATTATGGCCAAGAGACAACAAAAGTCTTTCATGATTATATATATATATATATATATATATATATATATATATATATATCGGTATCATGGTTTACCGGTCAATAGTATTTCTAATCAGGGACTGTAATTTATATCAAGATTTTAGAGATCGATATTCTGAAATTGAAGGTTAACATCAAGCTCTCTTCTGCATTTCACTGTCAGACTAATGGCCAACTCGAACACGTTAATTAGGTGTTTGAAGCAATATTTGTGATGTTCAATCCAGTATCAACAAGACAACTAGACGTCGTATTTATCACTCGCAGAGTTTGCTTACAACAACTCTATTTATACGTCAGCTTAACAAACCCCTTTTTATGCCAAATATGGTTATAATCCAAAAATTGATATATTGGCATCAACCGGTGAGAAGAATCCAACAGGTGATGATCCTATCAAACACTTTATTGAAACTCAAGCTATTTTGAAGATGCGGTTACAAGAAGTCCAAGATTTATATGAAACTTCTGCAGAATGGCTTTGAAAGGAATTTCGTGCTTTCCATGTTGGTAACATCGTGTGGCTTTCTTAGCAAAACATGAAGATTAATTGCCCTTGCAAAAATTGGACTACATTCAAATTCGTCCATTCTATATTCAAGAGCAAATCAATTTAGTTGCGTATCGATTAGAGTTACCTACATCCATGAAAATTCATCCAGTTTTTTTCATGTCTCTCTGCTAGAAACATGTAAGGAGTATATTATCACCGGACGATTACAACCATTTTTGTTATCCGTTGAAATAGAAATTCACGATGAATATGAAGTGGGGGAGGTTTGTGATTCACAAAGATAAAAGTGGGAAAGTTACAATATCTTATGTAAAGGTGGGGAGAGACATCAACGCACGATCGTGGAAGCCAACCGCAAATTTTGCAAATGCGCACCTAGAAGTTCAAGAATTTCATCAACAACATCTTGAAAGCCACAACCATATGCTTGTGCCAAGTATTTAATTTTTTGTTGTTTTGAAGGTAATTGTATTTTAAGCTTCTCAGAGACTTCAAATCATAAAAAAGAGATGATGGCACGACCTTGTACTTTAGAAGGTTTTAGAAAGTCTTAGGTCATTAAAGATTTTAGAAAACCTTTTTTTTTTCTTTTCCTTTTTACTTTTAGTTAGAAAATATACATGACTCAAGGTTGTGGATAACTTCAGCCTCGAAAATGCATCCCTTGAAGTTCTATCTCACATTTCTTGTCCTATTCTTGTTGATCTGAGCCCTTTTGACTTATATCCAAAGTGTCTCTTCTTGATCCGGTTCTTCTTGTGTCTCTGACATGTTTTTATTTTATAAGACAACGGGGTTTTAGCCTTAGGATCATTGTAGCCTCTGAGAAGATGGACTTGCCTTACACTGTGTTTCGGGAGCAATTTCCTATACGTGTGGCTTATGCAATGACTATTAGCAAGGCAGAAGGGCAAACACAGAAGGGCATATGTTTGACAAAAAATGTATTTAGCCACAGTCAACTCTATGTTGCTTTTTCACAAGCTTATACAACATGTGCAAACATTTCGATACCTTTGAAATCCGGTTGGTGCCAAGAATTAGGCTTTATACAAAGCTTTGTATGGGGAGGAGGCTTTGCATTAATAATTACCACCTCCTACTTTTTATAACACTAGAGTTTTTTTGGTTTGATATATATATATATATACACACACACATATATATAATTTTTTTTTAATTTTTTTTGCGTAACTATTCATTTTTTTGGTAAGTGTTTGGAAGTCACGGGTCCTACAAACCGGTGTCTAGATAATAGCTTTGGAATAGTAAGAATTGCACTAATTAACAAAGGAGAAAAAGTCCAAACGAGACCCCTAACTAAAATAAATCTATTATCTTCCTTGTATCTTAGATTAAGGTATTAATCTCACCACACAAAAACTTCAACCCAACAAAATAAATTGGACACCAACCCAATAAATGAAGTTCAAATTTATGGGTAAATTGAAGGAGTTATAACTTCCTCACTTTTTTCAATATGGAAATTTCATTGTAAATCAAATACTATAATTATTTGGCCCAATTTTTATTATTATTAAGAGGATGGCCCAATTTAATCATGACATTTATGTTCAAGAATCTGTGATAATCCAAATGACATGAAAAAATCTGCTTGCAATGATAAACATGCACCATATTTGAAAAACCCCAAAACATGAGTAGATTTAAATTCATACTCAATTTAACATGTCTGAAATTCTTAACAAAGAACCAAGACTTGATTTGGGATCCAACCAAAGTGATTTTCTTCAAGCGTGGACTCTATGTGAAGAAGTTATGACCCTTTGAAGTTTCAGCTTGTCACCTACAATATTAAATTTTGACATTTAGGACACAAGGTTGAGTTAACATGTTGAATAGCCGCTTGGATTTCACGATGGCATATCTTCAATGAAGGTGGCCATGTAAGACATTTGTAATGAAGGTGGCCATGTAAGACATTTGTGTGCATGGGAAAAGTAAGTAGAAGTTTGGATCAATTGGAATCATCAATGTTGAACTCTACAACACTCTTCTAGGATCTGTTATGAGTTTTCAACACAGAATTCTGAAATTTGACATTGATGTCACTAAAATGACACAATCTAGAATATTTAGAGTGAGTACATTAAACATCAACATCAAAATTATTATGTACCCCTTTAAAGTATACCATAAAGAGACTTTCTTGTTACAGACCCATTTTCGAGCAGGCTCCATATGCAGTGAAAAAGTAAAGATGATTTTGAGTGTACCCTCTTCGTCAATGACACTTGGGCGTGGAGAAGATAAAGTGGACCATGGCGAAGCCCACCTTTATTCGATGAAGGGCTGAATGAGAGGATGCCGCGAAGAATGGCCATGGCTGCCGCTTTCAAACGTGCAGTTCACGATTGGCTATGGCATCCATGGCCATGCTTGCCGGTTCGTCCCTTCTCTATTGTGCTCCCATTCAGCCAGGCGGCCGATCACCGCCTTTTCAACCAAGCTACCAGCGCCAATTGCAAAGCTCCGCGCTTAGAAAGAACACATCTATTTACTTCGAGATCCACAGTCCACCTCACAGTCCAACTCTAGAATTCGTTGTCAGAGCGGCAGGGACCATGGAAGGCAAGAGTGACGATGGTGTGATTCTTCTAATCGGAGTTACCGGCGGAACGGGGAGTTCGGTAGTGAGCGGCCTCTTAGCCTCTGGTGTCGAGAGCTCTAAAATGCGCGTGCTGACACGGTCGCCTCAAGGCGCTGCTGCTCGTAATCTTGCGGAACTAGGTGTAGACGCAATTGCTGGAGATTTGGACGATGCCGAAAGCCTGTCAAAAGCTATGAAAGGTAGAGCGATCGCCATTACATGATTTTATTTTCTCTTGCCAGTGTTTCTTGCTGCATTTTGCGGTGTAAGATTGTGCTGACTCGTTCGGAATCTGAATTCTCTATCACTTGTCTATTAGCTCACCATTGTCTTGTTTGATCGGATCAACAACTGTTGCATGATGAGATATCGAGGTTTCTGATCATGTACTTTTGTGTGAAGATCTAGCGCTTAGACTGCATTCCAGTTCCTCGAGTTCTTATTGCTGCCTCCTGGCTTGTTTAAGTGCACGTATTACGAATTTTTTCGAATTACGCAGATGAGCGTGAAGGCTCCACAATCAGGACATCGATCTAGAATGGAGTTTTTAGTGTTACAGAGGGATACGAAATCATAGTTAATAACAGATCGCTCTTCTAATTGTTTATCTGAAAGACAAGTTCGAGATTTTGTTCGTGAATTGACTTTCAAGTTGCCTTCCGTCTACCTTGAGACTATTCAGCTCTGTCATGCGTATCAATTATCATCGTATATGTGTCTTAAGGAGGTTGACTTTTGTACAGGAGTGGAAGCCATTTATTGCCACGCTACAAGTAAAGATGGTGCGAAGGCTGATCCTGCAGGCGAAGTTCGAGCGGAGAAATTAGCCAAGGCTGCTGCTTCCGCGGGAGTCAAGCACATCGTGTACAACAGTTCAGGTACTCCTGAACAATTTTAGGGGAGACATGTTTTGTTTCAATCACACGTAGCAGCTGTAACGTTGAAATGTGCTGAGAATCGATTAAACGACTTAGTACTCTGCTTAGGCAACGTTCTCTGCCCTCGCTGTCAGTACCTTTTGTAATAAATGATGTATGGGATCGACATCTAGATTGTAGTGTTTTAGGGAACGTTGATGTAAGATCTGCTCGTCTGCCTTACTTTTCCGTGCTTGTAATTTACCTACTAATTGTATGCCGTGGATTTTTGTTTGTATAGGAGGTGGCGGACATGGAATTTCTCAGGTGGAGCAGAAACACAATATTGAGAAGATTTTTAACGACTCAGGCATACCAACTACTAATCTTCGAGCAACTATGTTCATGGAAGAATTCTGGAAGGTGTACACGAGGCCGCAAATCTTGAAAGTAAGAATTCAAGAGACTTGAATTAAATCTTCAAGTCTCTTCGGGCTAGTTAGTGATTATCATGGTTTGCTGGCGAGGATGCTTTTCGTTTGACGTTCAGTGCATACTGATTAATCGAATGCCCGCAATCACAGGGGAGGTTTCCTTTCAGCATGCCAAGCGACAAGCCACTACAATTGCTGGCGGTCAAAGACATGGGCTTAGCCGCAGGAACTGCATTGAATGAGGTATCGTATATGTTGGTAACACGTCGATATCAGTTCATTGTTCCATTGATGTCATTCAAGAAGTTTGGAAACATGGTAAAGTTTTGCTGCTCCTGGTCATTGACTAGTGATGTTATGCAGCCAGAGGCATACGGCAGATTAAGCTTGGAGCTAGCTGGGGATGAGCTTACTGCAACGCAAATGTGCGATGCCTACTCAAAAGCTCAGGGTTCTAGCGTGAGCCATTTTAGTCCTCCGAAGTTCTTGTTCTGGTTTCTGAACAGGTATATATTGGAACAATTCCTATCTCAAGCCACCCAACTGTATGGTGATTATTTTTCGTATATTATTCATGCTCGAAGTGCATATATCCTCACTTTACGATAAGCAGCCAATCTTGCTGGATGATGTAGCGGGTGTATTCCATGGAGCATCTAGGACTGTTTTGACCAGTTTATGCAGAAATTTTTGACAAATGCCTTTCCGTGTATTGCAGGGACCTGTACAGAATCGCCAAATTTCTCTCTGAAGAAGGATACAAAGCAGACATCGTTGACTGTCGAAAACGTTTCCCCGGATTGCTCACCTTCAGCGAATTTTTGGACCTTACTCACTGGGGCGATGCATCTAGAAATTACGCCGATGGTTTTAAGTATTGAGGTTTTGAAATGTAGATCATATGAATGTTCTGTTTACATTCTTGTATATGCCCCAGGACCCACTCCAAGACTATTGGTTTCAAATTCCATTGATACCTGCGTAGCATTCGGGTATAAATTGGTGCGTACCCACTTCTCAATTCGCTTACCTGGTCGGTGTTGCACATTCACAACCAGGAAACCGTATGTGTACAACATCAAAGGGCTTCCGTCGACAGGAATTGCCATCGGTGTTTCAACTCCCTACGTGTTATTCGAAGAACACAAACAATTTTTAAAGCGAACTTTTGATTGCGGGTGTACTTTATCTCAGAGGGATATAACGTTACTGCATACTTCAAAGTGTGTGAGTCATTCTCATACACTTGCGCACTAAAACAATAATCTGGTTTCGTGGTTAATCTCGGTGAAATCTCTTATCATCAGACACCGCGTTCGTCCCAAATAGAAAACTGAACTCCTGAAAATATCTAAATCTTACAGGTGTACAAGGAAAGTCTTGAGTTCTTGAAGCAACAACAGAACATAAGGTTAGTAATCTCTTCAGATTGATTTTTCTATAACGATCTCATAAAGCACACAAGGTGGATTCCGCCTAGGCTTTACTGCTGGAAGGTGCTTAAATTTGTAGACTTAGTAGTTGTGTTAAGAAACATCTCATTAGCGTACTAAAAGATTTTCAAATTTATCTGCAAAAACCTCAACCAAACACCAAAATAAAAAACTCACAGTTGTACATTGACTATCAAATACCATCATATTGACTCTTTTATTTATTGAAGTGGAAGATGTGAAAATACTTCCGGTGCACCTCTCATTTTCACTGACCATCATCAAAAGATTTATGATTCGTGGCTGTCAAGAAGAAAAGTTACAAGAAGTGAATGGATTACCCAGTTTTAAAAAGCCCGCTCCTGGTATGGAAAAGGTGAGAGAGGATTCTCGAAGAAGGCGATACAGTAGTCGGAATCGAAAGATATTCTTATTGGCCAAATTCTACAATCGGATGTTGCCAATCTGCAGAAGCTGAATCTTGGGAGGCGGATGTGATCAAAACTAGAGTATAGAATCCGGACGGAGGAATCGTAAAGTGTCAAGAATTTAGTGATGGGGCGGAAGCTGAAGCTGGCGGTGTTAGAATGCGAGCGGTTGCAGGACCATTTTGCGCCCGCCGTGTTCGAGCGCACGGGAGGTTACCTGCAATTGCTGCAGAAAGCGTTCTCGCACGTCATCGCTCGCTCTTCCACCCTCTTGCAGCCCCAAATCACCGTCCCGCCCAATCTCTCCTTCACCGGTTAGCTTCACACCCCTACTCCATTTGTCCTCCAATTGTATAGTATGTTCAAACATGGCTGTTATCTCCGAGGTACCAATTACTAGAAAGAAAGTAAGGGTATGGTATCATCGTGAGAGGAATTAGTACTCCTGTCGTTGTGTTATGTTCTTCCAGTGTTATATCTTGTGGCCAATAACATCAAGGATAATGTAAACTGAACACCCTATTCAAAACATGCCAGATCTAAAACAGGATTGAAGTTCTCGTCTCCGAGAATCTCACTCTCTAGTGACTAGAGAACAGAGCAAATTTCATACTGACAACTTCTTGAACAGCAGTTGAGGTTCTGCATATGCTATAATTAGGGTTTTTTTGTATGAAGGATTTGACGTGAAGGCGGGAGAGTATCCCAAGGACGTGACGGATTTTGACGGAGTTTTAATTACCGGATCGCTCAGTGGAGTGTACGAGGACGAGCCTTGGATTCACCGCTTGCTTGATGTAAGAACAACAACTCTTCTAGTCATGGCAGAGATAGGTTCGTGGGGAAGCTTTGTGACATGGAATTTATCTGCAGGAAATTCGAGATTTGAACAAGAAAAGGGTGAAGACGGTGGGCATAAGCTTCGGACACCAAGCAATTGCACAAGCCTTGGGTGGTCACGTAGCTCCAAATCCAAAGGTGACGATCTCACTTGAGAGTGTGTTTTCTTTGATAATAAATCTGATATCCCGGTATTCTCATGATTTTCCTCATCTTGCTTGTAGGGCTCCGAGGTATCTGTGCGAAAGGCACGGTTGACGGAGGCAGGAGAACACGTCTTCTTACCGAGCTTGAAAGAGTTTCGCCTCCATTATCATCACAACGATGCCATCTTGAAACTGCCCCCTGATTTCCTCAACTTGGCTACCAACAACGTCACTGAGTTTCAGTCAATCGTGAGCACTGTTCCTTGCTTTTCCTTCTTTTTCCATTTTATATGAATCGCTAGCTACTAATGCTTGTTCATCTTCTATGCTTCGCAGTACAAACGACAGCAATTTCTCACGTTTTGCGGGTAAGCTCGAATTTCTCATACACAGCCAGTTGATGTACAAGCTACATATGGTTGTGGATTTTGACATTTTTTCAGTGTGGTGCCTACAAGCACAGTTTATTTAGGCATAATCCATTCATCTATGGTGCCCATCGTAGCCCTTGTTGAAATGGATACAATGAATGACATGTCTAACAATTTGTGCAAGAGTTCATCCAATTGGAGTTCTTTCTCTTATGCTTGGATCTTGATGACCATGTGATAAATGCTTGCAGGCATCCGGATTACTCGCACAACATTGAGGTGTTAGAGAAGTTGTTGGAGTATGACCGTGAGAAGCTGTGGGTGCCGGAGCAGCTCGTGGAGCATGGACTCGCCACGCTATCACAGCCGACAGATTACGAGTGGGTCATCAAGCAAATCCTGCTCTTTTACACTGGCGCCTTTGACAAATTCCCATAAATCCATGAGGAATCAGTCGTAAAGTCTCCTGAAAGTAGGGAAAGTTCCAAAGTTCACGTGTCAGCCATAGAACTCGGTGTAGAGTGATATCACTGATGTGACTCCACGTTGCATCCAAGAATTGAGCATCCTTTCTTACTGTTGTTTTTAGTACATCCTGTTATGGATTGTGCATGATATTTTCACCTTTGTCTGTACCTGTCATTTTGATGCTCACTGCACCACCTGTTACAAATTATCTGAAATTGGAATCTATGTGTCGATGATTCAGGAGATAGATGGTTTACCCCGATTCAAATATAAAGTATGTGATCACTATGCTAAAGTTTATATCAATCGAGTATACATCACTTTGAAGGTAACATTTCTACAGTGACCAATTGGTGATGTAATTATTGATGTTTACATGATCACAAAAATTGTTGTTCGAAGGTTCTGCCGTTTATCACTTACGAATCACTATATACACACGTGAATGCCCTCACTTCACATCTACGGGTAGGGCATCAATTTTGTTCACAGGGATGCTCTCATTCACATTCACAGGAAGAGCCTCAGAAGGGCTTCATTGCCAACTGTAGGAGGGAACTCATTGACAATTGGAGGGCTTCCACTGGCAACTGGAGGAGGGACATCATTGGCTACTGAAGGCGGACCTTCATTGGCAACTGGAGGAGGGCCTTCATTGTCAATTGGAGGGCCTTCATTAGCAATTGCAGAAGGGGGGCCCTCATCGGCATCCACAGGGTGGCCTTCATTGGCATCTGTAACAAGGCCCTCATTTGCATTTGTGGGGAGGACATCATACGCATCCTCAAACGGACCTTCAGTGGTATTCACAGGAGGGCTCTGAGTAATAAAATAGGTGATGGTCACAGGAGAACGGCCTTCATTACCATCATTTGGAGATTCTTCAACGACAGGAGGGCCCTCATTGGCATCCAAAAATGGCCCATCGTTACCATGATTTTGATCTTCACGTGCATTCAAGGGAAGCCCTTCATTGGCGTCCACAAATGGGCCCTCGTAACCATCGGCCTCACCTGGACCCCCATTGGCATCCATAAACGGAACCTCATTGACATCATAGTTTACAAACGTACCACCCTCATCGTTGGAGATCCATCTTTCATCATTGAAGAATGCCAGAGGCTCCGTAAAGAACCCAGACACAGGCTCAGAAAATCGCCTCTCCCCATCAAACCCTAAACCTGATATATATAAACCACACGCACTCAATTCATGGCACCAACCCCTCTCTCTCTCAATGCTAATCACATCATAAGAATGCTGCAGCAAAGGTGCATCATCAAATCACAATTTATAATCAAGAATATGGATAGAATGTGGAAACAGAATTCCGAAACAGAATTTGTATTATATTGCATGAAAGCATCCCAGAAAATGGCTTCACGTTACATTAGGCAGGCAAAGCCAGAGAGCAGAAAATTAAAATACATGACCTGATGTCTACAGCAAACTAGACCTATAAACCCCGTATGCAACGGGCCGTGAACCTATGTACACAATGCATCTTGTATTGATACACACCAGATGGGGAACCTTTCACTTCGCTGATCCTGCATCGAGAACTCTACACCGAAAAACTCAAATCCCGTGGGTGATTCCTTCGTTAGGAGGAGAATCAAAAGAGGAGTAAGCAAACGACGACAAAAACGCCAAGGAGCAGCAAGAGGCGAGAAAGGAGAGCTTCTTGCTGCTGGTCGGGCATCATGGGCTGATTAGTATGAATGTGACTGCCGGGCAATCCACCGGAGGAGCCAAGATGAATACCCGTGCCGCTGGCCTCGGGGAAGCCATGCAATTGGAAGCCAAAGAGAGACGGAAACAAGCCAAAGCCCGCGGAGAGGGTGATGTTACCGAATCGTGCAGTGGCAGCCGGGCCAGCTGAGCCCGCCATGAAATTGAAGCCCTGAGGCGGGTACTGGTGCTCGGCCTGGCGCGCCGTCTCGGGCCGTTGACCAGCTGGGCGGTGCGGAATGTTGAGCCCGGGCACGGCCTTGGTGCGCGGATCCACACAGTTGACCTTGCCGCGCCCGTACAGCGGAATCACCTTCTCCTCCTCCACGCTCGCTTTGCACACCGGGCACTCCTGGCAAATACTATGCATCTGGAGCCATCGGTAAAGACACGGCCAGCAAAACAAGTGCCCACACAGCGTCACCACGGGGTCCTGCGCGAGCTCCAGGCAAATGTTGCAATCGAAGCTCCCACCCTGGTCGCTGGCCGTGGCGCCCCCGGCCGACGACTCCTCCCCAGCTGGGCTCGGGCCAGCAGCAGCTGCCGCTGAGCTGGGCCCTTCCTCCCCATGCTTCATGCCGACGCTCTCCTCATGCGCGGAATTCGCCCCAACGCTCATACCCTAACGACTCCAATCAAACCCTAAAACTGCTCGAAATCGAAAAACCGCTACAGAGCCCGAATCGCAGCGAGGATTGCAACCCTACGAATCAAAAAACGCGCATTGGGCGGTGAAGTGGATTGTGGGTTGATTGTATGCTGGCTGGTAAGCGTACGAGGATGTGGGTCGAGTGCGGAATTGAGCGATTGGAGACAGCAGGAGTTTGTTTGTGGCGTGAGTCGGGAGAGCGACGAGTGTTGAGAGCTGCGTGGTGGGGGGGACACAGGACATCCCGCGTGCTCCAGCACCAGAACCCTCCAGATCTCCACGCCCCGCTTCCTCGTCCCTTCCCTTTCTTTCTGTTGCCGCCCTACCCTGCCTCCCCACTCCCCTTCCCCTCACTGCCTACATGGAAATTAGCATTTCGCCAATTCCACCTGTCCATGTCTTGCTTCTCCTCCTAATTTTTGATCATTGATTTTTTTGACATGTTCGAAGCTGGCCCAATCTTGCAAAAAGCTTCTTGAAACACATGATGCACTAAAAATAAGATTTAACTTTTCATGAGAAAAACTTCAGTAACAAAGTCAGAGTAATTATCATGTCCATGTTAACTCACACTAATGTGCACCAGTATACTTCACTCTCACTACTCTCATTTTTCTTAATTGATCCTCATTAACTTTCACATAATCCAAGCCCATTGCGTCACTGTTATCTTATACTTTACTGTAGAATAGTTCACTAAAACTAACCGTGAGGGATTTTTAGGATTGAACGCTGAGTCACTCCAAACTATGTAATGCAACTATCATCAAACATAAAAAAAAAACTGAAATATGTTTTGAGGTACGCCTTCATTTTACTCTCTTCTTTTGTTCAGATTAGTGCATTTGTTCTATTTGTTTGAAATGAATTTTTTAAATACATGTTGCCTACAATCTTTGTCCAGGCGATAGCAAAAGTCAGTCCTAAAATCTTGCGTACAGGTGAGTTGTTAAATCTTTTTAGAAGTTGAGAGGAGTCCGTGACAAATTGATTGTATCTTACATATTAGATAAAAACTAGGTGAAAACTAAATAGAATAGGACCTCTTCTCGTCAGGTGGTGGTGGTCATGCGGTTCTCTCTGATATGAGCAAACGTTGGTGTAATGAAACAGATATGGGAACGAGAAAAGATGACAGACTTGATCAAGGAGAGGACAACCTCGAGGAGAAGAGGCTCTCGAAAGGCAAACAACCTGCGGCGCAGGGAGAGCTTGTGCTTGCAAAGAAAGAAAAACTCGTCTGGAAAAACAAGAATAATGTGCCGATCGAGGAAATCCTTCAGAGGATGTTGAATGTGAGATACGAATTGGACAAGACAAAACTTTGTAAGACTTGTGGAGACCCTGAACGTGTTTGTTGCCACAACAACTTCTGTTTGGATTGCCAGAGTGGAGACCTCTGTTTAACACATTTCACTAGTCCTACGGGTGACCATCATAGCCATGAGAAAATCCAGATTTTCAAGACTAGCTATCAGTATGTCATTCGGGAGTCACAATTGCGGAATTACTTGGACACCCAGCTCATTCAAAAGTACAAGTCAAACCAAGAAAAATGTTGCTATCTACGTACTAAAGAAAGCCAGGCCAAGGCTTCTTCTTCTTTGACATCCAACATTCAACGCCGAAGTCTTTGCAGAGGTTGTATGAAATCCTTCACTTGGTCCCGAGATTCAACTCCGGAGTCGTCCAACCCAGGAATTGTCTGTTCCGTAGAATGCTTACTTCATCACGTCGGTGTCATCAAGAAGGACCTCCATTCGTATCGCAGAAGACCTAGAAAACAATCTCATCCTGCTAGATCTCCATTTTTTTGATTTCATAGCCTTCTAAGAAAATGTAACCTTTTTACAGTGAAAGCCCATATCGGGGTATTGAATTAAAGAGTATACCATTGCCCGTTCATGCCTGGCTTGCCAGAGGGAGTTTTGGAACTCAACTGACACAAGACTCCTTGAAAACTACTGATTGTCCGCCCAAAAGGCGGTTCGGTAGGAGTTTGGATATCGCTTGGTAAGTGACCAATGATGTCGTGTGCAACTGCTTGAGCGATATTTTCGAGAATTTGCTGCAAAATGGTTTCTACCAAGTTGTCTACTTCGGTCTGCCGACGCGACGTTGGAGCCTCGATGGTGGGAGTAACTAAGGCCTCTTGAGAGCTTCCAGTGGTGTCACGTTCAAACCCCAAAAATGTAACCTTTTACGTATAAGTTCATAACTATGTTTCTAATAGCACTTCACAATTTAGTGATTGTGATAGAAAGTGTGGTATTTCAAACCGCAGTAGGTTTCTTATTTGCAATGTGGAGTCTAGAATTATTCAAGCCTTAAATGCCCAAGGAAGCCCAAGGGGCTTGTTTCCAAGAGAATATGTTTTGTAGCTCTTACTGTACTCAACTTTTCACTTATATTTTGATGTCAAACTGGTCACCTTCTTTTGATGCATTCAAAGAGTGAATTTTTACAATTCAAGTCACAATTTGTATGAGTGATTTTGTGCTTTGAAAGGATTGTGGTAGGTAGGTTGGGGTTGTACATAACCTTGTAGGAGGTTGAAAGTTCATTATTAATTGGGTCATACATGATGTCCAAGTTCAAAAAGTGCTCTATTCATGATGCTCAAGTCCAAAAGATGGTGTGATCCAATTTTGGGCTGCCCGTTTTAGATCCCATAGGGCATTTAAGGTTAACAATCTTTTCTTGATTTAGATGTTTTATTACTAGTCAATCGGGTATTTTCTTTCATTGGTTTCATATTTGAATCAAAAATTCGAGCTTACGTTCAAGGTTTGTGCGCCCATGTTTGAGTGTTACTAATTGTACGATGATAAGTCAAAGGTTCCATCGCTAGGTTACTCTGATTGATCGTTACAAAGATACGAAATCCGTACAGTACTACATCCTTAAGAATGTGTCCAGTCCTTGTTGAAATGAAAGTTGTTAAAAATAATAATAATGATAAAATAAAACTTAAAAAAGAGTTAAAAAATTTTAAAACTGAAATAATAAACATGTAGTTACGACATCAGTGTAAAATCCTGTCCTCATTCATCCAATCGTGTTCCTACGAGTGAATAGACAAACAATGGTCGACATTCTGCTCTAGGAATACAAATCCCAAAAATGACAAATTCATGAAGTTGCGTAATCAAGTGGACGCCATGTTCCGAATATTCAAAAGAATTATATTAGGGTTTTGACACGGTGTTAAGGAATAAACTTTGCATGTGTGCACATTTTCTTGACAACAGAACTCAGACCACTCATGCCAATTTGACTTGATTCAGTGACAGCGCGACACAAAATTGAATTGGAGATGCCAAAGTCACAAACACAAAAACAAGAAGCAACCATCGACACACGAAGCATATTGTGGAACTCAAAACCGATCTTTCTATCAAAATTGAACTGGTAAATGTTTGAAAGCTGACATGAAGCCGACTAAAGAAAGATACATGACAGCCATACGGGCCCTACCAACGCCTTCTTCTACTTCAATGGGATGAATCGAGAAGAGTGGGTGGCTCCGATACCGGGCCGCCCGTGCTTCACAGGCTTGTACGAGATCGAAAACTCCGCCAAGTAGTGTCCTATCATCTCGGGCTAATTCAACAAGGAAGAATGTCAGACAGGATAAACTTCCTTCCCACATAGCAAGTAATGCTTACAGCCACAGTGAAGAGAAAATATGTAACAGCATGTTCTTCAGAGTCGTACAGGACAAAAACCAACACAACTTCTGTATTAAGTTTGTTATCACACCTTAATTTCGACCTGGTTGAAGGTCTTTCCGTTGTACACACCAATCACGCTACCGATCATCTCGGGGACGATAATCATGTTGCGAAGATGTGTCATCACAGGCTGAGGTTTCTCGCCTGCCGGTGCATCACGCTTCTGCGTAGGCGAGTAAAGAACGGGGCATAAACATCTTAATGAATAAAGAAGAAAAAAAACGACAATGTGGATAAAACCTGATTTCAGAGGAGGAAAAAAGAAGGTGCACCAGGCACTTACTGCCTTGCGCAGCTTCTTGATCAATGCCATGGGCTTGCGCTTCAAACCACGTTGAAACCTGCGCAAAAAGTTACATATATCAATTAAAAAAGCACATTCGAAGAAATTAAATTACAACTCGTAGCTCCATCCTTTGAGCCGTAATTTGAAGCACAAGTACGACGCTTCCACAAAAAAGAATCGAAATTCACATCGGAGTCCAATTGATTTTGTTTTCCTCCATAAGTGCGACGCTCAATACGTAGGGTTTTAAGTTCTGGCAGAAGGAGAAAGTGATGAGCGAACCTGCGGCGGGCGCGAGCATGGAAAAGCTCGACGAGTCCATCGGAGCTCATGTCAAGCAAGGCAACGAGGTCGACGCCGCGGAAGGTGAACTTCTTGAATGTTCGCTTCTTGGGCTGCTGGGCCGTCTCAACCTCAACCTCGGGGTCCGCCTGGAAAGAAAACACTCCATGGAGTCAAACGGAGGATTCTCTAAACCCTAAAAGATGAAATTGCGGACATAATTCACAGCGTCGAGCAAATACCATGGTTGCGAGTAGGCGAGGAAGGCTTGCGGCAGGAAGTGCGCAAGAACGAAAGCGTGAAAGGAATGTCGAAGTACCCTCGCTGGGGCTTTACCCGTCCCTCAGTTTAGGGCAGTCACCGGGGTCAGCAACAAGACACGGTACGTTGCACTGCAAGATTAAGCGTTAGTCTATTTCCATGTATAATCCTACATTGCCCTATGCCCGCGACCGCCACGTATGATATTAATGTTATGTTAATTTTAGAATCTAGGTATATTTTTAGTCCTCAAACATTTTGGTCTATCCTTATTGAAAATCTATACTAATTTTAGTTTAATAATTGTAAATGAAAATAAGTTATTTAGCTTTTGACAATATCATTTTGTATCAGAATTTTTTAGTGGGTCGTGTGAGTAAATTTTGACTCATATTCTCTACATTTATCAAAAACGATTAACCCCTAAAAATCCAAGTGTTTCCTCGACCTCCAAAACCAAAAACTCCATTTTTCACCTCCGTTGGCAAATGGGGAAATGGAGAAACTTCTTTTTGTGATTTTAGACTTTTAATTGTAAGATCTTGTACCTAATCTGTATAAAAAGAACTAGTCAAATTTTCAACCGTTGGATGTTTGTCATTTGTGAGATCGTAACGATCAAAGTTTGTCCAACACTTTTTTGCCGTTGCCTAAGAGGCATCATCTTAATGGTGCCAAGGGCAACTTGATGGTTGTTACTCCAATCATATTTCCCTCATTTTTCCATGTAGGTAATCAAGTTGGGTATGCTCATGCAAAATTTTAGAGACTCATTCCACATTTTTTGACCTTCATGTAAGTTATTGTATGAAAGAAGGTCTAAAAACAACTATATAGCAGAACAAGCACCACATATGATATATTTAGTTGAAGAAAAATTTGAACAGTCAGTAGGTGCATTTATGAGTTTGTGAATTTCAAAAAAAAAAATTTAAAAAAAAAATAAATAAATCCGAAATCTCAAATTCTAGCAATTTTTGAAAGAAAAAATTGTTGAATTACAACACAATATTGAGGAAAACCGCTCATGGCCTTTGAAAACCGCACTTGCTCCCTTGCTCATGACTTTAGGTGATTTAGAGATTCCAAAAAACAAATCTGCAAAAATTGCACTTTTTACCAATGCAACCCGGAATAAATGTCAAAATTCTAGAAATACTAGAAATTGTGAAGATTGTTTTTGGAAGTTTTAGAGGTTGCCCTTGTAAAATTGGTAAATTTTTGACTTTGGTCACTTTGGAATATGAATAGTAATTTGGTAATGTACATATTTTCAAAAAAGAATAATCCAAAAAACTAAATTTAAACTGCATGTTTTGGACTCAAAACCTAAAATCTCCACATGAAGGGATTATCATTGAAATTTGACTTTGCAAATTTTACCATATACACATTACAATATGCGGAGCACCCAGTAAAATTCGTAAACAAAAATATCAATTTTAACCACTTCAAATGAGCTTCTGGAAATCTCAAAAAACCAAATCGGTTTTCCTAGATTCTTAGGAGTGAAGATATTTGTCATCTCAATGACACAACTTTTATTTGGTGCTCTTCAAATTCTCGGGGGACAAAGACCCTATTCATAATGCATGCGCTCAGGTGCAAAGAAGAAGAAGAAGAACACCAGACCCTTACGGGTTGGCGTGAATATAGTGTCCGTTCGACCTACCCTTGATGGTATGCCCACAGGACATAACAACAGTGGTATAGGACTACTAACCCCTCTCAGGGTGGACACTCTATAACAAAGAACCGAGAACCAATAACTTGTAAAGTGGTTGTTTGGGGTGTATTCTGTTGTATAAAAGTGGAAGGTTGGTTTTGTTGGTCGTCACATTGTTGACATATCAGGTTGTTTGGAAAGGACATGGTTGTGTTATAGCGGTGGTCCGGGTTCGATTCTCGTTGATCTCGTTTGAGCATCCTTACAATCATCCGGCGCTATCGAGCTAGAGGGGCAGGAAATTCCAACAGCCTGGGCCCCTATGTTGTGACAAGGTTACTATTATAAATAAAGGTCATTATTTACCACTACTTTTTTGAGTATTTTCTTTATGGTGGTTGTGTGTTTGTTGGTAGTGGCTCTCCGCTTTCTATTTTTCTTTTGTGTATATTATAGACATGGCATGGTGTATAGCAATTGTGTTAATTTCTCTGAATGTATTTTTTATAAGTTTCTTTGGTATTTTGAGTTTGGTTTTTAGGATTTGCATAGAAGGGATGTATGTAGATGCTCTGGCACCTGATGTAATAACTATTAGTGGTTCAACTATCCAACCTTTGTTAGTAATATCGTTGATGAGAGGTTGATATTTATCTATCTTTCTCTCAATGGTATCTGGTGAGAATCTATCATTACAATATGTGAATTCAATAAATTGTACCTTTAAATTGTTGTTGGGAGATGTAGGGGGGTTTGATTGGTAAGGTAGTCCTTTTATGCATAGTATGTCTGGTTTGAGTCGTGCGTTACATTGGCATCTGTGTTGTACGCATGTACATGGTAATAGCCATGGTGGGACTGTATTCTCCGATGGTTTGTCATTACATGTGCCCGCATTCATGAGGGTATAACATCTTGAATTTTTTGATGAAACTAGTAGTTTTTTAATTTCCCAAACTGCTTTATTGTGTCTTTTTTTTCTAAGCGCATGTATATGGTGTTGTTTGCATTTTAATAATACATGTAACCATGTGTCTGGATCTTGGGAGTCGCATATTGAGCATGTGATTGATGGATATAACTCTCTGCCAAAAAATAGTTGTTTTCTAGCATTGCCCATATATTGACCATGTCTTAGTTTTAGGAGGCATGTTTTTTGGGAGTCCGTTACCTGTTTATTTGTCCAGAATTCATTGGATAGTTTACAATCTATGTCAGTGTTACTTATCCACTTATTTATATTGGGAAAATTTGTTGCAATGTCTATTAAGTTGTTTTCTTTGTCATTTTTAATAATATATTTTTCAAGGAATCTTATAGGGCCTTTATCTGGGGTATCCTCCATAGAATGCCACCAGTCTCTCTGAAAATAATATGGTGTAGAATGTGCAAATTCATGTGGTAGAGTTGCATTGTGATACTCTTTGTCTCTACCTTGTTTGGCTAGTTCATCAACTTTTTCGTTGCCATCTATATTTGCATGAGCTCGTACTTTATACAATGATGTAGGTTGTGTTCTTTGTTGCAAAAGTGTTACTATATTTTGTAGAATGGTTTTGTCTGGGTGGTTATTATGTTGGGTGGGGTGTTTGAGCTGTGTTTGGATATTGTATAGGCCATTTAAACAATCTGTGAAAATGTGTGCAGGTTCATTAGGGTATTTGGAGGTAATAATTTGTAGGGTTGTGTATATTGCCATTATTTCAGCTCTAAATATATTTGTAAACCTGGGAGTCTTATGGCGAGTTCTATCGCTCAAGTGCACATACACCATCTCTTACTTTCCATTTTCTATCCTCTAATCCCAAATCCCCATCTCTTGTTCTGTGATTTCCATCTTCTACTCCCAAATCCCCATCCTTTGTTTCTTGTCTCCATTTAAAACGTTGAAATATGAGAATGGAAGACAAGGAACATGAGAATGGAAGACAAGGAACATGAGAATGGGAGACAAGGAACAAAGGATAAGCAACCAAAAATGTAGTATGGGAAGCAGAGGTTGGGGAATAAAGGAGCTAGGATGGAGGTTGGAAAACATGAGATATGAGACGAGGAACGAGGAAACCGAGTTGGGAGACTAGGATATTTGAGGTAATCAAGGATATGGATAAAGAAACGAAAGTGACAAATGGAAAGCGGGGATAGGAAATCGGGAACAAGCGAGCAAGGGACAATGGACGATAAATGGAGAGCGAGGGGAGGGGGGCGATCGAGGGGAGACGAGGAACTCATGTAAGATAAGCGCCAACTCTTAATCTCCCTCTAAACATTAAAGAGCGCGAAATGAAGAGTAGATGTGTTATGACGATGGGTACTTCATCTGTTAACGTATTTTGAGAGCTCCAAACTCCAAAACTATGATTCTATACAACCAAGTTGGCTTTAGGGTATACTAAGTTTTCCACTCTTTTGTTTAAACTTTTAATAGTAAAATATTAAAAGAACTATGATTAAAGGAAGTGGTAGAAATTTCAACCATTGGATCTTCACCTTTCGTAGGATCATAATGTTCAAAGTTGATGCACAAAATTGATTTGGCCATCTTTGGCAAATGATAATCTACTTTGTGTAAATGAGGAGTTGATGATTCTTCCCCTCAAATTTTGTTCATATATTTTCCCATATATATATCTAAGCCGTACGTGCCCATGCAAAGTTTTAAAGACTCATTTGACTTTAAAACTTTAATCAAACTTTAGTAAAACTTTAGTCAAAGAATAGTCTTGGAATGTTAGAAACAACCAACAAGTTTATATAGGGAAAGTAGTCCATAACTAGACTTCTTGCACTCAAATATATCCCTTATCTCCAAAACGACTTCAATTATGTCAAGGTTTTCCACCACACAAACTAGACTTCATTTTCAATTCATCACAAAAGGTAAAGTCAAAATCCACTACACTGAATAGGTAGATTAGTGTTAGATTTTTATAAGATTTGAAAATGCTGTAAGTTTTTACTTTTGATAAAAAAAAATTACCAAGAGTATTGATTCCAATATTGTGGAAGGATCCCCATTTTGATGGATGTAGAGGGTAAAAATATTGACCAACAGTAAAAACTTATAACATGTTTATATAAATTACTGTATCTAACACTAATCTACCTATTTAGTATAGTGAATTAAGGAGATATAGCCTGCAAATATCATCCACTTTTTCACTTTTTCCATTGTGGAAACATCATTGTAGATCTAATTCCAAAAGTACTTCTTTTCTAAGGAATTGGAATAGTAAAACATGCCACATGTTTCAAAAAGCAGAAATTAATAAATCCGACACAAAAATTCATGCCATAAAATTTTAACATCTTCAATTGAAACAAGGCCTTCACCATGTGGAATCCAACCCAACAAGTTTCATCTAAAACAAAGTTTAGATATAGAAGATGTGACACATCAAAGTTTATGGTTGACATCCAAAATGTTCGAATTCAACATGTGACGCATTTATGGGTCAAACCAAGTGTGAGCATAAATTAGTTCTTGGAGCCAAATGACTCTGATCTAAAATCTTTCTCAAAGTATCTTGCATTGCTGAACTTGTGATCTGGTAACCACATCATTTACATGCATACATACTTGAGCTGTTAACTACTAAAACACATTATGTGCAATGCAATATAAAGTAGGAATGCCTAAAGGTAGACTTGGTTCCTTTATATTCAATTTTGACCGTCACTGTATGGTATACAGGTGGAAGTGTTCATGTACCACAAGCCTTGGTTTGGTGGTTAGGGCTCATGGCCCCCAATGAAGAGGTCACAAGTTCTATTCCCCATGCTAGCATGGTGCTCACCACTACAATCCACCTAACTATTGTGGGGGTCCTTGGACCTTGTTGTATGGGTACCTCAAAGCCCTTTGGGGGATACTATGTCAAGTATCTTCAAGGCACTAGTAACTAGCTAGAAACTAGCGTTGTTATAGTGTTCACCCTCGAGAGGGGGAATTAGTATTGTTCAAATGTCCCCTTGTCCGTTAGGCACCACAAGCCTTGGCTTGGTGGTTAGGGCTTAGGCCCCCAATGAGGAGGTCGTGGGTTCTATTCCCCATGCCGGCATGCTGCTCACCACTATAGTCCACCCAACTATTGTGGGGGGTCTTTGGACCTTGTTGTATGGGTACCTCAAAGCCCTTAGGGGGGATTCTATGTCAAGTATCTTCAAGGCATTAGTAACTAGGCTAGAAACTAGCGTAGTTATAGTGTCCACCCTCGAGAGGGGGAAGTAGTATTGTTCCAATTTCCCCTTGTCCGGTGGCCATTGGGATATTAGCATTACGAACGAACACTTCATTCACGCCGGCCCCTTAGAAAGGGACTGGAGTTTTTATCTATCTCTCCCCTTGTCCAGTGGTCATCGAGATATTAGCATAACGAACGAGCCGACCCCTAGAAAGGGACCGGAGTTTCTATCTATCTCGAAGTGTTCTCCAACACGACGAAACTGATGAAGGGACGCATATATATGCTTGGCATGTGTCCTTGGTGTGGCGTTATAAAAAAGAAAAAGAAGTCAAACTTGCCCCTCACCTACGATACTGAATTGACTGGTCGGATAGTTTTTGACCTACCAAGTCCTTTTTCACAACAATCCCAATGTGAATCATGCAGCATCCTGAATAAAATGCTCAAATTATGTGAAGTAGGAAAGCAAAAGAAAGGCACCGTGAACTGAGTGCTTCTTTCGTACACCGACCCCGGACCTAGTTATTTCTCATCCAACGGTGCCCCCCTCCTATTCTCTTTGATCGCCGACTGCATGGCCTATTCAACAGCCACTGTCGGCGCCAACGTGGCAGGCATCGACGGTACAGATGACCCGGCTGATCCATCGGACGGCGCAACTCGTACCCAGTGACCGTTGGAAATGGCGGGGTCCGTTGGGCCACACCACACTAGATGAATGCAGACACATTTCATCCACCGGGGCCACTATTCATCCATTATTGTCTTCGAAACGCGGCTCTGAACTAGCCCAACGATAGCGAATTGGTCGTTTCGAGGGGTAAATTTTGCCTCCGTTGTCGTCCGCTTCACTTCAGCGAAGCGGTGATCGATTGCTAGCGTTTTGTTGATGAAAGTAGGTGGAGTACGTTCTTTGATTCCCGTGGACGAGACTATCGAGAGCGGAATTAGTGACCCTCTGCATAATTCGTCACTCAGACGAGAGACTATCCGGCGTGTACAGTAGATGTCCGCGATTTTGCACTGTGGAGTTTCTACTTTCGTTGGAAAACATTTTGGTCGTAGGTGAGGGGATTGAACGAGGCTTCTTTCTTGAATTTTGATGATATTCATTTAGACTCGCGGGGTTGAGAAGCAGGGTGGAAGTTTTGAAGAGAATCCTACTGCGTTTTCTTATTTGAGGTTTTCTTGCAATTTTGATGATTTTGGATCATCGGCGGTCAGCTTTATAGTGAGTGGTCATTCAGACAAGGTTTTTCTTGATTGTCAGTGGAAGCGAAGGGATGTATTGGCTTTTCAGGTATTGAACGTTCTTAAGTTTTGTCTTTTTGGGAGTAGTGTTGACTGAGTGGAGATGGGGAAAGACTCGGGGATGATGAAGCTGTTCGCTTCGAAAGGGACGCGATCGCAATCGCCTGCTCGAGAAACCGCTGCGGAGATGGAACGCCGAGCTCTGTCTCCTATTCTTGTGAAGGCTCGGAACAAAGTGCCAGCACATCCACAGCATGGACACTCCAACATTGTTCATCCGACTTCGCAAGCGTTAAAGAAGATTCCGTCGCTGGTAAATCAGAAAAGCCATAGCGGGGAGTATGTGGAAAATGTTACTACAGTTTCGCCGGGTACGCCGGAGCACAAGTTGTCAGCCCCAAGCACGCCGAAGAGCGCCACCAAGAAGAAGTTCGGGTGGAATGTAACTAGGCAGCCTCACGAGGACTCAACTCATGGTAGTTTTTTGTATTCTTCCCGGTCTCTTTTCGTTGTTATTCCTCTATGCTGCTCTGTGATCGTTAGCACTTCAAGCAACATCTTCTTGATCCTGGTTACACAACGGATTATTTTGACCTCGAATTACGCTGACAACGGTGCAATCACGTACTCATTTCGTGAGAGCGAATCGTAGTCCGCCCATTCTGTCCGATCGTCTTAGGTGTTCCCTTCGCGATCTGTCAAATGATTACTAGCGCGATCGTTCTTGATTTTGGGAGACTCGCCACGGAGATGGATACTAGAATCTCTTGGTTTCCGAGCATCATCGCAGATCTTCGTAATAATGACGCCGATCTGAAGAAGTACTTTGCGCTGTCGGGCAGGATGTTCTTGCGCTCCTGCTTTGGCTGTTTAAACTGTCGGAGGCATTGTGATGTCCGTGTAGTTCACTCAGACTTGTAGAAGACCAATTTTTAGCACATCCCTGTAGCCCGCATTGTTCCATGTACCTCACTCTTCGCATAGTTTCTTCGGGATCATAGTTCTGGAAATTCAACTTCCTGTTCAAGGAGTTCCAGATTCTTGTCATCACCTTGCTAGTGGTAGTAGTCTCGCTTGCCCTCCAAGATACTCCTTCCTTTGACCCGAGTGCTTTTAGATGAAGAGACCTCTCATCTGGACTGCAGCGGCTACCCTATGCGTTTAGGGTAACCACAGGCTCTCCGAACTTTGGAATTTTCTGAGGGCTAGATTAGAATGCCGATCCTAGGTAAGAGCACTAGGAGTTTTAGGTACAATGGAAGTACTCCTCCCTGTACCTCTCCAAATACATCTCCAGGTAAAGTGCCTTTGTGCTCCTCATCTGTCACACTTCTGTCCTCTCATCACTTATTTGATGAACTACGAAGTTCTTGGTAGCTTCTTGATTATGACAGTATATGAGACCATACGGAGCATTTAGACGCTCTTCCCACCGCTTCATGTGCCAATCTGGTCGAAATACTTCAGAGTCAATGTTCAGGGTAACCAAGCTTTTAGGTTGAGTGATGATACGTAGCTCAATAACTTACTGATGCTGTGAGAATTATTTCAAGTCAACGCTTGCTTCAGACTTGAATGTACTAATTTTTGACTTTTAGCTGAACTATTCTGGTTAAGGTATTCTTAGGTCGAGAACATCCTCTGCTGCGTTTTGTTGTGTTCGAAGAGCAACTACGGAATCAGACTAGCAGCTTGAATAACACTTTGGCTATTCAAGTGGGGTTAGTCTTTATCTGAGTGTCAATACTGAGTCAGTAGCTCGCTGTAAAGCTTTGTCTTCCTTGTTAATATGGGAAAATCTGCCTGGAAGCGGTTCTGTTTGTCAGAAATTATTTTGATCCCTCTTTCCAGCTTCTGATATACTTTTATACTCACTGAAGTATCCAAATTTGGGCAGGTTCTTTTGCGCTGAGGTCTGCAATGATTAGTGGCTCTCCAAAGCATCTGCGAAGTAGAGATGGATCTATGGAGTTTAATTATCAGTTTTCAGATACATCTTCTTCATCGTCTTCCACATGCTCAGATCTTACCATCGCGAGCAGCAGCTTGTACTCAGGATATACAGTATCCACCAAGATAGGTTACGATTCTGAATCTGCCCCAAGCACACCCAGAAGCACTCCCAGAAACGCTCCTAGCAAAAATATTCCTCGACCAGGGAAGCCTGGAGTACATAGTTCTTCTGCTATTATTCAGAAGGGCGCTCAACGAGTGAATTCAAAGGGTGCTCAACAAACTCAACCATCTTTCGAACTGCATGAAGATCCCGAGTTCTGGAACGATCACAATGTGCAGGTATGATCCCATTGCGTACAAGTGTGAGACAATGTTCTACACTGTCTTACGTTGTAATTCGTTGGACGTGCGTATGCTGTTCCAGTAACCTGTAATACTGTCCTGAGGCTGTATTTTGATTTTCTCCAGGTATTAGTACGGACACGTCCCGTGAGCAACTCAGAGGCATCAGGGACGGGTTTCAGCAGATGTGTTAGACAAGACAGCGCCCAAACCATTACATGGCTAGGACATCCGGAGACACGTTTTACCTATGACCATGTCGCGGGCGAGTCGATCACGCAGGTGCACATTGATCACCTTTTCAGTGATGCACCATTACAGTCAGGCACTGAGGGGGATTCAAGCCAGAGGCAAGAGTGCACTCACTGACGTAGTGTTCGTGATGCAGGAAGATCTTTTCAAAGTTGCAGGTACTCCAATGGTAGAGAATTGCATGCGAGGCTACAATAGCAGTATGTTCGCTTATGGTCAGACGGGGAGTGGCAAGACTTATACAATGCTAGGAGATATTGATGACCTTGCGTACCGACCAAGCCCGCAACGTGGGATGACACCTCGCATATTCGAGTACCTGTTTTCCAGAATCCAACAAGTGAGTGATTTTCGTATACATAGGAGTTTTCATTTTTAACTGTCCCCTTTCCTACGAATTTCTGATGTCTTACGAATTTCCTACAAATTTCTGACGTCCTACGAATTTCCGACGAATTTCTTATGTCCTACGAATTTCTCCTTTATGGTTACTCCTTGTTACTGAAATTAGAACACGGTTTTTCGAACGTGGGCTGTTCAGGAAGAGCAACTTCGAGAACATGAGCAATTAAAATTCGTATGCAAGTGCTCTTTTCTAGAGATATACAATGAGCACATTACAGATTTGTTGGAACCATCGTCCACCAACTTGCAGGTACTGTCAAGTCGCCATCTCCCTAGACTTATTTTCTAGGTTCTCCTTTTGGTGTGACTGGGTTCCAGACAATCCACTTATTCTTGTTATGCACAGATCCGAGAGGACACGAAGTCCGGAGTCTACGTCGAGAATTTAACAGAGGTTGAGGTCAAAAGCGTCCAAGATGTGGTTCAGCTTCTCATCCAAGTAAGTCTTCCTTGCTTCTGATTTTTGTTGCATATTAGGCCTGGCTAGCGAGCGCAGTCTTACATGACGGGTTTATGAAATTGGCTTCAGGGGGCTTCCAATCGGAAAGTTGCAGCGACAAACATGAACAGGGAGAGCAGTAGATCACACAGTGTTTTTGCCTGCAGTGTCGAAAGCAAGGTATGGACACCAGACTCACCCTGTCATTACTTGCTTGAAGCTTTCATGGTTGCGAATGATTCCACCGGAGAGTGTCGTTCATCTGTAGGTACATGTCATAATAGTCCAAGCCAACTTCATTTTTTCTGTTTCTGTTTGTGCAGTGGGAGAGCAACTCGTTGACCAACATCAGATTCAGCCGCTTGAACCTTGTGGATCTTGCTGGGTCGGAAAGGTCAGATTCATTATTTGTTTTTGTGCTTGCAACCGCAATCTGAGTTGCATATCAGCTGACGGTTGATGTTGAAATGTTAATGGATCTCAACCTCGTTTAATTGCTTTCATCAACAGACAAAAGTCCTCGGGAGCTGAAGGTGATCGTCTTAAAGAAGCAGCTAACATCAACAAATCTCTTTCGACCCTTGGGTATACGATCTTTCTTCTTATACTGTTCGCAATTACATGTATATTAATCGGTAGGATAAACGCAGACCTTTGCGGTTTCTTGATGTCATTATGATGCTTTGTTACAGGCTGGTTATCATGATTCTTGTGGATGTTGCCAATGGGAAACAGCGCCATGTGCCTTACCGAGATTCCAAGCTCACATTCCTTCTGCAGGTACTTAGTTAATTTATACTTCATCAAATACTCTCGATTCTTGCATCACTATTCTGATTTTATGACGTAGTGAAGAAATTGACGTCTGCCTGATGCCACAGTTGTCGTTTGGGCTTGTTCTGCACTCTGCAGGATTCTCTGGGAGGAAATTCTAAAACAACTGTCATCGCCACCATCAGTCCCTCGAATGTGTACGTATCCTGTCCTGGTTAACTGAGTCTGATGTTGTGTACGTCATTCAGGTTTGTCTTCAGCTTCTGTTTAATATACATCCAGTTCTGTAGAATGTCTCTACCGGTACCCACCGTAAGCTTCGCGAAGTTCTTCTGAGGTAGGACTTCGCTGGAATTGATGTCATTTCCTGTACATTTTCAAGTTTTAACAAGCTGATGACAATTTACTGTGATGCAGCAATGCGATGGAAACGATGAGCACACTGAGATTTGCGCAGCGAGCGAAGTTTATACGCAACAATGTAAGAACATTCACACATCAGTGGATGTCTATGTTCAATTCGAGAACTGTAGTCAAAGCTTTAAAATCAGAGGGTTAATGACACTGTAATTTTACTTGCAGGCTCATGTGAACGAGGATTCTTCAGGTGATGTGCTTGCACTACGTCGTGAAATTCAGCAATTAAAGGTACAAACACTTCTCTCAGAAGGAATTTGAGCATTGAGAAGTACCCTTGGTTGGCACTCGACGCTTTGTCTCGCAATGCTTGATGTACTTGATCCCTGACGTGCAGGAAGAAATAAGCCAGCTGAAACTGCATGGTGTGTCGGATTTGCCATTACCGGAAGGCGATCAGCAGAATCTCGCGGCGATAATTCCCAACCCTGGATACAGCTCAAATAACTTACTCCACAAGGTGATTAGAGGAATCTTCTCCAGAAAGATTTTCTTCTGCTCCTATTGTGGAACTTAACCCGTATTATGTTTTGAGGTTACAAATGCTTACGTAATAGAAATTTAATGCTGATTGTAGATAAGAGCAGTGGAGGCTGCGCTATCAGCTGCACTGCGAAGGGAGCAGCAGGCTCAATCCACAGCAAAGCGATATGCTGCCGAAATTGACCAGCTACAATCTTTGGTAATCTTTTCAAGTTTCGTTGTTCTCAATGTTTAATGCACTGATCCATTCCGCTTGATATGGATCCGTAGCTATAACGTGTATAATCATCTGGTCAGGCTTCAAATGTACTGTACATAGTTCGAGGATGTTCTTGGCTATGTACTCCACTGTTTACCTGTTAGTAGTGTCGATACTGTTGATGTGTCGATTGCCAATCATCTTATAATACACAATTTCAGTTCACGTCTCAATAGTGATGGGATATTTCAGCTCATTTCGAGACATGGTCCTGCTTTTTGTGCTCACCGTTGACCCTCTTATCGCAGGTTCAACAGCGTGATCAGAACTCTCAGAGTGGTAAAATGATACTCCGCTTCAGAGACGATAAAATTCGCAGATTAGAAGAAGCGGTGTCGGGGAGATTACCAATAGATGACTATTTGGTGGAGGAAAACAAGCGACTGGGTGAAGAGCTTGAGCTTGTTAGAGCCCAGATCGACCGTAATCCAGAGCTCACCCGGTTTGCCATGGACAATATTCGACTTCAGGAACAAGTCCGGGGGTATGCCCTCGCCCTTGCGCTGATCTTGACTGTGACTATATATACTCGGATACTTTCGCAAGTGCATACCTATTCCAATTTGGGACGGTGGGTGTTGCTGCTCATACCCGTTCTCTTATGGACAGTTTTCAAGAGTTTCATGAACGAGGGGAGCGTGCGATGATGGTTGAAGAGATAGCAAATCTCAGAGATCAGGTTATACTACGCTCCTGTTCAAGAGATGTTTCCACTATAAACCAACGAAGATATTTCCCAAAAACACATTGGAAAGCTTACACATATTCTTTAGCTACTTCATGGTCTTATGTACTGATTACCGAGTTCTGACACCTCTTGGATGGACAGCTGTTGGAGATGACTGAAACGAAGCTCGCTTTGGAACAAGGAGCGCTCACCGTTTCAAATGCTCAGGTCTGCTTTAAAACTTCAAATTCCTTCGCAGTGTGCGACTGCACGAATCATTTCAATTTGGTTATCGACGGGCTATTGATCTGGACAATCTCTAGTGACGTCAAATTCTGCCTTAGTGATTGTAAAATTTTTCTTTTTCTGAGGTTACAAATTTGGCAGGCTGACAAGTACCGCAAGGAACTCGAGATTTGCTGTAACGATTTGAGCTCTTGTTTGGAAATCAACTCGACATTGACAAAGTAAGAGTCTGTTTCGCCGTAATGAACATGGAATGTCTCCCTCAGCGCTAACTGGTCATCTTTACTTCAAAATTTTGACGTATTAATCGATCCTCTTGCAGGCAAATAGAGAAGCTGAAATCAGATCTTGCTCAGCTCAGTGCACGCTGTCAGGAGCAGCAGCAGGATCTCGATTTTCTCAAGGTAATCCCTATTATACAACGTAGTACATCAGCTCTTCCGTTCCTGTCCATCTTTTGTATACCTATAATTATCGCATTTCTATCTTAACCTAATTTGTGATATTGTAATAGGCACAACCCCTGGAAAGATTTCAGGAGTTAGAGCTCGAAAGGTCGATCCACTTGCAAATCATTGAGGACTTGAAAGCACAGCTTCAGCTGCAGCAGGTTGGATATCCGATTCCTCTTGCCCTCCACTTTTTCTATATAGCTTTAGATTGGTAGTAATTTTGTCTTACTCTTGTCATTGGCTTCTACTGCTAATAATGTTCTATTTTGTTCTGCAGAATAAGAGCGAAGGCTTGAAAAGGACTTGTCGTGACGACGATGTGAAGAGTGCTGTCCAGGACAAGCACACTGTCGACCAAGACGAGGTTCAGGTGATTTCGTGTCAGCCATCCCAAGTTGTAGGCCGACTGAGCCTACATCTTTCCTTGCTTGGTGTTCATCGAAAATGTAAAGATTCTGGATTGAGGCTAAATCTGCTTCTCTTTGACTGGATCAGGTAGAAGCAAAGGTATCAGTAAAATCAGATATCGAGCCCTACGCTGAAGGCTTCACGACTGGACAAGACTCCTTATTTGACGAAGATATTGAGCAGCTTCAAGTCTGTGACGTGAAGCAAGCAGCAGCTGAGACCGAATTTGAGACCTTCGCTGAGCTGATGACAGAAAAGGAGTCGCTTTTGGACGAAGACCTTGATAAACTAGAGTTGAAAGACAGACGTCAAAGTTTGGAGTCCGAGTTCGAGGCTTATTCCAAAGTCCTGGAGGAAAGGACGTCATATATCACCGAGGAGATGGTCTGCCAGAAAGTGCACGCGAGGACTTTAGAGATGACCGCTCATTTTGAACCCTTTACAGAGCTTATGGAAGGAGAAGAAACGCTACTAAGGGAAAGTTTGGAGAAGCTTGCTTCTGACACGAAATCGGAGCTCGAAGCGAATGGAGATCATCTGCACGTGGTTCCAAAACCGGCTAGTGATGTCCCGGTCACCCTGGATTCATTACCTGTAGGTGACCAATTTGATACAGTTCTTGTGCAATCTGACGTAGTTCTTGGAAGTTCGAAATTAGCGTTAGAGCATGACTTGCTCTTAGAAGACGATGAACTAATGGATCTTACTGCGACGAGAAAGTTATCTGAAGGGAGTGAGCTTAACCTATCGGGTCTGGACATCTTGCAATCACCGGCGCCGCGCAGGCATCCTCAATGGCGTAGGGAGATCGTATAAGCAACTTTGTCTAACAGATGCATTAGCACAACGGGTAGTTGCGCACAAATACCCGTTACCATAACACCTAGCGAGTTAGCTGCGCTGCTGTCGGCATAGATGACGTTTCACGCCTAGATGGCCCTGTGGTGGGTACTGAAGAACGGAGGAATAAGTGAGTATGCAGCTGTAGGCGGAACCGATGCAGTGGCTGGAGGACATGGTTATTATAACAAGGACGCCACTTTCTTTGTGGAAGCTCAACACGAAGTGGCAGTTGGATCATGAAGTTGAAGTTAGCACAACATTATATGTACTCGGCGTGTGACTTTTCGAAGGTTCTACAGGAGATGTACGCCTGAAGGACTTCCTTGATTCCCTGTTAACTCGTTGCAGTTCCCAGTTGTCGGGATGACCACTGTGAGGATGCCGAGGTGATGAAATCATCGTTGTGCTGATTCGTGAGTCATCGTTAAAGGCTACCCTCTCTGGAAAAGCGGTGGAGTTAGCAACTGAGACTCTCAGGTGGCATATCTTGCAAGGAACATGCTCCCCATTCCGGCGGTTAAGACGCTGTTCAAAGATAAGCGTTACACCGCCACATTGGATGCGCAGCTCTGGCGATTGTGGCTCTCCTTTGTACCACCAATCAGACTGGAACAGGTTTAGTCTGAGGAGATCCGACCGTCTAACATCATTCTTTTTAGAGTAAGCTCGTATCAAGTCTACACTCTGTCTAGAGTGACTCATTCGGCCCGCAAGGGGTAGTTCTTAAGTACTGGGCACTCAAGCAGCGACGAATTTTACCTGAAATTCAGTCATCAGAGGGTGAATTGCCCAAAGTTGCGTTATTCCAGACTTGTCGACAGTTGTATTGTGACCATCACTTCTGGCAACGTCTGTAGTATGCGCTTTACTTCAATCTCTCTTCAGATTTTAGAGGAGAGCCGGTGATTCAAGGACTTTTGAATTGCATCCCTCTGTTCGAAGTGAACATGGAGATTTTCAGTATTCTGCAATTTATTTATTGCAGTAGTTTTGTATCTCTTTAGAGTTATTGTTCTCTTATTGGAACAGCCTGTTTCTATATTCTTTCTCGCGTGCAACTGGTACGGTGGTCATAACTCTTTTTGTGGAAGGGCTGAAAATCCTTTGATTGTGAACATCAACGTCGAATTACTGCTTACTGGCTCAGATGCCCAAGATTGATGCTGCTGGTATGGTCACTAGGGACTGGGGAGTGTACAAGTGCCCCTGAAGCACAATTATTTTAACCTGAGAGTCACTGTTGGAAGTAAAGAGTACAGATGTCATACTTTTGGGCCACCAGTTGTTTCTATCGTGCATATCTAGTTCAAGTGGGCTTGAAAATTCATCCTTCACTGCAGCCGAGCCCTGCAGCCTGCAATGTGTGCAGTACTGGATCATCTTTCAGGTGATCAACTGAGACATGGATTTATCAATGTACCTGGAGATACAATCGGCGGGTGGTCAAATTTTGAGCACTGTAGAGTGAGTGGCTTTGTGTGAACCAACCTTTGAAATAAATGAATTGGCCCTGGGATATATGCTTGTCGAGCATCCTAATTCAATGTCCTATAGATATAAGTAACGCTGCAGATACCACGTCTAAGCCATACACTTGCTTGAAAACGTGGAAACTTTTAACTTTCCATATTATAAGTGAAATATGCCGATTCTCTGATTCCAAATGCCCAACGTGTTGCAGGGACATCTTGTCAACTGGGTTGACTCTCACGAGTGTGGATCCAAATGAGGATGCGATCGGAACCCTTAGCTGCAGTGATAACTTAATCAGCAGTAACTAGAGATTCGCCGGCAGCTGCCTCTGTAAGTATTGTTGCAGTACTCAATTGCCACACCCTCAACGTGATTGTTGCAGTCATTGATCCTGTATATGGCCGATTGAGTGTTACATCAATGCTGCGCTGGAGTCGTGCTCTTGCTACCCTCTCACTCCTGGATTTGATTGTTCGCCTTTTTACTCAGACGCTCAAAATACCCAGCAGGATTATGCGAGCAATCGCAGGTCAGGATGGGCCTTGAGTCTCCCTTGAGCGCAAGGTAGCGATGGAGGGTTTGGAGCACGGGCATGATGCAAGCGCGTTGTATTGGCGGCGTGGGGCCTCGCCTGGAGATGGCGTGGTGGTGGTGGTGGCGTGGATGTTCAGCAAGCGGCGTCTCCTCGAGCCCTACACTCGTCTTTACGCTGCTTCCCGCTTCGACTCGCTCGTTTGCCACCCGCATGTCCTCAATTTGTAATGCTCCGAGCTCTTTACTCTTTTTTTAATCTGGATTGTAGGTGTTGTGTTTACAATTCTTTGATTGGGGGTGGTACAGATGGTTTCCGAGCCGAGCCGAGACTTTGGCCGTTCGAATCGTCGATGAGCTTCTGAAGGTATATCGCCCGCCTTTCTGAAAAAGCTGCCACCCTATTTTCAATAAAATTTCATGTGTCACAGCAACAAGAAACTCCCTTTTCGTTTCTCCCTTTTCCATGTCACAAAAGAAAGACTATTTATCTGTCCGTGAGCCTTTTTCAATACGAAAGACGGGTATCTGCGATCGCACCCTTGTTTTTTGACTTCTTAAACCCTAATTGCCTGGTAAACTGGTGCTTAAATTCCAGGAGGTGGAATCCAAGCCTCGGCCTATCGTATTTGCAACCTTCTCGGGGGGAGCGAAAGCGTGCCTGTACAAGATTTTTCAGGTGCTGTTCTCACACCACAAATCCTTATTCCAGCCCCATACTGTCTCCTCTTTTTTCTAGCAAACGATAACTAAGAGTTAATTGCTTACACTGGAATGAAAGTACCAGATTTCAGGATTGAAACACATTGTATTTGGCATAAAAAATAAACAAGCGAGAGTCTCTGTTCCGTATCAAGCGAATAGGGACACAATGTCAGCCGTGATTGTTCAGAGGTAAGCCACATTAAGGTTTTGCCATTTGAGTTTTATAAGTGGTATGGTGTTGATCTTATTGAGGTGGTTGTGGAGCAGATCTTACAAGCTGGCTCAGTGGATCAGAACGCAGTAAGTTTCCACGTTGCATTGTAAAATACAGCCTTATCCCAGATCGATACCTTCTGAAAATCCATGATGATGCTATGATAAAATGATGCCTGTATATGCAGGGGAAGTATGATGCAGTGAAGGCGTGTGTGCGAGGCCAAATGCACGACTCCAGTCCCCTGGACTTCGTGAGTTCCTTAGGAGCCAATTTCACCACGTTAATGGTGAAGGAAAAATTAGGGATGTCGGTGTATGGTGTGCATGCCATGTCGCAAGCGGGGGCCAAGCTTCTGGATGCCCTCTTCCTGCCAAGATTTGAACGTGAGCGAGCAGAGTACTGGCACACTTTGAGAGAATCCTCTGTAAGCACCTCCTCCTCCATTGCTCGTAACAAACTTCCACAGCTATCCTATCCTTTAGCATCCTCTGCTAGCTTCATCGCTGTTGTGTCTCCTACCATACTGGTGATTGTATTGTAATGTAATGGTGGTGGCAGAAACTGGGGCCAATGCTGTTTCTGTGCTGTACGAACGACGTGCTGTCTCCGTTCGATACCATCCACAAGTTCGCTATGGGGGTGCGAGATTCAGGGTGCCCTGTTGAGCTTGTAGTGTGGGACTCCTCCGATCACGTCGGTGAGATTCTTGCCTGCTATGATCGAACACAGCAGTCCTTCTTGTGTTCTGTATCTCATAGTCCTATTATGGAGCTCATCAACATGTGAATCTAACTTATGAACAACCCAATCTAACTTTTGAACAACCCGTTTTACGATGCATTCTCGTCCATCAACAATGTAGAGGTGTACAAAATCCATTTCTGGACGCGATGCTACATTTAACCACTGAAGGAACACATCAGTGACTCCCTTGATGGTTATCACAAGATAAGATAAGAACCGAATAGGAAAAATCATTGGGGATCTCTTTGAATACTTAGATCATCAATGTCAGTTTTCAATCACTGAAGTAACCATCTCACAAATTTAAAATTCTGTAAATTTTTGAATGAGTCTAGAATTAGTTCAATATGACATACTGATTTCTTTTTCATATATGTTGCGTTCATTTCTTGTCTTTCAAGAAGGGAAGCATCATTTGTGTAGTAGCATATATCCTCGTGTGCTTATAATCTTTCTCAGTTTATCAGAGCAGGAGTAACGAACTGTAGATTCATTTGGGTGAGTCGAGTTCCTGAACTGTGAATTAGGTCAGTTTTGGGTGATGATGTAGGAGTTTACATATCCTGGGTGTATATTGAGATGAAGTGGCCGCACAAAAGCTACGTGGAGAGAAGGAATGTGTGCTTTTGGCTTTGGTTTCCCGAAGCACTTGTTCTTACTTCTACTTCTGATACTTGTTCAGGGCACTTGTTCTTACTTCTACTTCTGATACTTGTTCAGGTCATCTTCGCAACTATCCCAAGGCATATGAGGCGGCAGTGAAGTCCTTTCTCAATCAATTTTTAGTTCAATCTCCACTGAATTTGACCAAGAACTTCTTGCCTCTCAATTCCAAGTTATAAATGTGGTATTTAACCCTTAAAGGCGCCTGTCAGCCCCTCAGGCTGTTTTCCAACAGAATCAGCTCTTTTGATTCTCAATTTTTCACTTATTTTTTTATATCATTCTGGTCACCGTTTTGTGATGCATCTACAAAGTGAAATCCTACGATTCAAATCGCAATTTGTATGAGTGATTTGCTTTGAAAGGATTGTGGTAGGTAGGTTGGGATTGCACAAAACCTTGTAGGAGGTTGCAAACTCATCATTGATTGGTTCATACATGATGCCCAAGTTCAAAAAGTGCACTATTCATGTTGCCCAAGTCCAAAAGATGCTGAGATCCAATTTTGGGCTGCCCACTGAGGAGTAGAAGGGCCTTTAAGGGTTAATCACTAGAATTTGTAACTAGATGTCATTTGGATCATTTATAGGAGTTACATACGGAAATTGTACATTTGGCACATTAGGATAAGGTCAAATTTTGGTGTATGTATTAGGAACTGATTTGTAAACTTGAGAATTAGGGTCGCTTTAGAGTATGGATTATGAAGATTGATTGACCATGGAATTGATTGGAGAATAAAGTGCTCTTCGTCCCATTTGGTTTTACACTACCTTGAAAAAAGGATTTCTAAGTTTCATAAGTAGTTTTTGGAACTTTATTTGGAATTTGGAACTTTATTTTGGAACTTTGTTTTTTCATACCAGAATTTCAACACAAAAAGGGCAAGATATTTTCAAAGGCGGTTAGAGGCAATAGTATGGACCAATCATATTAGTATTAGTAAGAGGTTTGCAACAAAAATTACAGAAGCAAAGAGTGTGTAAGGGTGACGCTTTCTTATTTTAATCTATATTCAATATTCCTAGTAAAAAAAGGTTATATTGTCTAAATGATTCCTAAGGAATTCAGTATAGAGATGATAGTTATGGATGGCGAAGATTTGTTTCATTGACTTGCTAACTTTGAAAGAAAGTTGAGGCTTCTCATCCTCTTAGTGCCTTTAATGATTATTTATTAGATGAAACATTTTTGAGCCTTCAAAAGATGAAGCTTTTATAGGATTGAAAAAATAACAACAAAACACCTTTAACAAGTAATAAAGTATAATTATCTGAATTCAATTTTTGGAGAGATTTGAATCTATTTACAAAACCTTTTCAAAGTTTGAGAAGATTACCTACTTTGCTCATCGAATAAAGGCGACAAACAAACGGATACTCAAAGCTCGTTGTTACCTTAGAAGTTTGATTATGAATGTTATATTACTTGTTTGTTGTAACTATTTTTGAATTTTTACAACTTGAATGTGAGTTATGTTGGAAAACTAGCTCATATTGAAAGAGAAAACTACTGTAACCACTTCTTGGCTCTGTCTCATCACCAAGAACAGAGCTCCAGCTTTGTATTCATCGAACATACAAAAGTGAAACTGAATGTAAATGTTCGTACATGCGAGCTCAGACGCCAAAAATCCACAGGTACGAGAGCATTCAGCAAACTGGAGATCGATCTCTTGACTAGTAATGAAAGGTGCACAGATCACCATAATTTTAACGCAGGCCACTTTGTTTTGATTCATCAGTAGCCGCAAACTATCGTCTTTCATGTAAATGCATAGTCTTACAGCCACTCAGCTAGAATTTGCTACTTCGATCGTCATAATCTCTACCTCTTTAAAAGAATGTGTTTTAGTATCTTTCAATGAAGCTCTCTAAGTTAGTATCTAACTGTTCGTACATAATATTAATAAGAAGAGGTATCCTAATTTTTCCTCGAGATTCGTTTTTGAATCTGTACATGGTCAGCAGTAAGATCGGAGAACTCTGGACCGGTAAATACTCTGTTTGAGGTTTGATTGCGATCAGATTCAGCGGTCGGCCCAGAAGACTGAACGATCCGAATGTGGGTCTCGTTGGAGACGGTGAAGCACCTCATTCGGGCAGAGGTTGCGCCCCTCTACCACCACTTTCTTCTCCGACTGATTGAAAACGACTCTGACCACGCCCGCCATGTCGACCAAGCACTTCATCACTCTGCGCTCACACTCGTCGCTCAAGAGCTGCGGCACGTGCAACTCTACCGTCGTCAAAGGTTCAGGGCGCTCAACAACGTAAGGTATGCCAGAATTTTGCCACCGTCGTGGTGGATCCTCTACTCGCACTAGAGCCTGTTCGTGGGGAATGAGGTATCCGCCTCGACTAAGAGCGGGGTACTGATCCCGACGTCTGATCCGGTAGTAGCCGTTGTCGAAGTCTGGGAGCTCTTGGTAGTATAAGTGCAATTGGTAGTATGGAGGCTCTCGGAACGATATCGGTGCTGGCTCCTCATACATTCTCCGGTAATAGCCGTCGTTGCGGTACATGGGCTCTCGGAACGGACTCGGTACTGGCTCGTCATAGTAGAAACACGCCATTGATCAAATATCCTCTGTAGCTGAGGGAGCTGCAATGATCTCAGGAATTGATACAAGCTGATTGAATGAGAAACTTGTAGGGGATGTCTATATGTTACAAGAATTCACAGACACGGCGTTTAATCGATTAAGCTCTCCAACACTAGAGTGTATGGGAGTGCAGTGAGTTTACGAAAGAATGGATGCAAGCAGATTGAATGCCGCATCTTTACATATACCATTTATTAGACACGTCAATTTCACGCTGGTCCAAGTTCTGACCATCGTGTCAAAGACCCCCAGAATTCGTTAGCAACACGGTGGTCGGCAGTAGGGCCATCTACGATGCAGGTACAGTACTGAGCTAGCAGTGCAGCCATTCCGCGGGCCTACACGGAAAGCGGTAAAGCACTTTCCATGATAGTGGGACCTTGCTTGTTCGTCTGATCGAATGTCTGTAGTTACTGTTGGTGGTAGAAACCGTACAGTACTGAATGCTGAGAACCATATATTACAGTTCACAGGTAGCTTGCCACAGAAAAAAGTGGTATAATATGATGCACTTGACTTCGCTATCCTTTTGATAGATCGTTTCGCTGGGAGTCAAGCCTCGTCCACATGTATGCGGTACACGCATCTAGCTTGAAGGCAAAGCCTAAAGCAATCCATGGAGATGACACGGTCTGTTAGATTGACTGATAAGCAACTCTGTTACGAGGTAAGTGAGATCTGTAATCGATCTCTGAAGCTGCCGTGGTCGGTCAAGCAGCTTCGTTTGATCGGACCCAATTCGTATTCATGGAAGGTTCTGGAATTTGCTTTCACGATGCGAATTCCAAATCAAGCATGAGAGCATGTCTTCCTAAGTTTAGTCTTAGCTAATTAACAACTCTTTTCTAGTGAGGTCTGGCATCATGTTACCGAATTTAGGAATTTAGCGGAGGTCGGTTATCGATATTTTAGTGAGTCAGCAGGTACTGCCTGATTTTATATTGTATTTCAAGGGTCTTTGTGACATCATACTAATCAATGGCCTTTTGCAGCATCAGCTTGAACTCCAAATTTCATGGAGTTTATCTTGATGCTGAGTTGGTACATATTTCACTACAAATGATCATACTAATTGATTTCATGCCTTACATATTTTGGGACTTCTTGCAATGAAAACATTCAGGTATTAATGTATCATTTTGAGACAAGTTGTACACATTGATAGTTTCTCAATTATATTTATCCTCAGAAGAAAAATTATTCATGAATTTTCAAATAAGAATCAACCTCTAACGTAGTAGCAATGAAGACATTTAATACCAATATTAAAATTGAGACTGAAAACAGTGTTCAAGAATTAGATATAACGAGTATAATGGCCTTCTCTAAGATGATGCTTTTCTATGTTTCTTTGAACTCTATGTCATATGTTTAATTGCTTAATGTCCAAGGGTAAAGCAAGCTTTAACCTTCCCCGTGAATGAGCAAGTCATTTTACGATTTTTTGATCTTTTGAGAGATAATTCAGGAATTTGTAAGTGGAAGATCTTGTTGAGTCATGGTTAGTGGGTTTCCAAATTACATAAATATATAAATAGATGCGCAAAGTACCAAAGTACATGAATATATATTGCATTACTGTCATCAAAAAAGAAAGAACAATCATGATATTGTATTGGGCAAGTATCATTACATTAGCCAGCAAGTTGATTGTGAACGTTTCAACTTTACAAACATAGACACAACAACTGTAAATGAACGTGATCACGCAGCAAACTGGATCGAACGCATAGAGGGCGACTGAGGAGTAACAAAAGCTACATAGAAAATCTGAATCCAACATTTTTAATCATCGTCTACTTTCGTCGCAGGCCAACGTACACACTTGAATCAATCAGTAGCCGCAGAAATTTGTACTTCATTCAATTGCTTGGAGAGTGTACTGTATTTTTTTTTAAAAACTCCTCAGTCTTGTACAACTATTTGTGGTTGCCACTGTAAATGCATAATCTTACAGCCATTCAGCTAGAACTTGCTACTTCGTCATAATCTCTACCTCTTTCGAAGAATTTTTTTGGTATCTTTCAATGGATCAGTATCCAACTGTTCTCACACAATACTGGAGGATTTGGATGCATGACACGCATGGCTATCCTCCAATTCTTTCTATCTATTCTTTTTCGTCTAGATCTCCCTTTTTTGATCCTGCCTACCTAATCTTCTCTCGATAATCTGTTTTTGCTTCTCTTGATGTTCAACATTAATAAGATCGATCGGAGCTCACTGGACCGGTATAGAAATGAGATATGTAGTAGGGTAATGAATATATTAAGGTTTGCTTGCACGATCGGGATCAGCGATCGTGCCACAAAACTGACCGTTTCATATCGGAGTCTCCTCGGAGACGGCGAAGCACATCGTTCGGGCAAAGGTTGTGTCCAACTACCACCACTTTCTTCTCCATCTGATCGGTGGTGACTCTGGTCACGCCCTCCATGTCTTCCAAGCGCTTCTTCACTTTGTGTTCGCGGTGGTCGCTGTAGAGCTGCGGCACGTACAACTCCACCGTCCTCCTATGCTGAGGGCACTCGACATAGCATCTGGCGTAAGGGTAGCGGGGATTGTCCGACCATGACAGTGGTGGATCCTCGACTCGCACGAGCACCTGTTCGTGGGGATGGTGTCCACCATGACTGAAAACGGGGTACTGATCACGACGTCTGATCCGATAATAGCCGTTGTCGTAGTATGGAAGCTCCTGGTTGTGTAAAGGATGTCGGTAGTATGGGGAATCTCGGATCGTTATCGGTGCTGGCTCCCCATACGTTCTTCGGTAGTAGCCGTCGTTGTAGTACTGGGGCTCTCGGAACGTCAACGGTGCTGGCTCCTCATACCTCCCTCGGTAATAGCCGTCGTCGTAATACGGGAGTCTTCGGAACGTCATCGGTGCAGGCTCCTCATACGTTTCATCCGAAGGTGCGGTGTAGTAAGGTCGCTCTCCCCAGTAAATCCACGCCATTGATCAAAATTGCTCTACAGCTAAGGGAACTGCAATGACCTCAGGAATCGATACAAGCTAACTAAATGAGAAACTTGTGTGGGATGTCTAATGTAAGAATTCACAGACACGGCAATTGATCGATTAAACTCTCCACCAGTAGACCGTATGAGAATGCAGTGAGTTTACGAAAGAATGGAGGCCAGCAGATCGAAAGCGGCATGTTTATACTGTGAATCCCGTTTTACAGACAAGTCGATTTCTTGTGGTCCAAGTTAGGACCATCGTGACAAAGACCCCAAGACTCAAGACGTCAATGCAGCGTCGGCCGAGCGGTGGACCCACAAGTGACGCCCTGTCTGTGATGAAAGTGGGGCGATGTTTTCCACAGACAGTCTGATAGAATATCTGCACTTCGAGAACGTACTGTCAGTGACTGTGTCCGAAAACTACGTACTACAGTTCATAACTCAGAGAAGCTGCTTGTTGGTGTGCTATCACTGTTCGAATAAGTCACTGAGACCAGAGAAAGTAGTATATAAAATGAGGCACTTGACTTTGCTTACTCTTCTGAAAGTAGTAAGAAGTGCCTGCGGGAAGTCTTGTCTCGTCCACTTGTAACTTACTCAGTCATTCTCGATGCATCTAGCTTTGAGGGAGCTTGCGGACTGGGTTTGGGAGATCGATGAACGTGCATGGGTGCTACGAGGGACGATCTAACATCGGTAGCCGAAGCTGCCGTTGTCGGTATGCAACAACGTTCGATCGAACTTAATTGGTCTCCAAGGAATGTTTCAGAATGTGCTACCTTATCGATCAAGCATGAGACCAGGGGTTGATGATGAGCATTCAGAGGCTCTTTTCAGTAATACGTTACCGGTAATTTAGCAGAAGTCGGTCAATCGGAATTATAATGAAATGAGTCAGCAGTTACCTACCTTATGTTGAATGTCTGTGTTTTGGCTAAAGAGTCTTTTGTGATGTCAGATTGGATGTTGAATGGCGCATTAGAATGTGAACACGTTCTGAAGTTCAGTATATTTCGATTAGATATTCGGTATCAGCTTCTGCTCCAAGTAGTTCATGAATCTTTTCTAATGATAATTGACTGTATACTTCATCAGTTCATCACAAGTTGATAGTGCACGGTAGAATCACCTATTGCCGGGTTCTTGCAGAGAAAATTTAAGAAGGATAGGAGATAATATAAGTGGTAGAATAATTATATGATTTTGTGATGCTTTATGAAAACATTATGAATTTAAAAGTGTATAAAACCTTATACACATGTTATTCTTGAAACATTTTTTAACCCTAAACCGGGCCAAATGTCAACATTTTGGATGACTGTAGCAACTTTGAGGAGCCATAGCTTTGTCTTCATCCGAAGAAGTCTGTATTGGATGAAATCACTTGGGTTGCGTCCCAAATCAAGTCTTGTTTGTGTGATAAAATTGCAGACCCACACAATGAATTCTATGACATGCATTTTAGTTAACGCGGTCATTATTTTTGAGTTTTCAAACATGGGGCATGTTCAGCCACTAGAGGCAATTATGGGCAGGGAAAGCAAATGAATTTTTTACAGAGTGATAATCTTAAGATGAAGCTGCTAACAACTTTCTAGGAAGAATTTAGATCCGGATATCTTTGGTATCGGATTTGCAACGATGTTTCTAACTTCAAAGAAATTGAATAAATGAATGATCATTGAGGTGTTATATTTCCTTCATCAACCATTGGATTTTGACGAAGGTTGTCTTCTTCGACACATTTTTGGCAATGTCGAGTTGTCGTGTTCGTCGGGGTCTGGTACTGTAGACAATTTGGATGAAATATGCTCAAATATCCAAGAATATGTGGGAATATTCTAGAATATTCTAAGTATATCCTAGGAATATGATATATTCTTAAACAAAGGGACTGCTAACTGTCTGACGTGTGTCGAGTCGAGTTTGTCGCACAAGACAACCTTGGTTTTGACATTATTTTTTGGGATGGATTCCAATAAGAGTCTATTTTTAGTGATATAAACACTACTGTTGATCTTGTTGTGTTGTTTTGAAGAATGGAAGGGGGAGCCCTGGGGTTTTTATACCCTGTTTTCTTCCACATGCAATTAGTAAGGGATAAATGACTTTTTTTTATTTTTTTTATTTTTTTATTTTTTTGGAGGATGACAATTGAGTTATTCCCAACAAGTTGATGCAAATTTTTAATTTTTTTTTGGAGAATAAATAAATTTTCTTAATTTGTTGGGAGGGTTAAATTAGTATTATTTTCTAAATAGTTTTAAAGGGCGGTTATGCTAGGGAAATCAAATGGAGCCACTGGTTATGGAAAATATCTAGTGGGGCACCTAATATTGAAGATCCATAGAAGAGAACTCAAGTCCATTTGAGGTCGACTTGAATAGAGTGTTTGTCAACCACTGAACTTCAAGATACCACGACATTGCCAATTCAAGTGATTGTCAAAAAGGCTTTTTAAAAGGAACAATTTTTGGGTTCACAACTATATTTTTATGATCTCAAATATGAATAGGAATTTAAAGTTGAGATTTTATATACATATGCATAGAGAAGTTAGGTACTAATCCTACTGCTGCATACTTGAAAATACATCGTAAAATTAAAATTCTCAAATGAGGGTAAAGCATGCAAATAGTGCCTTGAAACTTTAAGGGTTAAGGCACCCTAGATGCTCAATTGCTATTAACGAAAGCACATATTACTTTGACTTGGCAACCATAAAATAAAGTGGCCGCACAAAACCCTCCGAAAGGCGTATAGTGGAGCCTATAGTGGAGCCCCATTCAAGGCGCCAAGTGGCACCCCCGCCACAAGATGGCACATGGCGATGCTGTACCCATGACGCGGCCACCTCAGCCGTCGTCTCTACCGATTCCCCCTCCCCTTTCCGTCTCCACTTTGCCCTTCAATCCGCCCTTCATTCATCGTCCCCACTCCAATCAATCCTCTCGGTAAGACCCACAATTCCAAATCACTCGAAACCAAACCGAACGCCGATCCCAATGCTCACAATCTCACAATCTCATCATAAAGTACGCTCAAGCGTTGCGTGGTAGCAAATAGCATGATTCGCAATCATGGTTGCGGCGACTTTGGGAATTGCGTAGGCTAGAAATAGTCAACGATCTCGTGCCAATAATGCTGTAGATTTCGATCCAGATAGGGTTTTGGTTTGAACCGTGTGGGTGGTTTTGTAGACTGAGTGAGTGAGCCATGGCGCAAGCTCAGGCGGATCGGGAGCCGCTGGTTCCGAAGGGCAACATGGCGAATTACGGGGTCAGCAACCAGGCTGCGCGTCGGAGGGAGGACGACACGAATCGAAACTCCTCGCAGATGTTGGGCGTGACGGGCTTGCTGCGCAACCCGCGCAATCGATTGTACTTGGCTACTCTGGTGGCCTCGGCGCCGTTCTTGATCTCCTTCAGCTTCTACGTCAGCCAGTTCTCGTTCAAGGGCCAGTTCCTCATCGGCATCCTTTGCGGCTTGTGCATCCAGGGCGTCTATCTTCTCTACTGCTTGCATCGCACTCACCAACGCAAGAGCAAGGTATGCATGCAAGCTCGCTTTCCCTCAATCGTTTCATCCGATCGGTAAGAATTCATCAACGTCCGGTTGATCTCTTTGTGCAGACTGTGCAAATTGCGCAAATGGCGATTCTGGAAGCAGATCAGCTGAAGATCATCTTACCTACTGAGGAATCGTTTCCCCGATGGATCTCTTTCACCGACTACGAAAGGGTAATGTTCGAGCTCACACGCAATTTGCAATATCGGTAATCAACGAAGCAATTTGCATAGTACGGAGCTGGATTAATCAAGTTTTATGACCCTGTCAGGTTACTAGAGATTTTGGATGGCTGTAAAATTTGTAGATGAGTAGGCTATCGACATTGTTCCCGAAAATGTTCGTAACATCCGAAACCTAAAAACTGGTCGCTGTTGAATGGAACAGATGGACTGGTTGAACAGGACCATGACCAAGCTTTGGCCATACATCGATCAGGTAAGTCTTCTCGGAAGCATGGAATGTTATAAATGGACGGCCCGGGGGGACAGTAAGATGGGATTTTCAGCAGGGAGGTGAAGAGGTTGTTTGAGTAATCTTGGGCGTGTGTTACAGGCTGCCGGGAATATGATGAAAGAGATGGTTCAGCCCATTCTGGACCAGTATGCAATGGGAATAATTCAGAAGATCACACTTGAGAAGGTTGCCTTCGGCAACAAAGCTCCGCAAATTATGGGTACACTGCATGCATCTTTTGCTGGATTTGCATGTCACCGTTTGGTACCTTCCGTGAATTTGTGACCAACTTGTTCGACTGGTGCAGGGGTTAGGCTTACTCCGGGATTAGAAGATGAGACGGTGTTGGAAATCAAGGTTAGTTGGGAGACTGAGAAAGAGGGCGTGGTGCTCTCCGTGGATTTCCCCGGCCCCAACTACAAAGTGCAGGTGCTCATCCATGACTACCGAGGTTGCAATGTCATCTGAACATTGGTGATTACCATGTTCGTTTAGCGTTGTGGTTACATTAATGTATTGAATGAGATTTTATAGGCATTCCTTTGCGTTGAAACTCCAGCCCAGGTGCATGATCACGTTGTAGGGTACTCGATTAATTTGATTCAAGATAAGTAGTCGTTTACTGTTTAAAATCAACGATGTAATTGGCTTTGCAGCTCAAGAACTGGCATTTGGAAGGGACTGCGAAGCTCATCTTCAAGCCTTTAACAGGCACTATCCCCGGCTTCGGTGCTGTTTTGGTGTCCTTGACTGAAGCAGTAAGCATATTGATACCCTTCAGCTTCGTGTATCTTCTCCGGTTTCATGACTAACTGGTTACTTTGCGATGAGCAGCCAGATTTCGACTTCGACTTGAAATTCTTGGGTGGAGATATTGGTGCTGTTCCGGGAGTGGAGAAGATGATTGATGTAAGTTCCCGTTTCAGTTCGCTTTGCTTCGTCATATTTGCTTATTTAGACTATCTAATTTGTTCAAATATTGCCCATGTGCAGAGCTCCATTCGAACTGCTGTGACGGATTCGTTGGTGTGGCCAAGCCGCATTGTGGTTCCGATGATGCCCGGTGATTTCAGGTACTGTTCAGTTCTCTGGTGTTCACAAGTCAACATTCATTGTGAGCCGTTTCTTACTCGCAACAAAATGCTCGCAGCTTCTTGGATCTTCATCCAGTCGGCGAACTGCACGTGAAATTGATTGAAGGCAAAAACATCAAGAACACTGACCTCATTGGCAAGGCAGATCCATTCGTAGTTTTGTATGTGCGTCAAATAAAGGATAAAACGAAACGGAGCAAATCTCAGCACAATACTCTCAAACCAGTCTGGAATGAGGAATTCACAATTGAGGTACGTACGCCAAATGGATTCTTGCGGTTTGGACCTTGAAATGAGCTGAAATATCATAATTCCATCCTACAAATCTTTTCATGTTCGAACCAATTGATTCTTGTTAAATCAGAAGTAGCAAAAGTAACCTTCAACACAAAAGCAGCTATAATATCAACTTTCATTGAATCATAATCAACAAAGAAGCGCTAGTGTAAATTGTAACATGGTCTTGTGTCATGATCAGGTGGAAGACCCAGCTTTTCAACATCTCACACTCCGACTGATGGACGATGAGTCGGTTGAGAAATCAGAGTATATTGGTCAAGCTGAGTTGCTCATCTCCCAGGTATGCTTCGAACTTCGACCTATTGTCAGAGCATAGCACATCTTTTACAAATCATCAACATTCATAGAAACCTTTGTATTACACTTCATCATCGGTCTATATAGCAAATGAGCGTTGTATTGGTTTTCAGTTCGAGCCAAATAAGGAGCAGGAGTTGTGGTGCGACGTTCTGGAGGATCCGGAGTCGCACGCACCTGACCAGATTCGGGGAAGCTTGCACATCACAGTGACGTGGAAACCATTCTCCCGGGAGGAGATCGAGGCGAAGCGGGGTCACAATGAGACAGAGAAGAAGATCTACGAGGAGCAGGAGATGTTGAAAAAGACGGAGAAGGGAGAGCAGCAAACTGCCGGAGAAGCGCCCAAGCAGCAAGGCAATGTGACCCAGCATCCTGAAGAGCACCCCAGACAGCCAGGTCCTACTGCCGATTTGCCGACTGACAACCCCCCTGCCGACAAAAAACAAGACTAAACCAAACTAAGTTAGCCTGTTGAGTCCATAGTGTCGTCTTTTTTGCCGTTGTAGTGTATAGCAGCAGTCCGTGTTCCTACCTATCATGGTAATAATCGAGAGATGCGACATGTAAAGCTTTCGTTACAGTGCGGAATTAGCAGAACTCGCATCAGTCCAAAGTTCTCGTCTGGATTTGCAAGTATTCAGGTGGCTGTGAATATATGCTGGTGCCCTGATTCTGGTCTTTGAATACATGCCAATGAATCATTATACGGTTATGCGATGTGGATAAACTACCTAAGTGTTAGTCCAATTCATAATTTCTCGAACTTTTTGGTAGGGAGCTGGGGTAACAATTCATGGCCAGTTTTGATATTCCATAGTCATGGATTGGTTCCTCGATGGTATCGTGTGTCATGGGTCAGCTTTAGCTTGACTGTTTAGTACGAGACTATTACGTAAGTGATACTCATACATATTATGAATATTATTGAATGTGTATAACGCTGACATTGTATTGAATGCTGTAGACAAAGAAACAGGATGCATATTTGAGAAAGGACTGCAAGGCCTGTGTATCCTGTATTTGGCCGTCTCAGTGAAAAGCGTGAAAAAGTATTCAGTTGTATCTGTGAAGATGTTTGCTTGGGGACGACAGAGGAGATAAAGTTGTCTTTGAATATAAAATTTGTGTGGTAACATTTCAAGTATGTTCCTACTGCATTTGTTGAAAAGAAAGGTTGCATTAGAAATTTCTACTATCATCCTTCAGTATACAATGGCAAGTACAACAGGTTGGATCTGATCTGCAGAGTAGAATGATCAATTTGTTTTTGTAGCCAATAATGTAAGGACCTACTGCTTTGGACCACCTCTGAATTTCAATCTACTAGATTTGTCAATGAACATTTCCAGGTTTGAGTGCATATTCTTCAAAGAGGGAAACCTTTACAAATTACAGTTATCCTTTCTCGTGGAATGCTCATAAACCACACTCAACCAAAATCGTATATAAAGGGTTAATGTATTCATGGTGAATGTTTTAAAATGTATGAGTTTTAGTACACCTGTTACTCACACTTCTAAAACTACACAATTGATTGGTTTAATTTACTATACATACTTTGCACATCTTTCAAAGTGATTTCGTTGGCCACTTTTCAAACCTCAATTTGATCATGCCCCACCTCTCTTCCAACTCCTATTGTGTTTGTTTATAAAGGCCAAACATGGTGATAGATCAGAAAGGAAAGGAATAGATGAGTGGATCATCACTTTGATTTGACACTTTTCTTTCAGTCTACAATCAAATTGCTACTAATGATTGTTTAGAAATACTCACTTTCGTAAAAAATTCAAAGAACCATGACATTAATTGCACAGAATGAACATTAAAAGATCAAAGTTTTTTTTTTTTTTTTTTTTTTTTTTAAACCAGACATGTATTAGACGTTTGAAGAATACATCAATAACTAAGACAATTTCTTGGCCGACAGAAGTTACTATAGTTTTGACCTAATTGGATAACTAAATTGTCAGAAATTGAGAAAAGAAGAAACAAATTAGGTGAGGTGAGATGCAACCCTACTTTCTCTACCTCGAAACTGAAGCTCGGAGAATTCGAGAGATAGGTTGTACGTTGTGAAAATTTGTCATGTTGTGAGTACGTCCAACTGCTCCACCTTCCACATGCCAAATTGTTCACAGGAACCCAAGTGTCCCCGAAAGGCCATACACGTGAAGGAGGCTTGAATGTTTGCACGTGATAACATCGTACATTTAACCAACAAGGAAGGAAATGACGGCGACGCAATGGGTCCAATTTGCTTTGCTGCAGTTAAGGCAGTGAATTATGCAAGCTCACATGCTCACGCATGTGATTGACGGTGCGCACGGTGAAAGCCTGCCATAGCTTTGCAGAAAACCATTGAAATGGTCTCCTCGATACTCGTGAATATAAGCCCTAACTCACCCCGCTCATCAGCCTGCACTTTCGCAACTCATCTCTCGAGCACCACCATGGCCAGATTGCTAGTCACCCTTCTCCTTGCCATCGTGTTTTTAGGTTTGCACCCCACTCAGCCCTTCGACATGCTCAGAATACATAGACCTGCCTGCATTGTTGATTACAACTTCAAAGTGTGCCTCAGATGAAGAAAAGAATGTAGATTCGTGGAATTTTACACGAAGGTTGGGACCAACATGATGATTTTGGAACAGAGCAATTAACTCTGGAGCTTTGATGTGATCGATGCAGGTTTGATGATGGAACCAACGATGGCGGATTCCAATCATCAGCAGCAGGTGTGCTTCGATCGAGAGTTTATTTTGTTGGAGATGTAGCAATGTAGCTATTTGGGTTGCAGTATGCTTAGTTACGTTGGTTCTTCTTTTGTGTGCAGGTTTATAGTCGTCGACTCTTACCATCTGCAACACCTCTGCCAGGGTTTAAATCAAGTAAGAACCCAGCCTGAAGCTTTGAATTAATCTCGATACAGCTGGGATCCAAATCTGATGAAAGGGCAAATGCCTGGCATGGCAGGAAATGTGTGTGGAGGGTTAGGACCAGTTTGCCCCAGCGGCGTGCACATCGAGTGTGCGGTGGGTGGAAAGGTTGGTTGCATCTGCTCCTTGGTGCGTGCCTGCCAGCCTACCGTCTCTGGATGCACACTCATCCATGGCGCTTCCAAAACCCCCTGCGGCTTCTGAACCATGGGCATGGGTTCAGCGATTTTGTCAAGCATGTATTTAGCTATCTTGTAAAGAATTTTCAATTCAGCACAGTGGTGTCACTGAACGCATCGACCTTTGAGCATGAGGGTACTTATGAAGTGTGTGTGGCGATTCGTGAAGTGGATGAGGATTTCACAGCTGTGGGCAAGTTCTTGTGAAAGCCGAAAGGGAATAGAATATGAGTATCACTGGGGCGAGGGGAATATGATGACGCCATGCCAGAGGCACTGATGCCGTGCTTAGGTCTAATCTGAAGAGGTGAAGGCCGAGTCTGGCGGCTTTGACACAATCGCAGGCTTTGACGACTGGAAAAAGATCACCAAGGCCTCAGCGTCAAGGAATCATTCCCTTGGATCGGAGAAACTCCTCGCCGCATTTTCTCATGTAAGGGCACTTTAAGCATGTAAAAGTGCAGAGTGACATCAGCGGTGGGCTTTCACTGCGTTGAGAGTCAAGGGCTGCGATCGTCCCGCAGCCCCACCTTGGGGAACGCGCCAATCAGTAGCACGAGGAGGGGCACCAGTACGAACGAAGTTCCGATGCAAGTGAAATATCAAGCAATGAAAAGCGCACAGCAGTCAGCGAGGGCAGAATACTGTGAGTGAGAGAAGATAGCACGGGAGCGAAGGGCAGCCAAGGGAATTCCTCTTCCAATTGGATTTCATTGTGCGCCATAGCCACTCACTCCATAGCCATCGGTTTCTCCGTTTGCACCCATATAGCTACACTTCCCCAGAGTCTGTTTCAGTACTGATCAGACTTGCGCCTGTTGCAATGGCTGCGATGGGGTGCAATGTGGCGTCCATGGCCAGTGTAGCGCCCGCTGTGGGAATTGTGTGCGAGCAGCGCCTAGCCACCAGCACCAGTACCAGTAGCCAGGGTTTGGGATTGAGCAAGTTCATCGGCTTGCGGGCAGCGAAGACCGATTGCTTGCGCTCCTTGCAACGACCGATTCGCAAGAGTGCCGTTGTGGGCGTGCGCGCTGCGGTGGAGACGTTGGAGACGACGGACTTGGCAGTGGTGGAGAAGTCAGTGAACACGATCCGGTTCTTGTCCATCGATGCCGTGGAGAAGGCGAACTCTGGCCACCCCGGTCTCCCCATGGGGTGCGCCCCCATGGGCCACATTCTCTACGACGAGATCATGAAGTACAACCCCAAGAATCCTTACTGGTTCAACCGCGATCGCTTCGTGCTCTCTGCTGGCCACGGTGAGCCCATCTCTGCAACTCGATCACGACCACCGTGGAAACTTACAATGTAAAGGCAGAGGGCTTGTAAAATCATTCTAAATTGCTGTGTCAAAATGCTCTCCTTAACCGCCTGGAGTCCCAACTTCGGCATTGTCAATGACGTTAAACACTCTATTTATGCGGATGTTTTCTAACCATGCGAGATTGCAGCACTCTCTCCTGCTGAAGCACTTGTTGTGTTGCACCCGTCGAAGTTCTAGAATTCAACTATCCCATTCAGCATGACGTAGTCCGAAGTGTGCTGCATTTAATGATAGTATTCTGAGTGTACTGGCCTGAAATCACCGCAGGTTGCATGCTCCAGTACGCTCTTCTCCACCTCGCAGGATACGACAGTGTGCAGGTTAGTTTCGTTGCCCCGCCTCGATATCTTAAGGGCTCTTATTCACCAGATATCCTGCATTGTCCGTCGGAAGTCTGATGAGCTTCATGCGGTTGTTGATTCCAGAGTGAGGATTTGAAGCAATTCAGGCAATGGGGCAGCAGGACCCCTGGCCATCCGGAGAATTTCGAGACGCCGGGAGTGGAAGTCACCACTGGTCCCCTGGGCCAGGGAATTGCCAACGCGGTCGGTTTGGCTGTGGCGGAGGCTCATCTGGCTGCCCGCTTCAACAAGCCCGACGCCAAGATCGTCGACCACTACACGTAATTTCCACCCCCTGGCAGGAATCGAAACATAATCTTAGCAGGCACTTTATAAAGAGATGAATTTGAGCTCTCGAAGAGGTACTGGTGCCTCGTAGATTCTGAGATGAACTATTTTTATCCAATGCCGAGTACCCATTGACACATGTTAATACACGACAAGGATCAGGCATTTGTAGTGCGAAGCTCTAATTTTGCTTTTGATTACATGAGACACTGACAATGGGCTCGTGCAGATACTGCATTTTGGGAGATGGTTGCAACATGGAAGGAATTTCCAACGAGGCCGCATCACTGGCCGGTCACTGGGGATTGGGGAAGCTCATTTGCTTCTACGATGACAACCACATCTCCATCGACGGCAGCACCGACATTGCCTTTACCGAGAGCGTCGACAAGAGGTTCGACTCTCTGGGATGGCACACAATCTGGGTGCAGAATGGCAACAACGACTACGATGCCATTCGAGCGGCCATTGAAGAGGCCAAGTCGGTGACCGATAAGCCCACCATGATCAAGGTAAGTACTTCTCCGAGGGTAATCACGAGGCAATTGAGTTTTCTGGATTTCTCTTTTCGGGGTGCTCATATGTTTGATTGTTCGAGCTCCAGGTGACGACTACAATCGGCTACGGCTCACCAAACAAGGCCAATTCATATGCCGTGCACGGAGCCGCTTTGGGCACCAAGGAGGTCGATGCCACTCGTCAAAACCTTGGATGGGACTACGAGCCTTTCTTTGTGCCTGAGGAGGTGAAGAGGTACGCTATGATTCGATCCATAAAAGTATTGCCTCCATTGGAGTCAGAAATCTGACATTTGATGTGATCGTTTTCAAACCATGAAATTCTTGGTCCTCTACTAGGAGTTAATGCTTCTCTGGAGGTGCCTAGTTTATTCTTGTACCCTTCAGTGAGTGTTATAATCGATACTGTAAATCTACAAATATGTCCAGAAGTTTTCTGCTGGAGATAAAAAAAATTTCTTGTGATGGGAGGATGTGCTTGCTGATGGGAGTCTTGTTATTGAACAGTCACTGGAGCAGACACATTGACCTTGGAGCTAAGCTTGAATCCGACTGGGAGGCTTCCCTGGAGGCCTACGCGCAAAAGTATCCCGAAGAGGCTGCCGAGTTCAAGCAGCTCATAAGCTTGGAATTGCCAGAGGGCTGGGCCGACGCTCTTCCTGTAAGTCTCCCAATCTGTTAGCCCCTCAAGCACCAAGATTCTCCATCTCAGATTTGGACAGATTTATGGATAACAATGGGCAAATCGATGAGAAGTAAAACACTGTGTCGTTCTATGAAACGTAAAATGTTCTATGGTCGATATTCTTTCATTACTTTTGATATATGATTGACTTTATGTTGCATGTCTGAGTATTGATGCGTGGCTTTGCGTTGCAGGAATTCACGCCTGCAGATGCTGGGGACGCCACTCGTAACTTGTCGCAGAGGTGTCTGAACGCATTGGCGAGGACGCTACCGGGGCTGATCGGAGGCAGTGCGGATCTGGCATCATCGAACATGACCTTGATGAAGATGTTCGGGGACTTCCAGAAGAGCACACCAGGAGAACGCAATGTGAGGTTCGGGGTGAGGGAGCACGCAATGGGAGCGATCTGCAACGGCATTCTGCTGCACAGGAGTGGTCTTATTCCTTACTGCGCCACCTTCTTCATCTTCACCGACTACTTGAGAGCAGCAATGCGAATCAGCGCGCTCTGTGAAGCCGGCGTCATCTACGTCATGACTCACGACTCGATCGGGCTGGGTGAGGACGGACCAACCCATCAGCCCATCGAGCACCTCGCGAGCTTCAGGGCGATGCCACAGATGCTGATGCTGAGGCCCGCGGACGGCAATGAAACATCCGGCGCGTACAAGGTGGCCGTGATGAACAGAACACGCCCATCAACATTGGCTCTCTCCAGACAGAAGCTGCCAAACCTCGAAGGCACCTCCATCGACAAGGTGCTCCTCGGAGCATATGCAATCTCCTGCAACGCAACGGAGAACAAGCCAGATCTCATCCTCTTGGCCTCAGGCTCAGAGCTTGAGATTGCAGCGAAAGCGGCCGAGGTGATCCGAGGAGAGGGAAAGACTGTGCGAGTGGTGTCGTTCGTTTGCTGGGAGCTGTATGAGGAGCAAAGTGCAGAGTACAAGGAAAGCGTGCTGCCAAAGGCTGTAACCGCCCGTGTGTCCATCGAGGCCGGCTCCACCTTCGGATGGGAACGATACGTTGGCCTCAAGGGCAAGGCCATTGGCGTCGACACCTTCGGTGCCAGCGCCCCTGCCGGTATCCTGTACAAGGAGTTCGGCATCACCGTCGACAACCTGATTGCCAAGGCCAAGGAGGTGATGTAATTACGACAGTTTTTTAATACTTTTTTGTACAGGGAGACTGATTAGTTGTCCGACTGTACAACATCTAATCAAGATATTTTTTCCCCAAACTCGCTGGTTGTCGGTCGGTGCATGTTCATCACTCCTTTTGGCAGTTCATGTAACAAGAATTCTCTCTCGTGCATAACCGTTTGTGGGGTAATGTGCCATGACCCCTGTACACCGCAAAGGCCAAAAGAAAGCATGCACACTTCTCATCATTGGGTCCCTCCATCACCAATAAGGGCCAAGTGGGAAATGTGTTGATGCTTATCTTCTTCCCTACGTCTCTTTTATTAACCCTGCTCGTTTTGTCTGTCGACCTTCTTGGATTCTCACATGTCCATGAGTCCTATTTTCACGTAATCGAGGTGGTAGCTGAACACTGATTCTTTGGGGTCCCTCCAAGCTCAACAAACTTGCTAGAACTATGTGCGTTGAATGTGGAATCCGAAAAGAGCATGTTGCATCAGAGGATGACCAAAGCATTTTCTGTTGCTTAAGTGTTGGGTACATTGCAAACGGAGTTTTATTGATTGTGAACAATACATCTGGTCCATGGCTACACACCCTAACAGAATCTACAGCTATTCTTGATGTTTTTGAAGTACAGGAAGTGCACTTGGCTGGGAGAACAAGTCGTAACCTAGCTCGGGAAATCTGCCAAGAGTGGGAGAAGGGTTAAACCACTCAAGGGTCAGCTCAACCCTCCACAAAAGGCAGCGGATGGCAGCCAGTTGAAGCTTCGGTGGCATGCTCAGAATGCTGTGGGTACTGTGCAAATGATCAACAGCCCTGAAGAATCTTATCAGCTTATTATGCTGATTCTGGATCATATTTATTTATTAATGGTTAACGAGTGAGTTGAATTCTAAAGATAAGGTATTCATGCTGAATTTGGAGAAGACTAAATTCATCAGAATCCTTCTCTCATCTGTACTACTGTACCTGCTACGGTAGTCATCTATTTTTACACTTGCTTTGCTTGAGTTTAGGTCTGCCTTGGAGCATTCACATGTGGAGAATATGCTGTATTTGTTGTAGAAATCTTTTAGAATTTCTCCGTACTCAGAAAGGAATTAGATTCGTCTGGCGATAGATATTTGCAAGTACAGAAACCAGTCTATAATTAGAGAAATCCGCTAAGTACGACGGACTGGGGACGAGAATACCCAGTTTTGGTCGGACTGGGGACAAAACGTCGAACTGGGCACCAACTTTTTACACTACGATCGAACTGGGGGCTAAACTCAAGAATGCACCGATTGTGATGGTATTCCGAGTTTGGTCCCTAGTTTGACTTGGTGCCCAGTCCGCAGCACAGCGAGAAGCTAGAGTGAAGAGTTCGGAGGGGCAGCGCCGAGCGCCGAACATCTGGTCCCCAATTTCGTGCATTTGGTCCCCAGTTTGCTCTACTTAGCGGATAACCGAAAACTGGGCATGAAACGACGAACTGGGGACCAATTGGGGATCAACTAAGGTCCAAAATGGGGACTACTTAGCGGATTTCTCTATTATGTATAAATTTAGCCTGAAGTATGTAGCCAAGATGTAGGAATATTCTTGTATTCCGGAAACCTTGGTATCAAGTGTAAAATTTTTTTCTAACATATGATTTGAAGATATATAATGTTTATAACATGTAAAGACCCTTAAACCTCAAAATGAGATCTTGTGATTCTCCTTACATCGCAAAGTGTTGGTGGTAAGATTTGCAAAGCCAAATCCCAAGTTCAAATCCTATGTGTAAAACTTTTAGGTTTCAAGTTCGAAAAGGGCAATTTAAATCGTCTTTTTATATTTTATTTTCTTTCTTGAAAAATATTTTTGTGACCAATTCACTGCTCAAGTCTGATAGTGACCAAGTTTACCAAGGGCAGCCTCCAAAAATTATATAGATAATTTCCAAAGTCTTTGGTAATTTCTAAACTAGTTCTTTCAAAATTTGTCAAAATTTGAGATTTTGGAATTTTTACATAATTCCTTTTTTTCAGAATTTGCGAAATCATAAAGGCATCTACTTATTGTTCAAATATTCATTGAACCAAATATATTTAATGAAAATGCGTAATTTGATGTATTGTTGTTCTTAGACCTTCTTCTAGAAAACAATTTCCATGAAGGTCAAAGAAGTGAAATGAGTCTCTTAAAGTTTTGCATGAGAGTACCAACTTGATCACCTAAATAAAAAAAGTTATGACTAAAATGTTTGAGGTAACAATCTTCAAGTCTCCCTTTGCACCATGGAGAAAATGTCTCCCGTGCATTACGCAATAAAACTTTCACACAAACTTTGTATGTTATGATCTCGTAAATGGTCAGCCAACAGTGGTCATATTTGTGGATGAGGAACTAAAAATAGGCTTAGGTACAAGATCAAACTTTTGGAATTGTAAACAAAGTAAAAAAAAAAAAAAAATAGAATTAGTTTACACCCCTAGGAGTGCATAGAGGAAGAAAATCGTAGTTTTGAGGTTTTAGGCTCCCAAAATACAAGTAGTTTTGGAGTTAATATGGGTTATGAAATTATAAAGATGTCAAATACATTAGAGAAATCTGCTAAGTACTCCCCAGTTTGGACCCTAGTTGGTCCCCTGTCCGTCATTTCGTACCATGTTTTCAATTATCCGCAAAGTAGAATGGATTGGGGAACCAAATGCACCAAACTGGGGACCAAATGTAAACTAGGGACCTTCACACATAGATGAACAACAATCTTGCTCCTTCAGTTTTACACGCATCACGTTGCGGACTGGGCACCAGGTTGAAGTGGGGACCAAACTCATAAAACCATCAAAATCATGCATTTTTGAATTTAGTCCCCAATTCAATCTTAGAGTAAAAATTGGTGCTGAGTTTGATGTTTGGTCCCCAGCCCCACCAAAATTGGGTGTTTTGGTTCCTAGTCCTTCATACTTAGCGGATTTCAGTACTGCATTCTCAAATTTCGTTTACCGGTATATTGTTCAAGGAGTGAAAATACATACTCTTGGCAAAAATATAGCATTCACGATATCTCTACTAGATTTTAAAATCCTTTGTTACTGGAGTAGACGCAAACATTGAAGGTTTACAGATTTGCCGTGAGATTCCCCGAATATTCCGACACTTATCAAGTCCATGAGATCCGGACAGAGAGCAGACATCAAGGGGAAAAGATTCCGGAAACATTTGAATAGGGCAGAATATGCCCTCCATGGCTCCCGCTCCCCAAGGGGTAACTTCCGCATGACGTCAACGATTGATACCCGCCCCCCCGCCTCCATGGACCTTCCTCGAATCTTCTCTGCTGTAGCATATATATCCAGCTTCCAGCTCCCTCTCCTCTCACAGCTTCCTTTTCGCCTCCATCATCTCTTCTAGCGCTTCATCTTCTTCGATCCAGCTTCTTCCTCCTTCATCTTCATCACTCACCATGTCTGGATGCGGAAAGCCCAACTGCGGCTGCGGCAGCGACTGCCAGTGCGGCTCCGGCTGCTCGTAAGTGCTGCAATTACCGTGGGTCCATCTTGCTGTAGTTGCAATAGCTTGTTAGAAGATCGATCGAGTTGCTGGAGTTCCTGTGCTGTGGCGTTGATGAGGGTGTATTGGTTGTGTTGATTACAGGTGCTGCAGGAACATGGTTGAGCCCACATTCACCCGCATGGAGGGTGACTGCACCTGCGGACCCAACTGCAACTGCGCTGACTGCGACTGCCACAAATGAGTTCACGTTGTGAATGGAGCACCTCCACGTACTGGTCCATTGATTGTGTGAAAAGAAATGACAGAAAAAAACAGTTATGTCACCCACGATATGGGTGGCTCTAGCTAGCTTAGTGAGGTGACTTACACCTTGTAGCTAGTCGGCTATTAAACGTGTGTGTTTGCCGTTAATAATCGTGTGTCGTAAGAGGAGCTGGTATGCATCGATTTAAAGCTCGATTGCATCGCCCCTGATTTGTGATTTCTTATCAAGTGATTACAGTCGACAAATTTCGTTTTATTCGCATCTATCACTCGACAAACCCAGTCATCTGCTGCATACTGAAATGAAGGTTTTTGTGTGTTGAATGTTACCACTCAAGTCAGCTGGCGCAATCTAATGTTCGTGCTGGTCCGTAGTTGATGAATGTTCGCAACCGGCTTACTACCTTTTGTGAATGTAACTTAGAATGGGTCGATTGGTTGCATGTAATCGGTGATTAGGAATAAGGAATCCATAATTGGGCGGCACATTGATTCGAATTATACGTTTTCTGTCCCTTGACTTAGATGAGTTCCATCCCTAGCCTTGCCTTCCAAGCTAACGAAGTTACTGTCGGGGCGAATGGTTCTCACCTGTCGGAAGGAATCTGTTACTCATGCAGAATAACTTAACCGTGTGGATCTTTGAGCGTAAATTACTGGCAAAATTGCAGAGGACAAGTAAAGGGCGTGCCGCCATGGTCGCGACTGATCAACACGATCTCGATGCCATTGAAACATCATGCACTTATCACTTCACTACCACCTTTGTTGTGCTGGAATGTAACTTGCATGTCGTAACTCAAATCGGATATCGAAGGAATGCTGTTGAACGCGTGCTATGAACGTGCGGAAGATGGATGCTGGGTCGCCAGTGTCCACTACTGAGACCATTCGATTCCGAACGTACGGAAGATTCTGTTCAGCAGATTGTACGTATTGGGATCGAACTGGTATCTGCATGAAGTGGACAATGGTGACCGACCATTCTAAAAAAAACTGCCGTAGACGTGGACCCTGGATTTAAAAGGGCAGGTTGCAACTACTTCCCGAAACGCGAGTTTTAACCTCGCATTGTTGATCTCGAGTCAGCTCGAGCATCACAAGCCTGGACTTTAGATTCCTCAAGGAGCCTGCAGAATTGTTTAACACGAAGATTGTTGTGTGCAGCAAATGTAGACGAGCACAAAAAGAAGACACCGCACTTTTACCGCACAAGTTGGTGCGGTGAAGCAGGGGATGATCGAGTCGAATCCTGCCCCTCCTTTGTCAAAGTGGCACAGATTCAGGTCAGGCATTACACAGCAATATCTTCATGTAATTTTAAAGCAATTGCAAGAGGTTTTATTACAAAAAGGTATGATACATGGCCCTCTGTCACCGGGATGAATTCAGTGCCAAGCAACTAAGTAAGAGGGACGTACTTCTGTATTCTGGAAATGGAACACTGAAACATATCGTGCAGAGATTGCAATTTTTCATGTAACATGTTGACCAAGGAATATATATTAATTGTTGACTATCATGATTGGATTGCATCGCGAAGCTTACAATTTTCTTCCAATCGTCCTGGATGAATCTTGGTGCATGTTGATTGATTGAGTTTTTCTCTGAAATGTAAGATGACTTAAACATGCAACTTCGATATATATAAAGAGGACGACATGACCACTCTAACTTACAAATAGGTCGATTGCCTCACTCTCATGACGCTCCAGTACTCCTCTGAAAGGAATAATTCATGGTGTGCCGAATTATACAGAATTTTGTTGTATTGGCCGTGTTTCATTGATACGAATGAGTTCTCTCGAATGTGCAGAGTGTCAGTACTACCGTTCACCTCTGTAGGACATGACAAGGTACGGTCATGCATAGTGCACTCAAAAGTGACTCTTTGAGTGTTGAGCAAGCTTGAGTGAGCTTGACTCCAGTGTCATGCCACGAGGGAGGAGAGCAAGTGTAGCGTGCGATTGGTCGATGCCAAGGCCGATACCATACGGAGGATTGTTCTGGCGAAAGCATGATGATCTCGCGTGAAAGTGCGCCTCAAGATAGTACTAGGCATTCGGGCTTGGAAATGCTCGTTTTACGGCCCACTTGTCCAATGAGCAATTAGTTAGAGCTTTAGGAGAGGTGATTTCTGTTGTTGCATAATAAATCGGGGGCTAGTGTGCCTCGGTCCTTGTCTTGGTCGTGTGGAAAATGTGCCTCAACTTTTGACAACACAAGTTGATTTTTCTCCTTGATCCCTACTAGTTGCCTAGTTTAGTGAAGGGTAAGGACCGAGTGGAGAGGCATTACGCAAATGAGGGGCTCACCGAGGCCGGCCGGCTGAGTATGGGCCCCTCATTTGCGTAACGCCTCTCCACAAGGTCGTTGCCCGGCGTAAAGACGCAGCAACGAAAAGAAATAACGCAGCAAGAAAAAGAAATGAAATCTAAAAGAAAAAGAAAAGAAATCTAAAAGAAAAATAAATGAAATCTAAAAGAAAAAGAAAAGGTTGGAGTGTAAGGCGCCCTCTCGTTGCAAAGCGGTCTGTCATGCCGACTAAGGCGCCATTCGCTCCTTTAACAATTTTGTTTTCAGGTCTTTACGTGAGGTTTATCACCTTCTGACCGTGTGGCTTCCATGTGAGATGAATTTCTATATGTATGTGGAAGTAATATCCATAGTGAAACAAATAATGACAAAAGACACCCTTGTATTGAAATAATCATTAAATTATTATTTTTTGGCTCAAATAATAGCCTTGCTATCGTAAAATCGGCCAAAAATCTTACAATAGAAAAGTAGTACATAGTATTTTACTCTTTGCACTCAAATCCATACCTCATCTCAAAAATATCTTTAGCTGAGTATAAGATTCTACCACTAGAACTAGACTCTAGTCACATCTCATATCAAAGAAATAAAGTTGAAATCTAATGGTGAATGAAGAAGATAAAGCTCTCTGATAACCATGTATGTTTTTAGTTTTTTCAATATAATATGGTTCAAAAATCTTACAACTGACTACAAAGTCATTGAACTTTATCTTGAGATTATACCTATTACAAAGAAGGATTTTAAAGAACCAATGTCGATACAAATAATCAGCTTGCAATGGTAAAACATGCTTCAAGTTTCAAAAAGAAGAGTTATCTTTTAAAAAATGCATGGCAGAAATCTACACTTCATTAGATGAATTAAATTTATGCTTTATACCACCTAAACTAAACTTGAGTTCCAACCTAGTAATTTCTGTCAATTTCGGCTCTTAGAAACCTCAGACAATCCATGCATTAGAGCCTTAAGTAATATACATGTCATTTCTCTGAAGGGCTAGTTGTTGCTTTACACTCTCTTTCTCTCATTAAAAATGCATATGTGTAAGCCAACTACCATGTGGTATACACAATTCAAAGACAACAAGATTTTTCTCAAAGATCACTTTTACTACACACTCCCTCTGTCCCATCATAATTGTACAATAGGTTCTCTCAAGCACGAATTCTTCTATATCATTGGGCACAATGTCATTGATATCTTGTTTGCGAGCTCCCGTCGCAGGGAACGCACAGCCTGAACATTTTACAATTTCCCCTTGTCCGGTGGCCATCGGGATATTAGCATTACGAACGCCGGCTCTTAGAAAGGGACCGGAGTTTCTATCTATCATCTATCTATCTATAACAGCTATCTACTCACAAGTTATATGCAAGGTAGGAATGTCATGATCCGAAAGACTTTTGAATCCGTGCCCTAGAATTTTAGGGTTTGATGAGAGAACAGAGGATGTGAAATTGGAGATGTAGATAGTAAAACAAGCCTGATTGCCTGCATCATCGCCGATCGCGCATGATTTGTTGTTAGCGACGTCGTCGTCGTCATTGTCAGTCCAATCCGTCTTTTATTGTCCGTTATTGTTCCGCTCTGCAGCAGCGCAACGCAAGCAAGCCATCAAACAAGCAAGAGCCTCCATCACTCTACCACCGAATTGCACTTTAAGTTCCTCATTGCCTTGCATCTGCGCTCCACTATCACCTCCTGCATCAACTTCTCCAATTGCGCTGGCGGAACAGGCCCCAGCCAACGGGGTTTGGTGACACGGAGAGCATGGCTCTCGGTACGTCTCCTTGCTTCACCCTTTTTGTGACTGGAATTGCGATCAATCACAATACATCGAGTGATCTCGATGTTGAAAAGCGCATCGGGTAGCACGTTCTTTTAATTCGGTTGTATCGGTGATTAGGGTTCGGTGTCAGAGCATCTTCACAATAGTTGGATTCTGAATTTATTGGTGTTAGGCTTCGAATGCCCCGGGGAATGCATTGTTTGCATATCATATGCAGTTGTTGTTAAAATATGAGTTAAAACCTAAATCCAACACGAGTGACTGACTGTAGAAGTTCATGTCGAAATTATAATCAATAGCCTTGCATGCTCGAAGTTCTTTCTCGCATCATTTCGATGGTGCATAAGCTACGGGACTTTTATAATTCTGCTTTTGCTCTAGTGGCATGTTGCATGCGATTGCAGTGGTTCTAATCGTTTATCCTTTTTTTGTTATGAATGCCGATTAGCGTAGAACTTAAGCTAGGAATACTTTGGTCGAAGCGAGTGAGTATTGAAGAGAAATTTTGAGCTTATGTGAATGATCGATTGGACATTCCTTGTTGCTGGTTTCAGTTTGATTCTAACATCAGTTGGATACTCTCGTTTAAGCAAGAGGTTGCTTGCTACATCAAACTTTATATCCCCAGTGGTTTATTATTAGAGTGAATAAGTTGGAGTTGAAAGGCAGGATGATTGTATAGTGTGGCTGGCTATACTCTCTTGTTCACTTTCTCAAGTATGTTTATCTTTTTACCAGAGCTTCCAGGATTCTACTTTGATCCTGAGTTGAACCGATACTTCCCATTATCTCGTAAACGAGGCAGAGGCGGTACAGGTCAATCGTGCAATGGAGCAGCCAGCTCTTCGAAGCAGGTATTTTGTTTGCCTTTGAGCTTCTTTTCGCGTAGTTTCTATAACTACATCCAAGTTTCATGCTTCAATTTTCCTCGCAGCTGAACAGATTAGGTTGTAGTATCTGATTTTTGAATTTGCACGAGAGCTCTAATTGTATTTCCGAAGCCAAATGCTCTGCTGAAAGCTTAGAGATGTATTACAATCAAAAGCCGCTCATGAGCAAATCTTGTTTCCGAATCACCACGTCTTTAACACCGTTATAATAAACAGGAAAACGGCAAACAATGTGCTGGAGATGTGCTAGAAGATGGATTAGATTTCAATCGAAATCCTGGCGTCCTACAGCTGCTGCAAGCAAGGGAGCATAATAGTGGCTTTAACAGGACTTCGTCTAGTGAAAGGGAGTTTCGGCGTCAGTTCTTGGAGAGCCAAGCTGCTCATCCTCAGGTGGAGCATTGATCGCTGATATCTACTTCGATGTATTTGTATCTCATTTGCTTTCTCTGGCTAATCAGATGCATATTTATCGATATGCTGAGTATATCACAGGTTTGGGGCTACGACGGGACAGATAAACGGGCTGACGGCGCATTGCAACAGTTGCGTGTGACTTGCCAGACAGTGGAGGGCGAGAGGGAAGCTGATATATTAGTTCTTGGAGGAAGCAACGGATGTTTCGAGTAAGCTCTATCCCTGATGATCCTGGGTGTGTCTTGCAGCTAGAGATTTCAACGTGACTTGCCACATGCCAGCAGCGTGTAGTTGCTCATGTGCCATGTCAATTTTCTGTTACTATCTCGATTGTGACAGTTGAGGAGGTTCTTTTCAGGTTATTTGGAACTACGCTTTCGAATGGAATACAGGCACTACCTGCAGATATCAAACATCCCAGACGGTATGCACCCGGAGATGCCCAAAGTCAAGTATCTAGGGGCGAGAGGGAACCGCCAGGGTTGTGGAATATTTTAAGTTCACAGTTTTCGTCTCGCATCACAGCAATCAAGAAGCTTGGGGAAGGATCACCTGACGACAGCGCCTATCGTCAACGAAGTGCTATGTAAATCCTTTCCCTACTTTCAGTTTGGTTGCCTGGGTCAGACAATTTTTCGAAATCGGTGGATTCGAACATCTTCTATTTTCGTAACTTACAACTTAGGGAATTTAGTATTTGAAGAAGAGTTATGCAGCCGTTTAAGACATTATTTGTCCCGATCTGCAGACTCACTACTCTAGGTGCTGGAGAAGCAAGTGGATCTTTGTACGTTCTTGATTTGAAACAAGGGCCTGAAATTCAGGACTGGGACCGAAATTATCCCTTGCCTTTTCAGATTCAAGCAAGGGTAAAGACACGTGGCAGCATTTGGACTGCTGAAGCCAGTCCTAATGGAATAGCGGCAAGCTTAGGTACTGACCTTCCTTAGATGTATCTGAACTACACGCTTGAAAAATCTTGCTGTATCGATATTCATTCTATTGTCCTTGTGAGAGCACCTTACCATGTACATAACATACTTCAGCTTCTAAGCAAGAAGGGGCTGTAATAAGGTGTAGTGTGGGCTTTGTAGGTATGGACGGAGGTGCGGGTCTTGTAGCATTGGAGAGAAGTGATGTCACCTGGCTGTGTAGGAGCAGCAGTGCTGTTTTGTCTCAGCAATTTGATAAAGAGGTAAGTGCAATTTTAGCACTATGTTCATGCTACTTGCTGTGAACTTTCGGTGCACATATAGAAACACACGTGAAGCTATTGTGTCGAGTTACTGAAGTAGAGTTGAATAATTTGGTTGAATTCTGTATTTTCCAGGGTAATATATTATTTTGTGGATTTCGAAATGGTGCAATATCAACGATTGATCTCCGGAAGCCAGCTCCTAAAGAATGCAGTGCGCAACATGAAGCAGCTGCCGTCAAGAACAGGCCGGAAGGAGCAATACCTCCTGCTACGAAAAACCAACAGCGAGCATCACACTCCTGCAGCTTGCATGGAAATGTGTGTTCCTTAAGCCTTTTACAACGTTTCGTTGTCTTCTGCGTAGAATGTGGGTCATGTGTGAGAAGACATCATCCACTTATTGACGATGCTAGGATATTTTGGTTGCAGGGTAAACAGAGCAGCAAACGTAAGGTGGACGATTACTTTTGCAGTCATTCAAAAATCATGCGCATGGGGTCAGCTATCTGTAGGTGAGCCATGGACTGGAACTGCTTGACATGTCTCTTAACCGGTTACAATTGATTGAAGTAAGATGTTGATGAGGAATGATTCTCTGGGTGATTCTTAGTTCATAGTCGATCCTAGCTTCACTTTTGTTCCATGGGCTTGACGCGTTGTAGTTGTTTATTTGAGACCTTTACTTAGGGACGTGTTCGGAGTTCTGTGCCAATCATTTAACCTGTATCTTGTTGAATTCATTGCACCAAACTCGGCTCTTTATCTTGTACTGGTGCAATCTAGATTGATACTGATGCTCAGTGCCGATTTTGCAGTTTATTGCTTCTGCGGAGTGATGAGAACTACCTGTTAGCGAGCGCAATGAATGGAGTTGTAAGTTCACGACTTCTCGTATACTTCGTTTTTTTGTATGCACTTTCCATTACAAAATCGTTCGTACAGGCATTACAAAATCTGTACCATAACGACTTTAGAATTAAAACATTCACAGATAAACCGCACTATGCGCTCTAACGCTTTTTCCGAATGATTGATGAGAGGTATTATTACTTTCCTTGACAGATTCAGCAATGGGACCGGCGCATGGTGGAGAATGGAGCAGTACGAACATATGAAGGCCACAACAATACGCACACCACGTTGCAACTTGCGGTTGATCCAACCGAGACTTTTCTTGTATCAGGTATCAGAGTGAAACTTGTTTCTTTGCGATTCTCTGGTGCATTGATCCACAGGTTTAATAGTTACGTATGAAAATTCGTGTAATTCTAGAAATGCCAGCAAAAATAACACGTTTCATTCATTCAGTAATTTGAGTTGGTGTGCTTGTTCTAGGCGGAGAAGATTGTGTTCTTCGACTTTGGAGTTTGGCGTCTGGGCGGCTACTGCATGCTGAAAAGAATCTTAGTTCGCCAGCCGCTTGTATATGTTGGCCAGCTTCTATGCGTAAGTAGTTTACACCCTGATTCGCAGTTGTATTGCTCCATATCGAACGTAACTCTGGAAACGTGCTCTAAGCTTATCTGTGTGTTGTGTAATAAGAGAATGCTTCGTTTCTGTATTCAGGTCTGCAAAGTCAAGGTGGTTATGGAGAAGAGCCCCCGTTCGAGAGCAACTTTAGTTGGGGTTTTTGGTTTGGCTCCTCTCCCGGCCTACATTACATGCACGGTGCAGGATCGGATGTGTAAAGTCTGGAGGTTGATACTAGGATAATGATTAGTGAGATATCTACCCACTCGGAACGGAATAGCTGATGGAGCTTTGTGAAATGTAAGACTCTTAATAGTGCACTTTTCATTATTTAGTACGTAGCACGAGCAAAATTGAGCAATTATGTGTTCCATATTACTATGTGGAATTTCAGGGACTGGAAGTGGATCATCTGACTAATTTGGAGTGCGACCTGCCTGATGCAAGTAGGTGGAAGTTGTTCAGGAGATGTCTTTCACGGTTTTGATAGTCACCAAGCTCCGCAGTAAGTTTCTCCTCTTATAAGCGAAAGCCTCAGTGAATTGGTTCAATACTGCAACATTGCAAATTCAATACATTATTCATGGTTTTCTATCTCGTTTTGCACCTGCAGTCCGTGTAATATATACGAGTGGCTAATGAGGTAGAGGGTGGCAGATTGTAGTTGAAGGTGGTTTGTACTATGACCAAGGAGCAAGTCTGTACTTGGAAGATGGAAGATCGGATTGGTGCTTTCTTATTCTGGAGGCAGATTTTGCAGAATTGTACAATACTCGGGCAGCTTGACTGCCTGCGCAATGGACTTCTGATGACACTTTCAATCTGCTGTAATTTTTGTATGTAACTATTTACAGTATATTGAGAAGCACCACTGCATGAACACTATCGTTAGAACTTCAGACATTTTGTCCAATTTATTTTATTGTGTAAGCACTTATATCTCCTGCACTTACCGAACCTTGAAGAAAATTTTGCAATTCCATCTTCAGGTAATCACTTGGATTGAATTGGTGACTTGTGCTGATGTGGATGCACCTATCTCCTGCTATCAGAGTTCTTGTGTGTTTTTAGATTTGCCCAAGTAAGTATACTCACACCTTGTCAGTGTATCTTGTGGAGGGAGTTGGATAGTTTGTGATAAAATGAGCAAATGAATCCTACGGCGGCGTCCCATATATTCCCAATACTAACTCCAAATTTATATTACACCTCTTCATAAACTCTTTGAGAAGTATATTTATGTTTCTGAATACACCTTAAGGAGGAGATTGAGAAAAGTATTTTCTTTTTTCTAACCTTTCAAATAGTGATGAAGAGATGGCAATTACCAACTGAAAATATTCCTATTGGAACCCGGGGCTGCCAAAAGGTTCAAATGGTCACTTTCCCAAGTTTGCCTAATGTTGTAAAATTACTTTTGATGTCAAAAATGAAACTATGAGGAGCCAGTTCTTGTTTAGTTGATGTCCTTTGACTAAATGTGTAGGGGTGGATGCCAATTCAAGCCTAATGTAACATGCTCAATAATGGCTCAAATTAACATATACAATGTGCAGTGAAGTTGACAATGTAAGCAATGACAATGCATGGGCAAAGTAAGCAAAAGGATAGACCGAGTGGAATAATCATCGGACTCTTCTATAATTTGTTATGAAGCTTTGAAGCTAGACTTATATGTATACCTCAAACGGCATCTAGTAATGTTTGCTATGAGTAAGATAGAAAATTCAATTGCAAAGCTATCATGTACCTCTTAGTGTATAAGCCTAATGCGCCATTATTGCTTTTGCTTAGATTTGAGCACCCTACCTTAGTTTTGAGGCAAAAAATGTGGACCCATCCAAAATTGTATGAATTTATGGCTTGCGTTTCAGTGCAAGTAGCTTTTGTTTTTGATGTGTACAACAAGGGGCATGATTTACTATTCCAAGCCTATTTTTTGAAAATATTTCCCCCCTTTGAACACAACATATATTCATTGATATTTTCAAATAATTAAATAATAATTCACCTAAAACCTAAAATTCTTTCTAAGGTTAGACGTGGAATCCAAATTATAAAACTAACATTTTCATGAGCATTCTCACAAAAATATCAATTGATTTTGGAAAAAAACCAAGATCAACAAGGGCAAAACCAATTGTGTTTATGTTGTCAGCCAATTAGGTTTGTCTTACATGATACACTTTCTGTATTGTTTGTCAAATTTGTCGTGTTCGACATGTCCATTTGACGTTAAGTTCGACAGATATGTCCGGCCATACTAGAAGATGCATAGTAAAAACATGAGCATTAGCCTCTTCTATGTTGTGTGCCTCCTCCAAGGGTGAATGTATCTCCGATTGTCACGTCTGTCTAACGTTTGACACTGTCGTATAAAACAACCCTAGTGCCAATACATCAATGATTCTACCACATGACTACATTAACCCTTAAACGTCATATGCTTTCCTGATACCACACCCAGAATCTCTTTTAAACTCCATTTTTAGCATTATTCTACTTTTAATTTGCTTGAGCTCTATTCTAAGAAAGTATAGATCTCTTTAAGGTGCTCAGTTTGGAATTCTAAAAATTCCATTTGGTATAATGGAGTGTAAGTTATGAGCAAGATTCTCTCCAAAAAAACCCAACCCCTCGGGCTGGGTCTGACGTTTAAGGGTTAATCAGCTCCGGGAAAAAATACACTTTCGGTACAAACTAGTCTAGATTGAACTTTACCATGGTTCTCACTCACTTGATAACGGAAATCGGCGTGCTTGGTCTTGCTAGAAAGCTCTTGTTGAAAAGATTGATACTTTTGATACATCAAGAGCTACTCAAAATCCGATCAACGACATTCTAGATGCCTAAATTGTGAGGGTATCAATATGCTTTGAAAAATAGAAACACTCACTCCACGTGCACATGGAGTAGTACGTTAAGGTCAGGGGCAGGGATATTCTGCCGAATTTTGGCACGATCTGCTGGCAGAAACTGCCTTACAAGGCAACTGCCGATTATGCTTGCAAAATCTTCGGTTTCTACCGATTCTGCCTGATAACTGCCCCCAATACCCTTGCCCGTGCCCTTGCGGTAATGGCAGAATCTGCCATTACAGCCCGCTCTCTAGTACATTCATTCCCATGCAATCTAAAGAATTCCCTTGAATTCCTTTGAGTGAACTAACGGTTATAGGAGGTGCCCTGCCCGGGTACACAACAGCTTTCGTTTCCTTACAGTAGGTGGATCATGGTGACTCGATCATCAATCAAGTAGTTGCCCCCTTCCACAAGAATGTGAGTCAACAGATTTTCAGGCCCTTGCTTTCAAATTCCTAAGATTTTCTAGTTGGAGTACACACTCAGTGGGAAATATCCCTTTGGGGGATAGTATGTCAAGTATCTTCAAGGCACTAGTAACTAGCTAGAAACTAGCGTAGTTACAGTGTCCACCCTCGAGAGGGGGAAGTAGTATTGTTCCAATTTCCTCTTGTCCGGTGGCCATCGGGAAATTAGCATTACGAACGGACACTTCATTTAGGCTCGCCCATTAGAAATAGACCGGAGTTTCTATCTATCTAGGTAATATTCTGTAAATGAACATCTTGGTATGACCCGGATACGTTTCGATAGGAACATTCTTACTCACTAAATGCCATCTTTTCATCATCACTATCTTGAAGACTGACTTTAAAATTACTTTGATTTCAAGAATCTTCTCAACATTGAGATGCATTCCACAATATTATTTTTTTCTTCTTCTTCTCTTTTTCATGGAGTTTATGAAGAGGTGCAATATAGTTTTGAAATTACTCAGTCTTGAGAAGCTTTGGAACCCCGGGCCCCACCATATTGTTGAAACTCTCTTGAAATAAAAGAGAGAATTAACCAAATCAATCCATGCATTGAACATATTGCATCGATAAGTAATGATAACTTTTAAACCCCTAACTCTTCTTAAAACCCGAAACGGGTCTTGAAGGTTCCCCCAAGAGAAAATCTCAGCCAACTTTGACCATTATAATCTCACAAATGAGGAAGAATGAACGGTTCAAATTTGGCATGTGAGAAGAATGTCAAGTGAAATTTGAGATCTTACGGTTGAATCTTTTAAATATTGTTTTGATTGAGATTTTTGGAGCTTAATCTAAAGGAAGGTCAAAATTTGTAACTTAGACCGTTTTGCAACAAGGAGAGTTAGGGGTTAATGATCATTCTGAAAAATTGCAAGAATGTATAATTTCTGCTCATGCCAAATCCTATGCAATGCCTGTTAGTACTGAGGATTTTACACCTACTAAATCATGTACATAATGAATTAGTTTCACCTGACCATATGAGCCTCGTGGCACCTCGTTTAATTATCCTTTATTATTAATATTTCAAAGTATGAAAATTAATTTACCAACCAAACACCAACAAACGTCCTAACCAAGGCAATTCTTCTTATATCCAATAAAAAATTTGAATTAATGTTTTTCTTATCAAAATATTTGATAAAATCACCCACCGGCCAATTTGCCAGTAGATTTTCATTTCATAAATGCTTGCCTTGCAGACCACTGTCGGCGTCAGAGTAGACACACCCACATCCCCCAAAATTGATTGGGGGCTTTTATATGAATATAAATTAAATTTTCTAATCCCGAAAATAAAACAAAACTTAGATGTGTTATAAAATATGGATTTTGTAACCCTTATGATGTAGCGCTCCAGGGTAGTATGAAGACTTTAACCCCTGATTTTAATATATATACGGTTTAATTTCCTAAAATAGGTCATATTTGTTGTTATAACTAATTAAAAAGTTGGAGTAAAACTTTAAAACTCAATATAGAATTTTCTTTCTGTTGTTAGTAGTTGGAAGTTGATACGATTGGCTAAAATCAATTATTCTATGATAAAATGGAGAGGGGCCATGAGTAACCTATGAGGAACCTTACTAGTTTCCCAAAATAATAAGTTTTTTACACTAAGAAAACCTTGCCTTTTTGTGTTTGAAAGCTTATTGTGAACAATATATGAATCCAAATGAGGTTCCAAAAATTGGATGTGGTTCTCACTCACCAAACTTACGGAATGATAAGAAACATTCCAAAATAATATATATATATATATATATATATATATATATATATATATATATATATATATATATATATATATATATATATATATATATATATATTTATTTATTTATTTATTTTTATCCTGGTAGAGCTCCTCAAAATTTGGGATCGGCCAAAAAATGGTTGATTGGGCTCTAATGGGTTAAGGGAGAGTGCTCAATAATCACTCAATTTTCAGATTTTCCAATATGTAATGAAGTAATCACTGTAAGTAATTTTCGTGCATGAGGAAAGGAAATGGAAGGTCCTTCAAATTGGATTCATCATTTTCGGACTCCTTTACAATTTGTTATGAATTTTTGAAGGTGGTCTCATAGTTGTTTCTGAATTGGTGCTTTAATTTTGCACCCTATAATGTTTGCCGTGAGTACATAGTATTGTTGAGTGTAGAAGTTATTATGTACCTTAGGTGAAGAATCACTATTGGTACCGCTCTAGTTTTGAGCACTCTCCTTTAGTGTGAGTGTTGATAAACATGTAGAAAAAGTTTAGTGATTACTATAGTAATCTACTTTGATGTCATTAAAAGCACAAATGTATTAAATAAGAACTCTACATTAACCCCTAACTCTCCTTAAAACCCGAAACGGGTTTCGGAGGTTCCCGCAGGAGAAAAACTCAGCCAACTTTGACCATTATAATCTCACAAATGAGGAAGAATGAACGGTTCACATTTGGTATGTGAGATGAATGTCAAGTGAACTTTGAGATCTTACGGTTGAATCTTTCAAATAATGCTTAGATTGAGATTTCTTGAGCTGAATCTAAAGGAAGGTCAAATTTTGTGACTTAGACCGTTTTGCAACAAGGAGAGTTAGGGGTTAATGGAGACAAGTCACTATGGACATCACCTACACTGCAAGTTTCTACAGTTTAAATTGTGAAAGCCTTAACCCAATTTATCTAAAGAATAAACAATTCCTTCCACCGGGCAAGAAATAACCATGATGCTTAGTTAAAGATTGTATCTCTCAAACATTGAATGTTTGGTTCAACAAGAGATATCTAAATAGACAATAAACAACTCAAATGATATTGAGACTTACGGTCAGAAAACGGACTTTGGAAATCCACCGCTTTCCAAATAGAGAATGCGATCATTAGAACAGTCAACCATATCAAGCATTCACTAATTAAAGCAAACACAATCAATAATTACTGCCCTTGATGATTTGATCTCTCATTCAAATATTCAATGCATCGCACACTCGCATTCAAATTTCATGCAAACCGAGTTCATCTTGAAATAATGTGCATGCTAAGTTATACCAACTTGAGTAATGTCATCCGGAGAGACAAAAAGACAACGTCTGAAGCATGGCCGTGGGCAGAAAATGTTTGTGGCATGTATGGTAAGGTGTCCTATAATGGCGCAATTTTCAGCACAGAAAATCTACAAGAATGTTGTTAGTGCAGGCACTTTTTGTGCATGGGGAAAATTAGTAGAAAACTAGAGCAAGTGGAATCATCATTTTTCGACTCTTCTACATTAACCCCTAAGAGCCCAATCGACCATTTTATGGTCGATCCCGATTTTTGAGGAGCTGTACCTGGATAAAAAAAGATATTTTTTGGAATTTTTTTTAACATTCCAAAAGTTTGGTAAGTTGGGAACCACAACCAATTTACAAAACTCTGTTTGGATTCATAAATTGTTCATAATAAGCCTTCAAACACAAACAGGGCAAAGTTTTGTTAGTGTAAGAAAACTTACTATTTTGGGAAAATAATAAGGTTCCTCATAAGTTACTTGTGGCCTCTCTTCATTTTATGATATGTGATTTTAGCCAATCATAGCAATTTCCAATTACTAATAATAGAAATTACATTTTATATTGATTTTCAAAGTTTTACTCTCTTTATTTAATTATTGAAGAAATCTTACTTATTTTAGGAAATTTAACCGTATAGATTTAATTTAGGGTTTAAGGTCTTTATACTATCTTTGGAGCACTACTTCATAAGGGTTACCGAATTCATATTTTATAACACATCTAAGTTTTTCTTCAAACCCCTCGGGCCTTTAGGGGTTAAGTAATGAATTTTAAAAAAATGGAAATATAGGTGTTCTTAAAATGGTGCCCTAAAGTGACGTCCTATAATCTCTGTAGTGTGTACATGGTACTGTTGTATGAAGAAGCTATTATGTACATGACAGTGAAGATTACTAGGGTTCCATTTTCGGCACTGCGCCATTTTGGGCTGCTCTACCATACATGTTGAAATTCTCCAACTTCTAGTAAGAGTGTCATGAAAGGGAACAATTATGTAGAGGTGGGGTGGGGTGGGGCATTAAGAAGTGCAGGGCGGTGCGGTGCAGTACCTGATCGAAGAGTGGTAGAGCATTGATCAGTGGCAGTATTGGTAAGTGGCAGAGAAGCCTGACGTGCCTGCCTGTATCTTACGGTCCCGTCTTAAATGAGTACCACTCATTCGAGCGCCTGTACTTGAGTTGCAGTAGGAGGACCTGCCGCTGCGTCGTCCGGTAGTGAAGCTCCACATGCATGCATTCAAGGCCCCCGCAGTGATGATGCACGAAGCGGCAAGTCCCTCATACTTTCACACATGATCCTAACTTGATGATCTTCGTGTGGAATATGCACCACCGATGCTGCAGTCTCGTCAATGCGGGGACAGTGCAATGCAATACAATATTGTTGTGACCAGAGAGTACGTATTATCGAGCAGGAATGATTGCAGAAAACATACAACAACTGGAAGTGGTTGAATCTGGATATCGATCGAATATCCTTTGATGAATCATTAGAAAAAATAGTGAATAATACAAACCACAAGTCTCGTTGTGATGCAGAGGAGAGGAGAGGAGAAGAGATGAGATGGGTGTCCTACAGTTCTACCATATGTAGTTGATATGAAACTCAGGGAATAAGAGGCTGGTGATTTGAATATCAACAATCGATTCACCGGTATGTGACTGTTGATGATCTAATAGCAGTCAGTGTTTCTTATACCGCCGCAGTGTTCAACCTCGTATCGCGTCGACAAGGTGGGAGAGTATTTGTGTTTATAATCACCAGTGTCGAAGTGGTCGGACGGACTACCTTTGTAGCCTCGTGAGTCTGTCGATCGAACTCCCCCAATGCAGCAACGAAGATCACAAGATGCAAATTTGTAACGGAGGACCGACGCTTTTCCTCTCCAGTGGGGGAAAAGCGTCGGTCCTCCGCTACTCAAAAACTCACTGGGACCCGAACAATATCCGGCCTGCTGCTGTTTTCCGAATGTCCCGCTGTTCTGGCACTATACCATCGTTCCCTGCCAGCACGTTGTACTTGTCCTTCCGCGTCAAATTCGTGCACTTGAAGCCTAAGGAATTCGCCAACACACGTTGAATATAGTTCGCTACTTCGTGACTGGTTTTACCACCGTTGCATGTCAACTGCCGTGGAAGCTGTTCCAGAAACGTCACCTCGTACTTGGGGCAAGGATTCATGAAAAAGAATAACGGGTCCAAACCTTTCCAGCCTCGTGCACTCGTCCCGTGAAACATCGTAATCTTGATGTTCATCGTCACGGGAACGATTTGATCGGTCAACTCGGCGAACAGGGAGCTGAAACGAAGCAGAAAAGGCTCTCGACAGGTTGTACCTTCGGGGCAGACCGCGAGATCGCCTTCTTCCAGGAGATTGGCCATGGTGCTCGCGTCGCGTTCCCTGCAGCGCGTGAGGCGAACCGTTCGTATAGGCGCCAGAACCTCGGACAAGCGGCTGATGCTGTACGTTACGGCCGTGACCCTGCGGCGCACGGCGATTGACAGGAAAATAGGGTCGAGGAGCGTACGATGTGAGCATACGAAGAGGACACCTCGCTTCTCATTTCGAACTGGACATATCGGCGGGATGCCGCGGACGCGCACTGTTACACCCAGCAGAGCCTCCATTGGGAGTGCCCACCACATTGGCAGAGAAATGCCAACAAGCATGCGGCAGATAGCCAGGACGAACCCAATCGGGCACCAGAGGATGACAATGAGGGACATCAGCGGGGTCGGGCGGCACACTAACCGGCCGTCGTGGAAGATGAGCGGCTTCAGGTACTCTTGCTTTGGCACCGCGTCCACTGACTTGTAGCTCGGCACAATGTAGGCTTCTTTGCAAAGGTCCATGAAGGGGAAGTCACTGGGACGGTCACCGAGGCCAACGTCGGGTTGATCGGGACCAAAGTACTTCTTCACAGCGCGCTCCTTGTTCGCTCCAACGAGCACTCCCGGACCCGAAACGAACCCCGTCGCGTACCCACCCGCTGTAACATGCAGCTCCGTACCCATCACCGCTTCAACGTCCAAATACTCCTTTAAAAACGGCTCCACCATGATCCGTGGATTTGCAGTCACCACGTAGCGTTTCCCGCACGAAATGAAGACGCGGTAGCTGACGGAATGCATGTCCTCGAGATAGAATTTTGGAAGGACGCCGCGCGCCACAGACTCAATAACAGAAACTTTCAGACCTGCCAGGGATATAAAGATAAGCATCTTGATACCTGCAGCTTCGGAGACGAGGTTGTAAACCAGCCATACGAGTGGCGACGCGAGCAGAAGAATAATGGACCGCAACGGACTGCCCGCCTCAAACGCGATGAGCATGAAGTAAGGAAACGAGCTGCGAGACCGAATCAGCGTCCCGTCCAGGTCGGAGACAATGCTCTGCGCGCCGCGCCCTTCCACTCTGCAGACGTCGACCTCCGGGAAGCTCTCACTAGAGTAGAAGCTGGTGGCAGTCACGTCCAGGGCCTTCTCCATGGCTCCTGGCGGCTTCCAGAAGCCCGAAGCCCAAGTCAAGTAGCGCCCGAGCACAAAGCGAACCGCCGAGAAGTCCTCCAGCTTGACCCCCGACAAACTGCAGACCACTATATCAACCTAGTGCACAACCCAAAACCTGCATCGATCGATCGCTGAGCTCAATTCGCAGGGTCACATCCAGAATCCGATCATCGAGCTCGAGCAGAAGCTAGAAAGAAACAACCTGCAGAGAGAGAGAGAGCGAGAGGAGATCACTGAGAGACAGAGAGGATACGATGAGGCTTGGGTGATGCATGTAGTGATACTAACTGGCAACTTGATGAGTGAGTGAGGCGACCATGTGGAGGAGGCCAAAAGGTCGGCAACAGAGAGCTAATAAGCTGGCATGCTCCTGGTTCTCGATCAGCTCGTCCGGGTCAGGCCGGGTACGTTGCATTCACGAGGAGGTGATATTGAGTATAGCGTTAATGACCACTAGTAACTGGTGAGGGTTAGCTTTGGAGTGTTTATGATGGCACCAGTGCTATTGCAAGTGAGGTCGCGCTTGTTGATGGTTTCCGCGTTCACTTGACCTGCCGCCGTCCGATGCGCTGTTGGACTTGTACGTAGCCTGCTGTACATCCATCGATTTTATTCATAGCCGCGCTGAATCACTCCCTGCACTAACTTCCTCTCTTAATTCGATCTGCCAGCCTTGAATAAATTTCCTCCCTCACTTGCCCCACCCCATTCAACTGATCACCAGGTCACTTCCTTACAGGAAACTTCTACCCCACTCAGTAGCCTCCTCTTCTACCATCTTTCTGTCCTGCCGTCTTTTACTTTTACTGGGGCCGGGGTCAAGCAAGCTAACTTCTCTAAAAAGTTGATGCGAGCGAGCATTGGTGGTCAATTGAAGTTAGGAGCTCTTACTAACTAACTTGCTCTTTTTATTCCATTCCTAGATGACCAATTTTCTATGTACTATGTACTTGTAAGCGGGTGACTGCAAGTACGACTTGCATGGCTCCAAGAATGGAGGCGTGATTGCAATTGCTACCTGAACTGTTTCGATCGGAAGACCGAATATGACATGCCTGGGGGTATGAAGTTTCAAATGATATTAATTAACTGTAACATGCACATTGCATAGTTGATAGTTCTGAGAATGAAGAGGCTGTCATTGTATGAACATTTTAAACATTGAATTTGACATGACACAAAGCAACGAGTGAATCTGTACTACGAATTAGTTCATGTATCACATTATTAGTAGTACATGTAATTTATGGAAAACCTTACTGCCTATGGACAAGACCAGGGTTGTCTTCTTCGACACATTTTCGGCAATGTCTGTCGAGTTGTCGAGTGTTCGTCAGGTGTCAGATACATTATACAATTTGGATGAATGATGTTAGAATATCCAAGAATATGTGGGCATATTTTAGAATATTCTTAGTATATTTTAGGGAATATGGTATATTCTGAAACAAAGGGTCTGTTGTCTGTCTGACATGTTGTGTTCGTCGTCGTCTCGAGTTTGTCACACAAGACAACCTTGGACAAGACGTGAAGACCCTTTAATATAGAGATTTTTATTTCATTTTTGAATAATTTCTTTGAAGACTTTCACAACTTCGTATTAGAATAAGGATTACAAAAAGTCTCACTTGTATGTATATTGTCATCTTAGGGCAATCAAGGCAAGTTAGGAAACCTAGAAAGAATATCCTATGCCTACCAGAAGAAAAACAAGTAAATTTAACATTATGCTTCACATTTAGAATTCTAACTGGAGATTGGAAACTTCAATAAGTGAGTTACATTACAATTCCTCCTTACTTAGAAGCACCACTCCTAAAATTTGAGAGGATCTCAACTCTTTTTCTCTCACTTCATATAATCCAATCTATCATATCGGAATTCATGTTGACAACAAAATGAATAAATACACAAATCTATTATATCAAAGCTAAGTGCTTTTAGATTTCAAGCGATTTATAGTGACACATTGGGGGCTCTCTTGATAGCTTTCTCATTGTCAAGATATCAACTAAGTAGGAAAAGACATTTGGGGATTTGGCAAGAATGTACAAATACTCAAATCCCTTCTCAGTTAAACTTTACTTAGCAAACCAACCATCACACAAAAGTCAAAAATCTTTTGTAATATAGATTTTGTAAATGAGTTTAAATTAGTTAAGTATGAAATAGAAGACTCTAGTCAATATTATTTTAAGTTGAAGGACTTATACATTCTCGCACCAAGAATGTTAAATATTGAATGCTCAAATTCTATATGATGCATACATTTTTTCTAACAAAATGTAATATACTCTAATCTACAATGTACGTTACATTTCAAAAAGCAAAGTTTCCCATTTTACACATATATTATTGTGTCCATATTATCCCTCTCTATTTTTTGAGTCCCAAATCAATGTAAATGCATAATATTACCTTATTCCTTTTTTTGAAGTTCTAGACTTTGTCGAGTGAAGGTATTTTAACCCTTAAACACGATGAATGTTAAAATTTGACATTTAGATGACAAGTTGAAACTCTTAAGAGCCATGACTTCTTTTCACAAGGTTCAATATATACCAAAGAAAATTATCGAGAGGGGGCACTTAAATTAAGTCTAATTTTAGTGGTAAAAATCCCAAAGTTAACCCATTCAAGTTGGTTGAATTCATGATGTGGCATTTCATAGATGGAAGACCTTTTGACTAGTATGATATTGGTATCGAATGATTCTGCAATGATAGTTTCACTTTGGGGGAAAAAATAAATAATATATATATATATATATAAAAAACAAAAAAAAAACACGATGGTTCTTATGGAGTTGTTTGACCTTTATCCACCCTTGGATTTTAACTTTGTTGGTAGGATTGAGTTCATTTCCGAATCCACTCTTTACGGTAAAAATCTTGGCTCAATCCAATATGTGATGAAAGTATGGCATTCACTTCATCGCAAGAACTTTAGTTCCCAAGAACCTTTGGTAGAATTTGGAATAACTTCGAACATTGCAAGGCTATCGTTTGAGCCAAAAAAATTGATTATATTTCTTATTACAATAATTTAAGAAATATATGCCTCGACATTGTAATACCAACGTTTTGTATTGAACATGTACATAAGACCATAGTAATATTACTATTTTTGTGAAGCATTTTTTGATGCAGAGAGGTCAAAAATACATGATTGTAAGAAGAAAAAGAGAATTGCCGATTCCCGAATCCTATTAAGACTAACATGAACATTTGATCTACCCTTCATGATGTGCCTAGCACAAAATAGTAATTGTATATTCACAAACAAGTTGTTACCTTTTTGAAAAGCAATTCTCTTAGCAATGTATTGTTTCTTTATATTAAAACACCCCAAAAGAGCATTCTAAGGAGTGAGCAATTCGATAAACTACTTTTAGAATTCCAAATCAAAGTAAAAAACATATAACCAAAAAAACAAAAAAAATACAAAAAGAACAAAAAGAACAAAAAAAAACAAAAAAAACAACTTCTAATGTACTTCCTTCATTTGGCAATACCTACTCACAAGTTGTCCCAACTCTACCTTTCTAGTTTGGAGACAACCTTTGCGTACTTAGAACGAAACAAAAGGTATAACTAATGTTACCGTACTTGATGTCCATTTCGGCACAAATTAAGTCCTGTTTTTTTATGCCCAAAAATCCCAAAATAGCGAATACATATTGAAATCGCAATCAAAATAGGTTTGCCAAACTCAAGAACACAATATTAATTAATACTTTGGCACTACATGCAAAAAACAAAAACAAAAACTAAATAATAAAAAATAAAAAATTGGCACTACATGCGGGTAGCCGGGTAGTAAGAGCACTTGTTTCTTTGTATAGGGACTAAGTCGCACCTACTCTTTTTATGATACATACTAGATAGATATGATTTGCATGTGACCGCGATTATGGATGATGAAGTTTTTTGAACGCATTCGAAAAGTATACGCCAACATGGCGGATCAATGAACATGGTGTCTGAGTGAGTGATTGCACCGAGATTCATTGTACGCGGTGTTGCAAGTTTGTCATCGTAATTCACGGGCTTTATCGGACATGGTGATGAGCGTTTTCCTGCCCGGCTTTTTGTGCAAAGACCCGTCTCCACAACGGCCATGGGGCTTGTGATCGTTGTCAGTGATGGCCTTTGACATATATACCATATGCATTCAGTCCACACTCTGAAATCGCTGTCAGATTTTAAAGTTTTGTCCTTGTCGTCGAGATGGAGGGGGTAGGGTAAAGTACACCCTTTTTTCCGACGTCATAAGCCATTACCATACTTCGAGGAGTGATGACATGTGTGATTTACTATTTTTCAGTGATTAGCAATTCGAAAGGACCATTTTTGTGATATTTTTAACCCCTAAACGACCACGGCCACCGATTCGGCTTTTACCGTCAAGGCCAACAAAAGTTTTACAGTCAACTTCAAATGTTACGATCTCACATATAGTGATGATCCAACGGTTGAAAATTTTTTCACACTACTACCAATGGTAGTCTACTTCAAGATCCTACGGTTGAATTTATCAAAAATTTCCAAAAATATTGGATGCACCCCCATTAGTACATAGTGGTCAGTGGTGGGATTTCAAGCTTCCAAAACATCGTGGATCTTTAGGGGTTAAGCGGTTAAATGCAGTTTTTAGAAAAGCATAATATAGCCTTACCTATAACCGGACACTCTGAATATGTCGGCTGTATAGGGTTCATGCAAGGCGCAGCTAATCTTTCTAAGAAACAAGTGAGAAAATTTAGGAAAGAGGTTGTCCCATTAAAGGGGGGCGTTTGGATATAGATGCATCTACCTTGGTCACTTTTGATCATACTAGTACACACTGCTTGTTTTCTTTAGACTTCTCCAATTTGGTTTGATATGGTTCACTTTAACCTTAGGATGTTTCTACTAACAAAAACCTAAAGAAGTGCTTGATTTTTCACATGAGGTATGTTGAGTATAATGGCTCATTCTACTCAATAAATAAGACATGTGAAGGCTTATTTCGTTATAAGAATATGAGCGGTGAGATTATACATATATCCAAGAATATTCAAAGTAGCTTTTGGGGTTTCCAAAAGAAAAAAGTCTTGCCAATTTTGACCATTATGATCTTGCAAATGAAGAAGAATCAACAAGTCGAATTTGATATGCAAATAAAAAGTCAAGTCAACTTTGAGAGCCTATCGTTGGATCTTATAAATAATGCTTAGATTGAGATTTGTTAGGCTTGAAGTAGAAGAGGGTAATTTTTGGAAATTAGGCAATCTTGCATTAACCCTTTACCAAGCTGAATGTCAAAAACAACACTCTGGATGGAAAGCAACAACTTTGAAGAGCCATAACTTCTTCATCCGCTGTACATTTTAGATGAAATGTCTTGGGTTGGGTCACAAATCAAGTCTATTTGTGTAGTAAGAATTAAAGACCCATACAATGAAATATTAATTGATGGAATGCACTTTAGTGAATGCAACACTTGTTTTTGGGTTTTCAACCATGGGGCATGTTTACCATTGCTAGCCAATTATGTGAAATCCAATTTAGTTTTTCATGATTTTTTTTGCATGTGTATGATCCTAAGATGAAATTCAACAACTTTGTAGTTGGAAGACTTTTGGTTTAAATTGTTAGGTATTGGATTAGCAAGGATTTTTTTGTTTTGAAAAAACTAAAAAGAATACATTGTTTTTTAGGAGTTGTATCTCATTCATCCACCGTTGGATTTAGACTTCATATTTTAGGATGGCTCCCAATAAGAGTCTAGTTTAACCCCTAAAGATCCTTGGTACAAAATTGTCTAAATTGTCAAAAAGAACCTTCTTGTACTTGAGACCTAAAGGAACTCAATCTAAGCATTCAGAAGAAGATCCAACCGTAGGATCTTGAAGTTAACTTGACCCTTTACTCGAATGTCAAATTTGAACCGTTAATGTTTCTCCAATTTTGAGATTATAATGGTCAAAGTTGGCTGAATTTTTTTCCTGCGGAAATCTGAAAAAGCCATTTCGGCTTTCTTGGATCTTTAGGGGTTAAGTGGTAGGAGGCTTGACAATATTGAAGATGTTTTGAAGATAAGGCATGGATTACAAAGGAACATTTTTTCTTTGTAGATTTTTAGGCAGATTTCACTATTGGAAGGCCATTATTTGGGCAAATAAATTTTCTTTTTCGTTGGTGATTTTCCCATCCCAATAAGTCTATTGGTAGCATTGTCACTTCAAAGTGAAAATGTTGAGACTCTGCGATGTTTTTTGAACACTAAGACAATATGACCTTGCAATCAGTAAGGCCTCGTGATTCAAAATCTCACCCACACGGTGAAACATATATCTTATACAAGATCATACGATCGTGATCTCAAAAACTCACCTTTATATTTATTTATGACACTTTTTCTGAGAATATGTTCTTTTTGCTACAAATGAGTTACATCATTTAGGGGTTAAGAATGTTTCGGAGTTAAAAAATTAAATAAATAATTATTTATTTATTTTTTAAAAGCAAAAGAAAAGAAAAGAAAAGAAAAACTTGTAAAAAAGTAAAATTCTTAATTTGGAATTTTAGTCCCGAACTTGTAAAGGAAACATATGACATAATTTACTTGTTGTTCAACAACACCACTGAAAACATGGTCTGCGTACACATGACAAGTACGCCTGTAGTAGCACACTACAATTGAGCACAAGTGTAGTGTGGGTGTAATATGACACTATGTATTGTACTCGTGGGGTGTATGAGGAACATGTTTCAATTAGTGCAATCTGTTTGACGTTTTCATAAAATATAGATCATTGAGGTGGCGCATATGAGCATTCAAAATTACACTATCTTGGTGAGTATAGACGTAGAACAATCAATAATGGTGCAGTGCCGATAATGGAGCTCTCGTAATCTTCACTTACACGTACATAATAGTTTCTCCATACAACAATACCATGTACTCACTACAAACATCATAGGGTGTCACTTTAGGGCACCATTTTAGGAACACCTAAATCTCCGACATCAAAAAAACATAAATATATGAATAAATAAGAACACCAAACCCTTACAGTAGGCGTGGCATGAATAAAATGCCCGTTTGACCTACCCTTGATGATATGCCCATAGGACATAACAACAATGATGTATGACTACTAACCCCTCTCAAGGTGGACAAGTAGTAACCAGTATCTATTAGACTAGTAGCTAAATATCTTGTTAAATAGCTTATGGTTTGTTTGTGGATTTACCTCATATAGGTATAAATGTAGATTGTTGATCGAGTGGGTCGTCACATTGTTGACATTGCCATGTTGTTTTGTAAAAATATAGTTGTGTTGTAACAATGGTCCGAGTTTGAATTGCTAAGGTCTCCTTTGAGCATTGTTTTGCATGGAGGTGCTATCTAGTGAGCCTGACTAAATTTACATAAACTTGGGCCCACGTACCCCTTGTGCAACAAGATTACTTTCTCTACAAAGGCGGTTAACCCCTAAAAATCCAGAAAAACCGATTCGGTTTTTTGAGATTTTGGGCAGCTCATTTTCAGGAGTTAAATTGATATTTTTGCCTAAGATTTTTACTGGGTGCTCCCCATACTATAATGTGTATGTGGTAAAATTTACAAAGCGAAGTTTTAATTTTATAACCTTCATCTAGAAATTTTAGGTTTCAAGTCCAAAACGGGCAGTTTAATTTTTTATTTTCTTTAGTATTCTTTTTTGGAAATATGTTCATTACCAAATTACTATTCAAATTCCAAAGTGTCCGAAGTCAAAAAGTTTACCAATTTTACAAGGGCAGCCTCCAAAACTTTCAAAAACAATCTTCACAATTTCTAGTAATTTTACAATTTTTTCTTTCAAAAATTGCCAAAATTTGAGATTTTGGATTTTCTCTAAGATTTTTTTTTTTCAAAATTCACATTCTCATAAATGCGTCTACTCACCATCCAGATTTTTCTCAAACTAAATATATCATATGTGGTGCTTGTTTTACTATATTGTTGCTTTTAGACCTTCCTTCATAAAATAATTTACATTAAGGTCAAAAAGTGGAACTTGTCTCTAAAAATTTTGCATGAGCGTACCCAACTTGTTTACCTACATGAAAAAAAAATGACGGAAAAACGTTTGGAGTAACAATCATCAAGTTGCCCTGTGTGAGAGGCATTGTCTAATTGGTGCCAAGGGCAACTCTCACGCAGCGGCAAAAAAAAGTGTTGGACAAACTTTGATTGTTATGATCTCACAAATGACAAACATCCAACGATTGAAATTTTGACCAATCCTCTATATACAAGTTAGGTACAAGTTCTTACGGTTCAAAGTCTAAAACCAGAAAAAAAAAAAGTTTCCCCATTTCCCAACGAAGGTTTAAAATGGCAATTTTTAGTTCTGGAGGTTGAGGAAACACTTGGATTTTTAGGGGTTAAATGATCATTATTTTGTTCTTTTTGTCTTGTGGGAGTTGCATGTCTGGTGGTAGTGATTCATTGTTTTCTATTTTTCTTTTGTGTAGTATAATAGACATAGCATAGTGTAGGGCAATAGTGTTAATTTCTTTGAAGGTGTTTCTTATAATTGTTTTCGGTATTTTGAATTTGTCATGAAAAATCTTCATATATTGGATGTATGTGGATGCTCTAGCTCTTGCCGTGATAACTATTTGTGGCTCTACCATTAGTGGTTTAAATCTTGCATTGCAATGGCATGTGCATGGGAGTAACCATAACGAAGCTGTATTCTCTCGTGGGTTCTCATTGAATGTGCAGGCATTCATAAGAGTATAGCATCTTGATTGTTTTGATGAAACTAATAATTTTCTAATTTCCCAAATAGCTTTGTTAGGCCTTTTTGTTCTAAGTGCATGTATATGGTGTTGATTGCATCTGAAAAGAACGTGTAACCATGTGTCTGCGTCTTGGAAATTGCATATAGAGCATGATGTTGAGAGATATGCTTCTCTGCTGAAAAACAATTGTTTTTGAGCATTGCCCATGTATTGCCCATGTTGTAATTTGAGAAGACATGTTTTTTGCAAGTCTATTATGTTTTTGTTTGTCCAACATTCATTAGATAGTTCGTTGTCAACATCGGTGATATTTACCCATTTATCTATGCTTGGGAATTTTCTTGCAATTTTCGTTAAATTATGTTTGAAATTGTATCTTATAATATTTTTCTCAAGAAACCTTATAGGGCCTTTATTTGGGGTTTCCTACATAGAAGGCCACTCATCCTTTTGGAAGTAGTATGGTGTAGAGTGTGCAGATTCATGTGGCAACGTTGCATTGTGGTAATCTTCATCTCTGCCTTTCTTGGCTAGTTCGTCTGCTTTTTCATTTCCTTTTATCTTTGCATGTGAGCGTACTTTGTATAGAGTTGTTAGTTGTATTCTTTGTTGCAGAAGAGTAGCTAATACTTGTAAAATGATTTTATCAGGGTGGTTGTTGTTGTGAGTAGGGTGCTTTAATTGTGTTTTAATATTATATAGACCATTTTGGAAGTCAGTGAATATGTGTATGGGTTCATTAGGATATTCCTTGTTGATGATTTTAAGTGTAATGTGTCTCGCCATTACACATTTTAAGTGAATATGTGTAATGGTTCTAGATATATTTTGTAGAGCGGAAGTCTTTTGGCTAGTTCGATGTTTTTGGATTCATTGTAAATTCCATATCCGGCTTTTTCACGTATCCAATGATCACCGATATCTTGTGATGGGAGAAAGGAGCCATCCGTATAGTAGCAATATTGTGCAGAAATTCATAACTCATTGTAGAAGTGTCCAAAAATGATGATTCCACTTGCTCTAGCTTTCTAATAACTTTCCCCATGCACAAAAAATACTTGCACTCGTAACATCTCTGTAGATTTTGCACCATTATTGGCCACCTTCCTATACCTTACAATGTCTTCAACTTGTAACACTGATTGCCATGGACTTTTACAACTGGTGTGAAAAGTTGTGCTTTCTAGAAGCAACAGCAGGAATCAAGCATCTGCTGGCAGAGCAACCAGTTGGTACACATTACTTCGATGCAAACTTGACTGCAATTCAAACCCAAGTATCCAATTCTTCACAAACACTTTATTAGAAAATGTGCAGGAGAGCAATATGTAGAAATAACACCATATTCATTATAATTGGAAAATTGCATGATTTTGAGAGAATACATTTCACCTCCAGTCGAGCTAAGTTGTACGGACCCATTGACTAGGTCCTTAAGTGAAATTGAACAAAGCAAACTCATATGCCTAATTTGGACAAAATTCGAGTAAGTTATGACCATTTGAACATGTCAGTGATTGATAATTTTGTCCAATTTTAGTGTAGTACCCAATTTACGAGTAGAGGTTTAGCTTGACCTGAACTGTCAATAAAATGGGAGGTTGAAATCTCCCAGGATATCAAATATGGTATTGAAATGTGCAGTAGAGCAATATGTAGAAATGAGCATTACGTATAGGGCAATCACCCATGACGAGGGTAATGTGAAAATTAATCTCGCGATGAGGAGGGAGATTTTATTTTCATATCATCCGAGGAGGCGGTGATTGTCCGACGTAACCGCTGCATGGGTACGGAGAAATCATCCAGGAATTGAATGAGAAGTGATTCCGTGGATGAATTTCCCGTGATCCCCGTTTGAGAGGGAAATACTGCGACGTAACGAGTGATTACGGGCCATAACCTGCCCACCAAATGAACGGGGATTTCTACGGCAGGTGTTTACAGCAATGTTGTAGAAATGTTGCAAGTGCAATATGTAGAAATGTAGAATTGTGCAACATGTCAATGTTGTTAGCAACCACCCACCTGTTTAACCCTTAAACGTCAGACCCAGCCCGAGGGGTTGGGATTTTTTTTGAGAGAATCTTGCTCATAACTTACACTCCATTATACCGAATGGAATTTTTAGAATTCCAAACTGAGCACCTTAAAGAGATCTATACTTTCTTAGAATAGAGCTCAAGCAAATTAAAAACAGAATAATGCTAAAAACCGAGTTTAAAAGAGATTTTGGGTGTGGTATAGGAAAGCATATGACGTTTAAGGGTTAATAACTTCGACCCACAAAGTTACACATGTAAGGCTCTACCTCAGTAATGGAGTAATGAGTTGTTGATTCGAAATAAATAATGTTGCAGGAGTTTAACATTCAGATATTATCATTCTAATATTCTAATGCATTTTATTTTGTTACATCAGCTTTTCGGTTAAAAGCGGAATTGATTGACTGAATACTCTGACTATTCTAGGGTTAGGAAAGAGAATCAACATATGAAGCTCGTTCAATAATGGAGTTTTAGTAATCTTCACTAAGAGATGCATAATACTTCATAATATAAGAGTACCATGAACTCATAGTGAATTTTTTGGTCATTTTAAAATTAAAATTAATGTCTTTTCTTGAAAATTTTACTATATGTTTTCCATACTATCAAGTGTACGTGGAAAGAATTGCAAAGTTAAATTTTAATTTTAGAATATGTATATAGCTTGGTGGTTAGGGCTCATCGCCCTCAATGAGGAGGTTGTAGGTTCTATTCCCCATGCTGGCCCCTTAGAAAAAGGACCAAAATTTCTATTTATCTATCTAGGCATCATGCTTGTTTAACCCCTAACTTTCCTTAAAGCCTGAAACGGGTTTTGGAGGTTTCCGCAGGAGAAAAAATCAGCTAACTTTGACCATTATAATCTCACAAATGAGAAAGAATGAACGGTTCAAATTTGGTGTGTGAGAAGAAGGTCAAGTGAACTTTGAGATCTTACGGTTGAATCTTTTAAAGAATGCTTGGATTGAGATGTTTTGAGCTTAATCTAAAGGAAGGTCAAATTTTGTGACTTAGACTAATTTGCAACAAGGAAATTTAGGGGTTAAACCCAGCTCCCTGAAAAATAATACACATGCTTGTTTTTCATCAAATGCATGAATCTCCCAATCTTCGTAGTGAGAAACAATTCAAGTGTTTTTTTTTTTTTTTTTTGGTTGAACGTCTTGAAGCTAGTACCGTACAAGATCATAAAAGTTCCTAATTTTCAAAAATCATTGCATGAAACATTCAACCATTGACTTTCTCATTTCAGGGCGGGTAGTTGAAGTTTCTTACCAAATTTTTGTTGGGCTCATTTGACGGACTCCATTTCAGTGTCAGAAGTTATGATGAAAGGCAACATTGCCACCAAGCCCTATCCATTCCTTTGGCAAATGCATGAAAAAAGCCCACAGCTTTTTTCCCTTTTTATGTCAGTTTTGGACATAAAACAACTCTACCCATAATGACAAAGTGTCACAAATGTCATCAAATTAATAGCCATGACATGACGGTTGTAATGGCTCAGATCATGGCATAGAGTAAGGTGCTCAATAATGGTTCAATTTTCAGCACACGAAATCATATATTTGGATTTATGTGGATTTTGCATGGGGAAAATTAGTTGAAAGATAGCGCAACTGGAATTATCCTTTTTGGACTCTTCTACAATGAGTTATGAGTTTTTGAAGTTGAAAAGAGCGTTGAAATATAGCGCAACTGGAATTATAATTTTTGGACTCTTCTACAATGAGTTGTGAGTTTTTGAAGTTGAAATCTATAGACGTATCGAAGTTGGTGCTCTAAAGTGACACCATGTCATGTGTGGAGTGACTATATTGTATTGGGCCTTTTAAGGTGAAGCTATTATGTACCTTCAAGTGAAAGTCTCTAGAGCTGCAGTGTAGGACGTGCTCCAGTTTAGACCACTCTACTAGATAGGTGGGTGTGGATTCATAAGACTCACATACCTATATATATCTACCACCATAGTTCACACCAATACAATTAGTTTATATATATATATATATATATATATATATATATATATATATATATATATATATATATATATATATATAATTTTTAATATTTTTAACATGAGAGGAGATAAGATATTGAATTTTCTGTGGGGAACTCAAATTTTGTGGTTATTCTCCTTCTTTCAAGGTAATGTGAAAGCAAAGTCACACATGGCACACACTTTCTTGGGCAATCACACGTGATAATCTTCACCTTACACTAATAAAGAACACTTTGAGGGTGAAATATCACGATGGTGAAACCACCTATTGTTGTGCACTTGAGGGAAGGTGAGGGAATCTACATACTTGGAGTGAGAAATCAAGAGGTTACTGCTTTTAGGGATAAGGAATGGGAAAAGACGAACTTTCCCTATTTTTGTGATTTTTAAAAACACAAACATAATCAAATACAAATTTTAGAAATAGAAGCCTAAAGGCAGGCACCTTAAATACGTACGCATGAGGTACATGCAAGGGAGGTTAGATCTTTATAAAGGCAAGAATCTCGGGTGCCGCCAGACACAACAAGCCTTGGCGTGGTGGTTGGGGTTCATGGCTCCGAACGGGGAGGTCTTGGGTCCCATTTTCCATGCCAGCGTGGTGCTCACCACTATAGTCCACCCAACTATTGTGGGGGGTCCTTGGACCTTGTTGTATAGGTACCTCAAAGCCGATTGGGGGGATACTATGTCAAGTATCTTCAAGGCACTAGTAAGAAACTAGAAACTAGCGTGGTTTTAGTGTCCACCTTCGAGAGGGGAAGTAGTATCGTTCCAATTTCCCCTTGTCCGGTGGCCGCCATTGAGATACGGACGGACATTCCAGCCTCTTAGAAAGGGACCGGAGTTTCTATCTATCTTGGTGTTTGCCTTTAGGTAGGTGCCCGTCTTTAGGTGGTTTCACCATAGTAGAAACATGGTCCGCCCTCTTAGAAAGGGAGTGGAGTTTCTATCTATCTTGGTGTTTGCCTTTAGGTAGGTGCCCGCCTTTAGGTGGTTTCACCATAGTAGAAACACGGTCCGCCCTCTTAGAAAGGGACCAGAGTTTCTATCTATCTTGGTATTTGCCTTTAGGTAGGTGCCCACCTTTAGGTGTTTTCACACCATAGTAGAAACATGGTCCGCGTACACCCCACAAGCACACCCATAGTAACACACTTCAGCCAAACCCGGGTGTAGTGTGTCACTACGGGTGTACTCGTGGAGTGTACGTAAACGATGTTCCCACATGCAATTTGGGTTTAGGATTCAAGTCATAATTTGTAAATCAAACACTTTGTTCGTGTAGGATCACAAATCTCTTGGATGTCATCTTCATCGTTGACTACTCTACTTTGACACATGTAGGAGTACCTAGTTTTGCGTATACGACACTGCAAGCTAACATCAAATGAGTAGCATTTGTAGTACTTTCGATGTTTACATGTGACTGATTTAGCTGTTTGACATGGATTGCTGTGAAGATGATTGATGGTTTGAACAAGTATGAGGCAAACTTGAGAGGTGAAAAATGCATAACAAATCTGTGTATCCATCACTGGAGGAGAAAGTCCACAGCTTTTACATGGCTTATTTTCCATGTTATCGTCTTGTCTGTAAGAGTGAGTTGAGGTATGTTCACACTTGGCATTGACTAAAGGTAACAATGAAATTATTCAAAAGATTGAGTAAGTGTAAAACCCTAAACCCTACATTAGGTAAACATCATAGAACTCGTTTACTAAGAGATCGGAGTATGAGCAAAAGTCCCCATTTTAGCCCGTGCCTCCGTCTCATGTACAAATCAATCTTAGAAACAATTCTGTGAAGTAGTTGAAGTTTAGGAGCATCAAGGCACCACAGGCCTTGGCTTGGTGGTCAGGGCTCATGGCCCCCAATGAGGAGGTCGTGGATTCTATTCCCCATGCCTACGTGCTGCTCATCACCGGAGTCTACCCAACTATGGTAGGGGGTTCTTGGACCTCGTTGTATGGGTACCTCAAAGCCTTTTTAGAGGGATATCATTTCGGGTATCTTTAAGGCATAGGGGCTTGGTAGGAACTAGCATAGTGTTCACGGTGAGAGGGCTTAGTAGTCATGCCATTGATGTGATGAACTCCGGACCTCGTTGTATGGGTATCTCAAAGCCCTTTTGGAGGGATATCATGTCGGGTATCTTTAAGGCATAGGGGCTAGGTAGGAACTAGCATATTGTTCACCGTGAGAGGGCTTAGTAGTCATGCCATCGATGTGATGAACTCCGGGCAGACATCCAAGGATAGGTCGAACGAACACTCTATTCACGCCGGCCTCTGAATAGGACTGGTTGAGGTTTCTCCTCCTCTTTAGGAGCATCTATTAAGGGTTTTCTATATTTTCTTGATGGCATCTAGTAGCGCCAGAATACCGTATTAGAGTGATAGAACACCAACTTTGTGGTATTTGATGGAAAAGAGTTAGAGAATATAAATATAATTTATATTCCCTTCCAGCAACACGTTTATTTAGCAGATTGATGATAGTGTCAGTTAACGTAACTACCAGTTTTGACCGGAAGATGAGAGTGAGTTGTTTCAGCACAAGTTCCGGGGGCAACTGAAGACCCGCACCGCCCCTTCCAATCTTGATACTACCAGCATAATGGGAAACTCTTACCAAAAGTATTAATAAACTAGGATGCCCAAAACTTACCGACTATTAATATTCTCTAATACGGTGGAATGTGAGAATGTTCTCACATTAGTAAGTTAGGGAGAGTGCTCAAAACTGGAGTAGTACCAATGATGGAGCGGTAGGCTTCTTCACCCATATGTACATAATGGCTTCACACTTCAACATTTACTATGTACTCATTCCAAACATTTTAGAGTGTCAAATTAGGGGACCATTTCAGAAGTCTACCTTCAAGAATTCATACTAGCGAATTGTCGAAGAGTTCAAAAAGGATGAGTCCACTTTGACTATCCTTCCACTTACTTTCCCATGCATGAAAATTGCTTACATAATGTACTTCACTACAGATTACTATAGGGTTGTCTTATGCAACAGTGTCGAACATCGAACGGACACAAGAGTCAAATAGACATTCAACCTCGGAGGAGGTAGATGAAATCGAAAAGGCAAATGTTCATGTTTTTACTATGCATTTTCTAGTATGGTCAAATAGTCCCTTCAGACGGAAATGTCAAACACGACAATTTAGACAGACATTGCGGAAAGTGTGTCATGTAAGACAACCGTGCAATAGATTAGGAAAGATGAAATTTGAGCCATTATTAAGCACTCTCTTAAGCAACAAAATTCTTAGAAATCTATAAGTATGCCTCAAATTGATCAACTACAAAAGAGTTCAAGCCTTTTTTCACTTTCGGATCCAAAAACTGCGATTTTCCACCACTTTGTTGAAACTGAGATATGATCATTCTTTGTACTTTCAATTGTAGGATCTTAAACCTAGCTTCTATGACAAATACTATGTAAGAATTTAGATGTTGGAACACTATCACTATTGAGATTCTAATGTTCAAAGTTGATGCAGATTTTTTTTGAGCATTTGTTGGAAGACATGTGCAAAGGGAAACTCAATGATTGTTACACCAAACACTTCACTCCATTATTTTCCATGTAGATGATCAACTTGAGAATGCCCATGCATGGCCACTTGGAAATTTAATACGTAAATATTTAATGCGTTAACTAAATTTAATACGTAAAAATTTAATACGTAAACTAAATTGGACTCATTAACAAAATCCAAACTAAAAATTAATTCAAAACATTTAATTTTGTACATTGGTAGCGATGCCAGTTGAAAATTGATTTAGGGAGTTTGAACATTTCTACATTCTTGAGGTAGTCCTTAACCCTTAAACGCCCACGATGTCGAAAAACGACATTTTGGATGTACATCAGAAACTTTGAAGAGCCATATCTTCTTCATCCGAGGTCCGTTTTGGATGAAATCACTTGGGTTAGGTTCCAAATCAAGTCTAGATTGTGTTGTAAAATTTTCAAGCCCATACAATAAAGTATGAATCAATGGAATGCACTTTAGTGAAAACAACTCATGTTCTTGGGTTTCCAAGCATGGGGCATGTATTACCATTGCAAGCCAATTATGTGAAACTAGAAGTAGTTTTTCATGATTATTTTTTTCATGGTCATGATCTTAAGGTGATTCTTAACCCTTAAACGCCCATGGAGTCTTAAACGGGTAGCCCAAAATTGGATCACAACATCTTTTGGACTTGGGCATCATGAATAGTGCACTTTTTGAACTTGGGCACCATGAATGAACCAATTAATGATGAGCTTGCAACCTCCTACAAGGTTATGTACAACCCCAATCTGCCTACCACAATCCTTTCAAACCATAAAATCATACATACAAATTGTGATTTGAATTGTAAAGTTTCACTTCTTGAATGCATCATAAGACGGTGACCAGTTTGATATCAAACTTTAAGTGAAAAGTTGATTACAATGAGAGCTACAGAGAAGATTCTGATGGGATCAAGCCCCTCGGGCTTGCTTGGGCGTTTAAGGGTTAATAACTTTGTAGTGAGAAGTTTTTTGATCCAAATGATTTTGCTATTGGATTTGCAATGATGTTTTGTCAACAGAAAAAGTGAGAAAATGGATGATATTTGAGGAGCTATATCTCCCTCATCCACCGTTGGATTTCAACTTAATTTTTTGGGATGGCCTCCAATTAGAGTCTGGTCTAAGTGGTAGAAACCTTAACAAGATCGAAGATGTTTTGAAGATAAGGCATGAAATTGAATGCAAAGGGTCTAGTTTTGGACTATTTTTCCTTTGTAAAATGTTCGGTAGTTTTTACCATTGCATGGCTTTCATTTGAGCCAAGAAATTTTTTTGATGAATTTTTGTTGGGTAAAGGACTTATTAAGATGAAGGTGAACATCTTTCTAGTTGGTGATTTTTTCATTGCAATAGGTATATTGGTAGCATTTCCACCTCAAAGTGAAAATGATGAAATTTTGCAGTTTGTTTTTGATATTAATATGTTATGATCTCCCGATCTGTAAGGCCTCACGACTCAAATTTTGGTCCACATGATCTTTGATAAGTCTATTACAAGTTTGTACGGTTGAGATCTTAATAGCTTCTCTTGATTTTCATCTATGACGATTTCTATGGAAATGTGCTTTTCTGCTAAAAATAGTCTCGGGCGTTTAGGGGTTAATTTACTATTACTTACTAGTAAGGTCGCGGTCCTCCTGACGGAGAAAATCTTTATATGTTACTTTCAAAAAAGTATCCCGTATCTATCATTTCTCAAACCGTATTATCATTTTTTAAATTTTAAACATAATCCAAAAAACATAAAAGAAGGTAGGTAGGTTGGTAAGTTCGTAGGTTGGTAGGTTTGTATGTTGGTAGGTTGGTGGGTACAAAGGATAGCCGTACAATATTTTATTCTATATAGAAATTGGTTGATATCATGTTAGAGAGCGATTAGATTGGAGGATCCTGGGATGTGTTACTTCTCCACTTGTCAAAGTTTAGATGTAGTAAGCCCCTAAAAGCTTAAGGGGGTTGAAGAAAAACCTAGAATTATTATTAACCCCTAAATTTTCTAGTTGTTTATGGAGCAAAACCACCTCTTTTAAGTCCCATTCACTCCCGGCCATGTGTATCTATTGTTTTTCCTCTATGTTTAGACTCCCAACTGTAGGTACTTGTACCATACTTGTTTTTGAGCTATTGCTGAAATTTTCAACTGTTGGATCTTCTCCATTTGTGAGATTGTAATGTTCAAAGTTGATGCAAATGTTTTATTGACCATTGCGGGGACACATAGTGTAAATGGTGTCAAGAGCAAGTTGGAGTTTGTTACCCCAAACATTTTAAGAATATTATGTTCCATGTAGGTAATAAAGTTGGGTACCCTCATGCAGGATTTTAGAGACTCATTCCGCTTCTTTGTCTTCATGCAAATTATTTTCTAGAAGAAGGTTCAAAAACAACAATATAGTAAAGCATGCATTTCATTATGTATATTTGGGTTAAGAAAAATTGAACGACAAGTAGGTGCCTTTATGAGTTTGTGAATTTTGAGAAAAATCATTTGGAAAAATTTGAAAATCTCATATCACATATCATTTTTTTAACAAATGATTTGGAAATTGCTAGATATTGTGAATATTGTTTTTGTAATTTTTGGAGGCTGCCCTTGTGATATTGAAAATCTTTTTGATTTAGATCACTTTGGAACTTGAATGATATTTTGGTTGTAGACATATCTCTAAAAAAATGTGCAAAAAATTCAAAATTTAATCTGTCCTTTTTGGACTTGAAACCTAAAATCACTAAATGAAGGTTTTGAAATTGAAATTTGGCTTTGCAAATTTTACCACATAAACTTTGTAGTATAAGCAGTATGTTGTAAATATCTTAGGCAAAAATATTACTAATAAACCCTTCAAAATGGCTGCCCAAAATCGCACAAACCTATTTTGCATTTTAAGAATACTTAGGTGTCAAACATACATGACTTATGGTGGAAGACAAGTTATGACACGGAAGACACTCCAAAAGTTGAGAGATACAAGAATGGAAGGCGAATACATGGCCTATAGGCCGTCACTTAATTTCAATACAAAATCATTATTTTACTAAAGTATTTTAATGTGAACAAATCAAAAGCATGGAATGTAGCTAATAGTACAAATTGGGCCCATGGCCTTGTTTTTCTTTCTACAAATTGGCCCCAAGGGCTTTACACATGGTGGAATTGACCAAAGTTGCAATGGTGAAAACTCCGAAAAAAATTTACAAAGAAAAAATAGTCTAGAAATAGACCCCTCGCACTCAAATTCATGCCTCATCTTTAGTATATCCTTGATTGAGTCAAGGTTTCTACCACTGAAAGTAGACTAAAATTGGAATCCATCCCAAAAAATAAAGTCAAAATCTAATAGTGGATAAACAAGATATGACTCTTCAACAATCATCTATTTTTTCACTTTTTTTGTTAAGAGAAACATCATTGCAAAGCCAATACCAAAGTTATTTGGATCGAAAAGCTTAGACTACAAAGTTGACTACTTGACTACAAAATTGTTAGAATGCACTTAAAGATTATACCTATGCAGAAATAATTCAAGAAAACTAGTCTTGATCTCATGTGATTGACTTGCAAAGTTGCAATGGTAGAACATGCCAAATGTTTGAAAACCAAAAAACAAAAGTTGCCTTCACTAAATTGCATGCCATTTACTTGTACTTTTTTGTATGGATCTGCAATTTTTACCACACAAACTAGACTTGATTTGTGACCCAAACCAAGTCCAAGACGAAGTTCAAGTGAAGAAGTTATGACTCCTCAAAGTTTTTGTCCTTCATTCAAAATGTCATTTTTTGACAATAGGGACGTTTAGGGGTTAAAATAAACACCAATAATTTCCAAAATAATAAGTTTTCTAACTTTTAAAAAAATAAAAATTAAAAAAGAATTGCTTTCCAGCTCTGTACAACTCATCAAATTTTAGAGCTGACCATAAAATGATTGATTGGGCTATTAGATTTTAAGCAACTTTCCGTAGGAAAATCAAAGTAAAAAAAATCTTCAAATTTTTACTATGGGTGTAAGATGAGGCATCATGACTCAAAATTTGACCCATAGGACATATAATTACTAAATCTACCTCAAGATTGTAGAAGTGGTGTTTAAATGAATTGCCTTCATTTCCATCCATGATACTTCATTTGTGATAATACGTTCAACCCCTACTGTCGAATAGAGCCCAAAACAGGTCGTTTGGGGTTCGGTCAGCCCCTTATTTACTATATTTAGCTCGTGTGAAATTGGAACCTTTTGCAAGATGTAGAGTTTTTCACTTTTTCCATACCTTTCCAAAAAGTCATTTAATGGTTCAAAATTCCTCATACTTTAGGAGACAATTACGGTCAAAGTTTGAAAACACTAGTTGAAATCCGCCCAAAAGTGACCAAATTGCGGTATATGCTCATTTATTCTCAAAATCTGCTCAAAATAAATAAGACTGCAGGAACTTCAAAAATTCATCAAATGTTGAGATTTTACTATTTTGGACTTTGATTTATTGTACTTGGAAATAAGGTTTTAAGGCATGATCTCACTATTTGGATCTTTCATCCAATTAATCTTCACATGCAATTCTTATTATCAAAGAGGGGCCTTTGAAGTTGAATCTCACCATACCATCATGTGAAAATTCAAGCATTTCTTTACATTTTATAGGTCGCATGAGGATAAATATTGCATAAAGGGTGATAGTCTCTTTGGGGTACCCAAAAAGGTTGTCCCATGAACAACTGCACTCTATGGTGGTGTGTCAAACACATCCATTTTTAAACTATAATACAATAAGACTTCATTAGATGTGGTTTTAGTTGTCTATACTTATAATGTATCAAGAAAAAAATTAGAAATTAAAAAAAATATTTTGAAGTAATTTTATTTGATTTTTTAGTTGAAAAAGTAAGTTATGTCCCACTAACCTAAAATCCATAGAATCAAGCAAATGGAATATCAACCATTTTTATTTTAATATAATTTTTAAGTATGACCTACATCTTCTTGTATAGAATACAAAATAATTTATTTAATTATAAAAATCAATTAGTTGTGCACTATAATGCCTGCAAATCCCAAAATTCAGCATTTTTTCCCTCATCTATGAATGGATTAAAAAAAAAAAAAAAAAAAGAAAAAAAAAAAAAGAAAAAAAAAAAGAAGAGAAACTCTATAGGCATATATACTTTGATTTCATTGAGGTGAATGATATTTTATTTTCCATCTTAGGGTCTTTTTACTTGATTAAAAATTTAAAATGGACAAATTAGACAAACTTTGGAGGCTTTCAATAAAAATAACCTAATTAGTGTGTCCAAAAAGTGATACCCCAAGCTTACCATTGCCCTAAACATGTTTCTAACTCACTTAGGAAAAAAAATTTGAAGAGCCACAGTTCAAATTTACTCTTAGAATTGGTTTCTAGGGCTCACAAAAAACTTCGAACCCATTTTCCAACAAGAAAAAAAACTCTCATTTCAACTTTGAATGTTCTGTTCTCACAATTGGTAAAGAATTAAAACTGAGTTCTGGTACACACAAACATGGACAAGTTAGGTATGAGATCTTACGTTTACATACTTGAGATTACGTCAAAAGTTGAAAAATTTCATCTTGCATTTTGAGGAGTTTTGGCAGTTTTGGGAGCTTTCGACTTTAGGAGATAAGGGTTAAAATTATGGAGATTGGTCTGTGACATACTCTAAATACCATAAAAGTCAACTTGTTGATATAGTATGAAGTTGTACCGCTTCCTTAGAGTCACCTGTCAAAATAATTCAAGCCCCCTTTTTCCATCAAAGGCTTCGCTCTTCCGCTATGTGGTGAAAAATTCTAAACTTTTTATTGGTGAAACTTCTCACATGAATACCTCAGAAGATCCCACAATTGGAACTTCTGTGATCATGTTCCAAAAAAGCTTAGAATTTTCTCATTGATAAGCACATTTGAGGGGAAGAATAAAACTTGAAACCCCAGGTCTGAAACCTCAATTTTGTTAAATTGGCACTATGCCATGTGCCATTTTGTCACACCAAATCTTACATATGTACTCACATGGAATGGTGTATTCTGTAATATCACAATTTTTAAAAATAATATCACTCATTTATATACATTGTCACTCATTTTCCATAATATCACCTTTATATTCTGTTATATCACATGGTTTTTGAACTGCACTTCAGAAAGTTAAGGTGTGCCATTTTAACGGGATAATGCCATTTTAATGGAATTGGGGTTCTGGGCTTGTGAGGGACTGTGACAACTGTCGCGAGGAAGCTCTGATCGATCCATAAAGCACAAGAATCCTGTACAAGCGCAAACAGGAACTTCAAAAGTCTACTGTTGTTGTCTGTAAACATTCCGGCTGCGAGAATACGGGAAGAAAGCGCGTGCATGCTCCTATCTTAACAGATGTCCCTGCCCTCTCTGTAGCACATCCGAACGGCAAGCAACACCAAAAGCAGCTCCAGGGGGCCCCAGTCTGGTCGATGCCCCACACAACAATCGGTAAGTCCTCCGACTGATTAACATAAACAATTCCTTCGCCCCCCATGGCTACCCCACTCCGCATGCATGGGCTCATCCACAGCCAGCTTACACTCCAGCCTTGGCTAGCCAGAGTAACATGTACTCTATCGCTTCATAGCTAGACCCATGCACTTTCTTTACCATTTCTCACGTCACAGACAACCCACAGTCGCCTCTCTCTTCTTACCTCCTATATATCCAACACCCCGTCAGTACTAGATTTGTATCATCCGCTCGATCCGGTAGATCATTCCGTTTGTTGAACTCATCAACATGTCTTTGTTTGATAATCCTCGTTACAATTTCTTCGATAACGATGTTGGTTACAATTATCGCGGCTACCGGCCAGAGGACTACGGCCGCCAGCCTTACCACGATGTTGAGCCTGCTCCCATGGTGTATCGACGTCAACCGGAGCCGTACTTCGACAACTACCGCCGTCGGTACCGCCAGGCTGAGCCCTACAGAGACGGCCGCTACGGCGTTGTACCCATGGAGGAAGTACGTGGCAATTCAACACCTTGACTTAGTAACTAGACACTGTTCGCTCGATGGCGATGGATAGCAGTCGATGGAACACTGCAACTTTTATCTGTGTAGAGAATCAACTGTATTTGTGTGGAGACACGAATTCTCATGCTATTTTTGTTCGGCAGCAGGTGTTTCGGCGAGACGAGGCTCCCCAGTGGATGAGAGACGACCGCTACGGTCGTGAATGGGGCGGGTATCGCATGAACCGTCGGGACCATCACGGACATCATGGATATGGAGGTATCATCCGGCCAGGAGATGAATATGGCAATCGTCACCACAACCACCGTCACTCATCTTCAAGGGTATGAATGATAAACTAGACCTTGTCTCTCTCAACAATGAGTACAATTCCTTAATCTGCTCATTCAGTATAGTGCACAATGTTTGACTTTCTGTCCTTGCCAAATGCAGTTTGAGGAAGTGGAGTTGTATGTGCCCATTTGTTGCGACAAATGTGAACGAAAACTGAAAAAACACTTGATGTACATTCCAGGTAACTATGCCCATTTCATAATCTCACACACTCAATCATCTCGTGTTACATTCGACTTTGCATACTCAACGATGGAACCACGACGACATTCTTAAACTTTGACATCATTATAACTCGTACAACAAGATTGAGTTTGTAACCATCAAAGTTTCATGATCTTCAACAAGTCATTCTGCAAGTCATGCACGTTTGGTTTGTAGACATACACCCGGAAAGACTATTTCCGAATGCAAGTGGGGTATCTGTGCATGAAGTTTCTTACATGTCATGGTTCTTACGAACTTAATTTCCTGCTTAATTTACTGTAGCAAATAGTGAGTTTTAATAGTATTTTACTGAGAATGGAATGTCCTGCTTCTACAGGAGTGGAATCGATAACAATGGATCAAACAACGAAGAAAGTGGTGGTAGTCGGAGATGTGAACCGGGGCGATGTGTTAAACCGCTGTCGCCATGACAAGCCAGGGTCACAATATTGGGATGATGTCTATAGATGACATTCAAACAGAAGAGAATTGGAAATTTAGAAATGTACTACTTGTATCCTATATTGAGTAGGACTGTGTAACATAAGTCATAGTTGGTTAAGCATTTCTGTACTATATCAAACTTCCTAAAATTAATAGAAAAAGAAGAGTCACATGTGTACAGATATTCGTCTCCCTTCAAAGAGTGAGTAGTTTCTACTTAACTTACACTTTTGTAACATCTCTTGAAGTTTTTCTTCTTCGTGACAGATTATTTTCTGAGTTGAGTTGCCTTTACTCTAACTTTTGTTGTCGTGTTTGTCAACTATCATTATGTCATCTTCTTTAGCAATCCGAAGAGGGTATAATTAGCTTCTAGCATATCCTTTTATCCTGTTTTTTTTTCTACTCTTGGTGAAGGTCCCATTCAAGGATTTTATAATTATAGTTTTCTATATTTTGATTATTAATTTTATTCTTTGAGATCTATGTGGGTATGTGATTTTAATTACTCATAAATACTTATTTGTAGTTTTGGAAATATAAGCTCTAGTGTAGAAGGAAAATAACTAGGTCAGCTTATGAAAAATATCTTTAATCATTTTTCCAAATAAATTCAATTTTGTCCTCAAGCTTTCAAGACATAGCATGTCTTGACGAGATTCAAAAGTCAAGTTCATTTTAGTAACAAAATTGCACAATTTAAATTAACCCCTAAAGCCCTATGGTCCCTGCATAGGACCAAGATTACCAATTATAAGAACATTCTTGTACATGTGAGTTCCAACCACTTACTTTTACCTCAGAATAATCAAAATATACATGCTTCAAGAATTTTTTTTACTTACAGTGAGCGTATTGTATTTACACATTAACTACCCAGGATGGAGTTGCAATATAGAGAGCACCCAGTAAAAATCTTAGGCAAAAAAATTACTATTACAGTCGTAAAAGGATTTGGCCATCAACACATGTCATTGAGTTGATTGATTTAGTAAATTCTTGACTCATTTTTTATTCTCGTGTTGTCAACCTTTTCACCATCCTTTTCATCATCAATTTCCTCCAAATGTTGATATGTTAATCTCACCCGAATGAAGAAACGCCTTGAGCATCTCCCTTTCTTCTTCTACAAAGGAGTTAAAAATGTCTCAACTTTCTCCCGGGAGCACTCTCTTCTCATCATCTCTTCAATCATCGTCAAATACATGATACACAAATTATGCAAACATATGTTGGTACTTAGTAGTCACCAAAGAGGGAATATGCCTCAAAGGCATGTCTATCCTTTTCAGAAGGATTCTCCAACACCCCTTCAAAATCCCCTCTCCACAGACATTCTAGTAGAGGATGGCATAAAATTCTAATGAGCCTTGGCTCTTAGCAAACTCTCCTTTTTCTCCTTTGAAAGAAAGATAGAACAACCTCATAGGATGATAAGCGGCATCACCTACTACAATTTTATTTCTCAAATTTTTTGAAAATTCTAGATTCGGAATCCTTACAAAATTCTTTTGCTTAAAAATTACAAACTGATAAAGGCACTTACTCATCATTTATTTTTTTCTTGAACTACATGCACATGTTTCTATATTGTTTTTTTCAGACCTTTCTTTGGAAAATATGTTGCATGAAGGTCAACAAAGTGAAATGAGTCTGCAAAATTTTGCATGAGCATACCTACATGGAAAAAATTTGATCAAAATGTTTAGGGTAACAATCTTTACGTTTTATGACACAGACAATCTTTCACAAGCAATGCCCAAAAAACATTTGCACCACCTTTGAATGTTATGATCTTACAAATCCAGTAATTAAAATTTTACATGGTAGTACAAACACTAGATGGGTTTAAGATACCGCGGTAAAACCGCAATTTTTGGTTTTGGAAGTCAAAAGCACGCTTGGATTGCTTGAATTCTTAGGAATTAACTCGTGAGTATTCATATTGATTCTAAGAATTCGATCACGCATCTGTCACCAAAAGTATGGCTTGATATTCGTAGACCAGGCAATGGAGAAAAATGAAGGGTCTCCATTCTCAATTGCAATAGTATTGTGAGGAAAATCTGACCCCCAACTCTTTTCAAAAACCCAAAGCTAACTTGGATAGCAACTATCAGCCGAGGTCAAAATACAAATTATTTCAATGGTATCAACTCCTAACTTTCCTTAAAACCCAAAACGGGTTCCTGCAAGAGAAAAACTCAAGTCAACTTTGACCATTATAATCTCACAAATGAGGAAGAATGAACGGTTCAAGTTTGGTATGTGAGAAGAATGTCAAGTGAACTTTGAGATCTTAGGTTGAATCTCTTAAATAATGCTTAGATTGAGATTTTTTGAGCTTAATCTAAAGGAAGGTCGAATTTTGAGACAGATTGTTTTGCAACAAGGAAATTTAGGGGTTAAAGAAAGAGCCTTATTGCTATTGCTACATCTCTAGCTGTGATCATATACGGTGGTACTACACAAGGATTCGTCAACAAGCTAAGGATTCATAAGCTAGCTAGATACTGTAGCATACAACATCGTCCACTTGGGAGTGCTTAGATCGGTAAGGTTTTTGGGGTTTCAGAATGTGAAAATCCGTAAGTGGAGACGCTTCGATGGCAATCCCCTCAGTCATGTTCTCCGAAACGACTGTAGCTTCCGCCCATGCTCTTACTTGCAGCCACAAAATCTCATTATGGTTTACTGGATATCGCAACTCTCCACACAGAATCATATTTTGATGTCCTTCTCGTGCATCAATGGTGATCACTAACAGTGCCATTGCAAGCAGCACCAACAAGGTCTTCATCTCTGAAGTCCTCCACAGGGTCAGGAACTCTGAACGCATTTCCACCCAGACAGTGTCAGAATTGTGCCCATGTTACAGAAAGTGTGCATATATTGATGAGAGCTGCGAGCCAGACAGATGGACATACCTCTGCAAATCGGGCACAAGCAGGCGGGGAGAGCAAAGCAAACCAAAGGACGTGCAGATGATACGAACTGATTGCATTAACTTGCAGGTTATATGGTGGTCATCATGCAGGTAACACGATCGGCAGAATATGAACAGGTGTTGCATGACCTACAGCATCCGTTTGCACATCAGGATATGAGGCGCTTTGCTAACCCATTATGGACTTGCCATGAGATGTGAGTTTAGTAAGGTCTCCAACAAAAAGTAAGAAATTTCACAGAATCAAAATCGCTTCGTCGATATTGCTACGACGAAGGAGATGTAGTGTTTTTTGTCGATGTGATATATGAATGCAACAATCGTGGAAGTGAAGGTGACAAGAATTCAGGTAATGTTCAGGAACAAAGGGTTGGCTCCAGTGATCTGAACAAGTGAACAAGTGTAGCTAGACAGCGATTGGCATACGTCAAAAGTGTAGAAAGTAATGAGTAAGCATTGACGTTTCTTCCTACGGCATTGCGCTTGTTCAGGCGTAGAACGTGCAGGATTGTCCACCGACACTTAACAACATAGAAATTCTTATGCATCGAATTAACAGGAGACGTGTTCATACCCAGACTCCAATACAATTAGCACTAGTAAAGTAAGGCAGAATAATTAAACACCGGGCTGTACGCGATTGCTAACTAGCTTGTAATGAACAAGGCTCAATGCGTTATTTATTGATGCGACGTCGCACACATTCAGGCAACACGACCTCCACTTCTCGTCAACAGAAATCTAACTACAAATTGTGTACTAAAGAATGTGTTTGTAGATACTTGTGACAGCTCTACTTGTTCATGGAGTGCAGCTGTAGTACCCCTAGTGGAGAACTATACGATGATGGCATTGAGCAGCTTATGGATGGCCTGGATAAGAGCCCTTGAGCAGCTTGACGGTGGCGGCGTCGATGCCGAATGACTTCTCGATCACAGCGCTGGTGATATTCGGCGTGAAGATCTGGTTGGCCGTGAGCAGCAGGCCCGGGTTCTGCGAGTTGAGCGTGTTGAAAGTGATGGCGTTCTCGTTGCCCACGTTGAGCTGGAAATGCAGCGATGCGCGCGGGAACAGGATCACGTCGCCCACCTGCAGCGTGGTGGCGAACAGCTTGTTGTCGTCGCTCACGAATCCGGTGTAAATGCTGCCCTTGAGCACGAGCAGCGTCTCGGACGCGCGCGGGTGGGTATGCAGTGGCACCACGCCGCCGATGTCGAAGTCCAGGCGGCCGTGGGTCAGACCCTGCGTGTTCAGCCCGGGGTACTCAACAGGCGTGGCAATGACAGCCACGGCGCCAGTTGGTGACTGCTTCGGGTCGCCACCAGCGTTCCGAAAGCCAGTGTAGACGAAGTCTGCAACAGTAGCGCTCCCGCGCGGCTTGCAGGCGAACCCGTTCACGAGCGGTGCCGAAGGCGACAGATCCGCCACGCAGAAATCTTGCAGCGGGTCGGGGTCCGCAGCGTGCACAGCCCCCACCAGTAGGACCGTGGCGATCACCAAGCTCAAGCTCCTCCATTTCGTCATGATTGTATATATCTCTGAATGTGAAGTTATTGACTGCAGCTCAAAACTGGTTCGATGTGGCCGACGTATGCAGGCAAATTAATCGATGTGGTGATGCTTGTTGTGGTGGTGAGTTTTATATAGTGCACAAGCTAGTTTGCTTACTACGTCGCAAGTGCGGAACCCACACCGGTGTTACCTGTACGGGATCGGGTGACCTTCGTGTACCCACACCGGTGTTACCTGTACGGGATCGGGTGACCTTCGTGTACGTGGACAGGGAATAATTTGGGATCATGCGAGTAGAAACCACCCGACTAAAGCTTTTCAGCAACAAAAACGCGTCAGAAAACTTCCAATAACGGAACTGAAGAGCTCGATTCAAGCTAACGTAGGTCATATTACAAGTCATAGATAGCGCTTGACGGACTTTTCCATTAAGAAAATTCTCCTTGCTCTTTCTTCGAACATCAGTCACGTATTAAAGTCCGAGGTTCCTATATCCCTTCTGCATTGGAGAGGACGGAGAAGCTTGGCAATCAATTCATGCCCGCATCGACGAATAATATTCATTGAAGTGCGTAAGTTGCGATGAAGAAAGCAGTTCGAAAGCTCATACGCCTAGATCATGTTGAATAGGAGAGAGATGTGCAGCTGCAGCATTGGGGAATTTGAATAGATCAACAGGGGGCTCTGATTGATGTCTGGATTTGGCCATTAGCAGTAGCCTCCAAGCAAGTATGGCACTTGACTACGCCTAATACCAGGTTGTGGACTTCCATGACGGTGCGGTCCGAAACCCTGTGGACCATGCTTTGACTCAACAAGCAGTTCTGTCACCTCCTGGAAATTGTTGCAGGCGAGGCTTTCCACACAAATATCTAGCGACTCTGAAATAAGTTGGTTCTCGATTTTTAATTCTCATCGACTGTTGTATTGTGATTTCCTCGAAGTGACATGAACACTTCAAACTACATTCTGTAGAAATAAGATTACCTGTAGCTTTGAGGTGCAAGGCGAATGAAAACTTGAAAATCCACTTTATTGAAGATTCTTTGGTCTAAGAAAATTGAACACCATATCCAGTGCTTTGTATATTGATCATAAATTGAATTTGAACGTTAATTGTACATCGGAAATTCACATGAAAACCACTCGAAATTGCATATGGTTCTTCTTCTTCTCCTTCAATTGTGAAAAGTGATCCGTTGTTCCCGAGACATCTGGGCGGTTTCTGACAGTTGTACCTGTTGCCTTCCGATCCCGTGTCGCTACATCCCACTGCCGAGAGCCGACAGTGGCAAACTGCTTTCCTTCTCCGCCCGAGTTCAGCTCATTCTCTGAGTCCATTCGCATTGACTGCGAAGTCAATGATGTGGGTTTCCTCGTACTTCTCCGTACTCTATCCGAACTTATCTCCTACAAGCAGAAAGTATATACAGTACCCACCAACAAGTTTACGTTCAGAATTGAGACAAGAGAACATGTTGCAATCTTCAAACAATTACCACGTTCACAAAAATGATCCAAATTGCCAACTACAAATTGTACTGTAGAGATAATGTAGTATTTTATACCATCATTACAAGAAATCTCAATAAATATTAGAAATATATTTGACTTTTTAACATATTATCTATTATATTCCCGTAGCTCTTATAACAAGCTACTTTTGGTGAGGCATGACACAATGGTAAACTTCCACCATCTCAAAAGAAAGCTTTTTCGATACACTATCTTCATATGCAAGTGCTTTTTAGAAAGAACTTGAATTGTACCCCCAAAGAAGCTCAAGATTGGACTTTTGTACTCTAAGTAGATGTCAAGATAAACAAGAGCAACTTCAAATGATCATATCCAGAACCTAGAATATCCAAATTCCATCAAAGTACCACCAAAGTCTTCAAATTGTAACAAATATTATCAAAACTATCTCTTTCATGCTAATCCAAGCTCCATGTGTTATATAAATCCATGAGCAATCATTGCACTTCAAAATGTGTATGTAACTTTTTCAATAAGAGACAACATCAAGGTTTCTTACATCAACTCAACTCAATATTTGTAACTGTGAGCCACATATATGTAAAGGGCATCAAAAGAGGTTTCTAAAGAGATATTAGTACTCTCTTCCTTAACAAACCTCTCCATGTAATGGTCTTCATAACAGCTAAAGGTAGTATTTAGAAAGCAAGTTAGAAGATACTAAAGTTGTCAATGAATCTACACTCTTTTTGGAAGTTTTTCATGCATTGGTAAAGAAAAATGCAGTACCTTCTTTCATACTTCATGATTTGCAATTTAGATAGATTTTACAAAAATGGTGGTCATTTGAAAGTTGAAGGTATGTGATCTCTTCTTGCTCTGAACGTAAACTTGTTGGTGGGTACTGCACAAAGAATATGACAAACCTCATTTGCAAGTAGAGTAACCCCGAAAAGTCGACTAGCCACGAAAGTGCCAAATAAGTCTCTCAACCCCTACAACCCCTACAGTCGACTAGGCCTTAACCCGTGAAGTCGAAAGCCCCCAAAACTGCCAGAACACCTCAAATCCATCCTCTTTCAATGCAAGATGAAAATTTTCAATTTTTGACCTAATCTCAAGTATGTAACTGTACGATCTTATACCTAAGTTGTCAATGTATGTGTGTACCAATACTTAGTTTCAAATTCCTTACCATTTGTGAGAACATAACATTCAAAGTTGAAAATAAGTTTTTTTCCCTTGATGCATAATGAATTTGAAGTCTTTTGTGAGCCCAAAAAACCAATCTTAAGAGTAAATCTGATATGAGGCTCTTCAAATTCTTGATCCTAGGTGAGTTTGGAACACGTCAGTGCAATTCTTACCCTCAAACGACCTATTAAACTTAAAGAAATGCTTGAATTTTCACATGGAGGTATGCTAAAATTCATGTTCAAAGGCCGGTCTTTGACGATAGAAATGGCATGTGAAAAATAATTGGATGAAAGATCCAAACGATGAGATCATTCCTGAAAACTTTCTTTCCAAGCACAAAAAACAAATATTGAAAAAAAGTAAAATCTCAATTTTTGGTGAATTTTTGAAGTTCCTGCAACCTTATTTATTTTGGGCAGATTTTGAGAATAAACGAGCATATATTGCAGTTTGGGCAGTTTTGGGCAGATTTTGAGAATAAACGAGCATATATTGCAGTTTGGGCAGTTTTGGGTAGATTTCAAATAGTGTTTTCAAACTTTGACGATAAATATCTCCTAAAGTATGAGGAATTTTGAAGCATGAAATGACTATTTGGAAATGTATGGAAAAACTCTACAACCTGCAAAAGGTTTCAATATCATACGAGCTAAATACAGTAGATAAGGGGCTGACCAGACCCCCCAAACGACCCATTTTGGGCTCTTTTCAACTTTAGAGGTTAAACTGCGAGAAAGTCTGAGAACTTGCAAAAAGTACCCACTTTTGATGCAAGGTGAGCGTTCGACAAAAGTTTAGGTATGTAACCGCAAGATCTAGTACTTGGCTTGTATGTGTATATGTACATAACAAATCTCAAATTCAAATTTTTTACCAAATAATTGTGAGATTTTTTATACATATACACATAACCAATTATGATCTCTGTCACATTCAACATACACTCTATTTCCCTTATTGTTGAAAGGGTAACTAGTTTTTTAATGGCCAAAAAAACCATTTTTGGTAGAAAATTTGACTTGTGGCTCTTTACATCCTTGTTCCTTAGTGAGTTGGGAACGTGTCATGTAATTTTTACTCTCATGCAACCTGTAGAACCTATAGAATTGCTTGATTCTTCACATGGAGGTCTCTTAAAATTTAACCACAAAAGGCTGGTCTTTGACAATGAAAATGGCATGTGAGAAAAAATTGGATTGGAAATCCAAATGTGATCATGCCTTACTACCTTTTCTGCATGTGAAAAAAATAAAACTTGAAATACAGTAAATCCCAACTTTTGGTAAATTTTTGAAGTGTTTGCAATTTAATCAATTTTGGGCAAATTTTGAGGATAAATGAGCATACACCATAGTTTGGGTAATTTTGGGCAAATTTCAAATAGTGTTTTCAAACTTTCATAGTAAATATCTCCTAAAGAATGACTTTTAGGAAAGGTATGGAAAAACTTTCCAACTTGCACAAGGTTTCAATAAAGTCATGCGAGCTAAGTATAGAAAGTCAAAGGCTAACCTGACCCCGAACGATGAGAATATGGTCTAAGTCGGCTTTAGGGGTTTATTGCCTAGACCTACCCTCTATTTATGCAAGGTTTTTTTTAATATCTAACGTAATTTTAGATATGTAACAATCGGGTCTAGCCAAAACAACGATTCTTGGTAGTCGTGCCAAAACAAAGATTTTTGGTAGAAAATTTGTGATTAGGCTTTTCGAACTCTTGTTCCTAGATGAGGTACAAATATGTCTATGCAATTTTTACCCTCATAAGATGACGTATAAAACCTAAGGTAATGCTTGAATATTCACATGAAATCAGAGACGTATGTTGAAAAAAAACAACAAAGGCCAATCTTTGATAAGAAAATTGGCATGTGAAGATTGATTGGATTGAAAATGTGAGCTTTGAGATCATGCCTTAAAACCTTGTGTACATGCACAGAAAACAAAACTTGAGAAAAAGTAAGATCTCAATTCTTGGTGAATTTTTGAAGTTTTTGCAATTTAATTAATTTTGGAGAGATTATGATAATTTTGATATTAAGCATACATTGCACTTTGGGCAGCTTTGAGCACTTTTAGGGAGAAATTTTTGAAAAGGTATGAAAAAACTCTACAATGTGCAAATAATTTCAATTATTCAACTTGAGCTAATCAACCGGCCGACTTGTAACTAAATGCTAGTACTTCCCGTTCATTGATTCTATCTATTCAATAATGTGGCAAGAAATTGGCATCCTTTCATATTAGGCAAGCCACCTTATTTTATATTTTGTTCCTATCAAGGATGCCCATATATAGGCTGACTTGCTTTTTCTTAAAAGCATTACATTAGAGCAATACACAAAGTTGTGGGAACTTTTGAAGACTAGCCCTTAAACGCCCACGATGTCGAAAAACGACATTTTGGATGTACATCAGAACTTTGAAGAGCCATATCTTCTTCATCCGAGGTCCGTTTTGGATGAAATCACTTGGATTAGGTCCCAAATCAAGTCTAGTTTGTGTTGTAAAATTTTCAAGCCCATACAATAAAGTATGAATTAATGGAATGCATTTTAGTGAAGACAACTCTTGTTTTTGGGTTTCCAAGCATGGCTGCATGGGGCATGTATTACCATTGCAAGCCAATTATGTGAAATTAAAAATAGTTTTTCATGATTTTTTTTTTTCATGATATGATCTTAAGGTGATTCTTAACAACTTTGTAGTGAGAAGTTTTTTGATCCAAATGATATTGCTATTGGATTTGCAATGATGTTTTGTCAACAAAAAAAGTGAGAAAATGGATGATGTTTGAGGAGCTATATCTCCCTCATCCACCGTTGGATTTCAACTTAATTTTTTGGGATGGCCACCAATTAAAGTCTAGTCTAAGTGGTAGAAACCGTAACAAGATCGAAGATGTTTTGAAGATAAGCCATGAAATTGAATGCAAAGGGTCTAGTTTTGGACTATTTTTCCTTTGTAAAATGTTCGGTAGTTTTTACCATTGCATGGCTTTTATTTGAGCCAAGAAATTTTTTTTGATGAATTTTTGTTGGGTAAAGGACTTATTAAGATGAAGGTGAACACCTTTCCAGTTGGTGATTTTTTCATTGCAATAGGTATATTGGTAGCATTTCCACCTCAAAGTGAAAATGATGAAATTTTGCAGTTTGTTTTTGATATTAATATGTTATGATCTCCCGATCTGTAAGGCCTCACGACTCAAATTTTGGTCCACATGATCTTTGATAAGTCTATTACAAGTTTGTACGGTTGAGATCTTAATAGCTTCTCTTGATTTTCATCTATGACGATTTCTATGGAAATGTGCTTTTCTGCTAAAAATAGGCTCGGGCGTTTAGGGGCTAGGATCTTGATTTATTAACCTCATTTAGTAAGTTTGACACATAGTAATTCGATTAAAACGCACACTGGCCCACCCTCGGCTTGGAGGAAACTTTAGTGTGAGGGTTGGAAGGTGGTGGGGACAATGGTGGTTAGATTCTTGTGATATGCAGTGATCACTCATTGGTTGCCCCATACTTCAGTTCAAACAATTATCACTGTTTTTTGGGGAATTTTCATATTGAGGTACATGATTTCAATTAAGGAAATAATTGCAAAGAGACAAAAAAATTAGTTTTTCCACTCTAATTTCCCATCACTAGTATAAATATTGAAGCTGATAAGAAGATGATTATCATCTTAGCACATTGAAATCAGGACAAAGAGCTTTATTGTTCTCCTATCGAAGCCATAAAATTGTGGCTTTGAAAATTTTTAAAGCCACTATTATAAAATTTAAAAAATTAAAATAGTTTTAAATTTTAAAAAACTAAATTTTAAAAAAGAAATAAATAAATAAATAATTTAAATGTTTAAGTAATAAATTAAATTTCTATTTTTTTTTCAAAAAAAAAACAAAAAAAAAAATCATTTCCTTCTTTGCAAATACTTTGAAGTTGTTCCCCTATTTGAAAATATTTCACAAAAGTATTCCCCTATATGATAATTACCTTGTTTTTTGGAGGTATAGAAAGTTCAGTACTCCCTATTTACTTTGTGTATAAATTGAACTGTCACCTATAAATTGATCTCACCCATAATTTTCAATAATTTGTAGCCATTACCTAATAAGAATCTTCAAGAAACTATTATAGATATTTATTTTTAATATATGAATTTGAAAGACTTTTTAGTAAGGTGAAATTCAACATTTTTTGACCTAGTTGCTTAATTATTTATTATCTAAAATTCAATACATGGATATCTACATCTATGAAGAGGTACATTTTCATGAAGGGGTTCATATTAAAGTGAAAAGGTATTTATTAATATGCGACCAATGAAATTACAAATGTGTTTTGTGGTGGTGAAGAAGAATATTGTTTGTCTCCTTCACAAAACTATAAGCTTGTAGTATATTCCTCACAACTTCTCAAAACTAAACACAATAGCTACACAATGTGCAGCTACTGCTATAGATTTATTTCAAAAAAAATGACATTGTTTGAATTCTCAAAAACAATGAATAGCTTTCTTTCTTTGTCAACTTTGTATTAGATGTCAGCAATTCAATATAGTAAGAGTTGGTAATAACCAATACAATATACAATCGTAAAAATTCGAGACCCACAATTACAACAATGATGCATGTCAATTGAGAGATGACTTAATTGACAAAAACTTTTCCTTCCCACCACAATTTCTTGGTTTCTATTGTGACGGTGAGTTGGAAACAAAACTGTGAAAGCCCATATCAGGGTATTGAATAAAAGAGTATACAATTGCCAGCTTGCCAAAGGGAGTTGGAAACAACACAAAGTTGCTATCTTCTTCTATAATTGCTAAAGAAATTGAAATGGAACAACTTTGCTACTCCAAACTATTGCTACCCTTCAGGTGCTTCACTAACACCTCACAAACAAATATATTAAAATCCAAGATTATTTTATAAAATAATTGTAAAAGTTATAATAAGTGTTGGTCAATTACAAAATCATGACCTCATTTAAAAAGAGGTGTTGTGGAAGGTGATTCGTCAGGGAGCTTGAGACAAATGAAATCGAGGTTGTAGGAAGCACACCATTGCAGCTCCTACAATGCCCAAATTCTTCAGGTTTAAACCCTAAGAATAATCACCAAATAATGAGCAAAACAATACACAAGTCAATATGGAGAAACCTGGAAAATCACCAGGTACTCTTAACATTTTGGTTTCTACAAGGTCAAAGGTTTAACAAATTGTTCATATAAATGCATAATATACCCATGTTCGTAGAAAGAATATTCTCAAATTCTTCAAGAACCATTTAAAAGTTCTCCCCAAAACCCTAAAAATCACTCCTTTGAATGACTCGTTTTCTGCTAAGATTTCATGAGGCTTAGTGGAATGAGACATTCTTGGTAGAATACTGGTTGAGAGTTGGGTAGAAATGCCACACACTACTCGAATTTCACTCCATTTGCTACGTTTTTTTGTTTTCATAAAAGCCACATTTAAGGTGTAGCTTAAACTACGTTTTTGCTACAACGTAGTTTCAAAAGCTACATTTCAGCAAAAATATGTTAGGATGTAGTTTAAGTTACTTCCCAAACGTGACTTTTATGAAAACACAAACGATGCAAATGGGGTCAAATTCTAGTAGTGTGTACACTTTTCTCTATCTTATGTTTACAATCTTTGCTCCTTGCTCATGCCATTGATATCTAGTTGGAGAGGTATGAATTGAATTGAATTCTTCTAGTTGTTCAATTTTTGATTTGATGTGATTGGCTTTTGCGTATGCAGATGTACAACCTCAAAGACGTGGAAATTCTTTGAAGGCAGAACGTTATGAGACTATTCAAAATTGTAACTATGGAAATCGATCAAAACAAACGGTAGTGTCCGATTTAGATGGCACACTTCTTCGTGGGTGTAGCTCATTTCCATATTTTATGTTGGTGGCGTTCGAAGGTGGAGGTGTGATAAGGGCGTTCTTTCTTCTATTATGTTCTCCATTATGTTGGTTCTTGTATCATATAATATCGGAATCGATTGGAATTCAGCTATTGATTTTCACTACTTTTGTGGGACTTCGAGTTGGAGACATTGAAGCAATAGCTCGTGGAACTTTACCGAAGTTCTATGGTGAAGATGTTCATCCTGACACTTGGCAGGTGTTTTCTTCTTTTCGACAAAGATTCATACTTACCGCAACTCCAAGAGTCATGGTTGAACCTTTTGCCAAGACTTATCTTGGGGTGGATAAAGTTTTTGGCACTGAACTTCACATTCTTTGTGGAATAGCTACAGGATTAGTAGTGAATCCGGGCGTTTTTGTAGGTAATGTAAAAAAAGAGGTATTGAAGAAGGAATTTAGAAATACAAACTTTCCCGATGTTGGATTGGGAGATCGACCATCGGATTACAATTTTATGTCTCTTTGCAAGGTATGGTTCACACAAGCTAATACCCTTTAAGTTACAAATAAGTGTCTATCATGGTGTCTTAAACATATCACTAGACATAAATTTATGACACCCTTAGAGATACTTACAATAGGACAAAGGAAATAATAGTTGTATTGAGAGGTTTATAGCATCTACATATTTCTAATCATGATTATATACATAGTAGCTGAAATCAAAATACTTTGGGTTGTATAGGAAGCATACATTGTTGTTCCAGATGATAAAATCGCAGCAGCTTCAAAGGATAGTTTATTAACTTCAATAATATTTCATGATGGTCGTCTAGTACAAAGACCAACAGCAAGTATTGCACTTATGATATTACTTTGGTATCCTTTTGGTGCCGTTTTGGCGACGTTGAGAATTATTGTAGGTATCATATTACCTATAAGTTTGTTAACATTTGTATATAAATTCTTAGGAGTTTATGTTATTGTACATGGAAATCCCCCATCATATCAAGAACCAAATGATGGAAAGGGTTATTTATATGTATGCACTCATCGGACACTATTAGACCCTGTCATGGTGGCTGTAGCTTTGAGGAGACGCATAACAGCTGTTACATACAGCATAAGCCACTTGTCAGAATTATTATCACCCATCAAAACAGTCCCTCTTAAACGAGATAGAGAAAAAGATGCCGCAAACATAAGAGCTCTTCTAGAAGAGGGAGACTTAGCAATATGTCCAGAAGGCACTACTTGTCGTGAGCCATACTTATTACGGTTCAGTGCCCTATTTGCGGAGCTTTCTAATCATTTGGTTCCGGTAGCAATGAACACTAGATTGAGTATGTTTCATGGCACCACTGCTCGTGGTTGGAAAAGCTTGGATCCATTTTATTTTTTCATGAATCCAAGCCCTATATATGAGGTAACTATGCACGATTACTCCTCAATACCATAATCTTTTATCATAATCTTTAAGGGAAACATATGCTTTGTTTTTGATGTCATATTTATAACTTGTGATAAAAACTCAAGTTCCATAGCTAGTCAAATTTTAATTCCTTCATTATTACTTGATTTTGTGAAACAATCAGGTAACATTCCTTGATGAGCTTCCATTACATCTTACTTGTGCAAGTGGAAAGTCTTCCTTTGAAGTTGCAAATTATATACAACAACTCCTATCACAAACGTTGAATTTTGAGTGTACAAATTATACTCGTAAGGATAAATACACAACCCTATGTGGTAGTGATGGTTCTATTCCAACAAAGTCCCAAGATTCATTTGGTTCATAGTGAATTCGTAGGCAACTTTCAACATGTTAAATAATGAACAATAATGTATAGTAAGGAGTTAGGATCTGAAAAAAATATTAGATAAGGTATCTTTGTTTTGGAAAAGTTAAATTGTATAAAATGGTAAGCATTCAAGCACTCAACAAATGGCAATTACAAAAGTAAGTTACTCAGAAGTCAATGGTTGTCTAGTGGGAAGTTGATTTATTTGGTATGCTATGTTTAACCCTTAAACGTCCTTGGGGTATTTTTAGCCAAAAACTCATTTTCAAAAAAAGTGATATAGATGAAAATAAAGATAAGCTATTCAGATCTTAACCGTACAAACTTGTAATAGACTTGTAGTAGATCATGTGGGCCAAAACTTGACTCATGGGACCTCATAGATTGGGAGATCGTAACATATTAGTGCGCAAAACAGGCTACAAAATACCATCATTTCCACTTTGAAGTGAAAATACTACCAACATGAAATTTGCAATCAAAAAATCACCAACTACAAAGTTGTTCATCTTCATCTCAAAAACACTTTTGTACCAAAAAAATTCATCAAAAAAATATCTTGGCTCAAATAGTAGCCTTCCAATGGTGAAAACTGCCTCAAAATTTACAAAGGAAAAATAGTCCAAAACAAGACCCTTTGCACTCAAATCCATGCCCTATCTTCAATACATCTTCAATAAGGTTAAGGTTTCTACCACTTAAAATAGACTATGATTGGAATCTATCCCATAGAATAAATTCGAAATCTAACGGTGGATGAAGGAGATCTAGCTCCTCAAAAATCATCTATTTTTTCACTTTTTTCATTGTAGAAACATCATTGCAAATCCACTAGCAAAGTTATTTGGATCAAAAAACTTGCAACTAGAAAGTTGTTAGAATACATCTAAAGATCATACTTATGTAAAAAAAATTCATGAAAAACTATTTTTGGTTTTGCATAATTGGCTTGCAATGGTGAAACATGCCCAATGTTTGAAATCTCAAAACCAAAAGCTGCTGTCACTAAAATGCATGCCATTAATTCATACTTCATTGTATGGGTCTGCAATTTGTACCACACAAACTAGACTTAATTTGGGACCCAACCCAAGTGATTTCGTCAAAAACGGAGTCCGGATGAAGAAGTTATGGCTCTTCAAAGTTCCTGCCCTTCATCCAAAATGTCGTTTTTCGACACTAGGGACGTTTAGGGGTTAATGATTGAATGATTTAAAATTTGACTAGATAAATAATTCATATTTCGAACAAGCTTAGCCCTTAAACGTCCTAGTGTATGTTTAGCGAGGAAACACACTTTTTAAAAATGTTTCATGGGTAAATAAGAGCGGCATGACTAACCGAGTTCGTCACAAGTGCTTGCCTTTTGTGTTGATAGTGAGTGGATAGCGGCTCATATGTATACAAATCAAAATATATAAAATATCATTCATTAAAACAAAAACTTTCGACGAATCACAACCCTTGAAAGGTCAGCCAATCACGCCTTTGGAAAAAAGCTCACAGAGAGATTGATTCTAATGGTCTTTTTCCTTTAGCACAAAGACCAAAATGAGAATAAGTTATTGAGATCTTAACCTTACAAACTTGTAGGAGACTTATTGCAAGTCATGTGGACCAAAATTTGAGCCATGACCCCTCATAAATTGTTATATCGTAATGTGTCAGTCCTCATACGGGACTACAAATTTTCATCATTTTCACTTTGAAGTGAAAATGCTACCAACAGACCAATTGCATTGAAAATTTCACCAACTAGAAAGTCCTTCACCTTCATCTCAATAACAACCTTGTATCCAAAAAATACATTAAAAGAAATTCTTGGCTCAAATAATAGCCTTGCAAAGGTAAAAACTGCCAACACTTTTATAAAGAAAAAAAATGGTCCAAAACTACACCCCTTGCACTCAAATTCTTGCCTTACCTTCAAAACACCTGTGGTTTGGTCAAGGATTCTACCACCAAAAGTACACTCTTACAAAATCCATCCCAAAAAATAAAATAAAATAAAATAAAATAAAAAATAAAATAAATCGAAATCCAACAGTGGATTAAGGAGATCTAGCTCCTCAAAAATTATCCAATTTTTTCATCTTCTTCATTTTAGTAACATTGTTGCAAATCTAATACCAAACGTATTTGGCTCAAGAAAACTTCCAACTACAAAGCTGTTCATTCTCATCTTAAAAACATGATTATGCAAAAAATTCTTTAAAAATAAATAAATAAATAAATATTTTTAAAAAAATTGATTTCACAAAACTTCTTTGGTAAAACATGCTCCATTTTTTAGGACCCAAAAACAAAAGCTGCCTTCACTAAAATACATGTCTTTTGTTCATACTTCAATTTCAGAGTCTTCAGTTTTTCGAACACAAACTACATTTGATTTAGAACCCAACCCAAGTGATTTCATACAAGACAAACTTTAAATTAAGAAGTTATGGCCCTTCAAAGTTGTTGCTTGTCATCTGTTGTGTTGATTTTCAACACACGGCACGTTCAAGGGTTACTATACATTGTTGGTATATCCATATTAGGAAGAAGAATTGTCATTTCAATCCAAATTGCAACAAGATATATTGTAGCATAAGTCATCAAAGATAAGATGATAACATACATGGAACTTATGAACTACTAAAATATCCATAACGCATGCAATTAAAGAGTATGGTCCTTGATCAAGAATGAATTAAAATATCAAATAAATTTTACAAAAGTTGTTCAATCCAAACATCATCATCCATATAAGTTGGACGATCAGTTTCAATTTCCCCTTGTCTGGTGGCCATCGGGATATTAGCATTACGAACCGACACTTCATTCACACTGGCTGCTTAGAAAGGGACCGAAGTTTCTATCTATCTTGGACAATCAATATGAGACAAATTCTAAGTAGATAGGTGAGAACTTCCTATCACTTTTGCGAACTTACTATCATGAAAAGGAAATTTGAACAATGGTCTGTATATACACAAGATATGTTCCGAAATTTATTGGCCATTTTTACAAAGCATAGACCTGATTGTATAGAAATTAAATTGTTTCAAAGTAATAAATCATGTGAATATGTTGCTACATGTCATGAAGTTCATTATTATGAAATTTAACATGAGTCTAAGTGATGAGTTGTACAAAATTTGTAATACCAACCCTAAAAACACATGAGTAATACTTTCTTGACCATATATCGTATTTATTCAAATATGTTGGAACTATCTCTCAAACCCTAATATAAAGTCTTTAAGGCCCGTTTTGAAAGCCCAATGTAAAGTAAAAGTTTTAATTTGGGCCTTCCAAGTAGGCTTATGGACTTTTTATTGCAAGACCCACTTTCTGAACTAGGGCTTGAGTTAAAGCCCACTTCAACTTCAGATGAGCTCAACTCCAAATAGGCTCAAAGCCAAGTGGGCTATAATAATATAGTGATCCTCGCATAAGCTCCTTTTGAATTTTATTTTATTTTTTTCATTGTTTTAAAATATAGATCATATACTAGCGTACATCATTCTTTAGGAAGGAAATTTTTAAAACTCAAAAAAAAAAGCTAATCACATTTTTCTAACTTGGAAATTTTTTACATGTTGATGATGTTTATCTCAATATCCTTTCAACATTGCGAAGAATATAGTATATCACCGACTCTTCCGAGGTTCCCGACGATTCTTGTTGTATTTTCTTGTTATCAATTGATGCACCATTCTTCTTGACTTCTCCTTTTGTACTCTCTAACTTGGAAGTGTCATCTTTGTCGCGCGTAGGAGTAGTTTTTTTGTTGCGCATACGCTTCCATAGTTCTTGCATGGCATAATTATCCGCCATAATTGTTGTTTACTATTTGTAACAACACCACCAATGTAGATTTGGAATGGTTAGTGTATTGGATGGGAATGAAACCTTACAAATTACCCTTAATAATATGGCAATCAAATAATGAAGATGAAGACTCATAAATATGATGTATATATATACCAACACAAATGTAAAAGTAAGGCTTGAAAACGTAAAAGTTAAAATCATGAAGGGCCTAAATGCAAAAGTTTGTACTTCTTGAAAAGAAAAGTAAAAGTAAAGAATCTAGAGCCTTACAATATTACTCCAAAAGGGATTCTTAATAGAGCCTATGGGATGTTTCCGGGTTTACTTACATGTTTTTACTTTCTAAAGGTGAAAGCTATCATGTCATAAAAGCAAAACCAAACATATATTATACGGTGGTGTTTTTCATATATTCAATACTCCTTTTTTTTTTTTTTTTTTTTTGAACTTAAACAAAAAATTAAAGGTTACAAAGATGAAAATTTTAAATTTATTCCAATATGCAACAAAATTTCTGTTTACTTATTTAAAGAGCAGCTAATACAAAAATTAATTATAAACTCCAATAGAGGCTAGTATGATTTAATTCTACACTTTGATTGTTTGGATTTGGTAGTGTCGTATGTTTACATTTTAGATTGAGTTTATTAGATGAGTTCTATCAATAGTCATTAATATCTCCTTAAAGGTAGGGCTTCATTATTCAAATTTTAATATTTATACTTTTTTGGGTTCCTTCTCAAATAGTCAACCTCTTAATGGTTTGGCTCATTTGCACAAAAAACACTAATATATATTTTCAAAATTAGTGTCGTAAATAGAAACAAGTGTAAGTTATTCAAATCTTAACCGTACAACCTTGTAATATACTTATGGTATGTCATGTGGGTCAAATTTTGAGTCATGAGGTTACACCCCTAAAGATCCACGATGTTTTGGGAGCTTGAAATCCCAACACTGACCACTATGTACTAATGGGAGCACGTCCAATATTTTGGAATTTTTTTATAATTTCAACCGTAGGATCTTGAATTAGACTACCATCAGTAGTAGTGTGAAAATTTTCAACCAGTGGATCATCACAAGATCATCATCATAACATTTGAAGTTGACTGTAAAATTTTTTTGGCCTTGCCCGTAAAAGCCAAATCGGTGGCCGTGGTTGTTTAGGGGTTAATAGAATGCAAGATCGTAACGTATTAGTACTCAAGAATTTTCAAGAATAACAAAATCTCAGCATTTTCACTTTGAAGTGAAAGTGCTAACCAATTGACTTCTTCCCATGAAAATACCACCAACCACAAAGATGTACAATACCCTCCAACAAGTCTTGCAACCATTTTGTGAACTCTTGAAATTCTCTAATTCATTTTCAAAATGAGAGGATTTTATCAAATTTATCCTATTAAATCTTTTGTGTTATGGACCCTTCACGTGTTCATAAAATGTCAATGTTAAAAAACAAAATCTCTATTTTTGATGAATTATTTTATCTTTTTCACTTAATTTCAAAAAAAATTAACTGAGAAATATATATGATGATTTTTTAAAATTTGATTGCACCAATCTATAGGATATATCATTGTTCACATTCTTGGTATTACAAAGATGCATACTATGTAGGTAAAATTCTCCTCTATGTGGCTCTAAAGTATTTTCATAGTTTCCATTCATTCATATTCTAGGCTAAGGAAATCAAACTCATATATTAAATCAAAATTTGATCAAATAAAGTCAAATAAGGTATCATTACAAAGCTATAGTAGTATAGAAGCCTAATATGATATGAAGTTTACAATATGTCTTACTCACTAACAAATATTCTACGAAGAAATGGAACACCTACTACCATCGAGTGCTACCACCTTGAGCCGCTATTACGACTTTCATCCGGGTTGGCATTGTTGAAATCAACTTCTTGATGCTTTCTTGAGGTATATCCTCCCAAGCCGATTGAGTGATGTCCACATTTTGTCTTTGTTTCGTGGTCTATTTCTCTGTTGCACTTGATCTTTAACTTGCTTCCGGACATTCTCTATAGGATTAAGGTCGGGAGAATTTGGTGGCCATTCAAGCTTTTTCAATCCAAGTTCTTTGTCTCCAATCTTTTTGTATATTACTACCATGTACTGGAGCACCATCCTCCATTAAAATGAGGTGCTCATAGTGGTCATGGTGCCAATAATAATGCTCTAATGCTCCTTGAGATACTATCTCTACAAAGTCTTTGGCAGTGCGTCTATTAGGAGGAATTAACACCAAATAAGACTTAGAAGAAGAGCCGGTGATAGCACCCCATACCATAATTGAAGTCCTTCCGGATTTGAATGTAGGTGCTAAGCAATTGTAGTTGTAGCGTTCATATGCTTTTCGCCAGACACGAATTTGGCGTGATGGTTTTCCAACTTCAAAGGATGACTCATCGGTCCAAATCACATTACTCCAATCGTCAATCGTCCAAATGCAAGTGCCCCTTTGCAAAAGCCAACCTCTTTGCCTTGTGTATGTCACTCAAGAATGGTTTCTTCACTGCAATGCAACTGTTAATACCAAGCTCATGAAGCTCTTTACGTAAAGTTGACATGCCCACGGAAGATGTCATTCTTTGCCGCAGTCGCAAGAAGAGCACGACGATTACTACTAAGATCTCTATGGAGCCTTCTCCTATCTCGATCACTCATGTTTTTCGGCCTACCGGATCTACTTGTTGGCAACACTGAGCCACTAATTCTAAATCGCTTGAGAATCCTTGAAATAGTCGATTTTGGCCTTCCTACAATGTTTCCAATTTCACTCACCGACATGCCAGCTTTCTGCATACCAACTATCATGTGTCTTATATCATTTGATACATAACTCCTTGTCATGGTGCACAATCCTCAAACAACACTTACATCCACAAAAAGTTTGATAAAAAAGGTCCTAACAACAACACGTAAAACGATATGTTTGACAAACAGGACTTGTTGCACACAACTTTTCTAAGAAATGTGTACCATCAAGATGACTTACAAACAAGTATGTGTATCTCTGGACCCTCCCAAGCTCAAACATACTCAAAATCTGATATCCCAGAGAAGAAGTGATCACATTAAGAAGGGTACCCTTTTCCAAGATTTTTAAGCATGATGGCAATTTTGGTAGACACATGGCAATGGATGCCTCTTTATATTTAGAAAATGCTTGGTGTATGAAGGTAACTGGAACACCTTCCATGATGCAAAAAATCTCATGGAGATGTGATGATTATCATGCCAACACCACCATTCTAAAACAGGCCATGGGATATGTTTTAAGTGAAAAAACAGAGTGTGTTGCAACACTTGTTGGAGGGTACTGTACACCTTCATCTAATAACACCATAAAACAAAAAGGAATGAGAGAATTGAGAAAAATGAGAAAATGATTCCATGAGAAAAAATTCTTTGCGCAAATAATGACCTTGCAATTAGTGAAGATCGTCAGAAACTTTACAAAGAAAAAATAGTCCGAATCTCAAGCGTTGCACTCAAGTCTATGCCTTATCTTCAATACATCTTTGATTATTTTAAGGTTCCTACCACGAAAACTAGACTCTGAGTGGAATTCATCACAAAAAATAAAGTCAAAATCCCACAATGGATAAAGGAGGTATAGCTCCTCAAGTAATTCATTTTTTCACTCTTTTCATTGTAAAACATGCCCCATGTTTAAAAACTTGAGAAAATAAGAGTTGTCTTCACTAAAATGCATGCCATTTCTTTACACTTCATTGCATGGGTCAGTAATTTTTACTAGATGAAGAAGACTTGATTTTGGACCCCACCCAAGTGATTTCATCCACAACGGACTGTGAATGAAGAAGTTATGACTCGTCAAAGTTTATGTCCTACATTCAAAATGTCATGTTTTGACACTTGGCACATAAATGTGATGCACGCTTTGGTGTAGATTAAAAAAATCAAATTCGACATGGGATTTCTAATAGTAGTTTTAATTGAGGTCTTACGGTCAAAAATCTTTTGAAAAGATAAAAATTCATCCTTGTGTCAATCTCCTCGAGGTGGTCAAAAATTACACTTTTGGGTTTGGAAATCCAAAACACTTGGACCTTTGGGGGTCAATAATAATAATTTCAAATAACCTCTAATTTATTAAATTGGACCTAAATCTTTCTATATCGACATAATAAATATGTAAAATAATTGTAGGGATTGTAATTCAATTGGTTAGAGCACTGCCCTATAAAGGCGGAAGTTAAAAATCTTAAAAATTAAAATAAGTTTAAAATTTCAGAAAATTACTAGAGAGTAGAATAAAGAAATCTTGATTTGAAGAGTTGCTATGGTGGCTCAATAAATCCTCAACGCATATTGAGTAATATGATCTCAGAATTTATGAAGAGCTATCGGTTCCTTCATAGCATGTTTCTCTAATATATCAAGTTGATTTTGAGATCTTAGAATTGGCATTCATACTTGTTTGGTTGATCAACCATTAACCAAAATTAACCAAGACGAAACTATAGGGGCTAGTACAAGTTTGTTGAGTTTTATTATAGCATAATTGCATTCAACCTTTGCATTTACAATAAAACATATCTTAAATTTGTTTATACATAGCTTGCAATTTTTCTGAAATCTATTACATCTTTTCAAGATGAAATTAGTAATCTAAAAATGAACATAACTATTCAAACTTGTACCTAAAAAGATCTAGATATGGGTATTCATCTTCCTTGTACAAGTGTGTCCTACTCCTTCTGAAAACGCCAAAAGATCTTGCTTTGAAACCATTTGATGGAGTAGGCGGCTTTTTAACTTCCTTTGTATCTTTTGGCTCCCTATTGCCATTTGGTGCAGCAGGCGGCTTTTTAACTTCCTTTGTATCTTTTGGCTCCTTAGTGCCAGTTGGGGTAGTTCTACCCTTGTCCATAAGTTTCCACAGTTCTTTCATTGCGTAATTATCAGCCATTGTAATAGAAGATATCAATCAAGTGTGAAAATTAATGTATGTGAACGAAAATGGAGGTTTTCTGAGTACTCAAATGAACCTGCCAAATGACAAATAGAAGTGAATGTGTAGATCGAGGACAGGCACGATATATATAAAACCACAAACGTAAAAGTCCGATAATGTAAAAGTTCGGTTATGTAAAAAGCCGGAACGTAAAGGGTTGTAAGTTTGAAGATATAAAGTAAAAGCAATGTGTTATACTTGCCAGAGAGAAACGTAAAAGTAATGAATTATTTTGAAGTAGAAGTAAGGAATCTAGAGGAACTGGGTCTGTATTCCAAACCTCGCTCTGGAATCTTCTTAGCATCTCATGCAGAAACCGGAAGCTCCTCTGCTCTTGCGTGGGCAGAAAACCCGAAAACTCAAACTCGCACAAAACAAATTGTCAACATCAACTACAGCTATTTGGAAAGCTCTCACGGTAACCTGAAGGACTCCATGTATTAAAAATACCACCAACAATTTGGGCCTCCTTTACACTGCCACTTTGAGACCCTGGCGCCAGGTAGGCTCATTTTCACATTCTTATTATGTTGAGCCCTCCGGAGTTTGAAGATAGGGAGGAAGCAAAGCGGCAGAACTAAAGCATGGTGAAGGAAAATAAGGGACAACGAAGAATGAGGTGCAAGAATGGCGAGAAATTTCAAAAAAATGAACACAAACCAATCATGGGAAAGCATAAACTGAAAAGAATGTTATATAATAATTCAGCGCACAAGACGACAACCCAATCAAAGATTGGCAAGATGACCTAAGAGATACAGCTATTCTGAAACTGGCCACAAAGTCATAATCCTTACTTGAGGTCAGGCTTCATTTCACTAGCTTCCTCCTGAAGAAGATATACAAACAGGAGTAGATACAGAATTTCACAAAAGAGCACTTCCACTAGTGGAGCCTTCGTAGACGAAGGCCCTCGGGTCCCTGCTGGTTGGTTGCCTAGTTTTACAATGACTCCGTTCACCAACTGGTAAGGGTCCCCCCTTGAGAAGCCAAATTCGCACTTCACATCTGGTACATTCTAATTGAACACCAGTGCGGGAAAACTGAGGGGACTAACAAGGGCATCTCCTAAACACTACCCCGAGCTTCCTAAAATCACGACACTGCAGCCATTGAGAGAATGAGAGTAGTCAATAGACGTACTGTTCGTTTAAGCAGACATCACTTGGTCACAGGCTTGTAAGGCCTGACCAGCAAAAAATCGCACATCCACATCAGGATCTTCCTGGAGTTCCAACAAGCAAGGCCGAATTGTTTGCTCCACTACCTGCACATGTTTAAAAACGGTATTATCAGGCTAGAGTAAGCTATGTAACAATCTAGTTAATAGCCATATCTGCACGTAGAAAATACCGTATCAACTGTAAGAGTTGATGACTACCATGACTAGCCAGAACTTCAGAGTAGATGCACACCTCTAACATCCAAACGAAGAGGACAAGATGAAACTACACTCATTGCACCGAAATATTATCGAAAAAGAGCGAAGTTTACAGACTAAGAGAAGGAATATGCTTACTGTGGAATCTACGATGGGAATCATCGATTGCAGCATTTTGGCAACATTGAACTTGATATTTGGGACCCTGTAAAACCAAATGCTTCTAAGCTCAGGTCGCAAATTACAGATCCCAAGGCAATCAATGTCTACTAAGGAATCAAGATGTCAATTTTAAATGGAAAACAAAAACCTGTCCTTTGCAGCATTTATGACCACCGGCAACATTGTCTGGCACGTGGCTTCAGCACCAACTACGGGAGCCAGGAGAGAAATTGCAACTAGCACCGTCATTCGGTACAAATAATGAGGATTGTTCATCTTCTCCATTACCTGCAGCGCCCATCATATAGTCATATAACTTTACGCCTCAGAAAAATCGAAGTTCCAGCCATAAGAGGTAATATTGTAATAAAAGCTATCACTGATTTGGTAAAACTAAATCGGAGTTCTATGCAAAACAGCGGACATCGACATAACTTCCCCTCACGCAGTACCTGTGGAATAATGTGATGTAATGCCCACTCTGGACCAAACTCTTCCGCAAGGCGCTTGAGGTTATTAGCAGCTGCCTCCCGAATAGAGTAGACCTGTTCCAGCCAGGATGACAATCAGAAAGGAAACATAGATACGACCTCAATCCGCAAGAAGCTGGTGGCTGACTTGGAACTCCAGACGACACACCAGTCCATCTAAAAACCATCAACGATCTTGCATGTTTTTCAAGTGACAACATCATAAATGTACTGATAAATGGTGATGTGCGAACCTGATCCTCAAGCCACTGCATGCAAAGAGCGCCCAATTTATCATCAAAGAAGTCAACACCTAATTGGCTGGCCAACAAAGGAATGTACTCAATAATGGCAAGGCGAACACGCCAATGCTTGTCCTCAGCTAACTCAACAATAGCTGGCAACAACGATTGAGACAGCAAATCGATGCCTATCACCTGTAAGAGAAAAGCTCAATATTAGACGGGCATTTTTAATGGCAGAAAACATAAAGGATACCATGTTCCTGAGAATGAGGAGTAAAAGCCGTCCTGATAACAGGAAGATATGATAGTCGACTACGTACTTGATTGACTTGGTCTAGCTTGCTGATTATATTTAGTCGGACATCGGGAAACTCATCCTTCAGTAGAGCTAGAAAAATGGGCAGAAGCTGCTCAATGGTGGCTTCCTGCAAAAACAGCAACAAGGGATACAGTTAAGAAAAGATACACAAGTAGGACCTGCATCTAGTCGGTAAAAAGACTGGACAGTCTATAATGAAGCTGATATAAGCGACCCAACGTTCCAGAGACGACACGGTTTTATTTTGTACCTTTGAGGAACCGTAGTAAAAAAAGAAAGGTTCTAGAGGTAGTTGTAAATTGCAGAAGAATGTCTGACCTTTCCTAGCAACGGAGCCATGCCCATGATAACCGATGCAAGTGCAGCTCGTACATGTTGAGACGAGTCCGTCGATAACTCCTGAAAAAATACAAACTTCTTAGACAGTTCGAACATATCAATCAGTTCTATGGTACTAGGAATACAAATCTTGACACTAACACTGAACCGAAACATAATTTGGAGCAGCCTTAACGAACTCTTCCAATTGAGCACAGACGATTTACCTTCACACAGGGTAGTATATGTTGTTGTGCAACCTGGAGGCTCACGATCCCGCAGAATTTGGTAACTTTGCCCGCTGCTGCAATACGCACCTCTGCTTCATTGTCCCGAAGCAGGCGAACGTAGGCTGGCACAAGCTCCGTTCTAGGAAATCGATAAACATAGACAAAATTAGGCATGCAGATATTTTTCTCAAAAAATTAGCAGTAGTTTCGATCTAATACCGAGAAAATTGAATTGTCCCTCACGTCGACCTAAGTATATGACAGATCACTGGAAAATCAGCATATAATCCACAACATGTCCATCGTACAGACTTTCACCTCCCTATATTCAATATAGCAAAGACCTTACGGATCCAGAAGCGACACTTTCAAATACAGAATGAGCGAGAAATTTGAGTCTGCAGTGATGTCATGTTTACAAAGAAGAAGTACTCAGATAACCACCTGGTTGGCTCTTGTCCAACTGCTTCACAAAGCTCGTACAACTGGTTAGCTACCATGTAGCGTACCCGCCATGATTTGTCCTGAAAACCACAAGTGACCTCCTAAACTGATTAGCACAAATCCACGTATATGAAACCTCTAACAAAGGCTCAAAGACCCCCCCTTAGACAAGAAAGAGATTAGGCTGAAAATTGAAGAGTACCGACTCGGAGATAGAGGTTCCTTCAGTGCTTGCGATAGATCTAATGACAAAATAGAAAATCTGATGCCTATGAATGCATCCCCTGACGCTCACTTAAGAGATTCTCTCTATACTGTTCTCTCTAAAATCTGACCCACAGGCAGCAAGTAAGCATGCCCCATATATGCAAATAAAAGCGTGCACAGCCTAATATTGCGCAATGACCATTCAGATATTCAAGGTATGAGGTTCCGCTAATCACGAGGTAGAGAGAGAAGAAAAGCGAGACAAAAGCCTTGTCGTTAAAGTTCAGGTGAAGCAAACGCACTCCCACAAATTGAGTAAGACTCCCCTGTCCTCACCCTCGTCTCCGAAGGAACGGTGTATTGAGGCATCCTAGTACCCAACTCCAGAACTACCAAGAATATGAGCGACACAAGGAGCGACTTAGTGAGAAAACGGGCAGGGAGCATCCTACCTGGGAGAAGCTGACTATTACTGGAAGAATATTTGACACACAATCGGCAGGCTCCAAAAGTTTTCCAAGAGCAGCACACCCCTCCACTGCTAAAAGCCTCACAGAATCTTGATCTGCAAACGAGAATTCGCTATCAATCTTGACTTGCTCTAAAGATAAGAGCTTACCGACACCTAGGAGTAACTTCGTAAATGTGACTGGCGAACCAAGACTACATATCTCCAACCAGGCTTAGAATTTGTATCCAATGCCAAGAAACGTCCAAAAGTTGGCATTTATAGAGGGATAGGTAGAAACGTCTGCTCACAACAGGTTTTACTGCATCAACTTAACAATGAAATAGTGCACTCAAAAGTATCTCTCTCAAAGAAATCGAGTACTTGCGTGCAGAACAATTCATGGCCCCTTGAGACCGAGACATGACCACGTACCATCTTGGGTAAGATCCCTGAAGAAGGTCATGATATCGCTCTTCAGATACATAGGTTCGACTGTTGCAGCAAACTTGCCCAGATTCAATGCAGCTGATCGGCGCACCATCGGCATATCATCGTGACAGAGACTATTGTAAACCGAACGCAACTCAGCGCGAAGAAGATCCGGGGCAGCAGAGTAGGCAATGTGGAAAAGACCGCAGGCTGACACTCGTGCAGTAAACCATTCCCCAGCACCAAGCCTCTGTTGCCACACACAATCGAACGTCAATAAACACTCTGCCATCAAGGGCTGCAGAGATAGGAAAGAGAAAGGCTACCCTAGCAGCTCACGACCTAAGGACCCTCACTCCACCTAGCTGCGGAGTGTCTGGTACCTACAAATTCTCAAGAAGTCTTCTCGTACAAGTTAAAGATAAAGTGATTGCAGAAATCGTCACTCTTACATCACTCAACAAAAATAAAGTATTGAAAATGCCATGCAGGAGTTAATTTGCCACATTGGCGCGCCATAACAGAAACCTCGCTCTCCGCACACAGTTAGAGACAGAAACCTCGCGAATCCTCGGGAAACATAGAAGACCTAGAACACAGATCAGGAACCAAATACCTAGAAACGAGGAGGAGAACTCTCTCCGCACGGGCTAAACCTAAAAAAACGAGAAAATGGGGACGGAAGGACGGACCTTGACAAGTGGAATAAACCATTCAACGACGTCGCGCTCCTTCATCTGAGAGCCAATCTTGCACAAGCTCTCGACGGCCTTGTCGCGCACGACGGTTTCCTCGACGGTACAGAGGCTCTCGAGCGGCGGCAGCAGCACGTGCGCGTAGTCGACCCCGCCAACGTGCGGGATGAAGGCGCCGAGCTCGTCGGCCATGGCGAGCAGCACCTCATCATCGTCGTCGTTGTTCTCGCTCAAAAACGGGATAAGCTCCTTGCGCGTGCGATCCTCGCCCAGAGCGCGCGCGATGGTGGACAGGCGGCGGATCGAGTTGAGGCGCAGCTGGATGTCATCGTTCTTGAGCTCGTCGATGAGAATGGCTATGGGGTAGAGCGGCTCGTCCACCATCGCCATAGTGGCCATGAATCCAACCTCCCAAGGGTTGCTGGCTCAGCTCGTCGGAGTGTCCACACTGTCCCGCAGTGGCATTCCCGGGCGCCCTAGCCCACGCCGCGTGCTCTACACCCTATCACCAATGGCAAGCACCTAACACACTCTCTCAATCGCCCGCGCAACAACAAGTCTTCGAGAAACCAGGACTCGCTTGAAGCAGGCAGGCAGGGGGCAGGGGGGGTGCCTGGCAGCGGAGCCCGGCAGGCAGGTTAACCCTTGGTCCCAGGCATTCGCCCGGGCCTGGCCCGACCCGACCCGGCCCAGTGAGAGGGACGACGACCCACACGGCACGGGTTGGCGATTTGAAATGCTGGTATGTTGGTATGTTGGTCCGTCGGCGGACGGACGGGTGCTTGCTGTGAGCATTTTGACTTGGCCCTTGCTGCCCACCCCCCCTGCCGACCCGACCTGGACCCTTTCTCTTTCTCCCCATACCAGCCTATGCAGCTTTTCCTATATTCTCCTTCCCTTCCAAATCGCTTTAAAACATTGTCAACATTCAACTGGGTACTCAACAATTCTCACTTTCTAAGTATCAGAGAGTACACTTAAGGGCAGCTTTATACTTGGGGCCGGATTAACAGCCACTCTGGAGTCTGGATTCTTCAAATTTCAATCAATAGGATGGCTCGATTCTTTCATATGGCGCCCAGGCCCTTTCTACTAGGACCCGACCAGAACTTCAGTTTATCATCTGTGGCACTCGTTTGGCGCCAAAATGTTCGAGCGTTAGTGATGCAATTGAGACAAGGTTTACCCTAGTTCCAACTCCCCAACTTGGGCCCGAACTCTGGTCGTTGAATCTAGCCTACTCTCCAACCAGCCTCAGACGCCTGTGTATAAAGTGGGCCTTATGTTAACATGAGAAACATTCAAATGGCAGGCATGTCACTGACAGTTCGGGTTCAAACCTCGTGAACATCAAAGTGTGCTGAAATGTCATGTTTTTGAGTTGGAGATGAACACTAAAGCTTTAAGAGGGTAAAGTTTGAAGGCATAAGCAGCTAGAGGGCTAGAAGTGAAAGGCTAAGTTTAAATTATACAAGGGTTAAGGTTTTTTAACACAAGGGGAGGGTAAATTAGCTTCTCCCAATTTGATGCATTCATTCAATCCAAACTTTGAGTCACGAGCCAAAGTTTTGGTGCCAAACATATCAATAATTGTTACTTTTTAATCCATCTAGAGGTCAATGCCTTTTGGCCATTGGTCCATAGTGAGTAAACCAAAGTACCATGTTGAGGTTCAAACCAATTAGAAGTTGTAAAAATACTTGGCATCTCAAATTTGGTCTCGAAAGTGACATGCTTCTTGTTGATTGTTACAAAAATTCATCAAAACATATATATTACCACTAATGAAGTTTTCAGATTAAGGAGATTTAAAATTTGAATGTCATGTTTAGCTTGGAAGACAAACAAAATCATTCATAGATTAGAATAAAAATGTCAATGTAAGTACATCCAAATTTGACTAGTGATTTCATGTAACCATTTCAAATGTATGTGTAAAGCATATTTTGTAAAATCTGCATACAATTGAAATGCCCTTTTCAATTGAACTATAAGAGTATGCATTTTGTTATCTCCCTTGAATCAAATTACCACGTGATAATTTTTTTGTTAAAAGATTGCATTTTGATGGTGTCTTGTATTGAAATAACTCTAGGCTTTGTTTGTGGTCTTAATTTCTACAACAATTACGATAAATGAATATTGTTCTTGTGCATGTTCAAACACCTTCATTCAACAATATCTTACTTAGTGCAGTTAATGATGATATTGCAACAAACTCTCACTCAATGTGATCACCATTACTATAGAAGATAAATAATTGTTTATGAATGAATACCTACTTAAGACAAAATTGGGACCAAAAACTATTTCCATAAGTGGTAAACAATATTTAATTTGATGAATCCAATACCAATTTATATTCTTTGAGAAACACTAATAATGCACAACAAGTCTTGATTAGTGTGATGTAGAGATTAGTGTAACTGGTAACTTTTGGTAAATAATAGTATTTCACAACTCTCTTATGATTGGTCTTAACTTTGGACGACCATTGCAATCAATGTCCTTTGTCATGTCTTCAAGCCACCAATTGCACGAATTTCAATAAATAAATTCTTTCACTTGCAAGAAGGTGTGCATGCTTCCACATTTAGTTTTATGATTTGACGGTTAGTGTTGTACACTATGGTGACATGTGACATTCACTGCCACTCTTCGCAACTAATGTCTATGTCATTAATTAATAACTCCCGTGTATCAACTAATGTCTATGTCATTAATTAACAACTCCCGTGAATGTTGATACGTTATTGACTTCTTTGGTGACACTTTAACTCCTACTACATTAAAGGGCTAGAATATGTGAGGAATAGGGATAGTTATCTTCAATACTGTATGCATATCAAGATTTCTCAGTGCAAAGAACATTCATACATGTAAGAGGAATATTCAAAGAAATTAAGATTGTTTTATTTGTTTGTCTTTCACGGTCTTTGACATTTGTGGGTGCAATGAGTAAGTGTGGTTTTCGAAGATTCTTTGATACAAGTACTTCCACACATTGCAATTTAAAGCATAGATGATATGGTAGAAGTACCTAAAACCACCACCACCCCCAATATCAACCTGCAGGTCTCCCCATAACCGCACTTAGCCTGAACTAGCATTGTCAAAACACTCAATTCAAACTGATCAATCAAAACAATAAAAAAGCTGGTGGTTTTGGGTCGAACACTCAATTCAAACTGATCAATCAAAACAATAAAAAAGCTGGTGGTTTTGGGTCGAACACTCAATTCAAACTGATCAATCAAAACAATAAAAAAGCTGGTGGTTTTGGGTCGAATCATGAATGGAAATTTGTACCAGCTAGGTGTGACAATGGGAAAGTCTACAAATTAGTTTTGGGTCACCAAGTACTTTTGCCTTTGAAAATTTATATTTATTTGTGTAATGGGAGTTAAATTTTGAAAAAAATTGCATCCTATGAGAAAATTTCTTTCCTACATGGGAAAAATATACCCCAAAAATAACCATTCTAAAAAAACCTCAAAAAGCTTAAGTTGGTGGTTTTAGGGCATTCGACCTTAATCTTGTATTGTGGTAACTACGGTGGATATCCCAATTATATGACCTTAGTTTGTGTCAACCACGACCATACGCCTTCAGAAAAAAATAACTCAGTCATCAAGTATCATGTTGCAAGTTGATAATACTTTCCGAATTCTTGAATTTTTTTATGAAATTAGAGATGATAAACGTTAAGTAACCACAAAACCGGGACCATCAACTTATTCAAACACGAAGCGTGGCGTTAAACATGCGAGAACATCAATGAAGGTGTCCTGAAGCTAGTGATACAGAAATGTGGTCTAATCTATGAATGTAACAAATGGACTATCTTGAGCAAGTCTCAGAAACTAATTACTTAGTCAGCATCCATGTCTTCTTCCTGTGCTTCCTTAGCGGCAGTCTTAGCTTCAGCCAACAAATCAGCAGGAACCTGATACAAGAACCCGAGCATCACATCAACAGATCCAGAAATATAAACTAGCACTCGAAAGGATTTAAGGTTACTTGAGATATTCACTTGTAAGAATGCCGTAGACTCATGGAAGGGGACAGAAAACTCACTCGTTGATGCTCCCGGTTGGATTCATCACATATCCAGCTCATCTCCAACTCGAAAGCCTTGTCCTTGGCTTCATCATGCACACCGTAAATGCTGGCATATCACATACAAACAAACATAAACTGTCAAATCAACATACCTGGGTAACGATACGAGCGATGTAGAACAAGTTTAGCAAAACGAAGACACGTACAAGGGTGAATCATTGGCTTACATTTTGGCGACAGCAACGACCCCTTGTCTGCAGGTCATTTCATCTAATTTCAACTTTTCAATTTCTCTGCATTACACCCACGAGTATTGAAACCGTTAAGGAATCATGCTTCGTGACAGGCATTAGAACAGATTTAAACTATTACTCATGACGGAGGAGCTTACGTCTTTGCAGCTTGACGACCCTTCCCAACCGCAGCTCCAAAATAACGCTACATTCACAACAGTATTCGATTCAGTTAACAATCAGCTAAGAAGCTACGACAATAAAATTAAAAAATCGGAAATGAGAGCCTTACATAGGCAACACCTGAGGGCTCTATCATGTAGAGTTGAGGACCATCACGATCGTAGCCTCCAAGGATTGCCGAAGAGCCAAAAGGTCTGAAAAAAACAAACTTAAAAATTATTCAGACGAATCCAGGAAACAATATTTTATGTGAAAAGACCAAACGCTATGTACTGAACACAAAATCGATGTGGAAGTACCTGAGCCACCAATAAAGCGTGCACAGATGAGAATAATTTGCGACACGGTCACACAACTCTCCGATAGGGACCTCCTCACCATAGAAGCTGCAAAAAACGGATAACTCATGCACTCAAAATGATATACAAAGCGAACCTTCATCCTCGTGTGGCGAATGCAGAACATAATTGAGTCTTAACTTCAGACTGGTGTAAGGGTAAGAGATGGCGAAGTACCTTCGATAGTTCGAGGCTTCCGTGCGTGCTTTGGTAACTATCTGCCTACCATCAGATGCTAAGCCAGCCATAGCCTGCACATGCGCGCACCTCATTATCAACAACCTGATAAAGAATGAGCTCTAGAATCTGTGATCTCTGTAGATCCGGTAAAACATCACCTTGATCCACTATTTGTGAATAAGATAACAAAGTAATGGGGAGGGCAAAGTGTGTACATTAAAATGACGAATACAGGACAGGATATTACGGTACACCATGGCGAACTTACCATGCCGGCATGGCGGTCTACAGCGTGAATTCTGCGGTTGGAACCCTCCAGTAACATTTTGGAGGAAATCAATTTCTCGACTCCCTGTCACAAGACATCCACGTGTGGACTCAATTGCCATAATCCTAGAATGAATCCTAGAATAAGCTTCGGCATGCTGGAACGGAGAAAAACAAATCTGTACCAATATTGGTTGACCAACATAAAGACAAAGACAACAGTAATGGTGTTCGATGAATGTCTTACCAGGAACGGAGAAAAACAAATCTGTACCAATATTGGTTGACCAACATAAAGACAAAGACAACAGTAATGGTGTTCGATGAATGTCTTACCAGGACAATACCGTCCTTGCATTTGATGCCGACTACAGTCCTGCACAATCAAAGACTAATTTGTTTGAGGATGTCTGTGCCATGTAACTCGATAAACTTGATTCACAGTGACGCTAAATTGTTAGAACAGGATAGACTTTATCTACAATGTTACATTGATGTCAGCTTACTAGTTGCCTCACTGTGAACTGCAAATGTAACATCGAAGATTATTGGTGTATATGATTACCCCTGTCCTGAACAAACCTCACCCTAATTTGAGCTCATAGCGCGTTAGGTCTAACCAGATATCATCAATACTGAATTACGCGTAATGGTGAAAGATTAAGTTCAACATCCACTCCGATCAACCTAAAGAGCAGGGGCTAATGAAATCAGTGTATTCCTATCGTAATAGTGTAGGTAGAGCATCGATATCCTAATTTTCGTGAGAGTTGAAAGACATACCCGCTATTGTCGACAGCCTTGGAGGCGTACTCAACTTGGAATACTCGCCCATCCGGAGAGAAAGTAGTCACCGACAAATCATACTGTCATTCAAAAACCCCGCCCTTACTTCATCAGCTGGTGGTTCTCGTTGACAATTCCCAATACAAAATTAAATCTCGCTCGAGCTCATTACTAGAACCTTAAATCACCATACAAAGGGTTTGAGTAGCATACCCCTGTTCCGATGCTGGTCATGGCTGCTGGATTCCTTCTAAACCTCCAATTCAACTTTCACAAAGATCTAGAAGCCAAAATCACATGCATACGGATTCTTTAAAATTAAAAAAATCGCAAACAACAGAAGTTCTCAATGATGATAATTAAGGTTTTAATTCGGGGCATGAGGAATTGGTATTCACCGAAGCTCGGATCGAGGTACGAAATGGAAACCCTCTTTAAATCAACCACAGCATCCCCAAAACACAGTCACTGAGCCAAATGGGAAACTGAAAGCTGCAACTGAAAGCTGGGGTACTCGCAAGCGCATCCAGGATACTGACAGCAACGCGATATCAGGCAAATCAATTAGAGGTCTTCGACAATCATCGACCAGCTTCCGGATTCGGGCTTGGAGAAGAAGCAATGCAGGGCAGAACTCAACGATGAAACCTGGACGTCCACTGTAACTGTTTCCGTTGGACGATGTTCGTCAAAGTGACGGAAGATCGGTCGTTCACGGAAGCGTATCCCAAAAAGTTTCAGCTTCCACAGTGTTCCAAGATGTTTTGGCATAGGGAAGAAGAAGAACAACACCAGACCCGTGAGTAAAGTGTCCGTTCGACCTACCCTTGATGATATGCCCATAGGACATAACAACATTGGTATAGGACTACTAACCCCTCTCAGGGTGGATGCTCTTTTGGCATAGGGCATATCATCAAGGGTAGGCCGAACGGGCATTTAATTCACGCCAGGTTTACAAGGGTTTGGTGTTCTTAATTATTTGTTTTGGCATAATTCTATACAACCTTTCACGTACCACGGCCAAGGTTGAGATATAAATGTATTATGTAACATTATGTAAAAATTCAGTTTCACTTAGTCTCAATCAACCCTAAAGTCGAAAGGCCCCCAAACTGCCAAAATGCCTCAAAAACTTCCTCTCCACTCTCAATGCAAGATGAAAATTTTCAACTTTTGACATTATTTCAAGTATGTAACTATAAGATCTTGTATATTACTTGTCCAAGTACATGTGTACCAAATCTTAGCTTCAAGTTCCTCACCAATTGTGAGATCATAACAATCAGAGTTCTGAAAAAAAGTATTTTTTATCCTTGTTGCAAAATGGGAGGAAGTTTTTTGTAAACCCAAGACAGCAATTATAAGAGTAAATTTGAATTGAGGCTCTTACATTATTGTTGGTAAGCAAGAAAAGGATCATTCCTTTGATAACTTGTTTGGTTTTTTTATACTTACTTTGTATTTTGAACTATCTCTTGAAACTTACCTTGATATAGTACAATGACTTTAATTTTATACAAAGGTGGATCTCACACCTATTTACATGTGTGAGCCGTACAAACAACTCAATTCTATATTTTTTCAAAGTTTTATGTATTTACTTGAGTTTAGAGACTAACCTTGTTCTAGTTCTATATTTATAACCTAATTTAGCCATATTTGTGTGTTATAACATTTTATCATATTTGAGAGTTTTTGAAGCTTTTAATTGTGACTTTCTAGCCGTAATTATATACTGCAATTACATTAATTTCTGAACGCGGTATTCAATTTATAAACCTTCTATAATTTTCTTCTTCAGACTAATTAAGTGTCACCCACACTTTACGAGCAGATCACACTAATTGTTGATTTTCCTTTGATGAGAAGGAATCGTTGGCCGGTGCATAAACTCATTTATTTGGTTGATTAGTTTTTAACAATATTTGTATATAAGAAGGATGACTTCCCTTCAAACCACACACCCATCTTTTTTTTAGCATTACATTGGTATTTTTAATTCTCTTACAAGTACGAAGTGTAGAAGTTATAAAAAAAATTTTGGTGTCTCTTCCTATCCGGCACTTAGTGCATTATTTTAAAATTTACTTACTATCAAGTCTGAAGTTGTTGTTCGAATTCCGGAATTTTCTTGCTTCGAACTTCAAATTGCTGCTATCAAGTGGTGGTGTTGGAGTTGTAAAGGTGCTCATGCCAACTGATGAAGGTGGTAGCTCTGAAGGTAGGAAGTAGCCGCCAAACCGTCCTTAACAAGGCCTTCACACAAGGAAACAACAAAGGAGCTACAGCAGCGGAAGTGAAGACCTGTTTGAGATGATCACCTTGTGACACTACCTATCTGCTTTACCTACGACGGTTGTTGCTTTACTTTCAACTAGCATCTGCTTCATTTTCGTCTTACAAATAGACAGTGACAACTCAAGAAAGTGTTTAGCATGAAGGAGCGGCAGAGTAGGCTCGTCCTTCAATGTTTTTGAAGTAGAAAAACAATGAGGTATTTTGATACCCTCTTTTGTATAAAGCTTAATTTTGTTGTGTTTGGCTATTATGGTTTGGACGCATGCTCATCCTGGAGACCGAAAAGCCGAGTCAAACGTCCTCATCTCTTGTCACTGAGTTCTTTGAGACGTGTTCTTTGACACTTGGATCTTGTAAGACATTGAATCTCATTGATATTTGGCACCTAAAATTTCCAAACTGAAGATCCACTTAAGAAAACTCAATCCCATAAGAGTGTCGGCTTCAATAGAGTGATTGTTCAACCACTAAACTTCAAGATACCACGACATCGCTGATTCAAGTGATTGTCAAAATGTCTCCTTAAAAAGTGCGGTTTTTGGGTTCAAAAACATGACATTTTCATCACTGACATCCTTCATCTTTATCTCAACGAGTATGCCCTTGCGGCGTTGCCACACACACCTATATAATTTTATCATGCTTTTTTTTTTTTTTTTTTTTTTTTTTTTTTTTTTTTTTGTGCTAGATTTATAATTTTTGGTGATGTGGGAGCCAAAATTACTTGAAAATTTAATATTTTGCGATCTATCAACCTCATTGTGATCGGATTGTTTTCCACAACTCTACAAAAAGTCCCGCTTCCAACAACACCTCATGCGGCCCCATCCGACTAGCATTGCTCGAGATCATAATTTTACGTCTAAAACAAAACAAAAGTTAGGATACCAAACGAAACCGACCCGAACCAAACCGAACCAAAACCAAACAAACTACTTGCATCAAATAATAATTTGAGGTAAACAATTGTATGTTAGTGTCATACCTCATTTGATTTCCAACCTTGTCGTACCGGTAGATATTTCTTTAAAGCATGTACAATTGCTACAAATGAGTAATTTATGATATCTTCAACGCAAACCGTAACTCTATATAAGTGTTCTATGCAATGTCTAAACCGTAACTCTATATAAGTGTTCTATGCAATGTCTAAACCGTAACTCTATATATGTTTTAGTTTGTTGACATTCTCTTACACCGCCTTGCTAAAGTTCACGAGAACTAAATGGTTTTTCCTAAAAGAAGATAGGCATAACACTTTAACCCTTGAACGCCCATGGGGTGTAAAATGGGCATCCCAAAATTGGATCACAACATCTTTTGGACTTGGGCATCATGAATAGTGCACTTTTTGAACAAGGGCATCATGAATGCACCAATCAATGATGAGCTTGCAACCTCCTACAAGGTTATGTACAACCCCAACCTCGCTACCACAATCCTTTCAAAGCACAAAATCACTCATACAAATTGTGATTTGAATTGTAAAATTTCACTTTTTGAATGCATCACAGGAAGGTGACCAGTTTGACATCAAATTATAAGTGAAAAGTTGAGTACAGTGAGAACTACAGAGAAGATTCTGTTGAAAGGTGACCCCTCGGATCACCTTGGGCGTTTAAGGGTTAAGTCACCGTTATTGTTGCCTTGATTTATTATTGAAGGAGCTATTTCAACACGGCTTATTAGGTTGTATTTACAAGAAGAGCGAGATGGAAATTAAATACTGCTTATCTTGTGTACTTTTTTATGAAGGTGGATCATACAACTTGTAGTGAAGAGAGAAGCATAAGAAATTGGCCTTCTTGACATTACTTACAACATGACTTGGTCCCTCTAAATTCAATTACTTCTTGTTGTTCATGTGAAGGGAGGATGAAGATGGACCCAATCAAATAAGTCAAAGTAAAAGTAGCTTGTTGCTCCTCCTTCTCATGTGAGACAATCCTTGGTGTTATATGAAAAGTTTATATTTTAACAAGCCTATTTTTGAAGAAGAAATTTCTTATTAATTTGCTCATAAATGTTTCTTTTGTGTCAAAATTGCATACACATGAAAATGAAGTGTCAATAATGCTTTTGCATGGAAAATGAAGATTCCAAGATTTGTTCAAGGTGAAACCATATACATATGTTCCGAAAGGCAAAGAAAATACTTTGAAAGAGCTATTGAACTCACTCAAAGTCAAGAAGCAACCTCAAAATAGTCCCGTATATGATCACAAATTACTACATATAGAACCTCAATAATTTATTCACACAATATGTTGGTAAGTGTTAAGAAAATGTGTGATGCTCACCACTATAGTCCACCCAACTATTATGCGGGGTCCTTGGACCTTGTTGTATGGGTACCTCAAAGCCCTTTGGGAGGATACTATGTCAAGTATCTCCAAGGCAATAGTAACTAGTTAGAAACTAGCGTAGTTGTAGTGTCCACCCTTGAGAGGAAGAAGTAGTATTGTTCCAATTTCCCCTTGTCCGGTGGCCATCGGAATATTACCATTACGAACAGACACTTCATTTTACCATTACGAACAGACACTTCATTCACGCCGGCTCTCTAGAAAGGGACCAGAGTTTCTATCTATCCTTAACAATGAATTTAGGTGAATATATGGACTAGGTTCATTGCACTTCCACACATATACATTTGGGTGTAATCAAACTCTTAGTTTTTGTTGTTTTGTGAACTTGAGATATGCATGGCAATATACTGAAAAAGCTGAAACATTTCTGAATGCCGTACAGAAGAAGCTTCAGTCGATGCAATGTGCCAAATGAATGTGTTGGCCGGAAGCATGAGAGAGAGGTGCAGGTGCAGGAAGAGAGACAGGAAAGAGGGGGCAAGTGCCATGTCGGCAGGAGATCGGCATCCTCTCGCGCACCAGATGGCGCGCGCAAGGCACCACCCTCATGATTAGGGTTTTCGGATAACTCACAACCCAGCAGCTGGTGACTCAGCCCCTCCGTCATCCAACCCTAACTGACCACCTTCCATCGCCGCCATCGCCATCGTCATCGCCCATCTGTTGCAATTTCCCTACCCTCCTCCTTCCCCCAATGCTTCCACATTCTTGCGACCCCACCTCGGCTCCAACCCACAAACCAATCTCCACCTTCTCTCTCACATTCTGCTCGCAATCATCACGCACCATTTTGAATAGCAGCATCCACCCTCGCCTCGCTTCGGCTTCATGTATGTCCCCCTGCACTGCCCTGCATTCGCAATGAGAGTATCTAGCTCGGATGCCAGCTCAATCAATGCCGCTTGTTAATTGCTGCCTCTCTCTGGATCCGATCTTGCATTGGGAGTTCATCAGAGTGGTTCTCTTTCTCGATGGTGTGGAACCGAGTTGAGTCTACAGATTCGTGGTTCGTAGTGGCAGGAGATCAGTATCAGGGTTTGCTCCCCTGTTTCTGTTTAGAATGTCATTAAACCCTGTGTCGAGGATGTGAAGGGTCTTAGTGTGATTCGATGTTGGAGATGGATCGCTGATGGAGATGGATCGTTCTTAGTTAGCTCAAATAAGACTCGGGGTTTAGTGGAGTGCGAGGTTTCTTAACCCCTGATTTGGCACTTTCTTTAGTTGAACGTTTGAATTTCATTGATCGTGAAGCTTTCGTTATTGTAGGGTTTCAGGAGCACGCATTGGAGTTCTTAGATGTTCCAGAATGAGCTAATTTTGTTTCTCATTTTGATTCCTGTTTGGTAGACAGTTTCTTTTCTCCACTTTTCGTAGCTCGTAGCTATTGAATGTCATCGTGAGGCTTGTTGCCGATTCATTCATTCTTGGTTAATTGCTTGTAGTTTCCGGAAGATGAGAGCTCTTAATTTTGTATATACAAGCGTAAGTACATACGACAGTGTGATTGCATATTGTAACGGAATGCGTTACAATCATGTGTATTGAAGGCTAGAGACCTAATTCTATCCTGCATTTTGTCTCTAGATTGGTGAAGCCGAGGAAGGAAGCAGTGATTACAGCACACACACACAATCGTGGATTGAGAACAGTTATTCTCCTCTCATACAATGTCGGCAGCACCTGGATTCCTCACTGATGAGCAGCGGAAGTTGATGCGCACACTCTCTCATGGACGAGATGCCGTTCCGGAAGAGAAGAAGTTCGTGAGATCGGCATCACATGGGCACCCTCATGCTGTGCCAGAACTCGTTGGCTCTCCGGACAAACACGAACGATCTCTCACGAGGCTCGCTTCGGCTGGCAGTGGAGAAATCAAGAAGGAGCGCCACTCCCATTCCGGAAAGAATGGCAGACCCAAAAAAGGTAACTCTATCATCTCACTTGCACAATTCACCTTGTCCTCTGTCCTCGATGATGGCTGCACCCTCTTACAGGGTACGGACTACGCGCATGGATGCACCTCATGTAATTCCGACATGTGACTGTGAATATTATGAATTCTGTTCTTCCTAAGAAATGAGTAGCTGTAGACATTCTACAATTTTAAGGGAATTTCAAAGGAATGAGATTAGAGTATCATATCTTCGTTTAGTCACGGAATTTTATGTTGATGCCGCAGCTGGTGGTGGAGGCAAAGGGACGTGGGGAAAGCTTCTAACTGCTGATGGAGACGCTGTGGTGGATCGGAACGATCCGAATTACGACAGTGGGGAGGTATGCAGTTTCTTTAACTACCGGCATTTGGTACACATGCATCCCAGTGCTCCTCTTGTGTTGTAATGGAGGGAAGCTGAAGCGGCTCAATTTTTTTTTTTTTTTTCTCCCAGGAGCCCTACAAGCTGGTGGGCGCACCAGTGTTGCAGTCCTTAGAAGAATATAAAGAGAAGGTTGTGAGCTTGATCGAAGAGTATTTCGTTTCGGGCGATGTTGCAAGCATGGCAACGGATTTGAACAACCTCGGGTCTCCGAACTACCACCACTACTTCGTGAAGAAACTGATTTCAGCGGCGATGGATCATCATGATAAGGAGAAAGAGATGGCCTCTGTGCTGCTCTCAGCACTCTACGCGGACGTGATCGAGCCCGAGCAGCTAGCGAAAGGCTATCGGAATTTGTTGGAGTCCGTGGACGACCTTGTCTTGGACATCCCCGACGCTGTTGATATCTTAGCCATCTTTTTGGCTCGAGCTGTTGTGGACGACATTCTGCCTCCAGCGTTTCTTTCTAAGACTCTGAAAGTGCTGCCGGAGGGTTGCCAGGGAATCAAAGTCATTCAAGTGACAGAAAAGAGATATATTTCAGCACCTCATCATGCGGAGGTGATTGAACGTAAGTGGGGTGGAAGCACACACACCACAGTTGCTGAAGTACAGGCGAAGATTGTTTCGCTTCTTAAGGAATACGTGGATAGTGGAGATAAAGCTGAGGCATGTCGTTGCATCCGTGAGTTGAACGTGCCCTTCTTTCATCATGAAGTCGTGAAGAAGGCTCTGGTGTTAGCTATGGAGGAAAAGGCAGCCGAAGGGAAAATCTGGGCTCTACTTCAAGAAAGTGCAGAAGAGGGCCTCATCACCTCTAGTCAAATGTCGAAAGGCTTCACCAGGCTCTCTGATTCTATTCATGACCTTGCGCTTGACATCCCCCAAGCAAAGGAGATGATGGAGAGGTTCACAACAAAGTAAGTTCATGTTGCGACTTCTTATATAGTAGGACCCAATGACTCTTTGCACTACGTTCGGAAATTATTTGTTCAAGCGCGTAGGTTGCAGTATAGGTTGCGAGTATGATCTCTACTTGATTTTATGGGTTTGCTGCTGAATGGAGAAGAATTGGAATGGCAATTGATGTTTGTTTGTGCTCTTGGCTGCAGGGCTGTTGAGGAGGGTTGGGTCAGCGCTCCATTTTCACGAGCGGTGGTAACAGAACTTACTGCCGGTTCCAATGAGTCGCAGGAGGCCCGTGCTTTCAAGGCGAAGGCCTCGAATATCATTCAAGAGTATTTCCTGTCGGATGACATCGGCGAAGTGATAACCAGCTTGGAGGATCTTGCAGCTCCTGATTACCATGCTGCTTTCGTCAAGAGGCTGATCACTCTGGCTATGGACAGGTTTGTTTCTTGACACCATCCTTGCGGAGGAACAAGATCTCGTGGTTGTAGAATGTGGAAATCAAGCAGGAAGTTTTATTAAAGTTCACCTAACCATATCTGAGCAACTAACATGTCAATCAGGATAAATTATCGTCCTCTTATAATGTCTGAAGAACTTTTGACCCAGTTTGAGCATCTTGGTGAAAGGCTCGTGTAAGACGTCTAACATGTAATGCGCTTTGATTGTTCTTGTGCAGGAAGAATAGGGAGAAGGAAATGGCGTCCGTGTTGGTCTCAGAATTGTATGCGGAGGTGATTCCACTGGCAAGTATAGCAAGGGCATACACACTGCTGCTACAGTCGGCAGAGGACACGGCGTTGGACATCCCAGACGCAGCGAACGAGTTGTCGTTGTTCCTAGCCCGTGCGGTGGTGGACGACATTCTGGCCCCCCTGTACTTAGAAGAGATCAGCGAGCAGCTGGCGGAGGGCTCACTGGGGAAGGAGATAGTGCGCATGGCACAGTCGGTGCTGTCTGCACGACACGCAGGAGAGCGAATCCTCCGCTGCTGGGGCGGTGGTGGCACAGGACAAGCCTTGGAAGACGCCAAGGAGAAGATAAAATCGCTGTTGGAGGAGTACGAGGCAGGTGGTGAGCTCGGCGAGGCCTGCAGATGCATTCGTGATTTGGACATGTCATTTTTCCACCACGAGGTCGTGAAGAAGGCGATTGTGATGGCGATCGAGAAGAACAACGACCGGCTTCTTACGTTGCTTCAAGAATGTGCGAACGAGGGGCTGATTACCACCAGCCAGATGCTTAAGGGATTCACCCGTGTGATGGACGCACTTGATGACCTCGCCCTCGATAACCCGGGCGCGAAAGAGAAAGCGGCGCGGTATGTGGAGCAGGCCAAGAAGGAGGGCTGGTTGAAGTCAACCTTCGGGGAGAATCGGGCGTAACTAACACCAGCGAGCTTCGTATGGCGTGCTTGTTCACCCGGACTGTGATTGACTCGAGGTTGTTAATATCTGGAGCGGGGTCCATCATGTTGATACTAGGTTTTCGTGGTGGCGATTGGCAAGCACAAAACGCTCCGTCCTACCAATTACGGTGGATTGCCTCTCTCAACTGTTTCTAGCATCTCCAAGAAGCCATTGCTGGTCCGATGGCATCCTCGCAGCAACCAAGTTGAGCTGAGTACTCAGGTGGTTGAGAAGACAATCTATTCATGCCTGTTGTTATCAAGTACAGTCTTTTTTGTATCTTTGTTATTTGTGTTTCATGAACAGCTGTACAGCTCAACTTCAACTTGCATAGCTTATGGTTATCTTTTGGGATCTCCTGCTGTGTGTGCTGACTCCAGCATGCCTTGCTAAGGAAGTGGTCGACGAATAAGGCTAGGGTTCTTATTATGCTCGAGGGACACTTCACGCTGGTAGTCATCTCTGTTGTCAAGGAAACCATGCGTCAATACACAACCTTTGACAACACACTGGCGTATCTTCTCTTACTGCACTTGTGATCATTTTATGCTTACAACTTAAGCCCTAAACAATCCTTCTAAGTTTTGTCATCTGAGATCTGGGTTCTGAATGAGGAGCAGTTGACCGCTTCATTTGTTTTGTAACTAAAAATGGTTTCTGTGCATGAGCTTCGCAATCTGAGTCCTGAAGTGCAGTAGCTGGTTTATGTTATGGTCGAATCTGGAACGCTGTTGTTGACTTTCCTTTTCACTTTCATGATCTGAATGACTACGTCTTGGGCAGAACCCGCTTCACTTTGCAGTCATGTGTGTTCATTGTACGTTAATCTGTTTCTATAAACACTCACGAGAACAATCCTTTTTGGCATCAAAGTGGGTTGACGAAGTACAGGCATTCGATTGTTCACTAGAGAGATATGTTCCTGAAATCGATGTGTTCTCGTGAATGATGAACATGGAAATTAATGAATCCAATGTGATCCTTGTCAGTTAGTTGAATTAGGAATGTTTGATGTTTAATATAAGACACATGTCAAAGTAGTGATTATGGAGAATGGAGACTGTCACTGGTGAAGTGTGTGATTTTGATGTAGCAAGATATGAGCCTTGATTACAAACGTGGTACAGAAGTAACATTGACCATCATTCAATTGACATGAAGCATACAACCCTACTTTTCTTGTTTCAAGTATATTAACAACAATTTAGTTAAAGAGTTTGTTATATGGTATTTAGTGTAAATATTTAGTTATATTGGACATGACATTCCGTGTGTTTTGCGCTAATATCATCTCGTAAAAGCTTCGTAAAATCAAGGCAATTCAACCAATCAACATGTTTGAAGCCATGAACGTGTCATGGGGTGATTATGAAAAAATAATACCCTGATCTGTGTGCTGTATGGGTTAAAATTCTTTAGTTTCGGGGGGCAATGGTTCGTGGCAGCTACCAAAGGAGGCACCCTAGAATCTGTGGGAACCTCCCCGGGCCGTTTTTGATAATTCTGAATTCAAATTTGAGGTCTGCGACCCTAAGGTACCCTTGGAAGCCTACTCCTTGGCATTTAATGTTTATACATCAAAAAATTAAGGGCTCATTACCCCTCCTCCATCCTCCTTGGTAACTGCTACGAACGCTTACCCAGTTTCGGGACTGTGAACATTCCTGAAGATTCATGTTTGGAAAGGAGTGGTCCCGTGCAAGGTGGTAGGACCCAGAGCTTGAACAAGTGAGACATGGTAACAGGAATTGTAGAGGCTGTGAATGGACGTTATCCGCTTTAACAACAGGCGCTGTGAGTGAGTGCACATTGCATCACTTCCAGCACGACCACGACTGTCGGTCGCCTTGGTGGTCGATGTGAATTTGGACATTCCTGCCTGGAAGCAACGGCGGAGTGTGCAGTGATGGCCGCATCGCAACTGCACTTCGGGGCACGCCTCATTTCCCCCTCGCCCCACGAAGCTTTCTCCCGAACCGGCCTGTCCGCCATCGCGTCGCCAGTAAGGCGACCTGGCTCGTCGTCGTTGGTGGTGGTGAACGCGCAGGAGGGCGGCAATGGCGATCGCCAACGCCGACCCAGCGAGGGCCTCTTTAGCTTCGTCACCGACAACGACTCCAGCCGCAATGCCATCGACATGCCCAACACTCCTGCCCTTGATGGCAACGTCGGCCAGATGATCTCGGTACTCGTCAAACCTGCTCACACTCTCTTGTGCTGCTACATCTTCACTCTTGCCCCAGCTCTTGCCCTTGCCTGTTGCGCTTCTTCGATTCTCTTTCTTGCGGAGCCACCTCCTGAATTGGCATTCTTGAGCTTATTCTGACTGAAGGAGAGCAAGAGAGGACATCGTGGCTCTTCTAAGGGCGCCATAATAATTACCTTAGAGTGTTACGAGAATTTTTTTGACCATCCGTAATGTGCAAATTAATTGATGGAGAACACAACGGTGCTTTGGCTTTGCCCTGAACAACTCTTAGTCCGAATTGAAAGATGCATAGTCAAAACTACTCGAGAATGTCAGACAGGAAGATGCATTCCTCACACATAATTCACATTAGAATCGTAGCGGTTTTCTTCATTGTGGTTGGGGTATTTTAAATCCTCGATTGACATGGTGGTTCGGCAGTCGATTGAGAATAAGGGACGGGAAAATGGATCTTATGTGCGAGCGGGCGGCTTTCGTTGGTGGGTTCGAGAGACAGGTAACGCCAGAGTGCTTGTGAAATTTCCTACACCTTGAAAAGTCTGTATGTAAGCATTGTGATGCCTGCAAAGAACATTGTCGAACGATCATTCTTGTTACTGATGTAAAGATCTCCTGCATTGGCTATCATTACAACCACTGGTCTTGTATCCTGAAAATGTCTCGACCTTGCAGGCACGGTGGATGCCAGGAATGGCACCGTGCTATTCTTGCATGGTGCGCCCACCCAGTCTTACAGCTACAGAGTGGTGTTGGAAAAGGTCAGGCTCTTCTCATTTCTAGCTCTAGGTATGCCGTCAAAGCTGATCACAAAATAAGGATATACTCGTCGATTAGCATAGTATGAAAGAGTGTTAACTGTAAAGATTACTATCAATTCTAATTTATTACGTGCTGGAATGAAGGGCGCGATGGTACTCCATTCGAGGTGATATAATCTTGTATCTTTGCTTACTGTGCAGATGGCTAAAGAGGGATATCACTGCTATGCCCCAGACTGGCTTGGTTTTGGGTTCAGTGAGAAGCCTCAGCCCGAGTATGACTTCGCCTACACAGGTATCTCTTTGTGTTGTTTTCTGCTTAGAGGTGACATGGATGCTCACCGGTACTCAAACTTGCCATATGACGTCTTCATGGATATAGTATCGGTTGGGTGCTTTCATTGTGGATACGAAAGTGGAGATTGATTTTCAGTTTCTGGTGGGGAATCTGATCCGCTCTAGGGCTGCTGATCAACTCCTGCAGAGGACGCTTATCACGAGGAGCTTGACAAGCTGATTGCCAAGTTGGACATTCCGTCTCCCTTCTACCTCGTCACGCAGGTATCATGCATAATTTCAGCAATTTCTCCTTTCTTATCCATCGCTTTTGCTTTGGAATTCTCACTCTTCGAATTCTCTTTTGCAGGGCATGATTGTGGGATCATACGGCTTGACATGGGCTTTGAAGAATCCCACTCTCGTCAAGAAGATTGTTGCTCTGAATACACCGCTCACGCCGTCTGCCCCTCTGCCTGGCATTTTCCAGCAGCTGAGGTACTGAGCGCGCTCTAGAGCTGGAACGGTCCCGAATCTAGAACTCGTTACTAATAATTGTCTCGACTTGTTGCAGGTTTCCTTTAGTTGGAGAGTTTACGTGCCAGAATGCCATTCTTCCCGAAAGATTTGTGGAAGCTGGGAGCCCGTAAGATATATCACTTCGCTTAGTCTTTTGAATTTGTTCATGTACAAGTCTCTGAATCGGTGTGTATCTAACCGCAGGTATGTGCTTGAGCTGGATGATGCCGATGTGTATCGCCTGCCGTACCTGGACAGCAGCGACCCTGGCTTTTGTAAGTATTTTTGTCGGTTCCATGACTTTTTCAGGGTATTGGTTTCTTGTACATTCCAACTTATGTTATTATTTCTGCAGCTTTGCTAGCCGCAGCACGAAAGGCGCCTATCAAGGACTTGACAACTCGTATCGCCGAAGGTTTTGCGTCTCCCAGGTATGCTAGAGCTTCAGAATTGTGATTCTAATGATGTAAATTTGTAAGACGATGAAACTGAAGTTTGTAAATCGAACAGTTGGAAGGTACCAATGACAGTCGCGTGGGGCATGAGTGACAAGCACCTGCCAAAAACGGAAGCGGAAAACTTCGTGAAGAGTAACTCCAGCGTCCTCAAGGCTGCTATGCTCGATGGAGCCGGTCATTTGCCACAAGAAGACTGGTGAGGAATGCTCTTCTTTCTACAATTCGTCTTGTGGTCACAGATTGTTGATGAATGTTGAGGCGTGTAATTTGTTTGCTGCAGGCCGGAGAAGGTAGTGGAGGTACTCACAAGGTTCTTTTATTAACCGACTAGCCATACTCGAAACAGGACAGTAAAATTGATTGATGCAATTGTACATTATGTCGGTGACATGTGATAACAAAGCTGGGACATGATTTGAGTTGTCAATGTGGGTTCAGTCGTAGAGGGTAGAAGTCACGATCCGACAGCAGGTTCTGCATGTGAGGCTCGAGCATGAGAATGAGCGCGTTCACAGCGCCGTCGCCGCGCGGGTGCGGCAGCAGAACGACAAGCTGCATGAACACGCCGTTCACAGGCGGAGTGAAGAACACGGGCGGGCCGCACCCGAAGTCCACTTGGTACGCGCCCACATGTGCCCAGCTTGTCATCGCGAGGTCCGCGGGGCCGATGAAGTTGGCGCTCACCAGGGCCGGGCTGGCTTGCAGTTCCACCAGGTCCAGCGCCGACTGCATGTAGTCGTGCGTGATGCGCTGCGTGGCGGACTTGATGCTGCTGGCTGCATCGTGGAGCGGCTGCGTCATCACGTCGCCCGCCTTCCGCTCCACCCATCCGTAGAAATTCACGTTCCCGAAATATGTAGGTGGTAGAGGCGGATCGAAGCGCTTGCGTCCGTCTACTGCAAACCCGAGCTTCATCACCTCCGCAGCCCCGATTCCGCGTGCCTGGGTTATGTGCTTCCATAGGTGGCTTGCCAGCACCTGGAACCCTGTGAACGACGCTCCGCCGCCCGCACTTGCCCGCTCCTTCAACACCTCTATGTCCTGCCAGTTTGCACTTACAATTTCAAATTGCCGTCTTTGTATTGAATGTGATGTACTCCACAATGAAATCGTGCGACTTCCCTTTAGAGGATAACCCATCAAGAGCAAATGCACGAATTTGATAAGTTGTCAGCATTCTGACCTCCGCGAGGAACTCGAAGATGCGGGACGTCATAGGAGGCATAGCAAGGATAAGCTTCGCCATGTCCTCTTTCGAAAAAGAAGGCGCTTCCTTGAGCACGACATACTCATTGTGCACGAAGGAGGGATTCGGCGGCGTGCGCGCTTGCATGCGTGAGCGGTCTAAGTGCGGATGCGCGCTTATCTCCTCTCCCCGCGCCATTTCCGACCACGCCTTCACGAACTGGCTTTGCGCGGTGCCATCCGCCACCAGGTGATGCAAGAGCACTGCTAACACCGCTCCGCCGCAGCTCATCCTTGTCACCTGTCAGGCTTCGCATCAATAATCTTGACTACTCATCAGCAAAATCAGCAGGTTCCAGAATCGCCACTGGCGAATTCGGGTGACACCATGGACCCAGCAGCAGCAGAGTGCTCACCTGGGTGAAGAGAAGCGGCTTCGACTCTTGCGTCGACTCTTCAAATTCGTTAGGGTCCGGGGCCATGGATTTCCACATAGGACTCGGCTGGTACATCGCACTCCCTTGCACATCGCCATCACCTGCATCGCCATCACAATGGGGCTTTGTAACGATTCCCCGCCTGTATTGTGATTGAATTCGACAGCAAGCAAACACTTCTAGATGACTTACAATCGACTCTGTTTGATGATTAAAATTTTTGTTAACATTTCTGGAATGAATACTCCTCTACTTCTCAGATTCGATTAAGTCACTCTCGTTGCTACCAGTTACAGTCCAAGAATTTAATCGATTCCTATCATATATTTGCGCTGGTAACTCAGGAATGAGGAGGGCGAAAGGGATTTTGTACCTGTGGTGAGCACCTGGTCAAGCGTGAGCGGGGACCGAGCCTCCACAAAGAATGCGCCCTGGTTGTCGCACTGCACGTCGAAGCCCCCGCGCTGCGCGCGCGGTATCAAACGGCCCGCGACGACAGGGAAAGCCGCCAGCGCGTGCGCGAGCGAGCGCTTGAGCACGGGCCCGGGCAGCAAGAGCTGGTCACCCGCAGCTGGGTAGAAATAGAGGAAGGAGGTATACATGGGCGGCATGATCTGGTCATTGTTGGAAAGAGTGACAAGATGCGGCGCGTACGGAGGCGACGGCACGATCATCTCAGGCGTGCTCCTGCACACCTCCAGGCTACTTGCATCCATGATCCCTACTTCCAAGACCCAACACGATCACTCCCGTCTAAGGACCCTTGTCGGAACACGATCACTCCCTGCTAAGGACCCTTGTCGGAACACGATAATTCCCTCGCCACTGAATCATCGAAGGATATTTACCGTAGAGTGAGTTCAGGTGGCTTGACTGCCAAGGAAGCTGTAGATCCTGCTGGGAAATTCCGCGAGTGCTTTTAGTCTTTTGCTGCAAAAAACCATTCAATCGATCCGTGACACTTTTCAGAAAGTAAAAGAAAGGAAGAGATCTTCTTTCAATCCAGCATAAAAGACTTTTGTACATCACGCCCATCTTGTCAGTGAGGATGATACAGTGCACCAAACATTCGCGCGATTTGTTTGAACATCCGTTGTGCGAGTGTTGGATTGCCCGGCAAGGTGCCGATTGCGGGAGTGGAAATTGCATCACGTCCTGGTGAGCGTGACGCATGTGGGAGATTCGTGCAGATTGCGAGTTATAGTAATCTGTCGTGGTTCGTCGTGATGCAATGGCGTCCTTAACCCTACAGTCGACTCAGGCCCGGTTCAGACTGGGACGTCCAGTGGAGGCGGACGAAATTCTCCGGCCTTCCATTGGGCAATGTGGAGGTTTCGTCCGCTGGGGCTTTCACACTCGAAGGACGTCCGGTTTAGGATTTTGCCACATAGGCACATTTCCCTCCAAAAATCCAATGTATCCTTTTGTCCACCGGACAAGATTTGGGGTCACCTTGGGAGGTGACCCCAAATCTTGTCCAATGGACAAACCAAGGTCTTCTTGCCTCCTCCTCCCCTCCTTGCATGCACCACCTTTGCGTCATCATCATAGGGTTTTGCCACGTAGGCGCCTTTCCCTCCACAATGTAGTGGACAATATGGTGGACATCCGGTTTTGTCCGCCTCCACCGGACGTCCCAGTCTGAACCAGGCCTGAGACCATATTCCGGTCGGTTGGGGTTTAGGGTTTAAGGTTTACTGTTTTTAGCTCGAACAAAGTTGAAATATTTTGCAAGATTAAAAGTTTTTCCATGCCTTTCCAAAAAGTCATTTCACGTTTCAAAACTCCCCGTACTTTAGGAGATATTCAGGATCAAAGTTTGAAAACAATATTTAAAATATGCCCACACGGAAGTGTATGCTCGTTGATTCTCAAAATCTGTCCGAAATAAATAAGATCACAAAAACTTTAAAAATTCATCAAAGATTGAGATTTCACTTTTTTTCAAGTTTTGTTTTTTGTTCATGTAACAAAGGAAATAAGGCATGATCTTACAGATACATACCCAAGTAGTTGAGTACGTACCTCCATGTGAAGATTCGAGCATTTCTAAAGGCTCTCATGATGATAAAAATTATGTAGACATGTACCTACAACACTTAGGAATAAGGATTTGAAGAGATACATGTCAAATTATTCTCTATGATTGGTTTTTTAGCTCCCAAAACCCCTCAATTCCTTTTGCAACAAGAAGAAATGAACTCTTTTCTAACTTTAGATGTTATGATCTCACCAATGGATAGGAACTGAATCTAAGATTTGGTGCACATATAGATGTACAAGTTAGCTACTAGATCCGTTAGTCACATACTTCGAAACTTGTCAAAAATTAAATATTTGCATCTTACATAAAAAGAGAAAATTCCGAAGGTTCTTGGCAGTTTTGAGGTCACTCTTTTTTGGGGATTAACCCTCAAAACTATTATGTGCCTCATGCAAAGTTCACCCTAGTGGGGCCATTTATAATATTCATCTAAACTTTTTTTGCAAATACTTTGGTGCAAGAGAATAAGTCTTGTGTATGCAGATGGTTCTAGAAATGGGGATTCAAAGTAAAGGAAGTAAGCAATTCATATGAGACCTTCTCACCTACATTTTCTTGAAAACCCCATAAGCTCTCTTTTTCTCCTACTTAGGATGTAAGTGCCACCATTTTAGTTTCCATTTTCCAATACAACCAATCATTTTGCCAACTCCTAATTTTTAGACACCGTTGATGTCGCCAAACAAAATTTTGGATGACTAGCTGCAACTTTGAAGAGCCTTAACTTCTTAACGTGCCAAATGTAGAAAAACATTATTTTTGATGGAAGGCAACAACTTTAAAGTACAATAAAGTATAAATAAATGGCATGCATTTTACTGAAAGCAACTCATCTTCTGGGTTTTGAAACATGATGGGGCATGTTTTACCATTGCAAGCCAATTATCTTAAATCTATTTTAGTTTTTCATGAATGTTTATTGCATAGGTATGTTCTCAAGATGAAATCCAGCAACTTCTTAGTTGGAAGATGTTTTATTTGAATAATTGAGGTATTTGATGTACAATGATATTTCCATACTAAAAAAGTCTAAAAAATATGTGGTTTTTGAGAAAAAAATTCTCCTTCATCTACTGTTGGATTTTGATTTTGTTTGTTGGCTTGGACTCTAATTTGAATCTAGTTATTGTGGTAGAAACCTTAAATACATCAAAGTCGTGAGGAATACATGGCATGGCATGCATTTCAGTGCAAGGGGTCTAGTTTTGGATCTTTTTCTCTTCATAAATTTTGGGTTAGTTTTAACCATTGTAGGGTCATTATTTAAGCCAAATTTTTTTTGATTAATTTTAATTTTCTTTTTTTGGGGCACAAGGGTGTTTTTGAGATGAAGCTAAAACCTTTCGAAATGGTAAGTCTTTCATTACAATAATATTATCCAGAACATTTCCAATTCAAGGTGAAAATAATAGAATTTTGTTTGCTTTTTTAGTACTAATTAGCTATAACCCCAATTCCGTTAAAATGGCACTATGCCATGTGCCATTTTGACACACTAGATCTTACATTTGTGCTCATATAAAATGGTATACTTTGTAATATCACTTCTCTATATACATTGTCACTCATTTTCCCTAATATCACCTTAAAACTCTGTTATATCACATGGTTTTTGAACTACAGTTCAGAAAGTTGAGGTGTGCCACTTTACTGGAATAATGCCATTTTAACGAAATTGGGGTTCTATGATCTTACAATCCATACTATTGCAGGACTTGAGTTTTGATTCATCTAAATTTTAAAAAGATTGTAAGGTTTGATATATAAATAGCTTATTTCATTCTCATCTATGATACATCTTGCTAATTGTGTTCTTTTGCTACAAATAGGTTGGAACGTCCAGAAGTTAACCTCGTATTTCTCCAGATTCTCTTTCAAAAAGTGAACGTAAAAGTAATGAGTTACTCAAATCTAAGTAAACTCAAGTTACTTTTACATTCACTTTTTGAAATGTACTAACTTTTATTTTAAAAGTTTGGATTTTAGTGTTGTGGAGGTATATATATTATGATTTTGATCTACACTTTCACATGTCAATTTGGTTACTAGATTTATTAGATAACTTGGGAGGACTTGCATCTTCATTAAAATGCACTAAAAACTACCCCTTCATTGATACCTTCTTCTCTATATTGGCAATGTTGTGACAAACAACATTCAACAAACACAATGTCAGATCAAATTAGAATGCAAGAATTAAGGAAGCGTGTGCACAACAAAGAATCTACCTCAACTAGTAAAAGTAGTACTAGCAAGCCAAAAAGCACAACAGAACTCAAAAATGCTACTACATCGGATGGTAACAAGAATGATAAGAAAACCGATAACAAAGAAAGCTCCGTTGGCGTCTTTATGAGAGGAAGTAGTGCAATATATTGTTCCGAATATTGCATGGATAATGAATATTTAGACTCTAAAGGCCTAGATCTATGTAAGAAGTTAAAATAGGGTGGTTTGGTCTTAAACTCCCATATGCATAAACGTTGCAGGTTAACATCTAAAACATATTTCATCTTTCGAAAATACAAAGGCTAGATGCACATGACATTTACCTAAAAAGACAACCTTATATTAGGCTATTAGGCTAAAATATAAAATATGAATTATTGTTAGCTGGAACATCCTAAAATACTTCTAAATATGTTCTATGGACCCAGTTGTCGGACATCAAAATTAACTTTATTTACTATTTACAACCAATATTTTATCACTTGATCTTATTCAATTATAAGAACATATTAAGTAGTGCATGTCGTAGACCATAATTTGTATATTATATCTCTTATACTTTAAAACTGTATAACACAACCACACATATAAAACTAGCAAATGACGCAAAGAAAACTCATGGACACACAAGGAATACAATAGATTTCTGCCATGGCCACAACGAATTGAAAATATATGTTTATATGATGAATGATTTTAAGAACAATCAATTATTAGAGAGTTCTAGGTCATGTGCGTAAGTCGACTAATAACCATCACCCTTGTACTCATTTTGAAACATCAAAACAAAAATTGTGTTTTAATGTTAATATTTTTACTTTTGTTCATGTCTTCAGTTCTCGTGAGGCTTTGAAATGGCTGGGAAACCAAGAAAGGAGGAGTATCCAACATTCACAAACACCCAAGGCATTGCCATTGTCAATGAATTTGAGACGTATGCCTTTCTTACATTGAAATATACCTAACATTATTCCACACTCTTCATTTCTCTTAAATAAGCACAATTTTTCTAAATATTTTGTTTTAACCAATCGATGTATTAATCAATTGAAAGGATTTCCAAATATTTAGAAGCAGGTCGCAATTTTCCCATAGGATTGATTAAGAAAACAACGGATACACAAAATAACAAGATAGTTCTATCAACATTGAGAATTTAACAACTTGAAATCTATAGCATACATCACTTTGACCAAACAAATTGCAAAAATTCAAAGAATATGTTTATGTATTTTATTAATTGTGACTTTAGTTATGTTGTATTCTAGAATCTCTCAAGACGATTTAAATGCTTGTGTGTTTCATCAATTTTAACACTTGTTGATTCCTATTGCTTTGTATGGGGGAATATGGCTATTGTTCAAGTGATTACAAGCAAAGTAATAAGACAGATGCAAAACTTTATATTGATGACTCACTTGTTGTTCTTATATACAATATAGAATCAACCCTAAACCACATACAATGGCTCTTTTCCTCTCGTTTACAGCCGAAGCTTCAAATAATGACTTCAATTGTTTTTTCTCTCCACGTATCTCATACTTCCAATTTTGATTGAGAACAAGCATATGTGACAGTGATCCTTTCACATATCATAGCGAAATGGACTTACCCCTTAACACAACCTTATGCACATGGATTGAGCACTTACCCCATAACACAACACACCCATTCTCAAGAAAAACAAGTGGAAAGCTCTATGTTCTCAACAAATTGAATACAACAAGATCTCTGCTACTCGAGCAGGTGCATCTACAACCGAAGTGATCATTTACACCGCTTACAAATACTTCAAATCTCAACTCCTAACTTAAAGCAATTCTTACATACGAGGTTGATTTTAGATGTACCTACCTTTGCTACAACCACACAAAACCTAAAAAAGTAAGAAATTCTTCTACAATTCTAGATTATTGTTTTTTAAATTTTTTTTAAACAATCCTTCTAAAATGTGTTAATCAATTGATTGTTTCAAAGGAATAATGTAATTTTAGGTCTAAAAACCTAATGGAGACAACACTTTCCATGATTAATATGACTAAGGCCACATTCCAATCTTGGTCACACAATCCCTTTAGGCACAATCCAATTGAGATATGATACGACCCCATTGAAAATGTCATAAAATCAATAATAATGCAGATATGAAGATTATTTGGACAGCCAAATCACAGCAACCGATCTTTTCTATTTGGAGGATCTGGAGCTTGCAAGACAGCTTGTTGAAATGGGGTAATTTCATATAAAATAAAACTCCTCTAAGGTTTTTATTATTAGCCCTATAATTAGCCAAATTAGGGAATCTCCAAAAGTTAAGAATGTAAATACTTGACTTTATTGTCATGAGTATAATTATCTTTGTGATGAAAGTTTCGAATTAAACCCTAAATTTCCTTGTTGTAAAATGGTCTTAGTCACAAATTTGACCTTTCTTTAGAATAGGCTCAAAAAATCTCAATCTAAGCATTATTTACAAGATCCAACCGTAAGATCTCAGAGTTCACTTGACATTCTTCTCACATACCAAATTTGAACCGTTCATTCTTCCTCATTTGTGAGATTATAATGGTCAAAGTTGGCTGAGTTTTTCTCCTGCGAGAACCTCCAAAACCCGTTTCGGGTTTTAAGGAAAGTTAGAGGTTGAATCTCATGGTGAGGTCTCTAACAACCGACTCATGTGGAATCGGTTATATTCTGCAATTATGGAATTACATGATCTTAAAACCCTCAACCCCTAAGTGCCTCAAAACCTCAAAAACTGCCATTTTTGACCACCTTCTTAGAATTCTACATTTTCCCCCTACTTTCAATTGTAAGATCTTAAAGCTAACTACCATTGATACCACCATAACTTTTTTCAATTGTTGGGTCTTTACCATTTGGAAAATTACAACCGTCAAAGTTGATGCGAAACTTGAAGTTTGATGCTATGAATTATGAAGGCTGCCCTTGTCAAAATTGGTTGTAACACTATGATTGACGTGTGACATTTACTGTTACAGTGCACAAATAACGTAACACTAATTAGCAACTCTTGTGTAGGGTGTGCTTTTAAAGCTCTTTAATTAGCATTATATTTTGCTCTTTCCTTTTTTATTCTCTTTTTATGGTTGCAGGTATAGAAGCAATGCAGAGATCATGTCTAGAGAGGAATTTGGTGACTTTAAAGTAAAAGCTGAAGCAGCTCGGATAGCAGTAAGTATTAAATATAAATATTAAATATTAAATATACTTTTAAATTGTTAAACCTGCAGCATATTTTGTATTTAATTCATTCGAATTTAATTCTCAAATCAATTATTATTTTTAAGCTTTGATTTGATTGATCATGCAATCACATGGGTCACGTTAATTTATTCTTTCTTTTTTGAGGTACATATTTTTGCCATGACAAAACTATCTTTAGTGTATTGTGCGCCTTAACCCCTCAAGATCTTTGATACAAAATTGTCTAAATTATCAAAAAGAATCTTCTTCTACTTTAGGTCCAAAGAGATTCAATCTAAGCATTAATTAGAAGATCTTACCGTAGGATGTTGAAGTTGACTTGACCCTTTACTCAAATGTCAAATTTGAACCGTTGATTTTTCTCAGATTTAGAGGTTATAATGGTCAAAGTTGGCTGAATTTTTTCCTTGCAGAGATCCCAAAAAACCATTTCGGCTTTCTTGAATCTTTAGAGGTTACTTTTGTGCAGATTTAGATGCATGCTTTTGTATAGCAAAATGGTTGGATGTAGATCATTGAGATGTAATTAAGATTCTTCAAAATGTCATATCATAATAAACTTATTTTCTAATTTGAAGTTGAAATGAAAAGATTTTGCAAGCTCTCAATCAATCAAGACCCTCATGGGTTTGGATAGCTTGTTAGTAACCATTTTCTTTGGTTGATGTTGCAATTACGAGACTAGAAGATGTATCATAAAAAGTAGTTTCTCTTTATAGAAATAGTAGCCGTGGATTTCAAATATTATAGAGTTAATGAGAGAGGGTATTGACACTCTACTTGTTTAATTTGAGTAAATCACCACATCCAACCATAACAACAACCTCTTGTTGTATAGAAATTCAGCATTGAATAGATTATATAAGGTATTAGTTTACTTCAATGAGGCCATATATATATATTGTACTAACTTACACACCCTTTTGCAGGCATTAGCTAAATTACCCCAGAAGCTATTCAGCGCCGGAAAAGATGTCTCCCGTTACCCATTTTTGTTGGTAACATATTACACACATTTTTAATAAAATAAACCAAATAGTTTTTAAATTTTTTAACTCCTAAAATACCAAAAGCTCATGTAAAACCTTTTTACCGTCCTTGGTCTTGTAGGGATTGACATGGACAACAACACAAACAAATGTCTTTTCTTATAAACCCAATTTTATTGCCTTTATATTCTTTACTCCTTTTCATTGATTATACTCATTACAATTGTCATTGGTTGCAGGCGTTGCAAGAAAGAGAGAAGCCAGTCAGAGAAGGAAAATTATCTGTATCCTTTACACTAATGCTCATATCACTTACTTTTGTAGATTCAAGTAGTCTAATCCCGAAAGGGGTGAGTAGTCTTGTACCAGAGTCCTCTTGTCCGGTGGGCATTAGGACATTGGCTTGACGAACAGACACTCTAATCACGTCGGCCCTGAAAAAGGACCGGAGTTTTTATCTATCTATCTAGATTCAAGTAACATGTCTACTAGCTTTGATACGGTGTCCACGCTGAGAGGGGTTAGTAGTCCTAAACCAGTGTTGTTGTTATGTCTTGTGGGCATATCATCAAGGGTAGGTCGAATGGACACTATATTCACGCCAACCCATAGGGGTCTGGTGTTCTTCTTCTACCAGCTAGTTCCACGTGGTTTAGCTATGTTCACCCGAATATTTCCATTTACAATCCAAAACTCCAAAGATGTTGATTGATATAAGTGTTACCTTCCAATACACATGCAAAAGACGGTGATCTTCATCCGAGATTATACCCGAGCGGGTCAAGAGGTATGTTACATTTGCCAAGACCTATAGATCCATTTATATAATAGCCACACATTCACTAAAAGAAACCCGTGTTTTTTATGACACATTTCTTGTGGCATGCAACTGTTTTTATGTTAGGTTTGATGTTGCATCTAAGGTCTTTATGTTATGTTTGATACTAATGTTAACATAAAAACATCTCCACGTCGCAAAAAATGCGTCATAAAAAACACGGGTTTCTTACAGTGATTAGTGAAAAGAGTGATATTAAGCAGCAAGCAAGCAATTGTTAGAAAGTGCAAAAAAACTCGATACATTTACGCTTAATATGACAAAGATGTGTACAATTGCAATCAAAGTGAGGTGGACAGGTTTCGGGATACATCGACTATGCGGAGCGATTAAGGACCGATGATCTTGAACCCGTATTCAATCTCAAGCGGAGATTCCTTCCCAAAGCCGAAGACCTCTCATACTTCAATTGGTACGGGCATATTGCAACATCGTCTAAAATTGACTATATCGCGCATCTAAAAAATAGATTTTCGTAGTTGAAAACATGATGATGATATTCATGTTTTAAAAGATAGCAACATGATTTCTATGCAGGTTGACTCTGATTTCTAGTACCACTGGAACATCAAGTTGGCAGGTGCACTCTGCAATCCATTTTATGTTATCATGGTCACTTTGAATGTTGTATGATTAATGAGGGGTTAGTAGTCCTATACCACTGTTGTTATGTCATGTGGGCATATCAGCAAGGGTAGATCGAATAGACACTATATTCACGCCAACCCATAAGGGTCTGGTGTTCTTTTTCTTCTTGTATGATTGATCCTGGTCATAGCAGGTCATAGCAGATGATCAGACGGGAATGCTGCTGAAAAACAAATTAGATCGCAAGATCATGAGTGTAATGACAACACTATGATTTGTATATTGGATTTTGCGTAATAATATCTATTTCCTATAAGTATTAAGGTGTATTATAATAATTATACGAACATACATGTCTTAGCTTTGCTTTGGGATTGAATTATAGATGGATCCAACTCTTTCAAGTCCGGGTGACAACTCAACACGCACAGTGGTAAGTTCTTTAGATTGCACTATCTCTTAAATGAGTATTTTGTGAAGAATCTTAAATTGGATGATGATAACAAAAATAAATCTTTTAAGGAAAAAAGTCATGTGATTAGATTCGGTGTTCTCTAAGTGTATGATTTATCACCGTCATCAAATGATTTATACCCATAGGGTATGCAAGACAAGAATCTCACTTGTCTTGCTATGCTTATATGACGTGGTTTAATGTATTTTCTTGTTGGAAGTCCTTGTTGAAAAAACTATAAATATCTCAAATCTTGAAGACATCACATTGCACTTTCACGTCTTTATTATTGGCAATCACTTGTGTGTCAAATAATATCGAAGGTAAAAAATATGGAGACTAGAATACATTGATGCTGAAAGATTTTTCCAGAAGAAATAATAGTTTCTGAATTATTATGTGAGCTATCTATTTTTAGATTTGATGGTTGTCTTACGTGTCATCTACAGATAAATTCTGGAGAATACGAACAAATTGTCATATTTGATCATGTTACTCGGAGGAGGATTTAGTATAATACAATCTGTTCATCTGCATCTCAAATGACAGTATATTATGACAATCATAGATGTGCACCTAGAAATGAAAATCGTAAATATATGTCACGTTATCGAATAACATTCATAACCAACTTATTAGAATTTGTCGCTTTATTGAAACATAATGCTCCAATTCTTCTTGTTTATTTCATTTATTATAGTCCATGTTATAAAACTAATTGTTCGTTTTCTATTTGTCTGATTCATTACTACTCACTTTACAACATTGAAAAAGTGGGAAGTGTAATCATTTTCTTCCTAACACTAATCTCTCTCTCACAGTTGGTGCCACTTACCTTTGAGCATTGCAAAGCATTAGCTAAAACACCTAAAGCATAAAACCACCTTTCTCTCCCTCTCAATTTTGGTCATAGTGCAAAAAAGTTCTTGTTTAAACTATATAATTCTACAAGAAATGTTTACTTTCTTTGAGCCAGATATCACTAAGTAATAAGCTAACCTTGATTCCTATACGTGCCAAATGTCAAATAACGACCTTTTGGATGGTATGCAATAACTTTAAAGAGCCATAGATTCTTCATCTGAGGTCTGTTTTGAGTGAAATCACTTGGGTTTGATTTTGTTTTTTTTTTTTTTTTTTTTTTTTTTTTTTTTTTTTTGTTGTTGATGAATTGGACTCTAATTTTGAGTCTAGTTGTAGTGGTATAGACCTTAACCCCTAAAAGCCCAAGGGGGTAGGAAGCTTGAACTTCACCCTAGAAAGAGCAAGACAATCAGCATTTTTTAAGGATTTTTGAAATTAGATCTGAACAAATCCAACCGTAGGATCTTGTAGGATAGTAGTATGGAAACCTTCACAAAAAAATTCAGAATTCTTGCCCGCACGGATTGGGAGATATATGCATTAGATGAAAAATATGCAAGTTTTGATTTTTCGGGCGTGAGACTTTGAGCAATTATTACGACTTCATACAATGTTGAAAACATGACCTCTCTTGGAAATACATTGTCATGTGTAGTTCTATACCATTTTCAAAAAAAAAAGTAGAATTTTAGGATGTATACATATTTTATAATGTGGCTTGCAATGGGTCGAGGTACACAAAATCTTGAAACATTGCAAAATTTCTCAAAAACTTTACACACCTTGGGGCACAAGTGGAAAATAAAGGGTGCGGATGGGCCCTTCACTCTGATTCCAAGAAAAGAAGAATAATTGTTATAAAACACATTCAATAATAATAAAAAAAAATAGCAAGTAGCATGTGAGGTGGCATGTGAGTTGTCGCATATGGCATCCACCCAAATCTGTCTCACATAAGCAAGTCTCCCTCCCTTTACCCATAAAAGCAATCCCCCTTCCCCCTTATCCATTGCCTTTTTAACATTTTGTAAGCATGTGAGCAGTGGAGAGTGAGGGGAGGAATCATGGGTGACCCTCAAACCCTTTTCGCCCCTCTGTCAAATTTCAAGATTTCCATTTTCAAGTCTGTTGCCCAATCAATGGCCAAACTCACACTTGATTGGCTCTAGATCTCGCCCACAAGCCGCCCAAGTCCAAATCTTTGCCCTGTTTGTGTTTGAAGCTTAGTAGAAAAAATTCTATGAATTCAAATGAGGTTTTGTAAATTGGATGTAGTTCTCAACTCACCAAACTCCTAGTAAAAAAAAAAAAAACTTTGCAAAAAGTTACTTTTTTTACCTACTGGAGCCCCTCAAAAATCGGCATCGACCAGAATATGGTCGATTGGGCTTTTAGGGGTTAAATTCATCCAAGATGTATGATATGGTCTCACAATCTATGAGGTCTCATGAATCAAATCTTGGTCCACATGACCTACAACAAGTCCATTATTTACAATGTTGTACCGTTAAGATTTATAATGCCTATCTTCATTTTCATCTATAACAATTTTTTCAAAAATGTGTTTTTAGGCTAAAAATGGGCTCAGACATCTAGGGGGTTTAGCTCTTCTCCTCGTGAAATCAATTTTCAATCTAATCAATATTTTGTACATACATTTGATAAGACCCAATGAATTGAAACATTTTGGGTCAAATCATAACAATCAACATTATCCCAATTGTTCTCAAGGAGTTTCATACCGAATACATACAAAACATCACAAGGGCGTTGCAGAGTGTATTTCTTCATATTTAAATATTACATCAATAGCATTAAGTAAAATTTTAAAACTCCTGTAACTCCCTCAGTTCTAGTGCCCAACTACAGCCATGATTCTTGGTATATCCCAAAAGTGAAAACTTGGAAATCAACAAACATAAGGGGAATAGTATAGTTACACAAAGTCCAATAAATAAATATTTAATTTACCATTGGGTCCTGTTAGTAATGAATGAGTGCCGCCTTTAGGGTTTCCAAGTTGCTTGAAAAGTAGGGTTTCCACTCAAGCAACAGGATCATAATCTCCAGAGGACCCACTTATGAACTAACGATTATAATATACTGAGATGGGGCCATGTTTGGAGTGCGGATTCATGTGACTTGTAGATTGAGGGAATATAAAATCAAACTTGAAGTCTCCCCCCCAGGGCCCAGGGCCCAGGCCATCAAATTGCTGGAAGTATCAGATCTTGCTTGCTGCACCTGGCCCACAATGACGTGCTGATATTGGTCCCTACAGGGACTCTCTCATCAATTCACCGCCTCTTCCAACAAATGCATTTAGTGTGGTTCTTTTAAATAAGAGTTTCGAATGAACACATCCGCGCCTCGATGGCTTCTGTTTCCAATTCTGGCAGAAGTCATGTATCAACCAATAATACTAATAGATGAGGATGTGTAAAATTAGAAGATAAATATATAGAAAATAACAATCGTGGTTTGGAATGTGCTTGTTGCATATACTTTTTAGTATGAAAAAACAACTAGGCAAATATTACTAAACTACATTTTCGATCGAAAGAACCTTGAGGATCTTCTGATACGTTTGCTTATATTGTATGTACATCAACCATAGATAGATAGAAACTCCGGTCTTTCTAAGAGGCCGACGTGAATGAAGTGTCCGTTCGTAATGCTAACTATCCCGATGGCCACCGGACAAGGGGAAATTAGAACAATACTACTTCCCCCTCTCGAGGGTGGACACTATAACTACGCTAGTTTCTAGCCTAGTTACTAGTGCCTTGAAGATACTTGACAAAGTATCCCCCCAAAGGGCTTTGAGGTACCCAAACAACAAGGTCCAAGGACCTCCCACAATAGTTGGGTGGACTATAGTGGTGAGCACCACGCCGGCATGGGGGATAGAACCCACGACCTCCTCATTGGGGGCCTAAGCCCTAACCACCAAGCCAAGGCTTGTGGTGCCTCATCAACCATGCCTTCATATTCTTCAATCTTGAAAGGGGTCAATTGTCATGGTGTCAAATTTTGGACGACTGAAGGTTTGCGATGTCTACTTCCATTAGAAATTGGGACCATCGATCTCCGACACCACATAGAAAATATGGTTGCCGTGGGCGTGTGGGGTGTCCCGGTGATGATGCCGTGCAGATCATTGAATCACTGTCTAGATTTCAGATTTGGGTTCAGCCAGCAGCGTGAAGTGCGGGTGAGGCAAGTGGCGAGGCCAACACCTTCACGTATGTCGCGGAGGGGCTTCGAAGTGGTGAACCAATGGGAGAGCCAGAACGAAGTGGCCCGAAGGCCAAAAAGTGGCCGCGACTCCGAGCCTGAATCGAGGCCCACCAGGAAGGGGCCCCACTGCGGAGGGCGGAACCGAGGCTGGAGGGGTCCGGGCGCGCGGGGCGAGTGAACAGCGCCCCCGGTCGGTTGCAGGAATCCCCGGAATCTTCACGGATTGCGTCGCATTTGCTCACATGGGATGATTGCCTGCCTGCCAAGCACCCCTTCGCCCGCCCCCCTCCATGCTCAATCAGCAGCAGCACCCCCCGCTGCTGCTCCCACCCTACGCACCCCGCCACGGCTTCCTTCTTACCGCATTCCCTACCCCCTCCGCCTTTACTGGTCGTACTCGCCCCGCTTCTAGCCCTTCTGATCTACTCCCTACTTACTACTCCCCGCTCGGCCCCATCCCATCCAACGAAGCGGATCCATCGTCTCTCTCGACTCAGCCGCTCCCGTTTATCTACTCATGCCGTGACGAACCAAGGTCAACCTGTCGTCAGTGCGTGGTGGCCACCACTCTCGCCCCTGGGACCCCTTGCCAACCCTCCTACTCGCTCTTGTCGATTCTCTCTACTCTCTCCTCCCTCGCGGATGCAGGGATTCTTACGTTATCCAGCTTTCCCATTCCAGACCTCCTGTCGGCGACTGTCCCACTGGTGGGCATTCCGTTTCGGCCGGCCAGCGTCGATCATCTTCAGATTCCAGGATTCAGTCCCTGGTCATGCAAGGAACTCCGTCTCATCGTCTCGCGTTTGAATCGCCCCGCTGCGCCTGCTTCGAGGAGGCGATCACCTGAGTGTCGTGTCGCGGCATAACCCTGCCCAGAACCTCATACCCATCAATCAGGTATCCTTTCATTTAGATTCTCGCTTGTAACGCTGCTAGATTGTGCGTACGGTGTCCAGGTTCGATTCACCATGCACTGATCAGTTGGCGAGCAAAGTGTGAGGGATTCCCCGCTCGTGGCTGGAGAGTGGTCAACGGCTTTTCAAAATTTGGGGAATCTTTCGGAGGAATATTAGGTCCGGGATTCTAGTTCTTGCTGATAAGGTGGGGCTGAGTGCTCCGAGCTGCAAGATTAGTATGTACAACTATTGCTTGCTCTTGACCTAATTGATCGAGTTGAGCTCTGTCCAGGTCTCATTTCCAAAACTTCCCATTAAAAAGCATGATTCTGAAGTCGTGTCCAGACGACGATGGTGTTTCGGAGTTCGCGCCCATCATGTTGATCCAGGTAGGTAACTGCCTAGGTCTTCGAACCACTGCCGTCCGCTTTCTGCTGATGAACTTCATCGACATCGACATCTGATGGCTTTACCTTCGTGTTGCCAGGGGCCATTAGATTTGCGAGAAAAATGTGAATGCTGAAGGTGATTGGGAGACTTTCTTAATCCTTTGCATTGTTGAGTTATTCTAGTTTAAGCATTGAAACTAATGCATTTTGTGTAATCTTTTTCAATGATATATACTGGTGTTGTGGAGTTTAGGGGTTTAACAGTGGCTCATGGTTTGACGTCGCAGGCAATGTGCGAAGTTGATGCTCGTCTGGAATTCTTGTTGACGTAGCAGCAGCTCCAAATAGCAAAGATGTATGGGAGCAACCATTCCTCCGGAGGAGCTAGCCAGCACTTGGCTATGGACATGACTGGCGTCAGTTCGGCTCGCTCGGCTCCATGCTGGCGCTCCCCTTACAGCAACCCTGAGCTCGAATACTTGTACTTGGTACTCACTCTCTTTTCCCATCAATTCGGCGATGATTTCATAGACAAATACTGAAAATGTGACTTGGTCAAATTAATACTATTTAACATAATAAAAACTTTGGTACTTCAACGGAGCATCTTCTCCTTCCTTTCACTTGCCTAGTGGGTTCTCTGGTCATGACAACAGGATCAGTTTACCATTGTAAGTGCGGTTTTTTACGAGATTAAACATGCATCATAACTCCTCTCATCAGTAAGACGTAAGAAAGAGCTCAGTTCACGTCGATTCAAAATGAGACAGAAGAAACCCAACATGTGTCAGTCTATCATGGCAAGGTGGCTCATATCCTACCTCACACGTTTTGAGACATCATTAGATTTGGGCTAAGTGTTTTTGTGTTGTATTTCAGGGCTCTCCACAAGCATCCCAGTGCTCGCCGCTCATGCAACAACCATCACCCATTATCACAAACAATCCTCACATTTTGCAGGTATATTAGATTGATGCATTGACGCTCTTCAGTAACAAGGCGCTTGTAAGCATTTTCCTTCTGGTGACTCCATTTGTTTGACTGTTGGCTCGTGCGCTATGCAGCAAACAGGCAACAATGCATATGGCGATCACCAGCAACTCGGTTACGCAACCCCGGTGTACACGCAACCGGGGTTCGTTACTGCGCCTGGCATCAACATTCAACCACCGAATCAAAGCATATTCACCCCCAAGCCACCTCAAGTGATTTATACCGACGCGCAGTTCAATGATAATATCTGGTCGAGCTTGGATTCGGATGTGTTGGATATTCAAGGGTCTCCGTTTAAGATCTCGCCCGAAGACGTCAGCATGGTGGAAGCGTATGCTCCACCCGGATACAGCCATTCCAGAACATCGCATCATACGGGCTACGCCAATGCTTGGGCGGCGGCGAATGAGCATGTGCACGCTCAAGCCATGGCGGGGGAGACACATAGCTCGACTTGCGCTGGAAGCACTACACACTGCGTACAGCCCGCGATGGTGCAACAGCGCGGGTTTGCAGCTCCCCAGTACCCCCGGGTGCCCATCGAGTCTCCATTGGATATGATGATGCAGGGCCCGGACACGGTCTCCGAAAGCGTCTCCAGCACTGATGCGCAACTTTCCTACGCAAGCGGTTTCAGCAATGGCAATTTCCGAGATTCATCGTCTCAACCTGACAGTAGTACTTTCGTAGAGCCGAGCCATGCAGCCATGCAAAGCGATGCGTTCTCGGCACTGGCTCCTATACGGCATCTTGGGGAGCCGCGGTGGGCGGAGCAGTTGCTGAATCTGTGCGCGGCCGCTATCGCGAGCCAGAACATCAGCCGCACGCAGCACCTCATGTGGGTGTTGAACGACTTGGCGTCCGTGAGTGGGGATGCGAACCAGCGGTTTGCAGCGTACGGACTGCGCGCGCTTTTTTGCAGGATCACGGGGCGGATGGAAGCTGCCGCGACGTTCATGCGGCCGCGCCACCACGACCAGGAGGTTAGCCTCGGCCCCAAGACAGTTCACCGCGCGCTCGTAAAGTTTCACGAGTACGTCCCTTGGCACCAGAACTGCTATAGCGTCACCAGCCAAACGCTCTTAGAGGTCTGCGCGGGCAAGAGCCGGCTCCACCTCATCGACATCGGCGTGGGCAAGGGCATCGAGTGGCCCATTTTCATTGATGCGCTCGTGAGCCGCCCTGGCGGCCCGCCCTCCGTTCTGAGGATGACCATGATCCGCGACTTGCGCAGAGAAGAGCTCAATATCAGCACAGCCAAGTCTGTGAACTCGGAAGCCGCGGACTTCATGGGGCGGCTGGTGAAATTCGCCAGCCTGCTCGGCTTGCGCGTAGAAGTGAACATGGTCCAGAAGCCGCTGGAATGCGTCACGCGCGAAGATCTCAAAATCAGAGACGGCGAGGTAACTTCCTGAACTAAACCTCACTCGAAGGATTTTTGTACGCTTTGCAGATGACCAATTTCAACAACCATCTAGTGAAACGACTGAAGCTTAATCGCCTGAACAAGTAACGAACAATGCATAGGATAATTCATGTATCAAGAGGGATATTCCCATATAGCCATTCAGTTACCAGGAATCATCCGATTTATCATATCATTGGCTCTCAATAATGTCGATGGAGCCAGTCAATTATGAACCACTCAAGGACATTCGGTTGGATGCGAAGCTGAAATGAGTGAGGTTGAATGTGGGTGCTTTGGTCTTGTTGGGGTTGTATAAATGATGATGTGTGGATGACTGGAATGCCAGATTCTCGCGGTGGTTTGCCAATTCCGGCTGCATCGGCTCTCGGAGGAGCCGCCGCCGCGCGTGAGTGCTGCGGCGCTGCCACGGCTGTCGCCGCGCGACGAGTTTCTGGAGTTTCTCTACAGTCTAGAGCCGGACGTGTTCATCCAGAGCGACAACGACAGCGACCACTGCTCACACGACTTCCTGACGCGGTTCCAAAACTGCATGAGCTTCTGGTGGCTGTGCTACGAGTCCATGGGCGTGGGCTACGCGGGGCGGGACCCGGAGGAGCGGCAGATTCTCGAGTATGAGGGCTCCATGATGATGCTCAACACGGTGGCGTGCGAGGGCGTCGCGCGCATCGAGCGCAACGAGGCGTACGAGCGGTGGCAACGCCGCATCAAGCGCGCGGGTTTCGTGCCGCGCGAGGTGAGCGAGGGGGCCCTGAAGGCGTCACAGAATTTGGTGGCCAACCACAACGAGCTCTGGACCGTGGAGCTCGTGGGTACCAACTGCGTGAGTTTGCGGTGGCGCAAGCAGCCCACCACCTTCACGTCCGTGTGGCGAGCGTCGACGTTCTGCCCCAAGCTAAACTGCAAGTGCCCGCTGGTGCACCGGTAGCCACCGTGCAGCACCTCCTGCAGGCTTCGGGGCCATAAAGCATGCCCCTTTACTGCAATGCCGACAAGTCAGAGACTGATTGTATATACGCCCGAAGATCCCAAGGATTTTCATTAGCACAACTACTATGCTGTCAACTACGTTCGTTGTTCAATGGGAAGGTGTCAACGATTCCACAACCCTGCTGTACAACATCTTAGGGTGTCTTTCGATTTCATTTCTTGTGGTGGACGATTCTTCACATTGAGGCCTCCATCAATACTTGCTTGTGTGCTGGAAACTTAGGTTGCAATGAATTTCTTTTTTCATTAGTGTCTTCTTTTCGTAGCATTGTTTGATGACGCGAAAGAATTTGATTATTCAAATCGGGCACCTCTTAATCCTGGTTTGCCATGATTGTTCTGGAGATGAGGATACCGTATTCCGATCATTGAGTATATTTTTCGACTACCTGAAGTATGCACTCAAAATGCGTGCGATTATTGAAGAAGGTCGTCACTGCAAATCCTCCGAAGCAGGATGTATAAAGTACTGAGACGATAGCACCCAAAGATACAATAGCATGGTGTTGTAGGCGACATTATGATCATCAAGCAGCTCTGCTACGGCAAAAATGCACTAGAGAATTGTAGACTCGTAGCGTAAACATTTTAGATACGGCTCACGATCCAGGTACTATCCATTGTAGGCCTTGCAAATGTGTCCTTGTCTTTCGTGTAGAGGTAGTACCTAATTTCATTCCAAATACTTCTGTATCACTCCAACAATACAAAATATATGGAAGTTTGGTTGTGCAAGAATCTCAACATCAGTGGGTTCGCTTTTTCACCTCACTCTTGAGGCTTATTCATCTTAAGTTAACGCTTTGGTTAAGGTTAAGACGTACACAAGCTTCATGGAGCATATCAGGAGGTGACGATTGATTAAGATGCCTCTTCCTTGCTCTGGCCTCAGGATACCTTGATATCCAAGGACATATACAAAATGAAGACATTTGACTTTGGAAAATGCGTTAGCGTCTTCGACGAGGTCGTTGAAACTTGATTGGTTCATAGCTAAACTGTACTGCACTGCAGTGATCATTTAATCAACTGAAGGCTCATCTAACTCGCATGAACTGCTGTTCCACGATAGAAACGTGAGGAAATGACACATCTTCAACATCTTCAACATTCTCCACATATAGGTGCTTAAGAGAATGTTTTACGAAAGCTCAAAAGACACTCAAAGTAGAGTCCTTCAACTTCCGGCTTCCAATCAGTATAGAACAACGCCATATCAACGTAGTTGAGCTGATTGGTTCCTTCTTGAAAATCAATACCGCTTCCAAAGATGGAAATAAAAGTGATATTTGTGTTTCTCGGATTGAGTGGTCAAAATTCTTCTACTGAAGATGACGAATTAAAAATTCACGTACACATTGCAGCCACTCTGGTGATTCCTTTTCCGTGGTGATCGAGAGAAAGTTGTTACATGAGCGAGCCTTCGATCGGCTGGTCCGGAAGCCTTATGCGGCGTTGCAGTGGCCAGTGGGAGAACTGCGAAACCAGTCCGTTGAGGATCGGAATGTTGAATATCAGGATTGATATCAAAAACAGTCACTCTCGGGAGTTCTATATCTTGTCTGCTATTGATAGAACTTGTATGCAGAGAGATTCATGATCATATGATCTTTGATGATTTATGAAACTTAGACAGGTTAAGGTTTTCATACAAATGAAGAATCTGAAGTGTTCAGTTAACCCAATATGATCTGAAAGAGGAATTTAGAATTTCGAATTTGGACCTACAGTGTCCTCGCTGGGTGCACTAAAAACTATCATATTCATTCAGGCTTATTTTCAAGTTTAAATTTTGCATCAATTCATTATAAACCGCTTAATATAATCAACAATCTGCCGTAACTTGAGTCCACCAACTAGCTACACCCTTATTTGTTAGTGGCTTGAATCTAATTAGTATGCTGCCTATGTTATTTTTAGGATTTTGCATGTGTCAATCATGGGTGTCCAATTCATTATGCACACAAGTTGTGCATCTAAAAACTCTTAACAATTAGCATATATTTATAAGGACCTATTGCATTTCAAGATTCATTATGATTAAGATTGCTATTGGTTAGCTATGGCTCCAAGAAGGTGTTATGTGGTTTTTTCAGATGAGTTTAAATTCAATATATTTGTCTCATATGGGAGGCAGTATTGTTGGAGGAATAGAGGAGAGTATCTTTTATATTAGCATGTCCAACATACTATCAAATTCGGAGGTGGAAATATTATGGTTTGGGAATGTATGACTTGGGAGGGACTTGGCAACCTTTGTCGTATAAAAGTGAACATGAATAAGTTTGTGTATGGTGAAAGTTTGGAGATGGAACTCGTGAACACTATACACCGTGAACACTATACACCTCCATGGTTTAGGAGAGGAGAATGTTATTTTTCGATACAACAACAATCTCATACATACTTCTAAGTATGTTATAGATTGGTTGTTAGTACAAATGTTTCAACTAATTTGGCATCCACCTAAATCTCCTAACTTATCGTATAGAACACCTTTGGAATGAAGTAGATTGTCGTGTGAGAATCTCATAGTAGAAATCCACTATCAAGAAAGATTTGTGGAAGAAATTGCAAGAAATCTGGTGTGGCATTGATGTTGACACCATGAGGAATTTGATCATGTCTATGCCCAGAGAGTTTCACATGTTTATCAAGCAGAAAGTGGCTATACACTATAGTAGTCATTATGAATGTACATTCAAGTTTTTAAATAGTTATTATGATTTTACAATTTAGTGTTTAGCTTGATTTTGTACCTCATGGCTTTGTTTTCAATGTAAATAAATAACCGTCTTCACTTTTTGCATAAAGAATTGGACACCCACATCATGTGTTTTAATTTATTTTTTATTTTTTTTATTGATTTTTTTTATTATGAATGTTATGTTACATGTTTGGTATAGCTATGTGATTGTATGTTTTATTTTTTCAAGTTGAATGTGAGTTATGTAGAAAACTAGCTTATATTGGAAGAAGAAGCGTGTCGTCCAAATACTTCTACTAACCACTATATATACACTCATTGGATTTTATAAGTATGATTGGTGCAACACACACCAATTTATTAAGAGGTAGTAATAAATATTGTGTGTGAAGAAGAAAATGGCGCAAATGTTGAAAAGTTAGTATTTCATCATATCATGTGTTCAAACAAATCTTGATGTCACATTAAATTAAATGTGTTAGAGTTTCAGATGATAATATTGGGCAGATATACATGTTATACTATTATGCCAACTAGTATATAACATATTATTATGCATCATAATGTAGAAAAGTTGAGATTACACTAGATAACAAGTGGTTGGTATCAAATGTCTATTGTTTGTGTTTATTGAAAGAGTTATAAAGATCACACTCATTACATTGCAATGAACATGGAAGTATGATGGTATGAGGCTGACATACATATACATATGATATTAGACCGTGGTTGGCATATATTTGATACTATGAGACTATGATTCTACACATGATACTATGAGGCTGACAAATGATTCTATGAGGTGAATACTTGATTTTATGAAGTTGGAAGCTACAAGATTGATGAAACATATGATACTATAAGACTGCGAGTGACATACATATGATACTATTAAACTAGCACATAAATCATACTATGAGGTTGACAAATGATTCTATGAGGTTGACAGATGATTCTATGAGGTTGACAAATGATTCTACGAGGTTGACGGATGATTCTACGAGGTTGACAGATGATTCTAGGAGGTTGACAGATGATTCTACGAGGTTGAGAGATGATTCTACGAGGTTGACAGATGATTCTACGAGGTTGACGGATGATTCTACGAGGTTGACAGATGATTCTATGAGGTTGACATACTGTAAACCAACATATGAATGATGCCTTAATATTGACATATAAATAATACTATGTTTAAAATTCTAGTATCGGGTTTTGCTTGATTCCACATAATCCGTAAATTTTTTTTGCAACTTTTAACTTTTGCGCCTTGATCTATAATGCACGTACTGTCAATCGTCATTTTTTGAGGGAATCATACTTGCGCATTTTCATAATCATGAAATTCTATCATTCACTAAATATGATGTTGATGCGTTGCAACACCATTCAAAAATATCCTTTCAAAGCACCAAATCGCTACACACAAAACAACTAGAGTATTGCTCATTTTGACTTCAGCAATTATTTCCAAGAAATCTAAGAATGAAAATTCGACATACAAATTAATGTTCTCATTATGTTCCGCTTTAGCAATCAGTCGATACAATTATTGTATCAACAACATAAAAATGTCCCACCAACTTAAATCGTGAAAGAATAGTAGAGCTCAAGATGGTGTTACTAGGCCATAGTACCATCAGAATAATCAACATCTAACTTCTCGTATCAACAAGTAAAGTACCATGAATCACAAAACTCCTAACAATCCTTAACCCCTAAACGCGCCGAATGTCGAAAAACGACATTTTGGATGGAAGGCAGCAACTTTGAATAGCCATATCTTCTTCATCCGAGGTCCGTTTTGGATGAAATCACTTGGGTTAGGTTCCAAATCAAGTCTAGTTTGCGTTGTAAAATTTGCAAGCCCATACAATAAAGTATGAATTAATGGAATGCACTTTAGTGAAGACAGCGCTTGCTTTTGGGTTTTCAAGCATGGGGCATGTATTACCATTGCAAGCCAATTATGTGAAATCAAAAATAGTTTTCATGATTTTTTTTTTTCATGGTCATGATCTTAAGGTGATTCTTAACAACTTTGTAGTGTGAAGTTTTTTGATCCAAATGATTTTGCTATTGGATTTGCAATGATGTTTTGTCAACGAGAAAAAGTGAGAAAATGGATGATATTTGAGGAGCTATATCTCCTTCATCCACCGTTGGATTTCAACTTAATTTTTGGGATGGCCTCCAATTAGAGTCTAGTCTAAGTGGTAGAAACCTTAACAAGATCGAAGGTGTTTTGAAGATAAGGCATGAAATTGAATGCAAAGGGTCTAGGTTTGGACTATTTTTCCTTTGTAAAATTTTTGGCAGTTTTTACCATTGCATGGCTTTTATTTGAGCCAAGAAATTTTTTTGATGAATTTTTGTTGGGTAAAGGACTTATTAAGATGAAGGTGAACATCTCTCTAGTTGGTAATTTTTTCATTGCAATAGGTATATTGGTAGCATTTCCACCTCAAAGTGAAAATGATGAAATTTTGCAGTTTGTTTTTAGTATTAATATGTTATGATCTTCCGATCTATAAGGCCTCATGACTCAAGTTTTGGTCCACATGATCTTGGATAAGTCTATTACAAGTTTGTACGGTTGAGATCTTAATAGCTTCTCTTGATTTTCATCTATGAGGATTTCTATGGAAATGTGCTTTTCTGCTAAAAATAGGCTGGCGCGTTTAGGGGTTAAAACCTGAAACGGATTTTGGAGGTTCCCGCAAGAGAAAAACTCACCCAAGTTTGACCATTATAATCTCACAAATGAGGAAGAATGAACGGTTCAAATTTGGTATGTCAAAAGAATGTCAAGTGAACTTTGAGATCTTACGATTGAACCTTCTAAATAATGCTTAGATTGAAAAAAAAATTAGCTTAATCTAAAGGAAGGTCAAATTTGTGACTTAGACCGTTTTGCAACAAGGAAATTTAAAGGATAATGTAGGGAGGGAGCTGGTGAGATGATCCAATGTCAGTTCTATTATTCATCCATATGAACCAAACATCTCAATAATATTATTAAAATAATGCAACGTAGTTTAGTTCCAATACAGCTTAGTTTGTATAGTTTTTGGCATATGATGCATAATGTCCAAACTTGGTCCAGAGGAACAAGCCTTTGAATTGAGGGAACTGAAATCAGTGTCAAAGTCAGTGAGCTGGTGCTGATGAGAAGGGAGACTCAGTATTGGAGCACATGTATGTATGAGTTCAATGATGATCGCAAGTTAAGGGAACGGAGGCAGAAATCAGTCAGACTGAAACTCCCTTCACACATCTCGATCTGTTTTCTGACGGAGAAATTAATTCTGTCATGGATAAGCAGCCAGCCGAACTCACTCTCACTCCATTCTCGACAGCCTCGTACTCCACGTGCTCACCCATACCAACGCCACGCCACCTGCTGTCTGCAAATCCATCAGATTGTGCGAAAAGTTCAATCGGCAATCACACTTGTATGCCACGACCACCAAACAAGCCTATGCAATTCTACATAGCATGATTCATTGTGATGTAACCTCAAAGTGAAGAACATGCTACTATCAGCATTGGAATGGTCAGAGTATTTTTTCTCGTTTTATTTCATGTGCAAAGTGGAGAGATCGAGGGTGTTGCATTAAACTCAAAAAGGTAACAAGTTGTTTGGTTTACATAGTGATAGAAGAAGTAGGAGCTAGATTAACCCCTAAAGATCCTTGGGTGTTTTTGGGAGCTTAAAACCTCAAAACTCCAATTCTCTACCTCTATGCACTTCAAGGGGTGCGAAACAATTTTTTTATTCTTTTCTTAACTTCCAACCGTAAGATCTTGTACCTAAGCCAATTTTCAGTATCTGATATAAAAATTGACCGTTGGATGTTTACCATTTGAGAGATTATAACATCCAAAGTTTGTCTACGAAGTTTTTTTGGGCATTGTTGAGATTATTTTTGACACTTTTGGAGGCTGCCCTTGTAAAATTGGTACACTTTTTGACTTGGGGCCCTTTGGAACTTAAGTAGTGATTTGGTCATGAACATATTTCCAAAAAAAAAATTCAAAAAAATACTAAATTTAAACTGCCCCAGTTCGGCTCGCAAACCAAGAATTGTTGTAGAAGACTCAAAAATTGGAATTTGGCTTTGTAAATTTTACCACATACACTTTGCAGTATAGGGAGCACCCATTAAAAAATTTAGGCAAAAATATTACTTTTAACCTATTCATCTAAGCTGCCCAAAATAGCAAAAGCCCGATTTGGTCCTCTTGGATCTTTAGGGGTTAATAACAATATATCATGGGTAGACGAAAACCTCTAAATAAAAGTCAGTTGACCCATGCTTACCAACTACATACATACAGTCGTCATTCTTTGATTTCAAAGAGCAATTGTTTTCATACTCGCTCTTTTTTTCATCAAAAATGTTACAGTCCTTGAGATTTGGTTAACCCTTAAACGTCAAACCCCTCTGAAAATACACTGGAAACCAAGCCCGAGGGGCATTCTCTGACGTTTAGGGGTTAAGCTTTATTTTGAGTGCTTGAAAACTATCATGCGGTGTTCAGATAATATCAACAAAAGTTATTATAGTTTTGTTATATTGATTTCTTTCAAGTGCAAGAGGAACCAAATGAATGTTCAAAAGTAATCCAATCCAGGGATCGATACCAAATGTTTGTGATGATGTTCTAGTACTCGGTGCCATTGTGCAAGAAGTGTACTTCTGAGAGGTTTACTTAATATGCCGCCTGCGGGTGGGGTTTGCACCCTGCGCGCAAAAATTCGCAGCAAGGAAATATCTGATAAATTGGATGCACTGTGCCTTTCTCACGGTCGTAGTAGTACACTTGCCTGGCGCAGACAGACTCGTTGGCAATCTTCAGGCATATCTTGCTTACAACATTCGGAGATATCAATCAATTGTGTGAGAACTGGGAGTGTTCAGTTGACCCTCTGTAAGTTACAGCTGACCTAATTAACAGTCCCTCACACACTTGAGTTTGCTAAGTTAGCAGCCTTTTTAGGCCAATGATTCTGATGCCATTGACCGTTGTGTTACTATTGACAAACCCATGTCAATTCTAGATTTCTTGTAGTCTTGTGCCCAGGCCACTTGTGGCTGGGGATGTATATTATCTCATGCAATGAAAGTTCTTTCATTTGTGTCAAAAAAAAAAAAAACAAACCCATGTCAGTACGTAATTGATAACAAATCAGGATTATTTTCATTCTTGACATTTATGTGCACACATACCATACCAGTTGAAAGCCCCTTTCGGGGAAATTAAGGAAAATACAAAGTACATCGAAACAGAACCAAAGGGAGTTGGTGAGTCTAAATGTATCTATTAGCTGTCCAGAAGTCCAGCTTGAGACCGTAAGGCACACATACCATACCATGTCCGTGGGAAACAAACCTTGTGATGAAAGTCATGTCAAAGCAAAGTACATCATGAGGTTTGAAGCCTGGGCAGCACGTAAAATAATTAATGAGCAATATGATTTAGATTGAGTATCTCTCTTGTATGTATCTTGAGGTGTTGTAATTTGGGTCCTCTGCCATGAGTCAAAGTCAAACGAGAAATAATTTATTGTTGAGGTGCTCATGGCCTTTAGTTTAGAGATCGAATTTACTTACGCAGTCTTCAATAAAAATGCGCAAGACTGACATCAAAATCTTTCATCCAAGTGATATGGAGAAAATCTGTATATGTAAGGTAATTGGGTGTGTGATGCCGATGGAGGCAAGGGGGAGGTACAAGTTACCCGAGATCGTTGTACAATGAATAGCAAGAGCCATCAACGGGACCCTTGGGGGGGGGGGTAAGGTAACATGTGTGAGTGCAGAGTGGAATCAGTGGCAGGCATCGATCATGGCCTTTGTTCCAAACTTGGAGCCTAAGGTAGAGGCACAACCGACCATTTTAAAGGCATTCCCCTTAAAAGGGAATGGGAGGTGTATGTATCAATGGAGGGGTGATTTTTCATGCAAAGAGAAATAAACGCTATGAGGAATGCAACTTCAATTCATATATATATATTTGTTCCGATATGTAATTTTGAAAGCCCAAATGTTAATAATACACTTAACTGATATGTATTGTGCTCACCTTACACCAATAATACTCAAACTAAGATTTTAGATTTTTATTTATTTATTTATTTTTGAAAGGAGTCTATGTATTATATCAATTGAGAGAAAATACAATCATGAACATAAGTAACTTGGTGGGGAGATTTTTTGTGAGCGGATTTGGAGTCTACTAGTTGGTTATGGGTGCCTGGTTGGTTATGGGTGCTTGGTTGGTTACGGGTGCCTGATTGGTTATGGGTGCTTGGTTGGTTATGGGTGCTTGGTTGGTTTTAGGTGCCTCGACCTTAGGCACTGTAGCTACCATGCCTTCACTGGCTGCCTATGTCGGAGCATTCATCAGTATGTGGAACATGATATCATCTTCTTCTTTGCAAATCACTGCTGAGAGCCTCTCTGTTGTCAATGCACCTACCAAGCCAATCACCATCAGCAGCTTAACACCATTTCATCCCAAGGCCTCAAAACTACCAAATTTAGTAGGCCCGGGGTTGATGCTAAAATGAGGGTTAAAGCTCCCCCAGAAACATGGTAGGCGAAAATGAAACAGAAACAAAGTGGTCCACAAGTGAATGTTCCTGGTGGGCGAGTAGATCATTGAATGAAAGAAATACAGCCTTGCAGGGGTTGATAATCCAGGGTGGCAAAACCCTCATTTGGAGTTCAATGTTGGCAGATAGTGGAAACTCAATGCTGGCCCTTCTAACAATGGCAGCTGTGCAGTGTGCAGTGTGCACATGGGTCACCTGCTCTGCGTACTGGCAGGCTCCAAGCCTTCAACACCCTCACCCCCCTTTAGCTTCTATTTTAGCTCTTCCTCCTGGCTCCCCTTAACTTAACCCACACACGAATTTGCAACTTGCTTTCCAAGCATCACATTACATTATTCTTTAATTGCAGAACCCATATTTCTAATATCAGAACAAAATCTCACTCTTGTGTGCATGCACACTAACCCCTGATTTTCCTTCAAACTTGAAACGGGTTTTGGAGGTTACTGCAGGAGAAAAACTCACCCAACTTTGACCATTATAATCTCACAAATGAGGAAGAATGTGCGGTTCAAATTTGGTATGTGAGAAGAATGTCAAGTGAGCTTTGAGATCTTACGGTTGAATCTTTTAAATGATCCTTAGATTGAGATTTTATGAGCTTAATGGAAAGGAAGGTCAAATTTTGTGACTTAGACCATTTTGCAACAAGGAAATTGAGGGGTTAAACAAAAATAGTAACCATTGGCTACAAGCAATTGTTCTTGAATATGGTACATTGTCAAACTTATTAACTCCAAAAGATAGTTGCATGTGTTTCTTTTACCTCCAAAACCCAAATTGCAACTTTCCACCACCTTATTTAATTTGAGGTGTAACTTAGTTACTAGAATCGTTGAGTAATTTCAATGGCACTATCTCAAAACCAACTACTACAACAAAGTTATGCTAGGCAAAATCTCAGCTGTTGGATGTAAACCATCCATGATATTGTAATGTTCAAATTTTCTGTTTGATATTTTTTTACTTTGTCCCATAGACATAGTATATATTCTAGGAGACCTAGTGATTGTTTACCCCTATGTGCCCAAGGAAGAAGAAACGGCTTTCTTGTTGTTTCGGAAAACTAAAAATACTAAATTTCCTTCTTGTTTTAGGAGCAAGAAGTCTCAAAACTGCCCTTTGTAAGTCTCGTGCACCCGCGGCCATGTGAATCAGCTCCTTAGCTACTTATAGACCTCCAACCAAAATCTTCTACCTTACTTGCTTCTGAAATTTTTAACTGTTGGATCTTCTCTATTTTGGGAGATCATAACATCCAAAGTTCATGCAAAAGGTTTTTCTGACCATTGCTTGGGACACGTAGTGTAAATGGTGCCAAAAGCAAGTTGGAGTTTGTTGCCCCATACATTTTGGGCATATTTTTTTTCCATGTAGGTAAAAAAATTTAGGGACTCATTCACTTGTTTTGAACTTCATGGACATTATTTCTGGAAGAAGGTTCTGAAACGAATGTAGACTAAAGCATGCATTTCAGTAGATATATTTGGTTTAAGAAAAAATAGCACGGCAAGTAGGTGCTTTTATGAGTTTGTGAACTTTGAGAAAATAATAAAAATAATAATAATAAATTACCAAAATCTTGAATTTTGACAAATTTTGTAAGAAACAATTTGGACATTAGTAGAAATTGTGAAGCTTCTTTTTGTAATTTTTGGAGGTTGCCCTAGTGAAATTGGAATTTTTTTTGACTAAGGTGAATTTAACCCCTAAACGTCCCCAATGTCGTTTTTCTACATTCTGGATGACCCCATGGGATGTTTGGAGCGCTGCCATTTTGTCATCCAATTGAGTTTCCTTCCGTGGGTAATCGGGTCTAGTCTACTCTGGTGCTTTTCTTGTTACTGTAGGCGATTTTGTGAATATTCTACAACACATTGGAAGTAAGGTTTTGGTTTTGTCAAAATTTTATACTTTTGGTAGGCTTTGGGCACTTGGGTGTGCCTTGAAATTTTAGAAAGAAATTAGTTTAGTGGGTAGGATTATGTAAAGAGAAGTCATGATTTAGAAAGGATTGGTGGCTCATTCATTTACTGCTCCTGCCAAGCGGCGTGGGCGTCCTACTGTCTCCACTCCTCCCAACTCATAAAACTTCTTCCACCCATTGCACTTTTGCTAGAAGAATAGATTTCAACATGAAATAGGAATCCATATTTGAGTTCTCTGTGGATTTCAGCATTTGTGATTTAACATTTACAAAAAGGAGTTCAAGATTCAAAATTTGATTCTCAATTACCACATATTGTACTCATTCTACCAAAAGCACATCAATGCCATAAATTGGATCCAAATTAGAAAGTCAAAAATTTATATTGCATCTATCAAATGCATCTACAAATGGACAAGAAGTTCAACCTTCCTACCTAACTTTTTTACTTCTCCTAACAAGTATAGATCACTCAATGGACTTAGTTGAGGCGGCCAAACAAGAGATTGAGAGGTGTGGAATTCAAGAAAAGAGGTAAGGTAGTGTACAAATTGAGCTTTTAAAGGCCCTATTGAACAAGAGCTATGTCCTTGCATTGCCTTGTCCTGAAAAGGTTCAAAAGAGAGACTCCCCTAGAAGATTACTTCATTTCTTCTACTATCACCTTAGTTGGATCCTTGGGTGGGTTCAAAAGAGAGACTCCCCTAAAAGATTACGTCATTTGTTCTACTATCACCTTGGTTGAATCCTTGGGTGGGTTGAGAGGGTACCTGAAGGAGGACAAGAATGGTATTAGTTCATTGTTCTATAATTTAATTAGAAGAATTTGGCCTTCAGAAAACAATGGTGACAACAAGGAGTGAAAACAATTCCAGTTTCACAAAAATGAGGCAAACAATACAAATGGAGGTGACATGTGCATGCCCGGAGGGAATAGCCGTCATACTACGAAGCATGCATCGGTGAGTTACTGCAAGGTCAACTTAGAAGGGCAGCCTAGGAAATGGACATAAAGAGAAATTGGACAACAAATCAAGCCGGGAGCAGAGGCTTCTAAAACCAACCATTTCAACGTCATGGGAGCAACAACTGAGGTCATTCCATATTGTACGTATATGATTGTTGTAAATGAGAATTAGACTATGGTTACCTACATGATTTAATTGTTGTATTGGTAGTGCTGACATGGTGAGGTTTTTGCATGACCGGGCCGCAAAGAACGTCAGACATACCCTATTGGACTCCTTTAATAATTTGGAATGTGAAAATGTTGCGATTGGTAAGACGTTGATGCTCAATCACCAAATATTCAACACAAACTTAGAAGATTGTAAAGAAAGATGAGCGTGTCAAACGTGTATGACTTTCAGATTACGCATTAGCACATGTCAGATCAACATTATTTACTGTATATGGAATTTGCTATCGACATGTTATGAAAAATTTCTTAATCAAATACATCATCAAAATAACTCTTTCACCATTTAAAATTCTATGCCAGTGTTAAGGTTTTGTAATTGTGATTCATGAACTGTGACATACCTTTGACCTTGCACGCCAGATCCGCCAAAGCAAAATTTACCGGCAACCTCCAAAAAGGTGTCGCCAACAACGAGCGCATGGAGCGGGAGAACAAGATCCGGTGCAGCAAGGATACCAGAAACCAAGATCCGATTCAGCAACAGTAGCGGCTGATCGATCGAGGCAGATGAGCATTCTTGCACCAGCACTGAGCATCAGAGAGTCCGTCCAACCACAACACCTAGGCGCACGGAAGCACCGAAGACTAGGCTTGTCTAGCAGTGAATCTCGAGCACGACATGTTAGATCTTCATTGAAAAAAGATTGCGCAGGGGAAGATGAAAGTCACAACAAGAGAAAAGCTAAAGAACTATTGATCCTCCGTCAAAACAACCACCAATCTATAATTCTTTTGTCCCGCTACCTAGAGAGATTACCACATGGGTGCCAGGTAGGGGGCTTCTCTAAAGGGACATCAATTCAATAGGGGTGAATTGGGTGATGGAATCTGCAATTGACAGTTTTGTTTGTAATGAGACTTGTAGACTTATGTATGTTGTGGAAGTAAACAAAAACATTATAGAAGTGCCATTTGAATATATTGAGTCACTTTATTCTCATGCAATGTCCCTACAAGAAAAGGATTACGAAGAATTCACTGAAGACGACTCAAAGGTCTCTGTAAGTGACAGCAAGAGCGATGAAGATGAAAGGGAGATCCAGACTTTGTTTGACAACGATGAATTTACGGAAGGAGAGAAAACTGACTTGAGATTAGAATCTCAAAGGCCTTTGGTTGAATCAAACAAAACAACTGAGAGACGTACGACACATCTTAAACAAAGTTTAATAGGCAAAAAGGTTGATATCGACAAGGATAAAACATACGTCGACATTGAGAAAGAGCTTGAGCGAGGACGGGCGGCTAAGGTAGAACGGGGAGAGATGAGCGAGCAGCCTAACCGCACCAAGCAGGGACGCAAAACACGATCCATTGACTTTGACACATAAAACTCAAGGGTAGTCGATGAGGTGAGGCCAAGTGGCCATAACAGTCTTGGAAGAGCAAGCAAGGTAATTAACACCGAGGCTACAAGTGCTGACACAACAATTGGACACCCAACGTTATCGGACATCAACCACAATTTTGTGCTTCAAAAATATTGATATTACAGGGGAGAACAATGTATCTCGAGAGACGAGGTCGATACCGTAAACGCGTTAGGTTATTTGACATCACATCAACAAGTCGAGCACTTCTGCAGCGACTCAGTTCCGAGTCATAGGACTTCCCAGAGCGCAAGTGTTAGAGGAGGATTTGGACATGGGACTTGTGGACGTCGAAGGGCTAGGGGCTTGGCAGATTGGAACACCGGTTCCTCTTCAAACATTGTTATGATGAGATATTTGGAGTTAACACCGTGCTAAGTATGTGCACGACGAGGTGAGGTTCACGGGTTCCAACCCCGACCCTCCCTACCTATTCTGAATAGAATTTAGGAAATATTGGCATGAGTAAAATTAGATGACATGGGGAGGGACTAACCTAAACATGACCCTCCACTTTATGCTTTTTCCATATCAATTTATAATCCACAAATACTATTCAATTATATCTAAAGTAATCACATTTGTTGCAATTTTGTAAGTCATCTCCTCTCTTGTCCCTCTTTACTCTCACTTTTTTGTATGGGTCACGTGGTTGTCATGGCATTTATTGCCTACAACCCTTCTATTTCTTGAGCATAGCTTGGGGCAGTGCCGAATCTTTCATTCTTTTAGAATAGCTCGGAGGGCAGCCCAAAGATCAAGCTCTAATTTGGTGCACACAAAATCACTTTACATTGCAAGGTGGTTTATAGACCAAAAATAAAATAAAATAAAATAAAAATTGTACAATTTTTTGATTTAGATTCTTATTGTAAACTCAATTTTTCGCCAACTCTTAGTCTACCATTTTTGTGAATTGAGCTTTCTATGGGTATATTTTCAACCCCGAACTCAAAATAGAGAGACTGTCCGACTATTTTGAGACCTCATTTTGGGGGAATTATGTGATGGATCTCCCATCCTATTTGCAACCATGCTCTAAAAATTGGTGGGTATGGTCACACCAAGGCCTTCTTAGGATCCACCATTTGGATCATTCTCCAATGTCCGCCATTTACCACTACATGGCTTCAAAAAATTCACTTTTTGGCCATTTTCAACCCCCGGGACATTTAGGGGTTAAACAACATATTAGACCCAATAGCAAGCTAGAAATAGTAGAATTAATCAATCCGTAAGGGATACCATAACCATAGAGTCGCAATGTACATTGATTTCTACTATGCCTTTATAGGATGCAAACGCTGAGGTGGTAATACAAGATGATAGATAGTATGTTACAAAAAGCACCCTTTATGTATATCTTCACAACTTTAGTATCCAAACGTGTTACAATATGAAAGTAGACTTTATTAGCACTTTACGGCTTCGATCAAAAACGAAGCTGCTAGAACAAGAGCTTGTTGAAGTGGAGTGATCTCTGACACTCAAAACACTGAACAGGGGGCAGCGACGGCAACACATACTGTACCTTACTTACATGGCCCTGACATGTAGCATACGTCAGGCGGATGGATACGTGATGTTGTGCTTACAGCCCAAGGCACGCTAGATGCTTGCAGGGCAAGAGCAGAGGAAAATTCCAAAGGGAGCCCAAAGCTGCACAAGGGCCAAAGGATGAGCTTCTAGAACAGGTCAAGGGAAGTGTAGGGCCCTAGCAATGAATCTGGAGTTCTCCTAACCCAGATTCTGGACACGGCTGGGCAAAAGCATTCCAAAGCAAAGTAGGAGATTCCTCACTTATCCTCACAGCCAGCCAACAACAAGGCACTTGCTCCCCCCCTTTAGCTCCTTTGCTCCTGCTTCCGCTGACCTTACCAATCGCCTGACTGTACCATAGCCCTTCCTTTTGCCTATTTCCGGCACTGTAGTAGGTCATCATCACCTTCGGCAAGCTTCGAAATATACTCTCTTCTTGGAATGTGCACGTAGATAAGAGTTAGCTTCTTCTCTTTCTCTTTTACCTCATACCCAGTGGATCCTCTCCTCAACTTACTCTTCTTCTTCCAACAAAGGTTGAATTTCAATTACAAGTGCAAAAGTTGGTAGACAAGATCTTAACCCCTAAATCTCCTTGTTGCAAAACGGTCTAAGTCACAAAATTTGACCTTCCTTTAGATTAAGCTCAAAAAATCTCAATCTAAGCATGATTTGAAAGATTAACATTCTTCGCACATACCAAATTTGAACCGTTCATGCTTCCTCATTTGTGAAATTATAATGATCAAAGTTGGCTGAGTGTTGATAGCTTTCTAGATTGTTTAGACATTTGGACCCATATAGGATGAACTCATGTAGTAAGATTTGTGGATGTGGTGTGGCATGGGGCCACAAGATGTCGTCATTGGTGGGGGGGGGCCTTTGTTTGACCATGTAAAGGACTTGTCTTGTGGGTGGAAGCAAGCACATTACATTGCATACATATTCCCTGTTGTGAAGGTACAAGTTGCTTTCCTTGTTAGTGGGAGAGAACATGGAGTTGAGCAAGTCTTCCCACTCTCACTGGGACCTCCAAATGCCGGTGGCCATCCTTTGGGATGTGATTGCAAGATTACATTGCGTCAGAATAGACAACAGACCAGAATATTCCCTAACCTACTCCCCTTTTCCTCTCACTTTGAGTCTGAGGGGTGCTTTACACTATGTATGCACACAAGAGCAGTGACCATAAAGATTAAATCATGGTCATTGTTCTTGGGCAAAAATTGAATTTTCAAGTGGCTTTCAAGGTCACTTGTAAAGGGGATGTAGATCGAGACAAGGTAAAACCCAATTTTCTAATATGAATCCTCATCATTCTTTCTTCTTCCTCCTTTCTCTTAACCCTTAAAAGTCCCTTGGGGATAGTATGTACGCTGTCGTATAATTAGGATTTGCTTCCAACAAGAAACTCTAATCTGGAATTGTAATAGCTCACTAGAACCGCATTAATTCAAATGTCAACTTCTTCTTTGAACTCAAACCCATTAAAGGTGTGGATTCACTCCACATACAACCAAAATACACCGTATTCTACTGGTCGTCACGGCACGCTCAGACCTTTAGGGGTTAACCCCTGAAGATCCACGATGTTTTGGGAGCTTGATATCCCAACACTGACCACTATGTACTAATGGGGGTACGTTCAATATTTTTGGAAATTTTTGATAATTTCAACCGTAGGATCTTGAAGTAGACTACCATTAGGAGTAGTGTGAAAATTTTCAACCGTTGGATCATCACTAGATGTGAGATCATAACATTTGAAGTTGACTGTAAATTATTATTTTTGCCTTGACGGTAAAAGCCAAATCGGTGGCCGTGTTCGTTTAGGGGTTAAAGTTATTGAACACTACTGCAGCCAATTAATGATTCTTATGCATGCCTTCATACCCACCATATAATGGACAATCAACCCACTAGCTACTCACTCTTTTCTTTCATTTTCCTTGTAACTCAACAGTTATACAGCTTCACCAAAGTTGCACTCACAAAAAGATAGCCGCCTGGCTTAGCATCGTGGGTTTGTTCAGATTGCGGCACTCACCTACTGATGGTGACTTTGGAATTGATATTTGTCACTAATTACCATGTTAGTAGCTTTGAAGATTATCATAGTTATCTTCTACACTAACTTACAAGGTTGTCGTGGGCGTGTTTCCAATTTCAAACCCATTTCTACATCCAAATGAATTTGAAGCTTGAAGATCGACTTGTCCTTACAAATTTTTTATTGTGCAGATACAATCTTCTAGTTTATAGCAAGTTGAGGAAACAAAGTTTTGATATTCTTGATTAAGTATACAAACTAAGGTGGGCCCCCACTCACCCACCTCCAACTCCAACTAAAGTAATAATGAAACATAGTGTTAACAAGACATAACAACTCATGAATGTCTTACTTTTTACTCTTGATGTAATTTTGGCCAATAATGTTTATACAAATGTCCCTCCGTGAGTAGTAATTCTTGTTACGATATTGGTAACAACTATTGCAAACCCTTAACATATAGTGCGGTAAGGCTATATTTCATTGTTTGTGCATCCTTAATGCATGCATGCATGAAAAAGGAGGTAGTCGGTGTTGTAAAGAACCAAATACAAATGACGAGATATCCAAAATAGGCCACCTAAACCCATTATGAGCTTTTCAGGCATTCCGTGCCCTAAAACGGTAATGAAAGTGACGTAGCAAGGACCAAATAGGATATTGACAAACTTCTCCACAATCACTACCTCACCTCCTCCCATGACTGCTCAACTCCTGCTCTTCTACATTTGTGTTTGGTTGCACCACTTTCTTTTCAGGGAGGTGTGCACAACTCTAAAAAGGGCTCACATGTAGCAAGTGGGAGGCCTAATGTATGGAGCCCTCAAAATTTAAAGGTTTCATCTAAGGCAAAACCACACGAGCAGTAGGTCATAAGCTAGCTCGGGCTAGGGCAACGACCAGAGCTTCCTGTGCTAGGTCAACTATTTCCCCACTTCCAGCCATACAAGTAGCACAACAGGCCCTGCGATAAGCCCACTCTGCCGAACTTTCTTATCTGCCCTTGCTCGCCTCGCACTTTTTTCTGTGTCCTCGCACTTCCTTCTATATCCTCGCTCGCCCCCGCACTTTCTTCTCTCTTCTCGCTCGCCCCCGCACTTCTTCTCTCTTCTCGCCGCGCCAAGATTTCTTTTTGTGTTTCTCGCTCGCGCCGCCCCGATTTCTCTTCGTGTCCTCGCTCGCTCGCCCCCGCACTTTCTTCTATGTCCTCGCTCACTCGCCCCCGCACTTTCTTCTGTGTCCTCACTCGCCCCGCACTTTCTTCTCTGTCCTCCCTTGCCCCCGCACTTTTTTCTATGCCCTCGCTCGCCGATTTCTTTAGTGCCCTCGCTCGCCGATTTCTTTAGTGCCCTCGCTCGCCCAGCACTTTCTTCTATGCCTTTGCTCGCCGATTTCTTCATCGCCCGGCACTTTCTTCTACGCCTTCGCTCGCCGCTTTCTTGAGTGCCTTCGCTCGCCGAACTTTCTTCAGTTCCTTGCTCGCCCACACTTTCTTCTACGCCTTCGCTCGCCGCTTTCTTGAGTGCCTTCGCTCGCCGAACTTTCTTCAGTGCCTCGCTCGCCCACACTTTCTTTTGTGTCCTCGTTCGCCGAACTTTCTTCAGTTTCTTTAGTGTCTCGCTCGCACTTTTCTTTTGTGCCCTCGCTCTCGCACGCCGAACTATCTTCAGTGCCCTCCCTCGCCGAACTTTCTTCAATGCCCTCCCTCGCCAAACTTTCTTCAGTTTCTTTAGTGTCTTGCTCGCCCAGCACTTTCTTTTGTGCCCTCGCTCTCGCTTGCCGAACTTTCTTCAATGCCCTCCCTCGCCAAACTTTCTTCAGTGCCCTCGCTCCCCCTCGTGCAACTTTTGCATTCAACGGAGGAAGTCCGACTTTTTGTCACTATCGCAGAGCCCTTGGTATGATAGTGACAAGAAGTCGGACTTCCTCCTTTGACTGCAAAAGTTGCACGAGGGAGATACCATCAAACCCATCCTCTTCTTGTTGCTGCAATCCTTTGAAGTTCAAGATCCACTTTAAATTTTTGAAAATCACAAAGAGAATGCTTTCTAAGTTCTCCTGGTTTTGATAATTACAAAGAGAATCTGAATCATTAAAGAGTATTGATGTGAAGTCATGGCTCTAAATCATGGAATTTGACTATAACCTTGAGTGCTTAACACATATCACTATTTTATATCACTATTCCAGTATGATTTTGACTACGTTATGTTATTAGTATAATTTAATAAGCCACTTGATCATATCAACCTAAAAATTACAATTTCAATTTGAAATATATAAAACCTCGCTTCACCTCTTACAAGATGGGTAATCTCATTGAATTGGGATAATATTGGTGGCATTGAAATAAACTATTTTTGAACTCTTAATCCTTAATACAGACTGCTAGCTTCATACAGACTGCCAACTTCTTATGCCACTCACTGTTTACTTAATTTGATGTAGAAGGTTCTACTAAACTTTGTCCAATTCTTGGTGTGAAGTGCATAGAACATTGCCAACTTCTTCTGCCACTCACTGTTTACTTAGTTTGATGTAGAATGTTCTACTAAACTTTGTCCAATTCTTGGTGTGAAGTGCATAGAACAGTCTCCAATCTTGAGTACCAACTTCTTATTGAGAAATGCAGACACACCGTGAAGATGGATGACGAAGTCTAGAAGCTCCTACTTCTTTTTGTCTTCGAGTTGTCGCTATTTTGTACGGTAGAGAGTTTGTTAGGAGATGGGGGGTGATTTTTGTATGACATTGGTAGCATCTTTGTTGCATCACTCTTGCAATGTACATATTCAAACAAGTGCATGAGTGGCGACCACAAGGACTTTGTGCTCACAAGAAAGATGCGACAAACCCGGGTTTTTTTTTTCAAAACCTCCTTGGATCATTTTATGCAAGGAAGTTCAAAGGACGCATGCGTATAAACGTATGAACATCTCGACATTCGAATTCTTGTGTACCTCTCTTGCCACCTCCTTGGAGAAACAAGATATGCACATGCCGTCCGCAATTCCACTATCAATTAACCCCTAAACGACCACGGCCACCGATTCGGCTTTTACGATCAGGGCCAAAACAAATTTACAGTCAACTTCAAATGTTATGATCTCACATCCAGTGATGATCCAACGGTTGAAAATTTTCACACTTCTACCTATGGTAGTCTACTTCAAGATCCTATTGTTGAAGTTATCAAAAATTTCCAAAAATATTGGACGTACCCGCATTAGTACATAGTGGTCAGTGTTGGGATTTCAAGCTCCCAAAACATCGTGGATCTTTAGGGGTTAAGGTGGCAGTTGGAATCTCAATATTGGCCACATGTAATTCTATGCAAAGCATTGCTGATTGTTATAAGATTGGCATTTCAAAAAGTCAACTAGCAGTTCCTCAATTCTATGCTGCTATGAATATAATTCTACTCAAAAGATTCATTAGATGGCCTTCTATTGTCGTCATGAAGAAATCTGCTAAAGAATTTTAAATTTTGCATCACATACCTTATGTGGTTGGGGCAGTTATTGAATCCCGCATACCTATCATTGCACCACGGCTCCACGTCGCAAAAACCTACAACCACAAAGGATTCCATTTAATCCTTTTGCATGGTGTGGTATCAAGGAAATACTTATTCTAGAACTTTGACGTAGGCTCTCGGCAAGATCACAACACGATGCAAATATGCGGTGGAGTGAGATCGAACAATCTTGTGAGGCTAGCAAGCTCTTGCTGTTTGCTTTGGTTGGCGATGCTACACAACCTTGTCGTCCGTGGATGCTAGCTCCATTCAAAAGACACAAGAAGAGTATCATGAAAACTTTGTGGAGAGCTCTACATGAATGTGCATCGAACAAGCCTTTAGCATAATCAAGGGCAGGTGGAGGATTCTCCTGAAGAAAATTGACATGCCTCTTAAAAATGTACCCAAATTGGTGAGCACGTACTTAATTTTAGAGTACATATATATTATTTTTGGTGACAACTTCTGGAAAACCGAGTGTACACGTGCAAGAAGCCACAGATGAAGTCCACAACATGGGAGAGTTATGGCGGCACCATCACACAAAAGACTTGTCATGGCAAATCATGCCATGCATAGCTTAATTGGTATTGAAGAGAATTCTTTAGAAACCTTGGAATACATGAAACATGAGGTCGCTATAGAGTACCAAATTACAATGATCACATAAGTGAGGACCTCTAAATAACTGTGTGCAATGAGAAATAGCATTGCAAAAGTTTAGTGGATGACAAAGACAAAGCCGTGTATTGCACAAACCTTGCCTATGGATAGCGATTGATCAACTGCGATATACTGTTTACCTAGCTAGAGCTTGTCCATCAATTTCTCCATTGTTTGTTGCATACTCATGAATAAAGTCATCTTTATGTTCCGAGTGACCTTCAAACTTTCCATAAGACTCTCACTACTATCCCTAATCTCACCTACGCAATGCTCCGTGAAAATCTCCTCCTTCCTTTAGTTTCGGAGACTTTAATGTACTCTCACTTCAATGTGCTCTCACCACTCCTTTGCTCTCTTGTGTTTGCATCCGATGTCACCGTGAACTTCAATCCATGTGCATTTCTAGTACGTGCGTGTACATGAGAAACAACAGAAGCTCTTTCTAACATAAACTCATCCATTTATTGGTACCAAAGGCATTTTCTGAGACCGTTATCACCCAAACTTTAAATTCATGGCCCTTGTTCTCCTTATAATTATTGTAAACGGCACTCCATTTCTTCATGCAAGCCTCACTATCCTTCATGAAATGCAGGCACAGAGGCACACTGTCCTTCATGAAATCTAGGCATAGAGGGACATGTTGCCACACCTGTACATGTAGGCATAATGTGAGAAGCAGTTTGGAATAAATCATATAATTATAGGAAAAATAATCATACCAAACCAACATATTTTGAAAATAAAAAGAAGCCTCATGTACTCATAGTGACTTTTGTTTGAGCATGGGTAATATCTACCATCAAAAAGAAAACAATAGCAGGTGAGTTTGTGATATTGAAGTGACCCCGAAGGCAAAATATTTCTTTCCTCTATTAACAAATATTGTAATTTTCTCTACTTACTCTAGTTACTCTACACTACAATTTTAGAAACTTACGATTTAGATTTTCCATGACATTTGAGAAGAATCTCCTTTTCACAGCCTCAGAAAGTTTACCAATTTGAAACTCTTATCGCAAGGTATTCAATAGTGAGTGTCCAAGTCCGAATACAAAGAATACTAACCCCCAAATTTCCTTGGTGTTTTTTGGCAGCTTGAAAACTCAAAACTGAGATTCTCTACCTCTAAGCACTCGTGGGGGTATGGACCAATTTCTTCTCCTTTTTTAAGACGTCCAACCGTAAGATCTTGTACCTAAGAATATGCTTGATTACTGTTCAAAAAATTGACCGTTGGTTGTTTACCATTTGAGAGATTATAACATTCAAAGTTTGTCTCCCAAGTTTTTTTGGGTATTGCGAAGATTGGCTTTGAAATTTTTGGAGGCTGCCCTTGTAAAATTGGTAAACTTTTTGACTTGAGTCACTTTGAAATTTGAATAGTGATTTAGTAATGAACATGTTTCAAAAAAAAAAAAAATTCAAAAAAGTTACTTATTCGAGTTGCCCCATCTCGGGCTCTCGGCTCGCAACCCAAGGATCGTCCTAGAAGACTCAAAAATTGGAATTTGACTTTGCAATTTTTGCCGCACCTACTTTGCAATGTAACTCACACAATTACAAAAAAACATCTCAAAAATATTCATTTTTACTAAGAAACTAAGGCTGCCCAAAACATCAAAAGACCGTTTTGGTTTTTAAGGGAAGTTAGGGGCTAACCGAACGAGAATACTACATCAAAATAAGTGAAGCACATTGAAGCTCTAAATTACTTAGGTTTACAATATGGTCAGAATCCGTAATTTGCTATCTCAAAACATAATCAAATTGACAATTTGTTCACTATCGACAATTTGTTTATATTTTCCAATGTACCTCACATCATCAGTGATCAGTCTCTAATTTGCAATGATGTGAAGCACAAATCCGTATCACAACAAGAATATCAAATGGATCGCATTTACAAATAATAAAAAGTACCTTGCTTTGGTGGTGTGGAGAAAATATTGTGCATCTCTCCACAAATTGTAATCAACTGGATGACCCAACAATCCTTCCAATGTCCGGCGTCTTGAGGACATCAACTTCGTCCTTCACGTCATCGAACTTAGCAATTTCAACTTTTTACCTTGGACCTCCTCTCTGTTTCTTGGTGCTTGTTGATGGGCCTCTGACGCACACCTGCGAACCACGCTTTTGCAAACATGTTGTAAGATCGATGGTGGTGGCTGGTGTGATATGCAAAGGAGGTGCAAACCCCAACCCTTGAACTGAAGGCATGATAGAATGTGGGAATGAGAAATGCATTTGGCCAAGAAGAGAAGGGGAACCCTGGAAAATGGCGGAGGAGAAATGCCGCCTCGTTGAAGACCGAATTTGCTGCACCCGATAGAAGGATTGGTGGTGGAGACATCGTTTGCATTGGCACCACCCATTTGTAACAAAGTGTCGGAACCTTTTTTATTTATTGGGTATTTCATAAGTGAAATGCGCAATACGAGTACGTATAGTGTGTAAAATCCGACCTAAGTATGTAGTAGGCCGTATACTATAAGGCAAAATACTAAAACTTTGGATAATGATCCAAATCATTAGATAGTAGTTTAGAATAGAAAGGACTATCCCTCGAACCCGTACTTCTCATTTAAAATAGAAGGAAGGACTGTGAGAGGCCGGACAAGGGTTTTAAGTAGGGCGGCAGAAGGACGGAGTGCTCGAACTACAATAATGACGGAAATGGCGAATGACGGCTCCGTACCAAGCCGGTCGTGATGGAGTACGGCCAGGGTATGATGGCGAGATTTGAATCCGTCCCCGCCTACATAACCTAATCCGTCCACCGTTCTTTCCACTAGCTTTCTCGCTTTCCTCCCTTCTCGCTTTCTTGCGTTCATGCCTTCTTGCTTACTGCCTTCTGATCCGCCCTCCCTGGCCGATCTTAGTCCAGCAACTCGTTACTTTCTTTCAGTATTCTTCCTAATGGCAGGATCACAAGCTCAGAACCAAGAGACCCTGAAGGTCTCCATTAAGTTAGTGATCCCAAGCATTCCGGCCGATGAAGAGGAGAAGAAGTTTCTCGCTTAAGATCTTGACCGGATGAGTTGTGGAGGCATGATGGACACGTCGTGTTGTTTGCGCGACGCGGAAATGGTGCGTTAGATCAAGGAAGGAGTGCCAAATTAATTTGAAGGCACAATCTGAGGTCCGCCGGATTACTGGATGGTCGACTTGTGGAGAAAAGTTAATGGCTTCAACGCAAATAGGAACGACCTGTGCAGCCAGAAACACAAGTATGTGAAATTCATATTCAAGGAGAACCCGCACAAGCACAACGGCTACGCAGTGGCGGATTGCACCAACCTTAGGGTACTGGCATTTATGGCGCCAATTTGTATGCAGAGAAGCCGCATAGGATCATTGTCCGGCTTGCCAACACCGTCTTGGGAGCCTTCGTTGGAGAACGCGAGGTGGATTGGGGCGTCCTTGTACAAGATCTTGTCTAAAAGCTGGTCAACAACATAGGTAAAATCCGGCCTAGCTCTCTCACGCCTTTTTTGTATCACTTGTACAAAAAGGAGGAAGTACTTACGGAGCGGAAGGAAGCGGATTACGAGTTGCCGTGGAGCAGAAAGTTGTTCAAAGGAGCAAGCCGAGGAGAGAGTTTGGGCGCTGGTGCAGCAAGAGCGGCTCCAGCATCCTAGGCGACCAACCTCAAAACCCTAGCCAGACCGGCCAAGCCGGGCAATCCTACGGATCCGGATCTGATGATGAGCGCACTACACTACTTCGGTGAAGCTCGGATGGAGTACTACGCCCTGAAGAAATGCATCAAAGACATGTTGAAGGAGTTCGGATGCGAGGACCTCAATCAAGTCAAGAAGGTGATGGATGCAAGGCCGTCTCAGAAGCAAGTACGCGGTTTGGAGCAGAGAATAACAAAGATGACATTTGACAACAATCGCCTCAAGAAGCAAGTCATGATCAAAGACGATGCGCTCGCTACGCACAAGCAATCTCCGAAGACTGCCCACGAAGAGGTAATCAAACTGACACACATTTGTGAAGCGTCAACTGAGGTATTTCAAAAGGCCAACCTATACGAGGCCGGAATCACATGGTCGGAAGTGTTCAAAGATGAAACCTTCCGGAAATTCTTGAAGCAACCATGACGTACATTACCAGGATCAAGACCAACAACAAGATAGTCATCGCCATGCTCGAGCCCGTCCGTGACTGGAAATTAGGGAGGTCGGATCCGTTCCGGCCCCAACACAGACACCAGCCTGGACTCTGGTAAAGCGCCCTCCCCCAGTTGGCGTCCCTAAGACGGATGTAGGACCTTCCGATCCCGTCACCCCCATCGACAAAGGCAGGAGGGAAGCGGAAGCGTGTGTCCTAGTCGACTCTCCAGCCTAAAACACTCGTTATGTGGGCCGGAAACTTCCGACAGAAGATTGGGAGAAGTCACGAGCGGCCGATAAGCTTCATGAGCAGGTGAAGTTACGAGCGGCCTAGAAGCTTCATGAGCACGTGGAAGTCACCATTTCCGACAAAGAGGAGTTGAAGAGCGAGCATGATACAGATCCATACAAAAGTGACAAGGAGTACGAGGTGGTGGACCGAAAGCGGATCAAGACATGCCGGATTTTAGCGACCTCGATAAAATGACCAAGGCACGGTGTCAGTTGACGTGGCAGGAGGTAGCAGTACGGATTGGGAATACGGATTGAGAATCCAGCCTAGGCTTAGGAGTCCGGATGAGGACAGTAGGTAGGATCTTATTGGGAAAGCGAGCCCCTTTCCAAAGTATAGGCCTACTAGAAAGACCGCCGCTAGGGTTTCAGATCTTAGAGCTTTTTGACTCTAAATACTTATAAGTGAAAGTTATATCACCTAATTCAGTGTGATCCTTGTTTTGTCTCCCTTCTCAGGTCCATAGCTTAGAAGTTTGTATCTACTGTCGTGAGCTATAAGTTGGGAGTTAAGAATTCGGATCTCTAGTTGGATCGGATCTGTGGTGTTGGAGTCGTGCTCGGCGTATTGGCGAGTGGTTTTTGTCTTAAGTCACTCCGGATTTGTTGAGAGAGGGAAACGCCTGTTAGAACTACTTACGGTCTCGGAGGTCCAGGAATAAAGTAGGCAAGGCCGGATTGCTATCCGTCCTCCCACTGCAACAGAGTTGGATTCCTTTAGAGTCTCAAAGGAGGAGTTAGGAGCAGTACGTGATCGGGAATACGTGTATCCATCCCCTAGTCGGATCCGGACCCCTTGGAGTTTGTCGTTGTAATAGGATGATAGGGTAATCAGGCCTTTCTGCGTGACCTGCTAATTTGTCTTAAGTGGATTAGCTGTGAGGAGGTAATGAATGCCTAGGGAGTGTGAGTGCGTTAAGTAGAAGTTAGACGTGGAGGTTTCCGCCACCCAAAACATAACAAAAAGAGTCTTTGTTCATCTCCTCTTGCAATGGGATACCCTTGGTAATCAAGCTTAAATACAGATTCGAGGGTAGGATGGATTTGGGAATTAGTTGCCATAGTCGCTATTTTGTCTTGGTTACTTCACAGAATCCCTGGAACGATACACAAGTCACCCTTACGCATTTATTACAGCTATAAGTGTATACGGAAAGATAAATGCAAAAGATGTGTTCCGACACAAGGATTCATGCAAATCCATGGAGCAAGTGCGCAGGAGAGAAGGAGAGTAGGGGCGGGCAAGATGAAGTGAACGGACGTCCACAGGTTGAGCAGGGAAAAAAAATAAAAATAAAAATAAAAATCGAAAGCACCGCCAAGCCGTGGGCGCTAATAGGGCCGGAAAACCAGCATTTCCAGGCACGAGTGCCTCGCACTTCACCACAACCAGCTGGCAAGCCACGTCAAACTTCATACCACAAATTGCCTCTAGTGTGGAGACAACGTTGCTGCATCAACCAATCGCATTCCTCCCATATGCTCTCCTACCGGCAGCAGTGCCTCTAAGGTGGTTGAGGCGACTTTTGTGTTAAGCCTTGAAAAGGGTGGTCTGGTGTTTTCGGGATGCATTGAGGATGCTCTTAGTGTTGTGAAAGATTTTCAATTGAAAACTTGGGTCGCCAACACAGATTAGCCTAGATGAAGTGTTTGTTCCACCGCTTGTGATCTTACAAAATTCACAGAACCTTCGGGAGTGAAGGAGTGAGCCCCGATTTTCACTTTAAATATTATATATTGGCCTCCAGCTGCCATCCCAGTTCCTTAGACCATTGGGACCACGGCATGGAAGTTTTGTTGGCAACTGGGTCATTGTTGTTTTGTGCCTGCCAGCACTTCTAGAAACTTGCATTGGACATCTGACCACGGAACATTCGATGGACAAGCCAAGAATTTGAGTTGGTATCTGCTTTCATTTTAAAGTTTATTAACCCCTAACCGTCCGTGTGTGTTTTTGGAGCTCAAAACCTCAAAACTGCAATTTTCTACCTCTATGCACTCCCAGAGGTGTGAACCAATTTGTTTCCGTCTTTTAAAATTTCCAACCGTAAGATCTTGTACCTAAGACTATTTTTAGTTGTTGTTCCAAAAATTGACCGTTGGATGTTTACCATTTGAGAGATTATAACATTCAAAGTTTGCCTCCCAAGTTTTTTGGGCATTTTGAAGATTGTTTTTGGAAGTTTTGGAAGCTGCCCTTGTAAAATTGGTAAACGTTTTGACTTGTGTCACTTTGGAACTCAAGTAGTGATTTATTTATGAACAAATATTTCCGAAAATATTTCAAAAAAAGACTAATTAAAGCTGCCCTTTTTGGACTTCAAACCTAAAATTTCTAGATGAAGATTTTAAAATTGGAATTTGGCTTTGAAAATTTTACCACATACTTTTTGAAGTATAAGGAACACACAGTAAAAAATTAGCCAAAAAATATTACTTTTAACACCTTCATCTAGGTTGCCTGAAATTGCAAAAACCCGTTTCGGGTTTTAAGAACGGTTAGGGGTTAATCCCTAGATGTGAGCAGCCCCAAAACATCCAAAACAAACCTTCAAATTGCCCTCTTTTGATGCAAGATGTAAATTTTTGAATTCGACAAGCTTTGAAGTATGTAATTGTAGGATCTTGAACCTAACTTGTACATGAACATGTACACCAAAACTTAGGTTCAAATTCCTCACCATTGGTGAGATCATAACGTTCAAGATTGAGAAATTTTTTATTTTTTATTTTTTATTTTTTTCCATGTTATACAATGGCAAATTAAAGAGTTTCGGGGACCAATAAAAACCATTTTTGAAAGGAAATTTGACATAAGGGTCATTACATTCTTTTTCCGAGGTGAGTAAGGAATATGTCTATTTAATATTTACCCTCATAGAACATATAAAACTTGAAGGAATGCTTAATTTTTCACATGGAGGTATGCTGAAATTCAAATACAAAGGCCCAAATTCAACAATTAAAAATAGCTATGTAAAAAATCAATGGATTGAAAATCCAAATGGTGAGATCATGCCTTGCTACCTTTCCCACATAGGAAACAAATAAAACTTGAAAATAGTAAAATCTCAATTTTTGGTAAATTTTTGAAGTTTATGCGTTTTAATCAAGTTTGGGCAAAGTTTGCGAATAAATTCGCGGATACTGCAGTTTGGGCAATTTAGGGTAGATTTCAAATAGTGTTTTCAAACTTTGACCACAAATATCTCCTAAAACATGAGGAATTTTGATACATGAGATGACTCTTCGGGAAGCTACGGAAACACTCTACAACGTGCAAAAAATTCAATCTGGTGAAATCTAAAAATAGAAATTCAATTCAAACGCTGACCAAAGTCCAATATACTTATTTGGGCTTCACTCACCCTTAGGAGTTAACAACATCTTTTAGTTCTGATTTTTTTAAACGAACATTTTATTCCGTTGTAAAGCACCTGCCAGAGAATGAAGGCACTCAGAGCAAGGAATCTTACCTTTGAGGGCTTAGTCATACATATGGGGTTTAGAGCCTTTAGCAAGCTACCCGAAAAGAAAGGAAAATAGAAGAATAATAAGGTGAACCAAAATTTAACTAATGAATTATTCAAATTAATACACAACTTGGTAATTTAGACTATACAGAAATATTGACTCTAAGGGACGCTTTACATAGGGAGTCAAGGCCAACAAATCTTTAAGCCAATTCACTTACATTTTGAGCCCAATTGGCTCAATGGATTGCTTGGAGAATGCATTAAACAAATAAAAAAAGTGCAGGCTAATTCTCCTATGTGTAAAGTTTCTTCAAGTAGACTTGTAGAAGGAAAAAGAAGCCCATGGGGCTAATTCGTATTATTAGCTACATTCCATGCTTTTGATTTGTTCACAATAAAATATTTTTAATAATGAAATTCCAATTTTGTATTGAAATCAAGAGACCGCCTCCAAGCCATGAATTGGCCTTTCATTCTTGTATCTCCCAACTTTTATCGCACGGGCCGTATCATAACTTGTCCCTCATCCAATACAATATAGTTTCAAAAAATTGGCCTTGACTCCCCATGTAAAGCCCATGGGGCCAATTTCAAGAAATAGACAAATCACAAGAGAGGATTTCACCATGAATTGGTCCCATCAATGGCTTGGCCCCTCATGAAAAGCGATTCTAAATGATCTTAGGGTACTTTTAGCCAGAGTCACATTTTCAGAGAAAGTATCATAGATGAAAAAAAGACAACAAGCAATTTAGATCTCAATTGTACAAAATTGTAATAGACTTGTAGTAAGTATGTGGACGAAAACTTGGCTTATAAGACCGTATAGATTGCAAGATTAGTACAAACTTGTAATAGACTTGTTATAAGTCATGTGGACCAAAACTGGACTCATAGGACTGCATAGATTGAGAGACTATAATATATTAGTGAGTAATATTGGCTACAAAATTCTACCATTTCACATTGGAATGGAAATTGCAATCAAAAAGTCACAAAGTAGTAAGTTGCTCATCTTCATGTCAAAAACACTTTTGAACCAAAAATATGTACCAAAAGTATCTAAGTTGGAATCTAAATGTGGATGAAGGAGATCTAGCCCTCAAAAATCACTCATTTTTCCACAATTTTCATCGTAGAAACATCATTGCAAATCCAATACCAAAATTATTTGGATAAAAAAACTTTCAACTAGAGAGTTGTTAGAATGCATAAAAAGATCATACATATCTCAAGAAACTTTTATGAAAACACCACAAGCTCCTTGTATGCTCCTTGTGTGTTTTTGGGAGGTTGAAATCTCAAAACTGCGATTGTCCACTTCTGTGCACTCCCGGGGTGAGAATCAATTTTTCTTTCTTCTTTAAAACTTCCAACTATAAGGTCTTGTACCTAAGACTAATTTTAATTATTGACCATGAGATGTTTACCATTTGAGATATTATATCATCCAAAGTTTGTGTTCCAAGTTTTTTTGAGCATTGTGAAGTTTGTTCTTAAAATGCATGTGGGCTGCTCTAGTAAAAATAGTAAAATCTACAACATGGATTTTTTGAAAAGCTTAGTAGTAGTACTATTATAAACACATTTTCAAAAAATAATATTAAAAATAAAACACACTATTTTATTATTTTCTTTTTATAAACATATGGGCTTGAAAACACATATTTAAGTTAGAAAATTCTTAAGTTGAAATTTGGCTTTGTGAATGTTTGCATGCACACCTTGTAGTATAGGAAACTCTCACACCAACTTATAGCCTATGATGTAAAAGTTAGAGCCTTCTTCTAAGGTGCTCGAAACAATTAGAAACCCATATTAAGTTTTAAGAAGCTACAGGGATTAAATAACTACAAATGATGATGCAAAGAAATTGCCATTTTATTTTGTAAGTAATACATTGTAAGATTCACCTCAAACATATCAAAAAATTATAATATGGAGTTACATTACATTTTTATATTTTGAGTTTTGTACAAAAGTGGCAACTAAATGGCAATTTGGTTAGAATGTAGTATTCTAAGCACCATCATATCACACCAAAACTTGCATTTGTATGCCTTCAAAATAGCTCATTCTATGATACCACATATTTTTTGTCATATCACTATGGTTCTCTTTCTCACAAAATACAACCATTTTTATAAAATTGGGGGTTTAAGGTTTTCTTCTCCCACAACCTTTATGACAAATATTAAAAAAACTCGCATCTAAATTTCGTTGATAAATATTTCTACCAAACCTCAAACCTCAAGGGGCGGCCATTGGAGCCGTATCTACATACTTAACAGATTTAATTTTTTCAAACTCAATTACCGATAAGAACTCTCTAAATTGTTTCATATCAACAACATCATCGTAAGAACAATTTTCCAAGTCATGACGAAAGCTACGTTCGACATATTTACTAATAACAAGCTCATCAACAAGCCCAACATGGACATGTTGAAACACAACCATGGCTTCTTGATCTTGCCAATCGAGGTCGTAACCTTCCAATAATCCTAAATTAATTGTTAAACGCCTCGCGCATGGATCATATGTCCAACAATCGAATTCGGATTGGTATCGTTGACATATCATGTATGCATAATCGGAATGCATGGATAATATTTGTTGATTGATCGATAATAAGTCCATTTTCTCTTCGAAATGATCCGCTTCCGGTTTTACGTTCTTGCAATCTAGTTGCATATTTATGGTGTTGTGAAGTGATAATCAATAGAATCTGGTAGTTTATTTTTATCGTCGGTAAATTAGGACTAGTCAATGTGTATATACAAGATGTTTGAATCTTGTTGAAGTGAATAATAAAATGGTTGTGAACTTACTCAATGTGAGCCTCTTTATATATACATCAAAATAACAATGTAAAAGCTCCAAATGTAAAATGTAGAGTTTGAAAAAGTAAAAGTACTAGTTCGAAGATTCAATAGCATTTCTCACACTACGGACATTTAGGGATTAGAAATTTAACTAACTTCTCTATGAAGAAGTCTTCGCCTACATGCAAACAAAGTCCTCAAAATTATTAATCTGAATATGAATGAGTATATACATTAGTGAACCAAAGTGAGATATTCTAACCAAATTGAATTGTTCCTTATACCAATACTTTCATCAAAAATCTGGTAAACTGAGCCATTCTTGATGAACGTGGAATGAGTTTCTAAAAAATTTGAATGAGCGTACCCAATTTGATTACCTACATGGGAAAAAATGAGGGACAAATGTTTGGAGTGACAATCATCAAGTTGCCCTTGGCACCATTTAGACAATGCCTCTCATGCAGGGGCAAAAAACAAGTGTTGGAAAAACTTTGATCGTTATGATCTCACAAATGACAAACATCCAACAGTTGAAATTTTGACCACTCCTTTGTATACGCGGAAGGTACAAGATCTTACGGTTCAGAGTCTAAAAACAACAAAAAAGTTTCTCCATTTCTCCATTTCCCAACGAAGGTCAAAAATGGCAGTTTTCGGTTTCGGAGGTCGAGGAAACGCTTGTATTTTGAGGAGTTAAAAGAGCTCTGTAGAAATTCCATACTTTTCCACAAGTGGAAACACAACATCGTGATGACCGTACTGAAATTGAATTGAGTTGATCAGCACAACGGTGGTTCAACAGTAATAGGTGCACGGTCATAGGAGCCTGGTTCCCCAGAGGAAAACCAAACAAAAAGAGCCCACCATGGCAGGGAACAACCACTGATTCTCATAAAGGAAAAGCAAAGTTGACATCCCCCGAAGTTCCTTTTTGTTGCATGTAAATGAATGTGAGTGCAGCACCACAATATCCACTGCCTACAGTACCCATGGGAATGTACCCACTAACCGGGGTTGTTCAAGTTAAAGGTGGTGTCTGTCCATGCAAAAAAAAAGTGAAAGAAACAAAAGGGAATTTGAACAAACTAGGGTTAGTGGCAGGCAGAGATGGAGTCAGAGACCGTTTGTACCAGGTGGTACCTACACTACCTACCTACTCATGCAACGTACACTGGTAACTGCCCTTCCTTTTTAGTTTCAAATTTGCAACGGCAGTTTTTTTTCTACTGCATGCCCTTCCTTCACTGACCGGTACAAAAATATGGCTGTTAGAACCCCCCTGATAATTATTATTATCATCACCACGTCAAGACATTCTTTTGCAGCATGGAGACATTTGTCAATACTGATTCATGTCGAAATAAAGTGTCATTTGTTCAGTTAAATTTGCTATGTTCTCAAAGAGTCAATCTGCAACCAGGCTCCTATGACCGTGCACCTATTATTGTACCACCGTTGGGCTGATGAACTCAATTTCAGTACGGTAATCACCTTGTTATAATGGGTATCTCAAAGTCTTTTGGGGATACTATGTCAAGTATCTTCAAGACACTAGTAACTAGCGTAGTTATAGTGTCCACCCTCGAGAGGGGGAAGTAGTATTGTTCCAATTTCCCCTTGTCCAGTGGCCATCATGATATTAGAATAGTAACACGTTTCCCGATCTTCACTTCACTTGGGTGTAAAAGGCCTCAATTGCAATTATTTGGGGCCTACTCATGTGCACAAAATTCATTTGGTTATTTAGCAGGGTACCCAGAAGTTGGGCAGGAGATAACTGCAGCCTGCCTCACCAGACAGGTCAGCATGATGCATTTATTTTTGGGGAACGTGTTACTATTCTATTTAATCATCACACTTTTACTAACTACTATATGACTACAGGCGTAGTCATATTATTTGAGGCGACTAAGAGTAAATGACTAAAAATATTATTGATGATGATCATCTTGTAGCTATGTTTTGACTGTTTGTAATCACATATTACTAGAGTTAATTGTAACATGTGGTGTGTGACCACAAACTATATGTGGTGTGTGACCATAAAACCTTCAATTTTTAATATTTATTTCCAAATCCTTTAAAGAAATTTAGTCGATGAACTTTCTTTGGACCACTTTCTTAAAACTCTACATCAATGAGAAAATAATGAACTTTGGTCTTCTGACAACAAACTTCTATATAGCTTGACCTCATTTTTATAGTGAGTCGTAAACAACCAATAGTTCAACTTAAACAAGTTCTTTCAATCTATAATTGTAATCTACAAACTGTAAACAAGTAAAGTTGAACCTTTAAGCCTTTTGTTGGGATTGACCTAAATCATATATGATAGATAGATAGATAGAAACTCCGGTCCCTTTCTAAGGTGCCGGCGTGAATGAAGTGTCCGTTCGTAATGCTAATATCCCGATGGCCACCGGCCAAGGGGAAATTGGAACAATACTACTTCCCCCTCTCGAGGGTGGACACTATAACTACGCTAGTTTCTAGCCTAGTTAGAAGTGCCTTGAAGATACTTGACATAGTATCCCCCAAAGGGCTTTGAGGTACCCGTACAACAAGGTCCAAAGACCCCCACAATAGTTGGGTGGGCTATAGTGGTGAGCACCACACCGGCATCGGGAATAGAACCCACGACCTCCTCAAATCATATATGACCTTATATTCGTATTTAATTTATAATAGTTATAATCTAAGCGAAATTGAAGTGTTTGTTGTTTTTGCTTCAATTTTTGCGTGATAGTATGAACAATAGTACCCTAGTTGAATTCAGAATTGTAGAATTTACTATAGTATTCTATCCAATTAGATAAAGTATATAAAGCCTCCATGCATTGCATGAGGGCTTAGGAGGGATTATAGTTCAGACAATTGTGATGGATAAAATGAGGTTAGACATATTGGTTGTTTTTTTAAGACACTCTTTGGCTTATATAGTTTGTAAGGGAAAGTTGGAGAATTTGATAGTTGTGACAATTATTAGGGAGAAGAGGAGGTGTGACATATTATCGTCTCTTGTCGTATATACAACCCTATAGTCTTCTCAGGGGAGGCTAGGAAGTGTAACATGACAGTTTCTGACAGCAAAATGAAATGTTACATTGTGATTTGATGGTTGTAAAGTAGGAGAGGATGCGTTTGTTGGCAGTCAGCGTAGGACAAAATGAAATGTAACTGGATGATTCGATGGTTGTAAAGTAGGAGAAGATGTGTGTTCGTTAGTTTACTTTGTAAGAAGGATCATAGATCATATGGTTTGTTTGGGCGTGGACAGGATATCCCATACGCAAGTACTAACCAGCGTGTCTGCCCGCCCATACTCCCTACCCGGCCAAAAAACGGCCATTATTATTATTTTCATTTCTTGAGGCCTCCAATCACGTTCTTTGAAATTATGAGTTTGGAAATGGGATCTAAGACCAATTCTACCCTTGAGGCACCTCCTCGTAGCATGATGGGTGGCATCTACCATTCAAAAATAGGGGGAAAATTTACCCCCAATTTTTTATTTGGCTGGGTAGGGTTGTGAGCATGATGGCAAGCACACTGGTAAGTACGAGCCTGGGGGATGTCATGCCAAATCAGTTTGCTTGGGTACAAAGAGAAACACACTCATAACAATTTGATGATTCTTTCACAGGTGAAAGTGTAATTGAAATTATGCAAAAGTTAACCCTTAAACATCATATGCTGTCCTGATACCACACCCAAAATCTCTTTTAAAACTCCACTTTTAGCATTATTCTATTTTTAATTTGCGTGAGCTCTATTCTAAGAAAGTATAGATCTCTTTAAGGTGCTCAGTTTGGAATTTTAAAAATTCCATTTGGTATAATGGAGTGTAAGTTATGAGCAAGATTCTCTCAAAAAAAAACCCAACCCCTCGGGCTGGGTCTGACGTTTAAGGGTTAAAGCGGTTATAAATACTTGTTGTAAATCAAAACGCAGTAAAAGCCGTGCTCGAATGCAACTTTGTGAAAAGTGAAAATTGAAGTTCCTTCTAGAAATTACCGAAACTCTAGCAGCCAGCCAACTTGTAGGAATCTACTGGCTGAAAAGAGACCAGGCACACAAGCATATGACCCTGAATAGCAACCAAACTTACCGGCTGCAGTTACTCTTTATACATGAAAGTAGAGTATGGACCAGGGTGATTCCATTCAGAAGCTTCTGACTCTTTGCTCTTTTTCTATTACAGTTCTGAAGAATGAGTTTGTATTTCTCTGCATTGATAGATACGGCCAATATTACGCAAGTTAATATTGGTAGCTTCCGTGATTAGGGGATCCAGAAATCAATTTTATCTTCTAATGAGGCCCCTTCTAATGATTTCAGGTTGGTGTGTTCATTTACAAGGACATTTATTCGGTATGCCTCTGTTTAATGTTTTAGTATTGTGCGCATGTGTCAGTGGTCAGACGACCATGAGATCAGCATCACTCATCGGACGGCGCTACCAGTCGTTAATCGGTTGGAAAACCACCCAGCTCATACCCTGACCCTCTCGATACCCGCCTACCTACCTATACACGAATTTTACTAACTACTCCTCCCCCCTTGCTTTTCGCAAAAAGTTCCTTAGTTGTGGAAGTTCTGAGGCCATTGTTGCCCCTAAACTCCTAAACTCAAGGAGATCTTCTTAGAAGACCCACTTACAGGATTTCGTCTTTCTGTCTCGTACTAGTAATATCATGATTTTTTGACAGTTCACATAAAAAGTAATTTCATTCATTCAATACGAGAGTAAAATGTGAAATGTATAGGGCAATCACCCACGACGAGGGGTAAGCGTTCGTAGCAGCTACCAAGGAGGGTGGAGGAGGGGTAATGAGCCCCCTAATTTTTTGATGTGTAGACATTAAATGCCAAGGAGTAGGTTTCCAAGGCTAATTTGGGGTTGCAGACCTCAAATTTGAATTCAAAATTATCAAAAACGGGCTTGGGAGGTCCCCACGGATTCTAGGGTGCCTCCTTGGTAGCTGTTACGAACCATTGCCCCACGACGAGTGTGGTATAAAAGTAGATCTCTCGACAACAATGATCGGGAAAAACCAACGGCTAGTGTATTATCAGCCAATGGATTTAGCTCACTGGCCGGTCCATATTTGAAAAAATGATGAAAATTACAAATACATTTCTATTCTTAGTATAAAATAAGAAAATTGCCAGAAGAAATATGTGAAAAACCGATTAGGTATGGGAAATACCGGTTTTTAGCCAGTAAAAGTAAAAAAATTCCACGAACCCTGCTCGACAAGGAGGGCGGAGCCGGACAAGGAGGAAGATTGTTGTCCGAGGAGGGAGATTTTCAAATCATTCGAGGAGGCGGTGATTGTCCGACGTAACCGCTGCCTGAATAACAACGAGAAATCATTCATTAATTGAATGAGGATCGGTTCCGCGGATTAATTTCCGAAAATCCTCGGTAGGGAGGGAAATACTACGTAACGAGTGATTAGGGGCCATAATCCACCCACCAAATGAACGGGGATTTCTGCGGCACGTGTTTACGTACGTATTCTTGAGTTTGAACTATGTAAGATGTGTTCGCCAATGTTATATGTAACTTACCACATGTTTCATGTATTATCTCAAAATTTGAGGAAATCAATAACAATTTCGCATCGATTGCGTTTATGACAGTATCTTGGATACTCCAACGGACCCAAAATGAAGAGAAGAATCTGAACTTTCCACTTCATTGATCTGTAATAATACCCTTGATTCAGATGAGTCCAGGATTATAAAAGTGTGATAGGCCCTCTGGTGCTCTGGTTCTCTGTGTATTAACTCGCAATTGATTAATACATTAATTGTTTCAAAAAAAAAAGATAGTGTGAAAAGATAGTGTGATGGCGGTAATGAAATTGCTAATCGCTTGAACTTGATGGTGTGATACGTTTCAAATGTAATGGTCAACAGGACGGTACTGTACAGCCAGTTGGCTCACGTGAAAACTAATACTACAGGTGAAGTGCCAGCTGGCAGCTTGTGGGTGGTCGGCAACGGTTGAAATCCGACGTGGGAAAGGAATTTGGTGCAGAGCAGCAGGTGGCGGGGGCGGAGTCTTCGCAAATAGAAAACTGTTAGACCACGGTAAAAGGGGCAAGGGGGACCTAAAAGCGCGGGAAGGAGGGAGGGGGAGGCATAGAAGGCTGTTTCGGGTGCAGCAGCGGTGGTATTCTCGTGCCCTGCGGCGACGGACGGGGCGTGTGCTTGTTGCAGCCTGCACGCAGCATTCATCAGTCAGCTTCCAAAATTCGGCAGCCTGTGCGAGCTGGATTGCTAGTGCAGCTCTCTGTCAACGAGCTCTCTGCGGGAGCTCCGGGCACGCAGATCCAGGGGCGCCAGCCAGGGCAAGCCAAGAGAGAGCGCGGGAGCCTCTCATCGCTCTCACCAACGCCCGCTTTTCAGTAGTCCGTCCCAACGGGGGAGGCACTATCTTGTATGTACTTGGGTACCACCTTCCTCTTCTCTCTATTTCCCCTCCCGCGAACCCCCCGCTGCGTTTTTCGGCGATTGTCAACCCCCTCCCCCCCCGCCCCCGAGCTCGATCCCGCACCGTGTCCCCCTTGCCGTACTGGCTCCTTGCTCACCCAGTGGTCTCGATTACGCCGCTCTCTTCCTGTCGGCTATGGACGCCAACTACAGTGAAACCCATGGAGTTGAACGCCCCATAGTCCATCGGTATTTTGAGGATCGGCTCTGTTTTGCAGGTTAGTGCGCACTCAGAATACTTATTTTATTTTTTTTAGTTTCCATTCCTCAGGGGAGTTTTGCAACAGACAGGCGCGATGGAAAATAATCTGCAGTGGGAGTTACATTGCTATTGCTAGTCAATCACGGTATCGGCTGTTCTTGTTCGAGTCTGGGATCTTGCCGTGTTATCTTGGTTCAATTTAGAAGCGCACCGTTCGGAATATTTTGAGCTCATTCAATGAGTGTAGTATTGTGCACCTGGGAATTGAACGCAGAGCTGCTTCTGGAGCTCGCAGTAGTGTGAACCTGGTATTCGTGATATGCTGTAGAGCGTTTCTCAATGGGGTTGTCTGTCCGCTCTACTCGTCGACGTGCTTGTGAGAAATTGAGTTGTGAGGAGCTGGGGCTTCCCAATTCTGTGGGCCCAGTTCGTAGTAGAACTTCATTGCGTTTGGTTGGACTTGAGTGAGTGCTAGGAGAAAGGTAGAGTTCTGATCGGTTAGTTTGTAGTTTTAGAATTTTCTTACAATACTAACAACATGACTCGCTCGCAGGGAGGTGTCGATGACTTGATAGCATTTCGAAACAGGTTCAAGCGCTCTTCTTGTGAACCAGAGCACCTTCGTCGGCGTGTAAGCAAGCGGGGTTCTGTTCAAGAAAAGCTCCCCAACGGCACTATTTTTGGTTAGGGGATAGGTTTCTACTTGAGCGTGTGGAGTCATGGGTTCCGGTAAGGGTGCCGGAAGGGGTAGTTTAGAGAGTATCAAAAGATGCGGGAGGACCGTCTTCTTCCTAGTGAACATGGTGGGCTCACTCTTCGTGTCGTCCGGGCCGTTGCTCGTCTCCATTTTGGACATCTTCGTCGTTCTCTCGGCGTTCACATGCTGCAGTTCATGTTTCTCCTTCCGCGCTGACTGGGCGACCTACAGTTTTCGGGGTTCCCTCGTTGACATCCCTCTGTTGTCCGTGGGCCGTTCCCTGGCTGCTCTTTGTAAGCTACTCTTCATTCCGCCAGCCCTACATTTTTCTGCGTTTTCAAGCCCGTGTAGGCTTCTTGTCTCATTCATGACGAAAACTCATGTGATTTTTCATCACCGCAGGTGCCTATGCTGTTTGTGGCATTCCCAGCCTCTGCCATGGTCCTTACTTGCTGATAACGATCGTATCCGGGGTAGGCACCACGGTGTTTCTCTCAGTGAAAGCTTCACTGTATGACAATGACGACACTGTCATGGGATCGCCCGTTCAAGCATTAGAAAGAAGACACAAGATGGGACTGCCCTTGCTGTTGGTTTCATCAGCCATTTTTGCATTGATTCACATCTTCGTCGCATACAAAGCAAGGTGTCAGGCTCGGCGCAAGCTCTGTTTTGACAGATCTGACTTGGAGGTATCGAACAGCAAAAGCATGTACCAGCGTGTCTCGCGAGTCTCGTCACCGAAATCATTCAGGAAAAACGACCTGGAGAGCCACATGATTTCCAAGCAACAGCAGGAAGAGGACAACGATCTGCCTGCTCATCTACTTGCCGACTACGACAGCTTGTTTCTGGACCTGAAAGGGCTCCTTGTTCACTACAAATCCATCGAAGGGGATTCCTATAGTCAAGTACCGTTGCGGAATACTTATGAAAGGCATGAATTGCCTCAGTACACAAGGAGCATGTCTCACGGGAATTTCTCGACGTCATGGAACCCTCTCGTCCGGCCACCTCTGGTGTCTTACAATTCCGTTCACACGCCTCTTCTGAGTGGGGATCATAGCTTTTCTGCATATGGATCTCCTTCATGGAGTAACCCTGCACCACCCTTGAATGGATGGCCAGCAATCATGCAGCAAACACACAGGGTACCGGTGAATACTGGAGAGGCTTCTCCGACATCTTCTGGGGTTGTATTTATCCATGGATTCGGCGGTGGCGTGTTCTCATGGAGGCATGTTATGAGCACTGTTGCCAGAGAGGTTGGTTGTAGAGTTGTTGCTTTCGACCGACCCGGATGGGGACTTACTACTCGCCCTCAAAGATCGGAGTGGGAGCAGAAAGGGCTGCCGAATCCCTACGAGCTGCAGACTCAGGTATTTAAATCTGCCTCTTGCTGCCCTCGTTCGGCTTACTAGTTTTGCAAGTCCAGGGAGGATTCTGACGCGGCCCATGTGGATGCAGGTGGACTTGTTATTTGCCTTCTGCCAGGAATTGGGGCTGAATTCCGTCGTTCTTGTCGGTCATTCCGATGGAGGTTTGCTAGCTCTCATGGCTGCTGCCAAGGCCCTCAAATCTAGAGATTCTATTCAGGTACGAGTCGGATTCTTGGTAGATTCTGTTCATTGACCCGTTCCACGAAGTGACCTTCATAGATGGTTCTATCTAACAGCTGTATCTTTATCTATATACTAACTCTCATCGTTTATATTTTATTCAGGTAGAAGTTAAAGGTCTTGTTCTGGTCGGCGTCAGCTTGGCCCGAGAGATTGTTCCTTCATTTGCTAGAGTGTTGTTGCACACAACCCTTGGGCGCCACATGTTGAGGCCACTCTTGCGCTCCGAAATAGCGCAGGTCACCACACGCCGCGCCTGGCATGATGCCTCGAAGCTCACCTCTGAGACCTTGGATCTTTACAAGGTATGCTCCAGTCACCTGAACTGCAATCACTCGGTATTCTTTTTGATCGAGGATCTGTTATTCATGGACGTCACTCTGGTGCAGGCGCCACTGTATGTTGAAAATTGGGACAAGGCATTGGCCGAAGTTAGCAAGGCCACCTCGGCCACCGCTGTGCTTTCGAGCTCGAATGCAGCTGATCTGGTGCGATCTGTCTCAAGCTTGCCTTCGTTGTTGGTGGCTGGAATCCAAGACAATGTAGTACCGATCAAGTCTGCTCAGTCCCTGGCATCACAGCTTCCTGGCTCGGTATGCCTCTGACTTGCTCCTCGTCGAACCTATTCTCCAGAATTAACGAAGTGCAGTTTTCTGACCTTTTGTTTTTGTGTTGTTTTCTGCAGAGGTTAGTGCCAGTACCAAATTGTGGGCATCTCCCGCATGAGGAATGTCCCGGTGCTCTGCTCTATGTACTGATACCATTCGTGTCGAGTCATCTGAGCAACAACGGAGCTCATCCAGAGTCAAGACCGGGCATGACGTTTCCTGATCCTTTTAGGTAGCTCATAGCGAACTCCACGATTTTGTAGCCAGTAGCATGCATCAATTGAGCCCCTACCCGATGAGCCTTAGTTTGCTTGGAAAGCTGGGGCTGCGCTTGAACGATGATGTTGATGATGCTGTAGTGGTTGTGTCCCACTCTTGCCATCCAATCTTGGCCATCCTCTCATAGCTCGGAGGAGAGAGCTAGTTCATGACTGGGCCAGTGGGTGACACCAACCTTGTATTTTTATTAGTGTAACTTAGCAGCAGAAACCATTCAGCCACGGCACCCAGTCTTCCTGTACAATTGGATACTGATCATTATAAATGTGAAGCACAACTCTTTACAGCTCACAGTTTCCATATTCTCTCTGGCATTTTTCTCGGAGCATTCTTATCAGAGAGTACTGTAGTCCACAAGCACAGAACTCGCAGTTTCCAGGGTTCGCTTCCGAATATATAGAATTTTCTGCACGTGATAGTGGAATCTTTCTAATCGAGTATATTCTTTCCTCGAGAACCTGAGCTTCGTTCCATGTGGTACAGATCACGACTGAATCTATCGAAAGAGGAAGACGTATAACAATCGCTGTGAATGGTGAAAAAGCATTGAAAAAGGAGTGGAAAGCAACAAATAACCACTACGGAGTTCATATTGTTGGCAATTTTGACTCCTTTCTGAACAGCCGGTCTCTCCTCGAGCTGTTTAGTTGACGGGCTTTTGACATCAAAAGCATGGTCAAGGCTCCTTGTCATGAGTGTGACTAAGTCACGGTCCCCACATCGATATACTATTAGTTAATGCTCAAGCAAGCATTTGACAGTAGCATTTGATGTTGCCGAGGATGAGGTAGCACCGGCACGCATTGTTACCTATCGGTGTGTGGTATATCTCAGGTCTCACGATTAATGATCGCATCAGCTCCGCGGAACTACGATGGTTTGGAGCAGGACATTGTTGTTGGTACAACGACGGCGACCGTGATCTCTTCTCCTGCTGCAGGTAAAGTTCGCTGCACAAATTTTCTCATGCTTGCTCGAGACACGTAAATCTAAACCAAAGGACGATGTGGGTGGTATCCTTTTTGAGAATCGGTCATGCTCACAAGCAAGTTAGTTGGAGAATGACAACTGTGCAATTGGTGCCGTGATCCAGTCAGATCACGCTTGAAGCAGGGTTACAACTGTCCAGTGTCCTGCCTTCAATTCTTGTCTGCATGTGATGAAATTTAGAAAGGATGAGGCTATATGTGAGATTCAAAGATGTGAGAAGATGTCAGACGACGGGTGGAGACCAGGCGATGGAAGGGGGCCAGCGTTCGGGATGGAGGCGGAGCTACCGCCTGCTACGGGGTCAGCACAGAGCGTGCCGATATACGTGCTGTTCTTGATCATGCTGGGGTCGGGGATCTGCACGCTGGTGATTCTGTGGGTGTGCGTGCACTGCATCTACCAGAAGCGGCGAGCGAGGCGAGCGCGGGCGGACCTGGAGCGCAACGCAGCTGCCGCAGCAGCAGATCAAGATCAAGAGCCGTGGGAAGCAGGTGCTGCTGTGGCGAGAGATGGGAATGGGACGGACATGAAGCGCCGCTGCGACGGCGGCGACGTGGAGTTAACGTACGTGGTGATGGCGGGCGAGGAGCAGCCCACGTTCCTGGCACGGCCTGTCAAAACCTCCCAGGACTCTGAATCCTTGAACCCCTCGACTCCCACCACGCTCGCCGCTCCCGTTCCTGTCAAATCCTCCGCTTCCTGAAGTTTAGGGTTCTGGCTCCTCCCCCTCCTCTCCTGTACATTGAATATAGTTTCATCCATTCCTTGGAAATGTTTTAAGATTGAATGAACCCAATGTGCTTAGAGCACATTTGAGCTCTACTCCTAGGATTACTTTGTAAATGTTGATTATATTGAGATTCAAGCATATGTATATACAGGGCATTTTAATATATTTTTGTGAATTGTTGTGTGGAGGTGTGAATGTTTAAGTTTGTTAAAGCTTCTCCATGATTGATACAGTCAACTTTAACTGATTAAGGTAGAAGGACCTATAATCGACCACTTAAGGTTTTTAGCATATGTTTTTGAGGCTAATAATTTGAAGAGGATTTTTCCCTTGTACAAACATAAGGTTATTGTTGAATGCAAAAAAAATTGGAATTCTATTCCCAATATTGAAATAATTACAAATTTTTTAAGTGAAAAGTTGAAAACCACCCATAACTAATATGTAGAGTCTATAGTAACCGATCACAACAAGAGTGGTTTCTAATCATCATTCTAGTCACAACTGTGCACATATAGTGTGACAAGTGTCAGAAAAGAAATGACGGCAATCAGTCTCCTGGCTTGCAGAATTTGTATAACCTACAGATCGGTTGTTGGTTCCCGGTCGGGAATGGGTCCCTCTACCTTACCCTATCACCAACGAAGTTGTACTTACCACCTATGCAAAAGTTAACCCTTAAACGCCCATTGGGTGTGAAATGGGCATCCCACAATTGGATCACAACATCTTTTGGACTTGGGCATCATGAATAGTGCACTTTTTGAACAAGGGCATCATGAATGCACCAATCAATAATGAGCTTGCAACCTCCTACAAGGTTATGTACAACCCCAACCTCGCTACCACAATCCTTTCAAAGCACAAAATCACTCATACAAATTGTGATTTGAATTGTAAAATTTCACTTTTTGAATGCATCACAAGAAGGTGACCAGTTTGACATCAAAATATAAGTGAAAAGTTGAGTACAGTGAGAGCTACAGAGAAGATTCTGTTGGAAGGTGACCCCTTGGGTCATCTTGGGCGTTTAAGGGTTAAGTTCTTCATGATTGAAGTATCTGGTCAATGAAAGAATTTGAGGTAACATATTCAATAATGACCTCAATTTCAACCATTAACATTTGATATTTTCTCCTTAATTTCTTGACGGATGGACTTCTTCTTTGTTGTAGTGTAAACCAACCCTAAGATGTGTGAACAATTTGTGTGCATGAACAAGATTCATGGAAGAATGAACAAATTGGAATCAATTTTGAGATTCCTTATGAATTTTCAAAGACAAACTTAAAGATTCGTAAAGAACACCACACCATGGAGTATTCATAGTACACCTTTTGGATAATTGACTCTAGTTGGTAGTCATCGGACAAGAGCCGTGCCGTAAACGTATTCTGAGCGGGACACCTAAGGACAAAGATTCACATTGCACTTTAAAATTACTATAGCGAAGGATAGCAATCACAAAAGAGAATTACTCCGAGTGTTGCAACATTTTCAAGACAAGTTTTTGTGCTTCTTATCAACTCTCGTGTATCTTCATTGGTAGGTGGTGTGATTTGACATACAAGACCCTGTCAAGGTTCTCTAGTACATATCTAGTGACTTACCTCAATGAAAGTCAACATTGAAACTCCACACCACGACTTTTCCATCTTCTTTCCTCTATTTGAAGTTCCAATTTGAGAAACTCACCAATTTTCTTGTCAAGTAACCACGAGATACTTCGTGATAGTAAATCAATATGCAGCTTAACATAAAACCAAACAACTTTAACTATAAAAATTGAAATTTTCTATACACCAAATCTCCGACCTTGCACACACATGAAAAAGAGAAATTTCATAAATCTGGACACACAGCCTATTTTACATGTCGTACACATCAAAAAATGGTCCAAATCCATGTATTTATAAATAACTCTTTCGCTAATTACAGCAAGTTCTTTGTAGTCGAAGAACTATGATCATGATCATGAAAATGATCTTAAGCAGACAACAAAGGCATGACAGCCTTGACCCCGAACACAATGCTCGTGACCAGCAATCCCCACAATCCGAAATTGTGGAAGGCGCCCCTGTGCCTCTTGTTAGGATCCCCAGTGTAATACCTGCACAAACCCCACCAATGACCGAATGCTCACGGGTCTCTAAAAATAGGAAACTTCTCAGGAACTTTGTACCATAGAAATCTAAAGCACAAGCATTCGAAATGGGGCAATGGAAGAAGAAGAAAGAGGGTCAGGCAGATTACCCTAGTGAATACACAATGCGTCCAAGCACCCAAAGCATGCCGAATCTGCGTCCACAAACCGGATCTTTCCATCATCTCAGTGGGACATAGCCAAGTTCACGATTCAGCACTGATACATGCATGAAAGTATGAACAGAAAGAGACAAGTGATGGTGGCTTACGCAGAAGCGGTGATCGGGTACGCAAGGCCGGCAACGAGAAGCAATGTCAAGAATGCAGGATAACTCTCCAAGGTGTTGTGGTGTGCACGCTGGTAACAGTTGAACACAGAGTTGTCTGCTTCTTCGTACATCTGCGGATGCATGCAATCTAGGTTAGCATCCACAATTTCGTATAACATGGTTCACAATATGATCAATCGAGCTAGCCATGGAACCCCCACCTTAGGATAGGGCACACTACTCCTCTTCCTTTGGAGAGCCACCTGTAATTGCGCCACAAAATTTAGGTCAGAGCCTTACAGACATGCAGCGACATGCAGAGGCTAATTCGGCAGTTGCAAACCTCTGCTAATCACTTCTACGCATCTCAACATTGCATCCAGATGATTTGACTTCTTCATTTCAGTGAAAGCATTGGAAAGCTTCAATCGACGGCCTAATCACAGAGTTTACATGCCCAAAGTGTTTTCAATTTATGGCGCTCTTTCTCAATCTAGTCTCAGGATAAAAAGCAATGAACATTCTTACCTGGATCATCTGCCATTGGGTGAGGACGACACTGGCGGAGGCCGTCAAGACGACGTACCCGAATTCGGGCGCCACAGCGAAGCCCGCAGCGGTCACCACAGGCGACATGTGCCTGGTCGAAGCCGTGCCCATGAGAGGCGCTGTCAAGCTGGAGGGCATCTTTAATCCCAGAAACGAACCCATCGCGCTCCCTCAATTTCACGCACTGGCTACCAATCCCAACGCAATGCCGCAATGGAAATTGCTCAGGAGCTCGGAAAACTCGAGAGAGGCAAAAGATAAGCCTCCCAGAATGGTGACGTTCACGCCACCCCGCATATCGCTCGTGTACACACCTGTCTTGCTTTTGAGCCCCGCATGTGTGGGATTTCGGCTTGATTTTGTACCTTTTCCCAATCTTGCAAGGATCGACATGCAAGGTAAGAACACCTCAAATTTGCAAATGTCCGAACCCTGTTGTAGACAGTTTTTTCTTTGGTTGATGGACACATGAAGAGAAGAGTTCACATGCAAATTGCATGTTTGAACAAATGAGTAGAAAAGTTAATCTAAAAGGTATGTTTCAATGATTTGAGCTTATGTGGATGGGACTTTGGGAAATTTGAATAGGGTATCTAGAAAGATGGTAGCTGCTTACTATCCTTCGATTGAGTCAAGGGTTCTTGAGATACACCCATCAAAAAGTAGTTTGTGCCTTGAAGTGACTCAAAACACAACATGGTCATGTTTTTCATGGTTTGCGCCTTGAAATCATTCAAAGCACAACAATGGTCATGTTGCATATTCTTGTGTTACACCAATACATTCACAAACGACCATTAAACACTAGAATCAAATTTTGGTTTTGAATAGTTTTACGGAATGACATGTTCATCTAGGTTGAGTTCTCAACTTTGAGCTTCCATTTCTAGGCTCTAATAGGACAGTTGAAGTGCTTGGAGTTGTGTTCACTTTTTCACATTCCATAGAATAGGAATTTGGATACAATTTGCAAAAGCCAAATCCACTCATTCTTGTTTAAAAAGAGGTTAATCCAACTATTTGATTAGAATATTGATTAATTAACTCCATGAAGTTAGCAATATCAATCCAACATTATGATACAGACAGAGTTGTTTGTCACATGCCTTGAATATGTCAAAAATAATCTTTTTATATAATTTTCAATATATCCTAATGTAAGAATTGAAACATCTCTATATTTTATAATTGTCTTTTAACAAAGATTATTATGTTTCAAACTCCATCATAATGTACAATATGTCTACTACAATATGATTGTACAGTTGAGATCTGGATACTTACCTTTCTTTCCATTTACAACACTTTTTTCAAGAATGTGTTCTTTGTGCTACAAATGAAAAAAACCATTTAAGGGTGGTCTTTTTGGCTCCCAAAACAATTTTTTCTCTTACTACATTAAGTGAACAAAAGCTCTTTCTTCAACTTTTAATATTAAGATCTTACATATTATGGTCAAAGATGTGAATCTAAGAATTGGTGGTTATGTGTATATTGTATAAGTTACATACTGGATCCTATGGTTGCATTTTTCAAAATATGTTATGAGATGAAAATTCTCATTCCACATTGAAAAAGGGCAAACTTGAGGAAAAGATATATGATTTAGGCCTTTAATCTTGAGGAGAATTATTATTTGTAGGAAGGGAAAAACGTTGAGGGAAGATTACAACTTCTTGTGATTTCTAGAAAAGAGAATAATCTACAAACAAACAAATAGACATTGGTAAGTCAATACTCATAACGATGTATAAGAATCCCATACATTGTACTTTGAACCAATATACATTCATTTGTATACATTTGTATTTACCAAACCTAAAAAAAATGCTTGATTCTTCACAATCATGGAGGTATGGTGAAATTCAAATACAAACGATGATTTTCTATAAAGCAAAGGAAAAATGATTGGATTGAAATTCCAAATAATGACATCGTACTTTTCTACAATTACAATTTTTTTTTTGAAAAAAATAAAATTCTCAATTTCTGAAGTTAACGCAGTCTAATTGATATTGGGCAAATTTTGAGAATAAATAATGCATTTACTGCAGTTTTGGGCACATTTCCAAACACCCTAGTAGTGTTTACAAACTTTGACCGTTGATACCTCCTAAAGTATGAAGAATTTTGAAACACTACAGGTTGGATAGGTATGGAAAGGTCGGAAAGCAAACGACCACCTCATCAATAAAAGTATGTAAAGACCAATCTTTATGTAAATGGCACTCAAGAAAGAAATCGCATAATAAAAATTGTGCGTAGAACTTATTTACTAAGTATTCTCCAAGGCACTAGTAACTAGTTAGAAATTAGCGTAGTTACAATGTTCACCCTCGAGAGGAGGAAGTAGTATTGTTCCGATTTCCCCTTGTCTGGTGGCCATCGAAATATCAGCATTACGAACAAACACTTTATTCACACCGGTTCCTTAGAAAGGGACCGGAGTTTCTATCTTCAATTAGAAAGGCAAACAATTGAAAGAAAATTGTGTAATTGAAACATTGCACAAAATACTAGACAACAATATGGAAATAATTCCAGGTTAGATCCAGAGGGAGGTTCTTCAGCTATTGATAATTTTATGCTATTGATACAATCTCATTGAATCCTAAAACCCTAAGTCTTTGAACGCCTAGGTTTTAGGGTTTAGGGCCACTGAAACTCACGTCTGATTCAACAACCAGTTTGTCAAGCTCAAGCTCCTGCGAGCGAGCGTTGCCTCGTTTTTCTTCGATGGAAGCCAAATTGAGCTCCATGGCGCTCAACAGCGACACGAAAGGGGCGAACAGCGAGACGAAAGGGGCGGATGACGCTGTGATCAAGAAGCGCGTTGCGCTGTTCGAGAAGTTGCAGAAGGAGCAAACCGAGGCTCTGCAAGCCAAGGGTGGCGAACCTATCAAGTGAGTGGCTTGTCGTGCCTTGCCAGCCAGGGATCGCGCGTAGTCTGAATTGTTCGTTTCTCGTGTAGCAGCTAATGTCGTCGTTGTTTGTGTAGAATTACGATGCCCGATGGAGCTGTTAGAGACGGCAAGAAATGGCTTACGTCGCCTATGGACATTGCCCGCGAGATCCACCAAGGACTTGCAAATAGTGCTCTGATCGCCGAGGTACGTTCATCTTTCGTTTTAAATCACTTAAATCGATTTTTGTACCGTAGCGCTGATACTTGAGCTTAGGTTACGGACTTCAATGCATCGTTACGGACAGAATCTTTAATTTTCTTCCGGCCAAGAATCGTTTATTTATTTTCCCTTCTCACGTTTCTCTCCGTGGTAGGGCACAGGTCGATGGCGTGCTGTGGGACATGACAAGGCCGCTGGAGGGTGATTGTAAGCTTCAAATTCACAAATTTGATTCGGACAAAGGTCGTGACACCTTCTGGCATTCTAGCGCCCATATTCTTGGCCAGTCTATCGAAATGACCTATGGGTGCAAGCTTTGTATTGGTCCTTGCACCACCAGAGGAGAGGTAACCTTCTTTTCTGTCCCCAAATTGTCTTCTGTCAGCTCCTTACTTTATGTGCTTCTCCCTCTACTATATGTTTCATTCTTCTCTCGAATTTTTTGCGAACGCAGTTTTTGTATCATGAACCAGCCGCTCATTTTTCTGTACAATTTGCCATCATCGTAGGGGTTTTATTATGATGCCTTTTACAACGGGCTTACATTGACGGAGAAAGATGATTTCGGAAAAATTCAGGCACAAGCATCTAAGGCTGTAAAGGTTTGTCTTCATTCATCATTTTCATAGTCTGTGATCTCGTGCCTTGGATGCACTGGCTCCCTTCAGATTCTGTGCAAAACATCTCGTGAGAGCGTGTACATTGATGCGTTATCTCACGATTTCTAAGGTTGAATTCATCGTCGAAATAATGGGTCTTGTGGCACTGTCTCATGCTAACAGGAAAAGCAGCCCTTCGAGAGGATTGAAGTGTCCCGCCAACAAGCTTTGGAGTTTTTTTCGGACAACGAGTTCAAGGTATTGTTTTCTCTATGGTTTAGTTTTCGAGTCCAACTTTGAGTACGTAAAGTCGTCTCTTGTAGAGCACTGTTTACTCCTGTGTAAAATTGGCTTTATCACAACTTCAAGTATATCTTCTTTTGGAGTTGTTGTATATAAGCAGGTTCTCGTGACAGTTCTATTTCAATTGAGGTTGTCTTTGCATGCAGACATTCGATATTGGATAGGAAGACAGGCTTGTGACCTTATTGAGCTCAATTGTTGACTTGTTCTGATGCAGGTTGAAATCATCAAGGACCTTCCGGAGGATAAAACAATCACTGTATACAGATGCGGTCCTCTTGTCGATCTGTGTCGGGGTCCTCACATTCCTAACACGTCTCACGTGAAAGCGTTTGCATGTTTGAGGGTATGTCTAACGAGAATACTCTCATTTTCTTGTTATCTGAACGATACATTCTCTTTCTGTCCTTGGGGCGCAAGCGTGGTCTTTACTATTTTGCGTGTGCTGCAGGCTTCCGCATCGTACTGGAGAGGGCAAGCAGACCGGGAAAGTCTTCAACGTGTATACGGAATCTCATATCCAGATAGTAAACTACTAAAGGTCAGATCCTGTGAAAGTGGTGCTGTTGGTGTGCTGATGTCTTAATTACTTCCGAATTACTTCAAGGCCTGTGCCCATGTATTGATTCAAAGAAATCTCGTGCAGGAGTATCTCCACAACCTGGAGGAGGCCAAGAAGAGGGATCATCGGAAGCTTGGTCAGCAACAAGAGCTTTTCTTTTTCCACGAATTGAGGTGCTCTCAATTTTCAGCCATGAATCTGCTGCCAAGCAAGATCGTAGTTCAACATTATATTGTTGTATTTAGTTTTAGGTGTAAGCTAGGGACAGTTGAGTTGGCTGGATAATTTCTGAGTTACAGTGATTGATACCGTGGTTATGTCATCAGTCCTGGAAGCTGTTTCTTTTTGCCCCATGGCGCCCGGATTTACAATAAGCTCCAAACGTTTATTAGAGGGGAGTACAAGAAAAGAGGTTATGAAGAGGTCTGCATTCCCGTTTTTTAAACTTTTTGTCGTTTTGTTCACTTGGCCTTCAGCTATATTCCCTGTAATGCTTATTGGGAATTTTTGCTTCGAAATTATGACATCGATCAGAGGTCTTATGCCACGCTAGCTGCTGGGTTGATGCAGTTGATTTTCCATTCGTTTGCATTTTTGATGAGATGTTTTGTTTGACTTGCAACAGGTTGTTTCTCCGAATATGTTCAACATGCAACTCTGGGAGACATCTGGTCATGCTGCGAATTACAAGGAGAACATGTTCACTTTTGAAGTAAGTGTTTGGTTGAATGCCATGCTGTATTGCCGTATACCCTTCTTTTCTTTCCACTTCGGGTCGATCTCTTGGCTTGGATAGTGATGATTGTGATGATTGTGGGTTTTTTCAAACAGGTAGAGAAACAGGAGTTTGGGTTGAAGCCAATGAACTGCCCTGGTCACTGTCTTATTTTCGATCATCGTGTGCGTTCATACAGAGGTGAGAGTCGTTGAATCACGCCGTCATTGTCTTTTTCAGTAATACTGAAAATGTTGATAATCCAGAGCTTCTTTATCCAATAATTATCATGATTCAAACCGCCAATTTTTTATGCATCTGAGATGATTCTTATAGTACTTCTCTTACTTGTGAGACCTGTCGTTTCTTCTCCAGAACTTCCATTGCGCCTAGCAGATTTTGGAGTACTTCACCGAAATGAGATGAGTGGTGCTCTTTCTGGGCTAACGAGAGTACGGAGGTTTCAGCAGGATGATGCTCATATTTTCTGCATGGAGTCTCAGGTTTGTGTCCTGTACTTTATCATTGAATAAGTTGCTGAAGGTGCAGTTTTTTAGGGTAATGGATATATACAGGAGATCATTAATTTGCTTGGTGTCATTTATGCATTTATGTGACTCCTGACTCTCACTTTATGATGAGAGCTATATCGGATGAGCTTTTAGCACTTGAAAGCTGGGGCCATCGGCGTTCACCTTGACTTTGCTCAGTGCTGGTAACTGAGAGGATTGGCCCTCAGTTTAATGTATATAGTAATCATGGTTGGTGTACTGTGCATTGTACTGATCACCCTCTGATATTTTAATTGCAGCTTTTGGAGGAAGTGAAGGGATGTTTGGATTTTTTGGAGTTTGCGTATGGAGTTTTTGGTTTCACCTTTCAGTTGGAGCTCTCCACGGTACACAATTTCTCCTCTCATATTGGCCGAAGGGTTGAATTTTTGGTGATCAGGCTTTCTTCGTCGAAATTGAATTTTGATCAGGAGGTTATACGTTGATTGTGACGCCAGTATGATTATTGTTTATGACTACACGATTTCATATTTCAAAATTTTGTGTACTCGCTATGAGCTGAGTGCGTTGCTGTGTGATCTCCTTTAATACCGTAACTACAGTTTTACACTTAGCTGATGCTCAATGCGGATTGAATGCTAATTTTGTTCTCAATGTTTAGGCTTCGGAGTCCGTTGCTATCTAAACTATTGAGTTCAGATACCAATTTCGTGATATACTACTTTGAAGTTATAAAATCAGTATTTAAGTTCAGTCAAATTCTTGATTCATATCAAGATTAATTCTGTCTAAGCAATTGTTTTGGATCGCTGCAGAGGCCTGAGAAGTATTTAGGTGAGATAGAAACATGGGACCGAGCAGAAAAGGCTTTGGCAGATGCTCTGAATGCCTTCGGCAAGCCCTGGCAGGTGGGTGTTTTCGCTACCCGTGATAGTTAGAGACGAAAAATTCACTCGCGTTCATCTGTCTTAATTTTTGCCTCAATTTGTATAGGTTAGGTCTTCTAACCTGCTAGTCTTATGTTGCAGATCAATGAAGCGGATGGTGCGTTTTATGGTCCCAAGATCGACATCACCGTTTTTGACGCATTGAAGAGAAAGTTCCAGTGCGCCACAATCCAGGTGACGACTTCTTATATTGTAGCCATAAATATGTCGACTGAGCAACCGAGTATCTTATCTTTTTCACTGTGATGGGCTAAGCATAGAAGGGGTACTGTCGTAAAGTGTTTTCATGTTGATCTTATCAGTTCAGTTTCTGACTATCTGTGTTTGGCATGGAGTGCAGCTGGACTTCCAGCTTCCCATCCGTTTCAACCTGTCTTATTCCGCGGAAGATGAAGCAAAGAAGGGGCGGCCAGTCATCATTCACCGTGCCATTCTTGGTTCAGTTGAGCGGATGTTTGCGATCTTGTTGGAGCACTATGCAGGCAAATGGCCCTTTTGGCTGAGTCCACGTCAATGCATTGTGTGTCCAGTATCGGAGAAGTTCACACACTACGCACTTGAGGTCAGTTACACTGTTCCCTTGCCTTTGCGTAAGGAATGTGCATGGACGATGCGTTTTAAAATCTCGATCGAGGATCTTGACATAACGTGGTCTGTGCTTAGGTTCGAGATAGCATCAACGCTGCTGGTTATTTCTGTGAGGCTGATGTCACCGACCGTAAATTGCAGAAGAAGGTAAGCTGGATACAAAACCAGTGGTTTAGTTAGCACTTTCATGGTGATTGAAATGTTACGATATTGCGGTTGTTGGTTAGGTGCTTGTTTACTATAGAATGTTTTTTGTTTTCACATGAGCTGCTGTTTGACAAGATGCCAATTTGGGTTGGTTGCTGTATAGTGTATATTGAGTGCCTGTTGTATGTCGATGCAGATTCGGGAGGCCCAGTTGGCCCAATTCAACTACATTCTTGTTGTTGGCGAGGAGGAAACGAGCAGTAGACAAGTTCGTCCCTAACCCTTTTCGGCAGATTTTGTTGTTGTGATTGATGTTCGACAGGTTTGGTGTTTTTGCATGGTGCAGTTTCATGTGGATGTTCACTTACGTGTGCAATCTGCAGGTCAATATTCGTACTCGAGATAACGTTGTGCACGGCACCAAGTCTGTGGCCGAATTGCTAGCAGATTTTGAGACTGAAACAGCCCAATTCCATTGAAGGTCCAGTTTATTTTAGTAGTGTCCACTAAGTAGAGATTTGTTGTAAGCAGGCGTGGGATATGAATGCACCATTACAGCCTTCATTGTTTCCGAGAACTTTGGTTGCGCTACATTAATTTGTACTGATTGAAGTTCAGGCTATTATAAGTTATCGAGAGCTATTCGTTTGTCCGCATCACCTGTGCATGTTCTCTGAAAACACCTTTCATGATTCTTGGATCGAAGTACATTGCAGTAAATGTTTTTATGAAGGACAGCTGAACTCGTTAAAGTCAAATGTTATAATCCTCTACTCCCGACGTTGTACATCCTACGTATTGATGAGTTGTAATACTGAGTGTCAAGTTTACTTCAAAATGTTTGTTTCTGGTCGTTTTCATATTCTTACCTTTTCCGAAACAAAGTGTCAGTGAATCAGCCCCTTTCAGAAGTTCATGGGTCACAGGATCCTGGAATTCGATTTCCCAATTTGATCATCCAATAGTATGACCAGTTATCAGGTAATTTGTGATTACTAAGAGCATCCCCACTAGTCCCTTAAACCTTTAAACCTCCATCCATCCTCATCCAAGTTAAGGGGTTAAGGGTCAAAATTGTCTCCCACTAGTGACCTCTAACCTTAAATTTTAAAGTTTTCATCCAGGCTGTAAATGAGCAAAAACCTGAAAGTTTCAGGTCGCCCGTAAACGCCCGTAAACTCCATTTCTTTCTGCTTGGACTCATTAAGGGTGGCACACTTTGCCTTCAACCTTTAACCTTAACCTCAATCATCCGTCCACATGACGGATTAAAGGTTTAAAGGCTTAAAGGTTTACGGGACTAGTGGGGATGCTCTAAGGTATAGCACAACCGCAGACTGCAACATCATAACACTTGAAAGGGCAAGAGGGCACTATGTTCTGAAATTAAAAATGAAAGAGGAGGTAGATTTCAAAAAGTGCAAGTTGAGGTCGGTTTTTGAGACCTTGAGTAGCTGTAGGGAGTTGTCAAAATCATGTAACCACTTTTCTTCCATCATGAGCTTTTCTTTGTCCCAGCTGAAATTCTCGAAAGATAACGTCATTACTTGTGTGTGACATTCGTTAAGTTCACTGTTTAAGGTGTTTCTACAATAAATATCATAAAATGTTTCCTACATCAATTAACTCTAAAATGCTAGCACCTAGTTTGACCGAAATTTTCCAACGAATTTATTCGCTTTCTTGCTTGAGCCTGCGAAGTTCGATCCATTTCTGAGGATGCAAGAGGTTTTTTCAACTGCCACTTTCATAAAACGTGTATGTGATTTTATGGAATTTGGACACTCATTCAAAGTCGTCGGCATGCTTCAATTTCCGATGGACAGATCGAACATGGAAGTGGAAAATGCCACATCCTGCACAATGCGAAAAATTCGTCAAGAAAGTACTCAGCAACTTGACAGCCCATCTCCAAAAAGTTCAAAGTCTATGCATTGATTTCAGTCAGAGGATTCATGGCGCTTGATCTGTCGAAGGATTCCTTTCCTTTGATGCTACTAAATCATACTTACAGTGTTGTGATGAGCCTTGGTTGCTTTCCTCGGAGGGTGGTTGAGTGATCCCGTGCTTGAGCAGCAGAGAGTTGAGATTCTCGGGACTGCAAACCTGGTATTGAAACACGCCGTCCGCATTCAAACTGATTTCCGCCACCTCCAGCTTGTCCGCCGACAGAGAAGTGCTGTCCATGGTCTTGCTCAGCACCTTGAGCGCCAATGCCACGGCCTGCTCTCGCGTCATGTCCTCCTTGTAGTCCTGCTTCAGCATCGACTGCGCCGCCTGGTTGTTGGCGCCAATGGCGCCCGCCTTCCACCCCCCGTAGTTGCCACTGGGGTCCGACATGTAGAGCTGGAACCCAAAATTCTTGTCGTACCCGGCGAACAGGAACGACACGCCGAAGGGCCGCAGCCCGCCGAACTGCGTGTAGCCCTGCTTCGTATCGCACAGCGACTGCACCAACTGCTCGACGGGCATGGGCTCCTGGAACGCCAGCGTGTAGCGCTGCGCGGCCAAGCGCGCGGTGTTGATGAGGATGTTGGCGTCCGCCATGATGCCCGCCACGGCGCACGCCACGTGATCGTCGATCTTGTACATTTTCTCCGTGGATTTGAGCGTCGCCAGCAGCTTGGACGTGACGCGCTTCTCCGCCGCCAGCACCACGCCGTCCTTGGCCAGCACGCCGATGGCTGCGCCGGCGTTGCTGATGGCCTCCATAGCATACTCCACCTGGTACAGACGCCCCTCCGGAGAGAAGATGGTCGTCCGGCTGTCATAGCGCCTCGACATTGCAACTCTTACAATGCAATCCCCGTCGTCCGCGACACCAACAACGGACCTCTCTTTCGCAAATGTGAATCTGAAATACAGTTTAATTGGTTGCAATCACAGAAACGGAAGTTGATATGCTTCCATAGCTTCGAACTTCCACACGAATGAGTGGCTTCCCTCACAGGGTATACCGGTCCAGTGCCCTTCACTATGCTTACGAATTCCCCTCTCGAGCGAGTTTCCATGAAAAGGTTAACAATTCATTGTGAAGTCGGAACACACTTTCCGGTTTCGGGCCCGTTCATTTGAGGGTAGCTTCCGTCCCGTAATGCCTGCTATAGAGACGGGATTATGGCATAACGTCCTCTACAATTCTCAACTTACAGAAAAAACCCTGGCAACACAAGAAATTTTCATAGAAATGGCAAAAAACCCGTTCAGCCGAAATTGGAAGTGTGTTACGTTGCAAGAGCCCCAGACAGTCAGGTATTCCGCCGGGGGAGATACCCTCTCCATCGAGTGTCTCCCCCGGCAGAATACCATTCCCTCGAGGGCTCCTGCTATATATAACTCATCGAATTTGAGAACCCTAACCCTTAAAGGTCTGAACAACCATATTTTGGTTGCTAGAATACAGCGTATTTTGTTTGTATTGGAATGAGTGCACACCTTTAATAGATTTGAGTTCAAAGAACAAGTTGACATATAAATCCATGCAGTTCTACTAAGCTTTTAAGATCACAATATAGAGTTTCTTGTTGGTAGCAAATCTCAATTATACGCCACCGTACATACTATCCCCAAGGGACCTTTAAGGGCTAAAGTGTGTTGGAATCACATCACCGTGTACTACAATATGATGATAAAATCTAACTTCTTTCTAAATTTTCTTTAACATGATACACATTACTTTACACATCATTTACCATTGACCACTTACTTTTAGTTCCATTTACAATGAATATTTTAGTTGCAAATTTGAAATGAGTTTCCAAATTGTTCTTGTGATATTTTTTGAGTACGAAAAACATTATCATCTTGCAATCTATAAGGCCTCCTCACTCATAAATTTGACCCACATGATGTACAATATGTTTACTAAATGATTGTATGGTTAAGATCCCGATAATTGACCTTTGTTCTTTGTTATATATATATATATATATATATATATATATATATATATATATATATATACAAGTCCTTACCCGTGTCCTCCAGACACTCACATCAGAAAGGTCAAATCGAAATTTTGAAAAACATATAATAAATCCAGATGTGGGTAGCATGTCTTTTGTTCTCTTCTGTTCGGTTCATAGTTCTTGGTTCCTTGTTCCTAGTTCTCCTCCGTTGTTCCCTTGATCTCTCGTTCACTCCTTCTTTGCTCTCATTTTCATGTTCAATAATCCTTATCCCTTTCACTCCTTGTTATATAATCGGGATCTTTATCAATGGTTCCCTATCTCTAAACTCCCGTTCATGGTTCCCATCTTTTATTCATTCTTCCCAATTCCCTACTCCAACTCCCCTTCTTGGTTTCCATCATTTGTTCCTAGTACCTATCATTCGTTCATAGTTCTCATTATTTGTTCCTGGTTCCTAGTTCTTGTCCCATGTTCCCACAATCTCCTCTTCACTCCTAAGTCTGCTTCCATTTTACTTGTTCCACATTCCTTGTCTCTTAGGATGTGCACTGTTCACTTCTTCTCGATTCCCTATACTTTTTAAAATTTATAGCATGTTCCGTTCTCTAATTTTTTGTTAATGGTTACCTATCTCCAAACTCCTGTTCTTAGTTGCCATCTTTGGCTCTCGGTTCTCCATCCCCCAACTCCCCTTCTTAGTTTCCATCATTCTTTTCCCGGTTCCCCATTTCCCAACTCATATTATTAGTTTCTATCATTCTTTCCCAGTTCCCAGTTCCCCAACTCCCCTTCCTAGTTTCCATCATTTGTTCCTAGTTCCCATCGTTCGTTCCTACTTCTCATCATTCATTCGTGACTCTCATTATTCCTTCATTGTTCCCATCCTCTCTTCTTAGTTCCTCTCTTTTCTTCCTGGTTCCTAGTTCCCCTTACATCATCCCTTGATTTCATGTTTACTCCTTAGTTTGCTCCCAATTTACATGTTCCACATTCCTTGTCCCTTCGACCCCTTGTTCTATTATTGGAACATAATAAAACTCTTACTAATAATCAAATACTACACACGGAAACTCCTCAAAATCTTTAAAACTCTTCATATGATATATACATAACCAAACGATGATGGCCATGACCATGACCATGCATGTATGGTGGATCACCAAGGACGGACAGACAAAACCTTGATTGTGTTCTTTTTTTATATATATATATATATATATATATATATATATATATATATATATATATATATATATATATATATATATATATATATATATAAAATTTATTTATTTTTTCTCTTCTCACAAATGAGTCAAACCATTTAAAGGTTAACTATTACTTTGAAACTACTTGCAATCAAGTTGATCGACGTATACGTGGCAATCTATTTTAACAAAACAAGGTTACATTCCAAAAAAGTTTAATAAATAAAAATGAAGGTAAGTTTTTTATTGGAAAATTTACCAACAATGAAAGCTACTACGATGGAACAATTTCAAACCAGAAGGTTGTCTACAATCATAACCATGACATTCACCTCAATATTGTTGAGGAAAATAGGTCATATGCTAGCTGATGATTGACTGAAAAGTGACGTGGACCCGTTAAGAATCTGACATGGACATTTGAAATGGACACGGTACTTGAATACGAAGTTAGTAATAGCTCTTACACGAAGTTAACGAGGCTTGTTTTCCTAGTGTTGTCTCTCTCACGCTGAATCGCGAACGAATCTCTCCAAGCACAAGCTCTTCGACTGACCGCCCGCTCTGCCTCCACCACCCCGACCACTAGTGAACATAGTATTACATTGCATGCAGCTGCCGCGCCATGCCCGTCCTGCGTTCGCTTAGTGGCCATATTTTAGGTTTTTGTGGTTTCAGGTGATCGGGCTGATCACTGGCTCGCGCAGCTGGCGTTTCTCTCTCTCCACCGACGCTCGTCAGCACTGTCCCTTGATTTTCTTTTTTAGGTTTTTCTGTCTACAGCTGGCGGTGTGCCTCTGTTCAGTATTTGCGCTTATGATTCAATTTTCTATCCGCGCGGACGACACAGTCTGAAGGAGCTTCGAATTTCGAGGCGCTGCTGTTTCTTCTTTCTCAGGTTCGTCTCAGTTTCTTGCCATCCAGAAAGGCTTGAGGATTTTGACACGTCCATGACTTGAACCCAGCGGCGATACTCTCTAGAGGTTACACACTCACTGCAAGCTTTTCCGTCCAAGTCGTGGGATATATCTGATCAATATGTTCGGGGGAATTTCAGATAATCAAGGAATAAGTCAGAGTACATTTTATGAAGCATGAGCTCGCCCAGTAAGCTACCTAGGATTTGCAGGCGACAGAATATAGTATTGCGTTCTTATTCATGTTGTACGTAATGGAGAAGCTATCGGTTGGAATCGTATTCTCCTGTTCAAGCGTACTGACTCTCCAAACTGCTCTTGGTGAGCATGTGGTTGGAGAGAGTGAAGCGAGCAGGGCTTGTGAGGTGGTATTTGTGCAGTGTACAGAGTAGCTCTGTGTATGAGAAGTTGGACATGGTTTGTGATCTAATTGGATTCTAAGGGGAACAGGATAATTCACGTGGAAGTGAGAAGTAATCATGAGTTAATAATAGGATTTTGAGGTGTAAGACAGCGACTGAAGAGTGGTGGCCAACATGAGTGAGTGAAGTGAGTGCTGGAAAGTAAGTCGGTGGAATGTTTTGATGCTGGCATTAGTGCAGTGAGTTTTCCAGTCAGGGATATAGTGTATCTGGTGTTAAGGCATACATTCTAGATATCTAGTAGACTCTAGTGAGTAATTAGGTCAGCATTGAAAGCGCGACAACTTCTCTTCCTCGGATCACATTCCAGTCGAGGAGAACTTAGTTATTGAGCTCTATAGACGAGGACCTGCTTACCGACGCTGAAGATCATGTGAATGTTGGTGAAGTACTACGTACTTTGTTGGTAATCTGCTGGAGGAATCGGTGTTGTTTGGAGTCTTGAGGGGTGCTAGCTGTGGATGAGGATGAGCAGCGGAGTGCGAGTATAAGGTTACGTCTTACTGACAGGCTTCGTACTCGTTGGATATGGCAGGAGCAAGTAAGGGACATGATTACTTGCAAGAGGACGTGTTTCTCGTAAGCAGCTTAGATTCGCTCTCGTTCCAAGCACCTTATGGAATGCGTTCGAATGTGTTGATTATTCGAAAGGTTTTCGACCTAGCCTGGCTTTTTGGATTACTGCTGCCATATTAATTTTTGAAGTTCGTGTCGACTCAGTCATTTCCTTACCGAAGATCATGTCCAGTTTCCAGTGGCGATTCGTCGGGAGGTGTCACTAGTTGCTAAGCATGTAGTACTGTTCTTCAGATTCTGCGCGAGAGAGCACTGTAGTGATTGCCAGCTTTTGGCACCCAATATGAGAGGGCAAGTTGAGGGATTTTCGGACGCAGAAGATGGAAACTTCAATGGGAGAGCTTCTCGAATAGTAGGCGAACGTGATCCGCCCAGACAAGGACTAGATCGATCAGAGAGGAAGCCGACCAAATTCATTCTGAAGCTTTCGAACGGCCACTCGAAGAATGTTCCCGTGCAGGATTCATCAGCAGCCAAGCCTCGGCCGCGGATCATTATAAAGGGACCGCAGCGGCCGGTGGATTACCAAGAGGAGGCTCCGTCTGCAAGCCCCTTGCCTAGCTCACCTTTATTTGAAGAGTCGGAGGACGAGAATCGCAGGTCTAGAAAGCATGGAAAGAAGCGGCATAGAAAGATCGAGGAATACGTGGACATCCCCGAACCAAGCTCATCTTCTTTTGTGGACTGGGACGAGGTGGAGGAGGATGGTGCATTGGAAAGAGACAAGGAGGATGAGGATGAGGAAGAGGAAGAGGATGGGCACGGAAAATCCAAAAAACATAAAAAGAAGCGGCGGAAGGAAGTAGAAATGGTGGATGACAGTGACGACGAAGATTTCGATCCGATGGCCGAGATGAGGAAAAAGAAGTCGAAAGCTCGTGATTCTCTTGTAGTGAGCGCTCCAACGTTACCGAATATATCGGTTGAGAGGATAGACATCCTTGGAGATGAAGCTACCAATAAGAATCTGCACGAGACCTCTAGGCCAGTGGGAGTCTTTCCATCGCTGAACCCAGGCGTGGGACAACGTGGAGAGGAGAATCCAATCATCAAGACTCTACAAAAGTGTCATCGCATCGCAGCGAGTTTGAAGAGTGAGCTGAAATCAACGAGTACATCCGATGATGCGGTGAACGCTGACCGGTACGCCGAAGTGGATGCTTCTGCTGCGAAGATCGTGTGTCAGGTATGCTGGCAAGACGTGAATCTCTACTGTCAGTGTGGCATCAGTGTGTTATAGCTCTGGTGTGGAGAGCAAGGCCATAAGATTTTGATGTTACCTGGGTTGTGAAGTTCCAAGGGCCTCCCGTGCAGCTGTGTCGAGAAGTATTGAGGATCCTCTAACGTATAATGAACGTTTTGTTTATGTGATGCCAGGCAGATGTGTGTGCTGCCTGCGGCATTGCTGAGAATGATGCCAGCCGTGTGCTGAAGCCTTACCAGCTAGTGGGCGTGAACTTCATGTTGCTGCTACATCGGAAGAATGTTGGAGGAGGTATTTGAACGCTAGAAGCTGTTCATATCTTTACATAGTACTAGAGGAAGTTTCTGGAATATGAGAAGTTGTGTGGTAGCATCATCATTTGGATAAAGTATGTGTGGTAGTAGTTTTCCGTATGAGAAGGAGAAGGGCACATCAAGAGGCAGTAGCTAGGGAGTTCGTCGGGAAGTGATTTGTATCATCCATTGAATGTTCGGAGTTTCTTTCTTTCTGGGTTTAGTTTGATGATCTCTGTAAGTTGGATTGACGTCTTTCACACTGTGTTGAGATGATTACGGAGGTCAAATACCCAAGCTTGCAATCAGTATGCTGATAATTTTTTTGTTGTTGTTTTCAGCAATTTTGGCAGATGAAATGGGTCTGGGGAAGACTGTTCAGGTTAGATCAGCAACTCCGTTGTCCTCCACCCCAGTCAACCGTAGCCTGCGGTCATAGGCGTCTAAAATGGAGTTAGATGTTGTTGGTAGTATATGAGTCGGGTTGAGGTGCGACAAAAGCGGCCCTTGGATAGGATCAGATTTGGGCTCTTTCTCTTGTGTTGATATCCTGAATGCGGAGTTGTTTTATCCTAACATATCCTTGACACTAATTCGTTAGATTGATTTCAACACAATCATGATGTGAGGTTCAAATGTGTCGAGCTCCGTGCAGTTTGGAGGTATTGTGGTAGCTGATGGTTGTAGAAGGTAGATGCTGATGTCTTTGTGACGTGAGTGGTATGGGTGATATATTGTCTGATGTAGAGACGTTGGTCCGTGTTGTGTGTATAGGCCGTAGCCTTTCTGGCGCTCTTGAAGCACCTGGATGGAGATCCAGGTCCTCATTTGCTAGTGGCCCCAGCTTCATTGCTGGAGAATTGGCTTCGAGAGATAAAGAAATGGTGCCCTGCGTTCACAGTTGTGTTGTACCATGGCAGCGAGAGGGCGGTACAGTATGAGAGGCTGCATCGTGCGGCGAGGGGGAACGGTCCAGCACCTTTCAACGTAATGCTTACGTGCTACTCCCTCTTTGAGAGGCAGAGGTTAGTGAGTTCAGTCAGGTCCTTGAACTACGCTGATTTGAGCCTCTCGTTGATCAGAATGTATGTGATGAAGTCAGCCCATGTTGAGCGATGTTGATGAGATGAGACTGGGATTCTTGATCACCCCCGTTGGATGAGTATACTAGGATGGGTTGATGTGTTTTAGCGTGGGGCTAGTAAGATTGACTCGATGTCGTCTATGTTCGGTCCTGAATCGGCGACGAGGTTGTCTGGATTGCGTTTGATGACGTCCCCCAGGCGGGTCTGTGACAAATACGTTTCACCTTATGAAAGTCGAGAATAGAGGGGCTAGATCGAGTTCGAGATGGTGTAAACATTTTCGTACAGTTATTAGCCCAGCATGTCAGAATCAGTCTTTGACACCACCACTTGAGAACTCCTTATCGGTGCTTTAATTGCAAGGAGGCATGTGAATTTTTGTGACGAGATGCATGTGGAGCACGGTGATTTATCGGTCTGAGACTAGTATCGGATCTGCATGTACATGTAGATGTAGGTACTGGACTTGCAACTAGAGGCCGATACATTGTCTGATGGTACAAGGCTAGTGCTAAGGCAGTATATGGGAATGTTTGGCAGCGAGCAAATGAAGGAAGATCGGAAGTTTCTGAAGAAGTGGAACTGGTGCACGGTGCTGATGGATGAAGCCCATTTACTGAAGGATCGTGGCAGTTATAGAGCAAAGCGGTTGCGTGACGTGGCTCAGAAGGCAAAACAACGTGTGATGCTGACAGGAACTCCTCTTCAGAACGACTTACAGGTGCGTGTGGGTGGTCAATTGAGCTGTGGGAAGGGGCGGGATGTTCTTTGTTAGTTGGAATGCTGTAGAGTGGAGCGTATATAAGCATCAATCTGGTAGCTGTTGGCGAGGAGTGGAACGAAAAATTTAGAGGGGAAGTTACAGCTGTTAGGGTATCACTTATAGCATTGAAATGGATGGTTCCGTCAAGCAGGAACTATGGTCGCTTCTGGAGTTTATGATGCCAGATATCTTCGATACATCTGGGGTGGACCTGGACCAGTATCTTGGAACGAGGAACAGCACAAGCGGCGGTATGGCGCAGGACAAAGAATTAATTACTCATATTAAGGCTATCCTTGGGCCTTTCGTACTGAGGCGTGTGAAGAGCGACGTGATGAAGCAGTTGGTGGCTAAAACCCATGAGGTACTGTATTGCGTGGTCGTCTGGCGGGATGAGTCAGCTAACGTTCTTTGGTAAACTAGATAATCTCATGGAAGGTATTCAGGGGTCCTGATGGTAGACGTAGTCGGTTGAGTTAGTTTTAGGGTCTATGTGTAGGAGTGCACAGTCAAAGAGGACCTGATGCCCTGTGGAGTGCGTGAACAGGTGCTTTCGGTGGATATGCTGGAGGAGCAAGCCGCTGCTTACAAGCAGGCTGTGACGGAGTACCGTGCTCTTGCTATGGCTGCACGGGCAACAAAGTCGTCAGTAGCGACGTCCACGAATATCCTCGACTGTCTGGCCCGGCGACAAGTGTCGAACATTTTCACGCAGCTGAGAAAGGTTGGATGCTGGAGTAGTGGCTTTGTTTGGGCCTAGATGAAGGGCTTCATGGTTTGTCATTGAGATGTATGTTTAGGTGCTTTTAGAATATTGAAGCATTTTGGGTAGGAGGTATCGGAGTTGTTTGTGAAGCTCTATTTGGGAAGGCAAAAGTATCTAACGAGGCAGTTTTTTGCGACAGCTTGGGAATCATCCTCTACTGATTAGACGGGTGTTCACGGATGAAACTGTGAGGAAGCTGGCTCGGAAGTACCACAAGATGGCCGTGTTTGGGAACGAGTGCACTGTGGAGCGAGTCCAAGAAGAATTGAACAGCTACAGCGACTTTACGCTCCACAAGGTGCGCCCTTGAGCCATCAATGTTCGATGTATCAAATGGCTGGGGTGCAAGTAAAGGAGACGCAAAGAGTGTTCTTCAATAAGTTTGGGTGTGAATGCAATCGGCAGGAGATAAGATTACTTAGCACAGGTAGTTTTGAGTAAGGAAGGGCAAGTGTGCTTGTGATCGGCATGAGATACCATTAGTTTGACGGCATGTTCTAATAACTATGTAGTTTTATGTTGTTCAGATGTGTTTGGCCTATGGTGGAGTTCCTGGAGGTCAAGGGAAGCTGGATGATAGTTATGCCTTGGCTTCTGCCAAATGTCAAGTGAGTGTCTTGAGTTACAGTGGACGCGATAAGCGTCTGTTGTCCAGGATTGGTGCTTTGTTCATCTTGAGTATATGATATAGGATAGTGTAGGTGATAGATTTCCGTAGGTTTGGATTCCGAAGGAGGTTGTGAAGTAATTTCGGGCGATTTAGGACGTTGATTCTGATAATTTGATCCTTGGGGCTGTTGGCAGGCTTTGGTGGAGCTGTTACAGCTGCTGAAGAAGCAGGGACACCGTCCTCTGATTTTCAGCCAGTGGACAAACATGCTGGATATCCTGGAGTGGGCGCTTGCTGTGAGTGGGTTCCGGTTCACTCGGCTGGATGGAAGGTAGGTTGTCGTGCTCGTTTTAACCGTGTTGTGAGCCTTTTCATGTGTTGTGTAGCACGCTCTTATAAACAACGCGGTGTTGGAGTTTAGTGGAGCATTCGCCACCTTTGTATTGTGTTGTAAGAAGGGTGTAGTGATAGTAATGATGTTGATAGGAGCGTGCGGATGAAAGAGTGGGATGTTGATAAATAGTCGATAGGCATTGTGAGACATCTTGGAGGTGGGAATGTCATTGTTACATTATTCGACTTTATGGTGTGAGCAGTACTCCCGTGACGACGAGGCAGAACCTGGTGGACGAGTACAACAGCAATCCGGAGATATTCGTGTTCTTGCTATCGACTCGGGCGGGTGGGCAAGGGCTGAACTTGACGGGCGCAGACACGGTGATCATACACGACGTGGATTTCAATCCGCAAATGGATCGTCAAGCGGAGGATCGTTGCCATCGAATTGGACAGACGAAACCGGTGACGGTGTATCGGTAAGTGTGTGAAGTGGTTTGGAGTTGGTGAGTTGGTGAAAGGGCAATATGGTCAGAGTAGAAGTTGGAGCCGGTCGTGCAGGGTGTATGGTTGGATTTTGTGTTTGTTGTTGAAGATCTTGTGGAGTGGATTTTGGAGTTGGTTGTGTGTTGGAAGAAGGTGGTTAGACGATATGAAGTGTGCTTGTTTTCTGGAGGGAATAATGTGAAGGAGTGGATAAGTAGCGATGTGGAGGCGATGAGAATGCGAGGGTGATAGTGGAGCGATGGGTGTGTGCAGGCTGGTGACGAATGGGACGGTGGACGAGAGTATATTTAGAATCGCGAAGCAGAAGCTGGTTCTGGATGCAGCGGTGTTGGAGTCTGGGGGAGAGAAGGATTCGGCCGCCATGCAGAAGGAGCGGGATGTGCAGACTATGGGTGAAATCTTGTCTACCCTTTTAGCTGCGACGACATCTTAGTTGCCATTAAGTACAGGTCAGGGATGGGTAGGCGTTCGCTTCACGATACTGGACACAGAGAACGGCGCTCCTGGTATTGCTTACAGGTACAATTGTGACATATGAAGTCGTGTCCGAAGCATGGAAACCGTTGGAGCATTACAGTAGCTTAGGCGCATTGAGGTTAATCGAGGTGCACAAGACCGTGTTCATATGAGTTTCTTTCAAGGTCGTTGGGTATTGATTGCTGGCGGGCCGACTGATTGTTTGCCTCCACGATCGTGAGTTCGAGAGTAGGTGCGACGATGTCGAGTGGAGTTCGAAACTTTTTCAAAGATGCAGATTTGCGTCTACTTTGAGGAGTTAGGGAATCTGGTAGTAAGAAGTAGTAGAACAAAATTCGTCTTGGTTCCCAACTCGTGGACACGTCCTGTAACATAACTTACATTAGGTGGGTTGGCTCGTCACATTGTTTCTGATATTATTGAATTATTGGGACTGGGAGCTTTCCACTTTGAGGTGTGGACACCAGCATTCCTAGGCTATCATTTGCAAGCAGAAGCGAATAGGTCTTAGACGGTCCTGGTTACAAGTTTTGGGGACGAATGCCCTGAAACTATACACAGCTCGCCTTGCAATTCATTTCTTTTCATTGACATTCATATTGGTCCCCTGGGATGAGCCGCATGCTTCTCCTCTGTGGACGAGGTGTGGCGGTATTATAATTGGCCTACTGCTGTAGTTATACATTTTCAGATTATGGGACTTATGTCCAATTCATGGTCAATATCTGATGTCTACGTATTGTTATTTGTCATTCGGAGAGGTTCCATAGAAAAGGATTGGAATGAGAGGTGGAACAATGCTCTCTATTTTATTGACACTGTTTTATGAATTACGTCTGTCTGAATAGTGTACTTTGATATCTATCTACATCATGAAATCGTCCACCCTTCAGTCTATACACCCTATTGTGATGTGCTGCTTCTCCTTTTATTACCAAGGTTCTATGAAGTGATGGATGTGTTTCTCCGAACTCCTAGTCATCACATGACTTCAATGTCATCCACAAGGTTCTGGCAACTCACACCAATACAAAAGCAGTACCGCATGTAGATCCCGGAACTTACTACAAGCACCAATCTGTAGCAATTGTACATACATAGAATGGTTGCAATTACTATGTGATATTGTATGTTGTAGTGTATTTAATCTGACTTCGACTTGCCTAAAGGGTAGGAGAACAGGAAATGACCTGCTGCATAAAACATTATGAAACCACTTCAGTTATCATAGTCATGAATTCTACACCTTCCACATGAACTTTTCCAAGATGATAACACCCTCTGCCTACATGCAAATCTCCATATCCTAACTGTTCGTGGTATTTCTACAGTGCTAATCTAGGAATGGCCACACTGAAGATGCAGAAAATCATGAGACTTTAACACTTAAAGGCCCATGGGTACGAAATTGGGCAGCCTGAAGTACTTGACAAAGCATCTGTACGTATCGGGCAATGAAAAATGCAGGGTTGATGGCAGAAGAAATCGCGCGGCGAACTGAGACGAAAGACTGCTTTTCGTCGAACACTTGCAAGTTCGATAACTTCGGGGTCTAGCATAGTCTATGCTAAGAGGACAAAACCTAATCATTTGAAAAAAGATTGTGATAGTTTTTAATACTTGATTCGATTTTTATTTTTTTACTTGTTGATTATTATCAGAGGACAAAGCCTCATGATTCTACCATTCTTGTTACTTTACTTCATTACTTTAATCAAAGATCACAAGGCATCCCATAATCAATGCACTGGAACGTTTAAAATCATATGTATTAAATAATCCAAGGAGGGAATTTCATCTTTACGTTTCTGTTGTAAGAACATCGTTCTGGAAACCCCATTTAAAACTAGTCACATCTCGAAATTATAAAACTTGAACGAGATGATCATCATGTGCGACTCGGTCCAATAAATCAAAGTTCACACTGGGAACTGCCTCAAACTATTGTGACACATACTTATCAGGTTGCTCTTGTAAAAGTCGAGCCGAGGCTTTAGCATCCAGGAAAAGCATTGCTATGTCCTCCAGATCTCCCTGCAACAAAATTGCGGCGAAATTGCGGCACGTCAGAGAAGAACCATCACTGAAAAGGATCTTTAAATTGAATAAAATTATCAATGTCAATGTTGGCAGCAAAATTAGACCACATTCGTAAGGAAACCAACCTTGCTAATCTGCTCCCGGCCATTGGTTTTCGCCACAATGCTTGCAGGTGTTAACAGCTGAACAGCGTGTCTGTCCCAAGACCAATTCTCACAAATTAACACTCAATCTCAGATGTTTAAATAAGCACTATGGTTACAGTTAAAGACTGCAATGCAAATTTATAATGCTGGTGATCACCTCAGTGACGTGCGCTCTCCAATTTCTCCTAGATAAGCAAGAGACTCTTCATCGAGGGATAAGCTTTCCACAGTTGCTCGAATGGCCAAGATCTAAGATGGTTATCATAAACACAAGGAGTAAATATTGATTTCGTGACGAAATTGAAGTTACGTGAGTGAAGCAGATTGAAGTGCTAGACCCCGAAGATATCAAACTTGCAAGTGTTCGACGAAAAGAAATGAGATGGATATGACATGTACCTGAACCATTTCTGCAGGTGTATAAGGTAGAGTTCTGATAATAACTAGACGATCTAACAAGTCAACAGGAATACCGTGTGGACTACTAATGTCTGTACCCCTGCAACTCCCCCACACACTAAGAATTAGAAAGTAGCAGACGATAAATCCTCACCTTACAAGTTTTCTTTACAAAAAGATGTATTCTTAAGAAGCGAGGGATGCATCACGAAGCAGACCGTTAATGAGTTTCTCTAGATGAACGAAAAAACTAATGAACTTACTTGATGTGGCAGATGCCTCGATTAGTGGCAAATATAACGATCGGTGCCAATGAGCTTTCTAGAGCACGATTCAAGTATGTGAAACATTCCATGTCTAGCATGTGCACCTGCAACAGGAAATTCAACTTTATGATGAACCATGAAATGTGAAAACAACGAAATATTTAACAGAAAAATTCTGTGAGTACTAAACCTAAGTGCAGCAACATGTTCGCTTCTAACTGAGAGAGACCATCTCAATGAAACACGAGTTCATTTACAAAAACGCGACGCTGTTGACACGATTCTTGACACAATCAGTGCGGAATGTACACTTTAAAGGTCGGTCCATGATAAGAATTATACCTCGTCTACAAAGAGTACACCTGGAACAAGCTCGGCCACACCTTGATCAATATATCTATTAACAACCTGCACCACGAATGCGGAACTCATCATTCTGATCAATACAAAGGAACTGAAATGCAAGATTGCCCATCAACGTGATGTCAAAAGATGTACCTTGTTAATCTCCTGTCTAAGCTTATCAGTGATTTCAGTCTTACGCGGTTTCATCATCTGGCCCATCATAGACAGTATATCTTGGCCTCCTTGAGGTCGAGCATTTGCAGCATCCAGGTCGTGGAGTGTGACATCCTATACATGAAAAGAACCGTAAGATCATGAATAGTTTAATTATTTTTTTAAAATTTCAAGCAAAAACACTATAAAGTGACTGGGAAATCAACCTGAACAATCTCTTTCTTTTTGTGAACCTCCCCTTTTGGTAGAGGAACATACTCCTCTGCCTCCAAGTCGAACTCAGTAGCAAACGCGTCACTTCTGCCAACCCTCTTCACAGCTCCACTATTGGCCTCGACGTAAATCACATCACCAACCAGCACCTGCATAACCATGTGTTAGTTCAATAGCGAAACCCAAACTCAACTTGAATTGATCAAGATAAAAGCTCAGTCACCTTCTCTTTGATGAGGGCATCGTAAATGGTTGGGTCTAGTTTGAGCTGCTTGGTCCCCTTCACTGTCTTCAGCCCTATTACAACATGACTTATACTTTTGCCATAGCCTCCAGTAGTGCTTTCTGTTTCTTCGGGGCTGAGCTCTGTCACCTGTCATATATGCCATCAACGAGCTATCAGATGATTACAATACAGATCAACAGGTGAGTTGGACAATTTGATGACAGTCAACGTAACCCACGCTATTACAAATTCAACAAAATTCACATAATAGTAATCGGATATTCACATGTTATTACCTTAATCTCGGAGGAATTCAACAATTCCTGTACTAATATCATCAAACAAAAATGCAAATCCGGAGAAGGTATACTCATTCTACCTCTCCCTCGTACACCTCCTTATTCTCTTTGATGCGGAGCCCAATAGCACGGCGAAAATTCTCCATAAGCACTTCCGTTTTCTTGACTTCTGAAGAGTAGACTTCGGATCCAACCATGGGGCAGAAAGGGACCTGAAAAACAGTTTATGTCTCAATGATAGAAACTCATTTTCATCATGATCAAAGTGAAATAGAAGTTCGGATTTCCTGAACCAAACGTTGTTGAAAATCAAATATTGGGATCCTGAAATGTGCACCTTGAAAGTGCTGATACAGGAATGCACGGACATTGAGGAAATTCAACCGGGACGCTCAAGTTCAGAAAACACCATCAAGAATGTAAAAGTATGGTGTAATTATCGGTTTTGCAATGAAACTGCATATTACCTTGCTACCGAGTTCCTGCGCAATGCCGAGCGCGAGAGCCGTCTTTCCGGTTCCAGGAGCGCCGGCGAGCAGCAATGCGCGGCCGGCCATCTTTTTCTGCCGAATCATGTCCACGACCAGGCCTGCCGCTTCTCGCGCTTGTTCCTGGCCAACGAACCCCGCGCCAACGTCCATCGCTGTGCCATCCTCCTGTAACGCACCAAGTATGAATGCACATGATCGGAGAAAAAGAAACAACACAGCCTTTTTTATCCCAGGTATGATAAGGGGATAACAACCTTGAGGCCTAAGCCCTTGATGTGTGTGTGAGAAGCAACTCTCTGCTTCTTCGTAGTGGATTGCACCTCCTCGATCTTCATCTTCTCCCAATTTCAATTATCAACGGAACAACGGAGAGGCTTTGGAAAATCAATTTGCGGCCTCGGTCTTCATGATCACCATAGCCAAACCCTAACGAAGCTTTCTCTGCAATATCAGAGAAACCAACAGTAGAGAGGACGATCAACAGTTTCTTCAGAGAGTTCTCGAACGAGTTCCCCAAGTTCGATATACTCTAAGGACAACGCCGACACCTTGTTTGAGGTTAAAAGGGAAATTTTCTATAGGGGAACGCTTTAGTAAAATAAATGCAAATGGGGGAAGAATTGGTGAATCTTTACAAAAAGAAGAGAAATTCCAACCTATTTAGAGGCTGGCGTGAATAGAGTGTTTGTTCGACCTATCCTAGGATGTATGGTCATCACACCAATGGCAGGACTACTAACCCCTCTCGGGGTGAATACTATGCTAATTCCTACCTAGCCACTACACTAAATAGGTAGAGTAGTGTTAAATACACTAATTTATATAAACATGTTATAAGCTTTATTGTTGGTCAATATTTTTATCCCCTACATCTTTTAAGATGTGGATCTTTTCAGAGTATTGGAGTCAATACTCTTGGTAATTTTTTTTACCAGAAGTAAAAACTTATAGCATTTTCAAATCTTATAAAAATCTAACACTAATCTACCTATTTAGTGTAGTGCCTTGGAGATACCCCACTTGGTATCTCCCCAAAGGGTTTTGAGGTACTCAAACAACTAGGTGCAAGAACCCCCTACCATAGTTGGGTGGACTATGGTGGTATGTGCTCTGCAACATGTAAAGAAGTTGGAACTATATACTCCATTCATCTACATGGAGTAGAAGTACAAGTGTTGTACTACGAGCATAGGCTTTAAAGTCACCTTCATGTGACTTTCAAGTCTCTCTCTTTATGGACTCAAAACTAAGACTAATTTGCTTGTGTCATCTTTCATATAATTTCATTCCTGTTAATGGAAATATTCACCAATTCTTCTCTTGTTTGATATTATTTTGCTAAATTGTTCTTCCATATGAGAATAGCTTATTAATTAACTTTGTGAAATTGTCACATGAATGGTAAAGCTAATTTTGAAATAATAGCATTGGATAATAAAAAAGTTGCCCATGTTGGGTAAGAAAAACTTTCTCACTTCAAAGTATAAAATGAGATCTTGCTATGCTAAAGAACTTGGCATTAGTGAATGAATGGTTTAGAAAAACAATAATTGTGATCTTTATATTTTCGATATAACCAATTAAATAACAATATGTAACACTAGTATAAATATACACTTCTTCTTTTCTTTTCTTTTTTTTCTATTTATAAGATCTTAACCATCCAAATTATGAGTTAAGCTCTTTGCAACACCCACTTTTTTTGCAATAAACATCATAATTGGTAAAGTGAAAAAACAAACAATACAGTCAAGGAGTACTAAGCGGTTGAGATTGAAGAGTTGTATATTCACATGTTGTGCATAATTTTTAAAAAAAACCAAAATCTTTGTATCCTACAATCTATGATGCATATACATCTTATTGTTCTTTGTTGATGAGATTTGGCTTGCAATTTTTTCATGATCCTAAAATATCCCAATTTTTCAAAAGAGGTTGTTCTACGTACAATAATTATTTGATGTGGATATATATTTCTTATTGAGAGGAAGTAAAATCAATCATGAGATATAAGGGATACATGTAAATATTTGAAAAACACCATTATTGTTTGACGTAGTGACATTACAAACTTCTTAATCATCATAGAACTTTCTTGGTACCAACATGCACAATAAAGCAATCCAAATCTCCAAGGCACTTTTTGACAATCAAGACTTTGACATCTGAATACAAACAATTGCATGAAATCATACTTTAAATAATGTTCACGTAGGGATTAAAAGTTGGTATAAATTATCACGAGTATAAATATTGTCAAACACAAAGGAAGCCAAGGATATGTTCCAACTACACACATGCCCGTTATGGGTCGAAGGATATTGCCTCAAATAACTTGTCTCCAAAAATGGAAGAGGGACTATTTAAATTGTGTCTCCCATGACATTCAAGGTTATTATATTTTTCATTTTTTACCAAATTTTTACCAATGGGATAGACTCTAATATTACTTACTACACGGAAAGAAACGTGAAGTCAATCTAAACACCTTTTTGTATACAATCTTTACTAGTCTAAGTTATGCATATAAGTGAATTAAAAATAACAATAAGTTCTATTTGTGATATCAAAACTCATTACATAAATCTTCCCAACACTTATTATTAAAATAATTTTCACTCAATGTTTATTTCGAAACTATCACTTCTGTCCAGAAAAGAATGGAATTTGGAATGTCATTTTGAATATTTTTAGTAAGTATTCATACTTAGTTATTTTGCAAATGTAAAACACAAAGAATAATTTTATAGAATGTGGTTGAGGTGTAGTATATGTGGTAGCCTCTATTGAACAATATTGAGTGATTTATACTTTGAATTAAAGTGATAAAGGTTGTCATCCTCAAGTACATTCAAGTAGGCTTAGATTCATTGGAAACTTGTGAGAAGTATAATCTAAAGACACATGACATCTTGACTTACTAAAATTAATAAGTGATAACAAATACTTTAAATTTTCCATATCAACAATGTCATCATATATGACCCTTTTTGACATATGCCAGAACCTTCTTTCCATGTACATACAAATGACTAACTCATCAACTAGCCCCAAATAGATGTGTTGGAATACAATCAATGTTTGCATATCTTGCCACTCATAATCCCATTTCATAAACTCTCCTAAGTCAAGTATTAAACGACGTGCAAATGGATCGTAGCTCCAACAATCATAATCCGTGCGGTAGTGTGAGCAAATCAAATAAGCTATATCGGAATGCATTGAGATGATGAGATCATTCACCAATTTAATATTCACAGATTTAAAATTGGCCTCCTCTCCAACATCTTTGGTTTCTTCTAATTGATACATTTGTAGTTCCATGATTTGAGTGTCCAATTTTTTAAGTGACAGTCTGAAAAATTACAGCGGTTGATTCTGAAATTAGCTTCTGAAATTACTCTCAAGCTGATACGAAGTACTCTACTTAATAAAAGTCAAAATTACTTTATCTCAATAATTACTTGACACATATATAGTCGAGATACTATTTATATAAATTGACAAAGCTAACACCTCAAAAAAAAACATTATGGCAATCGCACTTTCGACTTAAGTTGTGCATATTCTATATAATTCAAAATTGTAGAATTTACTTAAGTCTCAACTTGTATTATTTTATTTGTGATACACTTATTAGTGGCAAATCATGGAATCGACAATGTTGATACATGCATGTTGGACTTCAATCCTACATGAATATGATAATAAATCTAACTAGAATAACAAAATAATGCTGAAGCAATATTTTGGTATAAAGTCAACAAATTTAATGATGGGGCAAACTAAATTTCAATATTTACTTCACAAGATGGCAAAACTCAATAACTTGTTTAGGAAAAATGATATAATATATATTATATGAAAGCCAAGTTAAGGAATGGAAAAATTCTCAATTTTGCAAAAAGAACTTTGTTATCTTACTCTAGTAATAAACTAACAAAAGGGTGCTTTTTGCAATGCACATACCTTCTAAGTACATGTCAAAAGTCAAAACCCTAAAAAAGTGGAGACTCTTTGTGCAATAGCTTTTTACATCAAAATTAATAATCTAAAGAAATAGGTACAATGAAAAGATACGTCGAGGTGCAAATTTGCACTTCCACAAACATACTAAGAGCCAAGCATTGAAGAATCATACATACTTTGAGAAGCATAAAAATTAACAAGTTAAAGGCTAAAAATCGTTACAGAGGATTCAAAATTAGTATATTGGGTAGAATGAAGGGCTTACTTAGAATTGGTTGTAGAAAATGAAGAAAGTGCATGGTCCTCAAGGATAGAGCTCACTTTGAGCGAACATCAATTGTTATGCAATAATAAAAGTGAAATATAGATTAAGCATATTATAAATATAGGAATCAAACGAGGAATGTGGATGAGAGACAACGAGTGTAGAACACTCAATATTCATTCATCCGTCAGTCAATACAAAAAGTAATATATCGCTTTGGAAGTAAATTCAAATAATGGTTATAAAAAGAAAATGGTAAGGGCACCATTATTGGATTCAACCTAAACATAAAGATATAATCTAATCATACATGATGCCTATGAAATAGTAACTAAAAAATTTTAGAGCACTTATTTTCAATGAGATTTATTTTGATTCACTATTGTGATAATTTTCATATTGTATAAATCACAATGTTTCCTGAAATAGATATTTTCATCTCACAAGTAGTATATCAATTCATACAGTCATGTGAATCAACTATAGTTTTATTTTTACCAAATTTTGCTTAACATTTTTTATGGATCAAATAAAATCTCTGAACTCCATATGTTTTTCTTCATTTGAAAAATAGTGAAGATAGGTTAATTTAACCCTTAAGCGCCCACGGTGTCGTTTTTCGACATTTTGGATGTGAGGCTCCGTCTTTGGTGCACAACCCCGCTTTCATCCCATCGATTTTTCATCCGCCGTTTTTTTTGCTCAACTCCTCGGTGGGTTTACTCTACTCCCTCCTTGGATAAATAGTAAAAACCTTGATCCTCAATTTGTGAGAGTGGGCGAAAGAGATTTTTCATGAAAGTTTTGGTGGTGTGATCTTCACCCCTTTTTTGCATGGATCTTGAAATCCATACCTCCAAATGGCATGCAACTTGGAGGTCATACTAATTGCCATGCTCCAAAGAAGATCCTACGGTTGGACTTTCCATTTTCATCTTTTATTTGTTTTTACGCAGTTTTGAAAAAATCAGCATTATTACCAATTGTTAGGAGCTTTACCCCCCCTTGGGCGTTTAGGGGTTAAAATTTTAATAATATGGTTGATAGTTGATGATAACTCCACCTAAGCCCTATCATCTATTTCAAGCTTGTAAATTCAATTATGTTTAATAAATTTGTAAATTCAATTATGTTTAATAAATTTTATCAAAGTTATGGATTGCACTTTTTAGATTTTAAAACAAACCTCGCCTCTGATATGTATTCGACGTTTGAGGGACATGAATCTTTAAAAATTTAGTCAATTTTTTCTATTACAAAATATTACATTGATTTTTTAACGAAGAATTTATTTATTTTTATTTTTATTTTTATTCTTTTTCAATACATTAACACTTCACAATTTAACATTTTTAAAAACTATGCTTACTAGAACTATGAATATTTTTAGATGAATTATAGTTTGTATTTCCACAAAAATAATAAAATGTAATTTCTTAGGATCAATGAATCAACATTAATCTCATCCCCTAATTTACCCTCCATTATAATTACCATGGTCCAGGTTCAATGAACCGAATCTCGAGGGGCATCTTCAGTTCGAGTCGTCGTGTCAACTTTTGAAAGCTAGTCGCTGTCTCCGTTGTCCGAATCGATTCGAGCTTCCTTGACAGATTTCCCTTCACCTACTCTACTTGTGTCACTTCTAGCTCACGTCTCCTCGTTACGGCGCTTCTTCCGAGCCAGAAATTTCCTCTTAGGACGCCGTATATCACATTTGGCAGGAAATGCAGCTGGAACTCCTCATTCAATGCAACAGTTGCTCTAACTTGGTCATGAGATGGATTTGACTTCTTAAGCGAGCTCGAAAGTGCAAATTGAGGGCAAAGTGCGAGCTCGAATGGATCGAATCCGGTGAAAAGCTGGCATCTAAGCCCATCCACGCCTTTAGAGTGATCGGAGACTCTTTGACTGTGCTTCTGTACATTGATTGATGGAGGAGATTTGTTAGCAAAGGGGATCCGCAATAGGCGTCGGTTCTTGAAGTGCGAGGAGAGTCGATAGACCGGTGAGCGATATTTTTGTACATTGATTGATGGAGGCGATAGAGGACATTTGTTAGGAATAGGATTTCGCTAGAGGCGTTGGTTCTTGGAGTGCGAGGAGAATTTATGGACTGGTGAAGGATTGAGAGAGTTGGTGTAGATTACATAATGTATGCTTCAGAGAGTGCGAGGGACATGACTGCGCTGGGAGACGGGCGGAGGCAGGGCAGTAGCACTTCCGCTGCTACCAGGCCAGTGAAGGTCCTGCCGGTGACGCAATTGGCACCACCTGTTGCTCCGCTCGTACAGTGGGAGTCATTCGAAGGAAGGGTCCAGCTGAGGGCATGCCTGGAATCGTTCTTGCCCTCGTTACGGTGGATGAAGGCTTATAGATGGCGGGACAGCTTGAAAGCGGATGCGATTGCTGGAATCACCGTCGGCACTATGCTTATTCCGCAGGTATGTGAAGATCGAATATGAGAGAAGCCACTGAAAGGCTGAAACTGCTCTGAATGGGATGACTAGCTGGCTCAGCACTTTGAAGGTGTAAGCACGTAGTTTACACTCTTTAGCGGGTTACAATTTCAATGACAGCAGATTACATAGGTTTATCAGTATAAATTATGTGAACAAGGGCCATCAGAAGATACTTCAGCAGAAATGAACTCTAAGTCACCCTATGTGAACAGGCTGAATTGAGCTACAAGGCAACTATCTTTCATTTTCAAATTGCATCGGTGCCAATTCTGGGATCGATGAGAGGGCTAAGTTAGAGCAAGTCGGGTATGGAAAGCCTTGTGCGGTTTTCAGTGATAGTAATTCTCGTGTTCATACGTGCAGGCAATGTCGTACGCAAAGCTCGCTGGCCTTCATCCTATTTATGGTTTATGTAAGACCCGCCTCCTTCAACGATAGTGTTCTAGTTTCTTAGGTTGTGGTTTTAATTCCCCAGAAGTGTGCTTGTTCCGTGGATCGTTAATTAGTAACCACTACGGCACTGTTTAATTTTTTAGTGTACACCGTTTGATGAATTGTGCATCTTGACTATTCTCTGCAGACTCAGGATTTGTTCCCATTTTTACTTACGCATTTTTCGGATCCTCTCGGCAACTTGCTATCGGTCCCGTGGCCTTGGTGTCGCTGTTAGTGTCTAATGGATTGGCACCTCTTGTGGATCAAGATAATGAAGTCGATAATGATCACTACACTCGGCTTGCTATCCTACTTGCGCTTATGGTTGGTTTGCTAGAAGTTTTCATGGGCTTGATCAGGTACTACTTCGTTCTTGATAGGAAAATTATATGGCAGAGTTCCAAGTTAAAAATTCTTTGGAAGGACTATACTTCTATGAGTACCTTGTGAGCATCTGATTAGTCCATAAATCGCGAGTAATTTGAACACGAGAGGTTCTCTATTGCAGATTGGGTTGGCTCATCCGATTTATCAGTCACTCGATTATTTCTGGATTCACAACTGGGTCGGCCATCATAATCGGTCTGTCACAAGTCAAGAATTTTTTAGGTTATGAAGTTACCGGTAGCAGCAAGTTCATCCCCCTCGTTCAAAGTATCATCGCCGGTCGATCGCAGGTGAGCTGCTCGAATCAAAGCAGATTTTCTATCCGGGAAAGGACTGGGGGTTTTCAACATCAGCACTTTGTTGAGTGTGGAGTGGACGATTTGTATATGGTAAGACATTTGTGTTGACGAGAATTTGATCTTGAGCTGGTGGCTTTTTCGCAGTTCAAGTGGCAGCCGTTCACCTTGGGTTGTGCCTTTCTCACGGTTCTTCTAATCATGAAGCATTTGGTAAGTTATTATCTCTAGGCTGCCCAGATCAGGCCATGAAAGTTCCATTAGATCGACTCGCCCTTGTTGAGGTTTATATCTGAATATTTCTTTGTTCTATAATGGTGCAGGGAAAGAATTACAAGCATTTGCGAATGCTCCGTGCAGCAGGGCCTCTGACTGCTGTCGTTTCTGGCACCATTTTTGTGAAGATATACCATCCTCAGTCAATAAGCGTGGTGAGCTATGGTTTAGTGTGATTGCTGTTCGTTTCGGTTTCTGCGTTCGTAAAAACTTTCCTTTTCATGATACATTTCATACAGTTATTAATCTTGTGTTTAATGCTGCAGGTCGGTCCAATACCACAAGGACTTCCAGCATTTTCAGTAAACTATGATTTTGCATCCGCTAGTAAACTATTCCCCACTGCTGCTCTTATATGTGGTGTTGCAATTCTGGTTCGTGGAACACTTCCTTGTTCATTCAGCTATCTGCCAGGCCCGATATTGCGTGATCACACGTCTCTAATCCTCTTGTAGTGTATGCATGTAGGAATCAGTAGGTATTGCTAAAGCTTTAGCTGCCAAGAATGGCTACGAAATTGACTCTAATCAAGAGGTATGCAAAATCTCGTACTCAGACTCAGATGGTTATGAATACGGTACAATTTATTAGACTTCTCGCATCAGGGTGGTCTCTCGTAGAAACTTACAATGCGCAGTCTCTATTTCTGTCATCCACATGTAACGTATTGAGGTCATGAAATTTCAGAAATATTGGTGAGTCATTGTGACGACCAACTTGTTTATGTCAATGCTTTGCAGCTTTTTGGACTAGGAGTGGCGAATGTTCTTGGCTCCGCCTTCTCTGCATATCCTACCACAGGTTTGTCAGCATTGTCTTCCAGAACTCGACCAGGAAAGGTGTTTTTTTCTAAGTAGTAATCCACGTCAAGATCGTTCAGTGATGTAGTCAGCAATCGAGTTCACGCTGGTTCCATATCTGTACAAATGATTTTACTGCAACCCCTTACGTGTTTGCCAGATGGAACGTTGTCTTGTTGATGGGAATGCGAGTCTTGATTCTTGCGTGCGAACTGCAGGGTCTTTTTCCAGGTCTGCTGTAATGCAGGAAACCGGTGCGAAAACCGGATTTGCTGGAGTGTTTATGGGCCTGCTTGTAACATCAGTTTTACTATTCCTGACACCTCTTTTCGCCGAAATTCCTCAGGTATCAACAAGCGGCCTTCTTCCATTCCGTTCGATGATGTGAGGTTGTAATGTTTTCTATGAACTGGTTAATATTGTGAGCGACTTGGAGTAAGTAGGACATGAAATACGATATGCAGTTCTTGAAACTGACCGCGACGTACTATGTGAACGTATTTCTTTACTATATCATGGGGTCGCATGTTTTTCTTGAATGCAGTGTGCTCTAGCGGCTATTGTCATATCCGCTGTTATTGGTTTGGTATGTTCTCTGACTTTATAAGACCTCTAAATACGAATCCTGCGTAGCATTTTATATCTATTCTTTCTGACATTTGATACATTTTTTGGCTACTTTTCATATCCGGGCGATGTTGGTTGAAAATATTGCAGGTAGATTATAATGAAGCAATATTTTTGTGGCGAGTGGAGAAGAAGGATTTTTTGCTCTGGCTAGCAGCCAGCTTCTTTACCCTTTTTCTTGGCGTTGAGATTGGTGTTTTGGTTGGGGTAAGATATCTTACAATATATCTCAATTATTAGTGACTGGGGATCCCTCCATGTCGTTATGCCCCTCATGTTGCTTGTTACTCAGTACTTGATGGACCTCCTCGAGTATCAACACGAAAGTTCGTGCCCTCAGGGTTCTGAATGTCACTTTCTGTTTCTGTTACTTGTCAGGTGGGCTTGTCTTTGGTTTTTGTCATCTACGAGACGGCCAATCCTCATATGGGTAAGCTTGTCATTTGCTCGAGCTCGTGGAAAGCGTCCTTGTAAATTGACACATTTATAGCTACTTGAGCGGAAGTGTAAATACGTTCTGAACTTGACAATCGCGTTCCTTGGTTGCAGCTGTGTTAGGTCGATTGCCGGGTACCACTGTATACCGTAATATTTTGCAGTATCCTGATGCATTCATATATCATGGAATCGTCATTCTCAGAATTGACTCTCCTATATACTTCGCCAACATAAACTTCATCAAAGAAAGGTAGGCGACCGGTGTCCTCTTCCTCGGTTTAGCACTTTTCTTTCCCCTATGCTTCGGCTTCTGAATTTAGTTCTCCATGACAGGCTGCGAGAGTTCGAACACCATACAGGAGTATCAGCAAACAAGGGAAACGCCGTTGGACGTATCAGATTTCTCATCATTGAGATGTCACGTAAATTCCATACCCTGATACTTGTTCCTGCATCAGTGCCAAATATTGACCAGATTTCATGTTGGCGAAGTTTAACGTCAAAAGATTAGTTTGATTTAGTTTTTCTTTTACGTTCTGTGTGCAGCGGTGACATACATTGACTCTACTGGCATTCACGCTATTAAGGAAATCTACAATGCATACAAATCCCGTAATGTTCAGGTAACTTTTATGCTTCATTCTCCGATGCATAGATTCTCAGCTTTACACTCAACCTCATGCATTGTCATGATTGACACGAGTAAGCTGTTCATTCATACAAGTAGACAATTTAATACACAGTATATACAGAGATTGTAACTTGGCATAAATAGAGGGTCCTTACAGGGTTAAATGTAGCATGCCTTCATAACAATAACTGACCTACGGTGATGCAAGTCGCTAAAGTTCGCTGTGCATTGGTGTATGCAGATGGCTCTTTGCAACCCAAGTCCACGAGTGATGGCAACTCTAGCCCGCGCAGGAATACCAGACCTGATAGGCCTCTCATGGTATTTCGTCAGAGTTCACGATGCTGTTCAAGTCTGCCTCTCGCACTTGGGTGACCAGCCTGCTGGAGATGATATAAGCCAGGAGAAAAGCTCCTCAGAAATTCTCAAGAGAGGCATTCATGAGCGACGGAGTCAAGACGGCCACCCTTCATGGAGACGTGAACCCTCCCGGTCAGACCTAGAGTGTTCATCATTACTAACGTCTGATGATAGCAAAGTATAGCAATGTACAAATTCTCACAAACCCTTAACTACAGTTATCTTCTTCTAGGTAGTATATAATCTATCACGCCAATATTTCAATTGATAATTTGAGGCACATGATTGATTGTTCAAATTGCAACGTCACTCCGAATTGACATGCAAGACATCAAACAAAATCAATGTATGACTAATTGTGCAGTAATTTTTATTGACCAGGATGCAGCACATGTGTTGACTGATCATGTCGTAAGATTTACTGCAGATTTGTGGACAAGACAATATTGAAAATAAGCTTATAACGAGGTACAAGCACGCTTATCTCAAAACTCAACACAATACTTAGCAACCCCGTACACTGTTCGCTCTAAGATTTCACTTTTTCCTGAGGCAGCGGCATGGAAGATATTCATTCATTTCCAATAAAAGGGAAAAACAGGCCCCGAGGATAAAACTTCCAGCAGTCTTCTCCACTTAGGGGGCGCACTTAAATGTGGTTTCACGTTTCAAAACTTCACGCCCCCTTCTATCCACAGTTATTTTCTATACATGGAAAAACTCTCGTTACAGATATCTAGCTCAGAGCACTTTACATACATGATACAACAGATATGTATTCGTTGCGTGGACTCATCTCAAAACCTCGGACGTTATGGGATTATGCTGCAGCAACGGCACCACAATCTCCTTCACGGCCGCATGGATGGCCTCCGACAGCAGCTTGGAAATTGAGCCATGATCATCGAAAAGGGCGACAGGGGGGGAAGAGAAGGTTTCTCCGAACTCCTCATAATCCGGTCCGAGTAACGGACCTCGAGGTGAGATCGATGACGGCTCGGTCTGGCGATGGCGGGACGGGCAGCAACCCCGGCCGCAATTGCTCGGGGCCTCGGGCGCGCTCCAGGGAAGCATGAACGACGACATCACGGTCTCGTCCTCTTCCACAGGAACAACGGACGATACTAATTGTTGCTGCGCCCGGTAAGAAGTAAACGCACTCGGACGCGCCACGGGACGAATGGGACCCGCTGTTGTTGCTGGCGGCAAGGCTCCATCTTCACTATTAAGATTCTCCTCGATCTTGGGCGTGTTGATGTTGTTATTGTCGTCATCCTCCTCCTCCATGTCGGTATCGTTGTTTTGTGTATTCGGCGTGCGTTCTTCCTCCGAGTTATTGTTGTCATCTTCTCTCTGATGGTTGTTCTTCATCTCCGTGGAACCCCCCGTGTCAGACGTGGAGCCACCACCGTTGTGGGTATTGTTGTTGCGAGCGTCGCTGTGCTTACGACGGAGCGTGGAGTTCCAGTGATTCTTGATGGCGTTGTCGGTGCGGCCTGGCAGCATGCGAGCGATCGACGCCCACTTGTTGCCGTGGATGGCATGGGCCGCCACTATGGCACGATCCTCTTCCTCTAAAGTAAATTCAAAATCATCGTTAATGAAGAAGGGTTTGTTGAATGCGTAAATTAGATACAGTTTGAATGCAAGAGTTGAGTACCTGTGAAGGGTTTGCGTTTCACTCCCGGATTGAGCTGATTGCACCAGCGCAGGCGGCACGACTTGCCGGAGCGGCCAGGAATGCCGCGAGCGATCAGGCTCCAATTACGAGCACCGAACTTCTCCACAAGGCGATTCAGCACCACGTCTTCCTCTGGCGACCAGGGACCTTTGATGCGGTCATCACCTCCTCCACTACCGCTACCCTTCAACCGCGTCGTGCCACTACTACTGCCTTCTACCACGATCTCCATCACCATCGACCCCTCAATTACATCTCACCATCCCTAAAACCCAAAATGTGAGCCTCGACAACTTCAAACAGAGAACTTTCTCCCGGCATTCCCACAAGCGATCACGGACAGTGAAGAACCGGAGGACAGAACCTCGCCATGGCAACGCCAGGCCTCAGTAACAGAATCAGAATATAACAAGCAAGAGAGCTCAATCCTGTAAGTGAGCGAGCAATCTGCAGGTAGGGAAATCCGTTGCGAAGGAGGACTGTGCCGCACAAGTGTGACCCCGGGGCGGGGGGGTCACATGAGGAGGACAGAGTTAACCTGAGGTTAACTGTGGTTAGCAGGTGCTGGTTGGGAATCTTAGAGATTTCAGGACAGCAAGTGTTCGCCCTGGCTACATCCTTTGTGGACGTTGCGAATTGGATGAGGATTAGGCGACGGGTGGGCTTTCATCTGGCGTTTCAAGGTTGTTGGCTTCTGTTGACTTTCTTGTGACTTGGATGAAATTGATGGAAGGTGGAATGTTGTAGTGAATGGTAAGAATTTTGTACACATCAAAATTAGTCTTAACCCTTAAAAGGTCTGAGCATGTTGCAGCGGCCAATATATTGTATTTTTTGCGTATTTGCATGTCTTCCAATATGTACTTTGGAGTCTACTCTGAAAGGAAGTTTGTATTTAAACAAATAGCTTCGTTTTGAAACATTGCTCGCCCCATTCTATGACATACCTTGTGATTTACAAGGTTTTTGGTGTGCAATCAGATACGGTGTATAGAAATAAGTTTGTGAAGCGAGATCGGAATTGCAATCAATCGCCTAAGAGATTTGCTCCGCAATTTTTTCGAGGCATGCACATCATAAACATACTTCTGCGCATTGTTGGAATTGAGTTCAGGTGTCACTAGTATTTCTAAAAAAATGTCAAGAGAATGTAGCTTATGTAAAGCCACTGCCTTGTGGTATTTTTTTCATGCGATCTCACCATAACGCTTGGATTGATCATTCCTCAAAAATCTCTAAACATAGTACACATTAATTGTCACACCAAATACGGTTGGATTTTCACAACGTGCCTTTAAATATTCTCCTAAATTTGAAGAGCACAATGTATTCTCTGCTCTACGGTGACTAATCTACACCTCCCGTGGAATTTTCAAGTGTTAATTAAGCAAGACTATTGTTGTAGTCATCAATAGAAATTTGGTCAAATTTAATAAAAGCTAAGCTATTATTCTTTGTGATAAATTGATAATTTATGTTCTTATTTTGATTCGGTAAACCTTCATTACTACATGTTATTTGGTTTGTGTAGGTTACTTTCCATGAATCACCTCTGATGAATCTTTCTTACCTTACACTTTGAAATATGAAGTAACTCATATGTTTGTCAATAAACTCAAAATTTGATACTTTGCTATTAAAAAAAAACAATGTTTCTCAACTGCACTTCACAAATATTTGCCTTCCACTACTTTTTAAAGGTCTGAAAGTATCAAGATGTGTGATATTAGATGAATTTTGGTGATATTACAGAGTTATAAGTTGATCTTATGGAAAACATGCGTGATATTAAAGAAACATGCTATTTTAGAGGCATAACTAGACATGCATTTAAAGTGGCACACTGTGGAACGTTGGCCAAAATGGTACACTTGAGAACGTTGGCAAAAAATTGCAAAATTTAGAACGCATGCCAAAATGCCACATCTGGTTCGCCAAAAAGGCACATGGAATAACACCATTTGGAGGAAATTGAGGTTGGAGACAGGAGAGGAGTTTCGTCAATTTTATGTATTCCGTAGTGTTATTTGTTTGTTGGCATGGAAGACAACCATACCACTACAATCTGAAGATTATGATAAGCAATGAAGAATGTCCAAATAGTGCATTAACCCCTAAAGATCCACGGCCACCAAAGTGGAGGTTTCCTATTTCGGGCAGCTTAGATGAAGGGGTTAAAAGTAATATTTCTTCCTAAAATTTTTTATAGGGTGCTCCTTACACCGCAAAAAGCATGCAGTAAAATTTGCAAATCCAAATTCCAATTTTAGAACCTTCATCTAGAAATTTTAGGTTTGAAGTCCAAAAAGGGCAGTTTAAATTTAGTCTTTTTTTGATTTTTTTTTTTTTTTGGAAATATGTTCATGAACAAATCAATACTTGAGTTCTAAAATAACCCAAGTCAAAAAGTTTGTCAATTTCACAAGGGCAGCCCTCAAAAATTACAAAAACAATCTTCACAATTTTTAGTAATTTCTAAATTAACTCTTACAAAATTTGTCAAAATTTAAGGTTTTGGAATTTTCCCAAATTTTTTTTTCTCTCAAATTTCACAAACTCATAAAGGCACCTACTCGCCGTTGGGATCTTTAATTAAGCCAAATATATCGAATGAAGTGCATGTTTTACTATATCGTTGTTTTTAGACCTTCTTTTACAAAATAATTTGCATGAAGGTCACAAAAATGGAATGAGTTTCCAAAATTTTGCATGAGCATTCCCAACTTGATTACCCATATGAAAAAAAATATGGGAATTATGTTTGGGGTAACAATCTTCAATTTTCTCTTTGCTCCATGGAAACAATGTCTCACAAGCAATGCCCAAATAAACTTTTGCACCAACTTTGAATGTTATGTTCTCACAAATGATAAAGATCCAACAATTGAAATTTCACATGGTAGTAGTGATAGTAGGTAGGTTTGAGATCTTACGGTTGAAAGTACAAATAAACGATAAATTTTTTGACCATGTCTCAATTCGAACAAGGTGGTAGAAAATCGCAGTTTTTGGTTTTGGAAGTCCAAAAAACGCGGGTAAGCGTTCGTAGCAGCTACCAAGGAGGATGGAGGAGGGGTAATGATCCCCCTAATTTTTTGATGTATAGACATTAAATGCCAAGGAGTAGGCTTCCAAAGGTAACTTGGGGTCGCAGACCTCAAATTTGAATTCAAAATTATCAAAAACAGCCTTGGGAGGTCCCCATGGATTCTAGTGTGCCTCCTTGGTAGCTGCCACGAACCATTGCCCAAAAAACGCTTGGATTTGTAGGGGTTAAAGTAGAAATCTTGGAGTATATGAACAAATATTCATCAATCATACGAATGAGAAAATGAAAAGTATGGAGTTCTAGAACATACTATTTAATCAATGTATTACTTGTATTCATTCAACGTATTATGAGGTTATACTAAACTAAGCGACAAGAAATCATGTTTGACAAGAAATCATGTTTGTACGTAACAAATATGCTATCAAGAAGTATTGACACAATATATAATCATGGTGATCATCATTGTATTTTTAAATACAATTATTGGTTATATTTAAACTTATTTATAACAAATTGGTACATCTTTGCAACTCAATGAAAAGTGAATTGTCATGTTCTTCATTCCATCTCTCCTCATCTCGATCCAACCGGTCGTTTCGAAGATCATAGTATCACCCACAAAATAAAAACAAAACAAAAAAATCTACTTGCCTTAAATAATAGATACCACTTACTATTTTTATACTAGTATTGAGATTTGAACAAACCATAATTTCTACATTCAATAAATTTTTAAGAACTTGGGACAATGCCTTTTTAATAACTATTTGAATAAGATTGTCAGAAAGGTCAATATCTCCATCCACTGAATATAGACTTGTCAAAAAATGGAAACAAAGAATTACAATGAGAACAAAGCTACGTGAGGGTCACTATTTCCCTAAGTCCACCCCCACGGACTAGCGCCTCCTTGACCCCCAAACAAAGAGATTCCGCGTAAATTTGCCTCTTAATTTGTAATGGTCGGTGTCTCCCATTGCACTAGAGAGCATCTCCCAAGGTGTACAATGGGTTCGTTACCCCAAATTGCAAAATAATTATAAAAAGATAAGTTGTAAAAGGCTTCAAATATGCAAAAAAACAAAATGTTCCATAGTTAATTATTTTTCCTTTTATTTTTCGACAAGGAGGCTTGAAGCCCGTGCCATTCTTTCTTTGACCGGGGCAGGGAGACACTAAATCGCAGGGAACGGCCGCAGTGCATGTGCGATTCGTCTTTGCTCGAGAGCAAGAGAGTTGTCTGTTTGGATCGGAGAGGAGTCCCGAGCTTCAGATTCTAGCAGTTTATCTACGCAAAGAAGAGCCATCATTCTGACAACATGATTGAAATCCGCATGTTTCGCCCTGCTATGCTCTTCAGCCAGCTCCGATAAGTGAGTAGAAATCGTAGGTCGGAACTACCTGCGCGGTGGGGCGTGTGCGATCCAATTATTTGACCATCAAGTGCAGCATGGCAACGGTCCGAGACTTGACTCCCAAGTTTCGGGAGGCAGTCCGAGAGGCAGCGGTCGCAAATGCTTACGATGAGGTAATTGAGCTCCAATTCTGTCATTTTCAGGGTTCAGCGGTTGCTTACGATGAGGAAATCGGGCTCTTCTTTTGTCCACTTTAGGGTTCAAATGGTTACGACGAGGATATTAAGCTTCAATTTGGTCGAGTTCGCAATCTTAGGGTTAGGATTCTGATTCGCTTTTCCTGGTTGGCAGGCGAGGTTGGCGAAAGTTATGTCATCACTGATGCTGCATGTGACTCCGCCCCGTTCGCCGTTTTATCAGACGGCTACGAAGATTGTAAGAAAATTTGAAAAGTTTTGAGTTCGTGAAATTTTTGAGACGTGGTATCGAGATTCGAGTTACTAACATGAACTTTTTACTAACTTCACTAGGATGATGGATTAGGCCGCCAGCATTCGAGACTTGCAACAATTCGTGGCTAGCCATGGGCGGGATTATGCAGAAAAACATCGGAGCACGGAGCAAGACCGCGACAGCATTGAAAATGAGGTATTCAATATGTAAATCTTCTATCTTTTCTTCTGCTTTGAAAGTGTTGATGAAGTATATCAATCTTTCGGTCTGGTTTGCCTTTGCAGGTAGGCTTGTTCGTGAAAGCGTGCCGAGACAGCATTGAAGCTTTGAAAAATAGCATAGGAAAGGAGGAGAAGGCAACCTATGGCTCTAATTGGCTTCAAGCTTTGGGACGAGGCTCCCCGAATACAGACTGTATCGCTCATCAACACGGCGTGGTAGGGATGAATAGCCACATTTCGTTGTCTTGCTTGTTCTCCTGGTATGTTACTGAAACTTGTTGATTGATCATTGTAGGTGTTGATCCTTAGTGAACGACTCCATGCGATCACAGAAGCATTTGACCAATTGAGGAGTGTACGCTTTGAAGAAACAGTGAATAAGAAAATGCACAAGCGTCGTAAAGGCCTCGAACATATGCCGCCTCCTGAGACTGTTCCAGTTGCAGTTCTTGATAACGATGGTTATTCGAAGAATTGGCTCAAAGAAGAAGAACCGCAGCTGCTGGAGAGTCGGCAGCAGCTAATGGACCAAGAGACGGAGGCCTTACAGGTAAATTAATTTGTTTCAATGTTAGGTTTTGTTGTATGCAGGCAGTTTTATAATTGTATCTAGGGTTCTGACATGGTGGTATGTAACAGCAAGAGCTTACAGAGATGATGGCAGTCACACAAGAGACCGAGAGGAAGATGATCGAGCTCTCTGCTCTGAATTATCTCTTCTCCACTCATGTCCTTCGTCAAGCGCAACAAATCGAAACGCTATACATGAAGGTACTTTTTTTCTTTACCTTTGGTTTCAAATCAATGCGAAGTCTCAACAATGTTGCATTGTTCCTGGTTTAGGGTTACTTTGCCTTCCAGTTTCTTTTGGTGTTGTTTTTGAAGAGATGAGGATTGGCCTGTGTGTGTGCAGGCAATGGAAGCTACAAGCTACATGGAGAAAGGTAACAAAGAGCTGACGAAAACGCAACAACGGAACACTAGTAGCCGCCTTTACATTATTCTAATCTTCACTGTGCTCACAACGACTCTCCTCTTCTTGGACTGGTTCAATGGATAAGCGTTTTTTCTTTCGTGTAGATTGGAACTCGTCTTCTGGTAGGTAATATATTGAAGAAGTGGATGTAAATAAAGTTCTTGCTACAGTACTGATATTGTGAAGCGTTTTGCTTGGTACACCCTTCTCCTTTGAGTATGTCGCCTGGGCAGTCAAATTATGATTTCCCCCAAATTTTTCTCTTGTTTCAAAACATTTATGTACAGGACACCCCTGAAGATGCCTCAAAATGATTACTCTGGTTTCCAAACCATGGTGCAAAACTATCTTGGCTCATTACAAGAAATCAATGAGACTTGAAAACTGGTGATATTTGCGCATGATCCAAAACTACCTGTCACTATTTGTCACGCAGGAACTATAATGTATTGTTCATAGAAAGCCTCAATTTTGCTAAATTCGTGGTTTACTACAGAAATTGATGTAGCAAAGGTAGTGGAATGTTCTGGCAGAAAAGTGTCAAGGAAGGGAAACTACTCTAGATTACTCATTACCGAGTGAGCTGCCAAATGGATGAGATTTGGTAGACAAAAAGCCTAACCACTATCACTATATCACAAGCAATCTTAATATTGACAATTCAGCAAATTAGAGATAACTGTGCTTAGTTGCCCTTTCCTTTTTCTCGAAGCAAACAGGAAAATTGGTTAGCAGCACATCCATCACATACATTTTGTAATGGATTTTGATTGGAAAGTATGTACCATCATTAAAGGAACCAATTTCTACGCAGGGAAAGTTACGAACTTAAGGACATAGTGAACTTACAAAAACACCAGTACATCAGGCGGCCCTTTTTCAATTGCAATACTGTGACCTTCGTGTTGAATCCAGAACTATGCAATTCTACAAAAATGGCGACAAAAGTGGCAGTCTCCGATCGTCCCCACCTTTGAGAAGAGAGAGCAAATTCGCCACAAGATTTCAATCCAGAGGGACACGAAGATTACGAGATGAGATGAATTGTAACCATTTGCGTAGGGACTGACAATCTTCGTGGAGTCAGTGGCTATGGGGACGAGCTCCGTGCTAGCAAATTTGCATCGCAATGTCGTTATCGCTGGTTGCAGCAGCAGCAGCAGCAACACGACGAAGGAATCGACTGTTGGAAGGAGAGCATTTCTGGGTGGTGCAGGATTGATAGCAATTGGGGGGTCAGCAGCAATTGCTGTTGCAGAGGAGATGCCGCTTCCGGAGGTTGGGCTGCGAGATGGGCGTCTGCGAGGGTGCGATGGTCGACCACCGTGCGTGTCGACGTCGGCGTTCCAGAGCCCCAGCCGCTTCATGCCGCCCTGGACCGTGAGCTCTCCACCACGAACCTGTTCTTAATGCTTCGATTCAAGTGGGAGATTTTGTGATTCATTGCGTGTGTTGCAGTATCTTGGTTCGCAAGAAGACGCTTACATCGCCCTCAAGCGAGCCTTGCAGCGAATGGTGAGCGCCGTAATACCGTACTGATGAGCATGGGTCAAACTATCAACATTCCAAGTGCCATGTTGACATACCAGAACTGCCATTCCTGTCGCAAAGTGCCAACTCAATGGCTATGTTTCTAAAATTGCCAGTACAGAGCACCCATAGTAGAATCACTATTCCTTTGATAATACTCTTGGATTCTGACCCTCGTAAAAGTGCGGAATATTGTCATCTGAACGGGATTGAGGTTTGCTTCGATCGATGACAGGGAGCTCAAGTAGTGGATGAGGATGGGCGTCGCTATGTGTACGCTGTGCTGCAGTCATCGTCCAACTCCAAAGACGACGTCGATGACCTTGAGTTTCTCTTCAAGGTGAGCTGCATTCTCATTCTATTCTAGGATGCTTGCTTCTATTCAATCCCAATATTCTTATTGTAAATTGGACAGTACTGAGCACGTTCCCGTCAATAATATGAAGAATGTTTTTTGTGGTTGGCAGGGTAAGGTGGTGTGTTACAGGTCGGTGTCGCGTGTGTTCATTCCCGACCCGCCCTTCTGTTGGTGGGCAGGCTGCATAAACGGTATCTTATCCATCAACGTGCAATTCCTTTTAATAATCGGGAGCCTCTCTCCAAGTAAGCAGATGTATCTTTCTTGTGAGGGGAGTTAGCCCAGTCTCGTTTCCTCCACTAAATACATTATGTTGTGTGGGCAGGGCCAAGGAACCGGGGACGATTGGAGAAGCTGCGAGACGACCTCGGCTGGGTGCCCCTGGAAACTGATGAAGACAAACACTGGGTGCCGTTACTGTTACATTGAATTTCATTGATAAATCAGCTTCTGTTCAGTATTTTCAGTTTCGAAGCACTGGAATTTGAGATCCTTAGGAAGGATGATGATGACGCTGATGATCAGTAACATGTACTGTACACTAAAACTTCATTGGAGCCTTGTATATTTGATTCATTTCACGTCTGCTTGACTAATTCGTTTGCTTTTGCGAACACACTAGAAACTTCCATTGTGATTCTGCAGATGCGAGTCCTATATATAATTCGTCAAAAGATATTCTGAGGTTTACAATGCAATAAAGAGTCACACCACTCAGAAGAAGCTGCAATATTGTAAGTATGCTCGACAGTTTTTATTCTGGACTCGCAACAAGATCATATATTTCGCAGGCTTAAAATTGCATTGTCCAGATTGTATTTCGTCGATACCTACCATAAAATATGTATAATTACAATTGGAAAGTCACAGTCACATCTTTTAAGCCTCAAGTCTCTAGATTTGTCGTCTTCCACTACTTTCAGTATTTTCCCACCGAGGCAGTCGGATTCAGAAAGCTTAGATGTTTTTCACATGTTAGAGCAATCCAGCTTTTTGCAGGACCTGATGAAAGTTTCCATATGAGACAATCATGCCACTGGTGACGGAGTGATCTCCCATATGTCCTCAGCATACTCGTAGATAGTTCTGTCGCTGCTGAATGTGTAGGAGCCTGCTGTGTTCATGATCGACATCCTTGTCCATTTCTGCATCAGCAACAATTATCAAGAAGACGACATTAAGATAAGATAGCTTGCTGTAATTTGTAAGAATCATACTCTCACAACGCACATCGGTTGTTTAAACATCAACAGTTCTTCGTAGATCATAAAAAGGCCTCTATATGATCAGTAGTATATTTCTGCTGGGAACATTGTTGAAATTGATGAGGTGGGAGGGTGAGAACGAACCTCCTGGTCTCTGTAAGCCTCATCGACTTTGTCTTGACATTCGATATACGATGGAAAATCATGGCCAACCAAGAAATAGTCGCCTTTTCCATAGCCAGTGTCGCCTTCCAAAGAGCTTAGAAGCTCAGTGTAGTCGTAATCGCCAAATGCCCCACCCTTGATATAGTTTTTCACCTCCACGAACCGTGGATCCGGCACAAACTGATCAAGAACACGATTCACTGTTAATTAAAGGAGAACAAAAATACTCATCACATTCACTAACACAATATAATACTCTATACCTTGCCAGCCTGCCGGTCTGCCCTCAATTTCGCAATTTCAGGTGCTTTAGCTCCGAACAAGAAGAAATTCTCCGCGCCCACTTCCTCCCGAATTTCAACATTAGCACCGTCCAAAGTGCCGATGAGTACACAACCGTTGAATGAGAATTTCATGTTGCTTGTTCCACTCGCCTCCATTCCCGCAGTACTGGCAACAAATCACAAGTCACTATCATAGATGATCTCTATTCACGTAATTAATGATCATAAAGGATTAAATACGTCCACCATCACCCAAGATCAGAGAATATTTAGTATATTCGACATATTGAAATTTTTCTGCTGAATGTATGCGCTGTTTCTATTTTGGACTACGAATGCAAAGCTTGAAAACATGAACTGTTTGAGAGCATGTGAGGTACCTGATGTGTTGCGAGAGTTCACTGGCAGGAATGAGAACCTCAGCGACGCTGACATTGTAGTCGGGGACCATGATGACCTTGAGCAAGTCTCCAATGTCAGGGTCATTGTTTATTGTTGCGGCCACGTCTGTGATGAGCTTCACAATTCGCTTGGCTTGCCAGTAGGTCGCAAACGCTTTTCCACCGAACATCACCACTCGAGGTACGTACTTCGCGGCACGCTCCTTTGCTGTCATCTTCTTCATCTTCTGGTACCGGTAAATCACGCCCATGATGTTCAGCAATTGCCTCTTGTACTCGTGGATACGCTTCACCTGTTGAGCTCCAAGAATCAGTTCTACTAACAACTAGGGTGTGCTCTCACAAAGAACAACAGATATAAGCTAATAATAGCATTCAACATATACAGTTGCAGTTTCTAACAAGTGTGAAGTATCCTTGCGATCCTTTTGAGTACTTAATTCGTAAGCTATAATTCTTCCTGCACGGAAGTTATAAGACAAGAAGAGTGTGAACTTCCGTACAGGAGGACTGTGAAGAGTGTGAGCTGCCCTGCAGATTCGTAGAGAATTTAGCTGAATTTTCATAAAGATGAAAGCGGGTTATGCACCTGAATGTCAAAGAGTGCATTTGGGTTGATAGTGTATCCAGTTTTGGCGAGGATGTAGGCCGCCAGCTTTTCCTTTCGTGCCATTTTAGCTTGCTTCCACTCAGATTGCAGCTCTTTGTTGTCTGCAAACTGTTCCACCAATTTACACGACATTCTCACCGATGAGTTATGTGATTTGATACACCATAAAACCAAAGTACATGATCATACTTCGACATGTGTGTAGTCAGCTGTCGTTACAAAGGACTCAATCATAATGCATAATGAGGGGAGAAAGAGACGACATACGTTGCGGAGGCCGGCTAATTGCTTAGTGTCGAGTACCCACTCCTCAGAGCAAAGCCACTTTGAAATGACGGCACTCAGTTCAGGATTACAGAATGACAACCACCGTCTTGGTGTCACTCCATTGGTCTTATTCTGAAACTTTTCAGGCCAAAGCTGCAAAATAAAACCACCACCTAATATTAGATACGACTCCACATACTAATAGCATGTTCTTCCAAGCTTCTTCCTACACGAGCATCTTCCATGATAAAGCTCAAGACTCCTGGTCAGTTCGAATAGTCATAGTGTTAAAAATATGTATCTTGAATAGTGCAGATTAATCCATTCGCGAGAATATACCTTGTAGAAATCGTTGAAAACTTCTTCCTTCACGATTTCGCTATGGATAGCAGCAACTCCGTTCACTTTGTGGCCGGCAATGCAACACAAGTTGGCCATGCGGACTGTGGGCGCCGGTTTCGCAGGGATGACTTCCGGTTCCTTCTTGTCAGCTTGAATGACATTACTCACAGCTTTAATGACTTTATTAGCAACTTGAGTGGCAGCTTCAATGACACCACTTGCAGCTTCATCGCTCGCAGCTTCCTGAACCACAGGCTTGGGTGGGAGCAAGGCTTGGATCGAAGCAGGAAGGTCCACATTCTCAAGGATCCGCATTCTCGCAATCTTCGCCTCCAGCTCTTCCTTTCCTACCTTTCCAGCTACAAAATTCATGAACTGCACCACAACAGAATCAGAACTCCACCATCAATGCACGTTCATATCATAAAATGTCATTTTTTATACACAATCACGCCCGCACCTGCTCATCAATCGTTTCAATGATTTGAACGTGGCGTGGCAACAGCTTCTGGAAAGCACCCAAAGGCCACTTCTCTAAGGCTTCCGGAAGCACTGTATGGTTTGTGTATGCAACAGTCCTGTAATACCACCAATTCATCTGTTTAAATGGATTCAACGATGAGTGATAGAAACACATTAAGGAAGTGTATATAAGAGAGAGATCGTTTGTGAGCTTACGCTTGTGTGATCTTCCAAGCTCTATCCCAAGGAAGGTCTTCGAGATCAATGAGGATACGAAGGAGCTCGGGGACACAGAGAGTGGGATGCGTATCGTTCATTTGAATGGCAACTTTGGAAGGAAAAGCTTCCCAGTCGACATTACCGCCTGCTCGCTCCTTGAAGCGCGCGATGATGTCTTGAATGGAGGCAGAGCAAAGCGTGTACTGCTGCTTGAGCCGCAGCAGCTTCCCTTCTTCCGTTGCATCACCAGGATACAGAACATAACAAATCTGGCCACAGACAGACAGACAAATCAAAACATAGTCAATCCCAGAGCTTGATCCAGACAAAGCACAGAACATAACAACCATGGCCACAGACTGAAATCAACACAATGGTCAATGCCAGGGCTCCATCCAGGCAGAGCAAAGAACATAACAACTCTGCAACAGAAATGGCCATAGACAGACCGAAACTAACAACATGGTCAGGCTCCATTTGAACATGATAAGGTAGCAGGATATCTGAGCGTACTCTTTCAGCATTAGCTTGCGCTTGATCAGCCTTGCTATAATCGCCCGCATTGAAGGCGGCCAGATCGAAGTCCTCTGGTGAGACGCGCGTGGACCATAACCGTAGACTGATGGTGTTCTTGGTGCGGTACCCCGGGATGGGCACGTCGTAAGCGAAGGCTTGCACTGTCTCCCCTCCCACCCATTCCTTTCTGCCCTTGTATGATTCCACCACTTTGCCGAAGAACTTGACCGGGTAGTGAATGTCGCTCCTGGCTATCTCCCACGGGTAACCCATCTGGCACACCAGTTATCAATCAAACCATAAATAAAAAGGCTTCTAATCGTGTAGATTCATAAACCGTCTTCCTTACTTCGAATGAGAAAAAAAAAAAAAAATAGCAGGATGAAACCATTTGGCGATATTACAGTTCTGTGATTGAAACATAAATAGAAAGGCTTGTGAAACTCTATTCTTCTAGATTCATGGATCGACTACCTCACTTCAGAAATAGCTTCATGATTGCAGGCAATATTTCAGTTTCGTGACTGATCCATGAATAGAAAGGCTTGTAAACTATGGATTCATCTTCCTCACTTCGAATGAGATTCAGAATAAGTTGAAATTTGATCTTTTAAGAAGTATTTATTAATTGCAGATTTCAGGGAGCTATGAAGCTATTTGTGAGATGTGAGAGGGGTGTGGGCACCTCGAGCCATTTTTCGCATTGCTCCTCCTGGCCATCCTTGGTGATGCGCTGCTGGAAAAGGCCATACTTGTAGCGCAACCCGTAACCCCAAGCAGGATAGTTGAGAGTGGCCAATGAGTCCAGGAAGCACGACGCTAATCTTCCCAACCCGCCATTGCCAAGTGCTGCATCCGGCTCCTGCAAATATGTGCAAAAACACCGTTGACAACAATGCTTCCGTTCACCTACAATGCCAGTAGGTATCTCTTGCTCAATAATATGACAGTAGCTATCCCTGATTCTATTCAATTTCTCAATCTTCAGTCAGCACGTTGGGTCCATGAAGTAAATTGTAACAAGTAGAAGTCGAACTACAACAACACCTGCTCGGCGACAGCTTCGAGGTCATGACCCAGTTTGCGAAGGGCTTCAGAATACGCATCCTTCACCTCGAGGTTGCCCACAGCGTTCAGTAGAGCTCTTCCCTGCAAATGAATTACCCCAAAAGTTCACGTAACTCAAATTATAGTATAATTCAAGCTTTGAACCCCATCGAAATTTACAACATGGAGAGATTACATGCAGCATAAATCAATCTTATGTGCTATAAAAGTATTTAGATAACTAGTGTGCTTGCTATACAAATGAAGCTCTAACTCTTCCTATAATTAGAGCTCTAATATCAGATACACAGTCTCAAGATCATGGGGAGTTCTTGTAACAGATATGATTTGTAGCTTTGAACCCCACTCACAGCCATCAAAATTACAACATGGATATAACCTGCTCAATAATGTCTCAAGTTTCAGTCTCGCAATTTCATAGTGAAGTTAGCCATGTGGGCAATTTGTGTGCATGGGCAAAGTAAGTAGAAGAAGAGACCAACTAGAATCATCCATTTTAGACATTTCAAGAATTTGTTATGATTTTTTAAGTTGGACTTGAAGGTGTTTTCAAAATGGTGCAATGTAGAATGTTCACAACGGTTGAAAATCAACCTTCAAAGTTACTATGTACCTCTTGTAAAGTTCACCCTAGTGGGCCACATTTATGGTACTGCTCCATTCGGAGCAGGCTACCTTGAGTTCAACAGTTATGTCAATGTGCAGACAAAGCAACATCGATGAACCTTGCTAAGTGAACAAGCTAAGACTCTTATTTTCTATGGAGTTATGAACTCAAAGTAGCACTGAGGTGCGAAAGCGCACCTGCAGAAACTCCATGGAGAGGTAATGGATGGTCTTGGCATTCTCTTTGGTGAAGTGATCGAAGGTGAGGTTCCATCGCTGCACCAACGCATCTCGCAAACTCTCGGCGGTGGCCACATACGCTTGCGGAAGCTCAAACTTGAAGGGCGAGAATGAGGGGGAGAATTCCGCGTGGTACTTGATGTTGCTGGCTATGGCGCTCGGGTCCGTCGACAGCGGATTTGCCTCGGGGGGTATCACATCTGCCATACATAACCCACGCTATTCTTCTTAACAAAAGCAAGCGCAACATCGAGCTCTTTCTATCAACATCCATCCAACATACCTGTGCCTGCTTTAGACTCCACCACTGAGGTATCTATTGATTGGCATCTCCACCTTCGATGTGAGCATCCTGTAACAATCAATGCCGAGATCAGAATTGCATCGAACAGAAGAAGTGTTTGACATGCATAAAGATAAGGGATATTAGAATTGCATGGTAATCTTTCCTTTTAGATCTCGAAGCTAATTGCGGTAGGATTGCGTACCTAGGCCGGCGGTCTGCAACCTCAGGCTTGTCGCATTTCTGTGCACGAACGATGCATTTCATTAGATGATTCTTTACTAGTACAATCTAAACAAGCAGATCCTTCCAAAGATCGAACACCTCAAAGTCATAGTGTACCAAGCTTTGACTGCGTGGTATGTATGATCAAGAAGTACTCAACCCTAGAACTTCAATTAAGTTTTCTTGAGTACTAGAATTTATGATACGGAATGGTACAAGAATCATTAGGATAGGTTGCTGGAGTCTAATCTTAACACGTGAATAACCCTAATTGATGAGGAAGTACCACACCCTTGAGGCACATCTGAAACAACCCAAATGATCGTGTTCAAATTCGTACCCCAGACTGGAAAGTGCAAATCGTGCAATTAACAATGACAAACTAGAGTAAGCAGGACCTTCGCCGATCACAATGGCAAACCGCAGATCAATAAGATTCGGTAACTCAGAAGAGGTCAATTCTTGACCAGTTCAAAAAGAGTCGGTAACTAGAAGCGATCCAATGCGAGCTATAGATGATCTAAGCATCCGAACTAGAATTGAGGCAACGTACCTGATGAAAGGCCCGGCTCCCAGCAATGTGGACTTGGGCACGAAGCATGAGGCGGGAGCGGGAGTAGTAGCCATCGTGAACGACGCCATCGCAGCAAGCAAAGTGAAAAACGATTGGATCAAGTGCACACAGGCTCGATCAAATGCCCATGAAAATATCCCTGTGTGTAGCTAGATCGGGGAAGGGGTGTCATTCTCGAGTCAGAAAAGGGGAAGAATGTCATGGTCAAGTGGGTGATGCGCATCAACGGAGAAGATTCTGATGAGGGGTATCGTAGGAAAATGTGCATGAGATGCAGGTGTATCACTACCTCAGCATCTGCTGCCTTTAGACATGGCACTGCAGCTACAGAATTGGACATGCTTGAGTGTATGATAGGGGTTTTGGGAAGTGTGAGCGGTGCTTCCGTCACAGACTGGCTCACATGCCCAAAAATGCATGATCATATCTCCATCTACAGTGAGGATTCAATGGAGCCGAAAATTGATATCGCAACTTCGTGAGTTTGGGCCCCACGCGCCGCTTCTCGGGATCCGCAACGTCTGGATCGACGGATTAGGCAGCTCGTCAAATTTGGGTTGGTGGGGTCCCAGTTTTTTATTATTTTCATTTCGGAGCTGTTCAAGCCCCAGCCCGTATTGGATATTATGGTTCCAGGGATAAGAATGTGGGTTCTAATCTGAATTGAAGCCCCAACCCATATTGGATTTGATAAGTACCACGGATAAGAATGTGAATTCCAATTTTGAGTCTCCAGATGGGCGAGAAAGTGAAGGCCGAAGTGACAAAGAAGTCATTTCGTTGCGAAGCGGGGCTGATGATATATTTCGTTCGCGGGTGTTTTAATGGTGGTCAGGGTTTGGGGCGACTTTTACATATGGAGGTTGATGAGGGTTCGTGAAGAGAATTGTGATGGGGCAGTGAGTATATGATATTGCAGATCAGCCATAGAAGAGGAGGAAGTGGTGGGCATTTCACCAGATACGATACCAAAGAACTAGTCATCGACAGTGGAGCAGTTAGAGAAGATTGGGAACGTTGGAGCAGTTAGAGAAGATTGGGAACGTTGGAGCAGTTAGAGAAGATTGGGAACGTTGGAGCAGTTAGAGAAGATTGGGAATGTTAGAGGTGGTAATGGACGACTTGAAGTACGCCATGTTGGTGGATGGCGTGAGGATCATCTAGCTTCTGCTAGATCGTTTTCCGCCGGACCAGCACCGGCGGCCACTTTGGATTATGATCCTGGGGTTGAAAACAACAACGAAATTATCTCGAAAGAAAGCGACTCCACCGAAGCCTACAAAGAAATGGGTCTTGACAACATAAACATGTCGCAGATACATAATTCAAAAACAAAACAACCGAATGATAGAACATGAACCAACACATCAGCACCCTTTCACAAAGTAAAAAGAAGACCAAGCTAAAAGGCTTGACGACTTCGTTGCCGCTTTGAATCGGATATACAATGCTTTATTCTAATTACAGCCGTCCCTACAGAAGTATCTGGAACCCAAGCCCAATGTAAATTCCTCCTCCTAAAAAGCACAAGGATCAACCCTAACCCTGTCAATTGGCCAAATTCAGCAGCTTATCAATGAAGCTTACTGTCGAAAGAGATCATCCAGTTTATTTGTCGAACGTTCGGGGCCGTCCCCTTACTCGAAGGACAGTGAAGGGAGTATATTTGATTGATTGGGAGGCGAATATCCAGAACTTCTGCTGATACTGCTACCGAGCGGTCTTCCTCTAATAAACACGAGCCTTCGGTGGAAAAACTTCGACCTCATCGTCCAAGGTGTTCATGTGCACTGGACGATAATCCAATCTCACCCTGTCGTTCTCCCAGTACCTGCAGACAGACATGCAATGAGTTTCTACCGTAACACATGAAACCTTATGGAAACTAAGCGTCTCCACAAACGGTGCATCGTAGTGGAGTGAGTACGTACCCAAGCGTGTGCTTCATCCACTTCTCATCGTCTCGTGTCTGCAACCACAGCATATCAGTCACTTGTTAGCCTTCTCGCAGGAACCTCCAAACCACCTCGACATTCAGAAAGTAGTCTCGAAACGATTTGATTAACTTCATTCACGATTGACCCCTCGTCACACAAAATCTGAGCGATACCTTCAGTGCTTAGATGACTTTACTTCTGATTGAATTAGTGAGGGGAAAAGGGTCAGGAAACTCACAGAGAAATCTTCCCGGGCATGAGCCCCGCGACTTTCCTTCCGTGCCTCAGCAGAATGCATCGTAATGGAGGCGTTGATCAAGAGGTTCTCCAACTCGATTGTCTCAATCAAGTCGGTGTTCCTGTTCCAAAGAACATAAGCAAAGGTTACAATAGACAAGAATCATGATAAAGTCCGCGCCAAATTTCCGTCCTTAGAAGACTTAATCTATTGAGAAAGGAGGAAACACATACCATGTGAGACTGCGGTCAGCGGTCTTGACGCGCTTGAGCATATCTACGGTTTCGTCAATCAGCTTGACACCTGTTGCATAGTTCCAGGTTCACATTTTTAGATGATACCTTGATTTGATATGACATATAAATGTACCGTGTGCCCAGATTACAGACAACGACTATCTGAATACCCGCTCATCACAAGCAGTAGCATGAAACAGAACCACCCACCTTCCTCCAAAGTCTCCTGAGTACGGAACACTGCAGCATTGTTCTGCATCACACGTTGCATTTGGTTGCGGATAGTTGAAGTTGGAAGGTCGCCGTCAGCATACCGCAACTTGTCCAACCAAGCTATCGTCTTCTGCCCTGCATTCTTTTGCAGCTCAGGCTGAGCTTGTCCTGGTCATCAGACGGAGTTGCAATCGTCAGACCTCCAACGCACCATCATTAATAAAAGAGGCAATCGTCTCCTATGAAAGGATAATAATGACGAAAGTTCAGATTCGTACCAGGCTTGAACCTCTCAGCCACTCGGTTAGCACAAGCTCGTCCGAAGATCACAATGTCCAGAAGCGAGTTGGCTCCAAGTCGATTGGCCCCGTGAACGGAAGCACATGCAGCCTCGCCCGCAGCCATCAACCCCGGGATCACGCAATCTACATCGTTGCCTTTCTTCGTCACAACCTGATCCACTCCACACCGTAAGCCTAACTGTCAAATACTGTTCAGCGAGACACCATCGACGAATAGCGCCATCCCCTCTCGATATTGCAAATGCCTCAATTGCAACACATAAATCGTATATAGTCCTGTTCTCACCTCGCCATGGTAAGTGGTGGGAATACCACCCATGTTGTAGTGCACGGTTGGGAGAACAGGAATGGGTTCTTTAGTCACGTCCACGCCAGCAAAAATGGCAGCGGTCTCCGAAATTCCAGGAAGCCTTTCCTTCAGCACTTCAGGAGGCAAGTGGTTCAAGTGAAGGTAAATGTGATCCTTCTGTGGTCCTGAAAACAGCAAAAAGGCGTCATCTAAGTACCAATTCTGAACAGCCACACATTCTCGCAAGTTCCCGCCGACGTAATCACGTTTGGCAGAAAGACGATGTCTACTCTCGTTCTGCAAAAAAATCTTACCAACACCACGTCCTTCACGAATCTCCATTGTCATCGATCGTGACACAACGTCCCGTGATGCCAAGTCCTTAGCAGTCGGTGCATATCTCTCCATAAATCTTTCTCCTTCACTGTTTCGAAGAATGCCTCCTTCACCTCTAGACCCTATAAGAGAGACAAAATCCAAAGTTTAGATGAAATCTGTTGAAATCCCCTGAAGTATGAATGCATAAAGTCGTGGCAACAGCCAAACTCCTGCATGCAGAGCTTTAACAACACATCACTAGAACACACAAAATTATTGAGTTAGGTGGCCAAGGGGACCTTGATAGGCCCCAGAGAACTTTTCGCAAAACTGACACGTAAGCACCAGGGTCGCAATTTCACAAACCATGCGGGCAGCACAGCAGTACGACTTACCTTCAGTGATAAGACAGCCTGCTCCATAGATTCCAGTCGGGTGAAACTGGACAAACTCCAAGTCCTGCAGTCAACAGTTCATTTAGCAATTCGCGAATCGAAACTGTTAAGTAAACCACAATCGCTCCCAACCCAGACGTATTAATAGCAACCAAAGCCCATGTAGGAAAATAATGAGAAAATACCTGAAGAGGCACGCCAGCACGAGCTGCCATCGCATTACCGTCGCCAGTGCATGTGTGCGCTGAGGTTGCAGAAAAATAAGCTCGTCCATAGCCCTGATAACACAATATGGAGCACGAGAACGTCAACGACTGCAAGAACTTCAACCTCACACGTGCTATGTAACTGCCACTTAGCCTACTAGTACTATGAAGCTGATAAATCCATTCGCATTCTCGTGAACAATCATACCCCAGTTGCAAGAATTGTGTTCGTAGCACGAAATCGATGAAGACTGCCATCTTCCATGTTCAACGCAATCACTCCTCTGCAAGCACCTGAACCAAGACCAATCAGTGACCAACGGTCAGTAAATATCCGCCAGAAAACCTCATAAAAAACATCATCCTACGAGATGGCGGTCGGTGTCTGGATCAGTTCATAAAGGGTAAACACCCGCTGTGGAAGACTTTAAGAAACCTCCCAAGGGTATGAACAAGGGTAAACCAGAACTGCCATAAGTTCCGTCCTCGGTACAGGCATCCTTTTAAGAGGCATAACTCCCACAAACTGAATCAAGCACAAAATAAGCACGATGGGGCGGAGCATCGCAGTTCTATGCCATACCTGAATCATCCATCATCAGATCCAGTGCGAAATATTCCACGAAAAACTGAGTGTTGTGCTTCATGGCTTGACCATACAAGGTATGAAGCATGGCATGCCCAGTACGATCTGCTGCAGCCGCACATCGATATGCTTGACCACCTGTATCACTCAACTCAAAAAAGAATGTTCAGTGTAAAGAACGGCCGGAAAAGAAACATACTCTATCACACACAAGAACTGCAAAACTGTCAAATCTGAGTCGAAACCCAAACTTTCACAATGAGCGACGCCCATGAAACAACTTCCAATAGCACAAGAGTTATCACCTTTCCCGAAGTTGAGACTCTGTCCACCGAAAGCACGTTGATAGATTTTGCCATCCTCAGTACGTGAGAATGGGAGTCCATAGTTCTCCAATTCAATAACCGCCTTCGGAGCCTCCCTGCACATATACTGAATAGCGTCTTGGTCGCCTGGACAAATGCAGGAACCACAACTATCAGAAATGACATCCCACGGGAAAACCCTGACGAGGGCCAGCATCGGCACGGGAACCATAATAAACGACGAGCAGAATCTACACACAGCCAAAAATACGTACAGGATTGACTTACCAAGCCAATCACTTCCTTTTACAGTGTCATACATATGCCACCTCCAATCATCCTCGGTCATATTTCCCAACGCTGCATTGATACCACCCTGCACAGAATCATAGTGTCATAAACTGCTTCTATTTAGTCATAGCCAAAGGCAGCACGCCGCATGTTGATGCGTAGCACTTAGCCCAGGAGGTACTTAGCTTGGCAGGTCAAGGAATACCTATTATGATTTCAAGGTCGAAACGAAATAAGTGTAAAACTGAAAAGAGAGCATCATTGAACACCAAGCAACTTAAGAGCGACATATTCCAACCTGTGCCGCCACCGTGTGAGACCTCGTAGGAAAGAGCTTCGTGATACAAGCAGTCTTGAATCCAGTCTCTGACAGCCCAATGGCAGCCCTAAGGCCGGCTCCTCCCGCTCCAACAACAATGGCGTCATACGTGTGGTCCACCAAAGGGTACGACTTGCCCTGTAGATAATTCATTCCAACCAGTTGCAGATTCTCAGACGATAATCACTTTTCACATACTTGTCTTAATTGAAAAGGCTTCTAGCGTTTTAGCAGAACTTCCCCTACTAAAAGACAGACGTGACACAGGTAGCTGAAAAAAACTGCATGCTCATAAGCAATGCCCTCGCCGAAAGGTTCAGCGCGTGGAAAATTGCACTCAACCAAACGTTAACACCCTGCCACTCACTTAAGGCAATCCGTCTCGAAGAATCTCAGTCAAGATATCACAACACAACTGTGACCTATAATCCACAAAATTATTACCAAGTAGCCTCCCAATCACAATCAGCAGCTACCATAATCTCACTCCTTCACAAATAAAGAATCGAAATAATAACTAGCATCTCACTTGCAAAGTGAAGATATACAGAAGAATCCAGATTATTCTAATGTAAACATGAAACATTCAACACACGAAGAAACGCTCTACCCGATTCCTTGCACCACCGTAGCTCTCGACGGAAATCGGAATGAGAAAACGAAATAACAAATCAATATCGCTCTCAACCTAAAACAGAGCACAATCAACAGAGGGACCCTGACTCCCACTGCTCACAACCTCCCCTAATCACAATAAGCAGCTACAAAAATCTCACGAACTAAGAATCTCCCATAGAAGAACTACAGATTCTAAAATATTATTGTGTGATTGACCAAATAGAGAATGGACGCTCTACATCGCCATAGCTGTTACAGAAAACCTACAATGAAATGGAAACGAAACAAACCTCGGTGGAGAAGGAGCGGCTTTGCGAGGCGAGAGGCCATGGTGCAACACGAGAGGCGCGCCGGAGCGCCTGGCGCCGGGCGATCGAGCCAATCACCGCCTGCATGGTAGGAGCTCACAGCAGAAGCAGAAGCAGAAGCACCGATCAATTGGCTTCAGCGATTCCTGTAGCAGGAAAAACTGAAGAAACCAGACTCCGTGCGGATGGAAGGTTCGATCGTAGGATGGAATGAGGCACGTCGGCACCGTTTGCGCCTCGATCTTCCAGGGATCAAAGCAATAGTGTCGACGTCGCCCCCCGGCCCCTGTGATGATGAATGTGCCGAGGTGACGATCTTTTAGGGTTGCTTGGAGTGTTGCATGAGCTTGTGCCGGCGTGGATGATTTCCCCTCCTCTCCATGTCGTTTTCCAAGGAAGCTTACTTGGAAGCACACTTGTCACCATCTTGCTTTTTGACAAAGCTCCATGACCAACCTAATTCTTGAACATGATCTTATTGAATAAATATTTTATTCTTCACGAGAAAGATTATTCAAATTCTAAATTATTTTCAAACATAACTTCTAAACACGATTTGAACATTCTTTTGTACCACTTTAGAGCAATTAACAATTTTCACTCATCAAGAAATTATTACAATAAATACAACTTATATTGAAGTAGAAGGCCTATTTTGAAATTGAGAGGTTGTGATTTAGTTTTGATACAATAACTTTTAATTTTGAAAGTGGCTCAAAAAGCTCAATAAAATTCATCGTTGTAAGAGCATGCCCACCTGACGAGCAAGGTCAATGCCGCCTTACGTGACACACAATGAATTAGTAAAGAAGTGTCACATGGTTCTTGCTTATAAAAATACTCTTTTGCCAATGAAATTGTGTCGTGGAGTTCCCCTCAAATGCTTATAGAGGATGTTAAACAGCACTGAAGGGACTCCAAAACATGGAGTTATGGTGTGCTAGAATATTAGAGACACCAACCTTCATGATTGTGTTAGAGGCTAATACATGGGGTGGGGTTCCCCACACGCCAAAAATAGTTTCACCTTCCAACGTGAAACATGGGATGAAGACACTCCAGGGGAATTGTCGGATTTCAAAGTTATTGTGAAAGTAGATTCTAATTGAGATTTAACTTTGTGATGAAAACCTAAACTCAATTCAAGATGGTTTGAAAGACATGGCAAGTACTTCAAAGAATTTGGTTTCCCTTTTCCTTTATAAAATTTGGAATATTCACTTAATTCTTGAACGCCCAAAGAGGGTTTAGAGCTTAGAAACACAAGTTTTTACAAAGTTTTATATACAAAAATGAACCTAAGATATCTAGACCTCAATTGAACAATCTTATAGTAGACTTGTTGTAAGTCATGAGGATCGAATTCGGAGTAATGTAGTTTCATAGATTATGAGATCGTATCATAGTAGTACTCAAAACACATCACAACTTTCATCATTTTTATTTTTAAGTGAAAATGTTACTAACCTATCTTTTGCAATGACTAAATCACCAAATAGGAATATATTTACCTTCATCTCAACAACACTTTGTACAAAAAAATAAACTAAAAATTAAAAATTAATAAAAATTAACAACTAAAACGAATTTAAAAAATATCTATTAAAAAATTTCTTGGCTCAAATAATAGCTTTGCAATAGTCAAAACTACCAAAATACTTAAAAAGGAAAAAGAGTATAAGAGTCTTCACCCCATGCACTTAAACTCTTGCCTTATTATGAAAAAACCATTTCTTGAGATGAGGTTTCTACCACTTGAACTAGTCTTAAATAAAAACGCATCCCAATAAACAAAGTTGAAATCCAACGAGGGATGAAGAAGATATAGCTCTTCAAAATTGCAACCGTCACATGATGCATTTGGCCATCAACTTTGTCTTCATCTTTAAACAATTCTTCCAACTCTGCATTGTGAATAAATCCTCTTCAATTGAATTGTTGCCTTTTGAATAAAATGAGAACCCTGGGGTGTTTGCTTCCATGCCTTCAGCTTGTCTCCACCACTAGTAGTGACCCCACAAAACGCCGAAAGGGAAAAATAAACATGCAAGCCTAGTTTAAAAGTCAAGAATATTTCTATTTTTGTTGCCCGATGCTTTGCAAAGTTAAAATTAATTCATTTCGTCCATCGTCTATCGGAATTGACCACGACGTATGGTATTTCATCCAAAACAGACTTTGGATGAAGAAGTTATGGCTATTCAAAGTTGCTGCAATTATCCGAAATGTCGATTATCGACATTCGGCCCGATTAAACCTTCACACCGCCCAAGAGAACCAAAAGTGCCACACAAAATTACCCCTTGAACGCCCATGGGGTTTGAAACTGGGAGCCCAAGATTGGGTCACACACATTTTTTGGACTTGGGCATCATGAATAGTGCACTTTTTGAACTTGGGCATTATGAATGAACCAATCAATGATGAGCTTGCAACCTCCTATTAGGTTATGTACAACCCCAACCTACTTACCACAATCCTTTCAAAGCACAAAATCACTCATGCAAGTTGTAATTTGAATTGTAAAATTTCACTTTTTAAATGCATTTTAACAAGGTGACCAGTTGGACATCAAAATATAAGTGAAAAGTTGAGTACAATAAGAGCTACAGATTTAAGGGTTAAATTCTAACAGTCACATAAACAAGGTGTCGATAGACACAAAGGGCCCTGTTAATTGGTTTGTCTAAACTTTTTGACACAAAATAAAGTATTGAGACATTTCACTCAGCTAAGTTTCTCATGTATGAATTAAAATTGTGAGATTTTTTAAGAAAAAAATAGTACAATATGAGTAATGTAGATAAGAGTTACAATAGGAAAATTTTATACTTGAATTATGTGTACCATATGAACAACTAACACATTAGATAAGATGATAAGTTGGAAGAGAACATCAAAATTTTAGATGCAAATAAGTTGGTTTGTGGTCGGTCCAATATGCCTCTAGGAGTCTAGGGTCCCTGAATCGTACTGGGATGATGGTGCATTTGTCCAAATGTGATCTATATGTGAGTGATAATCACTTGTATTATCTAAAAAAGAAAGGGAGAGATTGTGATCGGTCATGAAGTTCTTCAAAGTCATCGAATGCACATTTTCTATCAACATATTAACATTGAAATCTCCTAGAACAAATGTTGGAGAACCTACTGATAAAAGCTTAAATATATTCTCCAGGTTAAGTAAATAGTAATTGAGTTGCATCTTTGGAGGCTTGTAGGTTGCCACAACATTTATGGCTTGAGGTGTATTTGCATTGAATTGGGCCATAATAAATTCAGAACCCTTGTTCACATATGTGCTACTATTTGTTAATATCATATCTTTGTGAAAAAGAACAACAGTTCCATGGCCATCATAACATGTTAAGACATTAAATCTTTTCAATAGTAATTCATGAAGTTCTGGTAGTGATTGCAAAGAGGAAACACTTGTTTCATTTAAACAAAGAACGTCAGATGCCATCAAATTTGGATCGGCAAACACATCCTTATAATGAAGTTTGAGGGATCGAGTGTTTAACGACTGAAGAATAATTCCATCACTCCTATTATGTTCAAGTGAAGGAAGAGCTATTTTATATTTTGCAACCGATCTCAGGCGACACATCTCATCGGCAACCAAATTATCAACATGAAAGTTCTTGGAACATATTGGAGATAATAGATATAAGTGATCCTTTGATCGAATCATTGACAAGGCAGTATAAGTTAACCCATGTAAAACCACATCCTTTGGATCAAATGCCAATCGTTCAAGGCTTAAACCTTGTGCACGATGGATGGTCCGGGCTGTAGCGGGTTGGATTGAAAATTGAACCCGTGTTACAAGGTGAAGAGGGTTCATACCTATTTGAATTTCTGTTGTCTTTTGTGGAATGAAAGTCCACTCGTTTTTTATATTCGAATGCCGGCGATATTCCTCAGCAAATTTTAATCTAGTCTCAACTCCAACGCGAGGCGATCCAAAATCAATCCACACCAAGCTCTTTGGAATGGTCGTGAATTCTTTAAATATTCCATCAGCACCATTAACAAGGCCATCATGAGTGACGTGATTGCCAGCGCACATTTCCACCAACATATCCTTCTTAAGGATATTTCAGCATGCAAAACGCCTGTAAGACTAGGTATGTTTGAAAGCTTATACGAAGGGGACATGTCTCCAAAGGTACGTCCTTCGCAACAAATTTGTACACTTCGCCAAGAGTGTTATCAAACACATATTTATTGTGATTAGTTGTTTTTACATTTGTATAAAATAAATTCGGAAACTTCATGTCATTTGGTGGTCGTCTATAACACAGTGCATTGATATACATAATGTCCTCGATAGGTTGTGTCGCAGTTCGAAAGCGATTGAGGATGCTCACAAATTGTAGGTCTTTTTGTCGTTCAACTTAAGCAAGTTCGTAGCATTCAACCCTCTCCTTCCAAAAATTTGGAGCTAAACCATCAAGTCCAACATTTAAGGATTTAAATATCCATCCATCACGTATGGGAGGCGCTTGTTACAAGTCACCTGTAACAATCACATCAAGCTCACCCATAAAACAGTTATGAGCTCGCATAGTAACCCTCATCCTACAATCAACCATTGCAAACATTCGACAACCAACCAACAAGATTTCATCGATGACGATCAATTGAAGTTGGTCATATCTTTTAGCAAAGCTGTCACGCCGCTCATCGCTTAAACCCCCAAGATCCTGAAGGGTTTTGTTTAGAGGAATTCCGAGAGCAGAGTGAATGGTTGAATCTCCAATATTAAAAGCAGCCTTTCTAGTGTAACCAAGCTTTCAAATCTTTTGTTTTAGAGGATCTGCTGCAGCATTGGTACGGTTGTAATATTGTAGAAGATACTAAATTATACAAATAAGTGTAAACGTCTTTCCGGTACCTGCTCCACCGGTCAAAAATATAATAATAGCCTTTCATGGATTCCTTTGCTTTTGACACATGATATCATAAAAAATCAAGCGTTGTTCCTTATTCAGCTGCTGCACCAGAGATGAAAATTCACTACTGGGTAGGAATCTGTCGGGACAATTAGGAACACTCCCTTGTACATTTTCATCATTCTTTTTATTTCTCTCCAGTGACAAATCATATCGTTCAATACCTTCTATATTTGAGGGTATCGGAGACCCCAATCGCTTTTGAACCAATTTCACTACAGTTTCAGAAAAAGAAACATCAGCAAATGAATTTTCCGTATGCATTTTGCTGAACTCATTAACACGTTCTTGCAATGTTGTCCACTCTTTGCCGTATTTGTTTTCATTATTGAATTTGTAAACAAATTTTTTTACGGATTGGCACAATGGTGTATTGATGTTGATTAAATGCATCATGCCAAGTGGAATGACCGTCTTTTAGAGATCCCTCCGACTTACGGAAAGGAAAAAATAATAGAAGTTGCTCCCTATAATGACTTTTGGGATCTCGTTGCAAATTAAAATTCACCCATTTAAAAATTTGTGGTACAATACGTTTCGTGAAACTATAAGGGTGGTATTCAGCTACAAACTTTGCTAAACAAGCAACGTCCAGAGTAAGAGGTCTGTACATGTATTTGTCAATCAACGATTTGCAGAATATATTCGTTGAATCTGAAGGGAGTTGTTTCAATACAGCTGAGGGAAGTAAAACCTCGGCTCTCATATTATCCTCAGAAGTGTTGATAAATTGAAAACTAGGCGTAGTGTGATAAAGAAGCAACGAGAGTGTGAAGAATACACCTAGTTGTGCAGGCATTTGCTGAGCATATAAAAATGAGCTTCCCATTTTTCTAACGCATTCACTATCACTACTATTCTCATACTTGCATTTTTCTAGTGTTGCTTTCTTCTCTGCAGTAACAGACTTATCAACCTTTGTCAAATATGAGGTGCAGTAACTCGCGGCGGCATATGGATCTAAAACAAATTGTGCATCAGTAGTAGCTTGCCATAAAGACCCATGAACCTTCCAAATACATTCGTACGAATATCGACAATATTCCGTTTCAGAAATATTGTACGTTTCTTCAATATACTACGTAGTGCCATTATGTACATCTCCTCACTTATTTCCAAATTTTTCAAAAAATTTGTATGGGTTATTTCTTCTCCGAGTTTCATTTTCACCAAACACCCAAAGATCCTCTACACAATTTTTGTTATGAATTCCCTCATCACAACTATCTAATGGTAACAAGATACTTGTTTTAATCATTGGAGGTTTGGGAAAATGAAAACGACAAATGGCGTTACCTTTTTATTGACATGATTGCTTATGGTGATGAATTTGAGAACTACGTAGGCTCTTGTCAAGTATGTAGCGATCTGTTGTCAAGTGTTTGTCTATGGATTCTTCAATTACTTCATTGGATTGTTTTCCAAATGAATGAGCATTTGTAATCCACAACAATTCGTGATCATGAGGATAACTTCCACTTTGAAACTCAGTCACAAATAAATAATCTTGACATCGACCAAACAATGAGTTGCATTTTGTCAAAAGTATTCGGAACAATCTCATCTGTCTATCATAATATTGAGCACATGTAATAGGATTCATCCTCACAAGTTCTAGGATCTTTAAATCTACTCCATTCGATTGCATAAATTTATTTTCAATACCATAAGTTTTACGGAGTTCATTCAATGTATCTACAAGTTCTGGCCAGCTTGTAACTCCCGATGTAAAAGTAACAAAAAATGTTGGCGGACCTAGTTGTCTGATCATTGCAAACAAATTCTTTCGCAAACGATCTAAGTAATCAGGGGATGTTCTTATTTGACTCAGTTCTCTATATCCCACGTTTGATTTGAGTATGATTTTGAGGTTCTTTGGATCTGCAACTTGGACTGCCGTTGATCTTCGCCCCTTTAAGACAGTTTTTTGTATACGAATTCAAGCGGAAGACAAAACAAAATGAATCAAGATTTTTATTGTCTTGAAAAATATATTACGTATATGATATGCAAATTTTCGATTGACACTTGTTAGCTCTGCTTAAGCAATTTTCTAATAAGATGCATTGAAATCGGGACGTTGGTGATCCAAAAATAAAGTTGGAAAGTTATACTCTTCTGAATAAGAATCTCGAAACAAGCCCAAGGGCCAAATTTTTTTGCTCGGAGCAATTGCAATTGATTTATCATAATCAACAATGTTTTCTGGTTCTAGAATATTTTGGACCAAGGTATCCGAGCCGACATCATTCATAGTTTCTTCATATCTATCAATCAAATTCATTTTTATTTTCTTCAAACGATTCGTTTGATGTAATGATATTATTTCTTTCATCCTCCATAACTTTTTTCCGATCTTAATTTACAGTGATGTCTGCTTCCTTATATAATGGGGTCTCACAAAGGTCAAGAAGCTCTTTCATCACGATATTCGGCCGCAAGAAATCCTACAAATAAACAGATTTGTATTCTAACTTTCTTTTGAGATAAATGGCAATTGTGGATGAATCATGTGGGAGACGTGGTAGCATGCCTTGAACTAAATCCAAATTAGATGAAAAATTTACGACACTTTCCCGCATGCCATATTGTCCATACCCCTTCAACTGATAAATCTCGGAAAAAGCTACACGTGGAGACACTAACGGTTTTTCAATATTGTTCAATGATCTCACAATTTCCATGTTTGGACAAGTTGTTAATATGTGATCCCTCATAGACATGTTCCATTTTTTCTCTATGGAAGACATTCTTCAACATTTTTTACAGATAAAAATTGGTACTCTACGAGCTTGGATTTGATACTTTGTAGGAAGTAAGTCAATAATATCATTGGTTGCATAGCAAATTTGAGAAAAAAACCAAAGTCTTCTACAAAAATAGCACATATGTTTTGAAGTATCTTTGACATCAACAACATATTTCAAAACAAGTTTTTCATCGTCGCCGTCGAAATCATCAAATTTCGACCTTAAAGGTGTAACACATCTGGCATTAACGGATGCAAACGTGAAATTTGAACGTTTTTTTAACACCTTCAAGTGATTAACAAGTTGTTGACGTGACACATGCATCACAAGAAATTTTTGTTTAAGATGCTCAATTATAATATTTGAGCGCATTTTCGAGTGCATTTCTAGTAACGCACTCAAGAACATGTCTACTCCTACCGTCCATATAAACATTTTTTTAGCATCCACTGTTTGATTAAGCATGTCTTTCTCGTTTCAATCTCGAATCTTATCTTGAAAATCATCCACACTCACATGTTTGACCTGATTGGCATCCGATTCAATCAAATATTTTGCACGTATTACATTGTTAATTTCCAAAGGAGTAATGATATTGATTTCCTCATTGTTGCTTTGATGCGTCGAGCTAGTCAAAAGACCATCAACGTTATTCGTACAAACCTTGTCAATTTTTAAATCATGTTTATTTTCTTTAAATTTGAGTTTTCTTTTACGCAAAAGAAATATAAAATGATTTTGTACTTGTTTAACATTCAACTCTAAATCTCGACATTGCTCCACAAATTTAGTTGCAATTTGTAAAGTTGTAGATATCGAATGTAGATTATTTAGATACAATAACTTGGTATCTGAATCATCATTCCATTTATTTTTTTTGTATTTTTCACCTACATTTAGAAACTTTGATGGTTTAGTACTCTTTTTTAACGAGCTTGATTTACATTGGTCCATAGCTTTCTCACTAACTCGTTCATTTTATATGTAGTTGTAGGATATCATAGGTACATAATGGTCGTTCTCATATACAATTAACAAAGTTTGGTTAGAAATATTTTCTCCTAGTCTAGGCATTATCTTTCCATTTCTTTTATACCATACTAATATGCAGCATTTTAGGTACTGCGAGATCCAAAACAAAATTGTAAAATCACCCCACAAGCCACCATTTTTTGCAGAGAATGTCATTTTATTTAAGTAGTCGGTTTCCGAAGTTACTCATCCTTGAAGTAAATCATGCATAAATGAAGACTGTAACTCAGAACTCCTACACAAGAAAGCTTCATGTGTTGATTGTGTTCCAATCAACAAACAATTTTGTAGATGTGCAACAACATTTCGGCGGATCTCAAGTGATGATTCCTTGTAATTGAGTAAATAAGCAATAGCATTAAACAAACAGTCACCGGAGAAAAATAGATGTGCAAACAAACAAATATTCCAATATTCTACTTTTCAATAAATTTAATCGCAGGAATGTATTGAAGTTTGATGTATTTCATTCTTCCAATGTACCTTCAATATAAAATCCAAAATGCAAATATAGGAAATCCAACTTAATTAACAATCTTATAAATTCACGTTAAATGAATTTTCAAATCTATGATTCACTCCTCGAATTTCATTATTATTTTTACAGGAAAAAATAAAAATCATTTTTAACCCATAAGAATACCAATAATTCACATAAATACACCCAAAAGTACCCTCCAACGCCCCAAAAATATGTACTACACGCACCGTAAAGGTTCATTGTTGATACAAATAATCTGATGAAAAGATTAATTCAAATAATTTAATACTGTTCTTACCAACCGTAGTATGAAAAGAAAAAACCCCTTGAAGCAAATATACAAAATATTTTTTTATTGCCTGGGTAAAGTATAAAATACAAAATAAAATCCTCCACCAATTTAAACGTAAAGTCTATCAGATACGACGGTATATACGAAAACTCTATACAGGTAGTATATGTCTTTCTACATACAAGCTGAAATACAACATTATACAAAAACTATATACGAAATCTATACTAGTTTCTTGACAAACACCATATTTCTACTCAAAGAGTACATCGATTTCACCCACTTGGAAGCCGTTTGTCTGCTGAAAATTGGTATCAATCTCCAAATTGTCAGAGCTTTTGCAATGTCCTCTACAAAACTACCGACTTCTGCAGGTAGTGGTTTTGAATCCGCTAAAAATTCAATGAGCTCACTACTTGGATTCAGAGTGAACAATCTCTGCAAACGAATCACGTTCAACTTGCGCAAAAACAAATTTTTTTCTGTTGAATAAACTCCTCAACAAAGTTAATCTCAACACCTAAAATCCTCTTGATGTTCTCCTTACTCACAGTGCATTCGTAAATCTCGTATGTTGTCGTTGTGATCTTGCAGGAAATCTTAAAAGTCGATGAGTGGTGACCATGGAATGACAACTTGTGCAATAAGAGCCGTGATCTCGTTTTGTGATGTTCGGCATGTGACACTTGTCACATGTTTCTTCGTGTATGCTCGTGCCGATAGGTACAGTGAGCACCCCCTCAATCTGCAATCAACTTCAGAAATTCGTTACGAAGTAGTAAACAAACAACAAATATTTTACAATCAATTAAGATTCAACAATCATCAAATTAAGTAATCAAGAAATTCTACAATGTAAGATAATTTTCAGCATAGTTAAACACAAGATTGTAAAAGAACAACTACCTGAAATGAGTGAAATTTTTTGTGCTCCTTTGAATGGTGTTTGAAAATTTCAGCAAGTTCTTTCTCCACACGAGCATCTGGAACATGAGTCATGATGATGCTTGAATAACATGTAGCCAAATAATTTTCAGCTTGAGTGGCTGAAGTCACATTTTTGATGAAAAATGTGGCCACCTCCCCACGCGAACACTTTCAGCAAGGAGAGTGTAGTCTGCAAAAAATTCAACATAAAATACGAAAGAGTGTACACCTTCCTTTGGATCTGCCACTGTGAGTATAAAATTCCTCTTGCTTCTTCAAATGACAGCCACAACAGCCAACTCGAGAGTTTCCACTTCATTCAAACATTTCCGAGCAAGAAAATGTTTAATGGAGTGGGTGGAAAGGAAAGAAATAAGAATTTCAAACGCTTCAATAACTTTTACTGAAGTTACTGATCCTACTCTAAGAAAGTATAAAGAATCCCCGTCCTCATACACCCCATGCTTGGTATTCTTAATGAAATTCGACACTCTTAAAAACAGTCTAGGGATAAGCTAGGAGGTTAACTTGTTAGCATATGAGTCAATGTTAATGTTATGGTACAATAGCCTTCACAATTGACCAAATCTACATGAATGAATTTGTACCTACTGCGTGGAATGTCAAATGTGCCATACCTCTTCAAGACCTTTCTCTGAAAAGCACCATCCAATATTTTGGGTTGGATGGCGCTTGTCAACACCAACCTAGGATTTGGGGGCCTCTTCTCCTTACCATTGTTAGCTGCAACCATGGCCATTCTTCCACTCAAAAAAACACAATTTATCAAAAAAAAAAAAAAAAAAAAAAAAAAAAAAAAAACCAATGAAAAAACATACAAATATTTACACAAAGAACTCGGCAAACTAGAACAAGTTTCAGCATTAACGTAAGACTTCAGAATTAAAACTTACAAGTCAGAACAAGATTTAACATTAACATAAAATTTCAGAACTTAAACTTACAACTTAGTACAAGTTTCAACATTAACATAAGACTTCAGAATTAAAACTTACAAGTTAGTACAAATTTGAGCACTAATATAAGACTTCAGAATTAAAGCTTACAAGTCAGTAAAAGATTCAACACTAACATTAACTTTCAAAACTGAAACTTACAAGTAAGTACAAGTTTCAGCACTAATATAAGACTTCAAAACTATAACTTACAGGTTAGTACAAGTTTCAGCACTAACATAAGAATTCAGAACTAAAACTTACAAGTTAGTACAAGTTTCAACACTAACATAAGACTTCAGAACAAAAACTTTCAAGTTAGTACAAGTTTCACCACTAACATAAGACTTCAGAAATAAAACTTACAAGTTAGTACAAGTTTCAGTACTAACATAGGACTGCAGAACTAAAACTTACATACAACAAGTTTGAGCACTAACAAAGGACTTCAGAACTACAACTTACAAATCAGCACTTGTTTCAACACTAACATAGGACTTAAGAACTAAACAGGGGGCTGCTCTCTCCTCCAAGTTGGAGGTACATATACTCTCACTCTTCCATCCACTTTTACCTCCGTAAAACTAATTTTAAATGGGTAAACAAAACCGACAACAGTAAAATATTACAAATGATTATGACAAAGCAGCTACCATTTAGTATGTTTAACTTCATTTTGATTTTAAAAAGGCCACGATACAAAATCATAAATGTTACAAAGAACATGCACACTCAAACAAGTATATGGCAGCATTTATTGCTGACCGCTACTCTAAAATACCTAACAAATTTCTCATTAACATGAGACATCCATATACACGAACATGAGCCATCCATCATCACATGACACATGTACCTTTTACTGCTCCCTTTGTTGCTGTTGTTGCCATGGTGCTCCAGTCAAGGTGGTACACGTCAAAATCCTAAATTTTGTAACAATTGTCATCTGGATACCTGCAAACATACCTGCAAACACTGCAGACACAACAAAAACGAGGAATCAACAAGCTAGTGTTAGATATGATATGTGTAGGAAAATAATGTATCATGCAAACAAAATTGCCACTGTTTTACCATATCTAGAAAATCACATAATATGGATTAGTACACAACTTTCCTACATCTAGTTGACAACCATAATTGGCAATAACCATAGCTGCACTTATCGCCAATTTCAATACTTTAGACACTTTATTCAGGCAACTGATATGAGCCATGGTCACTTGATGTGGTGAAAATAGCAATACACAACATCTTTTTGAGCTCGTTATCATTCACGTGAAGTTGGCATAGGTAAGGGTAAGGGCAAATTTAATCAATTTGTCTGAATTGTAATTGCTGATCTCCATAGCCTGACAATCACACACAACAATTGGTGTTATTTACATTTTAAAGAGAAAAAAAAAAAGAAACAAAAATCGCAAATTAAGTTCATGTTAACGCGATATAAGCACCTTCTTGTTACGGATGGCTGGAAACCACAGGCCGCATGGATACGAGCACTGCATCCAATAGGTAGATTAACACATGTCCGGTGTCGACGACTCCGTTGCTTCCCTTTCGAAGCATCTTAGTCTCTGTAGTAACCTGCCAATAATTACAATTCAAGAGCAATGTTGTGATTCTAAAATTGGCTCGTGCTTCAACAGATAAATTGACAAAGAGATTCGCGATCTTCAAGGAGAACCTTCTAGAAAAGTCCTTCTACTAACTTCAGTGGATATTTTTGATGATTTTGGGCTGTGATACCTTGTAAGTTGGTCTAAGATCACTTCGGCGAAGCAGGGCTGCACTGAGGGCGAGCCACTTGCTATTGCAGATCCAACCACATGGAACGGGAAAGAAGATGCTTCATATGCCTGTAACTTGCTCCAAGGGAGGCAATGGATAGGCATATCCAAATCAGCAAGAGTGGAAAACGTCACGCCAACCATCTGCAGTCCTCCTCAGCATAGAGAATACAAGATTACATCTACGTAGCTGGCAGGGAGTATATACGTATCCAGCGCAAGTATTGGAGTTGCTAAAACATTATCAATGAATCATGAAGTCACAAACTTGCAAATAAAGTCGTAAGTTGTGATGTGAGTTTGATGGTTGTGATGTTGTAAGCTTTTACCTTTTGAAGAGTTGTGTTACGAGATCATCAGGGTAGCACCCAGTGAGACGAGCAGAGACGAGTAGGCAACCCGTTTGGGGCTACGATAATTGCAAAAACAAAGCTCATATAAGCATCTTGAATTCTGAGGAACTAAAACGAGTTAAAATAGCAAGCAAAATACGGAAGAAGAAGCCAAGACCTGGAAGACTTTTTCCCCCGAACCCGCAGGGGATCTCTGCTGAGCCAAGGCTGCTTGCAAATCGCCAATGACAAGGTTTTGATATATAATTTTGAATTTTGAACCGATTCACCTTTAAGACCCGAGACAGCAACAAGCACCGAAGAATTCAGGCTATTATGTCTTCCTGGTAAGAAAAGCCAAAACTTTACTTTGTCATCTGCACAACAACGAGGTAGTTAAAACCCTGAGCAGACTAAATGAGCAAATATTTCTGAAGCAACCTTACAGACTATTTTCCGTTAACATAAGACTTTGTTCCTGACTAGTAAACGGTAAGATTCTAGTGAGTAAGAGAAAGAGCCTATTCCTGAAAATTCTAGTTCATGAAATACATTCAAGTGGTACGTGATTTAGTGTAGTGAAATCCTCCCTGGAATGCTTATGAACCTGATAAAGTCCAACTACTGAGGTTGCCTGCCTCTTGAAGTCACATGTGCGCCCTCATCACGTGCATTGCCGCCATGTCTTGTCGATATCTCTCCTTCCTGAAACAAATAGAAGTGCCCAATGTTCATACAAGTCTCACAGAATATCGCCAGTAGCTACCGACACCAAATTAGATTAGACACTTTAGTCACACTTTAAGTTAAAATCAACGCAACTCACCTTCTCACAAATCTTCTGCCTCTCTGGAAGACCCTGATTGCAAGCGCGGATCTGGTTGGTCCGAGGCTTTGTGGACAACAATTCTATGTCCCGCTGTCCCTCCATAATCTTGCACAACTGCAGCCATACAATTATAAGTATCATAGAAAAACATGAAGAAAGAGCTTAAGATGTGGAGGATGTAGGAAGTGCTTACCATGGTGACCACTGGGCCAAAGCTCAAGAAATTACACAAGCCATTGAAAAAAGGACGCGCGCTCAAGTCATCGTAGTGCTGGGCGGCGAACTCCTTGGTTGGCACGATCAGCTTGATGGCCACCAGCTTGTATCCCTTGCGTTTAAAGCGTCCAACAATCTCCAAGATCTGTCGGCGGGTAGGCCAGAAGATCATGAGCAATTGAACAATACTAATATGATAATATAATGAACGCTTATCTAATGGCCTCCAACGCTCTTTCTAGTGCAAGACGTGAAGGATGTGAAGTTTGCTCGTAGCATGTCTGATCGTTTAAAATCTTTATCACCAATAGATTCTACAAGAAAGGAAGTCAAACATCACGATGCTCAATTCTCTTACCAGACCTCTTTGAACGCCGTCGGGCTTGATAGCGATGAAGGTACGCTCAAGCTGAAGAAAAAAAAGAACTAGGATAAGTAAACAAGGTAAAGCATTGCCTACCAAGGCTTTGAAAATTCCACATTGGCAACAAGCCTTACCTCCGCAGCTTCGAGTGTTGAGTCTTGGGCCAAGTACACTGCACACCAAAATATCCAACAATAATTTCCACCATCGAAGCATCTCTTTTCCACCAGCATGTATCACATGCAATCCTAATGAGGATCCGATGGAAATGAGCAGAGACAAGTACATGTAGCGGGCAAAAATGCGGCAGCTGGGAACCATCTGGAGTATCCACCGTTGGCGCCAACGGAAGAAGCCTTCACCGCAGCGGCAACAGCTCCATTGCCTCTACACGAGTCTGGCCTTCAAGTAGTTAAAGCGTCGTGCGCACAGCTTTGCCGAATTTGGGACGAAAAGCCTTCGGGATGGCAGGCACGCTAGCAAGTGTGGCCAACGCTGAGCTCCCGTTTCTACCGCCACCTCCATTGCGTCCATTGATACTTCCGGAGGCAGACGACGAGCTAGCCTTCCCATTCCCACCACCATTTCCAACTTTGTTGTACCCTAAAACCTTGGTGGGCACAGATTCAGGAGGCATCGGTGGAGGCGGAGGCAAGTCCAGCTTCCACAGTGAGTTCGCCATAGTCTGCTCTTCATCCATAGCTCACAACTCTTCCGCCTCACCAAAACCTGCAAAAGAAAAACACTCATCAAGAATTCCCACACCAAGAATACCCATCCAAGACCTCCCAGTCCACAAACAAGCACCGACCACCAATTCCCCACCCCACAAGACCCGATTACATCCATAGACCCACACACTGAAAGCATCCATAACCCACACATTGAAAACATCAATATAACCCACATTGGAGCATCGTTAAAACCCACACTGAAGCATCGATAAAACCCAGACACGGCAACATGGTGACGCTTTCCGACAAAGCAACAGCAACGACAACACCCTCATCACAACAGAGAAGATAAGGGGAGCTCCGCAGCCCAACAACAGCCCCCAACGGCAGGGTTAAGCTAGGGTTAGATTAGGGTTACGTTTAGCCCATTTACACTCTGCGGTGTGAAAAGAGGATATTTAGTGAATTGGTTAACCCCATTTTGCGACTCGATCCAATAGGCCCTTCCCAAAGGGACAGGGCCGAATAACACTCTCAGGAACAGCACCCGAGCACCGATGTCTCTATGTACGAACTGTGAAAGGGTGATCCCTCCTTCCAGTCATTCGGTGAGACTTAAGACGAGGATTGATGCACGGGCAGATACCCGGGAGCAACCGAGCATCACGAATGTCTCCCAATTCACTAGCAGTTGCGAGCAAGGTCGTCGAAGTGCATCGCCCATCATCACCTTCGCCTCTTTGAAGGCCACCTTGCTCCGATTGACACTTCCGCCCGCTAATCGCAATTCCAGCAGCAATCCTCTCCTCTTCTTCTTTTCTTCAGTAGTTTCAATCGACTCATCTCCGACATCTGACGTTTACTTTTTCGTTGTAGGCGATCTTTGCAGACGCTTTTTCAGTATGAAACACCAAGTAAGGGTTTAGTTTGCGAATCCTGAGCAGCAGTTTGTAGTTTACGATACAGGGTTTAGGCAGGCGATTTGTGGCACAGCTTGGATTGAACTATGGGCGTTGCATTATGAGAGTAGTGGCTGGGACTGCGGCGGGTGGGGGCAGTGCGACACACAGAGGGGAAGATGCTGCAGGAGACAGCGGACGCGGGTTCAGCTGCGATGGGCTCACCAGTGTCTCCCGAGCAAGTTCTCAAGACTCTCATGAATGACGGCCACTTCGATAGTTTGCGAATTAAGATTCTCAACCAACTGAAACAGAGTGTAAGATCCCACAATCGTCCCGAGACTAACTAACCGTAGCATTAGGGTTTTGCTTCTCAATATTGTCATGAATCCTCTCTTTATGCTTCAAACGTCGAATGTATGTTACGTTCCTGTACTCCAACCGTTTTAGTGAACTTTCGGAATTGCGAATTCACGCGAATGAGCATGAACGGTCAATTCATTGAGGATCGCCTTTTGGTGTGTGCAGGAAGAAATCAAGAACTATACATCCACTCTTGTGGCGGGTAGTAAGGTACTTAACACTCCAGGTGCAGAGGACAGGAGTCGAAGGGAGTTGTTCGAAGCTTTGCGGAAAGAACTCGAGTAAGTGCCTCTTCAATATCAAGTACTTTGAGACCTCCAAAGAATCCATTCATGCAAGATGTTAGACTTTCTGATATGCCGAAGATGAATTCCTGAAATATATAATTGAGCTTGTTTGCAGAGAACCAGTGTTGGAGAAAGCGTCAGTAGCAGCATGGGGAATCATCCTCGACAAAGAAGGTGTGGGGAAGGAGATAGTGGAAAAGGTGGACGCAGTGTACGCACGGCTGAGCGGACATGATTCATCAGATTCAAGTCCACAAGTAGGAACGCAGGGGCCAGAGCGTCCTGTCCAGATCGACACACGACCATTGCCAGATCTTTCGATGCCGTCAACAAGTGCGAACGGCGGGCTGAACCGGATGCCACCGAGTCAAGTCTATCTCAATCCGGTGTACCCTCCTCAACGGACACCGACGGACAGGGGTGGCAGCAACACTCCGTGGAATGATGTCGCTGGCACTCCGGGTCGCCGAATGGGTGGTACCGACAGGGGAAGCACGCCGCGTACCGACATCTCTGGACCTCCACCGAGTGCTCGAAGAGCACCTCAACCTGAGTATTATCACGCTCCGGATCCTCAGTGACTGGAAGCAAGCTCTTTCCAGGATTGATCCTCAGTGACTGGAATGTAGCTCTTTCCAAGAGTGATCCTCAGTGACTGGAATCGAGCTCTTTCCAGGAGTGATTAGCTTTCTCTAATTTTTATTGTTCACGAAGAAGCTCTCCACTGGGTCAATGCATTCAGAATGATAGAAGTTGTGGGAATCCTCCTACTGTTTTGTTGTGCAGATGAGAGTTTAGAATTGTATAGGGGTTCCTGCTATGTGTACCGTTTGTATAAAATTGACTGCAGTCCCTTGCAATGCTTCGTCTATTATGTGATTCCAGCTCTTGCACGATGATAGTTTCCATTCCCAACTCAGAATCATGTGTTTACTAGCAGTTCGTGCACAACAGCTATTACTAAAGTATCGAAGTTCGTCCTCAGAGACCGAGAGCATGCTCTCTGCCGTGGACGTGAGAAGGCACCTATCACCGTGATACTGAACCCAATAACCGCGTCGCGACCAACATGCCATCGTTAAATTATAAGCAAGCCTGAAAGACGGATCCCAGCTATCGCAATTTGAACTTACTCACATTTTTCCTCGTTACTGTATCTCGCACTTAAGATCCAATGCAATTGATCCAATTGCTGTATTGCGGAGTACTGTAGCACCCAAGTATTACCTTGTTCCTTTTTGAGACGAGAACCCAGAAATATCGTGAAATTTTGACAATGTGAGATACTCGAGGCCGATTGGAGTTTTTGCTTGATACTCGATTCGTTCAAGCGAATCAACCCCTCGGACCTCAGAATATTATGCATCTGGCCCAAAAGGCAGAGACTCAGATTCAGTGTTTGTGTGGATGGTGCGAATATTGATGGTACGATTGCAGACCCAAAAGACCGTGCAACATTGCAAACGGACAGGAGTGGCAGCAACAGGGATCATCGCACATGCTCACAAAAGGTAGTCCTCATAAAACCGGTTTAAGCTTGAATCACTTCAAATGAACCCTAAACCCTAAACCTAGGGCCATTGCGAACTCGGTTTTAGAGTTGAGGATTGATGCACTTGAATGCAACACATGATGATTAGCTTCTGGAAGGGCTTTAGTCACGAGTGCTCACCTTCAATTCAGTGAGCGAGCAGGCGGACTATTATCAAGCGCCTATTGGTGACCAATTTTCTTCCTTTGTGAAATGAACGAGCTTATGGTGAACGACATGGAGGCTGTGGCAAGCACTAGTAAGTGGGATGTCACTCACATCCCTGAGGAAGAGCAGACTGCGTCAACTACTGGTATTGTACTATTGTCTTCACAGTTCAGTTACTTAGATTCCTTTATCATGTGAAGGCTGGATTAGGGTTTCAATCAGGTGTGTGGAATGATTTGATGGATGATGACATGCTGACAGAATGCGTGATGGCTCGTGGCATCATCATCGTCGTGTTGTGTAACAGTCCCTATATTAGCAGCTTCTATCAACCCCAAGCTCGCCAGCGTCTTCATCAGGTAAGCTTTTGATAACCTTTTTCTTTCTTGTTTGATCAAACTGCGCACCCTCACCGCTTGAAATGCAGGGAGCTTGGCCTGAAGGCACCGTTGACGTCTTTGCCACACGCCAAGCGAATTCGACAAACAAAAACTGAAGGTATGTCAATATATTCTTGCCGAAGTTTCATCTTCTGAAACATACGTGACATTCATCATTTTATCGTTTGTTTCGAGTAGGCAAGGTGGAGCTGAGCATCATTCTATGTCTCGCTGATGGAGATGTGAGCAACGACACTCTTAGTATCCCCGCCGAAGTAGCAGACATTGTGGACAAGCACTCTCTTGTGCCCTTTCTGGCCGAGGTATTGCAACTATCTCTCTTCTATCCATTATCGTCTTAAAACAGAAATAAGGCGGCGTATGTTGACAAAGAAAATGTTCATTAGGTATCAGCACATCCAGCCAGGAGCCGAGAAGAGTTCGAAGCGCAGCGCCAGTTCTGGCCCACAAGCTTCCATCCGAATGCACAGTGAGTTCCAATAGTTGTCATTTGTGGCAGTAAACTAATTTAAATGCTCTCCACCATTACATCTTATGTTTCTGGTGTTGATACTGCGGCAGTATACGAGGGGCCAAGATAGAGCTGGACGAGGTTGAAGCAGAATCTGCACGCAAGTTCATGAAGGCCGCTATTTATCAAGCTCGTCTTGCTCATAGCTCTGGACAGGTAACATATCGACATATTTCTCTTTCAATCCTTTTTAAGTTTTTTCACTAATATGCATCCGTTTTGCTCCAGCTAGCGAACGGAGCTGTGATTGTGGATCCGTTCGTCGGGTCTGTCATCGCTTGTGGACATGATCAATGTGCACACACAGCAGAAGCCAAGGACATACGACATCCTTTGAGACATGCTGTTATGGAAGTTATAAGTATGGCAGCAGCGAGAGACCGCCTTCTCTTCCCCTCCGATGCTTGCACATCTGATTCTGTTGCAGAGCTTGGCAGTGCCACAAAAAAAGCTCGCGTGGACATGGTCACTATTCTCATCTCTCACATCCTTTTTTTACTGAGCTGTTTACGCATCACTGCAAATTGAAACAATCATATAGTGCACCTTCAGTAAACACGAGGCCAAGAGTTTACATGGACAGATTGACTGATTTTTGGTTTCTGAGCAGGTCGATGAGGGGAGCTCTGTGATCAATTCTCAAAACGTCACTCGTCCATACTTGTGCACAGGATTTGATGCCTATGTTACTCGAGAGCCTTGTGTCATGTGAGTACACTCTCATTGTTTTTTTTCCTGTTTCTAGGGATGATTGTTCCTGTTTTTTGTTGTACTGAAGAGTTGCAGGTGCAGGTGTGCGATGGCGTTGGTGCATCAGAGAGTGAGAAGGGTTTTCTTTGGCATCGCCAATGCTTCCATTGGAGCTTTGGCGAGCAAGTATAGGCTGCAAGGCATTCGGAGCCTTAATCACCACTACACTGTTTTTCAAGTTGGTATTTGTGAATCTGATCTTGTGGAATCGTTATAAAGGAAGGCTATTGTTTGAGCATCGATTTTCCAACTCACTGTTGATTGCATGCTGAAATCGCTACAAGCAAGTGGTTGAGCTGTTTCTGCATTGCAGTTCTGATGTATATTATAAGTTTGTGCAATAAGATGAATTTACGATGATTTTCGAATCGAAACATGAAATGCGCGTGGTGTTAACCCCTAAAAATCCAAGCGTTTCCTCGACCTCCAAAACCAAAAAGTGCCATTTTTGACCTCCGTTGGGAAATGGGGAAATGAAGAAACTTTTTTTTCTTTTTTCAGACATCGAACCGTAGGATCTTGTAACTAACCCGTATACAAAGGACAAGTCAAAATTTCAACCGGTAGATGTTTGTCATTTGTGAGATCATAACGATCAAAGTTTGTTCAACACATTTTTTTTGCCGGTGCCCGAGAGGCATTGTCTAAATGGTGCCAAGGGCAACTTGATGATTATTATTCCAAACATTTTTCCCTCATTTTTTTCCATGTAGCAAACCAAGTTGGGAACATGCATGCAAATTCTTTTTGACCATATATGCTTCTAGAACCTTCATCTAAATTGTTTTGGTGGTGGAGGTATAAAAGCAAGGGAAATCTTAGGTTTGGTGAAAATGAGCATAGTACCAAAAATATATGGGCACCTCTAAATCCAAACGGTAAACATATGTGTATATAGTATTTTGTTTTTTTCGTAAATTTATTTTTAAAACAATGTGAAATCTCGAATTCTTATGAATTTCTAAGCAAAAGAAATGTAAAATCCCTTGTAAATTGAGACGGGCAAGAAAGGGAAATTGGGTCTCCCCTTACACATGTTGGGCCATTATACAAAAGCTCATAATTGTTCTGCCAAAAGTGGCTGGATAAGAAATGATCTTTTAATTGATGGCAGTGGTGGGGCTTGATTTTAAGGTAATTGCCTTGGTCAAAGGGACCCATGGCTTGACCGCCCATGTGGAGCATGCATGGGGGTCCAACTAAACTGAATTTACAGACATCGAATTCATTAGAATCATGGGTTCGTCGTAATCCCCCCTCTAAACCCCTTGCCCGAGCTTCATTTCCCTTCCTGACCGTCTTTGCTACCCACTCTGTGCCCTTCTCTCTCGTTGGCTTAAAACCCAGCCCGTTCAGACCGTTTTGGATTTCAAAACTTCAAATTGCTCCACACAAGTCAAAAAATTGAATCTAGAAGTAAAATTTTTACCACTCCTACTTTACCCTATTCCTCACCTCCACAAAAAAAATTGGCCCCAAATTTTTATTTTTCACTCTACACAAGCCTCACCAAAACTAGAGAATGCCAAAGCGGTTTTCCTGGATTTTTAGGGGTTAATAAACTTGATCTAGAAGCCTTTGTACGGAGAGTATTTCTCAAGGGCCATATTAGTTGTATTTATGGGATGAGCAGCTCTAAGAATAAATTCTTTGCTTTCTCATATTGTTACTATTTCATGTATATAGAGAAGCATTGCAAGATTGGTGCAATTCGTGGTCAGCATATGTGTTCAACCTCGAGATGGAAAATAAAATGAATACAGAGTGAGCCATATACAGAACTTTCTGCTCAGTTGCATTTGCATTTGTATTGAGGTGTTACATTTTCAACTACCATGTTTTTGGGTTGTATGCTTTATCTTCTATGATATGGCATACAAAATATGTATAACAAATTCATATTAACAACTAGTATTCGAGTCAAGGAGTTGAAGAGTGACGAACAAATCTGGACCAAGGGAATTGGTATTTCACTATGAGGATGAAAGAAGATGGTAACCGTTTACGGATCTTCACACCCATTGAAAAGTAATCTATGCCTTGAAGTCTCGCAAAACACAACATGGTCATGCTTTTCATAGTTTGTGCCTTCAAATCACTCAAAACGCAATAATGGTCATGTTGCATTCTTCCTATGTTACTCTCATACATTTACAAGTGATTATTCAACACTAAAATCAAAATTTGGTGTTGAATAGTCCTACATGAAGGCATGCCCAACTCTGTTGAGTCTCCAACGTCGAGTTCCCCTTTCTCATGCTCTAATATGGCTATTGAAGTGCTTGAAGCGGTGTTCACCTTCTCACATTCTATAGAATAGTCTTGTGTTCAAGTTGATACAATTTGCAAAGTCAGATTCACTTGTCAAAATAGGAGGAAATCCAACTCCTTCGGCGTAAAATTCAATATAATAGTAAAAATTGTTCCTCATCTAATACTACTCCTTCACTTAGATGAACCAATCACTATGAACACCTTATCAACTCACCACTGTCACTTAAATCATATGGCTAGCCCTCAGTCCTAACGATTCCCAAGAGCAACTTCAAATTTACATTACACTTCTTTGTAAACTCAAGTAAATTAACTATAAATTTCTGAATGCATCCCAATGAGGAGATTCTCAAAAGTATATATATATATCAGAGTTTGGAAATATAAGACAGACTCTAAACAATGCGGCTCAGATCTGATATGCACTAATGTAAACCTGAATTGCCATGCTAAGATTACAGAACTAATAAATATATCACCCACTTTTGCTTCAACGTGTCTACTTTTTACAATATCAAAAAGCATGGAAATCCAAATCAGCATTGACCCATACTCGCACCCCTTGCAACACAAACTCACCCCCCATGACTCAATAATTCTCAAAAATCCTTGAATTACGGAATTCAGTATGTCTGATGGCGGTTACAGGAGAGTTTTGGCTATCCATTCTAGGGGGGGGGCGCTTTTAGGACTGCCTACCTTAGATTCCAGAGTTTGGAAATATAAAAGACAGACTCTAGACAATGGTTGGTTGAAAATGGGTGAGCTTAAAGCTGGCCAGCGAGCTGGTCTCGGAGCCCCTCGACCCTACATGCCCGCCTGATCCCCTGCCCGGCCAGAAAATCCATTTTTCCTGTTTTTTGCATTTTGGAATGCCCTTTTGTGTTTTTTTTAAAATTTTGAGTTTAAAATGGGGTCTACGACCCCACTATACCCTGGGTAATGGTAGACACGGGATAATTCTATAAAAGTACCATGTAAAGAGCTTTCCCGTCGGTACGACAGGTACGTTGCTCGTAATATATAATATAAATTATTTTCCTCATGGTATCAAAGCAAATGCACTATAATATGCGTTGCTAAATCTGAAAAGAGATGAATCTCAACAAAGTGAGACAAACTTCTCATCATATAACAATGCAAAAATCTAGAAATGTAGCATTTGTAGGTTCTACAATACCTACAATATCAATCCTTATAAGAGAATGAAATAATTAATAAGTAAAGACAAAATATAAATAATCTAAGTCATCATTATTTAGAATGTCAACACATAGGATTGACATAAACCATGTCACAAAATTTGATAGTTCATACTATAATATATGGAAACACAAAATTATGTTAACCTTAAAGACAAAATTTATGACCAATAGTTTGTGGTTTTAACCCCTAAATTTCTTTGGTGTTGTTTTGGAGCTTGAAAACTTAAAACTGCGATTCTCCACCTCTAAGCACTCGTGGGGGTGTAGACCAATTTCTTCTTCTTTTTTAAGATTTCCAACCGTAAGATCTTGTACCTAAAAATATGCTTGATTACTGTTCAAAAAATTGACCGTTGGATGTTTACCATTTGAGAGATTATAACATTCAAAGTTTGTCTCCCAAATTTTTTTAGGCATTGCGAAGATTGGTTTTGAAATTTTTTAAGGGTGCGCTTGTAAAATTGGTAAACTTTTTGACTTGAGTCATTTTAGAATTTTAGTGATTTAGTAATGAACATGTTTCAAAAAAAAAAATTCAAAAAAGTTACTTATTTGAGCTGCCCCATCTCGGCTCGCAACCCAAGGATCGTCCTAGAAGACTCAAAAATTGGAATTTGACTTTGCAATTTTTGCGGCACCTACTTTGCAATGTAACTCACACAATTCCAAAATATATCTCAAAAATATTCATTTTTACTAAGAAACTAAGGCTGCCCAAAACATCAAAAGACCGTTTCGGTTTTTAACCCCTAAAAATCCAGGAAAGCCGATTCGGTTTTCTGAGATTTCGGGCAGCTCATTTTAAGCATTTAAACTGATATTTTTGCCTAAGATTTTTATTGGGTGCTCCACATGCAGTAATGTGTATGTGGTAAAATTTTCAAAGTCAAATTTTAATTTTATAACCTTCATCTAGAAATTTTAGGTTTCAAGTCCAAATCGGGCAGTTTAAAATAATTTTTTTTAATTTTTTTTTTTTAGAAATATGTTCATTACCAAATTACTATTCAAATTCCAATGTGTCCGAAGTCAAAAAGTTTACCAATTTTACAAGGGCAGCCTCCAAAACTTTCAAAAACAATCTTCACAATTTCTAGTAATTTTACAATTTTTCTTTCAAAAATTGCCAAAATTCGAGATTTTGGATTTTTTCCAAGATTTTTTTCAAAATTCACATTATCATAAATGCACCTTCTCACCGTCGAGATTTTTCTCAAACTAAATATATCATACGTGGTGCTTGTTTTACTATATGGTTGTTTTTAGACCTTCTTTCATAAAATATTTTACATTAAGGTCAAAAAGTGGAATTGGTCTCTAAAATTTTGCATGAGCATAACCAACTTGAATACCTACATGAAAAAAAATGAGGGAAAAATATTTGGAATAACAATCATCAAGTTGCCCTTGGCACCATTTAGACAATGCCTCTCACGCAGTGGCAAAAAAAAAGTGTTGGTCAAACTTTGATTGTTATGATCTCACAAATGAAAAACATCCAACGGTTGAAATTTTGACCAGTCCTTTGTATACAAGTTAGGTACAAGATCTTACGGTTCAAAGTCTAAAACCAGAAAAAAAAGTTTCTCCATTTCCCCATCTCCCAACGAAGGTGAAAAATGGCAGTTTTTGGTTCTGGAGGTCGAGGAAACCCCTGGATTTTTAGGGGTTAAGGAAAGTTAGGGGTTAAACCAAAACCACTGGCCCCAACTGCAGCTAAAGTTGTTGCATGAATAAATGCTTTACCTGCCACATGTGCAAGAAGTATAACTTCATGGGAAGAAAATGACGCAATGTCTTTAACAATAATTAACAACTCCTTGAAAAATAACATAGTTTCACAAATTCAGTATATGGTTGGTAATAACATCTCAACTCTATAGATAGATAGAAACTCCGGTCCTTTCTAAGGGGCCGGCGTGAATGAAGTGTCCGTTCGTAATGCTAATATCCCGATGGCCACCGGACAAGGGGAAATTGGAACAATACTACTTCCCCCTCTCGAGGTTGGACACTATAACTATGCTAGTTTCTAGCCTAGTTACTAGTGCCTTGAAGATACTTGACATAGTATCCCCCCAAAGGGCTTTGAGGTGCCCATACAACAAGGTCCAAAGACCCCCCACATTAGTTGGGTGGACTATAGTGGTGAGCACCACGTCGGCACGGGGAATAGAACCCACGACCTCCTCATTGGGGGCCTAAGCCCTAACCACCAAGCCAAGGCTTGTGGTGCCTTCTCAACTCTATACTATAACTGATGGACTCTCAAAATTATTAATTAAAAACTTAAAACTTTTGACTTTGTAATCCATATAATTTCTTAACTCCAAATTCGATCTACACTATCTACTATAAGATTTTCCAATAAATACCCAAATAGTTAACCTTCAAGTACACAATTGTAGTACAACTTCAAAAATAATGTTCTTTCTGAACTATACCTTGAAAAATTATAAAATGAAGAATTTATGATATACCGAACGATAGGAAAATAGAAGTAATTTATCCAATAATAATAACTTCTTCATATATATATATAAGAACTCCAATCTTCAAATCGAAGATTGGCGTGAATACAGCGTCTGTTCGTAATGTCTCTACCTCTATGGCCACAGGACAAAGAGGTAAAAGAACAAAACTACTCACCCCTTTCGGGAATAGACACTACACTACATTATATACGAAACTAAACTGAGCTAAAAACCTTTGATGAGACTAATCTTAAGTAACCAAGATAGGGTAAGTTGTGCGATTATTTGGCAATGTATTGGGTGTTTTAAGTGATTTTTTAGATGGTTGTGGTCACCAAGCCGTGCAGTCCTGGGGTGGTTGAGGTGTGGGACGTTTGTAATTGTGCTGGTCCGAGTTCGAATCCCGACGGGCTCGTTTGAGCAGTGCGCATGGCTTGGGTCTGTCTGTGGGTATATGGCAGGAGAGTATTATCAACCACCCGGCTCTTCCCGAGAAGCTGAGACTGAAGCAGTGCGCTGTGAACAATAGTGGTTTGTACCACTACCAACCTTTTTAGATTATTATGGCGGTTCAAGATTGGTGGGGAGAGTTTGGTGGTTTTCTAGTTTTCGTTTGTGTAAAAGGATCAGAGCGGCGTGTCTTATGGCTATTGTGTTGATTGAGTTGAAGGTGCTAACTTCTTCACTACATAGTGACATTAGGTTGTCTCACAACAGTCGCTTGAAATTGTATACTATAAACATATTTACTACGTTTCAGTAACTTTTGGGAAGAAATAAACCAATCAACAATTTTATTCATAAAATTGATAAACACCAATTCCTACGACAAAATCAAGAGTGAACATTGGATGCAAGTGATTATCCTTTAACTATTATTTGTAAGACATTCCAATCCTTCAAGCACCATAATTTTACTACCTACTATAAAACATGACTAGTAAGCCCGGGCAGCATAGCCACACCCACATTAATACTTTGACCATACTTGTCTCCTCTACTGTCAGAGGAAAAAAAAATTAAAAATACCAAGATTTTGTGCTTGTAGGCCCACATTTTTATTTTAATAAGTTTCATAGGGCTCCAAACAGACACATTCTTGCACGCTTCAGTTCTCTTGTTTTTACACTTGATCTAAAATTAAGGAATTTTTTATAAATTTTTGGTAATTTTTTATGACTAATCCCGACTATATTAGAAGATCAAGAGTAAACATTGGAAACAAATGATTCTACTTAACTTTTACTCGTAAGGCAATCCTATCGTTCAAGCACCATAATTTCACTAACTACTATGAACATGATTCACCTTGCCTCACACTACTCAGTGCACCAAAGTGACAAAGGACTTCCACACACCATGCAAAACCATGCAAAATGACGAAGACCAAGCCAAATTAGGGTTTGGAGCTTGACTTGCACTCCACTGTCGTCACGTACGACCACTCGCAATTACGGGGCACGATCGTATTAGGGTATCGAGCAATGGCGATGATGGTCAATTCCTCACGCTTATGCGCGTCTCGAGGTGGAGCAATTGCGTGGTCTGGAAGCCAAACTGGAGCTTCAATACAAGAAGACTTTGTCGCTCACTTCCAGGTTAGACTCGTTCTTTGTGTTGCCGCGTGTAGACCAATTGCCGCGTTCCCCTAAGGATTGCTTGGGCCGAGGTATTGGGAGCCCGGAAAGGAAACTTCACGCCCAGAAACGAAAACAATTATAGTAACAAATTATCATATTAATTAATTGAGCGAGCAGGGACTAGAACATCTACAAAATTCTGCTGGTTTTTGATCGAGTGAGTGAGTGGCAGATCGGATCATTGCAGGTAGATTATGGTGAAAGCCACTTAACACATTGCTGTAGGTTTTAGGTGTAAGCCTTGTCCTTTGTACTTGCAAGGTCATGATCTCTTAGGGCGAGGGTTCTCGGTGTTCAGAAAAGGAAGCTTTTGTTTCTGAAACGCAGAATTCCATTCTCTTTTTTCGTTGCAGACGCTTTCATGGTGCGAAATTGACGGATTTTCGCAGGCGGAGGATTGATCACCGCGAGGAGTGCCGAATCTCTGACCTGATTTGCGGCAACAGGTTGGAAGAAATTATTCATCCTTTTTGCCTAATTGAAATGAGCACCCTAAATTGTAATTCTGAAAGCCTCTCAACAAATTGCTGTAGGTTTAGGAGTTAACCTCGTTCTTTGTTCTTGCAAAGCCGTGATTGCTTTAGGACGAAATTTCTGTCTTGAAAAAGGAAACCCTAGTTTTCTAAACGGAAACTATAATCTTTTTTGTTCGTTGCAGATGCTTTTTTGTAGCGGTAGTGACGGGTCATCGCAGGTGGAGGATTGAGTACCTCGAGTAGTGCCTAATATCTGACCTTTTTTGAGGCAACAGGTAATCATCTGTCTAGTACTAATTGGATTGAGCACCTTGAGGCCATTGCTCTAGGTCAAGGTTTTAGGTTTTTGTTATGTGGAAACTGTATCACAACAGTCAAGGTAACCACTGAAGAAGTGCCACATTTGACCTTATCGTCCTAATTATAAGTTAGAAGAAATATCTGGTACTGTTGTTAGTACGAGCACCTTCAGCTTTTTTTGCTGTCAATGCCACATTGCTGCATGTTAAGTTCTAGGTTGACAGGAAACTGTCAAGGGAGTTCATTGCAAGGTTGATCGTGTGCATGATCTTGAGAGAACCGGTCGATATTAGTGATTAGGGTAGAGACCCTATCTTCTGAAGTACAAATTAGAAGACATTAATCAATTTCTGGTACTTTCGTTGTTGGAATGAGCATCCTCAGCATTGTTGCTGTACGTTGAATGGTCATTGCCACATTGCTGCATGTTAAGGCTCAGGCTGACAGGAAACCGTCAAGGTGCATGATTTTGAGAGGAACCGGTCGATTTCTTGTGATCAGGGTGGAGAGATGCATACATCAGGGGCGTTGAGGAGAAGAATACACCACGAAGACGTAGGGGGGCGAAAGTACGACAGGGAGGAGTCATCAGGAGTGGACGGGTTAAACGAGCCACTACTAGGGCACAGGGGCAGCAGCGATGAGGATTCTGATCACGAATGGAGGACAAAGCGGAGAGAGGAGCAAGTCTGGGCACACAACGTATCCAAGCTTCTTCAGCAGTGGGCGCAGTGGTTCTCAACAGTGGTCCTTGCAGGCGGATTCCGAGTAGGCAACAATCTCTTCATGGCCGTTCTCGGCCGCTCTGATCAAAAGTCCGAGTATCATCTCTCTCCCGTCCAAGTGAACCGACTCGAAAAGCTCCAGCAACGATTGGCCATCCCATTCGATGGCGCTCTACTCCAACATCAGGACGCTCTGAAAACCCTCTGGCAAGCTTCGTTCCCATCGCGAGCCATGCCGGGGTTAGTGTCACCGCAATGGAAGGAGATGGGATGGCAAGGGAATGATCCCTCGACTGATTTTCGAGGAGGTGGCTTCATTTCCCTCGAGAATCTGTTGTTTTTCGCTCGGAGGTTTCCAGCTGTGTATCAACGATTGTTGCATAAGGAGGAAGGCAAGCGAGCTGAGTGGGAGTATCCATTTGCAGTTGCTGGTCTGAATATCACTTTTATGCTGATTCAACTGCTGGATCTTCGAGCTGCGAAGCCGAGCTCCTCCTCCGTAGCCTCGTTCTTCAACATTCTGGCTACCGATGAAAACGCCTTCGACATGTTATATTGTGTCGCCTTCCAGATGCTGGATGCTCAGTGGTTAGCTTTGGGTGCTTCCTACATGGAGTTCAACGCTGTTTTGCAAGCCACTCGGTCGCAGCTGGAGAAAGAATTGGCTTTGGAAGACGTCGAGCGTGTCGAAGATCTTCCTTCCTACATTACTCTTGCGAGTCCCTCATGATTCATTTCTGAGCAATTTTTGCTCTTGTATCATAATTCGAGCTTTCAATCGGACTGGTTTCATGACTACCAGCAATACTTCCTGAATGATAGCTCTCGAAACTTGCAGAGAGAGCCTACTTGTCTGATGTTCTTGATCAGAATTGTATTTGTGACGGAGTCTGCTTGGAAGTTCTTGGTCATGGCTCCCTTTGCTGCAGAATTCTTGGCTGCTGCAGATTGAGTAATCGTACTGAAAATCGTTCTGAGCAATTCATGTGTTATGAATTCTAGAAGTTGGAAATATTGGTGTTCCTAAAATGGTGTCCTAAAATGACACTCTGTAATGGTTGCAGTGAGTACATAATACTATGGCATGGGTATTGCATAGAGAAACTATTATGTACCTCTGAGTAAAGATTAGTAGAGCTCCGATGGACTCTGTTACACAAAAGACCCATTGAAACAATCAAAGGTCAATATATGACCTTTTATTGTTAGGGCATGATAATATGGAGTGTTTTACTAAGGAAAAATTCCAAATCGACATCCTTTGGTAGAAATCATTACTTAATACTCACTATGAAGGTTAAACCCCCTAAAATGAGTTTTGTGCATCAAAATATGAACATTGTTATGGGCTTCATAACCTACATTGTGGATCATTTTGTTTTTTCTTTTTCTTTTTCTTTCTTGTAATTTACACTATCAGATTTATGATTCAAGGTATGCTTCAATTTTAAAAAAATTAAATCGCATATTGATATATTTTCTAAACATCATGTCGGTTTTGTAGATGTGTGCAACCATTTGAAATTTTCTAGTTCCAATAACATATCATATGCCCCTATTGGGTGCTCAAATGTAGAAAAACAACATTTTAGATGGGAAGCAACAACTTTTAAGAGCGATAACTTCTTCAACTGAAGTATGGGTTGAATGAGATTACTTGCGTTGCGTCTCAAATGAAGTCTAGTCTGTGTGGTAAAACTTGCAAATCCATCCAAGAAGATATGAGTTTATGGCATGCATTTTAGTGTATGTACCTCTAGTTTTTGGGTTTTCAAACATGGTGCATGTTTTGCCATTGCAAGCCAAATATGTTAAATTTAGTTAAGATTTTTATGAGTGTTTTTTACATAAGCATGATCTTAAAATGATATCCATCAACTTTGTAGTTGGAAGATTTTTATTTGGATAATCTGGTATTGGATTTGCGATGATCTTTCTATACTATAAAAACCAAAACTAATACATGGATTTTGATAAATTGGTTCTACTTCATAAACCAATGGATTTTAAACTTTTTTTGATGGGTTGAATCCAAATCGAATCTAATTATTATGGTAGATATCTTAATCCCATCCAAGCTGTGAAGAAGATGTGGCATCTCGGGTTTAAGCAAGGGGTTAAGTCTTGGACTTATATCCTTTGTAGACTTTGGGGCAGTCTTCACAATTGCAAGGCCATTATATGCACAAAGAAGTTTTTCTCATGGTTTGTTTTGGTTTTTGGGTTTTATTGAGACAAAGGTGAATATATTTCAAGTTGGTGATTTTTTTGTTGCAATAAGTTTGTTGAAAGTTTTTTCACTTTGAAGGGAAAATGATAAAATCTTGTGATTGTTTTTTATCACTTACACGTTATGATCTCGCAATCTATGAGCCCTCACGGCTCAAAATTTTGACCCACATGACCTATACTAATTCGACTACAAGATTTTACAATTGAGATCTAAATAATTTACCTTTATCTCATCTATGATACTTGTTTAAAATGTGTTTTTTGGCTGAAAATAGGCTAGGACTTATCAAGGTTAATTAGTGTCATTCCAAATACAAAACAAGTAAACATTTGTCTAGTAGTATAAACAAAATGTTGAACGCATAGAATTTTAGTAAGGCGAACATACCTATATCCAAACAACATTCGAATACCAAGTACTACAAAAACACCGTAAAGTATTGGTATTTGCCTATTGAAAAGTATCCAAATTCAACCAATAGCGTTGCAAGTAGAGGATACTTTTGTATGCACAATTTTACCCCACTTTCTATGACACGAAGTAGGTATCTTATCAAATTTTATTTCTCACCACAAAAAAGTACATGCAATACTTTTTTATTTACTACTAATGTCACCTTTAAATATCTTACTCTAGTTTATGAATTGAGTCCTTTAAAAGCAAACAATGAAACAAGTTTGCCATTGTAAGTTTGTCTACCTTGAGATAGCCTCCTTAAAACCGACACAATACCAAAAAATGACCCATTAAATTGTACTTTGCAAGAGGTACAAAATAGCTTTCACGATGATTTTTGATATACTCACCATGAACATATTAGACTGCATCATCTTAAAAACACCTAGAAGTTCAATGGAAGAAATTCATAACAAAATCTAGGAGGGTCCAAAATTCATAGTTCTAGTTTTACCAATCTTTATATACTTTGTTCAAGCACACAAATTGCTCACATAACAAACGTCATTACATATCTACCATGCTGAAATTTGAGTACATTATTGAGTAGGTTACCTTAGTGTTTGAGAACAAAGTCAAAAACCAACTCTTCTAATACTAAACATTTGCATTATAGTAGTAAGAGTGGTCTAAAATGGAGAAGGTCCCGAGCTATAGTAATCTTCACTCAAAGGTACATAATAGCTTCTTCATGTTATCACTGCAAACATTGTACGGAATCAATTTAGGGCACCATTTTAGTATTTCCAACTTCAAAAATTCATAACTCATTGTAAAAGAGTCCAAAACTGATGATTCCACTTGCGCTATCTTTCTACTAATGTTCCCTATGCAATTTTATTTTTTTGCTTGCACGAGTAACATATTTAGTCATTATAGAACACCTTACTATAAATTGAAACCTTCAATGTTTCCACAAACAATTTCATTTCCTTCCGCTTTAGAAGGTTCCAAGGTAAGTAAATGAAAGCTACCAAGAAAGGCTCAAGTGAACATGTGAAGCATAAAGAGCATAGTTGGTGGAACTTATAATCACATGGCAATTATATTGTAAACCCCTCACACACACAAACATGGCCGCCTTTAGGAATCATTGCATTAAATTCCCCTTTCAACCCCAAAATTGCTCTAAAAACAATAAAAACCCACCCACTAGATTTATTTATTTATTTCAAAAAACTCCCCAAACTCTTTTTAAGTGAGTTGCATGCTTATTAATGAAAGACTGGTGCCACGTTGCACTATTGCCATGATGTATTTAAAGAATTAGACTTTGTGGGTTCCAAAAATAAGACTAGCAAGTGCCAAATCAGCAACCACTTGGCGGCCTAGTCATTAAGATACTAAGAAGAGAGAGGGTTTTTAATTATTTATTTAATTTGGTATATGGGTTTTATATAGGGGGCATGTATGTGGATTTTAGTACAAAAAGATCCTTCCTTTAATAGGTGACTTGCTAATCCACTCTTCTTCTTTGCATTGATTCACCTCCCCCTTGATATTTCATGATTCCTAAATAATTGAACTTGGTGTTTTAATTACCAAAAGGTGATTTTATGCCACGAGGAAAGGGTTAAAGTTTCTTCAGAACTGACTCTGAGAATAAGATAAATTATGAGCATTTTAGTTTTTTATTGTGTGATTAGAAGGTTTTTTTTATGTTATCTGTTTGTGTGTTTACCAAGTTAGAGCATGCCGGGGGGGTGGGTTGCGTCAAAAGCTAAGGTAGAGATACCCAAAACCACCAACATAAGAAAATTCTCCTATTTAAAGCTGGTCTATTTATAGTCTGTAATTTTCTGGGGGTGGCAAAATAGTTTTTAGGAAGGTTTGTAATTTTTTTGTAACTTTTTGTAAAACACATGAATTAATACAAATTTTCAAACAGTAAAGTACTGCAGGACCCGTAATCAACCTATAGGGTATGCAAAAACCACACCATGTGGTACTAAGTTTCACTCATGATGATACCCAAAACCACCAGCTTTTTGAGTGTTCTGATTGGTCAGTTTGAATTGTGCAATTGGTGGTTCTAGGTCTCGACTGTGTTGGCCAAAGAAAGGTCTACATGACAGAAGTGGGGTGGGTGGTGGTAATGGGTATCTCTACCATAGTTGGTGTCACTCAAGGGGGCGTCGAAACCCCACCCCAAGGTGGAAGGTATGGCAGAGGAAAAGGCTGCTCACCAATACATTTTCTGACTAGCTTGTTGTGATAGATTTTTAATTTTTTTTTTCTGCCAATAAAATCTTTGCCATGTGTGACTCTCCCATTGGTTAATGGGACTGCGTGGGCTGGGTTTCCTCACACTCCAAACAAGGGTCCACTCTGCGGCCCATAGTGCGGGTTAGACATGCTCTTAGGAAGAAAGAAAAAGAACGAAAGTTATAGGAGGTTGGCGTCAATTTAATTTAGTATGCTATGGTCCATATACATAGGCAAGAATATAGGGGTTATTTCACACCTATTAGGGAGTAAGTCCTACCAAGTTGACTATTATGTCTTTTTTAAATGATATTAAGAGTACATAAATTTGTATACTTATTAGTAGAAGAAAGTGGTGTTTCAACTAGGTTCTCTATTAGGAGTACCCCCCCTAGCTTGGTGGAGTGAGACACTATTGGTGGATATAATAGAGGAGAGTCTCGAACACAGCTCGAGCAATGGTTGAGAATGTCGAAACGATTGATTGGTGTTTGAAGATTCACGATAGGAAGATTGTGCAATTTCCACCAGGTTGAAAGACTCATTTGAGTTGGATCTCGATCAAGCTTTGGTAGAATGAGACAATCTTGGTAGAATACAATACAAAGCTCAGTAGAAATTTCACACTTCTTTGCTTGTAAGTAACCTTTGACTTATCATGAGTTACACCATGTTCTTTGGAGTTAATGCAAATTAGGTAGAAGGACCCTTTTCAACTACATCCCAAATTCCAACTTATAATGTAGGAGAACCTAAAAGCAGGTGCCCCTCACAAGCGTGCATGCTAGATTCTTGCTCCAATGAAGATTTGATCACCCTATAATTACCCCCAATGTACTTGTAGAAGGGTGTCCGATTATAGCTTGACCTATATTGGTCACTTCTAAAAGTTGTATTTATTATTTTAAGTGCTTAAAAATACCGGAAAATAAAGTATCTTCATCTTTTCTTCTTCCTAATAACTGAAAAAATAATATGTCACTCATTCCACCACTTCAATTGCAATGAATTCCTTTCATGTACAAAATTAAGTGTTCATACCTTAGAGTTGCCTATTTAGCAAATTATGAATGTACTGATATCACCTTTTGACCAATTTCTATGAAGAATTTTCTCTTGCTCAACTTCTAATTACAAATAATATTACTTAATTACTTCGGCACACGATGGCAATACCATCTTTGGAATATACAAGAATATACAAGAAGTGTTATCTTGTTGGGAAAGCAATTTCTATGATTCAAAATGTGATGTACACTGATTTAAAAATTTTAAAATTTTAAAATTTTAAAATTTTAAAATTTTAAAAATAAATAAAAATTTTAAAAAAAAATCTTGCACACACAAAAATACTATGGAAAGCAATCTTTTGACTTGGATAAGGCATTTTCCAAGGGTCATGGGGCCATGGACCCATGGGGGATCAATTTTGCACCTGCTGCCAAGAAAGAGGGTCAGAGCACGCCGTCTCGCGATTGGTCGACAACTACCGGGCTGAGCAATTCCCGTCATAAATTTCGACAAGGGCAGTCATGACTCCGAGAGGGACATATGCTCCTCAACGTATTTTTGCATTGTATGGCAAACGTTGATAGAGCCTCACTTGATGGCCCATACAACTGAATGCCATCCACCCTCAACAAACTCCCCCCGTCGTAGTTATGACTTTTGCCCCCCCCCCCTACCCCGGGTCCCCGGGACCTCGCCCGGCTCCGTCTTGTCAATCATTCATTGCAATTCAATGGGCATACCAATAGGTTCATGTATCACATCATTTTCCTACTCTCCATGAAAGCTCCGATGCTACCCTTAACTAATTCTTGACGACGCAATGAATCCCCCACTTTGTGGTCAAAAGTATACCGGAAAAAACTCATCGCAATTGGGTTGGTTCAAGAATCTTATTTTTACTTTGAAATCATTATGTCAGTTGGGAAGAAATAAGTGAAAGTACAAGTGAAATTACCATAATATACTACACTTGGACAAACCCTTTGCCAAGTATTAACCCCTAAAGGTCCAAGAAAGCGGAAATCGCTTTTTGGAATTTCTGTAGGGAGAAAATTCAGCCAACTTTGATCATTATAATCTCACAAATGAAGAAGAATCAACGGTTCAATGTTGGCAAGTGAGTGGAAGGCTAAGTTAATTTTAAGATCCTATGGTTGGATCTTCCAAATAATGCTTAGATTGAGAGTTTTAAGGCCTGAAGTAGGGGAATGTCAATTTCGCATCAAGAACCTTTAGGGGTTAATTAAATTCATTTTGTTGTTTTTTTTTTTTTACTTGAGAAACCCTTTTAGTTGTTATTTCAATACGAATGGCACAATAAATTGACATGAATTGACATCAATTACCATAGGATAGTTACCTTTGTAAACCACCGAGGCACCACAAGCCTTGGCATGGTGGTTAGGGCTTAGGCCCCCAATGAGGAGGTTGTGGGTCCTATTCTCCATGCCAGCGTGGTGCTCATCACTGTAGTCCACCCAACTATTGTGGGAGGTCCTTGGACCTTCTTGTATGGGTACCTCAAAGCCCTTTGGGGGATACTATGTCAAGTATCTTCAAGGCACCAGTAACTAGGCTAGAAACTAGCGTAGTTATAGTGTCCACCCTCGAGAGGGGGAAGTAGTATTGTTCTAATTTCCCCTTGTTCGGTGGCTGTCGGGATATTAGCATTACGAACGGACACTTCATTCACGCCGGCCCCTTAGAAAGGACCGGAGTTTCTATCTATCTATCTATAAACCACCGTGGGCAAGATACTTATTCATCTTCCAAATCATTTGTTTTTTTGATATTCCTCAGCTTGCTAGAAAATTATTTTGTAACAAGGCATTAGGGACTTCTCATTCATCAATGGGTAGTATGCATTTGTGGTGTACGTATGGTAATTTCCTCCTCAACAAAGATTGCCCTCTACATAGTTGCCACCAAATCTTTTGACTACAAAGAGAACGCTTGAATATGAGTTCTATATGTTGCATAAATACTAAAGCTTTAGATATAAGTTACTTCTACATATCGCTATAGGTTTTATAAGATTTAGCCCAATTGTATGATTCAAAAATCATTTATGATGATAGGATGCTACAAAACATCCCGTACACGTGACAAAACATGATTTTTTTACTTTTTTTTTTTCTCATTGCTATAGATTGAAAATTGGAGAAGCACCAATGCATTAAATGAACATTTGCAAAAGGTGCAAGGTTTGTTAAGTGTTGAAGAGTTCGTCTTCTAATATAGTTTCCAAATTAATTAGGACTATTTGAAGTTAAGGAGGGTACCCTAATCAGACACGTCAAGGTATTCATCAAGGATACGAAGGTGACATGTAAAATGTATATCATAAGAAAAGTCAAATTTTGGCCACACTTAAAGCTTCACGCCCTACCTTGTATCCTTCCTTTTTTATCAAAAAACAATTAACCAAGATTCCAATATTCTCAAAACAAACACAATATTCGCTATGGATTACTTTTCTCAAATGTATAATACATTGTTTGGAAAAATAAAAATAAAAATAAAAATAAAAATAAAATAAAAAATAGGTGGAGAAACTTTCTTTGTATGTTGACTTGGACCCCGATTTTTTTTTAGTCCGCGCACTGACTGCCCGCCCGGCCATTTTACTATTCCCCCAAAACTTGAAAGCTTGAATGTGATGGGGGGAGCATTGAAGCTATCATGGATCCATAATGGGGAGGGACTATAACAGGTGAACCATTCATCAGCAATCAGCAGTTGCCATGTACGAATGCCGGACATTTTCCGTCCCACCTCGCGAGCGGGCAGATTCTACTACACTCTAGAAAGACTGCCCGCAAATTGTCATGACCACATGTCCTTGGCTCCCTTTTTTTTTCTCCTCAATTGGGACAATCTTCGCTATTGCGTAGCCCCTCTTGTAAGCAAATTCTTAACCCCTAAATCTTCTTGTTGCAAAACGGTCTAAGTTACGAAATTTGACCTTCCTTCAAATTAAGCTCAAAAAATCTTAATCTAAGAATTATTTTACATATTCAACCGTAAGATCTCAAAGTTCACTTGACATTCTTTTCACAAACCAAATTTGAACCGTTCATTCTTCCTCATTTGTGAGATTATAATGGTCAAAGTTGGCTGAATTTTTCTCCTGCGGAAACCTCCAAAACCCGTTTCGGGTTTTAAGGAGAGTTAGGGGTTAATTGAACAAAGGAAGGGGAAGCATTGTCACGTGCTTGTGACAAATATATAATGTTGTGACAAATATATAATGTCGCTTGTGTAAGGTGTAACGATTTCATTTGTCTCAGTATTTTTAAATTTCTTAATAGAGGCACTAGTGGAATGGTGGTCTGAGTATAGTCCACGAGTATACCTATAGTGGCAATTTACACCCAAGTTTTACCCTAAACCCTAAACCATTACGGTAGTGAGGATTTGTGTTTTTACATGTGTGCATACTAAGTTCATGAAAGAACTTATGGCAAGGATTGGTAAAGGAGAGTTCCAAGCAAGGGATCAACTTTGCGCTTTTGGCGTTACTTGGGTTTTAGGAACGTGTTTTTAGATGGTTGGATGACGAAAAAAAACACACTTTCTTCTTCTTTCAAGAGATTGTTCATGGATAACCATGATGGCAAAATGCCCTCCAAGAGGTCATAACACTTGAATCATTGCGTGCCATGATTTCAACATAATCACAAATCACTACACGATTCAAAATTTGAAACACCACGGAAACATTTCTCAAGCACGTAAGAAGAAGAGAAACTCCAACATATTTAGAGGTCAACGTGAATAGAGTGTTCGTTTGACCTATCCTTGGATGTATGCCCGGAGGTCAGCACACCAATGACAGGACTACAAACCCCTCTGTGGGTAACACTATGCTAGTTCCTACCCGGGTGGACTATGGTGGTGATCTCAAGCGCGCACACAAAGCCATGAAAGTCAAATCATACTCGTGGGTCTTGGCAAAGACTGCGACATGCATTACTTTCAACTGACTTGGCAGCTTGAATGTAAAAATGCGCAACTTTCATGGCCATGGCGGCTCCAAAGCCTGCGACACCTCTGCAAAAATTGACTTCCGTTCGGTCTGCTTATGATTAGCACATGGTAGTGTAATCTCTATACACATATCAATTACCAATGATTACGCAAGTCAGTTATTTCCTTATGAGTAACCATGGTAACTGACTCGTTTCTTAGGAAGTGTTAGAGCATCCTCAGTCGGCCTGTTTTGGCCCACGCCAACGGTATCTGGCGGGGGCAGCATCTCACGGCGCGGGCCACTGGGTACGCTTTCCTGCCCGTTACCAAGCGGCTCCCTCCAATCCAGCTCTCGCTCTCGTCACATTTTCCTCTTTGCCGTGAGAAAGAGTCCTCCCGGTAGAGTATTGACAGGCGCCACCATGGCACACGTAGTGGAGGGAAAGATATTGAAATCGGACCCGAGCCCTAATGCTCCGGCACGTGGCACGGAAAATCCGTTCTCCGGGGAGGGTGGCGGGCGACCCACTGCACCCCGCTCATAGCACTTCTCCCCGCTCCTTCGCGGGGCTCCCTCCAAACGCCCATGCCGGGACCCTTTGGCGGGCCCCGACTGAGGATGCCCTTACAACACATCTAGAGGTCATGTGCTAGCGAAAGGTAGTTTTAGGAGAACATAAACATGCCTTTTACCACTCTTATGGGATCTAAAGGGTTAATATGCAAATTTTGAGGTGATTGTGAATAGAGCTTTTATGATTCATTTTTTTAAAAAATAAGGATTATCATTAATTACATTATGGGTTTTTAACCCCTAAAGTCTGAGGTGAACGTAAGGAATTGGGCCTAAGCATTTGTGGCAACTACCAAGGAAGATGGAAGTCCCTTCTTCTCATAATCTGGATCGGAGGCACACTAGAATCCGTGGGGACCTCCTAAGGCCGTTTTTGATAATTTTGAATTCAAATTTGAGGTTTGCGACCCCACGTAACACTTGGAAGCCTACTCCTTGGCATTTAATGTCTATACATCAAAAAATTAGGGGGCTCATTACCCCTCCTCCATCCTCCTCGGTAGCTACTACGAACGCTTACCCCGGTCAAAGTGGGAGTCGGTCCAAAGCGAGGCCCAGTCAAACCCCCACATAAAGTGGCAAATAAAGGGGCACCGATGGGGATACTCATAACTCCTTACAGCAAATCTTATATTCTGCATTCATCAAGACAGCGTGAGTAGTGGGGGACCCAAACAATTAAATGTGATTATTAAGATGATTCCTGGGGCAAGGCAGCAAACCAGCCAGCCTTTGGAGGAGGCCGGCCGGCCAATTGATTTGCAGCCTTACAAATTTAAAGGGGGGGAGGGGGGAGATGCCAGTCAAGGTTTGAATATTATTTGAATAGGGGGGGGGGGGGTTCTTTGTATAGGAATCTGAGTTTTAAGGCTCATTAAGTTTAGGAGCATGATTATAGTGGATTGTATAGGACTGCATCTTCGTATTGATTATCTGGGGGATGAGGGTTTATTGTAAGAGAGTGGGAGACCTCGCTTTGGTTCTATTTTTGGGCTCTCGGTGAACAGCACCTTCACCGTTGCTGGGTAAAAGGCCCGGCATCTTGGTGTGGAAACATCCTACAGTACGTTGTATGGGCTGGGGATCAAATTTGAATCACTATTTTGACATGATATAAATGAAAATTATTAAGATTTTGATTTTGATGTTATATGAAGATTAGGAAGGTTAGATAGGAAAAGTTATGGTCCACCTTAGAGGCCTCTACTATTCCTCCACTTTGGAAATTTCAGATAAATAAAACATAAATATGAATATCTAGGATTTTACCTAATAATATTTTGGTTATTTTCTTTACTCTAACTAGAATATTCACTCAATTCAAGCTTGCTAACACCTTAACCCCTAAATGTGCCGAATGTTGAAAAACTACATTTTGGATAATTGCAACAACTTTGGCTCTTCATCCGTAGTTTGTTGTGGAAGAAAAATCACTTGAGTTGGGTCCCAAATCAAGTTTATTTTGTGTGGTAAAAATTTCAGACCCGTTTAATGAGGTATGATAAATGGCATGCATTTTAGTGAAGGCACCTCTTATTTTTGGGTTTTCAAATATGGGGTATGAAATCATTTTACAAAGGAAAAACAATCCAAGCTTAGGTCTTTTTACTCAAATCCATGTTTTACCTTCAAAGCATTGTTCATTGAGGTAAGATTACTACCACTAAGACTATATTATAATAAGATTTCATCCTAAAAATAAAGATGAACTTCAACGGTGGATGAAGGAGATACAACCACACAAAATTAATGTATATATTTTATTTTTCTTATGTAGAAAAATAATTGCAAATCCAACACTGAAGTTTTTTCAAAAAAACCATAGAAAAGTGAATTAGATTCAAGATTATTGGTTTGCAATGGAAAAACATGCCAAATGTTTGAAAACCCAAAAACAAAAGTTGACTTCACCAAACCGCATGCCATAAATTTTTACTATGGAAATTTTTACATAAAATGAAGTTAATTTTGGGATACAACTCGGCAAAAATTCGTCAAAACCAAACTCCAAATGAAGCTCTCTAGAGTGTCAATCAAAAAGTCATTTTTAATATCAAAAACATTTGAGGGTCAAATTCCAAGTAATACGTGGTTTGACCATAGCTTTTACAAACACTTCTCACAACAACCTCCTCCAATGAAAAGAACCCATTCCAAATAAATCATACCCAATACAATAAATACCCGAGCGCAAAATAAAATAAAATAAAATAAAATAAAATAAAATAAAATATTGATTACAAGTCCATTTTGAAAGTCACTATCATAATAACTGAAAATGATCTCACACTAGGTGAATAATTTGGGGGGCTTTTACTTATTGATTTGAATACAACACTATGAGGGGCATGGTATTAAATTAGGTATGAGTATGAAGGCAATTGGTATTAAAGCGACATGAATATGAAGGGATGGTATTTAAGTGTGGTATTAATATTTATAGAGACTATGTGAGGGGATGGGATGGGTTGGTTTTTTTTACCAAAAATAAATTGGGTGGTACAAGAAGTGGTTTAATGGTGGAGTCAGAATTTAATTAAGGTTGTGATTATGATCATTCATGGTAATATATTACAAGGAGGGACCAACTCTTTATCACATATCCTTTTTACAAGGACATTGTGAAGTGAAAAACATTTGTTTGAAATTGGTCATTACGGGAATATCCCTGCCTGCCTTGCCTGCCCTTGTGAAAATTTTGAATTTATTTGGAATTTCGGCCTTGCCTGCCCTTGTAAAAAAATTGAATTTTAAGTGTAAGTATTTAAATTTTGATTTAAATGAAAAAAAAAAAAAAAAACTATTGTATTAATGCGTTGCACAATCAATAGTTGCATAATCAATCTTGGTACTAGATTTGTTATGAAGTATTTTTATTTATTTTTAAATTAAAAAATCACATGGTTCTTAAGGAGTTGTATATACTTCATTCACTTACGACTAATTTTGTTGTAGATATCTTAGCTTAATCCAAGATGTTTTCAAGATTTTTTCAATAATGCAAAGGTATGGTTTTGGACTCTTTCTCCTTTATGAGATTTGGGGCAATTTTCAAGATTGCAAGGCTATAATATCAATCAAGTTATTTTCTTTGTTGATTTTAGTTTTGGTACAATTTTTTTTTGTTTTTGAGTCGATGTTGAAGAAATTTCCAATTGTTTTTTTGACGTTTTAGGTTTTTAAATTATTATTATTATTTACTTCAAAGTGAGGTTGATGAAAAATTAGAAATTTTTCTCTCAATATATTGTGAGTTGTAGTACAATCATTGTAATCTTGCAATCTGTGGGGCCTCATGACTCAAACTTTGATCCACGTGACCCATATCATAGGTCTCTAGTGGGTTAATCAACTTAAAATTAGCCATTTTGGCACTTCTCTAAGAATAAGAATATTTAGTTTTTCACCACACAAAAAATACCATTTTGGGAAACTACAAAAACCTCGTATCATATTACATTTGCATCAAATACATTCATCAATGAAAAAAAAATGAAAAGAAGACATCCGTCTCATTGAAACGTATTTTTCTCCAAAATTTACTTCCTTTTGTGCGTTACCATATACAAGATTTACCGTGTTCGGGGGGTAAGGGCATGATATGGGTCCCTCCTCCAAAAGTAGTGTGATTCTCTAAAAATATTATTTTGATAATTTAAAAAAATAAAAATAAATTATAAGTTATTCTAACCAGATGGTATCATAGGTAACATGGCTATAGTTGTATACTTGGGGTTTAAAGAGGGATTTTTGGCACATATATAGTGAATTACACATAGGTCACACATAATGAGACACGTCTTAGTGGTGCCCATATCATACTCTTGTCCTTTGCTACACTTCGTAACATGGTCAGGGAAGTTTGTAAACTTTTACTCACTAATAACCGGCATTTCCCACACCCAATCGGTTTTTCACAGATCTCTTCCGGCAATTGCCTTCTTTTATACAATGAATAGAAATTTATTTGTAATTTCCATTGGTTTTTAGCCAGTGGTTTCATGAATGGACCGGCCACTGTGCTAAATCCATCGACTAATAATGAACTAGCCGTCGGTTCTTCCCGATTAAAGCTTCTTAATACTCGGTTTGCCAACACTTGAGCCACAAATTTGGGACATTACTTTCGACTCATATATGGTATGTTTTCATTGTGCTATGGTAGAGCAGCCAAAAATGGCGCAGAGCCGAAAATGGAGCCCTAGTAATCTTCACTGTCACGTACATAATAGCTTCTCCATACAACAGTACCATGTACACACTGCAAAGATTACAGGGCATCACTTTAGGGCACCATTATTTAAGAACACCTATATTTCCATCTTTAAAAATTCATTACTTACTGTAGAAGAGTCGAAAAATGATGATTCCACTTGCTCTAGTTTTCTACTAATTTTCCCCATGCACAAAAATTGGTTGTGCTGGCAACATTCCTGTAGATTTTCTGTGCTGAAAATTGCGCCATTATAGGACACCTTACCATATTGATTGAAGGAAAATTGCGAGGGTGAGTTTCACATCCATGTATGCCATGCATGCCGAGGATGAATGAACGAAACGAATGGATGGTGCATGATTGCATTCTCTTTCCATGCAAACTTTGTGGAGCATTTCATGTCGCGTCAATCATTGTGTGTTACATGCACAGCCGATCCATCTGGCATTGCATACATGGCAACCATTTCCCAATACTTGCATCGTTGGAAGGGGTAAGCTTTAAATGAAAGAAAGCAAAATTGTACGTCCAATAACTTGCATACTTGTAAGGGGTAAGCCAATACTTGCATCGTTGTAAGGGGTAAGCTTTAAATGAAAGAAAGCAAATTGTGCGTTCAACCACCGATGTACATCCAAATGGAGAATAAAAAAGGGCTTGTAATCCATGTTCCTTTTGACACTATCGGCGTGTTTTTTCCACTATGGAAACCCACTTTAATACGACAACAAATAGAGTCATTTGGAACTCGGTATTGACTTGCCAACACTTTTCGTGTCAAACAATTATTAACCATGGACTTTGATGAACCTTGTAAGATGAATGAGAGGTTTTGAATAGGCCAAATTTAATAACTATTAATAGTGATTACTTTGTGTACAAGTGGTATTCCTTTTAGAAGTAGCATTTTCAAGAGAATCAACATAATATACTCGACATGTATTTTGAAATATTACTATTCATTTAATGCAAAAATAAGTTTAGTGAAAAAGCACTTTTAACCCCTAAACGACCATGGTGTTTTCTGAGCTCCAAACTCCAAAATTGCAATTCCATACCACCTTGTAAACCTTGGAGTGTGAGAATATTATTTACACTTTTTTGAAACTTTCAACCGTATGATCTTTAAGATAACTATTATTAGAAGTAGTGGCTGAAATTTCAACCGTTGGATCGCAGCCATTTGTAAGATCATAACATTCAAAGTTGATGCAATTTTTTTTTTCAGGAAACATAGTTGACTTTGTGCAAAGGGAAACGTGATGCTTATTACCTTGGACATCTAGCTCATATTTTTTTCCATGTATATAACTAAGTTGGGCATGCCCATGCAAAATTTTAGACACTCATTTTGCTTTTCGAACCTTAATGCAATTTATCTACTAGAAGAAGGTAGAAATCAAGGATTTGGTAAAACATGCACCACGTTTATTGTATAGGGTTTAGGGGGAAAATGAATGGTGAGTATATACATTCTTGAGTTTTTGAATTCCAAAAAAAAAAATTCCAAAAATTTCAAAATCTCAAATTCTGGCAAATTTTGAAAGAAAAAATTGAAATATCAAAGAAAACTTTGAATCTAGCTCTTGTAATTTTTGAAGGGTGCCCTTGTAGGATCGGTAAACGTTTCAACTTGGGTCACTTGGAAACCTAAATATAAAATCAATCAAGAATTTTTATTTCTTTTTTGATTAAAAAATGTTAAAAAATAAAATAAATCTACATGCCCTAAGGCTGAAAAAACTAAAATTTGCGAATAAGAGCTCCATAGGTGGAGTTTGACTTTGCAAATTTCCCCACATACACCTTGTAGTATAGGGAACATCCAGTAAAAATCTTAGGAAAAAATATTACTTTTAACATCTTAACTAAGGCTGCCCGAAGTTGCAAATCTCCTAATTGGAGGCCTTGGTAGTTTAGGAGTTAAGGTTCATGAAAGTGATTGAGATTCGGAAAGAACTTCTATACATGTTCATATGAGATAAAATGGTTCAAAATTCAAACGGATGTATCTCCGATATATTTACAATGATTTATTAATTTTTTATCATAGAGTCATCACTTTGCAATGTTGCACTTAAAATTTTGATCAACAATTATATGATAACCATTGCATAAGCTTCAATTTGGTTGTCATCCAAATAATTCTTTTTTGAATATGATAAAGTTTTATTCCTCGAACGCATAAGTTGGGATTAAAAAAATTATGTGTTTCCGAGGGTGTATATGTTCCAAGGGTTCACAAATAGTGTTTTGAGGGTGTATGAGTTCTAAGACTTTTTATAGGATATGCGTTCCAAGGGGATGTGTTTCGAGGGGTACGACCGTACTTGTATACTTCCGCAAAATATGCAACTTTGGAACTTTTGAGAATCTTAATTGAATTTCTTATGTTTCGCCAAACAAATCCGATAAAAAAAATTAAAAAAAAAAAAAAAAAAAAAAAAAAAAAAAAAAACCATCTAGGACAATATCCATGATTCCTAAGTCGTACATCAACATGACCACTATAAGTTACTCGGCTGGAGTATTGATGAAGTGCATTCAATTCTGTCCGTGGGGGCATGGATTTTATTCTTTTATTTTCTTTTTTGAAAATTGTTCCCATAAAAACAAAAAATACACTATTCAAATTATTTAGAATCCGTGGATAGGGTTGAGTTCTTTCATCATCTCACTTGCTTTAGCCCCCTGCCATGCATTCTCGCAACCTTTGTAAGTACATCGAAATAATGCTATGCGCCCCTTTGCATTTAAATCGGCCCCCCTTACTTCACTCAAAGTGCACTGTTGGTCATCTTGGATGTATGTGGCCTACAAATTTTAAGCACATGTCCATCGTGCGAGGGGTTTGACGGCCGGTTTTTTTTCATGAAAAAAAATGGTAAAAAAAATAACTACATGAACGTGTTCCAAAGCTTGGGAAATGATTTTATGTATATAATTTTCTATTTTTTCTATATGAATATGTAACATGGGTTGTTGCACAATGAAGAAATTTAAGATTTTTGGTTGAACCCACCTCCGAGAAAATAATCAAAAATGTTGTCTCGGAAGCCTACCTAAATTCTAGATGACCTCGTTGAGTATGATGGCTATCTATCAAAGAGTGCCTCAAGGATAAAAGCTCACTCTTTGTATGAGTATTGATTAACCCTTAAACTACCAAGGCCTCCTCTAAGGAGAATTGTGATTTTGGGCAATCTAAATGAAGATGTTAAAAGTAATATTTCTGGCCTAAGATTTTTAGTGGATGTTCCCTATACTACAAGGTGTATGTATGTGGGAAAATTTGCAAAGCCAAAACCTCGTTGAGTATGATGGCTATCTAACAATGAGTGGTATGAAATTGCAATTTTGGAGTTTGGAGCTTACAAAACACCATGGTCGTTTAGGGGTTAATTAACCCCTAACTCTCCTTAAAACCCGAATCGGGTTTTGGAGGTTCTTGCAAGAGAAAAACTCAGCCAACTTTGATCATTATAATCTCACGAATGAGGAAGAATGAACGGTTCAAATTTGGTATGTGAGACGAATGTGAAGTGAACTTTGAGATCTTACGGTTGAATCTTTTAAATAATGCTTAGATTGAGATTTTTTGAGCTTAATCTAAACGAAGGTCAAATTTTGTGACTTAGACGGTTTTGCAACAAGGAGAGTTAGGGGTTAACAAGCCCTTCAACCAAACACTTTCTTTAGGAGTTGACTCAAAGAACTAGTGTACACTTTTGGGGGAAAAAAAAAAAAAAAAAAAAAAAAAAAAAAAAAAAAAAAAAAAAAAAACAACGTATTCTTATATTTTACAAGAACGAAGCTCTGATAAAACATCTAATATTCATGGAAAATGAGTAAAATCGAACATAATCATTCTACCCATACATGCAAATCGACCAATACTTTTTCCTCTTACGGTTTTTGAGATGCTCTTGGGACATGAGAGTGTCAACCTTACGCAAATGACATGGTCAATGCGCGTCCATTTGAATTCAAATCCTCTAATGACACTGCGTCTAGGGACAAATTCTGCGCCTTTTGAATGCTCTGATAGATTCTTGCGGGTGGTAAGAAACTTAATTAGAGCGCGAGGACAACAAGTTAATTGAGCCCGCAGCCGAGCCGGTATGGCAGTCAACAGTAGTTGGGTTGAGTGGTTAAGGAATTGGCCGGCTATGACATTTTGACTTGTTAGTTCCAAAATGTCAACCTTGCTGCAGCTTGTGATGATCAGTACGGCGACTATTTTGTTTTGCGGGCTTGAAAATATGCTATCGTGCATCCAAATGATTTCGAGAAATACGTGACAAGAGTTCAAAATGGCATGCGATTATGGTAGAGCAGCCAAAAATGGCGCAGTGCCGAAAATGGAGCCCTAGTAATCTTCACTGTCACGTACATAATAGCTTCTCCTTACAATAGTACCATGTACACTCTGCAAAGATTATAGGGCGTCACTTTAGGGCACCATTTTAGGAAAACCTATATTTCCATCTTTAAATATTCATTACTCACTGTAGAAGAGTCGAAAAATGATGATTCCACTTGCTCTAGTTTTCTACTAATTTTCCCCATGCACCAAAATTGCATGCACTGGCAACATTCCAGTAGATTTTTTGTGCTGAAAATTGCGCCATTATAGGACACCTTACCATACCCCCTAAACGTGTCGAAAAATGACATTGTGGATGAAGGGCAGAAACTTTGATGAGCTATAGATTCTTCCGCCGGAGTCTATTTTGGATGAAATTACTTGGGTTGGATCTCAATTCAAGTCTAGTTTGTGTGGTAGAAATCTCAGACCAATACAATGAAGTATGCATAAATGACATGCGTTTTAGTGAAGGCAGGTCTTGTTTTGGAGTTTTTTTCAAACATGGGGGCATGCTTTGCCATAAGGAGGAAGTTATGGGAATTCAAAAAGATGTTTTTATGATTTTTTTTTATATGGTCATGATCTTAAGATGAAGGGCTAACAACTTTCTAGTTGAGAGCTTTTTGATTCAGATAAGTTTAGTATTGGATTTGCAATCATGATGTTTCTACAATGGAAAAAGTGAATAAATGCATGATTTATTAAGAGCTACATCTCCTTCATTTACGGTTGAATTTTGAATTTGTTTTTGGGATGGGTTCCAATTTGAGTCTAGTTCATGTGGTAGTCCAAAGATGTATCGTAGATAAGACATAGATTTGAGTGCAAAGGGTTGGATTTTGGACTATTTTTCCTTTGTAAAAAATTATTGGCAGTTTTCACCCATTGCAAGGCCATTATTTGTGCAAAGAAATTTTTCTCATGGATTTTTTTGTTCAAGAGTGTTATTGAAATGAAGATAAACATCTTTGTAGTTGGTGGTTATTTCATTGCGATAAGTATATTCGTAGCATTTTCACTTCAAAGTGAAATTGGTGAGAATTTGTGATGTTTTTTGAGTACTAATATGTTAAGATCTTGCAATTGATGAGGCCTCGTGACAACCCAAAATTTGAGCCACATGATGTACAATATGTTTACTACAACATTGTATGGTTGAGATTTGAATAGCTTCCCTTTCTTTCCATTTATGGCATTTTTTGTTTTTATTCCGCTAAAACTTGGTGGAAATACCACTCGGTGACAACTTACCTAACCTCTTGGTCAATTATAAACCATAATTGATTACTTATACAAAGTATCATATACATCAACTTGAAATTGGTTCAGATCAACACAACTCCCATGTGAAAATGTCACGAACGTTGCATCTTGAGTCTATCAACGGAACACTCTAGACAAGCTTTTTGTCAATGCTCTAGTCTCAAAAAAGCTAGTCTCAATTTAATTTGTTTGTTCGTTTCATGTTCATACACACATTCATATAAACCCAAGATCCTAAAGTACTAGCAAATAGGTGGAAAAAAGAGGCTACGATATTCCACATGGCACAAATGCAAAGTAGATTTTGTTGAAAAGGAAAAGAGTACCGGTACAACCAAAACGATGCTAACGCAAGCAAGCGGAGAGTACAAGGTCATTGACTGCCAACACAATTGGTGCTCGGGGTATTAATTGCTCTCAACAACACAACTCTTACTCGGCTAGACAAGCCACTCCGCCCGCGATCAGTCCCTGTGGACCCCATTTGGAAATGCGAGCTTGACATGGGATGATTCTTTACATACAAGCCTGCACTTGGCCACAGGCATGCCATTGTAGATTCATGTCCATAACATGACAAGTAGGTTCATCACCTAATTGGATTGACTTGATTCATGGCTCAATTTTAACCCGTAAATTTGGATCGTAACATCTTTTGGACTTGGGCATCGTGAATGAACCAATCAATGATGAGTTTGCAACTTCCTACAAGGTTATGTACAATCCCAACCTACCTACCTACTACAATCCTTTTAAAGCATGAAATTACTCATCGTGATTTCAATTGTGAAATTTCAGTTTTTGAATGCATCGTAAGGAGGTGACCAGATTGACATCAAAACATACAGTGAGTATTGTGAGAGTTGTAGAGGAGATTTTGTTGGAAAAGAGCTTCCTTGGGCGTTTAAGGGTTAAAGTCGACTTGCCTGAAAACTACCTTGGAGTTTCAAAAACTACCAACATTTGATGTAAGATGTAAGGTCAGTGTATGGTGTAATTTATTACGACGATAGGAGGCTGTTTAGTCATATTTAATATATCTCGACAGTCATAGAACATCAAATCTGAGGCTGTGTAGTCATATTTAATGCATCTCCATAGTCATAAAACCTCAGATCTGAGGCTGTTTAGTCATATTTAATATATCTCCATAGTCATAAAACCTCAAATCTGAGGTTGTTTAGTCATATTTAATATATCTCCATAGTCATAAAACCTCAAATTTGTTGTAGCGCACGGACCTTGAGTCCTGAGCACAAGGCACTAATTCTTCCTCCAAGCACAACCAAAAAAACAGTAGTAGGCTTATTTCCCATCACAAGGATTCTAACCTTTAAGCTCAACTTCAATGTATAGCACACCTTCATTGGTCTCTGATACAATTATGTGCTCCAAGACTTTTATTTCAAAGATATTCCTTGTTTTCCAAATCTCAAATATTTTTCATAATTTCCCATAAAATTGTTTGAGCTTTAGAGTAAAGATGTACTTAGGATAAATTCTGCTATAATAGTACCATACATAACGCATCCCCTAGGAACGCATATTCTCTGAGAATGTATAAAAAGTCTTGGAACAACAACACAACGCATAACACATATGAACTCCAAAAGTGCATTATGTGAGGAAGGAATTTTTACAAATAATTTTACAAATTTTAAAAGAAGGAATGGAATTTGGTATGCTCTAAGCCCTGAAGACGCAAGTTACACTTTGTTTGGCAAAGCCATTATTGAATTTGCTTTGTCTTGTAGATTATTGAGGTCCAAAATCAAGATCATATCGGAAATGGTTTTGACATGCCCGGCCAGTGGAGTCAGCTATTGACTACTCGAATATTGCGACTAGACGTGAGCAAGCTGCCGCCATGTCAATAGACAAAAGCACCAAAACCTAATACCCTCTGAAGTGTTAACCCTCAGAACACATACACCCTTAGAACGCATACTTCCTCCGAACACTTAGAAAAACTTTACTCCCAAGTCTATGCCTTCAGAGGGGTACTACTATACTTTACTAAAATCTTGAACTTAAAATTATGCTCCTAGAGTTCCCACACTCACTCTAACTTCCATGTGCCACTCTTTTGATTTAGACACCTTCATATGACCACACATAAACACTCACCAATAACAACTCAAGTAGCATAAGTCCATTGACCTGATGTCCGCAAGGCATACATTGAAAGGATAGGTTGAACAAACACAATATTCACGCAGACCTCAAAACAGGTTTGGAGTTCTTCTTCTAGAATAAAGAAATACCTAAGAAAGACTAAGCTCTTCACATCTTAAACATGATGTTACTTACCCATCCACGAAAATGAGACCTTCATCCAAAACGAGAAAGATCTTCTTCTCAACTTAACCCCTAACTTTCCTTAAAACCCGAATCGGGTTTTGGAGGTTCCCGCACGAGAACAAATCAGCCAACTTTGACTATTATAATCTCACAAATGAGGAAGAATGAACGGTTCAAATTTGGTATGTGAGAAGAACGTCAAGTAAACTTTGAGATCTTACGGTTGGATCTTTTAAATAATGCTTGGATTGAGATCTTTTGAGCTTAATCTAAACGAAGGTCAAACTTTGTGACTTAGACCGTTTTGCAACAAGGAAATTTAGGGGTTAAGAGACTAGCAACACTGGTGATCGAGCCCAAAAAATCACTATCATACAAGCCCTGATTCATGGAAAATGCTGGGAAGTGTGCTAATATGGAAGAAGAAGGGATGACTGAACTGAGTTGACGAAGAAGAAGAATGTAAGCAATCCGTGATTGAATGAAATCTAAACATTAGAATGACAGTAACTTTCGAGGAAAATGGGGGGGGGGTAGGAGTAACTTTTTCCATTGAATGTGGGGAAAGTAACAATTGTTTTAAATTAAAAAATTGTGGCAGTTGCAACCACCGTAAAAACTCAAAAGGAGGTCGGCAGTCAAAGCCGGGCGGAAGGAAAGGAAAGGAAAGGAAAGGAAAGGAAGGGAAGGAGAAGTGAGTTACCCACACACCACCTGTCTTCCACCTCCCCCTCTCGCCCTCATTAATGCGCAAGCTGCTATATTACTACCTCCGGGCAGACCGCCAGCCCCCTCCCCCCGCTACATTAATGATCCCACGCCCGCAACAATTCCCCGCTGCCCGCTGCCCGTCAGCCGGTCAAACTGCTCCCCTGCCTGCTGCTTACATATCACCCCTCGCCGGCGCCCCATTTCTCCCAGTTCGCAGATCTCACGTGTGGCACTCCACTATCTCACTCCAATTGGCCTTTGGATTCCGAACCAGAGATTGATTTCTACGAGAGAATTTGTTGATTTGTGTTAGCGGCGGATGGCAGTGGCGATGGAGGTTGCATGGCGTGCTCCGGAATTAGCAGCAGGTAGTAGTGGTAGCAAGCGCGCGTGGGGCGCGGACACAGAGAAACTGATGCAGCTCATGATGGGCCAGTTTGGAGTTGCCGCCTCCACGAAGCCGACGCTGGACTTGTTGGGGTCTGCGGCGTCACCGTCCTCTCGGGAATTCGATCAACCTTCGGCAGAGTTTCTCGAGCTCGACCCCGATCAACCCCTCCCCCCCAACTGGGAGAAATGCCTCGACCTCAAGGTAAGCGTCATCGCACCGCACCGACCGATCGCGAAATTCTCGGCAATCGATTAATTCTTGGTGTACTGATCGTATTATTGTTTGGAACAGACTGGGGAGATTTATTTTGTGAACAAGAGTACTGAGGCTCGCACGAGTGAGGATCCGCGCAAGGTCGCGCCTCACGAGTTTCTCGCGAGCAAGAGGAGCGAGACTTTGCGAGAGGAGAGTTTGCGTGCGTCGACGTCGTCGGCGTCGTCGGGAGAGTCTCCAGCGACGCAGCGGTTGTCGTTCTCCACTGGCAAGCAGTTGTGGAGCTTGCAGTTGGATGAGCCGCGTTCTGCCGTGAGCTTGAACAAAACTGCACCGAATTCGGACCTAGAGCTGGACCTGAACTTGTCCGCGGGCGGCGCGTCTCCGTCGCGGCACCAGAGCGTGTGCACCATGGAGATGGTGGAGCAGGCGTTGAAGCGCACCGAGAAGGCCATGGGGAAGCGTCCGAAACTTTCCGGGTCGTCCAGTTTCTCCTCTCTCACGTCTGCTCGCAGCGAACCCTCTTGGTCCCACTCCTCCCCTTCCACCAGCAGCTCGTCCTCCTCCGTCGACATCTCCAGGTCCGAGCCCTCACTCCATTTCCCGTCCTTTCCAGAATTCCAATCACCAACTGTTCCATTTCCGTTCTCTCAGGATTGTTCCGTGTCCGAACTGTTTCATATCCGTTCTCGCACGACTGTACTCCCAATTGTTCTGTGTCCCCAACTGTTTCGTAGTCCGTTTTTTCAGGGTTTTTTCAGGATCATCAACTTACAGTTGTTGTCTGTCTCTCGATTTGCAGAGTCTCTGAGGCGGAGAGTCAGAAAGACGAGGATGCGTTGGTGATGGGCGCCTGCACGCGCTGTTTAACGTACGTGATGCTCCACAAGAGCAACCCCAAGTGTCCGCGGTGCGAGAGCGAGGTACCACTGGACTCGTTCATAGCTCCACCATCGTCGAAGCGACAAAAACTGGAAACATAGCCTGGAATCGATAGAACAGACAGACAGAAACACCGATGTAGACAGACACTCAGACTCTCCTCACCCGCGTGGGGTTGTACATTGTAAATTTGTAGAACTTAGTCGTGTTCCGATATAGACACTCAGACATTGCTGTTGCGGGTTAACGGAGCAACAGGAATTTGTACCATGATTTTACTCACACTCGAAACTTACACCACAAATGCAAACTGGACAGACAGTTTCCATGGCATATCATTGTCCTCATTATCATTGAGAGCCGTGTCCAATTCGTGAACAGTGGATTGCCGCTTCCGTTCTCAAGGCAATGGCCGCTTTAACTCCATGAAACCTGTTCTGGTTTCCAGCCTTGAATGGCAAGCAAGCAAGGGAGCAAAGCATTAGTCATGAGAATTTGGTTTTGCATGCGAACTGTTGCGCCATTCTCTTTTCGCCGGCATCGTCTTTCCTGTATGTGTACAGTGGTGCGGTGGAGATGGAGGACCTTACTCGAGAAGCGAGCCATTTGTATAGTGTTTTTGCTATTTTGTAACTGTATGTTTATGAGATTTGTCCATGTGAACACTAAATGTCAATGTGATGGTACTGCAACTTTTGGCGGTTACTTGTGGGTCACATTAAAGAATTTTGGGTTTATGTTGAGTGCCATACAGATTGTCAACATGGATACCTAATGCCAATGTACAGTGGAGCGGTATAAATTGGAGCAGGTACAGCTTTAGTAATCTTTACTCACAGGTACATTATGGTTTTCCTATGCAGTAGTATTATGTACTCACTGCAAACATTATAGGGTGTCATATTAGGGCACCATTTTATACAAAATTTCAGTACTCATTGTGGAAGAGTCGAGAATTGAAGATTGTATGATTCAGCTAGTTTCCCCGTGCATGAAAGTTTCTTGCATTGGTAACATCCATGTAAATTTACCGTGCTGAAAATTGAGCCATTATTGAACAACCTAATATTGAAATTATTGAGTTGCACTTTGTGAATTCATATGAAGGGTTGAAACAGATAAGGTGAGATTTATACTACAAAACCTAGATTCAATCTAGATAATAACTTAGTTCAAGTCCAACAGTGGATAAAGGAGATAGAACTCCTCAAGCACTATGTGTTGTTTCAATCTTTTTGGTACGAAAACATTATTGCAAATCCAATACCAAAAGCATTCTTAGAAAGAAAAAAAATAAAATCAAATAGAAACTTTATAGATTTCAACTTGACATCGTACTAAGGAATCGTAATGAGAAGGTCAGACACTTTGTTTCAAAAAATTTGTAAAACATGCCCCATGTTTCAAAACCCCATCTCATGAGAAAACTAAAACTGCCAGTCTAATTGCAGCCGCACTATTTAGTTGATTGTATCAAACAAGTGTTAGTAATCAATTTATACTACCATCCCTTATTCTTTAGTTGATATAAATGCACAATATAGCCACTTGTATAACGCGGTCCAAGATCGAACAACCACTAGTGGAACGACAACATCATAATCCCAAGTTCGTACCACCAAATACATTGCATGTGATCAAATACATTACGGTCACTCCTAATGCGACATCACACGATCCAGTGGCCCATGTCCCGATTTCAACACACTTCTTGTCTCCAAAGACGGAGTTTCTTTCTTTCCTTCGCCCACTATAATAGAAGACCCATAATTATAATACCCCATGACAAAAGAGCCGCAAGCTTGCATCACAATTGTCAACAACCCATTGACCGTAACGAATGGGGAAAAAAAAGCTTACTACCTTATCCTCGCTAGGATCGAGGAAACAAACCAAAAAAATTAAAACTAAAAAATAAAAAAATTGGGTTCTTTGTATGATTGTTGGTCGAGGGTTGAAGCCACGAAAATTGAATTGAATACTCTATGCTATGCTCGTCCCTACCGGTCCCTTCACTTGCATTAATTTCCATGGCATGGGGCCTGTACTCCCTTTGGTGCGATGAAGATTAGGTGTGTCCGTAGTAGTAGTACCCCCTTATCAATAGTTTTTTTGTCGTTGTTGCTATCCTTGTCATACAAATCAACCAAATTTGTTGTTGTTGTTGGGCGGGTGTGATTTTCGCTCCCTTTTCAATGGGTTGACGAATTCTTGTAATGGTTGGACGGTGTATTGTTTTTATTAGAGTTGGCGAGTGAGCTTATGAATAGGATTTGAGCGTTCGGTAGAGGATTAAGAAAGTGTCCAAATTTTAAGTTCGGGAGTTAGGAAATTTGGTAGATTATGATGGTGCACTAGTTCAATTGGTGTTTTCAATTATGTGATTATTCTTGATTCACTTATGTTAGAAGTTAGATATAGAGGGATGGCCCTTGAGCGGGCCAAATGTTGATAAACGACATTTTGGATGGAAGGCAACAACTTTGAAGAGCCATGACTTCTTCATATGGAGTTTGTTTTGGATGAAATCACTTGGGTTAGGTCTGAAATTGAGATTAGTTTGTGCGGTAAAATTTGCAATGCCATACAATGACGTATGAATAAATGGCATGCATTTTTGTGGAGGCAGTTTCGGTTTTCAAGTTTTTAAACATAGGGCATGTTATATCATTGCAAGGGAATTTATGTGAAATTCAATTTATTTTTTCATGAATTTGTTTTGCATAAGTATGATCTCAAGATGAACTTCAACAATTTTGTAGTTGAAAGAAGGTTTGATTTGAATAAGATAGGTACTCGGATTTGCAATGATGTTTCTATGAAGAAATCTTCAAAACGTATAGTTACGTGGTTTTTGAGAAGTTGTTGCTCCTTCATCTATAATGGGTGTTATTGAGATAAAGGTGAGCAAGAGGCAAGAGTGTTATTGAGATAAAGGTGAACAACTTTGTAGTTGGTGATTCTTTCAATGCACTAAGTCAATCAATAAAAGTTTCACTTCAAAGTGAAAATATTGAGATTTTGTGATGTTATTCAAGTAAAATTATGTTATGATCTTGCAATCTATGAGGCCTCATGACTCAAAAGTTGATCCACATGATGTACAATATATCTACTACAAGATTGTACAGTTGAAATTTGAAAAATTTACGGTTGTTTTCATTTATGACACATTTTTTGGGACCATACTCTTTTTACTACAAATGAGCCAAACCATTATGGGGTTAATGTTCCATGCGAGGATTGTTTACTATGGGTACATCAAACCGTGCAAGATACCTTTGAAACTTATCTTTTGACAATACCCTATGTATTAGGCCCCTTCGACAAAGATTATCTAGCATCGATTGAGATTACCAAAAAATCCGTAAAATTCTATCGGTAGAAAAAACAATATAGGTACTCAAAAATTTGGAATTAGTACAAAATTTAAACCGTTAAATTGAAAATCTCAAAATAATAATAATATTCAACAATAGGTATTGAACTAACCAATCATATAGAGGTAGTCAATTTCAAGCCTCAATTGGATCTCAAACTATCACAAGTAGAAAAGTGTGGTATTTCTAGAAGATTGTTGATTAGTAATCTTAACAATAGAGTCCCATTTCACCAACCATGGAGGAAATCGTGGTGGAAATATGACACATATTTATTATTGTACATATATTACTCTAATAAAAGTTTATCAGACAATTCGGAACGTGAATTTCGAAGCAAAGATGCTAGAAAGGAAGAACATTGTCGTGACCGTTCTTCACTTCGAATTAGAATACGTTACGACTTGGGTGCAAATGAATGTAGGATACTTACACAAAAAGCCAATTGCTATAAATTGTGGTTAGAAATAGAGATTACAAACCAATTACAATGACGAAAAAAATTCTAAAAACTAGTTAATTAGTTATGATTTGTAGGTAACACCACACTATATAAAGAAAGAAGAACACCAGACCCGTAAGGGTTGGCGTGAATAAAGTGTCCGTTCGACCTACCCTTGATGATATACCCACAGGGCCTAACAACAGTGGTACCACACTATATACCATACTTAACGTGGTGTACTCTCTCATGTTCATTGTATCTTGTTAACCCCTAAAGGTCCAAGAAAGCGGAAATCGCTTTTTGGAATTTCCGCAGGGAGAAAATTCAGCCAACTTTGACCATTTTAATCTCCAAATTGGAGAAAAATTAACGGTTCAAATTTGACATTCAAGGAAAGGGTCAAGTTAACTTCAAGATCCTACGGTTGGATCTTCTAATCAATGCTTAGATTGAGTTTCTTTGCACCTGAAGTAGAAGAAGGTTCTTTTTGATAATTTAAACAATTTTGTATCAAGGACCTTTAGGGGTTAATGAAGTTTTAGAGATAACCATTATATCCGATGTTTTTTTTTGTCTAAAATTGGACGGTATGAGGGCCGCGGTGATGGAATGGGGCCGGCCAATGCAAGCACGATGAGCAAGAGTACAAGAAATCCACTTGAGGGGCCAAGGACATAATAAGGTGGGGCTCACACACACACTAAGGAATGTATCATGTATGGGCCCCATATATTTATTTATTTAATATTTGTTTTTGGCAATTATTTTAATTACGGGCAGGGTTTGCTTTTTCTGGGCTTGGCATGCATTCATTGATGGGGTTTGCCCCCGGCCCACATGGAAGAAACTTCCAGCCTAGCCTCTCCCGACTTTGGTCAATTTTCGTCTTGTTGCGCCATGAGTTTACCACATCCTTTATTATCACTTGGCTTGTTGTCAATAAAAGTTGCGCCCCCTCACCCCGCTCACCTTCTACTAATGAAAGAATGCTAGAGACCAAGTCCTTGCTCCGTACTCAAAACTTGAGTTTCTCCCATATTTTCGTACTCGTAAATTTTTAATTTCTTTTGACGCTTATACTTGGATTCTCGAATTTCTTTCCGTCGTGTACTTTTTAGATATCATTATATGCATCGTGTGTTTTGGTTTCCAATGTCAACCATCTTTTCAACATTTCTCATGGTTCATTAAAGACATTTGGAGTGGATGATAGCAAAGATAAGGTTTACAAGGTTTGTCTAGATTACGTTATTTGAGTGTTTGCATTGGAAGAGAACGTCACTCTTTGAGTGTGATTTATGAAGGACTCAATGGCTATTTTATTTCTAATAATTTGTTTGAGCATGCTTGAGTTAGTGAGCTCAAAAAATATATGTTTTGCAAGTTAACCCTTAAACGTCAGAGCATGCCCCTCAGGCTTGGTTTCCAGTGTATTTTCAGAGGGGCTTGACGTTTAAGGGTTATGCTTTCAAATGGATTTCCTACCAAAAAAAAAAAAAATAAAAATAACGAAAACTTTCATTCAACATGTCCGTAAGGGGCCACCCATGTTGATACGCAAACACAAAAGGAGCCAATTACTTGCTTATATGGTGCTATATTTTTCCTATGCATATGCTATGAAAATACACTGGAATAAACTTGGATCATTCCTATTGTTGCACGTAGCTACACTCTAACGTTCATTGGTTTTTCTAAAACATAGAAATTAGAACTACACATCACGAGCGTGCTAAGAAAACTATCTTAACGCCTAACTTTCCTTAAAACCCGAAATGGGTTTTGGAGGTTCCCTCAGGAGAAAAACTCAGCCAACTTTGACCATTATAATCTCACAAATGAGGAAGAATGAACGGTTCAAATTTGGTATGTGAGAACAATGTCAAGTGAACTTTGAGATCTTACGGTTGAATCTTTTGAATAAGGCTTAGATTGAGAGTTTTTGAGCGTAATCTAAAGGAAGGTCAATTTTTATGACTTAGACCTTTTTGCAACAAGGAAATTTAGGGGTTAAAAAACATTTGAATCAATCTTACTATGTACGAACTTACAAGTGCTTAAATCAAACGTGAGAGTAAAGTACATTCAATTTATTTTTTTAACATAGTCATCTCCGTAACTTACAAAAACATGGTGAGGTATCCAAGCATACATACAATAAATCATGTTACTATTCATACATGTACGTTCATGAATATGCAAAAACAAGAGAAAAAAAACAAGAGTTCTCACACATGAATGTTTTATTTGATAGTAGGAAAAAAACGTACTTGCCCATAATGATTCCGTCCATGCACTTTGAAGAGCTCATGCAACATATATATTATGAGACGGCCACTTTGAAGAATGTGGTACACGTGATTGGGATCATGATTGATGGCAATGACAAGGGATGGTGGATGACCTACTTCTACAAAACTGCTTTCATATACTTGGATATCGTCAATTTATTACATTTATTACGATGCAAGCTATATAATGTCACATGGACGTTTTAAAGTGTCTAGCCATATTGGCCCCTTCAAAGTGGGTTGGTTGGTATATGAAGCTGCCAAAACTTGTTATTGGGGTGCACATGAACATCTTGAGGTCCAAATGCCACCGCGGATTCTTTGAGGTGCATTGATACATGTGTGTGGGGGTACTCGGAATGCATGTATTGGAATTGGATTGCGCCATTATCCATTGGAAGGGAATCTCATCTCTCCGAAAAGCTTCCTCAATCCTCACGGGGTTTTCCATAGTAACCCTCTAACTCGTTTTTCATGATGATCTTACATTTGTTTTCCATGGTTACTATCAAATTCGTTTTCCATGGTAACCCTAACGTTTGTTTTCCATGGTAACCCTCAAATTTGTTTTCCATGGTAACCCTCAAATTTGTTTTCCATGGTAACCCTCAAATTTGTTTTCTATGGTAACCCTCAAATTTGTTTTCCATGGTAACCCTTAATTTCATTTTCCATGGTAACCCTCATACTTGTTTTCCAAATTCACAAACTCGTGAAGGCACCTAATCACCATTAAACCTCTTCTTAGACCAAAGATATCTAAGATGATGCATGTTCTACTATGTTGTTGGTTACATATATTTGTCCACAAAATATTTTGTGTAGAGGTTAAAAAATTGTATTGAGTCTTTAAGATCTTGCATGAGCGTACCCAACTTAGTATTCTACATGAAAAATAAGATGACCAACATGCAGGGTAACAATCTTTAAGCCTCTTATAAAGACAGTGCCCCAAAAAACTTTTACACAAACTTTGGATGTTATGATCTCACAAATGGTAAACATCCCACCTTCAATTTTTGAAATCGTAAGTGAAAATAGACTTAACCCCTAAACGTCCTTGGGGTATTTTTAGCCAAAAACTCATTTTCAAAAAAAGTGATATGGATGAAAATAAAGATAAACTATTCAAATCTCAACCGTACAAACTTGTAATAGACTTGTAGTAGATCATGTGGACCAAAACTTGACTCATGGGACCTCATAGATTGCGAGATCATAACATATTAGCGCGCAAAACAGGATACAAAATATCATCATTTCCACTTTGAAGTGAAAATACTACCAACATGAAATTTGCAATAAAAAAATCAGCAACTAGAAAGTTGTTCATCTTCATCTCAAAGACACTCTTGTACCAAAAAAATTCACCAAAAAAAAATCTTGGCTCAAATAGTAGCCTTGTAGTCGTGAAAACTGCCAAAAATTTTACAAAGGAAAAATAGTCCAAAACTAGACCCCTCGCACTCGAATCCATGCCTTTTCTTCAATATATCCTCGATTGGGTCAAGGTTTCTACCACTAAAAATAGACTATAATTGGAATCCATTCCAAAAATAAAGTCAAAATCTAACGGTGGATGAAGGAGATTTAGCTCTTCAAAAATCATCCATTTTTTCACTTTTTTCATCGTAGAAACATCATTGCAAAGCCAATACCAAAGTTATCTAGATCAAAAAACGTCCAACTACAAAGTTGTTGGGATTCATCTAAATATCAAACCTATGAAAAAAAAATCATGAAAAACTATTTTAAATTTCACATAATTGGCTTGCAATGGTAAAACATGCCAAATGTTTGAAAACCCAAAAACAAAAGCTGCCTTCACTAAAATCCATGTCATTTATTCATACTTTATTTTATGAATCTGCAATTTTTACCACATAAACTAGACTTGATTTGTGACCTAACCCAAGTGATTTCGTCAAAAACGGAGTTTGGAGGAAGAAGTTATGGCTCTTCAAAGTTTCTGCCCTTCATCCAAAATGTCGTTTTTCGACACTAGAAACGTTTAGGGGTTAAGTACAAGATCTTACTGTCATAATTCCAAAAAAAGGGAAGAACAAATTTGGTTTACACCTTGGGAGTGCATAGAGGTAGATAGTTCGAGTTTTGAGGTTTCAAGCTCTTAAAAACACAAGAATCCTTAGGGGTTGATTCGTGCAACCTTGGTTTTCCACAAACCTAGCATGTACCTAAGTTGTCAAAGCTAATAACCAGACATCATATTCCATCACATACTAAAGCTATTTCGTTAACCCTTAAAGGTCCTTCCACTCCTATATGGGCAGCCCGAAATTGGATATCAGCATCTTTTGCACTTGGGCAACATGAATAGTGCAATTTTTGAACTTGGGCAGCATGAATGAACCAATCAATGATGAGTTTGCAACCTCCTACAAGGTTTTGTGCAATCCCAACCTACCTACCACAATCCTTTCAAAGTACAAATCACTCATACAAATTGCGATTTGAATTGTAGGATTTCACTTTGTAGATGCATCACAAAACGGTGACCAGAATGATATAAAAATATAAGTGAAAAATTGAGAATTTAAAGAGCTACATGCAAGATTATGTTGGAAAACAGCCCGAGGGGCTGACATGCACCTTTAAGGGTTAATATACATGCAAATCTCTTCAATCATGTTTTGACACAAACAAGTTCATGAAGTTCCTTGTTGTTTTGTTCTTTTAATTTCTCGTTATTGACAAACAAATCAATCAATGGAACCTTCTAAAGCTTTCTATGGTAGGTGGCTCAAAACCCACTAAGCACCACGAACTGCTTACTAAACCTATTTAACCCTTAAACGCCCAGCCCCTCTGAATATACACTAAAAAGTAAGCCCCAGGGGCATGCTTGGGCGTTTAAGGGTTAAGAAAGAGGTACAGTCCAGCTTTCAACTTTTAATGTACTCATGGTGTAGATTTCACGGTGAACAGTTTTAGGTACACCAATTAGTTCGATTTCCAAAATTCATAACTATTTCAGTTTTCATTCAAAATTGATGAATCCAATTGGCCCAATCTTCTACAAACTTTGCGAATCTACCGAAATAAATTCATTGGACTAGCCAAACCCCAAAATTTTCCGAGCCACTTACTATATATCATGACATGAGATAAGAACATTGTACACTATTCCGAAAGACCAAGAGCTTTTAATGAGCCTCAGCAGGGGCAGAGGTTGTCTCATTTATGGCAGCAGACTATGGCATATTAGGAACCAATTAAAATGGAATAGAAATAAATGTCAAAATGAAAAAATTAAAGCCATGTTCCCATACCAGGAATTGACTGCAAAGCCAAAAAAATTGAAATGGGATGGCCAATATTTTCTTTTTAGAATAAATAAATTTTTGGATGGTGGGTGCCAATTGATCATGACAACTAAGGTGCGCATGTTGCTCATAAATACTCGGTCTCTCATGGAAACATATACGTGCATTCATTCCGCGGTCATCATGGATCATGTCAAGTCCATGTATATTTTCGCCCCATCGTTTCTCACTACTACTCATTTCCACCCCTTTCTTACATTCAATGATCCACCGAATCTTCAACAACTTCATATGCTTTCACTCGCAACACGTGTGGACCCATTATTCAAAATTGCGCATGAAACCTCGAGTGTTCCTTTTTCTCGTTAATTCCCTGGGAAGGATTTCGGGGGAACCTCCAATTTGTTGCACGTGCTTGTGCATTGGAACTCAAGGAAGGGGAACAACTGAAATACGCCGCAAAAATACGAGAAGAACCAAGAAAAAGAAGAGAGATAGGGTTATTAAAGTTTGGAATCGAGTGTTCGTGGAAGTTTGGAATCACTTTGATATGAGTGCAACACGTGTTGGATTGGTATTCGGTCGGTGTTTGAGAATGTGCAAGCCTACCTTAGAGCATTGTCGTGTGCCTATCATATGTTTTGCAAAAACCTCTTGGAGGGCACGCATGGTCTAATCCTCTTGACAAAACTCCCTCCACCTCTCAGACTCGCATTATCTAGCTCCTCCTCTTGCTTATTTTCAAAGGTTTGTTGCGAGGAAAAGAGTTTTTGCTATACAAAAATCAGCGCAATTAAGGAATTGTTGAAACTTATTTAAGAGTGGTATGTAGGTGCCCGTGCCGGTTGTTGACAAGAGTGAGTGTTGTTGAAGCTTGTCCAAGAGGAGCACATACTGTAGTTGGTGCCAACAAGAACCTTATTTGACACTTGCGTGCACCATGAGCCTATAGCTTGTAAGATGGCCTTTCATGGGTGCATTGGCCATCACAAATGCACTTAGAGCATTGCCACCGATTAGCAGTAAAATTAGGTATTTTTCCCCGTACGTTCTTTCAGAAACATTGAAGGCCACCCATGTCCATAATAAGCACACTTATAACAAGCTAGTGACACAAGAAGCACAAAGATGACAAGTACAATGTCAGGAACTCAATAGAGTGAAAGTTGGTTCAAGTGTGCGGTAGAATCGTGGGCTACATCAAATTTTGAGCAAGTGCAAACGAAGGCTTTGCACTTCGGTAGCTTTCTCTGTGCACAAAGAAATAACGTTTCAACTTCTCAACTCTCAGGGCCGCTTCACACTATGGCCAAAGGTTGAGAGGCCGTCGATTTCAACCAATGAAATTGCACAAAACCATAGTTTCGGCCTCTCGAGCCTTCACACTAGAAGCAAAAGTCCACCGACCGTCGCTCTCCAAATGGCTTGTGTGGCAATGCTTTGTGACCAAGGTGACGGCCTCTCGGCATTTGTTTGGGTCTTCCATTTTGCAAGACCCAAACTATAGTCGAGAGGCCGTCACATTTTTTCATAAAAAATTCAGAAACTGACAAGATCTTGGCCGTTAGATCAAAAGGATGCCTTGGACAAGGAACAAAGTGATATGGGTTTGGACTTTGGGCTTGGCCTTTGAAGGCTTCACACTATGCCTGACCAAAGGCCTCAATTACAATATTTTATTGGCTATTTTCAGTAAATTTCTTTGGACTCTCAACAAAGTTTGGACTCTCAATCCCACGGCCTCTCGACTTGAACGGCCATAGTCTGAAGCGAAGCGGCCCTCAAATTGCCCAAAGTTTCTAAAACCAAAGTTTCTCGTTGCCCTAGTCCTTGACTAGAAATTCCATTGGAGTCCAATTTCTACAAAGACCCGGTAAGGCCCCCTTCCCCAAAAGTCGCCGACCGCCAGTGTGAACAACCACTCCCCACGAGCAAGTGCGAAGAATTAATGGCGATGGAGTGCCGATCGGAAGGAGGAGGCGGGCCCCTGCCTCCTGGGAAGTGCCCCAAACCCTCCAACCAAATCAAAGCCCCAATCCCTCCCTATCCCTCATGGGGATGATTGATGAGGCCCGGCCAAGGGAGGATCTCAGTTGGGGCACGCTTCCCCACCCCCATACCCTAACCTAACCAACCATTCGACCCCTAAAAACTGGTCCATTTTCCGAGTTTCCGAGTTTTTCCCAAACTGGGTATTCTAGAGAAAGGTGAAATAGAAAGGACCCAGCTGGCATGAGGCGGCTGGGAGTAAAGGAGCGCCTTATATTTAGAGTGAGCCACACGAGGGGAGGTGGGCTCGAATTAGGTTTAGCTAGGGAGACCAGGCTAGATGAGGCTACGAGGCAGTTATGAGCCTCCCAACATGAAACATGACTTGCCCCTCCAAATAGCCTGCCCACGGCCCCATTTCTTTACATCGTGCACCCCCCTTGTCATCATTTGACCTGCCCTCTCATTAATGATCGTCCCCTTTCACCGCGCCACGTGCACCTATCACCGCCCCCCATGACCAAGACCAAGTCCTTGGATGCAACTCCATAATCCCTAGCCCACAATAGCACTTTATGAAAAACCTCGGTGTGGGTATTTATGCTACAAGCCCTCACAACGATGTGGGTTTTTTTCTTTTCTTCTTTTTCGAGGGTGGGTGTGGGTTTTTTTAATGTTATTTTAGGTTCCCATGGATGTAACCCCATTTCCTTAGCCCAAAATAGGCCATTTCGAAAAAACCTTGATTTGGGTATTTTTCTCTCATTGCTACAAGCCCTTATGGCGATGTGGGTTTTTCTAAGTGGTTGGGTAAGGGTATGTGCCTATTTTAAATGTTACCGGAGGGTACATCCATTTCCTTAGCCCAAAGTAGGTCTTTTCGGAAAACCTTGATATGGGTATTTTTCTCTCATTGCTACAAGCCCTTATGACGATGTGGGTTTTTTCTAAGGGGTGGGGTAAGGGTACGTACCTATTTTAAATGTTACCGTAGGGTACCTTCATTTCCTTAGCCCAAAATAGGCCTTTTTGGAAAACCTTGATGTGGGTATTTTTCTCTCATTGCTACAAGCCCTTATGACGATGTGGGTTTTTTCTAAGGGGTGGGGTAAGGGTACGTACCTATTTTAAATGTTATCTTAGGGTACATCCATTTTCTTAGACCGAAATAGGTAATTTCGAATCTTTTTGATGTGGGTATTATTCCCAGCCCTAGTGTCGAGGTGGGTTTTTGAGGAAAAAGTATGGGATATGAGGCTATTTTTACATAATTTGACATGTTTATTTTAGGGTTAAGATATCCGTTGTTGCAGGCAATGGAGCACAGGAGACCTTGAGCATCTTGTTGAGAAAGAAGGAGCTGGCAAAGGGATAGGAAACCCCGCATTCAATGCCAATATCTGCCCCCTTTGTACAGCGTGTCATTAGTCTTTTGTGCCACCTCAGCACCAAATTTTAACATTATTTTTTAAATTGAATAATTTGATCCCTTCCTCCTTACGCCAACTGCAATCCTTCTTTAGGAATTTTTTCGTTTAATTGCTAAATTGTGTGGTTGTCCTTCTCGAGGAGTTGACTCTTTGCATGTTACTCTCTCTTTTTGAATCCTATGAATTTGGGGGGATAAATATGTGGATTACATCATGGCATGTCATCATCATTTGACCAAGTTCTCTTGCCAAGTAGCACGCTACTTCGATTCATGATTGCATTTTTCTAACTTGATTGATTGATTGAAAGAAAGATCCTAAAATAAAAGAATAGTCTCATTATTGAACAAATATTGTGTCTTTTCAATTTGTACATTGTTTGTTTTAACCCCTAACTTTCCTTAAAAACCAAAACGGTTTTTTGACGTTTTGGGCAGCCTTAGTTTCTTAGTAAAAATGAATATTTTTGAGATATTTTTTGGAATTGTGTGAGTTACATTGCAAAGTAGGTGCAGCAAAAATTGCAAAGTCAAATTCCAATTTTTGAGTCTTCTAGGACGATCCTTGGGTTGCGAGCCGAGATGGGGCAGCTCAAATAAGTAACTTTATTGATTTTTTTTTTTTGAAACATGTTCATTACTAAATCACTACTCAAATTTCAAAGTGACTCAAGTCAAAAAGTTTACCAATTTTACAAGGGCAGCCTCCGAAAATTTCAAAACCAATCTTCGCAATGCCCAAAAAAACTTAGGAGACAAACTTTGAATGTTATAATATCTCAAATGGTAAACATCCAAAGGTCATTTTTTTGAACATTAATCAAGCATATTCTTAGGTACAAGATCTTACGGTTGGAAGTCTTAAAAAAGGAGAAGAAATTGGTCCACACCCCCACGAGTGCTTAGAGGTGGAGAATCGTAGTTTTGAGTTTTCAAGCTCCCAAAAAACACCAAGGAAATTTAGGGGTTAAGAAAGATGAATAAAAAAGGGGTGTTTTTGGTCTTTATTTTATTACTCACATAAGCAATATATTTTTTCTGTGAAAGTAGAGAATAAGTGTTTGCTCTAATACTCGCGAAAGTATGGTTGATTTCAATAAACTAAGAACTTGCTCTAAATACGTGGTACCATATATATGATAAGTATATATATATTTATGTTGGCACTCATTATAGTGCACTCTATTAATGTTGGCCTCATTATAATTTTTGTTTTCTTTTTTTTTTCTTTTTTTTCTTTCTTTATTTCTACCATAAATATTTGATTGGTTATGATGTCTTGTTGCACTTAAGTCATTCTTAGTTGCAACACAATGTAAATTTACTTTTTGAGTACATTAATTCGAGTTATAACAATCATACTAACGAATAACAATATACTCACCTACTACATGAAGTACACAAAATCAAGAAATTATTTTCTTTTTATGCCTTTAATTGATTCCCAAAATCCAAGAAGGAATGTTCATGAATATACAAACACAATATACTTTTTAAAAGACGGTGTTCGTTCTTTTACATGAAAGCCACAAAATACTGTGGGTAGGGTCCGGAATCTACATTACAATACAGGAGGCTTTGTCTCACACGACGGTTCCGCGCTGGAATCCGTCGTGGAGACTTGCCTCCTGTATCCACACAACCAATATTGGAATAGAAAGTAAAAAAACTAGAAGTAGATTGTAGCTAAATCTATGACTTAGAATTAAAGTAGGAACTGAAAGTAAAAAGAGTAGGAGTAGACTGTTGGTCTTTTGAGAAAGGAACTTCTCTCAAAGAGATAAGATTGTTTTAGACCTACGGTTAAAAGATAGGAAGATCTATGCGTTAGCTCTAAAATTGAATATAAAATAAAAAGACTAGAAGTAGTCTTTAGTTTTTTTAGGTATTTAGATAGTAAAAAGATATAAATGTGTTAGAAAGAAATAGGTAGCGGATGTCTTTTGAGAGGTTTGATAGTCTTATTTGCGAGGAGGTCAATAGTGGTACCACTAATTTAAAAAATTGGATGCTTCAAGTTTTAGATCCTTTTGATCCCAATTTTGACTCTTTAATGACAAAAATTTCATGGCTTGATGCCGAGTTGTTGTAATTAGTAATTGAACCTCGTAGGTTAGTACATGGGATAAACAAAGATCCGTTAGATGGATCTTTGTTGCATTTCCTCCCACTCGATGCGGAGGTTATTGATTTGAACGGTAATAGGGAGGTTGCTAGACGTAGCTACGGTGTGATTTTTAAGTGTCACATAATAGGAGTCGATTTCATTCCAAGAGAAGAGGAGTACGCTTGTAAAGCCTTCATTAGTACTTGTTCATAGAAATAGTTTTCAATCAATGAACATAGAAGCCACAAGTTGTTCTTTGGTCCATCCTCTATTTATGAAATTATTTGCCATACATCCTTCTAAACCGCATGGATATATGCGATGGTGGAATCTTTGGAACTTTGAGAAGTATGGTCTTGAAGCGCAATGGAAAATCACGTATGGAGCCAGGAGTGGATGCTGACAATGTGAAGTTGTTTCAACGACTACGAATCCGATTGTCTCGGCACTTTTTATTTGGTATGCTATTTCTGTATATAAATGGTAGCATACATTGTGATTTGTCTCCGACAACATCTTATTACGAGAGAAGAAGATAATATGTACATAGGTGTTTGTGATTGGGGATTTGCATGTAAGATAGAGTTTCCTCTGCTATCCAACTATGCATATCCATCACAAAAAGAATTGGAGGCGATAGAATAAGACGGCCTTGGGTGGATCCATCTTTAATGAGTGTTTATGGATCAAAAGTAGCTAAATTTAGTTTAGCTACCGATGTGTATGTTACATCAAGGATAGCATCTTGGATTATAGGGCCTTTTGAAGAAGACGGTGAGATTTCGTCCCATGATTATAAGATATACACTCATGGCCTATGGTTGCTCAAGAGTGAACCCGCAAACGAATGTTATAATACCCTTTTACAAAGAGTAAAGGGATTCCAACGGTCAATACCCATTTTGAGGAATGATCCAATAGAGACCATGTTTGAGACCATTGATGTATATTTTATTAATCTAAATATATAAATTCGATATGTATTTTTTAATATTTTCTGTATAAACTTATTTGAAGTTTATGAATGTTTTATAGCTTTAGGCAATCCAAGTTGAACGTGCTCAACGGCACGGGTCCCACTAGTGACCTTTATAAACTACCAGATGATGGTGAGTGGTACCTTTGGGTGTTAGCCTGGGGACCTAGAGGTTGGCGGTTTGACTCCGGTCGCCGTAAAATCTCAACTCTTCCGGATGGAAAACCCCGGCGATGGATTGCCTCGAAGCAATTTGTCAGCTTTGCCGCGAGTTGCAGAAAGCAATTCGTGTGTTATCAAAAAAAAATAAAAAAATAAAAAAATAAAAAAATACTGTGGGTAGGGACAAAGGGCTGAATTATAAATGGGAAAGGGCGAAAACAACAAAAAGGCAGAGGAGGCAAAAGGCAAAGGGCAGCCGCAACAAAAAGGCAAAGGAGGAAAAAGGCAAAGGGCAGCCACACCAAAAAAAGTAAAAGGAGGAAAACGGGTCGGTCTGGGACGGACCAAAGGAAAAGGGGTGGGCGGAATTAGGGGAAGCGTGTGGGATGGTCAAAGGGACTGTAGAGAGTGGGATACGTATATACGATTGTGTGGGGCTGGGTTGTTGTCCCTACCTACCTACTGAGCATGTGTGTATTGGGGGGCCCAAGTTGGGAGGTCATGGGGCCATGGTCATAGGAGCATCCCACGGTCCCACCTCCCCTTGTAATCATTTCCTTTTCTCGTTTGCTGTGCCCGAAACACACACACTTGTGAAAGTTTTTGGCTTTTTAGCTTTTCTTTCTTAACGAATTTTTTGGTTTTTTTTTTTTTTTTTTTTTTTTTTTTTTTTTTTTTTTTTTTTTTTTTTTTTTGGGGGGGGGGGGGCAGGAATGTCTTACTTTTCATTTTACTGGAGTCTAAAGGCGTGTAGAGTGTAATCTCCTTAATATCACATTGATTATTTTTATGTATGTGGTAGGTGGCTTCAAATCCACACACCACCCATCTAAGAAGGAGGTACATTATAGCAGATTTCCAATGTACTCATGGTGTACATATTGGAGTGATTGGTTTTGGATACACGTATGGGTTCTATTTATGAGACTCTTGACTAATGTCCCCCCTGAGGGGCCACAAGGGATTTTTACTATTTTAGGAAGCCTAGATGGAGGGGTTAAACCTAAGGGTTTTCTCATAAGATTTTTACTAGGTGTTCCTTGTACTACAATGTGTGTGTGTGTAAACTCCATTTATTGAGTTCTAAAGACTCAGATTTTAGTTCTTAGGCTCTACATGGGCAAAATAAGTATCTTTAATTTTTTTGAAAATGTGCTTTTCAATAAATTCTTGCTCAAAATTTGAGATTTAACAATAATCCAAAAATAACTTTTTCTAAGATTCACAAAGTCATAAAGATACGAGCTTACAATTCATTATTTCCAGGCACCACAAGCCTTGGCTTGCTGGTTAGGGCTTAGGCCCCAATGAGGAGGTCGTGGGTTCTATTCCCCATGCCGGCGTGGTGCTCACCACTATAGTCCACCCAACTATTGTGGGAGGTCCTTGGACCTTTTTGTATGGGTACCTCAAAGCCCTTTGGGGGGATACTATGTCAAGTATCTTCAAGGCACCAGTAACTAGGCTAGAAACTAGCGTAGTTATAGTGTCCAACCTCGAGAGGGGGAAGTAGTATTGTTCTAATTTCCCCTTGTGTGGTGGCCATCGGGATATTAGCATTATGAACGGACACTTCATTCACGCCGGCCCCTTAGAAAGGACCGAAGTTTCTATCTATCTTCATCATTTCCTTAAATTAAATACAATGATAATGATGAATGTTTTCCAAATTGCATTCTTATACATTGTACTAGAAATCTTTACGAAGGTTCAATAAGTCAATTGGGTCTCAAAATTTTTGCATGGGCATCCACAACTTGATTCTCTACATGAAAAAAATATGAGCATATTTTTTGGTGTCACAATCATCAGGTCTTTCTTTGTACAAAGTAGACTCTATCTCTCAAACCTTGCCCAAAAGAAGTTTTGCATCAACTTTGAACATTATGATTTCACAAATGGTTCACACCTAATGGCTCAAATCCTATATGGTATATGCCACTATCACCAACGTCAAGATCCTACAGTTGAAAGTACAAAAAAAACACTAAAGTGCCCATACCTCATTTCCACTTACAAACAAGAACTTGAAAGGCATTATATCAACTTAACTTCTAAAATTGGTTTTTTTGGCTCATATAAAATTTCAATCTCATATAACATTGCAACAATTTATTGATTTTTATATTTTTTATATTTTCATATACTTTTTTCAACTATATACATCAAAAATTCCACAAATGGTAAGAAATTTAAATTTGAGATTTAGTATACATGTTAGGTACTAGATCCTACAGATTATACCTCAAAATACATCAAAAATATAAAATTTGCACCTTGCATTGAGCTCATGCACCTCTCTTTTTTATTAACTTGTGAGTTATTTACTGCTATATACACCAAATGTTGAAATCCAACATTTTGGATAACAAGCTAAAATTTCAAAAATTCATAGTAACATCTTCATTCAAAATCCGTTCTTGGCAAAATTTGTTGGATTGGATCTAAATCAAGTACTTTGTAAGGTAATTTTTAAAAATTCATCCGATCAAACATTCAATTTTATGATGGCAACTTTTATTTTTGGGTTTTAAAACAAGGGGCATGTTTTACCACCGCAAGCCAATCATGTGATATCAAAAAGTTATATTTATTAATTATATTTCTATAAGTATAATCTCAACATGAATCTCAACATCTTTTTAGTTGGGACACTTTTCATCCAAATAATCTTGGTATTGGAGTTGTGATGATATCTATATAATGGAAAAACCAAAAATATACACTTTTTTGAGGAGGGTTGATCCCTTCATTCATTATTGAAATTCAATTTTATTTGTTGCAATAGATTCCACTCAATATCTAATTTTTGTAGTAAAACCGTTCCTCAACCCAAGATACTTAGTTTCATCCAAGATGTTTTGAAGACATAGAATAAACTTTATTACAAGGCTTTAGATTTGGACAATTTTTTTTTTGGAGATTTTTCAACAATATTTACCATCGCAAGGCTATTGTTTGAGCCAAGATATTTTTTTCATGAATTTTTTGGTGAAGGGTGATTAATTACAAAGTGATCAACAATCCCCACTGGTGCACAAAGAAGGTCAAGATACCCTTGAGTACATGATTCTAGAATTCAAAAAACTACAATTACAACGCATTTTTTTTAAGATAAATTTATAAATGAGATTGATTACAAATAACTCCGATAAAAAATCTCCCATACAATATAGACACCTATTTTCATGCATTTAGGGAATTCGCTATGAGTGTGGTGCTCGAATGGGTGACTTACTATTTTTAGTAAACAGCAAATAGAAAAGATAGAGTTTCCCTATTTTTGAGATACTTATAAGCACGTACAATCATAACTACAAATTTCAGAAGTGATCAATACAGGTTAACCTATAATTGAACACTCTAATGTATGTACACATGGAGTACAATGTAGGATAACCAAATCTTCATTGAAACAAGATTCTGACATGCACGCTTAAGGCCTACCTTAAGGTTCTCAAGGTATTCGCAACTTGAAATATAACGTACTGTATGCCAAAAGCCCTACTTCAAAGCTGTAATACATAACGAAGAGATGCGACTGTTCAGCAACATATTCGACAATAGCACTTCCTATTCGACGAAGAAGGAAAACACATGGACAAAAATGCAGTGGAGAATCAAAGTCGGTGCACACTGGGAGATCGATTTTGAATCGGGAACAACCCGATTCCATCTCACCAGATGCACCATCGAGTTCGGAGTAACAAGCCAGTAGCCTGGTAATTTCTCATTCTACCATCACGGATGCAGTGAAGGAAATAAAATACTTGAGAGTCATGTTAGAATGCAATGCGACATGAGAGAATCCCAACCCCATGGAGTTCGCAAAAATATTTGGACCCCCACAACCAGAACCGGATTGGTATGGGGTACTCAACTTCACCTTAGCAGTGTACTTGGATTGCAAATGGCACCAGTACAAATACGCTATCGAGATTGCCGAGGATTACGAGAAGAAAATCCCGAAGTGGACTAGCAAGACTCCTGATCCTGCAACAACAGTCGTTCCTAAACCTGCAGAAGTAAAACCTGCTGAGGCTGCCAAACCTCCAGAACCAAAACCAGTAGAAAAACCACCAGCCGAGGATCCTCCACCTGAAGGAGAGAAACCGAAAAAGAAAATAGGTAAATGTCACCGAAATGCTTGTTACCCGATTCCTTGCATTCTGGTTGCGATAAGAGCTCTGGAGTTAGAGTTGAAAGCTTGAAGTAATAAGTGACATGGGGTATGATCCTCCTCTTAGCATTATGATGATAGTATTGAGAGATGAGATGATGCATAATAGGTTATACGAAAGATCCACCGCCTCCTCCAAAGAACAGCATAGTGGATGACTTTTGCTTCTACTCTGCAACTCGCTTACTGCCAACATCAGCTAGAGTGAAAATAATTGATCCTCTAAGAAGTCCAGAGAAGGTTGTGTGGGCGGAGCTCACTTTCCTGAAATGGTTGCATGGCTTCCCTCCGAAGATAGTCTTCATGCGCCCCAGTAGGCTCTACGCTCAATACAAGTTTAAGGATTTCTCCTACTGGCTTCCTCCTGTTCCTCCTGAACCGAAACCACCGCGACGCAGATTCAGGCCATTAGTATTACTACCTTCAGATACATGAGAGCCCAGATCTGGTAGAAAATTAAAGGCAGTCTGATGATAGGCACCATGTTGTTATGCATACCTTAATTTTCTCCTACGTACCGAAGCGGCTTCCAGAAGGTAAGGGTCTGTAACCATCTAGAGTTCTGTACTTTGTTAACAACAATATACTTCAAGATTTAGTATTGGGCTTAAACATGCGATTGGCCTTCAGGATGAACGACAGAAATCAAAACAAAGTTCAAGGTACATGGAATTGAAAACTATTACCAATCATCGAAGATAGAATATCGGGTCGACATGGTGGTCGAGATAACATTATTTCCAAGAGGCTGGCATTACAGTTCGTGATAGAACTCATACTGATATACACTGTCTATGTTCCTGTGATACGGAATGTAGCTAGCTAACAAACTCTCGAGAATATTTGGTGATGATACCTCTACGAACTAAGGCTTGCAGATTGTGATTCTGAGCTCAAGGCTTCCAGGTCATGTTCGTCCGAAATTATGATCGACACTCGTCGCTTGAATATCTGCATCATAATGCAAATAGTACGCGTTAAACTGGGCCGTTTTAAAAGTTGTGAGCAAGTCAAATAGGTACTCTCTGTCCACTTTAAATTGTTTATTGACCATCACTGATGCTACAAACTGGCCACCTTTGAAATACATCAGTGGTTGTACAACCAAGAATTTCAAGCCTCCAAGCGTGCCTTCACTGAACAGAGAAATGCGCAAGCGTACTCTGCGAACAGAGAATCAATACTGAATTCTTCAAGAAGAAATGGAAGCTAATTGAGATACGAAGCTTACCTTCTCAAAGTACGGAAGCTCTTGCTGAGCTGCCCAGATCTCAAGTGAAACGTCTCGAGCATGACCGGTAGCTGGGTCGGTGGCAGGCACGACAGCCTTCATCACACAAGCACAAATTACATACTTCAGAGGGTGAAACACAGATGCAAAAGTCAGCTGTAATCAGAGTCGCAGGACCGACACATCACATCTAGATGATTTGTCGACGAAAACGGCAGTATTATATTAAAATTGGATTTTAGGCCCCCTACTCTTTCTTGAATGAGTATGTGAACGGGTATAGTCTTCTGCACGGGAGGACTTTCAACGACTTCTGTGTCGATGTCCAGCAGAGGCTAAGCTATGACTTAATCAGCAAAAACATCATCCGGTACTATGCGAGGAAAAACACTTGTCGAAGCAGACATAGGAGGAGGTTGCAACAAGGATACTTACGAGAAGGATGCTTTCCGATCTTTGGAAGACATGGACATGATCTATTGCGCTTGAATCACAGCGATCTAGAGCAACAGCAACACGCATGATTGCACACATCGCACGCACTTTCTTTTGAACCTGAAACAGAAGTCAAAAAATAACCGCTTACTTAACTCTCTTGAGTCAGAGCTTAAAAATTGCTCTCCTTCGCTTCATCGAGGTCACCTTTTGTCAAAGGACTGGCTGAAGTACGCTGGGACTTCAAACACCGAAACGAAGTCAATCATCACTAGTTTTATCAGGTTCTTTCAATATCAATCTAAACAGGTAAATTATTTGAATATGACGCTTACATCGTCAGGTAGATTGGCGAAATCATCGTCCTTTTGACTTGGAACCTTCTTCCGATGATATCGTACTAGGAGTGCAAGTATCTGCAACATGAGAGAACGATCCGATCAGACCACCGACTAATACATCTAGTCGTCACATTCATGAGCTGCATTCGTAAATCACCAAATTCTTTCTGTAATATTTCAAGTTACTGAAACATGGCAACTATACACTGAACCAAGGAGATTTTTAAGAAAGGAAACAGTTTTGCATAAGATGAAAATACCTCAATCTCCAGAGGACTGTAACCGAGCAGATGTTCATTATTCTGTATTCACAAAACCTCCTGTCAGTTCTTAGTGACATGTTCGACTTCTATGAGCATAATGAGTACATTTTCAATTACGAACATCGGAATCGATAGAAGTACGTGTCTGAAAGATAGACATGCAAAATTAGTTAGAGGTTCCAGAACCTTATACCTTGATAAGGTAGTGAGAATGCCTGTGATATGATCTGTGGTTGATGAACATCCCTACATAATGCAAAATAGTAGCACCCTCCAACAGTTCAGCATCGCCCTTACTTAACAGCCGAGCTAAGTTTGAGGAAGATTCCTCAGAACCGTAACGACATGTCTGCAATCCAGTAAGAATTTCCTACACACACAACAATTCAAATGAATGAAGCGAGAACCATCACATGAATTGACACCATAATGAGTAGCAAAATCTGGTAGTGGTTGTGGCCCACAGAGAGCTCTAGATTATCATATTACTTGGGAAAGTTATTACTTGGGATAGAGAACCCTCATGAGAGCTGACCAACCTTGGCGAGAACGGCAGAATGTTGAGCAGATTCCATACGACGGTCTGTATTGAACTTCAGAGCAAGATTAAGGATGGAGTTGAATCGAATGTTGATCCCTGGTTTGTAACTCTCGAAAGTTTCAGCCAAAGTGTCCACAATGACTCCCTCTCGAAGCGCATATGGCGACACCATCATTTTCTTTACCCCCATAGCTAGAAAGATCTCTTCTAAGAGCACAGCGCCCGCAACGATGACATCAGCTCGTTTCAAGGGAAGTCCTGGAATCTTGGCCCGCTCCACTACAGTTTTCGCCTTACAAATCTGGTCACCCAACCTGGAAAATTACTCTCTTGTAAACCAATGTCATGGACAAGGAAATGACCAAAAGTAATCACGTCTGTTGAAACGAAAGTACTTACCTTCTTGACAGCATCGTTAAGTTCTTCTGCTGTGAACTGCCGGTCACGTAGCGAACTCTCCTTTGTTTGTCCATCCAAAGCCTATTGACAGACGTACGTCAGACAGCCTAGTGAAAAAGCAACCTGATTCTCAAATTTGGAGTAGGCACTCACCTGTGACTCAGTTAGCGTGGTGACCGTGGTGTGTATCATCTGCTCGATACTTTCAATAGTTCCGGAGCTTCCGATAGCAATCTCGAACGGGGTAGCCAACACTTTGTCGATCACACCAGAATCGGCTAATATTACTCGAATGTGTCGTCTTAGCTCCTCAAGCTGTGAACACCATGCGAAAGTACTTAGAAAGAGATTGAGAATGAGACGTATAAGTAATATGGGTAGCAGAGTAGCAGTGACAGCTGACCTGTTCCTTCTTGATCTCTCCCTTCTTATCACTAGCTGCATTAAGGAATTGCTCGGTGAGCCGGATGTGGCCGAGCTTAAGCGAAGTAGCATAAAGAGGCTTCCCTTCCTGGCCAAGCACAAACTCCGTAGAACCGCCTCCGATATCCACCACCAGCACTGTCTTATCGTAAACAGGAAGTGCCTGCAGCACTCCTTGATATATCAAACAAGCTTCCTCCGTGCCAGCAAGAACCTCGACGTCTAACCCTACAGTGTCACGGACCCTGCGCACAAACGTCCGGCGGTTTCGGGCTTCTCTCACCGCAGAGGTGGCTACTACTCGCATCTCAGCTTTCCTTGTCTGTGCCAGGATCTTGAAGCGTTTCAGTGCAGCCAAGGCTCGGATCTCCGCGTCTGGAGTTATCACACTTAGATCTGGACTGCCACTTCCCAGTCGCACATCTTCCTTCTCCGTGTCCATCAGCTGAAACCGACCCTGCTTATCGGCTCGTACCACCACCATGTGAAACGAATTCGTCCCCATGTCCACTGCCGCAAGTATCATGTCCCCTACAAGAATCCATTTCCAGAAATCAAGAGAGTACATCCACAAGTTAATGTCGATGGTGCTACTAGAAATTACCCCAAAAATGGTAACACTTAACATTACACGAGGATCAGGCCACTTCAAGCAAACAATAAGGTAGGGCAGTCCAAAGTCATCTCCTCGAATATCAGTTTTAAAATAGTTTCTCATGACTCAATACGAGAAGTGCTGCAAATTAATTTGATCGTCAGATATCGTGATGTGATGCTCACGTGCAGACTACAACAGATAAGTAACCTTTGGCGAGCATTGATCAGAAATCGGAATGTGATAAGCCGGCAGTTACCTTTTGGAGCTTCGTTGAAGCTTTTCTTTTGCCTGGGAATTTCATTGAGGGATAAAGGGTCTGCGTCGAAGTCGTCCACGAAAGTTCCATTTTCAGTCAAGGTATCTGCCTCTGCACCCCCGATGCTTTTAGCAACCAGAGGTGCCTGAGCTCTTCGCGCGGTCGTCAATTTCGTCGCTTCCATTAATCGAGTGGAGGTACCATGAGAAGATCTCAAGGGAGTAAGAGCAGTGGAGCAGCTCTTTTGTTGTAGTACTCCAGTCGAGCCAAGAATATCCGTCTAAAACAAGAACGTCAAGTGTCAGAGATACACACATAATGTCTCAACCAAGAAAGAATCCAAGCTCAAAAACTAACCACTACAGCATGCTACTCCAACTGAGCAGAAAATACATGCTGAACTCAAGTACACTCCAAAAATCCAAGACTTCCTCCAATTATGTAACATCAAAGTGGCACTGAATCAACCCGTACACTTCCGTTATCCTCAGTACAACAAAAACCTACACGGTCCAAATCGACGTGCCAGGGTTTCTGGAATTAGAAACTTCCGCTTCATTCCAATTTGATTGCGCACTACAGTATTAAATTCCCAGAAAATATATATGAAATGGTCTCAATCAGTATTCCGGTACCCTTGACGCGAGCAAGCTGCCAGATTACAAGAAGCTAAAACCTCAAATTCATTACTGCGCCATTGCGCCGATTTAACGACGGAGGAAAGCGAGTCGAGGAAGGGAAACCAACAGTAAGCAGCTGAATTGCTTGCGATAGAAAAGTAGAATCATACACGTAACTCACGATAAGAGTGAGCAGCTCAATGCCTATAGAAACAAACGCACAAACAATCTCAAATCGCCAATTTAACGATTCTGAGGTTGTACGGAATAGAAATTGGAGCGGAGGGCTTACGGAACGCAAGAAGCTCCCTCCACAGATCATGGTGAAGCCCTCCGGTGAACCTCGTCGGCTCGAAGGCAATTAGCCCTCAGCCTTTCCCATCCAAGACCAAGAAACCCTAATTAGCTCAAGATTCGATACAAAATTTGAATTCCGGTACAACGCATTAACAATGAAAGAGATCCTGCAACAGAGTGCCTGCAATCTAGGGGAACAACGAACGGTGAAATTGTTACCGGAGAGCGAATGCTGCAGCAGCAGATGCAGAATGGGAATGGCAATTGAGAAAGTGAGGTCATCGAAATACGATGAAAATGGAATTCTTCGACTGGCAGTCCCAACTATTGGGATTCCAGGTGTTGGAAGCCACAGACTCCGAGAAGGCGGGATTGGACGCTAACAGCTGCTTGGTTTGGGACGCCTGAAAGGAAATATATGCTCCTTTTCACACTGTAGGTCGTTCTTGCACTCAACCTTTTCTTGCATGGAATCTGTAAGAGCATCTAAACAGGTCCTTCATAAGGGCCCATTTTCGACGGATCTGCTTAAAGTTGGCCAGCGAGCTGGTCACGGAGCCTCTCGTGGGGCAAATAATCCCTGCCCCAAATAAAAATTGCGGTATATTTGCCCCCTAATTTTTTAATGGTTGATGTCACCCATTGTTCCAAGGGGCACCCCTCATATAATAAGGTACTTGTCGTCCCAACTTGGAAGCACTTTATATGGTATTTTTTAGAAGTATCTTGTATCTACCATTCCATAATAATTTTATATATGCACGTGGTTTTTTTATATAATATAATTTTAATATAATTCATTCTAATTTACACAATTCAAAAAACATAAAAGAAGATAGGTAGATAGGTTGGTTGGTAAGTTTGTAAGATGGTAGGTTGGTACGTTGGGTAGGAAGGTTTGGTGGGTAGGAAGGTTTGATGAGTAGAAAGATTTGGTAAGTAGGAAGGTTTGGTAGGTAGGAAGGTCTAGTAGGTAGAAAGGATCGTCGAACAGTATTTTATTATATACTAGTACTAGCAATGTACATGTCGTCCTGACGGGTAAACTCTTTATATGGTACTTTTATAGAATTATCCCGTGTCTACCATTTCCTCATATTATGTTTATTATTTTTATATAGTAAGGTACCGGTTGTCCCAACGGAGAAGCACTTTATATGATATTTTTTAAAAGTATCTCGTATCTACCATTCCATAATAATTTTATATATGCCCGTGTGTTTTTTTTCTTGTTTTAAAAAAAATATATAATTCTAATATAATTAATTTTAATTTACATAATCAAAAACATAAAAGAAAATATGTAGATAGGTTGGTTGGTAAGTTTGTAAGATGGTAGGTTGGTACGTTGGGTAGGAAGGTTTGGTGAGTAGGAAGGTTTGGTGGATAGAAAGGTTTGGTGAGTAGGAAGGTTTGGTAGGTAGAAAAGATCACCGAACATTATTATGTTAAAAAAATAGATTATTAAATGGAGACACTACTTACATCTAGTGTTCACAAAAAATCACTAATCTATTTATGTGACTCCTCATAAGAGTCATGACTATTGAGTTAGCTTGTATGCTAATTAATGTTTAAGTGATTATATCCAATACCGGGTACCCCTTAAGTAGAGTGCATTAATTACCGTAGCTATAGCAACTGCTCAATCACACTTACCAAGCAACCAATTGCCGAGCTCCCTATGCAGCATAAAATGTTGATTAAACACAATTATGATAGTTAGTAGATATTTCCATACCAATCGTGCGACAACTTTTGAAGTTTTCCTTATAGACAATTAGTGAGCGTGCACTTTGAAAGCAGAACAAACATATTGTGGAGACTGTTAGACTCTTATTTCTCTTTGCCGCTTGTGCAGACTCCGTAAGTGCACAGCTACAAGATTTCCAAGACCGAAACAACTATGTCGGCTGCTTCGGCCTCTTGCAGTATCAATCACCAGTATTTATCCTTCGATCATTATCTCACAAATTTATCTACTTTCACTTGTGGATTCTATTTCGGTTACAGATATGTCTTCTCTTCGGTTCAGGATTATAAAGTTTAAATCGACAATTTGGCCATTTCGCATTGCTACTATAATACAATAATGCATTCGGCTATGTCTATTAGCTAACAGCGCACTAACTGCCGGTTCTTAGAAGTCTTACTTGACCATGACATTATGCCTGCCACATTGTCATCATTGCACAAACCTCCATCGATGCGGGGACATGCATGACCATACTGGTTTTAGACATCCATGGGCGTACTTGTAATCAACATTCATGGGCATACTTGTGTTGAACATGCATGTCTATCAATGCATTTGACATATCATAAAACGCCTCATTCAAATGAAAGTAATAGTTAGTAGATCGAGAAAGAAAAATGATAAGTTGTGTAGATGATTTAATTTTATATTTAAGAGCATGATTTGAATACTAAGATAATGTGTATTTAATACGATTAAATAAGTATTGTTGAAAGAGATCCAAGTGCCATTAGTTTTGGAGTAGATTAAAGAAGACTTTTAATTCATGTTAACTCAAAAAATGCTTCAGTTCATGTTTGTACAGTTGTAAAGTACTCCTAACACCAAATTACTTTATTTTAGTGGTGTCACTCTCTCAAAAAATAATATGAAAAGTGTCTTAGACCACATTTAAATTGGTCATTGATTTAGCCTTACAGAAACATTTGCTAGTTCAATTGAAATTCTTATCGTTATATGCTGAATATAACCTGTACATGTCGTAAATCTAAATGTGAGATATAGCATATATGTATATAATATTCACGTGTCAAATCAACGTATGATGATAAACCCAAGATAACCTTTGAAAATGTAGAGTGTTACATTAATATGTTATTAATCGCATTTAAAATTTAGAATATAAAGCTAATAGGACCTAAATATGTAAAATATGAGTATGCTCCGCACAATTGCATGTTTATTCAATATTTCATGTTTATCATTGGCAGTAATTTATAGTTTTATTCTATGGTTACATCTCATCTCTCAAACATACATGAGGTTTTATTGAATACCACCCTATTACCTATTTTAATTATTACAAAAATTTCTTAAACACTTTTATCATATTTTGGAAAAAAATCGTGATGACATTTACATACAACTTAGAAAAAATGAAAAAAAATTATACATTCTCATATTAAATATTGATTGTTCCATCTAATGCACCTTGGTGAACCTTTGCGAAAGTAAAAGTAACAAAAGCGGAAACTGAAGCCTTTGAATTTCATGAATGCATTATAAGATTTGTATGTTTTAAAGATATACGGTACTATTAAGAATAGATATACTAAGATGCATGTCAAATTTGAGTGATGATTAAACAAGTTGAATAGTGGGTAGGTTGTTTCCTGCTCAATAATATAATATATTGTTGACGCTTAGTACTGTCAGAGGAAGGTCGCCAAACGCCGTCAATGTTCATGAACAAGGTTCCACCAAGCCAACATGTGTGCGTAGTGGTTCGTCGTTCGTCTCTATATATATCTAAGAGCACCCACCCTGTGATGTAACTTCCGTCATACTCTTTGTGAGAGTGTCACATAGGAGTACTGAATGTCGATCTTGCGCGATTCTTTGATTGCAAGAAAAAAATTATAGGTCGTAGTCGCAAGTACTGGTGAATGGTGAAATCAAAGTTTTCTTCTGCCTTCCTCCCTAACAGATATTGATATATATATATATATATATATATATATATATATATATATATATATATATATATATATATATATATATATATCCGAATGTTCATAAAATAGGTAAATGGATAATTATCCACTTCATTTACTCTATTGACCTCATCATTGCACAATTAAATCGTCCTAAATCGGCACTCTTCCATGCTCATTATGGATCAAAAGCATCTATAAACTAATATTACAAATATAAATTTGACATTAACAAGTGTGGACGAGAGACAAATATATTACAATTATTGTCAACAAAATATTAATAATAATTTTAGAGAACCAATAAAATATATATACTTTGATTTCAGAATTATATATAAAAATTTTTATTTTCAAAAAACTAAAGTAGTTTATGTACAGTAACAAGCCCAAGCTTTGAGATTTTATAAGCCCTAAACTCATGTAAAGTTAAGAGGATGTAAAAATAATTTTGTATATAAAATATAAATAAATATAGTAATATTTGACATCAAAATAAATTTTTGAATAATTTTTATTGAAGATAGATTAGAATATTAAATATCATAATTTGATGACCACTTTAATAAATATTATCGCAATTTTTGAAAACTTAAAAATATTATTTTTACGTATTATAATTTATCTCAATTTTAAAAATTAACTGTATTGTGAAATTTTTCAATAAATTGTCAAATCGTTGAAATTTTTTTTTGTAAGTATTATTGTCAGTATTATTTTTAAGTAAAATAGAAACCACTAAGTAGCTTCAAAACTCCAATTTTTTGATTTGAAACCCAAAAGAGGTTTTGGAAGTCAATTTTGTAATTTAAAACTTTAAAAAATATATTTTTAAAATTTTTGTTGATTCTGTAAGTTTTGTTATTTTTTATCATTTTGTTATTTTGCGCCGATGTGGAAAAGAGGGAGGCTTAATAGCATTTGCGGATTCTTTTATGCGGATTCGGCAGGAGACGCTCAAGACTGCAGATCCACAACAGGATTTGTGTTTCTATTTGAAAGCAGACCGAATACCTAGAGCTGCAAAAAACAACTTACTGTCGTATTATCGTCAATCGAAGCAGAATACATGGCACTCACGGAGGGCACAAAAGAAGCGATTTGGCTGAAAAGGCTACTTGGAGAGTTGAAGCTCCAGAATCTGCAAATTCCAACTATAATTCACGGTGATAATCAAAACAACATAAATTAGCGCATGATCCAGTCTAACCTGGCAGGCCGAAGCATGTTGAGGTACGTCACCACTTCATTAGAGAAATATTTTAGTTGAAAAATGTCAGTCTGAAATTTGTACCTACCAGTGAGCAGCAGAGAAACATCTTTACAAATGCACTCGAAAGAACAATTTTTGAGAGGATATAGTGCCAACTTAGACCAGTAAAAATCACAGCAGACAAGGAGATAGAAGCAATTTTATGCAAATCGCAGTTTTCATATTGACAGAAAAAACTCTACAACTCGTAGTAATGAGGGCACTCCTTTACATCAAGAGGACATGTATCGATTAACACACAGGAAGGAACAACCTTGCCATAAAAACCTACATACTTAACCATAACACCTATTTCTTCTAAGTTCTCTGATAGCAAGTACATAAAATGAGCTAGCTCGATCTTCCATGGAAGGCCGAATCAATGTCGAGCAGAAATCAACATTACTAGCATCTCCCACTTCACGAATACCAACGCTACCCACTCAAGAGTGACATCAAGAAAATTCTCACATTAATTTGAGTATAAGACAACGCAATTGAAGCAATTGAACGAGAGTATGCGCAATTAACAGCTATAGTCTGTCCAAAAATATAATTACTAAAATAGAAAATACCGACACGATAAATCGAGAAAATACCGACACAGTAAATCCAGAAAATACCGACACAGTAAATCTAGAAAATACGGACATAATAAATCTAGAAAATACCGACATAATAAATCTAGAAAATACCGACATAAAAGAAGAAAATAGAAGACAAAAAGTAAAAGTAATAGGAAGAAAAGAAAAAACAAAGAATATGAATAAAAATTATGGTAATAATGAATTTCTCTACAAAACGAAATATATAACATATTACTCCACACAATCGACCCTCAACATTCCTATAACAAAATACTTCACCTATAAAAATAAACGTAAAAATCCAAAATTTTACTACCTTTTATATGATAATAAAACACTCCTATTAACAAGCAAAGATATAGAATCAAATCGGACCCTATGCAAAATATGTTTGACACTCACGCAACCATGCATAAACATGGATATAAAATATTTTCGGAATGTACACCAAAAATAAACATACTAAAAATAGAAATAATTAAAATAGTAACAAAAAATTCCAATTATTTGGAATCAAATACCAACCTATTTTTACAAAACCTATTTTTTGAAGTTAAATATTTTCTTACTAAAACAAAGCTTTTTTAAATATTTATTGATAAAACTATCTCAATATATGTGCTCACTAACATTCTTAACACACACTATTATAAATACAATGATACGCACCATTTATTAAAATGTGGGGATATTGAAACCAACCCTGGTCCTATTCCAAACGTGCTATAAACTCAGCCACCGGCTCATAAACGAAAATAGAAAACATACTTTATTACATGTACACTCAAACTCCAACCCGAATACCAAAACCTTGCAACAAGTTTATCTCCCATTCTAAAACAAGATTACCAAAACCGTCAAATCACTATTAGAGACTTTCCACATTTAAACACATATCTAAACCAAATAAGATATTACCCTTTAGTACATATACTATTTGCGCTAATAACAACCATAAGTCCTAATATAAATTCATGTGAACATCTACTAATAAATGCCCTTGAACCAGATTGAACTGCTAGATTATTAGACAGGATGTCTACACTACCAAACCCACCCGAAAGACATATCCACATGAAACACCGCTATATACAATTTACCACATATAACCAAAAATTAATAAACCCCTCTCCTAGTATACACAAAGAATTATATGATTTTATACACCAGACACAAAAGGCATCATCAATACATACGTTAAAACTCAAATTCCCTTTTCTACCAAATAATCTTCTTGAGAATGCATTAAAAATCTATGATCTCTTAAATGAATGCACACACACTCCTCCATTGACTCATATCCTACTACCACCCCAACCCAATATACACAACAATAATAGACAAACTAGTATTATTACATGGAATGCAGCAACACTAAATACTGCACTACCTAGCTTAGAAGAGCTTGTTTTACAAACCCCGGCATTATCACCATTCAAGAGACTAAACTAACCGTTACCAAGTCTATAATTACATACAAAATTTATTTCTAAATTACAAACTAATATTTAATAATTCTCACGTACTGACCAAATATATTCAACAATGAATTCCATATACACCTGCTAAAGGAGAACCACTAACACTAATAAACCACAAATATGTATACTCAGGGAATATCACCAAAATACCAATCCTGCTAAAAATATCACCTTATTTACAAATTATACACATAAAAAACCACCCACTACAACCATGGCTATTAATACACATATATGTGTCATCACACCATGAAGACACCGAACTAATTCCAACAATACAACAAACCATTACAACACAAATCAATACACATTCTAACCACACTCTTATTCTGTGTGGAGACTTTAATAGAGACATAACTTTAATAGGACGACAAAATGAATATAATACCACACCATCACAAGAGGAAGATTTTACTTCGAAAACATATATTGATAGCTTATCATTAATATATGTTCCAACAAATACAAACTACTTTAAACAATGTAGTTACAACTACACACATACAAGTCTAATAAACGGTTTTTATTTCAAAACACAAATCACAGTTTATATACATGTACTACAATTACAGAAGCCAATCTTAACTCCGACCGCGCACCAATTTTATTACACATCCTCCAAAACAAACTCATTGCACGTCATCAAATACCACCTACCTCCAAACCGATTAGAATACTTAACCCTATACCGCAAGATAATTTAGACAAATTTAATACAAACTTTCATGAAAACAATGCTTTACAACCAAATGACTTAAACGCCATACTATCACACGAACACCTAAATCCTGATCAATGGAAAATAGCGTCTTTCTTATATGATCAAATCACCCAAAAATATCGGTTTATATAAAAAAATACGTGAGCGCATCACCCATACCCACACTCAATGAAAGAATCTCAAAATAAGGTGGTTATTTACCACGAAAATTCCAAAAAACGTGGAAAAACACGTGTAAGAACATATCATTTAATTAAAAGAATATATATACAAAAAAACACACAACAATAGAGATCACACCCAATTATCAATGAATTAAATAATCACACCCACGCCAAGATTCCACCACCGCCTATACGACAACCTACTTATCAATCATAGATAAATGATTTAAGAATATTAGCCAAGAGTGCAAAAAAAAAAAAAGAAAAATCACATCAAAATACACAAAAGAAACGCATAAACCACAAAGAAAAACACCACCATTAGACTCTATCACAGATCGCAATAACAACATACTAACGAGCCCACAAGCATATCTTAATGAAATTTACATACAACGATCATCTATTAACAAACCCATTGTTTCAACACGTTCATACCTACCGCACTTCCTTAACGCATACGCGCGAGTTAAACAATATCCATGGCATTTACAGAAGGCTTTGTAATAGATAAAAGAGACACCCGCAAACTCCGCTACATACATATTTTGACCAAGAAACTTTCGACTTACGCTTAAAAACCTCGCAAAAAAAAAAAACCCTGCGACCAGGATAGAATACCTAACTCTATCTTGAAGAACATGCCTACAGACTTTCATCGCATCATATTCCTATTTTTCAAACATTGTTATAAACAAAAACAAATTCCGACATCCTGGAAAATAAGCCTCATAGTACTATTATACAAAAAAGACGACCCATCTCAATTATCAAATCACAAGCCTATAGCTCTAGTTAACACTATATACAAATTTTTACAAGTACACTAACATCAATACTCTAAGCATATGGAGAAAAACACCAAATTCTACATGACAGCCAAGAAGGGTTTCGTGCCGAAAGATGCACATTTAGACAATTACAATTACTAGTAGCAGCTTTAGAAGATGCACAGTTAACAACACAAGACATATATATACTCTATATAGATTTCAAAAATGCATTTGGCTCAATTCACTACGCCCGACTACTAGCCATCATGAAAGATTTAGGATACCCTGAGGATGCGGTAATACTAGTAGAAGATATCTACTCACAATCTAACACTATCTTTACTGGTGACTACTTTGGTCAGACACAAAAAATACCCATACAAAGAGGCACAATACAAGGGGACACGCTGAGCCCATATCTATTTCTTATCTTTTTAGAACCACTTTTAAGATGGTTACAAAGAGGAAAATATGGTTATACATAAGAAACCTCAAAAACTACAATAAATATAGCAGCATACGCAGAGGATCTTGCAATCATAACACGCAAACTCTCCTCACTAAAAAGACAATTCAACAAAATGGATAAATTTTGCGAATGGGTTCGAATGGACCTAGGAATTTCAAAATGCGCAATTACTTAATGCCCAAACAAATCTAAATCAAACCAAATAATTTTCAAAGCACTGATACAAGCTGCAAATATATCATACAGAAATCAACCAATCCCCATTTTACATCAAAATGGGCCCATGTATATTTACGCATACAACTTGTTCCAACACTGAATTGGAAAATACAAACGCATACAACGACCACCAAATTGATTAATCAATGCAACCAATTGGCAAATTGTCCACCTACTATAAAACAAAAAGTTAGTATGGTAGACACGGTTATAAGAGCAGGTATTGCATATAGTTTTTACGCGGTATCTTACTCATTACCCACAATTAAAAAACTAGACAAAAAAATTATAGCAATACAAAAAAAAATCTGTGAGCTACCAAATTGCACTCCTAACGTAATCACCCAATTCCCACACGATATGTTTGGTATAGAAACATTCTCATTAAAAAACGCCTATCTAAGATGCATAGTTGAACAAATACGCAATGCTCTCAACGACACATGAAAATTGAGAATAATCTATAAAGGTCTTACACATTTTATACTTGCTAAATATGGTGAAGCAAAAGAGATATCCAGAATTAAATAACATGACTGTTTAAGATCACCCACAACAAAAACACTTTATTTTATCAAACATTGTGGACGTGCCCACCTGAGAAGTACAATAGGAGACTCTTCACTTGAAGCCATACCCCTTGAACAAATGTGGCTAAATTGTTTTCAGAATTATTACCACATTTCACCCCTAAACAAAATCATAAACTTCTCAACAAATTATTACTTCAAAACATATATAAGATAAAACACTTAATACTGCCAAATGGTCTAAATGTAATGTCACATGATGAATTCAAAATATATTATCAAACACCAACAGAAGTAATCAAACAAGCCCTACATACAGCCCAACAACTATTTTGCTATCTTATATGTAACCAACAATGCCTAAATCCATGCAGCGAACACACTGCACCAAAAACTCTAAAACATGAATATAGAACTCATAACCATTATATTGTGCCTAACCATAGTACAAAGCCTACACACCCACCAACACCACTACACACCTCTTATCCGAAACCACCAATTAAAATCATCAATAACCCAACCACATTCTCCATACATACAATATTAGACCATAAACAAATCAAAGCAATAAACAAATACAAAATTTCAAAAACATACAACACTTACCTATGCCAATGGAAATTACCAAATGATATCACATATATCAAATGGATACCACAAAAAGACCTCTTCCCAATAAACATATCACTAACCATACAACACAATACCTCATTGCTTACTCAATATTACACCATAAAACAACATACATACTATAGAAACATAATAGATACCCATTTTGCAGAAGAACATTTCCACGACACAAGACACATACTTCCAACAATGCCCGTCCCCCTTATAAATATTAGTGTAAATGAATGTAACCCTTCAAAAAATATTAACACCAACCAAAACATCATACAAATAAAAGATGATGTAGCACATTTTTATGATATAACATGAAAATACACCATAACCATACCTATAACGAGACTAAATTGGCTATGGAATCAATACTCTAGAGCAAAAGATCTACCACATGGATTGACACCTCCCATACAATCATTTGAAACAGAAATTGTATGACTATACCAAAGATACAAATATAGAATCCCAAAAACCGACCCACTTAAACTTGCACACTACTCCTTGCCAAAAATACTACTTGACGACATCATAACATCGTTTAATATAACACACTCATATTTCTCCTCACCAATAACATACTCAACTCAAATAAATAAATTTTACTCACTATTCAAAAGGGACAAAATTTTTGGAGCTATAGGGCAAGCATTTTCTTACAAATGGAAAGGAATTAGCTATGCCCACCCACATAACAAAATAGATACCCAAAAAGTTATACATTGGGTCAGACTTGCCGCACAAAACAATCCAAACAACATTACCATGATAATGACCCCCGATCACAATTGGTACCATAATTTAACACCACATAAAGGCCTCTATCCAGACACACATGTTGTCACATACATACCTGCAGATACAATACTATATGAAGAACCAACAAAACCACCAGAATTTACCAAACTACAAATAGAACCTTCCGCTCTCCACATATTTTGTGTACATCACAAAACCACCACTGTAGGAAATAATACACAAATCACCGCCTTAACCACAATCTTTAATAAACTCCAAATCCCCCAACCATACATACAAATTGCCCCTTTAACACAACCAAATATACAAGTCAACAAAAACAAAGAATGGAACAAACTCACATATCCAACTGACAACTCAGTTACATACCATAATATACCATTAGTTCCTAGTTTCAGAAACGACACACAATCTAAATTCTTACCACAATAGTGCTATTATATTGACGGCTCATTTCTTCCACCACAAAACATGGGCACCTATTGGACCCGTGAAATTGCAGGATATGGAATATATAATGAATATTAGCTATAAGACTCCCATGTTTACAGAACATATTTAGGGTTGAAATAATGGCAATATACACAACCCTTCAAATAATTTCCTCCAAATACCCTGATGAACCTGCACACATTTTTACAGATTGTTTGAATGGTCTATATAATATCCAAACACAACTCAAACACCCTACCCAACATAGTAACCACCCAGATTAAACCATTTGTACAAGATATAGTAACACTCCTTCAACAAAGAACACAACCTACATCACTATACAAAGTACGTGCTCATACAAATATAGATGGTAACGAAAAAGCCGACAAACTGGCCAAAGAAGGTAGAGACAAAGATTACCACAATGCAACTTTACCATATGAATTTGCACATTCTACACCATATTACTGGTGGCACTATATGGATGAAACGCTAGATAAGGTCCCATAAGATTCCTTGAAAAACAAATTATTAAACACGACAAGGAAAACAACTTAACAGACATTGCAAGAAACTTCTTCAATATAAATAAATGAATAAGTAATACTGACATAGATGATAAACTATCAAATGAATTCTGGACTAATAAACAAGTAACAGACTCCCAAAAAACATGCCTCCTTAAACTGAGACACGGTCAATACATGGGCAATGCTAGAAAACAATTATTTTTTGGCAAAGAACTATATCCATCAATCACATGTTCGGTATGCGACTCCCAAGATCCAGACACATGGCTACATGTATTGTTAAAATGCAAGCAATACCATATACATGCGCTTAGAACAAAAAGACACAATAAAGCAGTATGGGAAATTAAAAAACTAATAGTCTCATCAAAACACTCGAGATGTTATACTCTCATGAATGCAGACACATGTAATGATAAACCACCAGAAAATACAGTCCCACTATGGCTATTACCATGTACATGTGTACAACAAAGATGCCAATGTAATGCACGACTAAATCCGGACCTACTATGTATACAAGGATTACCCTACCAATCAAACCCCCCTACATCTCCCAACATCAATTTAAAGGTTCAATTTATAGAATTTACATACTGTAATGACAGATTCTCACCAGATACCACTGAGAGAAAGATGCAAAAATATCAACCTCTCATCAACAATATTATTAATAAAGGATGTATAGTTGAACCACTAATAGTAATAACAGCAGGTGCCAGAGCATCCACATACATCCCATCTATGAAAATCCTCAAAACCAAACTCAAAATACCAAAGGCACTCATAAAAAATACATTCAGAGAAATAAACCCAATTGCTATACACCATGCCATGTCTATAATACTACACAAGAGAAAACTAGAAAATGGAGAAAGATTACCAACAGACATAAAACCACCATAGAAAAGAAAAAAAGAGAGGAAGAAGTGATATATTGGAATAGCAACCTTGTCACAATACAGGGGGCCGAAGCCGTTGGAATTTCCTGCCCACTAGCTCTATAGCGCCACATGATTGTAAACGATGCTCAAACAAGTTAAACGGAATCGAACCCGGACCACCGCTACTACACATCCATGTCTCTTCCAAACAACGTGGTATGTCAACAATGTGACGACCAAGAAGACCAAACCTTTACTTTTATACAAACATAACAACTCACTAATTCGGGGTATTTTTTTCATGTAGTGTTCACCCTGAGAGGGTTTAGTAGTCCTATACCACTGTTGTTAGGTCATGTGGGCATATCATCAAGGGTTGGTCGAATGAACACTTTATTCACGCCAACCCTTACGGGTCTCGTGTTCTTCTTCTTCTCATTGAAGAGCCTATGACCGAGTTGGACCCTATGACCGTGACAATCCACATTCCCCCTCGAAGCTTGGATTGCGCGAAGTCGAAGATTGTTAGATTTTTGATTTTGAGCAACACTGTAAGGTACTCACTGAGAGAAATTGAGGTGACGATGTTGGGCGCTAAACATTGTTGCTGCCCGGGGACACTCTGTAGCAGCAGCAGCAGCAACAGCAACAGTAACAGTATTAGCGGATTGAACAGAAGTGCAGCGAGGGTGAGGATTATCACAAGAGCTGTGAATGGCAACGTGAATGGGCAAGGGGGCGGCAGTCGGGAGCCTCGCCGCAGCGCCGCAGTCAGCTCAGGAAAAGGCGCACGCGAGCGACGCTTAGAGAAAGTGGCTGAAGAGCGGAAGCGGAAACAGAATGAGGAGGATGGCAAATACCCCGAATGGGCCACGTAAGTGATTCTAACAGCGGGCAATCCCGTTCTCCCAATCGTATTCAAGCATCACCTGCTGTCAATTTACATCCCACGCTCCTTTCTACTACTCTTTTTACTAAAATTCATGAAGAGCGCACACGAACTTGAGCCTTCATGGCACTCTACTTAGGGTTTAGGGTTTAAGAGCCTCAAAGCTTTGGAGAAATGGCATGCTTGTATCATGCCATTCTCGCTTTCCAATGTCAATTTGTTTCCTGGAAAGGTTTCATGCTCACTTCTGCAACTGATGGGATCGAGATTCAAGTAAATGCGCACTTAGAGCAGAGTGATGGAGAGCCTTATGATGCTGCTCTTCTAGGGTTTAGGGTTTAAGGGCTTAAAATTCTGGATAAATGGTGTGTTTATTAGACTTTCCTTGACTATGCCGTTTTCTTCCAGTGGTGGTCTATGTACATGCCAATGTGAACCATGTTCTCATTTCGACACCGTTGAGCTTGTAGAGGTGACTGCCAGTTTTGCAAATCTTGAAGCCTTGAACGCTTGTCCTTGAAATTGTTATGTGGGTGTCAGTATTCCTGTTGACGGTATAGCTCAAGAGTGAAGAGAGATTCATACTGTAACATGAGGGGTTGAAGGATGCACTTGGTAAGAAGTAAGAGTATATACTCATACTGTGATCTGTCTGTCATAGTATAAGTCTGAGTACAAGAGCAAAAAGCAAGTTCGGACGTTTTCCTGATATCAAGAAAAGTGGTTTCCATTTCTTCTCAAGAAGAGATTAGTAAGCGGGGTAATTATTAGAGAGTGTCTGACTTGTACGATGTTCAGGATTTTAGAGAATGCAACCAAGGATGACGTGGAGCTACGGGAAATCATCGGAGATGCTATTGGTAATCCAGAAGAGATGAGACGGCGAGTATGTTTGCATCACTCTTTGTGTTATCTTTAATTTTCAATATTCGTAGTTTGAAGTGGATTAGATTGGCATATGATTCTCGAAGTGATTCAGGTGGAGGAAAGAGTGCGAAGAAAAGGGCGTGACATTCTTCAAGCAAAAACAGGATCAGCAAACACAATGGCTGTTAACTTTCGCGGGTAAGCAGTAACATTAGTAAATATATATCTTCAGAATGTGATGAAATGGGCGTGGCTTTTTGCTGATTTTGTGGACCTTTGTTTTTGCAGTTTCGATGCCACCGATGACCATATCTGGCTAGAATTTTACTCGCCTCCATCAGACAAAGACATCGAGTTGATTGGAAGTGTATGTCCACTGCACACTTTGACTCTCAAGTATGTTTCTTATAAATCGTCCCCATGCTAACTCTTTGTTGCTCTTGCAGGTATTCCGGTCATTTTTCGTGCTAGGCCGACTCGGGGGCTTCAATTCTATGAATATGCAGGTCATGCTCTTTTGCTTAGATCATTGATGTTTTCACATTACATGACTAAGTGTGTCCAGCAATAGTGTTGTTTTATCAACCTTAGGTAAATATTTTAGCATGAAAATCTAAACATCGACATCGAATATAATTTGTTCAAATGGTTGGTTATTAGGATCATGCATCGTATGATTCATCATCAAATGCAATTTGTAGTGTCAAAGCATGGCATCATGATTAGATTAGTATAAAGCGGTTTTTCATCCTGTTGAGTGCAAGCTTAAAAGTATGGATGCTGACATCATGTAAAGTACTGAAATTATTTTTGTGTTGTGGATTGCATGCAGCTTACAAAACTTCCTCTAAATGCACCTCTTAGTTATAGCCCAGACACTGCGAAGGAGGCTTTAGATGCCTTTTTCCACAACATTGGTGACGTAGAGTTTCAAGACAACTGGGCGCGCATATGGTAAGTGTTATTATATTCTTGTAGGCTTTTGTTTATGAGCCCAGAAAGTCAATACTAAATAGAAAGCTGTTGTGCTGACGGAATGCAAATTTGTTGTGTGCCAGGGTTGACTTGGGGACATCAGATCCAGTCTGTATGGATGTGCTAATAAATGCATTGACGAACGTCAGCTCTGAGTAAGTCCCGAAGTTTTCTCCTTTGAATTTTTTATTGTAGCTTTCTATATATAAATTTTTCTAACATTCGTCATTTATATGTGATTGTCTCAGTCATGTGGGTATCAAGCAAGTGGTGTTTGGAGGTAAAAAACTAGGTGACTGGGACGAGGATCTGACTGAAGGTCAACCTGACTTTAGGTCGTACAAAATATGATTTGATAAGTTCAGGCAAGTGACGGTAGTTTCTATGAGCTGCTTCATCTCTTCGTCTTTCTGCTCTCCACTCAAGGGAGAGTGGAGCATGAAGGCATTTTGTGATGTGAGAGAGCTTAATAAAGCAAGTAGCCCTTTGTAAGCAATTTTGCATGTGGATGACTTAGGCTTAGAATCCTGCTTACAAGTTTTGGATATAGATATGGTCTCATTATGCTTGGGCTTCAATTTTTGTGATTTGATCCGAAGGGGAAAAGAACTCGAACAAGAGTTGGCTATGTTACCTTTTAACACTCTGGAAAATCTAACTTCTCTCATGATGCATGATACAAAAAAGCTTGCTTCTTTTCAATTCTTCGTACCAACTGGAGACTGTCTTGAGAATTCAGTGTTCTCTGAAGGATAATGATGTTCTTTCAGGAATTTGTCTTCTTCTGTTTATTCATATCATACGTTACAAGAAATATGGTCAATGCGTACATTGTCTTGAACTATTGTCTGATGAGGTTGATGTGGATATTAGGAAATTGATGGAACGTTGTCAATGTCCCCTGCCGAACTATTGGTACTTATGGAATATTGATGAGGTGGTTGTTGATTAAGGTGACATTTCGCACTATGCCGTTGAAAGGACCTGCACCTACTTGAACATGATGAGTATCGAATATCTGTAACAATTCTGTTGAGTCATTGATTGAACAGAGCGTCAGGATATTGCGATAGTTGCCGTGACTCAACACCAGACTATCCAAATGCCAGAAGAGTACCTGATCTTCGATGCAAATGGCTACATCAGAAGCATTAAATGCCGAGATTGTTGTACTGTACACTTTTGCTGTACTGGATGATTCAAGGTTTGGTGAGAGTGCATATGATATGTGGCATATTGACTTATGGCATGTTGATGAGATGAGATGGTTGTTGATTCAAGTAGGCATGATGGCACATCGCAGTTTGCCGTTGAAACGACCTGCATCTACTTGTGCATGATGAGTATCGAGTATCTGTACAATTCTGTTGAGTCATCGACTGAACAGAGCGTCAACGGTCTGGCGAGTTGTTGCCGTCCACTCAACACCATACTAAACTATCTAAGTCCCTGAAGGATACTGGAGCTTCGATGTACGTAGCTTCATTAGAAGCATTTAATCGGATACCGTTGGCATAATCTGTTGTGGTACTGTGCACTATTGTTCGGTCATGAATTGTTGTACTAATTGATTCAAGGTTTGGTGAGAGTGGGTTCGAGCTGAGCTCCGAAGAGAATGGCGCACGCCTTTCTCTTGGATTGTGTCTCTTTCGATGAAGATTATTACAAATCTCGATACGGTTACAAGCAGGGCCAGCCTTGGACCCAAAGTTAGAGGGAATAGAGAAAGATCAGCATTCTACTGTCAAGGTGCAAACGCATGCAGGGAGGTGAAGTAGGTGCAACTGCAGGAAGGCTGCATGTATGATCATGCTCGTTGCACATGATGAGCATCGTCTGTGGAAATCGAAATTACTGTACAGTCCTATTGGGTCATGAGCTGCTGTACCGAGATGATCAAAAAGGTCTGATGAGTAGGTTGGATTGCGTCGCAGCTGCCGCACTATTCACCTGAGCTTCGATGTGAATGGCGTCATCAGAAGCACGCGTCTGTGTCTACAGATTCGATACTGTTACAGGTGGGACCGTTTTTCGTGAGGACCCAAAGTTCGAGGGCATGACGCGAAAAGATCAGCATTCAAGGTGCTATCGCAGGGAGGGGAGGAGGTGCTATTGCAGGGAGGGGAGGAAGGTGCAACTGCAGGTAGGCTCTATGCTCGAGCTGAATTGATTGAACTAATGTTGAAGGCCCCACAGTGTCCGTGCAAGCTGCTCATGGTCCGTTACCGATTTATCGGCGATGGAATTTCAGGCTGGGTCCACTTAATCGCAGCGATTCTCGCGCCTGCAGCAGTACCTGCCACGAGGTGGGTCTGCATGCATAAACCCGGCCCAGTTCTAACTGCTCATCCTGCTCTTTGTCCAGCCTCTCATACCTCGACGCGCGCTTGAATAATTGACTCCAGGAGGATAATGGACACAAAGCAATTCCTGCATCGGAACATGTCCTTCGACCAAGTGATAATACATTGATCGGTTCTACCCAAAAAAAGAAAAATTAAGAAAAAAGAAAAATAAGCTGGCCTTCGCGTGATGAGGTTTCGGTGGTCTGTTTACGAGCAGTGAAGTGCAGTGGCCTGGATACCTAAAGTTTCATGACACAGCCTTCCAGTGCTTAATTTGAGGTTTCGAAATGGAAGAGGCGAGGGTTTCGTTGCTGGAAGATCCCTGCGAGGTTGACGAGGAGGAGCCCGCTATCTCCACCCAGGTTCGTTAACTAGCTCCAATCTGTAGAAGTATAAGAAACCGAACGCTCGCTTTTTCACTAAAACCACAATTGCCATGCTTTACATGGGATCATGTGGAGGGAGATTGATTGCACTTTTTTGTGCCAAATCTCAGCTAGCTTACTCTTATCACAAGCCTCATAAACTAAAGTATTTCTATGCCTCTGCTCACGTTCTACTTTGATCTTCACGATCGTTTTTGAGTGGATTGATTGCAGTTTTTTGGTACCAAATCTCAGCTAGCTCACTCTAATTATAAGCCACATAACATGTAGAAGTTTCCCTTCCTCTGCTTACATTCTACCATAAAATTCACTACCTTTTCTTGCACCATCACACCTTCATCTTTTCGTGCCAAACCTTGGATATAACGAAATTGAGGTTCTAAGCAAAGATGGTGACTCCGGTGTCAGAAGGGTTAGTTGCATGAGCAGAATTGATCACTACATGATCTATCGTAGTTTCCTCTCTCTCAGCTTTTAATCAAGACTTCACATCTATCTTTCCTTTATACTATCGAGCCATGAAACCTTGAGCTTTCCTTGTTATTGTCTTGAAAGAGAGAGCAAGCGGGGCGTGGGGGCTATGGTGGCAGGGCAAGAGGGGTGAGGTGCAAGGGGGAGTGATGTGATGGGTCTTGGGCTGTGCAGGTAGGAGGTGAGGAAGGTGGAGACGACGGAGAAGAGGAGGGAGTGACGATCGAGGAGGTGAAACTGACGGTGCCGGAGACAGACGATCCGAGCTTGCCGACGTTGACGATCCGCACATGGACGCTGGGGCTGCTGCTGTGTGTGTTTTTGGCGTTCGTGAACCAGTTCTTCGTCTTCCGCTCGTCGCCGCTCACCATCTCTGCCATCGCCGCCCAAGTGGCGTCTCTGTTTCTGGGCCGCTTCATGGCTGCCACTTTGCCTGACAAAACCGTCCTCGGGGTTCGCCTCAACCCCGGTCCCTTCAACATCAAGGTGCCCTCATAAATCCAACCTTTTGCTGTTGCTAATTCCACAAACACACCGAAGCCACTTTGCTGCCACAAATTCCCTTTGACACATGATCAGTGAAACAGCAGAAGTTTGTTCTGTGGGCCAAAATTCTCTAGAATGATTGCTGCCAAATTTCTGGTCACTCTTGCCATAACCTGTACTCTATTGCTACTCCAAGTTTTACTTAGCACATGAATAGTGAACTGTTTGCAAATGTTTCCCTTCATGTTCAAATATATCTGTTAGACTGATAAAATGAGGCATACAATTGTGATACACCTTAATGAGGCATGGAGTGATGAGGAGTGAGATTCGGTATTGCCAAATGCCACTCATTAAGTTGCACTCTTGCCATAAGTTGCAAAACCTGTAGTAGTTTATCGTTCTCTATTCACTTCCTACTTTGGAATCCGCCATCTTCTGTAACAATTTGCTAATTTTTCGTTAATCGAGATTGGTTGTTACCATATCTTAGCCTTTCAAATTTGTACTCTTACAAAAACTTACTTTCCTCTTCTTAAATTCCACCATAATTCACCATTTTCTGGAAAACAAGCACCTATCCAACAGAATGTAAGGTACTGTTGGTGAGGTTTGCAGGAGCATGTGCTGATTACGATGTTTGCTCAAGCGGGAGGAGGATTGAAGGGAACCACAGCCAAAGCTGTCGACACTCTCGCACTCATCAAGCTGCCTGCATTTTTCAACCGTGTAATTTTCAACCTTTCTCTAATCAACAGTCAATATTGGGTGACAGGGGATTCAATATTTCTAATAGAAGATGTGATTAATATTGTTCAGGACATATCATTGATTGCAGCAGTATTTCTGTTGATTTCCACGCAAATTCTGGGCTATGGATGGGCGGGGCTGCTGCGCAAGTACCTCGTTGTAAGACTTCGTTAAAGCTGGAATCATTGACTCACTGGTGCTTCAATCAACCTCCAACTTTGCTTTCTCTGTACCATACTTTTGTTTTCCTAGCCTTGCTATACATCTGTATTGTAGTTTCTCTTTACATGAATTTGAGGCTTTGGCTTATCTCTAATCAGAAGGGCTTTATTTATGTATTGTTTATTATAGGAACCAGCTGAAATGTGGTGGCCAGCAACCTTGGTTGACGTTTCTCTTTTCAGGTTGTTTATTAAACCCAACAACAATCACTTATATTCTTCAATAAAATTGGATTGAGGGTTCAATTCTCTGAAATGAACTATGCTATCATCTTCTCAAGACTAGTCAAGAGATAGTCAGACATGACTTCGTATCCTCCCTTCTCCTTGTTTATCCTATTCTCTAGATTACTAGAAGTCTATTTTGTTCCAGCTTGTGTTTATTTATATGCTACGAGTATATTCGCATTCACATTCGCTTGTATTGACAATTGGGTCATGTGCGCTTGGTGATAGGACGCTACACGAGCCACAAGAGCACATCAAGGGAGTGAGTAGGTTGCAGTTCTTTGTCATTGCCGCCGTCTGTAGCTTTGCATGGTACATTCTCCCAGGATACGTATTTGCGACCGTGACTTCCCTCTCTTGGATTTGTTGGATTTGGAAGGACTCCATTCAAGCGCATCAACTTGGGTCTGGTACGCACTTTTCCAATCAAAACCATCACATTCCAATCGTGTTCACCAACTTGATTGTTTACGGAAGTTAAGAAACTTCATAGATTGTAACAGAACCATCTCCGAGATATTCTTCTTTACTTTGGTTGGTCAAATAGGTTGATGTTTTGTATCTTCCTTCTTGCATCATCTCATCTTCAAGAGCACAGATATGACCACACGATTTTGTCTGATTGTTAAACAGGTTTGAGTGGGTTGGGCTTTATGTCACTTTCTTTCGATTGGGCAACAATATCGGCCATCTTGGGATCACCGTTGTCTATGCCATGGCCAACAATCTTGAACGTCTTCATGGGCTTTGCTATCTCCGCTTACATAGTTGTCCCAGCGATGTACAAGGCAAATTTGTACAACACGCAACGGTATCCTCTCATATCAAACAAGCTCTTCTTGCCCAATGGACATCCCTACAAAATCTCTGAGGTCAGTCTCTCCCTTAAATTTATCACCCAAATCCAAAAGCACCATATGTTTTATCTTTTCAAGAACATTTACGTTTTGGTTACGAAAACTATTCTACCCTTAAAGTTGATCAACCAGCAAACTCAACGTTATCAGCTCTAATGTTCATTAAGTCTAGTGCACTTGAAGTTGAAAATTGGATTCTATCGCTTTAGTAATAAACTGATGATAGTTTGACTTTGTTTGTTCAGGTCGTTGCAAAGGACGGTTTAACCCTGGACACAAAGAAGTTCAAAGCGTACGGATCACCACAAGTGACAGCATTTTACGTAATTCTTCATTGGGGATTCCTGTTTGCATCCTTGGGTGCCACCGTAACCCATGTCATACTGTGGCATGGAAAAGCCATCTACCGACAGTACACAACAGCTCGTGAGGATCTTTATCATTATTGCATGTTTGAAGTACCGACAGTATAGAAGAGCTCGTGAGGATATTTTTCTTATATTTGCATGTTTGTAGTACCGACAATATTGAACAGCTCGTGAGGATCTTTGTCATCTTTGCATGTTTTTTAGTTTTTCATGAAATGTTTTATGCTGTCTAAGAGTGAGATTGGATTCCGAATGTGCAGCAGGACAGATGAAACCGAACATACATACAAGATTAATGAGGAAGTATGAGGAGATTCCGTCGTGGTGGTTTTGGACGATCTTGATAGGGAATACGGCGATCGCAATGTTGTTGGTGCAGACATGGCCGCAGACCTTTCAGCTGCCGTGGTGGGGGGTGGCTATGGCTGTCTCCATGAGCATTTTCTTTACTTTACCTATTGGAGTTCTTGCTGCCACCACAAACAGGGTATGTCATCCACCTTCCTTTTATCAGGAATAATAGTAAAATCACGTGTGTATCAAATGCCATTACAAGTGTCATCCTAAGATCTGGAGCGAGAAACTTCAATTCCGGAAAGTGGGCGGTATCCCATGCCACTAAGAAGTGAGTGGATTAACCATCAGTGAAATAACTGTGCAAGATTCAACTCGCAAATCCTGAAACTGATCACTAACCATCTCTTTCTGCAAATAATCATTCTCCTCGATAACTGAGGTACATGGGAATGAAAATGATTAAAAGCTAGAGTGAAGTAAAAGCCACTTTTGAAAAGTATCGTTACATAATGGATGAATGGGATTGGAAAGGATCAAAAACTTAATGTTAGCTAGAGTAAATTAGTGTTGTTATATGATGGGGAGCATGGGGATGGAAATGGCTTTGCAGTTCACAGGTGTAGGTCCACTGTGCGATGTGTTGACGGGGTATCTCCTGCCTGGCTTTCCCATGGCCAACGTTGTTTTCCGGATGTACTCAGCGGAGGCCATCGCTCACGGGCTTGCATTCTTACGAGACTTCAAGCTGGGTCATTACATGAAAATTCCGCCTCGATCTATGCTTGTTGTCCAGGTTTACTTCAATACTACAGCAAATTGACAGGAGTAGGAGCATTGTGTTTTATGACCAATCTACAATAGTCGTAAATTAGTCATAAGTAAACAAACAGGTGTGTACGACTCGTCTGTGAACTAGTCATACAACAGAGTTATTTTACAACATTAGAAATCATCAAGCTTTTGTGATGATCCATCAGCTACATTTAATTTCTCTTTCTCTGAAATCCACCATCTTTTCATTTACAACCCCCGATTCAACAAGAGCAGAGTGTTTGATGATTAATTGGGGAATATCTTTGTGATGGTATCAGGAATGAGATGAGTTTTTTTTGCTGGTGTTGCAGGTGTCAGGTTCAATAATAGGAGGCCTTGTGAATATGATTGTTGCATACTGGATGTTCGATAACATCGACGGATTGTGTGAAGAAGCGGGTGCATGGTCATGTCCTACCACCACCAACAGCTTCTCCGTGGTGTCGTTGTGGGGGCTGGTGGGGAGCTCCAGGATGATCGGCGCTTACAAGGCGTTGAATTGGTTCATCGTGGGCGGCCTGCTGGCTCCCATTCCCTTCTGGCTCATCTCCAGATCGTTCCGCTCTAGAAACATCCAAGTAAGTACACACCTTCTCATATATATACTCCCTCTGTTCGGTTTAAAGTCCTCAAAAACTGTCTTAAATCCATATTCAAGACAACCTCTGAGCACTTCTTGTTGGACAAAGCTATCACAGATGGGAGTACCACATAATGGAACATTGACAAAGCATCATGGGAGAATTGTTGCATTGCGATACAAATTGTCACCATTTTGATTGATAATGAATTGCGAAAGTAGTGTGTGACATCGATTGATTGATTGTAGTTTTTTCTTGATTCAAGTGAGGATCGATGGGTACAATATTAATGGAGAGTGAAGTGACTCGAACTTGGTGAATATAGACTAGCACAAAACCATGTGTAAGTGTAGATGCGAATGTGATTGAACTAGAATGTACCCATGTCCTCCCGAACACGTTCAATCTTTTTGATCTCTACAACATCACTCCTCTTCCCTCTGTAATGTCACCGTGGACAATCATATTCTGTTAGATTCATTTGTGACATGGTTGCATACAACAGGAGTACTCAAAGAGAGTAAACATGCCAGTGCTACTAGGAGCAGCGAATCAATGGCCACCAGCAATTGCAGTTTCCTACACATCCTGGTTCCTCACAGGCTTCATATTCAACTACTGCATTTTCAAGTACCGACAACGGTGGTGGCAACGATACAACTACGTGCTCTCGGCAGCACTGGATACCGGAGTTGCCTTTGCAGGGCCTCTCATCTTCTTCACTCTCTTGTATGGCAACAAAAGTGGACCGAAATGGTGGGGCAATCCTGAGCATTACATTGATCACTGTCCTCTTGCCTTTTGTCCTACTGCCCCTGGTATCAATGTTACTAATCAGTACCCTTTTTGCCCTGTACATTGACCATCATGTATAGTATCAAGAGTGTCCTATTTGAGGTTTCAAGTTCTGCTACCTTGGAGTAGTACTAGGTAGTAGGCAGGAAAGGAGCCCGAGGGGCTTTTTCCCAACAGAATCTGCTCTGTAGCTTTCATTGTACTCAACTTTTCACTTATTATTTTGATGTCAAACTGGTCACCTTCTTATGATGCATTCAATAGTGAAATTTTACAATTCAAATCACAATTTGTATGAGTGATTTTGTACTTTGAAAGGATTGTGGTAGGTAGGTTGGGGCTGTACATAACCTTGTAGGGAGGTTGCAAGCTCATCATTGATTGCTTCATTCATGATGCCCAGGTTCAAAAAGTGCACTATTCATTATACCTAAGTCCAAAAGATAGTGTGATCGAATTTTGGGTTGCCCGTTTCAGACCCCATGGGTGTTTTAAGGGTTAATGCCTTGGTTTAGTTTGGTCTAGAGATATATTTTTATTTTAAAGTGAAGGTAAATTCTTGAGATTTCAATCTTACAATTTTGTAATAGACTTACTGGACGTTACGTAGATCACATTTTGAGACATGAGATTATGACATTATAATGTATCATTGTGCAAGATAGGATTTTGAGATCTCATCATTTTTATGAGTGCAAAATGTTCTTGCAATCAAAAATATATCTCCAACTGGAAAATAGATCACTTTCGTTTTATAAACTCACTTACATCAAAGAAAGTCATAAAAAGAATTTCCTCGCTCAAATAGTAGCTTTGCATAAGTGAAAACTACCCCAAAATCTACAAAGGAAAATAGAGTCTAAAACTAGACTTCTTGTATGAAATCAATTTTCATATTTTTATCATAATATTAAGCTAAGAATTCTATATACAGTGCGCTACACTTTGCTCACAAATTCCTCCACAAAGGGAGTTTTCTTGGAAATTTTGATAATTCATTGTAAAGTAAAAAATGATCGGATTTGAGCCGTAAAGTGTGTTGGAATTACATTAAAGTGTACTACAATACGGTGATTAAATAAAACTCCTTTCAATGAAAAACGATTTAATACAATTTTCGGCTTTGGAAGGATTAGATATTCTACATCATAATATTTATTTAATATGCGACTTGAATTGGGCTGCTACACCTTAAAAGGTTTCATGTGAAGCTTAGATTTCAAGTCTTTAATGTATCAACAAGTGTAACAAACATAGAGTATGAAGCCGATAATAAGGTCTACTAATATCCAATGATAGGTGTTGCACAATTCCAAAGTATTGGTTGTTTAAAGTTTCAAATTGTGTTAACAATATTCAAAGGTCCAATATGGTAATTTTTATATATTAGCAATCTACAACATTGATTGGTCTTGATCAATATATGACTTTGTTTTTTCCTGGACAAACGGACTATATTAATTTATTGGTGTATAGATTTAAATATATAGAGATTACGGTTGATTGTATATTTTCTGAAATTCTTAACTTCTACTTTTAATCAATGCTTAAAAATAACCAAAAAACAAATTAATTTTATATTCTTCAAGTGAAAAAGTTGGTCTCTGCCTAAATGATATAGCCATATGAATTGAAGCGAAGATATCTTCCAAATTGGTTGTTAAAATTGATGAACCCTTTTTATTGGTTGTTGATCGTATTAGCACGATATCCCCTCATGTCTGCAAAAGTCATGATTATTTAAAGATGTAACAGAATGTCCTGGAAAGACCCATCTTCATGCCAGTATCTGATGATCTCACAGCTACAATCCAACTTATGAGAAAAAATTTATTTAATATATATGTCAAAAATGAAATTTTCAATAAAGGGTCAGAATGATTGTTCGTGACTTCAGATTCTATGCACATCTGTACTCTACATTCAGTCTCAAAGAATTGCTTTTGTATTTATGTATCGTCACTCTGCTTGACATTTGAGTTTCTTTAGCAAATAAAATGAGAGTCTGAGACCGAGCGATCGAGCTCTTTAATTTCAAAGTTAGCACAAGTGATCATGATCACCTTTATTTTGATACTATGAACCAATCATCATCCTCGTGCTTTCGAAGTTTATTGAAATCAACATCATTGAGTTGCTCCATCATATAGCAACAAAGAGCCATGCTGAATGACAAGTAAATAATGTTTACTTGCAAACAACTTATATTCAAACGACGGTTCACTCCAAAGCATAATATTTGTAGTAGATTCCAAGCTCGAACCATTTCCCCATACAGTCTCCGACACTCGATAACACAAGTACCCATTTTGTAATTTCATTAAACAAAAAATGTTACAATAATTTTACACATCAACTACCATTGACTTCTTTTACTTTTTGCTTGATCACAAAGTATATTTTGACTGCAAAATTTGAAATGAGCTTCCAAAGTTCTTTTTGAGATACTTGATTCAAATAATTGACTTGTGTAGTTGAACTTCCTTCAAGCTTATCGGCGTACAAGAATAAATCTTGTACTCTTAAAACTTGATTACAAAATCCTGCATGAAATCATAAGTACTTCAGAAACAATTTTTATACTTAAACAAATAAATATAATTGGAACAACTTAAATACTTATAAAGACGAAGCAATTACATGTATGAGAAAGATTCTATACACATCTGCTTAATACTACTTTGTATCTTCATAACTATAACCTTCTTTGTCTTTTAAAACCGTAAAAAAAACTGCAGTTGATCTATCAAGATGCCAAAGTTAAATATGCGGCATGAAAGATTGAGGAATATTGAATTTTAAAAAATTAATGTTTTAAAAGAATTGGGGAAAATTGTAGATTTCACTTCAAGCGATTTTCAGAACTTTCATCTATGTGAAGCATATTTACATGGTAAGCAATCAAGAAAAAAAATTTTGAAATCAAGAAATCAAAAGGGATCAAATTCATTTGATCTTCTTCATATTGGATTTCAGATATTAAAGCTTTTCAAAGAGTTGGTAGAAACCATAAATTTTATAACAAGAGATTTTGAAAAATTTCCTTTATGTGAAGCATACCTACAGGGTAAGCAATTAAGAAAAAAATTTCAAAATCAAAAAGCAAAAAAACCTCAAATTTATTTTGATCTTGTTGCTTCGGATTTAGTGAAATCTTTACCATATTCACTTGGAGGTTCTTCATACTTCAACCTGGACAAAAATACCATATTGGATGTATTTACAAAAATATTTATGAAAAAAATTGAACTTCATTTGAATTCAAATGATCAAATTATATAAAATTGAAGCACTAGGGGGAAAAAAATTGGCTCTTCAAAATTTCAAGTTGTTGTTCCACCTAAATGAACGATTTTACACCTGTACACGCAACCAACTACTTCTAGCATTGTTAGTAGACCTTCTATTTTATCATGTCGCTCTCATCGTCACTCTAAGATGACTCTTCGTCTGCAATGCCTCTCGTGTACGAAATTTCAGTTGATCGTATGCCTGATATTTTCATTCTCATTGTTTGTCGCTTTACAATTTAATCTAGACGTTTTTGATATCGTGCGCTATAGAATGTTTTCTTATCTCATACTTCAACAAGAAGACGGAGGTTTCTCGCTGAAGTCACATGTGTCAGTTGCTGAAACTGTGAAGTCAGATAATTTTTACAGAACTGAGGCTACAACAATTAATAAAGTAATTGTTCTAGTAAGAAAACTAGTAGCAGCTTCATTCTTTGATTCACATTGTGAATGGACTGACCTTAGTCTTTTCTTTAACGGCTTGTGCTGTAAGTAGCAACTATGAAGTATTCAAGTGCAGAAAGATTATATATATTTGTATATTTATATAATAATTTTATTTTTCATATGAAACAAGACAATACTACTTGATTATTAGAGAGTGTATAACAGTCGTAACAATTGGGTTTAAGTTACAATCGAACTTTACCTGTAGTAATATGCTCCTCAACCTGTATAGCTGAATTGAAAAATAATTCAGTTACACAAAAATGAAGTTTTTTAAGCTTAAAAAGAGAAGCACGTTATAATATGCCCTCTTGCCTTGAATTTTACAAAGTTTTATAGAAAAAGTCCTTGAAGACATGCATATTGTTTGATTTTGGCAAGCGACTTTGCCTTTATATCTGCTCATATTGACGTTGTAAGAGTAAATTTCAATTGAGGTATCTTAAGTTGAACTTTTTCTCGTAAAAAGTTAAATCTTAAGTTAATGTGTTTCGATCGATCATGATGCTTGAAATTCTCACTCAGAGAAATGCAAGATTAATTGTCATAATATAGTACGAAAAGGCAAATATTAAGAACTAACTTCAGATATGATAGATTAAAGTCATATAAGTTTTTTTGTGGTTGTATCGGCTGGAATTTACTTAACTTCTGTTGAAGAGAAAGCTACTATAGATTGCTTTCGACTCTAACACGAGAGAATACAAGTTGAGTTAATTTAAAGTATGTAGCCGTATGTAAAGTAATTAAGAGTAAGAAATTAGTGCGGCGGAAACTAGTGTGACCAGAGCGGATGAATGAAAAAAATAAAAACAAAAAATGTACTTAGATGAAAGGGACAGGAAATATTCTTAGATGATTTTTGTGTCTATGGAAAGAGACAAGATTACGCTAATCAATTTGAACAATGTTTTAATCAATGTTACAAATTTAGTATCTCCCTCAATGCTAGTAAGTGTCAATTTGTAGTTCCTTGGGGAAAATTATTAGGACATATTGTAAGTAAGGAGCGAATTCAATTAGACCCAGATGAAATACAATTAACTAAGAAATTTCTTGAACCTCAAACTCTAAAAAAAATAAGGGGTTTTCTTGGTTTAACCGGATACTATAGAAGAGCTATTAATTCCTATGCATCTATATCCTCTCCCTTAACTCAATTATTAAAAAAATTAGAAATAAGAGATAAACCTATTTGGAATAGGTCAAATGAGGAAGCGTTTAAGTTATTAGACGAAAAATTATGTACAGCTTCAGTTTTAATTCCACCCGATAGGTCAAAGCCATTTTATGTTTATATAGATGCTTCTAATGTAGCTCTAGGGTATATCTTAAGCCAGAAAGATCTTAAAAATTTAGATCACCCTATTTATTTTTCCATTCGTCAATTCATACCAGCAGATAGAAAATTATACCACAACGCAAAGAGAGGTACTATGTATGATTTTTGCAGTGCAAAAATTTCGTCACTATCTATTGGGTTATCATTTTGTCTTTTATGTCGACCATGATGCTCTTAAGCATCTAGTTAATAAATCAGATTTAAGTGGCCGGTTGGCCAGATGGGTTCTATTGTTGCAAGAGTTTGACTTTACAATAGTAGTAAGACTAGGAAAAAGCCATAGAAATGCCGATAGTTTTCTCGCTTAGAACCTTTACCATTAGAAGAATTAAAACCATTGAATGATGAATTTCCGGATGCTAATGTTTTTGAGGTTGATATTATTCAACCTGAGTATGTGGATATTTTAAATTACCTTAAATCTAATATTACACCTATTGGATTAAGTCGAGTTCAACTAAAGGCGTTTTTATATTACTGTGGGCCTTATACGCTATTGGAGAGTGTATTTTATAAAAAAGGTATAGACAGACTATTAAGGAGATGTATATATACTAATGAAATACCAATAGTGTTGGAAGGATGTCATGTAGACGCTTGTGGAGGACATTTTGCGGGGGATGTAACCGCAAAAAAAACATTAACTTCCGGCTATTGTTGGCCAAAAATGTTTCATGGTGCTCACCAATATGTCCGTAAATGCGATCCTTGTTAGCAAGTGAGTAGACACACCCCAAGTACGGCAATGCTGTTAGTACCAATTTTTGCATTATCCTTTTTTGAAAATGAGGGATAGACTTTGTAGGACCTATAGCATCTCCTTCAAGGAGGAGTCGTAAACGATATATCTTGGTGGCCACTGATTATGTTACTAAATGGGCAACATGAAATGATAATTCCCATACAGTTGCAAAATGAGAATATAATATCTCGTTTCCGTTGTCCTAAAGAGTTAATTAGTGATAGAGGTATCCATTTCCTTAACAAAATAATAGCACAGTCAACTGAGACATTATTTATTAAGCATAAGAAAACATCTCCCTATGACCCCGGGGCCAATGCCCAAACAGAAAAAACTAATGGAATTTTTTGTAGAATTTCAAGTAAAACCATTGCCCAAGGAGGTACAGATTGGGATGAAAAGCTCTGGGGTGCATTATGGACTTATAGAGTGGCTTATAAAGTAACTACTAAGTTTACCCCTTTTTAATTGATTTATGGCGAAGAGGCCATACCACCCATAGGGTATGAAACTTCGTCTTTGAGCGTAGCTATAGAAAATAGGTTGGATGAGGACAATAGTTTGAAAGTGAGATTAGCCCAATTGGAAGAATTGGATGAGAAATGGAGGGAGACTTACCATCATATTTATGCTATGCAAAGGCATAGGAAGTCATTCTATGATAGTAAGTTAGTGCCCAAAACGTTTAAAATTGGAGATTTAGTACTGTTGTATGATAATCGACTTTTCAAGTTTTGTGGAAAATTGCAAATACACTAGATAAATCCCTATAAAGTCATAGATGTTAACTCCAATGGTTCTGCACAATTGAAGGATTTCGAGGAGGAAATTATTTCCTACTGTATCAATGGTTATAAACTTAAACTTTGATATGATTAAGCCGAGGACGGCTTATTCCAAAGAGGGAGGAGGAAAAACAATAGAGAACCATTCTCGTGCGATTTTCAAATTTTGAGAGCAATAGTCAAAATTTTAGTCAAATAAGAATTTTAAATCATTTTTGGAGAGAAAGAAAGGATAATTCTTAAAAAGAAACAAATAATAAAATAAAATGAAAACTCAAATAATAATAATAACACTTTTCAATAGATAAGAGTGGCGAGAAAATTTAAAGAAAAAGGGAAAATAAGAGAGTGAATGAAGACTGAAATAAGGATAATAGAAACAAACTTTTAAAATAAAAAAAATATATTATCAATAAGAATACATTGAAGAACAAATAAAACAAGGGAGAAAACATGATAAAGTAATAGCCCCAAAAAGAAAAATTATAAAAATAAAAGAAAAAAATTCTAATAATAAAGCTTAAAATTAAAAATAAAATAAAAATAGAATAACAAATAATAAATTTGCAAAAAGTATACATGTGACAAGACGTGGCATGACAGAGATCCATGGATGCGAGATGATGGGAGAGTCATCATGAGAGTTTGTGAGGGAGGGGTATCAATGGGTCATGAGTGCAAAAGCCGGCGAGAGTGTCAATTGATGAGAGTTGTTGCAACAACTTTTTGCAAATCTCATCTTGTTCTTGTTCTCGACTTGCAAGAGGAAAACGAAGGCGAGTGATCGGAAGTAAGCAATAGGGTGAGTTGTAGCAGTCAAATGTGAGTGAACGATAGAAGCTCGAAGCAGTTGTGTCGAGAGAATTGGGGGACTGTGTAGTTAGCATGTGAGGTGGATTGTATGAAGAATAATTAGGGTCCCCATGGAGCAAGCTGATTGCGCAATGGTGGGAACTGGCGAGATCGTGGTGGCAGAACAATTGGCGTCAATATTGCAAAATTCAATGGAGAAGGAGGACGACAACTGCATTGTGGTGGAGGTACGAGAGGCTCGATTGCTTGGACTAGATTGATGAAGGTGAAGGAAGAGGAGAGAAAACTATCGAATAAAGAGGTCGAACCAGTAATGGCGAGCCGAGCAGGGCAAGGAGACTTTATAGCTAATCCAAGGGTGCTGCTGCGAGTGAAAGAAGAGCCGGAGGAGGGCCAACAACAAAGACAAAAACATTTCAAGCGGAGCTTTTGGCGAAGAAATTGAAGATTCAGCATGACCTGCAGGCATGACCAAGAACAAGGACAAAAACATCTCAAGCGGAGCTTTTGGCGAAGAAATTGAAGATTCAGCATGAGCTGCAGGCAATCGATATACAGATTCAAGAACGAGCCGAGGAGGAGAGTCGAATCGCAGCATTGGAGCGACAATTGAAAGAAGCACGTGAGGCTGCCGCAACTAAAGATCTATGGCATCAGCGACAGCTCAGGGAGGTGATGGCCAGCCACAAGAAAGTAAAGAACAATTGAAAGAAGCTTCACGATCCAGAGAAGGATCAACACGATCAATGTGGGGTGAAAATTGCTAAAATCAACCAATTGTATTTAGAGATGCGTGAGCAAGTGGATCAATTGGAAAAAGACCTTCTTGAAGAGCAAGCGAGGTGAGCTCAGTTGGAGAAGTAAAAGCACGAGTGGCCGAGGAGCTGAATTAATTGCAAGAGCAGGTTGAAGGCGATACCAACCTAGAACAATCATTGTCGGAGCCAGTATTTATGGATGCTCTCATGTATACTCCTAGGCGAGGGCACATGCTCAGAACGGAAGACCTATTGAGCTTGATGAAGTATCTGCCACCAGTTCAAACTCTAGAGCAAGCCTATCGATGGGACTTCGAGGTTTTCATGTTATTGATGAATCTGCAGTATGGAGATCTATTGGATAAGACTAAATTCGATAGAGTATGGAAGAAAATTCAGAGCTATAAAATGGAGAATTTATTGGCTGAGATGCTGCTAAAGAGAGAATTAACGGTGGAAGACCAATTTCACATTTATCTATCGACGGGAGATATAGCGGCCAGGGCTTTTCTTTATAATGCCGAAGTGGAGCGACAGCAACGAGATAGGCGAGAACAAGGCCAAACAATTAGTGCTGGAAGCCGAACCACCATTTGCATGAGCTCGACAAAGCCAATTCTCGAGGGCTTTGATGAATATGAATATCAATGGACTGTAGCAACTATAGTAGCCTGGAAGAACAAGGTGGGACAATTGATGCAGATCTTTAAGAATGAAGATTGGGCTATAGAGATGATCAAGTTGTGCAAGGAGCGAGTAGTGAGGGCGAACTAGGTGGATGTGCATCCATCGACATATTTCTACACCTATAGATTTCATCAAGACTGCTTAAAGCAGTTAGTTTCGGCCACAGGACCAGCAGCTCTATTACCTTTTAGTGTGGAGTAGGATAGCAGGATGAAGGCTGCGCATCAGCTTGGAGTAAGACTACCAACACTCTATGGACTGGGACCAAATTTGGACGATTGGAGCCCGAGATTCGAGATCACGATGGAGGACAACTGGTTCTTAGGAAAATATGACAATTCGTTCGTGAAGAAGGATCACCAGCCTGACTCACTATGGCGGGAGGCATTGCTATGGATCGGGAAGGACTTCGGCAGTCAAACGGAGGTTCTTTTGTACCCGATTGAGATTCTGATTCATCAGGAGTAAGGAGTGCGGAAACCTGGGCATCCACCTTTGGTTGCAAAAGACCCACGATTGTGCAATGTTCTAAGGCGATACCAATGGCGGACAACAGATCAATTGGATACCCCGTGGTACAATTGGTGTGCGATGGAGGGGAAGAGGGATACGGTGGACAATTGTGTGCAAGGATTTTAGAAGTTCTATAGCATCCATCGAGACTATAGCGACCCAGTTTGCTCCCGGCAAGCTGTTTTCTGCCATGCGTTGGCTCAATGGTGCCGGGAATTCAACATTATATACGACCCGCATATAGGAGGCCGACGAAGGCAGGATGGGCAGATCTACACCTAGATCAAATACATGGCGGCAAGGAGATTACGATTGTTCAAGTTGATGTGTACCATGCATTTCTTGCAAGGACCTCACAATGTTATCATGAATGAGTACAAAGGGAGCCGGTATGCAGTTATGGATACATTCCGTCGTTTGCAGAGAACAGAGGAGTTCGAGAAGAAGCGGAAGGGATACCAGCAATTGTACAGGAAGATGCAAATTAACAACGTTACAACTACCAAGCGAAAATCAGGGGAGATCTGGCGTATGCCGATGGAGTGGCACAAGACCAACACAACCTGTCACGTGGACTGGGTTATTGGGCCCAAGCAGCTGCATTGACTCAAGCCTCAAAAAAGACAAAATCGACGGCCATTTGATACTAACTGCTCGAAATTTAAACTCTTTTCATATGCATGCTTATTTCCATTGATGTTGAAATACAGATGACCAACATGATCAAATTATGGTTGCGGGTACGCAACCAGATGGGAAGACGGCTATGTAGTCTGTTTCTATAGATGCTTTATGAGGATATATCGAACTATTTGAACACTTTTGATCATTTTGCTACAGAATATAAGTTTATGAGGCTAAATGTCCATAGTTACATTTGTAAATGGGTTTTAGTAGAAAAGCTAGAGATGAATGAGGTACCATGTTGAATGAATGAGACAGAAGTTACAAAACGGTTGCACTATCGAATTCAGGAAAAAAAGAGAAAAAAAGCCAATGGACTTCGGAGTTTGATAGGAGATCAGATTGCCCCTACTGTGGAGATCAGCAGTTAGAATGATAGTTGTGTATTCTTTTGTGTGATATTGAATAAAAGAAGAACTTTTTGCAATAGAGTGTATGTTTCTAAATTTCTGTGAGTTGGAATAGAAAATGAATGATTGCGTGTATGTGTTTGTGGACCTGGAGTCTATTGTAAAATTTTGTGTGTAAGCGTGTGCAAAAATCACACTGTATATAGGAAAAGGAGAGAAATGCAGAATCCATAGAGAAAAATTACTTGCACTGTAAAGTCCAATGAGTGTGGTTGTGAAATCTGTGGGTGGAGATTATCCCATTGTCCATTGTTGTGTCAAGCTGGTGTATGTAATAATCTTATTTCTATTGCTTGGAATGAATAAGTCTATTGTGATGGTGAAATCAGATGAGTAATTGTGTGATGGCATGACATGTGAGCATGTGAGAAATCCATGGTGCAATATTCTATGGTGTAGGAGTGTGTATTTAGATGTGATGTCTAATTTATCTATTTATTTGAAAAGAAGTTGTAGACAATTGATAAGTTTCTGCACATTGGGTTAATTTGGAATAAAGTAATAAGACTATCTATTGTGTTTGATTAGGTAAATAAATTCCCATGATCCTTCAATTGTGCAAGATAGAAAAGGAATTGAACCTATCTATTCAGAAATTGCCTAATTGATGGCCCCTCCCCGTGTTCAAACTCTAACTATAGGAATTTTATTATAGCTCATCTATAGTAAATTTTTCTCTACTACAGTCATTCGGCGAAGCATGTTGGTCAAATTATTACTTGCATATTGTGAAGAGACCCGAGTGATTTTGGTGATTCATTCAGTACGATGCCTATCATGCGGCATGGTCATGGAGAGATTGGTTCTTTGTATGTCTGCAATATTGGAGGCATGGCAAGTTCAAGAACGTGCACGGTATACACACGTCACCTCTCTACAGTTCCATTTCTTCATCCATATGCTGGCTGGCTGATGTTCGAGCGTTGTTATGGTATGAGCGTAGAGCGTACAATTTCAGAATGTTGAGCGGTGACAATTTTTTTTTACAAAACAATCTTTAAGAAATAATTTGTTATTTATTTAAAAGGGTACATTCTACAAATTATTCGAATATTTCTACCTTATGCCCACGGAATTTAGTACCCAAAACCGTGCAAAATAGGCTTAAGATTAGGAAAAAAGTGATCTGTGACCGAGTTTTAAAGGGTCAAAAGACTTCATTGAAGGAGATTAAAGGGTCACATGTTTACAGAAGGACTAAAAGTGAAGGATTATGACAAGTGATTCACATAGCTATAAAATTATATATATATATATATATATATATATATATATATATATATTCACTAAATTGTGAATTTACATAGAGTCGTGTACGTCATACTCGTGAATGTAGAAGACTAATAAGGACAACTCATGATCTAGACTTGTTGAATATTGCATCTAACCCTTGTTCAGTATTGTATTTTTAGATAGAAGATTGTAACGGGCTTCAACGAGGTACTTGGTCATTCGTAAGAATATCCAGGTACCGGCACAAAGCACATAACCGGGTAAATTGTATCTTCGTCCAATAAACATTACCCGGTTATGGAGATTGCCCAGTTTATTATGGTCATCAGTTTAAGGTATAGTACGGATTAGTGAGCATGCGGGTATTGTGTCAGACTGCCCATGTTATAACCGGCGTCGATACTGGGTTATGTAAGGACAAAGCAGTAGACGTGTGTCGAGGGCGATTGCCCGGTTCCCATGGGTCCCAATTGGGGCTGCACAGTCAACAAGCGCGTACCATAGCAGAGACTTTGTGATTCGGAGAACTCGGGCACTGAACAAGATACGGATTAGTGAGCATGCGGGTATTGTCGTCAGTCGCATGTCGTGGATTACGCGATGAAATTTCTAGAATAAGATTGAGCCATCGTGCACTTGAGCCATAATTGCAGGATGTAATTATCTTCCAAATATCGACAAGAAGTTAAACTTTACAATTCCAATCTTAGTAGATAGGTTTTGAGTTGTTTAGGATTCTAGTATACAATGATATCAAAGATAGGCTTTGAAGGTTTTGAAAGAAGCTTCGTTCTTTTGTTTGATTCAAACATGTTTCCGCGATTACTAGGCAATGGCTGGGGAAGGAGTTGGAGGAGTGAGCACATTGGAGGCTACCACCTAACCACAGGATACGTCGATGTCGACCTTAAAACCGTAAGTTTGTCGTCATCCTCATGCATTTCTCGTGGAATGCCCCATGGATTCGTAGAGCACGATTGCAAGCCATGCGCAGAGAAAGAAGGAAAGTGGAACATGAGAGTGAAGAACCAGAAGCGTCAAGCACAGTGAAAGTATTGGAACATGCGAGTGAATTGAAACCCTAGCCATATTGAATCTTCGTGTTTGTGCCGGCAATTTCTGGTCCCTATTCGTGCTCATTTTTTGTCCTCAAAATTCTTGTTTAACTTTCTAGCAACATGGATGTTGGACCTTGTATCTCTGGATTGGCTTTTGATGGCGCAGGGGTCCGTGCTTTGCTCTGGTTTGTGTTAGTTTCTGGTTGTGGTCGGTGTACGAGTCCGAGCGGAGTTACCATCGCAAACGAACGAGAGGTGAGCCTAATTACCAACTAGTTTGCTCCTGCCCAAGTGAGCAGCGGCGATGAATCACACAACCATTAGAGACCAGATAATTTAAAGTTCTATGAGTGTCATTGTAAGATCTCTCACAAATTTGTGTACATCACTTCGTGAGTTTTACATCTAATAGATTGTTAAAAGTGATCAAATGTGAGAGATGATCATTAGCCATCTATCTGTTCACAAAAATTCATTGTCATATGTAAAATTATGTTTTAAAGTATCTCAACTTAAAATAAAAGGTTATTAGTCTTTAAACTAGAGCATACCACTTGCGAGATTGTACTTAACCCCTAAACGTCCCTGGGATAAAACTGCAAAAAGATAGTAAAAAAAGTCCATATTTTTGACAGCTTGTAAAAATAGTTGAAAGTGGTTAGTTTGAAATCTAACCGCAAGATCTTGGAGGGAATGTTATGTAGTGCAAGCATGCTAAATTTTAGGCTTTGGTGATAAATTGGATGTGAGAAATCTAAGGAGAAGTCCCAAAAAGGGGGGCTCGAATTCTTTGGGCAGTTGTTACTTTCTGCCTTTGGGGTTGAAAATCACATAATTTAAGGCACCATACAAGAAAATGGTCAACTACTGTCCGATACATAATCAAGTTTAGAACATATTTCCAAAAACTAAACACCAAAAATAAATTTGTTGCTCACATGGCCACCTTGCAATGCGAAGTGGTTACTTTTGGTCTAATTCGAGGAGTATTATTTCCTACTGCCCACATAGGGTCAGCATGTGTGGGCAAGCATGCGAAAAAGATAGCCAATAAAAGAAACCCTGGCATCTAACTAAAAAAATACTAAAAGACGGCAATTGGGGCCCTCCATGATGGCAAGGGGGGAAACGGGACCCGACTTGTATGGTTGGCTGGGGGAATGGGACTCCTAGGGGCTCGATCACAAGGACTCGTTGGGGGATGGGGCTCCCAAGGACTCCTTTTCAAATTACCAGACACTCTACTTGACCCCAAAATGATAAGTCTAGAATGAAAGCCCCTCCAAGACTCTTCTCTAGACAGGCTCGAAAGAGTCCCTGGACAACGAGTTTGCAAGTCCCTTTATTATTTGTAACCCTATAGAAGGTTAGCGCCTATGTGGGAAATGCACCTTTTGTGGCACTCTAAGTGCATCCAAATGTCGCCGCAATCATGACGAACATAGTTAGTGCGTCGGTTTTTGTCCTTGCATTGCCGTCATATGTGTCGGGTTTTTGGCAATCTCTCCAAGGAATGAGTCCCGGGGGTAGAGTTATAAGAAGAAACTACCCCCCGCCGCACCAAAGTCCATTTCTCCATGAGAGAAAAGGCTAGTTTCTTGATGTACCCCAAGAGACTCAGAGATTCTTCGTTTTGCGTCTTAGATTCCCACTTGTGAATTATCCAAGAATTCGTTATTGCCAAATCTAGTAAGAACATGAATAAGCGGTGCCACCATTTGTGGCTCCGCGTTAGAGTAGTGTAAACGCCTCGCAATTGGTCCGAGACATCAACGCCCCGCATCTTGGTGGTGTATTCCACATGGATCGATGATGTAGGAATTCTCATAATCCTCCCCTTCATATACCGGGGCACCGTAAGTGGCACATCCGGATTCGGAGGCAACGGCAACGCATGAGAAGATTCAGAAACACTGGTTTTTTATCCACCCAAACTAAAGAGCATAAGTTACCCGTGGAGTGCATCATCCACTCTAAGTTTCCTTGTGGCTCTTTCAACCACTTTTTCTTGTCAACTATAACACTAGGCAACCCCACCCGGTTTGCCCAAACCGTCCCCGTGCCATACGTACCCAAGTTGAATAAATCCACCCACAATTTTGGAGAAGTAAAAAAATTGTCGGTTACAACCACGTGGCCTAAGCCATGCAACCCCTTCATCAATCCCATAACTACTTCATCCCCGTTTTAGCCTCTCCCGGTTTAGCATTGCGTAAATTTTTCTTCAAATCGGCCGCGGTATATACTTGGAAGTTGTACAATAATAATAATAATAAGAACTCCAATCTCCAATAAGAAATTGGCGTGAATACAGCGTCTGCTCGTAATGTCTTTACCTCAATGGCCACAGGACAAAGAGGTAAAAGAACAAAACTACTCACCCCTCTCGGGAATAGACACTAAACTATACACATAACAGTAACTGAACTAAACTAGGTAACCAAGGTAAGATTATATTATAGTAACCGCGATAGGACCATTTGGAATGAGAGTGTTTGGTGGTGTAGTGGGTACGTTAAATGGGATTCTCGTGGGTTTGTAATCACCAAGCCGTGCAGTCCTAGGGTGGTTGAAGTGTGGGACGTTTTGTAATTGTGCTGGTCCGAGTTCGAACCTTGCCGGGCTCGTTTGAGGAGTACGCATGGCTTGGGACTGTCTGTGAGTATATGGCAGGAAAGTAGTATCAACCACCCGCCCCTACCCGAGAAGCCGAGATCAAGCATTGTCTTTGCTAACATGATGGTTTGCACCACTACCCCCTCCTTTTGTTTTTCTTTATGGAGGTTCGATATTGGTGGGGAGGGTTTGGTGGTTTTCGAGTTTGCGTTTATGTAAGAGGATTAATGCGGCGTGTCGTATGGCTATTGTGTTAATTAATTTGAATGTATTTTTTATTTGTTTCTTGGTGAGTTTGAAAGTGGTTTCGAGTGTATTCATAGATGGTGTGTGGGTTGTGCCTCGGGCACCGAAGTGATGACTATAAGGGGTTGACTTTTCGACCACGGGCAATTATTGAGTCTAGTAGTGGTTGGTATTTGTTAGTTTTATTTGTGATGGTTTCTTGTGGGAATCTGTCATTACAATATGTGAATTCAACGTATTGGATGGTAATATTGTCATTGGGTTGTTGTGGAGGTGTGCCTCTGTGTGGAAGACCTATTACGCATAGTAAATCTTGTCTAAATCTGGCATTACATTGGCATCTTTGTGTAGTGCAAGTGCAAGGGAGTAGCCATCTTGGTACCGTGTTATCTGGGGGTGCGTTGAGGTGTGTTCCAGCATTTATAAGTGTGTAGCATCTGGATTTGGAGTTTGAAAGGAAGAGTTGTTTGATAGTTTTAACTGCCTGATTGTGTCTGGTAACCCTAAGTGCGTGGATGTTTGGTTGAGTGCATTTAAGTAAGACATGTAGCCACGTGTCTACGTCTGTTGAGTTGCAGATAGGACATGTTTTTGATGGGAACCTTATATGTCCAAAGAATAGTTGTTTTCGTGCGTGTCCCATATATTGTCCTGTGCGGAACTTTAATATGCTAATTATTTGAGAATCTGTGATTGTTGGATTTTTCCAGAAAGCATTAGATGATTTTGCATGTATATCTAGGTTGGATGTCCATTTGTTGATGTTGGGAAAGTTTTGGGCCAGAATGTTGAGGTTGTTTTCTCGATCGTATTTTGTAAGATATGTATCAAGGTTTCTGACTGGACCTTTATCCGGTCTGTGGTGCGGTCCAGGCCAGATGTCTTTTTGATAATAAAAAGGGGTGATGTGTGCAAATTCATGTTGTTTTTGGGCGAATTTGTAAATTTTTTTGTTTCCTGCTTTGGCAAGTTTGTCAGCTTTTTCATTGCCAGAGATGTTAACATGAGCTCGCACTTTGTGGAATGTGGTGGGTTTAGTACGCATTTTTAACATATTGGTTATGGCGGTGAGGATGTTTAGATCAGGATGGTTGTTTTGTAGGGTAGGGTGTGTGAGGTGTGTTTGTAAAACGTATAGGCAATTTATGCAATCTGTGAAGATATATGCGGGTTCGTCTATGTTTCTGGATGTGAGTATTTTCAGTGTTTTGTAAATGGCCATAAGTTCTGCCCTGAAGATAGTTTGTAATCCCGGTAGTCTTTTAGATATTTGTATTTGTGGTTTGGTTGGATTGTATATGCCGAACCTAGCGGTTTGCAAGTTAATATAACCATTTCTTTGTTTGTTGTGGTGGTATGAAGGAGCCATCCGTGTAGTAGCTGTAATCAGGTGGGAATTTAATAGGGAGATGTGTATTGTATTGTGGGATCACTGGTATGTTTGAGAGATTGAATGTATAGGTTGGTGAGTATAGTAGTTTGGTCCAATTTTTGTTTTTGTGGACTTTGGTGTTGTTAGGGGTGGGGGGGATGTTTTGGAGGTGGAATTGAGTGATGGATAATTTATTAAGGGTGGTTGTGAGGTTTTGTATGGCTTCTGGAGTGGTGAGACTGTTGTTTTTGTGGTGAATGCATAGGATTTGTATTGTGTTTGGTTCAGTGCGGTGCTTTTTGTAATCGGTGGGAATAGTAGGTTCTTCGTATGTTATTGTGTCAGGAGCAAAGTGTGCTAAGACGTGTGTATCTGGAAACTCAGTTGAGTATGGGGTTGGGTTATGGAACCATTGTTTGTCGGGTATGACAACAATGGTTACTGTATTGTGGTCGTGTTGTGCAGCTAATCTGGCCCAATGTATGGTCTGTTGAGCAATATCGTGGTTGTGAGGATGGGCGTAGCCACTTCCATGCCATTTGTATTGAAAAGCAAGGCCACTGGAACCAAATATTTTGTCTCGAGAGAATGTGGAGTAGTATTTTGTGATTTGGAGTGGGCATGTTACTGGGGAGGAGAAATATGTGTGTGTTATGTGAAAGGATGTGATAATTGTGTCAAGTATGGCTGTAGGTAAAGTGTGGTGGTTTGTCGTCTTGGGATTGCGCTTAGAAAGTGTGTGGTGGTAACGTTTGTATAATAGAATGATTTTTGTTTCAAATGATTGCGTGGGTGGAGTTAGATCGTGGTTGGTGTGTAGGCATGAGTTGTATTGTTTCCATAACCATGTGAGTCTTGAGGAGGGGATGGTGAGGAGAAAATGGCCAGTATTATCAAATAAATGTGCTGTGTCATTTAGAATTTGTATTGTGGGGGAATTTGTGAGGATGTCTTTGTCAGGGTTGCAGTCTTGTAGATGGATTTGTGTAAGAGGTAAATTTGTTGGAGGTGGGATGAAGCGGGTGTCTTTTATTTGTGGTAGGGTGAAGTAGGTATTGATGATGTGCTTATAGAGTGTGTGTTTTTTTTGTGTGTAGTAATTGTATAATAGGGTGAGATTATGACTTATGACTGTCGGATAGTTTAGTGGGAAGAGCTTTTTAGGAGAGAGCCATGCTTGGAAGGGAGGGTGGTTGTTTATTTCCCAATGGCATATGTATACGTGAGAGGAGTGTGTGATTTCATATTTGTCTTTTTTGGTAAGTTGTTTGTGCGCAGATATATGGTGTATGGAAAAGTTGATCGGATCGTTGATGATTTGTTTTGGTGGTGGTAGCATTGGTGTACTTAGTGGGGGAGTTGGTTGCATGGGAGGTATAGGAGTAGGTGGAACTATTACATGATTATGTATGATATATTCATTTTTTAAAAGGTGAGATGGTGGGTGTGTGTTGCGGGGGTGCGGACATCCCAGAGTGCAAGTATTTTTTGAGAATAGTTGTTGAGCGAGGTGTAGGGCAGTGCGTTCTAGTTTTGTAGGACCTGTGTAGTATGTTCTAAAGTCTATAGGTGACATTAAGGTAGTTCCATTTGGAAGTGTTAGATGTTTTATTTTATAGATTTTGTGTTGTAGTAGTTTATGTAATAATTTGAGGGATAATTTGGGGTGGAGATTCGGCAGGAGATGTGATGCTTGAGCCATCCAGTGTGTTTCTAGTTCTGTAGCTTCAAGTTGAAAGTTGTTCATTGTGCTTTGCAGGTGGATTCCACCTTCTTCTTTGAGTAAGAAGAGTGTTCTGGTAATTGGAGAGTGTACACAATCGTGGTATTTTATACGGGGAATCTCTTTGGATCCACCAAATTTGGCTAGGATGTGTTGAGTAAGGCCTTGGTAAATAGGGCCTAGTTTGCCTTTGTCATTTAGTGCATTTGTTAGTTGGTTTCCAATGCATTTTAGGTAAGCATTTTTAAGAGAAATTGCTCCAAGGCCAAAGGTTTCGTGAGGTAGTTGTGCTATTACGTTTGCGGTGCATTTAGGTAGACCACAAATCGTTTTCTGTATGCTTGATATTTTTCTGTCTAGTTTTTTGATCGTTGGTAATGAGAAGGGTACTGTATAAAAGCTATATGCGATGCATGCACGTATTACCGTATCCACCATGCTGATTTTTTGTTTAATTGTAGCTGGGCAGTTACCAAGTTTTTGACATTGTTCAGTAAGTTTTTTGGTGGTTAGGTGTGTTTGGAGTTTCCATTTTAGTGTTGGTACCACTTGGATACCGAGATATGGGTAGGCTTCGTTTTGGTGTAGTGTTGGTAATGGTTCATTTTTGTAATTAATGTTTTGTATTTGTAAGAGGGCTTTGAAGGCTGTGGGTGTGAATTTAGATTTGTTTGGGCATCCTGTAACTGCACATTTTTGTGTACCAACTTCTAGTCCTGTCCAACCGCTAAATTTTTCTATTTTGTTCATTTGTATTTGTAATGCTGGAAGGGTGGCATTGAGGGCGGCTAAATCATCTGCGTATGCAGCAGAGTTGATTGTTGTGTTTGATGTGCCAAAGTTGTAACCATAGTTTCCTCTTTGTAGCCATCTGAGAAGGGGTTCAAGAAATATGATAAAGAGATATGGGCTTAATGTGTCCCCTTGGATTGTGCCACGTTGGATTGGAATTGGTTTTGTTTTTCCAAAGTGTTCGCCTGTGTATGTGGTGGTGGAGTGAGAGTATATATTACCAATAAGTGCAACAGCATCAGTTGGGTAGCCAAGGTCTATCATTATTGCTATAAGCCGAGCGTGGTCTAAGGAACCAAAGACGTTTTTGAAATCAATGTACATAATGTATATATCTTGATTTGTGATCCTAGCGTCTTCAAGAGCAGCGGTGAGAAGTTGTATTTGTCGTGAAGTGCTTCTTTCAGCGCGGAAGCCTTCCTGACTATCATGGAGTATTTGGTGATGTTCTCCGTAGGCCGAGAGAATAAATGTGAGAGTGCTGGTGAAGAGTTTGTATATTGTGTTGGCTAAAGCAATGGGTCTGTGGTTAGGGAGAAGTGAGGGGTCGCCTTTCTTGTATAATAATATAGTAAGGCTGGTCTTCCAGGATGCAGGTATTTGTTTTTGTTTATAACAATGGGAGAAGAAGAGATATAAGAGTGTGTGGAATGAATCTGGCATATGTTTGAGGATGGATTTGGGGATCTTATCTGGGCCAGGGGCTTTGTTATGTGAGAGGTTTTTTAAGCATATGTCAAAAGTTTCACGATTGTAGTATGTATGTAGGGGGATGTCTGGGTTACTTCTTTTTTCAAGAGTGAAACCATCTAATTCATGCCATGGGTATTGTCGAACTGCGCAAGTACAATTTTGAGGGTGTTCTGGTTGATAGTAGCATGTTGGGATTGTTGGGCGATTAGTGATGGATTGTTGAGAGAATATTTCATTGGCTATATCTTCTGGGCTAGTGAGAATTTCATTGTTATGTGTAGTGATGCAGTCCATTGGTGGAGTTACTAGATTTTTGAAGACTCTGTTGTTTATTTTCTTGGGGCTGGTGTTGTAGAGCTTTCTGTATTTGGCTATGGTTTTTTTGATGGATTGGCGAGTATATTTTGTGGTGATGGTACGTGCTTTTTTGTTTGCGGTTTTGGCTATTTCTACCAATGTGTTTAGCCAGTCTTGTTTAGTATCATCACTTTCTGGAGGTGGTGGTATTTTTGTAGGTGTGTGTTGTTGTGTGGCTTGAAGTATTGGATGTTGTCTCCAATTGTCGTTGTTGTTGGCTATATAGATTGTTTTGCGAGTTAGATGATATGTAGATAAGTGTTTTTTCCATTCTTTTTGGAATTTCCGTGGTAGGAAGCCACCTTGATGGTTGGTGTGTGGGGTGAGGGTAGGAAGGGGGGGGGTGTACATGTAGTAAGTAGTGTTTCCGTGATGTTGTTTATAAGTTGATCTAATTGTGCGCAAGCATTGGTCCAGTCAGTGCGGGTAAGTTGTGCTTGATGTAGAGTTGTGGAGAGGCTGTTGATTTCCAGTGCATTTTGTTCAAAGAATATAGTGTTGAATGTGTCTAAGTTAGCTTGGGGGATGGGGTTGAGAGTTCTTGGTGGTTTTGTAATTGTAGCCGATGGTGGTCGTGCTATAAGTGATTGATGAGGGATGTGTAGTGTTACTGGAGAGTGATCTGAATTTAGGTCTAGAGTGTGGTTGGTGGTAGATGTGAATGCGGTTCGATTGGGAGAGTTGATATAATATCCATCTATCAAGCTGGTGTCTGTGTAGTTATGGCCTCCTTGTCTTGAGAATGGACTATTTGTTGGGACGTATGTGAGATTGAGGCTAGTAGTGAATGTACGCCATTGTGTGTCTTCATCTTGTGGTGGTGTATCAGTGTGGGCATGTATCCTGCCAATAAGGGCTATGTCTCTGTTAAAATCTCCACATAGAATGTGTATGTGGTTTGGATGAAGTTGTATGTGTGAGGTTATTGTTTGCTGAATGAGAGTTATTAAACCTATATCTTGTGGATGTGATGGCATATACATGTGAATTAGAAGCCATGGCGTGAGTGGTTTATTTGCAATAAGGATTATTTGGAGGTATGGTGAGATGTTTGCTGGAGAAGGAATTTTGGTAATGTTGCCTGGTGAGGCGTAGTTGTGATGAATAAGTGTGAGAAGACCCCCTCTAGAAGGCGTGTATGCAAATCTTTGCTCGATGCATCTTGTTAAGGCTTGGGTGTTATTAAATACAAATTTGTATTGTGGTAGCATTCGTTGAATGTGTTTGGTGGATTTATTAGCAGTGAGTTTTGTTTCTTGTATTGTGATTATAGCCGGGCAATTGTGGGTGAGGAGATGTAAACTTGGTAGGGCAGTGTTTAGTGAGGCGGCATTCCAGGTGATGAATAGAGTTTCGGATTGGGTGGTTAATTGCGGTTGAGGTTGGATTGGGGGGGTAGTTTGTAGTGGGGGTGGGTGAGAATATGCAGGAAGTTTTTCGTTGCAACGTAATGCTTCGAGTAGTAGTATTTCTGGTAAATATCGGAATTTTAATTGTAAAGATTCAAGAGTACTAGGAATGTTGGAGTCTAATATATGTTGATATAATTCTGCTTGGATGGTTTTTGAAGGATTTATGATGTGTTGGTGTGTTTCTAAGAAGTTTGTGTAAGGGTGTGGATTATTTAGGTGTCTAGATGGAGGATTTGGGAGGCGGGAGAGTTTGTTAAGTAGTGACGTTGTCCAGTATGAGTTCGGGTTGGACGTCATATGTTGTTCACAAAGTTGGAGTTGTGGTCCTATGGTGGTAATGAGAGCATACAGTAGGTCTGGGGGAGGGAATTGAGAGTGGTTGTGTACGTAAGTTGTTAGACATGGGTACGAGATTGTGCTGGTAGGATGGTTTTGGTGTGTGGTTTGTATGATGGAGGAGAATGTAGTTGCTAAATGTTTATATTCTGGATATAACCGAATGGTGCTTGGAATGAAGTAGGTTTGGCTATGTCGACGATGTTTTTCTTTGGATGGGAGTGCAAGACATTGGGCATTGGTCCCAGGTTTGATTCAATATCCCGCATTTGAGCAAGAAATAATAGTTTGGAACTATGTAACTTGTGAGTGTTTTTAATTTTGGTTTAGAGAGGTAGAGTTTCGTGAAGATGTTGGATGTAATCCATATGGTGTTATATAAGTTGGGGAGAGGGTATTTTTTATGAAATGGGGGTGTATAGGTAATTTGTGTGAATAGTAGGTTGAATAGTTATTCGATCCATGTATAGCTTTGATGTAGATTGTGATATTTGTAGGGTTGAGTGATTGTTGTGATTATGTGTATATCTTGTTGGGAAGTAGGGAGGTTATGGTTTGTAGAGATTATAAGTGTAGGACGATTTGGAGTTTTTGTAAGAAAAAGTTTGGGGGGTTTGTCAGGAGATAAACATTGAGGTGTAGGTATTTTGTACCAATTGTTTGTAAAGGGGAAAATAAGGTATGGAGATGGACGTATATTGGAGTGAGGTGGGTAGTGTGAGGAGTGAGGAGATATAATGAGTGAAAATAGATATGAAAATCTATGATATATGATAGAGATTGTAAATAAGTAGTACAAGATAAGTCGCTTGATGAGAGATCTATAGCAGGGTGTACTAATCATGAGTAGGGGTGGTGTGAGAAAGTGTAGGGGGTGTTGGGTGGCCATCGACGGGACCAGTGTTGAGTGCCAAGAAGATACCGCCCATTTGATCGCTATAGGCTCGAGAGGCGGATGCTAAGAGTTGGAGTTGGTGGGCTATGTGGCTATGGTGAGAAGCGGCTTGTGCGGCGGAGGCATCAAGTTTTTGTGAGGTGATGTTGGAGACTTCGGCACCAACTGAAGACATGTGGGAGCGGAGGCGGTTCTCAACTGCTTGGAGGGTGGCTTCAAGTTGGTGTAGCGATGGTGTTGGTGTGACCTCGTTCTTGTATGCAGTGAGTGCTTCGACAATGGCTTCACGCGTTGGGCGTTGGTCTTGGGCTTGTGCAGTGGTGATGGGGTTGGCGCCTGACATACTTTTCACGTGTGGTGAGAAGTCAATCAATTTGCCAAAGAAAGGCACGCCTTTGCGGGAGCTCCATGTGGTGTAGACTGCAGCGTTGAGGCAACGAATGGTTGCAACACCATCATGACGGTTCATAGAGTCCCCCTCTGCACGGTTATAGGTGACACCAAGCACATTGTTTGGGGATAAGAGTTTATGAAGGGCGCTAGTAGTTTGTTGTTGGGATATTTCTACAGGAAGACCTCTTACTATGATAGAGGTTGTTAGAGCCTCTGGAGAGTTAGGATTCAAAGGTCTATCAAATGCAGAAGGAACAACCTTCATATGGTGTCCAGAGATTAAAAGAGGGGTGTGAAGGAGGTATCTTTTGGTTAGTTCTGAGGCAACGGTTATTTCCGCATGCTCAAGTTGTTTAGTGCGTTTAGTGACACCTATAAACTCAAGATTGACACCCGCAATTTAACCTAGGCGTATCAATTCCCCTAAGAGTTGGCGGGAGGTGTAGTTAGCTAAGATGGGGTTTGTAAGTTCAAGGCGTCTGTGAGCAGAAGTAGAAGGGAAGTCAAAGCCTTTTTCTATCTTTCCTATTGCGTAGCCATCTTGGAGTGAGAGGAGAAAGAGTCTAGAACCTCTAAGGAGAGCAAGACCATCTATGCTTGGATTTAGCAAATCAACTTTAAGAAAGCCTAGCCAGTTCTTGGTGTGAGGGTGAACCATGGCAGAAACTGGTTCTCTAAACCTATTGGCAAGTGGAATGCCCATCTCGGCAAACCGTGCTAATGCAGCATTTTGGACATCTATTTTTTTCATATTGTTATAACCTTTGTCAAATCTAATGACAATCTGATGGGTGTGTGAAAGACCTGTGGCTGGGTCTATGTCAACGCCAAGGGGAATTTGAGTTAGGTGATAAAATTGGCCAGGGATGCCATCTGGTCTAGCAGAGGGGTAAAGTTGTTGAGGGACATGTGGAAAACAATGGCGATGAGAGTGAAACTCTAAAACTTCTGATTCTGGCATGTCAGAGGCAAGCAAATTCTGCCCTCCATAGCTAGCAAACTCTGGGAGACCTTGTTCAGAATTAATAAGTTCGTGGACAGAGTAAGTTAACCAAATATGATGAGCAAATTCTAAATAGTTAGGTGTGGGTACCGGTGTAAGGGAGTTTTGTGAGGTACTGGCCTGATTTTGGAGCACTGGAAACTGCTCCAGAGAGTTTGGATGGTCTGCTCCTGGCTGTTGTTTCAATGGGAAGTTTGTCGCGCGGTCGTGCTGGCTCCGAGTTCTGGGTGGTGATGTTGTGTTGGGTCGGCGCGGCGACGCCAGTACTGGTACCATGAAGGGAAAGCTCATGGGCACTGCGGGCACAGAGATGACAGGCGCGGCAGAGATGACACTTACCAGCGCGGCGCTGGTGGAGGAGGTTGGAGCTGCAGCATTGTGAGGCTCTGGGGTTTTGTATGATGTCGAGGATGGAGAGTGGCGGTCCGGTTCAGAGCCGTCGCTTTCATCATCGTCTCCAAGCACTAGGCGGCGCTTCCGCGAGTCTGTAGACGCTGTGGGACGGTCGGACGGTGTGCGGGGCAGGTCATTGCAGCTTGTTTGCGGGTCTTGGCTCGCCAGAGTGAGAGAAGTCAATTTCATCGCAAGGCGCTTCTTCTTGGTGTGCAAAGTGCTTCCCTGTAGGATGCGGTCCGACGTCTTTGATTGGCTTGATTTCTTGGAAGTTGTTGGTTTGTCTCGACCCATGTTTGCAAGAGGTGTGTTTGAGCAATCTGTGCACGAGTAGGTAATGTTAGTATTGTGAGAGTGAAGCAACCTTTGGAAACTTTGAAAATTTTGACAGAGTGCAAATGGGAGGGCAAAAGCAAACCTGTGGGAGTGATGTGGGCGCTGGTGTAAAGAGTTGTGGGAGGAGGGTTTTATATTGGTGTTTGTGTTTTGAGGATGTAGGGTTTGAAGAGATAATGGAGCGAAGGAGTTGCTGAGAGATGTGGTGCTGGTGGACTGGCGGGTCGATCGGAGGATATTTTGAGTGATGGTTCGTGGTGTTTGTGGTAGGGAGGGTTTTGCGAGCGGGGTAGGTGCAAATTGTGTGTGTTGTGAAGGGCTACGTTGCCGTAGCAGCCGTGTGTGGCTTTTTGGTAGTAGCAAGGGTCGTAAGCTAAGATGCTTCTGTGATTGGGGTCGGCGTGGATGGCCGGAGTTTTGGGCGTTCGGAGGGTAACTTGAGAAAGTTATCGGTGTAAGCTGGGGCAGGGGCAGGTGGAGTCGTCTTTTACTGAAGGTGGCGTTTTGCAGCATTGTGAGTGGTTTGTGTGATTTGCGGTGGGTGAGGGGGGTTGATTAGGGTTTTGGAATGCGTGGTTGGATTGGTTGGGCGTACGTCGGTGGGTGCGCGTTGGGGCGAGGTGCTGTTTGCAGCGAGTTGTGAATTGAGTGAAGGAAATGCAATAGACATGAGGAGTGTGATGGTTTCGTGGAGTAGGCATTGTGATTGGTAGCGATGTTTGGAGAGGTGAATTGAAGGAGATGGGACCGGGTGGTGGTGCAGGTGCATGGTTTGTTAATGGAGCGAGTTGTTTTGTAGGTTCAAATGGTGACAAGATTTCAGCGTAACGAGAGGAATGCCGTACTAAAGGGGTTGAAAATGAGGTGGAGGTGTGGTGCCGTTTTGGTGTCAGGGAGCTTTTCGGTGGTCTGCTACGGAAGGCAGTTGGTAGGAGGTGTGCTGGTAGTATGTGCAGGTTTAGAGGTAGGGAGAGGAATGAGATGTGGATGTGATTGCGTACACTAGCATGGTTTATAATGAAATGAGCTTGTCTATGTGATTGTGCTTGGAGTACATTATGTGTGTGAAATGACGGGAGGGTGAAAGGATTTGGTGTTTGCTTGGAATTGATTTGTGTGTAGGTTTGATGTATGTGATGGTATGATTGGTATGCATGATAGTGAGTTATGTTGAGGTTGAGTGTGAGTGGTTTTGTAAGTAGAGTGAGGGTTGCATTGTGTGTGTTCGGATGGCGGTGTGTAATTGTGAGGTGGCCGTAGGTGTGTGAGCTCTGAAAGCGTGAAGAGATTTTATGAGGACAGTGCAAAGTGGGTGTCTGTTTGATAGGCAATGGTATCGATGTGAAGGGGGAGTGTGTGGTGTCGTAGTGTATAGAAGGTGTGAGAGTTTTGAGAAAGAAGTTGAAGTGGGTGATGCGAGGTAAGAGTACTGTGTGGTTTAGAATGTTACCATACTGGGGTGCATATTGTGAGTGTCGCCGTGGGTCGATGGCGTGCGAGGGCTGCAGGTCGGTGGTGTGGCGCCTTCTTGCGTGCTCGGGTTGTCGGGACTGAATATGAACTGCGTACTGGGACGTCGCTCGGTGCGGCAGTGCGGGACGAGGGGGGCGAAGAAGAGCAGCAACGAACTGGGATGGCGCTTGCAGCGGCAGCAGTGGTTGAGGGTGAGCGTTGACGCGTTTTGGAGTTTGCCGGAGAATCCTCCATCGAGGTGGCGCGAGCTGGGGAGGCAAGCTGTGAGCTGCAACATCAGTGACTTGTAGAGGAGTCCGAGGGCTTGGATGCAGAACCTGACGGGCATGGGCGGTCTCGAAGCAAGTTCGCTCTGTCTGTGTGACAGTTGTATGCCTGGGAGTGTGTAGAATCGTTACAGTAGTTGATACTGGAAGGCCAGCAGTGATAAAGAGTACCACTATGGTGACTGTAAGGAGTATTGAACAAGTTGGAGAGGCTTTGAAAACTAGTGAGGGAGCTCTATTTGTTTACTGTACCGCTTGGGGTGAGCAAGAGTCGTGTTGCAGAGGCAGAGTTTGTGCCATGATGTTCTAAAATTCTAAGTCCCTATTGCCATGTAACCGGGAATTGCGGAGCTCTCGCTGGTCTCGGTGGCAACCCAAGCCGCTCAACTACCCTCACTCTGCTCGACTCCGGAAGTTGTACAATCATTTAGAATTTGCATCCGCCGCCGCCCAAATTTTGAAACCAAACTTCACAGGCTTGTTGGGCATGTATTGCTTCATTCCATGCCCATACCCTCCCTTATATCTAACCATGAGTTCATCAATTGTAACAAATTGGCCTAAGTTCCAATTATTGATGCAACACTCCCGAACCTCTTCAATTAGCCAACGTAGTTTAGCCAATTTATCAAAATCCGGGTGATTACGGTCCGTTGGAGCTCCTAAATCGTTATTCACATGCTAACATTTAGAAATGGCTTCAAAACGTTCCCTACTCATAGTTCGAGCCATCTTATTACAATAAAAAAAGGGCTCATCCCGATTCCAATATAATCGCCGATGTAGTAATATTTTCAAACCCATGAGGATTACAATACCAAGCTAAGCCTCTAACTCTTAAACCTTCAATCTCCACCAAGTGCTTGGGCCACGGGTTTTCCACATGGTATTAGGATCAATGGAAACCGCATATCTGTTAGTCTCCCGACATATTTTCTTCAAAGTGAGTTTAGAGAAAAATTTATGGAATAGATCATATGGAGATGAAGTTTCTCTAAGTAGTTGGGGTGGGCCTTCCATTGGCCCAATGAAGTTGACATTGTCATGAGAATAATTGTGTCTTAGTTTGCCCCAATATTGGTCCTCGTAACATTGCTTGAAACTTGGGCCACTCTCCCAACAAATCGGAGCTCTATCTAACACCATTCTTCCACCCCTTGCTCTTCTTGCCATACCCCTCCCCACTTGTGTAACTCCCCGGCCTCGCGTACCTCCTAAATGAAATGTATAGCTTGGTAAAAGGGATTTACACTCGCTAAAGTTGACTCCATCATAATAAGATTTGCCCGACCCTCCTTGGCTGCCTTCCACAACTTCCATACTTAGAAATATATTGTTAATAATATAATCCTTTGGCCCCACTCTTTCGCGCTGACCTGCATCAACACCAATTAAATTGTCGCTAGTGCTAGAAGAGCTTCAAACTCTTGGATGCATCCCGTTCCCCGATCCATGGAAGTCGTCCCCGCCGTCGAGGAACCGAGTTCCCGTCCTCGCTGAACCGAGCTCTAGTCGCGTTCCCCTCCTTGATGGACCGATCTCCGCCTGATTCCCGCTCTGTGTCGCTGTCCTCTATAGGTCGCAATAGCTCCAACTTGTCAGCCGCGCCGATGGCTCTCCAGCCGTTGGCTGTCTGGCTCCCTCTGCTGCCCTTAACCTTGGCCGTCTAGCGCAGTCCCTGCCTTCGCTTGGCAACAGAGCTCCAACCTCCGGAGCCCCCTGCCGCTCCGCAGCTCGCTTTCAGCAGCTTGCCCCTAGAACGCCGACGGGCTCTGATCCGCTCCTCCCGAGCTCTGCCACTGCTATTGTCCCTCTGTAGTCTCCTCGCTGAGGTTGTCCACGCCCTCATGTGGCTCCTCTCCGACCTGCCTTGCTGGTTCTAGCAGGATTTTCTTGGAATTCGGGGATCCCGACGACATCTGCACGAGCTAAGCCAAGATCATCTTCCATGAGCAGCCAATCGAGTTCTTTTCGCTAGCTGAACTCTGAAGTATAGGATCAGGTTTGTTCTCGTCAATTGCCAATGTTGCTCTTTCTTCAACAGTTGTGGATGTGTGTACATTGATAGATTCGATGAACCCGAACGGGAACTTAACAAATTCACCATTTATCTCCACCTCGTACATCAATGTTTTCATTCTGTCACACACAAAACTGCACAATGCTACTCCCAGAATCCACTGGTCTTCCTGACTTTCTTTGAAATTCTTCTTCTAAATCATGATTTTTTAAAACACGAACTTGTATTGGGGCTATTAGATCATAAGGCATTGGTGCCCACAAAGCGTCTGGCTACTCTTCTAAAATTGGTGGCACTAGAGAGTCACGCGCGCTTGGCCGAGGAAGCTGCTGCTGTAGATTATGGCCTTGTGGCCTCTTCTCCTTCGTGGTTGCTGATCTTTGTGCCAGTGTAGACTCCGCTGTGTGACCGCCCTCCTTTGCCTTGATCATTGCTCGATAAGCTTGGTCGCCGCTGGCGCTTCCTGCGCATCGGCATGCGGAGGCGCGAAGACCTGTACGCTGGTTGTGGCCACTCCTTACCTCGGAAATCGACTTTGTGGCTGCCGACTGGGCTCCAGGGACCGCTGTCGCCTGCCGACGCTCGCTTGCCCACTGCAGAAGTCGCTCATAAAACCGCTGTCGTTGACCTCGGGGAAGGCTGGCTGCTTACCGATCGTAGGACCTACGCAGACCTCAGAGAAGCCGCCCTGCGCTGGTTGCTTGTCGTAAGCCTTTGTGAGGCCGGAATCGGACGCAGCTGCATCGGGATCATGGACGGCATCGACGACGGCGGTTGCACCGACGTCGCAAGTAAGACTCCCTGCGAACTCTGTCCGCTCGTCATTGTTGCTAAACCCCTGGATCGAGTGATCCGTGTTGACACCGTCCCTGAGCTCTACGATGGCTGGTAGCGGAAGCCAGGATCCTCCTGACTCTGATATGCCTCTGTCACAGTTTTGCCTTTGGCCTTCCTCATTGTTGCCATGTCCACTAGTATCATTCCAAATTTCTCTCACTAACTTGTACGAAAGTGGGCTGATCCCAAGTGCGTCACCTTCAGGTACTCTCTCTTTCCAACCCAAAATCGCACTAACTTGATGGTAAAACAAATGCCTCAATCCTCTAGCTTCCTCTTGCTTGTTGACTCTCTTAGAACATGGCAAGGTAAGGAGATAGACTGGATCCAAAAGTGCTTGAATGTACTCAATTTGCGTTTTGCCTAACCCCATGTCTTGTGACCCCCACCTCTCTATTTCTGATTTTGCAAAATCAAGGAGGGAGTGTTTGGTGAATTCCATTGTAGGTGGTAGATAGGAAAAGAAGTATGTAGATTGAATAGTTTGGTTTCATTGTAACATGTACATGTAGCACCTCAAATCTTTGAGTATTGATTTATTTTGGTGTGGTTGCTAAGTTGTAGGTGGGCATTGAGTTCCCAATATTTGGTGATCAAATTGTGTATGTTGGGTTGGTGTCATGATCATGTGTTTGGTAGCATAGGTGCGCTCTTGAATTTATGGACATGTATGTTTACGAGTATAGTTGGAACCACAAAAATGCTAAAATCAGTAGATATATTTCAGTTTTTTAAATCTTTAGTGCTATAAAGTACCAAGTAAGGGCAGGCGAAATGGTAATATTCTAACTACATTGTGGAAGTTGTAGAAAGCTTACCTACCATGGCAGGAGGTCTGACCTCGCAATAAAGAACTTCTTTACAAGGTAGCCATTTTTGTTGACGATTCTCTCTTTCTAAAACCTTTTCTTTTTCTACTGCCCAAACATGGCTTACTGCCCCGACTACTTACCCGGATACAAATTTTTCAAAGCAAAATTCTCAAAACTCACGAAAGCAAAAAACGATTCCCATTCAAAGTGCTCCACTAAATTTTGAGTAACACCCACACAATAGTAAAAAGGCTCACCCATGAAACTAGAGCCAATTTACTGCAAAGTAGAAAAAAGAACGGATGAAAAATGTGTCGGATGACGGAAAGGGAGCTTTGCAAACATCCCCACGGATGTTGAAAATGTATCAAAACGACCACAAGGACGTTTAAAGGTTAATGACAACTGAAGTTGTAATTATCCAATCTTTGATAGTCACTGTAAGCTTCTTTGAAAATTTGTTATTACACATTAGAGTGAAAATTCCCAACACAATTTATTGTTACCTTCGTCTAAACTTTTAACACTTAAAATTTAAGAAAGTCAAATTGGTTTTTTCCACTAGTCTAGTAGTTTAGATGAAGGATGAGGTTTTATTATATTTGAGCCAAAAATTAGTATGGATGTGAACATACAAGGTATATGTCATAAAATTTCCGAAGCAAATATCCAATTTTTACAATTCATGATGTAATTTTTAGAGTTTGAGCCCAAATAAGACAACAAAATACCTCAACATTCCAAAAATTATTCTATCAAAAATTGTTCACAACCACATTCCAACTTCAATTACAAATGACCTAGGTTGAAATTTTTACCATTTTTACAAGGGCATACTTCTAAATTTACAAGACCAAGCTTCATTGTTTTGTTACTTTCCATCTTGTTTTTGCAAAATTTGTCAAAATTTGAGATTTTGGAATTTTTCAACAAAACACATCACCAAAAGTTCTCACGCTCAAAAATCTACCTAATTACAATTCATTTCTTTTCCAGGGCTAATACGATATTCCTAATTTATGTTTTACTAACTTTATTGACTTACAACTCCTTCTTTAGAAAAGAATTTGCATGAAAAAAAAAAAAAAAAAAAAAAAATTGCTTGGGTACTCACCTTAGAGCATTTTTAATAGCTCGGTAAATGTAGCCATGGAGGAGGGGTTGCTAAATATAGAACCCCTATGAATCCACACCTTTTGACTAGCTAAAAGACCTTGCTTAATGACCATACTATGCTCTATACTCTCTAGACGTTCAAGGACTGAAGAGACGCTTAAAAAGATGAAAGCATTAGAAAGACGCCAAAAACAATGAAGATAGGAAGAACCTTGAAGGCTGATGAAGTGTCTCAACCATGAGGAAAGTACTTTGAGTTGCCACATTTGGTCGATCTAGAGCGTTTTTCTGGGGGGCGGCCAAAGGTCCCAGCCAATATGTTGAAAGAGGAAAATAACAATTGTCTTGGCTAAATGTAGCTAGTCTTGCCCCTTGTTGAGAATTCTTTTAGTAAATTACATGCAAAAAGAATATAAGCAAAATCTTTCGGTAACTATTTAGCTAATTTATAACTTGTTTTGTACGGATACAACTCGAAGCAATTTCAGCTCTGGAAGCCTTCAAGGTTCAAGAGAGTCTATCATCAATGAAAGCCTTCTTCTTGCGAAGTGAATTATATCTCCCAAATAATGCTCAAAAAAGTTTTGCATCAACTTTGAGCATCATGATTTCACAAACAATGTAGATCCAACTGAAGTCCTACATGATACTCTTCACTGTATCTAGGTTGAAGACTTTCAATAGAAACAAATAGTATATTTCTAATCGTATCTCAATTCCAATAAGGTGTTAAAAAGCTTTTGGTTTTGGAGGTTCCAAAAACACATCGATCTTTACAAGTTAACATAAAATGGCTCTATTCTCTCCTCAAATCGTGAAACAAACTCCCTTAACACCAAATCCTCCACCCATAAAGTCATAGATTGACCACACTATGATCATTTTCCTTAAGAAACATGTGATTTTCCTGCAAAAACTGAAACTTTGACAGAATATATCTCAAGATCCTAATGATGAAATTTGATAAGAAATGATGGGTAGACTAATTTGACAACTATAAAGAAGATCCTACCCTTGAATTTCTCAAAATCAAACTTAAATTAAATTATTCATGGCCGTTTGAAAGTGCACTATAGAGCTATTCATTACCAATGTAAGAAAAAAATAAAATAAATAATAATAATAATAATAATATGAAGATATGGATGTCATACGGCATGAAGGAATGCTATGGTAGGGCCCAAATTGACTGCGATCCAAATCCAGAACTCCAATGGCAAGTATCAACAGTTTTAAGAAAGCAACTAAACAACCACCTCGTCCACCGTTGTCTAATATCTTTGCCAAATGGCAACCAAATCCACAACAAGAAGTAGTTGTCACCAAATATACCCTTAGAATATTAATAAAACCAAACAACCACCCACTCCAATGCCACATGTCACCCATATGTTATTTAAACCCCCACACTATTCACGCGCCCACACTAATAATAGGAAATCCCCAACAGTGTGAACGGAACCTAAGGAATCTTCCACACGGCAGCTCTATAGGGCGACACCCAAAGACTTCCAGCGAAGAAAGCAAGAATCCAAAGAAGCTTCCCCTAAATCCGTGCCTCACGAATGCAGGCCACCAGTGAGAAGCAGATATTTTCACGCCCACAAAATTGGGGTTTTCATGAAATTAGCGGAGTCCACACCACCGACCTTTTTGCAAATTCAAACTGCTAATAAAATACTGGTGGAAAAAGCGAAAACGTGGTGACGAGGAGAAAGAGTAAACTGGAAATTGGGGTGGACACACATTGGAAAGTGGCCGCCTGTCCTTACTGACAGAGCAACAAACCCAAAAGACTAGATCACCATCCTTTCCAATCGACAACCAGAGAGAGAGAAAGAGAGAGAGAGAGACACTAGAAAAAATCTCACTCAGGCTCAAAACTATTCGCTGCAATCGATTACGACTTGATAGGTTCGCTTTTGTCTCGTCTCGCAGTCAAGACTTCGGTGAGTGATTGGGCTTTCCGTTCTTGGCAGTTAATTTTGTTGGCTCTTTGAGATCGTCCCTCTCTGACAGTTCCTGCATTCGATTGAAGGATAATCTTTAGGTTTCACCTGTCTTTGTGATCACTGGTACGTCTCTGATGAGAATGGTGGGTTTCTTACGAGAAACAACCATGTTAGTTTGTGGGTTTGTGATGAGAGCGGTCCTTTGGTGGTGGGTTTACCTGACTGAGGATGGTTCTTGTGGGTTGGTTTCTGACGAGGATGGGTGTTTTTGGCTGCAGCGGTTGGTGTTTCAATGGGGTGTATACAATCTTCGGAAGCGATAGACGAGGTGCCGGCATCTCCGACCCTGGGTGCCGCCGGCGGTTTAGGTGGTAGTGGTGGTGGGGAAGTTTACATTTACGTGCCGGGATTTCGGACTCCGAAGTATGTCGATCTGAAGGAGCTTCTGCAGGGGTCCGTTTCTGGAGAGTTGTTGACGCGTCTGCAGTTCTTGCGGTCGCAACTTCTTATTGCTTCTGGCAAGAACACGCAGGCTTCCAAATCAAGAAGGAGGCGATTCCAACAGCAAGGTTAGTTATTACTTCCTAACTGCTTGTTCGAAATCCCTCGAAGTTGTATATCTTGAAGTTACATTGCAGTTTGTAATGTGACGATTGCTGTAGTCTGATCATTTCGTAGGTGATTATCTAACTTTGGAAAGTGGATTTGGTTTTGTCACGCAGATACTCCTTCATCGGCCGATCTGGAAAAGGCGTTAGTGAACTATCTTCCGATGCTGTTGGGTTTTATTAACGGAGGTTGGTGTTCAGCAACTCTTGTTTTAAAAGCAGTAATTTGCAGTTTTTTGACATCATGCAACATTTCAGGGTCTGCTTGTTTCTTTACACTGATTTACTCTGTACATTCCGAAAGATTTTGACCCATTTTAATATTTCGTGCCTGCAGGTGAGAAGTTGAGCACAGGAATTGCATTCGACTGGACGAATGTGGAAGATGAGAAAAAGGTCAGTGCAATAAACTCATTACTGCAATCAGATCGTACCATGCAGTAAATTGAAAGAAAAAGATATTTAACCGGAAAATTGAATTTCGACGGTTTTTAAGCTCGTGTTATGCTAACAGGAATTGGCGTTGGAGAGTGTGTATTATGAGCTACTGTCAGTTCTTCAACTGCTCGGGGTACTAGCACTGCAAGAAGCAAATTTATGTCTAACTCCAAGACCGCCTGCAGAGGGATACACTCCTAAAGTCACCGAAGGCATGTGCTTCGCTTTGCACCCAGTTTATTGTTTTGGGCGATTCTTAGCTTCGTGTTTCACTCCGTATACTGTATCTGATGGTAATTCCTGCTAACAACAATATTAATAACTTAACACTGTAACTACATATACATTGCGACACTGAGTAACAAACTCATATCTGTGTTTAACATATATATATGTGCATTGTTTATCAGAGAGCAAGAGGAATGCTATTCAGCAGTTATTGAAAGCTGCGTCGTATTTCGAATGCGCCTTGCGTTCTGTGATGCCCAAGACTCCCGAAGAAATCAAGTAAGAATCTGCTCTGTAAACAACATGACAAACTTAGGCAAATGTGTGTTGGTGAACAAGGGATTAAGCAACTTGATTCGGCTGTGCAGGGTGAAGCTACCAGCTGATTTGACAGAGGCGATGTTTAGGGCAATGGAGTATCAGGCATTGGGTCAAGGTGTGGAGCTGCAGTTAGGCTTTGCAGTTGACAATGTGAAGGCCTCTCTTGCAGTGAAACGAAGATTATCTTGTGAGCATGTCAAAGTCTGGGAAGAGGTGTGTGTCCCTTCCAACATCAACTCTTGCATAAATTCCCTTGTTGCGAAGGTAGCTGTAGCTTGGTGTCGTGGCCACGGGTGTAGTGTTGTGGATCCGAATCTCTACACTAGCATAGTACATAATTATGGTGGAGTTTGTACGAGTACCCTCAAAATTCTAAAGCCTTGCTAGGGATCTCGAATTATTATCTCCTAGGTAACGATAAGTAGGTACGGAGTCCTTTTAGAGATCACGTATTCATTATCTCTTAGACATTGATAATCAGGTAGTAATCAGGTAAGGAAGAGTACAGCTTTTGTCATGAGTGAAGTAACCGCTACTTTCCCAAATGGCTGGTGATCACAGTGCAGAGTATGAGGTATGGCGCGTTATCCAGATTTATTTTTGTTCTATTAATAGAATGTTCAAAATTTGTTTGCAGGCGAATGAGAGGATTGGGCGTGTACCACTAGCGGAAGGATGGAGAGAGAAGCATAGCCTGTTCGTGAAATGGAAGCTGTGTGAAGCGAGAGCTGGAGCTTATTATTTCCATGGTCTTATTCTCGACGAAGGTTACGAGGAAGACACACATGCGCAGGCTCTGACGTGCTTGAAAGCAGCAGACAGGTTCTTGAAAGAGGGTCAAAGAACCAAAATGGAATTCGGTAACGCGGAGCCCATTACCAGGTATGCTACCAGCCCCTCAGACCCACACCTCTTCTTGTCGTCTCCATCTTTACAATGACCGCCCCGTATTCTCATTTAAGGTGTATTAAACTCTTCACTTGCCTTTCATTAGAATAGATGAAACATGCTACTGGAGTTTTCTTCTTTCTGGCATGATTTTTCCACGTGGTAACCGTGACGATTTCCTGAATGCAGAGTACCTCCATTGTGGGGACCAATGAAATACCTCTCGGAAAGAATACCCCGGGAAGCTTTGATGAAAGCGCGCGTGTTCAGAGAAAATTACCGAAAAGAAAAGTAAGTCGGAAGTCACTCACCCCTTCCTCTCTCTTCACATCAGTTGACAGTATTCAAAATTCTTTCAGGGCAGTTACAGTAAAACATGTTGTGGATGGATAACCTACGAAGATTCATCAACCTATCTATCTAGTTTTCTAACATCAGTAATAGAGGAGTATTCCTCTGAACTCAAAGACACTTTCTAGTGAAGGAATTGTTACAATGTGAGATCGGCAGTCGTATTCTGAGCAATTGTGGCATGTGTGATGGCAGGTTACCAGCCACCACGCCAGAGTTGCCGGTATTTCCATTGGCCTTGAACGCGGACGAGTACAACCTACCACCAGTAGACCCAGCGTGGGAGAAAGAGCCCACCTACAAGAGCAGCCAGCAACAAAGCAGTCTAAACATCCCATCGTTTCTTCCGAAGCGCGATTCCAAAACAAATGGCATGAAGTCTGATTTGCGAAGAGCGCAGCCTCTGTTAACCACACCTCCGATGGTGCAAGCAAGATAATCTCCAGATCCATATACGATTCTTCTTCCCTCCTGTGTCGGGAACCTGCTACTTCTGCTTCTCCTTAGCACAAGCTGCTTGGAAACTAAAATCCCTGTTGGTGATTATTGATTATGCTGCAGAGTATTTTTGAATACTACCTCCATCAATGAAGTGAAAAAGTCATCAATGAGAGCAGGAGTAGGTTTAGTTAACACGTTTGGTGTTTTTGACATCTATCATTTTGTAGGTAGGTATCTGTTGGTGAAAGGGGTGTAGGTTCATTAGAGGTGTAAATTTTAGGGTGCATCAGAAAGAAGGAAAGAGGTAAAAGCCAGTAGTAGAGAGGCTTTTCTGTGTACATAAAAACTGTAGGCTTTTGTACCACCCATCAATTATAGAGTTTTTAGGAAGTGTATAACTTTTCTGTTGTAGAATTTTTGAATGCAACATGTATATCCCGTCTTTTGCGTAAGATTCAGATATTGATTTGGCTACTTTGGGTAGGATAACTTTTTCTTTGCTTGGGCAAAGAGTGAAATATCATTTGCTATTTATGAGTGGTTACAAAACAGTAGCTGCACTCCTTTTCGGGTGGATTAGAATATGAAATGGCACCAATCAATGCTCAGGGCACCGAGTAAGGTGGAATTTGCACTTCTTGTTCGCGAGTATGGTAAATAGTGCAATGAGAATCAAGGTAGGTAGTCAATCAATGCAGTAATGGCTCAATCAGTTTTCTACTATTGGTCAGTTTCATCTTCATATGGCATGTTTGGAGCACTGTGAGGGTGACCTTTGCTTCTGAAGGTGGACTAAAGGTCCTTCCACTCCTCAATGGGCAGCCCGAAATTGGATCTCAGCATCTTTTGGACTTGGGCAACATGAATGAACCAATCAATGATGAGTTTGCAACCTCCTACAAGGTTTTGTGCAATCCCAACCTACCTACCACAATCCTTTCAAAGCACAAATCACTCATACACATTGCGATTTGAATTGTAGGATTTCACATTGCAGATGCATCACAAAAAGGTGACCAGAATGATATAAAAAAATAAGTGAAAAACTGAGAATCAAAGGAGCTACGGGCAAGATTCTGTTGGAAATCAGCCCGAGGGACTGACAAGCACCTTTAAGGGTTAATGTGTTCAATGACTTCAATCGTATTTATAATCAGATTTGGTCTCCGGAAATCTTGATGAGAATGGACTATTCATCCTTCATTTAGCCATGGATTCAAAGTAAGCATTTACTACATCCAATTGTAGATGTAGTAATGATATATATACACACAAGTCCTTACATGTGTCCTCCGGATCACGGACATTAAAAAGGTCAAATTGAAATTGATAAAATGTATAAAGAATCCAGAATCAGGTATAAAAAAAATACGTAGTTGGAGGTTTTAGGTAATGTTGAAATTATCGGATATGCAATCAATATGCAAGTTCCCGCTTCTCAGTTCTCCATGTTGTTTAAGATTTATATCATATCCCCCGTTCCCATCTTTTTGGTTCTCCGTGTTTTTTAAGATTTGTAGCATGTCCTCAATTCCTCCTCCGTCCGTAAACATATTAGTGGTAGGAACAAGTTTGCAACTATTATCACGATAAATTTTGCATCATCATTTATTGTTATCAGAATTAGCAAAATCCTAGTCAAGTGCAGGAAACATGACAACTAATTTCGGATAAAGTGGATTTGGCATTTTAATTATGAGGACGTGGTTTTGATAAAGCCGAATATGGTATATGAGACGATTGTAGCTGCTTAGAGACCTTCAAACGGGTCTAGGGTTTTTGAGATACGCCACTTAAAAGGTAGTGTGTTTGAGTCTCGAAGTCACTCAAAACACAACAATAATCATGCCTTTCTATAGTGTCTTGAGGTCACTCAAAGTATAGCAATGGTCATGCTTATTTGCATCTCTTCTCAAACTTTTGTGTTGCATCTCTCTTGTGTCACATTTGTACTCTTTTGGATGTATATTCAATACTAAAATCAAATTGTAGTGAGGAACAGTTCTACAAAATGGCATGCCTACTTTTGTTGGGTCCTCAGTTTTAATTCCTAAAGGTCCAAGTGTTTCTTGGACTTCCAAAACCAAAAACTAAATTTTTTTACCACTTTGTACAAGTTTAGGTAAGATTCAATTTACATTTTTGTATCTTCTACCATATGAACTTGAACCACTATTTGTACTACATGCACTAATACCAAGTAAATTTTCAACCATTGAATCTTTACTATGTGCAAGATTATAACGTTCAAAGTTGACTAAAAAGTATTTTTGGGCTTTGTGTGAAATACATAGTCTAAATGGTGCCAAGGGAGACTTGATAATTGTTACTCCAAACATTTTGCTCATATTTTTTTCCATGTAGGTAACCAAGTTGGATATGCTTATGTAAAATTTTAGAGAATCATTATGCTTTTTTGACCTTCATGCAAATTTTTATCCAGAAGGTCTAAAAACAACAATATAGTAAAACTTGCATTTATTAGGTTTCTTTGATTTTAGAAAAAAATGAAAAGTGGGTAGGTACCTCTATGAGTTTGTAAATTTTGGGAAAAAAAATTGGAGAAACCCCAAAATCTCGAATTTTGACAAAAAATTTTAGAAGTAATTTGGAAGTTACTAAAAATTGTGAGGATTGTATTTGTAATTTTGAGAGGCTGCCCTTGTGACAATTGACATTTTTTTTGACGTTGGTCACTTTAGAACTTGAATAATGATTCGGTTGTGAACTTATTTCTGAAAGAAATTCAAAAAATATCTAAATTTAAAGTACTATACTTGGACTTGAAACCTAACATTTCTAGATGAAGGTTCTTAAATTGGAATTTGGCTTTGCAAATTTTACCACATACACTATGCAATGTAGGGAGCATTTAGTGAAAATATTAGGTGAACATGTTAATTTTAGCCTCTTCATCTAGGTAGCCCAAAATTGCAATAAAACACAATCCACTTTCTTCGAGCTTCAGGGGTCAACCTCCACTTCTCAATCTCTAATAGAGTTATTGAACTAGTGTTTGAAGTAGTCTTTGCTTCTCACATCCTTTAGAATAGCCATGTGTTCAATCTCACATCCCATAAAATAGCCTAGTGTTGAATCTCACATCCGATAGAATAGCCATGTGTTCAATCTGTATACAATTTGCAAATACCAAATTCTATAGAATTCTCGTCAAAATTGGGGTAAATCCAACTACTTAACTAGAATATTCCTTGTTAGATATATTTGATACAAAATAAACTCATAAGAAATGTGTTAACTAAATGAATGTTATTAAATGATGTAAATATCATATTGAAGATAACACAATATATCCACCTCAAGTTTAACACATTGTCACTTTACAAACAACCTAAATCAATCTTTTTGATTTTTTTCTATACTTGAAGATTGGGATTTCGTGTATCCAATTTTTTTCAAACATTTAGGTAATGAGGAATTTATTTTTGGATATGTTTTTCTTAATTCGGAAATAAACATAGGATATGGTAATTTTTCAAAACCGAACTTTTGAAAAAAGTGTTCTTCGTTTAAAAAGATACCTCAAGATACCCTCAAAGCTCTTGTTGTCCCTCCCTTAAGGCAGGGCCCAACAAGAAGACCGCCACGTGGACCCGCGACAAGAAATGCCAAGTCGGAAAAGCCACCTGTCAGACCCATCGTCCACGTGTAAACGATCACATCCCAGCTGTCAAAAGATCGATCATCCTGCATAAATTGCCTCAAAGCAACGACCACGATGACCCCCTCATTTTAATCCGACGGCCCGTATTACAACCGACGGACCTCATCTAACGGCCATCAATAATTGAATCGGACGATCAGAAACACCGCTCACTAGTAACTCACCACTCAGTCCTAGCTCCTCCTCCTCCATACTTGCACTCCGAAGCTTCCGCCCGCAGCTTTGATTTGGTCGCCATTGCTCACCCCTCTTCCTTACGATCACGCAAGCCTGTTCACTGGTACCAATAAGCAACTGGATCAGTTCTAGATTCCGAAACTTCTATCGTTCTGCACTAGTTTTTGCTCATTAGGGTTTCGGAGCAAGGGTTTTCGTAGCGATGGCGGGGGGTGAGTTCGATCATCTGTTTAAAGTGTTGTTGGTAGGCGATTCGGGAGTGGGGAAATCCTCATTACTCCTCAGGTTCACGGCGGACACGTTCGATGACTTATCGCCAACAATCGGGGTGGATTTCAAGGTAAAGATGATGACGCTCGGAGGAAAGAGGTTGAAGCTAACGATCTGGGACACGGCGGGCCAAGAGCGGTTCCGGACCTTGACAAGCTCCTATTACCGAGGCGCGCAAGGGATTATTCTCGTGTACGACGTTTCTCGAAGGGCGACGTTCACAGACTTGTCGGATGTTTGGCTTAAGGAAGTGGAGCGATACTCCACGAACGCCGACTGTATTAAGATGCTTATCGGGAATAAAGTGGACCTCGAGGAGTATGAGCGTGTGGTGACTAAGAAGGAGGGTATTGCGTTCGCTCGGCAGCACGGTTGCTTGTTTCTTGAGGCTAGTGCGAAAACGAGCATCAACGTGCAACGATGCTTCGACGAGCTGGTCCAGAAAATTCTGGATACTCCGAGCTTGACTGCTGATACCTCCCAATTGAAGAAGAATGTGCTTAGACCTGGTGAGACCGCGGATTTGCCTGCTCCTACTGCCGGTGGAGCATGCGGCTGTTGAACAGCTTTTGGTATATTATTAGGTATTTGTCCTTGTGCAGCTTCTGTTTTTCAAATCATTTGAAATTTTTGTGTAAATCATTTTTGTTATTACGAGTAATTACGCTTTGTGATTGAAACGCTCAACTCAGTGGTTGATTTCATGGATTCTTGGTAATTATTTATAGACTTTCGAGTATTTCTTTTTTTGCTGTTGCGATTTATTTTGTTTCATGGATTGAAATCTGGACTGATTGATTGAGTGTCTGTCGGGCTTGCATGAATTCCTGGCATCTGTTCATTCACTTTCGAACTCTCACATAGTAATATTCACATAATAATATACTCTTGACTGATTCCGTGAATTCTTGGTTCACTTTTGAGTATTGGATTCTGTGTTTTGTTATTTTGCGTCAGGGATTCAAATCTGGACTGATTGATTGAGTGTTTGTCGAGCTTGCATGGATTCCTGACATCTACTCATCCACTTTCATCAAGAACTGGATTTGAGGTGTTAGCGTGGAGGTTCCTCATTTCTTTCTGTTTGAGTTCCTGTTATGAAGACTCTTTATTGGCCTGTGCTTGGGTGTCAGTTGTGGGGCAAGCATGAACACTTTTACATCATTAGGGATTCTCCTCTGTTCGTTGAACCCTTGGTATTTCCCTTTTGATTGATATGAGGGATTACGCGTTTTGGATTGAATCTCTTGACTGGTTGATTCAGTCCATGGATTCTTGACAACGAATCGTTCACTTTCGAGCAGGTGTTCTCCTTGTGCATGTTATTACGACGGATAACGCTCGGGTTTTTGACTGACTGATTGGGTCCATGAATTTTTGGTAAAGAATCGTTCACTTCTACATGTTTGATGGATCTGTGCTTGATTTCCTTCCGAGCGTCCATGAATTCCTGGCATCCATTCGTCCACTTCCGAGGTTTCATCTTCTCAAGCATTCGAGTTGTGTGCGATGGGGTACGCTAATCGGTGATGGATCCTTGGCATTGAGTCAGTCAGTTCCGAGCATTGGATCATGTGATTGATTTGTTCTTGAGTTTCAGCTACGTAACTACGCTTTTGACTGATTGAATGAATGCTGATAACACTCCATCTGCTTTATAGTACGAAATTTTGTGTTCGCGATTCTACCATGAAACTTTGTGTATTTCTAAAGAAGCAATCGGATCTTTTTCAAGACTGAAGTTTGTCAAATTGATCGGTATTCGAGCTTTAATCTCTGGTATACACACACGAGTGATGATTCATACCTACAGTTGACACTTCACGTACATGTTAAACCCCTATTGCCGAAAAGAGCCCTAGACAGGACTGTCGAAAAGAGCCCTAAACTGGACGTTTGGGGTCCGGTCAGCCCCTTATTTACTATATTTAGCTCGTGTGGAATTGGAGCCTTAAAATATGAAATGACTTCCAAAAAAATCATTTCATATTTTAGGAGACTTTCACGGTCAAAGTCTGAAATCATTATTTGAGATCTGCCAAAAATTGCCCAAACTGTGACATGCTCTCGTTCATTCTTATAATCTGCCCAGAATAGATAAGATCACAGAAACTTCAAAAATTCACCAAAATTGAGAATTTACATTTTTTCATGTTATGTTTTTTGTACATGGAAAAAGGGTTTCAAGGCATGATCTCACCGTTTGGATCTTTCGTCCAATTACTCTTCACATGCCATTTATGTTGTTTTCGAAATTAAATTTCAGCATTGCTTCATGTGAAAATTCAAGCATTTCTTTCAGTTTTATAGATTGCAAGAGGGTAGAAATTGCACAAACATGTTCCTTACTCACTTAGGAACAAGATGTTGAAGAACCACATTTCCAATTTACTCTAAAAGTTGGTTTTTTGGGCTCACAAGATACTTTGAACCCATTTAACAATAAGGGAAAAAAAGCTTTTTTTCAACTTCAAATGTTTTGATCCCACAATTGGTAAGGAATTTGAAACTAAGGTTTGGTACACACGTACATGAACAAGTTAGGTATAAGATCTTATGGTTACATGCGTGAGATCACATCAAAAGTCAAAAATTTCCATCTTGCATTGCAAGACGGTGCTAGTTTTGGCAGTTTCAGGGGCTTTAGACTTCAGGGGTTAAAAAGTGGGGGGACTGCATGTGGATTTTGAGCCTTTGTCCACAGCCAAAATCAAGCCTGATTGACAAAAAACTAGATTACAAGGCGAGAGACCAAACAGGGAAGAAAACTGCAACAGTTCTCGCAACCAACTACTCGATTAGAAGAAGGGGTCTCAGTGCAGATTCTATCCAAGGTAGCCGAGGTAGTAGGACAAGAGGACAAGAACAGTAATGCCGATGATGATATTGAGGAAGTAATTGGAACCCAAGGCAGTGTTCGCCGAGCCTCCCACAGCCAGATACTCGGCCCGGATCTTGTCCTTCATGTTGTCCGACAGGTCTTGCTTGTCCTCCGCTTGCGAGGAGTATCGAGCCGCCACGAACACCTCCGGCTCCACCTTCTTCTCCGGCTGGTCCAGGAAGAAACCTTGCGGCGGGTCGAAGTCCGACCCGAGCTCGCTCAGCTTCGCGTGCGAGATCGCGTAGTCGTTGAAGAACGCCTTCTCATCCGCTGCGTACTTCTCTGCATACGGCTTGAACCCCCCATCCTCGAACAGGGCTGCGTCCGTCGGCAGCACCACCAGCTCCGCGTCTCGCTTCTCCTTGATCTCCTGCTCGAAATGAAACATGGAACACTATCAATAATGGCTCACTCATATTAGCTCTGTGATCACAATCTTGCAGATCCTCACTGAACATCATTAGGAGTCAGTTGAAAGCACATATGAGGGTTTGTTCGCACATAGTGATATGTGGTGATAGTGAAAGTTACTGCAATGAATGTAGACTGTATATTCACTTCAGTTCATTGCTACCACTCTAACTACCACCACTGAAAGCTTTATGTGCAGACAGATCATAAGTTCAACTTCACAAGACTGATCCCACTTGGTCTTTTCTTCCAATTACTTTAGCCATGTCCAAATTTGCTTATACTGCGAACTTCGTTACCTCATTACAACAATGAATATGGTCACTAGAGTTCGTTCCCAGCACTCTCACTACTACCACTAATACCTCTATACAGTCCATATGATCACTTGAATTCATTACTAGCACCACTGATACGTTTATGTGTGGACAGACCATAAGTTCAGATTCATAGCAGATTGTGAAACTGATGATTCCACTTGGTCTGCTCTTACACTTACTTTGTGGTTTGCTCCTTTAACTTCACTACAGATTGATTTGCCAGGGTGAACTTTACCTTGAAGTAGGAGTTGTCGAATTTCAACCACTCCGGAGTCCACGAGCTACCGCCGGGTGCTCCCGGCCCATCCTTAGTGTACTTGGTCTCCTGCTTTCCGAATCCGCTCCGATCAGGGCGAACTCTGCCGAGAGTGTGCGCGCCTTCAGGAGCCAAAGAATCATCAGCAACTAAGCCTACATTGGAAGTATACTGGAAGTATATCGGAAAGAGACTAATCAGTACCTGAAAGGGCAACAATGTCTTGATCGTTCAAGCCCATGCGGTAAAACACTTTCCGCAAATGCTCAGCAGGAGTTTCCTTCGGCGGGTCAGCATCCGGAAGATTACCCTCCTTGACGCATTGATGCTCTCCCTCAATATCGCGCCGGCCATAGCGAAGCGGAATCTTGGGCCCTCCGGCTTCTTCAATGGCCGTAGCGGACGCGAGCTGGAAGAGATCAGCGTACGAGATGTTGGGGTACTTCTCCTTGACGGGGTCCAGGAGTTCGATGGCTTTGTTAAGGCCCGCGTTCGCTTTGTGGTTGAGCTCGATGCTGTACCGGAGACTGCCATTCGCGCCGCCCCGCTTCGGCCATTCGGACTCGCTCTTGTCGTAAGTCCCGGCGTCGTGCCACCCCAGGCGGATCAGAATCGGGTGGCAATGCTTCTCCCGAAGAAGCTTCTTCACGTCCTCGCGCGCCGCTCGAAGCTCGGTCGGGTCCGATGCAATAGCTCGTACTACTACTACTCCTTTCTGGCTCTTTCTAACGGCAATCCTCTGAGCCTGCACTGGCAAAGGTTGCAAAAACTCTGACCGCAACTTAGCAGTAGCGGTCCTTACGCTCCTTCTGGACACATATCCTAAACCTCCTTTCACAGAACGATTCGAGCTGGAGCTTGACGAGACACCAACTATGTTTCCAGTGGCTCCGAGTCCTAGAACGGAGGACGACGACATGGTGGTCGCCATTGCTAGACAAAATTTTAAGCAAATCTTTCGACACGCTCGCACCACGAGCAAAGTTGCAACAGATCGGGTAGCCGATGTTGGGCCGTTTTTAGTGGAGGGTTGAATGTACAGCACTGTTTGCCAATTGGGTGAGTGGAGACCACACGTTCAATGACATTTCATGACCGTTGACCTCAAACTACCGTAGGATCACGGTAAGTTAGGAAACCAACTCTTCCTTCAAGCCCATGTGTCTTGGAGATTGGCGCTATAGCTCAATCTTGTTACATTAGAGATAGGATAAGATTGATATGACCTTTGACTCTTACACTTTTACACTCTTTTACCAAGGCCATTAGAGGAGAAGAGAAACTCTAACCTATTTAGAGGCGAGCGTGAATAAAGTGTTTGTTCGACCTCTCCTTGGATGTATGCCTGGAGGTCATCACACCAATGGCGGGACTACTAACCCCTTTCGGGGTGAACACTATGCTAGTTCCTACCTAGCCACTGTTGCCTTAGAGATACCCAACATGGTATCCCCTGATGGAGCTTTGAGGTACCGAGTACCCACACAACGAGGTCCAAGAACCCCCCACCATAGTTCGGTGGACTATGGTGGTGAGCACCACGCCCGCATGGGGAAGAGAACCCACGACCTCCTCATTGGAAGCCATGAGGCCTAACTACTAAGCCAAGGCTTGTGGTGCCTTTGCTTGGTTTACTTTTTGTTGTTCATGGCACATTTTGTATGGTTCACTTTTCTCTTGACTTATACAAGGATTTACCAATTTAATAGAGTAGGGGATATTTTTGTACTTGAAGATAAAGAAACAATTTTAAATAATTGAGTATCTCTATTTCAAAGTAGAGTATACTCAACATCATTAGATCAACACGATACTCTTCATATATAGTAATTTTTTTTCACACACAAATGGGAGTATTGTTCAAGGATGGGAGGTTTGCAATGCTTGTACTAAAGTAAGAAGGAGAATTTCTGCAATCTCATCAATCGTTTGGTGTTGAATGAAAAAGAATTTATGTCATTCAAATTTTTTTTTTGTGGAGATGGTGATGTGCTAAAGGGATGAGTTGGTTGCATAGGCATGACATTGTACACAGGGACTTCGAAGCAAACAATGTTTTTTACACAAATGATATAGAAGGTTGATAGCGGATTGAATGCTCTAAAAGAGTTGTTAAAAGAAGGTTTTAAAGACAATCACACAACTTTTTGGAATCAAGGCAATGTTTGGATTAATAGATCGTAAAGAGCATAACATGATTCTTCTATTCAAGAGACTTATTAACATTTACTTTAAAAATGTATGCTATACATATCATAACACTGATCTGTACCGTAGGGTTAATACTCTATTAATCGATTTTTGTAAACAAGATCTATCACATAGAAGTATATTCTCAATCGCCTCTTCGAAATCGAAAATACCTGCCGAGACTTTCAACCCAAAAAAGGATAGGTTCACGCTTCCTGGTTATACATGAAGTTATGATGAACCAAAGTGTTCCTCGACTTTAGAATGAGGAGGAATGTACCACATTAGTCCATGGACACTCATATTGAAAACAGAGCTAATATTTCTAATAGAACCTACCATCTGGGAAGAAGGGAGCATATTGCAATTCCAGATAAAGCCAGCAAATGTTTTATAACAATTGCGAACTCCATCAATTCACGTTGTGTGTAACGTTCGTCAGAAAATCATGGCTTCTCTGATAAGGAGGGTTGAGGTTACAGACCTGTAAGCAAATATGATAGTTCTTTTTCAACACTCGAGTAGCTCCTCGTACTGTACTGTACAATACCTGCCATTAAAGCCACCCCTCTAAAGAAAATTCCGTTGCAACTTCGCACCTGATCGATGACAACCTTTACACGTCCATAGAGTAGTACGATGCTGTCACTTTTTATCTAGAAAAGAATGGCTTTGACTGCTTTCTATGCTCAGCAATAATTCCTACTGGCGGAACATAATGTAGTCTATCTATCACTGCTTGGAAGGAAACTCATATCTGTATAACTTAATATTAATCTCTAGCTTGAAGGTATACTATTTGGGTCAGTAGGTGTCTGCACATCTGACCACTCCTCATTGTGTCCATATTCTACAGCGTGTAACGACTTGGAATACTCTAACTTCAGAACAGGTTGCAGTTCGACCTCATCAATGGACTCACTCCCAAGAAGCAATGATGTTGCTCGTTGAGTCGTCGGTCGTGCATCTGGGTTATCTAGTGTGCACAGAAGCGCTGTTTTTAGTAGCCTTAAGGCCTGGTCTTTGTCAAAATCGCCATTTAACCTGGAATCTACAAGGTTTAGCAAGTCCTTGTCATCGCCATCTAGTTGAGATTGTTTATACATGCACCTAACCTGCATAAATCAAGCAAAACTTTAATTGATAAGTCGAGACACTCGTACCCGTCGATTAGATTTAGATTGTTTTCACCATATTGGCAGAAAAAGTCAGTACTGGAGAAGCTCTCAGGCTAGAAAAGCTAGCACAAAAATGATAGTGGTGGGCTTACTCTGTCAACGAGGAAAAGCAACGATCCTGACGGAGTCCGCTTCATGTTGAGTTCGCCGGTAATGATTTCCATCAACACAACCCCGAAGCTGTATACGTCCACCTTCTCTGTCAGCAGACCTCGTGTAACATACTCGGGTGCAACATATCCTCTGTAAAGACCAGTATCAACATTAGAACTGTGAGGAATGATAGGCTCGATTATGGGTGAAGAGATGATCAAAAGGGATATCTACGAGGTTGTAGGGCTATCCTGAAACGTACAGTGTGCCAGCAACATTAGTTGTGAAGTGGGACTGCTCCTCAGGAAACAATTTGGCAAGCCCAAAGTCAGCAATTTTAGCTTCAAGGTTACAATCCAAGAGAACGTTGCTGGCCTTGATGTCTCTGTGTATAATTCGGGGTGTGACCTCGAAATGCAGATAGGATAATCCCTTTGCAGTTCCCAGGGCTATGTTGAAGCGGGTTTGCCAATTTATGTCTATAGCTTCCTTCGGACCACCTGTCACAGCAAGACTAAGTGAAATGAACATCCTATTGCAAAGGTCAGGCTCAATTTATGGTTGATGATGTAGCAATAAGACCAGCTTCTAGTGTAAGCAGCAAATTGAACTAAGCCAAAAATGCTTAACGCATGCTCCGAACAAACAACAAAGGTGGTCATCATTCTTACCAAGCAGCGCCTGGCGGAGACTTCTGTTCTCAAGATATTCGTAGACCAGCAAGCGGTGAAGTTTCTCTACACAGCATCCCCGCAACTTCACGAGGTTCCGATGCTGGACTCGGCTGATAACGATCACCTCGTTTAAAAACTCACGTGCTCCTTGCTTTGAATCCGCAGATAGCTTCTTCACAGCAACCACTGTGCCATCCTTGAACACTCCCTGCAGCGCAATTCGGTTTGGTAAGAACGCAGAACTTTTACCGAAAATAACGGAGGAGAGGAGGGTTGAGTCTTTGGCAATCTCAGTGGTGCCATCTCCCCTTCATTTCCAGCTAGATACAGACAAACTTTGTCTCCTGTACTTCAAATAAACAGATATTCCAAGTTCTTTAGAATAGGTCATTTATACAGCTCCAGCGATGTTTGTTGGTTCTTAATGGGATGCCTACCTGGTAGACTTCTCCGAAGCCACCTTCTCCTAGCTTTTTGTCCTTGTGAAACTTCTGAGTCGCATTTTTCAACTCCTTGTAAGTGTATTGATTCGTTGAAATGGCCTGCCTTGCAAAATCTGGAATAGAAGAACTTTGTAAACGAGAAGTGCTTCCAACCAGTGTGTATAAAGCCAACCCTCGTGCCTCCGTCACTCAGTGTGTATAAAACCAACCCTCGTGCCTCCGTCACCGTGATTGTAAAGCTCTACGCTATAATCCTGAAACCAATACATATACAAGTGCTTTAAGTCTTACCTTCTTTAGTTTCTCGAATGGAGGTCCGAGCAGCTCTTCTCTTCATGAAGAATATTGCGGATATGATGGCAAGAACAACAACTGGCCCAGGTATGATTGAGGCTAGCAATATGTTTGTGAGATCTTTTTCGGGAGGATCTTCAATTGCACAGTTGTCGCAACACAGATTCTTCAAATATGTGAAGCGTCGAGGTTCTCCTGGATTTAGACTTGCAGGGCAAAGGGCCTGATCGTGCGGTTCCACCGGCTTGGTGCACTTGCTGAGATTGACCTGTGAAAGACAACACCAGAACCACGCAAAGGGAAACCAAGTTTAGACGTGATTGTATGGTGTGTACTACAAGCTCGAAACCAGTATACATCCATGAATTCGTCTTTTCAAGGTAGGTTAGTATTAGGTTCACAAACAAACTGCTGTCACCTGAACCATTTGACAAGCCAGTGGAATGCTGTCGACATCTGGATCTACTATTCTCCGCGAAATAGCACTGGCGGCTTCGGATGAGTTCACTATTACATCAATGCCCGCTACTCCATGAAGAACTCCTTCATTAATAACTGCACAACAAGTGATCTCAGCTGTAAGATTCACAGACTTTATGGTATATACCTCCTACAAGCTTAGTATAAACGGTCCTTAGGACAACGCAGAAGTACCCAGCAAGGGAAGATCCAACTTTCTAAACAACGGAGTCATAAGTAGGCGGATTACTACTGACCTGGATAAGTAACAGTAGAGACCCTTCCTAATCCATCGTAGTCCTCATAAACGTCTGTCCAGAACGTCCTGTTTGCTTTGCTTCTCAACGTTGCTTGATAATCAAAAAAAGGGCGTAAAGCCCAAAGCGGATTCCGCTGTGCATCCAATAAGCTGACATGGTTGACAGTACTGTTCATTCGGCATGACAGTTCTCGAAGCCCTCTCAGGGAATCTAATGCATTCTGCGTGTCCTCTCCCAGACTGAAAAAAAAAACAATCACATTCTCCAAGCTGAGCAATGTGGCCATCTGTTGAAGAGCCGAATTATTGAAGGAAGCACTCTTTGCGAAATTCCCGTCTGTCAGCACTACGATCATCTGTTGAGGACACAGCGGGAAGAAAATCAAGATACCGAAATGGAAACACCAAAAAAATTCAAAGTAGGTTTCTGTAACTTAAAACCGCACACAGTCCAAGAATACCTTAAGTTTACTCGTTGAGTTAAAAGCTGATTTTGCAGTCTCGAACCCCCTCGTTAAATTCGAGAACCCATATTGGGAGTTGGTCAACGAAGTAATTTTGAAGGAGTTTATTAGGTCCGCGCTTGCATTTCTTCCACCTCCATAAAGGTAAACCTGCGATTCCATGTAAACGATTCAAGGTTCCGTGTAGAGGACGAAAACAATTGTCTACACACTCTGGGAGGCCTTGCAAACGATTCAAGACCGATTTCGTAAAAACTTGTTATTACTCCTGCAGCAAAACTTGAAGAGGCAAAAGGTGGTGAATTTACGGAGGTAGGTTGCACCAACGTTGCACGAGTAGAGTCGAATGTAGCCACGTTGATGCGGTCACCAGGCCGAAAAGTACCAAAGAGTTCTTGTATGACAATCTTGGAATGTATAAAAGTATTATCTTCTACTTGCCCTGCATCAAGAAGCACCACAAGGTCCTTCATGACTGATATTGCCGTAATGTACCTGCGAATGTAAATTCACGATCAGGATGTGAAAAGTCAGAATTTCTCAAGAAATTTTGCATCTATTTATACCTAACATAGCCTACGTTTACACTTCAGGGGTTCCTTGCGGAGAGACAAGAGAAATCGAGAGGCTGAAAGCCATGACGCGCAGCATTATACAATCATTCCCTCAAACGTGATATGACCAAGACAAATTTAGACCATCAGTGCGAAATCGTCATAGTGATGGTCTAGAAAAATATAGAAAAATCTCTCTTTCTCCAATGAAAAGTACATTGATGTCACAACAATAACTAAATGCAGGTATCACAGCGGCCGCATTACATTACCAGGGCCGTTTTCGAGGGTCGTACTCGATACAACCAGTCTCCGGATCAGCCTCCTGTTTTCAATATAACGAAGAACTCAACTTCAGTCATACGTTTTTACTGCATCGATCTCCTCACATCACAGGCAAGGTTCTTAAGGTTGTACATGATTCATAAAATTCAAAAAAAGGTCAAACAGTGAATAGCAAAGATTCATACTCGGCCGGGGTAACTTCGCCATGCGCCCTCAGCAGATCCATAGTAATTCCAAAAGGTAAGCTCCGTGGAGATGGATTCACTGCTGGAAGAAAATTGTAGATTGGCTTGAGCGCAGATTGCTCTCGTTAGCTCTGGACTCAGATCTGAAAAGTTCTGGAATTGCGGAGGAACGCTGCAACCAAAGCAAAAATCCTCCGCAATCAGGACTGGAATCACTTGAGAACAGATGGCGATATAGCTGCACAGGAAGAAGTTACCGTACATTGCAACAAGGTAGCATGACGCAGGACCGAACCGCACTCAATTCCAATTTAAGGAAGAGACCAATCACATTCGGGTTCTCATCTCTAACGGCAGCTGAAGTATTGACTCATTCACTCATGTCACAAAACTTGATTTCCGAGCCAAGCAAGCAACCCGAAGTTGGGATCGGAAGAAAAAACTCAATCAGATGTGAATTGTTGAAATCGCCCTAGCGACCTATATTCATTGAAGGTTGAGACCTGCTTCGATCACTTCTCCACGAGCCAATTTTCAGGCCACATTGCAAGGTAAGGGCGAAAATGTCGCTTACCGCACGAAGCCATTTCTGGTGAAGTCTACCTTCACGCGCGAACATGTGGCACTGGCGTTGGAGGGGTTAAAGCAGTCTGGGACACTAGCAGGAGCAGTGATACAGGTAAACTTGTCTTTCGCTGTTGGCGAGCACGAATGCCGAGAGCATTTGTCAACACAGTTCGACAAACCTGCACACCAACATACTCCGACGTGTTAGATGCCATAAATCAAGGTCCAGCTACTCGCACGGCCGGTCCATGTGTAGATTGTGCAATCATAGATCATCACCCGAATTTTCCCTTACGGCACTACTTGAGCAAACAACACTGCTAGAGTTTTTTAAGGTATACACCCTGCTCCTAAAAGCTCTTCCTTTAAGCACAATGAAGCGATACTGGTGCGATCACAAATAAATCAACAAGTACAGTCAGAGTGTGGAAGGTTTCCTCTCAGAGAGGCCAGGAAAGAGCCTCTCGCTCTTAGACTATCACGAAGGGAAGTCTTTTAGGTCAAGCGCACAAACGAGCTTCAAAAATGTCAAAATTACATAAGGAAAGAAATGGCCGATTTTTGGAGCACACTTAAACTGTGAAGAATCACAGAAAATGCATACCGCAGTCGGTCGACTCCGCAGCAAGTTGCAAGAAGAGAGCGTGGCGAGCGAGGAGCTCGACTTTGAGTTCCTTGTCGTTAAGGAAATTATCCACGTCCGCAACAGTGCAGGTACCACAAGAGCTAAGGTTCTGTCCAGCTGCAGGTTTTGTAATGATCACCAACACCAGCACTAGCAACATGAAACCACACACCTTCCCCATGGATCACGATCCACCTCACAACTACTTCATCTCTTTCACTCTCTCCATCTTCCTTCCTCATCAACACCTACAATTTCATCACTTCTTCGTCCATTCTGCTTAAACCTAGCACCAACCTCATCTCCTCGTACTACAGCCATCCCCACTTCCTACAACCACCTCCTCTCGCTACAGCCATCTCCTCGAACTACAGCCATCTCCTCGTACTACAGCCATCTCCGCATTAACACTTCACTCCAGCGTAAGCTCACGCTATCCATTCACTCTCGCGAGCCAAGCGAAAATAATAAAAATCAACACACACGCACTCCGTACAAGCCGTACGAAACCTCGAAAAGCAGATCGAGAGTGGCAAACAAAGTCACAAACAGGAAAGGGACAACTAAAGTGAGAAGTCATTCGCATGAATATGAGAACCTACAGCTAGAAAAGAGCGAAATATAAGAAAACGGGAAATTGTGAAATCCCATCGCTGTCGTGCTTGGACTGACCACTGACTCCAATCACAGTAAGGAGCTTCTTTCCGACAGAATATGCAGCAGCAAAGGTGCATCATCCATCGCTTTCTCTCCGCACCAAAAAATAATTCAACGAAATAGAAAGGATGAAAAGTGGTAACTCTAAGGAAAGGAGTGATGTAATAGTGTAGAGGAATTTTGACAGTAGTCGGCAAAGGAGCTTTTGGCTATGGCGATCGATCGATCAATCGATCGGTGAGGAGTGAGTGAGTGAGTGCGAGTGAGGGTTGGGGAGGAAGCTCAGGAAGAAAGGTGACTGTAGTAAGTTACTAATGGAATGCCGGGTGTGTGCCGGGTATCGAGGGAATGGAACATGAGGGCCGTGATTCGCGGCCGCGTGCTTTCCACCGTGGACCATGAGGTGGGCATGTTTTCAATTCCGGTCACTTCCTTTGGCTTTAGCCGACTTCAATGGACCAAGTAATAAGGCACCACATTTGAAGATCTTTACAATAGTAATATTAGAGTTGCTCGTTTTGTTTGACAATACGCAAGAAAGTTTGTACTTGTTGAAATATTTAAATTTATAGTTTCATGACTGAAATGTTTGAGACTCACTGAAGTTATAACAAATTTGTATACTTAGATATTCATATTTGTCAAGATATTTCTAGCTTTCTTGCAAATGTGATTATGTCATACATTTAGTATGAGAATGTAATTCAATTCAAGGAATGTAATTGAGGTATTTTGAAAGTTCCAAGAATCAACTCGAAGTGTTATGATACCTACCATACACTTTTGCTTCATTCTAGAATGTCATTGGGCTTGTAAAACAACCTCTTTGGCCTTGAGAATGGTGTACCTTGATTTTCTCAAAAGCGTGAGATCTGAGACATGACCATTTGTACCATGCAATTTTTGACTCCTTTATAGGATTTCAACATGTTACTTCAATTATTCCAACTTCCCCTTTGGGCCTACATAACTTGTAATGACCATCTTCAAATCCAACATCCATGTAAATATGAATAGTATATGTCGACCACTTTTGGATTGGTAGTTTGGTAGTTGTCATGTTGACTTCCTTTAGTCTTATTGCTTGTTTACACGACGTGCCATTGCCACCATGATATTCAAGTATATCATAGATCAAAGTAAAAAAATTCAAACTTCTTTTAAGTTATCAATTATCAACTTGATATTCAACATCATCTTTGCTTCAAATTATACTTGTCAACTACTTAAGGGCTTCTTGGTCGGCCATGGCATTTAATCAGTGGTTTGCTCTATTTAGTTATTTTGATCATAGAGGCTTCATTGAAGACAAAAATATCTCAAATATAGTAGGCAAAGTAGGCAGATATACCATCATATATAATTTGCACTTCGAGATCACCTTTATACGGTATTCATAATTGGTTTTCTTCAGCATATAGCAACAAGTGTTGTTCACTTTGTTGTTTATTTGATGAAACTTCGTGAGTTGAGCTTTTAATTAAATAAAACATGGCCCATACAAATATAAATTGGTACATTTTGAAGATTCTGTATAACAAATAACAATCCTCTCAAGCTTCTAGAGAAGGTCAAATACCAATGACCAAGTAAAAGCTATTTTCCAAGAAAAAATATATAAAAATCATTGTCTGATAATTTGAATTACGACTACTGGAGAATTGCTCTTGTTGTGGTTCTCAGCATCATAGGCCTACGTGATGTGGCATAAAGGTTCCCAGATGGGACCACACAATTTGTATAAAAAAACCTCAACATTCATATGTAGCATGATGTACACGGTACTGCTTGACCAACTCCAAATTTCACTTGACTGCCATGCCTTCAATTGTGCCACAACTGTTGTATTTCCGTGAATCGATCAATCAGGCACACTTAAAGGCTAAGGCACATCACAAAGACGCAGTCCAAGCTATTAACGGAAGTGCGAATGACGGCAAAGCATGCACAAGCCTCGAGGTGGCAAAATTGCAAATAATAGCAATTCCCTTACATTCGTGGAGCAGATCAAAGCAGCGGAAAGTGAAAGTGATGACAGAATAGGTGAACAAAAACTAGGTTGGTCTCATCAGCATCGAGTTAAAAAAAAGGAGCTCCAAACTCCTGGGAATTCCACTAAAATCTTCACGTGACAGGTGAGGAGTAGGGACACTGATATTCATGAGCAGACCCAGGATCTGTTCATTTGAGCCCACAAGATTCAAAAAAGATAAAGATAATGCTTACATTAATTTATTTCGCCGCATGAAAGTGATGCACACCAACACCACCAGTGACTGACACAAGCGCATGAGAAGACTAACCTTTGACTTACCACCAGTGGCTGACACAAGCGCATGCGAAGACCAACCTTTGACTTGGCTTGACCCCTAAGACCTCGTCTTATGTCCCTTTCAGTTATGATGCCTCCATCACCACACAGTAACAGTTGTTAAATTGGTAGCCCCTGGACTCACCAGGAAGCTTCACGAACATGTTAGTCGTAAATTTGTCTGCACCGTCGTTAGAATCAACGCTGGAGAGTATTACTCCGTCCGTGCGAAAGGCATCGATAATATAGTGAAAGATACGTGATCCTCGTCCTGTCCACGATGTTAAAGAGAAATCACTCAATTTATGATGTGTCATTCTTCTCTACAGCAAGAACTGATAACAATAAGCTTGTTCTTTGGATGGCCTTTGGTAGCTCCTGCATCACCTGCAAGAGCACATCGAGATGCATTATTGGAAGAATAGATGGACTGGGACTTCAGTGAGATGACCGGCTTATTCCTTGCTTTTGGGGATGCTGCAATCATCGAGAATGTTCAGATATACTGTGGGGACAATGATTCAAGAATGATTTGAGTATGTGGTTTGGCACTTTGAATCACGTACTTGTTCTTGTTCCTCGGGCAGTACCAGGTAGGAGCCTGCGGTGTTAAGCGCCGCTATGAGAACTCGTAGTGGATCTTGCGCTTGCTGCAATCGCCAAGTTCATGTTCATCAACGTCAGGACAGGCGGAGACATGAACGTCTTGAAAAGAGCTTGAATCAAAGCCGTTGGTAGATTGGATCAACTCATCGAGGTATAAAAGACAAACAATGAATAAGTGATGTACCTTCGGATAGTCACGGTAAAAGTGCACAGCTCTGGCTTCTTTCAATAAGGACAAGCATTCCACTGCTTTCGCCCCTACCCTCATGCCTGAAGTACAATTGTATCTGAGTGTCGCACTTTGCACAGTAAAATGGCAGTATCTGGGAGCTTTTGAGCGAGAGGCAAATACTGACCTGTGGTAAGATGAGCCACATGAATTGCAAATATATGCGCTATCAGTCGAAGACATCCCTCTGCTGAACCCGTGTCTGTGGATGTAGCACTGCGTCCAATTTGTTCTAAGAGCTGCCACAGGATAATAGAAACTTATCAATCGCCTAAAAAACTAACACCTTCTGTAACTCTTCTTCCAATCAAAAAGTTAATCTTCAATCTCTTAACTGATTTTAGCCATCAACTAATAACTATATATACATCAATCAGAAAATATTAGACGGCTTGAAAGATGGCACGACGTGCAACTACAAGTTCCTTCCTGGCTTCTTGAGATGAACATTGACACTGCACGAATTCTGTCAACACAATTTCTTTTGTTGATCGTATAAGAGTTTGGTGCAAAGCGGATGATAAACAGGTAGAGATAAAGTACAGTATTTCGACTTAATTTCAATGAAAAGTATCCGTACCTTAACATAAGCAGTTGTTTGGGTCGTAGGAGCTTGAATTTCCAAAGACATACCGATACGAGTCGTTGCCTCAGCCAAAGCTTGAATATCGGCTGCAAGCTCCTATCCAAATATCAACCACCATACGAGGTAAGCAAGCTGCACGTAGAAAATGAAACGCTCACAAAGGTGGCGTGCTGAAAGATCTACATTACTTATATGGGTTGGTCATCATAATACCAAGGTTTTGATCACTCGAGTGGCAGCGACCTCTTAAAAAGATGAGGTTACGAATCTTCAGTAGCGAGTAGCCTAAACCTAGAAGTAGGAGTTGAGATGAAAGGACTGGCTGACCTCATGGCGGTCAAGTCCAAGACTGGACTCAAAAGTCGCAACAGCTAATGCAGCCCTGTCTTCAATGTGTTCAACGTTATCAGAATCCTGATTCCTCGAGTTCTTTACAGCTGCAACAACATCCGCTAATGTTCTGTAGACTGCAAGCTGAGCCACAAAGAGAAGCCACACATGTTTACATCAATCTCAGCTACAGCATCAAACAATTCTTCTTGCAATACCCAGATGATACTATCTATGAACATTCAATAGATACAGGACACCAATATCATGGCAATTTCCGGACGTGAATGTAAGCAATCTGTCAGATAATAGCTTCTTTCAAGGAGTAGCATGGGAAGATAAGGAAGTAGAGAAGGTAAGTTTCGCACCTGATCCTGTAGGAACTGCATATATCGTTCTTCACCGAAGTTCCAGCGTTCAAATGGTGGCAACGGTTTCCCCTGCGCCACCGCTAACTCCCCCTGCCCTTTCGACCCATCAATTCATGTTCAACAAGAAGGAAACAATCTGGCCTAAGTAAACAAACATAGAACACTAATCGATGTCGGAGAACAGTTGTGGTCTGCCATTCGATCTACTACGTTACCTTAGATTCTAGAAGTTGCAAGCGTCGAACAAGCTGCTCATAGAAAGGAGCACTGTTTTCTTCAGTCGAACTAAAAGCTGGACTGAAACTTTTCAACTTCAAGTTCTCCAGCTCGGCATCAGTACCCTCGGCCCCCCACGCTTCAACCCGAACAAAGTCCACTTTTCCTTTCGCTGCCTTTTCGGGATCTATGCCCAGTTTCTTCTGTTGTTGTGCTGCCGTTTCCTACATCAACAGCATAAATGGCATTTGCACCACAATGCGCTATGGAGATAAGGCTTCCATTAATTCACTGAATCATCGAAATAGCAGAAATAATTTGGCACTCCAACCTTTTCCACTGACTTTCCTAGACTGCAACTGCTAGCTCGTTCATAGGGGATTCCAAGCTCTTTCATAGACTGCTACATCTTCCTTCATTTAAAACCCTAAAATCTTACACTAGAAGGATGGATTGAATACTGATATTTTGAGCTCATATTCTGATGACTCTGCCGATGAACACTTTCGATTTTTTGCATCCAAAACGATGCGTTCTTCTTGATTCATAATCAGTAACTTATTGCTCTTATGAATTTACTGTGTTACGTGATACCCACTAACCTGATGTTGGGATTTGAAAACAAAATGTTGATGTAGCTGACAATGCCGTGTCGAAATTTTCTTACTGAAGCAAGAAGTTTCAAGAAGCACCTTCTAAACCCTAGGTTCCAGGGTTTATGAAAACCTAGCAATAGTACAAGGATTTAGAATGCAAATTCATCAAAAGGTGTGTGGCAACCACCTTATCCACGCTCCTGAGCACATTCTGAAGCTGCCGAGAGCCTTCTTTCACCGCAACAGCACGCTTGTTTCCAATACCGCTTGGTTGCTTCGGAGAGCTCCCTCCTGCCTTCTTGGCCTTCTTCTTATCCTCTTGGCCTCCTCCGAAGCCCTTTCGGGTGCTCTCACATGCCACCCGGAGCGAGGTCGCCGGAGCTCCGATCTCATGATGCAGGCGACCGTGGGCAGTGAGAAACGAGTGCGAGGCCCCGGCTCGAATCATGATGAACCCTAAACCCCGAGCGAATTGTATCGCATGGTATTGCGAAATTATTCTGCCCAATCCTCCGGCAGCATTCTCTGTGAGCTCAAGTGTATTACGATTCCACTATTGAATGCGCTCGAAATTGAGCTGCGAGTGCGCTGAATTGCGTGTAGACAATTGAAATGCTCGATTTTCTCTTCACAAATGCAGGCTCCGTCGCTCGATGAATCAGTTCACATTCTCTTGTTTTGATTCTTTCCTCCTTTCAGTTTTGGCGGGCCCTATCCACTTGGGAAGGGGACCTGTAGCCTTGATAATGTCACACCCTCCGTTTACACGAACAGTGTGATATAAACCAGTGATAGTGCAAGGATATATTGAAATTAATAGGAGATATGCTTACGTATTTCATGGACATCATATAATTAGTAGCTTACTAGAATTTTGATATCGTTGGTTGATATTCTTCCACCATTGATATAAACAAGATTTGGCACATATTTTCATTCATTTTTAGCATGTGTCAGTCATAATCTATACATTCATCATTCATTAAATTGGCATCTTGTCTCAAATATGGACTAACTGTGAAGTTAGAAATGGGTCAAGGAAGAACAACATGGTAAGGCACTTACTATATTGACGCAATAATTTGATTTACAGCCCAAATGTAAATATGACTCTTGGAATATGAATCGACTCCAAAAGTGAGATTTTTGTAATGTACTCAAATGAGATTTTGGCTCTTGCAAACTTTTCGCATACAAGATGCAAATATGCAAATCATACGTTCTTTGATACAGAGAAATCCAAATGTAAAAATTCAACAACTACAAGCGTAGAAAGGAGGCACTTCAGCAAAAGAGGTGCCTCTACCATAGTCTGGCCACTAGGCGCACCAGTAGCCAGCGTCATGAACAACAAATGCATGACAACCGCAACTTGAGAATCGCAGATATTACAGCCCCGTTCCGATAAGAAGAACTGTGCCCAATTTTCCGTTGTTTTTCGGTTCGCATCGATACTAGCATAGATCTCAAGAGGTCTAGCTCCTCGATCTTCTGTTAGTATATGATTCAGAAAATGGGAGAGTTACGAGAGTGCATGCAGGACGTACTGTTCCCGAGCAGGCTCCACCTGCTCCTAGTCTATGGTGATAAGCTCACAGACGGAGAAGCCGCCATCTCTGCATGCCCGTTATTCCAGGCAGATAGAATGTTCTCCAGTTGCGTGTCGGTAAAACATTTCTCCGTCAGTTGCACCCAGAGGCGACTTTAAATGCCGGAGTCCTGTTCACCGACAAATTTGGGGACTGTCTAGATCTTCCCCAGCTATGAACTCTCTACCAATTTAGCCCCCCACCTCGCCACTTGCGCTTGAAGAGCTTCGGATGGAATTTGCAATCTCGCCTCCTGGTGAGTGATAGCTCGATCGAGATGTGGAGAGGGTACGATGCAGGCTATGGACCACCAGGCTACCGGGATGCTCGATACCATCGGGCGCAAGGGCCATCGCCGTGGATACCAGTGACGATGCTGGCGGTGATCGTGCTCATAACGGCGCTGCCTCATATGAGAGCGCCAGCGTACTACCACACAGCAGCAGTGAGCAGGCGGTACTCGTCGTCGACATCGTCCGGTGGCAGGTTCCCATCTTCGGTGCTGTGGATTCCGGTGCTGGGTGTCATCGCGCTTCAGTTCTTCGCTACGCCGCGGCAGCACGGGTTTCACAACGGATCGAGGGGCGGTTTGCATGGCGCTAGGCCGGGACTGGACGCGCGCAGTGGAGCCTACGATTACTACCGCCGGAGCAGGTCATGGTGGAATCCTTACCACAGTCCGTATAATGTCCACCACCAACGAGGATTCGTGTCGACGTTCATGGATTACGGCGGCCACTATCTTCTCATCTTGCTCGGCATCGCCGTCTTCTCCATTGTCGGTGCTAGCAGCTCGCACGCAGTTCCTCCGCCGCTCATTCCTGTTCCCTTGGCTCCTCTCTCGTGGGGATTCCCCTGGAACTTGTTCTTCTAAATTCTCCGATCGCCAGGATACTATGCAACATTTAGGACTTTATTCAGCGGAGCTCTGGTGCATTAGTTTCTTTCCATGAAAAGTTTTTGTAGTGCAGTTAATAGCAATATAAGTCATAGGTGAGTTTGTTGTAAATATCCGTGTTGGAGCATTATGCGGTATCCAGTTACTTCTTGAAGCTTATAAGTGATATCGTTCTGTGAAGAGAAATCTGCTGATTTGAATCCCAATTGGTCAGTCTTTTTTCAAATTTTGGATGTGGCGACCACTGGAGCAATTTGATAGACTACGCATCTGCATATATGAGCAATTCTAGAGAGATGAAGTTAAGTACATGTTCCAACCACTTCCACATGTATCATGGAAGAGAGTTTCATTCACAATGCTGCATCACAACCCATAAGAATTATGTAGTACTAAACAGAACAAAACGCCTTCGTAGTGTTGAAACACGGGTAAGAATCCACTTAATTCACTTTGGTAGCATTTCACCAATTTCATGACGATCATGATTTAGTTACTACATGAAACATTTACCGGTACTCTTTTCGTGTTTTATTACTCAAGATAAACTACAACAAAAGAAATCAACAAAGGAGGCAACACAAATTCGAAATCATTATCTTTCATTGATGCAGTGAGCGGTGACATGCCACGCTCACCACGAAAGTTCAAAAAAGATAACCAAGCAACGCTATCGGACAGTTACTCGAAGATTGCCACCTTGCAGCAGATTATTCAGATCTATTACATTCTGTTCAGGAAACATTGAGATCTTAACAATGTCAAGATAATGATCAGATGATTCAAGCTTTGAAGCCGTTCTCTACCAGCTTAATTACGGAACTCTTGTCAGTGCCCCCCCTCGTGACTCTCGTGCTTAGTCTCGAAAAGGCCATCCGGTCCTGCAAACGTAAACGTCGTGAGAAGTCAAGACCAACTCTAGTATCCCGAGAAGGGCGCAACCGAAAAAGGCGAGAAAGAATAAGACATACCCCAAGGGAACTGCTTGTTGCGGATGCGCAAGTAAGAGTATTCCTGTCATGACACAAGCAACGAATGTGAGAAAAAAGAACGTGAAGATGTAGCAATAAAGTGATGAGAATGATTCATACCGGTTGACGACACAAGCAACGAATGTGAGAAAAGAGAACGTGAAGATGTAGCAATAAAGTGTTGAGAATGATTCATACCGGGTTGTCAACATGACCGTGTTCCTCATTAGCCAAAGTGTAGATGCCGATGCCGATGCACATAATGTAGGCGGCAATTGTCACGCTGCGCCACTTAGCGATCTCCTCTACAGTTCCACATCAAAATGCGGTGAGATAGGTGCCACATCCTTCTACATGAAGTGAAATAGGTGGCTAATTCGCCAATCCAAAAGTCCCACGTCTATTAGCCTCACATCACTTTTAGTTCTAAATATACATGCTTCGAAATTGAAGACGATCGTTTCACCAAGATCATGCCCTCAAGGACAGACATATGAATCCGCAAACCTTGAAGAAATTAGCTGGTGACACCAATCGATCAGACCCTAGCCAACATACTCGCTGATCGTACATCAGCGCATTCTAACAAAAAGCCAAATTCGGCCATTCGAGGATCACCGATACAGTACTCCTCGTCCTTATCACTTTCTAGAAAGATTGGCATTGATCCGGAATGACGATACCGAGTGAAATATTTCACCTGAATAACTCTACCCTCTTGGAGAACGTAGGCGGGAGCTTCTAACAACGTAGGCTTACGTCAATTCGTATTTCAGAAACACATGCATTTAAAATGAAGACGATCGTATCATACTCTCAAGCATCTCAATAAAGACAAACGGATACGACAAAGCAAACACCTGATCCCTACCAGAGCAACGAATCGAAGCCATCAACTAGTTTTCATACCAATCAAACCCTAATTGGTTAAAGAAAGGGCGGATTCGGTACATTCGAGGATCAGAAAAAGCTACCCGTCAGGTTCTAAGGGTATTGACCCCTTCAGTGCACTGGAGAGTGGTGAAAGCTCGCGACTTACCAGCGTCATCGTGAGCGTGAGACTTGGAGGCGAAGAAGCGCTTAGGGGCAGCGGCAGCCTGCGGGGTCGGGAGGGGTCGGCTCAAGAGAGCTCCAAGTCGCTGCCGAAGCGCATTCGCCATTGTTGTCGAATGGGAACAGTGAAGGAAACCCTAGCGATGGTGGAGCAGCAACAATCTAGACCGCAATGGATTCTTCCTTCTTGCGAATGCTCGTCTTCTTCGTCCTCGTGTACCACGGTGTTGGGCACCTCCTTCGCTTTTTACCTATCACCGTTTATTGCATGCGTTCACCACTTGATACCCTAGGCCGTGCAAGTGATTATTTGTTGTTCAAAAGTGTCCTATGAAGTTTAAGATAGTATGGTAAAATCCCCAAATTCTATTTTTTGAAATCTTCCTTTCCTGTGCAGGAAGGATTTTTTGGAGAAATAAATAAATCATGACATTTTGTGAGGTAACTAAATAGAATTAGACATGTACACCATATCTGAAATTAAATTTGTCATCAATTTTGAGATTATAAAGTTTAAAGTTGAAATAGGAGCTCTGACTTCCCCTTCTTGCAAAAAAATTTTTAGTTTGGTTGTAAATTTGATTGAAGGATCTTCAAATTCTTATATTCAAGTGAATCAGAAATAAGTCTATATAACTTAAGGTACTATAAGCATTGGCTTGGTAATTGAACTTATGGTCTCCAATGGGGAGGTCGTAGTTTCCATTCCGGATGTCGACATGGTGCTCACCATCATAGTTCACCCCATTACGGTGGTGGTTCTTAAACTTCGTTGCATGGGTACTAATAGCCGCAATATTTTCTTGCTATGCACGAGGGTTGTAAGCGTCAACTTTATCATTATCTTGGAGGCAAGTAGATTTACGCAATTTAGAGTGCAAGCGCGTTTTTTGTTTTTCTATCGACTGATTGGCGGCTATAGTCGTCTCTTTTGTTACTTGTTCAAGGTAGTAGAAACTCTACCGAAGAACAATGAACATACAACTATTTATGAGCATCTTAAGAAACATAGAGACAAACTACATTGTAGGTACATCAAAAATATTTAGTCTCGTGCAATTTCAACATCGGCTACTTCTCCTACTGTAAGCAAAGGTAAACAATCACACGAAACAAGATTTTCCAAGATAACAGTTGCTACTGAGTGCGAAGTGCCAACAAGAAGGTCTAAAACAATATATTAGAGGCCAAGTGGTTCTTCTCCCATACCCTGAGAAATTGCTTCTTTGAGAAACTTATTGAGGTGCACATATTGAACGTTTTTCAGCCCAACGACAATTAAAGCATACATGTGTGTGGACACCAACTACCAACTACAAGTCCAAAGTTTCTCCAGCTTGATTGTACGAGTAGAGACGCGCTTCAACAATAAGGAGGCGTAAGAGACGTTTTGTAGCTACGGTCAAGAAAACATAGAAGATGAGATATTCTATTGCGTCCATTTCACATGAGATTCCACTTATAGATTCAAGCACTTGGAATGCACGTACCGGAATTCAGTGGCACTAAAAGCTTCCAACTAACGACTATGTTGTATACGCTACAGTCTTTCGAAGAGACTAGGGCTGATATTCTAGCAACATTTTTTATTTATCACATTTATTCTCACTGCAGCTGCCATGTCGGGTAGGAGATTGATAATGAGACAATTACAAGTCTGATTGTCCCTCCGAGAAAAGCGTCTGCTCATATGGATTAGAAGCAATAATCCGTTCCAAAAGTGAAAAGAGCTCGCCGAGATCAATTTTCTAGAAGTCGACAATCGCAAGTCACAAGCTTTAAAAGTCATAGCAGTAAAGAATTGAGCCTTGCAAGACTTACAACCACCAATTTGTCGCCACTACGAAAGGAAATAATAAAGAAAGCCCTCAATACTTTGAGTAAGAGACAGAGAAACATTGGCGCAAAAAAATGGGAACCCGATGACATGTTGTTAAGCAAAGGCGAGTAGGATTACTCCATGATCACCGGTCTTGGCTACCAAAGTGCCAACATCCCCGTGGGTCAAATCATTGCACGTTGTCTTTTTTCTCTTGAGAAATAAATCAAGACAAGATTTAGCACGAAGAGAAGCTTGCTTACCACAGTGGAAGTTAGAGTCCTAGACTCAAATCTTGATGGCATGAGATCTTTCCAACCACAAGCAATACTCAGCAAGAAAGATATCAAAGGATGTTTGGTGGATAAAGGGACTGCACTTAATACCATTTCCAAAGTTAGTCAACGACTTAGGGGCTAGGGCTATCACCTATACACTGCTCCTTGTTACGACTCAAAGTAGTCAATCAAAGGTGCATAAAGTTTGTCCGTATGCTTTCTTGTTAAGCCATTACGGTAGAAGACATAACGGCATAAGTCGATTTCTATATATAAGATGTCTTTGAGATTCGCAGAGGCTACCCTATAATACTTGAGAGACAATGGTTACAAGCATTGAGAGGCGTAGACTATTGTAAGAAAGGAAGCATGTTATTGGTCTAAATTTGAACTAGGTTAACGTAATAGTTGTACCTGGCCAACAAGGACTTTCTAGCAGCTCATTCAAGGATTCATCAAACCATGGTGATAATTCAAGCTCGACCTGCAAAGAGCCTCATCGGTTAGTGATAGTAATGTCGTGGTTGACTTGTACGCCTTAGACATCCTCCCCCAAGTGTTAACTAGTAACCCTGAGTTTGTCTTTTATTAGAAAATCCACTAACAGGTATTTAATATAAATCAAGCTCGCCAATCTCTTGAAGAAGTTTTAGATCGGACCAACACCAAAGAATGGCAAGCTGCAATCATAGCCAATGAAATTCATATCATTTGAAAAGAACAAGAGGACGTTACTTGGGCGTGAGCGTAGAGCGTAGAGCGTAGAGCGTAGAGCGGAGAATTTCAGATTGGAGAGCGGTGGTGAGAACATTTTTTTGGTAAATTTTACTAAAAATATAAAAATTCTAAATTTATACAGAATATTCTAGAGAATATTCGAATATTCCTGACTTATTACCGTGGATTTGGAACCCAAACCCGTGGAAATGAGGGAAAAAGTTCTGAAATTTGGCAAACTTCAACAACATTCAAAAGACATGGAGACACTTATGGTGTGACATTACTTAAACAATTTTGTGGACATAGATACTAATATATTTTTTTTAATGCTATATTGCAAGACTGAGTCACACGACGTGTTCACAACACGGTATAGGGTTAAGGGCGAATAGGGAATAAAGTGTGGAAAACTATGACATCTAAACTATGGCGAGCTCAAGGATGCCTCTCTCCATGATCATCTTCACCTCGTTGAAACTTAGGGTAGGCGCATGGATGAAGAGGTCTACATCCTGGTTCAAACTTGCATATCAACACAAAGACATAGTATAGGTGCTTACAAGGTCTATACGGTTCTCCTCTCCGCCCTAATTTTGCAATTGTGCTTTTAAACACCGGACAAGTGCAAACGGTAATGCACCTATTGATAGTTGATAAATCGATTGCGAATCGACTCCATGGAAATAATGCATCCAATTCTGGCGATGGGACCATAGTGACCTTTAGTATCTTCGCATCGCATCGCACGGGCGGAATCAATATTCCGTGTGTCTTAGAAGTTACGTTGCGGATCGTCGGAGGTTCCTTGACTTCCTTGATTTTGGGAAGACATCCGCATTCTCCGCACGGGAATATGTGACAGTCCCGTGGCGCGAGATGCATTGTTGAAAGTGCGGTTGAGTGGTAGTCTCTCCTTCCGAGGGAGTCGGAAACCAGCATTCTCTAACGCCTCCATCTCCGAACGTGTCAGATTTGTCCCTATCTTCACAGGCTAGATTGTTGGGATTGGGGGTTGATCTTCAGTTCGAGAGAACGGCTCCACCCACTTCCGACGAGTGCCCTTCACACACCTCTCAATATCGTCGGAGGCGAAATAAAACTTCTCCACCTTCTTGCGGTGACCATTTTTGGAGGCATCCATATTCCGGTATAAGTTAGTGCGGTGTGGACTTCCCGTTTTGCACTATACGAGACTCGCATTTCTTCTTCGTCATCGCATCTTTGTCTTAATGAGACTTGGCGAGGGCTCCTTCAATCGAGCAATATGCCATAAGTTTTCGTTCACTTTTGTCTCTTACACAGTGTCACCCGATTAATAGAGGCACCGGCGGATGGGGAAGATTCGATTGGGCGTGCTTCGTCTTCGTCGTCCTCGTGAATAGTTGTCGACTCTCAAGACAACCCCTCGTAACCCTTCTCCCGATTCGGGACGCGAAATTCACGATGTCGAGGCCTATGGGTTTTCTCTTCCGCTCCGATTGGAGCATCACGCTACGTTTCTTGAACAAAAATCTCGGCACCCTCCAAGTGAGCATCGCGAGTACAAAAAATATCGACCTCGGGAACTCTATTACGGCCTTATTGAGAGGCGATGGATCGCCGGTTCTATGAGCCTTGCGTTGTGATCGCTGCGAAGTCGGAGTTCCTCCCTAGAGCGGACCATGTCCACCCGCTCCACCTTTGGTGTATTGATAGTAACCCACAACTTGAAGGAAAGCACGAACGTAATCATCAACAATTTGCCATATAGAGATCACCACCCTTATTTCCCGAAGCTTGCAACCAATTGTTATGAATGGATTACGCAAGGTTGTAGGATGGCATCTCACTAGCTCTTACGGAGATAATTTTTGTTCCCGATGTACATAAATAGTGATGTCAAGCTCAAAGTGTAGGAAGAGGCTATTTCGTTGTGAAATTGCCTCCTAAAAATAGATATTTTTTATTTTAATTTTTATTGGAAAGAAATAATAATTTACATTTATCCCGACTTAATTGTAAAATCGAAATTGCTATAACTTGAAAATTACCGTAGTAAGCATTTACTTACCGGGTTCCATGAATCCACCCCATTTGTCTATAGCGGTGATGCCAATACGAAAGCCATAGGCCAAGGTGGTAGAGGCCATTTTCGGAGGTGGCGTTTGAGGATGACCACCACGCCACGATTGCCAAATACCGGGTCGGCTTCATCGGATGAACGAGCATTCTTGTATTGCTTACGAGAGGACCCGATGTTGATCTTGCAATTCGTGGACGATGTACTTCTTGGTATGAGTTTCTAATGATTGCGTCCAATGAAAGTAACAAGTACGTTCTTGGTCTTCCATGGAATTGAAGGATCTCCCGAGTCAGAACGATCCATGATCTGCGTTCTAGTTGGCTTGAGTAATCATCACCATAAATCCTTGAAACTTAGGTTTGTGTACTCCGTGCCTAGCCATGACGTGGTTGAGATTCCTCCGGAAGACAAGTTGAGCTTGAGTATCTTGATTGAAAATCGAACATGCAATGGTTAGAATGCGGCTGGTAATTAGGGTCGTACACATGGCACGCCATGGTAGTCCATGGCTTCACTCGTTTGACATGGTCAAACATCATCCATGCATTGGAGAGGTCGCCTCCAGGTTGCATCCGGCGGACAAGGTCGACACCACTACCGGGTCCAACTTCTGACATCTTAAAAATGAAGACTTTATCGAATCGTCCCCTTGGCCGGGAACATGTTGCGCGCACGCACGACGCCCGATTCTTTGAGTCCTCTTAGCTTCGTGATGCCATCAAGGATGCCAAATCTGCGCATGTAATTGAAAGAATAGATACGATTCCGCAAGCTTGGAGAGTTCAAGAGTTTACATCGATCAAAAAATGGCTCAAGTTCTTCAAGAGTTAGGTGTCCGGATTTGGGGTCATCTTCGTCGCGTAGAAGAATGCTACCTACTACGTCCTTGCTCGTCTCCAAGACAATTTTCGAAATTGTTGCTTGGGGGTTGCGGTCAACATGCTGTTCGATTAACTCATCTATCATTTGACGTGCGCATCTATAGTCTCCGACTTTGACAGGGTGCTCGTGGGTACCGATATGCACACATGCACGCTCTTGAATATCATCTCCAAAGACGTAGAAGATTTTGGCAGGACACAAAGCAACGCAGACTGGAGGTTCTCTGCAAATCTTACAGACTAGGGTGGACGATGAGGAGGCGGTTCACTTATCGAAAAAGGTTCTTTGGTGATACCTTCAAACTCCACCTCATTGACTCCGTCGCACGATCCGGCCGTTCAAGAAAGGACACTTGTCATTGTGGCATTGGAGATGACCCACGCAATTTGAATATCGAAATGACAAGCCCAGGGTGTTGCTGATGTTAGTTGTCATCGTCCTAGTCCAGACATGTCCGTCATACCGTTTGTCCATCCCTTCCATTGATCTTGCATTCTTGAGTACAGCGGAAGGAAGTGCCGGGGGGAGGACATATAGGGCATCTCCATTAAAAGATGGAGGCAGAAAGGATACAATGTGAGTAGGGATGGAATTGAAATCTAGTTTCTTGAGTATATTCTTGCTACCGGGCATGCTACCAAGTTTGCGTAGACATGGAAGAATGTTTTTGGGTTTTCCTGTTTGAGAGGATGGTGTGGGAGAGGCTAACGAAGAGGGCGTTGATTGAAAAGAGTTCTGAGAAATAGAGGAGATGGATGGAAGCTTGGCTGAAGGACGACGGGGTGGAACCGATGGCTTTCGTTCGTCATCGGATGAATCTGATATATCGATACTAACACGCTTTGCTGGTTCGATCTTGACACGAGCAAAGAGGGGACCAACGTTAGAGATCGTGGAGGAGCTACGAGGTGTTAGAAGTTGAGTGGATGCGTTCATAGCCGACTCTGTCAAACCGTATAGGCGATACTTTCCTGACTTGAGCTTCCACATGGTAGCGTTATTATCTAAGACGACTGGTTCTACAATCGTGGAGTACAGGACATGATAAGTTTGAGGATCAAGAACGTCGGTTTCTAACCACAATGTGGATACATCATAGCCAAAGCGAATTGCAAGCCAAGAAGAGGTTACTTCAGCCACACCATCAGGGCCAGGAGAAAGACAGAGAGGGACATCAGAGGCGACTGACTTAATTTCGATCAAATCCAGAGAAGGAGGCTCCGTGGTGGAAGCCATGACTTCAGCCACGCCATGAGGGCGAGGAGGAGGACAAGCGGGGACATCAGAGGCAACTGACTTAATCTCGATCAAATCCGGGCAAGGTTTCTGAGAGGAGGAAGCCATGATTGAAGCTAGTACAAGAGAATGGACGAACGAGTGGTACAAAAGAGATAATGAGTACCTGCGGCGATGTTTATGTACTAAAATAATGTACTCTTGTAAGTAGTAAATGTAAAAAGAGTTGCAAAATTATCTAGTGAAAGATATTCGAAGAGGTTGGATGTGAGGCTAATATTGGACGCACGAACTCCACAACGTATACGTATTTAAAACGTATCTTACAACCACTTTGTTTAAATATTGAACACGCGCATTAATTAAGCACAAGTATTAAGATGGTAAAACTAATTAAGGAATTGAGATTTGAATTCGAGACGGCGGCCGCCAGTGTCAGAGAATAAGTGCGCCAGAAAGGCTACTTGAAAATAGATTAGTATATAGTGTCAGACACGGAATGCGGGTAAAAGATTTTGTCTTTGCATCGGTGTGCGAAAGTGGCTATGAGTGTTAATGGGTTACGCGTTTAGAGTAGTTAGGGTTTAGGAAGAACGGCGCATCCAAAGAGTATAAAGTCATCGGGTTACAAGAGATATTCCTCTTTGTTTTCATTTGTATGATATAGTTGTATTCTACCAGTCACGCTTTTGAGAACATCGTGTCTTAAGAGCGAGGAGTTTGTGATTGTTTGCAATGGAGGGTGATAGTAGTCAAGTCGAGAGAGGGAAGGATGGAGTACGCGGGAAGAAGAAGAGAAGAGGTGGCATAAAGTTTTTCGGATCGAAAGCATTGCGGCGGAGTGCCATGCGGAAGAAAGATCGCGGATGTGTCGATGACGATCATATGCAAGACATAGATGAAACGATTGATGAGTTCCTTCCGGGAGGTTTAGAAGGAATGTAAAGATTCGAACATTGTACTTGGACGATGTTTGCGAGAATACTGACGGGTGAAGACGAAGAAGAACGGCTTGATTGGAACGAAGGAGTGAAGGAGGTAGATGCTAGTAAGAAATCGCAGCGGGAGTGGATCTCAAGAAATTGAACGTGATGGCGTGGATAAAGAGTTCGAAAAAGTAGTAAGTATAAATGGGAGTGCAGGTTTTGCACAATGTGTTAAAGTTGATGTGATGTCTGATCTTAAATGTTTTAATGGGTTTGTTCAGTGGGATGATATGGAGACATTCGTTGATGACATCTTTAGTGTTCATCCTCAACAATTTGAAGCCGAAACACATGGAGCAAGCCAGGAATGTCAAGTGGAAGAACGGAATGCAGTGGATGGCCATGAAGAAAAAGACGAAATGGAATTAGACCCGGAACGTTTACCGGTACAATTCCCAAACCTTAGAGAGGAGGTAGATCTAGGATGTCGACCTGAGTTTATGATTTATGAACACCCTAATGGCTTCATTCAATGTTGGTTGATAGACAATAATGAGTTCCCCTGGGCCGACCGTGAGGACGTGGACGAAGCAGATGCTGATAGTTAACGTGCGACTAGGATATAGACCCATTGAAGCCTTTTATTCTACATGTATTAGAACAGAAATTGAATATATTGTGGAAAAAGTCCAATTTATGTGAGACGGTCGCCCATGAATAAAGACCATAGCCCAACAATTCTTAGATGACATTTTTAGTAGAGAACATTCTAAACTCATATTCGGTGCTATATAAGAAGAAAAATAAAAATAGTGATATCTTATCTATATTGTTATGTACGTTACCGAAACCACTCATGTCGCAGTAAATCATCATTTTATTATGTTATACGGCAAACTCCCCATCTAGCACTGTCGTCCATCTGCGTCTGCGGACGCCCGGGTAGCATAAGACGGCGGCATTGGCTGTCAAACTCCTTATTCTTTGGTTTTCTGCATTTAGCTTAAATTTTTCGAATTTTTGTGAGCATTAGGAATAAAAGGGAACTTTTCTTTTGGTTTCCTTAGTATAGAAAGGCTAGGAATAAATAAAAGTATTTAGCCCCGGTTAAAATGATTTTTGAGGTTACCGGTTGGGAAGGTCAACCCGGGTATAGTAACCCTGGATAGCCGGTGTCCTGGCCGGGCGCGGGTTGGGGATAATGGGCGGCGGGCCGACCCGGCCTGTCAACCCTAATCCTTTTCAGACGGCGGCCCCCATTTCGCGCCACCTGCTTCTCTTCCCCCTCGCGCTGTCGCTGCTCCACGTTTTGTCGTGTTGCAGCCAGGGGTGTCGTCATCTTGCGAGCGCGGAGTGTGGTGTCGGTAGGCCAGGAGATTGCGCACCAGGGGAATGTACCCGCGTTGAGGAGAAGGGTGTGAGCTGCCAGCAGTCAGGGTAGAAGTGCGGGGAGCAGAAGCAATGGCGCCCAAGGAGAATGCGGCCAAGGGAAAAGCTCGGAAGGAGAAGTCCCTGCCCGAAGCCATCCGGGAGAGGGGAGTGCACCCGGAGATCCCTGTCAAGGAAGCTCACCGCAGACAGCTGAAGGAAGACCTAACGAGGATGGGCTGCATCGAGTTTTACAACCGACCTTGGAACCTGCAGAGGCCCGCGTTTCTGAAGGAGGTCCAGACAGAGAGCGCACCGCCAAATTCGGAGGAGGACATGGTGCGGGGGCGGCCTAAATGTCAGGAGAGGGGCTTTGGAGGATCACCTCTGACTTTTTGTTGAATCCGAGGTGGGGTACATCGCGGTGCGGGGAAGACGAAGAAGTGCGGCGGAGCTTCTCACCTGCGCATGAGCATGACGGATTCAAGGTGGAGCATTGCCTCGATTCCAGGTTGAAGGGTGCTGCAGATTCCTCCTACCCATACTTACCCCGGACAGCCTTGAGCGTTGCCAACAAACTCGCCAAGGCTATCCCCGAGTCATACGCGAGGAGGCGGGTAATTGGATGGGCATCATCATCCCGGAGGCGTAGTAATCCGGGCGTGTCAGGATAAACAATGGCAAGGGTTGCCCATTAACTCCATTCCTATTCCACCTCTACGACGCCTACAACTGCCTGGATGATGATGAGGCCGCGCAATACGCCAAGGCCTTGGAGGAGAGGCGAACCAGGATCCCAGGATAGTTTTCCCCGAAGGAAGGAGCAGGACAAGCCGGGACATCAAGGCCGGGCCGATCCAAAGAAGATCGGGGATACTGGCGGAGGCTGAGAAGAGGAAGGGACAGCAGTTACTCCACCCCGGGCCCCCACCACAACCTCACCAGGAGTACAACAGGAGACTCCCACAGGGGAGTACAACCCCTTCTCCCCCATCAGTCCCGTACAGGGGAGTGGCTCAGGAGAGGAGTCACTGCCCGTCGCAAGCGGGGCAATGCGCGCAAGCACTGTGCAACGGCAGAGGCAGGCCCCTCAACCAACACCCCGAGGCCCCATCCACCTAGACGACTCAGATGAGGAGAACCCTGTGCGGCAGGCAACCCCTCCAGGAGAAGGATCTCCTCACGATCCAGACCAGGGGAAGGAGTTAGAGGATCCGCTGGAGGAGAGCCCTGACCAAGGAAGAAGAGGAAGGCCACCCGGAAGTGCACCCGGAGTTGTCGGCCCACCTCGGATGGGATCCCCTTCACCCAAAGTGAAGAAGCCTTCAAAGAGAAGGAAGGTGACCTTTGCATCGACCGAGGAGTAGGAGAGACGCAAACCGTCAAGAAGGAAGGTGGTACCCCGGCCAAGGGGAGAGTGAAGAGGAGCATCCCGAAGAGGGGGTACGCGGGTCGGGACGGAGAGGGTGCCCAGGGAAGCGACGACTGAGGAGAGCAGAGGGTCCGAAACCGAGTCCATGGACATACCCCGGAAGCCTGCAAGACCCCCATCTAACGCAGGAGAGTCCAGCACCCCCGCTCCAAGGAAGGAGACTGTCCCGGAGAGAAGGAGAGGAGCCATCCCCGGTGCACCTACTCCCCTGTTCAGGATTACGGAGGAGAATCCCCTGAACCCCATCCAGGAGACCCTGCAAATGTGCATGGAGGAGCACAAGGCGATGTATCGATCGCTCAGGGGAGTAGGGGAAGTCCTGACTGAAGACGAATACGGTGGAGCGCTACCCCGAGCTGGTGAGAGCCATGCAAGAGCAGCGAGATGCCCTCAACAAGGAGGTGAAGGAGCTGCGGGATCAGGCCATGGATTTCTCCCTCAACGTCCTGACCCAGGATAAGGAGATCGAGGCATTGAAGAAGTATGTCTCGACCCAAAATGGGTGGGCGCGGGCTAACCTATTCGCCTTGCAGAAGACTCTGGTCACGCCAGGGGAGGCTCAGGCCAAGGCGCGGTTATTTGATGCGCACCTGCAGGGTGATGGCGCGGATGCCGCGGTGCGCATGGCTGCCTTCTTGAAGAAGTATACGGCGCAGATAGAAGGTGCCCTGGAGGAGATGCGGATCCTCCTCAAGGAGATGTATGAGCGGTTCCCAGGAGAGAGCGGCAGCAATGAGGTAAACAAAGAACAGAGGCGGAGACAACTCGGGGTGTTCACAGTGCGAGCAGGGGAACAGGAGGACAGTGGGACTCCTTCGGTGTCTGCCCCCCTTAGCCGAAGCGATCCAGTGGGAACAGATGGTGGAAGAAGCCCAACCCGATGTTGAGATGGCATGGGAGGAGGAAGGCGATCCAGAGTAATGGATGAGGCCCACTCGTGCCAGGGTAGCGACGGAGGTGCCCCCAGAAGAGTCAGAGGCCATGAATGTTGCCCCATCCATTTCTGCAGGACGCAAGAAGTACAGCTAGCAGGAATGCCAGCCACCGAAGCTCAACCCGAACCTGGGTAGAGGAAGAGGTTCTCCCGCACCGGGAGAGGCAAAGCGAGATCCACCCGGGAGGAAGTAGTAGAGGCACCCTCACCGAGGGAGGAGAGAGAGCATCCACCCGGACAGGAAGTAGGAGGGGCTGCTTCACCGATGGAGGAGGAGATAGTCACGCCCCACCAACCCCGGGAGACAGAGGAGCACGTCGAACCAGGGGAAGGTGTCCCCGTGGTGGTCCCACCCGAGTCGGCAATGGATGAACAAGCTCCCCCGGAGAGGAAGCCGTTGTGAGTGCTCCATCGGAGTTGGGGAGAGGAGGAGGTGCCACTCCCGGGAGGGGGAGGTGCCACTCACGGGGAGGTAATCGATTGCTTACCCGGGAGCAGGGGTAGCTGCGGGGACTCCACTAGGAGAGAGGAGGTAATCAAGGAGATCCGGCCCGAGCCGGAGTTGCCATCATCGAGATGCCGGAGGTCGACGACGAGAAGCGGAGGATGGTACTCCGGGAGAGGAGTTCGTCGCAGAGGGGAAGTCACCCGGGGAAATCAAGGGGCCCACCCATTGAGGAGCCGCCCGGACACTACCGACCCACCTCTAAGCGAAGTCGAGTCGGGGTACCATTGATACCCGAGACCCTGTGAGTGGTTCCGGAGGAAGTTGTCTGGATGAGGTTGATGCCCTCTCCGGGGGAACGGAACCCTTGGATGTGGAACCCGAAGGAATCACACCCGGGAGAGACCGGATATCGAAGGAAGGTGCGGGTGGCCATCCGGAGGAGCGCGGAGAACCGGAGGTGACCAAAGCATCCTCGCCCAAGTGGACCCGGGGGAGTGAAGACAGGGTAGCGGCCAAGAGGGCAAGACCTACCCCTGGTTGGGTTTGATGGCCAACCTCGCATCAAGTTGACCAGGGCTAGATCTATCTAGCGTTAGGTTAGAAGATAGGCATTTAGTAGTAGAAGGATAGAGGTGTGTTCACACCATTTTGGACTTGTAGTAGTTTTTGTGTGTTTGACTTATAGGCGGTCCGGGAGAGGCCACGTGGGCCTTATCCCTGTCCGGGTATTTCGTGATCCACTAAAAGCGGATCCGGAGCATGAAACCCGGAGTAGCATGGAAGTACTTAGCCAAGGAATGTTCTCATTCTTTGGGTCTTTGTTTGTATCATCATCATTCTCGAAATATCTAGGGTTGCGGCCGCCTTTCCAAGTCTAAACCGTCTTCCTTGTTGTTTTGTGTGTGTGTGGTGGTGCAACTAAGTCCCTTGCATTGTTTGCTTGAAGATCCGGAGGAAGGTTAGTGTTGGTGAGATCTGTACTAGTGTCCGGGGTAAGGAGTTTTGGCGGTTAGGCGTCACTACGAGTCAAGACTTTAGGTGAACATGGTTTCCTAATATTCCCGGGGACGGTGGTCTAGCGGGGAAGTTGGTCATTTGTTGCGGAGAGTGGGTCTTAGTCCTCCTACTATCCCTGGACCGTATCCAAAGTTGTCCCTTCCTACCTTCTATCCTCGGTGCTGGGAGTTAACGTGTGAGTAGCCATACCAACAGGAAACATTGGCACCCTTATAGTGACTGCACGGGGTTAACAATCCGGTATTGAAGGGGGCCGAGTCTAACCACAGGCGAATTCGACCTAAGAGAAAAGAGCGTTGTAGGTGTGTTTATGTGTTGTGTTGAGTAGTGAGAGAATCGAGGAGAGAGGAAGTCAAGTGCCCTAAATCCAGCACTCTAAACTAAGGGAGAACCCTCTGATGGACAAACTGAGGTAAAACTAAACCAGCTTGGAGATATATTGGTTGACCAGGGTAGGAGGAGTTAAACTCCCCTGGAAGGAAACCAGGACAGGAGAAGCAGAATTGCTAACCAGGAGATCAGCACCATCCTGGTTAAAGGAGAAGTAAGACAGGACAGTGATAGAAGCACTGTCCTGGGAAGGTTATTCTAGTCACTTTGGAGCTCAGTGAATCCCCGCGGATCGATTAATCCGGATATCACCTCTGAGAGTGTTCTTAACACTTAAAAGAACACTAAAGGGGAATATCGCTATCACGAATTACGACATTGGTAGATAGTCGCATTGAAGCGACATTCACGTACCAAACTCTCTCATCATCAAAGTCATGAAGTCATGTAGAATTAAAGGATATAAGTGCGAAGAAAAATGCTTCCATCGTGAGCTATCGAGTAAGGCTGTTTATCATTCGCGTTGGTATTATAAAGCTGCGTATGTTTTGGACGAATAAAGTAGAAGTGAACTGATAGTAGCTTCTATGTAGAGTGTTGGCGCACAGAAGCCGTCTCTGGGATATCGGTTTGCACGTAGAAGCCAGAATTGTTTGACTTAGTAGCTAGAAGCTTATACCTTTAGCACACGGCATTCTAGCAATTCGGTGGAGGATCTGGACTGAACTGCCAGCAGAGGCCGGATTTCATGCAGAGTCATCGGAGACGGGCACCAAAGTTACATCACCCTCCCGATCGATCGTTGACCGCAGATAGTAGACCCCGCGTAGGATCGGATGTTTTGAGATCTTAAATGCCAGTAGCAGTCACAGATGTGGTGCGTGTCGCCGCATAACCGGTGATGCCGCGCATAAGCGGGTCGACTCCACCGAGGTGCCTTATCTCGAAAGTGCCGATGGTGTAATATCGCCGGGCTCGTAGCGAGAGATGAGCGTGACTTCCGTGATAAGGTTCCCGGATATCCTCGGTCATTTGTGAGGCTCATGATCGGAGGTCATGTTGAAAACCGAGAACTGCGAAGGAGATCCGGTTTTGGTGCGGGTGGGAGAGATACATTGCTAGAACGAAGTACTATCACGAGAGAGAGGAATTAAGCTTTCTTTCTTTCGATTCTTGTAGCGAATCGAAGATGGCGAGTCATGGAGGGGAGATAACGGCAATGCAGACCCAAGCAAAGTCGTTGATGTAAGCGCCCCCTCCACGTTTTTGATCTCACAGGTGGCGAAGGATGTCTTGGAAAACCTTTGGGAAGTTCGAGGTCACCAAAGTTCAGACAATCGCGTCGAAGGGCATATGCTTTCATGAGCAGGTATGTGATGATTTTTCTTCTCAGAATGTCAGTGCATGGCCGAATTTGAAGCGTCAATGAATTTGAGCTCGACAATTGCGCCCAGTAGAAGCCGGCTGGTATCCTCGTTTGAATGCAGCCTCGTAGACTCGCAGCCTTGTAGACTCGCAGCCTCGCAGCCTCGTAGCATCGCAGCCTCAGAGCCTCGTAGCCTCGCAGCCTCGTAGACTTTTTGCATGAGCATTGACATTGACGGATTTGCTCGCGAGATTGGGGTGGGTAGAACATGCTCGCGGAATCCTCGTTCTGTTTTGTGCTTAGAATGCGAATCTACTCGCTTGTAGCCATGTACAAGTTGGCTGGGAAGGTAGTTTGAAGGCATGACCGAATTCGTGACATCTTTTCGGCGTGAACCATTTGCCTCGTGAATGAACAGTTTGCCTCGTGAATGTACTGTTTGAGTTGTTTCGTCCGCGAAACTACCTTGCTTGAAGCCACGTAGTAGGTTCGTGGGGGACGATGGAAAGCATGGCCGAACTCGCGACCTCGTGCACTTCTTCAAAGATGAGCATCGAGTGGCGAGAATTCCCATCCTCGTTGACAGTCGTTGGAGATCGGTGGACCACTTCACCTCGGCACATTCGTCAACGAAACATCCTTGCTCAAGAATTTTAATATTTCAGATCGGTGTGCTTGAATTATGCTCCCCGAATCCTTGTTTTGTTCATGTGAGTAGAGTGTGCAAGATCCGCTCGAAGCCCATCAACGCCGCTTTGGAACCTCGTTTGAATGCGAAAGATGTGTTGTCATTTGAATGTGAAAGATATGCTCGGAGCCGTATAGAAGCCGGCTTAGATCCTCGTTTGAATATTAGCCCAGATTCGCAACCTCTTTACTTTCAGCATGAGAATGGAGCGTGGGCTTGCTTTGCGGGAACACTCGCTTACCTCGAGCACTATCTACAATGAAAGTACATGGCTCCGAGCCTAGTAGAACCTGCATGAGAGGGACGATTGAATGCTTTGCCGAATTCACGACCTCGTGGACTATCGAGAGTCGTTGTCCCAGTAGTAGCGGACTCGTGAAGCCGCTTCACGTCGAGAGTTTTCAACGAAATTGCCTTGCCCATTGTGATTTGGATGATTGAAAGATCGAGGCTTGGCCGAGTTGTGTACTACGAATTTGCGGCGTCATTGACTGACGAGCTTGACCGTTGAGCCATGTGGAAGACGATCAATCCTCGATTGAATGCGTGTGAGAAGTTGCGGCTGGTTGCCTTGCTTGGAATCGAAACTACCTTGCCCGTAATATGCTCGTGGATCCTCGTTTGATTGCGAAGCCCGAATTCATAGTGACTAAGACCTCGAGCATGACCCTTGCGCGTCATCGTAGAAGCTCATTTGGAGCCTCGTTTAAATTCATGCCGGCATTCGAAGCATCGTTGCCCTGCTTGACACTGAAACTCCTTTGCTCGCTTTAGGATATTCTCATCATAGAATGTGAAAGATCTGCTCGCAGTATCCTCTCTTCGTAATTGTGATGAGAGTGTGCTACATCTAGTCGGAACCCTGTAGATGTTGGCTGGATCCTCTCGTTCGAATGCATGCCGAATTCGTAGACTTTGAGCGGGCTTTTTCTCGTGAGCTTCTTGCCTTGTGAACCGGCTCATGATGAGCACTCTCGTCAACGAAACTCCCTGGCTCGGAGCCTATTAGAAGCTGGCTGGGAGAGTTTTGTATTTCCATTGCCGAATTCGCATTTTCGTACTCTCAGCGAGCGTTGTCTGCATGTTGTAACGGCCTCTTGAACCATCTCACCTCGAGCACCTTCGTCAACGAATGTACCTTGCTCGGAGCCCTTAATAAAGTGGCTGAGATGGACGGTATGAATGTACGTCGCAATTCGCAGCCTCGTAGACTTTTAGGAAGCGCTGTGTAGTAGCGGCCTCGTGAAGCAGGTCACCTGGAGCAGTTTCGTCAACGAAACTACCTTGCTCCGCAATTCTAATCCTTGTGATCGGTGTGCTTAGAATATGTTCGTGGAAACCACGTTCTGTAATTGTGAGTAGGGTGTGCAAGATCTGCTTGGAGACTTGTAGATGTTGGCTGGACCCTCTCGTATGAATGCATGCCGAATTCGTAGACTCTGAGCGGGCGCTGTCTCTGAGCTTCCTGCCTTGTGAACCGGCTCATGATGAGCACTTTCGTCAACGAAACTCCCTGGCTCGGAGCCTATTAGAAACTGGCTGGGAGAGTTTTGTTTTTCCTCCGCTGAATTTGCATTTTCATACTCTCAGCGAGCGTTGTCTGCATGTTGTAACGGCCTCTTGAACCATCTCACCTCGAGCACCTTCGTCAACGAATGTACCTTGCTCGGTGCCCTCAAGAAGGTGGCTGGGATGGACGGTATGAATGTATGACGCAATTCGCGACCTCGTAGACTTTTGGGAGCGTTGTGTAGTAGCGGCCTCATGAAGGCAGTCACCTCGAGCAGTTTCGTCAACGAAACTACCTTGCTCCGCAATCCTAATCCTTGTGATCAGTGTGCTTAGAATATGTTCGTAGAATTCACGTTTTGTAATTGTGAGTAGGGTGTGCAAGATCTGCTTGGAGACTTGTAGATGTTTGCTGGATTCTCTCGTTTGAATGCATGCCAAATTCGTAGACTCTGAGCGGGCGCTGTCTCGTGAGCTTCCTGCTTAGTGAACCGGCTCATGATGAGCAGTTTCGTCAACGAAACTCCCTGGCTCGGAGCCTATTAGAAGCTGGCTGAGAGAGTTTTGTTTTTCCTCCGCTGAATTCGCATTTTCGTACTCTCAGCGAGCGCTGTCTGCATGTTGTAACGGCCTCTTGAACCATCTCACCTCGAGCACCTTCGTCAACGAATGTACCTTGCTCGGAGCCCTCAAGAAGGTGGCTGGGATGGACGGTATGAATGCATGTCGCAATTCGTAGCTTTGTAGACTTTTAGGGAGCGCTGTGTAGTAGCGGGCTCGTGAAGCAGGTCACCTGGAGCAGTTTCGTCAACGAAACTTCCTTGCCATCTGATTGAAATGAAAGTGATCTGCAGGCATGGATTCTGCTCGTGGATCCTTGTTCGAATGTGTAGTCAGAATTCGCAGGGACATTGACCCTAACTACCTTATCCTCTCTCTGGTTAATATGTGGAAGATAAATATATATGCACGTATAGCGTTTGTATCCGAAAGTAGGAGAATATTAGGTGATTCATATCTACACCTCTTATCATTTCAATATTAACATTAATCTCTTTTCTCTCATCTCCTTATGAATATACTAACGCTCGAATTTTTGTTGTGTTTGCTTTTGTAGGAGTCGATTGACATCGAGCCGGAGTTCTCTTGTGGAATCTCGAGAGCGATAGTGCTACGTCTTGCACGCGAACTAGAGTCTTAGATGTAGAGGTTAAACGCACGGTGGTTCGAGCACTTCCAGTTTGCTACTATAGATACTAACACCGACTACGTTCAATCAACATTGATCGCTCCCGCGATCGTTGTTGAAGATCAACGAGCTACTTACATGAAGTCTTGGGGGCGCGTCGTAGGCAACTGCGCTTGGAAGCTCAAGCTCAAGCCAGACTTTGCCCACGACGTTCTAAGAGGATTGCGACCTAGTCTAGCTAAATTTGAACAGTCTACTTTAATTTTAGCTACTGACATCTTACATTACCATGAGACGTAAAGACCAAAGTTCATGTTGTCTTCATTTATAATTTATGTTGCTTCTCTATTTCTATTTGAGTTTTCATAATTGATTACTAAGTATCTTTGGTACTCTTGCGCAGACCCCTCTCTCGATTGCCCCGCTGTCATCTGAGACCGATCCCACCAACATGGCAACAACTGACGGTTGTGACGCGGAACAGCAGTCATGTTTGCCACTGACTATCTCCCCAAGCCGCCAACTCACATCTCAATCTCCAATTGCCGAAGACGATGACGATGACATTCAAGAGATTGTTCCGGGTACACAGTGTTTGCGCGACATTGATGCAGTTGACGAGATGAACACATTTACGGTAGTTGCGTCTCCAACTGCAAGATCTGCGAGGGAATCTCCTTCTCTCCCAGATACTTTGGAGGTTGGGGTTGTTGAAATGCCAAGTCATTTGCGAGAGATGGATCTATGTGGAGCGCGACGAGTTACGCGCTCAACAAAAGGGAAACTCAATCAACACTATATCCAGATTGCGTATCAAACCAGTTGAAAAATCTCGACTTCGAATTCCCCTCTGTCGCCTCTCGTGTTACCCCAAGGTACGTCCTATCATTGAAACAGATGTTTGCAATTTGGCAAACGAGTTTGTCAAAGGATACAGAGAGGGCGTCGTGTTTTTATGTTCCCCTTCAAAGAAGAAGCAGTAGCGGCGGTTGGTAAGGGCGATGATGCCGCTTGGAATAACCTCATTGAAAGCGGCCAATGATCGCTTCAAGTCTCATTGCAAGCCGATCCGGACCTTTGCCAATTCAATGGCAAATACTTCTACGTCTACGAGGGGAATCATCGCGTTACTGCTTGGATGCGGTACATTGAGCAAATGCGCAGAGATGACCCTGATTGGTATTTCTTTGTCGACTGCATTGTCCTTGACGGACGTGCAGAATACAAAGTACTTATCGACGCGATGAATGATATCAACTGGTGAGTTCGATTTTGTATTATTTTTCCTTGGCTGTAGTATTTTTTACACAATTTACATATATTTTGTACTAACCTCATCAACAGGTCCACAGAGCATGATCATGTTGAAGATAGCCTGCCATCGAGGTTGCAACGCATGCGCAAGTTTGGCAAGATGCCACTAGAAGAATGGAAACCCCTCATCTCTGCTGAGGACTGGAAGTACTGTTACACCGCAAAAGATAAGCTGAGGCAGACTTGGTACTTCGTTACTAAAGACGTCTTCATAAAGTTCCTCTATGCGGTGGGTCATTTTGCATATCTTTTGTATGAATTCGTTTTAAATTGAGTTTTTTACTTTATCCAACATGAGTTCTTTGATTGTCCAGAGGCAATGTGCTAAAGTCGCCGACGAAGCCCAAGCCCAATACTACGAGGACACTCCCGTCGACGAGAGGACTGCGCAAGGAGTTTGGACGGCCATGGACGATGCTCTCAAAGCTGAGGTTAAACGAATCCGACAGAAAGATTTCGACAAAATGCTTGCCATTGCTAATCCTGAGTTAGGAAAAGCTTTTGAGCAAGAGGTATGAATTCACTCGACCTATCTTACTTCTATCTCTCAATTTCGTTCTCCACATCCTCTCGTTATATTTCTTAATCTTTTTCTTGTAATTTGATGTAGATCAATCTTCATTATAGTCGTCAAAAGGATCCCGAGATGTCTGGAGCGCCTCAGGAAGGTCGCCACCACCAACGTTTGAAGGAAGTGAAAACCATGGCCGTTGGTGGAACAACACTCCGGCATTCCGACGGAGTGTTCGCTTTCCGGACCCGGTCGAGATGAAAGACAGGGTGTTGGAGGCATGGCTTGCCCGTGCTGCCTTGTGGTCTCAGGTACTACATATGCACTCAATCACATTCGTTACACCGATATGACCATACCCATTTTTCCTGATTTTTACTAACTTCACTTGTTGTCCACAGTTAGCAACGTATCTGAAGGAGGAGGTGGACAAGTGTGAACCCAAAAACCACCATGAGGTGGCATTTGGTCACAAGGGGTTTTGAAGAGCAAGATTAGATGAGAAAAGAAGAGAGGAAGAAGGAAGACAAGAAGAAGACAAGGAAATAGGGAAGAAGAAGAAGAGAACCACCGGCCGGATGGCTTGGAAGTGGTCTCTACTCTTTTGATTGCCATTCCTTCATCTTAGGTCCAAATGGGGCGTGCCATAGCTTTTTGGAAATCTAAGCTCAATGTGCACCCGCCCCTAAAATCTCAAAGGCAGAAGATCAACGAGCTAAGACTGATTCTTTGTTTGACTGTGGCGGTTTTTGCCACTTTGCCGGGGGGAAAACTTTTTCAACACCCCGACTTTGGAAGCTCATATCTCCCTCTCTACAACTCGGAATTGAGCATGCTTTATACCATTGGAAAGCTCTACTGGAGCTCTATCTAGTGTAGAAATCTCAAAGGAGTTGAAGAAAAATCGAGTGAGTTATGAGGGAAACAATCTGGCTGGCTTTCATAGGGCAAGAACAAGCTCTTATCTTAATAACAAAGGAACTAAATAAGGAGGAGGAAGATGAGTGAGGCAAGACAAGCAATTTGAGAAGGGCTCTCCTTCTCCTAACTACTAACACTTCAACAACAAAATCATTTTGAGAAGGGCTCTCCTTCTCCTAACTACTAACACTTCAACAACAAGATCATTTTGAGAAGGGCTCTCCTTCTCCTAACTACTAACACTTCAAGAAAGATGATCATGGTGAACAAAGAGAAAAAGGAGGCCCATGGCCTTCCTCCTCCTAACTACATAGATGAATAGGTAGGTGAACAAAATGGAGGAGAAGGGGGCCCAAGGCCTCCCTTCTCCTACTCTAACCTAAACTAAGAGGAAATGGAAGAGGTGATGATAGCTTGGAAACAAGCTATTAAGTACCAAATGGGAGCCGCCAAAGAGGCGGCTCACCATAACTCTAACTAAGGCCTAAGCCCTAACTAAGGCATGGATGATGACCGCCACTCCATGCGCTCCGTCCTTGAAGCCTCCATCCTATCAACGACTTCATCAATGGATGTAGCTCCCACATGCTACCACAAGGTTAGATGAATGAATCTCTCAACAACCAAATTTCAAACACAACAAGGACATCAAAGACTACTTGTACAAGGCCCATGGTAAATTTCTAACCCAACTCCAAGTCCCTAATTTTACGCTAATCAAACCAAGGATCCACTAGGGGCTTTTTTACCTCCTCTAGTCCTTCCTTATCGAACCAAGGATCCACTAGGGGGCTTTTTACCTCCTCTAGTCCTTCCTTATCGAACCAATCACTCCTAATCTAAACTAAGCTCAAAATTCATGCTAAATAATCTACCAAAGGCCTTGCGACAACTAATCTTTAATATACCTATTGCATTCAAAACTCAATTATCATAAATTCATCAAATTACCTCAAGATGTCATGGTTTGCAAACAATTCATTAATAAAAATCCATTATTAGTAACACTTAAGCAAAAGAGAGCTTACACGCTCTCACAACAAGTTCTTCAAACAAGAGAATCCCCACATCCCGAACATTGACGCCATTTTGATGCCCGAAGAGTACGTCGAAAAATGGCGTCTTCTTTTATGGGATAAGGCATTCGATGCTTATTTGGGGCCCAAAGCCAGCCCTAAGTTCATTAAAGGCTCCCACATCGACAAGATTGGCGGAGGTGCTCAAACTAAGAAGCGATTGATGTTCAGGTTTGATCACGCCGTTCTGTATTGTCAATTTTCTGAATATTATATTCAGAAAAGTGTTTCTAATTGTTTTTACTCTTTGTAGGTATCTCAAACACGAGCTCGTTGCTAAGGGTGGTCTTGCTCCAGTGGGCATTCCGTCTGAATTCCAAATCCCTTGCTTGAAGAAGAAACCGAGGTCGATTTTTTCGAATGATCAGAAGCAACGGTTCAAGATGGCTTTACTGTTGACTGGTGGTTGGTTTCTAGAGTCTCAAACCCACCATGTTCACAACGAAGAGAAGCATCTTGTACAGATAGCGGAATCGGTCGACGCCGCTCCTGTAGCACTACTGTCAGGGACACGGAAACAGATGATAAAAATATGTGGAAACTAACAAGAACTGACAGGAGCTTGAATTAACAAGAAGAGTACACGAACAACAACAAGACAGATGAGCTAGAGCTCCAAGAGATGCGTTGTCGAGACTGAGGTTGCCCTCAGCCTCGACTCCTATATATACTAGCTAAGAAGAAGGTTCTCCAGAACCTTTCTCAACCTAGGACCTTCTAGGACCTTCCAAGAACTTCCAAGACCTTCCAGAAGCTTCCAGGGCCTTCCAGAAACTTCAAGAACCTTCCAAAAACTTCCAGAGACTTCCAGGAACTTCCAGAAATTTCCGGAAGCTTCTAGAACCTTCTAGAACCTTCCTAAGTTGTCTACCTAGTACGTGGCCGTGACACAGGGAATCTTCAAGGAATCTTCGAAGAATCTTTTAGGGAATCTTCAAAGAATATTTTAGAAGAACCTTCTAGAAACTTCTTGTGTATGTCCGTGACATCACCTCCCCTTCTAGCTTCGAGGTCTCCGAGAAGCAACGTTGATCTTAGTCAATACCAACGCAGAAAAATGAAAATCTGCCGCATGACATCTGCAATAAACTCCAATTGTTGTTCACGAGGCAAGTGGTTCATCGGTCCTTGAAGCCAACGATAGTGGCCGACGCCTTCCACTTCTGACCAAGCGTGAACTTCTGTGTCTTCGTTATGGAATTGTCCTGCAAACACACCTTCTGGCAGACCATTGAAAGCGGGCTCGACCTCAAATACAATCACCAGCGATCGATTGCTCGGAATCCTCCGTCGGCGTCGTGGCGTAGGCGGTTCTTCATCTCTGGGTCGCCTTCGAGAGTTGGTTGGTTGAGATGGCATAACTGGTATCCTATCTATCATCTATCTCTTGACTATCCATGACTAAAAACCAAACTATGACTATAGAGAAATTTTATCTAGAACAAAATATGTAAATCAAATGTGAATCAAGGTTGTGTTCACTCTCCCCCTTTTATTCTCGTGAGTGGGCAAGCGTCAGAGAGAAGTTATCGTCGGAAAGGCTTAGGTTTATGAGGATATCGTTGATGAAATTCCTGTACCTTTTCCGGCGCATTTACAAGATTTTCGGCATGTTCCCACGTTCTTTCATTGATGTCGTATCCGCTCCAATGCACAAAATACTCCAAGTTTCCCCTTCTGCGCCGTGAATCCGAAGACCTTATCCACCTCATATTCCTCGTGGTTCTCAATTTCGATCTTAGTGGCGGCCCTCGCACTCTTTAGGAAAAGTCGACTCTCGATAAGGTTCCAATAAAGACACGTGGAAGACTGGATGTACCTTCATAGTAGCTGGTAACTCCAACCGATACGCCACTGGATTGATTTGTTTCTGGATTGATCCAACTTATCACACGGCCGCTTGGTCTTGATATTCCGTCGAAGCAGCCATACTTTATCTCCGATCTTGAAAGTAGGTGCCTCATTCCGAAATTTATCTGCGGACGTCTTGTACAACTCTTGGGCAGTTTGCAATTGAAGTCTCAGCGTTGCTTGAAGTTCCGATAGCTGCTTCGCAAAATCTTCTGCTGCTGGGTTGTTATTGGCCACTGAATTCCATAAATCAAGCTTCGGGTGGTATCCGTAGTTGGCAAAGAATGGTGTTTGTTGGGTCGATGCATGAATAGTGTTGTTGTAGGCGAACTCGGCAAGCGGTAGATACTCGATCCAATCGTCTTGCTGATAGTTGATGGTGCAACGTAGAATCGCTTCCAATACTTGATTCACCCGTTCCGTCTCCGTCCGTCGGTTTGAGGATGAAATGCCGAAGAAAGCGATATCCACCTTCAATATCTCAAATAGAGATTTTCGAACTTGAGACGAATCGGGTTCCGCGATCCGACACAATATCATCTGGCAAGCCGTGACAACGATATACATTATCAAAAAGAGTCTTGTCAGTATCTTCGCCGACGATGTCTTCTTGCAAGGAACAAAATGCGCCATCTTCGTCACCGATCTACCACAACAAAGATCTTTGTCAAACGAGTTTGAAGGCGGCAGGTCCAGAATGAAATCCATGGAAATCAAGACCATGGTCGATGCGGGATAGGCAATGGCCGCAAAAGTCCATAGGGGCGATGCCGAGGGTTCTTCGACTTGAACAAATATCACAAGAGATAACAAACTCCTTCACATCCTTCCACATTTGGGGCCACGGAGAAGTCTCGCGAAATAAGCTCCAATGTCTTGTTGTATCCAAAATGTCCTGCATTTGGAAAGTCATGGCGTGATTGGAGGACTCAAGTCGTCGTGTTCGTCCCTTAGGAATATACGATCGCTCTTCAAAGTACAAAAGATCTCCTCCACTCAACTTGTCATTATCAAGACGCTTTCGATCTCGAGAGCTACAGAATCTTCAATTGTCGCAGACGATCTCACGGTTAAGGAAGTCCGATCAATTGGCATGACAAGAGCGCAAATTCTAAAATGCTCCGGTTTTTCAAGAATGTGGTGCATTGTTGATCAAAACGCTTCCAGCTTTAGGTGCGACACGATCTCCTCGATAAGGCATCGGATAGTCCTTGTTGCTTCCCAGGCCGATAGGTAATAACAAAGTCAAATCGCGACGACATATTCCACCGAGCAGCGTCGATTCAAGACTCGAGCCGACATAAAGTACTCCAAATTCTTGTGATCCGTGTATACGGTCACCTGGATGTCTGTGCCTTCGAGAAAGTGTCGCCACTCTTGGAAGGAATCTACTATGGCAAGAAGTTCCTTATCGTGGATTTCATAATTGATTTCAGCAGCAGAAAACTTTCGAGAATAGAACGCCACTGGATGAAGCTTCCCGTCCACGTCCATCTGTGAAAGTACGGCTCTCAAAGCAAAATCAGAAGCATCGGTCTCCAAATAGAAGGCCTTTGTAAAGTCTGGATGTACCAAGATTGGAGTTGTGATAAATGCCATCTTGAGGTCTTGGAATGCCTTTTCTGCTTGAGGTCCGTATTCGAGCTTGTCCTTACAAGTCAACCGAGTGAGTGGAGCAGCGACTCGAGAATAATTCTTGATGAAGATTCGATAGAAGTTAGCAAATCCAAGAAAACATTGTACGTCTCTATCCGTCTTCGGAACCTCCCATGATACAATTGCTTCCACCTTCTTAGGGTCCATCTTCAAGCCGTCTGTAGTTACAATGAACCCTAAAAACTCCATCTCGGTTTGGTGGAATAGGCACTTCTCCAACTTGGCGTAGAGTCGCCGTCGCTCGTAGTTTCTCGAGGACCAAACGAACGCGCTTCTCGCGCTTTCTTCTTCGTTTTGGAAAATATTAGGATGTCATCCGGATAGATGACAACAAAGTCGTCAAGGTGCTCCCGAAAGATGTCATTCATCATGTGTGTTGGAAAACAAATGAAAGATTGGTAAGGCCAAAAGCGCATGACATTATATTCAAAATGGCCATACCATGCGGAACGATGTCTTCCACTCGTCTCCTTGCTTGATCCGCACGAGGTTGTAAAGCTCCTTCGGATCAATTTTTGTAAAGATCTTTTGCACGCCCGAGCCGCTCCAAGAGACCAGAAATCGAGTAGTAACGGTGAACGATTTTTCTTAGTTACCTTGTTGAGGCCTCGATAGTCCACGCACATTCGTAAGGAGCCATCCTTCTTCTTTACAAACAAGATCGGTGCCCCCGGTGGCGACTTTGAATGACGAATGAAGTTCTTCGCTAGATTCTCGTCAATGTCTTTCAGCCTCCGCTAACTCCGTTTGAGAGATTGTAGATTGGGCCAAAAGGCGGTTGTGCTTCTTTCTTGCAGGTCTATGGGCGCGATCGTATGGCCGATCTTTCGGTAGTATGTCGCGTTCTTCTTCTTCAAACACGTCCTCAAAATCTCAGTATTGCTCTGGTATACTTGCCGTCGAACTCTTCTCCGTGCTTAGTTGAAATGTGCATAGATGACAAAGTCTTTGCCGCTTTTGGATGATCGTCTTAACGCCCTTCTTTCGAATAAACAATGGTTTCCCTATCTTGGGATGTCTACTAGGTTGGCTCTTGGAATGTTCTTTGAAAAAGTCATTTTCCGCAACTTCCAATCTATGGTAGGGTTATGTTGTTCTAACCAAGAGAGACCTAGGATGACAGGGTTTGACGGGGTTCTAATGACATTAAAAACGACGTAACTACTATGGTCCTTAAACGCCACCTCTATAGGTCTTGATTCATGGGTGACACCGCCAGGACAATAAAGGTCGTCCATCTATCACCTCTACATAAACAAGGTTTGGACTTTACATACTAGACGAATCTTGTGGGCGCTTAGCAAATTCTTCATCTAAAAAACAAGTAGATGCTCCCGAATCTAATAGAGCTAAAGTTTTGTGTTTTTGAGGACCAAAAGACAAGGGAATTGTAAAACAACGGGCGGGGTTGGATGAGAGAAAGAGGAACCCGATTGTTGTTGTGGCATTGAATCGCCCAAACCGCATGGTTCCTATCAGAGCTGGGCATCGTCGTTTTCCGGGATCACCGCACTCCTACTCTTAACAATGCGCCGGTTCGCTTCTTGGGGCAATTTCCAACCTTGTGGCCTTCTTCTCCGCAGCACAAACAAAGTCCTTCTTCCATACGCCGTTTTTTCTCTTACGGAGTAAGAGCTTTTGACACGTGCGCGTCGATTTGCATGGCTTTTGCCTCCGAATGAGAACTCAAATTGTTTGCCGACATACTCGTGGTGTAGCGACTCGTTTGGTATTTTGGACGCTTGGTCTTGACGACGATTTGGAATAAACGGTTGTCGACTTTATAGCTTGGCTAATGGCTTCGTTGAGCGTTTGCGGATCGGAAGAGATAAAAGTAGGTCCTTCACATCATCCTCAAACCCCAATAAAATCGACTCACCAATGCTTCTTCGCCTTGATTGATGTCACTAGCTTGATTGTTTAAAATCCGATCGTGAAGCGATGCAGAGCGCATTCTTGTCGTAGTGATCGGATCTTTGTTGTAGCCCATCGGACCTTGTCATGTTCGCCAAACGCTTCGCAAATGCCTCCAAGAACGTCTCAAAGTTGCTCAGAATTGGCGATCGTTCTCGAACAAGGGGGCAAACCACGACAAAGCTTGCCTCGTAAGCGAGTTCCAACAAGTCCAACACGCGCCTCCTCCGTCGGATATCGTTCAGCCAGAAAGCGTTATCAACTTGATTTGGTTGACAAAAACTCGAAACTTGGAACGCGTTCCGTCGAACTTGTCGGAAGACTAACTCTAGGCTCCTTCCGTTGTTGAATCATTGGGTTTTGTTGAACCAAAGGTGTAGTCGCCTCCTCCCGGTGTAGTTGCTTGAGATGGTGAATCGCGGATGATGTTATCCCGGATGCTCCGTCGTTGTGAAGTCTTGCCATGGCTCCTTCTATCTCCGCTTGTCTATGTGATAATGCAAAGAAGAGCGCTCGTGATGGCGTCCAATTTGGATTCCAAATTTTCACCATACTAACGTCTTGATCTTTGACTAAATCTACGAAAGAAAAGAAAAAAATTGACAAGAGAACAATATTAGTTTAGAGGAGGGTAATCCGCAACCTCTAAAACACTAGCACACCTTCGAGAAGAGGGGTAATCCACTCTCTAACAAGAAGGGACTAACTCGATATTTGTGAGAAGGTAGTCTCGACAAACCCATCGAGGGACACGGAAATGAGATGATAAAAATATGTGGAAACTAACAAGAATCGACGGGAGCTTGAATTAACAAGAAGAGTACACGAACAACAACAAGACGGATGAGCTAGAGCTCCAAGAGATGCGTTGTCGAGACCGAGGTTGCCCTCACCTCGACTCCTATATATACTAGCTAAGAAGAAGGTTCTCCAGAACCTTCCTCAACCTAGGACCTTCTAGGACCTTCCAAGAACTTCCAAGACCTTCCAGAAGCTTCCAGGGCCTTCCGGAAACTTCAAGAACCTTCCAAAAACTTCCAGAGACTTCCAGGAACTTCCAGAAGTTTCCGGAAGCTTCTAGAACCTTCTAGAACCTTCCTAAGTTGTCTACCTAGTACGTGGCCGTGACACAGGGAATCTTCAAGGAATCTTCGAAGAATCTTTTAGGGAATCTTCAAAGAATATTTTAGAAGAACCTTCTAGAAACTTCTTGTGTATGTCCGTGACAACTACAAGTTGATGATGATGACGACGACTTCTACATGCTTCCAGGCGCTCCACCACCACCCCCCCTCGCTGCACCAAAAGATAGAGGTACTGCAGGTGGCAGCCGGAAACGCGTCTTGAGAAATGAGCCTACCCCGAGGAGGAAGAGGAAGAAAAGAAGAGAGGAGGTGGAAGAGCACGAAGACAATGACGAAGACGACGAGGGAGGGCATGGAGATGTTCCCATTCTCGATGAGCTTGCGGGTGTTGTAGATTGAAATGTATGTATGTTACTCTAGTTGTACTTTGTTATTTATGTAACATGTGCGCTTTTGTATGCATTGCGATTCAAAGGGAGGTTGAAATGACACAAGCTTCGCAGGGGACGGTTGTCAACAACGCTGGGTGTGGTGTAAGAGGTCCTGTTGCCTCGGATAGGCGGCGATTTGCGCCCCGAAAGGCATGGTCGAGGGTGGATACAAGCCTACGAGGTGGGGTTTCGAATGTGAGATCTACTCCTCCTTCGTCGTCGACCCCTCGTGAGTCTCCTCTGTCACATGGACCGACGCAATCTAATGGACCCATGCGTCCCATAGTTTTTCCCAAAAATGTGGGTAGTAGTTCCTCTTCTCCTATAACGGTGACGCTCCTATGTTCCTTGAGAGAGGAGACACAGCGGCCTTGGTTGAGATCTACAAAAAGGGTCTTTGGTGGGTTGATGCTATTTCGGCTATGGTTCAACACATCAAGAAGGTAAATCCCTCTCTAACTATGAATCGTTTTTGAACTGAAGTTACTCTATCATGTTTATTGGTTTCTGATTACTTTGTGTCTAATTCACAGATTGGAAAGGGTAGGGACTACCCTTGCGAAAAGATGGATAGAGACAGCCCAAACATCCCGGGATTGACCTTATCTTTTGAGATGTTCCCGAGAACTTGCCCCGCTTAATGTCTCGCCGGATGCGATTCCTATCCGGAACAAGCGTGCTTCGTATTACTTCGAGTCCGTGTTTGTCTTTGCCTCATACCATTTGACGGACCTTGGGACTATCCTAATTATGCACCCCAAGGACGTCAAAATTGACCGCATCCTACACGATCGTGCTAGTTCTTACAATTTCCGGCTTGTGCGTGAGTGGTGGGCCTATAACCCCTTCCTTTTTGGTTAGACTCGGCGCTAACGCAAGAGAGGTATTCTTCGAATTTCGCACTTGATTTTATCTCTCAATTCAACATTACGTTTTCTGAATATCGAATTGCTTATTGCAGACCCATAACTTTACCATCAAGGTCTATGCTCGGAAGGACTTCGTGAAGATGTTCAACATACTGTCTGGGGCGCAAGCATACGCAGGAGTCGCGATCATACCCGACGAGGATGACATGGTCAGTAACTTTGCTGACGCGAGTTCCATTACCTACCGCACTAACGGGAAGCCGTGGCGCGGCGCACGGGAGAAGGATCCGTCGTTTTTGCAGTGCTTCGTGGATTGCCTTACGGACGATGGGGGAATCGTGTTTGACTTGGCGCTAGTACGGTAAAAATTTGATTACCCATTTATGTTCATTGCATACTCATATTTTCAATACTCATGTGGATTTTCAAATGTGCAGGTGCTTCAATCATCGCATGTGCACGCTCCAATCGTCACCTCATTGCTTTTGAGGCAGATGAGGAGATCTTCGATGGGCTTTTGGCGACCTTCAAACACCCTAAACCGTTGGAAGAAGAGAGTGGGGAATCGGCCTACGGTGACGATTACGACTCCGATGAACCGTATTCGAAGAAACCTCGCACTTATATTGGTGTGTACTCAATTCAATTCATTGACTTTTTGTGATTTCAAAGTCGTACTACAATCGTAACATTATTTGGTTATGATTATTTAGCTATGCAGCATCTCAAGACACTTGACCCAAAACGCTCATCTCATCAATAGCCCACCTCCCACACATGTTCTACCCTCTTATGCGGAGCATGTAGCTCGAGCTTTCGTCGCGGCTCCAACTCCTCCTGTACCGAATGCTTCACGAAGACGCTTTAGAGCTGGTGTGCTTAGATACATTGATTTAGAGGCAGATCAGTGTGACCACCATTTTAATGGTGCTTCACCTTCATCGTAGTGTGTTTATTTTTGTTTTCTATTTCAGAGATGACTATGTAGGGCCAACTCTCATGAGTTGCCTTACCCTACAAGTCATTACTTTCATATGTTTTACATTATTTTACATATATGTGTCTTTGCCTTAAACCGTATTGAAAATTTTCAAAGTCCAATTCTGTACTCAATCTATATGTTGGATTCACTTGTTATACCCCACTATTTTAAATGACATTTAAAATTCTAAAATGTATACCGATTCTTATAGGTCAATGCTTCCCTAAATTTGTCAATGTCTACAGGAGCTTATATTTTGTCCCTATTAGCTCGGGATGATAGTCGCTTTTTACGCTACGCGATGCTCAAACGAGCCCGATGGAGATCGAACCCGGACCTTCGCTATGCCATCGTTATGTCTAATCCATCCACTACATTAGAGTAAACGTGAGACAGTTTCTATTACTGATATTTGGATTATATATTCCATTGCCATTTATATTTTTTCCTTTATCAGGACAGTTACCAACATGCGCAATATTCCTTGCCGGGATCGTGGGAGCAGCGCGTTACACAAGAGGCAACTATCCAAGGATGAAGTATAGATCTAGAGGGATTTCTTTGCTTTCGCCATGATGACGTCAGCCCTAATTTATCCCTAGACCGTAAATCCAAAAACAAGTTTAATAATAACCTAAATCATATGTTCAATATAACCTTTAAATCGTCATGCCTCCATTTCACACGTTCATCAATATGATGACATCAGCCCTACTTTCAATATATTTACATAAAATCTTCAAGATAATACAAATGAAATATTCTTGCAAGGTGGGACCCACATTTAAAGTAGACCCAACACCACGGAATTAGGGACCATAACCCCTAAAAATAGACATTTTAAAATAGTACAGTAAAAAATTAAGTGGTAATAGGGTACTTTACTTTGAAAAAAAATTGTTAAAAATAGTCAAAATTGTCCCGTCACCGCTCTACGCTCACCGCTCTACGCTCACCGCTCTACGCTCACCGCTCACCGCTCTACGCTCTACGCTCTACGCTCACGCCTCTACATTCCCCAAGAACAAGATATGGTATATAGTTTCACTTCTTCTCAAAAAAAAACCAATCAGCTCTAAGTTGGTCTTTAAAGTTAAGACTAAAGCTGATCGTACCATTGATAAATAAAGGCTTGATTAGTGGCAAGAGGTTGCACACAAATTCAAAGTATTGATTACACATAGACATTTTCTTGAGTTGTCAAACTTAACTCTACTAGAATATTTTTTGCTTTGGAAGCTCAACATGATTTGGAAATTCACCAACTGAATGTTAAAACAACATATTTACATGGATATATAAAAGAAGGTACTTATGTGGATATCCTTGAAGGATTATCTCGTCTTTCACATCAAACTAACATGTAAATTAAAGAAATCTTTGTATGGCCTTAAGCAATTATGTAGAGCTTCGTATCAAAGAATGAATCAATATTCACTACTCCATGGATATCAACGCTTAGAATCAGATGCTAATATTAATGTAAAATAGATATTTAATAACGGTTTTACAATCATTACCATATATTTTGATAATTGCATTGTTGCCACCAATAAAATTGTATCAATCCAACAAGCTAAAAATATCTTGCACAAGGAATTTGACATGACAAATGAAGCCAAATGTCATTATATTCTTGGAAATGTATTTATGAGAAATAGACAAGAAGGTTGGATGATGATACATCAACAGAAATATTTTTCTAATAAGCTTCAAGAATTTAATATGCTCAATTGCAATCAAATAAGCACACTCATGTAATTTGGATTACATTTGAGTAAAGAAGACACTACAAGAGGATCATATCCATATAACAAAGATGGAGGGAGCCTAATGCATGCTATCATAAATACAAGACCGGATTGTACTTTTACCACCAGTAGCTTAGTACAGTACTTTTAAGATCCTAATACATCTCATATAAAAACACTGAAGAGAACTTTAAGATATAAAAAGTACCTCAAACTTTAGACTGAAGTATCAAAAATGTGCCCAAGGGGATGTGCTTCATGGATACTTTTATGTAGATTTGGTTGGAGACAAAGAAACATGGAGATCTACCTCATGATATTATTTTCTTCTTGCTAAACGTGTTATTTCGTAAGTAATCTCTTCAACAGTCCGTAAAAAACAACAATGTGTAGCACTCTCTTCAACAGATTCAGAATATATTGGCAAAGCCAATGTTGAAGCTATTAGATTAAGGAACATATTATATGAAATTGGTTTCCCATAATACAATCCAACTAATACATATACTGATAGTCAAAGTGCAATAGCTTTAAGCAAAAATCCTAAATTCACTCTAGAAGTCAACATGTAGATACCCAATACCATTTTAGAAGAGAAAATTTCCTTTCACAAAAAATTAAGCTCAAATATGTTCCAATAATAGACATGAAAGCTTATATATTTACAAAACCGTTACCAAAACATAAACATTATTATTGCATGTTCCAATCATGTATGGATATAATCTCATCAGATTTATATCCGATACCAAAGTCACCAATACAAGCCTTGATAACATATACAATGAGAGTCAAACCATCTAGATTCTATCGGAGCAATCCTAACCAAAATATTTAAGATCGTACATTAATACTTCATAAAATATTCCTGCCAATATGAACATCAACATCACACTTTGCTAGGTCTTCAAGTGGAAGAAATCATTCACCAGCCTGATGTAAAGTTTCAAAGACTACTTAAAGTGAACCATATTTATATTACAATTGGTGCAACCCAAAATGTCTTCATCCGATCAAAGAGAGAAATAGCCCACTCAAAACCCTAACTTTATTGATAACCTCAAATCTCTAATTACTTAAGAAAAATATAAGGAGAACAAAAAGCAGTAGACAATATTCTTAGTCCTATTTTGAGAAGGCATCAAATATTATTAAAGACTTATATATTAATTATTATATATTATTGGAAAGAGTATACATCATTATATCATCACCAATAATTATTTTATCATTTGAAGAAAGTATGCAAAAGATAAGAGTTGTTAGAATAGTTTTTGAGTACAATTTAGAGGACAATACTAAAATAAGAGAAGTATAGTTGTACAATTGGTCAGGGTAGGAATATAAGGTAGTTAGATATCATATATACATCCTATGACCTTGATAGACTATAAATAGTCTCCAAAGTTTGTCATACCACACTTCTTATTAATAAATTCTACAATTTCTTCTACAACAAGGTTTTCTATAAGTCTTCTACACCAAAGTTTTTACAAACAACATATGGTCAATAATAACTTGGAGTGAAATTCAATGGTCCACAAAACTACAGGAATAAAATTCACTAAATATCGTCTACCATGACAAAGTGAATCCTAATCTTTTAACTCTGCAAATAAAGATTTACGAAAATTTAATTTCAAAGTGTAAGAAGAGGAAATTAGACTTTCATATGACGATCATGTTGGGAATCGAACCTACATTCTCTTGCTTGATGAAATTATCTTATTTGCGCCATTGTCGAGAAAAATAGCGGCCGCCTTACCAGCACCTGCCGTAGCGGTACCAACTCTGTCGTTGGCACCCTTGTTGGTTGCATCCGCCCATGTCGTGGTTAAAATAGTTTTGCTCGTGTCTCATACTCGACGAGTGACTTCGCCGAGTCCAACACCTTTGGCCTCTGCATTTGCGTTTTTAGATATTGGTTGTTTGGTAGCTTCCGCGGTAAATGCTGCTTTATTGTTTGGCGTTGCTTGAGGTTCGACGACTGGTGCGGAAGCTCCTCCGGCTATAGTAGTAAGAGTCGCCGAGGGCTCTCCTGTCATACCCCTAAATGCAAGAATGGGAACATAAGTTGAACAAGTAACAACTCCAACTTCGAAGTAAGGAACAACCGCAACTTCAACTGCAATCTCAATCTCACTACTTCGAATGTATTTGCAAGGTTAGTAGTAGCTTCGAAAGAATCTTTGTCTGTTCCATTGGTTGTGACTTTTTTCTTGTGAATATCATTATTGTGGTGAAGTTTATGATTCTTTAAGTGCTTCCATTTGCAACTTTTCCTCATACGAGTTGTGTTGGTGGAATTGCTCTTTAGGATATACAACTTTGGTATTCTTTCTAATGCTTGTAGTAGCATGTGGTACAAAAATTTTATTTTGTTGTTTTGCCATTGTTGTTGGTGGTGATTGCGACTTGGATGTCGACCTTTTGATCTAAATTAATACTCTTCTTTGTTGTTTTGGCCATTTTGAGAACCAAGTCTTTGACGTCGTTATGTGCTTGCTTTCTTGCAGAAATTTGCATATCGAGGTGAACAACAGAATCAACTTGAGCAGTTGGTTGGTGTGAAACCAGATCATTTGCAACTATGACACGAACTTAAAAAGTAGTTGCGGCTGTAATTGAAGCATCTTTAGCACCTTTTTGATGGAGAACCACATCGTTGATTGTTGTGTAGATAGCATTTACAACTTGAATCTGGGACTTGTTATATATAAAGCTATTATGAACGGTTATAAATTAGGTCAACAAGTTTTACAGTTGAATAATCACTTATAGTATGAAAAACCCAAATGGCAAGAACTAGTAACTATAATACAAATTTATCCTAACCAAAACAAACTACAAAATTATTGCACACAAGTAGATTCTAATTTATAATTCCGATCACACAATTAAAAATTTATAAACCTATCATTGATTTAAATTTTATACAAATCCAATGTTAGGACTAGGCTTAGGACCAGGATTACATCTAGGGGGTCGTTAGTGACAGTTGGGCGGCGGCTGGCCTAACCATCGTCTTTCCCCTGTATAAAGCCAGTGAAGGAGGAGACTCCTTCACTGGACATTTTGTCATTACAGGATTCAAGCGTTTAGTTCTTACGATTCTCGTGATTCTCGCCCGGTCTAACATAATGTCCAGTCTTCGAAACGATTCTCCATGAGTGGTTTCTTTTAGAGCATGGTGATACAAGACTGATACAGGAGTGATACATGAGTAACTTGCGAATGCAGAAGTAGCTTGGGAGTGCTGCAGGGTTGGCGAGTACGTGCGAGTTCGGAAGCAATCGCTTGAGAATGTTACAGTGATGGCAAAAACGAACGGATCAGGGGGAGAGGAGTGCGCATGCATGATGCTCCTGGATCACAGTACACGTAATACTACATGCTAGTATCATTGACATGGGTGGCATGGACCAGAAACACTCGAGGAAAAACAGAACCAGTGGAAGCCCTATTAGGGCCTATTAATAGCAAGCCACATGACAGGGAGCGACGTGAACACAGACACCCTGCTCGCTGTCTAGTTCAGGAGTTATCGATGTGCAGCGACGTGAACAGCCACCCTGCTCGCTGACTAATTTAGCAGTTATCGATGGGCTCCTCGAGGTGATCAAGGTCACAAGCGCAGAGTTTGCCAAAGATCGCTACCATTCATCTTAGGTCGATGAGCCTGCGTTCATGCTCTCCTGCGGATTAAAGTCTGCTCACTGCAGAGGAGGAGATGCCAAGGGAATGACTGAGCACGTATCGGTTGCAACTGGAGTTAAGGGCCGCGCTTATGCGAGCAACAATCTGCGATGCAAAAAGGAAACTGAGCAAATATTGGTGTGATAACTCAGATACATGTCTTGCAAGATCGATGATACGAGGCACTGACCGGTTGGCGGATCTGCGGATGTTCTTGGAACAACTCGAGCGCATTCAAGAGGATAGGATGGTGGACTTCAACTACTCTGATAAATTCGGCTCTAACATCGTGTACGAGACCTCTCCTTTCGACCACTTCTTGGAGACAATGCTGGAACTGGTGGCAGAGCGGATCGCAGCGGTGAGGCAATCCACGACGATCACTGCGTGAGGAAATAAGCTAAGACACCTAAACTGCAACCGCACTAAGGGGAGAACACATGCAACAAAAGCCAGAAGGAGAGTGGAGAAGCAGAGTCTCGGCATGGCTGTGGGCAGCTGACACGTGAGGTTCAGCCAAGGCATTCGTTGCTGGGATAAGGCAGCTGTGGAGGGCGGACACCCTTCACAATTGGATCTCAGATCCAGCCATTGCGGATCAAGGACCGGCTGATCTTACACCTGCTACACGCGGCGGCCATCGGCGGATATGCGTGCTGATCTGCGACGCTGTGGAGTTCGGCAGTTTCTGGCGAGATCCATCGGCGGCACGTCGGCTGATTTGTAAAGTCCACCGCGAATGTCGACCGCAAGGAACCGGCCACGGGAGTTATCGGCGCAGACAGCCGGTCTGACAGCTGTGCTGCCGGCCCTGCTGTTCGGCGGCGGCTGCCAGTTATTGGCGGGAGCCTGCCGGGACGTTGGTGGGTGTCGGCTGGCACCGGGACGTTGGCGGTTTTTGGCAACCCCGCACCACTCCCCAAGCCCGTGGGGGGCCCGAACCCGTGCTAGTCTCCAAGCTGTGGGGCCTCAAGACCGTGCCATTAAGAAATTAGAATGCGGTATATGGAAAGCATGTGACGGTGGACACTCATGAGCTTAGGTGCAGTGGATCCCGCCGGAGTAGGCCCCCGACCTTGGATTCGGCATAATGATGTTCATTATCTTGTTGGGCCTCCCGCACCACGGCCGCTTAGCTTGACAGATTTACCTTCAGCCCCATTATTGGTAATTTTAACCCACATGCGATTGCTTGAGGAACGGAGATAGGACGTTTTGGAAGTATAAAGTACACGAGAGGGATTATACCATGGAGCCCAATGAGGTGCCTTTAGTTACGGACCTGCCGCCACCAAGGGAAGGAGTGGACTTAGCAATGTTCATTCAACAACAACTTCAAGTCCTGCATGCCGTCCAACAACAAGTGCAAGGGCTGCACACCGCGATCCCTCACATTGTTCAAGAGTGTATGGTCCGTAGCGGCGCTACACAAGGACCCCCGGCAGCACCTCCATCGGTGCCTCCGCAACCAACTCAAGAAGAACCATCGAGCAAGGGCATCACGAAAATCGCTCGGCCAAGGGACTTCGTTGGTAAAAAAGGTGGCGATGTTTATCGTTGGCTCGCGCAGCTTCGGCTACAATTCGACAACAATCCTCAAGGGTATGGAACGGACCTGCAAAAGATAACTTGTGCACTCTCCTACATGACGGGGACGGCAGAGGGTTGGGCGATGCCTCTTCTGCAGGCCCTTGATGAGAAGAGGAGTCACCCGCTACTAGCCTCTTACGAGGAGTTTCAGGGGAGAGTGATCTCGGTGTTTGGAGAGGTTGATCGCAAGGGACACGCAGAAGACCGACTTATGGTGCTTCGCCAAACTGTTGGCGTGGCCTCCTACATAGCGGCTTTTAACGAGTTGGCAATCCAAGTGGGGTGGTGCGAAGAAGCACTCATCACTCATTTTCGACAAGGTCTGAAGACCAAAGTCCATTATGCGATAGCCACCTCGGAAGAACCACCCACCACTCTCCAAGGATGGGTGTCGTGATCCTCTCGAATAGATGAGCCGCTTTGGGCCATGCGACCCAAGACTGGGCAATTTCCGTCTACTCCATCCTCCCAATCCGGGCGGCGGTTCCCACACCCCGGACCCTTTGTACCCACAACGGGGCCGGTCCCAATGGAACTCGACGCCCTTGCATCTGGTCCCAGGAAGTCGACGGCCTTGGCAAAGACACCGTCGGAGCCGCAGGAGTTCCAACGTCAGGGCCGGTGCTAGGGGTGTGGGCAGCAAGGTCACCTTCGATCCAGGTGTCCAACCAATCCCTCGAAGCCCTTCTCCTTTTCTGCCACTTTGGAAGAGGAGGCTACTTGCTCGGAAAAAGGAGAAGCCCGGGACTGACGCCCTCCGCTCAGTACCCGGGCCAGCGCCAAATCGCCACTACGTATAAGCAGGCGCTCCTTGACGTGGCAAGACCGGAAAATGAGCCTCTTTTCCTACGCGCAACCACCGACTCCAGCACGCATCTGACACTAGGAGGGAGGCCAATGGAAGACCGGCTACATTATTGGTGGATTCTGGAGCAACGGGTGTATTCATACACTCGTCGTTTGCCGCCACTAGTCATACCACTATTACGGCAAAGACCGCCCCCCGCGAGGTTCGAGTAATTGACGGTCGGGTTATCAACACGGGACTGATCACCCATGAGGCAACTTTTCAGCTGGTGGTCGGAGACCACATGGAGACCCTCACGGCGGACATTACGAACACCGGCCGCTACGACCTCGTCCTTGGCACTCCGTGGTTATGGCGACATGACACCGACATTCGATGGTCCACAAAAGAGGTCACGTTTGCTTCCTCTTTCTGTAGGGGGCATTGCTTGCCAACCTCCCTACCAGCTCGCGTGGTTAGCATTCGCCCTACTCTATCTTCTCTACCAAAGTTCCGTCAGGCGACTAAAGAGGTAGAGCTCAATTCACTTGAGATTTCTGAGCTCTCTACGACCCCATCACAGGCTGGTATGGCACTTCCTGCAGCCTATGCGGACTTGGAAGGCGCTTTTAGCGAAGAAGCTTCCAATGAGCTCCCTCAACACGGGCCTTCGCACATGAAGATAGAATTCAAGGAAGGACAAGAACCCCGCAACATGGGCCTACACCCAATGTCCCCTGCGGAACTCGAGGAGTTGCGTCGCTACCTTGACGAACACCTTGGAAAAGGGTGGATTCGACGATCCCAATATCCCGTTTCAGCACCGATCGTATTTGCCAAGAAGAAGGACGGTACGCTTCGTGTTTGCATTGATTATTGGAATCTCAACAAAGTCACCATCAGGAACCGATATCCGATGCCCCTAATTCCTGAGCTGACGGATCGCCCAGTAGGGGCCAAGGTATTCTCCAAGCTGGATGTACGACAAGCATACCACCGAGTCCGGATGGCTGCTCGCAATAACTACAAGACGGCTTTTAAGACCCGGTATGGTCTTTACGAGTACTTGGTCATGCCTTTTGGGCTTACCAATGCCCCGGTGCAGTTTCAGGCTCATTTGCAGAGTATTTTCGGAGACCTCCTTGACGTTTTGGTGGTGATCTACCTCGACGACATTCTTATTTTCTCCAAGACTTTGGAGGAGCACCAAGAAGTTGTTCGGGAGGTTCTGCGACGCATGCAACGACATGGGCTCTACGCTAAGCTATCGAAATGCAAATTCCACAAGGAGTCCGTCGAGTTCCTAGGGCTGGTGGTCTCGGTCAGTGGCCTGGAGATGTGTTCAGACAAGGTGGCTGTGTTGAAGGATTGGCCTACGCCAAAAAACCTGCGGGAAGTACAAGCCTTTTTGGAGTATGCAAATTTCTACCGTAGATTCATTGCAGATTATTCACGGATAGCGGTGCCCCTTACACGACTTACTCGGAAGGACCACCCCTTTGCATGGACCCCTGCAACGGAGGCGGCCTTTACGGAGCTCCGTCGACGGTTCACGGAAGCGCCAGTGCTACTTCATCCGCAGTTCGACAAGCCTTTTTTAGTAGAGACGGATGCCTCCGACACTGCAACCGGTGGGATACTGTCCTAATTAATATGGTTCTGATGGATTGCTACATCCATGTGTGTATCGTAGCTCAAAGATGTCCGCAGCAGAGGAAAACTACGACATCTACGACAAGGAGTTACTAAGCATTGTTTTGGCTTTCCAAGATTGGTGGGTATACCTGGAGGGTTCACCTCATCAGATGCGGGTAATATCCGACCACAAAAACTTGGAAGAGTTTCTGAAAACTAAAGTCCTGAACCGCCGGCAGGCGCGTTGGTCCGAAGTACTCTCAGCATATAATTTTGTAATTAAGCATCGTCCCGGGGCCTTAAATGGACGGGCTGATATGCTCTCCCGGAGATTCGATAACCCTACTACGAATGACAACAATACACGGCCGCTGCTACGGCTAGCAATGCTAGAGGCAGTCGACCCGGTTTGGACGGATGACCAGATTTTCCAGAAGATCAAGGAAACTATCTCATCAGTTCCACCTTGGGACCCATCAAAAATTTCGTGACAACGGGTCTTGGTGACGTTCCAGCACAGTTACGTCGTCAATTTCGCGACTATGCTCTTCGCGACGGGGTTCTGTATTTTCGTGACGCGATAATGGTCCCGGATAACGACGAATTACGACGACAGGTACTTCGCTCTCGCCACGACGCACCGGCAGCTGGGCATTTGGGACGCGCAAAGACAGTGGACCTGGTGGCCCGCACGTATTACTGGCCATCCTTGACGAAATATGTTCACCGCTACGTTGATGGCTGTGATATTTGCCAGAGGTCTAAATCCACCCGCCATCTTTGATACGGACTCCTTCAGGCTATTCCAGCGGCGGATGCCCCATGGAAGCGAGTTACAACTGACTTCATTGTTAAGCGTCCCCAAAGCGCAGGGTACAATGCAATCATGGTGGTGGTCGACAAAAATACAAAACTCGCTCATTTCATTCCCACCACGGAGGCAATGGACTGAGCTGGTACTGCCAAGTTATATTTACAACACGTCTGGAAGCACCACGGCACCCCTACGGAGTTGATTTCTGACCGCGGCGTAGTTTTTGTCTCCAAATTCATGCGGCGCCTTCATGAACTTCTACGCATCCAGCCCGCACCAACAACGACTGTGGTATTATTTTCAGTTCCTTTTCAAGAATAAAAATTAATAGTAAAGTTCGTTCCAAGGAGGTGATGTTTAAATAGGGATACTTCTAAGTTAAATCCAGGTAGGTCATTGCAACCAAAAATCAGAGAAGGTAATTTCCGTTCTATAGAATTTCACAGGTACAAGTTTAACCTTAAATTGTTCTAATTACTAATTGAATAATATTCTTGCATTATTGTTTAAGTTAGGATGATTCTCCCAGTAGGTGTCTTCTTCCACTGCAAGTTTTCGCTTATTTTATACTTTTCTCCAACTCGGCAAGATCAGCACTGCAGCTTAGTCTTTTCCCAATCGGACATCAGATACTTCTGATTCCAACTCCAGATTGGCTTTAAATTGCTTTTCTTTCTTTTCTTTTCCCTTGCGATACTCCAACTCGGCAGCCATTACCTCTTTTGTATCAAATCGGTACATCAATCAATTCGGCAGTTACAGACCGATTTGTTGTTACTCGCTTCAATTCCAGCTTTTCTCTTAATTCTCATAATACTTTTTATTTCAATCAAATCCCTAATTGGATCTCGCTATTCAACTTAGATCCCCTTTCCTCGAATACAGGCTCATTACCCGATTCGGACACTCAACAGCAATACACAGCACTTCTCACCAATTCGGCTGTTAACTCAATTGCACTATTTTCAACCACATGCTTGCATCACAACCTATTTTGTAATTTTCTCTTGCTTCGAATCATATACTGACTCCAATTCGGACCAGTTCCAATACATAAGCAACTAACTCTCAGTTGGAATCCGCACCCACTCGGTAATCATAACTTCATCAACTATCAATCAATTACACACTTTTTTATTCCAATTTGATATTGTATGATCAATTCGGCATTCACTCACTTCCTATTCGACAATTATAAACTCTGAACCCGACTTGGACTACAATGACATCACAAAACCCACAACTTGGATAAAAATTTGCTTTTATATTCATTTACAGCTTACATACATTGCTCAATTTCTCATTACAATTTGTAACATTTTTCTATTTCAAATAGTTCATCACATTCATATTTCAACTTCACTCTCACTTTCTTTCTCACACTCCAATTCAAAACAATCACCAACAAGAAAACAATTACACAACACCACGGCTGGGACACGAATTGGAATATTCAACAATCGGTCCTACACTCCTCGGCAGGAAGACTTTTATACCTTTCAAACGTTACTTGTTCAACCGTTTGCCTACTTGGCATTGCTCCATATCACTCTCACATGCGGTTCCTTTCACACACTCCCATTTCGCTTACTTTCCCACTCGGAATTTGCTTGACAACTCGAACTTAACCTGACTTTCTTGTGACTCCCTATTTGGCTTATATCCGACTTCCCACTTGTTGGATTCTCACTCGGCCTTTCTGATTTGACTGATTTGACCATTCTAACACTCCCAATTGCATTTTAATTCAACAATTCTACATGCAAAACCACCCAATTGAACACTCAATGTCAGCAAAAAGCTGGAATTTGCTTCGAATTAACACTCCAAAATTGTCAAAATCGTATCCAACTTGTCTATCTACAACGACATTTCATCCGCAGTCGGATGGCCAGACAGAACGCGTAAACCAGTACTTGGAACAGATTCTTCATATGTTCAGAGCTAAACGCAAAGACGACTGGGCCGACCTTCTCCCAGTCGCGGAGTTTGCATACAACAACTCCGTCCACTCTGCAACCGGTCTCTCCCCCTTCTATGCAACATATGGCTACCATCCGACAATGTCTTTCAGCAAACCTACGACCTCGACAGTTCCGGCTGCAGAAGAGCGAGTTCAACTTCTACACCAGGTTCACGAGGAGATCAAGACAATGATCCACATTGCAGGACAACATGCTAAGAGGCACTATGATCGCCATGTACAAGACGCACCGCGATACAGTGTGGGCGACAAAGTATTGCTCCGCAGCGAGCATATTGCAACAACGTCACCATCTAAGAAGTTGGGCCCCAAGTTCCTGGGACCCTTTCCCATCATCTCCAAACTTTCCGACTTGGTTTATCGCCTCAAGCTACCTCACACCTTCCGTATTCATGATGTATTCCACGTAGCCGTTTTAGAACCCTACCGCCTCGACACGATTCCGGGCCGACAGCAGCGACCACCATCCCCTGTCATTACTCCGGGGGGAGGTATGGAGTGGGAGGTTCGTCAAGTACTGGACTCACGAGTTGTGGGACGAGGACATCGCGTGCAATATTTAGTATCCTCGAAAGAATATGGACCTAAACAGGACTCGTGGGAGCCCGCTGATCATTTACGCAACGCTCCACTCATGGTCGCGGCTTTTCACAGACTACATCCACATGCCCCCCATCCGCCATCTAGACCTAGAATGTTAGGACTAGGCTTAGGACCAGGATTACATCTAGGAGGTAGTTAGTGACAGTTGGGCGGTGGCTAGCCTAACCGTCGTCTTTCCCCTGTATAAAGCCAGTGAAGGAGGAAACTCCTTCACTGGACATTTCGTCATTACAAGATTCAAGCATTTAGTTTTTACGCTTCTCGTGATTCTTGCCTGGTCTGACATCCAATTACCATCAAAGAATTTTTATTCTCAACTTAAATCAAATAGAAATAAGATAGTTAGTGATTCAATGACTTATGCTTATTCAAGAACGAATCCTGCAAACAAAGAATTAATAATATGAAGAATCTTATTAAAATACATGGTTATTGTCATATATTTTCACACTATTGGATGTTCCACACATTAATATACACTACATTGAATAGCTTATTCACTATTTATGAGTTAGTTAAAAATTTAGTTATAAGGAAATTAGGGTTTCCTACCATCCTTTTCATTATAAAGAGACGTTGCTTACTATTTCTTCATCGCATTTCTTATATAATCTTTACAATTCATCCTTTCTCTATCTTTTTATCATGGAAAATATTGACATGACTCTTGAACACATTTAATTTTTAAAGGAATGGTTTCAATGCCAATGAGGAGTTAATTTTGAAAGTCATGGGAGTACATAAATTTGCCACTCAAACTTTATCGCATAGAAAATCTTCACAAGAATTTTTGGAAGAGGCACTTACAAATCTTGAACAAGATGCAAAGACCACAAAGGTGAATCACAAACTTTGTTCCATCACTCCACCTAATTATGTGGATTTTTTTGCAAAATTATTCAATGTGCATCCAAAGCTTAAAACAACAACTTTTAATTTCATACTTCTCAAGCGACACAAGAAACAACCTAATGTGGTCACTACAAATATGTGTCATAATGAAGAAGCGAGAAGGATTGAGAAATTCTTAAGTGCAATAATGACATTTAAATTTGAAATTGGAACTTTACCATTTTATACCGTAAAATCCATGTAAGATGCACTTAATGGTGAATATGTGGACTGACCCACAATATTTATGAAACAAATTCATTTTTGAAGAAAAAAGGATTAGATAAGAACTAAATGAATATTCCTCTACTTCAATTCAAACAAGAGTTGGCACTCATTAAATGCTTATTTTTTAAATTTAAGAATTTTGCCTCTTATTTTACTTCACCAAATTCATGTATCCATGACAGCTACAAAAGGAGATTACTTTCTCCCTTATCAAGCAAATAAATTTAAGGCAACATCATATCAAAGAGACACAGATGGTCCAATTAGAACCCAAACTTTATGGACTTGTCAAATCACAAATCCAAAACAATTACTTGTATACAAATAAAATAAGTGACATATTACCAAGGAAAAGATCAAGACAAGGCAGAAAACAAGCACATTGTCAATTGGATAAACTTTCGCTGAAATTTGGTGCTCAGAAAGCCACTCAAGTATTGCATCAACTTGTGCATCAGTGTTTGCAACAAAAAATGTCGACGTTCTTTCCAACACATGGACAACATTATGCACACATTGGTGAGAGAAAAGAACAACATTGAGAGCTTTATCATAGTAGAGCTGAAAAAACTTAACCCCTAAGAGCCCAATCGACCATTTTATGGTCGATCCCGATTTTTAAGGAGCTGTACCTGGATAAAAAAAGATTTTTTTTGGAATTTTTTTTAACGTTCCAGAAGTTTGGTAAGTTGGGAACCACATCCAATTTACAGAACTCTGTTTGGATTCATAGATTGTTCATAATAAGCCTTCAAACACAAACAAGGCAAAGTTTTGTTAGTGTAAGAAAACTTACTATTTTGGGAAACTAATAAGGTTCCTCATAGGTTACTTGTGGCCTCTCTTCATTTTATCCTATAATATGTGATTTTAGCCAATCATAGCAATTTTTAATTACTAATAATAGAAAATACATTTTATATTGATTTTCAAAGTTTAACTCTCTTTATTTCATTATTAAAGAAATCTTACTTATTTTAGGAAATTTAACTGTATAGATCTAATTTAGGGTTTAAGGTTTGTATACTATCTTTGGAGCGCTACTTCATAAGGGTTACCGAATTCATATTTTATAACACATCTAAGTTTTTCTTCAAACCCCTCGGGCCTTTAGGGGTTAAGCATTCTCCTCGTACGGAAGAATATTTGAATTTTTGGATAACATGATGATTTTACTCTCACAAGAATTGGAGAATCTAGATTCTGAAAATGATGCACATGCTCAATAAATATTGAATTGTAATTATAATTTTGACATTATTGTTAGAATTGCCTCTGTTTAAAATAGTTCTATCCAACTATAAGAACATTTGAAATAAGATGGAAACCAACACTAATACAAATGATGCAATAACATCTTCTTTAGATGTTGAAATCCCTATCATTGAGAAACTTAGTACTATCAATTATTCTGTGTGGAAAATGAAAATGGAAATACTTTTCCTCCAAAATAATGTTTCAACTATTGTTGAATGTTGATGGCACATTGCCAAAACCTCCAGATATTTAAGCACAAGCCCAAAGTAGTTGGCTTCAAAAAGATAAGCTTGCTAGAACACAATATATGTTAATAATAGACACTTGGAAATGCTCCATAGGTTGGTGATTGCAAATGAAATGTGGTCAAAGTTCAAAAGTGTTTACGACCACACCGATCGTTCTACAAAGCTTCTAACAAAAAGAAAAATCTTAAATTTGAGACTGAAAGAAGGAGGATCTATTTCTCCTTACTTAGAAAAATTTCTATAGCCTTGTGGATCAATTGGTTGAAGAAGGGGTGAGTGTAGCTAATGAAGATGCAATTTATCAACTTTTAGATGGATTACCTGAAAGCTATGAAACTTTTATTACAACAGTAGGAAACTTACCCGACTTAACGTTATCTGTTTTAATAGGAAAATTGTTACAGCATGAGTTAATGTTTCAAGATAAGAAAGGTGAAACAAGTACCTCCGATATGGTACTATATGGAAAAAATTAAGTTCGAAATTATTCAAATAGAGGAAAACCTTTCAGAATTGGCTCACGGCAAAACCACATGAAAAGAATCTATGGGCAACAAAGATACCAAAGAGTTCCTTAATATGGCTTTAATAAGTTCTCTACCTCAAGGAATTTTAATGATCAATATAGACCTCCAAATTTCAACCGTGATAGGAGTAAAGTTTGTCATTATAATTGCAATGCATATAGACATTATGCATCTGAATGCTTAAAACCATTTAATAGACATACATCAAATAAGACACAAGCTAACTTCAGTGAAGCCTCACAAGACTTACCCGATATTAATAGACTTGAATATTTGCTGCTATTTATAGTGAGCAATCCAATGATAACTTCTTCGACTCCTAAACTTATTTAATAAATTCTGGATGTAGAAAACATATCACACCTCACAGAGAATGGTTCTGAACATACAAACCATTAAATCCACAAGGCATCGTATTCTTGGGGGATGGACGTACCTGACTGGTAGAGGGTGTAGGATTGATTACTATACAATTTTCTTCGGAAGTAACAATAGATATTTATAATGTGTTATATGTATTAGGACTAGGAAAGGGCTTAATTTCCATAGGACAACTTATGACCTCAAGAGTAAGATTGACCTTTGATGGAGACATTTCTTCCATTACCTTTAAGTCCTCAAATAAAAAAGAAGTACAATATCATATTAAAATGATTCAAAATCAATATCCCATAGGTATTGGAATAATTGTTGAATTGAATTTATCTACAACAACAAACTTATCATTACCTAAGTATAGTTTATGTACAATAAAATGGCTCCAAAGGTTAGGCCATGCATCATTGCTAGTCTTACACCAAATGGTACACAAGAACTTTGTAACTGGATTAAATGAGCCAATGAGTGATATTCCTTTGTGTGGAAGTTGTTAAATGGGAAAAAACACCGTAAAAGTTTTCCAACATACAGTTCAAATAGAACTACAAACCTCTTAGAATTAGTCCACTGAGATGTATGCGGACCGATGCAAGTCCAATCTCTAGCAAGAGCTAAGTACTTTATAACTTTTATTGACAACTTTTCGAGATTTACCATGGTGTACTTCTTAAAAGCTAAATTAAAAACTTTAGGAAGTTTTCAAAAATATAAAGCACATGTTGAAACTGAGATTGGAAATATACTCATATGTTTAAGAAGTGATAATGGCAGGGAGTATATTTCAAATGATTTTAATTTATTTTGTGAAAAAGAGGGTATTCAAAGGCAACTTAGTGTTCTATACACACCACAACAAAATGGTGTCGCGGAGAGAAAAATGAGAACCTTGGTTGAAGCTGCAAGATGTATACTCAATCAAGCAAAGTTATAAAAACTTTTTAAGCAGAAGTTGTTTCAACAACATGCTACATACAAAATCGTTTAGCTATTGTAACCTGGAAAACAACACCCTATAAGCTATGGACAAAAGAAAGGCCTGACATATGCCACCTGCGCATCTTTGGATGCAAAGCTTATGTTCATATACCTAGTGAAAAACGCCGAAAGCTTGATTTCAAAAGCCAAAGTTGCATTTTTATAGGTTATAGCGATGAAGTTAAGGGCTATGACTTTAATACTAGACGAGTGTTTATGACAATGGATGTTGTCTTTGATAGGATCAATGTATTAGGACTCAAAGCTGAGACAAGTCCGGAATACTTTCTACGATTGTCATAATTGGGAAATCAATCAACATCACCTTTGCTACCGGAATTTGTGCAAACTCAAGCGTCATCCTCTAATCAAGTATTACTTGACCAATCACCTCCTACACTAATATCCAATCGTCAAAGTTTTTCAACACCAATTGTATCATCATCATTTAATGGCTTTCCTCAATGGTTATCTAAAGGAAGAGATATATATGGATCAACTTGAAGGTTATACACAAATTCCTGGAAAGGTGTGTCAACTTCAAGGATCCTTATATGGATTAAAGCAATCCCCTCGCGTGTGGTTTGAACATATTGACTCTTTCTTAAAAACCCTTGGTTTTGAAACCTTTCGAGCAAAACCTAATGTTTATATTGATACCCATGACAATCATACCCTTTATATAGGCTTATATATTGATGATTGTATCGTAATGAGCAACAAAATAGAATACTTGAACAACAGTAAACAAAAACTCTTACAAGAATTTGATATGATGGATTTGGGTGATATACAATATTGCTTAGGAATTCAAATCCTACGAAATAGAGAAAAAGGCATCATACTCCTCTCTCAAAGTAAGTATACCAATGACATATTTAATCGCTTTAACATGGGAAATTGCAAACCTTTTACCTTATCCATGGCAACAAATTTTAAACTTTCAAAGACAATGTCTCCAGAAACAAATTATGAAATGAAAGAAATGAAACCTATCACATATTCCTAAGAAATTGGATGCTTGTTGTATTTGATTGCATGCACAAGACCGGATTTATCCTTTAGTGTATCTAAACTAGCACAATTCATGTCAAAACCGGACATAGACCATTGGAGTGCAGTAAAAAGGGTATTTCGCCATTTACAAGGTACTCAAGATTTGGAATTAACTTATATAAGAAGTGAAAATCTACTAACCATATTGAAGGATGGTGTGATTCTAATTTTGAAGGGGTCTAGATGAAAGAAAATCTACATCAGAATATTGTTTTTTATTATCTCATGGTGTTTTTTCTTGGCAAACAATGAAACAACCTATAGTTGCATTATCAACGGCAAACGCTGGATACATGAGTCTTATAGAAGCAACTGAAGAAGCGATTTGGTTAATAAAATTGCTAGATAATTTAAAGTACCTACAAACCTTACCTATTTCTATATATTGCGACAATCAATCAACTATTCTCATGAGTCTTGAACAACTTTTGCACTCAAGAACCAAACATATTAAAACAAGACATTACTTCATACGACAACAAGTTGAAAACAATCAAATCAAACTTATTTATTTTAATACACAACATATGTTAGCCGACTTTTTTACAAAAGCAATGAATCAAGATGAACACTCTTATTCAAAAAGTCAACTTCAAATATTTAGTTCCAAGTTATTAAGAATTAGACTTAGTTTTAGGGGGAGTGTTGACATAAATCTAAGTCTAAGTCTACATGTTATACAATTAATGATATAAATAATCCATGTATTCCTTTGTCTTTAGCCTTTGTCTTTCTATCTTCATTATCAAGCATCGACGAAAGGCAATGCATGATGCATGAGGTAAATTGACATCATACCCTCTTGGGAGTCTCGTAATATTGGTAGATAGTTGGTTGCAAAAACAACATGGCCAGAAATTAGGTCCAATATGGAAGGACGCGTTCGTCATTCATCAACAATTCAACAACAACACTTATAAGCTTAGCACCCCTGACAACCGCAATATCGCCAAACTTACAAGGGAGCAAAGTTTAAAGTGTAGACACACATTTAGAGTATCTCTACATTTAGTCAAGCTTGATAACCTAGACGAAACCTAGAGATGAGATGATAGTTGCAATACTTTCTTGCCATGCACAAGCGTTGTAACCAACTCTTCACACCAAGAAGTGCTAGTATGAGAGAGGCTCTTTGGACCTTGCTTCTCAAGTTGTCATTGGTGGTTTTAACTTCTTACTGATTCTTCCTCTTTCAAGACTATAGTCGTATGTTTCAGCAATAGAATTCAGTTTTCCCTTAGTAGCTTATAGAACAATATCTTAATGTATGGTATTCTTCTTCATCAATATAATTATCTATTTCGCGTATTCAATTACTTCGTGTCTTGAACCGAGAGCTTGTTTCTTTCTGGCTGAGAGAATTCTTATTGTTATTTCAATACCTTAAAGCTCTTACCGAAGATAGCATGTCAATTGTCTCCAAGGTACACGTGGCTAGGTCTAAAATAGCGTAGACTAGCGTTCCCCTCAAGAAGATTCAGTAGTCCTACCATTGGTGTTATAACCTCCGGATACACCAAAGAGCGAGTCAAATAATCAATCTATTTAAATCGGCCTTGAAATAGGTTCAAAGTTCTTAATCTTTTTCTTTCTATAGAATCTTCAAAACCTACAAAAATGCTTAATTTTTCACATAGAGGTGTGCTAAAATTCTAATGCATAGGTCAATTGTTGATAACAAAAAGCCATTTTTTATCCTAAAAAATATTAGATTAAAAAATCTATATGGTGTTATCATACGTTAGTATCTAGTATACATGCACATAAACAAAACTTCAAATTCTATAAAGTGCCAAACTATTTTTGTGCAATTTTAGAAGTTTTTGTAATCTAATCTCTTTTGAGCAGATTTTGAGTAGTGATGACTGATGAGTAGCATATCTTGCAATTTTGTGCACATTGTAGTACATCGTGCCTGCACTACACTTGATTGGGAATATCATTTAACCCCTAAATGTCCCTACTGCTGAAAAACAACATTTTGGATGAAGGGCACAAATTTTGAAGAGCCATAACTTCTTTATTCGGACTTTGTTTCAAATAAAGTCACTCAGGTTGGGTCATAAATCAAGTCAAGCTGTGTAGCAAAAACTATGGACCCATACAATAAAGTATGAATAAATAGGCATGCATTTAGTATAGGCAGCTTTTGTTTTTGGGTTAAAAACATTTGGCATGTTTTACCATAACAAGTCAATTATGTGAGATCAAAAATACTTTTTCATAAATTTCTAAAAATTTAGTGTGATTATTAGATACGTCCCAAAAACTTTGTAATTGGGAGATTTGATCTGGATAACTTTTGGTACTCGATTTGCAATGACGTTTCTATGGTGAAAAAAGTGAAAAGACGGATGATTTTTAGGGAGCTATATCTCCTTCATCCATTGGTAGATTTTGACTTTATTTTGTGGGATGGACTCAAATTATAGTCTAGTCTTTGTGGTAGAAACCTTGACCCGATAAAAAATGTATTAAAAATATGGCATGAATTTGAGTCAAGGGGTCCAATTTTGGGCTATTTTTCCTTTATGTTTTGCAAATTTCATGTTTGTAGTACTTTCACTTCAAAGAGAAAATGATAATTCTTTGTAACCTATTTTGTGCACTAAAACATTACGATCTTGCAATCTACAAGGTTCCATGAGTCAAGTTTTTGCTCACATGATTTACAACAAGTCTACTACAAGTTTGTACAATTGAGATTTAAAAACCTTATCTTTATTTTCATTTACATCACTTTTTTCAAAAATGAGTTTTTGGCTAAAAATACCCCACAGACATATAGGGGTTAAGTATGAAGGATTTTGAAACTTAAATGGTCTATAGGAAAGGACTAGAAAATTCTACGCTTTCCCAAACGATAGTGTCTTCCAACCATAAAAGTTGAGTAAAAGGGAGCCTTTCCAAAGTCAAACTGACTTGTTATAGGCTTCAATCTTATCTAGGGGATAAGTTATATCACTTGATAATGCAACTTATTATTTTATTTTTATTTTTATTATTTTTATTTTTATTTTTATTAGAGTATACCCACTGAAATTGACTTCAAGAATAGTTTTTATGGAAAGGCAATGTATGAGGTGAAGGATCTCTTTATTGCCCCACAATGACAAGGTGAGAGGGTTGATATAATAGAACGGTGAGATTACGATAAGAAGAAGGGGTGGTATTACAAAGGTATCAAATGTAATAACATAGAAGTTGTGGTGTAATACTATGAAGGTTGAAGGAATCACATAACAAAATTAGAACGTATCCCCCAAACAAGGGTAAATTACAGTACACATAAAATATAAGAAAGCTCTTGTAAGGACTTCGTGTGTTCATCTAGGTAACATCTTTTATGTTCAAACTTCCTTATTGATATGGTTATCTTACTTTCCGATAAATTATAACTAGATCTAGAGATTTTTGCTTTTATAGCTTCCAAATTAATTTCACGACTAACATCAAATAGACTTTGAAGTAACTAGTATTTGAGGACGCTTTACATGGGGAGTAAGCCGAACATGGGGCCAATATTGAGCAAAAATCCTATAAACGACATTGGTACTTTTTTTTGAACTACAAGTAATCCACCAATCACACTAAGAGAATTTTTGCCCTCCTTCGGCCCCATACTCAGCTTGACTCCCCCATGTGAAGCGTCTCTTCTTGATACTTGCCATCTCATATATCATCCTATCATCATCGATTTCATCATAATGTGTGGTGATTTGGCTGGATAGCTTCACAACTATTATGGGAGTTTCGGGCGAACTCTAATTACTTGTTAGCGAGTTTGCTTCGTCCGTTCACTGACCTTGCTTTCTGGCCTCCACTGAATCCACTTGTAAAGTGATCCATCCAGCTTCTGTCGACAGGACATCCGACGTCGGCATACCTGGTTACGTTATCCGCACAATAACTGAAAACACCGGCTACCGGAAAGAAGAACATGCCTTTATTCCGTTACCGAATGTCACTAACTTCCACACTCACAGTTGCTTTCGCTTTTTATCAATGAATCCTGAGCTCCTGAAATCTCGTATCCTATCAACGAAGCTCATCATCTTCTCACATTCCAAAACAACCGCAACAGAAAGAGGCCGCCATGTCCACAGGCTGGAAAGCAGTAAACCCTTAATTCCGTTACATTAGGAGGGTGCCATGTTGGGAGCATATTCAGATACTCTCCCACAAGAAAACTTTATGACAAGATGGTAGTTTTGAACTTCTGGTAAGTTATGTCGAATTGGCATTTGGACTATTGACAGTTGACTAGACCATAATCGTGGTACTGTACCCGGTGCGGGCTATCTCGCCGACTGAACCGACCCCATGGCGCGACTGGAAAGGCTGTTTTATCTCCACGGACTACCCTAGAAGTTGCTGTGACGAGGCGGTTCGACAAAACATTCGCCTCCTCCAACTGATCCGTGATGCCGACAGTATTCACTGGCAGGACACGTTTTCAGAACATATGATCGGTTTAAATAAAAGAACTAGACCTGTTCCTCACGTCAAGCATATGCATGTGATTCGACATGCACACGAACTTGCTAGCTTCGATCGCTTCTGGGGACGAAAAGCGCTTTCGCTAGCAATTGCGGTGATTCATCGCGGAGGAGAGAGTGGTGGTAGACAGTAGCATATCCTGGAGGCCGATTCCGGACTCACGTGTTATTCGCACGAATCCCGCGATATCGGTGCCGAAATCAGGCTTCGGAACCCCATTTCAGTTGCTGCACGACCCGGGCCTCCAATTTATTGGGAGTGGACGGTTATTTACCAGTTTTTAATCCGGGTTTGCAATGTCTGTACAACCGGATTGGTTCAGACATTTCGTCGGAGGACTAATTTTAGTATAAAGCCACTCTGCGTCCGCTTCGTTCAGAAAGTGCTCACCATTGCTGGACCATCTTGTGCGATGGGGTGCGAAGTTGAGTGCATACCTTTGGTTGTGAGTGTGGATCGCTTCATTAGTTGATCGTAGTGATCGAGAGTGTTGTAGCACTATGGATCGCTTGTTTCGAATTAGGCAGTGTACCGGCTTCCTCCTCCCGTGGTGCCCTGTTGCTCGAAGCGCCGCGCAGCCCAGAACAAAGTGTCGAAGATCCAGCAAGTGGACATCGTACCGAATTAGGTAGATAGGTTGTTAGTTGAAGCTTAGTTAGACATAGATTGCTAAACACACATCCAATTCTTCGATTTCGTTCTGTAATATTTGTTTCGAACTGGCGACTTTATTCGACCCTGCGTCGTTGTTGGAGTGGGCCGCAACAACTGCTACGACTACAATGCCCGAGCCATGGTCCAACCTGCTCGAGAAATTGGAATACCTTGTTCAATTCCCTCCACCGTAAGTTCCCTTCCCCAACCTCATAACCTATTAGACCTCATTCTGTTGATATTGTTTGCTGTACCTGTCAAGGCCACTATGATCTTACCCATCTACGGTAGAATTCATGAACCAAAATGCATTTTCCGACAGATACGAGTTACTACCAGTATGATGCTCAGTCTGAGAGGGTTTAGCAATCCTTTGACATCGTTTCTTAAGCAATAGGCAGGATGTAGTATGATGTTTAGCCTCAAGAGGGGGAGTAATTCCAAACCATTGGCTCCATTTCATATGAGTAGTCAAACAACACAAGTGCAAAAAAAAAGTGGTTCAACACTATCTCCATGAGTGTTTGATAGTCTCCGCAATGGTTTCAACCATGATTATGTACAAGTGAAAACGAGACATGAACTTCTTCTTAATTCTGAGGGTTTTCATGTATGGGATGGTAGTGGCCAGCGCGAGGAAGAGCAGCCAGAGGAGGTTCCCAAGCCAAATGGGCGCGGGGGGAGTCGGCGACGGCGCAATCCGCCATCAGGCGGGGTACTGACCCCTCGCGATGCAAAATCTTCCTGGGCAGTAAACATCAGGCCAAAGAACTGGGGCGACAAGGACAAGATCTGGTGGGGGAAGATCAAGAGTATGAAGGAAGCGCAGCGAATCTCCGACATAGTGCACTTCTACCTCGGATGTGACTCCGTCCACTTGATCTTCCCGTCAAGCACCGAGCGCCCTCCGCCGTTCCGAAACTCGAATCTTCACCACCTCGCTAGCCTAGAGATGCGCATGAAGTACGTGAAGCTCATCGCTAAGGGCGATGAGCACCAGGCCCGCCGCAAGGAGCTCATGGAATCTGTCAAGGATATGATCAAGCTCCTCACTGTGGAGACTGCTGATGAGGACGACGAGGTGCCGTGGACTTTGGCGGGGGAGGTACCGGCCCTTGGTGGAGTTGGTGACGATGAGTGCCGACTCTCTCCTCAAATACCTGATCTTCATCAAGGTACTAATTACCTCCAACTCTTGAAATACCCAAACCTAAAACAATATCAAAATATGGTATAATCTCGAATTCTATCTTTAAATCAATGAATCACACGTTATGATTCTTGAAATATTCTCAAACACCACCAACGTCCACGTTATTCATCAAAGATAAAATAATGATATTGTCCATATTAACAATGAATTAATCATATTTTGTAACATAGATTTTTTTCTTACTCTGAAAAAATAATTTGTTAAAACCGGTTGGATTTTCTAAATGGATGAACCACTCAATAATATGATTGAATATGGTTTGGGTTGCTCAATGATATCAAATCTTGTTTTCTTTGTGAGATGAGGGTTCATACCAAATCTTGGTTTCTTTTTAAAGATAAAAGGAGTATATGATTAATCCCTGAGGAACATCAGAAGTGATGTTGCATAACTAAATTAGTTCATACAAGGTCTTCTATATTATTTACAAATCGTATGTGTTTTCTTATTCTTGAGTGTTTCCTTAGATCAGATATTTCGTTGATACAAAATGTCTTGAACCTCGTTCAAAATTTGAGGCTTCATAACTTACGTTTGTATTTAGGGTTTAGTTGAAGATTTCTTAGCTTGAGTTTGTGAATTTCACGCATAAATGTCTAACATAGTAATGGAGCTGTGGTTACTCAATAATCCTACGAAGGCACTCTGAATTCTAATGTCATTGTGATCCAGATACAAACAAAGGCTCAAAAGACTACAACTGCACTTTGAGGTTCAAAATCATTGTAGTTATAATGGTAATAGATAGTCCTTTTCATTTTGGCCTGTAAGCCTTTTTTGTGTAGAAAAAAATCTGCTAGTCTGAAGCAAGTCACAAGGAAACTTTGTCCATTGCAGTACACTTCCTCACATACAAAATCCATTTTCCATGGCGGCGCTTGGTCTTTTAAATGATGGCTGGGCTGGGATGATGCTGTTGAATCTAAAGGAAGCAGTCGAATCGAACTCAATGTCACAACAAAACCTAACATACAAAAATCTTTCACGATTTTCAGGTGCATCTCAAAAGTAGCTCTAATATGGAATGGTGGGTTATAACAGAGGAGATCGATTATATGATGGCCATGTTGCTGGATGATGGTCGAGACTATTTCCTGTAGCTTTTGTACATGAAAATGCATGTGAGTTCAAATTCACACCACACTCTCCTTGGTTTCTGATCTATCAACATGCGAGGCACATGGTATAAAATCACACAATATTGAAAATCATCAGAGGGGTACATTCGCATATTCACCGTAATATGTTTTCGATCTGCAGGTTTGGTGTTTTAACTATATTGTAAATTCGGTTCTTCGTCAATATGCATAATAATCCTCGGCTGCAGCGATTCGGAGCTCGTTCACGATGCCTGATGAAGCACCTCAAGTTGGAATAACTCCATAAGCAGCCTGGACCTTGTAAAGTGTACAGCTTGGATGTAAAATAGAGACAAAAAAATCAAAAGGCAATGAAGAAATGCTCGGCTACCAGAGCATCGAAATAATTGTACTGTACATTGGTATGCACCTGGAACCAAGTTAAAATAAAGTTAATAATTTCTGTGTGCATTCTCTGTGCAAATCCCACAATCTCTGCATTGCAATTTTGTGTCTATCATCCTGCACAGTTTGAATGATACTTGTACCCCTACAGTTGAACGATAGAACGAGCGCCATTAGCAACTCTACACAATCAATCTCCTTGCAAGTGAGGCCTTCTGCTTCGAACGGTAAAAGTGAGACCGGCCAGCCATCAATAACTTCATTGACAGAAACATGCCAATCTCAAAGTGCTGACAAAACTGAAATTGGTTCCAAATGTACTCCCGTGATTCAGAGAAATATCAGATGAACAGTTGGCAGTGTTCGTTCGGAAAGGAAGTTCGAGGAGAAACCGCACTCGTCCTCCAAAAACCTCAACAAATGCTACTGACTATGCAAAACCTTTACTTCGTCTGTAAGAAGAGAGCGAGACTAGCCATCACTCACTTCAAGATAGCAACATGCGAATCTCTAAGTGCTGGCAAAACTGAAAGTGGTTCCAAACCTACTCCCATGGTTGTGGGAGACACCATCAGTATTTGTTCGAAAAGGAGGTTCGTGGAGAAACCACCTCCAAAAACCTCAACAATGTCACCATAAAAAATAAGGAAGAGACCTGAAGTTAGCAAACAGAAACATCTTGTCGTTCTGCTTCTCAAGGGGTTTAGGGGACAACAAACAAGGGGCAAGCCTTAAGTTTCCTGGGCTTCTTGGACAAGAGGCTCCTCGAAGCGCTCAAGCTTGGGAGCTTCAACATGCTGCTGCTGGGGTGGTGGAAGCTCCGGGGCAGATGGCAGCTCTGGAACTGCCGCAGCAAGTGCCGCCGGAACTTGTGAAACGGAATGGAGCCTGGCCTGAATGGAGCCGCGGAAGAGCTGGGATGCGTCTGAGAGAGCCGACCCCATGCCTGCACCTGCTCCAAACGCCACCGCCGCCCACCGTGTGGTGGGGCTCCGGAAGAAGAGCAGCGCCGATGCCGCTCCTGACAGAGAGCCGTAGACCAGTCGTCTCAGTGTCAAGTCCACTGTTGCGTCCCACTTCTCCTCATAATCTTGTGACCGCTCCATCTCCTGCACGCCCAATTTGCCCACATAGTAAGAGCAGAGAACCAGAACTCCAATCCCTACCTCGACATGAGAGATGAAAGATTGACACAAGTTTGGGATCGAAACGAGAAAAGAGTATCAATATTATCAGAGTCCCATCCTGCTACAACTGATTAAGACTTCCTTCGGAATTCCATGAAGGTAGTCTAAACTAGTCATTCCTTCCGAATCAGAAGAACGATGATAAACCAAAACCCTAGTTTCTGATGCGCAGGACATCTTCTCATCGACAGTTGGATATAACGGAACAAATGCTTCGAGAAGAGAATCTACAACTCTTTCAAAGATCAATTATCAGATCAGAAGAAAATAAGGTTATAAGAAAGTCGAAATATTCAACGCTGTCCGCGCACGAAAAGAGTAACAATATGTTGAGTCTTACACTGCTACAACTGATTGAGCTTCGGAACTCCGGATCCCCATGATGGTTCCTTTAAGGTAGTCATTCCTCGCGGATTCATTATGACATACCAAAACCCTAATTTCTGATGCACAAGGACATTTTTCTTATCGAAAGTTGCATGTAGCAGAACAAATGCTTCGAGAAGAGAATCTGCTACTCTTTCGAAAATCAAGGTATCAGATGGAAAAAATTAATAAGAGGTCACAAGAAAGTCGAAATCCAACGCTGGATCATAGCAGATTGAAACAAGAGAGGAGAATGATTGTAACCGTAAATGAGTAAAGAAGAGAGCACATGTGAGCATCAGAATCTCTTGATCATCATATTCTTCCAATCAAAACATCAAACCCTAGAATGTCAAAATCCACACCTCGACTATACATTGGCGAACCCACATCTAAAACTTTGCAGAACCCTAAACTCCGAACAATCAAACAAGCTCCAAAAACAGAAACAGAGAAGCGGGTTTCTTCTCTTACCGAAAACCTGATCCGGGAGAGGACTCCAAATCCAGAATCCGTCGCGAAAATGAATCTCCAAACTTGCCGATGAAGAAACCCACGCTGAAGGGCGATCAATTTCCGACGTGGGATTTCGCCACGTCAATTGTATGAGGTGGAAATGCCCACGTGGAATCTACGGTCATGGTAGATTTCCGAGTCACGTCGTAGGTTTGCATTTTAAATCCAGGGTTCGAAGTACCCCATGAGGGTCTCATGCGCCTTGACACTGTTGACTGTGAGGAAGATGCTTCAGGACCAGCATTGTTCTTCTTCTCTCTCGATCCTTCTCTTCACGATCTTCCATAGTGTCTCCGATCGGCTTGTGATCGAGGTACATGACAATCTCAATAATTGATCAATGTGCGGTATGGTATTGATTCGAGTCAGACCTCTTGACATGCAATCGTGTAGTTTCTATCGTAGCTCCGATCGTGCGTTTTGCGTTTTTGCGTTATATTGTCGACTGGAGTCTGACTACGGATTGATCGAGCTGCCGACAAAATCTTAGCGGACTTGTAGTTTCAAGTTTTCGAGGACCGCTTCTATGCATTAATTGTAGCTCTTAACCTATCTCTCGAGCAGCTGTTTTACAGATTTCTTTAGTTTTTTTAGTAGCTTTAGGTTGTTAGTAATATCTTGACTCTTTTGAGTCGAAGTGGCGTGTTACTAAGAGGTGGATACTGTAAGTCCACTATTCTTGTCGCCGATGAGGTTTTAGAGACCGCTTTATTTGATCAGGTTCGATATGTAGTCCTGTAGCACTATGAAGGTTACAAGGTTGAAGTGCTCTGATTTATGTTCGAATTGTCATGTTATGAAATACATGTGCTACAGTAGCTTTTCTTGATATAAAGAGGAAACTTACATAGTTCAGACGTTGTGGTAGTGAATATGTGATGAGGTTTCACCACTGAGCTTGTTTCGTTTTTCGACACAGGTTTTGCAATCTTCTCTCCTTGAAGCATTGCAGCTATGGCGGCACTTAGTTCTTGCAGCGTTTTGAGATCGACTTGCGATGCTTCAACGATCTCCTCCCCTTTTTTATCGAAGACAGTAAGCGTGAAATCTCCAATGAGTGTGATCTCCATGAGTGGTCCACAGGTATCACCACCTATCGACTTCTTTCTCAAACTGCGGCTTATGTCGAAAATGCAAGCCCATTGTTAGCATTTGAATTAAAAACAGAGTTGTTTCAAGAACAGAGTCATAAATCATATCACTGATTAAACCATGAATATCTCTAACTGGTTTTTTTTTCCACTGAAGATTAATTTGAAGATATTGCATGCACGATCATCATGGTATTTCACTTGAGCTTCTGTGCAGAGAAAACAGAGAAGTCATGAGGTCAGTTCAGCATTTTCAAGGAGGGACGTGATTATCACGAGCTTGTCAGCGATGGGAACGGTGCTGCTTCAGCCAAAGAGAGCTTCATCAGCAGAAGAGGAGGTCACTGACAAGGATTTTCGGGAGAAGCTTCTGCAACAGATTGACGACTTGCAGCAACTTGTGAGCAAGAGCTTAGGCGACGCCAAAGAGGCTGTCACCACCAAAGCAGAGGAAGCTATGTCCTCTCTCAAATTCGGAGATGACAAAGCTGCTCAGACTCTCACTGAAGTCAAGAGCACCATCGACGAGACTGCTCAACAACAAGAAGAGAAGCTTGCTCAGAACTGAAGATCATATGCATGGTGCAATTTTCACCCACCAATATTTAAGACTTCTTGGAAGTGTTGTACGCTTGGATCGTATCTATGTTTTCCTGTGTGCAATCAATTCTACATTCTTAGTGTCGTTTCCCAATCCTGGTCGGATCTTCGGATCTTACTTTGCTGTCTCTTGGAAAGCGAAGGCTCATGCATCAGTGTGTTGATAATTATATGAGGTTTTGCATGAAAAGTGGTGAGTAGATCTTGTCCTATGATCATATCCTGAGAAATTTTGTGGGGTTGTGTTGGCTGATGGAAGTGAGAATATCACTAGCGGCCGTGAGTATGTATGCTGCTCACGTACTGCATTTTCTCTTCCTGAGCCCGACACAAAAACATACATGTAATGATAACTACCTCCTCTAGATTATAAACCAACAAATTCTAGATTCCTTCTCTACACAGCATAAGCAGAATGACAATCCCAATAATCGTATGTGAGAGTTGGCCAACCTTGTCAAAACTCCTGTCTTGCAGAAGTGCTCTTTTTCTGCCTCAGCTCATATCAATTGGTGTCGATCCCCTATCGTGTGTCTAAGATGCAGGATATCGTGTCTGAAGAATCAATCCGGTTGTTCTAAAATCGATAAGAAATCGTATTCAATGTAATCGCTTTAAGAGCACAGGAATCTCATGACCTCAAACTCAATTATAAATCATAACCTAATGACGCAAAAGCAGATATCCTCACAAACAGTGCACATGCCGCTTTTGCTCCTCAGTTTGACTCGATGTCATTCACGAACGAAAAGCTAGGGAAATCTGAAACGATGCTCCTGCGATGAAAATTTGATTGGCAATTCGTTAGTGCACAATTTCCAGTCTATCCGACTACATCGAATGAACCTTAAACTTGCAAAAAACATCATGAGAGCGGTAAAGAGTGCTAAATTGAGATAAGGAAGAGTCATGTTTTGCATGAGAGTTGGGTGTTTCATGACCAGCTTCTCCCCCGCGGGGAGAAAAGCACACAAGTTAGATGAATGAGTTGCATTATTAATGATCTAACCCCACCCATCGTCGCAACGTACCAAGCTTCACCATCGTGTGGTAAGAGAAGGAAAAAATGGGAAAAGCTCCGAAGGTTTTAAGATATCGGACAATAGAAAGTGGTCCATCGCGAGCTCGAATTGTAAGTCGAACAATAACAAAAATCCCGCTTCCGCATGGACGATTGCCAGTCTTTCTTTAGCTGCACCGTCGCTACCATCTCTAACAGCCTCTTCAGCTAACCGCACAGCTTCATTGAACTGCCGTTGCTTCAAGAGATCACGAACTTGATCATCAAGTGATACTTGTTGTAAACACCAAACCTGCAGGCTTTAAGCAAACGTCGTAAGCTTATTGAGTTGTATCTCAACTCTCGCTTCGTAGTCTCAATAACATAAGATCCTACACAACCTGGTCATCCGTTCATAGGACAACCGCCTCTGTTGAGTGTTGCCCCGATCTAAATTACTTAATCTTTCTGAGAAAGACGGTGCTTTCGAGATTTTTTCCAGGCCTCTTACCTTTACACCACTAGAAATGACAACAAATGAGCCGACTTCATCGTCTCCAACCAGAAAGCGCCCGATTCCTGAGTCGGCAAGGTCTAACGACTGAATTTTGGCACCGGTTTTGTGGTGATGAAGTTCACAGTGACCTTGATTCACTGCAACTACATAAGGAGGAGTTTGACCAATAGCATCTGGGACTGAAGTGAAATTCAAGCTTGAATACTTTGTTTTCTTTGCATAGAAACTCAAGTGAGGTGATCGGGCAAACAATATATCCGAATCAATTTTCAATGGAAAGATATGAGTTAGATACTCCTGATTCAACCCTTGAACAAAAGAACGAAAGAACGAACAAAATATCTTCGTTTTTATGCAGATGCTAATGCTAAGTACGTGCTTGCCTTTTCTATCACACTCAGAGGTTTATGCCCTTCTTTGGCCACTTGACTGTCCATTTAAACTGTCTTTAGAACTAAAACTGATACTTTACAATCTTGTAACCAAGCTAAATCAAATCAATGGTGAGGGCTTTGGATAACTTTGTTTCCTCCGATTTCTTCTTTGCACTTTGGGTAAATCTTGAACCTCCACTTGTTGATCTTGTGCTTCTGCTGGATTTTGTACTTCTGCTGGATTTTGTACTTCTCTTGGATTTTGTACTTCGACTAGATTTTGTACTTCTGCTGGATTTTGTACTTCTGCTAGATTTTGTACCTCTACTTTGTGATAACATTCCAACGAGCAAATATCGACATTCATTGCTTGAACTAGTTTGTGACCACATATTTTGCAAAGTGGGAAACCATTGGTATCACTTGCACGATTGTTCTTTCTTGAACCTATTGATGTAGAATTACCACCGTTGGAGTTTTTTTTCTGTTGTCTTCTTCGACCACAAAAGATATGATAATTATAATTGTAACCATTAAATTTATATGGTTGTATACCTTCTAATAGAATACCCAATCTTTTCAAGTCGTCACCATTAAAAGCCAAAGAAGAAGTAACCAATCGTAAATTAAGTACTTCATGCCCCACGTGATATTCTTTCTTGCATTCCCCACAAAATCGCACACAACAATCTGTACAATAATTGTTCTCTGATTTTGAAGGATGACCTTTACAACGAGTATTTTTATTTTCCATCTGAAATGAGGATATCACCCACTGTGGGAGCATTTGATTGTTGTTAACATCCATATTTAAAATCAAAACAATTGTCGAGACGAGATATTTCACTCAGAAAATAAGATAAACAATTGTAATGAAACTCGGAAATCGAATTTCCAAAAAACATTTTATAGATTGTGGGCCTCTATATATATAATATATGCAATCACAACCATAGTAGTACTCATATTCCTATTTTTACTATTTAAAAATACACTTCCAACAAAAAGACTTGGAATACAACAAGTTATTGTATAACTTTGGCTATTTTTATTGAGTTGAACGAGTAAAATTAAAAAAGAAAAATACTTAACTAAATCTAGTACCATACAACAAATAGAAGTAAGTAGAACAATAAGCTTCAGCAGAAATAAAATCATCTTTTACTTAAGCAATAGATAGTGAGCTTCAGAAGATTTACTTAACCCTTAAAGGTCCCTTGGAGATAGTATGTACGGTGGCGTATAATTGAGATTTGCTACCAACAAGAAACTCTATATTGTGATCTTAAAAGCTTAGTAGAACCGCATGGATTATATGTTAACTTGTTCTTTGAACTCAAATCTATTAAAGGTGTGCACTCATTCCAATACAACCAAAATACGCTGTATTCTAGCAACCAAAATATGGTTGTTCAGACCTTTAAGGGTTAACCAACCCTGCTCTTGAAATGGAACTCCGCCCTTTCGGTGTCTCCTTCCACCTTCACCTAAAATCGTAGTCCTTAAACCCTAAACCCTGATGACGAGAGATCCCTCCCAAGACCAGAATGAGTAGTAAGCGGAATTTAAAAAACGGCTCGCCTGAAGCAATATACAATTTGGCGTGACCCAGCAAAAGGGACCATCTACATAAGATACACAAAAATGCGGCTAGAAGAGCATCATTTACTACCTATCTACCTACATCGAACTACTACTCCTCGTCAAACTCCGCGACTGTCTTGACGCAGGTTCCTTCAAGAAATCCTGTCCAGTGATTGGGCTAATGTGCTCGCCATATAACCGTGAGCACTGCATCCACACATCGGAACAGTTCATAAATTCATCTTAACAGTACTGCAAATGAGCACTCTACTCTGATCCTTCAAAAACTACACTCGGCTTCTTCTAGATTTATGATTGTTGCTAATAGATGGTTGAACCTCTATGGATGTGAAGCAAAGTCTCCTCCGAAGGCCAAACAAATATAGAGACCCGACTGCAGTTTGATTATGTTGTGAACGGGAATAAGAACCGACCCAGTTTGACTTTAGAAAGATGAGAAAATGGGCACAGTACCTTGTAGCAAACAATTGAATCGTCGGGATATAATACAAACAACTTGGTGCCTATTCGAGCGTGGCAGCGACCACAGATAGTGTCATCCGTAATACACACTTGCCGTGATCGTTCTTCCACACGATCAACTCTTGCTTCCAGGTTCTTGTGCCTATTAATTTGTTTCACGATCTGCCCAACCAGAACAGTGCTCAGTTTCTATCGATGATACTGCTAACTTTAGTAACAAACTCCATGAGACGAGTATTACCTGACCCTCTCGATGGCGATGCACACGGGCACGCAGCATGCGTGATATGGTTTGAGAGGCCAAGGAAAGCGACATTCCAGGAGACAAAGCCTGCACAATAAGGGCATACGCATTAAGGAAGATGGCTTTCCGTGTGTGATGTGAATTAAGATTGGACTTGATAATGTAGAACAAACCTCCAATACTTTTAGCGGGTCAAGGGATGCGCCATGACAGTGTAAGAGACGCACAGCAGCGTCATGCATTGGTTCTCTACCTTCTCCCGGTTTTAGATACATATCCAGCAATCTGTCAAAAGTAAATCCGTATTGAGATGCAGGTGCTAATATGCATATCGGATTGCAGCAGTATACCAATCTATAGAATCGAAGCTGTACATGATTGTGGCACGGTCTGCCAAATGGTGGTAGTAGATAAAAACATTCCAACCGAGTAAGATGGGGCACTTACTGCAAGTAAACCTCGGGTCTGCCTAACTTCGCACAGTAGCTCCTGGCTCCTTCACTATCCTCTAGTTTTCTGAAGCATACATACGAACCAATACGAACCATTTGAGTTCAGTAATTTTCAGAAAAATGATATGACAAGTGACATTATAGCGTCCGATGCTTTACTCTAATTCAGATTAGATGTAAATTGAAGAGAGTTGCAAATAAGCTGACCTGAAACCTCACTTATCGCCGATCCAAAGACACGATCAAAAAGCTCTTACAACCAAAATGATTCAAAGGGAAAGACACATACAAGGCTAGAATCTGGAGAGCGGCAGTTTCATCTCCCAACTTCTGATGTAATATTACCTGCACAGGAATAGAAACATGTCAGCGTGCTGCAATTACAAACGAGAACAATAGAGGTACAGATACTTTGATGCCTACAACAAGAAACGTAAAGAGTGTCGATGGTTCATAAGGTTGGTAACGTACTTGCTCTTTCCAGAGTTCGGACCCCTCTATCAATGACAAAACTTCGTCAGCTTTATACTCATCCGATGCAGCTAAAAAATCCTGTAACATGGCTCGTACTTCATCGTGGTTCATAGACGGTCCTCTTGTAAGTGAATGATCATTCATTGCGAACTCAATAAATTCATCATCGACCCCTTCGAAGCTTGGAGGGAGACTGTCCAGTGCTGCTTTAGCGAGAGACAGGGCTAGCTCTGTGTGATACAGAGCGGCATCTGGTCCATCCTCTTGAACCAACCATTGCAAATATCTGAGAATCACAACACAAGCAGACAAATCAGTCTAACCATCGTCTTTGAATTAAAAAATGCATATATGTGATCGACGATTTATGAACAAAGAACTGATCACCACGTTGGGCCATCATGTTATTTTACAGAGATGATGAATTCAATACACTGTTGCCAAGCAAATAGATATGAATAAGAATTGATGAAATAATGCTTCACCTTTGACGTACAAGTCCATCCGTTTCACTTAGCAGGGCCAGCACCTCCTCTGTTGTGGACACAGGGACAGAATTAATACCGCAATGAGCACATTTCACTTAGCAATCGTCAAAGTACCCTATATAACTGATCAAGATACTGCATGCGCTGATAGTGTCTTAGAATGCATTTAGCAGCAGGATATAAGTTGTGACACAAACCAGGTGGAAGAGCTTGAGATCGCTGCGATGAAGTTAACACCGTTAACGCCAACTTTTGATCCAATTGTAAAAGCTGCAGAGTCATGATGCTGAATTACAACCTGCTGAAGTATTCATGACAACAAATGCTAGACAAGACTACAACAAAGGCCAGATAGTATCAACCTCGTTGAGTCAGAACTCAGCTCGCTGTTAAAGCCAAGTGGCTATAACTTACCCATTCAACGTGTTGTAGAACAAGAGCACTATCAGATGATGACTCCAGCAAGCGAGCTGCTTCTCGAGCGGCCTCCATTTGAGAGTCTCCACCACCAATGTCGAAGGCCAAAGTATGCCAAACTTGTAAGGCCAACGGAAGAATGCCTTTCGTTTCGTAAAGTAGTGCCAACGGATGGAGCTGATTAGCAGCTCTAAGAGTAGATTCGACCTCCTCCTGCATGGGCCCAGGTAAGCAGCCTTGTGATCATCCACCAGCTGCAGGGTTTGTCCGCCAATGCAGCAGCTCTAGAGCAGGCTGCCCACCATCCCCGCACAGCCCAGCATGCATGGAACTTTGAGCTATGTATGCTGGGGCCACCTTCCCAAATTCTCTAACTATTCTGATCCTAGACACACTTGGACCAAGAAGACGATAACAACCTCTGAAATTGCATCGTGGGCATGACGACAACATCATTGAATAAAGATCAAGATGCTTAGGGCGACAACCCGAAGTACAGAAACTGTACGAGAAGACGGTAATCGACGTACCAGGACACAACTATTTGGTGAGGATGCAAGCAGCTTCAGCTCGTCCGTCTGCTTAAGTTCAGTATAAAGTTTCAATAGAAGAGTGTCCACTCCAGCTTTCTCATTAGCGTCAAGATCTCTGACGCGTACGACTGTGAAGTACCTGAAAAATCCCGAACTATGTTAACGTCTGAAGCGAACATAAGGTACGATATGCAGATATCAACAGTTGCTTAGTGAGGAACAAAGATCAAGATATTACCGAACAAAGCTTTGCGTGGCAATTCCCATATAATGTTCTATAATGGCTGCCTTTGCAGAAGGGCCTTGCGCCAGCAATTCTGTGACCTTTTCCTCGTTTACAAGCACGAGCAGTCCACTTTGCACGGCCCATAACCCACTCTCTATTGCGGACGTTAATGGCTGCGGAGGTGGATGCAAACCCCAGTATCGTTTTCGAGGTATCTGAAATATCATAAAACATCACAAGGTTCAACTCCGAAGTCAAGGATCTCGTTGCATGAGAAGGCAAACACAAGTTAGATGAATGAATTGCTTTGTAAGTGATCTAACCCCACCCATCGTTGCAACGTACCAAGCTTCGCCATCTTGTGGTAAGAGAAGGAAAAAATGGGAAAAGCTCCGAAGGTTTTAAGATATCGGACAATAGAAAGTGGTCCATCGCGAGCTCGAATTGTAAGTCGAACAATAACAAAAATCCCGCTTCCGCATGGACGATTGCCAGTCTTTCTTTAGCTGCACCGTCGCTACCATCTCTAACAGCCTCTTCAGCTAACCGCACAGCTTCATTGAACTGCCGTTGCTTCAAGAGATCACGAACTTGATCATCAAGTGATACTTGTTGTAAACACCAAACCTGCAGGCTTTAAGCAAACGTCGTAAGCTTATTGAGTTGTATCTCAACTCTCGCTTCGTAGTCTCAATAACATAAGATCCTACACAACCTGGTCATCCGTTCATAGGACAACCCGCCTCTGTTGAGTGTTGCCCCGATCTAAATTACTTAATCTTTCTGAGAAAGACGGTGCTTTCGAGATTTTTTCCAGGCCTCTTACCTTTACACCACTAGAAATGACAACAAATGAGCCGACTTCATCGTCTCCAACCAGAAAGCGCCCGATTCCTGAGTCGGCAAGGTCTAACGACTGAATTTTGGCACCGGTTTTGCGGTGATGAAGTTCACAGTGACCTTGATTCACTGCAACTACATAAGGAGGAGTTTGGCCAATAGCATCTGGGACCGAAGTAAAATTCAAGCTTCCAACCGTGGGCTGCCCTTCAGCATTGACTACAATGCCAGCTTTATCAACAGTGAGCAGAACCTCAAGCTCCTTCGGAAAGAGTTTCAGCAGAGGAGGATAGGGCAGATCTCTCGGTAGGGAGAATATAGGCATCCCTTGTCCAGAAAGCAAGGAAAATAATAAATACTCTTCTTGTGTGCCGACCATAATAGTCTTATCAAGCCACACCATCGTCAATACTCCATCTACACCAGCGATTTCTCGCAACTTCGTGGCTGAGACGGTCGTCGCATCATCCCAACCGAGATTAAAACGACGCTCCACTTGCGGAGGTGGCTCTACTACCCGAACGTCGTAGATCAAAATCTTTTTCTTAACAGAAACTGCTAATCCTACACCCTGAGCTCCAGATAATTTACTTAACGACAACTCCGATTGCGATCCCAATCGAATCCGCGAAAATTTCCCTAATAATCCTACTTTTTCCTCAGAATTCGAAGTCGCTGGCTCGCTTCTCACCGACACTGCCCGGGCAAGAGCCGACGCGCCTTTCGTGCCCGACAACCTCTCCATTGCACCGAGACTCTGCATGTCCAAGAGACAAACCTGCCCGTCGAACAAAATCGCAATCCGTTTCGCCTCAGGTAAAGCACAGAGCGCCTGAATTGGCGTCTTTCCCATGATCCTTCGTTTTCTAAGAACGAGCTCTTGCCCCGATCGCCGCTTGGCTCCATTCGATCCATTGGCATCATCAAACCCTAGTTGCCCGGTAGCACCTGGAGACGAATTGGTGCCGGATTTCGATGAGGCTGGATCGGAGGAGGAGAATGTGAAGAGGAGGAGGTGACCATTGTCGGTGCCAAGGTAGATGAGGAGGGATCCGGTGCTTGTGAGTCTGGCTACGGCGAGCGATTGAATGCTGCATGGAGGAATTGGCAATCCCCGGAGTGGTGACGAATCGAGCGCCACGCGCACTGCGTCCCTGTGTCCTGGTGACCCGAACCCTCCTGTCCCGATCGGATGCTCGAGCTCCTCCATCGCTGGACCCCCGTCCGCAATGGTTTCGAGCGAGCTCCTAACCCTAATGCACTCCTTCCATGGTCTTCAGGTGCCTCTCTGTTGAAGCATCTCAAGACCCCCCGTCTTTCATTCCAAGTCTGTCTCCGAGGTGCTCATACAAGGACAGTACTGGACAGTACCGTAGTTGGAGTGATGCGCACTCTACCGAAGTCCACAATTATATCTCCACTCTTGCCAATAGGGGCTGTTGTTCCATGGTAATTTGAAGCCTGTTTAAGAAAGAGTAAAAGTAACAAAACCGAGGATGTCTAATTGTATAGAGCAATCCCCTCCAAGGATTTCTCTCAATCATACTCATGATTCCCTTGTCAAGTCCGTTTTTGTCATAAACAGCAACTAAGTCAAAATTGGCTGAATAAAATTACCATAAAGTAATAAGGATAAACACGGGATGGTTGAACATAATCGATGTATAGATGAGTTCTCCAAAACCCCCATTGCAAAATAAAACCATACAACCCTTAGATGTTGCGATTTCTTGTTGGCGCAGTCTAAATGCATGCATGGACGGAATAGTCAGGAACAGTACCTGACGAGTGGAGTACTGTAGCAGCGAAAAGAATACGTTAGTCATCCTGTAACTGCCGCCATAGGGATCTGTGCCCTAATCAAGAAGTTAGGGCATGCTGCTAGTACTCTCTCCTCAGTATAAATATTGGGTTACCTTGTGAATAAAATGTCTGTCTTATTGTTGCTCAACTGATCAATCTAATCGATCGCTAACATTTCTAATTTGCTCAAGAGATATATAAGAAATTTCTTATAGTTGGTTTATAATATTGGTTATGGTATGTGAAAACTACTAGAGATAGGGTTGATCGAAAACTCATAGAATGACATAATGATTTATCACAAAACAATGTGTATTATAGTAATTTGTCTTTATTCAGTCTTACTTAACTTTCCAAGGTATCCGGTAATTGGCAAATTTAACAATCAATTGATGTTAACAATCAATTGATGTCATTAACAATGTGAGAGTTGGATACCTTATCATTCTATAGTAAGAACATGTGCAACTCAACTTGAAGTAAAGGTCCTGGCGAGGGTGTGGGCGGGGCCCAAGGATAATAATCCTTTGCCAACGGCACTCTAGTACGGGCTTACAGAAAGTGGGGCTCCTCAAATGAGGTGATTTTCACACAAAATTGGAGTCACTTGGTGGAGTCATGGCATACGAAGGGAATCACCTCCAAGATACCTATAGGCTTAACTAGAATGGAGAAAAGGAGAGGTGGAGCTGGAGTTGCAACTAATGCGACGAAGTGGGGAGACCCTATGGCTAGGTGGAAATGATTTGAAGAGGTGGATGAGCCTATGTAGAGCATAGGTGCAAAGGGTTTAGCCAACAAAGTAAATGAGAAGGCATGGGGTCATATTGGCTCAACAAGTGCTTTACACCAAGACCCTTTCCACACCAAATCCTGCAAATGTTCTAAGGGTGGGGTACTTCTAGCCTTGAACCATTAAATCTCGCAAAGCTCTTTTACTTCTTAGAATGAAGGAAAAAAACACCAAATAGAATATCCGTTTGAGCTACGTTTGAGCTACCTCAGGTGATATGCTCAAACCTTTTCAAGGAAAACTAGTAGAATAACATAAACAAGTGAAATCATTTCAAGATTTTACGGTTGGAGGCTTACTTGTTGTTATGTATCTCTTTACTTTAGTACAATTGACTTATGTGTAGCTTTTGAGTGCCTTAACGGGGAGTGATGAACTTTTTGCAAAGTGATGAACTTTCTGGTTGGAAGAGCTTTTCAAAGTATGTACTTTTCACTTTTCAAGCAGGTGAGGTTTCAGATCACCATTCGAAATCTTTAATCCGTATGTGCTGCACAAGCGGCTGTGGTACTTACTTCACCGACACCTCTACGCACCAGGCACCGAGTCGATACCTGCCGAACAGTTTCATTTTTAGCTGAAAACTGATGATTCCTGCGAGTCTTTTAAGGATCCTCGGCACGATGAAGGAGCGCACTTTCAGATTCCTCAGTAACAATCGATCGATAAATAATATTCTCCAATCGAAAAAGCACCCTTTCATCACTACTACTCAAGGATCGCTTTAAGCGTGTTCGCACCGACAAAGTTATGAATCTTGCCTTTTTTACACCAGACAATTAGAGACAGAAGCACGATTCCAATCAAGACACTAACTTTGTGAATTCAACATTTATTTCACGCTCTTCATCTGTACAAGCTCTAAAATTTTCGTTACAAGTGAGAGAGGAATACTCTACTCAATCGTCACAATCACTACCAGCATCATCATGTACTCAGTTTCAATGGAAACCATCCGATGCTCTGCCCTCGGGCGATCGAGGAGGGGAAACAGTAATAGCAAACTAGCTATACACGAAGAAAGAATGACCAATCACCGACGTTGGAAGTTGAGGAACTTGATGGCGTAGATGTAGATGAGGGCGAATAGCACCATCCACACGAAGAGCATGGGACCAACCACCGGCAAAAAGCTGTGCTCGAAGCCGAAGTTGTCTACCAAGTACTGTTTCACAGTGATTATCGTCGACTCGTCGCCAACAATCACCACCCGGGAAGTGATGTCGCCGAACTGGGACGCAATTAGGCCGTATACCGTCCATGCCAATGGACATGCCCAGTAATACCAGATCCACCACGGCGGAATCGACTGCACCAAAAACCCCACAAGCATCAAAACATGCTCCAATCGAGATGAAACACGTAAAGAAAAACTGTCTAGATACAACGATTCAAACAGTCGTATTTCACCCATAACTGCTCATCTCTGTGTCTGAGTCACTGTGGACAAGTCGTAAAGAACATACTTTCAGAATGAAGAAGAGAAAGTAGAAAAGCGAGAATGGGAGTGGGGGCTTACGGGTCGGGGGATGAGGAAACCGGCGTAGAGGTTGAAGAGCGTCGAGAAAAACGCGCTGACAATGGACGCGAGGATGACATTGGGAGTGATGGCGACCATCATCATGCCGTAGTAAGTGAACTGCAGCAAGCTGATAACAGTAATGTAGTAATACCAGAAGAATTTCGCCGCCGTCCATTGGAAGCCCAACATGGAGTACGTAATCAAACAATACAGCGTCCCTTGAACGATCACATACGGCACTTCGATCAACACCTGCGACAGCGCGTAAGGAATCGACGAGTACATCCCTGCCGCCTTCTCCCTGTAATGCACCGACCGCTCAATGCTCACCATCGACTGCACCGTACTTGAGTTGTTGAAACAAATAAACAATGTAGCGCCGTAGAGCGCTCCCAATGTGATCACCAAGTCCGTCGACCTCCCACTGAAAGAACCCACTCACGCGTTAGAATGGCTATGATCATTGAACTGGTGCGAGAATGCGAGAAGGATTGGTGCGAGAATGCTAGCAGGATTGGTTCGAGCAGGCTTACGTTTTGGTGCCGACTTGCCAGAAGATACTGCCGCAGATGAGGCCAGTGAAGAAGGTGAAAGCGAAGCGGACCAGATTATAATCAGGGCTGCGCCAGTATGTGAGCTTTTGCTTCCACGTGATGGTTCGCAATTGCTCGAAAGAGTTGAGCGGGTACTGAGTTGGGAATACGAGATCCTTCGATCCTGCTGGTGGGACACTCAACTCCTTCACGAGGTCCTTGTTGCGTCTGTAAAGAGTGGAGTGTACGTAGTGGTCGGCGAAATCCATGTTCAATTTCATCTCCATGTCCTGATTCGTCACTTCGAGCATCCATGTCGCAGGGTTGTAATCCTCGGGGATTTTGGGAATGCCTGGCACCGACTCGAAATATTCGACTAGATGCTTCGACTGGTGGCCGAGCTCGCCTGCGTAGATGACTTGTCCTCCTCTCTTGAGGAGTAGGAGCTGCGAATGGGAAAACGAGTGGTGAGATTGTGTTTCGTGTTGGGGTGATGGACATGGGAAGGAGGGTACAAGTGCGTCTTTACCTCATCGAAAGCCTCGAAGATGTCGATGCTGGGTTGATGAATGGTGCACACAACGGTTCGTCCTGTGTCGACCGTGTTGCGAACACACCGCATCACGATGGCAGCTGCTCGTGCGTCCAGCCCACTCGTTGGCTCGTCCATGAAGATGATCGACGGATTCGCAACCAACTCCACTGCAATCGTCAACCTCTTCCTTTGCTCCGTTGACAGCCCCGTGATGCCCGGCAGTCCCACCAAGGCGTTTTCCAGCGGCTTCAGCTCCACCAACTCCAACACTTCTTCCACAAATGCCATCTTGCTTTCGTCGTCGATCTCTTTTGCTAAACGGAGCCACGCGGAGTAGATGAGCGACTCCCGGACTGTGACTTGTGGAGAGTGGATGTCATTCTGCTCGCAATAACCGGAGATTCGTGCGAACGTTTTCTGGTTCTTCGGGTACCCAGAGATTCGAATGTCACCTTCAATGTAGCCGCCAGTCTTACGCCCAGCGAGCACGTCCATGAGAGTGGACTTCCCTGCGCCACTGACGCCCACCAACGCGGTCAACACACCCGGTCGAAACGCCCCCGTGATTTTGTTCAATAACTGCAGCTTCGTCTCCGTCATCTCGGGAGATTTCATTTCCGCGGGCATGTCGACGAAGTAACTGATGTCGTCGAAGGAGATTGACAACGGCTGAAACGGCAGGATCATTCCCTTCTTCACTTCCACCGCGACTTCATCAACGTCAGACCCCGAATGGTGGTGACTAGTGGACGATCGGCGACTCCTGCTCAGGCGAGGCGCATCCTCGCCATGAGACGACATGATCGCAGCAAGTGAGCGTGACTGCGAGCGCGAGGACTTCGACTTCGACACCCTGACGTCGCCGCCAGTGCGATTCGCCTCCTTCTCTTCGAGCTCTTCCTTCGACATGATCGCTTGCGGCTTGCCTACTGCTGGCATGAACTGCAAACCTAACGTAAACCCAATATTGAAAATGATGTAGAATCCGAGGAGGGCGGCGATCGATATCCAGTACCAATACGATTCAGTGTATTGACCCCGTGACTGCAGTATTCTCGCGCCAACCGTGTTCACTCCACCTATACCAGTGTAGGGCTGTAATCAAAAACCACAATGTCAGAAACTCAACAATTGCGCGCAAAATCAACCATTCGATCGTGGCCGTGGCGATTCTCACCTTTTCCCATCTCGATGCGGTGAATTCGTTGGAAGCGATTCCTTGCACGGCGTAGCTCATGTTGGACACCCAGTAACCCCATCGCCACCACACAGGGAGATCGGGGCGCGGGATGATGAACCCTCCAAGCATAAACAGGAGCAACAAGATGATCCACCCCAATGTGAACCCCAGCGTCATTGTGCGACACACTGCGCCGATGAATCGAAACATACCACCGGCTTGCTGCTGAATCAAAAACAGCATCAGGAAGAATTTGAAGAACGCGCCCGCGGTGGGCGCAAACCCGGTGACGAAATACGTCATGCAAGTGAAGATCCCGACCTCCAAGAGCGAAGTAGGAATGCTAAGCAGCATGACGGACACCGTGTACGCCCACGACGGGATAAAAAGCATGTCACGCTGCTTGATGAGCACCGGAAGTCGGCCGATCGTGGAAGCAAGCTCCCCGAACCCCGTAAACATGAACGTGATGACAGCATAGAAAAGCGCATTGAAGTACAACCCTCCATCTCCGACCGTGTTCGTGTTCAAGCGCGTCCGGAAGAACGTCGTCATGGAAACGAACGCACCGAGCGTGATCTGTATAGCCTTGATAATCGCCACAATGCCATTCCGCTTGAAGAGCGTCAGCTCTCGATCGAACGTCGCTCTGAAAAGCTCACTGTTGGAGATTGAGTACTTCTCCTTCGCGAGCGCCGCAGGGTGGCACTTCTCCCGTGAGTATGGCACCGCGAGCTCGTCGTGAATTGCTGATCCTACGTGAAAGTGCTGAAACTCCTCCGCAAAGAATTTCACCGGCACATAACGATAAGGCTTGCGCCTGTCCGCCCAGTACTGCTCCTGATCCTTTCGTGATGTCACCTCTTGCAAGAAATCAGCGATACCCTTCCGCTCCGGACACTTGAACCCACAGTGCTCGAAGAACTCGATAATGTGCTTGATCGGCCCGTGATACACCACCTGCAATCATCCAAAAACGTCAATTCCGCTCCGCGATGAGCCAAACATTCATTGAAAATGCTATACTGTCAGTGCCTGACCTGGCCTTCCGAGAGTAAGAGCACGTCGTCGAAGAGGTTAAAAGTTTCGGGCGCGGGTTGCAGCAACGAAATCAAAGTGGTGGCGGACATTTCATGCGTGAATTGGCGCAGGCTCTTGATAATCGAGAAGGTCGTGGAGCTGTCCAACCCTGTGGAGATCTCATCCATGAAGAGCGCCTTCAAGGGTCCGACGATCATCTCTCCTGTCGTCACGCGCTTCTTCTGGCCCCCGGAGATTCCTCGCCGCATTTCGTCGCCGACGACTGTGTCTGCGCAGATGTCGAGCCCGATGGTCTTCAGAATGTACTCCACTGCGAGATTGCCTTTCGATCCTGGCATCGCCGACGCCTTCATGTACGTATCCACGTCGCGGTCGGGTCGAATTCCGCTCTCTTTCTCGCGCCGCGATACCTCCTCCAGCATTTCTGCAATGGCGCTCGATCCGTCAGGACATGGCCATAGCGAGCACACTGCCACGAAAGCTCCAAAAAAATGAGTAATTACCGTATTGTGGTCCTACGCCCTGAACTTTCGAAGAGAATTGAAGAGTCTCTCGCACTGTCAACTCCCCAACGTGCAAGTCGTGCTGGCTGATGTACGCGGCCGTCTTGGGCGCTACGAACTCGTCCGCTGTGTGCCCATTGAACGTTACCTTTCCTTTCACTTTCAAGCTCGCGTCCAGCTTCGACGCCAGCGCGAGCAACAACGTCGTCTTCCCCGATCCTGGAGGCCCCAGCAGCAACGTCATCCTGCAAAGGATTCCAATTCTCTTATCAGCGACCCACCCCGAAACATTTGAAAGGTTGCTTGTTGCGTAACATTTTGGAGATTGATAAAGGAAATGGTGGCTCGGACCTTCCGGGTTTGATGACGCCATTCACGTTGTCGAGAATGGTGAGCACTTGCTTCTTAGAAGGGGACAAGCGCAGCAGCGAAGCGAAGCTCTCCAAGATATTAAGCGAAGTGTTCCAGAGCGTGGGCAGCCCGCGGCTCCCAACATGACAATTCGCCTTCACAGTCAAATTCTCGTAGCGGACTTCGATAGTGGGAAGCTCAACGCCGACGCGGTCGAGGCGCTGGCGCATTTTAGTCATGAGGTGTTGGTCAGATTCGTCATCGACGGGGCGGTGGAGCGTTTGCAGCAGGTGTTGAAAATCCGCCATGGACAGATGCTTCACATCGACTTCGCGAATGCTTCCACTGTCCTTTTGAAGAATCGACGTCCGAATGCGTTTGTACGTCGGCAGCTTCTCCAGCGCCGCCCAACGCAGATCCGCCTCATCCTCCTCGCGCGAGGACCCCCGCGCGGAGCTGTCGAGCGGATTGCCACCCGCGCCGTAAAGCCCGTATGACTGACCGGGCAGTCCAGCCGGCGCTAGCAAGTCGCGCGCCAGAGAGCGCGAACGCGACATGCTGCCTGAGTTCCGTCGCGAGCTCCGCCCCATGCTCTTTGTGGGTGCTATCCGCGCCCCCCACTCCAAATCCCCATCCTTACCAGGATCACGCCCCTCCATTGCCACTCCCTGCTCAACACCCCCACAAAGCTCTCAAAAACCCGAAACGCCCAAAACTCCTACACCTCCAGCTCAAACTCCACATATTATCCATCAGCAAACATCAACACAGCACGATACTCACCGTAACGATACGCAATAGCCAATGCTCTCTTTGAAGAGACAATTGGCACTGCTCTCTTGGGAGAGACAAGAGCTCACTTTCAGAATTCTTTGGTTAGTGTAGGAAGAACTGGAGATTATCAGCGTCTAGAGTGCGGCGCTTTATAACGAGTGTAAATCCGACAAGGGCGGGGATGGGGGAGCTCAGCGAAGTGGGGTCACTTTTGGATTCTTCGGAGCCTGGAGCTAGTTTTGTAAGCTAGGGGGGGACCGGTGATGGTGCAGCAATCGAGCTGGTAGGAAGGTCGTTAGGGAGCTTCGCAGGAAACGAGAGCATTTCCAGCTTCTTAAGAATCTGGCCCCTTGCTTGCCACGCTCTGACTCTCTGCATACCGGCAGGAGTTGTCTGGATTATTGAATTAAGCATGCTCCTTCCTTCCCCAATTTTTAGCGGACAATATGAATTTCTGGAATTCATGGCAATGTTCGGGGAGAACCGGAGTTTAGTGTGCTTTTCACTAAACACCACCTCAAAAGTTAAAAACCGGCTTGTTGAAAATAAAATAAAACTATGTTACCAAGTAATTTTATAAAACTGGCAAAAGTGATCTAAATATAGTTGAGATTTCTGTGAAGTAGGATAATGGGCGGTTCGTGTAAATTTCTCCCGAAACGTTGACTTGAGGCTCCTCTTTTGTTGGTGGCATGCAATTTCCCCTTGTCCAGTGGTCATCGCCGGGATATTAGCGTTACGAACGGACACTTCATTCACGTCGGCCCCTTAGAAAGGGACCGGAGTTTCTATCTTTCTATCTATCTTGGTGGAATGACTTGCTCCTCTTTGTCATTGAAGTATCACAATCCCCCTACTTTCAACCATTGATCATTGATACATAAAAAGGATCTCTAAAGGGATTGTCAGGTACTTCTTGACGATTTTTCTTCTTACGCTTCGAAACTCCGATTGGCTATTGGTGAATATGAGAAACAATAACCTTTGTAAATGAATAAGAGGTTTCATAGGATACAATGTGAATACGATTGCCTTGCATTGCTTTTTCCGAAACATATTAAAAAAAAATTCGTGGCTCGTGAACTTTTTAAAAATTCAGTTCTTATTTTGGAAGCCACTTTAGAGTGGACTTCGGAGTCAAGCACCAATCATTCTTACATGGCATTGGTTCCTCTTCAGGCGGGTAGGCAGTCACCAATAGCAATTTCGAAAAAGATATTGTATGCGAAAGAATTTCCGATTTTTACTCAGGTCCTACAACTTCGGTCTAGGGCGCTGTGAACAAAAAAATTATTACTAATACTATAAGAAGAAGAGAAGAGAAACCCCAACCTATTTAGAGCATTCCCACCCATCATGCCCTGAACTGAAAAAAGGATGAATAGTAGTTCAGTTCAGGGCAGAAATGCCCCACCAACCGGCAAATCCCTCGAATTGAACTACTATTCATCGTTTTTTTCCAGTTCAACCTGCAAATGCGAGCCCTTTTGCAGGGAGGTGGGCGGGCCTGAAAACCGAGTACAACAAAACCGATGTTCGTGCTGGCCGATGTTCCTGCTGGTTCGCGCAGTTGCGAGTGGTCAGAATTTGCGTTTGGGGAGCAATGGCGCAGTTGCGGGTGGGGCTCCTCCTCCGCCCTGACGATTCAGTCACCCTGAATTGATGATTTCAGTTATTGAGTTCTGTTCAGGGCGCCCCCATGGGTGGGCATGCCCTTAGTGAATAGAGTGTTTATTTGACCTTTCCTTGCATGTATGCCCGGAGGTCATCTTACCAATGGCGGGACTATTGACCCCTCGCGGGGAGAACACTGATCTTAAGAAAGAGTTTGTGATTTGGTAAATGAAAGAATTTGTGATTTGGTAAATGCCATCGCTTCATCATAATTGAAAAGTTCAAAAATCAAATTGTATTCTTGATTCTTCTGATTAAGATGCATTCAAAAACAAATAGATATTTTGAGGTTGAGTTGATGAACAGGTGCAATGTTATTTTGATGACAAGTCTATTTGGGACTCGAGACCTTACCATATGGTTCATATACAATATCAACAAATACACCGCCAATAAGTTCTTAACCATAGCTTTAGCACCCACTTCAATCAAGAGCCACACCTTCATCCAATCACAATGAAGAATTATGCTACATTTCATGACCTTCAATCGTATACTAAGGTGTTCAATAATGGCTCAATTTTCAACACCGAAAATCTACAAGGATGTTACCAGTTTTCATGCATGGAGAATATAAGTAGAAAAAGGGAGCAAGTAGAATCATTGTTATTGAACTCTTCTACAAAGAGTTATATATTTTTAACATTAGAAACGTAGGTGTTCCTAGAATGATACCCTAAAGTGACACCCTTTAATATTTGCAGTGAATACATAGTCCTATAGCATGGGGTAGCAATTATGTACCTACTAAGGTTGAGTGTCCTAAAAGCACCAACTTAAGAGATCTGACCTATTTTTAGCATTAGTAAATTCAAAATAAAATTATGACCACATTCGAAATAGGTTTTCAGGACGATTGCAAAAATTTGCAACATGTAATTCGCATTTGTGAATTTTATACAAAATTCCAAAGTGCTAAGTAAGATTTGACCCAATTGCGTTATATACAAATGAGGTACATCTGTATTTTCACAATCTACAAATGAGGTACATCTGTATTTTCACAATCTACAAATGAGGTACAGCACGCTTTTGGGTTCCCTGGCGCTTTCAGGTAGTCCAACCGTAGTGAAGAGTATAAGAGCTCCACTCCTCTATAGTGTGAACCAGCCTTTGACAAATAGAACTCAACTGGTTCTTCTAGAACTGAAGAGAATCAACGACCAGCTTGCCCAATAAGCACCAACTCCACCACTCCGTCAGACACACCTACTTGGACTTTGTTTTGAAATCTTTGAAAAGTGAAAGTTCCCTTATCTTTCTCATACCGTGTTCAAAGGGTATGGAGCCAATGGGGAGAAAAAGAAAGTGCATGAAAGCATTCATTCTAGAATCTCTCACATGTTTAAAAATGAATAAATGAATAATAATAATAAATCAGATGCTTCTTCTACAGTACAATCATACTTCCGCTGCCATGTGCAATCACTCCTTTTGCTATCGTATGCATGCCATCACATTTCTCTTTTTGGGGTCAACATTTTTTTAAATTTGACTTGTGACACGTGATGGTGAAGTTCAAGTCACAAGGTGTAATCTTTGACACTCCCATGTGGTTGTCAAAGTCGTTATATTGTTATTTTAAGTCAAAGTCACCTTCTAGAGTTGAAAAATAAGAATTTTAAAAATTGAGGTGTACGAAGAAGTTTCGATGTGCGACGTTGTTTTCATGTCGGTTTGTAGACAATTTGAAATCGATGCTTGTCAACTTGTGGAGGAAATGTTTTGTGGTAGTTGGAGCTTTGGAAATGGTGTTAGCTTTTTTTCATGTTCTAATAGCAATACAATACAACTCTAGAAACTCTCAAGTGCAAAATTTCATCATGATACAATATCATCACTGGGAAATATTTTGTATATGGTAAAAACTGCTAGAAAGGTGTTCACTTTGGGCCGCCATTGTAAATCAACGTCCCTTGTCTTTTTCTTCAAACCACCAAGTGCACCACTTCCAATAAAGTCTTCCACTTGCAAGAAAGTTTGCATGCTCTCCACATGGTTTTAACAAATTAGTGTTGTAAAACTATGGTGACATGTAACCTTCACTGTTATGGTTTGCAATTTATAAACAAGATCCTACGATTGGACTTTTCAGAATCAAAAAACAAATATGACCGTCTAGAGGTCACTGTAATATCACTAATTAAGAGTTAACATATTTTGTGAAGCCAATATTCAGTTAGACTAAATCGAGTGATGAGTTTCTGCAGCATAATACGCCACATATGCAGCGACGTTCTAGAAGCCAAAGGCCCTTTGCCGTAAAGTATGGGGTGTTGATGATGTGGGTGGCCACTTCGATAAAGTAAGTAAAGAAAGAATGGAGATACTACTTTGCTGTATTTGGAGTGGACTGCCAAATCTCTGTTCGCATCAGACAACAAAATGGCAACGTCCTCGTGCCTGGGCCACACATCTCCTCAAATTCTGGATGAAAAAAAAAGGAAGGAGCGTCATTTCTGCACATACCGACCTGCAATTGTTTTCTATTTAGGGTCAGTTTCCACTACATTAAATTTGATAATTAGTGTTAGATTATTCTAAGATTTGAAAATGCTATAAGTTTTTACTTTTGTTTAACCCCTAAAGATCCACGATGTTTTGGGAGCTTGAAATCCCAACTATGTACTAATGCGGGTACGTCCAATATATTTGGGAATCTTTGATAACTTCAACCGTAGGATCTTGAAGTAGACTACCATAGGTAGTAGTGTGAAAATTTTCAACCCTTGGATCATCGCTCGATGTGAAATCATAACATTTGAAGTTGACTGTAAATTTTTTTTGGCCTTGACCGTAAAAGCCGAATCGGTGGCCGTGATTCTCACACTATATAAGGACCCCCATCTTGGCCAATATAATGGGTAAAATTATTAAACAACAACAAAAACTTATAACATGTTTATGTAAATTAGTGTATCTAACACTAATCATCAAATTTAGTGTAGCCAGGGTGGAGAACTCCATCCATCAAAAAAACTATGGGCCCGTTCACACTATGCCGCCCAAACTTATCAAGTGGTTGCCGTCTTAGAGTTCTTGAGGGAGAGGTCGGCAGAGAACTCCATTGAAATGCACAACATGTTATTTTTGGGTATCTTATTCTTTGGCCTCTCGACAAGGTTTTGGATATCCAGTTTCATTGTGCCCTAGCCTGGGTGGGTCGCAACGCCCGGCCGAGCCGCCCCTAGAAGCATTTTGTGCAGCGGAGCGGCCTGACGTGACGCATAGGGTCGGCCATGCTCTCAACCCTTAAACACCCAAGGAAGCCCGGTGTTTTTTCCAACAAAATCTGCACTACAACCCTTGATGTACGAAACTTTTCACTTATATTTTGATGTCAAACTGGTCACCTTCTCAGGATGCATACAAAAAGTGAAATTCTACAATTCAAATCACTATTTGCATGAGTGATTTTGTGCTTTGAAAGGATTGTAGTAGGTAGGTAGGTTGAGGTTGTACATGAAACCTTGTAGGAGGTTGCAAGCTCATCATTGATTGGTTCATTCCTGATGCACAAGTCCAAAAGATGTTGTGATCCAATTTTGAACTGCCCGTTTCAGACCCCATGGGATGTGATCCAATTTTGAGCTGCTCGTTTCAGACCTCATGGGCCTTAAGTTTTTTTTTTTTTTTTTTTTTTTTTTTTTTTTTTTTTTTTTTTTTTTTTTTCCCCTACATTGACACTTTCACATACAAACGATGTACAGTACAATCCTAGGATGGAAAAGAAGTAAGGTAGACATACCCAAAACCGACAGGCGACCAATAACCGATCTAGCCCAATTCCTAGATTTTGAAAGGACAAATGTACCTCATTTGTATATTTGAGCATGAGGTCGGTTTTAGGTCGCAAGCAACTTTTCACTTCAAACAATTATAATTATTTGAATAATGCAAATAAAATCACGAAACTTTTTGCATTCAACAAGAACCTTATGTTTGCACACATGAAAAATTCTAAAAAATATATATACCTTAATATCATGTGCTAAAATCCTTAAGTTGTCGGTTATAGGTCTGTCTACCTTAGGAAAAGTCAGATTTAGGGGTGACATCAGTTTCAGTTATGTCCGTCAGTGTAGGTCTGACTGACTGACTGACCGGCCCTCAGGCAGGCAAGGACTGCACTCTCATTTAGAACCTTCCATCATCGACGTGGGGGAGCAAGTGGACTTGCTGTAAGTCTTTTCTTTTGTTTTTTTGTTTTTCAAATGTTTTGTCGAGTGTTTTTGAGTTCCCGCTCTTCTAGAAGCCCTCTCTAATGTAGCAGGAGAAACTTATTTTTCTTCGATCCGAGTACGGTCGATGCAACAGCTGTCATGCAAATGCTCGTTCAACAAAGATTCGCTTGACTGATACAGTAGAATGGAGAAGGTTCCATAATGGAGCTCTAGTAATCTTCATTCACTAGCTTCTCCGTACAATAGTATCATGTACTCAGTGCAAACGTTACAAGGTGTTACTCTAGGGAAATGTTTTAGAAACACCTATATTTCCAAATTCAAAATTTTGTAAGCCACTGTAGAAGAGTTTAGAACTGATGACTCTACTTGCTTTATCTTTCTACTAATTCTCCCCCTACACAAAATCGGATTTGGTATAAGTAAGTGTTTGCCTAATTTAAAAATTGTACAATTTTTAGTTTCACACCATGATATTGGAAAGGAGATAATATAGTTTGATACTTCATCTCTCATGATCAAACCCCTCAAATCCCTTGCAACCCAAATCGGATTAAAAGAAGAAGAAAAAGCTAGTTGATCCTTAGAACCCAAAATGGGTTATGTGAGATTCGGGGCATTCTATTTAACCCTTAAACGCCCACGATGTCGAAAAACGACGTTTTGGATGTACATCCAGAAACTTTGAAGAGCCATATCTTCTTCATCCAAGGTCCGTTTTGGATGAAATCACTTGGGTTAGGTTCCAAATCAAGTCTAGTTTGTGTTGTAAAATTTTCAAGCCCATACAATAAATTATGAATTAATGGAATGCACTTCAGTGAAGACAGCTCTTGTTTTTGGGTTTCCAAGCATGGGGCATGTATTACCATTGCAAGCCAATTATGTGAAACTAAAAATAGTTTTTCATGATCTTTTTTTTCATGGTCATGATCTTAAGGTGATTCTTAACAACTTTGTAGTGAGAAGTTTTTTGATCCAAATGATTTTGCTATTGGATTTGCAATGATGTTTTGTCAACAGAAAAAGTGAGAAAATGGATGATATTTGAGGAGCTATATCTCCCTCATCCAACGTTGGATTTCAACTTAATTTTTTGGGATGGCCTCCAATTAGAGTCTAGTCTAAGTGGTGGAAACCTTAACCCTTAAACGTCCTTCCACTCTTATATGGGCAGCCCGAAATTGGATCTCAACATCTTTTGCACTTGGGCAATATGAATAGTGCAATTTTTGAACTTGGGCAGCATGAATAAACCAATCAATGATGAGTTTGCAACCTCCTACAAGGTTTTGTGCAATCCCAACCTACCTACTACAATCCTTTCAAAGCACAAATCACTCGTAAAAATTGCGATTTGAATTGTAGGATTTCACTTTGTAGATGCATCACAAAATGGTGACCAAAATGATATAAAAATATAAGTGAAAATTTGAAAATCTAAAGAGCTACATGCAAGGTTCTGTTGGAAAACAGCCCGAGGGGCTGACAGGCGCCTTTAAGGGTTAACAAGATCTAAGATGTTTTGAAGATAAGGCATGAAATTGAATGCAAAGGGTCTAGTTTTGGACTATTTTTCCTTTGTAAAATGTTCGGTAGTTTTTACCATTGCATGGCTTTTATTTGAGCCAAGAATTTTTTTTGATGAATTTTTGTTGGTTAAAGGACTTACTAAGATGAAGGTGAACATCTTTCTAGTTGGTGATTTTTTCATGGCAATAGGTATATTGGTAGCATTTCCACCTCAAAGTGAAAATGATGAAATTTTGCAGTTCGTTTTTGATATTAATATGTTATGATCTCCTGATCTACAAGGCCTCATGACTCAAATTTTGGTCCACATGATCTTCGATAAGTCTATTACAAGTTTGTACGGTTGAGATCTTAATAGCTTCTCTTGATTTTCATCTATGACGATTTCTATGGAAATGTGCTTTTCTGCTAAAAATAGGCTTGGGCGTTTAGGGGTTAAAGGGGTAAAAAAAAAAAAAAAAAAAATTATGTCCAAGAGTTTTAGAAGGTGCTCTTTATACAACAAAGTGTATGTGGTAAATCCATAAAGTCAGCTGATGAAGGAGATATAGCTCCTCATAAATCATTCATTCTTTACTTTCTCTATTGTATTGCAAATCCAACACCAAAGTTATTTGGATCAAAAAGCTTACAATAGGAAAGTTGTTGGAAGTCATCTGAGAATCATAATTATGAAAAAAATAAATTGTAAAAGACTATTCTTGATTTTACATAATTGGTAAAATCCCTCCAAAACTGAAAGTTGCCTTTACTAAAATGCATGCTATTAATTCATCCCTCTTTTTATGAGTCTCCAATTTATACCACACTAACTCAACTTGATTTGAGATTCAACCTATATAAATCCATGAAAAACATAATTCAGATGAAGAAGTTACACCTCTTCAAAGTTTATGCTCTTCATTCAAAATGTACAAGAACTACAATGAGGATGCTAGATGCAAACGTTTGCCTTAAGCTCTTTTGCTCTTAACCCTTAAACGCCTAGCTATACGGATTTGGGCAGCCCAGTATTGGATCAGAGCATCTTTTGCACTTGGGCATCATGAATAGTGCACTTTTTGAACTTGGGCATCATGAATGATCCAATCAATGATGTGCTTGCAACCTCCTACAAGTATTGTACAACCCCAACCTACCTACCACAATCCTTTCAAAGCACAAAATCACTCATACAAATTGTGATTTGAATTCTAAAATTTCACTTTTTGAATGCATCAGAAGAAGGTGACCAGTTTGACATCAAAATATAAGTGAAAAGTTGAGTACATTGAGAGCTACAGAGGAGATTCTCTTGGAACATGACCCCTCGGGTCACCTTCGGCGTTTAAGGGTTAAGTGGCCCAAGAAGAAGAAAACAAAATAACATATTCAAGAAAAACTTGGCAATCAAAAACTATTCTAACAATCATAACGACATTTTTGTAACGACATTTTCGTGGAAGCAATGATATAGTCAAGGTAAATGGAATCTTGAGGAGCCTTATCCACGTTTTATTGACTTCATTGGTGTTTCATAGTTTCAAGTACAAAAAAATGAATCATAAGTACGAATCTAATGCATTGTTGACCCATGAAAACATGTTATCCTTCTCTAAACCATAAAAAATAAAATAAATCCACTTGAAACATTGACTCAAAGAGATCCCTCTATCTTCTTAAATTTTTATGATCCTTCTATCCATTTGCTTTTGATTCCTATTCACTTAAAGAATGTGTTTGGTGGACAATTGCATGAGGATGGGAATAAGTGAGACTTTTAAAGCATCTTGTCAAGTAGCAATTTAATTCACTCAAGCGGTTCTTAAAGCATTTTGTGAAGATGCAAAAGTGGGCACTGACTTTCTAGAATCGTATATTGTAAAGTGTTGTTGCATAAGACAATTTTGAATTGATGATTAAATAAAGGTAATTTCAACTTGATGATTTACTATACAAGAGTTCTTGATTAGTGTTTACTTTTTTTTTGGATTTCAAAATGTTGTGAGTTTTTACTCTTCACTGAAATATTCATCAAGTGTATTGAATTTAGTACTACTAAGAAATCACTATGTTGATTAATATATAGGGTAAACATACTGATCAATAGTGAAATTTTACATTGTGTTTTTGTGAATTAGTGCATGTAACACTAATCAACAACTCTTGTGTAGTGAAGTGGGTTTTGAGGATGAACAATCAGATTTTGTTATATAGAACCTAACTTGTTGTAAGATCGTTGGAGATATACAAGGTGTTCATGAAATGTGGATATGAGATGATGTGATGCTTTGTAATAGCACTTTGAGATTGAACTTGTCATATATATATATATATATATATATATATATAAAATTTTATTTTTATTTTTATTTTTATGATGCTTATGTGATTTTGAAGATGTAATTGTTGATTTGATACAAATTTTTAAATGACAGAAGGAGATGCAACTTCTCTATTACGCCTCCGAACCCTTGGTGTAACACAACACTGCACAGTTCTCTATGTGGCACCACCTAAAACCAATCGGTAAAGTGAACCTCTTAAGCCTTAAACGCCGAAGGTGACCCGAGGGGTCACCTTCCAACAGAATCTTCCCCATAGCTCTCACTGTACTCAACTTTTCACTTATATTATGATGTCAAACTGGTCACCTTCTTGTGATGCATTCAAAAAGTGAAATTTTACAATCAAATCACAATTTGTATGAGTGATTTTGTGCTTTGAAAGGATTATGGTAGCGAGGTTGGGGTTGTACATAACCTTGTAGGAGGTTGCAAGCTCATCATTGATTGGTCCATTCATGATGCCCAAGTTCAAAAAGTGCACTATTGATGATGCCCAAGTCCAAAAGATGCTGTGATCCAATTTCTGGGCTGCGCGTTTTGGACCCCATGGGCGTTTAAGGGTTAAGCTACTTCAATCAATGAAGTGGTCTTTGGGTATTTAAGCTCTATTCTAAATTGATCACAAATTTTGGTAGAACCCTTTGAAATTCCTTCAACACAATTATTCATAGTTTATGGTATAATCATGAGATTCGAGGAAAGTATATTTCCACCAAAAAATATTTAAGAGTCTATTGCTAGACCAAAATAAATGGTACTTATCACTATTTTTACAAATGTGATTGGTGGGCGGCCTTTTCCTCTCGCTTGTCTCGTGGCCTCGCGTGGGGTTGCAATGCCCGGCCAAGCGGCGCATACAAGATTTTCATGCAGTCGAGCGGCCCGGCGTGAAGCACATGGCTAGGCATGCTCTTATTCTTTGAGCTAGTCTAAATTCTAGTTATTAGATCATGTGTAATCAATCTGTAAAAGCTCGAGAACCTCTAATCGAATGATGACTTGACCCATAAAACTGATTTCAAGCACTAAAAGCAGAAGATGCAAGGAATGCTGACAGGAGGAGTGGCTTTGTAGTAATGGACAAAAGGGTAAGTTGACTTCCTGCATGAAGATATAGACAAGGATCGACGAGTTGTATTCATTAATTGTTTGAGCGAAGTTAATAAAACAAGTGTGGAGCAGGCAAGGGTGGATTTGACCATGTACAAGCCGTCAATTGAAAGAGATTTTTTTGTGCAATTAATCATTAATTCAAAAATAATAAAGTGGCAATTTTTTTCTCTATTTTTTTTGAAAAAATCAAGCAACATTGGAACAATTGTGATGTTTTCCAAATTGTGAAAAATGCATGTATCCATTAGAGAAGTAGTTTTGATTCATTTTTGCTCGGAAGAAGAAGAGAAACTTTAACCTATTTAGAGGCTGATGTAAATAGAGTGTTAGAACCCCCACCATAGATGGGCGAACCATGGAGGTTAGCACTGCGTCAACATGAGGAATAGAACTCACAACCTTCTCAGTGGGGGCCATGAAACCCAACCACCAAACCAAGGCTTGTGGTACCCTCTTTTAGCTAAGACATACACTAGTCTAGAACCAACCACTGCAAGTTTTTATACTTATGCAATTTGTTGACTATGAAATGATCAAGGTACATTTCTAAAAGCACGATGGCAAATGAGTTGACCCCTTCATTCATCACAAGTCCGCCATCATGTTAATAAACTTCAACCTTAGCAGCCTTTTTTCTTTAGGAGAATCTGGATCCCACTATCGAAGTATGGAGTCTGGAAGGGACAGAGTAGAGTCCCATTGGAAGGCCAATAGATGAAGTGAATGGAAAAGTGGATGATGTGGAGCGTTTGAAGCGGCAAATAGAGTGGATAGGATGGGAAGCGTGGCGCTGCACATGCTTGCTGCCGATCAGGAGCCCCGATTGGAGCGGGTGTGAAGAGATGTCGGCCGCCTTTGTTGTGCATGCATTGAAGATGCCCTTAAAAACTTGGGGGCTCCTCTACCCCTCCCCCATCCTCCTTGGTAGCTTCTACAAACACTTACCCCAACATTACCCACCCTCATGATTGCCCAAGGAATTGCAATTCATGGTTGTAGTAGAAAGGTGGTATGAGTAGACGAGTCAGTTTATATCCACTTCACAAGTCAGAGTTGCTGATTAATAGTATTACAATCTTTACCAGAAGTTACCCATTACTATTTCTGGGCCCTTATAAGATTTAGTGTTCACTTTGGGCCGCCTTTGCAATCAATGTTCCTTGTCTTTGCTGCTAGTCTCCAATTGCAATAATTCCAATATATTCTCTGACTTGCAAGAAAGCTCGCATTTGTTATCTTTTGAAAATTAGGGTTGGAACAATATGATGACAGTGTGACATCTAATGTTATGGTTCGCAATCAACACTAATCGACATCTCTTTAGTGAGTAGAAAGGTGACATGAGTTAACGAGCCAGCACACCTACCATAACACCAATAGTGGCAAATTACATTTACTGCGGGTGTAAATGGTTAGCAGTGGGTGGAATAGTATGATGACAATGTGACATCCAATGTTATGGTTTGCAATCAACACTAATCAACATTTCTTTTCTGCAGTAGAAAGGTGACATGAGTTAACGAGCCAGTGTACCTACCATGCTTACATTTACCACAGGTGCTAGTGGTTAGTAGTGGGTGTACTCATGTGATCTACTCATACCACAATTGTACTATTGTTTATTGTGAAACTCGAATTAGCTTTGTGTTCAAGTGTGTAAATCAATCATTAGTGTAAATGGTAAAAGTTGTTTTAGGGAAGATACACAAGTCTTTGAGAGAAGTAGCTACCTAGAAAGAGGTTTTATTTTTAATTTTTAATTTTAGTTGATTGTAATTCTTTCTTTTCAGTAAGAGGGCTGCAAGGTTATGGCAGATATTGTACTGAAGGATCTTTCTTTAACTTTCTTCCATCATGCAGATCTTCCCTTTTAGAAGAAAATGCAGATGTATCTTAGACCTCTTTCTGAGCGCTCTTCCCAAATCAAATCAGATGAATTAACTTTTTCTGTATTGCATTCAACATTTGTAACAAATATGAATACAATACTTTTTCTGTAATGTATTCAACTTTGAGCGTTATGATCTCACAAATGGTAAAGATCCAACGGTTGGAATATTACATGGTGTTAGTCCAAGTGGTTATTTTGAAGATCTTACGGACCTTGGAAATACCAAAAAAGTAACATGCGACTAATTATACCTCAACTTGTAGGAGGTGATAGATTTTTTTACAGTTTCTGGTTACAAAGGTTCAAAAACATGCTTGGTCCTGTAAAGTCCACAGTTTGGTACATCCTCCCAATTCTCACTTAAAATCTAACATAACGAATAGAAAATACGAAAAGCTTCTATATTCAGAAGCTTCTTTTTTTCGAAAAAGATACTATGATATCCATAAACTAAGTAAATAATATCACATACATTCAGTCACTTACATTAAGAAAAGTGAGTATCAAAAGAGAGACCAGTAATCCAAACATGATAAAATACTGTTCGTCATTGGGTTGAATATTGATACATGTAGAATGTCCACCGACACCGATACCGACATATTATTCATAACCCTACTGTAACCAAAATTCAAAAAAAAGAATCCTCTGAGCCCTCATTTCAAAATATTTTGAAGGTCTAATCTACAACCTCGGTGAACAATCAATGTCTTTGTTTGTTAACTTTTATACAGTATAAAAGCCAGGCACTGCCAGTTTCTAACGGCGCTGGAAGTTGAGGAACTTGATGGCGAACACGAAGATGCCAGCGAAAAACAGCATCCACAAGAAGAGAACGGGCCCGACTGCTGCCAGAAACTCATGCTTGAATCCGAATGTGTCGTCCAGGTACTGCTTCACCGTTGTGTCGACTGTTGATCCGACGACTTCCAGTGGTGTGTTGTAGTCGCCGAACTGTGATGCTACTAGGCCGTAGATCGTCCATGCCAGGGGACAGAACCAGTAGTACCATATCCACCACGGCGGAATGCTCTGTTTCCACAACACCCCAATCATCACATCAGTCTTACGATGAAGACTCTGGTCAGGATAAACCTGCAATTGATTTGCGATAGAGTTACAAGAGAGAGAGGGATGGAGGGGGGTGCTTACCGGTCGCGGGATCAAGAATCCGGTGAAGAGGTTGAAGAGTGTGTAGAAGAAAGCGCTGACGATGGAAGCCAGGATGAAGTTGGGTGTAATGGCTACCATCATCATACCGTAGAATGTATAGATGAGCAAGCTGATGAACAAGACGTAATAGTACCAGAAGAACTTCGCTGCCGTCCACTCAAATTGCAACATGGAGTACGTGATGAGCCCATACATTATCGATTGCGCCAGCACATACGGAACCTCAATCAAAACCTGGCCAGCCAAGAACGACATGTCAAATCTCCACACAACCCCGACACTGAAAGAGTAACTCTCCTTTATGACTTGTTCACAGTGACTCAAACAGCCGTATTGACTTGTCCACAATGTTTGAAAGTTGGATTTTGGACCATACCTGTGCGAGTGCGTAGGGTATGGCGGAATACAATCCAGCTGCCTTCTCCCTGTAATACACAGTACGTTCAATGCTCACCATCGCCTGCACTGTCCCTGCGTTGTTGAAGCAAATGAAGAGCGTGGAACCGTACAAGGCACCCATCGTGATAATCAAGTCCGTAGATCTGGAGCTGCAAAGCAAACAAGCAAGAATCGATCACAATTAGATGATGATAATCAGTGTCGAAGGACGTAAGCTTGGATGAAAACGAGGTTTGGGAGCTTACTATCTTCGGCCGACGCCCCAGAACACGCTGCCACAGATGAGAGCGGTGAAGAAGGTGAAGCAGAAGCGGACAAGGTTGTAATCGGGGTTCCTCCAGTAGATCAAGTTTTGTTTCCACAAGATGGTCCATAGCTGCTGGATCGATGACAACGGAAACTCTGTAGGAAAATACAAGTCCTTCGAGCCCGGTGCCGGTACTTTCAGTTCGTTCACGAGCGCTTTGTTCCTCCTGCGAATCAATAGCCACATGTATTCGTTTAATGATTGGTATGTATGATTTTGAAACTAGATCAGATGATGTTGGTGAGATTCGTACTGGTAAAGCTCCGACTTCTGATAAATGTCGGCGAAGTCTACTCCCAGTATCACCTCCTCTTCGTAGTTCGTCACCTCTAGCATCCATGTTGCAGGGTTGTATCCGTCGGTGATTTTAGCGACTCCTGGCAGGGCTTCGAAATATTCAACGAGCTTACTGGAGTTGTGACCGAGCTCGCCTGCGTAGATGACTTGTCCTCCTCTCTTCAGGAGTAGCAGCTGCAAATGCGAGAATGAGTTGTGAGATTGTGTTTCGTATTGGGGTGATGGACATGGGAAGGAGGGTACATGCGCGTGTTTACCTCATCGAAAGCCTCGAAGATGTCGATGCTGGGTTGATGAATGGTGCACACAACGGTTCGTCCTGTGTCGACCGTGTTGCGAACACACCGCATCACGATGGCAGCTGCTCGCGCGTCCAGCCCACTCGTCGGCTCGTCCATGAAGATGATCGACGGATTCGCAACCAACTCCACTGCGATCGTCAACCTCTTTCTTTGCTCCGTCGACAGCCCCGTGATGCCCGGCAGTCCCACCAAGGCGTTTTCCAGCGGCTTCAGCTCCACCAACTCCAACACTTCTTCCACGAACGCCTGAACAATGTTGGAAGCGCGCATCAGATAATGAAGTTCTTGAAGGGATGATGCATTAAGATGGAGGATATGAGAGCTCACTGACCATTTTGCTTTCGTCGTCGACCTCTAGCGCCAAACGGAGCCACGCGGAGTAGATGAGCGACTCCCGGACTGTGACTTGTGGAGAATGGATGTCGTTCTGCTCGCAGTAACCCGAAATTCGGGCAAACGTCTTCTGGTTCTTCGGGTACCCAGAAATTCGAATGTCACCTTCAATGTAGCCGCCTGTCTTGCGCCCAGCCAGCACGTCCATGAGAGTGGACTTCCCCGCGCCACTCACTCCCACCAACGCGGTCAGCACACCCGGTCGAAACGCCCCCGTGATTTTGTTCAGTAAGCGCAGCCTGGGCTCTGTCACTTCGGCTGACTTCATCTCTGCTGGCATGTCGACGTAGTAGCTGATGTCGTCGAAGGAGATCGTCAACGGCTCGAACGGAAGAATCATTCCTCGCTTCGCGACCCCGGTGTCTGCCTCCACATCGTCGGCATCGGACGTGGAGGACCGAGCTGAAGCGTCTTTTCGAGAGCCCATGATGGTTGCGAGCGACCGCGAATGCGCTCCTGATGATCTCCGCGACCTCGCTGACTTCGATCGCGCCATGCTCACGTTCGTCACGTCCCCTGTTCTGTTGGCTTCTTTCTCGGCTAGCTCCTCCTCAGACATGATCGCTTGCGGCTTGCCCAACGCTGGCATGTACCCAAGACTGATCGTAAAGCCCACGTTGAACAACACGTAAAACCCGATGAGAGCGCCGAGTCCGAGCCAGTACCAGTACTCCTCCGGATGTTGCCCGAAAGCTCGAAGAATCGTGACACCGATGCCATCTGAGCTACCTGGCGAAACAGGCTGCAGCAAAGCACACGAACCCTCAGCAAAATGGAATGTTACACACGTTTCATACGAAGAAATTATCTGAGGCGAGGGGGTACCTTGTCCCAGCGCTCGTCGAGAAACTCGTTGACGGAGATGGAGTTGACGGAGTAGCTGAGGGAGCTAGCCCAGTAGCCCCAGCGCCACCAGACGGGAAGCTCCGGACGCGGCATGATGAAGCCACCGAGCATGAAGATGAGAAGAATGAGGATCCACCCCAAAGTGTAACCAAGAGTGATAGTGCGGCACACACCGGCGACGAAACGGAACATGCCACCGGCTTGCTGCTGGACGACGAACAGCAGCAAGAATTGCTTGAAGAAGCGGCTGGCATCTGGTGCATACCCCGTCACGTAATACGTCATGGACGTGAAGATGGCACACTCCACGAGCGAGAGCGGGATGGCCAGCACCGCCGCGGAGACTGAGTACGCCCACGCCGGCGCGAACAGCATGTCACGCTGCCTCACCAGCACCGGCAACCGATTAATCGTCATTGCCAGCTCCCCGAATCCCGTAAACATCATCACGATGACGGCATAGAACAGCGCGTTCAAATACAACTGGGCTGACGCCACTGAATCCTGGTTCAGCCGCGTCCGGAAGAACACAGTCATGGAAATGAACGCTCCCACTGTAATCTGCGCACACAATCCCCACTTTCAGGGCTCCATAACCTCCGATGCTCGGACTTTGCTGGAGGAGTGTGGAGAGATCAATACCTGGAAGACATTGACGATGACGACGATGGCGTTTCGTTTCATGAGGACAACTTCGCGTTCGAAGGTGATGCGCAGAAGCTCCATCTGAGAGATGGTGTACTTCTTCGTGGCGAGAGCAGCCGGGTGGGATTTCTCTTTCGGGAAAGGCTTACTGAGCTCGTCCGTGATCTGGGTACCGATGGGGAACTGCTGGAAAAGCTCGACGAACTTGCTCACGGGGACGTATCGATACGGTTTGCGCCTGTCCATCCAGTATTGCTCTTGATCCTTGCGAGAAGTGACCTCCTGCAAGAAATCTGCGATGCCTTTGCGCTCGGGAGATTTGAACCCGCACGACTCGAAAAACTCCGTGACGCGGTTGATGGGACCGTGGTACACGACCTGGCCCTCGGAGAGCAAGAGCACGTCGTCAAAGAGGTTGAATGCCTCGGGCGCGGGCTGCAACAACGAGATCATCACCGTCGCCGACATCGCGTGCGTGTAGCGACGCAGGCTGCGGATGATGCTAAACGTGGTGGAGCTGTCTAATCCTGTCGAGATTTCGTCCATCATCAGCACCTTCATTGGGCCCACGATTAACTCCCCTGTCGTCACGCGCTTCTTTTGCCCTCCCGAGATACCACGCCGCATCTCATCGCCAACTACCGTATCCGCACAAATATCAAGCCCAAGCATCCGCAGATTGTACTCCACTGCAAGGTTTCCGTTTACTCCCGGAATCGCCGACGCCTGGAGAACCGAATCAGGCCATGTGAGCTACGAAGTTGATCAGAACTCAGACATTGCCTACTGGAGGAGGAGGCTCACCTTCATGTACGTGTCAACATCGGCTTCAGGCCGAATCCCCGCTTGCTTTTCCCTCTTCGTCACCTCCTCCAGGATCTCTGAACCATTCAACACCCCATTTGCGTCAATCAATACCTCACTGCACTGGAATGGGGCCGCACTATCAGAGCTGCACTGGGGACGCGCTATCATTAAAGCTGTCGGTGAGAATGTGTACCGAATTGGGAGCCAACGCCGAGAACTTGAGATGCAAAGTCCAGAGTCTCACGGACGGTGAGTTCGCCGACGTGAAGATCATTCTGGCTTACGTACGCGGCCGTTTTCTGCGGCACGAACTCGTTGAGCGTGTGGCCATTGTAGGTAATTCTACCCTCCTTCTTGAGGCTACGGTCGAGCTTCCCGGCGAGCGCCAGCAGCAATGTCGTCTTCCCTGAGCTCGGCGGCCCCAGCAGCAAAGTCATCCTGAACACAAAATTCGTTAGCAATACAATCCCGTACTCACAAGCTCCACTAGTGCAAAAAAATGGCTCAAACACTGACTCCACCAGTGTTTGAAAGTCTCCACAGTGTTTCAGCCTTGGTTTTGCACTGGTGCTCGTTGAGATCACTACATTCGAAATGGCTCCGATACTTGAAACTAATCCCAGTCACTCTGAAAGCACACACTCCAGCTTACCGGCCAGGTTTGAGGGAGCCGCTGACGTTGTCAAGAATCATGAGCTTTTGCTTCTTCGACCGAAGCAAATAGATGTTGTTGAGGAAGCTCTGCTCAATGAACACACAAAAGGTGAGCAATTTTTGCAGCTAATAGCGAAAATTGTCCACAGTAAAGTTCACAGTCATCACCTCAACGATGTCCCGCACGACATTGAGAAGCGTCGGCAAGCCTCGATTGCCCACGTAACAGTCCGCCTGAATCGAGAGGTTCTCATACCGGACCTCGACCGTCGGCAATTCAATCCCCACTCTGCATCATCACACCCCGAAACTCTTCAAAAAAACTCCCACACAAAAGCGTCCAGAAGCCAAAATGCGTCCGGGCACGAGCTAGCAGTACAAAGGGGGGCGAGGCGGGCGTCACCTGTCGAGGCGTTTGCGCACGCGGGCGAGGAGCTGCTGGTCTTCAGCATCCGCAGGGCGCCACACTTTCTGCAACAGATGGTTATAATCACCGATACCAAGCTCCTTCACGTCCATGTGACAGACACTCCCCGTATCCTTCTCAAAAACGGAAGTTCGCATCCGACTATACGTCGGGAGCTTCTCGAGCGCCGCCCACTTGAGATCATTCTCGTCGTCCTCGCGTGTCGAGCCCATCGTGACAGACTCCAGCGGGTTGGAGCCTCCGAAGTAGCCATAGTTCCCCACGGATCGCGCCAAACTGTCACTGAATCGCGTACTGTGTGAGCCACTGACTCGACGGCTCCTCGACAAGTTCAATGACTGCCGCCGGGAGCTTCCATACACATCGTCACCCTCCCCACCCAACTCCATATCCTCCTTCCACACCTTCCCATTCCCCGTCTCCGCCATAGCTCACACCTACCTAACTCCTCACCACACTCCCATCCCACTCTACTCTTATCGTCAATTGAGCCCGTTTCACAAGCTCGCATTCAGCCTCAAAGCATTGATGGCGTCAAGAGTGGATTATATGCGAATGAGCAGGGTGCTTTAGAATCTTATTGTGACGAAGCAGTGAGGGAAGCCGCCATGATCAGATTGTCATCATGCTACAAGATCCCTGCCGCTTCTGATTGAGGCAGAAAGGGCTAGCTAGGGGAGAGAGAGAAGAGTACTCAAAGGTGGTACCTTTGGCGAAACATGTGCAAAATCTATGGGACCCGAGGGAGGAGGTTCTTTGTTTGTACATGGGCCCTGAAAGTCCGCGTTGTGGGGAAATTCTTTCTTCTTTGTACTAATGTAAGTGGTGGTGGGATTGATTATCTTTTTGTCAGGGGCAGGGCAGGGCTCGGGCAGGTTGTGTGTGTGAGAGAGTGTGCCACTGGCAGATAAGTTAGTCCGGCAATGACGAAGCGAAGGGTGCCAGGGGCGGGGGGGGGGGTGGGTTTTATTGCTGCCGGCACTGTAGCCATCCTAATTTCGTCAACATCTTCTTTTTTGCCTTTTTGAACCAATTAAATTTCGTCAACATGTGGTCAGGGAAGTGGCCAGTCTGTGCTCGTTGATCTCGTTCTAGAAGATCTGCAAAACCGACAGCCTTGGACGGCTCATGGTGTCAACTCTTAAACCCTAAACCCTAATGAATGATGCATGCTTCAGTCCTGAGCCCAAGCCCCCATCTTTCATTAGAAGAGTTCTTCGTTGGGTGTAAAATTGTTTACTTTTGTACATTACTGGTTTTACTTGGTTTAATGGTTTTGATTCAACTCACTTGGTCTACTCAAACCAATGTGTACTAATGCTTTCTCAATAAGTAAGTAATGTTATTGTGCTATACTTCATTTGGCATAAGTAGGGGCTAGGAGTAAGCGTGAGAGTCCACGTTACGGCACTACTTGACCGAATGGTAAGCAATTGAGTTTGGCACGTGTAGTGTCACGGTCACTTTTAGAGTACAACATTCCACGTTACGGCACAAGTTGGCAATACAACAAGCAATTGAGCTTGGCGCGTGTAGTTACGGCACTAGCTGGCAGTACGACAAGCAATTGAGCTTGGCGCGTGTAGTTATGGCACTAGCTGGCAGTACGGCAAGCAATTGAGCTTGGCGCATGTAGTTACGGCACTAGCTACCATTACGGCAAGCAATTGAGTTTGGCGCGTGTAGTTACAGCACTAGCTGGCAGTACGGCAAGCAATTGAGCTTGGCACGTATAGTTACGGCACTAGCTGGCATTACGGCAAGCAATTGAGCTTGGCGCGTGAAGTGTCATGGTCACTTTTAGAGTACAACATTTCACGTTACGGCACTAACTGGCAGTATGGCAAACAATTGAACATGGCACGTGTAGTGTCAAGGTCACTTCTAGAGTACAACATTCCGCATCACCGCACTCAATATGGCAAGCAATTGTAGCTTGGCGCATGTAGTGTTAGGGTTACATTAAGGGTACAACATTCGTCAATAGTTTGGAGTTTGGCAGGCAATTGAGCTTGGCACATGTAGCTATTGTGAGGGGCCAACTTTAGAGCTCAAACTATGTCAATAGTTGGCGTTATGGCAAGCAATTAAGCTTACCATGATTCTTCAAATATCTTCAATGGATGTTTTACACAAGTGGGAGAATCTTACCTTCATTCTTCAAATCTCTCACATGGAAGTTTTACACAAGTGGGGGAATTGTACATTTCAAATCAACAATAATTGACATTTTTTCTACTACACAAGACTTGTTTATTAGTATTACAAACGTTAAATGCCAACCGTAACACTAAATGTCACACGTCATCCTAGTGTTAGAAACCTCAATTCCGATAAAATGGCGGTATTCTTTGTGCCATTTTGCCAAATCCCCTATGAGCCATTTTGGTCGCATTCTGAAACGTGCCATTTTACAAGCATATTTCTAAATTGAAGTTCAGATGTATTTATGCCTGCAAAATGGCATGTTCATTAATATCATAGATTCACTCTGTAATATCAAAAGATTTCTGTAATATCACCAAAATTTCCATAATATCACACTTTTTATGGGTTTTGACCATTGGACGGCGTCAAAGGACAATATTTCTGAACAGCAGTTCAAAAACATTTACCCTGTCCGGTCAAAACATTGTTGTTTTTGAAATGCCGTTAAAAATATTTACCCTGTCCGGTCAAAACTCGACAAAAACCCACGTTATTTTTTCATTTTGAGCACCCCCAAAAGCGCCATTTTACCGGAATAACGCCATTTTAATTGAATTGAGGTTTAGAACACTACTGGTTAAAACATATAACCCCAATTCCGTTAAAATGGCACTATGCCATGTGCCATTTTGTCACACTAGATCTTACATTTGTGCTCATATAAAATGGTATATTCTGTAATATCACAATTTTTTGTAATATCAATGCTTTATATACATTGTCACTAATTTTCCCTAATATCACCTTAAAATTCTGTTATATCATAGGGTTTTTGAACTGCAGTTCAGAAAGTTGAGGTGTGCCATTTTACCGGAATAATGCCATTTTACCGGAGTAATGCCATTTTAACGGAATTAGTTATATTACTAAATGTGAGAGCATGCAAACTTTCTTGTAAGTGACAAACTTATTGAACTTGGTGCAATTGGTGGCTTGAATAAAAGATAAGGGAATTGATTGCAATGGCGGCCTTGAGGTGAACACCAATTTCACGAGAGTTGTGAAATAGTGTTATTTACCAAAAGTTACCCGTTACACCAATCTCCACGTAACACTAATTAACAACTCTTGTGTAGTATTTTGTGATTAAAAAAAGAATCAAAGAATCTATCCATTCACTAATATTTTGAGGTAAAGATATCCGTGCCAATTTCGGTTAGAAACTTGAAGAAATTAGGCTTACTTTTCTAATAGCTACAATTTAGTGTAGGTTTGGGTGTAAAAAAGGGAAGAATGAGCCATGACACTAAATTTGTGTCATGGCTCATTCTTGAAATTTTGGATGAGAAAGGGGACACTAAATGCGTCTTCTAGCCTCCTTATCACCTTTTTGTGAATGCACTTTCCATACTTCTTGCACTGAAACATAGGGCATGTTTTACAACTGCAAGTCAATTTTGTGAATGACTAAAAATTACCTTCACCTTCCAACCTATTTCGAGGTAGTTCACCTTCACATTAATTTACCTCTAAACTAGTTCACCTTCACTACCAAATTCATCTCCATAGTTAGTTCACTTCCTAAATCTTATTCATCGCCAAAACAACTTCACCTTCATTTCCATCTAGAAAGCGCAGGACAAAATCCAAGACTAGTTTAGTTGCTAAATGCACAACATTGTGTTTGATAAAATAAATAAAGAGTGCATGTACAAGTGCTCTAACATGCACAATGAACTTCCCAACATCAAAGTAAGTTGACATCACCAAATTAAAACTTCCAAGTCATTAGTGTATATGTAGTCTAAGTAGAGGGAACGAGTAAACCGGAAGTGGCACAAAGGACCCAAGCTTGCTTACATCTACTCACTCCCTCTACTCCAACCACATATGCCCTACTCAAGAGTTGTTAATTAGTGTTAAATGGATATTAGTGAAACATGTAACTTTTGGTAACTAACACTACTTTCCAACTCTCTTGAAATTAGTGTTCATTATGTGCCGCCTTTGCAATCAATGTCCCTTGTCTTTTCTTCAAGCCACCAATTGCACCATTTCCAATAGATTCTTGCACTTGCAAAAAAGTGTGCATGCTCTCACATTTATGGTAAGGTGTCCTATAATGGCGCAATTTTCAGCACAGAAAATATACTGGAATGTTGCGAGTGCACGCAATTTTGGTGCATGGGGAAAATTAGTAGAAAACTAGAGCAAGTGGAATCATCATTTTTCGACTCTTCTACAGTGAGTAATGAATTTTTAAAGATGGAAATATAGGTGTTCCTAAAATGGTGCCCTAAAGTGACGCCCTACAATCTTTGCAGAGTGTACATGGTACTATTGTAAGGAGAAGCTATTATGTACGTGACAGTGAAGATTACTAGGGCTCCATTTTCGGCACTGCGCCATTTTTGGCTGCTCTACCATAGTGGTATGGTTTGACGATTAGTGTGTGACGTGTGACATTTAGTGTTACGGTTTGCAATTATCTTTTGTAACATCAATTAACAACTTTTGTGTAATGCTTATGCATTGGAAGGTGAATAAAGGCACCCAGTCATTCTAGAATCTCCAAAAGTAGACATGTGCTACCAAGATAAAAAGTACAAATAATGTAGTTCTAATACATGCGAAAAATGTGTTGTATTGAGAAACGGCAAGTACTAACAGTACAGATACTCGAGCATGCAATTTGATAAACTTACTCAACCTTCGAATAAGTAGGCTTCAAGCTATGCATCGAAGAGAGAGAGTCAAAACACCATTTATGGGGCATTGATTGATTGATTTTTCAAAAAGAAACTCAATTGAACTAGTCTATGCTTTTTCAAAGACATTGCTGAACTGGAGGATCGAGTTTCAAGTCTGCGATGCATCCGAAGCAGCTTCGTCGAAGTGGAAAGTAAGCGGAAGATGAAGATGCTCAGAAACAGGAACAGAGCAGATTTCATTCGAATAAGTACGTCAGGTAGTGGTAAAAGGAATCTGCTTTAGAAGAATGTGCAAACTTTGTGGGCAAGCAACGATGGAGGAATCAAAATTTTCGATTGTAGAGTGGTCTAAGATGGAGGAATCAAATTTTTCTATAGCAGAGTGGTCTAAAATGGAGCAGGTCTCATTGTGAAGCTTTACTAATCTTTACTCACACTTGCATTGTACCTTCTGCATACAATAGTAGTAGATCATATTGCTGCAAACATTGTAGGTTGCCACTTTACGACACCATTTTAGAAACACCTATATATTTCAACTTCAAAAATTCAGAGGTCATTGTAGAAGATTCCAAAAATGATGATTCCACTTGCTTTATCTTTCTATGATTCTCCCCGTGCTTGCACTGTGTAGGCACCCCTGCTGAAAATTGAGCCATTATTAAACAACTTACTATAACTTAACTTGTTGCTCACTTTCTGCTCCTGCTCACTTTCTGCTGCTGCTCACAAATCTTCCTCATGGGCAGCCATTAGCCTACTGCAGAGTTCCCGGTGCTGCCCGCAGGCTCCGTTATCAAGTTGGCGGCGAGCATGAGAATGATCCGTCGGAGAAAAGCATGCAGTGGTGTTGCGGTAGCCCGAATTCTCGCATCGATGCATGCATGATTCTTTGTGGCTGAAAGAGCAATGGCGAAGTTGTTGCCGAAGCTCACATCAGCCCTATCTATCTTTGTTTGGTTCCTTCAAACAACAGTACTTTGAGCTTGAGCCACACGCATTTTCCCCCACAGTATTGGAACTTTCCTCTGCTCGAACGCAAGCTTTTGCTACAAACGCTCCCATGACTTTTCTTTCTAGTGGTTCCTTGAAACAAGCAGGTGATGCACTCGACGCTTTTCCAGTAGCCAATCTCTCGGCAAGTGTGTAGATTGTTACTATCTTTGGTTCACCTAAGTTTTTTATTGCACTTTTTTCCTGATTGTTGTGATTGCAAACAATTATGGTGCATGGATGAGTTTAGCTCATCTCGAGTGTGTGAAGTAATGATGTTGGGGATAAGAGTAAGTCAAATGGGAGAATTCAATCTATTCAGGTGAGCTTAAAGCCGGCCATGGCCTGACCACATGGGGCGTTTAGGGCATCCTCAATGGACACTGAATACACTCCCTCTAAACCAAATTCTATTTTTTGACTGATACAAAATTAGAAATTCAAATTATCATCATTAGAAGCGCACGTAAATAAAAGTGAGATATTTCTCAAGAATTTTTTTTTTTGGTGAAATCGGGACGTAGGTGAAATCCCTCATTGAAAACATCACATTTTCAAAATTTACGAGGGAGTGCACCAAATCTTGCTTAAAAATGGGAAGATCCTCACACGCTCCTTCTAAATTTTAGAAATATAGAGGGAATAAGGGGGGGTCACCTACTTTTTAAGCAAGATTTGGTGCACTCTCTCTAAATTTTGAAAATGTGGTATTCTCAATGGGCAGTTGCTAAGATGTGAGCCACGAGCAGGGAGTGGCGAGCCACGAGCAGGGAGCGGCGAGCCACGAGCAGGGAGCGGCGAGCCACGAGCAGGCTCACCGATTTACCTTAATGGAGAAAAGAAGAAAAGAGTTTTGGCCAAGAGTGCCTATGACCGTGGATTTTTGGAATGTAAGATATTATTAATAGAAGATTCTGGTTATATTTAGGGAGACCAATTTTGAGTTTGTAGTGTAGTAAAAATTATAACACCTATTACCGTGGACAAATCTAAGAACATAAAACTCTAAATCCATCAATAGACCTTATTGGTCCACTGGAAATTTTGCTAGAAGTGTGCGAAAGAAAGGTGTGAAGCGATATATAATCAAATCCAATCAAATCAAATCAAATCAAATCAAACGAAAACAACAAATGTCGGAAAAGACGTTCAAACTCAAGAGATGCTATAATCGCTACTACTCTCTGATCTCGAGGACTCAGAATCTCCTACTACAGCCTCTGTATCCATAAACACAAGGGCCCTAGGATCACAAGTAGCGGCTCGACTAGGAACATATCTAACGACGCCGGACTGAAACACTTGTGCTAAATCTTCAGCATATTCTGGAAGAACATATGCTTGAATCGGACTCGAGTGCACATGCCACGATGAAATGGGCTGAGATCTTGATTGATGAAGCTGTGTTGATGCAACTACACTGCAATATCAACCAAATACTTGTTAATAACAGTACGGACAGATGCATATAAAGAACGACGGTAGGAAACAAAAAATAGGAAATTTAGAGTAAGACTTACTTACAATCAAAGCGATTGCGCCTTGGCTTCTTGGTGCGCGGTTCATCGGTTGCTGGAGGTCTGGGATGGCGAGAAGGAGGCACGAAGAGAGGTTTTTCCGCAACATATGGAGCTACAAGTGCGTTGAAGATAAGAGCGTCGTCTTCAAACGCCAATACATGACGACCAATAAGCTGGCAAGCCTTAATGGTAGCCCCTGTAATTAAGAAAAATGAAATTAGAAAGGGAAATGAGACTCAATACGGAATGCGAGATGATACAAAATACGAACCTAATCAGTCAATGCTTACTTGTTCCTGCCTTCCAGTCGAGGACTATATCGCTAGGCTTGGTAAGCTGCTCAATGAGTATCCGCAGAAACAAAGGGTCCTTCTCTCTTGGTCCTCTCCATGGAACACTTCCATTCATTAATTGAGTCTCCGTCTTCGTAAAGTTGAAGAGTGCATCAGATTTTGTGAGATTAACGAAATCGTTGGACATTTCGCAATTCTCAGTATGGAAGGAGAATTTGGATGTCACATCGCCACCACGAACGAAGAGGTGAATCCAAAACCGAATAGACTGAAATCACCCAAAGGATGTAAGGAAGCATGGAAAAAAAACATCACTACAGACTATAAAGCAATGATCAAGAAATAGTTAAGGGGAACAATACCGTTGAGTTAGGATCCTTTGGAGAAGCCAAACTTAGTTCGTTGATGCCCCACCAGTCTTTGGCCATAACAAAGTCGTAACTATCAGCCAAATCGAATACCTCTGTAAAGAGGTCTCGATCATCGCAGTGGAAAAGGAGGAGAGCGCCATCATTCTGCAAATACATCCTTGCGAATTCAAAGATGGACTCCACATACCCCGCTTCTCGTGAGTTCCAAGACGGAACTGTTGAAGACGGATTAGAAATTGTTGGCACGGGTAGATTCTCAGGGATGTCGGCAATGATCAAGTCGATCCCAGAATGCTTCTCATTCATGCACTGTACCGAAACTTGTGTTTGGCGGCCTTTTCCAACCTGAAAGATAGCAGTAAGCCAAGTTATACTTTGGAATGTTCAAATAACTCCAACACACAAGACCAATCAAAATTCTGCTCGTACCTTGCGAATGAAGTCTTGAAACTCAATCCATCTTGGATCGCCACCGTTGAGCTGGTAGTTCTTCAAGTGCGAAGTCATCAATGACTCGACTGAGTTGTTGGAGATAAAAATCTCGGCCGAATTTGGAATCATGGGTGAAGAGGTAGTCGTGGGAATCTGCTTTGCCTTCCTCTGCTCAATGAGACCTTTGGAAGACTCTAATGCGTTGACCAAGGAAGGCACCGTGGAAGAAGAGGGACAAGGTAAACTAAGGATCTGAAATTGCGACTCTGTGCCTTGCCCCGGCCCATGCGCGGCAGTGGACTCCGCCTGGGTTTGTTCCGATGCTTGAGGTTGCGTAGGATGAGCCGCTTCTGAAGCAGCGCGCAAGCGACGCCCTCTCTTAGACTTTGGCGGTGGAGCAGATGACTGATCTTGCTGTTCGTCGTCGTCCTCTATAACTTGCACAGATTCTTCGACCCCTACCGGTAACTGCACTCCGCTATCATGAATAGACTTCACTTCCGCCTCAGAATCAATGACAAATCCACGATTACAATCGAGGTACCAGCACCCGGCTTCTAAATGTGGTGGTTTGAACCTTTTCAGCTGAACAGCAGTGTAGATACACTGGTCTGAACCTTTTTGAATCCATGCCGCAAAGTACTTTGGGAGCTCCTGAACATCAATGGCACCTTTTGGAATTAGCTCCCTCTTGAAGTACCTGAACAAATACAAAGACAGATTGTTATAGTCATAAAAAGGTAACAAATTTAGGAAGACGAATAGGTTCAAAATGCAGAAGAGGTAGTCTTAGTAATCATACCGGTACGTTACCCTCTTGACAACCTCACTGTCCCGGAAATTTCTTTGAAATTGCACTTTTTATCAGAAAACTTCTCAGGCCGGGGACCAAGAAACGTTGGAAAGGCCTTCTCCCATAAAAGGATACGCCAACTTTCGACATAAGAATCTGGTCGCTAAACGTCTGGGGATGCCTTCCAATTGATGGTGAGCTTCTCCGCCTTGCATATGTCCTCGAACTCACGTATAACAGCTTCCTCCAACTAGAAGATGCAATTCAATTACTTAGAGTGTTCAAGGAGATGAAAAAATACAAAAAGCCAAAAGATATCCATCTCAGTAATGGTTTTGAAAGACTATACCCCCGCCCAAAATGCAGCCTTGTTCAACCATGGGTCGAGGTCGGCTTCCTTGAATTCTGGCGGGAGAAATCTATACGAAACCCGCGAACTAGGGGAAGAGTTCCACCACCTTAGCCAACGCGCTTTGTATTTGGCTTCCACATTAGCGGGAACAATCTTCTGGAGCTTATCAAGTGTCATCTCAGGTTTCTGAAATTCACTAAAATGTCGATTGATCTGGAAGAATAACATCACATAAGTACTTAGAAAAATTGACTAATAGTAAACTATAAACAATGTAACTATTGTAGTAGTGTGAAGAGTCACCTCGCCAAGAAAGTCGTCGCCATTTTTGGGATTTGCGATGGCCAAATACTTGGTGAAGTCTTTCTTCTTAATGGAATCGACCATGTTATCCGCTGCCAACGTCGTTGCTTCCCAAATTCCAGTAGCAATTTGATCCTCCTTGGGTGTTTTTTGAGTGTATGCCCTAGCGGCGTCATCCGAAGCTGCGGCAATCTCCCGCTGTAAAACGAAAATAAATTTAGAAACGAATTCAGACAATGCATACATCTACGGAACAAATCAGAACAAAGTATTGAATGAATACTTACTCGGTAAAGGAACGCAATGAATATTTTTGTTGTCAATGAAAACCATCTCGGATTAGATGGCTTGTTAGTCAAACAGATCCGGTACTCATCCGGAGTGAGGAGATCCCTGAATTCCTCCAACTTCATCGAACCAAACGATCGAATGCGGAAAAGCTTTGCTGGGAGATTACTCTTCACATGATCATTTTCAGTAGACCTACACAGAAAAGAAGATAATTAGCAATACTGGTATTAAAACAAACCTCGCATTCAAGAGTGTAGATGAAAAGTAAGAAGTAGAAAGGGGTACACACTTACCAGTTTATATCGTGCATTGCATGAAGAAGGTTGCCAACTTTGCCACGGGGATCTAGAAGAATGCAATGCACAGAGATGTGCCAATCCGGGTCCTCGCCATGATGATTGTTAATATGTCTTAACCATACATGGAGGCGATGGTTACCTTCCCAAACGAAGAACATCTTTCCGGAGAATTGCCGAGATCGGGAATCACCTTGAAGCTCTTCTTCAAAGCTTGGTTCGCCGATTGCCAAAGTGGGCTCCAACGAGACTTAACCTCGCCTCGTAACATCCGATGACAACTCCTCGTTGTTGTACATAGAAATGTACATGACGCGGTCTCCGTCTCGATAGCCCTTCACAAACTCCCTCTCGAGATGTCTTTGTATTCCCATTTCACCAATTGGCCTCACTGGCCATTGATATCATCCGACACAAGGGAACAAGCAACCGCGACTTCTTCAAGGGTTGAATTCGAAGGCTGTTGATGACGTTGATTGAATCCACCTTGTGTTGTGTTCGATGCCGCACTTTGCTTTCAAGAGCGTTGTTCAAGTCAATGGGACAGGAAGTTGCTGGCAACACGTCTTGATTTTGAAATTCCTGACAAATATTATACAATTAAATATTGAATCTCAACTCATCAAAAAGTGAAAACATTAGAGAAGATCATACTGAAAAAATCACGAAATCATCTCGTTAATAAAAGTGTTAATAAAAGTTTCATTTCAAATTCGTTGAGCCACATATGACCGAATCATGTACGCCTTTTAACGACCAAGCGATTAAAGAAGTGAACGGAAAGAAAATTGAAGCTATAAATGTACCATTCCACAAAATTCTATAGTTCAAATCACTTTAAATACCTCCGTTTCCTTCGGAATCTGGGCATGGTCTTCGGACTCCGTGATGTGATGAGACGACTCCTAAAAGAGAACATCAAGAGAATATTAAAAACAATTGAAAGGATAGTAAAGAAAGCCACATTGTATTGTCTATAATGTGAGAACCATTCTACAGAAGTAAATCAATACATAAAAATATGGCACGGTCCGGCTGAGCATCAAGGGGGGAACGCGAACACGACTACAAGGTCCCACAACCCCTGCTTTGCCCTCGCGGCCCCCTGTCTGCTCCGACAGGCACAGTGACAATTCCAAAGGCGGCTACTCGAGGCAAACGCGGTGACGACGACGAGACTGTACACAACCCCTTATTCGCCCTTGCGGCCCTCTATCTGCTCCGACAGTGGGTTTGCAGGCTCGATGACGATTCAAGAACCGTCCCAAGAGGGTGAACGCCGTGACGACGACGAGACCGCACAGAGCCCCGGATTTGCCCTCGCGGCCCACTGTCTGCTCCGACAGTGGGTATACAAGCTCGGTGATTCGCCCTCGCCGCCCATCTGCTCTCCTCCGGTGTGTATATCAAGCTCGGTGATTTGCCTCGCCGCCCCACCATGCGCTCCGACAGTGGGTTTACAGGCTCGGTGATTCGCCCTCGCAGCCCACTCGCGGCCCACTGTCTGCTTCGACAGTGAGTATGCAGGCTCGGTGACGATTCAAAAACCGTCCCGAGAGGGTGAATGCCGTGACGACGACGAGACCGCACAGAGCCCCGGATTTGCCCTCGCGACCCTATATGCGCTCCGGCGGTGGGTATCAAGCTTCGGTGATTCGCCCCGCCGCCGCCGCCCGCGATCCGCTCGAAGCGGTGGGTATCTGGCTCGGTGATTTGCCCTCGCCCCCCATGCCGCTCCGACGGTGGGTTTTCTGAGCTCGGTGATTCGCCCTCGCGACCCGCTCGCCCACCACATTATGCCGCCGGACGGTGAGTATGCGAGCTCGGTGACGATTCAAAAACCGTCCCGAGAGGGTGAATGCCGTGGCGGCGACGAGACGCCTGAGCCCCGGATTTGCCTCGCGACCTTTGCATGCTCCGACGGTGGGTATACAGCTAGGTGATTCGCCTCGCCGCCCGCGACCGCTCCGAGCGGTGGGTATACAAGCTCGGTGATTTGCCCTCGCCGCCCACTGTCTGCTCCGACAGTGGGTTTACAGGCTCGGTGATTCGCCCTCGCAGCCCACTCGCGGCCCACTGTCTGCTCCGACAGTGAGTATGCAGGCTCGGTGACGGTAGCTCTTCATCGGCACGGTGTGCTCGACCTAACCCCAAGTCTGCAATCTTGACACGGGGAGTTTGCTTATCCACCAACAAGTTCTGTGGCTTCAAATCCCTGAAACGCCAAGTACACAAATCAATACAACGAAGAGCGAGCAAAACATGTCAAAGCTACCCTTAACATCCGATTTCAAGAATCAACACAAAATGTGGTTGAAAAACGGACATTATCTTGGACCTGTGCATCACTCCATAGCCATGACAATGAGCCAAACCTTTTGTGCACAGCTGATACATGAAACTCTTCAATGATCAGATCGACACAAGAACATTATTCTCCAAGAAAAAGCCTCCAATCGTTGCTCTTTCGAATACTATTGTAACTTCTGAGCATCGGACGGCGCTAAGGTCGAGGCCAACGGCGCTAAGCCCAAGAGACAGATCAGATCCTGAGGCCTCCATTGAGGAAACTCGTGCCAATCACGGTGTTGGCTGACTCGAGGCCAGATGGTCTCGTTGGGAGTACCTAGAAGCCTACATACAACCACAATTTTGAAGATTAGCACTAGCCAACGTTTTGTCTCTTCCAAGACGCTCAATCGAAACTGCCCGTATCCTGTAATCGACAAAGAGGAGAATAGACCTGCCCTACCAGAGTTGAAGTTTCTCTGCCCTAATTAGCATTGGACCGAGTTCAATTAGCGGCCCACTGTCTGCTCCGACAGTGGGTTTGGAGGCTTGGTGATTCGCCCTCGCGGCCCACTGTCTGCTCCGACAGTGGGTATGCAGGCTCGGTGATGCGCCCTCGCCGCCCACTGTCTGCTCCGACAGTGGGTTTGAAGGCTCGGTGAGGATTCAAATTTGGGAGGGTGAACTGATGCGGATGGCGCAAGAATTCCGGAGCCTGGTGCATCCGATCCGAAAATTTAAACCCCGGGGTACCATGACTGAGCCCCGAAGACTGCATGCTGCACTAAGCGTCCCTCCTGCACATGATGCCCATGAAGACCATCAGTACTGTTCAGTTTCAACAAACGCAAATCTTGCAAACTTGTGACCTACCATGAGTGCCATTTGGAGTGAAACTGTTTGTGCACAACATCAAAATGCCCATTTATATGCTCTACGACTCGACCTTGGTGGAAGCAAAAATCCCACCTGCATACACCAATTCGATGTCAGTGATACATAACTTCACCCGACACTACGCTTAAGAAAATGCGTATAGAGCCTGATTGATTGATTCAAACTAATTAGTAAAACTAAAAGTCTGCTTAACTTCCACAAAATCTGCTTAAACAGTGTAAACAGCTTAAACAGTGTAAATGAGAAGTTTCAAAAGGTGTAGATAAGTCACGCTATGAATTTTCTTGAAACCAACTAATACGAGGATGTTGAGTAACTGACTGTATCACATTCAAAAGTGAGAACCAAGAACAGTTACCATGAATCATTTTAAGTGAAAGAGGTCGTCTGGTTAGAGAGACTGGACGCACCATTTTTGCAGCCAAAGATTTGCCATGGAGAAGACGCAACAACATCAGGTGACCGGTCTTCAACTAGTAATGTACCCGTCCAATCTTTCATATCTTGCATGACAGTGAAACACATGTCAACGAATAGTATTTGAAGGAGACTTCGATGCACTACTAAATAAGATTACAAAATGCTCTATACAACTCAAGAATCAACACTGAATATCACAAGGCGGTTCGACTTATACCTGTTTGAATTGAACGAGTTGATTCCTGTTTCAGAATATTACCTGAACCTCCGGACGCATCCCGATTGAGCCAACTCCTGCTCCCTGAGTGCGTGCAATATTTTCCAAAGTTTTGAAATGATCATCAATAAGCACCACATCGATGCTCACCTACTAAAGATGCTCAATTGAAATCATGTCATGATAAAGCCTACCTAATCATCCTATGCTTACAGGCTGACAAGATCGCACACAGCCCCGGATTCGCCCTCGCGGCCACTGTCTGCTAGGATAGTGGTTTTGCAGGCTCGGTGACGATTCAAAAACCGTCCCAAGAGGGTGAACGCGGTGACAACTCCAAGACCGCACACAGCCCCGGATTCGCCCTCGGGGCCCACTGTCTGCTCCGATAGTGGGTTTGCAGGCCCGATGACGATTCAAAATTGGGAGGGTGAACTGATGCGGATGGCGCAAGAATTCCGCAAGGGTGTTTCACAAAGTGGAGGTCGGTATTGCATCGGCGCCTCTTCAGCCGTGCAATGTCTGGTTGCCTTTCCACCGCTTTGGCGATAACATCGCATAGTTCCTCGAACTCATCAGACCAGGTCTCGAAATCTCCACGCTGTTGAGAGCAAGGAAAAGTCGGCTTGCTCGAGCTCGAATATCACTTATATGCCTATACAACATCCAAGCACCAATATTATTGCTGAGACTCTGGACTCTAAATTTGACAGTAATTTACTGCGGCATCGACTTGTTGGTACACTTTGAAAATAATCAATTGTGAAGCAAGCTTTGATGGTTTGATCGATCATGTTACAACTTATTCCTACCCAAAAATATGCGGGAAACATCTCGTTCTCTCATGCACAATTGACTCGATCCGCTTCTCAATGACATTGTACCAAGAGCTTACCTATAGCGACCAATGGCAAGGAAAAGAGAAACCATTGTTGCACCATCGATCCATTCTTGATGACGTGAATCTAATAAACTGAAAGCCGCTCTCAAGTTCCCTTGTCGGGCTGTTATTCGCTTGGCAACCTCATCCGCCATCTGCATGACAAGAACCGGCACGTATCTGAGCATGACACTAGGAAAATTATCCATACTCAGCACTTTGGAACAGCCGCGCCTCAGGCTTGTACCTGTTGCTTGTAGCTGCTGTAGATGACATAGAACGCCAGGTTCATCAAGAAGTACAGCCCCAGAACCATATAGAAGAAGAAAAAGAAGAATGCAAAGCGGTTCGCATTGTATGTTGAAGCCCAAACAACAGGGTTGTTTGCAGTTGTCAACAACACAAAGAGATTGAGAAGTGACGTGCTGAAGTCCTTGAATTCAACAGTTGCCTCCGAGAAGATTGTTGTAGCCAGCCAAGCTGAGATCAAAACAAATGTCCCCACCAGCACCTGGAACCCAAAAGGACAAGCACAAGAGCTTAAATGGAGTATTGAGCCCTATTAGAGGCGTTCATAAGAAACATGTAAGCTCCGGTCATGCATTGAGATTACCCATTCCTCTATTAATGGGTGTAATGCAAAGCAGCGCCTTTTTAAATGTTCAGGAATATGGAACGATAGGTAGGAGGTAACCCACCTTATCAACCTCGATAGCTTTTCAGGAACCAGGACGACGAACACCAACAAAATTGCCTTGCTGATCAAAGAACACCACGGTTTGAAGGTCACGAGCAAGGACAGAAAAACCTTTGCCATCAGCTGAGCCTGGTAGAAAAGTCCCAAACAGCTTCTTATCACCGGATTGCAGTGGCGCTGTAGCCAAATTGTAAGGCTCGCTACTGTCCACCCGGAGCTGCACAACTAAGATTCCCCAGTCCTTGTGGTACATGGTGACGCCGCCGAATCGGAGCGGGTCATTGACACTGATCACCTTGGACGCGGCCACCTTCTCGACCTCTTCCCATTCTCGTACTTACGATCCCTACTGCCGACCTCGCGGCCCACTGTCTGCTCCGACAGTGGGTTTCCAGGGTTTCAATTCCAAAACCGGCTGCAACAGGGGGAACGCGGAACGACGACGAGACCCCTCCTCACCGACCTCGCTTCGTGGCCTCAACCGCACCACCCAGCTTGCCCACCCCTCCCTCTTGCTTACCTGCCCCAAACTCTCTCTGTCTAACCCCTCCCCACCCTTTACGGTCGGATTTTCTTTAAAGATTATTGACTTACCTCGCCGCTGCCCTCATCTTCATCGGCTCCATTCTTCACGAGCTCGGCGTCCGCATGCTCCTCCCAATCTGCTTGTTTGTCCTCGCCTTCCTGCTCTTGCTCTCTCGCTCGGTCGTCCTCTCCCACTTGCTCCTCGACAGTGCCGCCTCGCTTAGTCGGCCTTCCGTCACCTCCCATCGCCTCCGCATTACCCTCAACCATGAAGCCTTGCCTCACGTAGCCGCTGTGCACCTCGCTTTGAACCCCGTCGCCCTTCCTCCTGCTCCCTCCCCCTCTTTCGAAGTGCCTTGTAACCCGAAACCCTTCTCCTTCTGTCATCTGCTTCATATGGAGAAGTAGACGGGAGTATGAGCACAATCAAGTTCGAGCAAACCCTAAAGGTCGGTCAGACATGTGTATGAACTCTACTTTGAGCACATTAGATCTCCTCCACCACATTGACCTCGAAACATTAGATTATGAATGATTTGAGGGGAGACTACTTTTTCGACTTCCTGATTAAAAAATTACTAACATACACAATTACACATACACAATTACACACTGAAAAAATCTAATTTTTTGGTCGAATTTTCTTAACAAAGATAGTCCACTTACTTCCTCCACACATGTTTTTGGAGCAACCTCAAATAAATATGAACCTGAAATACTTAAGAGACATTTCTAAAGGGTTCTAATCAAAAACGATTCCGAAACGATTTCCAATAAATGATAATGAAGACTTACTTCTTCTGAATCAGAGTCATCAATCTCCACTAACGGAGATTCTATAGTTTTGATTGGAGGCTGCAGTGACTTTGGATTGTCTTCAAACTCTAGCCGACACCCTTCGGACATTTTAAACGCTTCACCTTCACAGATATACTCGTCAATACTGCCCTCTACGAAATCAACTTCTCTTTCCTCTATGGCTTCTAGATTGAGTTTACGAATGCTTCTATATCTCAAACCTAAAAACGGCCCACCTACCCGACCTGTCACAGGTGTACTTGGAATGTTCTTGTCCAATTCTACCATCCTACGTGCTTCCTTCCTTTGTCTCGCTTTCCTATTCGAAAAGTCTGTTCGCCCTCGCCTCCTCTTCGTTCTAGGTTTCAGAGTACTCAAAGGAGTGGACGTTTCACCCTCCTTCATGTGTCTCGAATATGTAAGACTACTCTCTTCAGCACTATAGAGCACTAAAGAAGCCCCCTTCTAAATCTATACTTTAACATTCCACTCATCTTCTATCACAATCGAATACTACATGGCATCAATTGCTGACAAACACCATGAAAATATTTAGTATGCGAATATATCCTATTATATCGACGGCGGGGTATAATATCATCTTTCTACTTTCTAAAAATTAGTAATAAACAGATCAAAACTTGACCCTTTCGCATTATAGGTGATAGCTGTCGGGCTCTTTGTCAACCTACACTTCAAGTATGAACCGTTCATTAAAAAAAAAAAATCGCCACTAACTAGCTCTATAATCTGACCATTCTAAATACTTGCTCAAGGCGCATTTAAAGATATCCCTTAGCATCACGACTTCCTATTAAAGTTGTTAAAGTACTCCGAAATCCGGCGGCATTCTTTGGATCATCATAAATAGTTTCCTTTGGTCATTTATTAAAATAGACTAGTGATCTACATCATCAATATGAACGTCGACCCACGACTATTCTAAGTGATTTAATTAATGACAATACCATTATATTTCTTAGTGACGGCGATTGCCTACTCATCATACTATATTCAAGTCTCATTGTATTTATGGCTGTAGAAGTATTCTTACCAAGTTCATTCGTTACTTGCTTGGTTTCCATCTTTAAGACGCTCAACTTCATCGCAATTCTCTAATTTTCATCAGTAATGCGCATATCAAGTGTTTAGCCGCATATGGTGTTTGGCATTACATTCTTCCTCCCTGAGAGTACTCTGCATTTCAGGGCGTTCCAAACTCTCTTTCCTTGTGTTTCATGATGGCGTCCATTCGTGCTAACGGTGTGGGTATTCCCTTTACTTTGCCTCTTGATCAAGATGGCAATGTCTTTGTGACCGAATCCATCTTAGAGGCTAAGTTTGGTCTTGACATTGGTAGGATGTATGTTGAGCAGGAACTCCTCTCCGATATCAATGAAGTAGTGGAGACTGTTCTCCAGTTGAAGAGTAGGCAAGGTGATTCTGAAGGTTGGATGCTCTCAGCTGGGTCATTTAAAGTATTTGGGTTTTCTACCTCAGCATTGCCTACGTCTACTGTCTGCCGCACTCCCGCTTCTGTTACCTCTATAGTTCTTCCCACCCCTCCTGTGCAAGTGAAGATTGAACAATACACCATGCCCATTACGCTTTTGAGTGATTCAGATGATGACATAGTTCCAACAGTAGATTTGGCGAGCACAAGTCAGTTCCCTTTCAAACGAACCCCAATATCAAATGTTGTTCGATCGATCAGTAATCCGCAACTTCAAAGGACTCCATCTAGTAGTGTAGCTAGGCCACCACGTAGTCCTACGTTCTCCCTCAAAAACAACTCCATGTTAGATGCCTTGAAGGCAACTGCTGTCCGCCCACGCTCCCAATCCGCACTGTCGAATATTGATTTCGACAACATCAGGGTCGAAGTGGTCAAGTACATCCCCACCACTTACGAGGGGGATGTTATTTTCTTGCTTCCGCCTTTACCAGCAGGATTGCCAACAACATACGGCAAGAGCCTGGACGGGATGGACAAGATATATGACGGCAAACCGTGGTGCACGACTAAAACCTCAAACATCAGAAACGACCGCTCCCTCATTTTCCGACGCTCTGTTTGCGCAGGACATTTAGAGTGTGCAAACGACTCCTGCGGCTACCTTCTCCGAAATGGTGGTCTCCGAAACAATACACAGTAGACAGGTATCACTCATTCTCAATTTCAAGTCGGCGGACCCCCTCCCCTAAAATCTACCTTTATGTGTAAGGTTTGTCTGAGACCTCCTTCTTGCCTAGCACTCTGTGATGCCCAACTGTACCATGTCACATCATCCAATCCTGATTTGCACCGCGCATTTATTTATCTCGGCCATCATAGTCATCCAGTTGCTGAAGGAGTATGTCGTGACTCTTTAGATCTCACTTATGAGTTCTTAGCTTCTGAGGTGTCACGCACTCCAAAAGCAACAAACTCTGCTATACAAATGGCAGCAAGTAAGAACTTCCTTGCGGAGTTTCTGTTCAACACTCCTACCCCTGGTGAGATGGAGCCTAGTCTGGAATCAATCACGGATCGATTTGCCCCTCTTGCATCTCCTAATTGCAGGAATATAGTCTCAGCTTCAAGACGCCTTGTGAAGTCCTCACGTGCCCCCATAGAGGGGATTATCGACCTCAAGAAGAATCCCCACTTCAAGTTCGTGCACGAAAATAGGTTTCCGGGACAATGTGACGACAAGGTGTTCATTTTCAAGATGTCTGTGGATCTGGAAGGGAGTGGAGTGGACCTCGTGAAGCGTATGCAGGCGGGAGGAAACCTCCAAGATGCATGGATTATGTTTGACAACGTCAAACGAGTGAGAGAGTGGACGACGTTGGCATGCCATGTCTACGACACTAGTTACTGCAAGGTAATGACAATTGCCTGCTGCGATATGCAATCTGAAGATGCGGTTGCTCAGACTCTCTTTTGGGAGAACCTTAACAAGGTTATGGCCGAGAATGGCATCCTGAATGTCAACTTCAAAGGATTCATGGCGGATAGTGCCCAAGCGAATTGGATTGCGGTCAGGAAGGTGTATGGATCCGGTAAACCCGATGAGCCTATGGAGGGACGTGAACGTACCTGCTTTTATCATTGGTCTGCAAACCTTGATAAATATACCACAAAGTACATCAAACCAGAGTTGCAATATCAACACAAGCAACTTTGCCGTGATTATAGAGATGCGAAGACCCAAATGGAGGCTGAAGAGAAATACCATGCAATTCGTGCATGGTGGGCTACCTCTGGCGCTGCAAGAGAAGAATGTTTGGCATCTTTATCAGAATGGTTGGGTTTTTGGCACCATCGATATAGGCAATGGGGCGGCCAAATGATATTGGTGAGTTCAATTTTCTTTTCTCCATGTTCTTTCTTCCAACAAAAACGACACATTGTCACTTGAATAGACACTCACAAATCATTTGGATTTGCAGGATTTGACATTGGATCAACGTGCAGACATGCCTTCATGTAATCTAGCAGAGTCCGTCCATCACAAGTGGTTGATGCAGTCCGGAAATACCATGGAGTGCATTTATGAAGCAACGAAAGACGACATGGTTCGAGCGTTTATGCAGATCACCAACTATCGTGAATGGCTCAAAGGTGGACAAGGAGGGAAGGGCCTTGACAAAGCAGCTCTGATGCTAAGGGCAGCAACAAACAGCGGTGATCCTAAACTCATTGCCGCTGCCATGAAGTCATTCCCCGGGGCTGGGGATCTCCCTAATCATCCAATTATTCTTGAAGGGGCTGAGATTTTTGGTTCCACAAAGAGGAAGCTCGATTTACCGGCGGGGTCTGAGTTCGATTCACATCGCCCGGATAAGGTAAACTACTCCATTCCCAAGCCAAATACTAGGTCAACCAAGCAACGAATTGAGGAGTCTCTCAAAAGCCCCCAACACCATGTTCCTCACACCACAAGGGTGATGGAGTCGAACTGTGATCCCAAGCAATGGCACATTGCTCGACTTCCCAAGTCTTCGCGGAGGCAGTGTCAAGCGCTTCAAGCCATATCAAGGGAGGCGTGCAGAACCAAGATTTCACAAGGGGCACATGGCACTCCAGCACCAACCTACGCAGGCATGAAGAAAGATGTTAGGAAGGGTGGCAATGTTGAAGCGGAGTTCTTTTTCTGCCCGGACGACATTCATCATTGTGTTATGGGTAGCAAAAGGCCATTTGTTTTGGATTGGCCCATCGTCCCTCTATCTTGGCCCGTGAAGTTTGGAACCAATTTGACACGCGAAGAGGTTCTGAAGCTCGAAGATGCCGGGTTCGAGTTACAACAACAAGAAGCATTGTCACCCCGGCAAAAGTTCCAATGTCAGGTGAATATTCCTATACCACGTTCGCAATTCCATGCTCCCGACCACATGGATGCTCATCCCAGTACCAAGTTTGGAAAGAAGTGTCGTCGAAGTCCAGATGCCCCTAGCGCCGATCACAATAATAGATGGATGAGTACGGGCCACATGAACGGATACTACATCACTAGCGTGACTGTGGTTCCGAATCCGGGGTGTGGTGTGGTCATCACCATCGTCAATGACAAAGACAAGGCATACCTTGTTTCAGTGTGCACTATTCCACAATGTACTTGTGAAGACTTTGTAGGTATGAGCTCTAAGGCAGCGAGTAGGAAGTGGGTGCCTTGCAAACACCTTTATTATGTTTTCCGATACTTATGTAAGATGAACTATGAGACAGAGAAGTTCATTCACCAGCCTACATATTCCTACAACGAGGTCATGCAGATTCTAGAGCTTGCTGGAATTGTTGAGAAAGAGTGACTCCTTCAAACTACTGCAAGCCTATTCTGCAAGTTTATATTCATAGACCTTAAAGTAGCAGTATAGTGAGGCCAGCAATTTTGGTTATTATTCAATTCAATTAATGACTGCAGAAATTGGCAAGTATTTCATCTTATGTGTTAATATGGCTTTAATATATTTGATGTACTTGAGAACTACCTCTATGTATGAAATCTTCAATATATCGTCATTCCCCGAGCTTGTTATATATGATATACTATAACTACATTAGTTTCTTGAAGATCCATCCATTCTCTTATGTATAGCATATTCACATTTATGCACTTATTTGTTTTAAGGGTTTCTTATTTCATTTTTTCCCCCATACTCTATGTGTCCTCCATTTCTCTACTTGTATTTGCGTAGTTTGGATTTTTTCATTATTATTGTTTCTAGAAGTCTCGTTCATATCTATTTTTTTTATTTTTTTTGGTTTTTATTTTTTATTTTTTTCCCTTCGACTTGCCATTCGCTATGTTTGATATCTTTTGTTTCTATTTGTCTATAATCTTTGGTTTCCAAATTTTTCTATCACATATCTTATGTGTGTGTTTCTATTTGTTTTAATTAATATATTTTCTCTTTGATATTTCTCGTGGTCCCTTTTTATTATTCGTACGTTTTATTTCCTCTCGCTTTCATATGTGTGTTTTTAAAGGATTCCTAAATTATCGATTTATATACCCTATTACCATTGGATTTCAATATTCCACGCTTATAGGCCCCCTTTCTCACAGACTAATTTCTTGTTTCAATTTCTACAAAGTCGTTCATTTCTCACTAATTTAAGGGAACTTACGAACAATTTTCCATGTGAACAGTGACTTGCTCACATGTTCGTGCTCGTTGCTCACATGTTCTTGCTCGCCGCTCACATGTTCCCGCTCGTTGCTCGTGGCTCGTGGCTCACATCTAAGCAACATCCTTCTCAATGAGGGATTTCACTTACGTCCCAATTTCACATTTTTTTTTTTCTTGAGAAAAATCTCACGTTCATTTACATGCGCTTCTAATGATGATAACTTTAATTTCTACTTTTTAATGAGTCAAAAGATAGAATTTGGTTTAGAGGGAGTTTATTCACTGTCCATTGATAATGCTCTTAGGGCATCCTCAGTCGGGGCCCGCCAAAGGGTCCCGACATGGGCGTTTGGAGGGAGCCCCGCAAAGAAGCGGGGAGAAGTGTCATGAGCGAGGTCCAGTGGGTCGCCCGCCACTCTCCCCGAAGAACGGATTTTCCCTGCGACGTGCTGGAGCATTAGGGCTCAAGTCTGATTTCAATGTCTTTCATGTTACTACTTGTGCCATGGTGGTCCCTGTCAGTACTCTACCGGGAGGACTCTTTCTCACGGCAAAGAGGAAAAATGTGACGAGAGCGGGAGCTAGTTTGGAGGGAGCTGCTTGGTAACGGGCAGGAATGCGTGCCCACTGGCCCGCGCCGTGAGATGCTGCCCCCGCCAGATATTGTTGGCGTGGGCCAAAACAGGCCGACTGAGGATGCTCTTACACACCCTGCTGAGCCTGCTGGGAGTTTCTATTTTCAGTTTGGAAATGAAACTTTGTATTAGGTGGTTGGCATGTAGCCGAGGTCGTGGGAGCAGCTGCGCGCAGGCAGCAGACCCAGCAGGCTGCGGAAGAATCCAAGAAAAATTCATTTGGTGCTTTTGCCTTTCCACCTGCCTTGACCTCCATATCTTGCATCGTCACCCCCGCATCATCGATACCCGCCAGATGATTGGTAAAAGCAGAATAGAAACTCGGTTCTACAGAAAGCTAGCAAGCAGAGATTGGGTCTAGAGCGCTGTAGCAGACTAGCAGTGTAAACGAAACTGCATGCAGTAGGCAGCAGGCCTAGCAGGGTGTGTAAACGCTGCACTAACGGGCCCCTAGTAGCCCCAACAGGGGCAAAACCCCAGCTCAGGGCTTACGCCGGAGCCGCAGGGGGCTCCTTTTCCCCTGCTGGATGCGAGGGGGTGCCTTGCATCCAGCAAGGGGCCTCCCTGCCCGGCTGCAGCCCCCATCGACAAGCCGGACGTTTTTTTATTTTTTTATTATTTTTAATTATTTTTAATTTTTTGCTCTTCTCTTTTCTTTGAAATTCCAAAATTTCAAATTTTAAAATTTTTTTAGAGGCTGGCTACCCCCCTTTTCGTCGCAGCCCCTCCTTGACCGGCGTGTTGGCTCAAGGTCACACCGCCCGGCAGAGGTCCGAGGCCACGAGCTCATGCTGGCTGGACTGGAAATCCTGGTGTGGCCACGCCACCAACGAGCTGGTCACGAAGCCCCTCGACCCTACCTGCCCGCCCTATCCCCTGCCCGGCTAGAAAATCCATTTTTCTGTTTTTGCGTTTTGGGATACCCTCTTATGTTTTTTTTAGATTTTTGAGTTTAAAAATGGGGTCTATGACCTCGGTTGACGCTAGAGTGTGCTTCTTGGAGCTATGGGTGACATCAACCATTAAAAGTTAGGGGGCAAATATACCCCAAGTTTTATTTGCCGGATATGGATTATTTGCCCCACGAGAGGCTCCATGACTAGCTCGCTGACCGGCTTTAAGCAGATCCAATCTATTCCCTCGTGTGGGGGGCTTATTGGAGATATTTGGTGTGGAGTGTAGGTAATGGCAACAATATTCTCTTCATTGTACAATATGATGTTGTACGACTTCGGTCCCTAGCTTTGTATAAATATTTGTTTTGAAGTGAACGTTTGTAATACATATAGAGGAAATGTTTAGAGCTTCCACTTGATAGTACATTAGATTTTGAAAAATATAACAACTTTCAAAATCTAATGTTGAGGATTTCAACTCTTGTTTCAATGCCTACAACAATCACTCAAACTAATTAACCTTTGTTTGAATTTTAGTTTAGCATTTCTCTGCGCACTTTCCACCATCCTCCAACCACGGAGTTGGAACCAAATACTCCATCTATCTCTGAAAAACACCGTGACTTGCCAAAAATGGTTGGATTCTCTTTGTCCAGTGGGCGTGAAGCTTTCCAAAAGTAAGTCTCAGTATATCATAGGAATTGTTCACTAATATTAAATCTTGAATTCTTTGTGATACATGTGTCAAAACCAAATCTTGGTGTTGTTAACCCCTAAAAATCCAGGGGTTTCCTCGACCTCCAGAACCAAAAACTGCCATTTTTCACCTTCGTTGGGAAATGGGGAAATGGAGAAACTTTTTTTTTCCGGTTTTAGACTTTGAACCGTAAGATCTTGTACCTAACTTGTATACAAAGGACTAGTCAAAATTTCAACCGTTGGATGTTTGTCATGTGTGAGATCATAACAATCAAAGTTTGACCAACACTTCTTTTTGCCGCTGCGTGAGATGCATTGTCTAAATGGTGCCAAGGGCAACTTGATGATTGTTATTCCAAATATTTTTCCCTCATTTTTTTTCATGTAGGTAATCAAGTTGGGTATGCTCATGCAAAATTTTAGAGACCAATTCCACTTTTTGACCTTAACGTAAAATATTTTATGAAAGAAGGTCTAAAAACAACCATATAGTAAAACAAGCACCACGTATGATATATTTAGTTTGAGAAAAATCTCGACGGTGAGAAGGTGCATTTATAATAATGTGAATTTTGAAAAAAAAAATCTTGGAAAAAATCCAAAATCTCGAATTTTGGCAATATTTGAAAGAAAAAATTGTAAAATTACTAGAAATTGTGAAGATTGTTTTTGAAAGTTTTGGAGGCTGCCCTTGTAAAATTGGTAAACTTTTTGACTTCGGATACTTTGGAATTTGAATAGTAATTTGGTAATGATCATATTTCTAAAAAAAAAAAAAATTAAAAAAATTATTTTAAACTGCCCGTTTAGGACTTGAAACCTAAAATTTCTAGGTGAAGGTTATAAAATTAAAATTTGACTTTGAAAAATTTACCACATACATATTACTGTATGGGGAGCACCCAATAAAAATCTTAGGCAAAAATATCAATTTAAATGCTTAAAATGAGGTGCCCAAAATCTCAGAAAACCGAATCGGTTTTCCTGGATTTTTAGGGGTTAAGATATAGAGGGAATATGAATGCAACTGATTTATAATGCAACTCCACATTGAGTCAAAGATCACTGAGTGGAATAAAGTAATTTTCCTTTCTTTCTTTTGTTTCAACAAAATAAAGGATCACCTTTACTGCAAGTGACAAAGAGTGTGTAAGGTCCATCGCTCCGCCATATCCGGCAAGAGATTTGATGTTGACCCAATTCGGAAGCTTCCAATTGAGCTGCTACACATCTGGAAGTAGAGGTGGACTTTTGGAAGCTCAGCTGGCGTTTTGGAAGTTGAGCTGGAGTACTGGAAGCTGAGCCGGAGATTTGGAAGCTCAGCTGGAGTTATTAGCCCTAAAACGCCCAAGGGTCTGAAACGGGCAGCCCAAAATTGGATCACAACATTTTTTGGACTTGGGCATCATGAATAAGCTTGCAACCTTCTATAAGGTAGCGACACCCATTCCCGTGGCTTTAAGCTAATTATCATACTTCTGAATGAGGAGTATGAGAAATTATTATACCAGGGGAAAGGCAATTAGGTTTTAATCTGAAATGTATCGAAAAAGTCATGTTATTGGAAAATTTGTGTTCGTTCTTGATAATCAAAGTCAAAAATTGATTTGCACATTTTGACTGTGTCTAAATGGCCTTGATTCCGTGACTTGGAGAAGCAAATTCTGCCACTATACCTTTACTGCATTTAGTAATATTTGTTCTCAACAAATGATCAAAGTCACTCAGATTGAGGTGCCCTGTATGCTGACGCAAATGGGTACAGTAACGGGAATGGGTGTCGCTACCTTAAGGTTCCTTGGGTTAATGTTCATCTGTAATTTTGAAAGTTCAGCCAAAGTTTTGAAATCTTCGTATGTTAAGTTGGAGATTGGGAAGGTGAAATATGATTAAGGGTCGATTTGCGCTGCGATGGAGAAGGCCATAGTCACATCTGAGATTTCTCTCACCCAAGAATGTCCTTTTCAACCAATCACATCTGAGATTTCTCTTTAATTTCTTGACCGATGGACTTCTCCACTGCAGTGTAAATTTTTGACTGATGGACTTGTCCACCATAGTGTAAACCAGCCGTCGCTAAGTGTCGAGCACTTGGGCATCAAAAACCATTCCTTCAGCTAAACCATCTTCACATCCACCCAGTGACGCTCTAGTCTTCACCTCCAAAAGCGAGTCTCTCCGACTCGTTCCGGTAAACTGCCAACACGAGGGTCCGGCATGCTCGCCGGATGCTCGCAGTCTCGCAGCCTTCATTCCGGAGCATGTGAGTTTCTGGCGACGTCATGAGTCCACTTTTTTCCAATTTTGGATTTGCCGAAGCTTCTGTCGACGTTGCTCAGAAGATGTCTGTCACTTTTCTGGTGAACATTCACTCAGATTGGAAACATCGACAGCTCTGTTCTTGTTCGAAAATCAACTGAGTTTTGTGCAATACTCTGTAGAGTGGATCTGTAGGTCAATTGCTCATCAGATGGTGTGTCATTGCTTATCATATCTATGGTGGGCAGTCCTAAAAGCGCTCTGTACCCAGAAGCGATATGTACCTCATTTGTAGATTGTGAAAATATAGATGTACCTCATTTGTATATAATGCATTTGGGTCAAATCTTACTTAGCACTTTGGAATTTTGTATGAAATTCTCAAATGCGAATTACATGTTGCAAATTTTTGCAATCCTCCCGAAAACTTATTTCGAATGTGGTCATAATTATATTTTGAATTTACTAGTGCTAAAAATAGGTCAGATCTCTTAAGTTGGTGCTTATAGGACACTCTACCTTATTTCTTGCCTATTTTGTCTTAACCATATAGTTGATTGGCCAACATTTGATCTTTTTGAAATCAATGTACTATTTTATTTTGAACTTGATTTTGAGGTTTTCCGATGATAGAGTTGTGTGCGAAAGTGTTGAATGCCAATACTTGCTAAGCTTTATTAGATTTGACCGTCCAAGTCTTAAGGTAGATTCAACCCAAAATAGTTGCTCTTTTTTGTTCAACCCCCAATGTTGGAAGGCCTCAAAACTGCCAAAAAGCCTCAAAACAACCCTTGTTCATCGTAAGGTGCGAATTTTCAAGTTCTGAGAAAATTTTGAATATGTAACCGTAGGATCTAGTACCCAATTTGTACTTGTATGTGTCTATGAAATCTTAGAGTCAAATTCCTCACCCATATGAAATCATAAGGTTCAAAGTTGAAATTTGAAGAAGCTTCTTTTTCCTAATTGTAAAATGGTTTTGGAGTGTTTCATGAGCCAAATAAACCAATTTCAAGAATAAATTTGAATTGAGGACCCTTGTCCTCTGGAAAAAAATAATAAAAAACTAACTAAAAAAAGGTAAATAAATAAAGAGAAAAGAAAAGAAAGAGAGAAAGGAACAAAAGAAGAGAAAAGAAAAGGAAAGAAAAGAAAAAGAAAAAGAAAAAGAAAGTGAATCTGATTTTTTTTTTTTTTTTTATTGAACCAAACAAATCCAAAACTCTACTATCTTGGATTACTTTCTCACGATTCAAGATAGCAGTATTGTCGCAGTCACATAACATGTTTTTCAAGAAGAAGAAGAACACCAGACCCGTGAGGGTTGGCGTGAATAAAGTGTCCGTTCGACCCACCCTTGATGATATGCCCACATGGAATAACAGCAGTGGTATAGGAACATGTCTTTCACATGTTACATTTTGATGGTTCACATGCAAGTTCAATGTCTAGCTTACCAATGCCACCAAAGTAAGCTGCAGTTTACTAAAGCTATGCACATGTGTATCTTTCAAGGTGAAGATGAAGATTTATTTATATATTGAACCATATTGGAAAGTATGGTTTAACAAGCTAACTATGACTACTATCAAGTAAGATAGTTTGCCTTAACATATTGCCTAATTTGAAAATACTTATTTGCAAGTACGTAGCCTTGTCCTAAGTCGGCCATATGAGCATATGAACCCCAATTAAACAACAGTGAAAAGAAAAGAAATAGTCAATGTGCACAATTTGTTTTCCTTCTTGTTTGTTTATTCACACACCATCTATTCAAACTCATCAATTTTGTTGAGAATCAATATTCTCACATACGCTCTCTTTTGTATTGTAGCTAGTTGAGTCATTAGTGTAAAATACTACCAAGTTTGGACCTATGAGTTAAGCATTCATATGAATTAAGCATTCAAACATTCTCGTTAGATTGTTCACAATAAGTATTCAAAGAGAAAGAGGGCAAGGTTTCCTTAGTCTACGATAACTTACTATTTTGGGTAAATAATAGGGTTTCGCTTGGTTATTAGTGGTGTCTCTCTATATTATCATATGTTATTTTAGCCAATCATACGAGTTTCCAACTATTAAGTTTTCAAGTCTTACTCTCTTTAATTCATTGTAAATTAACATTTAAGAAATTTAACCATATTGATTTAATTTAAGCATTATGATAATGAGGTTGTCTTCTGAACAAAACTTCATAAGAATTACAGAATACATATTTTGTAACACATCTAAATTTTTCTTCACACCCCTTTGACCTTTAGGGGTTAACATTGAAGACATGTTTTAATAAGATTTTAGCCACCAAAGTCTATCAAGCATGAGCATGAATGGCTTGTAGAGTTCACTCTTCTTTTCCGACCAACGCACAACAAGCACAAGACCACCTTTTGCACGCCATATGTTCTAGAACTTTAAGGATTTTCAAACTTTTAGTATTTTTATAGTACATAGTCTTTATAATGATAACATTTGAGACCACAAGACAAAAACACGTGTTTTAAGTTTTTAAACTTTGGGATATTCTCAATTCTTGTCATATACACAAGGTGTGTGTACATATTTTGTCACTTACCCACATATACAACAAGTATTTCATGTATCCATGGTGAAGTTCCCAAAAGTAAGTTGATGACATCTTGATCATGTTGAACTAATGGCAACTCATAAAAGGCATCATCGAGAAGTTTAAAAATTAACTGTGAAATCAAAAACGGTCAGATTTGAGAATTGTTATGGTAGACTGTCCTAAAAGCGCCACCTTAACCCTTAAACGCCCACGATGTCGAAAAACGACATTTTGGATGTACTTCTAGAAACTTTGAAGAGTCATATCTTCTTCATCTGAGGTCCGTTTTGGATGAAATCACTTGGATTAGGTTCCAAATCAAGTCTAGTTTGTGTTGTAGAATTTGTAAGCCCATACAATAAAGTATGAATTAATGGAATGCACTTTAGTGAAGACAGCTCTTGTTTTTGGGTTCCCAAGCATGGGGCATGTGTTACCATTGCAAGCCAATTATGTGAAATTAAATATAGTTTTTCATGATTTTTTTTTTCATGGTCATGATCATAAGGTGATTCTTAACAACTTTGTAGTGAGAAGTTTTCTGATCCAAATGATTTTGCTATTGGATTTGCAATGATGTTTTGTCAACAGAAAAAGTGAGAAAATGGATGATATTTGAGGAGCTATATCTCCCTCATCCACCATTGGATTTCAACTTAATATTTTGGAATGGCCTCCAATTAGATTCTAGTCTAAGTGGTAGAAACCTGAACAAGATCGAAGATATTTTGAAGATAAGGCATGAAATTGAATGCAAAGGGTCTAGTTTTGGACTATTTTTCCTTTGTGAAATGTTCGGTAGTTTTTACCATTGCATGGCTTTTATTTGAGCCAAGAATTTTTTTTGATGAATTTTTGTTGGGTAAAGGACTTACTAAGATGAAGGTGAACATCTTTCTAGTTGGTGATTTATTCATTGCAATAGGTATATTGGTAGCATTTCCACCTCAAAGTGAAAATGATGAAATTTTGCAGTTTGTTTTTGATATTAATATGTTATGATCTGTCGATCTATAAGGCCTCAGGACTCTAATTTTGGTCCACATGATCTTCGATAAGTCTATTACAAGTTTGTACGGTTGAGATCTTAATAGCTTCTCTTGATTTTCATCTATGATGATTTTTTTGGGAATGTGCTTTTCTGCTAAAAAATAGGCTTGGGCGTTTAGGGGTTAAGAGATCTGGCCTATTTTTAGCACTAGTAAATTCAAAATAAAATTATGACCACATTCGAAATAGGTTTTCAGGAGGATTGCAAAAATTTGCAACATGCAATTCGCATTTGTAAATTTTATACAAAATTCCAAAGTGCTAAGTAAGATTTGACCCAATTGCGTTATATACAAATTAGGTACATCTGTATTTTCACAATCTACAAATGAGCTACAGATCGCTTTTGGGTACAGAGCGCTTTTAGGACTGCCTACCTTAAGTGATTTGGAATCACATCAGAGCACAATGTCATTTTGAATGATTGATTCTTTTTTAAATATTAGTCACAAAAATTCAAGTACTTCATACTCCATCTTTCATTGACTACCCTTACTTCCTACTTCATTTACAAGTACATTTTCAATTCCAAATCTGAAATGAACTTCCAAAGTTGTTCTTAGGATACTTGAGCACATCCTTGTTCTTAGGATACTTGAGCACATCCTTGTTCTTAGAATACTTGAGCACATCTTGTTTGAAGCGTAGATATATTTCTTGTGTGTCTTTTGGCTCAGAGTAATTTCTTGATAAGTACTAATGACCACTAAATTTTTCTTAAATCATGTGTAGGCCTTCGACACTACTACAAGTGTTCTCCAAGGACTTGAAGGATGATCAGAGAGTATTTTAGTGATAACTCTCAGGACTCAATTGTCAAGCTCAACTTTCTTTAACCCTTAAACGCCCTTGGGGTCTGAAATGGGCAGCCCAAAATTGGATCACAACATCTTTTGGACTTGGGCATCATGAATAGTGCACTTTTTGAACTTGGGCATTGTGAATGAACCAATCAATGATGAGCTTGCAACCTCCTACAAGGTTATGTACCCCCCCAACCTACCTACCATAATCCTTTCAAAACACAAAACCACTCATACAAATTGTGATTTGAATTCTACAATTTCACTTTTTCAATACATAAGAAGAAAGTGACCAGTTTGACATCAAAATATCAGTGAAAAGTTGAGTACAGTGAGAACTACAGGGAAGATTCTGTTGGAATCAAGCCCCTCGGGCTTGCTTGGGCGTTTAAGGGTTAATATTCTTGCCAAGTTCAAACACAAATTAATTCTCCACCTTTAGCGTTTACTGGCCATAAGTGGAAATCAAGACGTTGAATGTTGATTCATGAGAGTCATTCCATTGCTACCCAACGCGAATCTCATGTGGCTAATCGGATCACATCAAGCTTGAGTGTTCTCGTGGTAGCAATGTAGACACTAATAAGAAATTAGAATTCAATTTGAGACGACATCAATCTTGAAATTTTCTTAAAAAAAAGTCTCAATGCAAGAGAATTCATGACCTGGAAGTAGATTACAGTCGATAATGATGCTCGTGAAAGCCACGTCGTCCAGGTTTCCAGTCGTGGCCGTTACAAATCAATGCTTCCGATCGAATTGCTCTCCGATTTTCAATTTCAAGCAAAATATCTTATCATACCTTCTACCAACCCTCGTCATATGAAGACCGTACCAAGTTACGTACATTGAAAGCTAAAAAATTCATGCATACCCATCGTTCATGTGATATGCATGACATGGTAATGTATGGTAAATGACGTATACCATGATGTACGGACCGCTAGAACTCAAAGTGGGCTTTAAATTCATCGGTCAACATTTTCTTACACATGCATGTGGACTCATTTGTACGAAGGAAAGGAGGTTCCCTATGAGACAAGTGAAGTCCATCATATACGTTGCTCACTTATTCACATGAAAACCTCGTGTGATATTAAGTTCTCTAGAAAAAGGTTTCCCAATAACGGACAATTACGATGTCGAAATGAAAGTTGACATGCGGAATCGTATATGATTTGTTACGGGAGAGCTTGAAAGAATCTTCGGACAATGGCCTGGAGACAAAAACTTTGACAACAGAAGATATTTCTATTGATATGTCATGTGGAGGCTGTATAAAAAAAATGTATCTGCATGCGTTCCGTTTGGCTGACTTGCAATGGATTGATGTTTCATTGTACTTCTTGTAGTATATGGTCATACCCCTACTTACTTCAAAATAGGAATGTAGGGTGGTTGTTCTAATTCATGATATGATCCATCTAGATAGATAGATAGAAGCTCCGGTCCTTTCTAAGGGGCCGGCGTGAATGAAGTGTCTGTTCGTAATGCTAATATCCTGATGGCCACCAGACAAGAGGAAATTAGAACAATACTACTTCCCCTTACGTGACATAGTATCCCCCCAAAGGGCTTTGAGGTACTCATACAACAAGGTCCAAGGACCTCCCACAATAGTTGGGTGGATTATAGTGGTGAGCACCACGCCGGCATCGGGAATAGAACCCACGACCTCCTCATTGGGGGCCTAAGCTCTAACCACCAAGCCAAGGCTTGTGGTGCCTTTATGATCCATCCACATATTGCCACTTCTAAAAGTTTTGAGCAAGAAGTGGTGAAAGTCCAAAGTCCCTTGTTAGTTGCCCCTAGAGAAGAGAGAAGCTCGAATCCAGTCCATTAGTTTGTTTAAAAAGGGTAACTATGCTACTTTTACAAAATCTGAAATTGTGATACAATATATTTCAAGATCTGTAAGGTGAAAATTGATAATATGTTTTTGGTGGGTGGACTAATTAGACAGTTATAAAGATCCTACGTTTGGGTTTCACATAAATTAGATTTGAAAAACCTTTGTTCACAGATTTTAGTTAGAGCCGCCTCGAGGGCCATTGTAGAGCTTCTCCTTTAGGGGTTTAGGACAAAAAAATATATGAAGTGGTCGAAGTTCAAAGTCCCTTTTATGTCAAAAATTCTTTATGGAAGAAGTGATAAAAATCCAAAGTCTCTTCTCTTGTCAAAAATCTCAATACAAGAAGTGGCAGAAGTACAAAGTCCATTATCTCTTCATGCCACGATGGAGATATGGAGCTATTACGTCACTCCTCGTAAGCAATTGAATAATTTTTCACAACCCAATCATCACAAATCTCATCAATCAAACTGAGGATATAACTGAGGATTCAACTGAGAATTCAACTGAGGATTCAACTGAGGATATGAAGATATTTTTGTTTATTGGAGAGCCACCGGGAACACAGGTACTTATATTTATCGAGTTTACAAATTCTTGTAATAATCGAAACATGAAACTTCTAAATCCTACATATCATTGGATATCATTAGAATAGCAAAGAGGCTCAACTCTAATAGAAATATCACAATTTCGGGAGCGAGTCCTCATCGACATCGATCATCACCGAGTTCTGTCACTCTGCCATGAATTCAGTGTCCAGCTCCTGCACTTGACTCTCGAATGAGACATTCTTAATGATCCAACTTCAGAAGTTGTGTCTGCAAAACGCCAGGTACGCCGAACTCAGTACAATTGTGACCTCTGCATTGCCATGGCCGGCTCGTGATAACATGCAGCAGCAGGAATAGCAATTCTAGATTGTGAGGCTCTGGTTTCAAGGTCGTCAAAGCTCACCTTACTACGTCTCTTACGACCGACTTACTGTCTTACGTCTAGTTCACTCATTACTGACAAGTCATGATGTACAATTTTGCTTCCACTAGCATTGTAGTCCACATCGTCGTCCAGACTATGATTTGTTGGTAGGGCATGAGTTGCAGCTGAGCAATTTCTAGCAGCAGCTCGTATGAACTGATTGTGTGCAAATGGGGCGAGTTCGATCGAGCATGTAAGTCAGTGAGCAGGTGGGTGCGCAATGGCGTGTTGCAGAAACAGGATGATGAGGATGAAGGTTTTGGTGACGTTCGTGTTGTTGAGCTTTTGCAATGTCTTGGAGGCTATGGCGGGAGTAAGCGAAGGGTTCTCGCACCGGGACAGCGGCACCACGCTCTACGCCGGCTACAACTACTTCAAGTGCACATCCTCACAGCACGTAACTCCTCGCTCCACTGAAGACATACAGTCGATTATCAAGCATCAAACCTCGCCAGTTAAGATCCGGGCCACTCGTCGCGGATTCCACAGCTCCGCGGGGTTCGTGTGCCCGGGAAGCCGCGGCAGCTCGAAACCCGAATTCATCCCACACGTTGATGCTTCTCCTCGGCCATCGATCACAGTCCTCATGCACCTGATGAACCGCGTGGTCGATGTCGATCCGGACCGGAACAGGTTGACAGTGGGAGCAGGGATGACGCTGCTGGAGCTTACGAAGGCCGCGGAAGCGAACGCGATGTCAGTGCCCCCGGGCGCTCTTCCGATCTACGGGAATCTGACTGTGGGTGGGGTGATACTCTCGTCCGCGCACGGAACCGGACTCGGAGCGATCAGCAGTCTGCAGGACCTCGTGACCGGAATGAAATGGGTGAATGGACACGGCGAGGTGATAGTGAGCGATGGAGAGAGCAAGGAGGTTCGAGCGCTAGTGGGGGGAATTGGATTGCTTGGAATCGTTACAGAGATCACGCTCCAGCTGCAAGCAAACTCGAGAACGATTGTGGAAGTCCGAAAGGACTTGAGCGATGCGAATATTGTTGCTGATTTGCTGGAGACTGCGCGCACCGAAACGCCACATGTTATGACTTTTTGGAGACCGGATTTCGGACGGTATAAAATGGTGATGTTCACCGAGGAGAAGAAGTCCAAGGTCGTGGCGCCTGAGTTTTATCCGAATGGAAAGTTTACGTACTTGCCCATCATCGATGAGGATATCGGAAAGGCCTGGGGCGAGGCACTTCACAAGTGGGAGGACGATGAGGCTGACGAATCGCCTTCTGCGGACGCCATGAATGCAGGTACACTCATCCTCCTGGAGGCCACCGCCATAGCCATACTCTCAACTTGACATGGAGTATTGCTGTGGAGTGAGATTCATTGCATTTTTTGTGTGTCAAGTTTCAACCATCCACCTACTCAATCATGTCATTGTATAATGTAGAGCACTTGGTATGAAGTAATGTGGAGTGAGATTCACCTTCTCAGGTCTACCGTCTTTCAGTCCTCGATACTGCACCATAGTTCTGATAGGGTTTTGCACATGGATCTTTCCAGAGATGTGTGATATTTCGAACCTACTATTCAATATCTCCGTGTTCGAAGACGGGTCGGGAAACATCCTAGAGCACGCAACAATTTCAACAAACTCCGCAGTGGCAGCGGAGGATTGCAGCCCACACTGCTTCTTCAGCGTGCACCACATGCGCGCCTTCCTAGTAGACACAGAGATCACGATCAAGCTCTCGCAATTCCAAGACTGGGTTAACGACGTAAAGCAGATCATATCGAAAGAGCTTTCAGAAATACGAGCCCAAACCGGCGCGAGCACGAGGTGTATGCCCCCAGGCTACTTCTGGCTGCGATTCGGGCAGGGAAATCAGAACCTACTCTCAACAGCCGGAGGCACAGAGGACGTAGTCTACGTCCAGTGGTCACATCTGCATTCCGCAAAAATAGCAAACAAACTCTCCAAGCAGTCTACGATGATGGAGACTCTGGAGCAGCTGACGCTGTGCAAGTACCGGGGGCGCCCGCACTGGGGCAAGAACCATGAGCGCATGTTCCGGCACCCCCAGTGCAAAGTGCGAGACAATTTCGACCAGGAGAAGATCGATTCCTTGCTGGAGCTTCAGCAAGTGCATGATCCTTCTAAGATGTTTGAGCCTGAGCTGTTCACCCATCTGTTGGACAGGTCCGGTACTGAATATCGTGAGCTTTGTACTCTGCATTACTGGTGCTATTGCGAGCGCGACGAGCATTGTCCCTCTGGGCATAGTTGTCGACCTTCTTCGAGTTTCCCGGAGTACAAGATTTGTAAACTGGTTGACAATCGTCAACATGCTGAGCTTTGACAATTGCTTAGTATAGCAAGATTGAGCGGTCTCTCAAGCTCTTTTTGATCATTGCATCCAGTCTGTATTATGTTCACTCATAACTCCGACAGATTTTATTTCGAATCACAAATCTTTCGATTGAGATTCTCTGTAAATGCAGAATGATGGAGCACTCTTGGTAAATATGGATAAACTTTTCAGTTTTAAACTGCTATTGCAGCAAGAGGTACTATGATTATTTCTACACAAATTTAAGATCTAAGAGTCGATTTTTTCTTCTTCGGGCTGCTACGATGTTTACGAAAAAATTTGAACTCTAAATCGCTTGGTTTTATATACCAGAGAGTAACCTTATTCCACTGTCCTCTATTTTCTCTTCAGAGAATGCAACTACCAAGCCGAAGATTTCTGATCCAGATAACTATCTGTATGTTTTGAACAGAAAAAAAAATACGAAATGCGCATAACAATTGGCCTCTCGTGCCATTTGACTTCATTGCCTTCCCTTCAATCCTGCATAACTTTCCAAACCTAATTTATCACAACAGGCTTTGCATGCTCATGCTCTATCACTGGAAGGTGGAAAACTATAGGAATCCATGCATGGCTGCGAATGGTAGACAAAAGTATTACATCAGAAAATTCCATACAGATGGTAACTTACTTCAACTAAGAGACAGAATGTTGAAGCAATCAAAATTTCCTCAGAGTTGCATCAACAAAGGCTTCATCACTACTACAATTTGAGGGGGTTTGCAACGTTTTCTTCCCAAACGTTGTTCAAGTCTAGCAACGTTTTGGAACTTGCTTGAACAACGTTCTCAAGAAATTGAGCAACGTTTATCTTATCACAAAGCAACGTTGTTTATAATCTAGTTGAGAACGTGACTTAAACAAGTTCTAACAAGTTGCTCAAACAAGTTCTAAAACGTTGCTAGACTTGAGCAACGTTTACTCAAAAACAACAACGCTTGTGGCGTTGCAAACCCCCCTCCTTTCTAATAGCGCATAAAAACTCTTGTCAATGCTCACTTTTTGAGGTGTCCGACTACTAAGCACGTGAGAATGAGGACATTCAAGGTACAAACCCTCTTAAATCTCAAAAACAAAGAACTCTTACCGACTCTTACCGTGTAGGCTAAGACAGGTACACTAACAAGAAATGTTTCAGTTTCTAAAAATGCTCCCTTCACGCTTCTCTCAAGTTGACTTTGAGCAGTCCGCGATTGTACTTGGTAACAAAATCAAGGCTGGGTCCTGGATTGATTTGGAGCCACCTTGTCTGAAACAAAGTCAATTGAATGACGAGCCTCCACTTGAACAGCATCTGTATCCTTCTGTATACATAGTTTTAAGAACCATTTATTTATCACTATTGGCAACTAAAACAATCAGCTCAGAAATTGGTGCAACTGACAAAACCGAAACTGAGTGAGCACTAAATCCAGAGTTGAACAAGCCCGAGCAGAAAGAGTAGTAACCTCCATAAAAGCTACCCGAACAACGGCACTGATATCAGCACCAGTGTAAGCAGGCGTACGAGCAGCCAAAGCTGCAACATTTACATCAGAAAGAAACCGGTGTATTACGAAGTTGAAAGGTGAATATCTTCTCCCTCGAAGCTTCATCTGGAGGCCCCACATACAGCTGCCTCGATCAAAACGACCTGCCAACCATCAGAAGAACACATTATTGTACTACTCTAACCAAAACAGAATGCGTACACAAGAATGTTCAGTACCGTCCCACTCCCTCCATCTACCAAACAAATCCATCCCTCTCGAACATAATGAGGCTTGCATCTCAAGTACGAATTTGAAACATGGAGACAAATGAGTACTCAGCGAATTCTATTTTTCTTAGCGAAAGGAATGTATTATCCAACTCTCAGTTCCGCCCTAAAGTCCCTCAGCTGCCTTCAGGGGTTAAATTTAGCCATGAATAATCGAAGAGTTGCAAAAACCAGATCACCTCCACGAGGAAAGTGGTAGGAAATGCCTTTCACTACTCTGCTAACCTTTCATTTTCTGAACGCAATAAACATCTCAATAGCTCCAACAGATGCATTCTGATCTTGAGTGAAAGTGAATAATCATGTTGATAATTTGAAAATCAGATGACTGTTTGTCTAGTTTACCGGCTGGTGCAACTTCATGCAAAAGTAGTGCATATTTCAATAGTAGATAGTTGTGCAAAGTATGTCAAACCTGGGATTGATTGCATTCAGTTTTTTGTGAGTTGGAGACTAAAAGTCAATTCAAATATGCGATTTTTTTATGCCAGAGCAATGTAAATACTGCTTTGAAAAGAAGTTTCGAAATTAGTGGCTTCTGAAACTCGATTCAGAGTTCACATCAAGTTAGGCAAAAGGAAATTTCACCAACCAATTAAGATTAGAACTATGTACTATATGTTAGTACTGCAACCTTTTAAATCATTCTTATTGTCCCAAATTATTCATCTTTTGGATAGTGAGTGGTTGTTGAATTAGGATGAAGGGAGTGCAGATAATAAGTTGTCTTTGACTTTTGATCATCTGATATATTTCGAGTTTCGCAGAGCCATCATCAGAAGTTTAATGTTCATGTGAAAAAGTTTAATGTTCATGTGAAAATTGGGAGTGTAGAAACTGATCGAAGAAAAGATGAAGCTTATCTTTTTAGTTTGAAGTAAAAGGGCCTTCACTATGCAACAACAGTAGTTAATTAACCTAGGTCCTCTCATGTCACATGGACCCCCTTAAGCGGGTGTCACATGGACCCCATGAGTACACTTTACTTTATGAAATTTTATTCTTTGAGCCTAGCCCCAGCCCTCTTGTACTTGCTTAAGGGGAGGAAGGAGCTACAAATGATATGGGATAAATTTGCTAACCCAAGACCCCCCGCCCCCAAGACCCTCTGCCCCCAAGACTACAACCCTCTGCCTCAAGACCCCTTGCCCCCAAGACCCCCTGCCCCCAAGACCCCCCGCCCCCAAGACTCCTCCAGCTGGGCCCTCTCATACCTCTCTTCTCCGGTTTTTAAGCCGCGATTTGCGGCCCGCATTCTAAGGGCTGTTTTGAGATTTTGGGACATAGTTTGAAGTAATGTAGGCAACTCACACAAGTATGGAAATGAAGAGAATGACTTACTGTGTTTAAACGCTCAAAAATATATCTCATAAGTTGTATATACATCCTTGTGATGAGTATTAGTCTTGAAGCTTTACTAATTGAAGTGGAAAAAAGTGGTAACATATTATGTTGATATAAGTTGGTAATCTTGTAGAATCCTATATCCTTCAAGCATTTAAAAGTATTGTTTACCTTTTCTATGTATTATAACGTACATTGTACATGACATAGCTAAATCAGATGGATTTCATTTTTATACATGTACAAATAGTATACCTTATCTTCACATTCATTCTTTTTTATGTGAGAAGCTTCTCTATTGTTTATCTCATGATATATGCTATGATTTTGCTGCCACAATCTTCAAAAATTTGTGCTCATTTTATTATGTTAAACACAACGGAGTAAAAGAGCACATGTAAAAAAGCACAACACATGTAAAATAGGTTTAAGGGATATTATCATTAATTCATTATTAAATTTATCATTACCGATTATGTTGTAAAAAACTAGCCTTTGTATCTAAATTTGAGTATACAAACATCTTTCTAGTTTTCTATGTGCATATATTCTCAACCCTTACACATCGAGTGCATTGAAAATCAACTTGAAAATCAACACAATGTATATCAGGTGAAACTTTGAAGTGCCATAACTTCTTCATTCTAAGTTTTTTTAGGATGAATCACTTGGGTTGGGTCCCAAATCAAGTCTAGTTTGTGTGATGAAAATTGCAAAACCTATGCAATGAACTATCAATTAATGGCATGCATTTTACTGAAGGTAGCTTTTGTTCAGGTTCTTAAATAGGCCAATAGGGTGCATGTGTTACCATTGCAACCCAATTTTGTGAAAGTGGAATTATTTTTCTATTTGGGATTCACTCTTAACTTGAGTCTAGGTGTTATAGTAGAAACATTATCCCATCCAAGATTTGACGAAGCCACGGTATACATTCTAGTGCAAGGAGACTATTTTTGGGACGTTGTTCTTCTATAGATTCTACGGCACTTTTCACCATTGTAAGGCTATTATTTGAGCCAAGAAATATTTTGAAATGTTTTTGGTACAAGGGAGTTATTAAGATGAAGGGAAAGGAACTTTCTAGTTGGTAATTCTTTCATTACAATAGGTGAATTGGTAGCATTTTCACTCCAAAGAGAAGATGATGGAATTCTGAATTCCTTTTCTATACTAGAATATTACAATCTCCCAGGCTATGAGGTCTCAGGAGTCAAATATTAATGCACATAATCTCCAATAAGTTTACTACAAGATTGTACGGTTGAGATTTGAAAAACTAACCTTCATTTTTATCTATGACCTTTTTTTTGAGAATCTGTTGTTTGGGTAAAAATAGGTTGAGGTGTCTAAGGATGAACTCACCTCAAAATAAGATATTAAAGAGTCTCACAACAAATTTACTTTCAAAAATAGCTTTTTTGGCTTACAAGACACTTTATCCTCTTTCTATTACAAGGAATAGAGAATATTTTATTTTAATTTTCTACATAATAATTGTGAGGAGTTTCAATTTATGGTTTGTTGTACATGTACAAATCCAAGCTAGGTACTAAATCCTGTAATTCTTGAAGATATGTCATGAAAATATTTATCATGCATTGAAAAAGGTAAGTTTCGAAGATAAAACTTAAAACTTAGGCCTTTATTATGCTAAAATTTGTTTGCAATTTAATCCAATGCACAACATGCTTGCTAGGACTTCTAGTAGTTGGTCAGCTATGGCATAATGGCATCATGCTTCGATACAATGATCTAGAAGAACCGACGCCTAGTTCATTGTTGAGCCGGTTGATTTTGAACCACCAACCAAAAACAAATGAAAATTCCAACTAATTTTTATTCTCAATCCAAAATGAGCTAGTTGTCGGACTGATTGTATGGAAAATTGGCTATTTGAGAAGTCTTGGGGGCACGGCTCTTGTGGGCGGGGAGTCTTGGGGGAGCAGATTCACCCCATATCATTTGTAGTTGCTTCCTCCCCTGAGAAAGTACAAGAGGGTTGGGGCTAAACTCAAAGAATAAAATTCTAATAATAAGTGCACTCATGGGGCCCATGTGGCACCCCCTTAAAGGGATCCATGTGGCAAGAAAGGCCCTAGATTAACTAATTAATGTAGTTGCATAGTGAGGTCACTATGAGGCAACATCTCACCAAACATGTGCATACAATGTTTTGCTATGTTTTGCCCAAGAATGTTTGTGCTTCATCCACAACTAGTGTAGTTATAGTGTCCACCCTCGAGAGGGGGAAGTGGTATTGTTCCAATTTCCCCTTGTCCGCTGGCCATCGGGATATTAGCATTACGAACAGACACTTCATTCACGCCGGCCCCTTATAAAGGGACCGGAGTTTCTATCTATCTATCTGCTTCATCCACACTAATGTATCAAAAGAACTTAGTGTTCTCTTCTTTCTTGCAAGAATTTATCATGTAATGCATGAGTTGAGGAATAAAGTTCATAGCTCCTACCTAAAAGCACATGTGCATACATGTGAACTGATCATATTTAGAACTGGGGATTCTCATAGCATGTCCGTCACCCAAAAATGAAACGGAACCCCGCATCTCAAAGAAAACTTGACAATTATGCATCATCCTACGAAATTGTGCTAAAGAGAAGAAGGGTGGAAGCACACTAGGATGGTACACTTACGTACAAGTACTTTGTACTAAAAAGTATAAAAAGTCAACACCTCTAGATTACCTTATTTTCAGTTGGCAATTAAAGAGAACTTGTGAGCTGCAACCAAACTCGAGAACGATTGTGGAAGTTCGGAAGGAACTGAGCGATGCGAATATCGTTGCCGATCTGCTGGAGACTGCGCGCACCGAAACGCCGCACATCATAACTTTTTGGAGACCCGATTTCGGACGATACAAAATGCTGATGTTCACCGAGGAGAAGAAGTCCAAGGTCGTGGCGCCTGAGTTCTATCCGAATGGCAAGATTACGTACCTGAGTCACGTCAATGAGGATGTCGCCGAGGCCTGGGGCGAGGCCCTACTCAAGTGGGAGGACGATGAGGCTGAAGAATCGCCTAATGCGGACGCCATGAATGCAGGTACACTCATCCACCTAGAGTTCACCGACATAGGCATACTCTCAACTTCACATGTGCCTGCTTGTGAATCATTACCTTGCATGTATGCCAAGTCTCCACCATTTAGCAACTCAATTCTGTCGACATCATGAGCACGAAATCTGAAGGACGTTCGATCGGTTCAATACCTGAACTACTCCAGAGCTGACCCTTCAGTGTTCACCTTCTACTCAGAAGAATTCACCATCTTTCATTCCTGACGTCTACCATCTGTCAGTCCTTGATAGTGCGCCGTAGTCCTGACAGGGTTGTGTGGATCTTTCCAGAGATGTGTGATATATCGAACCTACTACACAATATCTCCTTGTTCGAAGACGGGTCGGGAAACATCCTCGAGCACGCAACAATCCCAACAAACGCCGCAATGGAAGCGGAAGATTGCAGCCCACACTGCTTCGTCAACGTGCACCACATGCGCGCCTTCGTGGAAGACACAGAGTTCACAATCAAGCTCTCGCAATTCCAAGACTGGGTTACCGACGTCAAGCAGATCATATCCAAAGAGCTTTCAGAGATACGAGCCCAAACCGGCGCCAGCACGCGGTGCATGCCACCAGGCTACTTCTGGCTGCGATTCGGGCAGGGAAACCAGAACCTGCTCTCAACAGCCGGAGGCACAGAGGACGTAGTGTATGTGCAATGGACGCATCTGCACACAGCCAAGCTTGCGAACAAGCTGTCGAAACAATCGACGATTACGGAGACTCTGGAGCAGCTGACGCTGTGCAAGTACCGCGGGCGTCCGCACTGGGGCAAGAACCATGAGCGCGTGTTCCGGCACCCAAAGTGCAAAGTGCGAGACAATTTCGAGCAGGAGAAGATCGATTCCTTGCTGGAGCTTCAGCAAGTGCATGATCCTTCGAAGATGTTTGAGCCTGAGCTGTTCACCCATCTGTTGGACAGGTCCGGTCCTGAATATGGTGAGCTGTGTACGCTGCATTACTGGTGCTACTGCGAGCGCGACGAGCATTGTCCGTCTGGGCATACTTGTCGAGCTTCTTCGAGTTTCCCGGAGTTCAAGATTTGTAAACTGGTTGACAATCGTCATCAGCATGTCGAGCTTTGACAATTGCTCAGTATATTAGTATAGGAAGATTGAGTGTTTTCTCTTGAAAGCATTTTATGATCAATGCGTGCAATCTGCATTGAGAGTATGGCGAAACTAGTGGGTTGGCCTAACTTTGTATGTGCAAGATTTCTTGGGTAATATCATCTTGGGTCATGTATAATTTATGATTATTTGTGATTCTCTATTGTTGCATAAAATGAAAGTGGTAGATTTGGATATAGCTTTATTTTTAAATTATGTCATGCTTTTGCAACATGGTATGTCCTACAATTATTTCTGCATTGATTTTAGATTCGATAGTTGAGTATATTCTCGTTCAGACTGGCAACGATGTTCGTGAGAATATGTACAACTCTGAACCCCAAACCTTCATTGATACCGTAATCTACTGTCCTCTCTTTCTTTCCAAAGATTGCAACTACTAAGTCTAAGATATATGATACAGATCACACTTTGTATGTTCTGAACATAGAGCATTGACGAAATGCACAAAACAGTTTGGTTTCTCTTGCCAATCCCTCTTACAATCCTGCAGAATTTTCCAGATCTGAAGTATCACAACAGGCTCTACATACGCATGCTCAGTTTCAGTTGAAAGATGGAAAACTTCAGTGATCCATGCATGTTTGCAAAAGTAGGGCATCAAACATGCTTTTCGATTAAGATACAAAACGCCGAACCGATCAAAACTTCCTCGGAGTTGCCTATTCACAATGCCAATAGTCAGCAGAGACCTCATATCATTCTTGAAAGGAGCTGTCCAACTGCTAAGGGCATTTAAGGTACTCACTGGCACAAATTCTCTCAAATCTCAAAAACAGAGGACTAATGGTCTGGCAAAGACAAATGACGTAAAAAGTAATGTTACAATTTCATAATGCTCCTTTCACGCTCCTCTCGAGTTGTCTTTGAACAGTCCACGATTGTACTTGGTAAAAAAATCAGGGCTGGGTCCTGGATTGCTTGGAGCCACCTCGCCTAAAGCATAGTCAAAATGACGAGCCTCCACTTGAACAGCATCTATATCCTCCTGTACATAGAAAATTTGAACATATTAATAAAAACCATTTATTTATCACTACAACTCCGAAAACAATCAGCTTCGCCACTACTGCAACTGCCAAAATAGAAACTGAGTAAACACTAAATCCAAAGTTGAACAAGCCATAGCAGAAGTGAAGGTGAAGAGTGGTAACCTCCAAAGCAGCCATAGAAGCTACTCGAACAACGGCACTGATGTCAGCGCCAGTGTAGGCAGGCGTACAAGCAGCCAAAGATGCACTATTCACATCAGAAGAAACCGGCGTATTACGAAGTTGGATGGTGAATATCTTCTCCCTCGAAGCTTCATCTGGCGGCCCCACATACAGCTGCCGATCAAAACGCCCTGCCAACCATCAAAACAACACATTATTGTACTACTCTAACCAAAACAGAGTGCATATTAGACAAGGATGTACTAATGTCCTTCCCCTCCATCTACCACACTGATCCATTACGACAACTTCCTCTTGAACATGATAAGGCTTGCATCTCAAGTACAACTTTGAAATATAGAGAAAAAAGAGTAATCAACAAACCCTACTGAAGATTGCATACACAAGAATGTGCTATCCAACTCTAAAGTCCCTCCCTGCCACACAACTCCAATCTGACGACTTCCATGATAAGGGTTGCATTCAAGTACAACTATGAAATATAGAGACAAAAGAGTACTCCACGGACCCTACTATTCTAACCAAAAAGAGTGCAAACACAAGAATGTCTTATCCATTCCATCTAGCACACAAATCCATTACGGCGACTTCCTCCTTATAAGGCTTGCATCTCAAGTACAACCTTGGAATATAGAGACTAAAGAGTACCTGGCCGAAGAAGAGCTGGATCAATGATGTCAGGTCGATTGGTAGCAGCTATAACTGACACTCCGGTACTTGGTTTCAATCCTACAGCCACAGCAACTCAAACTCAATCACCGGTAAAACAACTGAAAGGAATAAACCAAAACGATTGGATTTTAGCTCCATCTGATTCCAGTCCGAGGTCTTTATTCTGTGTCCTTTGTTAGGAAGCACTATTCTCGTCGTTGTCCCTGCTCCCAGAATACGATTGGTACATGGTATTGGTTTTTGCACCTCATGGCTAAAAAACCCCTGTAATTATCTGAATGAATAAGCAAAGACCAGCCAACAAACCAAAACTTCACCAAGAACTTTTAGCGCCTGGGGTTGGAGCAATGATTTATACTGTGGATAGACTGTTCTTCATTTAGTTTCGAGGTGAGAGGGTATACCATCCATTTCGGTGAGAAGTTGGCTCATCACACGGTCACCGACAGAGATGCCGCCGGAATCGCTGCGAGCAACAGCAAGTGCGTCGATTTCGTCAAAGAAGACGATGGAGGGAGCAGCAGTGCGAGCTCGGGCAAACAACGATTGCACTGCCTTCTCTGATTCTCCCACCCATTTGCTGAAAAGCTCCGGACCATTCACAGCGATGAAATTCAGACCTGCTTCCGAAGCGCAAGCCCTTGCAAGGAGCGTTTTACTGCATCCTGGCGGACCATACAAGAGCACTCCTCGAATCGGTGGGGCCCCCATGGACTTCATCCTGTCTCCATGCTTTTGAGGCCATATTACTGCTTCCTGAAGCTGCTGCTTTACGTCTTCCATTCCTCCTATGTCAGTCCACTTCACTTTTGGTATCTCCAACATCACCTGCACACAGTAATCATGTGTCAAGCTCCTTGCAAACCATGAACCAAGCTCCTTCAAAAAGTGCTGTGAAGCACTTTGATGGTAGATATACGACGTGTGGCAACTAACCTCTCGCATTGCACTGGGTTGCACCCTCGTCTTAGCAGATTCGAAGTCGATCAAGTCGACGGTTAAAGTAGTCTCGTGTTGCTCATCTGATCCTTGATCCAGTTGTACAGTTTCCAGTGCGGTGCACAGACTATCAACATTGACCTTGTTCTCATTACCGTTTGCAGAAGCGATGCCGAGGGGTTTAGAAAGGTCTGTTCTCAACTTTACGTGACGACGAAGTGCTGCAAGAGCTGCTGCTTGGCAAAGGGAGTACAGGTCTGCACCAACAAAACCATGTGTACCGGCTGCCAGCTCAAGAATCTCTCCCTCACTTAGACTGTGGCTTATGGTGCTGAGATGATGTTTCAGTATCGCAAGTCTGCCTTTTGAGGTCGGAACACCTGCGCTTCAACACGCCTTTCTTATTAAACACTGACATTCTAATGTAAATATGCGAACCACGAACTTCTATGTTGTAAAGTAGGAAATCAGAGTTAATGGCTTACCAATTTCTATCTCTTTATCGAAGCGGCCAGGGCGCCGTAAGGCTGGGTCGATTGTGTCAGGCCGATTGGTGCAAGCAACGACAAGCACACGTTTGTTGCCACCTTCCTCCATGAGTTTCAGTAGAGCACCCACCATGCGTTCCGTTAACCCTTCACTGTCATCCTTCCTTGCAGGTGCAATGGAATCCACTTCATCTATCACAACCTGCACCCATGGCATTCAAAGTATTGATTAAAGCTCTGAACAAAATTGCAGGAAGGTAGTCGAGAAGATCAGAGTACACAACAACTCGATATGACATTCTATGATATGACGATATTTGATATGCGACAACTCAAATTAGGAAAGATGTAAGGTTGTTGGAGGCGAGGGTCTGAGTGTACCATAGAAGGGGCAGCTTCTTCCGCAGCAGTGAACACTGCTCTCAGGGCCTGCTCACTTTCACCATAGTATTGGCTGACAACATCGGGGCCATTGATGACAAACCATGGCACTCCGGCTTCACAAGCAGCTGCTCTTGCTAACGTGCTCTTGCCCGTCCCTGGCGGACCATACAAAAGAATTCCTCGTCGTGGAGGCACCCCATACCTAGCGCATAAAGAAAGAACCATGAACAGTATCAGTAGATGTCAAGGTTCTTCCAATACGGTAAACTGACCATCAAAACGCAGAAGAAAGTCAAAATATGCATACTCTGCGAGAAGCTCGGGCTGCAATAATGCAAAGCGAACAATCTCCTTGATTTCTTTAATCTGCTGTTCAAGACCTCCCAGGCTTGCGTACTTTACTTCCTCCACAATCGGCTTCTCGTTCTCCACTTCGGCCGAAGGCGGTCGTTCTTCCCCTAGTGATTTAGGGTTCTTCACACTTGTTGGACCAACAACTGAGATCTTCGTCTTCTGGGTTACCTGTTCGGTGGAAACAGTACACACGTTAAGTCAAAATCCACAGAACACGATTGTATGCTGAAAAGGAATGAAAAGGCACAAACCTTGTAAATAGGTAGATCTCCAATAACGGATTCTTCCGAAGTTTTCTCATTGAGGGAGACTACAAAAATGCAGTCACATCCACACACAGGCAGACTAACGAGACTACCATGCATTAAGTAGCGGCCGCACAACCACTTTTCTGCGAAGTTTTGCACTATCGACCTACCCTTGCTCACGTCGTCAGCTTCAAAAAGGGAACGAAGTGCAGCAATATTCCCCACATTCTGGCTCACAAATCTCGTCTCCTCGTAGTTGCTAAACCCAGAATTACTTTCAAGTCTTTCAAGTCTTCTTGCATCCATTGGAGAAGGAGATGGCGAGTTTCTGAAATGATCTTTCTGTGGTGATGGTGAGGAAGCTCCAGCACCGGTCCTTGGCTTGCGCTTACTTGAGCTTGTAGGCGTTTTGAACACTGGACTAGGAGGAGGCCGCGGCGTGGGTGGCAAAATTGCAGTGTTCTCGAGCGGCGTACACCATTCGAGAGTCAGTTGCGTGCTCTCACTAACCCGTGCTCTTAGTCTTGGTATGTCACTTTTCGGCACGCTCTGATCACCCACTAATAAAGGATTCACGAATATCGATGAGCCTTGTCGTGGATTGCCTAGGCTTGTTGCCAGATGCTTCGAGAGCCGGACGCCAGCACGTACCAACTGCAGATAACAACACTCTTATTAGCTAAACCCTAAACCCTGGGCACAGACTCTCCTCAGCAATCAGGGCTTGTACCTTGCGAGAAGGCCACACTTCTGCAATCGCGAAAACACCACCCGCGGAGCTGAGCCTCAAAGCGCTGGGAACCTCGACGTTGAAAATCGAACTGCTGATGTTTGCCAGAGACGCTAACGAGCCATTGGAGTCCGAATCTCGCAAGGATACCTGACAATATCAATGCCAGAGGCGATCAGCAAAACAATCGAGAAAGAATGAGTTGCGAGGGATTCTTTCGAAATGAACTTACTTACAGCGACAAGACTTCCGGTCTCGATTCGTGCCGACACCATTGCCTCCTCCGACATCCATAATCGAGAATTAGGGCTGCTTTCAGGGTCGAGAGCTCCTACAGTGCAGACGTGCGACTGGAGCGTCTCTCCAACCGCGACCTCCTTCATCTCCATCATCCTAAGATAGCCTGGAAAGATAAAAGTTATGGAGATCAAGCCTACACTTCACGATCAAGCAATGAACTGATGAAGTCGTTTCAGAGTGTCATCGGGAAAGTTTCGGAGATTTCGGGAGCATCTTTTGACTCTAATGGAATTCTGTCCACTGGAAACGTGAAGGAAGCAGCAGCTAATGGGCATTCTGTAGAGGAGCAGAGCCCAACAACAGAGTGTTAAATCCGTGGCGAGCTTTCACATCAGATTCTCGAAAGGCCGAGCGGCAAGTGGAAGTTGCAACATCTGATAGTCCAGCACTAGGATATTCAGACTGCGAAGCAATGTGCTTGACCAGGTTAAATGTGCCGATAAGTTTCAATACTACGGGAGAAAGAGGCAGGAACCGGATGCGTATGTCTGCCATTTCTTTGTCATTCGGAGCATCGATAACTACTTTCCTCCAAGACTCCAACAAAAACGACATAAGCACTGCCTTGCAATTCCAATTCTCAGAGACCGGTTCTAGAGAGAAAAACATGTGGGTCGGGGGAAAACTGCCAGCCAACTGGGCCGACTGAACATGTTTAATTTAAGGCTCGGGCTTCGCAGTGGACGCTTTTTAGCCAGAATCTCACTACGGTGCTTTAAGGGATTCACGATTACGTTCAGTCACGCACAATTAAAGAACAGAACAATCAGACTGCGAGAGAGCGAAATTTGAACAAGTTTGAAGATTTCTTACTGTAACTTTCTGGGCTTCGATCATCGTCTTCTTCCAGTCTCGCAATTTCGGAATCGCCTCAGAGAGCACCAGCAGTGCACCCCTGCTTAAACCCAAAACCCTAAAACCCTCACCCGGTAAACCTTCAAACTGTATTCGGAAAACTTCACCCGGTAAGCCTTCGAAGTGTATGCGAAAAACCTTCACCCGGTATACCCGGTCAATCATTACACTATTTTTCACCTATTCTCAAATTAGAGTTTTATTTTGGTCGTCCTTGTAATTAATATTCTCCATTCTTTGAAGCCACTAAGTGCACCACTTTTCATGATGTTCTCCCTTTCCAAGGAAGATTACATCATCTTACGGCCGCTTCACACTATGGCCGTCCAAGTCGAGAGGCTGTGGAATTGAGAGTCCAAACTTTGTTGAGAGTCCAAAGGAATTTACTGAAAATAACCAATAAAATATTGTAATTGGAGCGTTTAGCCGGGCATAGTGTGAAGCCTCCAAAGGCCAAGCCCAAAGTCCAAAGCTTTGGCCATGAACTCTCACGGCCTCTCAACTTGGACGGCCGTAGTGTGAAGCCTCCAAAGTCCAAGCATTTGGCTTCAATCTATTTATCTCTTTATCAATTCATCCAAATTTTGATTTTTTTCACTTACCTTCTCTAATTATGATTCTAGAAGGAAACACATTCTTGTATTACTTTTCATTTCCATGGTCATGAAGTATGTCATTGTGGATATTTTAGGAATGCAAAAACTTGCAATTTTTAGTGACCCTCTATTCTCCCCCTCCCCGTACATTCAGAAAACTTTAAAAAGTTGTTCATTCTCCAGGCAATTAAATAAAAAAAATCCGTACTAAAGACACGTACAAGAAACTTAATGTAATATTTCAAAAGTATATCAAAAGAATGAATCATCTTTATGTCAATTTCTCTCAATTGATTGACACATTAAGTGATCCTAAGTTCAAAAAATTAAAACAAAAAATGATCAATCTCACCTCATGTCGGGGATGCTTTTTAGTTCTATCTTGGTAGATGTGTTTACTACATGGCCTTGAAGAGGAGTGATCCAGTGAGGTGGTGTGCACTGTAGTAAAATGGTTTAAAAGTCTTAGTGGCCCTTAAAGCTGATTCATTCAAATAAATAAACTGATTTGAGCACAACTATAGGGCTGCAGTTTTTGTCACTTTCGGAATTTTTTTTTAATAAATAAAATGTGAGGGCCTCTCGGCATTTGTTTGGGTCCTGCATTTTGCAGGACCCAAACAAATGCCGAGAGGTTGTCACTTTAGTCAAAAAGTGCTGCCACATAAGCAATTTTGCTTGCGACGGCCTTTCGACTTTGGCTTATAGTGTGAAGGCTCAAGAGGCCAAAACTATGGTTTCGTGCAATTTCATTGGTTGAAACCAATGATCTCTCGACCTTCGGCCATAGTGTGAAGCGGCCCTTACCTCTAATGTTCTACCTTGAAGATTTGTGTTAAAACACTCAGGTGGCGTGTCACATTTAGTGTTTTGGATTGCAAATTCTACTTCGTGATAAAAAATCGAATATAAAAATTATTTAGATCAAAATTCTTCCAACTAAAAAGCTGGTGGGATTTGTCTCGAGATATACTAATTTTAGACTTCACATAATTGGCTTGCTATGGTGAAACATCCCCTTGTTCGTTTAAAAACCCTAAAAAGGAAATTACCCTCAATAAATACACTTGATATTTAATGCATTTACAATTTTTACCACACAAACTAGACTTAATTTGGAACACAACCCAACAAATTTCATCAAAAACCGAACACGGACGACTCTCGTCAAAGTTTCAACTTGTCAACCAAAATGTCACATTCAGCACGTGTAGGGGTCAAGCAGAACCCACAGTAATTGGTACAAGTTAGTGTTACCAAGTGGCTCATGTACCTAGTCCCGTAAGCATAAATTTTACCAACAAAAGGCTACGTGGATGCACGAAGGCATTCATTCCCTCCCCCGAAGTGGACCAGGGGGAGGAGATATTCTTTCAAAGATATTCGCTCTGTTCAATTGCAACTGATCACTACCTCAAAGCAAAGCAAAAGCTCCGATTGCGTACCGTGACACCCACAACTCACTTCCGATTCATCGTAAGTGAATTACTCTTTGGAGTACACACTATTCATTGTGGAGCAAACAGATCCACGCCTGGAGCGAACAGTGCGCAATTCGGTAGAGTGCGGAACATGAAGCTCTGAGAAATTAGCTGCTCGCTGCTGCTGGTAACGTAATCTATCCACCTCCTGTCTTGAACACAAACACCGCCCTTCTTAACTACGGACCACAACTGGGTTCTGCAATCATCAGCTTACTTGAGTGATGAAGAAGGATACAATCTTTTGTGCGTTGTCTGTGAGCTCTTATCAATCCTGCAGTCATAAGGGGTACCTCCGATTAACGAAGTCGGTGGAGTCCTTGCTTGAACCAACACTATGCAGAAGTTGGCAGTGGGGTTTGAGGTTTATGCAAAGATTCATCTTAAACCCTAAAACTAACTTACTTTTTCTTGACCTTGTAGCACCGGATAGGTCCATGCTTGGTCAATTCGCCGACCAGAATCAAAAAGGGTTAAGCATAAGATCAGGAAAAACCCATGTTTTGAGATTTGTGTGTGTGGGGGGAACTAGCATGTTGTTCAACTAGTGAGGGGTTAGTAGCTCTTCGATCACCACTGTCCAAGAATACTCTATTTCATGGTGTGATGGCCAGGCTCTGATGTAGAATTGTTTGGTGATTGAACTATGACAGACAGACAAGATGGAGGTTCGCTCGTTGTGCATCGGTATCTTTATCTTCATGCTCTTCGGAGTCAATGTAGGAGGAGCCACAGTCACATTGAGCGTGTCCACCACGACGCTCGCAGCTTCCGGAGAGAATGTAACGATCTCCTGGAAGGACGTTGAATCGCCGACAGCCATAGACTGGCTTGGAATCTACACGCCGCCGGAGTCCTCCGATGAGGATTTCATCGGCTACGTCTTTTTGTCTTCTGCTGCCGGATGGGAGACTGGCGAAGGCTCGTATACACTCCCCGCAGGTAATCAAACCGTGCTATCAATCGTTTGCTGAACACTCACTTTATTGGGATCTAAGCAAGGACTCATCGGCTGCAGTGAACATGCGTGCTGGATATGAGTTCCGTTTGTTTCGAGGCTACCCACCCACGGAAGATTCACCACTGGATGATGACAAGATGCCAATCCCAAGCACGAAGACGCGGTTGGCTGTAAGTGAAGTGGTTAAGTTTTCAAACTGGAACGAGATCACGCAAGTGCGGCTTTCTTACACCTCGAAGCCGACCGAGATGGGCGTCATGTGCGTGACGAAGGATCCTGTGAAGGTTTCTGTTCGGTATGGAAAGAGGAGTGACAGGTTGGATCAAACTGGGAGTGCTTCCTCACGGACGTATGAGCAGCGGCACATGTGCGCCGCGCCGGCCAATTCTTCCCGTGGCTGGCGCGACCCCGGGTTCATTCACTTTGCCACCATGACTGAGCTCAAACCCGGTGTTCGTTACTTCTACCAGGCATGTCCCCTCCCTATTCCCCCTCCACTGCTTGAATCTTCACGTACTGCTCACGTACTGTCTTTATTGCTGCTCATGGAATTAGTATCGAAGATGCACCTTTATGGAGATTATGGAGCGCTACAAACTCCTGTTCCGTTTAATTCTTCACTCATGTAGATTTTGATGGCATGGATCTAACACGAAGTAGGTGAACCCCATCCTTCATCCTTCATTGCTTGATTCTCAAGTGTTCACGTATGCTGCTTGGAGGATAAGCGAGTTACCTATCACAGTGATGCATTCCTGATTTTATGCTTGGAGATTATATTTTCAATATCTTATCCGTTGAAAATACGATGATATGGAACGAACATGAAGTAGGATGACCCTATCCTTCATCGCTTGAGTTAAGTATTCACAAACTGTTTTGTATGTCGACGAATGCTGCTTGGGAGATTGGTGTCGGTGAGAGTGGATATGTTCTCACAATGATTTATCTCTCATTCAATGTGTGGGGGCTATGGAGTGTTACAGGGTTCACATTTGTTTCAATCGACATGCTAATGGCATGGAACGAACATAAAGTACGATGTTCTGAGTTAGCAAGTGAGTGTGGGTGTGCAGATGGGTAGCGAAGAAACAGGGTGGAGCAAGAAGTTCAGCTTCGTGGCATCCGATGAGAACGCCAATACGACAGACGCGCTTCTGTTCGGCGACATGGGCACGTACGTACCATACAGGACATTCAACTGGGTGCAATACGAGAGCGTGAACACGATGAAATGGCTGGCACGGGACCTAGACTTACTAGGAGACAAGCCATCCCTCGTCTCGCACATAGGCGACATCAGCTACGCGCGCGGATACGCATGGCTCTGGGACAACTTTTTCCAGCAAGTCGAGCCAGTGGCAGCGCGCGTGCCGTGGCACGTCTGCATTGGCAACCACGAGTACGATTGGCCGGAGCAGCCATGGAAACCCGACTGGTCACCGTATGGCAAGGACGGCGGTGGCGAGTGCGGCGTCCCTTACAGCGTCCGTTTCACAATGCCAGGCACTTCCTCGGTACCCGTAGGCATGAACGGCGCGCCGGACACGACCAACCTCTACTTCTCGACCAACCTCGGAGTGGTGCACTTCGTCTGGATCTCCACTGAAACGAATTTCTTACCCGGAAGCGACCAGTACAACTGGATTGTAAACGATCTTCGCTCTGTCGACAGGGTTAAGACTCCGTTTATTGTGTTTCAAGGTCACCGACCCATGTACTCGACCGACAACAAGGCCATGAAAATTGTCCTGACCCTGAAACTGATCGAGCATCTGGAGCCGTTGTTGGTGGAGCACAAAGTGAGTGTGGCATTGTGGGGTCACGTGCACAAGTACGAGCGCACATGCGCATTGCAGAACTTCACGTGCATGGAAGGAGGGACGCACCCTGTGCACTTGGTAATTGGCATGGGAGGTCAAGACTGGCAACCGATCGATCAGCCTCGTGCAGATCGACCGACGGCGCCCATCTTTCCACAACCAGTGTGGTCGCTGTTTCGAAGCTTCGAGTTCGGGTACATCAGACTTCATGCCACCCAGAGCTTGATGAGGGTGGAGTACGTCGGCAACCACGATGGGAAGGTCCATGATGTCGTAGAATTTGTTTCTCCAGTTGCCAGTGGCGACGATGATGATGATGACCAGGTGCGACTTGGAAATCAACAATCGAGTTCGGTTCGTGATCAAGTAGCTTCTACTACCACTTCTGCGGTTAGCTTGTATAGCGCGTTTCCTGTTGCCCTCGCTTTCGTGCTTGGTGCCGCCCTTACAGGCGTTACTGTGAGCATGTTCTCGCGGAAGGCTGTGACAGTTCGGGTGTCGGCGAAATGACAATGAAAGCAGGTTAGATTGTGTATTATATGAGGTATAGGAAATTAATACATGAGAACTGTAGAGCGGAGGATTAGTACCGAACCGCACTTAGGAAGAGCGAGTTCAGTACTCGATTAGGCAATTGCCGTACTCATATTTATTGTATCATACTTTCTAATATGGTTGCATGGTATGAAATCTGCAAATGGAATAAGCCTTACAGGACCGCATGTCAAATGTGCATCGATCCAGTAAATGAAGAGTTCACATGATCTTAAGCGTATATACGAGAATAACATTTTTGCAAGGACTGCAGGGCCGTATATCCATCATTTCAAGGCATGAACGTTACCGCATTCATGAGAAAATATGTAATTTAGGCACTCAGGCAATAGCAGTGACCTTCCCATACAAAATGCGGAAAAGACTGACTTAAACGCAGTTCCATCACAACTCTAAACCACTCAAAACAAGTACAAGGCAATGGGAATGGGTTTCTAAAGCAAGAAGGAATGAAAAGAGCAGACGTCCTCTTCATCCAAAAATTGCAGTTTCTGAATGGAGAACATCCGTATGAGGATACATCACGAATATGAAGCGCGAACCCTCGTTAACAGGCAGCGCCTCCGTAATTCATTCTAACTGTACAGACCACCTAATCAACTTGCACTAACTGCCTTGTACACATGCTGAGTGAGGAGCATGCGTATGTATACTGTACAAGACAATACAAGGAGTATCCACCTTCTTAATGAAATCATTCTTGCGTAAAATCATGAGCCTGCACCTGGGCTGGGCGTACTGCTGCTCCCTTGCTCAATACACTGTACGCAGCAAGACAAACCCAGAATCATTCACCATGTATAGAAACAAAATCCAGCAATAAAATAAGACAATAGACTAATAGCAGGTTTGTTACCTCGAGAAGGAAACTATGCACCCAATCTACTGTTTGAGGAAAAGTCGTAGCCGATAAATTCACCACAGTCATGCCCTGTATCACCGTCAAAATACTCAATAAGTGGACGAGCTTTACAAGTATGTTGCTGTCTAGAAAAGGCCAAGTATTGTCGACAAGTATTTGCAGTGACCGCTTGTTTTAATGAACACTCTTGCTTTAATATACGCATATGCTATTTACCTGTGACTCAAAGGAGGTGAGATAGTCTTCAATGGTTTGCAGCCTCCTGAGCAACTTTTCTTTCTCCTCCTGCACCACGGCACGCGAGTTACTTAATATGCGAGGATTTGTATGATAAATGAGATGAGGACTTGACCGCTCTGACTCGCATTCTTGCGAAGGAAAGTTAGAGAATTTACTTTTGTAGGTGCACTGTGACCCACTTCCGATGCGCGGCATGCAATCCACTCTTCCAGAAGAATCTGAATAAACAAGGCTCAAATAAATAAATACCAGAGCAGAAATAGCGTGAAACTCGTAGGGAGATTGAGGACCTTTGTATCGAAAATCTTATCTGATAAGTATTATTGGGTGTAACCCACTCGATAAAATGCAAGGAAGCGATACCTCGTGATCGACTGGGGCCATTTTGAGCACGATGGGCACAACGATGCATTTCGGTTGTGCAGGTTTCGCAGTCTCATCATTCACTGCAGGGGCTGTTGAAGTTCCTGAACAACAAGCAGTCGGTGAACATCGCTCTATAGGGGATGTGAGATTCAAATGATACTGGAACATGTTGATTACTCACCAGCTTCGGATTCCTTGACTGGTTCAGGGTTTTGCTTTCCCTTCTCATCGTTACCGGCACTAAGTGCAGCTACCGGACTAGGTGCAGCTACCGCACTAGCAGGTTGTGCAGGCAAAGCCTTCATCATCTGCACTGCCCCGCTTCCAAAACCTCCACTCTCCTCATTTGTGAGGTAAATTGACGGATCCAAGTGCAAACCCTGCTTACAGAAAACAGCTACCAATTAACTGCAAAACTGATAAAACGAATCATGTACAATGTATATGAACTCATGTGCAATGTGCATGAGCTTCAATCCTTTAGGTTATCAGTTAATGCGAAAGAGAACGCACCTCAATGATAACCGGTTTACCGTCTTTCATCGCTTTCTTTAAATCACCATCAAGCCCTGTTCGCAAGCACAACCAAAGAACAAGTTTCAACTTCAAAAAGCGATCCAGTACAAGTCGTAATTGACACAAACGAAAAGAAAATCTATATTGCGGGACAAACCGTTCAGCTCGAAAAAACGTACACACCTTTGCGCACAATGCGGCACTCGCGGCAGAACTCTGTGACAAGATCTTCAGGTGAAGCGAAGTCCCTTCCCCAAACTGGTGTTGATGCAAGAGGAGCTCTGATGCATGAAGTGGTTCAGAATCTAAGACATAGATAAAGCACATCTGCAAACAAAGAAGACACGGAGGTTCGTTTATAATTTACTCACTCTGTAGATGTGCGCAGAAGTTCGTATACCATGTCAGTCTGCCATCAAACAACAGAACAACCAGTGAGCATGAGGCCGCTTCTGTATCTATAGCAGCTGATTCAATATATGAATCATAGAAGAAGCTAACTAAATGAACCAGGAGTAAACAGAAATCATGCCCCTCCATTTTTAAGTTCGTTACAAGCTTGACCACTATGGGATTAACAAAGCTCTATAAACCTGCAAGACATTAGGAATGTTGAGGCGCTGAGCGATTTGCGTGGCGATGGTGGACTTTCCAACACAAGCAGTGCCGCACACCAGGATGACAAGCGGCGTCCTCTGATGATGAAACCTGAGCAGCCAGGGCAATCATATTATGACCTCAATATCTATCAACAGCAGTAAATTGGTCTAGTGATAAATTCTATTGGAAAACTAACCTGGTCATCATCTTGTAGCGTTCAATGTATTCGGCACCATATCCACGTCGCTCCATCAGCTGCTCACACAAATTTGAGGATTTCTGAGTCTGTTGCTTCCACAAAAGCTGCAATAGCACGCAGAAAAATCAAGCAGTGTGGCAATTACCTTGAACAGATTAGCCTCCAAGTCCGATTGCGACCTGCAATACAACAATTTGATTAAGAACATAACAAATTTAAAATCATCTGATGAACCATGGTATCATCAACGTTAACCCTCTTCAGATATATGAACTTTACTTACACGTCCAGCAAACTGTTGTCAATGAGAAGTTTCTTGAGCTCCAACGATATCTTGATAGCGACATGATTTGGAATCTGAATAAGATAGACACTTATAAGGCCGCAGCGACGAGTGCATAAGCAGCAAGAATATTGACATCCACATCGCACGTACTTAGAATGATAAATGATTGCTAAGCCCAATCGTTTCAAATGAAGAATGCTAGAAGATTATCACAAACCTTTGTAACAAGTAGCATGCGGCTGACGAGAAAGCGAGAGAGCACGTAGTAGTGATCTGCATTGGTTCCCAGCCACACCTTCACCTGCACAGCATAGGTTCCGAAGCTGTACATTAGCAACATCAAATCCTTCGATTGCTTCAGAATGATTAGAGACTAAACCAGTTGCACACAACAGACATGGCATTGAGTTACAGAATCCAGAGCATCACAAATGCAACATATCCTTCAACTGCCTTGAAGTCTTATCACAGAAAATCCAGCAACACCCCAACCTACTGAATAACATGGAATCCTCTTAATCGTTCGCAATTCTGGAACCCACATTCAATATAACAAGAATCAGTCAAGAGAATTGTACACAACATACATAGCATTCAATTGAAATCCTACAGAAATTCATTAGGACTTCACAAAAGTACTTGTGAAGAACTTGTGAAGTCCAGAAAAAATCCAGAACTTCACAAAAGCAGCATAACCTTAGATAGCCTTTAAAAGAAAATCCAATAACACCATACCAAACTTTAACCTACTCATTGTTTGCAATTCTAAAACCCACATTCGATACGACTAGAATAATGATGACCTACTCGATCGATCGACCATTTCTATTGATGAGGACAAGTCTTATATTGCTAGAATCACCCACAACTATGAGAGTCCTCAAATCCTTCGATTGCCTTCGATCAAGACCCAGATTGAAGAAAAAACTCAACCACATGAAATCCTCTTGATCGATCACAATTCTGGAACCTACATCCAATTTCAGCGAACTCTATTGATGGGTACAAGTCTTGAATTGCTAGAATCAGTAAAGTGAAACCCCACTACTATGAGAGACCAGAGCTTCATCAAATCGTTGAGAATGTTATCAGATCGAGACCCAATCGAAGAAAAAACCTTGGAATCCTCGTGATTCTTAAACCTACATCCAATTTCACTAGAATCGAAATAGCTTCATCAAATCCTTCGCTTAAGATCCAGAAATACCCAATTGGACAAGAATCTGCGCAACAACATCAAGTCCTCTTGATCGATCGCAATTCTCGAACCTACATTCAGATACATTTAGCGAAACGATAATTCTAATGATGGGAATAAGTGCTAGAATGAGCCCTAATTGGGGGAGGGATGCGCATACTTTGACAAAGTCGTATTTGGAGGCAGCTCCGCGAGAGGGACGCGGAACAGACGACCCTTCGCCTGCGACAGGAGCGACGCTGGCGTGGTCTGCAGCTGCTGCTGCTGCTTCGGCTGAGGGCGTCACCGTGTCACTGAACGAGGCAGAAGCCATTTCTTGCAAGGAAAACAGAATGCGGGAAACAGCACCAAAACACAAGAGAAGTGGCTCGTCGCGAATGATTCGCGTCTCGAGAGGATCGATCTGTTGAAGAGAAAGGCGAGGCGGATCAAGTGATAAGTTCAAGTGGCCATATGAATCTGCTGACTTGTTGCTGCCAACCTGGGCTTGCTCTGCTTGCCACTTTCACTTTACCCCTGATCATTAGGGTTCAGGGTTTAACCTTTCAACTTCCAAAGCCTTGACCCAAGGAGGGCATAAATTTCTCTCATGTAATTGGTCTGTTTCTTCGGAATCTCTTTAATGAATCAACCACATGTTTTTCTTTCGCCTTACGATCTCATTAATAGTTTGACTCTTTGTGTACAGTGTTTGCCTGAGAAGAAATTGAAGACAATTTTGAGAATAATTTTGAACACTAGTTCAAACATGGTCTCAAGGAGCAGGTTTTACATGCCTCAGTGCATCGGAAGTGGTGAGTATACCACCGTGTACTTAGTACACAACATGGCTCTTTGATGCATGTACTTTGAATGCATGACGTCTCCTAGTCAGGTGCAGATATGTATCAATCTCGAGGTTAATTCAACATATGTGGGAAAAAAATATATCCACGAACATCAAGGGGCTAAGAAGCGCTTTCCGAGTGGTCGGCATGGTTCAAACCGTTGCCTCTTTTAACTTTAAAAAGTCCTCATGTGGAGTCACCCGAACCTGTGCCAACTACGTGACATTTATTATTTAAGGCAGGCAGTTTCTTTTGTTTTTTTTTTTGACATGACATTATGATATGTGGCACCGCCGGTCAAAGCGGGCCGCACGAGTTGTCGTTGGAAGCGGGTTAGTTTGTAGACTTGTATAAAAAAAACTCGGATTGCAAAACGCCTCGACAAATGCCAAGATATGAATTTTCAAGTGCTTTTGGCTCCCAAATCACCAAAATTGACCCACTTGAAGATTCAACAAAAAAAACAAGAGAGGCATGATAAAGTAGGCATGGCAACACCACGAGGACATACCCGTGTTCAATAAAGGGGGTGGGGGTATCAAAAATGTACTATATCAGTGGCAGTTATTACTTACACATGTCATGACATCATCACATGGCCTCGTTGACTAGAGGGAAGGGGAGTATTACATGACCTAGCTGATTTATTAAGAGAGAGGCCAGCACACGAGGGGAGCTATTAACCTTGTTTTGAGAGCACTCGGTACACTAGCTTTGGAACATGGTGTACTGCGATGGTATATGGTATTGAAGTCGGTATTGCACTAGTATAATGAGGGTTGATTCACACTCAGGTGGAAAAGGTTAGTAATTTTTGCGCAAAGCGTACTTATTCAACACAAGAAAAATTTGCCTAAAAAGATGTAAAGCATTTTTTTATTTTTTTAAAAAATATTTATTATTATTTTTTTTTAGATTTTTTTTTTTTTTTTTCTTCAAAAGTGAAGAATCTTGTGTAACCTTGAGTGTCAATACTTTTTTTTGGCCTCAATGGACTTTAGGGGCCAAGCTAATTATAACATATGATTCAAACTAGCTTGGAATGAGGCTACGCGGTTATCACTTGAGTAATAACTCAATCAGTGGAATATGCTATTTTTTATATTATTCTTTATTTTAAAGAATAATAAAGAATAAGAGATTTTTGCCACACAAGAGCGAAGGAGCTGAAGACAAGGGTTTGCACTTAAGTCGTTATGAACTTAAGATGCAACTTAATCCTTGTAACTTGTTTTTATCTTATCCACATACTTGCTCAAATAAAATATTAAAATATTATATTTGACCTAAGTTCTCTTCTGACGATAGATGCTATTGCAATCTAAATGTTTGAAGCTCTAAACATATCTATAATCTTTTGAGGATTATTCATTGGAGAATCTGATTTGTGAGAGTTTGTTATGTTATTGAGTACTAATACGTTATGATTTTGCAATCTATAACATATTAGACCCAAATGATGTATAATATGTTTAGTACAAGATTGTACGGTTAAGATTTGAGTAACTTACCTTCGTTTCCATTTATGACAATTTTTTTGAGAATGTGTTTGTTTTTGTATAAATGAGTCAGAGCAATTAGGGCTTAATTTATTCTTTTAAATCCAAAATCTATTCATTCATTCATTCAAATCCAAGATTGATTCATTCATTCAAATCCAAGATTGATTCATTCATTCAAATCCAAATTTGATTCATTCATATCCAATATTCTCCATTCATTTAATTAGTATCACAAACAATTGTTTTGTGAAAAGATAATCCATATACTAAAATATTTCAAGTGACAAAACATATGATACTAAGATAGGTACACGACTTTCAACGTGAAATTTCTTCCATGAGACAATTTTGAACTTTTAATCAGAACTAGTGCACTTCACAATTTAGGTAATGATGTGGTCCGCTCAAAATCCACAACAAATGTTTATATCTATATATTAATCTTGAGGAGAAATAAAGAGATGCCACCTTTTCAAATTTGTACATTTTGATGAAACCATTTGATATGAACTAGAAGCATTACTTCTCAAAATATTGAACAAAAGTTTATTGCATCATTTAACAAACACTTTGTTTGAATAATTCTTTTTCTTTGAAATCTAATAAGTATGAGTATGTCCAAAGATCCTACAATTAGTGTTGGTGGTAACACAATATCGGGACAATCCGCATCCGCAAGGGCAGATGAAAGTGGAACGGTAAATGCACTTGGAATAACAGGAATTTGGGAAGATGTGAAGCAAAAAGCCGCTGAGATTGTTGATGATATTCAAGATGGACTTAATGCTACAAGTGGAAGTGTGAAAGAACATGCAGATGCAACGGGGGATCGAGTGGATCATGTTTCCGATTCAACAAAAGAATCTACATTACATACATGGGAAGCAGTCAAAGATATAGCTGCAAGAGCTTCGGATTTCACAAACTCAACGATAGATGACACTAAACAAAAGGCAGGTGAATCGTGGGATTCAACCAAAGAAAAGGCAGGTGATACTTGGGACTCAACCAAACAAAAGGCAGGTGATACGTGGGATTCAACTAAACAAATAGCGGATGACTCAAAAAATCAATCAAAGGACTATGCTAACTCAGCCAAAGAGAAGGGAGAGGCCATGTTTGATAGAGCGTCCGATAGACTAAAGGAAGGTGAAAATGCAGCTCGTAATCAAGCTCATTCAACTCATTCTTTTTCAAGAGATGATAACGCCTTCATGATGGCAGATAAAACGGTAGGATCACCAGTGGATTCACTTAACTCTACTGTAAATTCTCTTGGTGAGAAAATTATGCGCACAGTCTTTACACCTGAAACTCCTGGTGACTAAAAATCAATACTTTTATTCTTTTAGGAAATTTGAGTGGAAAGTGTTGTTCATTAGCACATTTAGATTGTAGAAATTTGAATTTATCATTTCATGTGTTTTTCTGAAGTACTGAAAAACATATTCTAAACTTCATACTTGAATTTCTCAGAAGAACATTATGTTCAATACAAAAACATAAAAATCTTGTAAGATTATCTTTTGATAGAATTTAGAATCATAAATGGAAACCTAATTGTTTCAGAACTTATGATGTGTAAGACTGTTCAATGCCTAACCAAGTTAACATTTGAGATGAGATGAATGTTTCTATAATTGTATAATGGAAAAAAACATGGACAAAACCTACATCAAACCCAAGACAAAGATCAATTCTTATCGCTTCCATCAATTTTGTTGTTTCACATGCATACTTGAATGTGACTCAAAGCAATTGAGATTAATTTTGATCAATTTTGTTCTTTCACATGCATACTTGAATGTCACTCTAAGCAATTGAAATTAATTTTGGTAACACACATAAACTTTATTCTTGTAATTGTTTTTCCATTGTTAAAAGTAATGATATAGAACTTAGAACTTGATGTATTAAGCCAAACCATTCTATGGTAGAGTGTCCTAAAAGCACCAACTTAAGAGATCTGACCTATTTTTAGCACTAGTAAATTCAAAATAACATTATGACCACATTCGAAATAGGTTTTCGGGAGGATTGCAAAAATTTGCAACATGTAATTCGCATTTGTGAATTTTATACAAAATTCCAAAGTGCTAAGTAAGATTTGACCCAAATGCGTTATTTACAAACGAGGTACATCTGTATTTTCACAATCTACAAATGAGGCAGAGATCGCTTTTGGGTACAGAGCGCTTTTAGGACTGCCAACCTTAGCTAGCTCAAAATTGAGAACATTCATCACTACATGACCATTTGGATCGTCAATGCCAAATTTAATTACAACAATACACATCCTATTTCAATGTAGGAGTTTCAAAATTTGTAACTTGCTGATAACATACACCTTACTTAAGAGTGAACATCTACAATTCAAAATAAACCCAGAATGTACTATAAGACATGTTAAGAACTCCAAAAATCTCTACAAAAATGATTTCTATTGAAACTAAAGATGTACTACTATCAAAGTTATTAAACTTGTTTCTTGCTAGAACCAATCAAACAATCAAATAAGCCTCTAGCATTGGCTTGAATCTTGGGCATTGCAGAAGTCTAGATGTAGATACTACATCTTCAAATAAATCAAAACATAGATAACAGTGGAATCTCAGTACTCTCCGAAACATGATCATGCTCACATAGTACCGCTTCACTTTAAGAATCAAGCAAATAGTCTTTATACCAGAGAATACTTGCAAGAAACACAACACAAGGATCCTAAACACAATATATCTCAACAGCAAACATTATGAATTAAATCCAAGTGAGAAAACCTTGACAAAAAACAGGAAATTCGGGATGTTTTGGATAGAAGTGTGTGTATGTGCAAGGAAGAAGAGCAACTTCCAAATATTGTCAATGAGAAATAGATTGACTGGTGTACAATTTACATGATCATTCATCAGAATCATCAAAATGGTCAGCTCCGTCTTCCACATCATCTGTTTTCAGGTTGCCATTCTGGGCCATGAAGATTCGGTAGATGCGTCGAGAGCACTTTGGACCCACCCGGCGCCGTTGCTCAGGCCCAAACACACCTTCTCGAATTAGATCTTGCAACAGAAGCTCCTTCTGATGCACCTACAATAAGTCATCAAACAAACGGTTGTTTAATCGGACGAACTTGATCCCGCTTGCACATGCTGGGACGTAGGAAATCAATATTAGATACAAAAAGCACGACATGGCCCACTCAAGAGAACCGAAGAATTTGATGAACTCAAACTAAATCACATTATTGGAGGCACCTACAATAAGCTCAAAAAACGGTGGATTGAATCACCAGATCAATGAAGAAGAGAAAAATCTCGATTCCACTTAATAACATTGCACATGTTGGTAAGTAGGGTAACCAGTATTCCTCTGAGGCTTTAGGATTATCGATCGATCTCATTAAAAGAGCACTTTGATTGAGAGAAGGGAGGTACCGTCATTGTTGGGTCGAGATAAGCCTTGAGGAGAGCACGCATGCTGCCATATTTCTTAGCAACTGCCATAGCCACTGCCCCCGGAGTACGCGGAAGAGCAACAAGTGCTTTCAGCCTTCACACAAAATCGATACAAAAGTTAACGAAATGCAAACACAAGCTCTCTGACTAAAGCTTGTGACTGAGTGAAAGTCATGATAGAATGAGAACAAAATCAGATTCACGCACCACAAGCTCTTCTTGATTTCTTCCCTAAACGTGTCACTGCTAGTGACATGCTCTCCATTTTTGCTTACTGACAATGATGTCGATCTTGCCCTGCACGTCAAAGCATTACATCTTCATCAAAATGTGGTGTAAGCGACAGCAGGGGAAAGTACCGTTCTCAGCTCGAGGTTAAGTGTAAAGAGATTGCAGGGACATGTTACATACTTGAAGGGACAATCTGCGAGGCTTCTCATTAGCCCAGTAACGTGTTCGGCAACCTCAGCTTCGTCCAGACACAACCTCGAGTGAACTCCATTATAATGCGTCACAAGCCTCGCTAATGCCTAGCAAATTGCAAAATGTTAATACACCCTCAGACCCAATGAGCATACGAATGATAATGCATTGGCAAATAAGTAGTACCTGCTCACAAGGTGGTCGTTTCCACGCAGTATCGCCACTCTTGTAATGTGTCTGTTCTCTGTGGTAGATAGCGAAAAATCATTCAGTCGACACTAAATATGATATTTCTATATGCTAGGATTTGCTATACTTTTGATGAATGTTTCTACTTGAGCAAAAGAAGAAGATCTTCAAACCTACTTCAGCAATATCTTGTTTCAATCAATCTCTTGTTTGATCTCGTCTTAGAACTTACTAGTGATATCAGTTATTTGGATACTATTTGGGACATATTGCTCGAACATAGTAGGTGCTGATCTGAAGTAAAAGTTGAAGCAGATATATATCAATTGGTTCGGGTAACACTAGTGAGTCGGTAAATTAATAGTCAGGAGTGAAGAAGAGGAACATACTTCTTATTAAGATACCACTTGAGCTTGTTGATTAGGAAGCAGATGGTGAAACCTGGGTACCGGGCTTGAGTGGAAGTGATAAGCGCATGCAGGGTGTTCTCACCCACCGCATTAGCAAATTCTTCAGCTTCCATAACGTACAGTACGTAAGGCACATCAACTTCCTCCAACACAAGCTGCAACAAAACCAGAAATCAACAAACCTCATCAATCAAAACGGATCTATCAAACTGAAATCGTAAGAAACGGCACCAAATTCATCAAGAACTTGAGAGTATGCTTACTTTCAAGCTTGGTCCCTCAGTTTGTGAATCTGCAAGTTCAGCATCCCAAAACCTGGTCGCGGCCTCCCCAGAGGATTCTTCACTGGGACGCTTCATGCGCCAAATAATTGACCGAGGACACGGATTGGAAACCAGCTGGTATTGTAGCTGCTTATCTGCCAGTTTGTTCAGCAGGTGTCCTGTTGGCATGCCAAGAAAAAAGAAGTGTCAACAAAGGTATAGAACCTTCAATAGCTCTGATATCATAGAAACTGATATTATAGGAAGCTGACCTCCAATGACACCATTCTCGATGACTCTGGTGTCGATGAGAGCTCGAGTATTCTGCAACGCGAACTTCCCATTGTCCCAGCGCTTCTTTTCATGCTCCAATCTACGTCGCTCTTTTGCTTCCTCCCTTGCTACCTCCTTCCGCAGCTTCTCTTCCTGTTTAGAAAAATAACACTCTTAAGCACTTGTATGTAATTACAGTGTTGGCCCATAACTATGCTCATATTTATATATGTAGATCTCTTTCACAATGCAGAGACAATTTAAAGTACTAGGCGGTCTGTATCACTATAGTATAAGTAATCGTGCTTTCTCACATACAGCAAATCTTCTAGCTCATGGATGAACTTCATGGTCCCCCTTTCCGTTCGGCTAAGAAAGTGCACTCAACTGCCCTATAAAGTGCATGAAATGGGAGTTGAACTGTCTACAAGCAGGTTGCTTAAGCTCACGATGCTGCCAGGACCTAGCACCAAAGCTATGTCCTACCACCACTGCTCCATGTAGTACACATTTCCATGACACCTCTTACGATTTCTTATCAGCTGGAGTTGTGAATGGGCCTTTAAATTCCCGATGAGTAAATTCAAAAGGTAAGTGTCTCCTCCTGACGATTAGAATTGGACTACATGATCAAAGTACGTGCGAACCTCTCGTTTTCGGCGATTCTCTTCTTGTGTTTTCTTCTTCTCTTCTTCCTTAAGTCGCTTTTGCTCAGCCTTCTCCTCAGCCTTCCGCAATCTCTCAGCTTCTTTGGCCTGGAGTAACTCATTTCGTTCGAGGCCTCTCTCTTCTTCGGTAAGTGGAGCCCCACGAGTAGTTTTTCTCTTCTTCTTGGTGCCACCTATACCATCCTGAGCTTCCTCTGCAATAGGAAGCTGCATATGAGTTGTCTGCGGACATGCAGTCTCTGTGAATGCCAAGTCGTCCTCGTCCTTCTGGAAGTCGAGGGCCGTTCCGGAATCGACATTGTATAGAGTGGAAGCTGGCCTTTTCGAAGATGAGCCTTCTCGGATGGGAGAGCTGGATCGGCCACTACCAAATGGATCCAGTGTGCAGCCATGATCACCAGAAGAAACACGCGGCGGTGACCAGTGAGGGCCACATTCGTCACCTTCGTCATCCAAATCAACAACCTTCTCTAAGGGAGTCACAACTTTCTGCCGGGATGCACTGCAAGGTGCAACGCCGCACCGCTGGAATGAACGCTCCGAGTCTGTATCGGAGTCCAGGCACACCACATTGCTACTACCTGAATGAACATGTCAACTGCATTCAGTCATTGGCAGGAACATGAGCCTTCCAGCAAACACAGTGAAGTAATCTCATTCTACTAACATGTAATTACTAACATAAATCGAGCGCAGGGCATGTGCTACACATCCATATACAGTTTCTCAGGTCAAAGGAACAAGCAGGATACATACTAACTTGGAAGGATATAAACGAGGAATCATAACAACACATATTAACAATTAGGTCAAAAAACGAGTATATTGATTGAAGAGACCTACAAAGCACAGCTTCTGCATCAAAAGAGAGAATGTGAGAACCTGGTGGGTTGAGGCGATGAGGATTGCTTTTGGTCCTTTTGGGTGGTCCCGAAACGTCAGAGTCTGATAAAGAAACCACCACTGTAGGTCGAGGTTTGGCAACAACTGGTTTAATACCAACCGGCTTGGCAGCAACTGGTTCGGCAACAACTGGTTTGGCAACAACTGGTTGGGAAGCAACTGGTTCGACAACAACTGGATTGACAGCAACTGGTTGGGAAGCAACTGGAGTATTCTCAGGTATGGCAACATCGAGAGGAGGAAGTGAATTCGACGGTAATTCCTTGAGCGCACTGGTGGCCTTGAGTCCAGCATCACGGCGCTTCACTTGCTTGAAGGGTAAGCTCTGCTGCACCAAGGTTACTTTGCCTCCGTGGCCCTTCCAATCCACCAACAAATGCTTGTCTGCATCCTCAGATTCACTGTCTGCCATCACATGTACACAATCCCCTTTCAATGACACAAAATTAAAATACTACAACCTCTCACTCCATTGTCGTGACCCTAAAACGATCATGACTGGTTAATCGAGTCAGAATCATATCTCGGACACAATCAGTGGAGTACATTCCATAAAGAAATCCTCATGTGATCGACTCAGCAGCATTAGATTCAGCTTAGGCCTCTTCGTCCTTCAGAAGCTGATCAATAATTTGTAACCCCATCCCGCAGAAATGACATTGAAAGCAACAATGTGCTGAAACTTCACAGGAAGTGTCCACAACGAGAGTATGCAATCGAGCTTGAGAGGTTGTACCATTGTCCATCGGAAACTGTCGCTCCAGAGGCGGCATTGCGAGTTTATCCTTCCCCAATCTCATCAAACCATTGCTTCACCCAAGCGCGTTCCAATACAAAATTGGTTCATCGCCAGAAGTTCCAACCCTAGCGAGCCTGCATTAACCCCGTGAGAAACTACTTACGCACACATTCTCCTCGCTCAGAACTCCTCTTCCTCAAAAACTGCCTCGCTCCATGAAGGTTCTCCATCGCCATAACCCACAAATCGTTGCGAAGCTGGAAAAGTAACTAATTCTTCGCCTGAATGTACCGACATCACTGATTGCACCTTCAAGCTTAGGCTCGCGAGATCAGAGATGGAGCTCCCGTCCTCGGTAAACCCGTTGGGATTCAAATTTCGATTCTCGAAACGGGATAGATTTCTCGCTTTTCAAATTTTGGTTGAATGTGTCAAGCGTGGATGACCAAGTGGAATAGGTGTGGATGAATACCAGGGATGTGGATGAGTTAATGAGTTCAGAGTGGATGAGGAAGTGATTATGGATGAACTAATTTGATGCAGATGAAAATAATTTATCCTTTTAATTCGTTCATCCAATTTCATTCGATGACCTGCCCGTATTTTTCCTGCCCCTGTCTCGGCGACGTCCACCGGTCGGTGCTCTTAAACCCTAAACCCTTTGGCCGCATCATGTTCTTCCGATCATTTGCTTCGTAGTGATGATGGACCCCTGTTAGAATTCTTCCCGCTCGGCATCATGGCAAGCGTTTCACCGGCCGCCTTGGTCGAAATGAAGCAGGGGCTTGACGATATCACTGCCAAATTGCGTCCCCTCATACAAGAAGTTCGAGCCGGGAATTTGCTCACCACAAACGGAATTAGTTACCTCGAAGTGAAGCACCTGCTCCTGTTTAGTTATTGCGAAACCCTCGTCTTCTACGTTCTGTGCAAAAGTGAAGGACGCAATATTAAGGATCACCCGCTGTGGCAGCGTCTTGCTGAAATCAAATTTTTATTGGAAAAGGTACGAACTGCCTTTGCCATGCCGATTATCGAAATTGAACGAGCTAACTTGGTCCATGAAGTGCATCATTTTCTTTGTTACTATTTCGCAGCAAGAGTCTTAGGGTTTAGGCTCTAGAAACGCATCGATGGTCGTTCTGATGTCAAAGTACACGGCGATTTTAGATACGCTTGTCTTCAACTTCACGATTTTGTAGCGAGGGCTTTGGATTGAAATTATTTACGAACTTTTGCTGTGGGATAGGCAGCTTGCACTAAGGCTACAGGGTTAGAATTGCATTGATTGTTGTTTCTTTGTTTGTCGAATCGTTCCTGCTGTCAAATTTGAAATTGAAATTTACGCGTTAATCGGGGTTTTTGAAGTACATTAACTCATCAACTTTTCTCGTATTTTAAGGCATAAGACTCTAGAGAAAGTACTGGTGCTTATTCCACAGATTCGTCTCGATGAAAAGGCACACCGTGATTTTAGACATGCTTGATATTGGAAGTCTTCCATTTTTGAGGAAGGGGTTTGGATCGAAAAGATTCACGAGCACGGATCAAAATTTAGGGTTTACTGAATGTTTTTCTGTTTGTTTGCTCGACAGATTCGTCCTGTAGACAAGAAATTGGAGTATCAGATCGAGAAATTGCTAAGAGCAGGCCAGGCTTCAGCAGAAGATGAAACAGGGGAGCAAACGGGGAAGGAAGATGCGTTATCGTTCAGGCCCAACCCCGACATGCTTTTGTCTAAGCTGGACCAGATGGCCGAGGTAAGCTTTCTACTGCCAAAGCTGCACCCTCACTAGTTGACAATCAACAAAAATGACCTCAAATCTTCATGTAGTGCCTCCGAACCGAATCATTTAGAATTCTGAAGTTTAAAAAAATGTTTCACCAGCAAATAGTGGTCAAATTGGTATAGCATGCGCCACTTTTAACATCTGAAGACCAGATGGATCAGAATTGCTTTTTGGAATCTGCTCATGAATCTGTTAGGGTTTGGAACTGCTCTAACCTTCCGTTCCATACCAGGATGGTGGAGGCGTGTACAAACCTCCGATGATTGCACCAACAGCCATGGACGAAGAAGGCACTGGTCGTGACCGACGCTCTAAAGCTCGAGCTGAGAAAGACATGCATCGTCGTGCAGCTCGCAGTTCCTTCATTAAGGAGCTCGCTGACGAAGTGGAAGGCAGACCTCAAGAGGTACATTCTCAATGTTCTTTGTTACGTCATTCATTGCTTCATTTGATTCGTATCTGTTACTCATTTACGTTCATATTGTTCTCAACAGGTGTTTGAGTCATTGGGCACTGAGGACAAGGAAATGCTCAGAGACATAGCACGTCTAGAAAAACGTGCTGAGCAAGAAGAAGAGCTTTTTGCTCGTGTGCCACTAAATAGGGAAGAACGCAGGAAGGTGAAGAAGTTAAAGCAAAACCGAAGCGGGTGAGTTTTTAACATTCTAATTGAACCTTTTTTTTAGAGCTTTTAAGGTTACTGCAATGTGATATCTAACTCCGTGATTGTTGTTCAGGCTTACGAACATGCTAGACGACTTCGAAGATGATCTCGTGGGTCTCCAAACAATGGATGAACCACCGCAGCAGAATGTAGATTGGCCTTTAAATGGCAAGTCGTCGAAGCAACGTAATCCGAAGAGATCAAAGGTGATATTACGCACATGTTTATGATCATTTAAGTCGTTCAAACCACAGATTCTTCAGTACTGACATTGTTTCTGTGCTCAGTACAATGACAATGATGCCCCTGAGGAGCAAAGAGAAGCACCTCGAAAACAAAGCGGCAAAAAATCTCGTAGATAGGATAAGGTATGATACTTTGGCTCTTATTGTTTCTAGTATTGTACATCATCAGCATTATTGTTTCATGGAATCTTAGAGAGACTTACCCTTAAGAGCGGTGTTTGACTATTTTGTGCAGTCAAACTCTCACACACTTTTCAAAGAACGTTGCTGCCACGAATATTGTCAAGTGCCGCTCCCATTGTGCAACTTTTCATCGAGAATTTGATGGATTGGTTCTTGGAGGGCAAATAGGGAGTATCTTAGTTCATCATTTAGCGTTCCTCACTTTGGTATCATCACATCCCAATAGCACATTTTTGTACCAGTAATGAAATTTTGCACATGTGATTTCATATTCTGGATAGCACGCGTTGATTATGAAAGGATGGTTGGTTAGCATTAGTGAAGTGATTGTGGGTCTTTAATTGTTGTATGAAACTGCAGCAAGTGTGGAGTAACACCTCTGTAGTTAAAAAGTAACCTGTTTATCTTTGCTGTGTAGGAGTGTTCGTTCTTTTGTCATTTCTGTGCAATATGTAGTATGTGGATTGATCTGCATTTTTGGGATACACAAGAGTTGTCGATTATTGTTATGTGAAGATTAGCGTTCTTTATCAAAAGTTACTCAATACACTAGTTCTGAACCCTTTTAAGATTAGTGTTCACTTTGGGCTGACTTTGTGATCATTGCTCGTCTTTTCTCCAAGTTACCAATTGCACCAATACCAATAAATTCTTCCACTTGCAAGAAAGTTTGCATACTCTCACATTTAGGGTTGTGATTTGAAGATTAGTGTTGTAACACTATGTTGAGGTGTGACAATTAGTGTTGCGGTCTGCAAAGGTTTGTAACACTACTCAACAACTCTAGTGTAGTTGTTTTGCATGGGAGGATTTTGTGTAGGTATTTTGTTATAATTTCATGGTGGACTTTAAGGAAGTGCTTACTTTTCTGATGTTCTAAATGTACTTGAATTTTGCTAGGTGTATAAAGAAGTTTCACATGATAGCAAAAATATATGATTATTGAAGTAATGTATATGATTCACAAGTATCACTACACAAATTATAGTAATGTTCTTTTACATGGATTGTGATAAATGTGTCGTAGCAAAGTTTCACAAAACTCGATTGCTGAAGAATCTAGATACTTATGAGAAACTAATTTCCTTGTATGCAATTAAATACCTCAACTCATAGTCCTACACCCCGATGATCCTTTGGATAAACGGGCTATTATACATCAATTGGCAACCAACACTTAGAATCAAATGCCAATTCTACCTTAAATTCATTGTAAGTACCTAGATATGAGTTTGTCACTCAAGAGTTTGATTCCAATGCTTTTGGGGCTACTACTTTCCACGGCCAGTTCTTGTAAAAATCTTCAATTTTTTTGACACGCTCTCGTGCCTTCGTAATATAATCACTATTCACTTTGCATTTTGAGCGGACTATTGATTTCACTAAAGGATCGTCACCAGATGCTGCAAATGGTGATTGATCGAAATCTCCTTGAAATAATGGTCGTCGTATAATTGCAAGATGTTCATGGTCTTTGGGAGTTCTTGGTGCGAACTTGGTTATATGAGCCATTGATGGTGGTAGACTATATCCTTGAATTGTAAAAAATGTATCATTTCGCAATAGTTCTGGAACTTTTTTATGATATCGTCGTGATACACTTAGTTTATTATGCTTTGATGGTGTCATTTTGCGTCGTGTATGACAAGTTTGATCAACGACAATTTTGATGTTTGGTGTAGGGGGCTTTACAGCAAATCCTTGCATGATAGGTGGAATAAGGGATTTGCAATCCAATACATCAACTTTTGGATCCCAATGCAAGGATGTCTCTGAATTTGAGCTAGATGCATATGAACAATTTTCATCATTCTTTTTAGTACAAGGTAATGGCCTTGACATAACATTGTCAATCTTGTGACTTCTATCATGATATTCATCTTGTTCTTGATATTGTTTCACTGTTACATATAATTATATGATTATTGAGAAAACATAAGTTTATTATATTTGGAATAATAATGAACTCAAACTAGACATCATTATCAACTTTGAACTAGCTTTATATCTCATCTGGTATTTGCGTCACTTTATATACTTTATGCTCTTAGTGAAGTTATGCGTCAGTTGATCGTATGTACTACATTACCATGTCTCTTCTGACATTGAGTAAGTAATTGATGCCCTTGAATAGCAAAATTGGATTGATCGACCTCCTTCCATAATCTACTATCACTACGATGTGGCATCAGTTTACTTCCCTTCAATCCTTTCTTGCCATTTTCAAGGACATTATTTTTTGTTTTCATGATGCTTTGTAAAAGAGTTTGTGTATCCTCTTCTAATTGTTGAGCAGCTGCCTCTTGCTTTAATAACCTTACTTCATTTTGTTCCAACATAAGTAATACCCCTCCATCTTTGTTCATACTTCTCCCACTTGTTTCCCAAGTATGTGCACACGATGTGTCGTCTATTGAAGGTCTATGATCAAATTCTTCTAATTGATCATTGTCTTCATCAAGTAAAGAATTTACGGGTATTTCAAAACACCCCTTCTCTTGCCATTGGACAACTTTCTCTTGCACACTTAATTCTTTATTGCCAAGGTAGTTAATTCTATTATCTTCATTGTTTGAATTTGGATTTATATTATCTAAATGTTGGAATGGAGAATCATTGTTATCCTCACTTGACACCCAACGGCCAAGCCGATGGTCCTCAGTTAAATTTGTAGATGATTCAACAAGATGATTTGTAGTATCTTTAATTTGGTTAAGAGAGCTTGCAGGTTTTGTAGCATTTTTCTTTGCTTCTATTGCAGCCAAGGTTGCAAGACGAGCAGCTCTTTGAGTTCTCTTTTGTTGTTCAATTCTTCTTCGCTCCTCTTCTTCTTTAGCTAATTTTTCTACTTTGCGATCCTCCCGCACTTTGGCGATGGTTTCTTTTACCTTCATATCAAATGAATGTTTGAAAATAGACTCTGCACCCGCTAAAAATGCATTGTATAATTCTTGCATCTGCCTATCCTCTGTTGGATAAATGCGATCATACTTTCCCATATTTTGTGCTTCATGGTCTTCAAAGTCATGATTGAGGTGAAAAACCACTTCACCATTGTTTGGAGTATGCTTAGACTTACTCGTTGTACTTGATGGGCGATGGTTCCTACCATACAAACGCATCCGAGCACCTTTTCTGTCCTGAAACCATTGAAATAATTATATGATATTTTTATAATATATCATAGTATCAAAATATATATCAAGCAAAGAAAAGTGGTCCGCCATACATACATACATATATACATATATACATACATACATATATACATACATACATACATATATATATATATATATATATATATATATATATATATATATATATATATATATATATATATATATATATATATATATATATATATATATATATATATATATATATGGCATATCAAACTAAATCTGTACTTATTCAAGTAATCCGGACTGAAATGAAGTCTAGACTCTTCAATTTTGTGAAATGATTTCATACAAACTGAATTTTTGGGGGTATCTAAATATCTTTAGATTCTTTTCATATCCCCCAAATTTCATTTTGGTTTTCACAAAGTGTCTCACTACATAGCCAATGGGGATCCCCATTTGGGACTTTTGGACTCCTCCGAGTCCAGTACTAAGTAAATATGTGACATATATGTAATCCAAAAAAGTTATTTTTCAAGTTTATTGAAAGAAATTGGTGCATAGAGTTTACTTGTTGTCTTATTTTTGAGTACCCCACAGGATCCATATGAACCAACTTCAAGGTGTCCGAAATCAAACTTTCTTTTACTTTGAGATCCAAAGGCGTATCAATGGAAAATGATGGTGAATGATTGACCTATGAAGAATAAGATGTAAGAACTTTTGTTGTATTGTACACTTCACATTTCATGTGTAAGAACAAAAATCAACTCGTTGCATAAGATTTTAGTATATAGTATTCTGTCAAAACATAACTCAAAAGAATAGGTACCAAAACCATTGTAAGACAAAAATACATTAGAATAGATGTATAATAATATTTTTCTAGATAAAATACAATACATAAGATTTACACCTCTAACAACCACGGAGTGCATTTTTGATCGATGAGAACATCCAAACCAAGTAGTTCAAAGCACGCTTGTCCATTATCATCCTCTCCTATGTAAGTTTTATAATTATGTTGTAGAAGAGGTACAATTGCAAGAATGGTCATGACCACAATATGACATATTTTTTGATGGAGTTTATTCGTATCGAATCCACGGATTGACAAAGCCTTAAGCAAAGAACTTAAGGCCCACTTATGACCTTTATTTGTTTCATTTGCATTGGTATTGAAATGAAAATTTGAATTGTATTTGTTGAGAGCATAATTCGTTAAGTGCATACAACTTGTCGTTAAATTTTCGGGTCTAGGCTTTTGATATCTTTCGGTACAAAACCGAGCAATACCTTCCCTACATATGAGAACTATGTGGTATTAGATCTATGTCATCTAATACATTGTAGTAATATTTTCATCAAACCATTCCAAAAAATCTCATTTATACCAATTGTAACCCAAATCAAACATTCTAAGGTATAAAAAGACTTTCACATTTTCTAAAACAAAGATATATTAAACAAGTTATTTAAATGCACTCAAGTAGAATACATAGTTTAACATTATATTCTAATTTGATTAGGATTGAGCTCAATTTAGATTCACAATTCCATTTCTTATATCAAGAACATAAATATTCATTGCAATTAGGAGTAAGAAGCATAGTCATTCTTGTCATGTCCCCTGGTCATATCATCAAGGGTAGGTCGACCAGGCATTTTATCCACGCCAACCCCGCAAGGGTCTGGTGTTCTTATTTATTTACTTATTTAATTTTCGTTCACTATAAAATTAATTCAATTTCATTTTATTCTTTTTCAAGTAAAATATTTAAAGTTCTAAGATGGACACTTGTAAAGTACCTATAGAGATAGAGCCGAAGGGGATCACATGAAAGGATAAGTACATAAATCCTTAGATCAAATTTGTATCCATTTAGTAACATTGGGTTGGTTAAATATTTTTGTGCCAATAAATTGGAGCCCGGATATCCATCAAGGGCTTGTCTAACATCAGCAATACTTTGAGCTAAAACTACACCCCTGCCCTGCATAATCCTATACAACATCAATTTTCCAATTTTCTCTATTTGCATATAATTAATGTACTATAGAGTATATAAAGTAATTTTGCATGATTATTGCATTAAAAATGTATGCTAAGTAAGTTTATGTAAGTTTTTGAGTTATTTCATCTATTAGAGAAATCCGCTAAGTAGTCCCCAGTTGGTCCCCAGTCCGTCCTTTCGTGCCTTGTTTTCAGTTATCTGCTAAGTAGAACAGACTGGGGACCAAATGCACCAAATTGGGGACCAGATGTAAACTAGGGGCCTTCACACACAGATACGAACAACAATCATGCTCCTTCGGTCTTTAGCGCACCACGTTGCAGAGTGGGCACCAAGTTGAACTAGGGACCAAACTCAGAAAACCATCAAAATCATGCATTTTTGAGTTCAGTTCCCAGTTCGATCTTAGAGTAAAAATCTCGTGCCCGGTTTGACGTTCGGTCCCCGGTCCGACCAAAACTGGGTGTTTTGGTCCCTAGTCCGTCGTACTTAGCAGATTTCTCGATTGTATACATGATTTTAGTGATCAATATAAATAAAATAAAAGTCTTATATTTTTCATATTTAGAATGAGAATTGCAATGGATACTTTGACTAGGGGTTTAGTTTTTATTTGGGATTATACTTGAGTGCTATACCTGACTTCCATTATCTGGTTTTAAAATATATGTTCTTGATTTTGAAGTACTAAAACAATTAAACAAGTCGGATAATTGGTTGGGAAGAATGAATGCTCGAGGGAAGAACTTGTAATGTGTCGGAAATAATCTGCAAAATATTTAATAGAAGATTTGGTTAGTAATTAAATGTGTAAGAACCTTATTTATATCATATTTAAGAAGTCAAAATTCTATTAAAAAAGAAAAAATAGAAAAAGAATTAAACTTGTTAAAGAATATGTTTAACCCATAAACGTTCCTAGTGTGTGCAACATGGCGATGAATGGCAGAAACTTTGAAGAGTCATAACCTCTTTATTTGGACTTTGTTTTGAATGAGCTAACTTGGGTCCGGTCACAAATCAAGTCTAGTTTTTGGGGTTAAATTTGCAAATTCATCTAGTAAAGTATGAATGAATGACATTCATATTCACGAAGGCATCTTTTGTGTTTAGGATTTCAAACATTTGGTATGTTGTACCATTGCAACTTTGCAAGCCAATTATGTGAGATCAACAATAGTTCTTCATGAATTTAATTTACATAGTTGTCATCTTTAAGTGCATTCCAACAAATTTGTAGTTGGAAGGTTTTTGATCCGGATAACTTTTGTTTAGGATTTGCAAGGATGATTCTATGATGAAAAAAGTTTAAAAATGGATGATTTTCGAGTAGCAATATCTCCTTCATTCACAGTAAGATTTTGACTTTATTTTTTGAGATGGATTCAAATTACAGTCTAGTTTTAGTGGTAGAAACCTTGACCTGATGGAAGATGTATCAAAGATAAGGCATGGATTTGTGTGCAAGGGGTCTAGTTTTGGACTCTTTTTCTTTTGTAAATTGTTTGGCAGTTTTCATCATTGAAAGGCTCTTATTTGAGCTAAGATGTTATTTTGATGAAAATGTTTTAATACGATTGAGCCTTTTGAGATGAAGATCAACAACTTTATAGTTTGTGATTTTTTATTGCAAATTTCATGTTGGTAGTATTTTCACTTCAAAGTGAAAATATAGTTGTGTGTAACCTGTTTTGTCCACTAAACTGTTACGATGTCCCAATCTATGAGGTATCATGAGTCAAGTTTTGGTCCACATGATCTACAACAAGTCTATTACAAGTTTCTACTGTTGAGATTTGAATAGCTTATCCATATATTCATCTATGTCACGTTTTTCAGAAAGAGAGTTTTTGGCTAAAATACCCCAAGGACGTGTAAGGGTTAAGCAAGAAATATTCAAAGAGTAAATAGTAACATAAGTTTAAGTTCTAAGAGATCCATAATTAGAACCAATCTACACTTTCAGATTTTGTATTGTGTATCATACAACCATAATTGGTTAGGGTTTACTACATACAAAATCGAATGGGTAAAATATATCAATATGAGTTATATTTAGTACACATTGTTAATCAACCAAAGGATAATGACTTGGTGAAATATATTACTTGCGCATCGTAGATAAACTCTTGAAGAGAGCTTTTTTCCGACATATAGCAAGCATGCCATGAAAATGGTTGATTTTTTGGCCTTTCCTCAATGCCATAAGCTTGTCGGGACCAACCGATAAATCTGCAATCATTTGTATATCAGTAGTATAAGATAACATAAGGGCTTTGTATATCATTCCACTATATATTCTTCTATAATATAGTGATACAACTTTTCCAACTAAAATTTGGAGTAATATTACTAAATTGTTCCAACCTCTCACCCATTAAAAGAAATGCACTTGTAATTCATTAGCACATAATGTAGAAGATCATAATGTCATGAATTGATATAAGGTTCCTTATTGCAACAATATAATCTTCAAATATATGCATACTTGGTTGAAAATTGAGAACTTAACTTGCAATCATATGAATTATATCCCTATTGGGTATTGAGACATGATATTGCAATACCCAATATAAGACATATAGGTCTAAACTTTTTTCTTTACTAATGATTGAATGGATCTTAATACAAGTTCTTAGTTTTATCTTGATATGTATGATTCAACAAGTATTGATTTCATAATACCTAAATTTTTTCTTTATACAAAATAGTGTGCAGCAGATATTCGACATATTCTTTTAGACTATTATATAATTTCATCAAAAGAGAAAAGATTGGGTAGAATGATTACAAGTATTGGTATTCTACCAGTCCAAATGAGATGACAGCGTACATCATCTTCTTGACCTTCTTCCCACCCATTCTTTCGAAGAACAATTCGTAGAACTTCATACTTACAATTAGAAAGGTCCACAAGAGGAGTATCACGTTTTTTTCCTCTTCTTCTTCCATTGGCACTACCAAGTTTCTTGCGTGCTAGTCTCTGAATTATAACACCAAAACAGTTTGAGTTGTTAATCACTTGAACCCTTCCATTTGGCTTCTTGAGATCTAACAAGCTTTATTTTTAAATAACATCTGAAAGCTTATTAGTGTTGATTCCAAATACACCTAGATAAATTCATGAAGAATAATACTAGATATGGAACTACATATGACTTAATACACAGACTTATACCAACCCCAGCTAAGATAGACATGCCAATCGAAAAGAGTTCTCCATCTTTTTGTCCATGAGAGAATTTGTTCTTTCTTTGTATACGTTGCAATAATTTATTTATTGCCTATCACGAAGTTTAGCGATAAAGTCATTAGAAACACATAATATCAAATTCCAAAATAAGTAAACTCTCATATGCACTTTGAAGAACTTTTCATTGATTTCTAAACTTGTAGACATATACTTATGATACTTCAAGACATGTATCATAAGTATTAAAAGAGTATTTGTAGTCTACAATCTATGTAGTATCCATGATGCAAAAAGCAAGGTGGTAAGCTTAATCAGTTTTTAGGTATATGATATGAAAAATCACTTACATCCACCTCCTAATTTTGAATAGTAAAACAAGCACCTTCTTCCTTACTAAAATATTAGGGATTGTGAGAACAAAACTAAAAATGAATATTAGAAATCAATTCTTAGTTTTACAAACAAAAATTCTGAATAATGTTCAAGATTATTCCCTAATCCTCACCATAAAATTCTTTGGATCTTTAGCCACATTTTGAGATTGACGTGTATTCCTTATCCACATAGACAATAGATGTTGTTTTTCAGCTAGTTCTAACTTACTTAACTTTGATTCCAAAACCCTCATATTTTCAAATGTTGCAACTCGCCGTTTTTGTTTTTGGAACCTAAGAGTTTGTTTTACCTCTTTTTTCTTTCTCTCTTCTTGTTCCTTTTTACATATTTCTCTTACTTGCTCTGGTGTTAATACCAACATTCGGCGCATTATACCAAATTGATGATCTTACTATCTTCTAATCATACTCTAATACACTTCATGTGTGAGGTACCCATAGAATTCTTTGCTAATCATATCACAATCTTTCAATAAACTAAAGCTTATTTCCTTTGCCTACTTTTTTGATCGAAGCTTTATACTTCAATAGTGTACTTTTTATCGATTGTAAACATTTACAAAAAATCAATAGATAAATTAGTGCTAATATGATCAATTTTTCCCAATTTTGACCCACCTCCATGGCACCTCCTTTCATTTTGATGTGTAGCTTCTTTGTAATTGAACTCCCGTGTTGTTCCATCATTTCATCTGCCATCTTGACAATTTGATGAAATACTCTTAAATCTACATCTCGTAGAAAATATCATCAACAATCAATTGATATAAAGAGATGTAGGAGAAGAGAGATCATAAGAGGTGTTCTATAATTGTGGAGAATTAGGTCTTAAAACCTTACTATGAGATTCAACTGAAAAAAGAGAGTCTTTCTTACACAATTTTTGTTGTAGTGATGTGTCTTTAGTTCATTGTTATAGAGTTATCGTATGTCTAGCATATTATCCGAAATAATGAACTACATTTTCTATATGTTTGGTTATTTGAACAATGAACCACTTACTTTATTTTCTATATGCTTGGCCAAAATGATTATTGATCTTATTTATGAAGCATCTTAAATATTCTAAATATCCTCATATGTTCCCAAATTTGGTCATGGGAATCTATGCCCACCATGAATTTTGAACTACCAACATGAAGTTGCGAAGATATTTGGCGATGGGCCATCTAACAAAAGTCTTCACTGAAGCCTTCATTGAAAATACAAGAAAACCCCTCATATCCTACATTTGGACCAAGACAATATACTACCAAATCATCTGAATGGTATGCAATATTTAGAAATGCAAAATTGTTCATCCCTCAAGTTTCTTCGTCACTTATCATTGTGTCAAGTTCTAATTAACCCCTAAAGGTCCAGGAAAGCGAAAACTGCTTTTCGCAGTCCAAAATTCAGCCAACTTTGACCATTATAATCTCACAAATGAAGAAGAATCAACGGTTCAATTTTGGCAAGTGAGTGGAAGGTTAAGTTAACTTCAAGATCCCACGGTTGGATCTTCCAAATAATTCTTAGATTGAGAGTTTTTAGGCCTGAAGTAAAGAAATGTCCATTTTTACAATTTTGCATCAAGAACCTTTAGGGGTTAAATTTCTAATTAGTATAGGAATCATGTAAAAAATTTGCAAGTTAGCCATGTGAAATCATACATCTTCCTCCTATAAATGCTCTTATAAAAAGTATCACTTTCTTACGCTTAAAAAGAAAATTTTCTTTACAAGTTTCAACATCAATGCCAACAAGACCTATACTTTCACACACACAAATTATGATGTTATTCATGCTATTAATCTTTCGAGAAATGTAGTTCTTTTTCTCTTTGCAATAAACTTGGTAAGAATACCCTTTTCAAATAAGAACTTCATCTAATACATACTTGAATTATAAATTGAATATCCAACTCGGTAAAATAGCAAACAACTTTATAAATATATTGTGTAGGACAACTCTAACACAAGGAGCCACTACGCATCCATTGGCTTGTGGATTCTATAGCGCCAAAATATTAGTCTTCAATCCAATGTCACCACCTCCGCACTTGAACTCTATCCCTGTTGGCAATGATATGGAACCTCCTATGCCATGTCAAAGCACTTGGGCTCTATCCCTATTGGTAGTGATATGGAACCTCCGCTGCCATGTCAAAGCACGCAATCATGCCATCTTATGGTAAGGCCTCAATGCCACCCCAAATTTTCTCTAATGAGACTTCATGCCAAATGGAATCAAACTTGGCTACCCCAAATTTCCTCTAACTTCATGCCAGATGGAATCAAACTTGGCTACCCCAAATTTCCTCTAACGAGACTCCATGCCAACCAAAATCAAACTTGGCTTGGTTCATGCCAAATAGATTCAAACTTGGCTTTGTGAATCTTAGGATCTCTTGGATACCATAATAACTGATCACCTATTTGGAAATATTTAGCACCCAAATTATGGCCCAAAAGGAATGAGTCAAAAGAATGAGTCAATGGATACCACTGAATGAATAAAATTAGATGACCCGTAAAATTCTATAGCAATCACAGATACCTGAATAAGAATATCTGTCACTTCCTAACCCTCTGCAAAACTGACTACCTAAAGAATGTTGATGGAAATAAGACATTCCATGTATGAGACCTCATGAATGACGCTACTCTACTCCTCAGTAACAGTGGACCTCAATAGCAAACTAATCAAACAACGATCAGGCATTGATTTCGTAGCTTTGCGCAACTGCTGGCGCTTGAGCAACGCCCTTCTTCATTGGCTGGGAAGGAGGAGGAGAAGAAGGGGACGGCATCGCTGCTGCTACTGGTGTTGCCGATGTTGTCAACAAAGCCGGCATCTCTTGATTCTCTTGCATGGCTTTGTTCTTTGCAACAGCTGCAGCCACCTCTTTCGGCATATATTTCTGAACAAATTCAAAAGACCCCGCATTAGGTTAATGATTCTATTTTAACATCAGGGCCATGTATCTCAAAAAGCTTCGATTGACAACGATAGGAGGCATATATTACTGTATCAAATCAGAAGCTATGATTAGAAAAGACGAATACAGGCATACGTCTCAGTTAGCTTCTAATCGATTCTATAATGTTTCTAATCGACAAAGAGGCACCTATATCTATTTTGACATTCAAAGGCTGATAGAGGCAAGTATCTCCATATTACATCAGAAAGCTTCGAGAGAAAACAAATGGAGGCATATGTTTCTCTATTGTATCAGAAGCTTCGACTAGAAAACCCAGAGAGAGGCATATCGAATGCAGCTTCTCATCGGTTTTCTGATCAACGTTCTAATGGTTCTAAGCGACAGAGAGGTGCATATATTTCTGTATTGATTGAGAAAGCCTCGATTATAAACGGAAGAGGCATGTAGTTCTTGAATGGACAAAAGCTTCGATTGAAGGATTAGACTGTGATGAAATGGGTGTTTAAGCAAACAGGTTTTACCTCGTCATGCTTGGCGAGAACTTCAATGGCAGCGAAGTAGCAGCCTGATTCCTTCGCCTTGGCCGTCAAGCTTGCGTGCTGGTCAGCATTGCTCGATAGATCGCCTGGGTACTGATCAAATGGTCGCACGAATCCCTCCGCTACTACTGAGTGCCCTTCCCTAAACAAGTCGGGTAATGCTCCACGGTACCGCACAAGAATCTGACCCGACGCAAAACTGGATCTTCAGTATAATCGATATCATTGAAGTAATCTGGAATATCTAAAGAATGAGTGAATGTGAAAAAGAGAAATTCTAAGAAAGCAGACTATACCTCATTTGCAAGGTCGGTTACAACGAACTCCATTTCTGTGGAGTTCTTGAAGTGCTGCACACTGAAAGAGCAACACAAGAACATGGTCAGAAGGGCACCTCCTCATACAAGGATACTATTGACGATTCCGAATTACGGGAGCACAAAACTCCATATGACTTTTGAACCACACCAGCGACTCCTAGATGGGCTTTGAAAGAGAGAACGAACCTGCCCTCCAAAACCAAGCCTCCAAGCCTGAATCTGTTCTTCTTAGGATCGAGGAAAAATTTCTCCAAAGCCTGCAAGGTTTCCACCGGACTTTAGAATATCATTTATAATACAGTCACTGTGCAATCATACAAAAACAATCTTCTCATTTCGCAAGAAGAGACATTTGATGAACATGGTAATAGGTTGACTAATGGGATAAGCATTTTATGATTGAGTGCAATTGTGTGTAAATGTCTTGATTCCTGCTTTCTCAGGGTATCACTTCAGGAGAATTTGACATAGACTGCTGTTCTGACAAATTAGGCCCAAATCCTCAAGCCCAAGTTGCGATACTCGGTCTAAACAATTTGCTACAACATGCTCTTCACAAGAACATGCTTCAAACCATACTCCCCTGAAGCTCTCTATGCATTTCTGATGTGATTTCTCTCCGATCATACCTGCGTCGGTGTGATGTAGAACATGAGATTCTCTTGGAAGGTGTTCAAGATGACAATGACAAAGCCAGCAACTGCTGTTCCAGACAATGCGATAGTCCAAAGCCGTTGAGCTTGCAACTGCCTTGCTCTAGCTCCTACATCCACTCTCCCAGCCCTTGTAGCAAAGCCCCTCCCTATGTCCAAACCACTGTTTTCATCAACCACAAACGTGTCAAAAACTGACAAGTATTAATCACACTACTGTTAAGTAGCTCAATACGTTGCTTAAATTCAAGAGACGTAAAAGCGCATGAGATACGGACCTTGACGATGATGGAAAAGCAAACCGCGAATTAGAAGGGTGGCCATTGAGGCTGGCCAGTTGAGTCCGCCATAAAGGCGACGATGAAGCCTTCGAAGATGAAGAAGCAACGGCCGCTCCAAAAGCATCCTTCAAGAGCATACAAGATCGGTTACGCAGCAGCTGTCGTAACCCGGCCATCGTCTCCCTGCTCCAACACCCTTAAGTGTTAAATAGGTGATGATCACGCACGATTCCTCAATGCCGCACTAAGCTACTACTTCCAAGCCATACTCAACAATATGTAAAGTGTGACCCATTCTAGAAGAGTCCTTCAGAACTCACTAGCAAGGAATAGATTAGGTCTAAACGTGAATCAATACCAAAATCCGAACACAAGAGTGGCGGGACTCTCTATATAACGAAAAAACGATTACAACCGCAACGACGATTCAAATTTCCCGTGCGAAATTCGGAAGGAAAATACTGTAATCTCCGAACACCTGTACAACGCCGTGAACGATCCTCACTCAACCAATCGTCACCTCGCCAGTGTAGTAAATCATTCAGAGCGAGTCGAACAAACCCTAAAAAGAGGAAATCTCGTTCTCACCTCGAAATCTTTCCGATTCTAATCGGAACTCTGCTGATTGCTAAAAATCTAATCCCTGGAATTGAGAATTGAGCACTCCTCGTACCGAACTAACCAATTTCAGAAACCCTAAACCCTTCTTGGGTGATGATTTGATTCGCGCAATCGGAATAGCGGCACAAGTACACATACAATTGCTGGTCGCCTAATTTGAATTCCTGACTTGGTAGGAGAGTGGAGAAATGAAAGTCCAGAAGAGTGCGTCCTCACCAGATGTTATTGCGATGAACACATTCGTGAAACGAGTCCGATTCGTGTTGAGAGTCGAGTAGGTGATTTGCTTGATTACCTGCACGAGAGCAGCGGGTGGAAAATTTAAGCGGTGAGCATCCTCGCTCCGAATTTGTGAATGCGAATTCAGCCGTCGACAGCGTCACACGTAGCGACAGCGGCTGCTTCCACTGACTTCACGGACTCTGTGATTGCACTTTCCTAGTTATTTCTGTGTCTTTGTAATGTCACATTCTTACTTTGAGCAATCACTCTGTAATGTCACATCCCGAAGTAGAAGGACCGGGGATCGGTGGCCGTGTGGAATAAACATGAGAGGTAGGGTGTCGATTAGTCTGAAGAGTGGGAATGATTTCCTATAAGGTATGAGCACCTTAAGAGCCTTGCCAGACTACCGGCAGCTTGCTACCTGTGGTGGCTAGGTTTAGGGCTAGGAAGGCTCGGCCAGGTCAGCAACTGCCGGAGCTAGGTGCCACATTCCCACGGAGCCTCTGGGACTCCATGATAGTCCCTCAAGTTGAACGGGACGGCAACAAGATCCGAGGAGCGGATGCTTCAAAGTAAAGCGTGGAGGCTAGGAGCGGCACCGCACAAAGCAGGCTGCGCGACGGAGAATGGAGGTTGCGCCGCCAAGAGCTGTAAATTGTGGGCCCGGAGTTGACTTGGCCGATGACATGGACCGGAAATGTAGGATTTCTAGGCTCTTCCGCCCATAAGTTTTCTCCTGCGAGCTGGCAAGACACGTCACATTGCCTCTACCGAAACTGCCTCTGGTGTGGTACTGCCTCTGGTGTGGTACTGCCCCTCTCTTTTCCGCCAATCGCTGCGGCCACTGCCTGCTCACTGCTGTTAGTCTGGCGACGCCCTAAGTTGGGCACCCAATAAGCGTGCATGTCAGAATGTTGTTTCAATGAAGATTTGATCACCCCATGTGTTTATACACTAGGGTGTTCGATTATACCTATATTGGTCACTTCTAAAATTTGTAATTACTATTGTAAATGCTTTAAGATATCCTATTTTCTTCTTTTTTTTTGCTTTCTAGTGAAAAATAGTAAGATACTCATTCCACCACTCCAAGTTACTTAGTGAATTCTTCAAGTGCACAAAAATAGGTGTTCATAACTTAAAGATTGTAGTAACACATGAAAGGTTTTTGTGGTTGATTATTTGGTATTGCGTTGACCAGAAGTTATACTTTCTTAGTATTTATTGGGTGCAGGTTTATTCATTACGGTAGTGTTAATCCCTATATGTTCTAGCCTACTTTTAGTTTTTTGTACTAGCGCAGCAAATGACTATTACAATCACGGAATCACCATGTCTGCGACTTTCTTTTCCCTCATTGGTGAAGCTTTCAAGGGTTGTGATTGGTCGACCTTTCAAGGGTCGTGTATAGTCATTATTTTTGCTTTAATGAATGGTATTCACTACCAGCACAAAAGACGCGCACTTGCAATCAACCCGGTTGATCTTGCCGCACTTGCATTTTGCATCCAAAGGGGGCAATTTTGAAGGTTTTTGGTTGTTTTGACGCTCCTCCCTACAGGAGTCAAGGATATTAGAGAACTGTTTTGATGTTGCGTTGCATATTGTTTGTTCCTTCTCTCAACACCTACCATGATGCTTCAACATCATAATCAATAATTCCCAAAATTTCAGTCTTTACATTGTGATGATAGAGTGGCCAACGATGGAGCTGTGGTAATCTTCACTCAAAGGTACATAGTAGCTTCCCAATGCAATAGTACAATGTACTCACTGCAAACAATATAGAGTGTTGCATTAGAACACCATTTTAGGAACATCTATATTTCCAATTTCAAAAATTCAAAACTCATTGATGATTCGGCTTGCTCTATCTTTCAACTAATTTCCCCCATGCACGAAAATTACTTGCACTAGGTAAAATCCTTGTAGATTTTCCATGCTAAAAATTGAGCCATTATTGAACACCTTACTATATATGGTTTGAAAAGATACCATGGAGTTGAATAAAATGATTGTAGCCAATTATAGCTAACGTCACACAACTATGAAGACAATTTTGGATCATTCGAGTTGGGTGAGTTCAAGTGTCTATGATGTATTGTGGTTGGTGTTTCACGACTTTGAATGATGATTCGTATTTTTCTTGTCCTTTTATAAGATCTTGTGTATGTAAGATATTTCCAACAAAATCTGCTATGTAGCTCTCACTATACTCAATTTTTCACTTATGTTTTGATCTCAAACTGGTCACCTTCTTATGATACATTCAAATAGTGAAATTATACGATCCAAATCATGATGTGATGAGTGATTTGTGCTTTGAAAAGTTGTAGTAGGTAGGTTGGGATCGTACATAACCTTGTAGGAGGTTGCAAGCTCATCATTGATCAGCTCATTCATGATGCCCAAGTCCAAAAAATGTTGCGATCCAATTTTGAGCTGCCCGTTTCAGATGGCATGGTCGTTTAAGGGTCAATCAATTAGTTTAAAATAGTAAAAAAACTAACCCATGCCATAGTCTTTATATTTATTATATAATTTGCTTTGTAGCACTTATTGTTCCATTCAGGACGACTTCCTAGGGCCTCTTCCTCCTTTTTTTTCATCCCCTCCAAAACTTGACTTCCCAACATGACCTTTGTGGTTGCAAGGTCTCAATTCTATAATATTGCCTTCAATGCAAGGTGTGAATTGGATTTCATTCCAAAAAAGAAAGTCGAACTCCATCGTGGTTGAAGGAGATATAGCCCCTCAAAAATCCCCCGTTTCTTCGCTCTTTTCATTGTAGAAATATCATTGCAAATCATATACCAAAAATATTTGGATCGAAAATGCTTCAAACTAGAAAGTATTGAGGCCTCATCTTAAGATCATGATCATGTGAAACAAACCATTTTTTTCTTTTTTATTTAAAAATAATAATCATTTGCCATAGTTGCCCGACGATGGTAAAACATACCCCATGTTTGAAAACCCAAAAACAAGAGTTTTTTTCACTAAAATGCATGCCATATTGCCATTATGGTTCTACAATTTTTACTACAAAAACTAGGGTTAACTTGAGTCCCAACACAAGTGATTTCATCTAAAACAGATTGGAGGTGAAGAAGTTACAGCTCTTCAAATTTTCTGTTCTTTATCCAAATTGTGGTTTTTCAACATTCGGCGCGTTTAAGGGTTAAAAGTAGATACATGTTTGAAGGCTTTTGAGATTCATGTCTTAGGCAAGTTGAAAGCATGTCTACAAAATCTTTAGGGGAACTTTCATATAGGAGAATCATTCGTGAAATTTTTCCAAATAGTGGAACAATCACAAATTACTTGCAAAAGAGGGGAAGGAAAAACCTCTCAATGTCCCATTGAAAGCAAGAAGAAGTAGTTTCACATTATCTTGTATCAACTAATATGCTATTTTCTTTAGTGAAGTTTCAATATTTTTTACTACCTATGCAAATGTAGGGTGCTTTTGTCGAGCATGTTCCCCTCTTTGCAAATATTTTGTGATCGTTCTTTTATCTGGAAATGTCTCACGAGCCCGTTCTCCTATATTTATAGTTCACAACAGGTTATGTACCACCCCAACCTACCTACCACAATCCTTTCAAAGTACAAAATCACTCATACAAATTGTGATTTGAATTGTATAAATTTACATTTTGAATGCATCACAAGAAGGTGACCAGCTTGACATCAAAATATAAGTGAAAAGTTGAGTACAGTGAGAGCTACGGAGGAGATTCTGTTGGAATCAAGCCCCTCGGGCTTGCTTGGGCATTTAAGGGTTAATTAAACACGAGATAAATTCTAACTTCCACCTCCAATTCTCGAAGTACTCTTTGTATACATTTCAAACCAAATGGTTCTGGTAACCCTATCGCCTCCACTTCCAAACTTCATAGTGATCCAAGAGAAACTTTAAATGAATGATTTCGATTGCTTCAAATTCCAACATACTTTGCACATATACCAAGATTTATTCCCTTGGCCGAGCTTGCCAATTTTAGATTTTGAGCACACTACTACAACTAAAAAGAGAGTGCCAAAAAATGGCTTAAATTTCAAATTTCCTAAGCTGCAGTGAAGTAAACAATGCAAGTAATTCTTGTCAATGGGGGAACCTAGTGAAAGAATAATCAAAGTGGATTCATAAATTTTGAACTCTTCTACAATTTGCTATGGATTTTGAAGGTGGACTTATAGATCTTTCTAAAATGGTGCCCTAATTTGACACCCTATAATGTTTAAAATGAGTACACGGTACTATTGAATTTTGAAACTATCACATACCTGCACAAGTGAAAAAGCCTAGCACTTCATTATTGGTATTGTTCCATTTTCAAGCACTCTCCCTCACTACATATGCTTAGAATTTGAACAACTTGGTATTATGCTTCGCTCACGTGATACCATAATTCAAGATATAGTAGGGCCTGGGATATCCCTTAACCGAGGGGGCCATTTCCAACAAAATCTTCTCTATAGCACTCAATGTACTCAACTTTTCACTTATATTTTGATGTCAAACTGGTCACCTTCTTGTGATGCATTCAAAAAGTGAAATTTTAGAATTCAAATCACAATTTGTTCAATTTGTATGTATGATTTTATGGTTTGAAAGAATTGTGGTAGGTAGGTAGGGGTTGTACATAACCTTGTAGGAGGTTGCAAGCTCATCATTGATTGGATCATTCATGATGCCCAAGTTCAAAAAGTGCACTATTCATGATGCCCAAGTCCAAAAGATGCTGTGATCCAATTTAGGGCTGCCCCAATCCGTATAGCTAGACGTTTAAGGGATATAGTAGTACTTGACTCTTGATATTTGTGTGACATTCGGTACTAGTACTGTACAACTCAAATTTTATATGAAGATAAGGCCACATATGTGGCAACCCATCGCCTCACAGTACGTGTGGTCGCAATCTATCAGTACATAGTACCATTGATACATAGTGTAGGTGCAATTGCAGCAGACATCTTCAGAGCTGGTAAACCGCTTTCTGCTCCAAAACATCATTTGGTTCAAAACAAGAAAATAAAAACGCTTTCTGGGTTTACAGATTGAACCCTTCCTGAGTGTACAAGACTCTACACTTCTACAGTACAGCATCTTGACAATGGAATCAAAGTACTGTACCTCGTGCGTATATTGCGAATCTATGATAATGCAACTACAGTGCAGTGCTCATTATCTTGTACTGTAGTGCCTAGGCTTCCATTGGACCGATTTTTCAGCACCATATCTCCGAATCTCCGATGAGCTTGCATGGTCTTTCGGACTAAGATATCCCCAGCAAAGTCACCCTCAAAATTGCTGTTGACCACGCTACGCTTGTTTTTCTGTATATTTAAGCTCCTGCAGAAAACAAGCGTAGCGTGGATCAAAGGCCCATGTGATAGCAGGTACAGTGTTTCATCTGACAGAGTTTCTGCAATCGCCAAGGTTCAAGAGTACGGCACATTGGTGCACGTCCAAGTGGGACGCTTTTAGTGTCGGAGATCGACGGTGAGTGACCATTCTGTCAGCCAACACAGTACGAAGTTATCCGGAGGATTCCAAGATGCAGTTGCAGTCCTTCTCTTGGAGGAAATATTACCGTAATCCGATGGTATCTGGACAGGGACTTACTACCACCTACCGTATCCCAAAGATGAGGGAAAGCGTATAGCTACTTAATTATCAGTCGGTGGAAGTAATCGTCGGAACAGGTGAAAAATCATATGGGTAATGAAGGCTACTAGGCGGTAGAGCTTCGATTACGTGAATACCCCGAAAATGGAATAAATGTAAGTGTAAGTTGTTCGCACGCACGTGCCAACTAGTTGTCGTTTTGTAAGAAGCTTCTGCAGGGTTTCTGTAATTTTTGTAGCATGCAGACACGAGCTTCATGCTTGCGCCATGAAGGATGAAACAGTCACGTTTCTCTATTCTGCTTTGGGTTGTGCGAGTTATAATTGCGTTGCAGGTGCTCTGCAAGTTGGCATGGGTGGGTTTCTGATCGTGCAAGGCTAAGTCTCAAGCAAGCCCCATTCTGATCTAGCTAATTGATATATGATCGGCAAGAATGGCGCTATTGTCGTCGTCGTCGACGATGCACAGAACTTGCTGCTACTCCAGCCTTCGGTCGCGAAACGCTGTGTTGTTGAGCAGCTTGTCGGATCAGCGACGAAGAATTAGCATGAGCAGCAGCAGGAATCGCTCCGGCGCTGCTGTGGCCAGCTTGAAAACCATGGAACAGTTGAGCAGTGACGACTCCATCGATAGCAGCGCCTTGCCCCTCCGAGAAATCCCTGGTATCGATCAATGCCAATCAGAACCTAGAAATGCATTGATTGTGGACTGTGGCATTCAGAGTCTGTAACATCTGTGCATGCTACAGAGGCGATCGAGCTCAGAGTGTTGTGATTTTATCGATGATTGTTAGTGTGGATCTTTACATTGATTTAGTGCGTCGATCGAGGATGCTACGCAATGAAATGTGTAAGCTCAAACGGCGATCGTATGGGTTGTGGGATGAGTATGAGATCGTATGTGCAGGCAGCTATGGAATCCCTTACTTGTCGCAATTGGTGAACAGATGGCGTTTCTTCTACGTGGAAGGCGTACCGAACTACTGGGAGAATCGGAAGCGCGACTACAACAGTACCGTTATCCGGTGCAACATGCCGCCCGGATGGCCGTGGACTGATTCGCGGTGCATCATGTTCCTCGATCAGAAGAGCTTCGCCACCGTCATCGATTACGATAAGGTAACACAGACCAGCGATCACAAGAACACGCTCATTAATGAATTCATCAGCTTTGCTACATTGTCAATCGTTACTTCGGTCAGGTTTCCAACGATGATTGCTATGAGCAATGGCAGGTGGACAAGTACAAGGCGTTTGCGGGAACGTTTATGCCAAGCACAGCCTTCACCGGAGGGTACGAGGTGTGCGCATACTTAGACCCAACGAACAAGAAGCACGAGCAGCTAAAATCCTTCTGCTTCGAGCTCTTAAAGATAGCCTCACCAAAATGGGCGCCGGAGTTTCACACCAACATCTCGAGGGCCTTTCTGCAATGGGAGCACAAGCTCGCGCAAAAGAAAGGCCCGGCACTCATCGACACATCGTTGGCAGAGGTCATGTTCAGGTTCATGATCAACGGCATGACGAGCGCAGACTTAGACGACCCTCGCATCCCGGACTCCGAACGACCCAACGTCGCTGAGATGCAGAAGTGGTGTGCGTTCCAATTGATTCCCGTCATCAACTCCGGCTTGCCGTTCTTCATCGATGAGCTTCTGCACATCGCGCCCTTGCCGGCAAAGCTCTCCGAAGCGGGGTACAATAAAATGGTCACGTTCTTGGAGAGCTTCGCTGATGAAACATTGGAAGTTGCGGGCAATCACGGTGTGGATAAGAAGGAGGCTCTCCATAACCTCATTTTCTTCCTCATCTTGAATGCCCATGGCGGCTTCTGCCGCTTCTTCCCTGTCATCCTCCGCGAAGTCGGCAAGAATCGTAAGCCCCTTACCGAATACCCCCGAATCCATTTCCTGGTTGCGAGGCAGTTCATAAGCTGCTCTTCTTCCCCATCTTGAATGCCCATGGTGGCTTCCGCTGTTTCATTCTTTGCAAAGTCGGAAAGAATCGTAAGCGCCTGCTGTTTCCCGATACTGATGATCTATGTTTGGGTGGCAGCGGAGTTGCAAGCGAGGTTGCGAGCGGAGGTCCGGGCGGCGACGAAAGCGAGCAACGGCGAAGTGACAATGCGGGCGGTGATGAGCGAGATGCCGCTCGTAACCTCGACGGTATACGAGGCGCTTCGGTTCGATCCGCCAGTTTCCTTCCAGTACGCGCGGGCAAAGAAGGATTTTATTGTGGAGTCTCACGATGCGCGCTACCAGATCAAGAAGGGGGAGTTTTTGGGCGGGGTGAACTACATGGCATCGCGTGATCCGCAGGTGTTCACGAAGGATCCGGAGAAATTCGTGGGCGATCGGTTCATGGGACCTGCGGGGGAGAAGCTGCTGTATAATCTGGTTTGGTCGAACGGTCGTCAGACGGATGAGAACTCTACTGCTACCAAGCAGTGCGCCGGGAAGGACATTGTGCCGATCACTGGAAGATTGCTGCTCGCGGAGATCTTCAACCGCTACGACGGATTCACTCTTGAGGGAGCCGGTAAAACGTCCGCCTTCACCTCCTTGCAACCCCGCACTGATCAATGATCATGGTTGAGTAGTTAGACTCTTCTTCCATGCTGGTTGCTCATTGAATGGAGAATTGCTAGTTGCGTGTAATGGATCTCCAACCATGCTAGTTCTGGCTTGTAAATTATCAAAGTCTAAGATTATCCTTACCAACCTACTATAATTGATTGTAATGTTGGAAACTTTCCTTCTTGAAGTGGAGGATAGTTCTAAATTGCAATGATGCTATGCAATCCGTCAAGTTCCTCATGATAGTTCCTTTGTTGAAAATGCTTCGTACTTTGTCAGGTTCACATTCTCGCTTGATACTGCATCCAAGTCGTCATGATGCTTGAACTTGTTGCCAGTTCCTTTACATGATGAGAAATTGAGAGTTCTGTTCTCAAAATCAGTAATATGAGATGAGATTTGGAACTTTTTGGGAGCATTGTGCTAAACACCAGATTCTCAGTCCTACCTACAACCTCAAGAATGTATTGATGAAAATTTGCTGAATTTGTTCTACAAATTCTTAGCATCCGCAGAATACTTGCCCACTGGAAACAAATTAGAAAAAAATGGAGCGTGGAATTCCTACACAATTTACAAAGCAAGAGTGCTGAAAAAATTGTACGTTATCACCCCCTCCCATAGAGAACATCAGGATCCTTAACTTCTTTAGGAAAGGGGAGCTCAAACCGCTCTTTCACCACACATTTCGCTGTCCCATCCTCCAACACAAGAAGCTTCTGGCCTGGTGTACATCTCAGCGGTGATGGTGGCCGAGGTCGACTTTGCTTTACTGCTGGAGGTAAGGGCCGGAGCGTTGTAGGCTCCACTTGTCGATGATTATGCTCCGTGAACGCTAGGAAGACGACCACACTCGCCACCACTAAGACGGCCTTCGCAGCATGGACAAGTGCATGCCCAACTCTCCCACTGATCCCTCTCATAAATCCACGCAAAGAAACCACTTCATGCTCTTGATCTTGATTGTCCTGCTTCCCTATCGATGGTCCTTGCAAATTTATATCATCTTCTTCAGATAGAGAAAGCCTTTTAGCAGCTCGACCTTTCGGTAGTGAGATCGCTTGAACAAGGTGTTTTGGGGACTGGTCTTCATCGTTTACATCTGGCCTGGGGTACGGAGGAAGGAGCAGGTCGCCTGTTTCTTCCACATGCTCACCTGCAAATGCTAAGGCTTCTTGTACAACTCCCCATTCACGTCCACGATGATTCCTCAACTTTAGTAGCAGTAGGCGTCGACTTTCTTCCAGCTCTAATAGTACTGCATCCTTTTCAGCCCTCTGATGATTCTGCATTGACTGCAGCAGGGACAAGATGAATTACTAAAAATGAAAAAGTGCTCTGAAGGATACAATAAGCATTACAGCAGCAGAAGATGAGAAGATGCCGTTTAAGGAGTAAATCACTTGAAAGCTTAGCTTCTATAACAGTCTCACTCTATCAATGCAGTAACTGGTTGAAGTCATCTTCAACACCTTTACCCGTATTTCTTTTTATCAAGCTCTTGCTCGCGTAACCAAAGCGGTTCTTTGGATCCGCTCATTCACTCTCAATCCGATAAGAAAGCAGGACCAAGATTTGGACAGTCAATGTCGTAATTAAAAATCCGCGGTCTTGAAGTGCCTCGGACAATTAAGGTTCGTAAAAAGGCAAGATGAACAGGAACGAGGCAAACAAAGACCTTCATACTTTTACTTGACCATTATATATTGCAGTTCAGTTTCCACTTCTCTGCAAGAAATTATTCATCTGATATTTGTGATCCTGATCAACCTCACCGGAAATATCTCTTCTACAAGAACGCGATGCAACTCACAATTACGAACTCTCATTGATTGCATCCATTAATATCATCCTCGGACTCCATACTAACAAATCCAACTGAGAATTATGATGCAACGGCCGATACAACAACCCGTGACTTTGTAAACAATGTCGCGCCTTCAATCACGAAATCAGAAAACTACCGATGAAGGAAACCATTTCATCAAAATCACAGGCGAGCAGACAAAAGAAAGCAAAATGATGACGAGCAAGGAAAGATGAACATACAACGTGCAAATTTTCAAGCTGCTCTTCAGCACAAACCTAATGTCGTGATTTTTTATGTATAATGTCGCGCAGTCTAATGAATCGAAGACCCTAAAGAAAGTGATTCTCATTTCGATGAATAGTGCGGAAAAGAGACACGGACGGAGTATCGAGCTAACGACTAAGAGAAGATCGGATATCCAACCTGCAAGGCCTCAAGCTGCTCTTCAAGAGTTTCCAACGCATTTCGAATCAAACCTAATGTCCTGGCCTCCAGATTGCTGTCTCCGCTGCTGTCAAAGCCATTGCTGTCGTCCTCAAAACCAGAAGAGAAATCAGAATCGATACTCCGGCTGCTGGTAGTGTGCAGAAACTCCGACTTCAAAGCTCGTTCAATGGCTTCGCTAATCTTGACGTGAAGCTCCGATGCTCTGGCCAAAATCACACAAATCTCATCCGCCTCCATTACCTAATCCTTTTCTTCTCGCTTAATGTCACAACTGAAAACTGAAATCCATCAAAAACGCCCGCCGCAAACAACTACAGAGCTTGAAATCATTGCTAGCCCTCGCCCCAAGCTCCCTGAAATGAACCTCTCGGGTCTTGTCCCACCATTATGAACTCACTAACGGCCGCTTTACATGGGGAGTCGGAGGTCATCACACACGATTGGAAATGAGAAAAAGTGGTAAGACATTTCTAGGGTGTAAAGGCTAAAGAGTTATGGAGTCATTTTGTATTGGAATTACTTGCGACGTGGGCAATGCGGGAAATAATCCACGTCAAAGATTTTTGTAGGTTTTGTTTTTGTATCAAAAACTCAAATAATAAAATACTGTGTGAGAACAAGTTTTAGATGTAGAGTTAACAAACTTTCAAAAAACACTAAAATCTTGATTTTTGATATATCTCATTCACACAAGAAGTTAGGTTGTTCGTGAAGTTTGAGGAAGGGCGAAATCCTCTTGTGTCATTGGTACATTTCTTGAGAATTATGGGCTCAAAGACCTCAAATGGAAGGCAAGGTCAATAAAGTTATATTCTAAGGGACGCTTTATATGGGATTTGAGCTCTTCGTATAATCAAAGGAAGGCAAAAAATCCTCTCAAGTGGTTGGTTCATGAAATAATCTCAAATGCTTAAAAGGTTTTGAACTTGGGGACTTAACCCTAGAACGTCGGAGCCCATAACCGTGGCCTGAACTTTGATATGTCTTACTCTGAATCCTCCATTTCGCCACTTTACCTCAAAGTAAAATATTTTATTTTATTTTTCGTAGATGTGATCACATGCTTTTCATATGCTGTAAAAATTTCAGATTTTTTTGGGAAGATTTCTAATTCAAGTGAATTTTCAAAGAAAAACCAAAAATAATTCATATCAAATACAAATCACTTTCAAAAAATCTGAAATTTTTAGAATAAGGGGAGATTGTAGTGAAGAATAGCATGGTGTAATCCATGGTTTCGTGTCATGCTATATTTGAAAATTGAGAAAGAGACCCTATAGGCATGTAAACTTAAGGTGTCAGTAAATCACTAGATATTAGGAATTTCTTGAAATTCTAACTTGGAGTAGAAACAAGACTTGGTAAGATTCATTTTATGAATTGAGCTTGAACTCAAAAGAGATCATTTAGTTGCCTAAATTTGAGACTTAATAAAAGTAGGAAAAAAGTTGCAGAAATGCACTTTGTGGTGATTTGTTTTTAACCATTCATTCAACTTTCATACCACATGTGATCTTAGGAAATACCTTAAATGACCTCAAATGAATTCCATGATATGCTATTATCATTCATAAATCCAATTACAAAAATCATGAATGAAATTCATCCCGCAATAATAGGTTACAGTGAAAATGTTCTGTTCATCGGACATAAAATGGCCGCTCCGACGTTCCAGGGTTAAGAACCTTCTAAGCATGATGCGATAAGACATTGTTGATCATGCATGTGTAAAATTAAGACACTTGTACCTTCATTTTATAAGAACACCCATATTCGAGCCCCCTGTTAGAACTACGCAGCGAACCGGGCGTAGGACCACGAGGCAGTTAATGGTAGTTGACAGGTGAGGCGGCTGACAGTAACCGGCTGACAGTAACCGCTGTCTTCCCCTGTACAAAAGGCCAGTGAAGGAGTTTATCCTTCACTGGCCATTTCGTCAATTATGTTATGTTAAGCATTATTTCTACTCGTGTCTCTCTGATCTTCGTCTCCGTTCTGACATAATGGCCAGTCAACGTTGTGTTTTCAACGGTCCAAGTTCGTTAGCGACGGTGAGGAGTCTGTAGCAATTTAGATTGCAGCAGTAATTGTAAATGCAGGTCGGATCGTAACGGTGGTTGTGTACCAGCCATCTCGGATGCATTGGTGGACAAGCGGCCAGGGCGAATCAACTGCCATGACGACCGGCATGGAGCAGATGGAATAAAGGATGCACGCGAAGATGTTCGAGTGGTTCCAAGCACCCTCAACTATTCAAGGCGCCCGATTCACAATTCCTCACAATTAGCACTGCCATTCCTAGTTCTGATCCAATGAGGCTCTGACATGGACAGCAGATGCGGTGCCAGCGCTCTGTGACTTCAAAACCAGGCTGAAGCGAGTTCACAGCCAATAGCAGCAGTTGCGTGGTCTAAACTAATAATGGTCCGATCCGAATTGCCGGCAAGGGAGATGAACTAGCCACGAGAATGCTCCTCAGAGTAGCCAGTGACGTGATCAGGATGGCGTCGCTCGAGTAAGCTGGCCCCTGCAGCCACCGAAGCACGGATGCGGCTGACAGGGAGAGGGTCGGCTGGTGACGAGACTGCTGTAACCGCTGTGCCTGCCGCGGTGCAGTTCAAGTGAAACTGCCGGAGTCATGAGGATCGCGGCAAGCTCTGCCGAACTCTGTTCCAGGAAAGGATCGCACAAACTCAGTACTAGGTGAACGAGGAGCAAAAGAGGAAGACGAAACGGTAGGCATGCCAGGGAAGCGGCTGAAGACCTACCACTTGCAATTAGAGTTCCGGGCGGCCTTGATGCGGGCAACCATCACCGATGCTGAAGGGAAGATGAAATATTGGTGTGACGACTCCGACGCGTGTTAAGCGAGATCAATGATCCAAGGGACTGACCGCTTGGCGGACTTACAGATGTTCATAGAGCAACTCGAGAGGATCACCGAAGAAAGAACTGTGGATTTCAACTTCTCCGACAAGTTCGGCTCCGACATTGACTACGCGACCTCCCCGCTCGATGAATTCCTCGAGACAATGCTTGAAGTGGTAGCCAGGCGAATTGCAGCAGCAAGGCGGACTTCGACGAGCACCGCTTAAAGAGCGTAGCAAGCCGAACCAGAGGCACGGGCAGATCTGACCAGATCCGAGATCCGGCCTTCACGGGGGCGAGCCACCCTGCCGCGCTAAGTGGCCCGATTTGGCTGATTTCAGCCGGTTTCGGGAGTCTCACCCTCGTAGAGACTCCCTCGCAGGCTCTCCCGGATCTCAGGCTCTGCCAGCGGCTCACTACGTGCCTGAATCGCCAGCGGCTCACTACGTCCCAGAATTGCCAGCGGCTCACTACGTGCGGATCTCAGGCTCTGCCAGCGAATTTGTCAGCAATTCCACGCGGAGGGGTGAGGGGGCGGATCTTTGACCTGTAAACAGGCTTTTCTGGGTCTTGCACCCTGCGCAGGGGTGACAACGGCCCATTAACCGGCTCGCGGCGGTGACTGGCGGCGGCAGGGACCTCCTGCGGTGACCGCGGCCCGGTGTGGCAGACTCTGAAGGGTGTTCCTGCGCCGGCGGCGACTAGTCCTATATCCGTAGAACCAAGGCAGTTCTGAGACCGTGGGTCCCAAAACCATAATGACATAAACGCAAGGTTCTCATGAGTTTGGGTGCGGTAGATCCCGCGAGTGTTGGACCCCGGCCTTGGATCCGGTCTAATGGGGTTCCTTATCCGGTACAACGGCCGCTCGGTTTGACAGAGCTACCGTCGGCCCAAACACTTGTTATATTAAGCCATATGCGGCTACTGGAGTATAGGAAATAAGAGGATTTTTGTGGAAAGACATACAGCTAACGAAGAACCTAAGCAATGGAGTTGAATGAGGCACCTTTGGTTACGGATTCGACGCCAACCGGTGGAGTAGCGGACTTAACAATGTTTATCCAACAGCAACTTCAAGCTTTGCATGCTGTTCAACAACACGTGCAAGGATTGCACGCAGCCATTCCTCACATTGTTCAGGAGTGTATGAACCGTAGCGGTGCCGTGCAAGGATCCCCGACTGCACCCCCATCAGTGCCCCCTCAACCTAGTCAGGAAGGGCCAACGACTAAAGGAGTAATAAAGATTGCGCGGCCCAAGGAGTTTGCTGACAAAAAGGGCGGTGAGGTTTACCGTTGGCTCGCGCAACTTCGGCTACAGTTCGACAATAACCCTCAAGGGTATGCGAGCGATAGACAGAAGATAACTTGTGCACTCTCCTACATGACTGGGACTGCGGAGGGCTGGGCAATGCCCCTATTACAATCCCTTGACGAGAAGAAGAGTCACCCGCTTCTAGCTTCATACGAGGAGTTTCGGACTGGAGTTATTTCGGTGTTCGGGGAAGTTGACCGAAAGGGGCACGCACAAGATCGACTGATGGCGCTCCGCCAAACCGCTGGTGTGGCCCCTTATATAGCGGCCTTCAATGAGTTGGCAATTCAGGTGGGGTGGTGCGAAGAAGCACTCATTACTCATTTCCGACAAGACTTGAAGACCAAAGTTCACTATACAATAGCCATGGCCATGGCGAAGACAGCGGCGGAAAGGCAAGAGTTTCAACGTCAAGGCCGATGCTGGGGGTGCGGACAACAAGGACATCCACGGTCCAAGTGTCCAACCAATCCCTCCAAGCCCCTTTCATTTTCCGCCACTGGGGAGGACGGTACCAACGGCTTGGGAAAAGAGGAAGCCCGGGACTGACGCCTCCGACTCAGTACCCGGGCTCATGTCAAACGGCTAAGGCGACGACGTACAAACAAGCTGAAACGGGACTGAATTCTCTCTTTGGTCACAACTCAAACACTGCTAACCTAACAAGATCTGAGAAAACCGGACTAAACAAGACCGAATAGACTTGAACAGAACAGAACAAAGTAGAACTAAAGAAGCAAAGTACAAACCAAACTTTATTGAGAGAGAGGGACTAAGGTGTACCTGACCGAATGCCTCCAAATGGCCCCGGCGAGTTCTATTTATACTCTGCCTAACCGCCCTTGGAACTTTCTAGAATGTTCCAATGGCGGGCCCCACCATGGAACTTTCCGGAAGGTCCTAGAGGTGGGCCCCACCTAGATAACCGCCCTTCTAGAAGACTCTAGAGGTGGGCCCCACCTTCTCGAAGCTTCTATGGTGGGTCCCACATAGGCCATCTACCTCAAATTCTAAAATTTTCTAAAAACTCCTAAAATGGTTTCAACTATCTATCTACTTTTCTAGCAAACACAGAAATCTAGTTCTTGCCCTGTTACACAAGCTCTGATTGAAGCTCCAGGTCCAAAGGAGGAGCCTCTTTTCCTACGTGCAACCACGGATCCCGGTACGCACTTGACACTAGCAGGACAAGCCAACGTGCAACCGGCTACCTTACTGGTGGACTCTGGAGCAACTGGCGTGTTCATACACCCGACCTTCGCTACTACTAGCAACGCCACGGTGATAGTAAAGTCCACACCCCGCGAGGTCCGTGTGATCGACGGGCGCGTCATCAACACAGGACTGGTAACCCACGAAGCGACTTTTCAGCTGGTGATTGGAGACCACGCCGAAACTCTCACGGCGGACATTACCAACACCGGCCGCTACGACTACGTCCTTGGCACCCCTTGGTTATGGCGACATGACCCTGACATCCGGTGGTCTACGGGAGTTGTTCGGTTTACCTCCTCCTTCTGCAAAGAGCATTGTTTACCGACCTCCTTGCCATCGCAGGTAGTTGCCATCCAACCTACTTTGTCAACACTACCAAAGTTTCGGCAAGCAACGAGAGGAGTTGAGCTTTATTCATTGGAGATTTCCGAGCTCTCGACGACACTACCAAAAGCGGGAACGACTCTTCCCTTAGACTACGCTGACCTAGAGGGTGCGTTCAGCGAGGAGGCCTCCAATGAACTGCCTCAGCACGGGCCTTCGGACATGAAGATCGAGTTCAAGGAGGGACAGGAATCCCGCAACATGGGGCTTCGACCTATGTCTCCTGCAGAACTGGAGGAATTACGCCGGTACCTCGATGAACATCTCGGCAAAGGATGGATTCGACGATCCCGATCCCTGGTCTCAGCGCCGATTGTGTTTGCAAAAAAGAAGGATGGAACCCTTCGTGTCTGCATTGACTACCGGAACCTCAACAAAGTTACCATCCGAAAGAGGTACCCGCTGCCCCTAATCCCTGAGCTCACAGATCGCCTCGTGGGAGCTCAGGTGTTCACCAAGCTTGATATCCGTCAGGCGTACCATCGAGTTCGAATGGCAGCAGGACATGAATACAAGACGGCCTTCAAAACTCGGTATGGCCTCTATGAGTATTTGGTCATGCCATTTGGGCTTACTAATGCCCCAGCTCAATTTCAAGCCCACATGCACACCATATTCGGCGATCTACTCGACATTTCCGTAGTGATCTACCTTGACGACATATTAATTTTCTCCAAGACATTGGAAGAGCATCGACCAGTGGTCCGGGAGGTTTTAAAGCGCCTCCACCAACATGGGCTGTATGTCAAGTTGTCTAAATGCGAATTTCACAAGGAGGCGGTGGAGTTCTTGGGTCTTGTGGTCTCGAACCGGGGGCTTGAGATGTGTCAAGATAAGGCCGCTGCCCTCAAGGATTGGCCTACACCGAAGACCCTTCGTGAGGTCCAAGCATTCTTGGGGTTTGCCAACTTCTATAGGAGGTTCAATGCTGACTATTCGCAGATAGCGGTCCCTCTTACTCGACTTACTGTCAGGGACACGGAAACAGATGATAAGAATATGTGGAAACTAACAAGAACTGACAGGAGCTTGAATTAACAAGAAGAGTACACGAACAACAACAAGAGAGATGAGCTAGAGCTCCAAGAGATGCGTTGTCGAGACTGAGGTTGCCCTCAGCCTCGACTCCTATATATACTAGCTAAGAAGAAGGTTCTCCAGAACCTTCCTCAACCTAGGACCTTCTAGGACCTTCCAAGAACTTCCAAGACCTTCCAGAAGCTTCCAGGGCCTTCCGGAAACTTCAAGGACCTTCCAAAAACTTCCAGAGACTTCCAGGAACTTCCAGAAGTTTCCGGAAGCTTCTAGAACCTTCTAGAACCTTCCTAAGTTGTCTACCTAGTACGTGGCCGTGACACAGGGAATCTTCAAGGAATCTTCGAGGAATCTTTTAGGGAATCTTCAGAGAATATTTTAGAAGAACCTTCTAGAAACTTCTTGTGTATGTCCGTGACACTTACTAAGAAGGACCAACCATTCGCGTGGACCCCGGCAACGGAGGCGGTGTTCAGTGAGCTCCGTCGCCGTTTCACAGAAGCGCCGGACTTACTCCATCCACAATTCGACAAGCCCTTTATTCTGGAGACGGACGCCTCGGATACTGCCACCGGGGGCATTTTATCTCAGTACGGCCCTGACGGGCTTCTACATCCATGTGCATACCGCAGCTCGAAGATGTCTGCAGCTGAGGAGAATTACGACATCTACGACAAGGAACTCCTCAGCATTGTATTGGCTTTTCAAGATTGGCGCATATATCTCAAGGGCTCTCCTCATCAGATTCGGGTAATCTCCGACCACAAGAACTTGGAGCAGTTTATGACCACTAAAGTCTTGAACCGCCGCCAGGCACGGTGGTCGGAACTTCTTTCCGCGTATAATTTCGTCATTGAACATCGTCCTGGAGCTCTCAACGGACGTGCGGATATGCTCTCTCGGCGATTCGACACCTCGGCTACGGACAACAATATAAGACCTTTGTTACGATTGGCAATGTTGGAGGCAGTCGAGCCAGTATGGAGTGATGACCGGATTTTCCAGCTGATCAGGGAAGCCACTCCAGGAGACCCAACACTTGGACCTATCTTAAGATTTCTAACAACAGGCCACGGCGAAACTCCAGCACAATTACGACGACAACTTCACGACTATACTCTCTGTGAGGGGCTGTTGTCTTTTCGGGGGGCAATAATGGTTCCTGACAATGAGGAGTTCAGACGACAGATCCTTCGCTCGCGCCATGACGCCCCAGCTGCTGGGCATCTGGGTCGCGCGAAGACGGTGGATCTAGTAGCGCGTACATTCTATTGGCCATCACTGACCAGATATGTGCACCGGTACGTCGACGGCTGTGACCTCTGTCAAAGGTCCAAGCCCAAGCGACACCCTCGTTACGGGCTCCTCCAGCCTATTCCGGCAGCAGATGCTCCATGGAAAAGAATTACAACTGACTTCATCGTTAAGCTCCCTCAGAGCGGCGGCTACGATGCGATAATGGTGGTAGTCGACAAGAATACGAAGTTGGCCCACTTCATCCCCACCACCGAAGCCATGGACTCCGCCGGCACGGCCAAGTTGTATCTACAACATGTCTGGAAGCATCATGGTACCCCGATTGAGCTTATCTCCGACCGCGGCGCGGTTTTCGTCTCGAAATTCATGCGGCGTCTTCATGAGCTTCTCCGCATACAACCAGCACCAACAACAGCGTTCCATCCTCAGTCGGATGGTCAAACAGAACGCGTGAACCAATATTTGGAGCAAATACTACGCATGTTCACAGCTAAGCACCAGGATGACTGGGCTGACCTACTGCCGGTAGCGGAGTTTGCTTACAACAATTCCGTTCACTCTGCGACAGGTTTCTCTCCCTTCTACGTGTCAGGGACACGGAAACAGATGATAAGAATATGTGGAAACTAACAAGAACTGACAGGAGCTTGAATTAACAAGAAGAGTACACGAACAACAACAAGAGAGATGAGCTAGAGCTCCAAGAGATGCGTTGTCGAGACTGAGGTTGCCCTCAGCCTCGACTCCTATATATACTAGCTAAGAAGAAGGTTCTCCAGAACCTTCCTCAACCTAGGACCTTCTAGGACCTTCCAAGAACTTCCAAGACCTTCCAGAAGCTTCCAGGGCCTTCCGGAAACTTCAAGGACCTTCCAAAAACTTCCAGAGACTTCCAGGAACTTCCAGAAGTTTCCGGAAGCTTCTAGAACCTTCTAGAACCTTCCTAAGTTGTCTACCTAGTACGTGGCCGTAACACAGGGAATCTTCAAGGAATCTTCGAGGAATCTTTTAGGGAATCTTCAGAGAATATTTTAGAAGAACCTTCTAGAAACTTCTTGTGTATGTCCGTGACACTACGCCACCTATGGCTATCATCCGACTATGTCTTTCAGCAAGCCTACAACCTCAGTTGTCCCAGCTGCTGAAGATAGGGTCCGGCTATTGCACCAAGTTCACGAGGAAATCAAGACAATGATCCAGATTGCAGGAGAGCATGCCAAAAGGCACTATGACCGCCATGTACACGACTCACTTAAGTACTGTGTAGGTGACAGGGTACTGCTCCGAAGTGAGCATGTTGCAACAACGTCCCCGTCCAAGAAACTCGGCCCCAAATTCTTAGGACCGTTCCCAATCATCGCTAAACTCTCCAACCTCGTTTTCCGTCTAAAGTTACCTCACTCCCTTCGCATTCATGATGTATTTCACGTTGCTGTTCTGGAACCTTACCGCTCCGACACCATTCCGGGTCGGCAGCAGCGACCACCTTCTCCGGTCATCACTCCAGCAGGGGATCTTGAGTGGGAAGTTCATCAAGTACTGGACTCCCGACTTGTCGGCCGGGGTCGGCGGCTGCAGTATTTGGTGTCTTGGAAGGGCTACGGCCCTGAACAAGATTCTTGGGAGCCCGCGGGCCATCTACGCAACGCTCCACTCATGGTCGAGGCTTTTCACCGACTACATCGAGAGGCTCCCCACCCACCAGTTGTACCTAGAAGGGGGGGTAATGTTAGGACTACGCAGCGAACCGGGCGTAGGACCACGAGGCAGTTAATGGTAGTTGACAGGTGAGGCGGCTGACAGTAACCGGCTGACAGTAACCGCTGTCTTCCCCTGTACAAAAGGCCAGTGAAGGAGTTTATCCTTCACTATCCATTTCGTCAATTATGTTATGTTAAGCATTATTTCTACTCGTGTCTCTCTGATCTTCGTCTCCGTTCTGACACCCCCCCTCCCCAAAACCGTTGATTTTCCTATAAATGGATGCATTCATAGGCAATTCCTCAGCTATTGTAGTACACTTGAAACACACAAATTCAACAAAATGCACTCATTGATTGGCACAAGTCACCAATAGGTGAGTTGTCCTTGTGAACCCTTTTAAGAAGGATCTATACAAATACATAGGTGTTTGGGCAAATGAAACCTTGAAAATTCTTAAAATATTCATAAAGAATGAGGAAAACATAGTTCTACATGGGTTCACCTTTTTTTTGGCGTGCCGATAAGCAATAAAAAAAATCACCATCTAAAATCCTGTTGGAAATAAGCAATACCTCCTTAACCCTTAAACGTCAGGCTATACGGATTTGGGCAGCCCAGTATTGGATCACATCATCTTTTGGACTTGGGCACCATGAATAGTGCACTTTTTGAACTTGGGCATCATGAATGATCCAATCAATGATGAGCTTGCAACCTCCTACAAGTATTGTACAACCCCAACCTACCTACCACAATCCTTTCGAAGCACAAAATCACTCATACAGATTGTTATTTGAATTCTAAAATTTCACTTTTTGAATGCATCACAAGAAGGTGACCAATTTGACATCAAAATATAAGTGAAAAGTTGAGTACATTGAGTGCTACAGAGAAGATTCTGTTGGAATCGGCCCCCTTAGGGCCGCTCAAACGTTTAACCCTTGAGAACCCCCTCCAAAAAGCCCGAAAATCAAGGTGTGCAGACCGTGCCCAAGCTTATCGAGTGCCAATTCTACAGAAATTGATTATTTTCAATTTCACCGTTGAGAAACATGAAGAACAGGGATGCGAAGGTGTGGGAAAAATTGGGATGGATTTCACCGCACGGATCTGGTTTCTATAATGGTCAAACAATGGTTGACTTCTGACTGGCAGACACATTTAGTCCGCAGGGGCGCTCAGGGGTTAAGGGTTAAATGTTGCTCCAACCCTACCGTGCACCCAAACCAATGCTAGGAAACAGCATGCTACGCGGCCTATCAGTGGTAATAGGGTAGCCATGTTCGCCTTGGCAGACAGCGATACGGACTCCGGCCGATTCCGGGCTCCAACTGGCACACGACCGCCAGTGATCACGAGCTTCGATTCGAGGTGCATGAATCTAGCAAGCTCGTCCTTCGAGGTCAGTCAACCAAATCAACAACGAACTTATGCTTCCTTGTAACATGCAACGAATTTCATCACCACGATCAATCCGAGTAGCATATAATTACTGGAAAGATGCCGTGGTCCATCATTTCAATATTTTAAGCACTCGATTCTGGAGCAACCCAGCCCATCGAGCCACTTGCGACGAGAATCAGCTGCACTTACTTCTATAAACGATCGGATATCTAGTCTCTCGGAAGCGCTTTTGTTGTTTTCGGTCTGCAGACGGAAGAAGCAATGAGAATGTCATCCGTTGTTTGCTTTCCAATTCCCGGGAAAGTATGTTTTATTGAGGAGGACGAAGTACAGATTGCTGTTCATCTAGGTTGTTAGATTTCATCTTTGAAACTACGGAGACTGGCAAGCTTCAACATCCTTTGTTGTGATCAGCAGTTGCAATTCATTTTAGGCAGAACTCTTGACTGTAGGAGCTGATCGGTGACCTCAAGATGAACGGGGAGGGGTAAGAATCGATGCGGCAGATGCTCTTGTAAAGATTAATTTCTCACGTTGGTAATCGCGTCTATAACGAACGCACCATGATGGGTTAAGCATTTCGTAACAACAGGGCTTGGTCGTTTCGTTTCGTTCCGATGTAAGTAAGAATGTGAATGTTTCTTCGACTTGGGAGTACAGAAGCAGATATGAAGGGCATTCGATGCTGGCGCCGTTTACATCGGGATACCAGCAGATGGAGGTCGAGCCTCTCATCATCGATAAGGGCGAGGTACAATCACACAATTCAACCTCTCTCTCTCGCAATTAACTTACTGTTGTAGGGTTGAGAATGACACGAAGCTGTTGTGCTTTTAGGGTGTCTACGTCTGGGACCACAAAGGCAAGAAGTACTTGGATGCATTGGCCGGCCTCTGGTGCACCTCCCTCGGTTAGTACAATCTCCTCATCACCCTTTTACTTCATCAGTAATATTTGTATCTTTTTGTCGGAATGGACAGGTTCCGATTTGATGATTCTTGTACGATGGCGTATATATCACAATCGAGCGTTGCTCTTTTTCCACAGGGTTTAGTGAGGAACGGCTGATGAAGGCGGCCTGGAACCAGATGACGAAGCTGCCTTTCTACCATTCCTTCTGGAACCGCACTTCGCAGCCGCCACTGGTACTTCTCGATATTCATACTTTACAATGTACAGAGAAACAATCTCATTTGTAACTATACCCCGATGTTTGAATCAGGATCTGGCGAAGGAGCTCGTTTACATGTTCAAGCCTGTGAAGATGGGCAAAGTGTTCTTCTGCAACACTGGCTCCGAGGCAAATGACACCCAGGTCACTAACACAGCCCTCTTAATGATTCATACGACCTCTTCGGAATCAGCGGCGAATTTTTAACGAAATGCGTTTGTTCGCAGGTGAAATTGGTCTGGTACTACAACAATGCATTAGGAAGAGAAAAGAAGAAGAAGTTCATCTCGCGTCAAAAATCGTAAGCTCACCACGCTTGTAGTCATTACGAGCACATGATGAATGATCGGCATTTCTCAAGCATTGCTTATTCTTGCAGGTATCATGGCTCCACATTATCTGCTGCTAGTCTATCAGGGTACGTGCACAATATCATGAGCCACTTGAAATTGCCTCCGTTCGAGTGTTAATCAATATAGAAAGCTTACTCAGGTTGACGCCTCTCCACACTGGATTCGACCTACCTGCTGGATTTGTGGTCCATACCGACTGTCCTCATTATTGGCGGTATCATCGACCAGGTACTGCAAATTTTCTTAAGAATGTTGGGATCATATGCATCCAGAGAAAGAACTTGCAAAGCTCAAGAATGTATACATGGTTCAGGTGAAAGTGAGGAAGAGTTTTCGTCCCGATTGGCGGACAACCTGGAGAAATTGATCTTGAAAGAAGGGCCCGATACGGTATTGACTTCTCCCGCTCACCAGATTCAAATTCGAATTTATTCATCCCGCTTGAATTCGAATCCATTCATCCCGCCAATTCTGCTTGCTGCTCGTGTTGTGCAGATTGCAGCTTTCATTGGGGAGCCACTTATGGGCGCGGGCGGCGTAATTCCTCCACCTGCTACCTACTGGGACAAGGTTCCTTCTCTTCTTCCATTCTCATATTTCGTTTTTGTACTATGAATCACCCCAGAGAATTTTACGGTACAATCCGATGGAGTGCAGGTCCAGCCAATACTGAAGAAGTACGACATTCTTCTTATCGCAGACGAGGTAACGAACTATAAATTCGAGCGTTCATTATTAATTTGTGATGTGAGCTATAGGAACTTACGGATTCCTGCAGGTCATCTGTGCATTCGGAAGAGTGGGGACGATGTTCGCTTGCGAGAAGTACAATATTAAACCTGGCCTTGTTACCATCGCTAAGGTTCGGAGGCCCTTCGCGAGCGTGAATCAATTTTCGAATCGCAACATCCAGTAACTGATTCTTGCACGTTCTTGCAGCAACTGTCGTCTGGGTACATGCCAATATCTGCAGTCCTTTTGGGACAACACATATTCGATGCTCTAGCTTCATACAGCAACGGATTTGGTGAGCCTCGGAGCTACTGAGTAGGATTCATGCTTTAGGTATTGAACTTGTGAAGGTCCTCCTAACGAAGAAGATGAATGTCGATTCTAGGTGTCTTTGGACATGGATTCACTTACGGTGGCCATCCAGTAGCGTGCGCGGTGGCGCTGGAAACGTTGAGGATCTACAAGTACTACTCAGACCTTTCTTCTACTTTGATTCGTTCCTATTTCGTGAGGTGTGATCGTTGGAAGTTCGTTGCAGGGAGAGAGATATTCTAGGTCATGTTAACGAAGTAGCACCAGTCTTTCAGACCGGCATGAAAAAGCTAGCTAACAGCCCCATCATCGGCGAGGTAAACAGCATCTCCCTGCAAATCTGCAGCACTTCATAGTTTTCTAGCCTTTTCAAACATTCGAGAGCGTTCTTGAAATTTTCTTCAACAGATACGAGGTGAAGGCTTGGTGCTTGGAATAGAGTTCATTGCAAATAAGGAGGCGAAGGAGAGCTTTCCTGCATCATGGGGTAAGTTACAAGATATCAAATATTCGTTCTCAAAACATTCAGGAGCATTTACTGACGGCATACCGATTTGCAGGAGTTGGTGGATACTTCTCAGCGAAGTGCACCGAGTTGGGGATGTTGATCCGCTTTGCCGGGGATATGGCAATGATGTCACCGCCACTCATAATCACGATTGACGAGATACATGACGTGAGCGCCGAATTTATTTTTTTGTGTGAAGTTGCAAAACATCCAATTGCAACATGCTGTTGTGGTGACTAAGTGAAATATCGATGGACTGAAATATGCTCTTGGTTGCATCGGCAGATTTTGAGGATTTCTGCGGCAGCGTTGAGGGCAACGGAGAGCTATGTCCAGGACTTGAGATGATAAATGAAGAGGTATTGAAGCCTCTCACGAATGTTCATCACACATCTCTCCCGTCACGGAAATCCTTCAAGGTAGACTCGTGTTGTCAACAACGGACTCAAGACATTATCGTATATAACTTCCACCAGACTTCATCTTCGAACAATAAAAACAGCTGATCTGGGCAGGTATTCACAGGCATTTTTTATATTAAGAAGGCATGTACATAAAAAATCTTGCACAAAGAAGAACATGTGCTCTCCTTTTGACAATGTTCAATAAAGAATATCGATTTGGTATCATCTAGGTGCCGACATTTGGAGCTCGTGTTGCTGTCGGTGCTCCATACGAGTATCTCCATTGCCCACAAGCTTCGCAATTATCTAGCAGCGCCAAGTTTGCTAGTGTACAAAATTTACAAGTCCATGTGTTGTTGGTGACCGTGGGTTGTTCAGCAGGGACATGTTCTCTTATGCTCCCACAAAGACCGCACGCAAGCGCGAGTGGCTGCAACAGTCAACAAAAGCTCGCTAAGCAATGGTACATATCTCTTCATAGCTTAATTGACAAAGTATACTCACATTGATTGTTAAGAATCAAGCTCCCATAGCAAGGCTATGAACTCACCGGATTGTGTAAGGTGCATGTTTTGCAAGCCCACTCTCCACTAATAGTGGTAGTATCAGAAGTCGTTTGATCATCACCGCGTCCTTTCTTCTGCGCTCTGGCATTGGCTGCCTCTCGAACAGGACTTGATGCAGCCGTTATATTGCTACTCCTCTTCGTAGTCGCTCCGCCTGTACATAACAATCAATGTGAGTATACCGGATAAGCTCGATGACTGCCTCTCGCTTCGAAAATTTACAAAATGGTATCTCTCGAACCGAACCCAAACTTCAAATGGTTTGAGGAAAGTGTATGCCATTAAAAAATCGATACTGCAATGCACTCTCACCTGCTCCTGCTCGATTGACAGTATTGGATATCTCGATTGGGTTCTGTGCAGTGCCTGTACATAACATTCACAACAATCGATGCAAGTTAAAAGCAAAATTTGGAGTGGTATCTACGGATTTCTCAAGCCGTTCGCCAGTATTCAAACGCTTCAAGGATAATGAATGGTCCTGAGGATTCGGTAGCAATGGACATTCACCTGCTTCACTAGTTGTGGCTCCGGATTTGGACGAGGCTCGAGCAGGAGCGGCTTCCGATTCCTTGGCCTTTTCAAGGCCATCATTGCCGCTGGTAGTAGGAGCGGCGCACCAGAGGTCATCGCGTAGTCGTCGCTCGGCAGCCATGGCGGCGGCTTGTAAAGGACTGAGCGCTTTCATGATGTCAGAGTCGCCACCCAAGCGGCGAGGGCCGGTAGGCATGAGGGAAGCGCCCTTGGCACGCTTCTCAGCGGCAGCGAGCGCCGCGGCGCGCAGGTTGGTCGGCGGCGGATTGTGCGTGTAGCCACCTAGTCGTTGCCCGCGTGCGTCGAACCCTTGCCCTGTTCCTGATATCCCCTTCGCCATCAGCTCCTCGCATTCCTGCTTGTTCAACAGTTATGCTTGTTGAGGATTTAGCGTACAACAAGCATTGCTTACAATCAAATGGAACTTGCCATGAAGCCTACATTGGTGATCTCATCGAGAAGCTTGTAGAATTTGGCGTCGTGCGGCCCACATTCGTTGTGTGTCAGCTCGTGTAGTAATGTGCCCAACACGCTCTCGTATGGGTAGAAATCCCAGTCGCGACCGTGGTGTCGTAGCCGAATCCTTACTTCTCGACCTCCATCTATATTCAATCCCAGTAGCCCTGGATTGCTCGGACTGCAAAACGCATTATCAGTAACGCAATTGCTCCAACAAAGTTCTTGATCATCGATAATTTCTAAGCGAAAGCCCAATCATTCAATAGTAGTAGACTCGAACTACAGGCTTGGTGTGCAAATTGCAGCCTGGAAGCGAGCGAACTCACCAGAACTCCGAGAGAAGCTTGACTTGCCACTTGCGTTTCCGCATGATGGGTTGCACTTGCTTAGCCGCCATCTCGAGCAATCTGCGAGCTTCTTCATCCTTCTCCTTCTTCAGCGTCTTAATTTCCCAAACCTTGTCAAGATCACCCCCACCAATCGACGATATCGGCATCGTGGTCCGCAACCCTAATCCTGCTCTCCGATATCCAATAATCCACCGCCAAATGAGCTCTAGTTCTTCAAACACACACGAAGCATTTGAATGCGCACGGATGCGCATCAAGTAGGGCAGGTTTTGCAAAGGATTGTGTGGAAGCTTCTGCAGTGAAAAGCAAGCATGATCACTATCGGCAATTGACAATCAGTCGGAGCTTCCAGTTTGAAGAAACTCCGAGAGAAGTTCACTGGATTGGGATTTGAAACATGAATGAAATCAGTTGCTTCATCGTGAAGCAACCCGTGTTAGCTTTCACTTTTACTTTTTCGTTCCTTACAAGATCTGTTTTAGGGCTTCTTTCCTTAGGGTTTGCTGATGAGCGCCCTGCGCTGGGCAAATCTTTCGAATCGAAACAGATTCTCTTTTAGGGTTAGTGGGTTAGATAGGATCGCTGGAGCTTTGTAAGCTCAACCAATTCATGAATTAAAGCCTTGTGATAGTAGATTCTCTTTTGGGATTAGAGGTCAGAAAGGATCGCTGGAGCTTTTCTAAGCTCAAATAAGTCCACGAATTGAAGAACTACAGCATCTAAAGTGAATTGCTCGAATACCGTGCTCACAGTTTAGGATCGTCGTGTCCCGGATTGTCATTGTTGTTTAATAAGAAGCAGGAGATTGGTGCGATGGCGCCTCCGGTGGAGGGGCTCACAGAGTGTCTATACGACACTCTGGGGGTGGAGAGAACAGTGGACCCGGACAAGCTAAAGATTGCGTACCGGAAGATGGCGATGAAGTGGCACCCGGACAAAATTCAACAAAGCGGGGCAGGGGCATCACCGGATGCATACCAAAAAGCCACAGAACGGTTCCAACAGATCAATCGAGCGTACGAGGTGCTCTCCGACCCTGTGGAGCGAACATGGTATGATTCTCACCGCGAGCGCATTCTGTCCGCTTCGTCCTCCTCCGCGAATGCAGCTCCGGGCGAGTTTGATCTCAATCTCTGGCCCTACTTCTCCCCTTCTGCGTTCTCAGGGTTCGGGGAAACAGGGAACGGCTTCTACGCCGTCTACTCCGCCATCTTCAAGAAAATTCACATGCAGGAGCAAGTGTTTGGTCGAATGTATGGCAATGGCGATGTTGCTGACGCTCCCGAGCTCGGTGGGCGAGAAACTCCATACCAAAACGTGTATTCCTTCTATCGCTACTGGCAGGGATTCTCCTCCGTCAAAGATTTCGCATGGTGTGACAAGTACGACACTCTCCAAGCGCCGAATCGGAAAGTGAGGCGATTGATGGAAGAGGAGAACAACAAAGTGCGGAAGCGTGAGCGGAAAGAATTTAACAACTCGGTTCGTCAATTAGCTTCGTTCGTGAAGAAACGGGACAAGCGAGTGATCGAGAAGCAACTGGAGCTCCAAAAGGAGCAGCGACAGAAGGAAATTGATCGGAAAGCGAGGCAACTAGCATTGGAGAAAGAGAAGCAAGAGCAAATCAGGCTGTACAAGGAGCAAGCGTGGACAGTACCGGACGAGGAGGAAGAGTGGGAGACTGAGGACGAGAGTGAGGACGATGGTACTGTGAAAATGGAAAAAACTGCTGAAGATTTGGAGTGCGTGATCTGTGGCAAGCGATTCAAGTCTGCCAAGCAGCTGCAAAACCATGAACGCTCGAAAAAGCATCTGGAGAATCTTGCAGCTCTTAAAGGTGCATTCCGTAACGATGATGAGCAAGTTGAAAGATTAGGCAAACAATTAGGGATCGATATTTCAATCCAAAAGAAGTCGAAACAAAAGAAGCACGCCCAAGTTGCTAGTGACGATCCTGCTGCTAGTGACGAGCCTGATGACGGTGACGATCGCCAAGTGAGAGAAGAGGAAAGTGAAGATGGCGCCAGAGAACCAACTAGTAATGAACCTGAGGTTTCTGAAGAGGAAGATGACGACGACAACATGCTTGCTTCCATGCTGAAATTTCAAAGAAGGCATGCAAGTGCTAGCAATGACGATGAGACCGTTGAATCAGACAGTAGGCCTAACGATGAAGGAGACGAGGAAGAGGACGAGGAAGATGATGAAGAAGTGAGTTTTGTTGCTGCCATGTCGAATCTACAGGTGAACAAGCAAGCAAATTCTGATGCACAGGGGAACAAGCAATTAAGTTCTGATGCGCAGGAGAACAAGCAAGCGAGTTCTGATGCACAGGAGAACAAGCAAGCGAGTTCTGATGTGGATGAAGAGGCAGGTGTGAATGACGACTCTGTAGAGGAGGAGGAGCCTGAGAAGGTGAAGAAGGGGAAGTCCAGGCGGAGGGCGAAGCAGGATAGAAAGCAAGCTGCTGTCTCGACTCGTTTCTCTGCTTCTGCAAGTGAGCAAGTGGAAGCAACGAGCGGTGATGCAGCAGAGGCAACATCGGACACTGGAGGTCCGCCTTCTACTGCAGCACCCCCTCCGCTCGTGAAGCACTCGAAGGTCGCTCATCGGGGGAAGAAAATCAAAAAGGAGAAGGTACACTCTCATTAAGATTGTTGTTTTAAACCCGTCTGAATTAGCAACCAGGAATGTTTGTCTGCTATTCCCCAGCTTCAAATACTTCAAGCATGTCTCACAAGAGTCATGTACGTGTAAGTAAAGATGACAACTGAAACATAACAAGGTCAAGTTCAAGACTTGACACGATACTCAAAGTTCCAAGCTTGATGCTTTTACTCTTGCAATCAATCGTGACTCTGTAGTTGTTGCTTAGTGTCGTGGATGGAGGAACTCTCGTATTTGTTGGACTGTTCAGCTTACCCAAGATTTTTTTTTGCTTATGCAGAAAGGTGCGAAGCAAGATAGCCATACTTGTCAAACATGTGGAGAAGATTTTGACTCCAGGTTCGTTGAGCTTATGATACTCACCTTTCGTTTTGTCATGCTTGTGGTGGGTTGCAATGTGTAAGAATATCTGAGTGAGTTTGTGTTTTTGTGATGTGCCAGATCGCAGCTTTTCAAGCACATTGCTGCTACGAATCATGCTATTCTTAAGTCGAAGTAGATCAGTTGCCATCATCAACATCCTATGTAATTCATAAGAGCTTTCTAATGTTCGATGTTTCGACATTCAATCGAAATTTTTTTTGCAGCAGAAGCGAGAATTTTAAGACTCTGAGAGTGTAGAAAAGGTTGTCTACGATCTGAATGACAAAATAATGTTGACGATCTAATTACAAAGATCAAGCTGCTAACTCATGGACCATTTTCTTATGAATTTTGATGAATCATCTCTTGTATAGTTTCAAAGTGCAGGGTGGTTGATTTAAGTGTGGCTTTGTGTTTTGTGCAACGTCATACATTTCGAGTTCTAGCAACCACCAAGATAGTGTTACATTTTTTGAGAGTAGAAAAGATAAGTTAAATTGTCTGGTGTTGATTCATTTATTACAGTAAAACAAAAGTAGCGTTATAGTACACTCAGCATCTTCATGATTTTAAACCATCAAATAACCATCAACTAAGAATGAGATTTCAAGAAAATCATTAATATGTGCAGAGAAGGCTGTTCTCTTGACAAAGAGAAGGCTGTTCTCTTGACAAAGAGAAGGATGTTCTCTTGACAAAGAGAAGGATGTTCTCTTGACAAAGAGAAGGATGTTCTCTTGACAAAGAGAAGGATGTTCTCTTGACAAAGAGAAGGATGTTCTCTTGACAAAGTGATGGCATTTTTTCCATTGTGTGTTGCAACTCAACATGGATCGAAAGTTGAGAGACATCAAATCTATGAATGTTGATTTTAGAAACAATTCTTAGGACTATGTGGTGAATATCATAACAAGTTATGTAAATGTGAAGTGGAGTATACCATGACATATTGTATTGTACAAGATTGACTAGTAGTAAATACCTAACAAACATTTGAATCTGTAGATATCAATCACAACTCTTCTTGAAAACTCCAAAAGTATGTGTAACTAGTGGTATTGATTTTACTTCTTGAAATCACTCCTTGAAATTTACAACTCTACATTCGATAGCTATTTGTTTTGTATTGGTTAACCCCTAAAAATCCAGGAAAACCGATTTGGTTTTCTCAGATTTCGGGCTTGCCTAAGATTTTTACTGGATGCTCCCCATAGTGTAATGTGTATGTGGTAAAATTTGTAAAGCCAAATTTTTAATTTTATAACCTTCATCTAGAAATTTTAGGTTTCAAGTCCAAAACGGGCAGTTTAAAATCATTTTGTTTAAGTTTATTTTTTTAGAAATATGTTCATTACCAAATTACTATTCAAATTCCAAAGTATCCGAATTCAAAAAGTTTACCAATTTTACAAGGGCAGCCTCCAAAACTCTCAAAAACAATCTTCACAATTTCTAGTAATTTTACAATTTTTTCTTTCAAAAATTGCCGAAATTCGAGATTTTGGATTTTTTCCAAGATTTTTTTTTTCGAAATTCACATTATCATAAATGCACCTACTCACCGTCCAGATTTTTCTCAAACTAAATATATCATACGTGGTGCTTATTTTACTATATGGTTGTTTTTAGACCTTCTTTCATAAAATATTCTACATTAAGGTCAAAAAGTGGAATTGGTCTCTAAAATTTTGCATGAGCATACCCAACTTGATTACCTACATGAAAAAAAATGAGGGAAAAATACTTGGAGTAACAATCATCAAGTTGCCCTTGGCACCATTTAGACAATGCCTCTCACGCAGCGGCAAAAAAAAGTGTTGGACTAACTTTGATTGTTATAATCTCACAAATGACAAACATCCAACGGTTGAAATTTTGACCAGTCCTTTGTATACAAGTTAGGTACAAGATCTTACGGTTCAAAGTCTAAAAAAAGAAAAAAAATTCTCCATTTCCCCATTTCTCAACGAAGATGAAAAATTGCAGTTTTTGGTTCTGGAGGTCGAGGAAACGCTTGGATTTTTAGGGGTTAAATGTGATTCAAAACATAATGGAAAGTCTTTCAAATTTTTATTTTCTAGGAATCTGCTATGATTGTGGGATATATCATAATTTGTAATGAGTTTTACTATTTATCATAGTGTATGGAAACAAAGCTATGGAACTAATATTGTACTTGAACCTCATGTACAACACTTAGTTGTCAAATAATAAGATTCTTGAGGGTTTGTGCCTTCGGCATGACCTAAATCTAAAAGTTCTCACGTTTGACGTCATAAAATATTAGGTCAAGAAATTGCTTAGAAATTTTTCAATGATTAACTTATTTATTCATTTATTCATTTTTGCCAATTTTGAGGTTAAAGTGCAGTATGTAAAGTTTGTATTTTAGGGTTACAAGATTTTGCTCTCTCAAACATTTATATGCATCATAAACTATATACTTTCAAGGTATCATGTTAGAAATGTTAATTTAAGTGCAACTCTATGTGATAATCGTGAAAGATATAGGATTGAGCTAATTGTGGAGTAAATTTTACTAAAGATCGAGTTCTTGAAGATCAGCTGCCATAGACTCTTCTAATTTTTTGACGTACAGTTCAAGTTCTATGAAAGTTTTATCATGTTCTTCATAATTTTCATTTACAATTTGGTGGTTTAAGTTTGCTACAGTCTCTTCTACCATCTTTACATTTTGGTCATGGTTTGCCAATCGCTTTTTAAGATTTGCTAATGATTGTTCCATCAATTCTATTTGTTCATCTATATTTACCTCGTCAACCTTAACACTAGCCATTATTTATAAATAAATTAATAAATGTGTTTTCCAATATTTCACTCTCTTTTAATATTGCTCATCTATTCATGTTTTGCAAAGCGTTGTTGTCAAGGGTTGCAGCAATCAATCACAAGATTTGTTGTCAAGCGGTGTATGGAACCCTATTCAAGTCATTGTTGTGACTTGATCAACAATTTTGTCATTATTTTGAAATTTTAAATTAATAGTTTTTTTATTGGTTAGAAATAAGATTTCATATTTACAACTAAGTTGGAAGTCTATAGAATTTTAAGTGTAACCCTACTTGAAGAAAATTGGATGGTAATTAGATTCAAGATTAATATTTTCTTGTTTGTCATGAATTCACACAAGATGTATGTGAGAATGAGCCACAACAACATTATAGAATGTTAAGACTTTCTTGTCATTTGATCATTTGTGCTTAGAAATTGCCTAGTAGTGTTTAAATCGAAAAAATATTAATACCAATGAGGTAATAGAAGGCATTTTTTAGTTGCCGTTGCTTGTCCAACACCATGAATTTCTTACAAGTATTAGAAGAAAATGGTGTTACATGACATATTCACTATTGCTGATATTGTTCACGATGCCTCACCAATCGCTAGATGGTATCGTCATAAAAAACTTGATTTGTAGTAAACAAGTAGTGAAAAACACTTTTCTTTTAGTATGAGCATATTCATTTTAAAACAAACAAGATTTTTTGTATGATCAATCAAAAGCATCAATATGTAGCTAAGTTGACAAGTGACCTAAGTTAAAATATTGTTGTATTTTACAAAAGCACTTTTCAAAGTAAAAAAAAATAAATTTCAAGGGCGAGCTCTGAAGTTGGTTAGTAATTTTATTTTCTGCCCAAAATTAGTCAAGATTTGAGATTTGGGAATGGTCATACAGAACTAAATTTATCATTTAAAAGTTTTTTAGAAAAAAACTTACTATCATCTATTGTTTCATTTTAACATCAAACATATTTTAATACACCTTTACAAAAATATTGTTTTCAAACATTCTTCTGGAACAAAAATTGCATAAGAAATTAAAACAATTTTTTTAGAATTTTGCATGCACACAATCACCTTTGTATACTTATTGGACAATAATTATATTAGCAATATGTATTTTAGTGAATGAGATAGAACCTCTTTGTACAAAGTAGACCATGGATGTGATTAGTCACATTTAGTGTTGCCAACATACAATACACCTTTTCGTAATCCTTCGGAAGGTATCATCTTGGACATATCTAAGACAATAGTGACCGAGTAGAAATTAGCATGTGGCTCACCCTCAAAGAAGTTAGTAGTAGCACTATTGGTGTCAAATGATCTTCAGACATATACATTAGTAGAGTGGTCTAAAATGAATCACGTCCCACAATGGAGCTTTATTAATTCTCACTCATAGGTACATATAGCTTTTCCATACAACAATACCATGTGCTCATTGCAAACATACGGAGTATCACTTAAGGACATCATTTTAGGAACACCTATATTTCCAATTTCATAAATGAATAACTTATTGTAGAATAGTTTAAGAATGATGGTTCCACTTGCTCTAGCTTTCTTTCTAATTTTCCCCATACATAAAACTTTCTTGCACTGATAACATCCCTATAGATTTCCTATACTGAAAATTGAGTCATAATTGAGCACCTTTGTATACATCCAAAGATAGGTCAAACAAACACTCTATTTAGATTGATTTCTCTTCTACACATTCTAGTGTACTTTTTGAAGCAATAAAGGAGGGATCCCATTTCCTAAGAAACTACCTTAAAACATCACTACTACCGATATTACCGGTGAAAGTTTCCACTGACTTGCCATTCTCCAAACCCTACTTACTCCGATCGCCATAGCCACTGATCGGGAGTAAATTGTGAGCGTCGCCGTCTTCTCCATCCCTCTCGTGGTAATTCCGCTTCTCCCTTCTGCGATTCCCGTGTTTTTGATGGGCTGACTTGCATGTATGGTGCAGAATTGCGTTTTTTTGCTTCGTTGAAGAGGACATTTTGTACTGTTCGACTCCGTTCCGATCCTAAATTTGGATTGTCATCTTCTCTTTTTGAAATTGGTGCTATCATATCAAGTGGTGCTGGTACGGAGGTGGTAATGACGATTGTTCATTGTTTGTCGACTCTTTTTCTGAATCTATGCCTTCAATGTGAAGTTTTCAAATTCAATTTCAGTGTCGTTGTGAGTAGGAAATTCCCGTTTTGCACATTTCCTCAAGGGTTAGAATTTTCGTGCTATGAGAAGTTCAGACCCCTCGATTATATTAAGGATAATCGGGTGATTCGTTACGCTAATCAGGTAATTCGTAATGCTAACAAGGCAATTGACAAAGTCTACGGTAGTGCACCATGTAAGGCAGCTACCTGTGCATTTTTGACATTAGTACTTGCTTCTTATAGCTGTGTGCTGTGGAATCAGCCGATGGTTGGGGGTTCTGTAACTTCGATGGGAGGCCTGCAATCAGGGCTTACTGAACGTTATGCTGGAAGGAATTCGATAAGCTTGTCTTTCTGAAGAGATCATGTCACCATTTCATGTTGGCGTTTTGATCGGACGATGACATTCTTATTCTTTCGAAGCATTCTGTTGAGAGTGTATGTGATGAGTGCGGTAGTGGTAGGTGTTCACGATTCAGCCTCAAAAATTGGTGCTTTAAGATTTAGGTCTAAAATGCCTTGCATGAGCTTTTTGAAATGCATATGTAGTGTGTTGGATCGTTGAATTGCGACCTGAAAAGTGGTTGTAATTGACATCGCTAGCACAAGTCTACAGATGATTTTCTGTCGCGCCATTGTCGACCATTACGACGTTGATAGCTCAATTGTTTTATTTCTGTCTCTCTTTTTCTCCTGGAGTGCGGATGTTGAGTTAATTTCGATGTGCCGATTCGCTACTTCACACCCTATCCTGGACTTACTTTTGTTAGCGATTGTAACGATTTTTTCCTTCGGAAGGACGTCAGATATCCTCTTTTAAGTTTTCGTTGGCGATCGGCTTTCAGGAAGTGTGTGCTCGTTATGTAGTCGTACTATGCAAGGATTCTGATTTTGTGGATCTATTTCCAGCAGGACTTCGAAGGAGGATATCGTTTTCTGATGGAGCTTGGTTGAGCTATTGTAAAGACAAGTTGTGTATTGCTCCAAAGATGGAACTCCAATTATGGACATGGGTAGTTGTTGCTTTAGTGTTGTCCAGCAGCGTGCTGACGACTGCTAAATTTAATCCTCATGTTCCTCATTTACTTGATACGGGTAAGCTTCCTGCCTTCTTTGCCCTTGAGTCTGCATATTCGTCATCCTCTGGAACCCTACTTCTTTCAGCTACAATCGAATGAGCAGCTCTCGATGTACTCCCGACTCTCATATTAATTTACTTGCTCAGTCCTTCAGTCTTAGGAATCTCTTCAGTGAGCTATTTTGAAAGTTGAGTTCGTCATTTTGAGTATCTTCTATCGAGGCTGTAGTTTCCTACTTCCTGTTTTTAGTTTCATTAGTAGTTGCATCTAATTTTGAGCTTTTGAAACTATAGACAATGACGCATGAGCTTCAAATGCGGTATTGTTTCCCCTTGCGCAGAATGGAAGAACATGAAGGATATTCAGAAGTTGCTGGCCCAGGCTGTCCATCTCCCTTTGCACTCACAGAAAATGTTATTGAAAGAGATCGGAAGCGTGTACGCGAAGACGGGTGATGGTCGTTGCAATCTTTTTGCAGGTCCAGCATCTTGCCAACCAGTCCCCAAAGACTCTGATTATGCAAGCGTCTGTGCTCATTCCAATGAGAATGTGGATTGCGCATTTAGAATGGCAGCAATGGAACACGTCTCAAGGGATCCTGAGAAGCATTTCAAGGAAAAGCTCGAAGAAGAAGGTACTGTGGACACATCTATATATTGGTGGTTAAGGACTGCTGAAATTCTGTAAGAGAAATCATTTATATCTGGCTGTCAGCATATACTACTTCTTTGCTCTCAGCATTGATAGAGAGTAGAACCTTTCAATCACCTCGTAAAATGATTCTGATCGCTTCAAGTTGTTTTTGATCAGGTGTGACCAAATGTCACGAATGTTACAGGAATATGCACCATTTCTGGTGTGGCCAGGTAGTGCCAGCGTGTGGCACGTTTGACAAGGTCATTGATGAAATTCTGGTTAGTGTCTCGCCCTATTCGAAGCTATCAATTGGTGACAGATGATTTTGTTGAACCTTCAGCATTTAACCTTCTTTCTCGTCATTTTGTTCTAAGTAGAAACATAGGATTCCTGTCCTTAGGATAGTACATTTCATTGTGAAGCGAAGTAGTCAATCTGTTCGTCCCTCTGTGCAGCCCATGTTAACAGCTGTTGCAGAGAAGAAGGAGAAACCATCAGTTGCATTTCAACAGGCAGTGCCTCGCATCTTACAGTCGGCCAGTTTAGGTTTGCCCTGCAAGCAGATGTGCGATGCCATCACAACAACTTGTGGATGTGGCCGAGCTCCCACTTTCGGCGAAGTACGTATCTCGGTTTGATTTTCCTGATCATGAAGGTTGCACGTCTTTGATAGCAGATCAGTTAGATATTAACTAGATCTTGGTTAAGAGGACTCATATACTCTGGTATTTGCAGGTTATGACGTCGATTCAAAGCGGCAAGCATCGGGACATGTACAGCACAAACATGTCTATGTCAACAGCCAAGGACATCTTCCACCACGTTTGGAACAGGCCTGTCTGTGAGCTCTTTTCTAGCAAAGACACACCAGGATTCTCCGGCGAATGCCACGTTCCAGAATCCTCGAACCAATGCAAGTGGTGCGAAGGCAAAGCTGCACGACCTGAGTTTGTCCACGAGCAAATAGTCGCTCAAATGGCTCAGAGCATCTCCGGTCTGATGCAAGTAAGTTGCCAACAGAACCCTCCTTAAGCTGAAAAACAGAAATCTCAATACCGTTAAAGTGGCAAAAAATGGCACTTTTAGGTGCATTCCTGTGTAAGAAGAGGGTGATATTACAGGGATAGTCTTATCACAATGGGTGCTCCGCTATGGCATGGGGTGCCATTTTGAAAGCATAAGCAAATTTGCCCACCAGAATGCACTTTCTGACAAATGGGCAGTTTTGGTACGCCAAAATGTAACAAATGGGCAGTTTTGGTATGTCGAATGGCAGGTGGAATATTGCCATATTGACGGAATTGCTTATCAGAATTGTACCCTTATGTAATCTTGGCTTTTGCAGGGTGGCTTGGAAGAGATTCTGTTCGCTACAGGCGGTGGCAAGGTGGGAGGAGCTACAGGCTGGAGCTGGGTACATGGAGATCGCGGTGCCAAAAAGAGTGGAGGTCATGGGGCAGTCTGGGCAGTCGTCATCGTCTTCATGGCCGTTGCTGCGGGTGCTATTGTGGTAGCACTCAAGATTCAAAAGAATCGGCACAGTACGTCCCAGTATGTGGACCTCAACAGCATGGGTTACACTCCGCCAATCTTGTAAATATGATTCGATGATTGTTCCTTCGCTCCAGATATATGCATGCTCTGAGCCTTGGGTGTGAGGACACGGCAGGTCTTTGATCTTTGCAAGTACGGTTCACCTTACTTTCTCTATATGTAGCCTTGTTGTATAAGGTGATCAACCGGCCAGCAACACGCTCTTTGTTGCTCATGCCATTATACAAGTTTGTTAAGTATATATACTACGTACATGCCTTTTGACCATTGCAGTCTGGCTCATCAGAGTCCCAGCAGTTGTTGAGTCTCAATTCTATTTTTTGCATGTTAATGGCCGTAGGCCCGTAGATGTGTAGTTTTCAAGCTTAACAGAAAATATTATTGCAAGAGAATCATCAAAAGCAGCTGAAGGGGTTTCCTTCGAGCTAAAGCACCCAAACTTGCTTATGTTGCGATGACGAAAATTTTGCATTATATCCTCTCTGAAATGAAACCAAGGTTTGTTTTTTATAAGTCGATTGAATTGGGTATTAGTAATAAAATGGCATTGATCCTACACTGCACTTTCATTTGAGATAACAAATTTAAAAATTCTGGTTGTATCCAAGCATCCACATGCACTAACGTGACCGGTGCCAAAAATTGCACACAACTAGGAACCATGCAATTGACCAAGAGGAAACGATGCCAAAAATTGCTCATAGCTAGAAATCGAACAATTTATGCACTTGATCCCAAGGAAGATTTTTACGTTCATCGCGAACTCCAATGTAACTTAGCATTACATTTAGATGTAGACTAAGGTGTTTGGTTTGAGGTGCTGAAGAAGAACACTAGACCCCTACGGGTTGGCATGAATAAAGTGTCCGTTTGACCTACCCTTGATGAAATGCCTACAAGACATAAACAACATAGGACTACTGATCCCTCTCAGGATACACGATTTAAGGTCCACCTACACCTCTACCTTCTAGACCTCATCAAGGTGCACCTACAACTCTACCTTCTAGACCTCATCACTGATTCAATATAAGTAAAAGAAAAATATGGTTCCAAATGGTCCAATCTCCCACAAGCTCTAAACGCTTATCAAAATTGGTTTGTTTCTTCTGCCATTCTACAATAAACTTGTACGACAAAAAAACTTGTGATTATTGAGCATGTTACCTTACTAAATCGTAAGCATGGATGTCACAAAAAGGTTGTGTCAAAATCACTAATAAAGTCTTCACTAACTCACTAAAAATTACAAAAATGAGAATCTGATGAGTAGCAGTAACCCTAATTAAGGACATTGGAGCTGGTGCAATGCAAGGAAGCGATGAGGAGAGAGGGAGGAGAAGAAGAGAGAAAGATTGGTGGCAGGAGGCATGGCTGAGAAAGAAGGAAGCATAGCTATGGGGGTGCCTACGATACGATTCGAATTTGATGCATCTCCTACTGCTGAAGAGGGCTCTTGGTCTTGGTCCTGTTGTTCCTTGGACTTGTTAGCGAGCTTGTTTTGCTTCTTGCGCTCCGCTTTACAACGATCGCTGCAAGTCTTCACGTCATCCCAGCAGCGCTCCCACACCTTGCGCCACGTGAAGGGGCGCTTGCACACCTCGCACAGCTTCGACGGCAAATTCTCCTTCTTCACCCCTCGCGGCATCCTTCCCTACTTCCTCACAACACAGCTACCGTCACCTCAAAATACTCACAACAATTGCCGCTAATAAGAGCAGCTGGTGCTAATCACGAATGCCGCAAATGCTGGATTGGTAACAGCGATGGTGTGGACTGTGGAGTTGTGAATGGGAAGCTCGTGGCCAGCTCCGGTCGTCACAAATCAGCGAGCCCATGATAACCAGACCCACGGTTGCCTTTTTGAGTAAAGGCCCGTTCCCACTTGGCCTTTGCAAAGAGTGTGGCTAAAAATTTAACACCCCCACAATTTGGGGAGGAATGCCTTCTTTTGAGGAAAGGTTTCATCAATGAGGCTCGTAAATGTGTAATCAATAGTGAGGGGATTACGTAATGACTCCTCAAGTGGGACAATACATAAGACCACTCTTAAGAGAGGGAAATTTGAGAATCTTTCCAATATTGGTGCTCCCTTAAGTATTGCCTACTATTGCTCAAAGCTCTTTTGTCCTCCTAAATGTTTGCTAATACCCTACTCTTCAAAGTGTGCCATGTGGACATCCATGTAGGATTGGTAATTACTAATGAATGTAGGTGCGAACACACACTTTTTAATAGAGTTAAGACCCCCTCCTAAGACCTCCTCTAAGGCCAAGTGCGAACAGGCCTTAATGCGCATTGTTTCCGCTTGCAAGCAGATCTTGAGTATTTTTTGTTTTCTTTTCCCCCGGATTAGGAATAGCCATAAGTGATGATTGTAGTTCTTTTCAGATGATATTAATATGTTGGTGAGGCGTTGCCATGCCTACATAAATAATTTGACTATGCCTGTTGCCCGTTCGGTTGTCTCAAACGGGAAAAACAACTTGAATTCTAAATATACATTTGCACTGAATGTTAGCCAGAAATAGAACTCTTGTGGTTGCGTCATTATCTTGTATTGCGTTTACACATGCCGTAGTTAGAGAATGCCGAGCCTAGGTGGCAGAGGATGTGGCATCAAAATAAGTATTTTACTTTTCTAATTATACTTGTTCAAGTGTATAAAAATAGCCGAAGCTGTTTATTAGCTTCTTGTATGCCAAGTGTTTTTCTTTTGAAGTATATTTTTGAATATTAAAAATAGGAATATGAGTACTACTGTAATCGTGATTGCATATATTATATATTCAGAGGCCTACAATATATCATTTTCTTTTTAGAAATTCGAGTTTTGAGTTCATTTTATTTGTTTATCTTATTTTCTGAGTTCAATATCTTATTTATCTCGTCTTGAGAATTATCTTGATTTTAAATATGGATGTTAACAACAATCAAATGCTTCCACAGTGGGTGATATCCTCATTTCAAATGGAAAATAAAAATACTCGTTGTAAAGATCATCCTCCAAAATCAGAGAACAATTATTGTACAGATTGTCGTGTGCGAGTTTGTGGGAGATGCAAGAAAGAATATCACGTGGGCCATGAAGTACTTAATTTGCGATTGGTTACTTCTTCTTTGGCTTTTAATGGTGACGACTTGAGAAGATTGGGTATTTTATTAGAAGGTATACAACCATATAAATTTAATGGTTGCAATACTAATTATCATATCTTTTGTGGTCGAAGAATACAACAGAAAAATAACTCCAACGGTGGTAATTTCACATCAAGAGGTTTGAGGAAGAACAATCGTGCAAGTCATACCAATGGTTTCCTACTTTGCAAAATGTGTGGTCACAAACTAGTTCAAACAATGAATGTTGATATTTGCTCGTTGGAATGTCATTACAAGGTAACAGTACAAAATTTAGCAGAAGTACAAAATCCAACAGAGGTACAAGATCCAGCAGAAGTTCAAGATCCAGAAGAAGCTCAAAATCCATCAGAAGTACAAAATCAAGCAGAAGTACAAAATCCAGCAGAAGTTCAAAATCCAGCGGAAGTACAAAATCAAGAAGTTGAGGTTCAAGATTTATCCAAAGTGCGAAAAAGAAATCGGAGGAAACAAAGTCATCCAGAGCGTGCACCATTTTCTTGATTTAGCTTGGTTAGAAGATTGTAAATTAGCAGTATTAGTTTTAGGATACTTTAAATGGGGAGTCAAGCCGCACACAAGGCCAAAGAAGGGCATAAATCCTGTGAGTGTGATCGAAAAGGCAAGCACGTACTTAACTTTAGCATTTGCACAAAAAACAAAGATCTTTTGTTCATTCTTTCTTTCTTTTGTTCAAGGGTTGAATCATGAGTATCTAACTCATATCTTCCCATTGAAAAGTGATCCAGATATATTGCTTGCACAATCACCTCACTTGAGTTTCTGTGCAAAGAAAACAGAGAATTCCAGAGGCTTGGGATGGTGTCAAAAATCATTGTAAACCCTAATCATATAGTGTGGCTATTTCATTATCGGTGTACCTTGTTTAAACGACGATACCCATATTGCAAGTTATGATACCCGTCCTGCATGCTCCGAAACCCGTTTAGGATGCTACCATACCCATTTGGCATTCATACCCGTTCTGTAAGCTGCAAAACGCACGCGAAGTCTACCGGTTCTCAATCTGAATAAGCAAATGCTCGGATTGCTGCAGCTTCTCTGGGTGCGAATTTGATTCCATCCCATCCCTCGATCACCATTTCTGCATTGGGCTTGCTCCAAATTCATCACTCCACCCTTCCACTTTGGATCCTACACTTCGCTCTACTTGCCTGAAAATTTCAAAGAGCAAGGCGCTCTACACCGTGAGCCTCAAATATAACTTAGAGCTTCGAAGCCTGAATCGACCATCGAGAATTTTGATAGAGCTGATCCATCGTCATGGCAGCCAGGGCTCTGCGACCGTTGCTGCGTTGTCGTCGACCCTTACATCCCTCGCTCTGCCGGCCGCTGTCAGCAATTCCGTCTTCGGAGGTACTCAACTCTCGAATTTCAAGCTCGCCTTCTTGTATTGCGAGCTCGAGGGAACCCCAACTTCCGCTCCTGGTCCCAACCCTGAGATCTTTCAGTAGCGATGCTGAATCCGGGTAAGGCTCATCGCTATCATACTGTGAGTGACTAAATATTAGAGTAGGAAATGTGTTGCTCAAACAATAAGAATGCATTACGAGGTTTTGTGAGGAGGATTACTGACGAGCTCTGGATTGATCTTGATTCTCGTAGTGTAGAAGCTCTCTTACTAGACATGGCTGAATACTCATCCTTTCTCGTTTTAGGGTTTAGGGTTTTAAGCTGAATGTGAGCAGTCTTCAATAATTTCTGTTGATACTTTGGTTGTTACAATGAGGGAAGGTCGATCAATGGTGTACTTAATGTTGATCATGTTGTGATAATGGTGCTGATATGAAAGAATTCTAAAGTTCGTTGTGCTTACTGGTTGGTTACAGTGGGGAGTTTTCGGAGAAGATGTTTCATACGGTAGCCAGCGACACCTTAGACTCATTGCAAGAAAAAATAGAGGTAATAATCATTTAGAATGTGCATGGATGCTCTTCAATGAAATTATATCTGAGGGCTTACTAAGATTATGTTACGCTGCAGGCCTACGGAGAAGATTTGAACGTTGATGGATTCGATTTAGATTACTCGGTATAACTCACTTCACAGCACAGTTCGAGATCAATGTTACTTCCTTTGAGAGCTTGTAGATCGCTCACAGAACGCTGTTGGTTACTCAGGATGGTGTCATGACTATACAACTTGGAGACCTCGGCACTTATGTGCTCAACAAACAGACTCCCAATCGACAAATCTGGTTATCATCACCTGTGAGGTTAGAGCACTACAGCATTACTTTTGCAAGTGTATCTTAACTTTGAGTTTCTGAAGTATTTAGGCTTGGAATGAATGCAGTGGGCCGGCAAGGTTTGATTGGATGCTGGATGAGAATGTATGGGTGTACCGACGGAACAAGACAGAGTTGGTAAGTTTATTGGAGCAAGAGCTTAGCAAACTACTCGGCAGCCCTATTTCTCTAAAGAAGTGATGAACACACCATTGTTTGTACTGTGAGGCAAGTTCTCCTTGCCCAAACAGGAGTGCATTTATTCAATAATATCTCCTCTGCTGTATTTCAATGCCGCTGTTATTTTTATCGAAAGTGCAAGAGTTTGGATGTCAGCAGAAAGTCTTTTTCAAGAGCTGAGAGTTTCTTGTCAAAATCTGGTTCAATAAGGTCTACTAATTGTGCATGAGAGTGGAGTGGATATGTTGTGCTTGAGCGTTATTAACTGGCGGTGATCGTGTTCATTTTGGATCTTGCTATGTGGATGTTTGTGCAAGTTTAGAAAAGGCTTCATAATAGAAGGTTAACCAACACTTTTGTTGGTTCTAGACAAAGAATGGGTCAAGGGATTTTTATATAGTTTTGGATATGAAATCATCATGATGGTGAGAATTTTTGGGATTCAACATTGTTGTTTAGATAAGTGGGGGTAGGGGGTGTGCTGGCTCTTATGGCGTTTGGAGCAATTTTACTCACGATATAAGTATGTCAAACTGTATGTGGTGCATGTATCTAGCATTGGGATTGGTGCGGTTTCGTGAATGCTTTGGCTTTTGTCTCCTTGCTTGCTCAAAGATCTTATTTTTTGACAAATCCCCAATTTCAAGGGCAGTCAAAACTGGTACATAGAACTCAATTATTTCACGGAAAAAGCATGAATGAGGTGTATGAGTGCGCAGTCTATTGCATCATTTCCTATGTCTAATAATCACAACATACAATATAAGATAAGGCAATAGGACTTCATTCCTAACTTGCAATTTACAAAACCTCATTTTGGGTTTGTATATTATTTGTTTGGCAAGCATGCCAAGGTATGGAGCAATCATGTTCTACTATTTGAAAGAGGTCAAGAGCTCGCTGAAGTGCCCAACTTCAAATTTTTTAGTCAGGGGCAAGGAGGGTGTGAGGGTCACCTAGAATTTCCATTACTCCCAATTAACCCCTAAACGACCAAGGCCTCCAATTTGGCTGTTTTGCTATTTTGGGCAGCCGTGATGAAGAGGTTAGAATCAATATTTTTGCCTAAGATTTTTATAGGATATTCCCTATACTACAAGGTATATGTGGGAAAAATTGCAAAGTCAAACTCCACTTTTGGAGTCTTTAAACGCAAATTTTCGTTTTCGGCTTTGGGGCGGGCAGAACAAAACTTTTTATTTTTAACTTTTTTTTGAGATTTTTATTAAAATTTCTTTTCTTGACTCATTTCCTACTTCGGTTTCCAAGTGACCCAATTCAAAACTTTTACCAATTCTACAAGGGCACCCTTCAAAAATTTACAAGAACTAGATCCAAAGTTTCTGTTATATTACCGAAATTTGCTAAAATTTGAGATTTAGGAATTTTTTAAATTTACTTTTTTTCAAAATTCACAAACTCACACCTACTCACCATTCATTTTTCCTCTAAACCAAATACGACAAATGTGGTGCATGTTTTACCAAATCCTTGATTTCTACCTTCTTCTAGTAAATAAATTGTATGAAGGTTCAAAAAGCCAAATGAGTGTCTAAAATTTTGCATGGTAATGCTCAACTTAGTTATCTACATGGAAAAAAATATAAGCAAGATGTTTGAAGTATTAAGCATCCGTTATCCTTTGCACAAAGTAGACTATGTCTGTTGAAAAAAAGTTTGCATCAACTTTGAATGTTGCGATCTTACAAATGGCAAAGATCCAACAGTTGAAATTTTAAACACTATCTCTGATAATAGTTATCTTTAAGATCCTACGGTTAAAAGTTTCAAAAAATTGTGAAAAAAAATTCTCATACACCAAAGTTTACAAGGTGGTATGAAATCGCAGTTTTGGAGTTTGGAGCTCTCAAAACACCATGGTCGTTTAGGGGTTAAAGAAAAGTTATCCAATCCATAATGATGTGAAAACAAGGAGCTGAGAATGGACATAACAATATGAATGGTGGCTTTTTGGTACTCTACTTAACGGTCGAGAAGAAAGTTGAAGGTTGCTACCCCAAGAATGTTAGGGGTAAGATAAAGAGTAAATGATGCAATGCTTTTGAATTTTAACCCCTAAAGGCCCGAGGGGTTTGAAGAAAAACTTAGATGTGTTATAAAATATGAATTTGGTAACCCTTATGAAGTAGCGCTCCAAAGATAGTATAAAGACCTTAAACCCTAAATTAGATCTATACGGTTAAATTTCCTAAAATAAGTCAGATTTCTTTAATAATTAAATAAAGAGAGTAAAACTTTGAAAATCAATATAAAATGTAATTTCTATTATTAGTAATTGGAAATTGCTATGATTGGCTAAAATCACAAATTATATGATAACATGAAGAGAGGCCACAAGTAACCTATGAGGAACCTTATTAGTTTCCCAAAATAGTAAGTTTTTTTACACTAACAAAACTTTGCCCTGTTTGTGTTTGAAGGCTTACTATGAACAATCTATGAATCCAAACAGAGTTTTGTAAATTGGATGTGGTTCCCAACTTACCAAACTTCTGGAATGTTAAAAAAAAATCCAAAAAAATTCTTTTTTTTATCCAGGTACAGCTCCTCAAAAATCGGGATCGACCATAAAATGGTCGATTGGGCTCTTAGGGGTTAAGCAAATGATGCACTGAACTTGATCATCATCCGATTTGGATGAAGGTTATCTCAGATAAGTAGATTAGATACATGAAGTACTGACATGGGGTGATCCATTGGGAACATGAGTTCACCCCGTTCTCCATTCTGACTGGCCGCACAATCCGGTATTAACTAGAGATCAATGAAGTCCTGAACAACGGTTGGAGTTTATTCGCCGTCTTAATAGCCTGAAGTTCTAGAAGTTCGGTAAGTTCTCTTACAATATTAATAGGGGCATTAAGATGGAAGCATTAGGGTTCCAATCTCATAAACACACTCAGATTGTAATGCAATCTGGCTCATTCATTAGGGTTCCTTTACCTCCGATGCCTGCTTCCTAGGAGGGAAAGGATCGTTGCGAGCCTCGAGGTTGATTACTGATGCAGACTCCCCTTTGAGGTAGAAGCATGGTGTGGCCGGCTCTGCATTCGTGCTGCCAAGTTCAGGTGGCGGACTGGGACGAAGAGCTTGTCGTGGAGCTTTCCAAACGCCGGATCAGACCTACATTGCGATCTAAGCTTCTTTTAACTGCAGGTTAGAACGGCATTGTCTCTTTGTTAGAGTGGTGAATCTTAGCCATTAGAGCGGTGATGGTGATTGTGATAATGATCGGCGTGTTGCAGGACGTCGTCGATGAATTCGGCAGGGGCTTTGCGGAGAAGAGTACACCAGGAGGATGTAAAGGGGCGCAAGGCGCTACTAGCAGGGAATGGCAGCAGCAGTGAGGAGGATGACGATCGGGAGAAGAAGAGAGAAGAGCAAGTATGGACACAGAATGTGTCGAAGCTGCTTTCGCAGTGGACGCAATGGTTTTCCACTGTGCTTGTGATAGCCGGTGCTTTTCGCGTTGTCAGCAATGTTCTCGGTCGTCGTGGGAATGGGAACGGGAAGCAGAATCTCTCGACTATTCAAGTATTGCGGTTACAAAAGCTTCAGCAACGGTTGGCTATTCCGTTTGATGGATCGTTGCCGCAGCATCAGGAGGCTTTGAGAGCGCTTTGGATGGCTTCTTTTCCGGAGAGAGATATACCGGGGCTAGTGTCGCCGCAGTGGAAGGACATGGGATGGCAAGGGAATGATCCGTCGACGGACTTTCGAGGAGGCGGCTTCATTTCTTTGGAAAATCTTCTCTTCTTCGCACGTCGGTTTCCGGTTGTGTTTCAGAAGTTGTTGCATAAAGAAGAAGGAAAGCGAGCTGAGTGGGAGTATCCGTTCGCAGTTGGCGGACTCAATGTCACTTTCATGCTTATTCAACTTCTTGATCTCCGTGCCGCGAAGCCCCGATCGCCTTATGTCGCGTCCTTTTTCAACATTTTGGCTACTGATGAAAATGCCTTCGACATGCTCTATTGTGTAGCTTTCCAAGTGCTGGATGCGCAGTGGTTAGCACGGAAAGCCTCTTACATGGAGTTCAACGGTGTCCTGCAAGCGACCAGAACACAACTCGAGAAAGAGTTGGCGTTGGATGATGTAGATTGTATCGAGGACCTTCCATCCTACATTGCTCACCTCAGCTCTGCATGATCTCTTAGAGTTTTTTTCTTTCGCATTTCGAGAGTTTTACAGCAGAGGACGACCGCCTCTGCTTCCAGCCTTTGAAGTACTGGCATCATCAGGAGGCTCGCTAGCTTTTCCCGATCGTTGCCTTTCCTCCATGAGTAAGAATTTTGGACACGGAGCTGCTGCTGCATCCTCAACAGCATTGGAGAAGCTTTTGAAATCCTTCGAGGTCATGGAAGCCGTGTTGTCAATTCTAGAATCTTCCTGGCTTCATGTTCGGAGTGATCTGATCAGCGCTAGAGTGTCATGTGGCAGCTGTCTTTTAGCTACTTTTATTGATTTTTTTCTTTTTTAGGTAGCGATTAGTCTGTAAACAGAGCACATGAATTGCAGATTTGCACTGTTTTGTAAAATCTTCTTGCGGAACATTTTAGTTTCAACGACTCAAACTCTATAAGAAGAGTCATTCTTCGACCGCGTAAATGGTTGATGCTATCGAAGCTTGCGCATGCGTCAACGCTCTCTCAAACGATGCCACCACATTCGCAGAATCTTCAGACAGCGATATTTTTTGAATATTTTTCTCTAAAATGATTTTTCGACACTCTCAATGTGCGGCAATCACTCAAAGTTCTCCTGTCAAAGTGTTTTCTAACTATAAGAAATAGGAATCCTGTACTTGTTGTAAGCCACGAAAGGAACAGCTACTCTACGACGAACCGAACTGGTGGTAAAGTTGCGACCTATTTTCCGGGCGTTGCAATAGATTTTGAAATTATTTAAAAAAGTGTAGTTGAAGAAGCTTCCTCGACAGCTCTTCCGACTTTTACAGAAAGGCGAGCATGTGGTGGTAGCCAGACCAAATTCTCTCAATTCAATGTTCTACCTTCGTGTCGGCTTGTTTGCTAGAAGCGATTGTTTGCGGAGTACTTTGGTGACTTCTTGCGTGACCTTTGATCATTCGGCCGAATCTTTAGATCATCAATTTTGGCTAATGGCGCAAACACACGTACGGAAGTGAATCTGTGAGTGGATTGGAGCAAAGGAGTACCGGCGATCGGTACTTACGAGTTAGTGATCTTACCTTTGAAATACGTTCTCGCGGGATTTCTTTGCTGTTCTTGAAATTCAATCTTCTGTCGTTGAAGCTCAGTGAACTTGAGAATGTATTCTAATTTCTTCACACAGGGAGACTGCTTCCGCTTAGGAGATGCGAACGAACGTTCTGTGATGCTAACGGACTGGTGCTATAATTGATTCCGCCATTTCAATTTCAGGTGCGTCTTGCTTTCAAGAATCTTGACCTAGTACCAGTTTTCGTTCTAATGGACCAGTACTCTTGTTCCTTAATTAGCTATTTCGAGCTTGTCAGTGAGATCTTTCTGTAGCAAGAAGTATGTAATACATTTTCTGATGTTCGAGAGCTTCACTAGATTGCCGACGTGAAGTGCCGACGCGCACGCGCAATTGAGCTTCCTGGTTGTAATTACTATCGTTGCGGTCTCGATTGTGTAGAATTTCTGCCTCGTATGTATGAGTAAGAAAAACTCTACACAATTTGTCCAGAGTTTCTGCTATGTAGCGTATTTCTTTTGCTTATGGCTGCCAAAGTATCTGGAAGTACGTGTGCTCTTGACATGATATCGCTATTCTGTGCCAGCGTTCAGGATCCTCCACATCGGTACTGTATTACCCAAGGTCGATGATGGCAGAGTTCTTGGAACTTGCGCGAGTGATCATAGAGAAGAGGGAGAGTGCGAAATCCGCAACCTTCCGTTTAAATGAGCATCAGTGCAACCGTCTCTGGCGCAACCTCAGATCGCATTACGACTATTATTTCGGGACTCTGTTGTGTTTACAGCCGACATTGCTTCGCTCTATCTTTAGAGAGTTTTACCTCATAGTGACACGAGCGGATGCTATACAGCAACATTTTAGCTCCGCATGTTCCTGGCTGCAAGCCGCTGTTCTCCAAGGCGACCATCGACAGGCGTTTGAAGAACTAAATGAGAATCTCCAAGATTGCGCACGGTCGTTTCGTGAAACGACCAAGTCGATGTGCTCCGTGCTTATTACCGATTCTGACGCACTCTCCTGGCGCTATGAGGATACGGAGCGTGATTCTGAAATGGATTTGTTAAATTTGAGGATTGAACTTTTGCAATTTAAACCAGGCGATGAAGGGGAAAAACTGTTAGCGGAGTACATCATAGAGAGAGAGAAGAGCAGATCAAGCACGGACAATGATCAGGACGCAAGCCTTCCGAAATTCTACACACTTACTTGTGGCTATCCTACTCGCATACTGGAACTTATTGGATGTGGTTCATTCGGATCAGTTTGTAAGGTGGAATGGCTGGGCATGATTTGTGCAAAAAAGCACTTAAGGGCCTCAGTGGATGAGGATTTCATGAAAGAGGTGAAAACATTGAAGCTGTTGAATCACCCAAACATTGTGAAGCTGCTTTCTGTAGGCGCTGTAACATCCGAGGCTTCCTTCTTGATGGAGTATATGCCGATGAGTCTTTTCGATTACTACACGCAACGACAGAAGAATTCCGAACCAATTTCAATTCTCGCAGCTATCGACATCATGAAGCAGTTCGCTCGAGGAATGGAGTATCTCCACGAACACCGTACTGTTCATCGCGACTTGAAGTCGACGAATGTTCTTGTAGCTCCTTCAGCTGACGAAATGCTACGGAAGGAGGGGTATTGTGACCTGAAGGTGGCCGACTTGGGATCTGCTAAGATGCAAGTTTGCGATTTAACGTGGCCTACTCGAGACAGAATTGGGACGACGAAGTGGCGAGCACCCGAAGTTTTCTGGAAGAAAGCTGGGCGGAGTGACTGGAGGAAGGCCGATATTTACAGTTTTGCCATGACATGTTCAGAAGTCCTGACCGGTGAACAACCATTCATGTATGGAGAATTGAACAAATTATTTCATCGTATTCAAAATGGTGAAAGGCCTGAATTGCCGTCGACATGTCCCCAGGAATTGAAAACACTTTTGGAAGACTGTTGGCATAGCAAGCCGAGAAAGCGTCCAACTTTCGCTGACATCGGGAGAAGACTTGCATCCATCAGGGCTTCTCTGCTGAAAGGGCTTGTTACCGAAATAACAATCAGCAAGAACGCAGTTACTGGAACAACGATCAGCAAGAACGCAGTTACGGAAATAAAAAATAGAAGAAGAATTAGAAGAAGTCGACTTCAAGATCCTGCTGCCATCACGAATAATGTAAGTTTTGCTGTTACCATCTTAACATGCCATGTTCTCTGAGTGACCAACTATGATTCTGGTTATTCTTCGGCGTGCTTTGTAGCGCTCCTCTCCTGGATCTAGTTTTTGCATTGATGAATCGTCAACTTTTAATACGCTCATGGAAATGCGGGAAACAGAAAAGGTTGTGCAGGAAGATATTTTAGTGCCTTTAGGTTGACCATGTAGTGATGCTAACTGTGAGAGGGGTTGTTTTTTTTTACACTAGGAGGGGTTGCGGTAATAGTGATACATCAATGGTGCTATGGACATAAAGAATAATAATAGGTGAAACAAAAATTTATTCACACTAGCCAAAAAGTATTACATAACAACATTGGAGTTTTTGCCTTTTCTGATTCTTGACATTCTGTTTCTTGACTTTCTGTTCCATGACTTGATTCTAATAATAACATTGTCTTGTTGGATCTTAGGTACTAACACCGATTGAGTTGAAGCTAGTGGAGGTGGAATCTAGATTTAAAGCCAATGAGTCTCCAACAACTACCCCAGTTGCTGTATCAAACAAGTGTTCAGAAATGCCCGTTTCTACTCATGTCACTCAAGGTGTACATGGTAGAAACATCTTCTTGTCTTTGACTCCACCCTTGATCCTGATTATTGTGTCTTTCTTTACAAGTAAGTATCAGAAATGAAGTATCTTTTGCTACCCAATAGATAGCTCAATTCTCATCAAGTAACTTGTGAAGGCTTTAGAAAATACTACTTTTATAAGTACAAACATGGTGTTCAAATGACAAACAAATGTGTAGTTTTTTGTTCTTGATATGTTTGAACACCATGTTTGTACTTGTGAAAGAAGTGATTTGTAATAGTGAAGGTGTGTTAAGCATGAAGTATCAAGTATGATTCTTTGATGAGAGGCTCACTATTCATCCAAGCTTGTGGATATGGAAGGGTGTGATATTTTGGAATGTCTTTAGAAAGTGAGTCCCTAGTAAACTAAGATATTTTTTAGTTGTATTGTTGTATGTTAAGCTACTGAAGTTTTCTTCTGTAGTTAATCCAAACAAGAATGAAGGCTCATAACTTTTTATTCTGTAATGTTTGACTTTTTATATTGAAGTTAAACTCTAAAGGCCGAAGAAAACCAAAATGGTTTTTTGCAATTTTGGACATCCTAGACGAAGAAATTCAAAGTGATATTTTTGGCTGAGATTTTTACTAGGTGCTCCCTATATTGCAAAGTGTATGTGGTAGAATTTGCTAAGTTAAATTCCAATTTCAAAACCTTCATCAATCATAGATTTCAAGTCCAAATAGGGTAGTTTAAATTTAGGGTTTGTGATTTTCTTTTTAAGAAATATTTTCAATAATCAAGTTCTAAAGTGATAGAAGTCAAACTTTTTGTGAATTTCACAAGGACAACCTCCAAAAATTACCAAAACAATCTTCACAATTTCAAGTAATTTTTGAATTACTTATAAAATTTGTCAATTTTCAATTTTTTTTCTCGAAATTCACAAACTCATAGTGGCACCTACTCCCCATTGAGATCTTCAATTGAACCAAATATATATGATGAAATGCATGTTTTACTATATGGTTGTTTTTAGACCTTCTTCTAGAAAATAGTTTGCATGAAGGTCAAAAAAGCAAAATGAGTCTTTAAAATTTTGCATGGCATACCCAACTTGATTACCTACTTGGAAAAAAATATGAGGAAAATATTTGGAGTAACAATCATCAAGTCTTCCTTAGCACCATTCAAGGAAAGCCCAAAAAAACTTTTCACACAACTTTAAACGTAATCATCTCATAGTTGGGAAAGATTGAACGGTTGAAATTTTACTTACTATCTGTGTGCACGTAGTAAGGTTCAACGGTTGAAGATACAAAAAATGTAGATTAAAGTGAAAACATGCCTCAACTTGTACAAGATGGTCAAAAATCGCAGTTTTTGGTTTAACACGTAATTAATTATAATGGTATCATTCAGGGATTTTGAGAAATGTGGGTTTAGCTCGAGTCGAGCTAAATGTACCCACACAGCACATTTGGCTTAACTCAAGCTCAATTTTCATCAATATGATAATGTGAATATTCCCATTATAACGAATTACGTGTTGTTTTCAAAAAACGCATGAGCCCTTCCATGTCAATGCATCCTTGATTGCTTTTTAAATGCACAAGAGTCCCTCTACCATCACTTATTTGATTTGTTGGAATTCTTGTTTAAAACTAAGAACTTTTCATACAATGCATTACAATTCCAATGATTTGCTTCTGTTGTTCTGCAAGCTCCTTCTTGTCTTCCAGATCGTGAATTTTACAGTTAACCCCTAAAAATCCAAGTGTTTCCTCGACCTCCAGAAACCAAAAACTGTCATTTTCACCTTCGATGGCAAATGGGGAAATGGAGAAACTTTTTTTCTTCTGGTTTTAGACTTCGAACCGTAAGATCTTGTACCTAACTTCTATACAAGGACTGGTAAAAATTTCAACCGTTGGATGTTTGTCATTTGTGAGATCATAATGATCAAAGTTTGTTCAACACTTCTTTTTGCTGTTGCGTGAGAGGCATTGTCTAAATGGTGCCAAGGGCAACTTGATGATTGTTACTCCAATCATTTTCCCCTCATTTTTTTCCATGTAGGTAATTAAGTTGGGTACGCTCATGCAAAATTTTAGAGACTCATTCCACATTTTTAACCTTCATGTGCATTATTTTATAACAGAAGGTTTAAAAACAACAATATAGTAAAACAAGCACCACATATGATATTTTTAGTTTGAGAATAATTTGGACGGTGAGTAGGTGCCTTTATGAGTATGTGAATTTGGAAAAAAAAATTCTTGGAAAAAATCCAAATTTTGACAATTTTTGAAAGAAAAAATTATAAAATTACTAGAAATTGTGAAGATTGTTTTTGAAAGTTTTGGAGGTTGCCCTTGTAAAATTAGTAAACTTTTTGACTTCGGACACTTTGGAGTTTGAATAGTAATTTGGTAATGAACAAAAATGCTAAATTTAAACCGCCCGTTTTGGACTTGAAACCTAAAATCTCTAGATGAAGGTTTTAAAATTAAAATTTGGCTTTGCAAATTTTACCACATACACATTGCAATATGGGGAGCACCCGGTAAAAATCTTAGGCAAAAGTATCAATTTAACTCCTTAAAATGAGCTGCAAGAAATCTCAAAAAACCAAATCGGTTTTCCTGAATTCTTAGGGGTTAATGAAACAATACTTGAAAAGAATGCCAAAGCAAATTAGATTGTATTGCGTTTTTACTAAAATTATCAAGCACTTCTCAAATACATGAAGAAAGAGTGCTCAAAATTGGAGTGGTACCAATAATGGAGCACTAGGCTTCTTGATCCCGAGGTACATAATAGTTTCTTTTCTCAGCAATAGCATGTACTCAAGACAAACATTCTAGGGTGTCATTACACTTACTTTCCCCATACATGAAAAATTACTTCCATTATTATCTTTAATTCACATAGGAAAATCTGAAATTTGAGCCACATTTGTGTACTCTCCCTTATACAAAACTAGAAGATACAACAATACAATCGATATTCTCAAGCAGAGATAGATAGATAGATAGAAACTCCGGTCCTTTCTAAGGGGCCGGCGTGAATGAAGTGTCCGTTCGTAATGCTAATATCCCGATGGCCCCCGGACAAGGGGAAATTAGAACAATACTACTTCCCCCTCTCGAGGGTGGACACTATAACTACGCTAGTTTCTAGCCTAGTTACTAGTGCCTTGAAGATACTTGACATAGTATCTCCCCAAAGGGTTTTGAGGTACCCATACAACAAGGTCCAAGGACCTCCCACAATAGTTGGGTGGACTATAATGGTGAGCACCACGCCGGCATGGGGATTAGAACCCACAACCTCCTCATTGGGGGCCTAAGCTATTCTCAAGCACTTTTTAAGTTCAGTGCACAAAACTAGAAGGATACAACAATACAAGTAATATTTAATTGGAGTACGTGCTCTTCGTCCTGTCACTTGGCTTTGCTATCTGTCTATTCTCTCCGTCTACCATTTGTCCTAATACCACAAGACAATATGACCATACAAAGATCATGCCCAGCCCTGTGTTCCAGATCGGGCCGCTGGGATGCGTTAAAATCTAGCAGGCGCCGCTCGGGCGGACATCGAAACTCCACCCCATGTTGGTAGGCAAGGTAGAGGAAAAGGTCGCTTACCGATCACATTTTTTGACGAGCCGGTTATAATAAAAATTCATTTTTGCCAATATAATCTCGACCACGTGTTACTCTCCCATTGGTTAAGGCGGACGCTAAAATGTGAGTGAAGGCACCGGATAACTTTGAGTTATGGTGTGCTAAAATTGAGGGCTTCAACCCTCTTGGCCGAGTTACATAGATATTGTGTGTGCCACAATTCCTCACACTCCAAACAAGGCTCCACTCTCAAGCCCAAATTGTGGGTTGGACATCCTCTCATTCCTCTGAGCACTCCTTTGCACTTAGCTTGCACAAAATCTCGCCATCCATTGTTGTGACTGCCAGCATCATGACCCTATCGAGGAAGGCAACATGAAAGCTTGGTTAATGAAACTACGAAGCCGGAGATGTTGCTCTGCTCATTGTAAAAATAAAGCTTGGACAGTCATAAGTCGATGTCGGTGGCCCCAGAGTCTCTCAAGGCTGGAAATTCTGATTTCGGCACTTGTTCATAAAGTCAAACCCCTTTTCTCACAAGAGGTGCAAATTTACGGTCAAGAGCTACGACCTCTTTATAAGAACTACCTCGACCTTTGTTCGTAACATCCTGAAGTACCATGTTCCCGGGCCACATCTAAACTCACTCACTATGGCAACGTCAATGAGGCCAACTCATTTGGCGAGAGACAATAGTATTCGATTTGCTCCACATTGTGCCATGCAATCTACCGGCAACGTCAATGTGTCCAGCTCATTTACCAGGAAATAATTCTACTTGTGCATAGTATAATGATTGGCATCTCCACGTGGAATTCAAGGTGAATGCAAAAAGACTCCTCCATCACCGTTCACAACGCTCGTACATTGATTTGAGGTAGTGGATTCCACTTTACAGCAAGTAAATACACTTTTACGTTTACATTTAAATTGTGGTCGTACTATGAGGTGCTGATGAAATAGCCTAAACCATCCCTTATTTATTTACCATTCATTAGTATGGTACTTGTGCGGCATGCACAGCCGTTGCCACCTTCGCCGGCACTCATCGATTTTGTCCTTTCATAGTGCCAAATCAGCCAAATCAGCCAATCACGTTGCCAACATGGCCCATCACGTTGCCAACTCGGCCATGCCACTTGCTTCCTACTAGCGGACAGGTTTGATGTCAACTTGCCTTTTGTACCGCTTATTTCCAATGAAGGTATTTCTTCAAAAAAAAGAATTCATTTTCAAGGCAAAAATACTGGCCTTTTGGACACCCCAAATTTTCTCTAATAAGACCAAAAAAGTGCTTTACTATTTGTCAATTTCAGCCCTTTTGCAAAAACTGGACAAAAGTGATGGAAAGATGTAATTGAAATCAATTCTTTTTTTGCTAATATAGATTCTCAACTTGTCTTTGCACAACTTGGAATAGTTTCATGCAAAGAAGACACTTTAAAGTTGAGGGCAATGAGAGTGGCCATTCGGATTTATTCCAATCGTAGTGTAAATCTATATTGTAAGGGATCTCGAGTCAGTAGGTATTCATCCTGGTGTTAGCAGGTACTTGTGATTTAATGGTTTTGAGGATGTTGGAAGGGCTTGAGCTATCCATTGATCTATGGATTTGACGTTGCTTATTTTAGTTTTGTAGTGGTAGTCGGAGATTTCTCCATCGGGACAACGGAGCGGACGCCTCGTGAGGGGCGTACACGTCGCTCCGGCTGATACTGGAGCAGGACCGAGGTTTCTTGGTTGGGACGGCAGGTTCTCGTGCAGCTAACCCAGGAGATCTCCAATTTGCTTGTGTTTATATCGTTTGATCGGTTTGCGCTAATAGAAAATGGCACTAAAATTGACGGCTGAAATGACTTGACCGTAATGACACATTGTGCGTATTTTAATTGTGCTTCTAATGACATCATAATATATTATTATTTGTCGCTTTTCTTTAATTATTTTACTAATCTATTAGGGTGTGGTATGCTTATTACAACCAAAACAAATATAAGAAAAAGTGACGAATATCATAATTTATTTTTATGTTATTAGAAGTATGTCGGATGCCATGTATTCACTTTATCTTCCCTTACACGTTTATTGGTGTAAAACCCGTGTTCAGGTGACTCGTGTATCGTTCCAGGGATTCTGTGAAGTGACCAAGGCAAGTAGTGCTAAAACAACCAAACCCACAAACGTTCCTAGTCCCAACTTATGTTTTAGCCTTGCAGGGCAAGGGTATCCCTTTGCAAGAGGGGATGCACAAAGACTCTTTCCCTTATGTTTATCGTGGCGGAAACTTCCACACTTAGACTCTACACACACACACATACTAAGGCACACATTACGTCCTCACAACTAATCCGTCCTATCCGTCCGAACTAGCGGTCGTCACGCAGCCGTCCCCGACACCTATCACCCTTACTACAATGACAGATTCCAAGAGCTCCGAATCCGGCTAGAAGACGTCTACACGTATGCGGTCACGTCATCGCGCTTGATCCGTCCTCCGAGACTACAGAGGAACCCAAGTCTATGGCACTGGAGGTCGGATTGGAATCCGCCTCACACACTCTACTCCTGCACCCTCCTGCACCGTAAGTGTTTACCATGTGATTTCCCTCTTCCGGACACCTGAGCCGATTCAAGACACAAGGCACTCAAGAATACGCCCAACCCGACTTCAACTCCACAAAAACGATCTAACAAAGAATCCGGATTCCTAACTCCCAACTCACAACACACAAGGTAGATCCGGCTTTCCAAGCACTCAATCGAAAAGGAGACAGGAAATGATCACACCGAATATGCGCATAAGAAGGTTCGATTAACACTCAAGCAAGGAATGCTTTGGTGGACAAAACTCCCACCTATAAGTACTTCTAAGTCAACGACTTAGATCCCTAATCGGATTGCGGCGCGCCGGCCTACCAGGCCTACTCTCAAAAAGCGGCACGCATTCCCAAAAAAAGAAAACACTATACTTGGCCTAGGACGGATACCAATCTAACCTCCTAACTCGGCCGTCCTTTGACCGCCGGCCTCTAAGACGTCCTACCTCTTTCTTCGCGAACTAACTCCGTGCTTCGGCCGCTTGATGGCGTCATTGCGATACGTCCCGCCTTCACTCTCTTGCCCGTGTCGGTGATCACGTACTCGTCCTCGCCGGAGTTAGTCTCGTCCCCGCTCTTCAACTCTTCCTCTTCGGAATGCTCGAGGCCGATGTCGTGAAGCTTCGCGCCCGGGAGACTTCTCGTATTCCTCGGCCGTGAGCTTCCTCTTCGCGGTGCGCGTGTTCTTGGCCGGCGAGTCTGTGGGGCGGGTGCATCCGACTCCGTCTTCACCTTCGCCTTGCCCTTCGTGTCGGTCGGATCGAGGGCCCAAAGATCCGTCCGGCCAGTATCCGCCGCGGGGTCTTGGCCGGAGTAGAAGTGAAGGCCGGCATCACTACCTCCTTCATCCGCTCCCGGACGGCGTCGGCAAAGACCTTGACCTCGGCGTTGCTCTTCTCTACTTTCGTGGCGTACGTCTTCGCCGCCAAGAGGAATTTCTTGAATGTCTCCGCCTTGAAAACCTCCGACTCGGGATTCCGGCCTCGAACAGGTTCGCCCTCTGCGACACCTCGGCGGAACCTCGCAGATTTCCACGAGCTTTACGACTGCTCGTTTGCCGTGATTACGGCCCGCCTTCCGACCGGGAGTTCCTCCTCCCTTCTCCCGACCGTCTCGTGAAGATGTCTATTCTCCAGGATTAGCTTGGTCACTTGCTTCTCCGTCGTCGGAATCGCTCTCGTCCGGTTTGGAGTCCCACTTCATTTGACCTCCAAAGAACGTCTTCACTCCAAATTCTTGGCATAGCTTCGCCAGTGATCCTTGGTAGAGGAAATGCGGCACGGCTTCCGTGAAGTGGTGCCATGCTCGCCTCATGGGATCCGGGTGATTGGCGGACGGACCGAGAGGTGGGGGAGTCGGGGTCGTTCGGATTCATGGGGTTCTCCCAATCGGCCGTAACTTCCCCTTCATCCACCGGCCTCGAAGGTGTCCTCCTCGATCGAGTTCCGGCCTCGGTCGGATTCGTGGGAGGGGACGGGACGGAAGGATGATTACCTCGACGCCGCGTCCGCGGTGGGGTTGCCTCGGAGCCGGCTCCTGCAGTGCGTCGGGTGGAACGTCCCCTTCGACCGATCCGACCTCGTCCTCCTCCTCTTCCGAGTACACGGCCTTGCTATCCGTACTCTCCTCCGACTCGAACACGCCGTTGTTTTGCGGCGACGGTAGCGATCTCATAGTTCGACTCCTCCTCATCCGTCAGCACCTCCTCCTTCTTTCATGCACGGTGGTAAAGAAAAGGAGTAATAGGGCTAGGACGGGTTTTACCTACGTTTTCCATAAGCCGGGCGACTAAGTCGCGGATGATCATCCCCGATCTGTCTCCCGTTCGCCGCACAAGGAGCCCAGACGGTGTTGGCGGCCCGACGGTGATCCGGTGCGGCTTCTCTCCGTGAATAATCGGCGCCAAAAACTTGATGACGGCGCGCGCGCTCTCGGATTTCCCGCAATCCTCGATCGAGTAGCCATTGTTCTTGTGTGGATCCCCCGTGGAACGCCTTCTTCGCCCACTTGTGTTTCCGGCCGCACAACCCTACTCCGTTGTTTACGGTCGGGCCGTAAAATGACTCTCGATCTTTCGGCCGTCCGGAAGCGGCTTCCCTCTAACCGTCCCCTCGAATCGGTTTGGCGCGCCGACCTTGATCTCGCGCACCATCTCGCGTCGCGCAATCCCGGGCGTATCAGCGAGGGCGGCTAACCCCATCCTCTCGAGGTCTTCCGTCAAGGACTTCTTCTCATTCTCCTCGATCGGAATACACGGCGACACGAGCTTGATGGAAATCTTCAGCTCCTCTTGCTCCTGAGCGGAAGCGGACGCCGTTCCTGCCATCGGAAAGAAGTGCGCAAGGAAATAGAGAGTCGCGGGTTGAGGTCGGCCGGTGGGCGGATCGCGGCTAAGGACGGAAAGCGAAAGACGGAGGAGGCGGGGAGCGCAAGACGACAAGGGGCGAGAAAACGAGGAGGCGGTGGCGACAAGGGCGGACGGGTTGCCTTATATCGAGGGGGCGGAGTTAAGTCCGACCATCATGACATGGTCCGCCGCCATAATTGTCCTCCCCGTACGGAGTCGCCTTCTAGATTTCTCGCCATTATTAAATTCTTCGCCACTCCGTCCTTCACCTACCATCATAACTCCTAATCCGTCCTCTGACAGCACGTCCTAGCCGTACGGGGACAGAGTACGGATTGGCAAATCCGTCCTACTTAACATAAACTAGAGTTTAACTAATTCCTTTATTTGTAAAAACGTAATTGCCTTATAGTATACGGCTTAGCAAATACATAGGTCGGATTCTAGACACTATACTTATTCTTAATGCGCATTAGAACATAATGGCCAAAAATCGAAAAAAACGGGGTCCGACAAAGCACAATTAAAATTGACACTTTGTGCCATTACGGTCAAGTCATTACAACTGTCACTTTTAGTGCCGTTTTCTACTAGTGTCGGTGATATGAAGCAGAGGCGGGATCTGCATGCGATAATTGGCCACTATCTGCTGGAATTACTCCATGACATTCAAGATCTTACGGGAGCAGGATTTCACAAAGAGCCCGACCAAGATAAATGCAAAGAACTTGATATTGTTGAGCGCTATGTATAGGCATTGATTCTCCTACAAGTAGAGCTGATCCCTGGATTGCCTCACAGGTGCATCATGTGTAACACCAAACTCGAGGAGAAGCAATCCGGTTTTCGCCCTTCGGCTTTAGTGGGGGTGAAGGTGGACGATACTCATTCAACCTGTGGCTATTGGACTGTGATGAAGTTGAGCTTGTTGCCTTATCTCAAGGATTGTGACCCACCAAAGCTTTGTCAACTTCATGATTTGCGATTCAGGAGAGCATTGAATGTAATTGTCCGCGTCCTTCCCAGGCATGATATTTATAGCTAAACATGACACTTGGTCTCTTAATTCATCATTGGCTACAATACAGTAGTCATTGCATGAAGTTGCATGGACGAGTGAAAGCAAACACTGACAAACTAAACATGGATAGGCTAAATTCTCATGAATTTTAAACTCTAAACCTCGAGGGTCACGTACCCAGCGTGCTTGATAGAGTGTATAATTCGATCATATAATTCGATCATATAATTAGGCATGAGCACAATATGAATGGCTAGAAGGAGACTACAACCAAACTCAGTCCATGCACTAAAGGGTGTATTCATCAAATTGAGACGATTTGCAATCTCAAATTAAAGTGGCGGACATAATCTTTTGAAATGTATGTCAAATGATATGAGACGGTTACTAAAATAGGAGTGAGAACTTACTAAAGAAAAATTTAAGTTGCACCTTTGATATTAGAACATACTATAAATATAAACAATGTCTCTTAGAACGAGTTAAATTGAGACACCAATTAAACCGAGATACTAGTAACATTGAGACAACTTTAGATCATGTCATTATTGAATACAATTTTGTTAAAAATGGATAAAAATTATTCCACTGACAACGTTAGTCGGAACCGGTTTAGGTCTAACTGGATGGTATGTACATGTGGCTAGGGCGCCATGACAATTCTGTTCCTCACGAAGACGGTTCCATTTGGTTTCGTTGGCACGACAGTTCCGATGATGCGGAGGACAATTCTGTTGATGGGGAGGAGAGTTCTGATGCGGAGGACAATTCTGTTGATGGGGAGGAGAGTTCTGATGCGGAGGACAGTTCCGATGTGGAGGGCGCCCTTTTTGCAAGCCATTTCTTCAATCTCTTGTTTTCGGCCAACAGCGCTGCGGTGCCCCATCATACTCTGTCGTCCACTCTCACACAATCGCTGTCACCGGGTCCGCAACGCCGCCACTCGGTACCCATCTTTCTATCATTTAGGGTTTTCCCTTTGCCTCGCAACCTACAATATCAATCCATTGTCGAAAAAAACTTTCTTATCAGGTTCGGGCTGGATTTCATGGAAGTGGTGTGCTTTATTTTAAACTCTGTGTTAGGCTTGAGTCGGTCACGGTGCTAGAATCTGATCCAAAGTAAGCATAGAACGTACACCTCTACTTCTCCTTGATTCATCGACCAGAATAGTCTGTTTCTGATCTGATCTTCTTTGGTCATGAACGCATGGTCTGTTGTTTGCTTGAAATTCCGAGTCATGGCTGAAAGCATGAGTGGGGTGCTGGCAGATCGTACGTGTTCGGTGACGATGTGGGATTTTTCGATGCACCACGAGACTACGTGGCCGATTTGGGAAGCATCGGGTGTTCAATACTCCCCTTTGCGAACAAGTAAGCTCCATCATTGTCATCATAGCCAAAACTCTAACTTCTCTATTGCTTAAAAAACCTTATGAACTATCTCTCTGTACTTTGAATTGATAATTTGTGTGCAGGGGATTCTAGGGTTCGGAATCCGGTTGGCTTCCATGGGCAACCGGGCCATCGCGGAGATTCAATTCGCTGACAACGTCTTCCCTGCATTGGACCAGGTATGCATGCCTTGCCCAATTCAAAGGAACTGGTATAAAAACATGACATGCAAGTATATACATTCAAGGATAAAGTTAAACATTCACTCTATTCATGAAACTGGTACACAATTCTCCAATTTGTGTATTCAAATTGAATTTTGAATATGTCGGTGTGTTTCTGATAAATCCGAGATCTTATGTTTATTGCAGTCATAGTTTTGGGACGAGGATCTGGCGCACGGTAGTCTTAGACTCTTAGTGTCGTTGTCGTTAAATGTGTCTGTGCGATAGCCTGTTTTTTAGGTTTGTCTGTTGCTAGCTGATTGAATGTTTGAATCAATTGAATCGCGTCGTAATGGTGAATCTGGGTATAGTGTCGCTGCCTTTACAGCTGCCATGCCCACTTCACCCAGAGCGACCGGGTTATACGCCACCAAGGCGAATTTGTGCACGAGATGTAAGAACATAAGTTGACCAGGAATCTCCATCCGGAATGCGGCGAAGCTCAGCATCACATCGTTCTGAGGTTCACCTACACGATTGATAGTTGTTGGAATGTGTGGTCAGGCTCACAAGCAATTTTCATGTGAGTTCAGATAGCTGGGCAAGGGTTAAGGGGATGTTTTGTAGCCTCTTAATACTCCCCGCTTATTAATATAGACATAATTATGTTAGGCTTTTGTTTTCATAATCTGAGGTCCATGCTTTTGTTGAAGCTTTCACCACTGTGAATAGAGAGTCAACAAGCGATATAAGGTTCTTGCTCTAAACAATTGTGCGATTGATAGTTGTTGGAATGCTAATATGAACGATGTAGTCCTCATGTTAGTGCTGAGATTTAAGATTGTATTCTATGATTCTAGCTTGTTAACAGGGGACAAAGGTCTTGTATGTGATCTGAGGTCTGTTGGTTGAATATTCAGGTTGTGCCATGGGGAGATCTGGATTCGTTGGCGATGCTGCAAAGGCAGCTGGATGTAGACATCCTGATGACTGGCCACACGCATCAATTGAAAGCGTACAAGCACGAAGGGGGAGTGATTATCAACCCAGGATCCGCCACAGGAGCCTACAGCAGCATTACATACGATGTGAATCCCAGCTTTGTGCTCATGGACATCGATGGCCTGCGAGTGGTGGTGTATGTGTATGAGCTTGTAGATGGGGAAGTGAAGGTGGACAAGATTGACTTCAAGAAGCCACAATGATTCATTTCATTCAACAATAATTAAGGGTGCAGTTGCTATGACTTTTGTGCATCTTGTAAGAAATTTCTGGTGAATTGAACACCTTTGCATGCATGGGTTGGGGTAGTGTACATGAGGTATTTTGTTTACTGAAGGTTAGGATTTTCCTTTTTGTTTTGGCACAAGAGAGTTTTAAATGGTTTGCTCATTGCTCTTAAAAGCTACCAAGTACTCGATTGCAGTTCATGTCTTCATGACTTTGGGTGCTAATGAGGTAACTCGTTGTTCTACTACAATGGTTGTCCTGTTACATTCATTGAACTTTTAGACTTGAGAGTTTCAGTATTGCTACTGGACTTTTATCAATCACATTGCTACGAGTAAATATGTCTTTCTGTTAGCTCTCTCAATATTGTATTCACCAAAGTCTAATACTTAATTAAAACTGTTTATGGAAAGGACCTTTAGAACTTTACGTGACAAAATTACATGCATAACTTTATCGAAGCCGTAATGAAGATTATCAGCTAACAAAAGTTTTTTTTTTGCAGATCATTGACGCTTGTAGGAGTTGTAGCAAAGGCCATCTTGGGACGTTTCATCAATCATAGTTGTGAACCCAGTTGCGCAACAAAGAAGGTACTAAGTTTGCATCATAACTTCCAGAAATGTGACAGTGTTACTCCATGATGCTCCCTTTATTGTGCTCTCTATGGTGCTTTTGTTTACCTTCCTTGGGGATACTCTCATTGGAAGCAAGATATTTGTCAAATGAATTCCTCGGATGTCTGATTTGTGTGAGCTGGAGCGCACTTGGTCACGTTGAACATTTGCCATTCGATTCTTCGTGTGTATCAAGACGCATCATGATGATGCATAGAAATTAGTTGTTGGCAGTATAATATTCCACAACTTCAAAAACTCATGCCCTCCGTAACATTTCACTATAAATATGCAAATGTTTTGCAACAACAAGACAATTCATCATGTGGAGTGTTTGCATTAGCATATGCAACTGACTTAGCATATCAAATAAATCCTGAAACATCAATATATGATATTCCTACTATGAGGCATCATCTAAGAGAATGCATCACTCAATCAAAACTAATAACATTCCCGAAAACCAAATAATGGACTAATGAATACTACATATACAATACACATGAACCATTTCCAAATTAAAATAATTCATACATACTATTACTATAAGTACTACATAATATCATACATCCCAACTTTGTTCTATAATTCTATACTTCTAGACATATTTATCATAATTAAGATATCGATCATCACTGGTAAGGCGAAGAGAAGCGAGCCCTAGTAGGATTGCACATTTGTTATTCAACCATACTTAAAGTATACACATGTCAATTTACAACCATGTGTATTCACACATGTCAACACTATAATATTAAAACAATGACATAATAGAGGCTACTACTCTAATAAGCTAGGATCATAGGTCACTATATAAAAATAAGGAAAGCTTTAGGTAATCACAATAAAATAGATGGCAACAAATTAATCGAGATCTTCCATAAGTGAATCTTTGATCACATTGATTTGTGTTGTTCGTATGGATATCTTGGGATTCATGGTACCGGAATGGAATCTTGGTTTCCAAGCTGTCATAATGAAAGTAGTAGCCATCCAAGTTGGTGGATACTTTGTATCCCTCAACCAAGAGTTACCTTTCTTCGTGTCCCACCCTTCGTAAGTATCAGGGTCAACATGTTTATAAGATGTTGGCTTCCAATAATCTAGCACTAGAATTGAATTAGGGTGCTCCACACTAATGTATGAGGAATTTGGAAGCATGAAATGACATTTCAGAAAGGTATGAAAAAAAATCTACAGTTTTCAAATAGTTCTATCTTCATAATGTCTATATTTAGTTAGTGCGAAGTGCGAGGCTCACCACAATCCAAACGTTTTGGGCTACACTCTCCTTTAGAGGTTAACAAAAATAGAGCTTGGAGTGAATTAGGCTTCTCCTCTACTCCTAATTGGCTCTTGTGACTGATATGAAACAATCAAAGGTAAAGTGTTGTGTTATAATATGTAAGGGAATAAAGTAGCACAAAAGTGTTGAAGAAACGTTTACGCTTATACAATATTCAGAATATCAAATTAAAATCTCAAAACTTCTATAATATCCTAAATAACACATCAGAATTTTCAATTTTGTTCATTACATACTTCGTAATCTAATCTGAATCTAGGCAATTTCAATGTGTCGGCACTTATAACAATTCATCAACTAAGTACTTTTCAAAACAATATTGAGAAATAAGAAATAACGTTATATCTCAACCATGGCTTCCCGCCCTTGCTGATGTACAAATTCACTTTCTTCTTCTCTGCTCTGTCTCTAAAGCCAAATGATATTCAGCCTCTTACACCAATACATCCAAAATGTGATACAGTGGTACCTGGATAAGATCAACCTCGTTAAGATCAACGTTTAGTTAAGAACGTTGTCCCTGTCCCTTTATTATGCAAAGAGGCAGTGTTTCGTTATGGTCAACGCTTGGATAAGATCAACGTTTTTGTCTGTCTGAAAACGTTTATCTAATCCAAGCACCACTGTAGAAATAAATATTCAGAAAGCCCCAAAACCCGAGAAATAAATATTCAGAAAGCCCCAAAACCCGAGACGAGGACTGAATACTCAAAAAAAGAGATCTAACAATTCCATGAAACATCCTTAATTTATTTCCAAAGGATATACGATTCCATGTCTATGCCCATATTTTTGGTGTAATGTGGTCATTTCTATGTTTGTACATATTAATTTCTGCTTATTTCATGTGTGATTATATGTGGGATCGCCTAGGAGAATACTGTCGATGAATAACATTTTTATTTCTCATAGCATTTTTTAGCCACGGAGCTGCTGCTGCATCCTCAACAGCATTGAAGAAGCTCATGCAATCCTTCGAGGTCATGGAAGCCGTGTTACCAATTCTAGAATCTTCCCAGCTTCATGTTCTGAATGGTCTCATCTGCGCTAGAGTGTCATGTGGCAGCTGCCTTTTAGCTCTTTCGATCGATTCATACCTTCTGTAGGTAGTGATTAGTCTGCAAGAGAACACGAATTGCAGCTTTGCACTGTTTTGAAAAAAAAATCTTGCGGAATATTTCGATTCAAACGACTCAAACTTCGTACGACGAGTCATTCTTTGACCACGTAAATGGTTGATGCATGCGATTGCCCCTCTCATTCGATGCCACCGCTCGCGCACAATCTATAGTTTATTGCGATGACCGGAAAATAGGTCTTAAGTTTACCACCAATTCAGTGTAGCGTAGGATAGCTGTTCCTTTCATCGCTCACAACTACAGTAGTACAGGATGCCTATCTCTTGTTTATACGGAACAATTTGTCATAGAAATACCTTGAGTGACTATCGGACATTGAGAGTGCCGAAAAAAGAAAAAGGTACAAAAATATCCCGGTACGAATCTCGAAATGAAGAATGAATTTGATGGAGCTTCCTCGACAGCTCGTCCGACTTTTACAGACAGACGAGCAAGTGGTGGTAGCCAGACTAGATTCTCTCTCAATTATGATATTCCATCTTTGTTACTAGAAGCGATTGTTTGCGGAGTACTACTTCGGTGGCTTCTTTCGTGATCGTTCGGTCGAGTCTTTAGTTCTTCAATTTTGGCTATGGCGCAAACACATGTACGGAAGTGAGTTGAATCTGTGAGAGGAATAGAGCAAAGGAGTAGCTGCAATCTTCATTGACGCTCTTCCTATCTTCAGATGTGAACAAACGTTCCGTCATCTAACGGCTTGGTGATATAATCAATTCCGCAATTTCAATTTCAGGTGAGTCTTGCTGTCGAGAGACTTGACTAAGTAGCAGTTTAGTGCTCTTGTTTCTTGATTAGTTGTCTGGAGCTTTTCGATGACATCTTTCTCTAAAATGAAGTATGTCAACCTTTCTGCCGTCGCTCGAGTGCTTCACTAGATTAGTTCTTGAAAGCAGTGGGATGCCGACCGCCATGTTTCGCCGTTGCACACGCGAAATGTGTGCTACCTGCTTGTGATTACGGTCGTTGCCGTCGGGCTTGCTTAGAATTTCTGCCTCATCTGCGGTTTTTCAGTAAACTTCTTTGCTTATAGCTGCCAAAGTATCTTGAAGTATATGTTCGTTTGACAGTTTATCATTGTTCTGTGCCAGTGTTCTCCATCTTTGTACTGTCCGATCGAAGGTTAAAGATGGCAGAGTTCTTGGAGCTTGCTCGAGTGATCTTAGAGAGGAGAGAGAGTGCTAAATCCGCAACCTTCCAACTGAATGAGCATCAGTGCAACCGTCTCTGGCGCAACGTCAGATCACATTACGACTATTATTTAGGGACTCTATTGTATCTACAGCCGACATGGCTTCGCTCGATCTTTCTTGAGTTTTACCTCATAGTGACACGAGCGGATGCTATACAGCAACATTTTAGCTCCGCATGTTCCTGGTTGCAAGCCGCTGCTCTCCAAGGAGACCATCGAAAGGCGTTTAAAATACTGGATCAGGATCTCAAAGGTTGTGCACTGCTGTTTCGTGAAACTACGAAGTCTTTAAGCTCCATGCTCATTTCCAGTTCTGACAAAATCTCCTGGCGTCTCGACGAAACGGAGGAAGATTCCGAAAAAGATTTGTCGATCTTGCGGACTGCTTTACAGCAATTCAACACAGACAATGAGGATGAAATACGGCTAGCGGAGCACATCCTAGCGAGAGAGGCGAGTAAATCAAGCACGGACAATGATCAGGGAGCAAGCTTTCCGAAATTCTACACTCAGATTACGCATGGTTATCCTACTTCCCTCAAACGTATCGGAGGTGGTGCATCCGGATCAGTTTATAAGGTGAAGTGGTTGGGCATGATCTGTGCAAAGAAGCACTTCAATGCCACAGGATTTACTCAGGAGATCCTGAAAGAGGTGAAAACCTTGGCACTATCGAACCACCCGAACATTTTGAAGCTGCTTTGTGTAGGCGATGGAACAACCGAGGCTTCCTTCTTGATGGAGTACATGCCAATGAGCCTTCTTGCTTTTCACACGCAACGAAAGAAATGCGATCCAATATCACTTCTTGCAGCTATCGACATCATGCAGCAGTTCTCTCGAGGAATGGAGTATCTCCACGAACAGGATATTGTTCACCGCGACTTGAAGTCGACGAATGTTCTTGTAGCTCCTTCAGCTGACGAAAAGCTACAGACGGAGGGGTATGTTGACCTAAAGGTGGCCGACTTGGGATCTGCTAAGATAAGTGTTAGTAACTTAACGTGGCCCACTCAAGACATGATTGGGACGACGAAGTGGCGAGCACCTGAAGTTTTCGATGCATCGTTAGGGCCGATTGACTGGAAGAAAGCTGATGTGTATAGTTATGCCATGACATGTTCAGAAATCCTGACCGGTAAAGTACCATTTACGGATTGTGAATGTGAACGGACCAAATTGCTTCCTCGGATCCTAAGTGGTGAAAGGCCAGTATTGCCTTTGACATGTCCCAAGAGATTAAGGATTCTTTTGGAGGACTGTTGGAATAACGAGCCGACAAGGCGTCCATCTTTCACTGTCATCAGCAAAAGACTTGCATCCATCAAGGCTGCTGCCATCGCGAATATTGTACGCTTCACTATAATCACCTTAACATGCCATATCCTTTGAATGCCTCACTGTATGTATCAGGTTACTGTTGTGCATGTAATGTAGCGCTCCTTTTCTGAATCTATTTTGTGCTTCGATGAATTATCAACTTTCGACACGCTCATGGAAATGCTGGAAATAATAAAGATGTGTGGAGAAAGACATTTTATTGTCCCTTGCATAACGGGGTAGAAAGGTAGAAACTAGAGCATTGTTCACTTTGAGAGGTGTTTGATTTCATTTACAAAAGTCTCAAAATAGGACATAACATTATCAAAGTTCTCTCTTTTATATGTCCTTGACATGATTGTTTACATTCTCTTGGGTATTGTAGGAACCGCCACGAATTAAGGTGAAGCCAGTGGAATTGAAATGCAAGTCCAAAGACAGGAGCTCTCCACCTACCCAAGCTGAGGCATCATATAAGTGTCTCAAGGTGAAGCCAGTGGAGATGAAATGCAAGTCCAAAGCGAGGAGCTCTCCACCTACCCCAGTTGAGGCATCACATAAGTGTCTGGGTAAGCCCCTTCTCAATCGTCTCACACAAGCTCTAGGTAATAAATACATTGCCATGTCTCTATGTTCAACGTGCATCCTGGTGCCTTTCTTCACAAGCCAGTGTCGGAAATGAGTATCTATTGGTCATCAATATTGGTCATCATAGATAGCTCAATTCTCATCGAATGACTTGTGAATGCATTGAAAAACACTACTTTCACAAGTATAAACATGGTGTTCAAACAACACAAAAAAATGGATAGCTTCTTGTTTCTGGTAAAAGAGGCTTATGTTGTTTGAACACCATGTTTGTACTTGTGAAAGTAGTGTTTTTCAATGCAGAACTTGTGGTACGGATGGGTTATCAAAGCTGCTATTTTGATAGGAGGCTCCGTGTTTATTCGAGCTTGTAGATATAGAAGGTTGACTATAGACACTTGAAAAGTGCCTAGTAAGTATAGGTGGTTTTCAGAAGACAGCATTGACTTTTGTAAAATTGCCAAAGTGTAAATGTCCTAAAATATACTCTATAATAAATGTAGGGTTGTCTATTTTATAATTAGCAATAATAAGCTCCTATTATCAAACTTGGTGCATTTTTTTGTTACTTCATATTATGTAAATGTCTCTTCTTCCTCATTTGTTAAATTTGATTAAATTATCCTTATTCTTTATGCAAATTTAGAAATTTCTATACAGTACAATATATCTTTTGACATTGTATGATTAAGTTGTGGATTTCAAAGTATCAATCAATGAATATTTCATATGGGCAAGGGCATGATGTAGGTACCACTAAGACGCGTCTCATTATGTGTGATCTATGTGTAATTCATTTTACATGTGCAAGAAATTGATTTCCTTTTTTAACCCTATTTATATAACAATGTCTTACTTGGGACAAGTAAAATTTATATCAATCAATAATACACATGATTTTGAAATGCATGCTTGTCTTGAGGGGAGAATTTCCGACTAGAGTCAATTAGAGTGTGAATCCATTGCTCCATTCATTGCCTCCATCTCCATGCAATTTTTATCTATGATCGATTCTTGTTTGAATTTAGTGATGTATATATGGTTCAACCCCTAACTGTCCTTACAAACCGAATAGGTTTCTTGTTTTTTCGGGCAGGCTAGGTCAAGGTGTTAAAGTCAATGTTTCTGCCTAAGATAAGGGGTGATGGTCTGGTTGGGGTACCCAAAAAGGTTGTCCCATGAACAATTGCACTCTATGCTGGTGTGACAAACATATCCATATCTAAACTGTAATACAATAAGACTTCATTAGATGTGGTTTTAGTTGTCTATACTTATAATGTATCAAGAAAAAAAATTAGAAATTAAAAAAATATTTTGAAGTAATTTTATTTGATTTTTTAGTTGAAAAAGTAAGTCATGTCCCAATAACCTAAAATCCATAGAACCAAGCAAATGGAATATCAACCATTTTTATTTTAATATGATTTTTGAATATGACCTACATCTTCTTGTATAGAATACAAAATAATTTATTTAATAATAAAAAAATTAATTCATTGTGCACTATAATGCCTGCAAATCCCCAAATTCAACACTTTTTCCCTCATCTATGAATGGATCCAAAAAAAATAAAAAATCTAAAAGAAAATCTATAGGCATACATACTTTGATTTCAATGAGGTGCATGATATTTTATTTTCTATTCTAGGGTCTTTTTACTTGATTAAAATGACTAAATTAGACAAACTTTGGAGGCTTTCAATAAAAATAACCTAATTAGTGTGTCCAAAAAGTGATACCCCAAGCTTTCCATTGCCCTAAGCTCTAATCTATGTATAATATCATATTCATTGTATACCGGATACCATACATAAAGCACTTAGAGCAGGTGTATGATACCAACTTCGTTGGCGACGCCCTTATCTAATATACAACTTGAAATTTGTACCAATGGACTTTTGTCCAGTGGGCAATGGCACATTGTCAAGACGAACATACACTCTATCCACGCCGGCTTCAAAAGAAGACCGGAGTTCATATCTATCTACAGCTTGAAAAACATAAACCCGGCGTTTTAGAGGTCAACCAGAATGGAACAATCCATGTTGATACTACCCAACGCTCAGATGGTTAAGAGAGGGCTTTGGGTGATGGTCTGGTTGGGGTACCCAAAAAGGTTGTCCCATGAACAATTGCACTCTATGCTGGTGTGACAAACATATCCATATCTAAACTGTAATACAATAAGACTTCATTAGATGTGGTTTTAGTTGTCTATACTTATAATGTATCAAGAAAAAAAATTAGAAATTAAAAAAATATTTTGAAGTAATTTTATTTAATTTTTTAGTTGAAAAAGTAAGTCATGTCCCAATAACCTAAAATCCATAGAACCAAGCAAATGGAATATCAACCATTTTTATTTTAACATGATTTTTGAATATGACCTACATCTTCTTGTATAGAATACAAAATAATTTATTTAATAATAAAAAAATTAATTCATTGTGCACTATAATGCCTGCAAATCCCCAAATTCAACACTTTTTCCCTCATCTATGAATGGATCCAAAAAAAATAAAAAATCTAAAAGAAAATCTATAGGCATACATACTTTGATTTCAATGAGGTGCATGATATTTTATTTTCTATTCTAGGGTCTTTTTACTTGATTAAAATGACTAAATTAGACAAACTTTGGAGGCTTTCAATAAAAATAACCTAATTAGTGTGTCCAAAAAGTGATACCCCAAGCTTACCATTGCCCCTTTGGTATTTTCTACGGTACTGTCTGTCCACATTAAAGCTCATCGTGTTTTTCAGCAACAACCACTCTGCAGACATTGTGCTCAGGAAAGGCCGGAGATGGAAGGCAAGCGAACCCAACAGGGCAATGAGCATCTTCCCGACAGTAGCACCACATGTGGAGGGCACATTGGTGGGAGTACTCCGGTCCATCTTTCCGAAGCACATGGGTGAAAAGCTCCGGCTCAAACACCTTCTCGGGGTCATGGCGAGACTGCAACTCCAGAATCTTGTCGAACTTCTCCTCGGGGTAGTTGTCACGCACATGGCACTCATGGTGACGGAACACACGCTCATGGTTCTTGCCCCAATGCGGACGCGCCTTGTACTTGCACAGGCTCAGCTGCTCGATGGCTTGGATTATGGCCGCATGCTTGCCAGGGCTTGTCGCGCTCGCAGATATCAGCGACCCCCATTGCACGAAGGCGACGTCCTCGGTGCCCCCGCTTGTCGCCAGCACTCCGTTCGTCCCCTTCCCGAATCGGATCCACAGGCTCCCTGGCGGCAAGCATCGCTTGACCTTTCCTTTCCCGTATCGGATGTCGAGTCGGTGTTGAACCTCGGCGAGCTCCTTGTGGATTATGGACTTCACGTCGTCCACCCAGTCGTGGAGTTGAGAGAGCTTGATTGTGAACTCCATGTCTTCTGCCATTGCTTTCATGTGGTGGACTTCCCAGATGCAGTTGGGTGTGCACTCCGGTCCTGTCATCACGTAGTTCGTCCGTGCTGTGGCGCGCGTGATTTTTGTGCCGTTCTCGTCCGTGAATAGTGGCGTCCGAGCAGTCTCGTCCTCCGCGCTACAAACACCTGGCTCAGCACAATTCCGATGGCGGTAAATCATGTGAAATGGAAGGGAAAATGGTGGATTCTAGAGCAGAAGTGCACGGAACCAGAAAATATAGGTTACGCAACTTGTGGCAAGAGCAAGGAGACGAAGAGTGAGGTGGGTTCCAAGGTTGAGGAAATGAGCACAATTGCAGAATCATGGTTGCAACATTTATCCATAGAGACTTATAAACTTCAGTGGAGGTGGTGTTTCAACCAGGATTTTGCACTAGTGTAGGAATTATTGGAGAATAAGTATCTTATGGTAAGAGCAAGGAGACCAAGAACGAGGTAGAATTTAGAGTAGGATGTGAGCAGAACAAGGAAACTAGAATTATCGTAATTCTGTGACTTTTTGGAAGAACATGGCCGGAGTGAAGAACCTCGAAGGGTGGCAGAAAGTAAGTAGAACAAGGAAACTAACAACTATCTTATATTGTGAAACTTGTGACAAGGGTGAGACTGATGGAATTTGGTAAAAAGATTAAAATAACCAATCTCAATTCACATGCCTCCATTACAAAATGGCTCGGCTTACAGCTGGAATTGGGTTTGAGAGAAGCGGGTAATGTACTTACCGTTGTTCAGCGCGTCAGCAATCGGGGAGTCGTCGGCGATGTCGTCGTCCCAAGCATTCAACAATCCACCAAGCACGCCGGCCACTTGGTCATTCACGGCCATCAGAATCGAACTTCGTGTGGTCGCCTGGAACGGAGGCGCATCGGCAGGAAGATTACTCTCGCCTCCAGGAACGTGGTGGAACAACTGCACCTTGAAAGTACCCAAATCCGGTCTCCAATAAGTGATAACATGCGGCGTTTCCTCTTTCACCATACGAATGAGATCACCGGCTATATTATCGTCACTAAGATCCTCACGCGCTTCGATAATCGTTAGCGACTTCCCTTCCAATTGGAAAGTAATCTCAGTGATTATGCCCAACAGGCCTAAACCTCCAAGCAAGGCGTTCATCTCCTCGCCATCGCTGGTGTGAACCTCGCCCTTCGCGTTCACCCACTTAAGCTTCCGCACCAGCATGCCCAAGCTGCTGATGGTCCCCAGCCCGGAGCCGTGCGCGGAAGCGGAGAGCACCCCACCGAGGGTCAGGTTCGAGTAGACTGAGTACGCGCCTGCTCGAATCGACATACCATTGGCTTCCGCGGCGTTCGCAAGGTCGATGACGGTGGCCCCGGCCTCGATTGTAATCTGCAGGCGATCCTGGTCGACAGCCACGACACGATTCAGGCGGTTAAGAAGCACAGTCACCGACTGGAATCCAGTCGGTGGGTGCTCGGAATTGGCCCATTTCTTCTTGATGCTATCTCGATGCCCTGCGCAGACGAAACCCGCGCCACTGTGAAAGCCGACCCGAGTAGCGCGAATCTTCACTGGCTTGCCACTGGACGTGAGCTGCTTCAAGAGGTCGACTAGTTCTTCCGTGCTGGTGGGCGTCACGTGAAGGTCGGTGGTGCACTTGAGAAAGTTGTAAGAGCCGTGTAATGTTGTTCCGAAGCTTCCATGCGTGTATGCCTCGCAGCTGCTGCCGCTGGCATCTTCAACGTCCCCTGCTGCTGCTGTGCTGCACAGCGACAGCATCAATGGTACAAGCCACTTCGATGCCATCTCTGAGATTGGAATCCTAGCTATGCATTCAAGCAATTTGCATGTGAGCTTCTATAACCATCTTAGATGAGCACGCCGCAACCAGGCAGCCAGAATTCGACTCTTTCGTTGTCATTACGTGACGCACGAGCGTTGAATTCGATGAAGCGGACAAAATTTGCTGACGCAAGAAGGTTGCCACTGACATTATGGAATTAGTCCACTGAAACTGACTTTCGTGCATTATGGACTAGGTAATGGTCAAGCAGTCTGTGGTTATGAGAAATAACCGATGGGGCGGTACCTACCGAGCGGCGAGGTAGGTGTTGCCCCATTAGTTATTTCTCATAACCACGGGCTGCTCACCATTGCCGGACATAACCAAAGTCCATGGATGGATGTGGATGAATCTCATTCAAATGTTTAGTAGGAATCCTTGAATGAAATTTCATTTGTTCATCCGTAGGACATCCGTTTGTTCATCCCTCCCAAATAACTACGCCACCATTGTGATGAACCTGCCGTCATTTGCGTGCTTCCTGTCTGCGATGGAGCGTTCGAACTTCGAAGCCCAAGAGGGTTCCTACATACAAGCGGATCACGTCGATTGTTGATCGTCCTACGCATGATCGTGGTCGAGGGCAAGGTCGTGGTGGTGAAAGTGGTAGTAGCGCTGCACCAAATCCCTACATACAGGCAGTAGCTCCAACTCTTAACCTGCAGCCTGTTTCACTTTCAAATGATCTAATGATGGAAAGTAGTCTCGTTAGTGTGGAAACTCCCTTGGTGTTTGATGAAGAAACACCAGAAGGCTTTGATATCTTTGGAATTGGGATCAATTTTTCAAGTCCTACGACTGTTGAAGTGCCGAATAGGGAGTTATCAGATACCGTTTTGAATTCAGATTGTTTTCTCGTAGATCCTAATACAAGAGTCAATAGCAGCGACAGAAGGTCTAGCTATGGATTTTTTTATCCAGAAAAAATGGAAAAAATGTTAAGTTACACAAAAATCCAAGCAAGAGATCAGATACATGGGCAAGAAATCGGTTTGATGCTTGGAGAAATTTCTGTGGATTGGATACTTCTATTACAATTGAGAAGATTCGTCTTCAAGAATTTGGGTCAATGTTGTGTAAGTTTTTTATTATACTAAACAAGGAGAGTGATGAACACTATCCTACTGGAACGATCATGAGTATGCTACAGGCTTTCAATCGAATTTTGTGCCATGCTCAAGATGAAAGGATTATTACAACCGGAATTCAGGAGGTGACGTTTAACATAAAAACTCATCCTTGGTTCAAAGCCACTACTAGGGCTGTGCAAGATGCTATGGAATGGAGTAGAGATGACGGCGCCAACAAACTGAGAAAGAAGGTTGATTGTATCACATTTCATGAAGAATGTAAAGTACTTTCTCATCCTAAACATTTCGCAACTCATCCGTTGGGAGTTCAGAAGAGATCTGCATATTATTGTGTTACGGTATTTCTTAGAAGAGGAGGATCTGAATTGCAAGGACTTTTGGTGTCTGACTTTCAACTTGGAAAAGATGAAGCAGGGAAAGACTATCTAAGGTAAGTTTGAACCTTCTTAATGTGGAAACTTTGAGCATGATATGTGTTGTATTGATAAGTCCATGATTATATTTATGCAGGTACGACGAAAGACTCTCCAAAAACTACAAAGTGTTGTTGAAGCGGTTTCAGCAAGCAAGAGCACTTTCGAAGTGCAGTTGTTTCCTACAACCGAGACGTGTTGGAGACCTTTTCGACGCTCATTGAACACATGCCACCCGAGTCTAAAACATGTGGGCCACTTTTTTTATCATGCATTCACAATACAAAAACGATTATATGGTTCAAGCAACAACCGGTTGGTTTGAGTACAATGCGGGGGTGGCTCAAACAGATGATGGAAACTGTTGGGATTGAAGGTAATTTCAACAACAAAAGCGGGAGAGTGACAGCAATTACAAGAATGTCTCCCGCTCAAGTACCAAAGGAGATAATGTCTAGCATCACGGGCCATCGCAATGAGAAAACTCTCGCCACGTGAAACGGGACTGAATTCTCTCTTTGGTCACAACTCAAACACTGCTAACCTAACAAGATCTGAGAAAATCGGGCTAAACAAGACCGAATAGACTTGAATGTAATGTAACAAAGCGTAACTAAAGAAGCAAAGTACAAACCAAACTTTACCGAGAGAGAGAGAGGGACTAAAGGCGACACGACCGAATGCCTCCAAATGGCCCCGGCCAGTTCTATTTATACTCCGCCTAACCGCCTTGGAACTTTCTAGAATGTTCCAATGGCGGGCCCCACCATGGAACTTTCCGGAAGGTCCTAGAGGTGGGCCCCACCTAGATAACCGCCCTTCTAGAAGACTCTAGAGGTGGGCCCCACCTTCTCGAAGCTTCTATGGTGGGTCCCACATAGGCCATCTACCTCAAATTCTAAAATTTTCTAAAAACTCCTAAAATGGTTTCAACTATCTATCTACTTTTCTAAAGAAACACAAAAATCTAGTTCTCGCCTTCTACAATTAATCCTCCGCTAATGCGAACGTCCTTGTTTCGCTCCCGATGATATCTCCAAATGGTTTCTTGACAATGGGTAAGGTTGTGAACGGGCTCCCATGTTGCATCGTGGATGGGATAACCTTTCCATCGGACTTTGTATTGTAGTTGCGGACGTCCATTGCCACGACGAAGATAGCGGTGTTCCAAAATGCAGTCCACTTCATATTCCTCCTAGGCGGCGAAGGCTGATGTCGGCCTGGAAAGCGCTCCGATTCAGTATGAAATTCTTTGAGCTGCGAGACATGAAAAACTGGATGGATGTGGATATGTGGCGGAAGCTCGAGGCGGTATGCAACATCAGATATGACCGTAGAGATTCGGAAAGGTCCAATCCATCGGGGTGCAAGTTTACGGACTTGAGTCGATGTAGCTAACGGAAGGTTGGCATTTGAGAGCAGAACCAAGTCACCTTTCCGAAAGGTCTTATGTTGCGGTGGTTATCTGCATATTGTTTTTGTCGATTACAATGCGAAGGAGCATTGTCGAGCCTCTTGCAACGCCGATGTTAGTCGTTGTATAAACTCCTCCGTTGTAGGGTTGTTGGTGTTGATGGGGCGGTGGAGCGTTGGCGCGTAATCGGGTGCTGACCAGCGTTAAGAAAGAATGGTGAATGACCCGTGCTTGCTTGGGAACTATCATTATAGGCGAACTCCAAAGGGGTCAGATACTCATCCCAGTCGTTGTGGTGAATTGCCACAAACGCCCGCAAAGATATCCTCCAAGGTCCGGTTAGACGCTGTCTCATCCATCGATCCCGAGGATGAAAGGGCATGGACATAGCAAGCCGTGTGCCGAGAAGCTTGAATAGTGCTTGCGAAACTCCCCTGTGAAGCGCGGATCCCGATCCGAGATAATGACACGAGGCAATCCATGATGACGGAAGACAGAGTGTCGAAGAAGACTCGTGCAAGTGTTGGGGCATCAATATCGGAGCGCATCATGACCAAATGAATTTGCTTCGAAAGGCGGTCCACAAAGACAAAAAGAACCGCAGTGTGATTACGATGCGTCTCGTGGCAAACAAGTAATGAGATCTATGGTTACTTGTTCCCCCATCGCATCGTAGGTAGTGGAATCGGCCGCAGCAGGTCCAAGAGGTGCGATGTGCGTGCCTTGTTCCGTTGGCATAGCTCACGAGGAACGCACAAAAGCTCGAACATCACGATCCAAGCCCTCCCAAAACCATGTTCTAGAAATCCGTTCTAAGGTCTTCTCACGTCCGAGATGTCCAGAGATAGGAATGTCATGCCCTTCTTGAAGTATGCGGGTTCAAGTTTAGCATCGTTAGGTACATAAACCCGCTTCTTAAAATAGAGGAGGGCGTCAACGAGGTTGTAATCTTGATATTGCACATTACCTACCTCTACTCGATCGATCACCATTGTGAAGTAAGCATCCTGGTAGGTGGCTTCATTCCATTCTCTCTCCTGGTTAGATCCGGAACAATACTACTAATGGTAGCAATCTCCCTCGTGTCCTCCGATTGATTTCAGATCCGGTCTCCGAGATAAAGCGTCCCGGGCACAATATGTTGTCGCCCTTGCTTGTAATGAAGTTGAATATCAAAGAGCTGCAACTGTTCTTCCCAGCGGTGGTGTCTCGATTTCATATTTTCTAAATGCAGATCATGTAGTAAGGGCCGATGATCAGTCCGAATTGTCACAGGTTTCCCCAATAGATAGTGCCGCCATACTTTGGTAGCATGTACAATTGCTAGTTGTTCCCGATCACGTGCAGAATAGTTGCGCTCTGCCCTCTTAAGTTTGCGTGACTCATATGCCACCGGTTGAAGGCCCCTACCGAAGTCTTGTTGGAGGACCGCGCCTATAGCAAAGTCGGAGGCGTCAATGTCAACCATACACGGAAGGTCAGGATTATATGGTTGCAGAATTGGAGCAGTAGTGAGTGTCTCCTTCAAATTATTGAAAGCCTTGTTGTTATAGTTTCCACTCAAATGGAGCGCCCTTCTCCAATAGATTTGTCAGAGGAGCAGCAATGTGAGCAAACTGCCGAACAAAACGACGATAGTATCCGGCGAGGCCTAAGAAAGAACGAACTTCAGAAACATCCTTGGGAGTTGGCCAGTCCTTCACTGCATTCACCTTAGCTTGTTCCATGTACACACCCTCGAATGATACTACATGCCCCAAAAAGGTGACCTCGGACTTCCAAAGTTCACACTTTGATTGCTTGCAATAGAAGTGACTATCCCGTAACCGACGTAGCACCTCCCGTAGATGTTGGTCATGCTCTTCCGGGGTTTTACTATAGATCAAAATGTCGTCAATGAAAACAACTACACACTTGTCCAAAAGGTCCCGGAACAACCTGTTCATGTGACCCATGAAGGAAGCTGGGGCATTGGTGAGACCAAAAGGCAGAACGAGCCACTCAAAATGTCCATAGCTGCATTTAAATGTTTGTCTTTTCAATATCCTCTTTTGCAATTGGTATCCGCCAAGATCCACTTCAAGATCTAGCTTGCTAAAAATGGTTGCGCCTCGAAGTTGATCAAGAAGGTCATCCACACGTGGGAGTGGATAAGCATTTTTATGGTCCGCTTATTAAGGCCCCGATAATCGATGCATAGTCGCAATCCACCATCCTTTTTGGGTGCAAAAGGACAGTGCTCCCCATGGCGATGTGCTTTCTCGAATGAGGCCCTTCTCCAAAAGCTCGTCCAACGTCTTCCTCGCCTCCCGAAGCTCGTTTGGTGCTAGGCGATAAATTGGCCGATTCTTTGGTTTAGCTTCCGGCATTAAGTCTATGTGGAAGGAGCACCTCGATCGGTGGTAAACCACTAGGTAAGTCGGCGGGAAAGACATCTCGAACTTGATAAGTTGCTCAACTCGTTCGCTCCTTCGGCTCTCTTCTCTACCATTGAAGCAATATTTGGAACCACCACATACACCGGCCGCTTCGTCGATCTGTTTCTTCATGAAGGCCATCCCCACCAATATGTCTTTAGTTGTCTGTCGTTTCTTCAATCCACTTGATGTTGAAGCATGAAGAATTATCTTGCGTCCACCTTCGTTAAAAGAGATGGTTCTTGCCAGCCAGTCAATCTGCTTATTTCCGCCTCCAACCACGGCATTCCAGGATAACATCATATCCGAGCTTCGTTACCTTAAATTTTCCTCGTAGTGCATAGGCATCACACAATCTCAAGGTCTCTTCTTCACATGTCTCACTTAAATCATTTTCCCGATCGTCTGCGAGGTATATAGTCCCTCCGGTGATCACCTTAGTCTTGATCCCAAGTCGGTTGGCAATTGCGGTTCAGATGCAATTCTCCGTAGAACCGCAATCCACTAGTACTCGACACGGTTGTCTTCTAAGTCGACCTGTGAGACATATCAGCTGACTTTTTTGAGTGTTGTCCGAGGCCATCTTTGTTTGACTCGAGAGACAACAACTATCCCCGAGATTGGTCCTCGGTGCCCTCATCGGGAGCCCCGCTTTCCCGCTCCATTCCTTCATCATCTTGGTCAGCCTCGAGGTTGTGGATCCGCCTTGGTTTGTTGGCACCGGAATTTTGACGTTTTGGACACTCTCCAATCTGATGGCCTGACTCCCGATAGTAGAAACACAATCCCTTCCGTGCCAATAATTGTCGTCTCTGTGGCGTCAATGGTCCTTGTAGGGCGTCAATCTCCATTGGCGTCGGTTGTTGGGCTACCATAGTAGGTGGTGGCGTAGGGTTCCATACTGCAGGTCGTACTCCACGATTTCTAAAGTTTATGGCATCAACTCTTTCTGCAATCCTAACCGCCTCCTCAAATGTTTGAGGGTCTCTTAATTCCACTTCTCGTTGAACGATCGGCTTCAATCCTCGAACAAATCGATCCATCATCTCTCCCTCCGAAACATTGGGTATTTGGAGACATATGGATTTGAACCGGGTGACATACTCTTGCACTGACCTTAGTTTGTGTGAAGGTGGCGGGCGATCGCGCGCTAACTTCTCCGCATTGATGGGCCGAAAGCGGTTTGTGAGCTCGGTCTCAAATTCCTCCCAATTTTGAAATCCGCCTTGAGCTCCATAGTTTTTTGAGCTCAAGTCGCCACAAATGTTCGCTGCGCACCCTCAAATAGTCGGGTCGCATATATAATTCCGTCGGTTGAGTTCGCCCCGGACAGCTTGGAGATATTGTCGCATCTTTGAAAAGCCATTGAGATACATCATCTTGTCTTGAAGTTCCCGAATATGTTTTTGGCTTGCTCAACTTCACCTCGCAGCTTGTCAATTCTCTAGCTCTAGAAGCGTCCGCTTGTCCTTGTAATGCAACAAACTGGTCTAGTAGGTCTTTGAACCGAGTCTCCATGTGAGTAGGTTCCGCCATTTCTCCCATGATGCAATTCTTCCGACGACCTGACCTTTCGCGACGCCTTCTCTCGTTCTAGCCAAATCCTTGAAAGGAACTCCAAGTAGATCCAAGGACAAGACTTGATGAAACCACAATGATCGACTCTTTAAGTAGACTCTTGCTAATAGCACCTAACGTAAGGATAGACCGACACTCGCTCCGATACCAATGAAACGGGATGAATTCTCTCTTTGGTCACAACTCAAACATCGCTAACCTAACAAGATCTCGAGAAAATCGGGCTAAACAAGACCGAATAGACTTGAATGTAACAAAGACAAAGCGAGAACTAAAGAAGCAAAGTACAAACCAAACTTTACCGAGAGAGAGAGGGACTAAGGCGCACTGACCGAATGCCTCCAAATGGCCCCCGCCGTTCTATTTATACCGCCTAACCGCCCTGGAACTTTCTAGAATGTTCCAATGGCGGGCCCCACCATGGAACTTTCCGGAAGGTCCTAGAGGTGGGCCCCACCTAGATAACCGCCCTTCTAGAAGACTCTAGAGGTGGGCCCCACCTTCTCGAAGCTTCTATGGTGGGTCCCACATAGGCCATCTACCTCAAATTCTAAAATTTTCTAAAAACTCCTAAAATGGTTTCAACTATCTATCTACTTTTCTAGCAAACACAAAAATCTAGTTCTTGCCCTGTTACACCACGTATGATTACAGCATTGTTGCAAAGCAGAAGGCAGCGCAAGCTTTAACACGGGAGCCTTACAACATGATAACTGGGGAGCCTTTGACTTTCAAATTATCACTACCAACAAGAGTTGGAGGCATGGCATGCCCAACAATTCTGCAAGTCAGCTCCAAGTACAAATGTTTTTGGAGTTACAGAGGTAAGCATATACTGTATCATAGAAAGTCGTTCAAGGATGTAGTTGTGCTTTGTTGATTTGGCTCGTGTTTTGATTTGGCTAATATTTTGCAGGTTGAGTATTGAGGATATTCCAATGACCAAAAGTCGTGATGAAGAAGGTTTCGCGACATCTTGTGATGAGGATGAATTTTGGGAGAATATTGATCGAGAAAAGCAAATCAGGATAACAGAAGCTTCGATCAAGTCCAAGAAGTTCAAAAATGAGTGGCGAAGAAAACAAGAACCAACCGCGTCCACTTCTCAATCAATTGCTGGAGGCCAGGGATGTCACGGCGTCCGGACGTCCGCAGGGGGTTAAGGGAGCGTCCGTGACTTAAAGATTTTGGACTTTTTACTTAAGGTAAATGGGGCGACCGGCCCCTAGAATGGCCGTTAGCCCGGGCGACCGGCCCGACCCGGGGCGACCGGCATGCCGACCGGTAGCTCAATAGCCATCCGATCAATTGCCGCAACCTCCTACCGTTGGATTTATCGCGGCCGACCGATCGGTCGGGCCGACTGATCGGACGGAGCGACCGGATTCCAATTTTAGTTTTTTTTTTTTTCTTTTTTTTTTCTTTTTTTTTTTTTTCCCCCGGAGGGCGTGGGCGTCCGAAGCCGCCTTGGTGGGGAGCTAAGGATGGCGGCCACTCCTCTTAACCCTAACCCTATTCTAATTTATTCCAACAACCATTTTGAATTTCTTAATAACTCCCTCCCTAAAGTTTTTCAAGATCCAAGTTACACTATTTGGGGTTCCCGCCCAAATAAGATTCTCCTTGCTTTGAGCATTACGATCTCACTAATGGAAAAGAATCAACGGTTTAAATTTTACAAGTGACTAAAAACTCAAGTGAACTTTAAGATCCTACGGTTGGATCTTCTAAACATTGTTTCATATGAGGCTTTATAAGCATGGAGAATTTAGGCAATTTCGCATCAAGGATATTTAGGGATTAAGATCTCTTTATTTTATCTATAAATTATAACCATACTTAAGTTACTTTTGCGAATTGATTGATGATTAATTTAACCCCTAAAAGCCCAATGGACCATATTCTGGTCGATGCCGATTTTTGAGGGGCTCCAGTGGGTTAAAAAAGTAACTTTTTGCAAAGTTTTTTTTTTTTTTTACTAGGAGTTTGGTGAGTTGAGAACTACATCCAATTTACAAAACCTCATTTGAATTCATAGAATTTTTTCTACTAAGCTTCAAACACAAACAGGGCAAAGATTTGGACTTGGGCAGCTTGTGGGCAGCATCTAGAGCCAATCAAGTGTAAGTTTGGCCATTGATTGGGCAACAGCTTGAAAATTGAAATTTTGAAATTTGACAGAGGGGCAGAAAGGGTTTGAGGGTCACCCATGATTCCTCCCCTCACTCTCCACTGTTCACATGCTTACAAAATGTTAAAAAGGGCAATGGATAAGGGGGGAAGGGGGATTGCTTTTATGGGTAAAGGGGAGGGAGACTTGCTTATGTGAGACAGGATTTAGGTGGATGCCATATGCGACAACTCACATGCCACCTCACATGCTACTTGCTATTTTTTCATTATTATTGAATGTGTTTTATAACAATTATTCTTCTTTTCTTTGAATCAGAGTGAAGGGCCCATCCGGCACCCTTTATTTTCCACTGTGCCCCAAGGTGTGTAAAGTTTTTGAGAAATTTTGCAATGTTTCAAGATCTTGTGTACCTCAGCCCATTGCAAGCCACATTATAAAATATGTATACATCCTAAAATTCTACTTTTTTTTGAAAATGGTATAGAACTAACTCTTGTGAACTTTTTCCCCAAAGACAATATACAAACCATAATGCTTAGATTAAATTGTTATAATTGAAATCCTCATAATAGTTAATAATTCTCTTGTAATAGATTAAAGACACCAAATCTTTCAATAGCAAAATAAAATTCTCATTTCTCTTCTTAGTACTTATTTATTTGTATGGTTTCCTTAAATTTTATCTTATATGATAAAGGCCAATACTTATCTATGAAGAATACTACTAGTTTTCTTTTATAATAAGTTATTCAATATTATGCAAACCTTGTTATGTTTGTGATTGAAGGGTTGGTGTGAACAATACATGATTCCAAACTAGGTTTTGTAATGTAAATGAGGTTTTCAACCCATCTTACATCTCGGAGGTAAAAAATAAGTCCAACAAGAATCCTTTTTAAATCAGATATATCTTGTCAAGATTCGGAATAGAGCACAAAATGGTTGATTGGGCCTTTAGTGGTTGAGCGTTAGAGTGAATATTCAATCATGTACTATATTGAAAGGCTATTAGCATCATATAAATATATAAATATGTGAAGTAAAAAGACATATAACATAAAACTTACAATACAAGTTCATGCAACCCAAATTGAGAAGTACATGGGTACAAAGTAGTATGTGCTAATATTTGTCTTTCAAGTTTATGTGCGAGTATAAAAGATTATATTTCTATAAGATGTTCCTAATCATTTAACAAGTTACGTAGTGGCAATTTGTAGATATAGATTTTACATTTATTTGTTCTTGGTAAATGTTCATAACTCCGAAATGAAGATGAGTCATGTCCACGTTTATGGCGTATATTATTTTTGGTTTTTGTAGAAAATGATGTATCTTCAATATCTTATTTTAGCAATTCATAATACTACATGATCAAATATACAATGATATATCATTTTAAGATGCGATTAGTTGATATTAACCCCATTTGATTTATATGGCAATAAAATTTGTATTGAAAAAAAGTAATCTTTGTGGAAGCGTCTTCTTATCCTCAAGTAAAGATTTTTTATTTAATCTTATTTGACCCTTATGATGCTATGTGTTTTTGGCAAATGACACTTAGAACTTACACCCCCAAAATACCAAATGCCCTTCACGGTGAATAAAGACATTAGGCTTGTTCCTAAAGTTTGCAATTTGGGCATTGAAGAAAAATACGTAATTTAAACTAGAAAACACATGAACATCATCATATTTTCTCTTTTTAGTTGTTAAACATCAACATGCCATACATAGTACGAAGTAAGTAACATCTTCCGGACCATGATAATAAGATTAAATTAATCATCAATCAATTCGCAAAAGTAACTTAAGTATGGTTATAATTTATAGATAAAATAAAGAGATCTTAATCCCTAAATATCCTTGATGCGAAATTGCCTAAATTCTCCATGCTTATAAAGCCTCATATGAAACAATGTTTAGAAGATCCAACCGTAGGATCTTAAAGTTCACTTGAGTTTTTAGTCACTTGTAAAATTTAAACCGTTGATTCTTTTCCATTAGTGAGATCGTAATGCTCAAAGCAAGGAGAATCTTATTTGGGCGGGAACTCCAAATAGTGTAACTTGGATCTTGAAAAACTTTAGGGAGGGAGTTATTAAGAAATTCAAAATGGTTGTTGGAATAAATTAGAATAGGGTTAGGGTTAAGAGGAGTGGCCGCCATCCTTAGCTCCCCACCAAGGCGGCGACGGACGCCCACGGGGAAAAAAAAAAAAAAAAAAAAAAAAAAAAAAAAAATTGGAATCCGGTCGCTCTGTCCGAGCTGTCGGCCCCACCGATCGGACGGAGCGACCGGATTCCAATTTTAGAGTGTTTTTTTTTTTTTTTTTTTTTTTTTTTTAACCTCCGGTCGGGCCGTCCGACGAGTCGACCGCGGACCGATCGGTTCATCGGCCGGTATCGATCTGACGGTTGTGGATCTCCGAATCAAATCACATTGTCACCACGACCTTCGGTCGCCTCGACCGGGGGCCGGTCGGAGCGAATTTTCTCGGTCGCTCTAAAGAAGATCAGATTTGAACGGCTTAGATTCGAGCTCCAAAAAGATCTAATGGTTGAAAAATTTACTATTGTCGTAGTAATTCCAGTTTATCCCCCTGGACGGTCTTTGACAGACGTCCGTCCGACCAAAAAAACTCAAAAGACGTCCATATTGACATCCCTGCTGGAGGCTAGGAGACAATTCGAGAATCCCATTCGAGACAAGAAACTGTGATGGTGCCAGAAATTGAGGAGTTAATCAAGAAGTCAATACTACGCGGAAGTTTCACAAATTGCGTTTTCAATGTGCATATTGGCAAAAAATAGGGGAGCTTGGTTAGACAATGTATAAAGAACAGTTGGACAATGTAATGTTGAAATGTAGAAAAAAATATTGCAATAAAGTTGTAAATATTATGGATGTGGAAGTGTCTTTGTGTCTGATGTAGCATGTATGGGTGGACAGAAAACTGTAAATCTGGATTCCTACTATAGCTTTGGATGACATTCATCCTCATTCATCCATGTTCATGGAAGTGCCATGTATCCCATATGGATAGCACGGTCAAAGAAACCCGTTGCCCCGTAGGGAGTATAAAGCCCTCCCCCCCATAAAATAGTGGCGTACTGGAAAAATTTCGAGTAGCACCTGGCATGCACTCGTTGAAAGTAGTGCAGACACATAACGCCAGGGAAGGCCAGGGAAGGCGGTGTTATGCATTATAACGCTGATCCTCTCCTCAAGTAAGAAGCTGCGACAAGAGGTCAAATCGACTGGACTGCGGTTATGGTGCATATTAAAGGCCGAAGGAGGCATGGAGCCTTCTCGAGTTCTCAAGGGTGAATCGTAACGCCGCTGTGCACTATAGTGTACTACACAAGAGTTGTTAATTAGTGTTACAAACTTTGTTTGTGAAACATTACACTGAATGTCGCATGTCACCACAGTGTTACAACCTAATCGTCAAATCATAACTCTACATGTGAGAGGATGCAAAATTTTTTGTAAGTGGAAGAATTTATTGAACGTGGATTTGGAAAAATTTATTGGAAGTGCAATTGGTGACTTGAAAAGAAAAAAACAAATGACATTGATTGCATTGGCGACCCAAAGTGAACACTAATCTTTAAAAAGTTGAGAAATAATTATACTAATATAGTGTTATTTACCAGAAGTTACCCTTTACACTAATCTCCACGTAACACTAATTAACAACTATTGTGTAATTAGAGCACCGCCACCCATGCTCGCAATCTTGGCCCTAAAAAATACAAATTTTGTGTATGTTTGGGGATCAAAGGTGCTAGATCTATTCGGAGTCCTTCCCATTTATGTATTGATTAAGGTTCCTTCTTTACCAAATGCATGAGTTTTCATTTAGTCTCTGCGCGGCTTTCATCACAAAGATAGTGTTGTTGCTTCCTATAGCTCTGTGAGCAAAGTGTTGTCGCATCTTGCAACTTTATTCGCAAAGCTTGTTGCGATATGGTCAAAAGTCAGAAGAAGAGCTTGCAGAGCTATATTAGGTGCACACTAGGGAGCACGTTAAAGGCAAACTTGAGCTGGAGCGGAAGTGATATTACTTTTTATACTTGAATAGTTGCTCTCCTTTCTAAAGGCAAACCCAAAATAGTTGCGTTGCGTGTTGTTTTCAATTAACGTGCAGCTATGCTCTTTGTCCATACATAGTGAAAATGAGTAACTCTAAGTTTCATTTGTGACGTTAGTATGAGTAGAATGTTTGTTTGACATGTTTTTGATCATTGCTTGTAAATTACAACACCTCTTAGGAAGTACACCATATGGTTCCAACCTACTCACTACTGTAACACCATAGGTGGTTCGTTCTTAAATAACTCCAAAAATAACAAACAAAAAAACAGAAATTCCATGCTTTCAAGAACGAATTTCAGGAAAATAATCTCAATATAAACCGAAAATTGAGAAAATAGAGTATAATGATTGTGGAGGATTGTGGACTTATTTTGCCGCCCTCCAAAAATGGGTTAATGACAAAACTATGCACTGGCCCCACTGATGTAGCTACCAAATCTACTGATTTCAAGTCTTGCTTAGTCTTATCATTATGGAGCTCCATCCACAAATAAACCCCCTTCTCTGCCCCGATTTTTTTTTTCTACAAAAATATAGAGATGAATTTTTAAATATAATTTTTTCGATTTGCGAGAAACGAACCTTGTTTTTTCAAAAAAAATAATTATTCGTTCGGCAGAGAACGAACCAGCTATGGTGTTACGGTAGTATCTCATATAACAAATATGTCATATTGTGATAGGATTTTGAGTAAAGTCATTAATAGTTGAGTGGAATATAGTAATGAGCTCTACGCTCCTATGGGATGCATACCGATGATCACCTCAATGAAGGCCATAAGCCTCCTTCATCACGGCATAGCTGCTTGTGCTTAATGAAACAACTAAAACCAACCATATATACAACCAACCACATGTGTGAGAAGCACAATATACGGTACAAGCTATAAGCCAAACTCTAAGCTTTGTATTAGCCACCAAAACATGTCAAACTAACCATATTTTGTTATTTCACCAAAAGTTGATTAGAGTTACCAAAGGCACATCTTATAATACATCTACAGTAAGTTTTCCTCCACACCCATTGAGACTTTAGAGGATAAGTGGCTAGTACCTTCATTAACTGAGGGGCGGTTTACACTATGCTCATAAGTCGAGAGGTCAAGGATATCCAATGATTCAATCGGCAGAAAGTTTTGCCTGCACACTAGAGTCCAAAGGTGAAAGGTGCCCAAAGTGCTTACATGGTAGCACTTTTTGGCGCCAAAAGTTTGGCCTTTCAACCAATAATTTGGGTTGGACAAAAATGAAAACCCAAACTTTGGTAAAGAGGCCAAACTATTTTTCAATAATATACTCCATGGTCACTAATATTAATTTTTAATGGAATTCTCTCTCCACCTCTCACCTAAGAATGAGAGGATTTTGAGCGACGACCTCTTCACTTGGGTGGCATAGCCTTGAGGCTAATTTTGAAGCGGTTACATGGGTAGTACTGTACTCAACTTTTCAAAGCACTTTTCATTCCTCAAATCTATTAAATTGTAGATCTTAGGTTGAAGACATTGCTTATTTTCTTGGAACGGGTGCTAAAGCATGCCCCAAGACATTGTCCAAGTAAGCAATGTTTGCACAAAAAGCAATGTTTGTCACGTTGCTTACCCCCCTCTTTTTTAGTAGTGAGATGTCGATATAATGAAAGATTTTTCCACAATTTTGGATCATTTGGGGGCTCTATGAGAAAGCATATAGAATCAGTACTTTGAATGTGTGAAAGTTTTTACATGCTACATGAGTGGGTATGTGAAATCTCAAAGAATATTATAATGCAAAGATGATGCAAGTAAAGATTGAAAGAAACTGGAAACGTTTAAAACGTTTTGCATTGTAGGGTGTAGACCATGGAGGTTGATGTTATAGCTCTAGATATATCTGGAAGAAATCACTCGGTGTAGGAAATGATACAAATAAGAATAGGGACTAGCTGTCCAAAATGACAGACAGTCTTCTGGAAGTCCAAAATAACAGTCACGGATGTGTGAAATGCTAGTTCAAAATTGGAGGGAAATAACTTGTAGCCAGATCTAGGTGTAAGGCACAGACTGGATACACAGAATATATGGAGAATGAGCTTTACTTATACCGGTCTTTGCTAGTTTTACTCTAAGTTTGTGTACCTTGGGTGTAGATCATCTAGCATGTTCGAGATTTGTTATATGAAGTACGTAGCATATTCAGGTCCTGTTTCACATTTTGAAATCCACATACTAATATCAAAGATAGATCAACATCTTCTTTAGTTTATTTTAAATTTGAATATATGCTTTTACCTTAGCGATATTCGATAGACATATTTACCCACATTATGAACCTTCTTACAAATCCATTTTCTAATAACACTTAGAAGAGTAAAGAATAACTATACTTTGCTTCTGATGTATTAATAATTGAACTAGTACAGTGTGAATCTTGGAGCTTCCGCGGGAGCGGGGATCCTACAAGACATTGCTGCCACAAAGTCGATACCACGGGCCCTCCATCTGCACACAGCGAACAGTTTGCCCATAATTTCACGCGTGTTCTGCTCGGGGGCATTCGATAAACCTCTGTAGCACCGATCCATGGAACAGGCAGAGCACTCGCAGCTAGTCGCAGGGCACACTGTTTGTCTCCACACGATAACTGCGATCGCAAGATGGTAGACCGACGAGAGAAACGTAGCTTCTCTTTGAGGCTTGGACGATGCTCACACTTCACTCCAATCAGGCTTACATGTGGAAAGGAAATGTCGTCCCACTTCACATGCACCGGTCGCTTCAGATTCTTCTTGGGTTGGTAAGGGTGCGGCTAATCTTCGTGGTATAAGCCGCCAAGTCGCCCTCCTTGCCCCCACTTCCAACTTCCTGGATCAAACAGCAGCGAAGAATTGGTACCTGCGAACAACAAGATCTGCTTCGAACCTTAAACGTTTACGTTTCTTGATGGGTGTGGCCACGACTCGAACTCTGGCAAGGTAATCCACCACATCGGCAACACCAGCAACTAAACGGTCGAAGAGCTGGTGGAGCCTACGATTCAGCTTGGAAGTGCATCTTGAAGAGACATCGTCACTAGCTACGTCGTGATGGGAGGCGAGCTTGAAATCGCTGAAATCCTTCTCCACTTTGAACATGCGAAACGGCACAGCGACGGAGGACTGATCATCAACATAGTCACCGTGATGTGTCACTTGGGCGAAGTCACGCAGCATAGTGCTCCAGTTTTCCGTGAAAGACACTAACAGCGCGTTATAGTCGGCCTCTTCTGCATCGAACAGCCGGAAACGAATGCGAGCAGTGTTCCACGGAAGAAATTCTTTTAGCCGATCATCCCACAGATCCTTCACCTGCTCAACTACTTCTATGATGACTTGAAACGCTCCAGCTGCAGAAAACCAATGCGGTCTCCTAACTCGCTGCCAGGTTGTGTACCAGACTGGCGTTGATGACACCTCTTCGCTGCAGTGATCGCTGGATTGACTTTCTTCGACGCTTTCACGATCCTGTCTCATACTCTGGACCCTCTTGTGGCGCGAAACTTGAAAGTCATCGGCCAGTTTGGTGAAGGTGGCCACCTGCCGCGCTCCCGAGGTTGAAACTGCAAAATCCGACTGCAAATTCCGATGCCTGAGGAATTGCTGCAAATTTGAATTGCTTGGCAACACTCACTGCTCCTACAACCCATTTTGCTATTAACCCATGTAGAATATCATCCGGATCCAAGATTCCGAGACCGGGGAACTACTTCTACACACAGACTCGCTGTCCTTGACTATAAGTAATTGCGAACCAACATCTTGCATTTCCCAACAGCCTCTAATGAACCGCCCCACAACACTATGGTGTATCATAATGTTGAAAGAGGGACCGTGTTGATAACAATCGTCCTTCCACCGAGCTAGAGATGAGTGAATTGCCAAAAACTCAATTTCTTGCTTGGCTTCTCAACTAAGAGTGCGTCCACGTCCTACATAGTTGGATTCAGTCCGAATGGACTTGGCAATCGAGCACTCTTGGGCTTGTTGAGGATTAGATTGCTCACTTTTGATTAGAGCAAAAGAAGGTTATTACTAGTTAAGATGAATAAAGAATAAGGAAAAAAAGTTTAGCTCACTTGGGTTGACATAAGGAGGTTTTTAAAGAAAGGAAAAAACAAGTAGGTGGTGCATAAGTGTTAGGAGGCACACATGTGTACCGTGTGAGTTGAAAGCACTGAAAAGTTATACAAGAAGGCATTAGGAAGGTGTCATGATTGAGGTAACATAAGTAAATGCTTTCGCAAAAAGGCAATATCTCATTCAAGCAACTTGTGGCCTCTCTCCATTTTACCATATAATATGTGATTTTAGCCGATCATCATATCAGTTTCCAGTTACAAATAATAGAAAGCACATTTTATATTGTTTATGAAAGTTTTACCTATTTTAGTTTATTATGAATTAAATATTACGTATTTTAGGAAATTCAATTGTAAAGATCTAATTTAGGGCTTGAGGCCTTTATACTATCTTTGGAGGGCTGCATCATAAGGGTTATAAAATCTATATCTTATAACACATTTAAGTTTTTTTCAAACCCCTTGGGCCTTAAGGAATTAACAACATCAAAGCAACAACGGATCAACCTACTTACATTGACACTTACGAACAAAATGAGGAGTATACATTTTTGGGCGTCATTGTTGCAAGAAATGGGGAGATGGAGGAGGAGCGTCCCTTGGAAATCAATCATAAAGATGACAATACCATGGTCAAGTCATCAAGTGGATCATGAACTCCGGAAGCCACCAAGTACATGACACTCTAAATATGTGCGTTCGAAACACATGAAATATTATGACTACCACACAATATAAACTTGGGAGATGTGTTATTCATTGTGCACTTTGTTTTATTATGAACATATTTTGAATAATAATAATAACAATAATTTAATCTAAATTGCCCCTTTTGAACTTGAAACTCAAATTTCTAAATGGAGGTTTTCAAATTGGAATCTGGTCTTGCTAATTTCACCACGTACACTTTGCAATATAAGGAGCATCTTGTATAAACAAGAACATTATCATCAACTCCTTCCTTTAGATTGCTCAAAATTGCAAAAACTCGTTTTGGCTTGCTTGAAACATTAGGGGTTAACCATATTGTTTTAAAATATTTGCAAGGTCACTCACTTGGTGCCTCAATGTAATAAAACTCTCTTGTCAAAGCCCAAAAGTCAAATCTTATTATATACTCCCTTTGTCCTATTATAATAGTCCAATAGGTTTTCTCAAATCTACCTCTCAAGGTAGAATTGAGAGAACCTACTGGACAATAATAATGGGACAAAGGGAGTACTACAAGTTATTTACTGTATCGCATTTGCAAATTCACTAATTAGCATTCACATTTGAAATGTTCAAAATGATGACTGGTCACAATCAAACACTCTTATACAATTAGATTATGTACTTGAAGGAAGGCAACTGATTGAGACGTTTATTTTAGAGGTTGATGTGTCCTTTTCTTGAAAAAGATTCCTCGTTTGGGGCGGATGATGTCACATGATGAATTGATTTTTTCCTACCAAGCGGAACCAGTCATAAGGAAAGGGCGGCACAATGCTATTAATTATTAACGAAGAGCATGGGGATTAGTATTATTAGCCCTTCGGACATTATGACTGACAAACAATCAAAGCAATAGGCGAACGTGGAAACATCTTCGTCGGAGAGAAGGATCTGTTTAATTCTTCCCCCGCCCAATTCTCTGGTGCTCTCATCGCCCGCACGCTCCCGCTTTGTCAGGTACACCCCTGCATTCCTGTCAGCTTTTTTTTCAAAACTCAATTTGACCCCGTATGCTCTTCACTGCGATTCGAACGACACATTTCGGTGCTTATTTGAGTGAGAATCGCGTTTTTGCGGTTCGTGAGAGTGCATTTGCGAGAGGCGATTTGAGTCCTTGTTGTCATTCATGTCAGGCCTTTATTTAGAACAGGATTGGAGTGAGGATCGCTCCTCACTGCGATTCGAACGACGCATTTCGGTGACGATTTGAGTGAGGATCGTGTTCGTCAGAGTGCATTTGCGATTCAATTGATTCTTTCTTGCGGGAGACGAGTTCTCGATTTTGATCGGTCCGGAGATTGGTGGTAAACGAGGATTTAGGGTTTGAAAGTGATTATTTGGTGCAGGAAAGCGTACTCAAGTGCGAGACAGCTGAAGATTGCAATCATCTTCTTGTCAGGTACACCCTGCATTCATGTCAGGCTTTTTCCAGAACTGAATTTGACCTCTTACGCTCGTCACTGCGATTGGAACGACACATTGCGGTGACGATTTGAGTGAGAATCGCGTTCTTGCGGTTCCTGAGAGTGTATTTGCAAGTAAAGTGATTCCTTGTTGCGGGGAAAGAGTAATCGATTTTTGATCTGTCCGGTAATTTGCGTTAAAGAAGGATCTAGGGTTTGAAGTGATTGTCTGGTGCAGGAAGTGCGAGAGAGCTGAAGATTGCAATCTCAAATTTTTTGCAATCTCAAAAAAAGGGATGCAGAGTGACTGCAATGAAAGAGTTGGAGATGGTGGTGACGTAATTGAAATGCACTACGGATTCTAAGAGTGCAAGAAGGAGAAAGACACGATGCATTCCGGGGGGAAGTCATCGGCTGCGGAGCCGCCCTTGATTGATTTCGGGATGGATGACCACAGCTCAGGAGGAGCTTTCGTATGGCCAGACTCTGGAGCGGCGACGCAGGACGCGGATCCGTTTAGTTGGACTACGGACGAGCTTTACATTTCAGCCACACCGAAGGATCCTTTCGGATTCGAGGGACTCTTCACTGCTTCAGCGCCAGCTTCTGATCCGTTCGTTGGGAATGTTAATGGTTTTGCATCAACTGGCGGAATGGATTTACTGACAGGTGTGGTGCCGGATACGAGCTCGAATCCTCTTTACGAGAACAACCCTTTCAGTAGTCAGGCAGAGCCTCCTGCTCAAATGTGGTCGTCTTTCCATGAGGAAGGCTCGTTCAAGGATGCCCTTTCAGAAGACCTTCCCAATGCTGAATCACCGACTTCGGAAGGCGCTGTGGATTGGTCATCAATTGCTTTCTCTGAAAGAACAGGGTATGGCAATGAGGATCTCGTGTTTGAGCAGGCTGGAGTTAGTGTGATTGAGAAAAATGTCCTTGTCGAGAAGGGTGTTCCTATCGGTAAGGATGTATTAGTTGAGAGGGATACGAAGGTGAATGTGCCTCCCAGTTTTCCACCCCCACAGGTGCCAGAAGTTGATGCTTCTACATGGGCGAGTTCATCAAAGAGTGTCGGATTTCTTGCTTCTGGAGGAGGCAGGGGAGTGTATCGAGCACCGTCGAGAGAGATCGTCCATGCGGGGAATCCGGTGGCTTTGGAGCTTCGTCCTCGTCCACTGAAGCTGAAGGAAGTGAATCAATCAATAAGGACGATAATGTGTACAGATACATCAGTGTGGGCAGCATTTGACCACGGGCTCAAGGTGTGGGACATAGAGGCTGCTAGCAGCAGTTGCAGTGAAGGAGGTAATAATCCTTTAGGAGATGAGGACGCTGCTAGCTACACTGTTCTCCCCTCAGGGCCTACTCTTTGTTTGGCGATGGACACCGGCAATCAAGTCGTCTGGACCGGACATCGAGATGGTAAGGTGCGAGCTTGGCCTCTCAACCTTCGTGGTGGCGACCCCCTGAAAAGAGATCCGGTTGATCAAACCCTGGTCTGGGATGGTCACCAGGCACCCGTGACCGCGATCACAATCACACCTTCTGGTGAGTTTCCTGAGATGGACGTCGACATGTATTATCTTTTGTTGCAGAGATCAGTTGTTCTTTTTTTCAGCAGTCTTGAATGTGTAGACGCTCGTTAGTGAGGTCAATTATGTTTCTGCCTGCAGGTGAGCTCTGGACGGGATCAGAGAACGGACAAATTAAGGCTTGGCCTTGCGAAGTATTGTCCCGTGCTTTGCAAAGAGCTGCTGAAGGCTATCATCATGAAGTTGGTGCTGCTTTAGCCAAATCGTCTGTGCTCGTTCGCGGACCTTTAGGTGGAAACAATCCTTCACAAACAGAAGTGCGTGTTCTTTTGGCCGAACATTCGGCTGGGCGGGTGTGGTCTGCAGGAATATACTTCATAACACTCTGGTAACTGGGCACTCTTCCTGGGCTTTGCGTAATTGATGTCTGTACATTGACGGTCGAGGTTAACTTTTGCATTTGATGTGCAGGGATGCACGAACACGGGAAATGGTATACTCATTTGAAGCACAAACGAATCTACCAAGTCCAGAATCGTCACAAAGCACTGAGCCCGTGTCAGAGGAAAAGACGTTGAGAAAAGAGAAGAGCATGGGCTGGCTGCAACGATCTCGAAATGCATTTCTGGGTGCAGCTGACGCTGTGCGTCGAGCAGCAGATCGATTGGGCCAAGAGGAAGCCAGACGTTTGGAAGCATTAGCTGTCTCAGATGATGGTACCGTTTGGGGTGGCTTTGGTAATGGTCAACTTGTACAGTGGAATAGTGATGGCAATCGCGTACGTGATGTGCTGGTTACCCCCGTGACAGTGAAGTCTTTGCTCGCCGTTGGTGTTCGGTTGTGGGTGGGGTTTACCAATGGGAGAATCGAGGTAAAGATTTGCAGTTTCAGAATTGTAAATGGCTCGACGTTCTTGTGCAATATGGATAAGCTATTCTTGCATTGCCTATTCATTGAGACTGGATCAAACTCATATGCCGATCTTTTCTTTATTGCAGGTATTAGCAAGTAGGAGTGGCAAGTCCTTGGGATGTTGGTATGCACAGAGCACATCTGTTTCGCAGATTGCAAAGGGCGGAAACTATGTAATTACACTTTCAGCGGATGGTGGTATATTAGGCTGGCATGTCGCATCCTTAAGTACTCTCGATGCCCTTATTCAGGAGGAGCTCTCTAAACGATCTGATAAGTTCACACAGAAGCGGCATCTCAGGTATAGTTAAGGGCGCAGTGAAATGAATACGAGAAGTATCTATTTTCGGGAGGGTGTCTCTTAAGTGATATTTAACTGAAACCTCTTTTCGATGTTGCTTCGCAAGGATCTTCGCTGGGACCTGGAATGTAAGCCAAGAGAAAGCTTCTACTGAAGCACTCCAGGTCTGGCTTGAGGAGTCAGCAGCAGGGGCCAGCTTGGTGTGTATTGGACTTCAAGAGATGGAGATGGGAGCAGGTTCTTTAGGCTTGGCTGCCGTGAAGGAGACTGTGAGTTAACATCTCTCAGGCTTGGCTTGATCATTATCAAGCACAGTTCAAAGATTAATATTTTTAAAGGGCAACTCTTATGTATTGCTTAAATGCAGGTGGGTGTTGGACTTCTCGATAAGGGAAGTGCAAATGGGCAATGGTGGATGGATAAAATCGGGTCTGTCATTGGCGAGGGCAAAGATTTTGAGCGGGTTGGGGACAGACAGCTTGCGGGACTTCTCGTTGGAGTTTGGTTAGTTTTACTATTCACTATTCGAACTTCAGTTATAAGTCTGAAAGAAATCATCAATTCGTTAAGTCAATCTGTCCCAATCTGGTATTCTCAGTTTGCAATGTACGAAGAGCTTCTCCAGTAGCACATATTTAATGAGCGGCTCACCTCAACGTAATTCCAACGAGTTGCCCCTAATGGCTAACTTTCCACCGATACTTGATGTCGATTTCAAACTGGTATAAGGATTGCCAAAGCTTGAAATGTAGAAGCAATTGCAAAGGCGAAGTTGATATCTGGTCATAGAAAATCTAGATTGAATCCTACAAAATGAAGCTAGTCTGATGTTTTGCATTATCAATAGTTTGAACTTTTCGCTGCATTGTGAGAGATCCTTTTACAGGAGTAACCCTTCTGAGATTTTGTCTTTAGTTCATGGCATTTTCTTGATGATAGTACTTGCCCATTACCTTATTTTGCAGGGTAAGGAGAAACATTCGGCAGTTCGTGGGAGATGTGGATGCTGCGGCTGTTCCTTGCGGGTTTGGGCGTACTTTTGGGAATAAGGTATAGCCTTAACCCATGGTTGTAAGCTATGGTCCAATTTGCTTTTATGCATATTGCGTAGAACTTTTTAATGACCAGGTATCCATTTGTTTGTTAATCAGGGAGCAGTTGGTGTCAAACTCTCTGCATTTCGAAGGACGATATGTCTCGTGAACAGTCATTTCGCTGCTCACATGGAAAAAGTGTCGAGTAGAAACTCCGACTTCGACTATTGTTACAATCAGATGACTTTTGGTCCTAAACCAAGCAATGTGGCTTTCAGCGGTTCAGGTCCGCACATAACTTCAAATCTTCGCACGTTCCCTTTTAATTACCGCAATCTTTTCTGAGATCGATCTTCGTGATTGAGGCAGGCTCGATGTCGCTTCGTGGGCATAGTCGAAAATTCTCCTACAATGCAGACAACCGAGAAAGCATGGTTGAAGGAGACACGTCATTGTACACGGTAAGTCAAGAATGGACCACTAAGTTATGTACCTTTTTCCACTGCAAGAAGATTGAAAGTATTTAAGTTTGTCTGCAGGAACAAGATCTCACACACGAGGTTGCAATGCCGGAGCTGTCAGATGCAGACGTTCTCATTTGGTTTGGGGACTTCAATTACAGGATTGACGTGAGCTACGACCAAGCTCTTAAGTGGATTAGTGAGAAACGCTATGATCAGCTACTCATAAGGGATCAATTGAGGATTGAGATGACCAGTGGTAGAACCTTTCCTGGCATGCGTGAAGCTGATATTTCATTCCCTCCGACTTACAAGTTTGATCGTGGAACGCAAGGTGAGCTTTTCATCCGTTAAAAATGCCTTTATCTTGTCTTCTTCATTTATTCTAGTGATTAATCCTTTGATTGTTACTCTGGCAGTGTACGACACAAGTGAGAAGAAGCGAGTTCCAGCTTATTGCGACCGAGTTGTCTTTCGTGACAGCTTCGATGGTAGTATCAGTAGTAGTGCGCCATCCACTTCGTTAGCTCATCCTGCTCAAGTAAATGTTGTAAGGTGAGTGTGATTTCATATGATAATAACAGGAGTGACCTCACGATGTCAACTTCTCTAATTGATGATTTGATTCTATTGCCATGCAGATACGATGCCTGCATGGAGGTAGTAGATAGCGATCATAAGCCAGTGCGGTGCCTTCTCGGCGTAGATTTAGCAATCTTAGACGAAGCAGCGAGGCGGCGTGAATATGGTGACATCGTGATGAACGATCGAAAAGTGCTAGAGTTTCTGGAGCAAGCCAGCGTGATGCCACAAACTAGGATAAACAGGAACGTGATTGTGTTTGAGAATTCAAGGGCAGATCTCACCATCACAAACGATAGCAAGCGGTCATGGACGACCTTCAAGGTTCGTTGTGACGGACTATATATAGGCGAGAATTGCCCTTGTGGAAATCACAGAGCTAACAGGACCTCGACCAACAGAGCGAATGTCGTACGAGGTGGCAATGGATTACCCCAGTGGCTTCAGGTACTTGATCGAAAAGCTTAGCTAATTCCTCAAAGTTGGTAACTCCAGTAAATCCATAAATCATAGAGCAACCCCCAAACAAAAAAACTCCGGAGAAGAATGCACCCAGTATAGAATATGTTAAGCCAGCTCCTGCTGAAAATTCAGGTTGCTGGAATGAACTAGGATGAGCCTGCAATTTTAAGTCGTGAAGCACTTTAGGTTTTGAGTATTTAAATGTTGTTGCAGGTCTTGCCAGCAGCTGGATTTATAGGTCCCAATAGCAGCGTAACGATCACCATGCAATACAGACCACCAGTTGCACAGAAGTTAACCGAGGCACAGCCGCGTTGGTGGAGTGATATTCAGAAAGATGAATGCGTCAAATTGGTGCTGACCATGTCAAGCTCCCCGTTGACGAAAGTAAACCAACATCGAATATGTGTAAGAAGGACACGGTAATCTGACTAAATACGGTAAGTTAGATAATATTGGTGTCTGAAGGTTTCTTTAAGCTCCTGGGCTTCTGAAGTGACTTGTGTAAGGTGCTTATGCAGAGAAGGCAGAGAGTAAGCAGCTTTCAATCCATTTTTTCGCCATCATTTCGGCGGTAGCACTCGAAGATTACCAAATTATTCAAGGATAATGGAAACAAGATGCAGCATCATGTTGATAGTTGATTTTTGCCATTGATTTAATTCCCTTGCCTTCAGCTTCAGAATGGCGAGTTGACACTAATATAACTTGGATACTCAGCTCCAGGAGAATGTATAATTATTCTTGCAAGAATCAGGAAACCAAATGTGCCTGTGATTAGCCGGTCAAGCTTCGAAACCGACTGGAGTCGATTTCTTGATGGTGGGTTCTGTTTTATATTACTAATATTCCTTGAAATTATGTAGGTGATTATTAGTGTAGGATGCTGGACCAAATTGGTCCTCGCTCTGTTGGCCCACTTATGTTGTGGACTGCATTACAGTGTAGTCAGACGAAATTCCTCCCGTATGTGATATGAAAGAAGAGTTAGCTAATAAAACTGATCAGCTGTTATGGTTCAATGGGTTTGCATTCATCTCTATCAGTTCCTTTCTGCTTAGTTAAGTTTCATGCTCATGTAAGAGCAAGCTAGCATCATGATGCATCGACATCGACAGAATTGACAGTTGCTCTAGTAACAGTTGACTTCATTCTTGTTTGCTAGCAGATTGTGTGGATCCCGGAGTTGCAGCATAATATTGATTTGAATCTATCATTATACACCACGCTGTCGTAGACAATTACCGGGTTGTCATTGAACGGGGCTGAATTGTGAGCATGTGGATCGTATTTTGAGCCATTATTGTGGTCATGTTCGGTTCTGGCTCCTATGTTATTGAATTAAGTCATTTTAGTATCAGGATATCAAAAGTGAAACTGAATCAAGCTCAACGTGTCACCCATAGTCTCTTCAGATTCGAAGTGTACTCTGACAATTCACTAAATTTGATGCAAATCTTACACAGGACGAATGTAATCAAATTTGGTGCTCTTGATTGTCTGTTTTCTGAGTCGACCATTGTGCTCGTCGAAGATTTCTTCTCTGAGACCTACAGAAGGATTCGAGTGGAGGTCTGTGCACCAGTCGCCTCCGTCACTGAACTTTCCACACTTCTTACCGACAAAACGTATGTCTACCAACAAATGCACGCTTACTAGCCCAACAACACACAATAAGGTTCTTCCAAAAAAGAACAGTCACTATGTTATTCAGAGACATTTCTTAAATTACTATGGCATCGTACATTGGCAAAATCTCTTGCCACAAACTTCTGAACTGCAACCTCCAGTAGGGCAAGTATGTTCCAACTACATATCTAGCTAGCATACGAGAGAAGGAGAGTTCCAAGAATTGTAGAAATAGATAAGAAATTGGTTGGTCGCCTCGTAAGAAACTTGTATCTGGAGCCCTTTCAGGCAGGGTGCATCTGATCAGATACGGCATCCAAGCCTCCGCAGCTAATACGATAAAAAACACGGCATACAAAAAAGCGAGATAGGTAAAAGCAAATATCGCGAGGCCGAGAAAATAGAGATCTACGCAGACCGTAGCTACGAATAGGAAGATGAACAAGGGAAGTGGGAGAGTATAGAGGACCAGTAGCAGGACTTGAATGAGGCTCCACACACACCCACCCACAGGCCGAGGCAACACTTGCCCGCCAGAAGTACGAACCGAAGAACTTCGTAGCGAGTGGTGGCTTGCACAATATGTATTTCTACCTTATACGTCTCCTCTTGCAACCCCTCTCTGCAAACCTCTATCGATCTGTGACCCAATCGACAATCGACCACACTTGCTTAACCCTAAACGCCCTTGGCGGCTAAGACGGACAGCCCAGAGACGAATCCAAAGAATATCAGGCCTTGAGCAGCAGCATCGAGTCGATAAAGCGCGCCCTGAACGCTGCTACAGTTGTGGGAGGGAACCATGCGGGCCGAGAAAGGGACCCGGCACATTGACTGAACCTGGCCTTTTCAAGAGGGCCTCCAGCTCATCAGCGAGGGCGATCAGGTCACAGACATGTTGATACAAATCTTTCTAGAGAAACAACATGCGTGAGTAAACGAATTTACATATGATGGTTCCCTTCACGTCTAGATCGATCGGTTTATCAGAGTCGAAGAGAGATGAAAATAACGTATATCGGCTTCCGAGCTGAGGTGAAAATCTCTCGTACTGTTCCAAACTGTTTCCAAACTCGTGATGGTATAATAGCATATTCAGGAGGATTGGAGTACAGGCAAGCATGTGCTAGCAAGGACAGACCCCACCCGATGAGCGGTCCTGACCTGCAGATCACCTCGAAGGAGATAAGCAGAGGTCGAATCTGCGTAGTCTCCACGAACGGTACCATTCTTATCAGAGGGTTTGAAGCTTGGTTCATTAGCGAGGCATCAGATCTTGCAGTTGAAAAAAAACGAATCCACATTGCTGATACAAAATTCTTTGATCATCCACAAGCATGCATCATATGACCCACGATGCGATTGCAGAAAGCTTCGTTGTCAACCAATTCAAGAGAACTTTCTGCCGACATTTTACAGAGTGGCAATGTTGCTATATAAAGTATGCCTATGACTGCAGTCGACGGTTTTCGCTAGGGCCTCACGATTATTGAATTCAGCTTTCAATCCTTTTTGTTCGCCACGTTTTCGGCGGTGGCACTCGAAGATTACCAGATTCAAGGATGCTGGGAACAAGATGCAGCATCATGTTGATAGTTGATTTCTGCCATTGAACTTACACCCTTGCCTTCAGCGTCAGAATGGCGAGTTGACACTATTATAACTTAGATACTCAGCTCCAGGAGAATGTATGATTGTTCTGGCAAGAATGTGCCTGTGATTCCTTAATGGTCGGTTATGTTTTATGATCGATATTTCCCTCAACGTCTAAATCAGTTACTCAGGTCAAAGTCATGTGTTCATAAGCAGAGATGAAAATAACGTAAAACGGGTTACGAGCGGAGCTGAATATTTCATGATTCCAGTAATAAAAGTTGGTGCTCGTCACTATCTGTTTTCTAAATTACACATGTTGACAGTTGTGCTCATCGAGAAATTCTCTTTTCGAGACTCGAGGAAGACCCGAAAACTTCAGTGGAGGTCTGTACACTACTCGCCTCTCTCTTTTTACCGACAAAAGATATGTGTGCCAAAAACGCACACTTACTCTCTCGACCTTCGACAAACAACGAGATTCACTCCAGAAGCCACACAATCACTGTATTCGGAGGCTGTAGGAAGCAAGACATTCCTCAAATCACAATGGCAAAATTTCTTGCCACAAACTTTTGAACTGCAACCTCACGTCGGGCAAAGAGCTTTCTTCTAATTCCCGGACAAGCGCTCTCGTTAACGGGAAAGTAAGCCATGTCCCGACCAAAAGAAAGACATCTAAGCAGATCGTAAAAACGAATGAGACTATGAACAAGGGAGGAAGTGGGAGAGATTTAGCAGTTTTGGGCAAGATTTAGCAGTTCAAACCGTACACATTCAAGGGCAAGCAATAAACCAATCAACGTGTGAAATTTGTGTCATGCAACCACGGTAGATAGATTTTTTCGTTACAATGTGAATATTCAATGATTCTAAAAAATACAATTTAGCTCGAGTGGAGCTAAATGTATTAACAGATTGGGTACTTTCACTGAAACTGAAGAAAGTAATCAATCTTCGATATTTCATATGGTCATAACCTACCCAAATTTAGTCCAAACTGGGCATATGAGGTTTATTTTGACATCTACTCTTTCTGTAAATGTCCAAATAGACCTCCTATGCTCAATTTGGACAAAATTTGAGTAAGATGAAGCCATTTGAAAGTACTGACGATTGGTTGTTTTGTTCAATTTCAGTGAAGTACCCAATCTATGGGTACCTTTAGCTCGACTCAAGCTCAACTGTCATTGAATTAATAATTTAAATTTTCCCATTAAAACAAAATACGTGTTGCTTGTATTCAAAGTGTTTGGGACCATGTTGATAGAGATAGAGTAGTGTAAAAGGTAAATAAGTGAAATTCCTCGAGACGCGAAAACTATTCAGTGAACTAAAGGTTCATGAGATGTCTTTACAGCAGTAGTATCTCAATTTCATGCAAAAATACGGCCTTAGATTCTAACTCTATGACTCTACCGACAATCGAATACACTTGCAGGGATCACTAGATCAAAACGCAAACTGCTTTCCCGGTGAACAAGCTCACGCAAGCATGCTCTGCGATTGCCACCCAATTCATGTATGATAAGAACATTCTGCCAACTTTTGACAAAGTGGCAATGTTGCCATATGAAGTATGGCTATGGCTACGGATGTACCCTGCTCAATTCATATTATTGTGAAACCGATGCTTTTGTCTTGTCTTTCAACAGAAAAAGAAAACCTTCCTATACTCAGTTTGATTGATTACAGAGTGTTGATTCTCAAGAATGTTAGTTGTGGTACCACATCACATTGAATGTAGCAAGCAAACCAGTTCCATGTTCAGAGAGCATTATTTCACCACTATGAGCAATTTTCAATCTTAAGTTCTTAACAGTAACAATAATGTCGCCCAGGTACTCATGTCAGCAGTCTAATTTTAAATGAGGGTAGTTTATGACAGTTTTTGAGACTTTCTGCTCAAGGGGTTGAATGTGACATTACCTCCCGCTTGGATAGATATAATAGTGAGTATACTGTGTCGGTTTCTAGCCACCTACCGTATACTGAACAAAGGAATTTTCTATTCATTTTCCATGCTTACAATTCAAGGCCGCTTTGAATTCATGTACTCGTTCGTGTCAATCAAGTCCCCGTCTCACCATAAACCATAAATGCAATCACAGTCGCACCCCCGCCCATTCAATTATTCCTTCACTTCGATCAACACGCTCGATCGCTCTTAAATTGCAGCAAACATTCACTACTCTTTCACCGATCCACTGATCGATCAAGCCAGAAGAAGCCACTGGGATGACCATAGATCAGGTTCCTGGTTTTTGAGTTCACTGCAGTTTGCGGCTTCCATCGGAGTTTTATCGATCGAGCTCTCACCACTGAGAAGTCCTTCGCTCAGCTTATTGGTTTCTGAGTTCACTGCAGGTTGCGGGATCCATTCGTTTGGAATCGATCGATGGCAACGGAGGCGCCAGTACCAGCGGTGGGGGTAGTGGAAGCAACGACTCTCCAGCCAGGGAGCATTCTAGCACAACTCCCTGAAGGAATCGTCACGCACGTCGCCACAGGACCAGAGTCACTCCCACACGCCACGATGCTGATCACGGAGTTCGGCCTCCCGAACGGACTGTTGCCCCTGCAGGACGTGGTGGAGTGCGGCTACAACACGGAGACAGGGCTAGGCTTCGTGTGGATTACACAAAAGAAGGCCATCGTGCACAAGTTCGCGGCGATCTCCAAGCAAGTGAGCTATGGCGAAAAGATCACGGCATACCTGGAGAAGGGGCGCCTCAAGAAACTCACTGGCGTGAAAGCTAAGGAGATTCTGTGGGTTTCTATCATCGACATCTCGCTCACGGGGAAAGACAACCTTTACTTCAAGAGCAACACTGGCATCGGAAAAACGTTCCCTGCCTCAGCTTTTCTAAAACCTGCAACAGATGCCTCACCAGATGATTCAGTTTCTGCAATAGAGGATGCAATTGGGACAACAGATCATGATGCAGTTGCTGGACAAGTGATTGCTTGATTTGAGCACTTGTTGATGGATCAGTCCTGCAGGCTGGTTCAGTGAGTCTTGGAAGTGACGGTCTTGATGTTCGCCTTGCATGCATTTGAGGTTCACAATCTTTACATAGTTCTGTTTCATACCTGCTCTTTGTCACGGTTGCTATCATCTTCAATCAAATCAAGTGTGTATCTGTGTAAATACCTTGTCTGAGAGGAATGTAATGCTCATGTGTCATGTTTTACTCTGGTTTACAGTGGTCATTGCACAAGAATTAGAAGTGACAGCGGCGATTTATTTGAGCTGACTTGCAGTGGTCTGATTTGTTTATTGTGTTGGGTGACCGCGGCATGTGTAAGTGAATTCACCGGTCGTGAATTTTGTTGAGGTTTTCATTAAATGCACGACCGGTGAATTCGGCTGTAATAGCAACCACATTAAAACTGCAAAATGCGCGAGCACTGTCGATTTTGCACAAATGTGTTGGTACTGCAATTTAATGGGCAGTTGTAACTATCGAGAATGTTTCTGTTCCTTGTTTGAAAATCATGAATGAAGTGTGTCATATTTATGATTAGCACTTACTGTATGATATTGTAGCTTACATTCGTCCATGTATTCGTAACTTAGAAAGAAGAGACAATGTCCACTGCACGTTAAAATGGCAATTTAATCGGAGTAACTTATACTGGTCTTACTTTTATATTGCTTTGGATTTCTATTCTGATAGTGGCATGTGTAACTTAACAACCTAAATTTGTAAACGTATCTCTATTGTCATGTGTCATAATGACATGGAGTGGATCATTTGTAGTGAGAGAGTAGTTGTGCTGCATAGTTACTGCAAAGAATACTCACCTAGTTGTTCACTCTTGCTTTAAATTCTAGGAACCATGTAATCTTCTTCTCCTTTGTTACCTAGAGCTGTACTTTTCATCCACCATCTCCTTCTTTTTTCAATGTCAATGTTGTTTGATGGTTTTACAAAGATAAGGTTGGAAATATCAATTATAGAGTGCAATATAAAGAATTCAAAGTTCTCTATGTAAAAGATTCTCGGGAGTTGTTATTGTGGGGACCTTTGTATTTTTGGTTTGTTTTTAAAACAGATGATTAGGTATCACCTGTAGAAATGTGCTACAAGTTTATTGATTTGACGCACCTTCCTAATTATAACAATTTCTGGTAACAATTCAAGCTTTGGTATGTTTAGATCACCATTGTCGTCTTGGTGTGACATATATGACATAGTCTATGTTTTATTGGTACTAGTAAGAGACATACAAATAAGACATTAAGACTTAGGTCATCACTTGACCTTATGTTTTTATCAACTTTGGTTCGGTGTGTAGTGTTCTTTAGGAAGTTCAAGAGGATACAAGTAAACTTTCAAGTTCATGATGCCAAATATCGAATCATGAATCTAATGTGCTACTGTGTCTTTATACATCATTTACAGTCCTTTGACCACACTTAGAGTACCAGGTGTTCAAGTTGAACATGTTTGAAATTTTTACATATAGTCTTTTCAAAAGCAAAATAAGTTGTAACATTGTACAAACAAGGTTTCCACTAAATCTCATGCCAACCAAATGATAAAACAAAAAATGTAGTTGAAATAGTGCCTCCCAATGTTTGTTTCATGAGTTACACATGACAATCTTGACATCCAAAGTACCTCTCTTCCTATCTACAAAATAATTATCTACCAAATTTACTCTCACTGTTGGCCTTTGACAAACAATTATATTCTTACAATAAAACCAAATAGTCATGTCACTAAATTCAAACGTTGTAGTGATCAAAGACAATCCTTAAATCACAATTACATCATACGATGGCAAAATCTCTTGCCACCAATAGAGGAATCTCTTGACCTTCAACCTCCAGTAGAGGAAAGACTCTACAGCAACTTCCCTAGTACAATGGAATCCCAGCAAGCCAAGAAAGATACGAAAACCCACATTAGCTCCCCTACAATCATTTTGGAAATCTAAAAAGTGATGTGGATTCCTCAGTAAAAGCATTCTTCCTCCGGACAAGATGAAATGGACCAGACTTTGACCTGGAGTCCTTTTAGGCAGGGAGCATCACAAGTGGAGAACTAGGTTTAAACAACATGTTGAAACAACATTTTACCAAAAATGTTGTTTCAACCGCCCTCATAATTGAATGTTGTTTCAACCACTAGTGCCAAACAACACTTGAGGAGTTGGAATAAGGTTCTTCTTATTATGTTGTTTATCCAATGTTGTTTTAACCATGGCATGTTGTTTCAACCTAGGCATGGGCAATGAATGAAATACGTTAAATGGATGAATGAAAGAATGATTTTTGATGAAAGATGGATGCATGATAAATATGCATTTAGATGGATGAATGATTTAGGGTTTACAACGTCTGAGTGCATTCAATATGAAGACCTGTGAGGTGTGAGAATCAGAGCATTTTGAGCTTATTTAGAGACTGTACTAATTGCTATCATGGTGATTCTAGTGTGGACGCTTCAGGAGATAAAGCAAAGCTTGCAACTGCCGTCCCCGTTAGAATGGAACGACGACCCATGTTTTGGACAACTCAATATCGTTACTAAGTGCGGGAGGCTCCATCGTCTCCGGTCACACCTTTGCTTTTGGTGCGCTTCCTCCACTTTCTAATCAGACTTTACCATCATTGCCAACAACTTCAGGGCAATCTATGTGAACTCGTAAATACTGTTGCTCTCGTTTTCTCAGTACCGGATCCCGTCCAGAGTAGATGAATTTCATGCTGATGTGCACGTGGTTATGAAGACAGATACAATTTTTGGAGCAGAAGCCAAGAATGTTAACATCTACGAAGAGCATGCGAAGGCTGTGGTTCTATCCGCTGTTGCCGCATTCGATGGTGTGCTCTCCAAACTGATCTTGAATCGTTGTGGTCAACTGCGTGATTTTTACAAAGCATTTTGTTTGATACCATAGAAAGAATTTATCCAGATTAAGTTTATGATGGGAGCAACTCTTGAGCTCACCATTGATCGTCGTCAGAGTTTTCTGTACTTGATTGTGTAGTTTCTTTCTAACTGCCATATGTTTGTATCCTAACAGGGATAGTATTTGCTTACGGGCAAACAAGCAGTGGGAAAACTTACACAATGCGAGGCTCTGATTCTGAGCCAGGGGTCACTCGGTTAGCCGTCAGTGAGATCTTTCGGCATGTCCAACAGGTGAGAAGCATTCGCACCTAGCTTCTAACTGATATTCATAATCCTCCGTTCAATCCAGGGCTATCTCACTTTTGTGAACCTACTCCTCTAACGCACTGCATAATGTGTGTGTCAGGCGTCAGACAGAGAGTACCTTATTCGAGTTTCCTATATGGAAATTTACAATGAAGAAATGAAAAATCTTTTTGCTCCTGACAGTCGTAAGCTGCAAATTCACGAGAATCTGGAGGTGAGAACTCTTACTTCTATAGTAACTTGGATATGAATTTTGTCCACCAAAATCTGAATCATTTTTGACGCAGGTGGTTGTATTTGCAGAAGGGTGTTTTTGTGGCAGGCTTAAGAGAGGAAATTGTTGACAGTGTTGAACAAGTGCTTGGACTTTTGGAAGCTGGAGAAGGTAACTTCACACTTGCCGTTGTCTCTATTCACGTCCTACTTCCGTTGCGGTAGGAATGTGAACAAGAGTCTTCCTTACCAGTGGGCTCACTGTACATCTCTGAAATTCCTCTTAGTTAGGCTTGACCTTCACTCCGAAATAGCCGGCACCCGTCTTCACTGACATTGAAATTGTCCTATATGTCGTATAGAGCTGTCATATTGGAAATATTGTCATCATCTTTCTTTAGTTTTCTTCTTCTTATCAGATCATTAACCTTCGCATGTCCTCTGTGCAGCTCAACGGCATTTTGGAGAAACTAACATGAATCTGTACAGTAGTCGTTGTCACAGCATATTCCGTATGGTGAGTTCCGTCGTGTTGTCAGAAATGTATGGTTACGTTCACTATTTAGGAATCGAATTGACTTTGCAATATCCCAGTCTAGCGTTTGGCGTCTACTTGCTGTGATTATCCTGATCAAGACAGTGCAACAGAAGACTATGATGTAACTTGTTGACTTCATACATTTTCCAGGTGATTGAGAGCAGAAGCAAGAGTCCTGGTGGAAAACAATCTGAAGTAGATGCTGTTCGTGTGTCTGAATTGGTGAGTAACTCTACTTCATGTCGCATGCTATGATAGATAAGGAGGATGTACTTGTGAGTTTTACAGATCCTGATACTTCATCAGATGATTAGGAATGCATCCCTTTGAAGTGCTGCCAAAATGTTCTTGAAGATACTTGTACTGTTCCTTGTCATATCATGTGAAGGCAATTGTACACACTCCTATTCACGGTTCGGAACATGTCTTAGCAGAATTTGGTGGACCTTGCCGGCTCAGAAAGGATTGCAAAGACAGGAGCAGGAGGTGCTTGCTTGAAGGAAGGAGGACACATCAATAAAAGCCTAATGTGTCTCGGAAAAGTTATCAATAAGCTCTGCGAGGGTGGTGGGAAGCAAGGGTTAGTCTGCCTCTGGATTCGGCTGAGATTCTTTAGCCTGGCCCACCCGTTAGTACCGAATGAGATCCTTATTATCTGATTAGTATTCGATATTTGAAGGATGCTACATATGAGGCTGGCATTCGCTCAGAGAGGTGCGAAGTTTGATAGTGTATAATTTGAGAGTAGATCTTAGCCCCGTATAGATGAATGACTGAAAATGTAGATCTCAATGTAATGCATATTGAATTTGAAGATGTTGAAACCCTCTTGAAATCTATTGTTATGTGAGATTTTCAAATCTTTGTTTTTATAGGATTTTGGGACATTTGAACTTAATTGTTATTTTAAAAACATATGTTGAAACAACATTTCTATCATGTTGTTTAAACTTGTGTTGAAACAACATATTATTAACAACAAAAATATGTTGTTTCAACACGGTTCAAACAACATAAAAATGTTGTTTGAACCATCCATTGGGGTGGTTCAAACAACATTTTTATGTTGTTTGAAATGCTGTTTCAACCACCCTTCTCCACTAGTGCATGTAATCAAATGCCAAATCCAAGTAGCTGGAACTATTAGGATCACGTACAAGCTACAACTCAGAGCAAAAAGAATTATAGCTCCTCAGCCATAATACGTAGCTACAAGAATATCTATGCAGACCCCAGCTATGAAGCAGAGGATGAAGACTGCAAAAAGTGCGAGAGTATGTAGAAGTGCCAGCAGGAGATGAAGGAGGCTCCACACACACACTCCCACAGGCTGAGGCAACCACTTGCCAGCCAGAAAGAAGAACCGAAGATGATCGTACAGATTGTAGAGATCTTCTACCAAATGGATCTGGATCTCGTATTCCTCGTCTTGCAGCTCTTCCCTGCAAACCTCCATCGATCTACGACTCTACGGACAATCGACCGCACGTGCAGGGAGCACTAGCTTAAAATACGATCATCTCCAGGAAGCAATCTGCTTTGACAAACTCATTCACACATGCGTCACATAATCCATAATGCGATTGCGAGCCAATTCATGTATGATGGAACTTTTCTGCCGAGATTTGCCAGTTGAAGTAACGCTATGGCCTCAGTGGTCCGCTAGGGCTACACGAGGTGCAGACTGTGGATCCATTCAACCCCTACTGGAATAGTTTGGTTCAATGGAACTGGAATCAAGGCGACCAGGGCGATGGGAACTTCGAGAACGGGTGGAACGAGCCTTCTTCGGACTGGGGTAAAAGCGGTGTTCCTCTGACCCCGCCACAAAGCCCGAGCGCGGGATGAAGCGCAATATCAAGGGCTTCTAATTCGCCTTCTGAAGCCCGAAGATGAAGTGGGGGCCGATTTGCTATCCTACATCTCCTTCGATGATGAAAAGTTACGAAGGCCAACATGGAGTATTCTGTAGTCAAAAATAGGGATTGCTTCATCTTCGTTGAGGACTATCACCCTTCACTATTTAGTATCACTTAGAGAGGGAGAGATAAGGCAAGTATGTTATTGAAATTACATGTATGTCAGTGTCATATAGAAACTTAATAAGCAAATAGTCGTTGGTTATTGAACCATGACATTGAGCAATATATTTACTTAGTGAGTTATCAATCTTCTTCTACTTTTGATGAGGTTGTTTCTTGCTAATTTTTGTTGTTTTTTCTTCAACAGAGCTTCACTTGAAGGCATCCAAGCAGAGTCAAGGGTGTGTATTATGGGTAACAAATGTTTATATTGTACAAAGTTCAAAGTATTATTGATGAATGTTTCCAAAATAATGTGCATTTTTTACTTGGGTACTTGCACTCTATGATAACATATTGGTGGTTACTTAGAGTATCCCTCAAGTGTCACATCCCCGAAGCACCTTGCAAAGCCCACTTGGCAAGGGCGATGGTGAGGCCCTCGAGATAGTAGGCGGATTTGAGGGGAGCATGCCCAAACGCCCCAACGCAGACAAGAGACGGACTGCAAGTGACGGCTTTGCGGAGTGCTATTCGAGCACTGAGAGAGCAATCCAAGAAAGCATCACTTTTCATGCGCAAGAGGAGGAACGAGGGTTTGTCCTCTTCTTGATGTAAAGAGAGCAAGAACTCACTGCAAGTGAAGTGAATTACACGAGACTAGGAGCTCGTTGGGAAGAGACGGAAAAATGACGTGAGCCTTGGCGGTCGCGTTGGGGCAAGAAATCGTAGGTGTTCCTTAAAACTGGGCCTCTCACTGAGGTGCACAACGCATGTTCTTAAGATTCAAACTTTGAAGGACTCAAATGTACATTTGGGAAACTAGCTTGAGATTCTTCTATGCATGTACGATTGTATTTTAGTTATACCAATGCTTCTTTGGTTGTTTTTGCTAATTATTTCATACATAGGAATTATGAATGGTGGTCAATCATGTGCAAATACAAGCCAATATCCGTTGGAGTTTTTTTTATTCAAATATCTTTGTTGAGGTTCAAGGCGCAGTGACATGCCCATGCAATGCGAGCTCTGTGATGCTTGCAAGCCAAATCTGTGGGAGTCCTTATTATAGTGCAAACTTTCTTATACACGATTTCGTGCTGCTTCCATTTCTGAAGACGTAAGTGGAACTGTACTTTTGTACTGTAGGAAAACATAAGAAATACTCCGAAAGACCTGTCTAATGAGGCAATTGCGGGAGTCTTTCTATAGTGACGTGGATTGAAGGCTTCGTTATTGAACAGCTTCCATTGAAGCAGGTGCACTTTTGCACAGTATGAGAGTTGGTGTAAGGACATTTTTAAATGAGGGTTTGTTACTTTGCAGATACGTGGAGAATGTGCTACTTGCTGCGAGGCTTTTAGACGAAAGGGACTCTCAGAAACTGCTAATGATCAAAAAACTCAAATTGAAACAGCAGCGTCTGAAGTTTCATGCTCAGATTTGTAGAACCCGTGCTGAGGAGATACATGAGCACCTTCATGAAGAAGCGTATGTATCTGCGCTCCTGTTTTTCTAGAACAAGATTCCTATTGTTATAGTAATGTTCGGGATATTATCACTGTAACTAATGCTCTTGTTTTATATCAGATTGGAGCTTCGAGATGAATACAGACTCGAGATTCTATTTGGTCTGATTTCAGCTGACCATCCTTCTTTAGTTAAGACTCAACCCTAAGCAGGTGATTCTCATCGCAACCGTTCAATTCATATGATACTTTGAAGTAAGAATGTCGATTTCGAGTGATTTTGCAGGTTGGGATTATGGGATTGACAGCCTGTGGAAATTTCTTCAGAAATTTTCCTCCATCTCCATGTGCAACTTGTCAAGAGATGCAGGCGATGTTCATAGATACTCATGTATTATGTAAAACTATGGGATTCCTTTTTCAATATTAAAATGTATGAGGGGACTCTTTGTTCAAAAAATTGCTCTCAAGTGCAATGTGTTTCGTCGTAGAGTGAGAGATTACTGATTTGCAGTGGAGTAGCTATCGAGAATGTTTCCGTTCCTTGTTTGAAAATCATGAATGAAGTTTGTTATGTCTATGAATAGCACTTATTGTATGATATTGTAGCTTACAGTCTTCCATGTATTCGTAAAGAAAGAAGAGACAATGTTCATTGCACGCTAAAACGGCGATTTATTCGAAGGGACTTATGCTAGTATTACTTTTGTGTTGTTTTGGATATCTTTCGGATCATGGCATGTGCAAGTTAAAAACCTAAACATATGTTATCATATGAATCCTATTGCCATGTATCGTAATGACATGGTGTGAGCCAAAAAATCACCATGGAGTGGCTTTTGGTCAAAAGGAGATTGACAAGAACAACACATGAAGAGAGGAACAAGGGAGAAGAGAAGACGAGAAGAAATGAAGAAGAAACAAGGGGAAGTGAAGAAGAAAACCCCCACCGGCCTCCTTTTAACCCTCTTCCGGTTGTTGGCATGCCATCGCTTCATCTTAGCTCCAATTTGGGCGTGCCATAGCTTTTTGGAAAGCTAAGTCAATTTCGCACTCACCCTCAAAATCTCAGAAGCATAGGATCAAAACCCGAGGACTGATGGCCGAAATACTAGGGCCTACTTCTTTTAACAGCCAAAAGGAAAACCCTTCAACACCCCCAACTTTGGAGGGGTGTTTCTCCCTCACTAAAGATCGGATCGGGGCATACCATATACCTCTGGAAAGCTCTTTTGGAGCTCTATCTACCCTAGAAATCTCAATAGCAAAGGGAAAAAACTTCGTGACTGATTGCTGTTTGAACACAGCTGATTTGTTCACTGCCGGGGGGAAACCGTTTTCGACACCCCGACTTTGTGAGCAAATTTCTCCCTCTCTACAACTCGGATTAGAGCATGCTTACTACCGTTGGAAAGCTCTACTTACAAACTACCTACCACAAAAATCTCAATCAATTTGAAGAAGAATTAAGCGACTGATGGGGGAAAGACCGAGAGACATTTGATGGGGATTGAGAGAATTGAGTGAAAGGGGCCCACGGCCTCCTTCTTCTACCAATAACTAAGAAATTCAAGAAGAGATCAAGAGAAACAAAATTGAGAGGAAGGTCCAACTGCCTCCCTACTCCTACTCTAACTAAGCATTACAAATAAGAAGAGGTAGACAAACAAGATATTGATGAGACAAACAAGATGGAAGAGAAAGAGGCCCATGACCTTCCTTCTCCTACTCTAACTAGATTGAGTGGGTTATGATAGCTTGGAAACAAGCTAGATTAAGTACAAAAATGAGAGTCGCCAAAGAGGCGGCTCACCCTAAATCCTAACTAAGGCTTAAGCCTTAAGTAAAGCCTCCATGGATGAATAACCGCCACTCCACGTGCTCCATCCTTGAAGCCTCCATTCCATCAACCACTTCATCAATAAATGTAGCCCCACATGCTACCACAAGGTTAAATGGATGAGACTTACAACTATCAAATTTTAAACACAACATGGACATCAAAGACTAGTTGTACAAAGCCCATGGTAAAACGCTCAATTCTAATTTAAGCAACTAATCCTATTTCTAATTTAGGATTCATTAGGGGGAATTTTTCCTCCTTTAGTTCTTCTCCATCATCAATTGGATCCACTAGGGGGAATTTTTCTTCCTCTAGTCCTTCCACACCCTAAAGCTTAAATTAGTCTTAAACGTCTCATCAAAGGCCTTGCAACAACTAACTCCTAATATACAAATTGCATTCAAAACTAAATCATTGTATATTCATCAATTTACCTCAAGATGTCATGGTTTGCAAACACTTCATTAATAAAAGTCATTATTAACAACACTTAAACAAGAGAGCGCTCTCACGCTCTCACACATGGAATCGACCATTTGTAATGAGTGGTTATGCTGCATAGTTATTGCAAAGAATACTCACTTGTTCACTCTTGCTTTAAATTCTAGGAACCATGGTATCTTCTTCTCCTTTGTTACCTTTGTATTTTTCATCCACTATCTCCTTCTTTCGTCAATTTCAATGTTTTTTGATGATTTTACAAAGATAAGGATGAAAATTACCGTTATGGAGTGTGGTACAAAGAATTCAAAGTATTTGATGTGAAAGATTGTGGAGAGTTGTTATTGTGAGGACCCTTGTATTTTTGGATTGTTCATATGACAAAACAGTAGGTATCACAAATATGTGCTACAAGTTTATTAATTTGACACACCTTCCTAATTTTAACAATTTCTTGTAACAATTCAAGCTTTGGTATGTTCAGATCACCATTGTGATTTTGGTGTGACATATATGACAGTCTATGTTTTGTTAGTAGGAGTTGAGGAGACTAAGGAATAAGACTTAAGTCGTCACTTGACCCTATTTTCACGTTAGGCGTGTAGTGTCAAGAAGTTTAATAAGATACAAGTAAACATTCAAGTTCATGATGCCAAATATTGAATCATGAATCCAATGTGCTTTTGAGTCTACGTACATCATTTACAATTCTTTAGACCACACTTGAAGTTCCAGATGTTCAAACTAAACATAATTGGATTTTTTACATAGTCTCTTCGAAAGCCAGAATGTTTTAACAATGAACAAACAAGATTTTCACTAAATCTGATGCAAATCTTGTCAGCGACAAATGTAATTAAAATAGTGCTTCCCATTGTCTGTTTTACGAGTTACACATGACTATTGTGCTCATCTTGACATGAAAAGTACCTCTCATCTTAACAACAAAATAAATTGTCCACCAAGTCTACTCCATTGGCCTTTAACAAACAATTAGATTCTTACAATAAAAGCAAATAGTCATGTCACAATATTCAAACGTTGTAGTGATCAAAGACAATTCTTAAATCACAATTACATCATACGATGGCAAAATCTCTTGCCAGCAATTTCCGACTTTCAACCTCCACCAAAGCAAAGACTCTGCGACACGTTGCCTGAACCAGAGGGTATCCATCCAAAGTTCACGATGATCTCCATAAAGTGACCTACAATCACCTTGGAAATCAAAACAGTTTCGTGAATTCCTCGGTGCAAGCGGTCTTCCTCCGGACAAGATGAAATGGACCAAACTTTGACCTGGAGTCCTATCAGGCAGGGAGCATCTAATCAGATGCCAAATCCAAGGAGCTGGTGCTACAAGGATCACGTACAAGCTATAAACGAGAGCAATATAGATTATAGCTACTAAGCCAAAACACGTAGCTATAAAAATATCCCAGAAGACCGCAACTACGACGCAGATGATGAAGTACGCAAGACGTGTGAGAGTATACAGAAGTGCCAGCAAGATATGAAGGAGGCTCCACACACACACTCCCACAGGCTGAGGCAACCACTTGCCAGCCAGAAAGAAGAACTGAAGATAATCGTACAGATCGGTGGCTTCTACACTATGGATCACAATCTCATACTCCTCCTCTTGCAGCTCCTCCCTGCAAACCTCCATCGATCTACAACTCTACTGACAATCGACCGCACTTGCAGGGAGCACTAGTTTTAAATACGATCATCTCCAGGAAGCAATCTGCTTCGACAAACTCACTCAAACATGCATCATGCGAGTGCGAGCCAATTCATATACGATGAGAACTTTCTGCCGACATTTGACAAAGTGGCAATTTCTGCCAACATTTGCCAATTTACGTATGGCTATGGCCTCAGTCGTCCGCTAGGGCCTCACGAGGTGCAGACTGTGGTTCCATTCAACCCCTACTGGAATATCTTGGTTCAATGTAACTGGAATCAAGGCGACCATGGCAATGGCAACTTCGAGAAGGGCAATGGTTCTTGGCAGCTACCAAGGAGGCACCCTAGAATCCGTGGAGACCCCCCAAGGCCATTTTTGATGATTTTGAATTCAAAAATGGGTTTGCGGCCCCAAAATTACCCTTCCAGCATACTCCTTGGCAATTTGAATCAATACATTAAAAAATAGGGGGCTCCTTGATCCCTCCCCCATCCTCCTTGGTAGCTGCCACAAACGCTTAGCCCTTCGAGAACAAGTGGTACGAGCCTTCTTCGGACTGGGGTAAAAGCGGTGTTCCTCTCACCCCGCCACGAAGCCCGAGCGAAGGGGCAATGGTTCGTGGCATATACCAAGGAGGCACCCTAGAATCCGTGGGGACCTCCCAAGGCCGTATTTGATATTTGGAATTCAAATCTGAGGTATTCAACCCCAAGTTACCCTTGGAAGCCTACTCCTTGGCATTAATGTCTATACATCATAAATTAAGGGGGCTCATTACCCCTCCTCCATGCTCCTTGGTAGCTACTACGAACGCTTATCCCGAGCGCAAGATGAAGTGCAATCTCAAGGAGCTTCTGAATCGCCTTCTGGAGCCCGAAGATGAAGTGGAGGTTGATTTGCTATCATACACCTCCTTCATGAAATTATGGAGGGCAACATGGAGTATTGTGTAGACAAAAATAGGGATTACTTCATCTTTATTGGGGATTATTGCCGTTCACTATTTGGTATTACTAAGAGAGGGAGAGAAAAGGCAAGTATGTATTTTAGTGTCATATAGAAACTAAATAAGCTAATAGTCAATGGTTACTGAACCATAACATTGAGCAATATATTTACTTTTGAGCAGTAATCAACCTTCTTCCACTTTTGATGAGGTTTCTTGCTAATTTTTGTTGTTGTTTCTTCAACAGAGCTTCAAAGGCATACTAGTAGATTCACAGGTGTGTATTATGGGTATCAATTGTTTATATCGTACAAAGTTCAAAGTATTAAATTGATGAATGTTCCCAAAATAATGTGTAAGAGTGATGCATTGGTACTTTGGCACAATCAAGTTTTCCCTTTGACGACACTATTGGTCAATTTTGGCAATTAATGCGTTGATGATTTTAGAAAGAGTATACCAACTATGTCATGAATTATAAAATTTAGGAATTGGTCTGCTGATGTAGGAGAAAAAGGTCAATCAAATGAGTACCTTTCGAATTGCTTTTGTTGATTAGCTTTAGTAACGTGGTTTTGACTTTGTGCCCATGAAGAGAATTCCATTGTCATAAAGTATGTATGAAATGGACACCCAATTCATGAAGTTATAGGTTGTCTGTCAATCCCTACTCAGATTTTCTAAAGTGAAGGACAAGTAAATTTGGTTAATATAGTTATAAGGACAAGTAAACATAGTTACCTATAGTCATTCATATATTATAATGTGATGCATTTAATGAAAAAGTAGTTGATGTCTCAAGTACACATACGAGTAAATGATGTGGCTACCAAATTACAAGTTCAGCAATGCTACGAATTAATTGAGTAAAAGAAGCTACTTCAGAGAAGTTGAGGAGGGGTGAGAGTACTAGACCAATATGAGAGACCTCCCAAAAGAATGTTAGAATTGTGGGAGCATCTTGAAGATTGTTGAGCTTCAGTTACTTCCAATGAGTGTCGGAACTTACACATGAGCATGCCTAAGCACATTGCACGTGTTGTAGGTGCTAAGTATAAGTGAACAAATTTTTAGCTTCAATCTAACTTGTGCGAGCAAAAGTGAGTTTGAAATTGATTTTTACTTTATTTTGATATGCTCATATTTGTGTGTAACACGCCTCAATTTCATAGAAGGAAGACTAATTGCAATAATAATTCTATGCAATTTATGGTTTCATTTTGATGTATCCAATTTCCTTACATTGTTTGTAAAGTTTCAATATGACCTGTCTGTATTTAGTTTGCACTTAGTTTGTACTTAGTTTGTACTTAGTTTGTACTTAGTTTGTACTTAGTTTGTACTTAGTTTGTACTTAGTTTGTACTTAGTTTGTACTTAGTTTGTACTTAGTTTGTACTTAGTTTGTACTTAGTTTGTACTTAGTTTGTACTTAGTTTGTACTTAGTTTGTACTTAGTTTGTACTTAGTTTTGGCAGTCAGTGTATGTAACTCATTTCTTTGAGTATCTATCGATTTGAATTTAAGTGTTAGTCTCTCTACATGTGTAAACACTTTGTTCATCAATCCACCATTTTTCCAACGAGACGTAAAACGTGTATATTTTTATATTAATCTTGAAGTAAAGGCTAATTAGAATATCATCACACAATAAACTCAATCTATTATTTTGTAGCATTATGATTGGGGGACAGTTGGACGGATCAGGCCGCATGCGGTATTGTTGAAAGTGAGTTTTCTCTTTAATTTAGATTTGTGGTAAACAATTGGATTGCAGAACGGGTCAACGGGTCCCCATATATTAAACTTTGAAGTATTTATGGCCCCTAAATCACGAGAAATTACAAAAATGACCTAATTTTAGATCTAACAAAAAGAAAAAGAAAAAGAAACATGGTTAAAGTATTTAAGCGTTTAAATGTGCGTGACAATACTTATAACCCTAGAGTGGTCCAAAAGCAATTTAAAGAATCCAGCATCTTCCCATGCGTTATTGGGACGTGTCATGAGGGGGAGGCTACCACACTTGGCAGTTACACAACGAAGCACATTGCCACACTAATTTTCACCCGCCAGTCTAATAGAATATCCGAAGCACCTCAGTGAGGGGGAGTGGCGCGGCAGTCCCGTCAAAAACTGAGCGGTCCTGGCTCGAACCATGCAATTGCCCTCGGGCTCCGATCCAGGCTCGCGAATGCTCCACCTCTGAATCTCGAAGGGCAGAATCTCGCCCCGGATTCAGCTCGCCCATACGACGCCGCTTCCAACGATGTACGACAAGCCTCTTCTCCCCGCACGAACGCCACCGCCGTCGTCCAATGCAGTGAATGAAGAAGAACAGGGCAGCCCCATGCCGCTCCGACACTCACACATCCAGGACGAGGTGAGTCCGAGCCCATGATCGAACTTCTCTTCCAGTTTGTATGATCGAGAAGAGAAATTGGTGGAGGCGCGGCACGAAAGGGTTTGGGCTATGGCTGGGGGATGCCAAGCGCTCAATTATAGCAGGTAAAGGGGCGTGAGGCGATGTGTGGACATGTTCGCAATGAGCCGCGTCCGCCATAGCTCCCCCTTGCTGCTGCAGTCTGGTGCCGCGCGCTACTGCCCCCCAGCGCAGCCGGGCCGTAGTAGCCATCTCCGCAGGTTGCCGCCATGGAGGTTCTGTGCCGCTGACGGAATGAGGGAGGTCGGGTTGGCGGCCGTAGCCATGACGCCGTTGCGGTATGAGGGCAATTCTGTGCGCTATGGGGATATTTCCGGCCTTGTGGACCAGTCTGAGGTTCATGTGGATGTGCAGGTCCGCGGGCCGTCCATGCTCGTCTTCTCAGGTACGCCAATTCCTCTCTCCATTCCCTCCATCTTAAATACTTTCCTTCAACAATCGATTTAATTGCAACCAATGCTGCAGGCGGGACGGCCTTCAATGGCGTTGTGGAGGAGCTCAAAAAGCTCACAACACGCGTGGCGCACGTCCTTCCCGTATCTGACGACGGTGGAAGCACGGCGGAGATTGTGCGAGTGCTTGGTACGGGATCTTGCCCTAACTTCATGACATGCAGGGGGGTTTAAGTGGGTCGAAGTCACATGCATGCTTTGAAGTTCAACTTCTCGATTGCATGCCATGGAATCCTCGGGTATCATGCATGTTCTGAATTGATGTGGCAATCAATGTTGTTCTTGCAGGAGGTCCGGCGGTCGGAGACATTCGGTCTCGATGTTTGAGGCTCTCGAGTGATAGCTCCATGGAGGCTTTGGCTGTGAAGCGGCTACTTGGACACCGATTATCCCAGGAAGAATCAGAAGCGAAATCTGAGTGGTAAATTATCACACTCCACTCAATTCATGCATTTACAGCGACAAAGTCTTTTCACCACATAACCAGGGTAGACTCCTTCCTCCTCTACAAAACCAGATTTGGCGTAGTAATTTTACTCCTCAATCTATCATCACAAGGTTATAACTTGATATGCGTTTTTCTTTAATAACTTCCACCTCAACCTCCGCAGCATTTCCACTTTTCCGGTATTTCTAGAGCCATAAATACTGTAAATTTTAATATCTCGGGGACCGTTCAAAATTCAATATCTGGGGACCTGTTCTTCAATCTCTTGACCCGTAAGAAAATTCAATATCTTGGGACCCGTCGACCCGTTTTGCCCGATTGTTTTCCCCACCTTTGAAAAATAACCCGCTTCCAAGTGCACCTCATGCAGCCCGATCCGACCGGCTGTCCACATATCATAATGTCACAACTACCTGCCTTAATTAATATTAATAGATTAATGTCCGAGCTAATCTTTCCGATGGATTGTTGTATTGTTTTCCTTTCTGATTTACGAGGCTAAGCCAGGGTAGAGTATTGTTGTCGGTTAAGATTTTCGTTTTGCGGTATGATCAGGTATGAGATTGTGGAAGGTGAGCATCAACTATGGGATGATGTCTCTGGTCCATACAGGGAAACCATTCGAGCGTTTCTCGTTCACTTTCAGTGCCAGGTAAGTGCAAATCTAAGAGCTTCTTATTGATTAGCGATTACGCTTTCCGTTTTAAGCTTAAGCCTTTTCTTCTTTTAGCTGCTTCAAACAACATTAAGCTACTTTAAAATTTCATGAGAAGTTGATTATTTTGAATCTTTAGTATCTCGTTCGGATGCTGGATTGTTGGTATAACTTACAATCTGCTGGCTGTACAGATTCTTCGGCATTCAGCCGACAAGTTTTCGTTTAGAAACGGAAGGTGCTGAAATACTTCCCTTTACTTTATGCATGTAGAGTCAAGTGATTCGTGAACATGTCGAAGGCTGAGTTTCTACTCCTGAGTGTGATTCTCACAATTTTGCTTCTGGGCTGCAGCATAGGAAACTTCTTCTTTGCTGGAGCTCGAACTTTTTTCCAGTCACTGGATGCAGCAATCTTCTTATATTCACGAGTCTCCCACATCCCAACGCACAGTTCAGTGCTTCCAGCAATCTGCACAAATGATCGCCTTACTCTAGGATGTGAACTACAGGTTAGTTTTCCACTCCTGTTTATTGAAGTTCGCTTCCTACTTAACGACGTTGCAGTTGTAGCTTCTGACTCTTGAGCATCGGATTACTCGATTTACTGCAGGATGGAACTGTCATCAAAGGCCAGAACGCAATTTCGCATCCGTTAGTCAAGAATGCGAAATGCAGAACATCAGTAACAAAGGTATCGCTTCCTGGTACTATGTTGTTCACTCTCGTTTGAAGATATATAGTAGTAATCGTATTCATATACATACGCCGAGACCTTTCTAATGGAAACATCAATAAAGGTCACAAAGTACAGATATACGTGTGCAACTAAGTATGCACAAATATGTTCGTACTTTGTCATCTCTATTGATGAATTTTATAGAAAAGTGTGGGTGTATGTGTTGAGGTCCAGCCATTTGTATGCAATGGTGAGCCAATTCATGGCCTTACAAAGAGAATCATGGACCTTCCTAGCTGCCATTCGGGCCTTATCATAAACTTGGGATTAGTGATGTATGAGGGTCTCTCATTAGCACCTTGAAGTGGTCGAGTTGTGGGTTAAAACTTCTGGACGTTTGGATCATTTGGAGATCAATGCCAAGGATGTATTTTATGCACGTATTACCTGAACCAAGGTGATTACCTTGATTTGTTGCAAGTTTATCATTACTGAGGCATTGATAAGCAGATGAACGTCGAGGGCTTGAGACCAATTTCATTTTCACTTTCTAAATATCGAAAGATCTATCCTCAGTTCATTTACTTCCCTTTTATTTGGTCGGGGGTTTCAAAAGCAATCGAAAGGTTACAGTCTGATTATTTCTGTATGATATGCTGACTCTTATTGACCAATGATGCAGGCCTCGTCGCCGTTGCCATCACCTATAAAGCGCATCTTCTACATGTCCAGCGAAGGCAACAACATTTTCCATGAGGTCTGCAGAGAAAAAGCTTGAAAGTTGCAGATAGAAAATCAGGATAAGCGCATTGTGGCATTGCAGTCAAAGTAGATACTTGCACCAAATAAGCAAACCAACTGCAACTCATGTGGCAGGTCTTTCCAGCTGTGAACCCTACTGTGGTGGAGCAACTGTCTCTAGTTGATGCTGTTGTGTATGGCATGGGTTCACTCTACACCTCCATATGCCCGTCCTTGGTAACCTTCCTTCATCCATCGATCTTGCTTACGAATTTTTCTGATTTGCAACTGTGCTTTCATGTGCCTGCCAATTTACAATGCTGTTCAAATATTTTGCTTGATGATCTATTTTATTCTGTCGTTTTGAACTTCTGATGTTTCAGGTTTTGAGAGGAGTTGGTGAAACTATAGCTGCTCGTTCTTGTCTCAAGGTCAGTACTCCCTCTTCAGATGCTTATGTAGAATCACATGTTTAGTGCACTCTGTAATTTTTGAGGATGATCGTATCTTGCTACAGGGACGAAATTCTTCTAGGGTGTAAAGTCCTAAGTAAAGCTCCGAAATGTATATGTAACGGTAGGGAGGAGTATTTGTCAATGTTGTTGAATGATTGGAAATGAATGCAGGTGCTAATTTTGAATGGTACACATGATCGCGAAACGGCTGGCATGACTGCTTCAGCATATGTTACTTCCATAACTGATGCCCTCAACCGCAAATTCTGCGATCATGTGGAGGTTCAACATTGCGACGATCCTTGTCCTAGTCTTGATTTCTCGGTGAGTTACAGCCAACCTTTTTAAAATCACTTCTTCATTCAACTCTTTAACATCATGAGTAGATTACCCTCATTTCATTCATGATTTCACGAACCTCTTTGGAATCGTAGCACTACCTCCTTTAGGGGGCACAAAAAATGTGAAGACTACATAACCCTTAAAAATATTACTCAGCAAATACTTAGTGTGAAAATCGTGGAAGAATCACGTGTAAAGAATCTCCAGAAATTCTCAAGGAGGTAGATTATGGAATTTTCTTGATTGCTTGGTTTTGAAATCTGAGTGGAATGTACATTCTCTATAGAAAGTCAATCAAGTGGTACTATTAGAAAAACAAGGAATAGATTCTTGAGACAGAGCCTCTCTTGTTCAATAAACCTGATTCTTGAAGTTCATTTCTTCGAAGAAGTACGTCCACTATTGAAAGCTCAAAGTTGTTTTTAGCTTTTCGTACTTCTGAATGATTACATGTAACAATACCACCGTAATTGACCCAAAAACATCTGGAAGTTGTATTACAGAGTATTCATTACTGGTACTGGAGAGTGATATTTTATTCAATATAACTGCCACTGGTGACTTAATAGGTTGTCATCAGAGTAGCCTTTAATGATGTCACAGGTTATTATTCAGAATTACCTACTTTTTTTTATTGACTAAATGCAGCCAAGTGATTTTATTACGGTCATGCTGGTGCCTGCTGACGGGGAGATAGTAGTTGACGTGGAAAAGTTGGCCGAGATGGGAATCATTCGAGTTGTAAGCTTCCTGGAGCTTTACCTCATCATTCTGTTGTTTCTTATTACAGAGATATGTGAATAGTGTAACTAATTTGTTCCTTGATTTGTGACCCCAATTTCAGGTAACTGTAGAATCTATTCATGACGAGAAACTAGGCAGGATATTTGAACCAAGAGCTTTGATAGAGGCGCTTCAAGTTGAGATTGCTCTTCACCAAATACATAGCTCCAAGTGAAGCTTGAGCTTCCCTTGGTCATTTGTTATAGAATTTCACGTGCACCTCTTAAGGGTGCACCTCATTCTTTCTAGTGGTACAATTGTAACAATTTTAGTATTGTAACAATTTTAGTATTTAATAAGATGTATTATGTATCGCACTTGGATGGCAATTCAACTTGGACAAGCTTTGTGCAAATAAGGAGTTTGTTCATTGTATAGTCTTGTATGTTGTACGAGTTCTCAAGGACCAATAGTATCGCGAGGTAGTATAGGTAGAGGGTTCTTCAATGATGACTATTGTCAATTGATCTTTACATATTCTTGTGGGAAAATGTAATGGTATTCTAGTGTTTAGAAGAACATGTGCTTCGAATATTGTTTGCAAAATTTATCAAGACAAAATTCAATTGAACAATATTTTGATTCCTCATTTATAGCTTGTAAAATTTTTCAAGACAAAGTTTACTTGAAGACATTTTTAATTCCTCATTTGTAGCAGTTGTTTATATTCTTGGAGTCTCATTTACCATTGGCCTTGAGATTGTCTTACTAATTAGATTGGTAATCTTGGTCTAGCAACCTCACTACTATTCATGATCCATGGCACTTTTCATTGAGCTTAGACTACGCTGAAAATCTTCTTTTGTCATTTCTAACTCCAAGTACAAAACTCGAAGTTCCTCCATACGTGTTCGTACACTTGCGGTTTCTCCTCGAGCTTCCTCCAATTGAATTTGTAATGTCTTGCAATTTCCACAATTTCCTTCCAAATCACTTTTACATTGAGTTCCATCGTCACTTTTACATTGAGTTTCATTGTGTTGAGTTGAACTTTCCTTAAAATCCTTCAATTCATGCTCCCGTTCAACTTCATCTTTTTGAACATCCTCCATTTGATTTGCCTCTTTTGCTTCATCATCAACAACACCCTCTAAGTCCTCTTCATCTTGCAAGGAATACAAGTTATGAACATCTTGAGATGTTTCTTCATGATTATTTTCTTCTTGAACTTCCTCAATCTCGTCAATCTTCATTCCATCTTTCACTAGTTTATTGGGAACACTTCTTGGAGAATATTCATCATCTGAAGAATAGATTGAGCGAGACTCTACTTTCACTTCAATTGAGGATTTAAGTCTTTTAGTCTTGTTTTTGTTATATCTTACTTTTTTGGAACGATGGATATCACTTGTGTTCTGATAACGTTCATAACTTGTATCTTCTTGTCTATGTTGAGGATCAAAATTCTTATGTTTGTCATGGTCTTGATCATACTTGCGCTTGGAATGAACTTGGTCTTGACTCGACTCTTGAGGTGTATAGTCTTGATCATGATTTGGGCGATAAGGTCTAACTTGGCTTGAACTTCTATGGTAACTTTCACCTTGTTGAATCTTAGGTCGAGATTCAATGTGACCTTGATCATATCTAGTTACACTTTGATCCCTTTGATAAGATCTAACTTGGTTTGGACTTCTATGGTGATTTTCACCTTGTTGTTGAAACTTAGGATGAGCTTGATTATGGCTAGTAAAATATGTTTCTACTTGATCTTGGTGCCTACCGTATGGGGCATTATAATTATGAGAATCATGATTATAGGGTGGATGAAAAGGTACAAATATACCTCGTGGTCTATGAGCAAATTTACATTCATCCCCCTTTAAGCAAGTACCATCTCTTTCCCAATGTCTACATGATGGTCTATGGGCAAATTTACATTCATCTCCTTTCAAGCAAGTACCGTTTTTTTCCCAATGTCTACACGGGTTTCTATTGGAAGGATACATGTTTACCCAACTTTACGCTAAAAGAAAGAAGAGTTATTAAATTTAAATATATAACAATCAAGCTTGTTCCCCTTATATACTCTTGAGTAAAAGTAAAAGTCTAAGTCTCATTTTAAATGTAAAAGTCAAGGTAGGTTATCTTTTTATAATAGAATGATAAGAGATGATTATTAATGTAAAAGTTGGCTCGGACGAATCCACCATTTTAGGATAGTATAAATCTTTGAAGGATGGTCAAACTAAAGTCAATATATTTCTCAAAAACCAAACACAATTTAAAGAATTATTAGTAAGTCTATAGTTTTGACTTTATATTTTTTCCCCTGGTTTTTTCTTTTAAAGCCTCAAAACAAATTTTCTACCCAAAAATGGAATTTTTTGCCCTCAAATAACTAGTTACCCTTTCTACAACAAGGGCAAAGAACTTTTCCACTAACTTTGAACATTATAATATCGCAATTGGTATGGAATTTTAATGTGAGCCAAAATAAACAATACACATACAAGTTGAGTACTAGATCCTACAATTACATACCTAAAATTACGTCAAAATTTGAAAACCTTCACCTTACATTAACCCCTAACTTTCCTTGAAGCCCGAAATGGGTTTTTGCAATTCCGGGCAGCCCAGATGAAGGGGTTAGAAGTAATATTTTTGACTAAGAATTTTATTGGGTCCTTCTTATACTGCAAAGTGTATGTGGTAAAATTTGCAAAGTCAAGTTCCAATTTTTGAGTCTTCTAGGACGATCCTTGGGTTGCGAGCCGAGATGGGGTAGCTCAAAAAAGTAACTTTCTTGATTTTTTTTTTTTGAAACATGATCATTACTAAATCACTACTCAAATTTCAAAGTGACTCAAGTCAAAAAGTTTACCAATTTTACAAGGGCAGCCTCCAAAAGAATTTAAAACCAATCTTCGCAATACCCAAAAAAACTCTACCTCTAAGTACTCGTGGGGGTGTAAACCAATTTCTTTTCTTTTTTTAAAACTTCCAAGTCATTCATATTTGTATTAACAATCTCACTTCCACCATGTCATTCGCCTTCAGACAAACAATTCCAATGTCTATCACCTTAAGATTGTTGTGTAAGCTAAGCCATCACTTAGTTAAGCATTTGCATTGCCAGTGTGTCACTGAACTTTACATAAACCATTGCAGGTGCATGTTATAGGTAAATTGCTATGTAACTCATGTCATCTTTGTGATAAATATATGGGTTTCCACCATGTCATCTAGTTGTGGATAAATATTTACGCCGCTACTTGATGCCATATCATTTGGTTTTGGATAAACAATTAGGTCGCCACTCTGTTGTTCGGTCTAAATAACTAGTTAAGCCGCCACGTGTTACTTAGAATAGACATGATTGCCATTTAGTTTCAGATAAACCGTTACGCCGCCACTCTATTGTTCACTCTAATTAAGTAGTTACGCCGCCACATCTAATGAAGTAGTTACGCCGCCACGCTGTTACTCAAACTAAATGTGACTGTCTTTCCGTTTCGAATAAATAATTACGTACTCATTCGTGATCAACAATTACGCCGCCACGGAATAAACGTGACTGTCATTCAGTTTCAGACAAACAATAACGTCGTCGTCATCATCCGTGATCAACAATTACGTCGCCACGGAATAGACAGTTATGCCGTCATTTTGAATAGACGTGCCTATCATTTAGAATACACCTTACTGTCATTCCAATAGACTTGACACGTAATTGTCAATCACGTAATTTGTGATTATGTCATTCGGTTTTGGATAATCGAATCGATTACGCCGCCATCGAATATCCAATTATGTTGTCATTTAGAATAGACTTGACTGTCATTCAGTCTTTAAAAAAAAGTTACGCGGTCACTCGTGCTCATGTCATTCGGGTTTCTCCAAACGATTATGCCGCCATCAAATATCCAGTTATGTTGTCATTCAGAGTAGACATGACTGTCATTCAATTTCGGATAAACAGTTACTCCGTCACTCCATCGTCACTTGTAATCATGTCATCTGATTTTGGATAAACAATTACTCCGTCAATCCATCATCACTCGTGATCATGTCATCCGGTTTTGGATAAACAACTACACCGCACCGAATAAACAGTTATGCCATCTTCCTCACTTTTACACTAATCACTTCTTTTACATTTAGATATTGAAGTTGCTTTTCGTAATCATATGGATTTAACAATAGCTTAGAATAAAATTATATTATTTGACAAGGTTCCCAAATTAACCAAAACTCCCAAATAAATAATAGCCAATTGACATTGTTTTCACCCTAAACTTGATGGAAACTATGTCAATCAGCTCACCTAAATTTGGTTCTATAAATAAGAGCCCATTATTTAGTTTTTCCAAATTAAATATAAGAATTTTGACAAAATTTCTAAATTGCATGCTCCCAAATTGTAAATACACCCTAAGCAAGAATGTATTAATTTTGAATAATCATATCTTTGTCCAAATCTCATGGCATAGATGACATAATGGGGCATACACTTGAATTTCCTGACACATTCGTTAGGGGAGAAAATTTCGCAGCAGCATTCAAGGTTCTTTTAGCTACCGCACCCTGCTCCTGTCCGCGAACGATATGGGACAAATCCAGAATTCACTAGTAGTTGAAAGGGTCGCCGGGTGGGTGGGATTTAGCGTGGGTGCACGCATTTAGAGTGACCGGCGTCCCCAGTGTTGCCACTTGCCAGTCCCTTGCCCTTCCCCGAGCTTTCTCCACCTCCATTTTGCCTCGACGCCTCGCCTCTCGCAGCTCCAATAGCTCCGATCGCTCACACGCTCGCTCCTCATTCTCCCGCTCGTTTTTATACCACCGTTTTCCCCATTCTTTTGAGCCTCTTGGAGCGCTAGGTATGGCAGAGAACAGTCGGCTAGGTTGCGTCATCAATGGCGGGGAGTGAGTGTGATCACTGCGCTCTGTCAGGAAGCTGATGTTGTGTCAGGTGATTGCTTGATTAGGTCTAGTGTTTCGATTTTCAGCTTTTACCCGGATTTTGTCGATCGAGCGAGCGCGACCGCCATGGAGGGGGGTGAGATAGACAACGAGTGAATTTTGTGCGGTCTTGTGGCGTTCGGGTTATGGAAGTAGATGCAGGAGGGATGGTGGAAAACGGAAGTGGAGAGGATGGACCACAGGGACAGCAGCAGCAGCAGCAACAAGGGAGCCAGTTCGCCGGGCCACGGCCTGCGCCTGCGTATAAGGCTATAATCGCAGTATGCGAGAAGAAGGACGATGGACCAGGTCCACGGTGCGGCCACACATTGACAGCGGTGGCAGCTGTCGGAGAGGAAGGCACCTCTGGCTATGTCGGCCCTCGCCTCATTCTCTTCGGTGGCGCGACGGCCTTGGAAGGCAATTCCGGTCAAGCGGGCCCTCAGGCTGCTGCAGCTGGCGCTGGCATTCGTACGCTCCTCCTCATGAATTATTCGAGCTGATTTCGAATTTTGTTTTTGTTTGAGCGGTAGCTTGTTGTGCTACTAGGATTCAGTATTGGCTTCTTCTTGATCGTGGAGGTTCAGTATTGCCGTCTTACACCTTGTGAGCTCGGTATGGACAGGGTTGGCCGGCGCAACTGCTGATGTGCATTGCTACGATATTCAAACCAACAAATGGACGAGGTCAGACCATTCATTTCGATGGCAGTTGTCACTGTTAGGTTAATAATGTTCCAGTTTCACTGAAGCCCTGTTTTCAGGGTTTTGACGTCGTCAACTGAGGAATTATTCGTAGCCAGCTATTGGATTTTCCGGCTCGGACTGTCCATTTCACTGCACCAATTTTAAAACTTAATGAAAATGTTCGCAACTGCAGACTTACACCAGTTGGTGACCCTCCTTCACCTCGAGCAGCACATGCAGCAGCTGCTGTTGGAACTATGGTAGTGATCCAGGTATGACGAATCGAGAAGCTACAAAAATTTCTAGGATAGTCTCGCTAGTGGCTTGAAAATGCTGACGCAGGTGGAGGTGATCACAGGGGGGCATAGGACCAGCAGGACTGTCAACCGAGGATTTACACGTCTTGGATCTCACTCAAGCCAAACCTAGATGGCACAGGTGGGATTGCTGATTCATATGGCTGTGTTTCATCTTCACCGCCTTTATTTTAAAGAGTGCCTATCAGTGAGATGTGTTAATGAAGAATTACGTCTTTTTTCTGGCTCGTTAATCCTTGTTGTAAACCTATCGGCACCACGGCATTGAGACCTTTTTATTCGAAAGTTCCGTCTTGAACGTAGCTGGCAACTTTCCTTGAAACTTAGATAGAGACTTATCAATGATAGAGATTTCTCAAAGAGACGCTGGGATTACAGGATGTGAAGGTTAATAGGACATGGTTTCCGTAGTCGTTGGTTATGTATCTGCATCTGGGGGAATTTATTAGTGATGAAAGTTGTTATCCACGTGGTATGGATTGAGCATATTGCGGAGGAAGTCCTTTTCTGTACCAGATAAGTCAGTATATATGGAGGCATTTGTCAAATACGATGTAACATAGTAGGCTTGCTTTCTGCGGACGCTGCTAAGAGTGATCGTGGGTGAGGATGTCAGGGTGGTTGTGCAAGGTGTGGGTCCTGGTCCTCGATATGGACATGTGATGTCATTGGTCGGGCAGCGCTTCCTTCTCTCTATTGGTGGCAATGATGGTGAGTTTTATTTTCAGAGGCCTTGGCATTTGCTTATAGATTCTCGCTATATCTGTGCCAGAATCTTGAGGAGGAATTATCTTTGCAGGTAAACGGCCACTTGCAGATGTATGGGCTCTTGATACTGCAGCCAAACCATATGAATGGAGGAAATTAGAGCCAGAAGGAGATGGACCTCCGCCATGCATGTACGTGTTGTCTACTGAATCTTTCATTGCAATTGATTTTCTTTGTTTGTGCAGTTTAATTGTTTAGTTCATGCGCTAGCCCAATAAAGTTGAATGGAAGTAAGATTTAGCTCCATGTTGGCTTTGTTAGTAAACGTAAGCAAGCACGGTTGACATGATGTCGGGCGTGGTTAGCGCATTGAACGTCCATTTGTCTTACTAAGCAATGTGATGATTTTATCTAGTTTGAGCTGAATCTTGCACAGTCATTTATAGGCCTTCCGCGAGTAAATTTACAGCGCCTCCCCTTCCTGTTTGTAATTAAAAGTTAATTGGCTGCAGGTATGCTACTGCTTGTGCCCGCTCAGATGGTCTGTTGCTTCTTTGTGGCGGAAGAGATGCCAGCAGTGCGGTAAGCCATTCCAGAGAAGGATATGAGTTTGTAGTTTAGCGTTTGTCATATTCTTATAGCGTACTTGTGCTGCGACAGAAGGGCTTCTTACCACCTTAGTTCTTAGTACGAACTCTCTGAACTGAAAGTCATTATTATTTTCTCACGTAGATTTTGTCATGCTAATGTGATATTCGTCCTTGCAGCCAATTGATAGTGCTTATGGGCTCGCCAAACACCGGGATGGAAGGTGGGAGTGGGCAGTTGCACCGGGCATATCTCCCTCTCCACGTTATCAGCATGCAGCTGTGAGCTTCTCTCCTGTATCAGCTACCCCATAGTTTCTCATATGTTAACTAACCTTGGTGCCACAGACTTTGGTAGATTCTGACATTCTTAAAATTTTCTCGTCCTTCCTGCAGGTGTTCGTGAATGCAAGATTACATGTTTCAGGAGGTGCTCTCGGTGGTGGGCGGATGGTAGAAGATGCATCTAGTGTAGCAGGTGTGTTACTGGGCTATTCTTCCGCAACCATACCTTAGAAGGTTTTCCTGTGTTAAGGAATATTTAGACTAAAGCAGCATCATGTTGCTGTATATCTACTATAATAGAAAGCTTAAGTTCAAGTTATAGACCATTGTAGTGATAATTTCTGTGGTGATGGTGCAGTTTTGGACACCGCAGCAGGGGTGTGGTGTGATAGGAAGGGGATAGTAAATAGTCCAAGAATAGGCAGGTACAGTAATGACGCGGCTGGTGGAGAGGCGTCAAATGAATTGACGAGACGCTGTCGGCATGCTGCTGCAGCTGTAGGTGATCACATTTTCATGTATGGTGGGCTCAGGGGAGGTATGTGTCAGTTCATTGTATATTCTTCAACTTTGGTGAAAGCAAAAGTTCGTTGTAGTGCATTTGCAGTGTATGACATTCTGCAAATTTCAGGAAGTAGTAATCAGTTATCCTTTTGCTCGCAGACGATAGACATAATTACGTGAGTTTTATAACTGTTTTTTAGGGAAAATTTGAGCTACTTAATCTGTCAGAATAATATGGATGACAAGCTGTTAGCTGGTTAGATGTTATTATCATACGATTTATTTCAGTGTCCACCCTGATGAATCAGCATGTTTGACTTCTTGTAACAGGAGTATTGTTGGATGATCTGCTCGTATCATCTGATCTGTCAGCTGTTGAAACAACATCAGCAGCTTCACATGCAGCGGCAGTGTCGAGCTCCGTACTACCACCTGCGTCTCATCCTAAGCTGCAGGATGTGCGCAAATTACCTCAAGCCGAATTGTCAGCTGCTGATGGAGCTTCTGTGGCGATGGGTAGTCCAGTTGCAGCGCCCGTTAACGGCGACGCATCAATGGATATCAGCACAGAGAATGCTGTGTCACATGGACATCGGTATGTGCTCAAGTTTACATCCTTCTAACGTTGTGGATGAGAAATGATGGCAGAAACATTGCAACGATTCGTCTTTAACTTGTGCTTGACTAGTACCTCAATGGATGTGGTCCAAATAAATTTTGCGGGAGTTACAAGTAACATTTTCCTTCGTGTATTCGTGCTGATTCGTACCTTTGAGATTTCTGCATCCACACGGTGTTAATGTATCACTGCTCAGAGGCGACACTATTGTGTATATATTCTTCTCAGTGCCTTTTCGATTCATAATCAAGTTTTAATCTTGACAAGCTTGTCGTATTTAAGGACTGAAAGGCGAGGAGTGGAGTCACTTGTAGAAGCTTCGGCTGCTGAAGCTGAGGCAATTAGTGCAGCCCTAGCTGCTTCTGCAGCAAAAGCAGCACGTGAGCAGAATGGAGAGGTTGAGCAACAGAGCAATGATAAGGACCGTGGTGGTGAAAGCACTCCCAATGGGAAGCCACCTCAAGCATCTTCTGCAGCTCTCATGGCTTTAAATCGAGCGTCAATGGCTAGTACAATAACCCACACACCCCCAACTGGGGTGAGACTGCACCACAGAGCAGTAAGTAGCATACACTGTGTGTATCAATGTTGTTGCTATTGAAGTTTTGATCTTATGCGTTGGGATCTATATCTTTTCTGCTTCCATTTTGAGTCCATATTATTGAAGAATTCTACTATGCTGGCGACTGCAGGTCGTTGTGGCAGCAGAAGCTGGGGGCGCACTGGGTGGATTGGTGAGGCAGCTATCAATTGATCAATTTGAGAACGAGGGTCGTCGTGTGAGCTATGGAACACCGGAGAGTGCCTCTCACGCAAGAAGACTTTTGGATCGTCAGACGTCTGTCAGTGGATTACAGAAGAAGGTATGGTTACATTCCTTTGTTGTTGAAGGCTGTTCAAATTAGCGATCTAAATTAGTGTTTATTTTGTCGTGAATGAAAGCCTATCGATGCGCTGTGATCTTTGATCTCACGGATTACGCTACATTAATTTGCGCTTTGCTAACCTTGAGTGTCAATTTGTAGGTGCTCTCGTACCTGCTCAAGCCACGAGGTTGGAAGCCACCTGTGAAGAGGCAGTTTTTCATGGATTTGAATGAAATAGCTGAGCTTTGTAATGCAGCAGAACGACTATTTGCCCAGGAACCAAGTGTGCTACAAATAAGAGCTCCAGTTAAGATATTTGGAGATCTTCATGGACAATTTGGCGACCTTATGCGCTTATTTGACGAGTACGGGTCTCCATCAACGGCAGGAGATATCACGTATGTCCAGCATGAATCAAGAGTCTGACATGTATTTGAGTGCTTCTGAAATATTTTAAGAATTTTGTAGCAGCAGCACTGCTCGATTATGTAATCTTATGATATCGAATTGAGGGTAGTCAAAACGTAATTTTAGAGATAATCACCAAAATGTGGATGTAGTAGAATACTGATGCCATCAAGTCGCAGCGTGAGATAGGTTACACATTGTCTGGCGTTATTGAGCCTCAGCTGTATTTAAATTTTGACATTGATGTTAATCTGCTCTCTTTGCAGGTATATTGACTACCTCTTTTTGGGAGACTATGTCGACAGAGGGCAACACAGCTTAGAGACTATAATACTTCTACTTGCGTTGAAGGTTAGTTAACTCCAGCAAATAGGATGTTCGCACGAGTTTCTACCTTGAGAAAAGTCTCGATGACGATTGTTCGTTCCCCGAGGAAGGAACTTAAGAAACTTACGTGTTGGTTCATCAGTATTTTGTGCTCTTAACCTTGAAGCGTGTGAAGAGTTTTGCCTCCTTTGCCTTCTGAGAAGCTGACATTTTTGTTTGGACAGATCGAATATCCCACGAATGTACATCTTATTAGGGGCAACCACGAAGCTTCAGATATCAATGCCTTGTTCGGCTTCCGAATCGAGTGTATTGAGCGAATGGTATGGTTGCTACTTCAGATCACTATCTGAACCAACTAGGAGGATATTTGGTAGAAGCAACTTTTTCTCGTCTATGCTCGTGACTTCAACAACTTTCACTTCTCGGTTGCTAAATTTTGGGGCCTTGTTTCACTACAGGGAGATCGAGATGGTCTTTGGGTGTGGCAACGAATCAATCAGCTCTTCAATTGGTTGCCACTGGCAGCTCTGATTGAGAAGAAGATTATCTGTATGCATGGTGGGATTGGAAGGTCCATCAACCACGTAAATCAAATCGAAGCTTTGCAGCGTCCTATTACTATGGACGCTGGCTCTGTGGTGCTGATGGATCTCCTCTGGTAAGCGCCGCTCTGCCACTTTAACCTCTCTCGTTCGAAATATCATGGCTATGTACTCTGTGCTGGAGAGTATTCACTGTGCTGAATTATTCGCATGGTTCTGCAGGTCCGACCCAACAGAAAATGACAGTGTAGAAGGTTTACGGCCAAATGCACGAGGTCCAGGACTAGTCACTTTTGGGGTACGTTCCAGTTTCTGTTCCTCTGTCCTATCGTCACAGTATCCTCATTCATAAATTCTCACAGCGTGGATCATTCAATGCTCAACCCCACACTTGAAACGATTGTACTTCAGAGCTTCATTTAGTGATCTTAGAACGAGCTGACACCATTCACGCCGGGCTTTAAAGAGACTGGAGTTATTATAGTTCGTTTTCATAAAGCCAATATTACTGGGAACTGAATCTTTGTTAATTGCTCGTGTGACGAACTCTAGCCCGATCGAGTTTTGGAGTTTTGCAAGAATAACGATCTACAGCTCATAGTGAGAGCTCACGAATGCGTGATGGATGGTTTTGAGCGCTTTGCTCAAGGTCACCTGATCACTCTTTTTTCAGCCACAAATTATTGTGGTGCGTACTTCTGCTCTTTACTTCTTCCTTTCTTTACCACAGCTCTTCTCATTTCTTCAGTGTTACCGTTGTAAACGAGAGTGGTTTTTTCAGGGACGGCGAACAACGCAGGAGCAATTTTGGTTCTCGGTAGGGATCTAGTGGTGGTTCCCAAGCTTATCCATCCGCTACCTCCTGCTTTCACCTCCCCGGAGTCATCACCTGAACGCCATCTCGAGGATACATGGATGCAGGTATCCTCCATTGCAATGACCCACTACCTGCAACTTACTCGATATATGAAATGATTCCACTGACTGTGTACAATAGTACTTTCGGATGTATGCCAGTATTGAGACCATGGGCATGTGGGATGTTGTAGGATCTGAACGTGGCTAGACCTCCGACACCAACGAGAGGAAGACCACAGGCGACAAGTGAGCGAAACTCCTTAGCCTGGATTTGATAGTGCACACCACGGAAGTGTTTTTCGCATACGGGTCCTGTGATAGTCGCTTCGCATATATTGTTGTAGTAGGTTGTTGTAAAATATGGTGGTCAATCCTTTCAGCGAAGCCCACAGCTGCCATTTTTTTGAAGGCACTACCACTCTCTTGTGAGCTTCGTCGTTGAGGTGCTGTAAGTACGGTGGGATCTTTAGCGTCGGGGAGGGACTGCTGCTTGTGGATACGAGGCCAATTGAGCATCGGAAAATAATGAAAAGAAAAAAATTGTCACTCCCATTCAAAGAGATCGATTTGGCAGGTGATCACAAGCATCATTTCATGCATTTCGTTATCCGTTCATATACATGTTTGTTTGATGGTCGCCTTTGGAAACATTTACAATCTTATACAATTATTGTATTACAAGGAAAAAAATCATCGATACAGATTTATTGATGAGTTGTGTAGTCTTTCTACAACACATGAAGTACTTGTTTACAAAGATTCATTGATAAATTCTGTAGTCTTTCTACGATATATACTTTCTGACAGAGGACAGAGTATGTTGAAAATATTGTTCTGCCTTTTCCAACTCCAAATATAAATTTTGGAGATCCTCCAATCGGTTCCTCATCATTGTATTTTCTACTGAAGCTTTCTTCAAACGAACTTTTAGGTCCTTGCAACTATCACAATCTACATCTCCGTCGTCTGAGTCATAATTTGATTGAGGATCACCATTTGTTGCAGGTTTGTTGTCATCTTCTTCAACTTTGTCATTCTTCGTATCATTCTCCATTTCAACATCTTCTAAATGATGGTCTTCTTTAAGTTCACCATCCTCAACATCCTCTAAATGCTTTTGATCAGGTGAAGGATAATCATATAACAAGTCATCTTCAGATGAATCAAATGTATCATCATGCTTATTTTCTTCAACTTTGTCCCTTGCACCATCATTCTCGTCGAAATGGTTTGGAGAACCAAATCGTTTACTGGAGACACTACGTGGAGAACTTGTTCTTTTTGTAGAATAGTGAGTGTCGTTTGGTACAATTAAGGATCGAAGTCTTGGAGTATCATTTCCATCATAAATTACTATCTTAGGGTTATAAGCATCATTCTTATTCTCAGGAGAGTTTGCCGGAGTACAATCGGAATAAGTATCATTTCCATCATAAATTACTATCTTAGGGTTATAAGCATCATTCTTATTCTCAGGAGAGTTTGCCGGAGTACAATCGGAATAAGCAGAGTTTGCCGGAGTACAATCAGAATAAGCAGAGTTTGCCGGAGTACAATCGGAATAAGCAAATGGTGATCTCCATTGATCATCATCATTCTTATAACTTTCATATTTGCGCTTATGAGAAACTTGGTCATGATGCATATGATGTGATTCAACTTGGTCTTGATTTCTATGATGAGATCTGACTATGTTTCGATCCTGATTCCGATCTCTCTCGTGTGAGTCTTGAGAGTGTTTATAATTTGGGTTTGGTGATCTATACCGATCAGGAACTTGATCTCGATGCAAACGGTGTGATCCATCTTGGTTATGATAAGATCTAACTTGGTCACGATGTCTATAGTGAGATCCACCTACATTATGATCTCTCTCTTGAAGCCTAACTTGGCTGTTATAATAAGTATCACCTTGATTTTGGTGCCTATGGGACGAGGGTCTATCATAAGAAGGTTTGGAAGCAGCAAATTTATATAGTCGTCTATGTGCAAATTTACAATCATCTCCCTTGATACAAGTCCCATTCCTTTCCCAATGATAGCAAACTCCTTCTTTCATAGGACGTGAGGTTGCCATGTTTATGTCTTTACCTCAAACAAAGACTTCTGATATATTTATAGAGAATAATAATTTATTGTCTGTTTTATATACTCAAGAATAAAAGTAAAAGATCCAACAAAGTAAAATATCCAATCTATCCCAATAAGTCAACAATAAATTCAATGAATATATAACTCCAATATATAAAAACTCCATTATATAAAAAAAATTAAAGTAAAAGATCTCTATATTCAAAGTAAAAGCTAGTCAATAGAAATGAGAGTCTATTTTGAAACAATAGAAATGAGAATCTATTTTGAAACACGTTCCTAAATGACATCATTTCTCAAACACTTAAAAAGCACAACCAAAAAATCATAAGATGTAAAGGAAATGCTAGGGTACCAAAACAAAAAAAACTCTTTCTGGAACATCTAGAAACAAAACCAAGCCACAACTAGAAAAGAGGGGGGTTTGCATTCTTGTAAACGTTGCTCAAGTCCTCATCTACAAAATTATAAATAACGTTGCTTGGTGATTCAGTAACGTTACTTATTTTCTTAAGTACGTAACTAAAGCAACTTCCATAATGTTGCTTCATTTGGACAATGTTCTTCAAAAAAAAGTTTTTTTTCCCTTCCCTTCTTTGCAAATATTCTGTGATTATTCCCCTATTCAAAAATATATTTACAAAAAGCGTTCCTTTATATGAAATTTCCCTAAATCAAATTTTGAAATTCTCATTTTTAACCAACCCTAACTGACCCAAGGTAGTGAAGGTACGACTGCAAGGTCCATGTGGGGGTGAGAAAGGACGAGAGTGTTCTACTCGTGGGGAGGCTGATGCAGATTCTACTGCGCGGCTCCGGCAGGCGGGCGCCCGACCAAACCGACGAAGGATATTTCCAGGGATATTTCGACCCGATGAATTGAAGGGCGATAATATACTTTACAGATCGAGCCCTAAACCAGCAGCAGCCGTGCTGTGGCGAATCACTGCTTCGCCCCCAATCCGGAAAAAGCAATTGCTCACCCGCCTCCCTCAACCCTCAGCAAGGGTAGCTTCCAACCTCGGGCTCTGCGACACCACCAACAGTATTGCTGGTACTTCAGTCACCTGCTCCTGAAAGTCCAACGAACTGTTATGCGGGTTTCCAGGGCTTGTAGTCAACTGGCGGCCAGCTGGGGTCTCTTGCTCTCTCTGCAGACTGAAGGATTGTTTTGGGTTCAGTTGGGTTTCAGGTTTGCAGTTTGCGGTTTGCGCCATGAAATTGTGATTTGGGGTCTATGAAGGGCCTTCAGCGATTGGGGCGATGGCGGGTGAATTTGATCCAAATCTCAAAGCAACAAGCTGCGCTTTCGAGCTTGTCTACGCCTCCACCGCCCCCGACTCCTGCTCCGCCCTTGTTCTATCCCGGTTAGCGCCACTTTGCTTGAGTGGTTGGCAATCTGCTTGTTGGGGTGTTAAAAAGATTCATCATTTGCTTTGATTGAGAAGATTCATTAGGCGGTTACAATTTGCTTTTTTGGAGTGTTGAGAGGATTTAGTAGGTGGTTGGGCAATTTGCTCTCTGGGGGATTCGTTGAGTGGTTGGCGGTTTGGCGCGGGCGTGATGGTGATTTGAATTGGTTGGCGGGGGCGGGGAGATTGAAATTTGAAATTGGCGCCATCTGGTCGCTGTGATTTGGGGTTTGTTTTTTGAGGTTGTGGTGGTGTTTTGTTTTGTTCTGTTTCAGGGAGGGCGCCGTGTTGGAAGATTGATGGGAGAGCGATTGCGGAGGAAATCAAGGAGGTGATAGCGAGGCGGGTGTTGAGGCTACGAGCGCAAGTCGGGGCGGTGCCAGGCTTAGCCGTCATCCAAGTGGGCCAAAACCAGGTATCGGGTTTGTATGGACGCAGCAAGCAATTGGCGTGTGAGGAAGTCGGAATTACCTCCTTTACGGCGTGTCTACCTGAGCACGCTTCGGAAGAGGAGGTTTTGCGGCTCGTGGATGTGCTTAACGCTGATGCACGTGTTCATGGCATCCTCGTCCAGCTTCCCATGCCCCCTGTAAGTTTCTCAACGAAGCTTGAAATTTGAATCGAGTACTTTGGTCACATGCGACTGAAGCGGTTTGAGTTTATGTGGGATGTTACATCAGCATATTCAGCTGGATAAAGTCTTGCGAGCAGTGAGCCTGGACAAGGACGTGGACGGGCTGCATCCCATTAATCTAGGGAGATTGGTGTCACGAGGTCTGCATCACCCGACCTTCATCCCGTGTGCGCCTCTCGGTTGCTTGGAGCTTCTGCGCCGTGCAGGCGTGCAAATCGAAAAAAAACACGCCGTCGTCATCGGCTGCAGCAACGTTGTTGGTCTTCCAACTGCCCAGCTTCTCCAGGTACTATGCTTACCCTTGCGAAGTCTTCGGTTCTGCTTGAGAGCACCTCCAAGGTAGAGGATAGTATTGTCACATATTGTAGGGAATGTGAATTTTGAAGATCGCACACGAGCTCTGGGAAGATCACAGAAAGCCATTACACTTCTCTGACGGAATTACAGAAGTGATTAATAGACAATCTCAGTTCATTCGAACTTAGTGACTGTAGACATGCGAACATGACGTGCTGCTTCAAGGCCAACCGAGTGTTAGAAGTGATGATTGAGTAGCAGGAGACGGTTTTCAGATTCCTCATCCTTCGTGCTGTGGATTGAGATCTCGTTGTTAGAAGATACGATTGAGTTGTGACTTTTAATTGCAGAGGTACAATGCAACGGTGACCGTCGTGCATGAACACACTCTGAACCCCGCAGAGGCCACTCGGAAGGCGGATATAGTTGTTTCAGCTACTGGCGTTGCACAGCTTGTGCGAGGTCATTGGCTCAAAAAAGGTGCAGTCGTGCTCGATGTTGGTACCAGTGCTGTGGCGGTATGTTCTTTTCTCCATATCCTCAAAGCTTCTACATCCATTGCCACTCCTTTTCATGTTACTCGGGCTGTATCGATTCCAAGGTTTTTCTTTGAGCTCAAGTAACCATCGATATTCCGTTAGCCCTAAAGACTATTTATTCAGATGCATGGCCGGTATCTGTGCAGGATGCTGAAGCAGATGGGGGTTATCGACTCATAGGCGATGTGTGCTTTGAAGAAGCCCAAGTCGTGGCGTCAGCAATAACACCAGTTCCAGGAGGCGTTGGTCCTGTCACAGTGGCGATGGTTCTATCCAACACCCTCCAGTCTGCCCTTAGATTCTTTGGCATCGCTACCGACACTAGTGATAGCAGTTTCACTACTGACAGCCACCTTCTCTTGCGATAAAGTTTATAGAGTAGGACTCACATTGTTGTAGATAGTGTATTCATTCAAGGTAGTACGTCGATGTAATTGATTCAGCCAATTTATTACAAGGATACCTCTTTCAGTTAAGAGGCTCTCCATTCATGCATTCTTGCACGCTATGTTTCCCTGATGATTGACAAGCTAAGCTTCAGGTTCGGTAATGAAAGAACGTCAACAACACACGAAAGATGAACTTCTTTAGGTACTTTGTATGATTGAGCATTTCTTGTATACAAAGTCATGAATCAGTTTGACATTATGAGCTTATTGTGTGTCCATCTATGCGACTAAGTGATGATTCAATTATTGTGAGAAAGAATGCTAGAGGCAGTCGGCATTGAAGCCGGGGCCGCCGTAAAAGAAGTAAGCCCCCCACTCTCTGTTCACACCCGTTTTGATGTTGTAACAAGTCGGGTGCTCGGCGAGGGTGCGTAACCCCAACGGGGTTTGGAGCATATTATTCCCGTCCACGTATTTGATGTTGCGCACGTAGCTTGCTTGTGCGAATCCCTTCTCGGGGAACTGGCCGCTGCCCATAGCGGTGGCTGTGTGGCGCCCTCCGGGATGCGAGTTCACCACCTCCCCTCCCCACTCCAGCATCGATGCACTCACGGCCAGATGTGTGAACAGATTGGCCGGCCAGTAGCCCACCAAATGATCGTCTCCGAATTGCATCCACCAGTTGCCTTGGCTGGGATCCTGCACCAAATACGAACGCAAGCTCTATCAGGCACGACAGCAAGTACTCTCTTACCGATACGAGAGAGCTCTTACAGTTTTTTTCTAGCTTGTATGTGCACTTAGACTTTTACGTTTCAGGTGGCGTTTGTGGGTGTACATCGAACTTAGACCTTACTCAAAGATTAATTTTTGAGGATTTAGGGAAGGTTACTTGATAATGGTGAAGGGCATCTGATGTGCAGAGGGTTTGGCTCTCGGCTACTGAGCTTTTCCTTAACCTTGTTCACTTTAAATACGTTTCAGGTGGAAATTGTGGTTTGGTTCTCAATGAGATAATAGTGATTGTGAAGACATATGCTTATATTACTTGATGATGGGAGGGCAAGCAACTTACTTTCCAGATAAGGATGCTGATATCGTACTGGGTGCTGCCAACGCTAGAGAGCGGCGAGATGGCTGCTCCGATGGCGATGGCATTGCTGGTCTGGACAAACCCCGAGCAGAGCAGGTTGTAGCATCCTGTGCCCTGGTATGAATCCGCCTGCCATCATATTATGTGTGAGCTTCATCGTACATCCTAGAGCGAGGAGACCATAACGAGAAGGGTGGAAGACGTAATACCGTCCAGTAAATAAAGAGCCGGGGATTGCCGTCTCCATACAACTGGGGACTCACCTATCCCAACCAACCCATTCCAACAGGGTAAATTTTTCGTTCAAGAGATGGAGGTATACAATCATGAATCAAATTCAAGCTTTTGTCATTCCGTATGTGATTCTTTTCATCATTTCCATTTTAAACGAAGTAGGTAAGTGAGTTACTTCCGTGCGAAAGATTACTGGAGATGCTGAGAACGTTTCAAGTCGTTAAGGAAGCATCACCGACTTGATGATCAAAGCATCACTCTTCCTTCAAAATTCAGTTGCATAAATATGCGGCTAATTAATCTCCCTCAGTAAGGTAAGCCACTCTATTTGTGACATGATCATCCTCACAAGTTGCAAATCACGACAGGTTGGGAGCATTACTTGCCATCCGGCTTCGATGCTGTTGAGGTCGTTGTTGAAGGAGCCAGCGAGGACCCAGATTTGCGAGAGGCTGAATTCGCTCGGCATTTGGGTGCTGGGGCTCCACACGTTCAACGTGGCCTGGGCGCCATAGAACATGCCGCCTCGCATGTACCCGATCGCATGCTCATGGCCGTTGTCCGACTGCTGCTGCATAGGCCGGCTTAACCGTTGGGGAGCTTCAGAGACGCCGTTCTTCTTCGTCATGTAGTGCTTCATGCTTCCAGCTCGAAGCACATCTTTCACTGATGTGCGCCGAATGGGAACCGTCCCAGATGGGCACTGCCCACTTTGGTGCCATAGCTGCCGAGGGAGCCCTGAAAGGTTTGCCGCTATGGTCCGAGGACTGGCTGGCGATATTGTCTGGCAAATCCGCTTCCACATCATAAACGCCTGCAAACTAACCATTTTATTGCTTACATACAGGATGGCGATCGCTTTGTCTTACCTGGAGAGTATGATTTCGGAGAGCAGGGTGGTCAAATGCAGGTTGATGCGAGGCTATCACGCAGTCGATCACATCACCATCAACACTCTGCATAAGACAATCTCAGTAAGTTCTAGCTCATTCTTGTCCGAGAACAATACTCCATCCATTGGTGAGAATCTTCAGTTGATCGGGGCTCTGTTGTAAACATTGATCATGAATCAAATGTTACAACAGAGAAAAAATTGATACGGGCTATGATATACACCTTTATTGACTTGACGGCAGGTTTGTTCACTTGGGCGAGGTGTCGGTGGATCTCCGCAACTCGTCTTCGGCGAGTGGAGGAGGCGCCCGAGGAATGCAAGCAGAGGAACAAAACGCTCACCACAATGGAAGCTGTCCAGAGGTGGTCCGGCACCTTGTTGTGCCTTGACATATCTCTCTCTAGCTCCACTACATGTCTAGCTTCTCCTACAAACTAAACCAACTCAGAGTTAAATACACGCAAAACAGAATTGGGGCCGAATGCCTCACTCACTCACTCACTCACTCACTCACTCTTGCAGGGGACTACCTGTCGAGTTTGAGTTGAATCAAAGCAAGAATTAGTTGCTGTATGAATCAGACTAAACAACAATCTTGACGATTACTTTTTTGTGGCAGACCCCATCGCCATCGCTATTTAACTCCGTCCGTCCGACAGGGCAGACTTTATTCCACAGATAATAACGATAGCTCTCCACACGCATTCACAGAGTTGACAACCGGGAAAGGAAAATGGCCAGCCCAGCCAGTGAATTCACGTGTACTTCTCCGAAAGAACATTCTCCACTGCCATGGCAGGTGAGAGCATGCCTTCATACTCCTCCTTTCTTTCCATAACTAATAGCAAAATACTCTTATTCTAATGAAAAAAGTTCAACTTCCTGTCAACCTCATGCCATAAACCGAGAGGTCTCACTGGTCACCCAGCTTCACATCTCAGGGTGCACCGGCACACTGATATTAAACATGGTGTGACTGTGAGCAGAATCAGTCAGCAGCTGGGGTATGGTAATTAATCAAGTGCCACAGGGGACCTGATGTTAATAATGAGGGGGTGGACAGAGGGCCGTCGAAGTGAGAAGCTCGTAATTAAGGTGACTGGCAAGGGGGATCAGTGGGAAGAGGAGGAGACTAAATCGCATCCTGACAGCGCATAATCCAACGCTAATGTGGTCCCTAATCAGGGCCAGGGATGCGAGCATTGGTCATTGGGGTGAGGGTATGGAGAATAGATTTGAACGACAGTGTAAGGTAAGTAAGGTAACTGAGGCGTTTTGTTTGGTTTCGGATGCATGGGTGCTACTGGGAGTGGAGCAGGGTCCAGGGGTACGTTCCCAAGAGCGTGGCATTGAAGGCAGGGAGGTGAGTAGTAGTAGCGAGTAATTAAGGTGGGTGTCAGTGCGTGTCTGGCTGGAATACTGAAACAGTAGCACTGAAGCAGCGGTTTCGAAAGGATCCTCGCCACGATCACCTCCTCATCAGCAAGCGCATGGCTGACCAGATTGACCGACCCTCTCTCAGTCCACTCTTTGAATATTTAAGAACGAATAGAAGACTCAAATGGTAATTAAGACTTATACGGATACTCAACAAGGAATTTATTTTGAAGTAAGTAGGGTAGTCCACACATTCGAATGTTTGCTTATGATTAGGGCCGATTTACAATAATCTGTAGAAGTCCACTGTTAACCCCTAAAGGCCCAGGAAAGCCGAATCGGCGTTTTGCAGTTTTGGGCACCTTAGATGAGAGGTCAAATTTTGGTGTTTTGGGCTGTAATTTGGTGTGTGTGTCGGGAAACATAGTAATTGTGTGTGGTAAAATTTGCAAAGTAAGATTCCAATTTTAGTGCCTTGTAGAGCAAATTTTTGATTTGGAGTTGAGAAAGGGCAGAACGGGTTGTTGTTGTGGCCACTAAGGAACAAGGTGGAAATGGGGGCAGTTGCGAGGGTCACTCGAGAAAACTCCAGAGGGGCAGGGGTTCCAAGCAGGGTTTTGGAGGACCCAACATTCGGCAGAATTGAATGCTTTGGGACTGGCCAAAGATTGACGCCCCCTCCAAATACATGTCATAACTACAAACTTCGTGAAACTGGCGGCTGAGAACACACTGACATGGGGCGATTCAAATTTCAGAATTTGAATGAGAAACTCATGGAAAGATGTTGGGAACAACAAACAGCATACATCAAATCCAAAGCATATTTCAAAAGTAACAAAAATCCATTATGGCTAGTTTTGCAAATTCTTTGGACGGGGTTCCTGTGACTGCTGCCATCATTTCACTAGCAACTACCGATTCGAGAGAGGCGAGTGCAACAGTAGGAGAAGGATTCATCGAGGTGCCAGTATGGACCGAAAATGATCAGAGCACTGAAAATGGTGATTACGCAGTAGAGTCTTCGGCCAGGGAGATCGAACAGCTCCTTCGTGGTCCAACTGTACTTGCCGCCGAGGTTGAGCTTCAGCGAGAGGAATCGGCGGCGAACTGTACGTGCCAGGGAGGTCGACGAGTTCCTTCGGAGGCGTACTGCAGCTGCCTCCGACCGTCCAGCTTCAAGGTCGCCGCTGCATCAAGTTCGGCAGCCTGCAGATCATCACCAACTTCGGCAGCCCATGCGCCAGTGAGCGATCAGATGATTGCACAGATCGAGGAGCGATCACATCAACGGGTTCGAATACATGAACATGAACTTGGTTTGCATGTGGAACTTGCATGGTAAACTGACATCACATCAACTGACTAATATGACCATATGCAGGAACCCAATACTGCGGTTGTGAGTGTCGGAAACTTGCAGCCACTTCTTATTTCGACATTGCCGCCTCCATCTGCCGATCCAGAAGCTCGCCTTCGTTCCTGGGCTGTACGCAAACACCTTCGAGCACATCAGATTCATGACCTCCTTTCACTGCTTGATCAAAAACATTTGCGCAGTTTACGCGTTCGTAAGAAGTCCAAAGCTTGGCCAAGAAATCCACAAGCAAATAATTTCCGACACCATTTCTACAGGCAAGCCGCACATATTCTAGGGTGGGTTGATCAACACGCTTTTGAGCAAGAATTTCTTGATATTGTCAAATCTACTTGGCCCGATACAAGCAATGCCTCCACGTCGATCATGGAAGAAGTCAAAGGAGGTGAGTATCTCTTGTGTAACATGTACCTAAATTTCATAGTTGAGAGTTATGAGTAATGTCTAACTTGGAGAATACAGATGGAGTGGGACAATATTCCAATGAGAAGGAGTTCACGTCTACAGACACAACCGGAACCAACTACGGTTCCTCCAAGCCCACCATCTAGTCCTGAAGCAATATTACCTCCTCAACATCAAGAATTGCCAGATCTAGGACCTGGAGTTGAGCTCATGACCTTCCCTGATACAGATGTTGGCTTCAACGGCGAGTACTTGAATTCGCAATCTCCAGTGCATGCGTATTACCCAAGCTCAGAAGAATTGTGTAATGAAGAAGGAGAAGATGATAGTGGTATGGAGAGAGCTGCAAGTCTTGAGGATATCCTCTGGCCACCTGAAGTCTTGCTTGCAGCAATAAACTTTGGCCGAAGAGGACGGAAGAGAGGTGGTGAGATCTACAATGCTGGACCTGATCCCGAAGAAGCAAGCGGGAGTGGTGAGATGCACGGACCAGCGCTGCAGCTAGGCGTCGACCAAGATTGCGGTGATGCAACGGCGTTGCGACTAGTATGGGACTCAAGCCGGCGGACTGCGGGCTGGCACAGCGCCGCGGCCACGAGGTCGGGCCACGTCGGCGAGTCAAGCGCGTCGGCTGCCAGCTGGGGTCCGGCGCCGAGCGCAGCGGGGCATCTCCAGCCGAACAGCAGCAACGGCCGGCACGCCTGCTTACCCGGGCACCAGGGCCTTCCTGTGGCGGGTGCATCGCCTTCTGGCCTTCCCCTTACAGGCCATACGCTTGGGCTACAAGGGCAACCAGTAGTTGTGACTTCAGAAGAAAATATTGGTCAATTCACATTGCAGCCAAATATTTTTATTGGGGAGAGAAGTACTGGTATTGGGCCTGGAGAATTCTATGGCAATGATACTGAGGGCGGTAATAATAATATGGAGTGGGATGATGATGTTGAGGAAGAACATATAATAAGAAGGAGAATGACACGCAATGGTGTGAGGGATGATTTGGGTGGGAATGATAGTGAGGACTTACCCAATTTTGAAAGTGCCTACGATAGTGATGGAGATAATCGTAACGATGGGTTACCCCATCAACAAGAGGATATTAGGTGGCAATTTAGGAATGAGACTTGGGGAAACCCAAGTATTATGTATAATCCAATGCCGATATCATTTTTGGGGAAACCCATGGGTCCTTCTCGTCATCATCGTGGTATGCCAAGTTTTATGGATTTATTTGGCCTCTTTTGGACTCCACACATGTTGGCCACTATTGTTCAAGAAACTAATCGGTATGCAAATGCTCCTTTAGATGAGCATGGAAATACCAAAGGTGGTCCTACTTGGGAGAATATGACAATTTCGAGCCTCAAAGCATTTATGGCCTTAGCCATATATATGGGGTTGAGGGTTCAACCTAATGTAAGAACATATTGGATGCGTGATGACCTCTTTGGATGCCCAAGTATTTCAAATATATTTACACGGGCCCGATTTCAAGACATTAGGAGATGTCTCCATCTTACAAACATGGAAGGACAAACTAGAGGGGACCCGGGTTATGACAAAATCGGTCAAACAAGATGGTTAGTCAATGCTATGAGAGATCAATGTAAAAAGGCATGGTTTCTTGGAAAATATTTGACCATTGATGAAATGATGATTCGCTATAAGGGGACATATTCACCGATACGTCAATATATGCCTAAGAAGCCTCAAAAGTGGGGCTTGAAGGTTTGGTGTTTGGCATGCTCGATTTCAAAGTTCGTATGGAATTTCGAGATCTATTGTGGAAAAGACAATATTGTAGCCCCCCTTCCCATAGAACAACCTAATATTGTTCTTGGCGATGCTCGATTGGCCCATAATGTAGTTATGAGGTTAGTGGATGGCCTTTGGAACTTAGGCCATTGCGTGACAATGGATAATTACTTCACTAGTTTTGGACTTTTCACAACTCTTTTATCACGGGAAATGTATGCATGTGGGACAATAAGGGCAAACCGGGTTGGTCTTCCCTTAGATTTGAAAAACACCAATTCTTTCAAAAATGTGCCTCAAGGCACAACTTTATGGAAAATGCATGACACCATGACGATATCATGTGTTATGTGGAAGGATAAGAAGCCCGTGCTTCTTATTTCCACTCATTATTTGCCAATTCAACCCCATGTGAGAAGGTAGTAACGGTCCCTCGGCGAAATGGTGCAAGTCGTGAAATGATTCTAACATCCCGATTTTGAAAGAATATACAACTCACATGCGAGGTGTAGATGTTGCCGATCAACTCCGAGCATCCTATTCATGCCAAGTCACGGAGCCACAAGTGGTGGCACCGTATTTTTTTCTTCTTATTGGATGTCTCGATTGTCAACATGTATATATATTATTTGGAGTGTGTGAAACACTATCGATATAACCGCACGCCGATGACACACCTTCAATTCAAGAAGGGCTTATGTGAAGCCCTTCTTCAAGGGTGGCCTATGAGAGATTCACACCCGCGGATATTCCTCGAGCAAGGAACACGCCATTGATTTGTGTACCCACATATACAAAATTACGACGTCGGTGTGTGGTTTGCCAAAAATTTGAACCACATTATTATCGCCGGAAGTGTGGAGACAAATGGATGTGTCTCAATCGAGGTTGCTTTGAGAAGTGGCACACGAGATATTGCCATACGACGCCAACGCCATATGTGAGTGAATGTAAGTATTTCTTTTTGCATACAAAGAGGAAGCTCAAGTTTGTTACCCCACATTTTGCGCATATAGTACTTTGCTTGTGAATAATAGTACTTTCCTTGTGAATAATACTTTGCTTTATTTGAACCCCACAAACAAACGTTAGTAATAATAATATGAATAGTACTTTGCTTGTGAATAATACTTTGCTATGTTTTTTATCCCACAAACAAATATGAATAGTAGTTGAGTTATGAATAATACTTTGCTTTATTTCTTACCCCACAAACAAATGACACCACAATAATTTGAATATTGCTTGTGAATAATTCTTTGCTTTGTTTCTTACCCCACATACAAAAGTTAGTAATAATACTATGAATAATACTATGCTTATGGATAATTTATTTTTTATTAGTTACATTAGAATTCTTGTAAATTGATAAATTTTGGTGATTTTGTAGGTGTTCGGCAATCCCTGGAGTCCTTTCTCCAGTTAGGAGAATTCTATTTTGTGCCCTGGAGAACGACTTCGCAAAGGGGGCTTCAATCAGTGCGCCTACTGCACGGTACAAGTGGTGGCCAGGGACGGCAGCAAGGCGGGCCAGCTCCTCCAGCTCGGCTCTTTCCAGATCACGAAATTCCTGCCACCTCATGTGGCTCCCCAAGGTGCCAGTCAAATCCACTTTGTCGTTGCAAGCGTGGGCCTTTTTGTCAGATCATCTTTTTATAGGGAACTTATAAAGAGCTTAGGGAGCTTAGTAACGGTGGGGAGCAACGGGAAGAAAGCCCTCCCTTTATTGCAAGTGACACATGTCATAGCTATCTACATAGAATATTAGGCAAAGTATTTATGGTGGCAGTAGGCTATTCATAGCTCTGCCATATTGCCAGCAATGGGCCCGTAAGATTGAGAATGGGTTCCCATTCTTCTTTGTTGCCCGTCCATTTACTAATTTGCATATGTGTGTTTATGTTCTCCAAAATTGTCAATAATTGAGATTTTACTTTTTTTCAAATTTTTTTTCCCCCATGACTCTGATTTGTGTAAAGGAACATTTTCACCGTTCACTTTTGAAAAATTCAAAAAGTTGATGGTGGATTTGTATTAGAACCCCAATTTGTTCACTTAGAGTACTTTTTGCCTCCTTCTAGAAAAAAAATTGTATGAAGGTCCAAAAAGTGGAATGAGTGTCTAAAATTTTGCATGGGTGTGGCCAACTTGATTTCTAACATGGAAAAAAATACTAGCAAAATGTTTAGGGTAACAATCACCAAGTCTCCCTTTGCACCAAGTAGACTATGTCTTTCGGGCAAGCCACAAAAAAATTTCTGCATCAACTTTGAACGTTATGATCTCACAAATGGTGCAGATCCAACGGTTGAGATTTGACATGGTAATCATGGATGAAGTTAGGTTCAAGATCTTACGGTTGAATGTTCCAGAATACAATAAAAATTTATGCCATACTCCAAACTCCACAATGTGGTCAAAAATCGCAGATTTTGAGATTGGAGGTTGCAAAAACGCTTGGGCCTTTAGGGGTTAAGAAATTAAGGAGAGAATATTGGTTGAAAGAGAGGGTCTTGATTGGTTGAAAATGCAATTTATGATTGACGAGTGGCCTTCTCCTCCACCGTAGTGTAAACCGGGCCTTAGTGTAACCTCAAGCAAACTTCTTGTGTATAATGGTTTCGGTAAACTCTTATGGGAGATATCAAAAATTTCTAATTTTACTTTATTTTGAGATATTATTGCTTTGAGTTTCATAATATAATGGTCTATCTTAGTTTAGAAACACTTTATATTCCAAGCGTTATAAATACATGTAAACAATGAAAAGTATTTAGATCATCAAGAAGGTAACATGGCAATGGCAAGCTTGGGGTATCCTGGAAAGGTCGCTTTTTTCTTTCCTTCTTCCTTCTTTCACAATCAAACATTTGACTTCCGGACACTATACACATGAGCGAGACACTTTTTTCATTAAATTTTCAAGTCATGCACCTCAACATACATGTAGGAAACACACAACTTCCAATACATTTCCATGAAACCGAATTCTTGAGGATTTAGAGCATGTGACAGGCATGGTTACTTGAGTACCAAATTAAAGTTTTTGTGTACTTTAAAATTCTCAAGATATATTTATTTTGATTTTAGTTTTTTCTACTTATAAATACTCATACTTAGAGTATTTCAAAAACATAAGAAGTAGAAAAATTGCATATATGTGACATATTCTTGACACAAGTAAAGAATATTTTTCGAGTTGTGGTAACATTGTCGTTGACGAACGGTAACATTGTCGTTGACGAAGGGTAACACTCTCATTGACAAAGGCTAAGTAACATGTTCGTTGAGGAACGGTAACATGTTCGTTGAGGAATGGTAACATGTTCATTGATGAACGGTAAAATGTTGGTTGAGGAACGGTAACATGTTGGTTGAGAAACGATAACATGTTCGTTGAGGAACGGTAACAATTGATGATGAAGGGTAACATTTTCGTTGACAAAAGGTAACATTTTTGTTCACAAAAGGTAACATTCTCATTCCAACATTCTTGTTCACGAAAGGGAACATTCTCCTTTACAGATGGTAATATTGTCATTGCCGAAAAGTAGCATTGTCATTGACAAAAGCAAGTGACAAGTGATGGTTTTTTCTTTGATGCAATTAATTACTTTACATGTCTCTTCCCCACTTTGTACATTCAATTTGCTTTAAAGAGGCAAAAGTTAGCTCTTGTTTCCGGTCATCTACAGTGTTATTGGTAAACCACTTGTGGGCTTTTATGCAAATGTGATCTTACAACTCCACTGACACGTGTAAATTAAAGAGGACTAGGAAGGAGCTTCGTATAAATGGTACTCTTAGAATATTTTTTGTTCATTCATACTAAATACGAAAGAAGAGTATAAGTTTCTACTCAAAAATCTCAAATAGATACTACTTACCACTTGTTACATACACTGGATCATTATGTGAACAAACACCTTTTACGATCCGCAAGAAAAAAAGAATGTAAAAGCACCTTATCCAATCCAATGCCTTCAAGAGTAAGAAAACCTCCCCTCTGAACTTACCCTCATTAGAAGAGATAGCAACAAACATCATCTTTCAGCGAAGCAAAGTAGGTCACGGTGTAAGTCTTTGCTCTAATCATGTATTTGCGAGCAAGGTCATAATCATGCCACCGAGGCTCACATTCCCTACCGGACTTGGTTTATAGTACCTTGGAATTGATAACATCATTTTTAGAGGACTTGATCTGCATCCACTCTCTTTATAAACTCGAGGTAAGATTTTCTAATTCATCTTATGTGATCAAGTGTACAATCACTTCTTAGAAGTATAACTTATGTACCACGGTTTGCTTTTACGAACATAAGAACTTCAAAGACACACTACTTTTAGAGATCATTTCGTGGTTGGTTCTTGTGATCCCTTTGTCTCTAAGTTGCTATCTTACACGAAATTGGTTCCAAAACGTTTAGGCTTGGTTGAAAATACATTTCGGTTTGACTACATTTCTATCAATATACCGTTTTGAAACAACAATTCTCTTTTGCAAAACGTTCATTAGCTTGATGCAAAACGTTCAATAGCTTTTTGGATTCGAATTAAGGATGGAGCCGGAGCCGAATCGAGAGTCGACCGTGAAGATAGCGGACATAGATGGGGCCTTGAATGGTGGAAGCAATGATGGAGAGAGACAAAATGTAGAAACCCCGATTGTCGGCTCCAACCCCAACTTTATAACATGGAGATTATGGGTGCTTTCTCTTTTCCTTCTTTAAAAAAAGACTCAAGGTTTCGTGTATGCTCTATATATATATATATATATATATATATATATATATATATATATATATATATATATATATATATATATATATATATAACTTCCGAGGTTGCATTCTCAATCCTATTTATATCTCTTCAAATCGAATTTGCCCAAGTTATGCAAAATCAAACCAATCAATTATGTGTACTAATGTAGATGTTAGTATCCACTGTGTAGTGTTTTGACACATAATACCTTAGACTTTGTAACATATGGTGTCATATTTTAATGATCATTGTGTTTGGTATTTTTTTCAGAAGATTTGTTTTGCTCCGACGACAACATCCCCAGCAGATCCAATACTTGAGCTAGGTTGCCAATGCAAGGATGCCCTATGCTTTTGCCATAAGTCATGTCTAATGGAGTGGTTTGTGTAACGAGTGATGAAAAATGGAACTGTAGATTGCGAGGTGTGCATGTAAGTATGTAACGAGCTTTATAGAACTTGTATCATTGGATCTTGGTTTGTAAATCCGTGTAAAATATATGCATATGCGTGTGTCGGATTCATGGACAATGCAATTATGAGGTTTGGGCACATGTTCTAGGACTCCATTGGCGGCACATATAGAGACAATGGTGATGAGCAGTATCTAAGAAGAAATCTCCCAACCTCATACTCAAGGTGTTTTACGGATATTCCTCTTGCTTCAAGTTCCATTGGAGGAATTATATCGTTTGGAAGTGCCACATCAAAATTTTGATTTCTATGATCTTCTCATTGAGCTTCATGATGAAGTGATTCTTTTTAAGGAAAATACTAAAAGAGATGGACATACAATTGATCACGTCATGGACATAGATTTGGGCACACCACGAGAAGTATTACATGAAAGACGCGTCAAACAAGAGTTTTGTTAAAAGTGCCTTTTGATATGTGCACTTCATTTTGGGATTATTTTTTAATATCTTAATAACTAAATTTTGAGATCTGTATCCAAGTATTTAGGAATTGGGTTCAATTTCTTTGCAAATAACATCTTTGTCAAAAAAATTCAAAATAGGCCCATCTTCATAATATCTTTGGCAGAGTTACATTGTTTTTCCTACTTTCCCATCAAAAGATTCAAGGGGGGCAAAATTATGCTAAAATCAAGTAAAGCACTTGTCAGAATTTAGAAATAAAATAAGAAGTGGGACACATGCCACACCCGCATGATGTAAGTTTGAAGTTTTACAAATGCTAGAAGGGGTGTGCCACATGTCTTATCCCAAAAACCATGCATGAATTGAATTATAATGATAAGAAGTAAGACATGTGCCTCACCCAAAAACCGACAATCTCCTCATTATGTTGATGATAGAACAAAATACACAAGAAGTAATAGAGAAAAAATAAATCCAAATCTTTGCACGAGGTTGGCCTGAATGAAGTTTTTGTTGAATGTACCCATATAAATCTTGCCAAATACATGTTTTTCTTGATAAACCAAAGGCTCCCGGAGAATTATATTGTAGATCTACTTTGAGGCCTTGATTTTTGAGCTCTTGCAAACTCCTATATTTGATATAAGAATGAAAGACGTGCCACCACTTTCTTCAAGCTCTTCTAAACTCTCAAAATTGAATTAAGGTGAGGCACATGCCACACCTTCTTCAAGATCTTCGAAACTCCCAAAATTGAACTAGAGATGAGGCACATGCCAGACCTTCTTGAAGCTCTTCCAGACCCTCTAAAAAGAACTAAGGGGTGAGGTACATGCCACACCTTCTTCCTCAATAAGTTTCCTAAGAAAATATAAGAAATATATAAAAGATGTGGTACATGTATCACCTCAAGAACCACACATCATAGTCATATAAAACAAAAGAAATTCAACCTTTATTGAAGTTGGCATGAAAAAATGTTTGACTTATTCTTGATGATATGCACACAAGATATTGGTGAAAGGAAAAAATAAGAAAAAAGAAGAAGGAGAATAAATTGTTACGCAACATGTAGTCCACCTTGTTCACCTCAATCCCAAACATAACAAATCATTATAGTCAGAAATAATCTCATATTTTAATCGGTTAAATGTTATATAAACCTTTTATGATCCAACTTGGAAACTTAAATTTGACATTACTGTGTGCAACTCTTAAGGTGAGACATATCTCTCGTCTAAGACCTATCCTTTTAAAATTTTAGCACTTCCTCAATCGCATGAATGAGGGCGTCTATATCTCCTCATCACACATGAATTGAACTTTCTTATTGCAATTGGCCTCTCTCTCTCGCATGTGCACGGGATGCAAGACATGCAGATGTCTGCATGATTTGTAGAATTTAGTATAAGATACACACATAGGGAGAAGAACATGAACACTTGCTGACCCGTGAACATGCACCAATTTTCTAGACGTCTGGAACTCAAACCATAACGAGGAATCTTAATTCATCAAAATTGCTCGCTACGCCTTTTAGTACCTTTTAGTACATTCCAGAATGGAATAAGATTATAGCAATTCAACTAAGTATCTTCAAATTTCCTCAGCAGGCAAGGAGAATGCTAGCCCTTTGCGTGCAGACTACGAAGTCGGCGGAGAAAATTCACTACAATAGCCAATTGTTAAAACCCTAATCCTAGTTCTCTCTGGATAGAGGTGTAGATTGCCTAACTACACTAACACTAGTAGAAAATGACACTAAAAGTGACAATCGTAATGATTTGACCGTAATGACACTTAATGCATATTTAATTGTGCTTCTAATGACATCACAATAAATTATTATATTTGTCACTTTTCCTTAATTTTTTTACTGATCTATTAGAGTGTGGAATGCTTATTACAACAAAAAAAAATCTAAGAAAAAGTAACAAATATCATAATTTATTGTGACGTTATCAAAAGGACAATTAAAACACTCACTCTGTGTCATTCCGGTCAAGTCATTACGGCCGTCACTTTTAGTGCCGTTTTCTACTAGTGTAATCAGCTCAAACTATCGTCAGTCTCTTCTTCAGACTTCTCCAATTTACGGTCCGCGAGGCGCAAGGCATTTGGTGGCATTTAGTGACAGCCTCAACGATTGCATTCGCACTTACGTTTGTTTGGACTTGAATGGTCTCCTCGTGGCGAATGTTTGCAAGATCCTCTTCAATTCTCCGAAACTCCAACTTCTTGGTATCCATTTTCAAATAAGTCGCCTACAAGTTGAGAATTTCTCCCTCGATCTTGCGCTTCCTACTCCTCTTATGAGCTGCTCATGTTGCTCTTCATCGCGTGCAGACTCCTCCTTGCTTGACTTCTTGTAGGTAGTGGAGCTCGACAGGTGCAAGATCTTCCTCAGGTGAAGTTTCGTCCTCAGTGAACGGCTCCAAGTCTGGATCGATTGCTGCAATCTCTTTGGCGCATGCATTGATAATCTCTCGAAGAATTGCCCTGGTGCTGTGGTGCGTTCGTGACTACCTAAATTGACCATCGTTTACAACAAATGGAAATGAGTGCGCGTGAAAGGGAATGGTTGGAGTGAGGGTCGAGAGCCTTGTTAAAGCAATGAGAGGAGGAAGGGGCGGCCATGGCTGCAGCTCCTTAACTGCGGTCTTCAGCAGGACGTCAAATCCTGCATGTACGTGATAATATCAACAATTATAGAGCTCTTTTTTTTTTTTTTTTTTTTTTTTTCTTTTTCTTTTTCTTTGACTAGTGGATTCACTCACCGGCTCAATTCAAGCTCGTTAGTTGGTTCATTATGAAAATAAGAGTAACTAGCTACGTTTAGAATCAGCTTTTTCTTCATAAAATTGAAAAATAAGGAGATTCAACATTGATTTTTAGAGATTTCCTTTCTGAGGGATACTTAGTTCGTACAAATTGCAAAGTTTTTGTGTGGATTGATCATATCTGATGAGGGTAATAAAATGCATGAGAGCACTTTTGTTCATTTTGGAAGATGGCAACTTTTCATGATCAGGAGCTTAGCGTTTGAGCAAATGGATCATCGTATTGTGACTATTTTCTTGATTTTATTAGAAATGGCTTATGACGTTGTTGATGATGTAGAGCTGCCTCTAACAATAGCTATTTGAAAGCTTAAACTAGTTTGTTCATTTTAGATTGGAACGGATACTAGCATATTGTGCATTTGTGACTTGTTTGTGAATTTGCACATTTGATTGCATGAATAATTACTCACAACCTTATTGAGAATACATATTCAATACTAGTAAAGAGATGGTCTTTGTATACACAAGTGTACCCCAAGTGACATCTTACACTCATGTTATATATAATAGCACTAATACACTAATGTCATTAGCATTAGTTTGAGACTTTTAGTAGTGGTATTATTGTTATAATTGATAGACTCATCCTTGTTGACAAAAACTACTATTCTTGTTTTAAAAAGATAAGTTTGTCATTGACAAAATGTAGCATTGTTGATAACGAAATGTAATTTTCTTTATTACAAAAGGTTCCATTATCGTCGACAAAATGTAGCATTTTCATTGACGAAAGGTAGTATTCTTGTTGATGGAAGATAACATTTCTGTTTGACGAAAGGTAATATTGTCGCTAAGGAAAGGTAATATTGTTGCTAGGGAAAGGTAGCATTCTTTGTGACAAAATGAATCATCTTCATTAATAAAAGGTAGCATTGTCGTTAACAGAAAGTAGCATTCTCGTTAACAATATGTAACATTCTCATTGACGAAAGGTAGTGTTCTTGTTGACGAGAGTTAACATTCTTGTTGACAAAGACTAACATTGTCGTTGACGAACGGTAACATGTTCGTTGACGAAAGGTAACATGTTTGTTGATGAAAAGTAACATCTTCGTTGACGGCATGTACCATTGTCGTTGAAATAATGTAACATCTTTGTTGACGGAAGGTAACATTTTTGTTGAAGACCAAACGGAATACGGTAGAGGTGATATTGGAATGTATTAGAAGAATGTAGATTACGTAGGCGATTGAAGGCATTCAAGCTTTAGAATCTCTAAAGGTTTGTCCAAAAGCTTATCATGGATTCTAGTCTTGATGAACTCTTGATTAAAACTTATCAAGCTTTTATTGGTCACTTCAATATGGAAATGCAATGAATGTGTAAGGGTGCGTTTGGTAGCCTCTTGCATGTCATGATAATTCACCCAAATTCAAGATATTAGCAAAATCACAATATTTGTGAGTGCTCATACGTTTGGCAACCCTTTATTTTCAAAATAATAAATACCATGATATTACCAAAATCATAATCTTTCAAGAGAAATGAACATATTTCCAAAATCACAAAATTGTAATTGACCATCCGTTTGGCAACTCTTCATTATCATGATAAAAAATGTAATGATATTTCTAAAAATTGTGATCTTTCATGAGAAATCGAGATATTTCCAAGATCGCAATTTTCACTAGTGACCACCCGTTTGGCAACCCATCATTCTCAATTCTCATGATAATGAAAATCATGATTATTCCAAAATTCATGATTTTACATAGGAAATGAAAGAGAGGTCTAACCGTCAAAATTGCACCCCTTGTCTCTCATTGTTTGCCCTTCTTTGGCTTTTGCCTTTTCCCGCTCGCCCACCTCCCCACGATGTCCACTCTTGCCACACCTGCTTAAATGAGTGAAATAATGAAAATGCAATAAAAGTTACATGAATTTTTTTTAGTAATCTACTAAATGTTTAATTGATATTATTGAGAACCATAGAAAATTATTGAAAATTACTTCAATTTGTATTCAAAATTACTCAAAATGGAGGACATGTAACCAACACAATATTTGTTTATTGGCTCTGTCATCTGACAAAGTCTTTGTATTGAGCGCCCCGACGGGTTTCTAAAAAGGTCCAATGACCTATCTCCTTGTGCGTTCACACCTATAGTCCTATACAAGCATTTTCTCTCTCTAAGATACAAGCCTTTTCTCTCTTACCGTTTTTTTTCCCCTCGTGCAGCTCTTTGTTGTTGCAGCAGTAGTTGCTGTCCCCCTTGCCTTGCCCATGCTCCCTTGGTCCTTCCCCTTCCTGTGCCCCTGCTCCCGAGTGCGGGCTCTCTCTTTTGCTTTATTACCGCGCTTCGAGTTTGCTTGCGGCTTCTGTGCGTGCTTGCTTGTAGGGTTTGCTGGGATTGGCAATTGCTGCTATTAGGGTCTCCGTGATTGTTGGTCATCTTCTCCGTGATCGTGTGATTGCCGATGAGGATTACTTAAACCAAGAAGCTTCGACATGGGCGTAGATCTAGTGCGCGAGTGTCAGCGACCCTCGCCCAGGTAAGCCAAGCCAGTTCGAATCTTAAGAACCCTTCCTGAGGGTATAACACTACTTTTTAGGGTTCGCAAACCGCTGATGTTTGAATCGTCTGATTTCAGGTGGCGGACGAAGTGGAAGGAGGTCTGCTTTACGTCGACGAAGGAGCAGGGGAGGCTCTACATTACCTCGGTGAGTCGGTGGCCTCGCTTTTGTGCTACAATTGGGCGTCCGATCAATCTGCAGCTTAGAAAATGCGTCTCCCCTTGTCGCAGTACGATCCCTTTTCTCTCCCAATTCCATCCCTTTTGCTTGCTTTTCTTATCAGCTCATTCCTGATACTATGAGCATGATTTTTTAATTTTAGGCAGTAGCTTGGCAAGGAGGGAAGCTACAGAAAGTAGTGATTCTCACTGCTCGGCTACTCAGCGATGCCCATCGTTACATCTTACGATGTCTTCGATGTCACCCTAGTGTCAAAAAGTGCACAATTTACACCTCCATCTCACAGGTATTCCTACGAATCGTTTTTATTTGTTCTATCATTATCTATCCCATCATTGATGATTCGTGATCGTGCCAAAGTGTGCAGAGTTCACAGTTTCCATGCACTTTTTATGCTCATACAAATCGTTTCAGTGTTCTATCAAATGATAGTCTGTTGATGATTTGTTTTTAGTATCACCCTTGTGTCAAAAAGTGCACAGTTTTACACCTTCAGTTTACAGAGACCACGCACTCTTTTCGGCTCATGCACATCATCTGATCATCTTAGTAGTTCGTCACATAAATGAGCAGTCTGAGCTGATTATTGGCATGGTAGGAAGGGCATTCCGCATGTTTCAAGACTCCACTGGGGCACAATGCATTCGGCGAGTACAGGAGCTTACTGCAACAAGATTTGCAAGGAGGAGGATTGGGTGGTGATGAGTATGAGATAATTGTGAGGCATGCGCCCTTGTTGATGTGCGCTTTGACGTTGAATCTGTTCGTGTTACCATCAGGAGGAGCAGAGGCTGAGGCTCCACTTTCGGATAACAAGAAGACGAATTCGTCATTGGGTCCAGGCTTGCCTGCCATTGACACAGGTGTGACCTTCGATGTCGATGATCGGATTCCCTCCGGTGCTGCACTTCTTGGCCACTTTTTACAACAACTGACTGCCTAGGTGAGTAGTCAGATCCCGTTTGTAATTTATTTTCTTTGATTGTTCTTTGTGTTTGTATTGAAGTGAGTTGTAATATTGTGCAGCTAATCTTACCCTTTTTGCTTGGTAAAATCGATGGTGATGCATTCAGTTATTAATGGTGTTTTATGTCTTTGCAGCACTGCCGTACGCAATATTTTCCAATACTCCAATACTTCAATACTTCAATACTTCAATATTTCAATACTCCAATACTTCAATATTTCCATACTTCAACACTTCAATACTTCAAATACTTCACATTTTTCAAATACTTCAATTACTCCAATTACTCCAATTCTCAATACCTCAATTACGTCTATACTTCAAATACATCAATCCTTTAATACTTCAATACTTCAGCACTTCAATACTTCAAATACTTCAAATTCTGCAAGTACTTCAATTACTCCAATTACTATAATTACTCCAATTATTTCAGTTCTCAATACCTCAATTACGTCAATACTTCAATACTTCAATACTTCAATACTTCAATACTTCAATACTTCAATACTTCAATACTTCAATACTTCAATACTTCAATACTTCAATACTTCAACACTTCATTACTTCAATTTACTTCAATTATTTCAAATACTCCAAATACTTCAATTACTCCAATTACCCTAGTTCTCAATACCTCCATTATGTCGATACTTCAAATACTTCAATTACTTCAATCCTTCAATTACATCAAATACTCCAAATACTCAAATACTTCAATTACTCCAATTACATCCAATTCTCAATACCTCAATTACATCAATACTTCAAATACTTCAAAACTTCAATACTTCGAATAGTTCAAATACCTCAAATACTTCAAATTCCTCAAATACTTCAAATACTCTGAATTCTCAATACCTCAAATACCTCAATACTTCAAATACTTCAAATACTTTGAATACTTCGAATACTTCAAAAAAATTAATACTTCATTAATACAATACTTTAAATATTTAATTCTTTGAATACTTAAATAACTCCAATCACTCCAATCGCCCAAATTACAAATTTTACCCAACTTGCTATTTGAAGTCTATTCAACACTTTTACATAGATTATTGTTTGAGGAATCATATTTGAACAAACATCCTTGGAGTAGATGCTAAATATGGTGTTACAGATGCATGTTGGCCGGATCATCATAAACCTATATATTGTGCTTTTAAACCACCAACTATATTACCAAGGTTTTTAATAAATGCAACCTCATTTTGATTTATTTGAACAAATACACATCAATCAAAATAAATAAAATATAATTTGTAAACTCTTCAATGTTGGGTATTTTTATTGGAAACAATTGTGTATAATCCAAATACAACTTTTGTAATAAATACACTATGTAAATATTAAAATTGAAACAAATGTCTATATATAATAATGTTCAATCATATTTTAAACTAAGTATTTGATTTTCAACATTTAATAGTGAGCAAGCATAAAATACCACAACCAAATATTAGACATTGAACATTAGGGATATCATTTAATAATTTAAAAATAAACATTGAAAATTGCATGTTAGATATTAATCATTGAATATAAGATATTAATTATTGAAAATTGAATATTTCATTTTGTATAGATATTGTGGTTGTAAATAATTGGGTATAGTTTACATAAAGTTTATATTCTTTCATATTCAATTTTTGTCAGTGAATCAAATGCACAAAGAGTAACCCAAATACCAAATTCACTATTTTGTATTACATTGATTAATGTATGATTTTCTTTTAAATGTAAAGTGTAAGACAGAGCCCTTACGGTCCTACCGTTTTCTTGTTGGGTTGCCAAGCAATCCTTCATACTGTCATTATCATCATGTGTAGATCATAATAAGAAGTGGAAATGGAGGTTGTGTACTTATCACGCTATTTTATGATTGGGTTGCCAAACGACCCTGCATATTCTCATTATTGTGATAAATGAAAATCACAGTAACGAGTGGAAATGGAGGTGTTGTAATATCACAATATTTTATTATAGGTTTACCAAACGTAGCCTTAGTGTCTATGAGATGAATGTGGATATCTTACAAGTTGGATATTTTCATATTGTACACGGTTTGTAGGTAGTACTTCCACTCTTTTCAGTTTGCTAAAACCTGTAATGAATATCAATATATTATAATTTTGCAAATCTATGTACCCTTAGTGCTCCAAATTTGACTTTATAATATTCGCAATAATACTATCAAAAGATTGTATAGCCAAGTTTACCTTCAATATCATAAATGAGTATTTTCAAGAAATATTGTGTTGAGGTAAAGAAAGCATATCACTTATATAGAATATAATTTGTGACATTTAACCCCTAAAAATCCAGGAAAGCCGATTCGGTTTTCTGAGATTTCGGGCAGCTCATTTTAAGCATTTAAACTGATATTTTTGCCTAAGATTTTTATTGGGTGCTCCACATACAGTAATGTGTATGTGGAAAAATTTTCAAAGTCAAATTTTAATTTTATAACCTTCATCTAGAAATTTTAGGTTTCAAGTCCAAATCGGGCAGTTTAAAATAATTTTTTTTAATTTTTTTTTTTTTAGAAATATGTTCATTACCAAATTACTATTCAAATTCCAATGTGTCCGAAGTCAAAAAGTTTACCAATTTTACAAGGGCAGCCTCCAAAACTTTCAAAAACAATCTTCACAATTTCTAGTAATTTTACAATTTTTTCTTTCAAAAATTGCCAAAATTCGAGATTTTGGATTTTTTCCAAGATTTTTTTTTTTCAAAATTCAAATTATCATAAATGCACCTTCTCACCGTCGAGATTTTTCTCAAACTAAATATATCATACGTGGTGCTTGTTTTACTATATGGTTGTTTTTAGACCTTCTTTCATAAAATATTTTACATTAAGGTCAAAAAGTGGAATTGGTCTCTAAAATTTTGCATGAGCATAACCAACTTGATTACCTACATGAAAAAAAATGAGGGAAAAATATTTGGAATAACAATCATCAAGTTGCCCTTGGCACCATTTAGACAATGCCTCTCACGCAGTGGCAAAAAAAAAGTGTTGGTCAAACTTTGATTGTTATGATCTCACAAATGAAAAACATCCAACGGTTGAAATTTTGACCAGTCCTTTGTATACAAGTTAGGTACAAGATCTTACGGTTCAAAGTCTAAAACCAGAAAAAAAAGTTTCTCCATTTCCCCATCTCCCAACGAAGGTGAAAAATGGCAGTTTTTGGTTCTGGAGGTCGAGGAAACCCCTGGATTTTTAGGGGTTAAGGCAAGAACAATTTAAGGATATTCAAAGGTTATGATCTTCTATGAATAAAGTATTGGTGTTATATTTTGTTAGATTTAAGATATTGCATGTGTCATTGTGAGAAGTGTGGCGAAGAGAGGTTATTGGGTGAAAGCTAACATTCTCATGAACAAAAGGTAACATGCTCATGGAGGAAAGGAACATTCTCGTGGAGGAAAGGTAACATTCTCATGGACAAAAGGTGACATTCTCGTCGAAAGGCAGACAGTCTTGTGGATGAACGGCAACATTCTTGAGGACGAATGGCAACATTCTCGTGGACAAAAAGAAACATTGACGTTGAGGGAAGGTAACATTTTGTTGACGGAGTGACAAAGAGGTGAAGGTGGAATCCATTAGAGTGTGATTGCATAGGCAATTGGAGGCGTAAAAGCTTCAAAGTCTCTAAAAGTTTGGCTTGCTTTTGCTTTAACCTCTAAATTTCCTTGTTTGTTTTTGGAACTTGAAACCTCAAAACTCCAATTTTCTAACTCTATACACTCTTAGGAGTGTGAAGCAAAAATTTAATTATTTGTAGAATTCTAACTGTAAGATCTTATTTAAGATCTTATTTTTAGTCACTCGCTCAAAGTTGACCGTTGGGTGTTTATCATTTGCAAGATCATTACAAAAGTTTTGTTCAAAAGTTTTATTGAAAATTTTAAAAGCTTTGAAGCTTGCTCTTATAAAGTTTGGAGGCTACCCTTGTAGAATTGGTAAATTTTGACTTAGGGCCCTTAGGAACTCAAGTAGAGATTTGGTTATGAACATATTTTTAATAATAGAAAATTAAAAAAATCTCAAAAATAAAAAAAAAATTATCTGCCCCCATAGGGTGTAAAATTTAAAATTGGAATTTGTGTCAAAAACTCTAAAATTGAATCTTGACTTTCCAATTTGTTGCACACACACCTTGTAGTATAGGAACACCCAGTAAAAATCTTAGTCAAAAATATCAATTTTAATGCAAAAACCTAAGTTGCCCAAAATGGCAAAAGACTATATGAGTCTGCAAGGATAGTTAGGGGTTAAACTAGATTTGCAAATCTTACTCCTTTAGAACATCACTGTTGAGTTTTTTATATTTATTATTTTGATAAAACATACTCCCTACTTCACATATACCCTATAAAGTTTCTAGTGTTGTTCCACTTTCTACTATTTGTTTCTTTACGCAATGTCCATGGTGATTTTAGGAGCGTGGCTTGTACTTTGTGAAAGGTGAAGAAGAACAAGTATTTGAGGTTTTTTTGGTCTGAAAAGTTCCCAATATAGATAGGCATATACCTAGAATGAAGAGTGAGTACTTGAAATTGTATAGAATCCTTGGAGGATTGCTCCACATGATGAAATTAAGAAGGCTTAGACAGTTAGTGGATGGAGGCAATGAAAAATTATCTCCACAAGGGTGGAACTCCTGAAAAGGTCAACTATGCTTTTTACTTGAAAATGCTTTTAAAGTCATATAATTATATCTATAAATCTCAAAATATGTTTAAATTTTTACTTGGTAATAACTGTATAATAATAGTTATACAAGTTGAAAAAGATTCATGAGGATTATGAAGTATTAGGCAACTCCAATGAACAAGATATGTATGATGACTATGGTGAAGAAGTTCTCAAACAAAAGTGGGGCAGAGGTGGTGACTGGCACAACCCATACAACTACTTCAAAGACTTTTCACTGATAACAATTATTTTGATTCCATATGATAGTATGGTTTAATCTAGAGAATCTTTGCCACCTCACCACAATAAGTTGAGATCATTATCTTCTTAATTTGGCAAGTACGTTCTTTCTAGGCGCTAGGTGTAGACAAGAGGGAATAGGTGAAGATGTTATTTTTCAACCGTGGGTTTCTTTAGAAGAGATGTACTATAGTTGTTCAAAGAAGCTAACTTACTTCAAAAATTTCATTTGGTTTACTTGCAAAGGGTTAGTTGTTTAGTCGTTGTTTTTCAAATAAAGTCTTTTAACTAGATTATTTTACTAAGTCCTTTCAGGACTAATGTTATAAATAAGTTTATTGACTTTTTTCAAATTATCTCATTCAATAAAAATTGTAGTTAGACTAAGCTTTCATGATTCTTAAAGAGCAAAGAAAGTTGTATTTGTTAGTAACTAATCAATATCTCTTCCACAATGATCATTATTTTCTATTGTACTGAACAAAATCCATGATAAGTATATTAGTGGGTGCGGTAATGTGTCAAGGTGCACGTCGGTCAATCCATTCAATCACTACCCATTCAAACACACTTATATTCACCTATTTGGTTCACTCTCTTGAATAAGTCCTAGCAATACGGTCTTATATAGTAGTCGCATGATTCTTGATTCCCTTGAGTTGAGTATGTCCTTTTAGATTGAGTAATGTAATCTCTTGGTGTGCAGTGTTAGAAGTTGTAGGTAAAAGGCTCAGTGGAAGTATTGTGTTGCAACACCTCTTGTATGGCGTAAGTATGTGTAAGCGGTGTTAGAGATGATTTTTCAAGAAAGTAGTGTTGTAAATCCTTATTATGTGATCACCTTTTTTGTGTAGAGGTTGCTACAATTTTGGAGGAGACGGTGCACAATGTATTTGAAAGCGATTAAATTTATCATAAGTGTTGGTGCATTGGTGAGATACTCTTGTCGTTCACAGGTGTTTTGGTAATCTATATATATTAAAATTTTAAAAATGAAACTCAATGAGCAAGTGTGAAGAAATAAAATTATCAAATTTCTTGTCTTAACTTTTGATAGCAGACAATTGCTACCTCTCCCAATTCTTCCTTACTTGAGAAAACTTCGCACTAGTTATTGTTGAGCTTTATAAGATGAACAACGAAGCACTTTATAAATAACCATGTCAATAGTTTGTGAGCTTCTATGCCTAGTTAGAGTCTTTTTGTTACAGTGATTATGATGCAATCATTCAACAATCTCGGTGTCTCGGCGATGAGTGTCATGACAACTTCAAAAATGGAACGTTTCAAGTCTATGAAGAGCATGTCGGAGTGTATCACAATCCCAAAATCTGGACATTTCCAAGGTCTTTGAAGAAGGAGAAGATGAAGACCGCAAAATTTCATATTGAGGCACAACACGATATTCAAGCATTCAAGGCTTTAAGCGGACCGCACAAAATCACAAGATATCTTACCCATGGAAATAATCATTCAACAACAATCTACACATTTAGATTTAATAAAAGTGTAAGTATCTCTTTGTTAAGTCCCCTAAAAGCCCATTGCAATGGCTATCAACTTCAATTGTCCACCACTGAAGTAATTTCTAGAATGACAAGCACGTGAGGTTGGATACACACTTAGTAAAGAAAATCTGTTGAATTGTTGGAAGGACCAGTAAGAGAGGTCACTCGGTTCAGTTTTTTCATCTATTGTTGCCGAAGTTCAAAATCACGAACTTCATGAAGATCATGAGCTCGCTTTCATCTTGAGGTTGAATCGTCAGAAAGCACGGCAAGAGCTCGTTGATCACATTCAAGGCGATCCTATTACCTCAATCTAGGTCAAAAGATCATTGAATGATTCTTGATGCAATACCTGGCTGAAGTATGAAAATTAAATTTGGGAGACTATCATGGGGATTCACTCGTCATCCGAAGTCCAAAATTGTGGTATTGGGGCCCAAGGAATGCATCCCTCATCCCATAATGCGGTGTAGTCGATGAATCAAAACGGAATCTCACAAGAGGATGTGCGATTCAGGGAGTCGTGGTTTCGTGGGATTGATGTTGATGAACTCTTTGTACACGTGATTGCGGGCGGCGAGCAAGTAGATGGCGAAATTCAACAAGCTCATGACGGCCATGAGCAAGAAGAAGTAATTGAGGTGATTGCTGTCAAGGTCGGAATTCTGCAACCACCCACTGAATCCATTCACAGCTTCCATGAATCCTCCGTTCTGGAACAGGCCCATGGAGATCGGGAGCATCGACAGCGCGGTACCCGTGGTGCGCATCCGGGGCGGCGACTCGTAGTAGAAGAACTCGAACAGTCCGGCGTGCGCGAAGAAGATGGCCGTGCCCATGATCACCAGGATCGGTAGCTGCCAGAAAATGCTCAGTTTGACGCCGCGCTGATCGAGCCGGATGGATTCGAGCAGCGCTGCGTAAGCTAACGCCACCACGGAGAGAGCTAGACCTGTGCCGATCCGCTGCAGGTGCGATAACCCGTGCGGACTACCCGTGTGACGTTGGAGGAGTGGCACTAGAAAGAAGTCGTAGGCTGCGAGCTCCACTAGCACTATGGCGATCGCGATCGCGCTCACTGTTGTTGGTGGGATCTGGTACCCTGATGATCCTATGTGCCTCTCCATCGCGTACCCTTGCGTTGTTGTCCATGTCTGCACCTGCGCTAATATCTGCACGCCCACAAAAATGTTACGTTGATTCTGTTCAAATTTACCGCTTACCCTCAATTGCTGGAAATAGCGCAACATCAAAAGAAATGAAAGATGGTAGAGTCCAGAGTACAAAATGGCACATGTAAGATTGCAGAAATAACAGAAATGAGGTTCGCTAGTCTATAGAATGGGTGCGTACCATGTAGAGTAGCATGGTGCTCAATGCGATGGGCAAGCATCGGAGAAGGCCTTTCACTTCCTCCACTTGCGTCACCGTGCAAAGTCTCGCCCTCTCCCAACCATGTACAATCGCTGCTTTGTCGAGCCACCTTCGGAAACAGGGGCAACCATCAGTACAAATTGGGAGGTTGAAGCTTACCGAGTCTATCCCAATTTCGTTCATATATTAACCCACTCACATTCATTGTGCAACTGGAGGACGCCATGTTTACGAAGTGATCAACTTGCACATAAGATAGTAGACGTCGACTGGATTCCAGGGCGAGAACTCAGTGTCTGCGAGGTGGTACTATCTAAGAAATCCGCTGAAATGTGCTCATGGGGATTGGGAAGGATCGAGATGAGTGTACCGTAGGCCACTGGTGTGGCGGAGCAAGTAATAGGGTGTGCCGTCGGGCACGAAGTCCACGGACGCGAGTTCATGGAGCAAGCGGTGATCAGCTGGGAGTTTAAGGTTTCGATTCCGAAACGCGGAGGCGAACACGTGCCCGATGCGCGGCAGAGGGCTGCCGGCGGGTTTTTGATGACGGTAGCGGCCAATGCCAGCGAGGAAGCAGAGCGTGGCGAGCATCATGGCTATGCCGATGGAGGTGAAGGACCAGGTCCAGGACACATTCTCCCCGAGGTGCACCACGAGCGTGGTGGCGACGATGCCGCCAAACGTGATAGACACCACCAGCCAGTTGAAGAAGCTGGGCGTCCGCGAGCGCTCTGTCTCCTCCTCCTGGTCGAACTGGTTGCCTGCGAACGCCGACAAGCACGGCCGAATGCAGCCCGCGCCGATGGCGATCAAGTAGAGCGCGAACATGCACACGTTCCACTGCCTCTTGGTCGCCGGCATGCACCCCCTGTGCTCGTCGCTCACACACTCCGGCTCCAGTGGCGGGATCGTCGATGAAATTATCAGTAACACCACACCCTGCATGCGGGCACTCGATCAGTCCCCCATCCAAATGGCCAATGCAAGGATGGAGACAAGCTAGCTATGTGCATACCACAAGCTCGATGAGCATGGCTACGACGATGGTCCAGAAGTTGCCGAGGAAAGCATCGGACATGAAGCCGCCCAGTAACGAGGTGAGGTACGAAGCGGCCCAGTAGTTCGAAACGGCAGTCAAGGCGGGCATGGCAGGCATGTGCATGGCCTTCTGCAGATACAAGCTCAGATTGAATGCAATTCCCAAGTTCACCACGCCCTCGAACATCCCAGCTCCTGCACACACAATAAGCAAACACAGCAGTTACAATGCCAATCATCAATGATACAAATAAAGCAGCGATCCATTCTTACTTTAACTTACCAAACAGAGTTGGTGCAGTCCTCCACCCGCCCGTGGTGGCCGCGTCCGCAGCTCGTCCTCTGAAATCCACGGACCCATCCGCAGTCACACCAGGCTTGCTTGTCGATTCCGAAACAACACTCTCTGCTCGACTACTTGGCTGTCGGGGCTGCACCTGAATAGCAAAATCCTAACATAAGCGCCATGCAAGGTCGACCACATTTTAAATAAGAAACCGCAACACATGCTCGTATTAGTTCAAGCCCTCACAAAGAATGTAATACACATTCAGCTCATCGTTTTCATACTAGCTTCGAAAACTGCAGTCACCTGTCGAGTTGCACAAGGAACCCATTCTGCAGGCGAGCACACAAAGGCCATGATAGCGATTGACCACTACGGTTGTATCATCGCTGAATAAGTAGAAGACGGAATCGATGAAACTAGGACAGGATTGATCGAGCTTCACAGAGGAACTGGCACGGCGGAGCAGGGGCTTTGAAGCTCCATTTGCGTTCCTGCACAAGTAGAAAAGGCTGAATCAATGAGCTAGCTCGATGCAAGGACAGGAGTGATCGAGCTCTGGCATGGCCCTGTGACGGAACACGATGCAAGGACAGGAGTGATCGAGCTCTGGCATGGCGCTGTGACGGAACAGGGAGCAGGAGCTTTGGAGCTCCATTCACGATCGATGTACCATCTGAGCCTGATCGAGCTTGATCGATCTCACCCACCGCCTGGCCATTGGAAGCAAGCATGATTGAGCTAGTAAACGCTGGCTTTTAAGTTTCACGCATGTTAGTAGTTTCTATCGATCAAGCCTTGATTACAATCTTACACAGATATTGTAGCAGGCAGTCAGGTTCAGGACTGACCTACTGAGGGAAGAACCTTCTTCGTTATCACTGCAGTAAGTTTAGTGAGAGTACAGTAGAGTACGATTACAGAGTGAGAAGCCAAGAGGGGAAGGATTTCAGAGGACTAGAAACTGAGAAGCCAATGAAGAGAGGTTTTACGTAAGCAAATTTTAATTCAAGGGAGAGCGGGAGCCAAAAATGACATGGTGAGCACTTTTTGCCTTGTTGGCACAATAAATTGCTTTTCTTGACGCCAGCTATAGAATTGTAGTTAGGTTTATCTCAGTGGGATGGGCCTAACTTAAAATTCGGAGGGTCTTAGGGCAAAAAACCACAACCAATCATTTAGTATATTTTGAGTTCCACTTGGGAGTCTTTGGCCTTGTCACTTTACACGACGCTTCTCAAGGATAGGCTTCTTTAGTATGGGACATGGCCCAAGTGGGGTTTGGACGGAGGCTTCTCATTTCTAATGGAAAGAGGGCGTGAGTAGCTGATGAGCGGGGCAACCTTGGCAGTGTGCAACGAAGTTCTACTTTCCTACTTCATTGTACTGATACACAAGGGGCGTACGGAATGTGTAGGACCCCATTTTTAGAGGACCAATTACCATGTGAGCTCCATGAGTTCATGTAGACAATACAAAAATCTAATTATATAAAATCTTATTCAAAAGATAATGTTGCTAATCAAACATTGGAGTTGCTCATGAAAAGTTAACTCGGATGATCAACCGATGAAATTGCTTAACAAATATTAACTTTGCTTACCAAACAATAACTTGTTTATCAAATGATAATGTTCCTCAACCCCGTGAGTGAGGCCCAAATCAAGTCGATGGGACTTTAATGAGCCTCTGATTTACAATTTTTAGATCGTAAACCTTCTGAGTGAGAGTTGTAGAGTTTTTCCATAGCTTTCCGAAAAGTCATCTCGTACTCCAAAATTTCTCATACTTAAGGAGATATTAACGGTCAAAGTTTGAAAACACTATTTGAAATCTCTGAGATTGCTTGAACTGCAGTATATGCTCTTTCATTCTTAAAATCTGCCCAAAATTGATCAAAACAGAGAAACTTCAAAAAATCACCAAAACTTTGAGATTTTACTTTTTTTCAAGTTTTGTTTTTTTCACATGTAGAGAAAGTAGTAAGGCATGATCACACAATTTGATTTTCAATCCAATAATTTTTTACATGCCTTTCTAATGTTGAAATTAGGCCTTTGTAATTTGAATTTCAGCATGCGAAAGATCAAGCATTTATTCAGAGTCTTATAGGTCCTACGAAGACAATATTACACAACTCAACTAGGAACAAGAATTTGAAGAGCCTCATGTGAACTTTCCTTTCCAAAATGGTTATTTTAGGTGCCAAAACTTTACTTTGTCATTTCACAACATGGAAAATAATTTTTTTTCAAATTTGAACATTACGATCTCACAAATGGTGAAGAATTTGAACCTAAGATTTGGAGGAAATGTCCATGTACAAGTTAGGTACTAGTTCCTATGGTTACATACTTCAAAGCTTATCAAAATTCAAAAATTTGCACCTTACATCAAAGTTGGGCAATTTTCAAGGTTTTTGGTTGTTTTGAGGCTTCTTACCTTCGGGGTCAAGTAAAAACGTTGCAAATGAGTAGATTATGTTGCTTATAAGAAATAATGTGGCTTATCAAACAATAACAATGTAAATCCCTAAATTTCCTTGTTGCAAAGTGGTCTAAGTCACCAAAATTGACCTTTCTTCAGATTAAGCTAAAAAAATCTCAATCTAAGCATTATTTAAAAGATTCAACTGTAAGATCTCAAAGTTTACTTGACATTCTTCTCATATACCAAATTTGAACCATTCATTCTTTCTCATTTGTGAGATTATAATGGTCAAAGTTGGCTGAATTTTTCTCCTGAACCTCCAATACCCGTTACGGGTTTTAACCCCTAAAAATTCAAGTGTTTCCTCGACCTCCAAAACGAAAAACTGCCATTTTTCACCTTTGTTGGGAAATGGGGAAATGGAGAAACTTTTTTTTTTCTAGTTTTAGACTTTAAACCGTAAAATCTTGTACCTCGCTTGTATACAAAGGACTGGTCAAAATTTCAACCGTTGGATATTTGTCATTTGTTAGATCATAACAACCAAAGTTTGTCCAACACTTTTTTTTGCCATTGTCTAAATGGTGCCAAGGGCAACTTGATGATTGTTACTCCAAACATTTTTCCGTCATTTTTTTTCATGTAGGTTATCAAGTTGGGTACGCTCATGCAAAATTCTAGAGACCAATTCCACTTTTTGACCTCAATGGAAATTATTTTATGAAAGAAGGTCTAAAAACAACAAATGAATATAGTAAAACAAGCACCACGTATGATATAATTAGTTTGAGAAAAATTTGGACGGTGAGTAGGTGCATTTATGAGAATGTGAATTTTGAAAAAGAAAAATCTTGGAAAGAATCTAAAATCTCAAATTTTGGCAATTTTTGAAAGAAAAAATTGTAAAATTACTAGAAATTGTGAAGATTGTTTTTGAAAGTTTTGGAGGCTGCCCTTGTAAAATTGATAAACTTTTTGACTTTGGAAACTTTGGAATTTGAATAGTAATTTGGTATTGAACATATTTCCAAAAAAGAATACTTCAAAAAAAAATAATAATAATAATCTCCCCGTTTTGGACTTGAAACCTAAAATTTCTAGATGAAGGTTATAAGTTTAAAAATTGGCTTTGCAAATTTTACCACATACACATTAAAGTATGGGAAGCACCTAGTAAAAATCTTAGGCAAAAAAATCAATTTAATTCCTTAAAATAAGTTGCCCAAAATCTCAGAAATCCGAATCGGTTTTCCTGGATTTTTAGGGGTTAAGGAAGGTTAGGGGTTAAATGGAAAATGATGTTGCTCAATTTACTCAATTGCACACATGAAAATTTGAATAACCGTATCATTGTAGTTTCTGCAGGCAATCCGAGTGTACCTACAATAAATCACAAGTGCTCCAAAACTTGGTACAAATTCGACCAAGTGTTAAAAGTCTTGAATGATGTTGATACCCTACCCATTTTTCGTTAAGAAATGTGGTACGTCAATAATCATCGTATACGGTCGAAGTACCCATAACCACCAACATAAGAAAATTCGCCCATTTGTAGCTGGTCTATTTATAGTGGTAATTTTTTGGGGGTGACAAGATAGTTTTTAGTAATTTTTTAAATTTTTTTCGTAAACACATGAATTAATACAAATTTTCAAACAGCAAAGTACTGCAAGACCCATAATCAACTTATAGGGTATGCAAAAACCACCTTAGCTTGTACAAATTTCCATTCATGATTCGACCCAAAACCACCAGCTTTTTGATTGTTTTGATTGGTCAGTTTGAATTGAGTGTTCTGACAATGTTAGTTCAAGCTAGGTGCAGTTATGGGGAGACCTATAGGTTGATACTGGGGTGCTGGTGGTTTTGGGTGCTGGTGGTTTTAGGTACTTCTACCTTAGTCATCAATGCTATCAATGGACTGATGTGAAAGAAAGAAGGGGGAACCTAATGTAATTCAAACTTCATAAATTCCGCCTGTATTGAGCATTGACTCACAGAATGGAGTATTGACTCAAAGTGAAATGGAATCATTACAGGAAAGTGAAGCTTGATGATGTACATGAAAACAGCTAAGAATTTGGATTTGCACGGAAAGATGAGTAGTTTGAAAGCACCATGCTCTAAAAGCACCAATCCCTCCCTGTACTCTCTGAAACTGATTGCCTTTGGGCTTTTGGGTTTGTGGCTCTGAATAACATTAGCAATGATTTTGGAAACGGAATTGGTACTCCCTATGTAACTGACATGCCTCCAGACCTAAAACATGTCCTTTCGACACAATGGAAATCATCCATTATAGTGTACGTAACACACTTTCCAATTTCGGGCCGGTTCATTTGACAGGAGCTCTTGTCCTGTGATGCCCGGGCAATGGTTCGTGGCAGCTACCAAGAAGGCACCCTAGAATCCGTGGGGTCGACCCAAGGCCGTTTCTGATAATTTTGAATTCAAATTTGAGGTCTGCGACCCCAAGTTACCCTAGGAAGCCTACTCCTTGGCATTTAATGTCTATACATCAAAAAAATAGGGGGCTCATTACCCCTCCTCCATCCTCCTTGGTAGCTGCTACGAACGCTTACCCATAATGCCCGCTCTAGAGAGATGATTACGGCATAATTCCCTCTACGATTCTCATTTTACAGAAAAAAAACCCCATGCAACACAAGAAATTTCTATGGAAATTGTACGATGAACATTGTAATACCGGGCAACCGAAACTGGAAAGTGTGTTACGCCGCAAGAGCCCCCAGCGGTATACCCTCCTGTTGGAGGCTCCTGCTATACATAAAATTCATGGCATGGGATGTTTCATAACGTGAGGTCTAACCCTTCACCGGGCCGAGTATGGAATGTAGACATTTTGAGTTGACTGCAGCAACTTTTGAAGAGGGGTAAGTTCTTCGTTCCAAGTTTGTTTCGGATGATATCACTTGGGTTGTGTTCCAAATCAAGTCTAGTTAGTGTGGTAAATTTTTCAGATTTATTAAATGAAGTGTGAATAAATGGTATGTATTTTAGTGAAGGCAACTCTTGTTTTTGAGGGCATATTTTGCTGTTGGGAGGCTTTTTTGGGGAAATCCAAGAGGTGTTTTCATGAATGCTTTTTTACATAGTCGTAATTGTAAAATGAAGGCTAGGAATTTTCTAGTTGGAAGATTTTAGATCCAAATGTTTTTGATATCGTATTTGCAATGAGCTTTTTCCATTCGAAAAAGCAAATAAATGAATGATTTTTAAGGAGCTATATCTCCTTCATTTACTTTTGGATTTTGACTTTATTTTTTTGGGATGGATTCCAATTAGAGTCTAGTTTTGGTAGTAGAAACCTTGAGAAAATTGAAGATGTATCAGAGATGAGGCGTAGATTTGAGTGCAGAGGGTTGAGTTTGAACTAATTTTCCTTTGTAAATTTTTTGGCAGTTTTCACAGTTGAGAGGTCATTATTTGCGCCAAAAAAAAAAAAAAAAAAAAAAAAAAAAAAAAAAACTTCGCATGGATTTCTTTTTGTCCAAGGGTGATATTGAGATGAATGTAAACATCTTTGTAGTAGGTGGCTTTTTCATTGAAATAAGTCTATTGGTAGTCTTTTTACTTCAAAGTGAAAATGCTGAGATTTGTGATGTTTTTTGAGTACTAATATTTTGTTATCTCACAATCTTTGAGGCCTCATGACTCAAAATTTGAGCCACATGATGTACAATATGTCTACTAAAAAATTGTAAGGTTGAGATTTGGATAACATACCTTAATTTTCACTTATGACACTTTTTCTCATAATGTCTTCTTTTCTTTACCAATGAGTCAAACCATTTAGGGGTCAACCTCAAAAAAATCTTAAAGCGTGAAACGGGTTTATAGATTTTTTGTAGGAAAAGAGTTTGGTTAATTTTGACAATTATAATCTCACAAATGGAGGAGAATCCACTGTTCAAATTTGACATGCAAGTAGTGTATCAAATTATCACTACGATCCTACAGTTGGATTTTCTTAGATTGAGCTTTTTTATTCTTGAATTAGAAGAGGTTATTTTTGTGATTTAGGCAATTTTGCACCAAAGATCTTTAGGGGTTGATAACAAAATGCATGTAATGTAAGCATACTATTGTTTTCCTTTTAGAAATAACTTTTTGGTTTAGGCCTACTCAACAAATAATAGGATGTGGCTTATATGTGTTAGTAGGACACAAATCCCCAATTCCGTTAAAATGGCGTTATGCCGCTAAAATGGCACATCTCAACTTTTTAACTGCACTTCAAAAACCATGTGATATAACAGAATCTAAAGGGGATATTATAGAAAAATGAGTGACAATGTATATAAAGGAGTAATATTATTGAAGAAATTGTGATATCACAGACTACGCCATTCCATGTGAGCACATATATAAGATTTGGTGTGACAAAATGGCACATGGCATAGTGCCATTTTAACGGAATTGAGGTTACAAGATATATAGAGGTGAAATGTCAGGTAATTTCTAGCGGATAAACAACATTAATCATTTTATATAGCAGTTAGAAGAGCAGAATAACTCGCAGGGAAATATAATTTGCATATTAAAATGGCGGAAGAGTGCATTTCTTGACGTAATAAGGGAGAGTGCTCAAAAATGGCTCAAATTTCAGACTTCCCAATCTGTAGTGAAGATAACAATGGAAGCAATTTTTATGCATGGGAAAAGTAAGTGGAACAACAGTCAAAGTGGATTCATTATTTTTGAACTCTTCTACAATTTACTATGAATTTTTGAAGGTAAACGTATAGGTGTCCCTAATTTTGCACTCTATAATGTTTGCCGTGAGTTAATACTACTATTGAGTGAAAAAGCTATTATCTACCTCTAGGTTTAGAAGCCTAGTGCTTCATTAATAGTACCACTTGAGTTTTGAGCACTCTTCCTTATGTGTTGTTGATTTTCCGGTTCATCTTCACGGAAGATTATGTCCCAAAGCAATGGCCAGCAGGAAAGAAAAATTGTGAAACGAGTAATTACAGGTTTATCATATGCACATGGATGAATTATAGATTAGGTAATGGGAGCTTGGAGCAGTGCTACGGGGCGTAATGGAGCGGCGCGTTGGAGCTGTGAAAGGGCGCCCCAACACTATGATAGGCCTCCATTACCGGGCGTAATTAACCAGCTGAAAACGTGGATGAAACTTTTGAATCATCATGCCGAGCTTTTCGAGCTGCCTTTTTGCTTCAGGATTATTGCATGGGATGGTGGAGATTATGTCTCTGCCAATTGCTTTGTCATGAACTACTACAGTTTCTTTGTTGCACCAGTTACTTGTTTACTTGGTAAAACAATTTCGAGTTTTCTATCAGGTTGATACTCTTATTTCAATTTCACTCATCCTCACATACCACAAGTTTTTCATGCACAAATTAGCGCATTGTTTTCATTCACAAATCCGTGCATTACATTTAACTTTCATCCATAAACTCATTAATTATGGGATGTAATGTGTAAGCCCAGAACAAATAAAATTCTGCCACGTCAGTAAATTTTTGAGGCCGGTTAATTACATTAAGATGTGCGAAACTTTCATGTTTGGAAATCCCTTTTTCAATGAGAGTTACCAAAATGATCGCATCAATGAAGAGGGCGAGTGAGCTTCTCAATAGTGCAATTATAATCATAACTTCCTCCTCAACGGAGATTACCCTATACTCCTAATGGAATAAGACCTTCCTAGATGTACAAGGTCATTTTACAAGATTTTTGTCGCCTTGCAGATTAATTATGCAAATGAGCCTCCTAGGGCATAGCCATCCGTATACAAAACCGACAGTTGCCGAGCGTTACTATTCCATTTGCTTTTTGAGATAATGCCGTAATCTCCAATTATTCCTCGATTGAATTACTCCATGAGCCAATTACACCAACTAAGGTAGGAGTGGCTAAAACTGTCCAGCCCCAAAAGCCGCACAGCAGGGTTCAAATATTCATAGGAAATTATAGGATTACTCAAAAAATGTCTTTTTTTTGGGGATGGATTTGCACTAGCTTTGCACACTATCCGAAAATAATTAAAATTTTACACCACTATTCCAAGTATGCAAAGCTGAAATTCGGACGGTTTTTGGGGCTGGACGGTTTTAGCCACTCCTACCTTAACTGTCAAAGCTAATAACGTTTGCATATGAAAGCAAGCTGGACCGGGAGATAACGTAGGAGTCATGAAAACCGTCCAGCCCCAAAAACCGCACAAAAACCGCACAGTAGGTTTATGGGTAGGGGTTGTAGAACCGTCCGTTCATGGTAAACTGACAGGTTTTGGGAACCATCCATTGTTTTTAGCTCAAACCATGCATGCTGACCGGTTTAAGACAACTCCTATGTTAGTTCCTAAACCTATTTTAATTAATTTTGGGACATTCAATCCACAGTTTTCAAAATACAACCTTGCATAAAAGCCATCACTCTATGGTCGGGTAGTGGGACTCCTAAGACTCGAGATTCAAAAATACATAGGAAATTATAGGATTACTCAAAAAATGTTTTTTTTTTTTGGGGGATGGATTTGCACTAGCTTTGCAGACCATCGAAAAAAATAATTAAAATTTTACACCACTATTCCAAGTATGCAAAGCTGAAAGTCAGACGGTTTTCACCACTCCTACCTTAAACAAAGACGAAGAGGTATTAAGTGAACCGGGAGATAAACAAAGACGAAAAGGTATTAAGTAAATGGAAACATGACAGGCACAAAGCAATTTAAAGAAGGCTCTAAGCAGACTCTGAGGCGCCGAAAGATGTTTGATCAATAGTTATTACCTTCCAAAGTACTTTCATTATTTGGAATCTGAGATTGCCAGCATTTGGTGGATTAGCTTGATCGAATCATGCAATAAATGTCCAAATTAATTAATTTGTGAACGTCCGTACTAATAAGCACTAAGAGAACACCTGGATATCATAAGAAATGATATGTGAAGCAAATTTACATAAGAACTAAATAATACTCCCTCTGTCCCATTATGATTTTCCGGTAGGTTCTCTCAAATCTACCTCCAAAGGTAGATTTGAGAGAACCTACCGGAAAATCATAATGGGACAGAGGGAGTAACTTACAATATGTCAATACAGTTGAAGTCTCATATGCATAGCATGGATACCATACCTAGGATGCTAATAAAAGCATTTACTTGCTAACCATTTACTAAGCATCTAAGCTTTTACTTGCTAACCAAAAGCCTATTTTTAGGCCAGTAAGGAAAAATTTCAAAAAAATGTACGAAGCCATCAAGCTTCATCCCAATAGAGGAAAATATAGCACATGGATGCTAAAATGATGTAAATGAGGACTGTCCCATCAATGATTGTACTGTCTAGTGGATTATAATAGAAGAAAGAATATGAGGAAACGCAGGCCTCAAGATCTTGAGAAAAATCAATTCCATACAGTATGGTTGAGCAGCCCAAAATGGCGCAGTGCCGAAAATGGAGCCCTAGTAATCTTCACTGTCACGTACATAATAGCTTCTCCATACAACAGTACCATGTACACACTGCAAAGATTATAGGGCGTCACTTTAGGGCACCATTTTAGGAACACCTATATTTCCATCTTTAGAAATTCATTACTCACTGTAGAAGAGTCGAAAAATGATGATTCCACTTGCTCTAGTTTTCTACTAATTTTCCACATGCACAAAAATTGCTTGCACTGGCAACATTCCTCTAGATTTTCTGTTCTGAAAATTGCGCCATTATAGGACACCTTACCATAATTCCTTGTAAATAGACGCTTCAATGAGTTCAGAGAAAACAACTTCCATTAAAAAACTCCTGCAAAATCACCACAACACGGCATTAGCCTTCTAGCGCATTACGTAGCAGCTGCCTCCATTTCCATACAAATTGTGATACAAACCTATGAAGAACATTGAAGTCATACATATATACCAACAGAGAAAAGAAAGCATACCCTACAAGAGTGATATAATACATCGCTTCAACAATCAACAATCAGCATCTACTGCTGCAATTCGCGTGCAAACATAAAAGTAACTATGGTAGCAACCTCTAAGATTATTAGAAGAGAGGATGTCTGAGTACACTCTCCAAAAATAAGATATCGAAATATAACACTGTCCTTCATAGCACAGTTGGTGTCTGATAAGAAACGAAGTCTACCCTACTCGCCTGTAACAAGAAAAGTGACGTAGGAAAACATTAAGCCCTCCATGTACTAACAATTTTGAATGAGCTAATATTTACTCGTATAGCAATGCACTTACATCGAAATTCAGCAGCGAAAACGAGAAGTTCAGAAAAGGAAGTGCTCCACCCAACAAGCACCAGAAGACCTATATCCTAAGACCTGGGTCTGATAAGAGTACCTCTTTTTTTGCAGCTGGGTATATGAAAGTTTTCTTCTCTAGAAACACCCGTAGATTTGGGTGATCAATAACTGCTGGAGCTAGCATCGCTTTCGCCGCTAGTATCATACATTTTGACGAGGTTTTTACCATAATGTACAACGGAGCTGAAATTCTCACTACTGTCTGCTGAGGGCCACTCTGAGTCCTGTGGCGATGCTAAGGAACGTAGACCGCTGTTGCCCCGACCAGCATCACCATCGACGTCCTTGTTCACCTTCGCGTTCAGAGCATTCGCAGCCATCACTACCGGATCATCCGGGTCATATACCTTTCCCATTGGGCTACTGCTCGCCACGCCTTTCTCACAAGCTTTGTTGCTCACCTTCGAGCGTTGCTTGGGAATGACAAACGAGTCGATCACATGAACCTTTGAAAACCTGTCACGCAGATCTCCTACTGGTGTCCACTGGCTTGGACACTCCCAATCGTAGGACAACTTGTCTTTCTGCTCCGACTCCCATTTTGGATCCAAGGCCCACTCCTTCGGCACCTGTAATAACATGACCAATTTGAGCTTCCAATGAACTGACAATGCAATGGTGAAAGCCCTCCGTTCAATACCCAAATGGAAGTGTTACCTTGTCTACTGCCAGAGTAAATACACGCAAGTCACCGTCGGAGTTGATATGGAAACGATTGAAAGACTTGTAATTGGCGATGCGAAGTGATGAGAAGGCTTCATCGAAGTGGAGATGGAACCAATTTATACATGCATACAAGTAGCTTCCGAACACCCACGAAACTACAGGCGTGGAGAAGACCCAATAATACAAGAACACCGAGGTGTAGTACGCAAGTACGAATCCTCTTGGCAACGAGTCCATTCCGCTTTTGCAGATGTTGGCTCTCGTAACCGCCATAACCTGCCACAGCAAAAACGATTAGACCCTCGAAAAAACTATAGAAACTTCACCTTCCTTGCACCAAAGTATGTGTCTACTGAATGGTTAATACCTCAGGTACATCAAATGCTGCCATCAGGTATTTTATACATGCCGGATAGAAACCCATAGTCCAATACTCTATACGCGCCCTTAGACCAGTCGGATCTGGAAAGTGCTCGCCTTCCTTGGTGTGATAAAATGAATACAATGAGTGATATCCTGCCAAAACCAGCACCATATTAATCGACCATAATTCAGAGAATGCTGACTTATTAGCAGGTGAACCTAAATAACTGACAACTGAATAGAAATGATATTGTCCACTGTCTCGCACATGGTGGTCAAAAATGAAGGGATCCGGCTCTTAATCCCACGATCTCTTCGATGACTGTGACTCTTTAAAATTCACACTCCTAAATATGTTAAGTAATGCAAATAGCATCTCATTAGAATGGAAAGTGGAGTTTATAGCTGTACCTGATGTGCCAAGGAGACCATGGCGTACACAAGTCTCGATACCAATCTCCAACAGGATCATATAAGCGATCGCTGAGGTAAGATGAGCCGCGAAGTGCAGGAGACCAATCACAATGCGCTTGCTTCGCGATACTTTCACCGGAACGAAGGACACGGAACAAAAAGCGAGAACCAATGCTCCTGTCACCGACACATAGCTGTGTTCCAGCATATCTAAAAACGCCCGGCCCATGGTGGCTCCAAATTCCCAAAAATGACTAAACATCGTATCACCTTGAAGTACCTGGTCCAATTCACACTGATGCCAACCACCAGGTTCGCCCTTGTTAATAAGGCTCTAACAGGTAATCAGTAAAATACATACACCAGAAACGCAGAGCACAACTAGTCTCACCTGTGGGAACATTGAGAAAACCAAAATAAAGTACACGAGACCACCAATAACGTCAAATCGCCAATTCTTCTTGCGAAACTTCAAGATGTTCCCCCATGCAATCTGTAGAAGAGGTAAGCATGAACACGGACAGTCAATATGAGACTTGCACCTTGCGCAATTGCAATATGGGGTTTGATACAGGAAGGCACGGGAGTCGTGTGGTTTACATACTTGTTCAGACTCTTTGAGGGAAGGATAGGCAAATCGTTTCTCATACATGCCGTCCTGAAATTTGTTGAAGCCTCCAAAGACATGAGTTGGATGAAGAAAAGCACCACCACAGCCATTCACAATTAAATGCTCAACTGAAGTGGGTGAATCAGACACAAGTTGGTGTCGCATGTAATTGTGAAGGTCACCTGCGATGCGCAGGCGGCACCGCCCCTTGAGGTGATCCTTAACAAAATGAGCAACGTTATTCCCGGTGCCACTGTCCCAATACCAATCTAGCAACCAGTTCGGCTCATGGGTTACCAGTATGACGTTATCATCTTTCCTCACCTGATCCACATGCCAACGAATGTGATGAGACTAAAGACCTTTTGTTTAACATCTAATATATTTTACCACTAAAAGATTAATCATCTTATGTATACGACAACGTCAAACAGGACCCATGATGAAGCGATAGGATGATATACACTGTTTGTCACCATAAGCGTTAAAATCTTGATATTTGCCTTCAAAAGTGACTCAAACTCACATGCTCCCTGACGATCTCTGTGAAATACTTGAACTGGAAAATGTCAATATCACCATGAAGGGCTTGATCAAGGCCAAAGACCCACCAACCGTGTGGCAGCTGCAATGCGAAGTAGCTCTTTGACTGAGGTAGCAACCAACCTCCAAGCCAACTCCTATGGCATATATACCTCATAAATGTATCAAGCCCATCAAACCAATCTGTGCTCAGCACAAGCAGTTCGATGTCAACTCAAAACGTCAGTACGGCAAAAAGACATTAGAACTCACGACCACATGGCACTCTTTAATTAGGCCATGTAACAAATTAAAATTTACTTCAAAAAGGATCCAATACGTTCACTACACTGATTACCACAAGATACGAATCATACACAACCTGGATTATAATTTTAAATAAAAAGATGAATCGAAAAGCTCTAGAAGGTCAGAAGTGTTACCGTGATTGCCAGGAATAGCGAAACATTGTGGCCCTTCATATTTCTCCAAAGAATCCACACCATCAGGAAGCTCAGGCTTTGACACTGCTATATGCTCTGGCTTGTACCACTTTGGCGGCTGCAACGCGTATTCAAAAGGCTGAAACAGGCGTCGTTCATAAGAGTACGTAGACGGATTTGGATAGCTGTTGAACATTTACAGTGAAAGCGAAGTGAGATACTACCAGCAACTAACATCAGTTTTCAAACTCACGATCTGAAGAGCTGCGATGCAATAATCAGATTCATATCCATGTTCATTAATTCACGCAGTTGAGGTCAACTCCAGATATTGCATTTTCAGCTGCAGGAAGCGTTTTTTGGCAACTAGGTATTAACTGTAATACTTTCCTTCTTTGAACGATTAGTGAGATAACAAAAAGGAGTCCAACTGTAGAGGATCGAGAGCGCTTACGCAAGATCTCCACCAATAATAAGCAACCGACCCCGCGGTAATTCTAACTTGCCCATCTTCAGGAAGGGTTGAGCAAGAAGCCGTGCAACGCTGTAGGTGGAGTTGCCACCATCACCGGTGTCAGCCATAAAGTCAAACCAAAGGTCATCTCGCTTGCTCAAATGCTCATAAAGGAACCCGTCATCCTTATTATATTGATTCGCCTGTGTCATTGCTGCCTGCAGTGCAGAGATGCATGTCAAAACGGATGACTCAGACGCATTTTTGTGAAAACAACAGTTCTATCAAGCAACGTAACTATATTTCTCCGGACAAGTGCAATGTGAGGGGCAGCTAGCATCACCGACTCTCAAATAGAGTGAAACAAACTATTCAAACATCAAAACAAGATAATCCTAATTTACTGATCGTACCTGCATAGTCCTCATATCAAATCTTCCTAAAAAGAGCGTCACTGACACGAGAAGGTCGAATGCTGTCTTGAACAGATCCGCAGAGGTTCTGACTCCAGAATAAAACCATTAACACCACGTAAGTTAACAAGCTACATGACGATCTGACCAGGCAAGAAGCAGTAGGACTGCGATGATGTCACGTACCCTGAATACCAAGGAACCATATCCAGAAAATCAGGTGCAGTAACAGTCATTTTCTGCGGTCCATCTTTGGGCTCCGGTTGAGGATGTGTCAAAGCCCATCTGTTCCAGTATCGCTCAACACACTTTAGTAGAAGGCTTAGAATAAAAAATAGCCGACGAGAAGTTACGATGTTGAGCATCCAAGAACAGGAATGAAGCAGAGCATACCCCGTTGAGCGCTCCACCACATAGTTGGCAATGTATAGTCCGATGAAAGTCGCCCACAGAGAGTAAACAGGAGAGATGATATCCGTTGGCCCCCCGACACATGCATCATTGCACACTCGCTGCATCGAGATACCATTCAACAATTTTAGTATTCTTAAAGTTCAGTTTGATATGTATGCACAAGATTCACAATCTAATCATTCTATAATTCATGACAGGTAGCTCTCAGCTGCAAAACCTTCGAAAATGTGATCATGTCCGATCAAATTGAGACTGGTACCTCGCCATAAAGAGCCCACTTAGAGAAGACGGGGTAATCTGCAGCAGTGCCAACAGGACCCAACCACTCAGTGCACATCTGCTCTTTTGCATGGTGCATATTCGGCAAGTTCGCAAACCACTTGGGCAGATCCTTGATCACGGACCGCTGCCGTTGAAAAATCCCAAGCTGTTCCGGCGCTTGGTTGCCGCAATGGCTATAGAATGCGCAACAAGCAATACTCAGCACCTGCATTAATATACGTATTAAACATCAGATCCTTCGAGATGACCTTAACATCGATTGAGAAGAATACCATTCTTCGATGATAGTGCTTCTGAGATCTGCCCAGTGAGAGAGTACACCTTTAGAACAACAGCTAGAGTCGGAATCACGACTACCTACTCAAGCTTCACGCTTACTAGCAAGAAAACAAGTTCTGCAACATCGTAACTGAAGTAATTACTTTTCTGGCTCATTGTTTCATTCCGATGGAGAGAAGCTAAAGCCTAATGCTTGGATTGGTAGTTCAAAGAGTCACCAAACACTAGGATTACAATTGCTAAAAGAAACATGATGTGGATTTGGTACAAGAACATGGAGAGAGAAGAATACCGCACTATTTTGGAGAATCGTTAATATTTCGGGTCGTTTCCCTGCAAGCCGAGTTACGAAGCCGAGATACCAAAGTCCCAGAAACCCAATGTGGAATAGGACAAGAGCCAGCACAGATGACAAGAATAAAGTCAAGAAGAGAGAGAGATTCATCCGAATATCCACTCCCATAGACTGGAAGCTTGGCAGATGATACACAGCTGCAATCAGCAGCCATCCCACGTACCTGCAGAATGTAGCAGATAAGCTCAAAACCCTAATTCACAGAGTGGTCGCAGAAGCTCTTCTCTCCACACTTTGCATTTTCTTTACACAAACGTCTATCAATGTACAGACGCTACTAAGACCATTATAAACTCAATCCTATCTCCTGCAACGAAATATATTGATCACCAACTCCTGCTAATGACATAAACTCATTCATTCATGCGCTTGCTTGATTGACTTAACAGTAAAGATTTCTAAAATGTACAACCACCGATCTTTGAAGGAAATGCACGTTTCCAATACAGTAGTTGTTGTCTACAACCTCCTGTGAGAAATCTTTTTAAAGCAGGGAATATTGTTCATCCCTAAGAAGGTTCGGCTGTCGTACGCGAAGGGATTTCTCCACTCTAGTTTTACACTCCGCACAGGTAAAAATGACGCATATACCATCCTCTACTTTACCAGCTCCTTGATAAAAAAATTGATCAACCTTTTGATAGTTCAAGCTCTTGAAGTTCTTGAAGCGTTACTACTCAATCGAGTGACGAGCACAAGAATACGATTAGTGTTCACAAAATTAGGTTTGAAGCGCGACGCACCATCGACTGAAATTGGAGTAGCTCGGCTGGATAGTGCGACCGAAAAAAGGCGACGAGAAGAAATAGAAGAAGCCCAACAAGAATCCGTAAATAGACCACCATTTGATATTGGCATCCAGTTTCTGCAACACAATGTGCAGATTATCGGAAAAGATGAAGAAGGTGATGACGGCTACCACCGCCAGCACCGCATGCTGCGAGTGTTCATGAGGGTACGGGTACTCGTGTTGGAGCATTGTGCGAACGGTGCGCGCCGTCCTCTTCCGCACCCTCTTCATCGCCTTCCCCATTTACCTATCCACATACACCTCAATTGCTCTAATACAAGCTTCAATCAAACCCACCACACGATGAACCTCCTTTCCATCTCAGCCTTTGCCCGCAAGTAAGCTGAATAGTCCAATTCCACGAGCCACCTCTTCAAACCTCCTTGGGAACTAAAAGGCTGCACGTACAAAAAAAGGTAGCTGCTACACACACTACCACGAGCACCACGATGGAAAAAGAGCACCAAGCAATGGTATCGTGTCGATGCTCTGATGCTCGTAATTTGTTGGCAAAGCGGGGGCGGCAAGCAAAGCGAGGAGCGTTTGAATGCAGGACGACGCAGACTGTGAGGAGCTTCGAAAAAGGACACTTTCGTCTTTTCAGGATTACTTTTTGGTGACTTTGATTTCCTATTAGTAACTACTCCCGTTGGCACGTCATGTTTTCGAAGGGTGTGAGCGAGTAGTAGAATGCCACGTGGAAAAAGGCTTATAGTCTGGTTTTTCGGGAGTGGTGAGGAGTACACTTTGAAGGCGTCAGTTAATCTAGGGCCACGTGGCGGACTTTTGTGGGCTGACTTGTGCTTCGAAGTCTAATTTGTGGGCTGACGTGGACCTATGGTTTGGAATGGAGTCAAGCTGTGCTTTGGGCGCCTATCACGTTTCAGGCTTTCCTGGAGTCTGGGGTTGCTATAAGCGAGCTTTTCTTTTTCTTTGTCTCTTCCTTTCTCTCAACATCACTTAACTTATGGATAAGATGGAAGTATGTATAGTTATTTTAATTAACATTATAATAAAAAATCCTTGTTTGAAGTGAGTTTTTAAAGAGTGATTCACAAGATTGATATTGATAAAAAAGAATAAATTTATTTCATGATGGCAACTTTTAGTGTAAAAAAAATATCGAATAAAAATTCCATACAGAAGTAATAATTTTTAAGAATCTGACTTCACTTCTTGTAGTTTGTAGTGAAAAGTAATTTGGACAAAAACATATAAGCTGAATTTTCTAATAAAAATCCTCTCAATTATTTTGTGACTCGCTCTTTTGTCCTTCTTTTTGATAAAAAATATTAAATATGCCTCGGCCTCAAGTGAACAAAAAGAATCCTATTCACTGAAGAAAATGCAACATACTTAGGGACCTCAAACTTGGCCGTTCTCCTCTGAGTAAAGTAACGTAAAGGTAAGTTGGACCAAGAGCATTGTCTTGGGTAATGACAAGATTTTGTAAAACCTTCATCATAGCTCATAGGATGAAGTAATAATTATGTTTCTAAAATTCAATATGTGATAGTTCCATTATGATTGATTCTAATCTCATGTACAGTAAAAGAATGAGAAGACTTATATAATGACTGTGTTCATCCATCACCCTTTTCTATTTAATTTTTCAAAATAAGTTTGAAATATGAATGTGGATAAGAGCATGATCTATATATATGTCTATGAATTGATAAAGTTTTAATCTGTGCATGTAGAGATGTAAAATCAGCACGCTTGGTTCATTAGAAGAAGAATAGATAGATAGAAACTCTGGTCCCATTAGAAGAAGGAAGTTCAAATGCTGAAAAGATAATGTTAGACTGATTCCGGATATTGATAAGCTTGATACACCACACGAAGGTAAACATGGCTACGTGGCATAGTGACGTGGCAACGAGGAGATGCCAAGCGACATGGTGAACAAAGTTCCGGAAAGGCGCCATGAATATGAAAAGAAACTGTCTGCATCACCTTCGACCCCGCCCTTTTCTTCCATTCAAAACCCCAGTTCTGTTCTTCCCGCTCCTTTGCCGCGCCGTTCTAGTTTCCTCTGTTGCTGCAGAAAATTCGAAAGTGCGCTCGCCGAGCAGGAAACTGCTCAATCGATTAGTGTATTGATTGTTCTGAATAAGAAGAAAGAGAAGAAGAAAGAAACTCGCTGTTGCTGTCGCTCCCCGGCATCATGCAAATCTTTGTTAAAACTTTGACGGGCAAGACGATCACCTTGGAGGTCGAAAGCTCCGATACGATCGACAACGTGAAAGCCAAGATTCAGGATAAAGAAGGTATTCCGCCCGATCAACAGCGGTTAATATTCGCCGGGAAGCAGTTGGAGGATGGCCGCACCCTTGCCGATTATAACATCCAGAAGGAGTCGACATTGCATTTGGTGCTTCGATTAAGAGGTGGCATGCAAATTTTTGTAAAGACGTTGACGGGGAAGACTATTACCTTGGAAGTGGAAAGCTCTGATACGATTGACAATGTTAAGACGAAGATTCAAGATAAAGAAGGTATTCCGCCCGATCAGCAGCGGTTGATATTCGCGGGGAAGCAACTTGAGGATGGTCGCACTCTTGCTGATTACAATATCCAGAAAGAATCGACGTTGCATTTGGTGCTTCGATTAAGAGGTGGCATGCAAATTTTTGTGAAGACGCTGACGGGAAAGACTATTACCTTGGAAGTGGAAAGCTCTGATACGATTGACAATGTTAAGACAAAGATTCAAGATAAAGAAGGTATTCCTCCTGATCAACAGAGGTTGATATTCGCGGGGAAGCAACTCGAGGACGGTCGCACTCTTGCGGATTATAATATTCAGAAAGAATCCACTTTGCATCTGGTTCTTCGATTAAGAGGTGGTATGCAAATCTTTGTAAAGACCTTGACAGGGAAAACGATTACTCTTGAGGTCGAAAGCTCTGATACGATCGACAACGTGAAGACGAAGATACAAGATAAGGAAGGCATCCCCCCGGATCAACAAAGGCTAATCTTCGCTGGCAAGCAACTGGAAGATGGTCGTACTTTGGCAGATTACAATATTCAAAAGGAATCAACGTTGCATCTGGTCCTGCGATTGCGTGGTGGAATGCAAATATTTGTGAAAACGTTGACAGGAAAAACTATTACGCTGGAGGTCGAAAGCTCCGACACTATAGATAATGTGAAGACGAAGATTCAAGACAAGGAAGGGATTCCACCCGACCAGCAACGACTCATCTTCGCTGGCAAGCAACTGGAAGATGGCCGCACTTTGGCAGATTACAACATCCAAAAAGAGTCGACGTTGCATCTGGTGCTTCGATTGAGAGGTGGATTTGGAACTCGTGATTAAAAAACTGATTGAGCTTTCCTACCTTGAGCAGAAACTTCAATGGCAACAAGGACTCACTAAGCCATGGGTGATTCAGCAGCTCTCGAAGTCTTCTGCTGGTAAAATGCCTGACAAGAGGGAACTTGCTGTTGCTGACTGTCAGAATTGACAGCCAATTCGTCTTTCTTTTAGAGACGCGTATGGTGTTAGGCCGAAGAGTAGATAGTGGTTAATGAGAATTCTCAAAGAATTGTCGTGCATTAGAAAATGGCAGTAATAATTTCTTTCGAGTTAGTCAGTGAATATTTAAATCATTCCTTTAGTATTCATGAAGGTAAGCACACAATTCATGCACAGGTCACGGTTCGTGGCTTCAGAACTAGTCTCGGTATTACAGGTGCTGCTGGTTAGCTTCTGTAGTTACAACCCGCTTTTGGTCAATTTTGCACAATCGAAATGCGGTGTCCAGAAGAAACTACTCTTTAGACGCAAACTATGGAATACCTCTAAGACCAAAGGGGTCCGGCCTAATTCATTCATGGCATCAGGAACCTGCTTCCGCGAGCTACGATCTACTTGATGTGCATCGCTTAATTTCATTGCTTTTAGCTACTGCACTTATCAAGGAACATGTAGGGCCTAGAATTGACTGTCACACTGCTCGATACTGCACTAGCAGCTCGAGATAGAAAATCACTCATTCAAGACAAAGAATTCGGGATCAACTCATTCTAAGGAGATGATCACAGTAGCTACGAAAGCGTGACAACTGGGACCTAATATAAGAATTTCTGGTGCGCTCCTATCCGCGCTGAAGAAGCACGAACACAGTAACCTGCGTAAATCCAAGTCTCTCGGTAATTGTTTTCTATGTGCAGTCGTAGATACAGCTGAAGACTGGTTAATTGTACATTCTGTTCACCTTTCGTGCCATCTGCGAACGAGGCTAATGCCTTCGTGTATTTTTTTCCGTGACTGTGACGTGCAGATAAAAACGCAACTCTGCTGGCAGCAGACTCCAGTTGTCGCTGTGTCACGCAATTCACCTGTTACGCCTAGCGTAGCTCTTGATGCTCTGAAGATCGTCAGCAACTACCCTCATGGTAGGACGATCCTTCCTCTTGTCTGCCAAGCAGTCCAGAGCAACCTCTGCAACGAGCTGTATAATCGGCAAAGACTGCCTAAACTCGTCGTACTGCTCCCTCAGCTGCGGATCAACGATCATATCCAGATTTCCTGCCTTAATGATAGGTATAGCATACGCTGCTAAGCTATGCTCATCTCCTCTATTGTAATCCAGCGGTTTCTGTGATGTAATAAGTTCCAGCAATACCACACCAAAGCTATAAACGTCGCTCTTATCTGTCAAGTGATAGCTGTGGAAGTACTCGGGGTCCAGGTAACCAGGTGTGCCCTGCACGGCCGTTGAAACATGGGTTTTGTCTGGGTTGGTCAAGCGAGATATACCAAAGTCGGCCACCTTGACAGAGAAAGTGTTGCTCAGCAAAATATTTGCTGACTTCACATCACGGTGATAAATAGGAGGCTGAGCAGCAAAATGAAGATAGGCCAGTGCATCAGCAGTCTCAGATGCAATTTGCAGACGCTTGACCCAGTTGAGATTCACTCCGAACCTTAGTCTATGCAGATGTTCAAATAGATTGCCGTTGGGAATATACTCGTACACAAGAATCGGGACCTCAGTCTCAATGCAGCAACCGAAGAGCTTCACCAGATTGGGATGATTTGTCTGTGACAGTATAGAGATCTCATTCATGAGCTGTTTCTTGCCACTCTTGCTGGCAGAGTTCGACACTTTGATTGCGACATGCACCATCCCGTTCCGCAACGTGCCCTTGTACACAGTCCCGAATCCGCCAAGACCAAGAACTAGATGCTCCCCAAAATTCTCCGAGGCTTTTTCAAGCTCTTTCAAGGTAAATACAGTAACTTGTCCATTCGATTGCGAGATCGAACTTATCACCTCCTGCAGATTTGTGCTAGACGTGCTTTTGCGGAGTGGTACTCCATTTCTCCGCTTCCGTTGATAGCAGTACCATACCGTAACTGCTCCGATCACAATTATCAAGACGCAAATGATAGCTGCAAGAATTCAACAACAGTAAGAACACATGTGCAACTTCCACCTTTTAGCAATATTAGGCAGTCTCTCTGAGGTTCGACGCTCTAACCAGCAATGGCCGTGGTACTGCTGCTGCTTTTCTTTGATTCAGGGACGGTCGGAGCAACTGTCGAGTCTGCAGATGGCGAGTCTGCAAGTTGTCGTCGGATCTCCGAGCTCTGAACAGCCACTGAGAACCTTTGGCCTAGTTGACAGAGTGAAACTCCACTGGCCGTCTCCTGCGCACTCCCAAAGAAGTAAACTCCTGGAGCTCCCAATGTAACCTGGCACAAAAAAGTGGAATTCAGAAAGATATTATGCATGTACTTTTTTAAGACAATTGAGTTTCTCCAATTTCACAAAAAACATCGTATCCCCAGTTGAATAGTTGGCAATGAATCAAATTGCAATTTGTGCTGGAGTAGTGAAGTGGTACAAAAAAGGAAACATCGACTCGAAAGTGCTCAATGGCAAAATCTGTTCACTTGTATATCTGCAGGAGCTGAAACATACCTTACTGACGAACTTATTTAGGATTTCGCTTTAACTAAATAATCTTCCTAATGAATTTAATGTGGTTTACTTTCTAATTCAATTCAGGGCTTGGCAGGAAAGGGGGTTGAAACTTCTTACATAGATAGGGCTCGAGGAATGAAGGTCAAAAATGGACACACCGCGCGTGAAATTGCAGGCATCAAGCGCTGCTTGCGAGTCAACTTGAAACAGACCGTAAGTACCGGGTGTGAAATGAAACTCTGGAACAAACCGATATGTTAATCACAGAAACAACAGTCAGGAAAAAATCAAGAGATTAATATCATTCAACATGTTGTATCCTGATATCCACTTTTGAGCTAATTCCTCTGCAGCACAATTGAAGAACACCAACAATGTATCTTGGGCAACACGGGTTTTGAGCGATTCACTTCAGGCAATCTCACCTAGTGTATCGTTCACAAACAGACTATCAGAGGCAGCCCAACCGGCATAGTCTGGAACAAGCCCCGTCGCTGGATCGGCATCTGTCCAGCCGACATCCCCGCCAACTCTAACCGACTTCGCATTTGCCAGGCGACAGGAGGAATACAAGCCAACCACGACAGCTAATTGAAAAAATGCCTGGTACGAATTGGGAAATCTCATAGCAGCCATGGCGACCTACTTCGTCTCTGCAAGCGGTTCTTCAAATTCGAGGTCAGTTAACAAGTTCACTTTCACTGCTGGATCGCGGCGCAATTTTACTGTAGAATGTAGTAGTGAGAAAGGCTGTATCCGCGCAATCCCCTACAAATCCTAAAATTCCGCCATGTTCTTGAACATCTCCTACTTTAGCATATGCACAATAGAGAAGCTTAGGCGGTTAAGGAGGGTATTGAACTAGTGCTGGGAAAGACCTCCGGAGATAGCCAACTACATGTCTAGATTCGGCGTTTTGCCACATTGCGGCTTAGAGTTGTTGAGAATGATACGCGTATGTACATTCTAAGGGGGGAGTATGATCGCTCAGTTGAACATTAACGAGTTCCTAAGTTCTAAACTCACCTTCCGCATGTAAACGGAGCTTGCAAACTGGAGCTTCGCCAACATCACCATCCACTGGCGTTGCTGCTGCGTTGCCGAAACCTCGTGACCAGATTCATGTTTTCGGCACAGCCGTCCACCGCACGCAGATGCGTGACAGATCCCTGAAAATCAACTCCCTGTGACAAAATCTCTGCGCAACCCAAACTTTCAAGAACCATCGGACGAATGTTAACCAATATTTCTACGTTCGTCAAATCAGGTAAACAACGCGCATTGCTATAGAGAGAGCTTGCTTGATGGCATTTCCGAAATCTCGTGTTGAAGCAACCAGTATTGTAGATCCACTAACTTAGGTAGACCGACAGTGAATGAATGTTGGTCCCTCCTTCCTGCGCTCTAACTTACAGCCTCCAATGATCCAAAGGCCTTTGCAGTCTTGTGATGCTCAGAAACGAAACAGACAATGCAACGCTCGCACGTCCGGAGTTGGTGCCTGAGAAGACGGCTCGTGCCATGTCCATTTGGCGCTCGATTCACCGGTTCATACCTGCTTTTCCTCGTCCTGTTGTCGTAATAGTCTCCATGTCGTCTATTTGTGGAATGAAGGTCAGGATGCGTTTCTCACGGGCATGACTTTGAAGATCTACCGTATTAGATCTTTGCTGAAGTAATATAATAATGAGGGATCTGGAGCTCTGCAAGCCTCCCAGCCAGTGGTGATTTTTGACGAACACCTCAAGTGGGTTTTGGGACATGCAGGCAAACTTTTTTCAAGTGGTCATGGGACAAGTGGAATTTCAATTTGCAATTCACCGATCGAATTTCAATTTCCTTCATCATTCCTAAAACGTCCGTAAGTTTTCTCACACCAAGAACGTGAAATTCAAGCCGTGAAGCTTCATAGAGTGCAAATCATGATGTTTTAGTGCCCTAAGAAGGTTACAAAATTTCATCATTTTCCAATTTGAAGTTCAATTGCTACCAACAAAACTATCCCAATCATAAAACCTCCACTTAAAAAGTTCACCGTCATGTGAAACCATATCAAAAAGGACCCAAATAATTCATGAAATCACCTCAAATTATAGTTTTGCAAATTGAAACTACTTCAAATTTTACAAAAGAGATTATATTCATACTTAGTCGACTTGCATTAAAATGCATATCATGTCTTCAGAGTATTTTGGATTGAACCAAGCTGTCTACTTAACCTTTTATCCACTCTACTAAATAACATTGAAATTCAACGGTGGATGAAGGATACTCACTTCCTTAAGGACAATACGCCATTTCTCTTTTTTTTAATATAAGCACCAATTGAAAATCTATGACTAAATGAAAGGAATGAAAATCTACAAACTAGAAAGTTCTTACACTTCATTTTAAGATTACACAGGTGTAAAGGAGATTCTAGAAAATGATTTTTGAAACAGGATTAGAATAGTAAAACATGCCCCATGTTTTTGAAAGTAAACTTTGTTTGACATTAGCTCAAGAATGCATGTAGTAGTTTCGTACCACCTTGGACTAGGACAATACTTTTACCACAAACTAGTACTTATTAGAAGAATTTTGGGGTCTAGGAGTGGCCCCAACGACGCTGTTGCGGTCAGCTGTTGTGGTACACTGCCCGGTTGACATGTCGGTTTAGGCAGTGGTTACCAATGGTGCCACTCATTCTGCATGCATGGGTGCGGCCAATGGCGATTCGGTTTTTGTTCCAGCATAGGACCTACGTGGAAGCACAGTCTCCCGTACTCACGGGTGCATGGAATAAATTTAATCTGCTTAATGTACACCATGTACCATGGCGGATGCATAAATATTCATTGAGTGTACGTAAAGCCGTTGGAAATTCCTTTTTTTAATCCAACCGTAATTGTATTTTAAGCTTTACGGAAGAGCCTAGTCGGCATGAATAGCGACGTGAAGGCGCGGGAGAGGAGATGACAAGACAGTTGAAGCGGATACAGTCAGCGGGTGACCACATGCAAAGTCATTAGCGCCAAATTTTGAGGTCAGCTCAGGAAGTCGTAGTGCTTCAGCAGCGCATAACTTCCCATTGCAACGCTCGGGGCAACGCTTCGCTTATCCGCTATAGGTTCATTGGAATGGCAACGGTTCGTCGGCCACGGGCGGAGGTGCAATCAGTTCTCATATTCAACGATCAAGATGCGTACGGTCAGTGGATTCCATTGCGATTAGAGGTTGGGAGTTGGGTAACATTGAAGCCTGCATCAAGTGGTCCCTGGGCAAGAGATTCTCGGAGGTATGGCGATGAAAGCAACGCGGGTGCATGGAAGGCGAAGATCATGGAGTTTCGATGGGATTATAGCACTGTTCGTGACAAAGTGGTGATGACACTCGATTCCATTTTGGTGCGACATGCATACCAGCGCCGACAGCTTCAACTGAACCCACTAGCTGCAGCTAGCGAGCCCCACGTATGCAACTACTTGTATGCCTCTTACTGGGAAGACTGGGTGCCTCCAACATCAGTTTTGGACGTGATATTCGTGTTGCATCATGAGGTTGGCGAGGCAACTCGGAACGGGAGAGGATACAAGGAATTGATGGCGGATGGAACTTTCTATTTGCGGGCTGTGTATGTACCTCGGTCTGGGAACGAGTTGTATGGCAGCTTGGAGATGCTTCCTCTATCGGAACTAACAGATTCTGAGTGGCCTCTCCCTGACATGCACACTTCAGAAGTGTTTCGCAGAAAGTTGGCTATCGACATTGCTGCCGCAATGAAAGGAGGGACATGTAGCAACGCCGTCCATGTCCAGTGGTTTATGCCAGTCCATGTGATGGTGGATTTGTTTGCTTGTGCGGATAGCATACGTAGAACAAAGTCAATGTACATCTTCAACGAACCGTCTGATAAGCTCATGTGTAGCTTGATGGACGCTGGGTGGGACGTGAAGTATGAACGTGGGCAAGATGTCCTGAAGTGCGAGGTTAACCGCGGCAGCATGAGATTTCGTTACCATTTGGGGCGGCAGATGCTGTATGGTAATTTCCAGTATGTGAGATATAGACGCGTAGAGGGACAAACTTGGATAGCCATTGATCAAGCTCATGCAGTGGAGATGGTAAGGACTAGAGTGATATTTGGAGACACTTTGCTCCCGGCAATTGAGGTAGGCAAAACATGGTCTGTGTCACACATACGTAACGAGATTTCAATCATTGTGTCAAGAGACTCTCTTCCGGAGGAGTATGACCTTGTCATTCAACGGCTTGGCCACCTTGATGCAAAGGTACGCGCTTGGGAGTGTAACGTTGTTTCCTGTAGGCTGCAACATCATGATGTGCGCATCGCAAATGGATAGACCAAAGTCAAAGCTAACTTTGTGTTGCTTAATTTTGCAGATAAATGCTCGGCATGAAAAGGTCACGGTGATTGGTGCAGTGCTCGCTAGCAATGGTCTATTCAAAATTGTTCCAGCATAGATAACTTGCTAGAAATTTAAGGGTTTAGGCTATGCTTCAGCAAAGAGCCATTGTAGACTATGGTTAGTGGTGCCCGAACCCAACACTAGATCACAAAAATAGTGACTATTGACATTACAATTTTTGTGAGATTTTACAAGTGTATGAGATTTGTTATTCATTGTTTTGTTTGAAAATTCATCGTGACTAGAGAAATCTTGACTTTTGTTGTTCTTATACAATAATACAATCTAAAAATCCATAAACATTACCTAGGGAATTGAGAAACATAGAGGTGCTGAAGCACAATCCGTGTTTTCAGCAAGCTATAATGACGTAACTGGGACATATAAAGGATATACTAAAAATATTTAAGAATGTAATAAGATAATTATGGACATGGATTTGCAAATTGAGCCTCTGTTTAATAACATCCGCATTGAGAATCTAAGTACATAATTCAACACTCAAGTGACATGCAACAGAGTTTCAGAACATCTGTTTTGAAGGGGTTAATACGATGACATGCAATAACATGCAATAGTATGTCTTGGAGTTTTTAGTGCACTGAATGATGAGTTTTTCATATAAGTGAATTTTTTCTATTGAAAGTCAACTATAACATTTGCCCTTGACATTGATTTTTGAAAAATGTGATGATCATTGCAGTGACTACTTACGAACTTTATCTGTTTCTTGATACATCGGATATAGATCAAGCTATTAATATTCTTGAAGCAGGCTTTAGTGACTCTCAGCCTAGCTATAGTGACTCTCAGCCTAGCATAGAGGATATCACTGTTTGATTCAGTTGAACCCGCTTTCACGCACCAACATCTATATTCTAATGGTGGATGATTTTTACCATTTACCACATACAACTATCATCCATGCATCCATCCATTTTATTTTATTATGAAATCTTCTATTGCTTAAATACCATTTGTGCGGTCTAGATCTTTGAAACAAATTAATGTGAAATGAAGAAATTACAGAAGTAATATATGTCAAATTTTAATCTTGCCATTAAAGAGTGATAGACAATTATATGATTATGCAAAATAATTGAAGACTAAGCAAAATAGTCATCAATAAATAAGCACTGTAAGTAACCGCTAAGGCGCTAAGTGCATACAAATATTGATAATCATGGCATACATTAATATGTCAACAAAGGTGTTTTGCGCTTCTATTTCATTAAGGGGATATTTGCATGATATGCACATTTCAGTACACTAAGTAGCCAAACACTCTACTGTTGATTCATCTCCTAGCTACAGCAAGTATTCTAAGTTCATATTTGTTGGCGTTTAAGTAGCTTAAGTAATGAACATGTTTCCTTCATGTTGCACAAGTGGGATCTGCTTCTGCTGCTACAGCACTTGCAATGTTCAAGATCTCTTCATAATCTAAAGGTCCAACTTCACGTAAAATTTCAACTCCTATGTCTCCCTCTGTACAGTCAGGTGGCATTGAGCCAGATGCTGCAACGTTCTCGCCTGTTGAGTTCACATTGGCTTTGACATCGTCGCCAACTAATATATTTTTGACAACATCATTCGCGACAACAACTCTGTCTCACCAAAGACTTGCTTCAATCAGTAGTGCCACTTGCTACGTCGTTGCAAACTTTCAGCTGAAGCCCACTGTGGCTAACTATCTTGCAAGGCGTTGCTCCCAAGTTGACAACGTGTACAGCAACGCTTGCTAGACTATCAGCTTCCGCAACAATGTGCCTGGCAACTTCAACGTCTGATGCAACCCCCTTCTGTAGTGGGTGACAAGCTCGCTTGGAGGAGGAAAATTTAGAAGATGGCACTTCAAACTTTCGTTTGGTATTCTGCAGCTTTGTCTCAATGAGACTTAATGGAGGTGCCCATCCTTCTTTGTAGACCGTCGCAGCAGCAACCTCTTGAGAAGCAATGTCGGACTTAAAACCCCATTGGCCCATCCATCCTCCAGAAGGCTTAACATCACAGCCAGGACAGCAAGGTTCCGTAGATAAAGCAATCTGAAACAAGCAAATCGGGTGAAGAAGACATCCGCAAGGGAGGCAGGCAAAAGCCATGTTAGCCCAATAACGTCCGCATCCTACGCATGGGAGGTGTTGTTTCAATGGTACCATTTCCTCACGATTGTGAGAAATCTTTGAATAAAACTATTGTGGGCGGATACAGCTCTCTTGAACAATTATGACGTCAATTTTGGTGCTAATGTTGTTGATGGAATCCTGCAGACAAAGCAACTGGGCTCGCAAATCGGTAGTAACTCCAGTAAAGTGCTCAATCTGTGGGCTCAAAGTTGTGGTGAGTAGTCACGAATAAACATCCTCCATGAGAGATCGCAAGCGTGCATCTACCACCTTTTTGGAGCGATCATCCAAGACCATGTCTTGCTTAGATTGTTGGATCCTTGCAAACTCCTCCGACTTGGCTTGCTCGGTGTGCGCCAACTCTTGTTTCTTGGTCTGGACCATCGTCAACGACATTTCTGCATGTTCCAGTTGATCTTTGATTGATAGCAGCTCCGCCTCTATCTTTGAACGTTGCTTCATCAATTGTGCACTTCCCCGGACCGTTGACTTCTCGAGTGCCGCCTCTGGTTGTGTTTGAGAGGGCTTCTTTCCACGATTTGCCAATGCTCCAGCAGGCCTAGCCGCCTAGGTGATGTCTGGTGTAGTGGTCCTCCAGCTTGACCCTTAAGTACTATTGTAGGCTTCGTTGGTAATTTGCGGAGCGGCGCTTGGTTGACATCTTCTGTAGTGGATGGCTTCGACGAAGATTTTTGGAACACAGTTTTGGTGACATCGTGCTGACGCATGGTACGATTGGAACGCGGCCCAGTTCCCTCAGATATTGTCTTCATTGTTGCATTTCTATCTCGTAAGAGCTTGTCGACCACTCCCCTAAACACGTGCAATATGGCTTGGATTTGCTCTCGCAAGCATGGTGGAGTGAACTTCACTGGATTGATGCCAGGATTTCTGAGACGGCTCTACATAAGCATCAACAGAAGTCAAACAGTATTTTAAAGTCTGCAAATGAACAACTTTGAGCTAACAATGATCGAGATTTAAAATCAGTAAAAATAAGAAGCACATACTTAGTGGACCAGCTATTTTTGCTCAAGGTATCTGCTACAAAAATATGGAACTTACCTTTGCTATCTCAACCGCACCCTCAGCCCAATTTATCTTCCACTTCTTGGATTGAAGCATCAAGCCTCTCACAAAAGCATTTCCAAATTTCCCATTGTCCGGGCATGTACCTCCGTAAACGCGTTGATACATCCTTAGTGCTGTAGCAGCAACTTCGTCATCCATAAGCTTAAGCGGATGGCGGTTCTCATTCCTGTTCAAAGGGTAGGTGCTAGCAATTGCCTCCACAGGGAGATTATGCTCTTCCTTCAAGCGCTTGAATGGGACACCTTTCATCGAAAGTCCGCCTATCTCATGGAAGAAGTTCATATTGTAACACGCGGCATCACCAAGCAAAAATGGAGCTACAGTGGTTAAATGCTTCCTCAAATTCTCTCCTATTCCTCCGAAATCAAAAGGCTCAGCCCAAATAGAAGGACTTTGTGAAGCAGAAGTGAGCTCAGGACTTTCATCGCTGCTAATCATACTACTAAAATCACAACACCCAGCTGGACGTTTACTTTACCTTTTACTTTATCTTAACCCTAAACCTTTTACTTTATCTTTTACTTTATCTTTTACTTTTACTTTTACTTTACCTTTTACTGTACCTTTTACTTTATGTTTTACTTTACTTTTACTTTACTTTTACTTTTACTGTTACCTTTTACATTTTATGTTACTTTTTACTTCTATACATGTTTACTTCTTAACTGTACTTTTACTTCTCCACAGTGTTTTTGAACGTTGAGTTTGTGGGTTTGTGAAAATGCACTTGTATGTTGCAATTTGAGCTTACACACAACACATTGCAAACTTTTTTGACACATTTGAGTTCAACACTTGAAGATTTATGACAAATTGTGAAATTGTGAAGTTGTGAAGTTGTGAGGTTGTGATCTTGGAAGTTGGAATTTACAAACTTGGAGTTGCAAAATTGCAAGTTCAAGTTGTGGAGATTGAAATTGCAAGTTTTCAAGTTGAAATTGCGAGTTTTGAGGTGAGATTGCAAGTTTTGAAGTTGAAATTTCACAAATTGAAGTTCAGCTGCTGCGCGAGACAGCAGCTGGCGCAGTTCTGCGTTTCACAGAACTGCGCCCGCGCGAACGAACCGAGCGCGCAACTGCGCGCAGTCGCGTGGTTCTGCGTGAGTTGCGCAGTTCGCGCAGAACCGCGCGACTGCGCGCAGTTGCGCGCGCGGTTCGTTCGCGCGGGCGCAGTTCTGTGAAACGCAGAATTGTGCCGATTGATGTTCCTGTTTTTTTTTTTTTTTTTTTATTTATTTAAAACCTAAATTTATTATTCTTTTGGAATGATGATTGGTGAAGCACAGTGCATTGGAGGTAAACTTCTTGGAGTGGAGCAAGTGGTGGTAAACTTCTTGGAGTGGAATCTCTTGGAGCACAAGTCTAAAAGGTATTATCATTGACTTTACTCTTGTGATTTTAAAAAGATTGAATTTAGGATTTATAGTAGGATTTTTTTCCTACACTAAATCCTACTTTATAATAATTTTTGAAATCTTTGTTGGATTTATAGGGTTTAGAATAGGATCTTTGTTATCCTATATTAAATCTTATATTTTTGATAACCTTCGTTGAAATTTTGTAGACTTTATATGATTTATGATAGGATCTTCATCATCCTATCATAAATCCTACTTTTTTTATTGTATTTTTAGACAATGGCACGTGCTTTGTCTACCATTGATAATTTTCTAGATGTCAATGTTGATAGTGTTGGATCAATGTGCATCCAATGTCCAAAATGTTTGGCATTTCGTTTTAAAAAAGAAAAAAATACCATTTGTTGTTACAATGGCAAAATTGCCAATGAACATGTTAATCACCCAATTGTCCATCCAATGCTCAATGAGCTTTATATGGGCACTACACCTAAATCTCGAGAGTTTATTAAACATATTCGAAAGTATAATCAAGCTTTTGCATTTACGAGTATGAGAAGTAAGTTTCAATCTAGCCAAGTTGAAGGTAGAGGGGTATATACTTTTCGTGTAAACGGAGAATTATGCCACCACATTGGAAATTTACAACTCGATTTAGACCAAGGTGCTAAATTTGCACAAATTTATTTCTTGGATGATGGTTTACAAACGAATCGTCGTATGGAGATTTTTGATGATCTTCATCGTGATACTCTTGATAACATTCAAGAAGTTTTAGAATCCGTAAATACATTAGTTCGAGGTTTTAAGTCTTCGCGTGATGTTCTTCAAAGGGGATCAAACATGGGACTTCGTATCTCCGGTGAAGTTCTTTCTGGAGAACATCCCCGTCGATATAATCGCCAAGTAGTTCCAGAAGTTGCTGCTATTGTTCTTGACAAACAGTACATGAATTTAGGTAGAGATATTATTCTTCACCAACACGGTGGAAATTTACTACGAATAAAAGAAATTCACCCAGCGTACGATGCTTTATCCTATCCTTTGTTATTTCCTGAGGGACAATGTGGATGGTCACCGACTTTTAAAGCAAATACTGGAGTGACTTTAAAGTCATATGTCCAATATTTGCTTCAAAAGCGGCCGGAATCTAATGTACTACATAGGGCTCGTAGATTATTCCAGCAATATGTGGTAGATCAATATTTACGTGTAGAACATGAAAATTTGTTATTCATTAGACAACATCAAAATGAACTTCGTGCAGAATGCTATCAGGGGATTGTAGATGCTTTGCAGGAGGACAATAGAGCACGCATTGGGCGTCGCATTGTCTTACCCGCAACATTTATTGGCTCCCCTCGATACATGCAAAAACTTTTTCATGATAGTATGGTTTTGGTTAGAGTTTTAGGAAAACCCGATTTGTTTGTGACAATGACGTGTAATCCGACCTGGCCTGAGATTCTTAATGAGCTTGAACCAGGTCAAAGTCCTCCAGATCGTCCAGATGTTGTTGTACGTGTTTTTGAACTTAAATTAAAAACTTTGATGGATGAGATTACCAAGAAGAATGTCATGGGAGAGACAATTGCTTTTTGTTACACTATTGAGTTTCAAAACGTGGTCTTCCTCATGCACACATTCTTCTTTGGTTAAAAGACAAGGTCAATGATTTGTCACCTTATAGATAGAATAGTATGTCTTTGAGATTCCCGATTTAGATAGACAACCTCAATTGTATGCCATAGTTTGCCAAACATATGATGCATGGACCTTGTGGTTTGGACAATCCCAATTGTCCATGCATGGAAGACAATAGTAGATGTACAAAAAACTATCCTATGCAAGTTCGAGATACTACTGAGGTAGATGGTGATGGTCATGTTTTATACCGTCGTCGAAACCAAGGTCGATATGTCGAGAAACGTGTACATGGACAAATCGTTCGCTTAGACAATCGATGGGTTGTACCATACAATCCATATTTGATAGGTCGATTTAATTGTCACATTAATGTGGAAATTTGTAGTTCGGTAAAAACAATCAAATACCTCCACAAGTATATTTTTAAAGGTCCGGATCGTAGTGTTGTAGAAACAGGATGAAGTTGTAGATGAGATTAAAGATTTCTTGGAAGGTCGTTATGTGGTCGCCCAAGAAGCATGTTGGAGACTTTTGGTTTTGAAACTAACAATAAGAGTCATAGTATTTGTCGTTTACCCGTTCACCTTCCTGGTCAACAATATGTTACTTTTGAGGAGGCAACATCTTTGCAAACGGTGATTGATCAAAAATTTGAGACTAAACTCACTAAGTTTTTGAGCTCAATCGCCACATTCGTGCCTTGATTGCTTCTCGCAATCAAGGCAATCATATGCTTCTTCGTTACATGGATCTTCCACTCCATTACAAGTGGGATGTGAAGAAAAACATGTGGGAAAGAAGACTACGTAATATTAAAGTTTTGGTAGGATAAATATGGTTCCCATGGGTACCGAAGTATTTTACTTACGTTTGTTGTTGACTCATGTTGAGGCACCAACTTCATTTTATGACCTACTTTGTTTTAATGGTATTGTGCATTTAACGTACAAAGCCGCTTGTATTGCAAGAGGACTTTTACATGATGATATTGAGTGGGAAAATTGTCTACAAGAGGCAACTCTCATTGCGTTGCCTAAGCAAATTCGGCGGTTGTTTGCAACACTTCTTGTGTTTGGACAACCACTAGATCCTCTTAGTTTATTAAGGAGTCATCTTGATGCTATGTCTGATGATTGGCGCAATGATCAAAATCACTATTGCAAAGCGATTTTGTCCATTGAAGAATATTTGTCATCATCGGATAAACATCTTCTGATTTTTTAATATCGAAGAATTGAATGAGTTTGGTTATCCAAACATTGTTGATGTTGGTAGTGATACCAATGACAATATTGATTTCGATAACCAAAACATTACTTTTCTAGAAGAGGATGTAGGTAGACTCAACGAAGAACAAAACATTGTTTTTAATGCAGTGACCTCTCTTTGTTTTAAATTCTGATTCTTCAAATAGGCTTTTCTTTTTAGATGGTCCTGGTGGTACAGGTAAGACTTTTTTGTATAACACCATATTAGGTTATCTTCGTGGTCGTAATGTCAAGTGTATGGCAATGGCAACAAGTGGAATTGCCGCATGCCTTTTGAATGAAGGGCGAACGGCACATTCATCTCTTGCTATTCCTTTACAGTTGCGCGATGCATCAATTTGCAACATTAGTGCCCAATCTACATTAGGTCAAAGCTTACGTGAAGTACAATTGATTGTACTTGATGAAGCTTGTGCTGGACATCGTTTTATGTATGAAGCTATAGATAGATCTTTGCGAGATATACGCGGTATAGACAATCCAAATGGTGGTGTTGTAGTTTTATATGGTCGTGATTTTCGCCAAACTTTGCCTGTAGTTGTACGTGGAGGTCGCAAGCAAACTGTTGAGGCTTGCTTGCGACATTCATATTTATTTCCACTGATGCAACATTTTCATCTGACCACTAACATGCGTTTGCAAAGTCAACCGGACTTTCAACGATTTTTGCTAGATATTGGTGAAGGCAAAACCGGTCCAAAGGTAGATTTACCGCCCGAATTAGTTGCTCCTGGAAATTCTTTAGATGGTCTCATTAATGCTATTTTTGATGATCCGGTTGATTTTTCTGAACGTGTCATTTTGGCTGTTCGAAATGATGATGCTCAAGAAATCAACCGAAAAATTACCGATCGTTTACCCGGTGATGTGCATCAATGTTTTAGTGCTGACTTTGTTCACGAGAATGATGAACATGCTCATCATTATCCTGTAGAGTTTTTGAATTCTTTACAATTGAGCGGTTTGCCTCCTCACCAATTAGATCTTAAATGTGGTCAATATTTGATGTTGCTAAGGAACTTGAATCCGGCAAAAGGTTTGTGCAATGGTAGTCGTTTGCGTCTTTTGCAAGTGTCTTCCAATGTGTTGTTGTGCAAAATTGTAGAAGGACGCTATCGTAGCCAAGAGGTGTTGATTCCTAGAATCACCCACCATTGCAATGATAGCCGCTTGCCATTCACACTTTGCCGGAAACAATTTCCTGTCACTGGTGCATTTGCCATGACAATTAACAAATCGCAGGGCCAATCATATGATCGAGTCGGCATTTATCTCCGTAATGAAGTATTCAGCCATGGTCAATTATATGTGGCATTGTCTCGTGGTAGACATCCTGCAAACATTAAGGTTGCCAATGACAACAATGAAGCCGTGAGAACGGTGAAAAATGTTGTTTATCATGAGGTTTTTACATGACATTGTCATGTATAATATATTATTAATTCCTCTTAATTTTTACACCTGAAACAAGTGGATGGAAAAGTTAAGAGTTTGTTTCAAACTCTGCATGTTTAGGGTTCATGCACGCTTCGGCGACGTCCCCTCCCATCCAATTGTATTCTTTTGGTGTTTATCATTATCATGTTATTGTTTCAAATTGTTTCAAATGAGACATCTTACAAGTTGTGTAAATGAAGATTGCTATACATAACCAGTCAAGAACCACAATTGACATGTAACACACAAAAAACATGCATAAAAACAAATGTGATGAACATATTCTCAAGCCTTCAAAGTTTAGACTCTAAATTATTCTTTTTGAAGACGCTATAAAATGTCGATTTTTGAAAAAAATTGTCACAATCTTTTTTCTATTCTTCAAGATGAAAATGCACCTAATAAATTCAAATCCGAAGTCAGAATTCAAAAAAAATATGTATTTTGGGAGATAATAACTCACTGTTAAATTAATTCTGCTCAAAATACAGTTTCATCCACACTGGATGAAAATATGTGCGATAGATGAAAAATCGCGAAGGGATGACAAATCTCACAGTGGATGAAAATTGCGCATTGAATGGAAAAAATGTTGGGATGCAATGGATGAAAAATAGGTTATGGATGAAAGTTGTTGCAACCTCGCTCCCCACTTCAATTCTTTTACCACTCACATTTTGCTCAAAAATGATCGAAATGAAGCGCCGTTTGTTGCATCATACTTGAAAATGTTAATATTTTGTTTGAGGAATGTCTGCTTTGGTCATATTGCATTCTTTTGGTGTTCAATTATATTGTCTCCCATGAAGCAATGTATCATTCAATTGAAAAAGGTTATACTTTTGATTTTACAATTCAATGAATGTATATTTTCCAATGCAAACATTCTTTTGTTACCTTCTTTATTTTTTTACTTTCCTTTTGTGTAATATAAAAACCACATTAAAATGGTTGCACTAATGCGTTGCAACGCAAGTGCCAACCGCTAGTCTCTTCTGAAATTTCATCGACTTCTGGCACAGCCACTCTCTGTTGTATCCTAGTTCTACCCATTCTCATGACCTGCTACAGCAAATGTATGGAGGACGTAAATGTAAAGAGTTGAGCCTAAGCTTGTGCATTAACAAAGGCTTAGAGGTTGAGATTTGAGAATAAAAAGTGTGGGGAACGGCACTTATGGGCTTAATATGGCTTCAAGAGTCCATGTGTCTAGATGTTTTTTATAATTAAAACTTAGACATCCAGATGGGTCAATTGAATGTACCCTTGATGTCGTAGATTCAATCAATGAATCTAGTGGGTACTTTGATAATCTCTCCCGGACCATTTGGTACATTGCTTTTATCCATCATGATTTTGGTAGGGTTGAAAAATTTACATATACAACAATTTGTACAGTACCCTCTAACAAGTCTTACAATTCCCTTGTGAGTTCCTACTAAATCTTTTTCCTTATAAACCCATTACGTGTACGTGAAATTGGTCAATGTCCAAAAATAAATACACTAATTTTTGTGAATTAACTAAATTATTCTCTTTATTTCACAAAAATCTATTTAGAAATATGTAATGATTTTTAACTCATCCGATTGGACTAAATAGTATGTTACCATGTGATTTTGGGACAAATAATCTATTCAATGGCTAGATTATGAGGGCTCGTAAGAGTAAAGTACAAATTCTTTTAAAGATTATGGTAGAGAACTTAAATGGTAAAGCATCTTAATTGGGCACTATCTTATATGCATGTAGATTCCACATTATTATGTTGAGAATGACTACCGGGAACCCCATATTTGTTAAATTGGCCTAATCCCCTTTATATTTGGCCGCACAGTATTTAAATAAATGCACTAAAAAGAAGCATAGTGAGGGTCCTTAATACAATGGTAATGGAAAATAGAAATACTTCTGGTTCCTATACTTAGTTTTAATCTAAATATCTACATGGCATTTTATTCATTTATGCTAAAGATAGATAGATAGATAGAAACTCCGGTCCCTTTCTAAGGGGCCGGCGTGAATGAAGTGTTCGTATGCTAATGTCCTGATGGCCACCGGACAAGGAGAAATTTGAACTTTTTATGCTAAACACACTATTTCACGTCGCCAACATAACAGGGATTGGCCAATTTAACGAATATGGTGTTTGGGGTTATATAGTTTTGTTGTCCAAGTGCTAACCCTTTGACATACCATAAGTTACTAGTTCTTCATGTACTAAAATGAGCAAACAGTCGGAAGTTGAAAAAAACAAGTTGAAAAAAACACCAAAAAAAAATGGTTGATATTCTATTTGCTTGATTCCATGGATTTTAGGTTATTGGAACATGACTTTTTCAACTAAAAAATCAAATAAAATTACTTCAAAATATTCACTAGATTAATGTGACAAGATTAATGTCACATGTAATTGGAAACTAAAACTAGTCTCAATCCCTAGTTCCCTACAATAAAACTCCAACTTGATCAAATTACCCAATACCAGTTATCACCTGTCACTATGATACACTACATGATATTCAAAGATTCAAAATATAGGCAACCATCTTAATATAAAAAAACCACGGTGAATCAAAAATTTAAAAAAAAAAGAAAAAAAGAAAAAAAAATGAGCTATCTTCCATCATCATCAGGAAAATGCGGGCTTAGGTATTCCGTATATGATCAGTACTCTTCCCATATAGAAAAAACGGCTGCGGAGTGATATATACTTCCCATATAGAAACTCAATTACAACTGTCTTCCAACGGGACCCATATAGTTTCCATATAAGCTAACCCATATAGTTTCTATACAAGCTAATCAATAGGATTCTTATATGGTATTCAGCATACTTTCCGTATGGTTCAGTTACGTTTGTAGTAATGTAGCTGTCTCATATCTTACACGAAATCTGCATTATCTTAATATATTTAAGGAGATGTAAGATATATTAGAATTGTAAATTACATCAAAAACTTTGCTAGTTTGTGTAGTGAACTGGCCCCCAGGATCTGTCGTGTCACCACTTGGAATCGATCCCTCTACCTCAACCATCCCACTCTCACGCCCTCAGCTGCACCACCCCCTCAGCTGCACCACCCGCACCCAATCTTCCAATTTGCACCTAATCCACTCCGGTACATCGCGTGCACATTTGGGGGACAAGAATTAAAGTATACACCGCTGGAATAGAAGAATTTCAACTTAAAAGATTACTTAGCCTTGAACCTATATGATTGGGTATCAATTTAGTCTCAAAAATCATATATGTTTAGTATAAAAACTAGTATGGCTTTGAGACAGAAACTATATTGAATCAATATGGTAACTCCAACAAACTATAAATACTAATTTTGTATAAGAACCATACTAGAACCATTGCAAGTACTACTCAAGTAAACAAACCATATTGATGTAGACCCATATAAAAGCAATATTAGCTCTAAAGCAATACAACTTCATGATGGTTCTTATACAGGTGACAATTCCCATATATGTACCTTATTAACTGATATTGTATAGAAACCATTGGCATGTTTTCAGTATTGGCTTGGTACAGCTCCGATACAGTCCCCATATGGGACTCATACATCAGTCCATATGGATGAAAGTTGTACAGAAAATATACATAATTAGTCGCCTCCCAGTTTCCTGATGATAGCATTTAAGAGATTGCAGTTGACCGAAAGTTGACCACAGTTGACCACTAGTCACATGTTCACCTCGCAATCATTGAGGCTTACATCGAATTGGTGATTGTTTCTGTGTATTAGAGGTCATTCTAGTTTCAACCGGCCGTGACTGATCTGATAGTTTTAAGTACAGAGATGAGGAAGTATCAATCAGACCTTTGTGTAGCGAAATTAGATGAGATTCTGATACATATACTTAAAAGCAGAATTATTTTGATAGTTTACCTGTACATTAAGCTAGGCACATGCACTTCTGATTACTATCTCAAACCTTAAGCACATTTGAAGGACGTCTAATTGTCTTAACTGAGTGTAAATGGCTAAAGAGTGGGGAAGGTGGAGAGTATGAGAGTCTAACTCTGGATTCACCCCTTCAGTTTAAGGTGAGATTTTCACCAGTTTTCGGCCTTATTATGCATGCACAGCTTTGGTTAAGCGGCTCTGCTTGGTCCTAGTTACCGCATCACTTGTCACTGAATTTCAACATACAAATTATAGAAGATAGAAACTAAGAATTACTGAATCACTTGGAGTTTCTATCTTCTATAGTTTGGGGTTCGATGCTCCAACACGCTTGACAATCTCCACTGTTTGCTCAACCCAACGATCCTGCTCAGGAGTTAGATTCCCCCCCCACTGTGCCACCCACGCTGCGTCGAGATCTGCGTTGCAAGAGAGGCAACGGTGACAGTTGGATTCAATCATCTCTGCAACACATGTGTTATGGAAAAGACAACCACATGATCCGAGGACAGCCGCCCTAGCTACGAATCCCTTTGAACACATTGGGCAGCATTCCTTCAAGATTACTCCTCCGACCGGAGGTACCGAGTGTTGATGCAGGTACTGGAACAAGGATTTGGGCCGCAATACCATATTCTCTTGCCTTGCTTTCTTGAATGCCGCCTCTGCTACAACACGTGCCACCTGGGATTGCTTGAAATCCATGGTAGCCATGGCGAGTGGCCCACTCTCAGCTGCAAGATGGTCAATGGTGAATCGAGCCGTCATCAAGGCCTCCTGCAATTCAGCTAACTTTTTGGAACTGGCCCTAACCACTTCTACCTGAGCCTTGTAATCCGTTGGTGTCCCCATGCAGAACAACCTTTTCTGCTCCAACACAGCTGCGGCGGTCGATTCTTCAGCATCCGCTAAGTACTTTGTAGAGCACATTCCCAGAACTGCCTCGGCGTCATCCTTCTCCTTTTGAAGTGCTTGCAGCCTCTCCGATGCGGATGTCTCAGCTGCTGCCGCAAGTTTCGCCTCCTTTTCTGCTGTATCCACTGAGGTTTCCACTGTCGGTAGAGATGGAGTTCCTGTGGACAAGGTTCGGATGACGTTGCATAAGCCCTCAACCTGGCGGCGGAGTGCGATGGGGCCAAGCTTGCGGGGGTTCTTCAATGCCATTGCGATGCGTCTGCTCCGACAATGCAGTGCTTCAGCCACCCAGTTCACCTCCAAACCATGTACGAATGTTGCGGTGGCGGCCTTCAAAAATCGCATGGAGTAGTACTTGTTGTCGGGGCTGTGTCCATAGACTTCGTAGCAGTGTTTACTGAATAACCGAGCCTGCTCCTTGTCGGTGCAATTGACAATTTCAAAGCGGTTTGGTTGATTTCCAACCCTCCAGATCTTGGTGATCTCACTCTCCACAATGTGCGGGTAAGCCATGCCAATGTCGTCGACCATGGCACCTCTGTCGCACAAGCCAACCTGCTGACGAAAAAAGAGAGCATCGTACTCTGCTTCGCGGCCAACAAGCGCTGGAGCTACCGCAAGCATGGAAGCTTGCAACTGCCCTGGGATTCCCGTGAGATCAAATGGGACATCCCACTCCAAGTTTGCTACTTCGTACGCTTGGGCGATCTCAACCAAATCAGCTTCCCCTTCATCGCCATGGTTGGAGTCGATCACATTGCGGCTGGATCTCCTGCTTTGTGAGCTCTCGGCTCTAGATTTCCGCTTCTTTTCTAGCACCATGGCGACACAATCAACCTGAAAATGACACCAAAGCACGATATTAGCCACACTGATTTAGCAAGAAGGAGCTGAATACAAAATCAAAAACTTCCAAAGCTTCAAGTCCAATGGAATCACCTCAATCTTTGCACTGGACAGAAGCACAAGTGATATGGGCCGCAATCAATTACGGGTGGAATTGAACTTTTTTTTTTGGAATTTGCTTCACGACCTCTCAGCCTTGCGTCGACGCAAGGCTGAGGGTGAGCAGCCGGATTTGCTAACTGGTTCCTCTTTCAGTTTGAAATGCTTCTCGCACTTTGGTCGATTGTTCACTTTTCTGTCGCTTTTGCATGCACCGTGGGTTAACTGAGGGTGACCTCGGGAGGTTGAGTGTCGATTTCGCGCCTTCGAACACACCTGCTTGGGCCTGAGGCATCGGCCACCATCCCGAAGCAAACACAGGGAGGTCGACTGTCGATGATGGCTCGTGGGCTATCAGATGATCGGCCTGAGGCATGTTCGGCTATCCCGAAGCTGACACGGGGAGGTCGACTGTCGATGATGGCTCGTGGTCTCGCTGATGGATCGGGCCGCAATCAATTACGGGTGGAATTGAACCTTTTTTTTGGAATTTTCTTCACGACCTCTCAGCCTTGCGTCGACACAAGGCTGAGGGTGAGCAGCCGGATTTGCTAACTTGTTCCTCTGTTCTTTCAGTTTAAACTGCTTCTCGCACTTTGGTCGATTGTTTACTCTTTTGTCGCATTTGCATGCACCGTGGATTAACTGTGGGTGGAACCGGGGTGTTTGAGTTTCGATTATGGCTCCTCATCATTGAAGTAACAGTGAATTTGAACTCGGCTGAGGCTTACTACCCCAGCTGTGATCAATTGAAATAATTTTGTTATTTTTATTGTCCTTGTATGATATAAGAAAATTAGTTCCATGATCGTTTTTAGTTGAATGTTGGTGAATGTTTGGTGACAATGGACTTAGCATTGGTTTCGTGTCATATTGCAGGATCCGTTGAAGCAAAATGGAGTTGTTCTTGAAGAAGAATCGGACGCTGACAGCGACTTGACTGATCTGAAAGATCATGTCATGGCTGTAGTAGAGTCCCGTCGTTTAGTGGTGGCATTGTCCTCCGTTCCTGAAACTCCTCCTCCTACTTCCCTTGTCCGTCACAAATTACGTGTTGACGTTGATCGGGTTGCACGAGCAGTGAACATGCGAATCAAACAAAATGAGGCCAAAGCTAGACGTATCGAAGAGAAAGCGTTAGCTAGACTTGCACCGAGACGTTCTCCGCGGCTTGCGTCAAAGTTGCAAACATATTAGTTCTATTCTCAGATGATATGATGTGTTTAACATATATACTTAATTATAAAATCTTTGTATTTCCTTAATTTTATTTCATGCTTAATATGACACGTTCTTATTGTTCTAGTGGTGTGTTGTATTGTTGTGTTGTATTGGTTTGCCAGATGAACTTAGCTCAAGTCCAAACCCTTGAAGATGACGAAAGCATCCCCCTTGTTCTTCCTTCTCCACCAAATCAATCTCTCGATGGAGATGAACAAGTCCGTGATACTGTCGCAAATGTTGAAAACATTTGCACTCGTGACCCTGGAGAGAGTCCCTCGAAAACTCAACGTCAACAGGAAGCCCTCCTCGATAATGCAGAACAGGACGCTCTTTCAGAGGATGAAGACACTCCTTTGCCCGGGAGTGTAAATGTTGGAATCGTCCATATGCCAACTCATCTTCAAAACAAGGATCCAGATTGGAGTGCGAATGAAATGAGAATGATTCACAAAAGTGACTCCATTGCGATCATTAATAGGTTTCGGTTCAAACCTGTTAAAAAGTCCCGCATGCTAATTCCTTTGTGTCGTCTCGTCTGTTATCCTAAGGTTCGTCCTATTTCGGAACAAGACGTGAGGAAGTTGGAGAATGAGTTTAACAAAGGTTATCGGGAAGGCGACCGAGTCATGTACGTTTCTCCCTTCGATAAGAAAGGGAGAGATAAACTCGTTGGTGACGAAGATGCAGTCTGGACAAATCCACTGTGGAAAGCTGCAAATGAAGAGTTTGAGACGATGCTGAAGTCCGATCCAGATCTTCAACATCTCCGTGGCAAGTATTATTATGTGTACGAAGGTAACCACCGTGTTACCGCTTGGATGCGTCATATTGAACGGTACCACAAGATGGATCCTCACTGGTACATCTCCGTGGATTGCATCGTTCTCGATGCTCGTGGCGAGAGCAATCTTCTCCTAGACGCTATGAACGACATAAATTGGTATGTAATTGTCTCGAATCCAAATCGTTTTCTTAATTTTCTTTGAACACAATTTTTCTAATGTTTGATCCCGCTCTCTAGGTCTACCGAACATGACCATGTCGAGGACGGTTTGTGTGCAAAATTGCAACGCATGCGAAAGTTCGGGAAGTTGAAACTCGAAGACTTCAAAGACCTCATCTCCCCGGAGGATTACAGAATTTGCAAAAATGCCAAAGCTAAAAAAGAAACTTGGTATCCGGTTACACTCGATGTTTTCGTCAAATTCTTGTATGCGGTAAGTTGAGTTTTATGTGTCTTATCGTAATATTTGAATTTCGTTCTTCACACCTTACTGCTTTTGATATTTTCTACAGAGGAGGTTAGCGAAAGCATCGGACGAGGCAGAAGCAACTTATTACGCCACTGTCCCTAAGGATAAACAAACAGGGCCGGGAGTATGGAGTGCCATGGATAACGCCATCAAATCAGAAATTAAATCGATTCGTGGCAAGAATTTCGACAAGATGGTCGCTGTCGCCAACAACAAACTTGGAAAAGTTTTTCCAAAAGAGGTATGCATCGCTTTCTTATCGATTTCAATATAAGCATAATCATCTTTGTGTCCTATATTACAATTGAACTTTGACAATCTCATTCATGTGCAGATATACTCTCACTATAGTAACAATCACAAACCGGATATGACAATTGATCGTTTGCAAATGGTGGCCACCACAAACGTTGACTCCGATTTCAAGGGAAAATGGCTGCAATGGTGGAACTCATCGTCCGAAGTTCGTCGATCTGTTCACTTTCCAGAAGAACGTCCAATGAAAGATAAAACATTGCTTGCTTTCCTACACCGCGCATCTCTTTGGGCACAGGTAACTTTGAGCTTTTGAAAGTGTTATCTAAATTTTTGTCGTTATGATTTTTTAAATTCTAACACTATTTCTTCTTTTCCAGCTAGAGCAATCCCTTTCAACCGAATTGCAGAAACTCGTGGAGGTTGACAATCTCAACATTCAATGGAATGATTCTGTCTTAAGACCATCCGCGTACGTTGAGAAGTGGAGGTTGCTTTATTGGGAGAAGGCATTTGGAACTACCTTTCTCTTAATGCAAGCCCGAGATTCATTAAAGGCTCCGATCTTCGAAAGATTGGTGGTGGCAAAGTTACCATAAAACGTCTTTTATTCCGGTAAGCATTTCGATTGTCTTTTCAATGTAACAATTTTTTTGTAAAACATTCAATTCTGTCATTCTAATATACTCCTTTGAATGTAGGTACTTGAAACAAGAGCTTGTTGCGAAAGGAGCACTAGCTTCTTGGTCCATTCCAGTCGAGTTCGAAGACGTCTCTGTGTCCAACGATCCCTCCACCTTCTTCTCTAGTGACCAACAGAGGCGGTTTGACACAACACAATTATTGACTGGCGGTTGGTTCCTTGAGTGCCAGGAGAACTACGTGCATAAGGAGGAGAAGCATCTTCTTCCAAACCTCCGTACAAACGCTGCTGGCTCCGCACCTATGGAGATCGACAACGATGACGAAGATGAGGACTTCTCAATTTTGCCAGACGCGCCTGCCCCTCTCTCTTCACCTCCTTCTGCTCAGCCGCTCAAACGCCGAGTCAACAAAAAACGACGCAACGCTATAGCGGAGCCTGTAGTAGATCTTGAAGACGAATCTGAAGAAATTCCTCCCGTCACCGAAGACATTCCAGGTCCAGAAGAAGCTGATTTGACTCAGGCATCAGATGGAGCGACCAACAACGCTGGTAGACGCGGTTGAAAATTGACTGAGATTTCTACAGGCGCTCTTACAAATGCGGGGTCTCCTCCTCAATCTGTCACGGTCGACCACAACTCCGGAAAGAAGTTCGTTTCACTCCCATTTCTTGAGCCGAAGCATGTTGGAGAGTGTTTGTCTTCTGAGATTACTATTTCTCTCCCTATGTACTTGGAAAAAGGCAAGGTTGTCATATCGGGCGTGTTGAGGCAATCGGGCGGACAAAACGGACGTACGAGTTGTCCCGGACGGACGGGCGTGCCCGCCCACCTTGTTTGAAGGGGGCGTGTAATTTTTTCATGGGTAAGAAACTTTGCAGTAAAAAGCCACGTAGGATGTGACGTGTAAGTCCATCGTGGCGTCGGGTAGTGAAATCGTGCCATGGCGAGTGAACTTTTGTTAGGGCGAGTGAACTTTTGAGAGGCGGGTGAACTTTTGAGGCGGGTTACATTGGTGGCGGGCGGGGGGGGCGGGCGGGGGGGGGTAGGGGGCGGGGAGGGGGTAGGGGCGGGGGGGGGGGCGGGGGCGGGGGGGGGGGGGGGGGGGGGGGGGGTAGGGCGGGGGGGGGTAGGGGGTGGGGAGGGGAGGTAGGGGGGGGGGGGGGGGGGGGGTAAAGGGGGTAAGGGGGGTTAGGGGGGTAAGGGGGTTAGGGGGGTAAAGGGGGGTAAGTGGGGTTAGGGGGGTAAGGGGGGGTAAGGGGGTTAGGGGGAGGGGTAAGGGGGAGTAAGGGGGGTTGATGCGTTTTCATTTATTTTTTTAAATTTTTCTTGAATTTTTCTTTCGAGAATTTTTTTAAATAGAAATATCGTAGTATTTACAAATTGATTCATGCATAGGTTGAGTGGTATTAGGCAAGGTATGCATATGAGCGGTTGGAAGAGTGAGGAGGGGTGGGAATAAGTAAATATGTGCACCCAAATCAAAACAATGTAATTAAATATGTCATAGGACTAAGTACACATGCATCGAATAAGAGAAATTGCCTTATTTTTCATACATAAGGCGAATGTAATGTAGTAAAAAGTAGAAAGCATGAATAATAATATGATATAATATAATTCATAGTGAATAACGATACAACGTAGATATAAGGAAATTATATATATTCTCACAACACATAATCGAACTTCTCTTTTTTTTTCTTTTTCAATAAACTTATGCACTATAATAGACTAATAATAGTGTCTAATGAAGGACTACAATAATGATGAGAAGTTCTAAAATACCCAAATAGATAATATAAGTCCGTTCTACTTATTAAAACGATTTGATCGCCGCACCCTTTTAGTGGATGTACCCTCCATGTTGGGATCTCGGATAAGGTCTTGGAAAACAACGTCATCATCATCGGGCGCCTCATCGCACCGTGGGGGTCACCATCATCGTCGTCGTCGTCGTTGTTGCCACGTTCAATATCATTGTCGTCGTCGCTACCACTTGAAGAACAAGTAGACTCATTGCGAAGAAGGGCTATTTTTTCGCCGTATAGATTTTCCTCAAGTCTAATAACCTTGTGTCTCTTTGCTCTAGGACACTCCCCATCCGATTCACCGGCGGTCCTCTAGGAACAACAAAAGCTGGTGTTGATGAAGTGCGACCAGGAACATATGTGTCCACGAATGGTTCAATTACCGTGTTTGGGTTCCTCCCCCCTATTCCTAATGAACAACGTCTGCTTGGCCTGGAAGACAAGACATCGCCAACATTCTGTCCCCCTCCATCTACAGTGTCTGCAATGCCTCTAGGCCGTATCCATTTTGTAGTGGATGTTGAGCCTCCAAACCCTCCGCGGTCTATGTTTCCGCTAGGAGTGTTAGTTCCCCCACGTCCTCTAGCTCCGTTTCTTCCACGTGCTTGGTGGTATTGTCCCATTGGATGATGGATAGCTGGCATAGGGATAATAGGAGGCCTCCCACGGGACCCATCAGATTGGGAAGCTCTTCCACTAGCATTTGTTGCTCCTCCACTAGTATTTGGTGTAGGTGTATTTAGCCCAGAGACTGTTCTGGCGACCGGAATATCCGCGTGCATAGGGTCAACATCATCGGTGAATTCGAATGCATCGTGAATCCTACTGATATTCGGATCAAGACATTGGGGCGCAACAACGGGTGTAATAGTTCTCCCAATCCCTCCCAATCTTGATGCATTTGGGCTATTTCCCACTTCTCGCGGGGCCACATCTTCAAAACGATCCACAATTGTTGTATAGGTATTGGGAGTTCCAATAGTACCAATTGTGCCATCTTCTCCCTCGTTTTGCTCATTATCCTCATTGTTTCCGAAAGAGGGGTGGTTGTAGTTAACATCATGAGCGGGTATGGTTTGATTTGCTTCACGATCTAGCCCATGATCCGAATCTTCGTTTTCGAATCCAACATCGTAATCCGCGCTTGATTGATGACGACATTAGGGCGATTGTCCGGCGATGGAATGCGACGAGTAGGACTTGTACTCCATGCTCCAAAGACCCCAACGGATTGGCTCTTGGTCATCGTCCATTGCATCGTCTTCACCGTAATATTCCCTACTCTCCCTAGAAGGTCCGCACCTTCACCCCGAGAGATCCGGATTTTGTCGGTACTCTCTACCTTCCCAATTGGCTTCCATGTCACTATCGTCCCTCTTCGATAGGAACTCTCGGTTGGGCTCATCTACCGGGAATCTGGGCCGAGGCATCTCGGGTCTCAATCCTCCGAGTTGGCATTGTCTTCATACCGAAGTGGTTCGGCCCCTGGTCTTTTTTCGTAATACACGGCCATTGGTATAGATATACACTAATGTCTCTCGCTTTTTCGGGCCTAACCGATTTCGGCTCTTATTGTGCACAAATGAGTAAGCACTCCAATTACGCTCACATGAACTAGTCGAACATGTGAGAGACAATATGCGTACCGCTATTTTGGAAAGGTGCGATCTCCAATCCTATACCACCATTGATGGGGAGCATGTTCATTGCACGGATGTCGAAGGCAATGTCGGGGCTATATGGCCCTGTACCTTCGTCATACTCTTGTAATTCGGATATGACGTCTTCATACTTCACACACCACGTCTTTTAATTTTGAATTACACGATATAGCGCACGGAGGGCTACGCCATCTTGCTTTTAGCGCCGCATTCTCCTTGAGATATGGATTCAAGAGGCAGTGCGAGTGAAGATCCGTAAAACACATGGCCCTCCTCGCTTTGAATGAATCCTCCAATATTGTTGCAATATCTGGTCGGACGCTAAATGGTGGATCCCTGAATGAAGTCACATGTTGATGCAATCCTTGTAGTATGAGCCATGCCTTACCCATTGCGGGTTCTCGGCCATCAAACACGCGTAATGCTTTCAAAACCTCCTCCGTCATGTAAATGAAATTCTTGCACCGCTGCCAGAAGGCCCCATCCTCAATGGTGCGCACGATATTGCGCCAGGCGGTGGCTGCCCGCTCCCCTCCCATCCTGTCCCTCAAGGTATTGGTATAGTTCTGAACTCGAGGATGGTCTTTCAGTGCCTCTAGGACAGGCTTGAGTTTGACGAGTCGGTCCATCATCAACATATTGCATGCAAAGCGCGTCTCCCCCGGCACCAGGATTGAGAGTTTAGGACTCAATTCACGAAATGTTGCCATTGTTGCATGATGGTTCCTAATATAATGGCACAACTTTCTTGCCCTCTCGATAAGGTCCTTGAAGATGTCGATTTTTGCCCAATCTTCCAATAGGAGATCCAAAGCATGAGCCATGCATCCTTGCGAGAAAATCCATGGATACTCCTCGATGATACATTTCATTGCTCCAAGCATGTTTGCAGCGTTATCCGTACACACTGCAGTCACATTCTTAGGTCCCACCTTCTCAATGAATACTTTGAGTTTGTTTGCTATATACGTCGCAGATTTTGTCTGCCCAGTGGTGTCAATGCTTCCTAGAAATACATCTCCGGTGGGCACGTCATCATCACATTCATGAGGGGCCTACGATTAACATCGTCCCAACCATCGGTGCATATGGACACCCCATACGCGGATTTTGCAAATCCGATTCTTGACTCAATCTCCTTCTCGACTCGCAATCCTTTGGGTTCTATGAGATTAGTCCTGAATTGGTGATAAGATGGAGGAACATAGTCAAACCTCGCCTTGGAAGTTGCTAAAACCGCTTCAATAAAAAAAAACGGGTTCCCCGGCCACGTTGAATGGGATATTTGCGTTATAGAAACAATTTGCCCACTTTTCATCCAATTCTCTTCTCTTCGCGGTGTTCAAAGATTCCTCCATGCTACGTTGGCGTCATCGCACTACGGACCTCGTAGAATTTGATGCGCCTCGGGTAGCCGACATGGAGTGTGGATTCTCACGTCCCTCTACCACGCACGCATCCCGGCCTCCTCCTCGTGAGGACTTCCACCCCTCACTCCAACCCCTGTGTTTGTATCAACACCTACATGGCATGAAGAACCACTAGGAATTCCGTTGGAGGCACCATGTGTAGTAGAATCTCCACCGTACATGTCTTCATCACTCATTCGCGGGAACTATGCCCCCACAATTTGCAAACTGCCGCGAACACGATGCGGTACAAGGGAACACACACTCTTCTCGGATTTTCGGCATGTAGCCTAGGTGCATGAATGCTCGAATTCGTTTGTAGGTGAATGTTGTGTTGCAAAAACACAAGTAATGTTCCCATCATCATGAAATTCATACCACGAATTCCACTCTCTTGTTGTCCTCCGTTGGCTTCCCATCGCATTCGAGCCTAAAGGATGAAGGTTCTAGTGGCCAATTTGGTATATCATGTAAACCCTCTTAATAATTCTTTGCTCTATTCTCTTGCCCGAACCAATTTTGACATTACCTCCTTTGTCGCCGCCTAGCGTTTGGTTGCCATCGTTGTAGAAAAAAATTGAAAACCTCCTCCCAATGTGCTGAAACGCCCTTCCCCAATCCCCAATCCAACCCTCACGAAGAGAAGTGGATCTTGAGAGCTAGGAGGGGCGGGTTACAAATGAGAAGTTCGCCCCTTATATAGTGGTTGTACTCCATGGTACATGGATGGGAAGATGGGGATTTCAATGGGGTAGGGCCGTAGGGGCGGGTTACGGGGCGGGGAAGGGGGGCGGGAGTAGGGGCGGGGGAAGGGGGGGAAGGGGGCGGGTGAGGGGGCGGGTGAGGGGGAGAGGGGAGTAGAGGGAGGGATAAGGGGGTAGGGGGTAGGGGAAGGGGGGGGAGGTAGGGGGATGGATAGGTTATAGGGGGGGGGGGGGGGAGAGGGGGGGTAGAGGGAGGGATAGGGGGGGTAGAAGGGGGTAGAGGGAGGGATAAGGGGGTAGGGGGTAGGGGAAAGGGGGGGTAGGGGGATGGATAGGTTATAGGGGGGGGGGGGGGAGGGATAGAGGGGGGTAGAGAGGGAGGGATAGGGGGGTAGAGGGAGGGATAAGGGGGGTAGAGGGAGGGATAAGGGGGGGTAGAGGGAGGGATAAGGGGGGGTAGAGGGAGGGATAATGGGGGGGTAGGGGGAGGGGGGAAAGGGGGGGAAGGGGGGGGAAAGGGGGTGGGAGGTGGGAGGTGGGATAGGAGAGGGAGTAAGGACACGCGTCTTTGCGTTTTTTAAATGTTGTTTAAATTTTTTAATTTTTTAAATAAAATGTTATTTGAAGAAGAATGAATTAAACATAATACCACCCACCAGTACATTCTTTAGTCCTAATATAAATTGTGATCGTAAAATCAAATATATGATTAAACCATTAGGATGATAAATTTATTTGTAATATAGTATTGGGAAGAAGAATGAAATAAACATAATACCACCCACCAAAGACATTCTTTAGTCCTAATATAAATTGTGATCGTAAAATCAAATATATGATTAAACCATTAGGATGATAAATTTATTTGTAATATAGTATTGGGAAGAAGAATGAAATAAACATAATCCCACCCACTAGTACATTCTTTAGTCCTAATATAAATTGTGATCGTAAAATCAAATATATGATTAAACCATTAGGATGATAAATTTATTTGTAATATAGTATTGGGAAGAAGAATGAAATAAACATAATACCACCCACCAGTACATTCTTTAGTCCTAATATAAATTGTGATCGTAAAATCAAATATATGATTAAACCATTAGGATGATAAATTTATTCGTAATATAGTATTGGGAAGAAGAATGAAATAAACATAATACCACCCACTAGTACATTCTTTAGTCCTAATATAAATTGTGATCGTAAAATCAAATATATGATTAAACCATTAGGATGATAAATTTATTTGTAATATAGTATTGGGAAGAAGAATGAAATAAGCATAATACCACCCACCAGTACATTCTTTAGTCCTAATATAAATTGTGATCGTAAAATCAAATATATGATTAAACCATTAGGATGATAAATTTATTTGTAATATAGTATTGGGAAGAAGAATGAAATAAACATAATACCACCCACCAGTACATTCTTTAGTCCTAATATAAATTGTGATCGTAAAATCAAATATATGATTAAACCATTAGGATGATAAATTTATTTGTAATATAGCATTGGGAAGAAGAATGAAATAAACATAATACCACCCACCAAGACATTCTTTAGTCCTAATATAAATTGTGATCGTAAAATCAAATATATGATTAAACCATTAGGATGATAAATTTATTTGTAATATAGCATTGGGAAGAAGAATGAATTAAACATAATAGAAGGTGGGATTGGAGAAAAATAGCACACATTTTAAGAATATCATTTTTTTGGGACGTGGTAGCTCGACTTTGAAATAGAGGGGGAATTGGTTTGTAGTGGGGCAATCTTGAATAAGAGAGGAAATACGGAAACTTCATTTCTCTCTTTCCTTGATCCCCCTTGGCTCCTTCTTCCACCTACCGGGTATTTTTAAAGTAATGAAGTCCAAACATTCCTCACTAAAGCCCGGATTTGGACTTTCCCGGATATAGTGGGGGAATGTTTGACTTTTCTACGATTGTATTGAGTATGCCTTCCCTTCCCTCCTCTTCTTTCCCCTCACCCCCTCATCCTCACCCCCTCACACCACCCCTCACACACCACCCCCCACCCCACCACCACCCCCTCACCCCACCCCACCCCCTCACTCCACCCCCTCACCCCACCCCCACCTCACCTCACCCCTCACACTCACTCCCCTCATTCCCCTTACCATCTCCGCCCCTACCCCCCTCGGACCCGCCCCTACCCCCATGGTACCCGCCCTACCCCCCATGGTACCCGCCCTACCCCCATGGTACCCGCACCTCCCCGTAATCCGCCCCTCCCCGTAACCCCCCCTCCTCTCTCACCCACCCCACGTAGTTTTGAAAAAAATTTGCCTTCTCTCTCACCAATCTTGTGTTTTGCAAACAAGCATTATTAATGGGATAAACAAATCCAAACATTCCCTCATTAAAGCCGGGATTTGGAGTATCCCGGATATAGTGAGGAATGTTTGGATTTCCAATGATTGGATTGACCATCATTCCACTCCTCTTCCACTTCCTCCCCTTCTCTCCTCTTCCCTCCCCACTCCTCCCTTTCTTCTTTCTCCTCCCCCTCACCCGCCCCCTCATCCTCACCCGCCCCTCATCCTCACCCGCCCCTCATCCTCACCCCCTCACACCACCCCCTCACCCCACCCCCCCACCCCACCCCCCCCCCCTCATCCTCACCCCCTCACACTCACTCCCCTCATTCCCCTTACCATCTCCTCCCCCTACCCCCTTGGTACCCGCCCTACCCCCATGGTACCCGCCCCTACCCCCATGGTACCCGCACACCCCCCCGTAATCCGCCCCTCCTCTCTCACCCACCCCACGTAGTTTTTTGAAAAAAATTTGCCTTCTCTCTCACCAATCTTGTGTTTTGCAAACAAGCATCATTAATGGGATAAACAAATCCAAACATTCCTCATTAAAGCCGGGATTTGGAGTATCCCGGATATAGTGAGGGAATGTTTGGATTTCCAATGATTGGATTGACCATCATTCTACTCCTCTTCCACTTCCTCCCCTTCTCTCCTCTTCCCTCCCCACTCCTCCTTTCTTCTTTTCTCCTCCCCTCTCCACCCCCTTACCCACCCCCCTAACCCCTCCCTCCTCCTCACTTCCCTCTCCCCCTCACTTTGGATTGACATCCGCTACCGGTATGTTTATTTTTTTATTGTCCTATCATGTTTATAAGAAATTTATTAATTATTACAAGATTTAAAATAATTTTTTCTCCCACTTAACTATTTATCAAGCTAACCATACAATGACACCATGATAATTAGCATTCACATGATCATATGATTATAAACACATGCATAGAGTGTGCCAACAAGTTTGCAAAAGAAAAGCATATGTATTTCAAAAGAGTGTTTAACGATATAGAAAAAGAGAAGTATATCTTGGTTGCTACATTAGAAAATCGACAATTAGTTCTCGTCCATTCTTTGCCTTTTGCTTGGGGCGGCGTCGGCATCATTCGTACCCTCCGGCAAATCTTCACCCCGCCAATCGAAGTCTACGAATGGCGATCGAGTCCTCCTCGCAGCCCGTCTTCTTCAAGAATATCCCTCGGGAATTGCGATTGTTGCATGGCTCAAGCATGCGTCCGGTTTGGGGACTATGTTGTTCCATCGTAAAATCAATGCTTCGGTGGTGTAAAAGGTCTCCCGGTCGGATTCATCCGTTGCCCAATTCATCTCGTAATCGCGGTCGGAACGCTCTTCCGATTTAATACATCATTCCATCGGACTTCCATTTTAGCCCTTCGGATGAATCCCAAATCGAAACTCCTTGTGCGCTTTGTCCCAATACCCGTTGTAAACCTGGTAGAAGAAGTTTCGCTTGCCATTGGCATTTGAGACATTTGATGGAATTAAATGATGGCAGGCCCTCGTAATTGCCTCCGGATCCCTTTCGGGCCGAATTCGGGGCGGCCAATCGCTTCTCTATAGAAGTTAGAGACAATTTCCAACTCCATACCAAGTCTTCTCCCATTTCCCTTTGTGTTTAGGGGCATTGGTTTCATTATACTCCCAATGCGGTGGCATGTAATCCTCTAATCCAAAAAGATTGTACAAGCGCTCGTGGAAGGGAGATTTACATAGCGGACATCGTCGTCGAACAACCATGAAGCCAATCGAGACAAATCGGATGAAACACGTGGCGGCAAGTGCCTACAAAATCCTCCTTCCAGGTCCAAATGGGTTGCAACACATCGCACAATTTTCACCATCCGTCACGAACGTTCTTTGGTGTTGGCCACAAATTTGCTTTCTTGATGTCCATCGTGTTTTCAAAATCCCACTCGTGACCGGGCCCGGTCAATTGTTCCATCCGGTTTTTTGGCAATTCGTCCAGGAAACATCTCGTCTACAATTGCCCATGATGTCAAACCAAATACCCGCTCTTGGTTATGATCCTTCCATGTCCTATCAATCTTCCTCAACTCCTCGGCTATTTTGGTCACCCTTGGCGACGGATAAAATGCATGTCAACTTCCCTTGGTAGTATTGCTCACCCATCCGATTCATTCGACTCTTCAAGACCTCATTATCTCGTCGAACATCTACCAAATCAACTTCAAGGGGTGTTGAGACAAGCCTAATACCTCATTATCACGGTCGAACATCTACCAAATCAACTTCAAGGGGTGTTGCGGGCGAGCCTAATCCTTCGTTGAAATCGCATTATCGAATGCCAAGGAGTCAAGCACACTTCCTATGACCAATCCGTTCGGACTAGTTAATGTACTAGGTCGTGTTTGTGATGTAGAAGCCCCCTTCCTTTTGCCATGGCCCCCTCAAGCTCCATGATACGTCTTTGCTTGGATGAGATTTCGTCGCTAGCTCTCCGCATGTCCTCTTTTAGCCGTTGATTCTCTTCCTTCAAGCGTTGATTTTACGCCATCAATTGTCGAATCGGCCTTCTCTTGTATCAAAATGCTCCATCTCGACAGACAAATCTACGGTGGAATTTCATCCGCACGCCCACCACAACAACCTCCACTTCTTGGGGTTCAATGTTTCCCCAATCGCATGAACCATCTCCACATCTACTATGTTGGGAAGTAGCCGCACCGGAATCGGTTGTCTTACTTGGGCCAATGAAGCCATGGGCATAGGCTCTAATGATCGAGCTAGCCTCTTTCGCTTATTCCTTTCCATCGTTTTGCGTCGAGATAAAACTATCTCGTGGGAGCCATCGAGTCGGAATCAAGCGGGAGTCGACATATGGTTATGGGGTCTATTTCCGTGAGGTCCGCTTGGTGTGGGAAACCACCGGGATCCTCACGCCCAAGTTCCAAAGCCAGGAAACCATTTTGTACTCGTGGTGCTCGAGCCTTGCCTTCTAAACCCTTCACAGAGACCAATCGAACCTCTTCTTTAAAATGATCTCCACATGAACGCGCGCACTAAATATAACCCGACCTGGTTCTTGTTTGGTAACTTCGTGGTGTAAAGGAGTTGGTAAATTTGAAGACATCGGGAAAGGAACTCCGGGTTGGTGCGAGAGCGCAAATTGGCCTTGTTGCTTCTCAAGTGTAAAACATGGCGTCAGCCGGAAGGATTTGTCGATGTGGCACCACTCAATGTATTGCTTTGCATGGTCAAAATCCCATGGGTCGACTACATCTTTGACCTCCAATGCCAATTTTAACGGATTATTTAACACATGAAGACGGGCCCATTCTTTGCTTTTTCCTTGTCGCACTCGTTCTTTGTCTTTTTCTTCCTTGCGGATCGCTTTGGTGTCGCCATCGTTGTAGAAAAAAATTTCAAAATCTCCTCCAAATGTGCTCAAACGCCCTTCCCCGATCCCCAATCCAACCTCACAAAGAGAAGTGGATCTTGAGAGCTAGAAAGGGCGGGTTACAATGGGGAGTCCGCCTCTTATATAGTGGTTGGACCCCCAACCGACCCTAGCACCAAGCGGGCGGATTCCCAAGGCGGGGCGTGGGGGGAAGGGGGAGAAAGGGGGGGAGGGAGGGGGGGGGGAGGGGGGGGGAGGGGGGGGGGGGGGAGGGGAGGGGGGGGGGGGGGGAGGGGGGGGGGAGGGCGGGAGGGGGAGGAGAGGAGGGGGCGGGGAGGAGGAGGCGGGGGGGGGGGGCGGGGGGGGAGGGAGGGGGGGGGGGGGGGGGGGAGGCGGGGGGGGGGGGGGGCGGGGAGGAGGGGGGGGGTGGGGGAAGGGGAGGTTAGGGGTTGGGGGGTTAGGGGTTGGGGTTGGGGGGTTAGAGGGGGTTTAGAGGGTAAGGGGGTTTTTTTTTTTTAATTTTTTTAATTTTTTTTTAAAGATTTTTAAAATATTTTTAGGGGCGGGGGGGGGGAGGTTAGGGGCGGGAGTAGAGGGGTAGGGGCAAGGTAGAGGGGTTAGGAGAGGGGTTAAGGGGGTAAGGGGGGTTAGGGGGTTAGTGGCGTTCTTTATTTTTATTTTTTTAATTTTTACTTTTTTTTTTTCTTTTTGTTTAATTTTTAAAAAATATTTTTTGATTTTCTAAATATTTTTTTCGTGGTATTTACAAACCGATTCATGCATAGGTTGAGTGGTATTTGGCAAGGTATGGAACCAATAAATATGTGCACCCAACTCAAAACAATGCAATTAAATATGTCATACGAAGATGTACAAATGCATCGAATAAGAGAAGTTTCTTTGCGTATATTATATGTATGTGCACAATTGGAAGTACATATAGTATTGTAATTATCCATGCAATCCTTCTACATACAATAGGCACACGCTAACTTTGGGGACCGCTAAACTAAATAGCTGAAGTACGGAAACAACACATGGGCATGGTCCAATTAAATGGATACTTTTCCAAGGCCTCTTTAACATCGGACACGGTCAACCTTTTGGACACATCTCAGGTCCGGAGGCCTTTAATTTGAACGTGAGGTACTCGTGATTCATGGCGCGGTCTATGCGGTGTGGCAAAAAGTACTTCATATCGTACTCTTCTTGCCAAATGTGTTGCGCTAACCACCCGGCGGAGAATGCATCGGCTGCCTTGGAATATATGTGTTTGCATTCCATAACCTCAAGGGGATTGTCAGAACCGCGTGGACCATACAAAAACCATGATTCCGGTGCCACCCATTTTCGCCATTTGCGTTCTTCATCCAACTTCTCTTGCTTCGCAAATCCATACTTGGATGGCGCTTGTTCCACCACTCGACTTGAAATCCCCCAATCACAAAGCCCGATGTAAACCGTATCTGGTTTCCAATCATCGAAATGCAATAGAACATTGGTTGGAGTAATGTCGTTGTGGAGATAATTGTGTTCATGACACTTTTCCACAATGACAAGCAACGACAATGCCAAGTCAAGTCGTCGTTTACGGAATGTTACAACCCAACGTAGTTGTCTATCGGATAACCCTGAGTTTCGCTCTTTTGGAATGTCGTCGTATTCCAAGTGATTTGGGATTTTTTGATTGATATGGATGTCAAAATCTTTGAAGCTACCTCCGTTCCACCATAGCGAAAATCCATCCATTGTTTTAGGATGCAAGTACGATAGTCTGATGATTCCCAGGGTGCTTTACTGGACATCCACCCGCCTCATTTACGATTGCCATCCGCTTCTCCCTCTCGTTCTTCACGTTCGTCAATTGTTTACGCGCGAATGGAATCCAACTAGGAATATGTTGAAGTTTTGTAAGCACCACCTTAGTAACCTTCCCATATCCACCTTGGATACGTTGTCCTGGCATAGATACCACGGTAACGGTTGATTCTAGCCACTTGAAAGTTCCACTGTTGCAATGAGACATAAGAACATCCTCGGCTTTTAATTTCCATCTCTCATTCCTCTTCCCACGAGCTTTCGAAAAGGTTTGACCAAAACTTTTCACTAAATCTAGCTTTGGAACTAGTTCGTCATCTTCAATTGTCCATTTGCTCTTGTCTGTCAATTTCTTCCCCGAAATATACGTCCATGCGTCTACGGTGTTGGTAGTCAATTCTACCACTCTGAGGTCCAACCATGCACCGTGGTCGTAGAAGTTGGTCCAATCACAAAGTTTGTAATTGTTTTCAAAACAACGCTCCGGTATTGGTGAAGATCGTGACACAAATTGTGAAACCCTTCCTCATTCGCCCCAAGGTAAGACCTATGCAAATCGCCATAGTTCGTATCTCATAGAAATGTATACCACTCCGTCGAGCAAATTCGAGATACTCCTCGGTTGGCATAAGTGGTGTCTCTTCCTCCCGTAGCAAGATCGAATTGTTCTTTTTGACCCTTTACTTTTTTTTTTTTTTTTTCCTTTCTTTTCCGTGATCCCGATGAAGAAGGGTTTGTAGATTCTGTCTCCTTTGGAATTTCCTCTATTTCTTCACGACGGTCAAGGGGGTTTCCAAATCTTGATTTCCGTGTCGCATCTGGAACCTTGGCTCCCTTCACCCTCCATTTCGAATCTGAGAAAAAAACGGCGAAAAACTCCTCCCTCGTCTTTGAAAAACACCCCACCAAGTGCCCACACTAACTCAATGAAGAAGTAGTGCTTGGCAACTAGTGGAGTGAGGTGAAGAATGAATCAACTTGGCTTTTATAGGGAGGGGAGTGGAGGCACTTGGAGTGTGGTAAAGGAAAAGAAGGGTGGGCCCAACCCGCCTCCCCCCCTCCCCCCCCCGCTGGCCCCCCCCCCTCCCCGCCCCCCTCCCCGCCCCGCCCCCCCTCCCCGCCCGCCCCCCCCCCGCCCCTGCCCCCCCCCCCCCCCGCCCCCCCCCCGCCCCTAACCCCTTTCACCCGCCCGCCTGTCCTCAGCCTACGTGGCGCATACGTGGCGGCCAAGTGGCTTGGTTTTTACCCAAACCCTTGCCACGTCCTCGTTTTTTTACCTAAATTAAAGTCAACAGAGGTTTGACCGTATCGGGCGAGCGAGAGCTCTATCGGACGGACAAGGCGGACGGACGGGCGGGCGGGGTGCCCGCCCGGTATGACAACCTTGGAAAAAGGGGACATCGGAGTTTCTGTTCAAAAGGCAGCTCATGAAACAAAAGATTGGGATACGCAAGTCATGGACATCATCAACCACATCAGAAAGGTATTATATCTTTAATCTTTTCTCACATTCTTTTATTGGTGAATTTTTCATTAGAGCACATCGCTTACGACATGTCTAACTTCTTATGATGTTTAAAGATTGGCAAGGACAGGAAGTACCCGTGTAAGGAGATGGGTACGAAACACCCGCATCCCGGCATTGATCTCCTCTACGCAGACGTTCCTGAGAACTTACCCGTGCCTGACGTTTCGCCCGTCGAAATCCCTTCATGGAACAAGCGAGAGAAAAGCTACTTCGAGAGTGTGTTCTTTTTTGCTTTCTACAACTTGACAGATGAGGGTGCGATACTTGTTATGCACCCCAAGGACCGCCGAGTCGAGAAAGCTCTAGATGCCGAGTCAAAGGCTTTCGAATTCCGAATGGTGCGAGATTGGTGGGGATATAATCCCATGCCAATGGCCTCAACGAACCCCCACGTGAAAACGGTATGGACTTCATACTGCATTCAAATTATCATTCAAAATTATTTACGTAGTTTTTAAATCACCCTCATGTATTGAATTTTGCAGACACACAACTTCCACATTAAGGTCTTTGTTCGGAAGTCATTTGCCACGAGATTCTCCATAAGGCAGGTTGCGAAAGAGTACGCTGGTGTACCTATTCTTCCCGACGAAGAGGACCATGTTTTCAATTTTGCGAGCAAGGACTCCATTCGTAAGAAGGAAGATGGTACTCCGTGGCGTGGCTCGCGAGAGAAGGATCCCTCTTTCATCCAGTGTTTTATTGATTCTCTCACAGACGAGCGGGGAATCGTTTTTGACTGGAGCCCTAGTACAGGTTAGTTGTTGCTAATACCAACTCTCAATCAACTTATTCAATACTGTCGTTTTGATGTTCGTTGCTGATATGTAGGTGCGTCCGTGATTGCCTGCGCGCGATCGAACCGTCATCTCATTGCCGTTGAAGCTGATGAAGATATATTTGACGGACTTTTATCGCATACGTGGATGGTACCGCTTTTGAGGAAGAAAGCGGCGATTCGGGTCCAGTTTATGACTATGACAGTGACACTTCTGAACCGCTTCAGAAGAAGCTACGCCCAACATTTTGTGCGTACTTATCTCTCATTTTAGGACTCCCCCCCCCCCACTTCTATTGTCACCTTCAATTGGTAGAAATTTATTGGTATTGACTTTTTGTGTACTTTTAGGATCGCAGGTTCAAATCGACGCTTGATTGGCGGCGGAAGTCTCTACAGCAGTCCTCCGCAAACTTTCACCCTTCCAACTTATGCGGAGCAGATAGCTCAAGAATTTGTGGCTGCCCCTTCTCCCGTCTTATCGGACAGTAGTAGACGTCAACGCTTTAGCTCGAGAGTGCTTGCATTTATAGACGATGAGGCTGATCAGTGTGACCAACACTTTAATGGTCGTTCACCATCAGCTTACTAGGTGTTTTTATTTTCATAGTTTTGGTTTGGACCATGTAGGGTCATATATCTATAGTTGGCCTACGACATTGGTCATACGTGTGGTTTTGCTATACTCTTATATATATATATATATATATATATATATATATATATATATGGCGTTTACTTATTACTTATCAACGTTTTACAATTCCTTAATTCATGTAAATGTTATACTTTTAAACTAAAAGTTTCAAAACGTTTCTTTATTTTCAATTGGAATTTTTTGAATCTTGCCAATGATGGTAGGGGTTCTAGTCCAGTATTTGTATAGCTCAGGATAGCTGCTTTAGGACGCAGTGCAACGCTCAAACGAGGCCGAGGAGAATCGAACTCGGACCACTACAATGCCACATGAAATCGTGAATGTCTTTCTGTTCACCTTTCAAGGAGACACAAAAAGACGACCTGTAGTTATAAATTTCAGATTATATAAACTGAAGCATTTACATATATTTCTAACATGTCTAATAGAAAATTGATGACGTCAGCCCTAATTAGTCTCGAAATCTTAAAATCGATAAATGAAAATTATTGATTACCTAAAGAGCCATCCCAAATCCAAGTTTATATTTTGTATTTCATTTAAATTGAATTGGTTACACATGTCGATGTCACCTTTTATTTAATTGACTTCTATTTAAATTTGCAAATGTCGATTAATTATGAAATATTGTAGGACCCCATTACCATATATAAAAATGGATAAAGGACCTATGTCCACGGGTTTGGGTACTTTTTATGCCTTAAAATAACTATTTCAAAATTTCGGAACCACCGATTCCATGGTAATAGGGCCATTAACTTTTAAATTTTTTTCTTCTTACCGCTCAAACTTTACCGCTCACCGCTCAACGCTCACACCGGTGGTTTCCCCAGTCTATCTTGTGTGAAATTCTCTTGCGATTCCAAAAATGTAAGTTGCGCCTTCCAGTTCGTCACCATTCGATTTCTAGAGCCTTCTGTTCTTGCGCTGTTTTGCGCGCTGCGGCGAACTCCCGTTCGGCCCCTGGTCCGTCCCGTCCGGCTCCTGCTCCGTTTCGTCCGGCCCCTGGTCCGTCCCGTCCGGCCTTCCGTATTGCGCGTTTTTGGGGCAATCCAATTCCACCACGTTGTAGCCTATGTCGAGCCAATTCCGAAACCGTAAAACACGTTGTGATCGGACTCAAAACGGAGGAGATATGGACGGATGAAGTTTAGGATTCCGGAACTTCATCCGCCGATATCGCATGCGGTTTAGGTCCAAATCGCAATTTTTTTGAGCCTATCTTGACTGAAATTTTGCGCTGAATCCGTGTCGCGTAATTCATCACCAGTCGAGTTCTACGGGCCTCCGGGGAAATCCGTTTTTTGACCTAAAACGGAGAACTTCCGTCCGGCCCCTACTCCGTCCCGTCCGGCCCCTGGTCCGTCCCGTTTGGCTCCTGCTCCGTTTTGTCCGGCCTTTCGATGGGTACACCATCACACCACTTCTTGTAAGGGGTAACACCGGTAAACTTGAGGTAGTTTTTGAATCCTGGCGCTGTATACTACAGCGTGGTCTTGATTTTTTTGCGTGATCGAGAGATCCTCTATGCGACCACATATGGACGGTTACACCATGACTCCTCTTTGTGACGGGGTGACACCGGTATTACAACACCTCTGGAAATGCATGTGCAGGGTTTCCGTGGAAGAATGGTTTCAGGCATCCAGAGGTGGACGGGTACACCGCGACACCTCTTTGTGACGGGGTGACACCGGTGTCACTGCTCTTGTCGGAATGCATGTCCAGGGATTCTCTAGAAGTATGGGTTCACGCGTTCACGGGCGGATGGGTACACCGTGACACCTTTTTATGATGGGGTGACATCGGTGTCAGTATAGGTAGAAGTTAATGTAATGTGCCACATTCCGGGGTCTACACCATGACACCACTTTGTGAGGGGATGACACCGGTGTAACTGCTCCCATTGGAACGCATGTGCAGGGTTTCCGTGGGAGAATGGTTTTCAGAGGCGGATGGGTACAACGTGACACCTTTTTATGATGGGGTGACACCGGTGTCACTATAGGTAGAAGCTACTGTAATGCGCCGCATTCCGGGGTCTACACCATGACACCTCTTTGTGAGGGGATAACACCGGTGTAATTGCTCCCGTGGGAATGCACGTTCGTGTTTTCCCTGGAGGAAATGCTTTCATCCATTTTCCACGAGGATGGGTACTCCGTGACACCTCTTTGTGACGGGGTGACACCGGTGTCATTGCTTTGGTAGGAACGCATTTCCAGGGTTTCCGTGGGAGAATAGTTTTAGGCATTCACAAGTGGATAGGTTCACCGTGACACCTCTGTGTGACAGGCTAACACCGGTGTAAGTCCTTCCACAGGAATGCACGTTCGGGGTTTCCCTGGAGGAAATAAGTTCAGCCGTTTTACACGTCGAGGATGGCTACACCGTGACACCTCTTTGTGGCGGGGTGACACCTGTGTCAGGGATTGCATGGGATTGCAGGGTTCCCGTGGAGGAATGGTTTTTGGCGTTTAAATGACGATAGGAACACTGTGACACCTCTTTGTGACTGGATGACACCAGTGTGAGTGCACCCGTGGATATGCATGTGCAGGTTTTCCGTGGAAGAATGGATTGCGGCATTCAGAGGCGGACGCGTACACCGTGACACCTCTTTGTGACAAGGTGACACTGGTGTCACTGCCTCCGTGGGAACGCATTTCCAGGGTTTCTTTCTAAGAATGGATTCTTTTTTGAGCGGGTGACACCGGTGTAACTCCCCCCGTATGAATGCACATCTAGTGTATCCCCGCATGGATGCGGTTTTTGTAATTTTTATTGGGATGGGTACACCGTCACACCTCTTTGTGACGGGGTGACACCGGTGTCACTGCCTCCGTGGGAACATATTTCCAGGGTTTCTTTCTAAGAATGGATTCGTTTTTTGGCGGGTGACACCGGTGTAACTCCCCCCCTTATGAATGCGCATCTAGTGTATCCCCACATGGATGCGGTTTTTGTAATTTTTACGGGGATAGGTACACCGTGACACCTCTTTGTGACGGGGTGACACCGGTGTCACAGCACCCGTAGAAATGCACGCCTACGTTATCCGCCTAAAAGATCGAAGTCCGTAGCCCGTACTAACGATGAGTAGTTCTAAGAACTAAAAATCATGGAATACCGGTTTGGTAGATTGAGATTTCGGGCAACTCGTTTTAAGAAGATTAATTGATATTGTAGCCTGAGATTTATGTGGTAAAATTTGCAAAGCCAACTTTTAATTTTGAAACCGTCATCTAGAAATTGTAGGTTTCAAGTCCAAAAGGAGCAGTTTAAAATTAGCTTTTTTAAAGTATTTAAGTTTTGAAGATATGTTTATTGCCAAATTATTATTCAGATTTCAAAGTAGCCGAAGTCAAAAATGTTACTTGTTTTACAAGGGCAGGCACCAAAACTCACAAAAACAATCTTCACAATTTCTAGTAATTTTACAATTCTTTCTTTCAAAAATTGCCAAAATTTGGGATTTATGGATATTTTCAAGACTTGAAAAAAATTAAATCACATACTCATAAAGGCACGTACTCAACGTCCAAATTTTGGTTTTAGAACTAAATACATCATATGTGGTGCTTGTTTTACTATATCGTTGTTGTTAGACCTTTCTGTCATCAAATAATTTACATTATAAGGTCAAAAAGTGGAATGAATCTCTAAAATTTTGCATGAGCGTACCCAACTTGATTACCTTAATGGAAAAAAAAACTAAGGGAAAAATGTTTGGAGTAATAATCACGGAATTGCCATTGGCACCATTTAGACAATGCCTCTCAGGGGTTTAGGCAAAATAAAAATGTTGGACAAACTTTGATGGTTATAATCTCACAAACGACAACCATATGACGGTTGACTAATTTTGACTAGTCCTTCGTATTCAAGTTAGGTATAAGATCTTACGGTTCAAATTGTAAAACAAGAAAAAGAAAGTTTCTCCCTTTTCCCACTACCCAAGAGAAGTGAAAAATGGCAGTTTTTGGTTTTAGGGAGATTGTAGAAAACACTTGGATTTTTAGAGTATCAGGGTTGAAAGAGGGGGTTTAAAAATGAAAATGAAAATGAATTTGAAGGGAAGATTTAGAGTTTAGGGGGGTAGGGGGGTAGGGGGTTAAGGGGTATTTAGGGTTGAGCGGGTTAAATAGGGTTGAGCAGGTGGTATTAGAGATTTAGAGGGGGGGGGTTTAGCGGATTTTTGGGGTAGCAGGTGGTTTAGGGTTTAGGGTTTAGGGTTTAGGTTTTTAGGGTTTTAGGGTTTAGGGTTTAGGGTTACATGGGTGATCTATGGTCAATGAGCATACTCGGAATTGAATTTTTTTTGGACCTACCCCCCTATTTTCGATAGCTGCGAGTCCAATGGTTGCGTTAGTTGACCATACACTGTCACCGTTTGGAAGATATAGGCGTTTTAAAATAACCCTCTACCCTAGTTTGTGTTTTTTTTCTTCATATTTGTATTAATTTGGCCTGTTTAGAGGCCTGTATTTATTTGATGTGATATCAAATATGACTTCAAGTGAGTCCTCGTTGTAGTATGATGTTTGCTTAGTTCATGTATGTACGAGTAAGGAAATTTGGAGTATCGAGTGAAACGATACACATGGAAGAAGTAGGTCCATTTACACTGTTTGAAAGTCATGTAACTGAACTGTCATTGATTTCAGTAGTTGCTTTTCGGATTTGGGGCCCACCTCGTCTGTGTGTACCTATGGGGCATTCCTAAATCATAAAAATATCATTGATCGGACTTGTAACAGATGAGATATTGATGGATGAAGTTTCTGATTTCAGAACTTCATCCGCTTCTAAGTCATCCAATAATGATGCGTTGATCTAGTTTTAGATAGATTTCGAATGTGGGTAGAATACTCTTGAGCGTGGTATAGGTTGCGGGTAATTAGAGGCTATATTTAGTATGAAAAAATGATTGGATGTACACAATTGACTTTTGAATAAAGTGCCGGTATTCGTGGTGGAGCCCACCACGATGTAGAGAAGTGTTTGGTGATTTCGTAGACGTATGTTGTGCCGCCGTTTGACCTTGGACGGATGAATAACGAATGAATGAAGTTTGGATTTTTAGAACTTCATCCGCTTGTAAGTCATCCAATAATGCTGCAATTTTCTTTTTTAAGATGTATTTAGGATGTGTGTTGAGTAGTCTTGAGCGTGGTATAGGCTGTGGATATATAGAGGCTATATTTAGTATGACAAAATGATTGGTTGTACACAATTGACTTTTGAACAAAGAGCTTGTATTTGTGGTCGGGCCCACCACGATTTAGAGAATTGTTTGGTGAAGCCGTGGACGTATGTCGTGCTGCTGTTCGACCTTGGAGGGATGAAATATGAGCGGATGAAGTTTGGATTTTCAGAGCTTCATCCGCTTGTAGGTGATCCATAATGATGCAATTTTCTATTTTTAGATGGATTTAGGATGTGGGTAGAGTATTCTTGAGCGTGGTAGTCGTTGTTGGTAGGTAGAAGCTATATTTAGTATGACAGAATTATTGGTCGTACACTACTGACTTTTGGATAAAGTGACGTTATTCGTGATGGGGCCCGCCACGATGTAGAAAAGTGCTTGGTGATTCTGTGGACGTATGAGGTGCTGCAGTTTGACCTTGGATTGATGAAATATAAACGGATGAAGTTTAGATTTTCAGAACTTCATCCACTTGGAAGTCTTCTAACAGAGGTACGATTTCCTATTTTAAGATGTCTTTAGGATGGGGTTTTGGTATCTTTGAGCGTGGTACAGGTTGTGGGTAGGTAGAGGCTATTTTTAGTAAGAAAAAAAAGATTGGTTGTATTCAATGGACTTTTGAATAAAGTGGCGGTATTCGTGGTGGGGCCTACTACATTGTAGAGTAGTGTTTGATGATGCCGTGGACGTATGTCGTGCTGCTGTTTGACCTTTGACGGATAAATTATGGGCGGATGAAGTTTGGATTTCAGAACTTCATCCGCTCGTAAGTCATCCAATAGAGGTGCAAATTTCTATTTATAGATGTATATAGAATGTGGATTTAGTAGTCTTTAGCGTGGTATAGGTTTGTGGGTAGGAAGAGGCTATATTTAGTAAGAAAAAATGATTGCTTGTATTGAATGGACTTTTGAATAAAGTGGCGGTATTCCTGGTGGGATCTACCACAATGTAGAGTAGTGTTTGCTGATGCCGTAGACATATGTCGTGCTGCTGTTCGACCTTGAAGGGATGAATTATGGGCGGATGAAGTTTCGATTTCAGAACTTCATCCGCTAGTAAGTCATCCAATAGAGGTGCGATTCTCTATCTATAGATGTATTAGAATGTGGGTTTAGTAGTCTTGAGCGTGGTAGTGGTTGTCGATAGGTAGTAGCTATATTTAGTGTGAAAAAACGAGTAGTTGTACAAAATGGACTTTTGATTAATGTGTCAATATTCGTGGTGGGGCCATAGGTAGATGGAGGCTATATTTAGTATGCCGAAATGTGTAGTTGTCCACAATTGGCTTTTGAATGAAGTGCATGTATGCAAAGTGGGGCCCGCCTCGATGGAGAGAATTGTTTGGTGATTCCGTGGACGCATGTTGTGATGCCGTTTGAGCTTGGATGGATGAACTATGGACGGATGAAGTTTGCATATTCAAAAAATCATTTGCTTATAAGTCATCCAATAATGATGCAATTTTCTATTTTTAGAAAGATTTAGGATGAGGGTTGAGTAGTCTGGAGCGCGATATAGGTTGTGGGTAGGTAGAGGCTATATTTAGTATGAATAAATGATTGGTTCTATTGAAGGGACTTTTCGATAAAGTGACGTTATTCGTGGTGGGGCACGCCACGACGTAGATTTAAGTGCTTGGTGATTCCGTGGACGTATGTGGTGCTGCTGTTTGACCTTGGATGGTTGAAATATAGACGGATGGAGTTTCGATTTTCAGAACTTCATCCGCTTGTAAGTTATCCAATAGAGGTGCGATTTTCTATTTTTAGATAGAATTAGGATGTGGTTTGAGTAGTATTGAGCGTTGTTAGCCTGGGTTGCGGGTATGGAGATGTCCGAGGCACAGGGAGGAGGTATAGACAGGGGTAAGGTGCCCGGGCTCGGAGCTTGTAGCTGAGAAGGCCCCTGGCGGGTCAGGGTATGTTCGGCGGGTCGTTGACTGGTCCCTGGGCTCGAGGAATGATTGGCCGAGGTGGTCAACCCCAGAGGGGCGGGAGGTTAGTTCGGACAGTCTGAAGTTCAAAGTGTCTTCCCGCGGCGCGGCCTCTCAACGAGGGTTTCACGATTCCAGTGATCTCTCCGCGGAGCTGCCCTACGGTGTGGAGGAATTGATAACACGAGCTTGCCAATCACGGGCCGAACCTGAGACACGAGTACTTCGACCCACGGAGCCCGAAGAGCCCCGGATTTGCGCAAGAGGTAGGAGAGTGAGGAGAGGCGGAGGGTTTAGGAAGTAGACAGACAGATAGAGGAGAATTGGAGCGAGTCCTGTGATATTAGATAAGTGAATGCCGAATGGCTACAACAATATGTCGCAAATGCGCATCGCTATCACTATTCGAGAAAATGCTGGACTAGCAAATGTGTAATCTCATTCTCTACTTATAATAAAACCTAATTTCCTCGCGCTGGCTTTTGCCTTAATTGTTCTGCGCCCGTGGTCTCGATCCGTGGTTCTGTCACTGCCTCCTCGGCCTCGAGCCCCGTGGCTGCTGTTACTCCGTGGTCTTCCCTCAGCTTGGTCTTCGGTGATGATACCCGTGTGCCGTGGCGGGTAACACTCTTCCGAGTCACTATCCTCTTCGAATATTGGCTCGAGGGGTGGATTACTAGCTCGTTATTGTCGTGTCATGATCGCCACGTGGTGTTCTACCGGTTCCCCACTAGTGCTAGCCACGGTGATTTCCTCTTCCTCATGTATGATCAAATTCATACTTTGATCAATAGGAAGATGAGGAGTTGGAGGTATGACCCCCGGGGTTGGAGGACCACCGGATGACCCACTCTCGTATCGGGCATCTTGGGAAACGACCGAGGTTGGATAAACCGGCGGCGGGGGTGCGCTAGGGGGGACCGGGTGCATTCCCATGTAATGATGGGAATGAGGGTTGCTCGGTCCTACCCCTTGGCCTTGGCCCGACGGGGTTGAAATATAGGTAGCGAGAGGCAAATAGTACCATGGTGTTGGATACGTTTGCATGTAGTACCCTTGGGCGGTCTTATCATAGAAGAAGCCTTGGGACGGGTTGGGGTTACTTGGACCCCCCGGACCCGATTCCGGCCCCTTTTTAGGCCGATAACACTTGTCGGAGGGGTGGTTTTCCCCACAATTGCCACATAACACACCGGTCTTCACCCAACACTTTCACGGGCCAAGAGGGTGTTTGCGGCTCCACGTGGGGCACGGTACCCCTTTGGGTTGGGTTTGATTACCCCCGGGCGGCTTTGGTGGAGTTGCCCGGTTATGTTGTGGGACATATGGGCCAAGGTTAGGGGGAACTTGGCAAAATTGGGGACCATGGCCGTATTGCCGGCAATTAGTGCACCACATATTTGAGGGATAATTCCCGGTCTCACTTGGAGGTGCTGGTGCACTAATGCTTTTAGCAATGATGACCATGGTCAATTGGGCCCCTAGGGACCTAATGGTGTTCATCATGTCCACCTTGAGGTCGTCATTGGCCTTTTTAACCCGCTCCTCCAATTCCGCCAACCGGTCCATGCTAATGGGTTCCGGTTGGGGGTAACATTGGAGTTGAGGGGCCGGTTGCCTCGAATCAAGGGGGTTGGGATGGACATATCCGCGGTTATAGGGGGCTAAAGGCCTTGATGACTCTCTCGGAGTTGGGCTTTCTCTCAGAGGGGGTGTGTAACGGGTCGGAATAAAAGAAGGTACCGGGGCCACCGATCGGGCCCACATCCGGTTGTTTTCCTTTTCTATACTCTCAACGCCGAGGGCCGCGGTTTGAGCGGTAGCCACCGTTTCGGGCCGGGTGTTCAACACATCCCGAATAGTGGATTGTTTGTTGAAACCCTGGATGAAGTAATACCGGATGGTGTCATCGGTTAAGTGGTTTTCCACGAACCGGGTGACTACCGTATTAAACCGGCGTATATACTCCGAGATCCCCTCGGTGGGCCTTTGCCTCATCTCCGTGAGAGCTATCAAGGCATTTTGTTGTCCGGTCTCCGGCCTAAATTGCCTTTGAAAGGCGGTTTGTAGAGTTTGCCACGCATCAAACGTGTCGGGGGCGTGCGAACGATACCATTCATACGCCGCCCCCTCTAACGTCGTGGAAAACCACACCAACCAATAACTCTCGTCGCGAACAACATTGGTCGCGAGGGTCTCGATATACCTCTCAATATGGTTAGAGGGGTCCTCGTGAGCCATCCCGGAGAATTTCGGGAGGTGTACGGGCTAGTCCCCGGGGCATCACTATTGGAAGCCCCCTCGGGGCCATCATTGCATCCGCGGGGTTTACCGGTTGCGCCATGGGTAATCGAACACCGGGGGCAACCGGAATAACCGGGACAAACGGGACAACCGGGACCGCGGGGGCCACTTGGACCACCGGGACCGCGAGGGCCACTTGGACCACCGGGACCGCGGGGGCCACTTGGACCACCGGGACCGCGGGGGCCACTTGGACCACCGGGACCGCCCGAAAAATTGGGGATTCTAGATCTAAAGTCTCACCCTCCAAATCCTCGGGTTGGACTTCTACCTCTAGTTCCTCAAATCTACTTAGGGTATCTCTAAATGAGACCGGATCACGATAAGAGGTTCCCGATCAGGGTTGTCGGACCATGGTCTGGGACAAGCGTCCGGACGTCCGGACCATAGACGTCCTCAGCTTTTTTAGGTGGTCCGTGACATAACGGGGGTAAATGGCCGACCGCAGGTAAATAGCCGACCGCATAGGGCGGTCGCAGTGGCGGTCGGGGTGGCGGTCCGGGGGTCGGAGCGGCGGTCGGAGTGGCGGTCCGGGGGTCGGGGTGGCCGTAGCCCTCGCGGTTTGGGGGTCGGGGTGGCCGTCGCCCTCGCGGTTTGGGGGTCGGGGTGGCCGTAGCCCTCGCGGTTTGGGGGTCGGGGTGGCCGTAGCCCTTGTGGTTTGGGGGTCGGGGTGGCCGTCGCCCTCGCGGTTTGGGGGTCGGGTAGCCTTCGCTGTGGCGGTCGGGGGGTCAGCCTTGCCGTCGCCGTGGAGGTTCGGGGGTCGGCCTCCGTCGGGGAACATCTTTTGACCAGCTTGGACAAGGTTGTCATACCGGGCGGGCACCCCGCCCGCCCGTCCGTCCGCCTTGTCTGTCCGATAGAGCTCTCGCTCGCCCGATACGGTCAAACCTCTGTTGACTTTAATTTAGGTAAAAAAACGAGGACGTGGCAAGGGTTTGGGTAAAAACCAAGCCACTTGGCCGCCACGTACGCGCCACGTATGCGCCACGTAGGCTGAGGACAGGGCGGGTGAAAGGGGTTAGGGGGGCGGGAGGGGGGCAGGGGGAGGAGGGGGCGGGCGGGGAGAGGGGGGGGGCGGGGAGGGAGGGCCGGGCGGGGGGGGGGGGCGGGCGGGGGGGAGCCGGGGCGGGTACCATGGGGGTAGGGGGCGGGTACCAAGGGGGTAGGGCGGGTACCAAGGGGGGTAGGGCGGGTACCAAGGGGGGGGTAGAACGGAGATGGTAAGGGGAATGAGGGGAGTGAGTGTGAGGGGGTGAGGATGAGGGGGGGGGGTGGGGTGGGGGGGGGGGGGTGGGGGGGGGGGGGTGGGGGGGGGGGTGTGAGGGGGGTGGATGATGGGGCGGGTGAGGATGGGGGCGGGTGAGGGGGAGGAGAAAAGAAGAAAGGGAGGAGTGGGGAGGAAGAGGAGAGAAGGGGAGGAAGTGGAAGAGGAGTGGAATGATGGTCAATCCAATCATTGAAATCCAAACATTCCTCACTATATCCGGGATACTCCAAATCCCGGCTTTAATGAGGGAATGTTTGGATTTGTTTATCCCATTAATGATGCTTGTTTGCAAAACACAAGATTGGTGAGAGAGAAGGCAAATTTTTTCAAAAACTACGTGGGGTGGGTGAGAGAGGAGGGGCGGGTTACGGGGGGAGGGGCGGATTACGGGGGGAGGTGCGGGTACCATGGGGGTAGGGCGGGTACCAAGGGGGAGGTAGGGCGGGTACCAAGGGGGGGTAGGACGGAGATGGTAAGGGGAATGAGGGAGTGAGTGTGTGGGGGTGAGGATGGGGGGGTGGGGTGGGGTGAGGGGGTGGTGTGGGGGGGTGAGGATGAGGGGGGGTGAGGATGAGGGGGGTGAGGATGAGGGGGCGGGTGAGGGGGAGGAGAAAAGAAGAAAGGGAGGAGTGGGAGGGAAGAGGAGAGAAGGGGAGGAAGTGGAAGAGGAGTGGAATGATGGTCAATCCAATCATTTGAAATCCAAACATTCCTCACTATATCCGGGATACTCCAAATCCCGGCTTTAATGAGGGAATGTTTGGATTTGTTTATCCCATTAATGATGCTTGTTTGCAAAACACAAGATTGGTGAGAGAGAAGGCAAATTTTTTCAAAAACTACGTGGGGTGGGTGAGAGAGGAGGGGCGGGTTACGGGGAGGGGCGGATTACGGGGGAGGTGCGGGTACCATGGGGAGTAGGGCGGGTACCAAGGGGGAGGTAGGGCGGGTACCAAGGGGGGTAGGACGGAGATGGTAAGGGGAATGAGGGGAGTGAGTGTGAGGGGGTGAGGATGAGGGGGGGGTGGGGTGGGGTGAGGGGGGGGTGGTGTGAGGGGGGGGGTGAGGATGAGGGGGCGGGTGAGGATGAGGGGGCGGGTGAGGGGGGAGGAGAAAAGAAGAAAGGGAGGAGTGGGGAGGGAAGAGGAGAGAAGGGGAGGAAGTGGAAGAGGAGTGGAATGATGGTCAATCCAATCATTGGAAATCCAAACATTCCCTCACTATATCCGGGATACTCCAAATCCCGGCTTTAATGAGGGAATGTTTGGATTTGTTTATCCCATTAATGATGCTTGTTTGCAAAACACAAGATTGGTGAGAGAGAAGGCAAATTTTTTTCAAAAAACTACGTGGGGGTGGGAGAGAGAGGGGCGGGTTACGGGGGAGGGGCGGGTACCATGGGGAGTAGGGCGGGTACCATGGGGGTAGGGCGGGTACCAAGGGGGTAGGGCGGAGATGGTAAGGGGGAATGAGGGGAGTGAGTGTGAGGGGGTGAGGATGAGGGTGGGGTGGGGTGGGGGGGGGGTGGTGTGAGGGGGGTGAGGATGAGGGGGCGGGTGAGGGGGAGGAGAAAAGAAGAAAGGGAGGAGTGGGGAGGGAAGAGGAGAGAAGGGGAGGAAGTGGAAGAGGAGTGGAATGATGGTCAATCCAATCATTGAAATCCAAACATTCCTCACTATATCCGGGATACTCCAAATCCCGGCTTTAATGAGGGAATGTTTGGATTTGTTTATCCCATTAATGATGCTTGTTTGCAAAACACAAGATTGGTGAGAGAGAAGGCAAATTTTTTCAAAAACTACGTGGGGTGGGTGAGAGAGGAGGGGCGGGTTACGGGGAGGGGCGGATTACGGGGGAGGTGCGGGTACCATGGGGAGTAGGGCGGGTACCATGGGGGGGTAGGGCGGGTACCAAGGGGGTAGGGGCGGAGATGGTAAGGGGAATGAGGGGAGTGAGTGTGAGGGGGTCGGGATGAGGGGGTGGGGTGGGGTGGGGGGTGGTGAGGGGGTGGGGTGAGGGGGGGTGGGGTGGGGTGAAGGGGGTGGGGTGAGGGGGGGTGGTGGGGTGAGGGGGGGGTGGTGTGAGGGGGGGGTGAGGATGCGGGGGGGTGAGGATGAGGGGGGTGAGGGGAAAGAAGAGGAGGGAAGGGAAGGCATACTCAATACAATCGTAGAAAAGTCAAACATTCCCCCCACTATATCCGGGAAAGTCCGAATCCGGGCTTTAGTGAGGAATGTTTGGACTTCATTACTTTAAAAATACCCGGTAGGTGGAAGAAGGAGCCAAGGGGGGATCCAAGGAAAGAGAGAAATGAAGTTTCCGTATTTCCTCTCTTATTCAAGATTGCCCCACTACAAACCAATTCCCCCCTCTATTTCAAAGTCGAGCTACCACGTCCCAAAAAAAATGATATTCTTAAAATGTGTGCTATTTTTCTCCAATCCCACCTTCTATTATGTTTAATTCATTCTTCTTCCCAATGCTATATTACAAATAAATTTATCATCCTAATGGTTTAATCATATATTTGATTTTACGTTCACAATTTATATTAGGACTAAAGAATGTCTTTGGTGGGTGGTATTATGTTTATTTCATTCTTCTTCCCAATACTATATTACAAATAAATTTATCATCCTAATGGTTTAATCATATATTTGATTTTACGATCACAATTTATATTAGGACTAAAGAATGTACTAGTGGGTGGTATTATGTTTAATTCATTCTTCTTCCCAATACTATATTACAAATAAATTTATCATCCTAATGGTTTGATCATATATTTGATTTTACGATCACAATTTATATTAGGACTAAAGAATGTACTGGTGGGTGGTATTATGTTTATTTCATTCTTCTTCCCAATACTATATTACAAATAAATTTATCATCCTAATGGTTTAATCATATATTTGATTTTACGTTCACAATTTATATTAGGACTAAAGAATGTACTGGTGGGTGGTATTATGTTTATTTCATTCTTCTTCCCAATACTATATTACAAATAAATTTATCATCCTAATGGTTTAATCATATAATTGATTTTACGATCACAATTTATATTAGGACTAAAGAATGTACTAGTGGGTGGTATTATGTTTAATTCATTCTTCTTCAAATAACATTTTATTTTAAAAATTTAAAAAATTTAAACAACATTTAAAAAACGCAAAGACGTGTCCTTACTCCCCCTCTCCTATCCCACCTCCCACCTCCCACCCCCCTTTCCCCCCCCCTCCCCTTCCCCCTTTCCCCTCCCCTACCCCCCCCATTATCCCTCCCTCTACCCCCTTATCCCTCCCCTCTACCCCCTTATCCCTCCCTCTACCCCCCTATCCCTCCCTCTACCCCCCCCTATCCCTCCCTCTACCCCCCTATTCCTCCCTCTACCCCCCTCTATCCCTCCCCCTACCCCCCTATAACCTATCCATCCCCTACCCCCCTTTCCCCTACCCCCTACCCCCTTATCCCTCCCTCTACCCTCCTTCTACCCCCCTATCCCTCCTCTCTCCCCCCACCCACCCCCCCTCACCCGCCCCCTTCCCCCCCCTTCCCCCCCTCCCCGCCCCGCCCCTTCCCCTTCCCTTTCCGCCCCCGCCCGCCCCTTCCCCGCCCCTACCCTACCCCTCCCCCGCCCCTACCCCCCCCCCCCCCCCCTCCCCCCCCCGCCACCAATGTAACCCCCCCTCAAAAGTTCACCCGCCTCTCAAAAGTTCACTCGCCCTAACAAAAGTTCACTCGCCATGGCACGATTTCACCCGCCCCGACGCCACGATGGACTTACACGTCACATCCTACGTGGCTTTTTACTGCAAAGTTTCTTACCCATGAAAAAATTACACGCCCCCTTCAAACAAGGTGGGCGGGCACGCCCGTCCGTCCAGGACAACTCGTACGTCCGTTTTGTCCGCCCGATTGCCTCAACACGCCCGATATGACAACCTTGAGCTTGGAGTCTTTTACAAACCAGTAAGTTTCAGGGAACTGAACTGGAAGCGGTCCTGATTTCTTGGACAAAAATTCGTGGAGGTCTGCGACAGTAGTAGGGAGCACATGAGGGAGCGCCAACAGGTCCCGCACATACCTGTTATGTTCACTAAATGTAGCCTCTGAATCCAGGGACGGATGTTCAGCTGGTGACGTCTTTGGTTTCTTTGAAATTGGCTCTCCCTCTGCAAACACAACGGTCACTGTCAATGTCTAGCCATACGTGCACCATCAATCACCACAGCAGAGCCTGATAGGAGAAAGCCTCCTCTATCAAGTAAGAGGGAACAATATACCATTCAATTCAATAGAACCAGGCCTCCCAAGAAGCAGTGCAATGCAGCAAGCACAAAAATTTGGCAATTCACAGCTCAGGTCCCCTTAAAAACAAATACTCGAGATGCAAAACCCTACGTTTCAAGAATTGGACAAATCCCAGTATCAAGTTATCGATGAAAAGAAAAAGATTCAGTCAAAACACTCCAGCTCGAAACCATCGATGATAAGCCATGAAAAAGATGAGAAAGACACGTAAAGCAACAAGCGATCTAGCAGTTTGTCGTGCTTTCCGGTTGGGCTGACCAACTTTAATGATATTTCTAATCCTCTTCATCACAACCTACAACCTCCCAGAAATAAAAACTCATAACGCTCTGGAGTAGACAATAAAATACCTGCGCTCATGAGAAATGAGGGGTTTGAACAATACTACTGATACTCGTAGCCATGCAGCTGAATTCGAGATCATAATCCAACAATTATCCTGAAGTCATAACTAACCCTCATATTGCTAAAAGAAGATGTCGACTTCTAACACAAATCACACACCACAAGTAAACCTGAATTATTTACAAGGACAGCAATTTTCATTCCCTACATGATAGTACTGCATGAGTAGCCTTGGCGCCTAGAGTCTACATAACCTTGACGCCGAGAGTCTACATAATATGATACAGCTAGCAGTAGTGCACAAGGATGCAAAGACAGCAACAGCTCTGCAGGACGCTACCACACAAAATACACAAACCCTCAGCACTTGCAAATACGATTTGTAAAATAGGATGTGGGGTTTACGCAAGAACAGCTAAGCCTAAGTCGAACCTAAAAGAGTACTGAAATCTGCTTCCCAGAAGAAGAAGTCTATTCACCTAGGTGCATTGTTTCAACTAATACAGACATACACGATTCGATATGAAGTACCGACATATTTAATGCCAAAATTACAGAAGAAGATCACACACGACGCTTACAAGACAGACCTGACGAAACCCTAAAGTAGACCAAAGAGTAGCAGCTGCCCATAAATCATTGGAGAAAGCCTTCATGGTAATCCTAAGCACACTGTCCATGATGTGCCTCCCAGTTTCAGCTCTAACGAAACAACAAAGAAAACAGGAAGCTAACACCTGCTAACACTTCAGTCGTCAAGAATTCCAAAACACCAGTTTTGTCCTGACTTTTATAGAACGCCAAAGGATGGGAGGAACTTGGAGTTCGAAGTTAGATCTCAGATCTAAACAAGGGAGGTAGTGGCAGTAAGTAGAGATTTGTGCCATTTGTAGCAACTGACACCTCCATAAAACATTCAAAATCCTGAGTTTATTTTACAAGATTACTTTGCGGCTACATTGAAATACAAGTTAGATTTTCTTTTCCATGAAAAAAGGAGGGCAAAAGACCGGCTCCCTTTACAAATAACTCTATTCTTCGAAATACTACTCAATGATGAGTTTTCTCAAATCCTCATTTCTACGAACACCCTCTGTCGTGTACGGTGTAAGTACATATTTCATTTTCTGTTTAAAATAACCAGCGAATTGGAATGATGGAAACGTGGTAGGGCTGCAGGGGTACACCATCACACCTTCTCTCAAAAAAGTGACACCAGTGTTACTCCACCTTCAAGAATGCATGTTTGGGGGAACTGTGTTCTCTTCAAAAGGTTATGTACGCCTATGGACCTATAGATAGGAAGAACGGGAATCCTTGGACACACCGGGGTACTTGGACACACCAACTCAACTTGATTTTGTGCGCTGATTCCAAAATTGTATGTGCCATCGTCAAATTTGTGGCCAGTCAATCTTTGCAGCCCGTTGTTGGATAGTGTTTTGCACCCTAGATAGTTATTTAACTTGGACGACCCATATTTTGTGCACTTCTTGCCCGATTTTGGAGTTCCTTGGCTCCATCTCATACGCTTTTTCGTGCACTTTCCATCAGTATAAGACTGGACCCCGGATTGCAAAGTTACAAAGCACAGGAATGCTTGGACAAACCGGGGTACTCGGGCACCGACGAGCTGCACCTACACAGTCTGTATTTATGCTTTCTTTCGTCCAATATTCTCGACTATTGACTCGCCGCAGCATCAAACTTGGTCTAGTCCGGTCTCTCACTTTAAGATGAAGAAACCACAACGCGTTGTTTAAAAAATCTAAAATCAACAGACGGTCTTGCGGATCATCTAGCTTCCATCCGTCGTATTGATTCTCTGAATTCTTCTCGTAAAGGTTGTTGTCTTGCTTCGGCAACTTGCCAAAGTCCAAAGTTAACATTTCATGTGCTCGCCACTCCATCCGATTGCTTGACGAGCTAAAGTGAGCGCGTTGAACATGAATTGTTGGCATAGAGGCATTTGTCCCCATAACACTTGTGCAAACGCGTCAAAGTAGTAACGACAACTTCTCAAGAGTCATCCATAGATGTAGCACACACAATGTCAACTTCTCAAGAGTCGTCGATAGATGTAGCACACATAACGTCAAAAGAACCGCTTAACGCCCGCTCAATGCCTCGATGATAACGTCTAGACCGTTGTAAAGTTGACATCCATCAACTTTCTCCGTGCATACAATAAGTTCCAATTTTGCACCTCCTAGACGAACGTGCACTCATCATCTGACATAACATCCCAAATTCTCAACAAGTTCTTTATCTTCACATTGACATTTCCAACTTTGCTTTGTACATCAACTCCATTTTTATTTTTCATCAAACATTCTATAACAAATATTTGAAAACAGTCTTGAATTAGGACATTAAAGGGTCTTGAATTAGGACATTAAAGGGTCTTGAATTAGGACATTAAATAAGCAGAATCAAATAATGGAAACCACATCCATCGCATAGTGCATGTTACTCCAATTTCATTCTAACATTTTTCAAGTTTTTTGTGTTCATTCGGGATTTTTAATTGAATTTCAAGAGAAAACCTTGCAAAGTGTTTTTTAAATTATTAGCCCCTAAAGGAGAAAGGAACTATTTGCATGCTTTACCCTCAAAACTGCCCTCTTTCAATGCAAGGGGAGATTTTTCATTTTATGACGTATTTTGAATTATGTAACCGTAGGATCCAGTACATAACTTGTACAAGATCAAGTATGTCAAATCTTGAACTCAAATTCCTCACCGTTTGTGAGATCGTAACGTTCAAAGTTGGAAAAAAAAGTTTTTTTCACTTGTTGAGAAAAGGGAAAACAATGTTTTGAGGGCCGAAATAACCATTTTTTAGAGTAAATTTGACGTGAGGCTCTTCAAATTATTGTTCTTAGGTGAGTTAGGAACATGTTTACACAATTTTTACCCTCATAGGACCTATATAACTTAGAGACATGCTTGATTTTTCACATGGAGGTATGCTGAAATTCAAATACAAAGGCCGATCTTTGACAATAGAAAAGGCATGTGAAATATTATTGGATTGGGAATCCGAACGGTGAGATCATGCCTCAAAATCTTATTTGCACGCACAAAAAACAAAACTTGAAAAAAAGTAAAATCTCAAATTTTGGTGCATTTTCAAAGTTTCTGCGTTCTAATTGATTTTGGGCAGATTTTGAGAATAAATGAGCATATACCGCAGTTTGGGCAGTTTTGGGCAGTTTTGGGCAGTTTTCAAATAGTGTTTTCAAACTTTGACTGTGAATATCTCCTAAAGTATGAGGAATTTTGAAGCATGAAATGACTTTTCGGAAAGGTATGGGAAAACTCTACAATCTGCCAAAGGTACAACTTCATGCGGTCTAAATTTAGTAATTCAGAGGCTGCCCAGACCCAAATCGACCCTGTGAGGGTCGATTTCTCGTTTAGGGGTTACCAAATATATGATACATCCAACTGTACTAATGTAATCTTCACATTGGCATTTACAAATTTTCTTTGTACATAAACTCCATTTTTAGTTTCCATCAAACATTTTATAACACTTCTTTGAAATCAGTGTTGAATCGGGAAGTTAAAGGGTTAAGAAGAATTGTAAACTGGGCCATCCGCCCGACACGCTTGAGAACCCTTACTTCTCTGAAACAGTGTTGAATCGGGACGTTAAAGGGTTAAGAAGAATTGTAAACTGGGCCATGCATTGCCGCCCGCCTGACACGCTTGAGAACCCTTGTGACCGCTATATGTGATTTCTAGGTGATTTACCGGCCAGTAGATTGCAGAATTAAATAGGTAGGGCTGGGAGTCTTAAAAAAGTTCACCATCGCACAGTTGCAATGATTTGTTTGGCAATCCTTCTCTACAAGGAACCACTTTAACCCCTAAAGTGGACCAGCCTCAAAACTGCCAGAAAGTCTCAAAACTGGCAAAAACTACCCTCTTTTAATGCAAGGTGAAAGTTTTCAAATTTTGACATATTTTTAGGTATGTAACCGTAGGATCTAGTACTTAACTTGCATGTGTATATGTATATCAAATCTCATATTCAAACTCCTCACCAATTGTGAGATCATAATGTTCAAAGTTGGAGAAATACATTTTTTCCCTTGTTGTAGAAAGGGTAAGTACTTTTTTGAGGGCCAAAAAAACCATTTTTGGTAGAAAATTTGATGTGAGGCTCTTCACAATCTAGTTCCTAAGTGAGTTAGGAACATGTCTATGCAATTTTTACCCTCATCCGACCTATAATACCTAAAGAAATGCTTGATTATTCACATGAAGGTATGCTGAAATCCAAATACAAAAGCCCCTCTTTGGCAATAAAAATGGCATGTGAAAAGTAATTGGATTGAGAATCCAAACGGTGAGAACATGCTTTAAAACCTTATTTACATGTTCAAAAAACAAACCTTGAAAAAAAGTAAAATCTCAATTTTTGGTGAAATTTTGAAGTTTCTGCGATCTTATTGATATTAGGCAGATTTTGAGAATAAATGAGCATATATCGCAGTTTGGGCAGTTTTGGGCAAATTTCAAATAGTGTTTTCAAACTTTGACCGTGAGTATCTCCTAAAGTATGAGGAATTTTGAAGCCTGAAATGACTTTTCAGAAAGGTATGGGAAAACTCTACAACCTGCAAAAGGTTTCAACTTCATGCGAGCTAAATATAGTAAATCAGAGGCTGACCAAACCCGAAACGACCCAAATCGGGCCTCAGTCCACTTTAGGGGTTAAATCACAACTGGGCCCCCACGTCATAATTTTAAATTATTTAATATTCAGAGGAAATACTACGTTCCTACCGTATTCAGTAACAATCTCAGGAAGGACGTGTTTTGTGTGGCACTGTATCCCAACGTAACCCCAAGAACTCACATGGTCTTTCACGTCATTCGGAAATTCATAAAGCAACACCTTGATTTTGTAACAGTTTCACCACATGGAAAAGTTTCCAAATTTTAAAAAACTATCATGTGAAAGAGTTCTTTGCTTCAGTGTGTGTTGGTTTTAGTTGCAATGGATCAATGCCATTTGTTCCAATTAGAAAGGAAATAGATGAAAAATAGATCATGTAAAACAGTGTTACATGAATTCCCATGTTCACTCACTCTAAACCCTTTTCTAAACCCGATACCTTTGTGATTTGTTGCATGTGATTTGCTGCATGTGATTCAGCTGAATCTTGGCACCTAGATTCTTGATTCCAGAACCCAACTTCTACACAAGCCCAACTTCTCCAAAAACCAAACTTCGAACACAAATGGATATAGTGTGAATTAAAACAACGCCACCCACGACACGACCGCAGTCTCCACACCTAATCCAAGTGCTGTGCATTCCATAAATCTGCCAAATAGACTAATTGCATCAACTTCAACCTACCTCCATTAATTCCTCACAGTAGCTTCGAGTTCAGAATTGAAAGAGTACAAAGGGGGATCAGTGGCATACCTACGGCATAGGGTTTGATAGCCAAGGATCCTTCAACGCCAATTCAGCAGATAGATTCTTGGAACGGAGGTGCTGAATAAATGCCTCACCATTCGTTGAATTGACCATTTTACTCATGTCGAACAGAAGCTGGCCAAGCTGATACATATCCGACATCGTCGTATAGACTCCGCCTTCCAGTGTGTCATCGTCCCAGCCTCGGAGGCCAAGGAATCCTGGAGGCGCTCTGTTAGGACACTCAGCTGCCGTTTCCAAGTCGATAAGCATGAATTTGTTCTTGGAAATATTCACTATGTTCGAGGCCCTGATGTCCCTGTGGACAAGGCCATTCCTGTGAAGAACATGCAGGGCTTCACAGACGCATCGAGCCATATTCTTAAGGTCCTGTTCAGACTTTAAAGTGAGCTGGTATCCAACAGGGCGATACTCAATAATGAATGTTCCTGAACGTCTTTCTTCCTCAGATATGCACTGAGGAAGAAAGGGGCATCCTCTTGAAACTTCATATGCCCTCCTTACGGCATCCACTGTGGTCTCCACGCTTTCGCAGTACGTTCCAAACTTCTTGACAGTCTTCCGAACATGGTCAGGGAAGAAATCTATTGTCTGTCTCCATTCTCATCCTTGTCGAACATTGCATGGTTGCTTGGGACTACCGGCACTGCATCTACCATGCTACACAACAAGTGATAGGCATAGCCAAGGCTAAGAAAGAACATGCACCTTTGATTAAAAATTGAGAGGTTGAGACAAGGAAAGATCCTCCTGAGACCCTTCCTGCCAATATAAACCCATTGAAATTGCGTGCCAGCTGCAATATATCCGAGTATGAATTCCACCTCTCCATAATAGATTCGGGGTAGAGTTTTCACCTTATTCCTCAGATCCTGTTCAGCTTCTTCCAACCTTTTGAACTTGTCTTCACCTATGAGGAGGGTGCGCCCAGAGGCTATACAAAGGGTATCAGGCCTTGACCTATCTAAGGTAACACTGGAGAAACACTCCCCTGTCTTTTCGTTGGCATTGAATGTCAGAACGAAATCAAGTTCGTGAGGGCCATAAGTTTGGAACATGCTAAAGAACTGTTGGAATTGGAAGGATAAGAAACTTGTTAAGTTCATCTCAGATAAACTACGGGCAAGACGGGCCTTAAGAGCGCTCGTCACCTCGACAGGTACCGATGAATCATCAGCCTCTTCCAAATACTTCATATCAGATTTCCCTTCCATTTTGAATGAGTTATACGCTCGCTTGGTCACAGGAAGCTTCCCATGTACTTCAGGAAATAATACCTTCGTAACATCAGCCTCATTGCGTCCTAGCTTAGGTTTTACATAAGACATGGACTTGATCCACTCACGAGAATTGTCCGGTGCACCTGATGACTCGCAAAATGCATCCAACAAGAAATATGAACCCCGCTTCCGCAAAAGTGCCTTCCAAACTATATAATCCTAAGTCGCTTATTCTACCTATGAAGGCAAGAAGCCCAAACATCAAAAACCGAAGTACAACAATCCATACTAACGATCACCCCCCCCAAAAAATACGACCCACGAAAATCGGTGTCGAACATACTACCGGGGCATGCACTTCATCCAAGAGCATCAATATGAAACCACAAAGGAGAAAGCGCAATCGACACAAATCTGAGACACACATGAGTGTCGAAAACAAGAAAACCTGGATAAGGTCTAGGTCTAAGCGACAAAGTACAACGGTCAGCTAGCAGTAGTGCACAAAGATGCAAAGACAACAACAACTCTGCAGGAAGCTGGCACACAACAACACAAACCCTCAGCACTTGCAAATACCATTTGTAAAATAGGGTTTGGGGCTTACGCAAGAAATGACTAAGCCTAAGTCGAACCTAAAAGAGTCAAATCGCTTGGAGGAAGAAGTGCATTCACCTAGGTGCACTGTTTCAACCAATACAGACATACACGATTCGATATGAAGTACCGACATATTTAATGCCAAAATTACAGAAGAAGATCACACACGACGCTTACAAGACAGACCTGACGAAACCCTAAAGTAGACCAAAGAGTAACAGCTGCCCAAAAACCATTGGAGAAAGCCTTCATGGTAACCCTAAGCACACTGTCCATGATACTCTATGGAAACAGCGCAGTGCAGCAAGCTCAACGAAATATCAGCTCAAAAACAACAAACCCTTCATGTGGAAACATACCTACAGGACGCTGGGGCTCTCCAAATGTCTTAACGAGCAATTTCACGATACCCAGACAGACACTGAAACCGTTCAACCAAGAGGCAAGAAAGTAAAAACCCTACTTCGAGCCCTTCGAAATAGCATTAAATCCCGAAAGTGCCGAAAGTGGACAAGATGAACTCACTAAGAATATTACGATGAACTACCGAATCTCGGGCGAAGTGCCAACGAAGTGACAGCACACCAAAACATGGGGCACCAAGATATATGTACAAGTGACCCCTAAACTCTTAACCCCTCGGCACAAGCTTAGCCGATGTCTTTGCCCTAAGTATCACAATTTTGCATTTAATTGCACATTTTGTTTCAAAGACACGCTAGAGACAGATCGATTCCAAAGATCAAAAACCTAAGCGCAACGATCCATACCAAAGATCAACCGCGGGTGTGGATTGGTTATATCAAAATTGAAGAAGATCACACGCAACGCTCACAAAACAGAATCGACGAAACCCTACAAAAGAGAGACCAAAGAGTGCGGTGTCTTCGCAACGAATGTGGCCGCACCGCATGAAACCCTATGATACCCTCCTTCTTGAAGCAAGTATCACTACATCACTATTACTTGGTATCTGTAATTTGATCTCGTCAGAAAGCAAAGCAAAAAATATGTAAAAAATATCGTAAAAAATATGACCAAAATGTTTGGGGTAAAAATCTGCAACTCCCCTTTTGCACCATGAAGAGGATGCTTCTCGAGCAAGGCCCAAAAAAAGTTTTGAACAAAATTTGGATGTTACGATCTCGCAATCAATAAACATCCAACGGTTGATTTTTACATGGTAACTTAAAATAGGCTTTTTACAAGATCTTACGGTTGAAAGTCTTAAATAAATAAATAAAATTGGTACATACTCCCGAGAGTACATAGGGGTAGAAAATCGCAGTTTTGAGGTTTCAAGCTCCCAAAAACACAAGGATTTTTAGGGTTAACTCAAAGCTCAAAATTTGACTCAGAATTAACTCACTACTCAAAATTCATTGCTAAAATTCAAATACAAAGGCCAATTGTCAACAATATAAGTTGCATGTAAAAAATTGTTGGATTGGAAATCCAAACTGTGAGATCATTCCTTACTACCTCTTTTACATGTGCAAAAATCAAAATTTGAAAAATAGTAAAATCTCAAATTTTTGGTGAATTTTTGAAATTACTGCGTTTTAATTGATTTTGGGCAGATTTTGAGAATAGATGAGCGTATACTGCAATTTTGGACAGATTTGAGCATGCACTAATAGTGTTTTGAAACTTTGACTCGAAATTAACTATGAGCTCAAAATTGGTGTTTTTTGGCCGTCAAAACACTACTACAACAAAGAATTAAAGAACTTTTTTTTCAACTTTGAACAATATGATCTCAAAAATGGTGAGGGTTGCGAAACTAAGATTTGGCATACATGTATGTACATGTATAAGCTAGGTACTAGATCTTACGGTTACATACTTCAAAATATGTCAAAAATAAAACAGTGTGCAGAAGGTTTTGTTCGATGTTGTCGATATCAACAAAAGAGGAATAATGGAGTCTGGAGACGATCAAAATGTTGGAATTGAAGGTTGGAACCATTTTGTAACTACGAGTCCTAAATTAGTGAAGTCCATGAAGTAAAGCTAGATCGTGTAAAGAGACAAACAATGACAACAGCATGAGGACCTTAAGCTATTACTATGCATGATGTTGCAAGCTTTAAAAGCCCTCCATACAATTTTGGGCACGATGACTGTGTGATTGGTCTACAGGCAAATGTTCAAGTATTGGCGTAATTTAATGCGAGCCTTGCAAGGGTAAGGTTTTGAGGACAACAATGCTTAACATCGTAAACTAAGAATTTGTTAGAAAGCTTGTGAGGGAATTGTCGGGCAAATTGCCAAGCGCATCTTTCTTTATTGAGCTAGGTCTGCTTTTGCACGATACTCCTCAAGCTATAATCACTTCCGTAAACCCATGCATGCATCTTACTGTCTATCTCATCACATGGATGGCGTAGGTCGATATAGGAGCTCCAGTCAGTCCAAATTATCAGTAAGTTTTGAGGGTCCCAATGTGTGCTTTGAGCAACGAGAGAAGAGTAAAAGATCCCATGAAGACCACATCAATCATATATCTAGTAAGTAGACATGGAAACATAACAGGATAGGACGATTTCAATCTAGAAACATCACAATTCTGAGCACTTGGTTGCAAGCCACTGCTGAGCACTTGGTTGCCTGGCTACTGGTTCCTGTCTTTTTGTCCAATCAGAATTAAAATTGTGGCCTCCAAAACCAACAAAGTGGATATGACTCACGCTGGTGCCCTTAGTTCTGTCATTCATATGCATTTGCATACTCTGGAATTTCTAAAAGTGCAAATCCTCTGCCAAGTTACTTCTAAAGAGATACCTATCTGCTCCACTACAAAGCTTGAGAACCTAGAGACTGAGGTAAAACTAAGCTGAATGTTACCCTGTTGAGCTTGATGATGAAGATATTCTACAAGAGTCTGATTCGCTCCCGCCAAGCAATCCAGGAAACACCTTGACAACATTCAGCTGCAAACAAACAACAGTTATAAGTTTATTCCTGATAGGATACCAGTAACTTACAAACATCATACGGAAAGTCGTACTTATGTTCCAAGTACACAAGATGGTGAGACAGAGCTCGTAGTTTTAGAGGTTCAAAAGGAGTCGTACACAGCTCGCATAACATGCGTATCGATAAGATGCATCAAATATGAAAGGAAAAACAACAGAAACCCACCTTCAGAAACCTCACAACCTGTGAACAATATTAAAGTAGAGCTGGTATTCCAATGAATCTTACCTTCTCAATACTCCATGAGCCATCACAAATGTTGTCCCTGTCTATCCTTGATAGAACTCAAGAAATCACATAACACACCGCCAAACAAAATCTTCATTTCTTTACTTCCAATATAGCCCACTAAACGATTGTCTTTGCATATAGGTTTGCATTTATCTGGCTTCTCTGCAGGATATGCAACTACCAATCCGATGCAACCATTTTTGCATGCGGCAAGCACCCTCTTTCGGAACTCGGCATGTTTATGAGTTTTGTACATGAGTTTTGGATCTGTAGTTATCTCAGCTTCAACCCAGTTCACCGAATCTCGCAGCTTCAGTTGACAGAAGACGGGAATCTTCAAATTCCCAAGTCTCACAACAAAAAGCACATCAGGTCCAAATAAGTTCTCAAAAATGAGGCATTGCGGACGAGATTTCTCTTCAGCATCAAGAAAGTCACTTACAGTGTGGTTTGAATATGACTCCCTCCACACTCCTTCACCATTACCGGTAATCGTTGCCTTGTCCATTGTGAATTCTGGAGGCAGGGTTGCATCCTTGAAACAGCACATATCGGCCAAGAGTTTTGTGCCGTCAAACAGCTTGGGCACATGAAATGTGAAAAGTTTCTCGAATTCCGTACCCAAGGCACTGGTATTATCCTTGCAATAAACCATGAGGTCTTTTACTGATTTCTCAAGTGAACCGTTGGTCTTCAAGTAGTTTTTGATGCTTTCAAGGACTGTCGGTTCGAAAATAGAGAAAGTGAGTTTGGAACCACTTATATGTGTTAGCTGTCCAAGGCCACGCTCGAGCAAAGTCATATCTCCGTCCGTTGAAACGGTGTATACTTCACTCCCTGCATAGAAACAGGAGTACCCTATTCTTTGCACCAAGAAAGCACCATTGAGTAATTGGTCATTCAGGACAAATGTGCCTTTTGATTCACACAGGTACTGCACAGCATAATAAATTGAAGTGGCGAGATTGTTATCGCTTGTGATCTCCTTGAAATAATCGTCTACTATCGATTTCTTCCATGTTCCTCCAGCCCTCAGAAGGCGCTCGACACAACTTACCAAACACCTTCGACGGCCTCTGAACTTTTCCAGCAGATACTGGCAATTGTCCTCCTCATCCCCTAGCTTCAGGTAGTCGCGGCAGAATTTCAGAACCTGAGGCACATCTGTCCATGAAGAAAATGGAGCAGAAACATAATTGACCGGGTCACCACTTGCACCCCCTTCTTTTGCAATCACCGAACCTATGTCATCTTCCAGCTTCAAAAAGCTGACACCTGTACCAGAAACAAATGCTTTCTGCGGTAGCAACTTCTTAGATGGCTGAACCAAGGCTTTGATCAACGGAGAAAAAATGGACCTTAGCTCCTGCGACTCGGGGGATGCATACATACTCGTATTTTTATTTCCCAATACCTGCGCTTCATCCATAACTACAATGAAAGAGCATTTAAGCTTCCTCACTAATTCCGTCCACAGATCTCCTATCGAATCATCTAGCCCCTCTGGATCTTCCAAGTCACTAACCATATTTGCAAGGTCCCTGGTAAGCACATCATATAGATCTGTACCAGAGAAAACACGCCATTGCACCTGGAGCATGAGCCATTGCAGAGGAGTCAAATCAGGAATTTCTTTGACACAAAACTGGAGGATTAACAACCTTGAAAGAATGGCACACCGCATAAGTTCCATTGCTTTCATATGATTCTTTTCCTTATCCTTGCCTACATGCTCACGAGAAATCACACTGTCGACATCATTTGAGCCACCGTTCCCTTTGGTTTTAGCTGTCCAAAAAAAACCCCACTTCTCTGCAAGAAGCTCGTAAAGAAACCGAGTTTTCCCACTCCCACTCACTCCAATAACTGGCACAACACCACGCTGAGCACCATTCGCTCGATCCCACAAAACACCAATGTCTTTAGTCCAACCATCAGTTAAATTATCCAGTAAAATGCTTGGATAGCCCATGTGGTCGCATGGCACACCGTTCAGTGTAGACAACTTGCACCCGTTCTTTTTGAAGGTGTTCAAAAAGCTAGAAATTTCCGGTTCCCAGGTTTGCATAACCACATTCACCGATTCTGTGATCAAAACCCACACACTTTCCGTCACTCCTTTTTACACTCCTTACAGATCCTTGTATCTGAAGAAAAATAAGAGCATCCTATCTTGCAAATAATTGAACAATACAAAAGACACACCACCAAAGCCTATGACCAAAGAAAATGCAAAGAAAAGGGGAACACGGAAGGGAAGGCTAGGTAACAGAGCAGCTCAACCTGAAAACCCACTTCCAGAGGTTTTCGATCTCTTCGGAGATCTCTCTTTCCCTGCAAATATGTCAGATTTTGTCAAATTTCAAAAGAGTTGTATTTAACTGCCACCTCTATATATAGTTATATATAATCTTGTTAATAATACATAGCTAAATAATATACTATGATATAATATAAAAAGCTATGTATTATATAATAATGAAGAACACATTGCGGTCTGAAGAACACATTGCGGAACAAACCAATCAATTCATCAAAGTCTCACAAAGTCCACAAAAGGATATTATCACAGGTAAAACCATATTAAGCATGTAAAAATCTCGTGTTGCAAAGAAAGTAAGCTGCGACGAAGACAGACACTGAAACCGTTCAACCAAGAGGCAAGAAAGTAAAAACCCTACTTCGAGCCCTTCGAAATAGCATTAAATCCCGAAAGTGCCGAAAGTGGACAAGATGAACTCACTAAGAATATTACGATGAACTACCAGAATCTCAGGGCAGAAGTGCCAACGAAGTGACAGGCACACCAAAACATGGGGCACCAAGATATATGTACAAGCTGACCCCTAAACTCTTAACCCCTCTGGCACAAGCTTAGCCGATGTGCTGCCCTAAGTATCACAGCTGCACAGAATTGCACATTTTGTTTCAAAGACACGCTAGAGACAGATCGATTCCAAAGATCAAAAACCTAAGCGCAACGATCCATACCAAAGATCAACCGCGGGTGGATTGGTTATATCAAAATTGAAGAAGATCACACGCAACGCTCACAAAACAGAACTGACGAAACCCTACAGTAGACCAAAGAGTGCAGGTGTCTTCGCAACGAATGTGGCTGCACTGCATGAAACCCTATGATACCCTCCTTCTTGAAGCAAGTATCACTACATCACTATTACTTGGTATCTGTAATTTGATCTCGTCAGAAAGCAAAGCAAAGACCAGAGCAGAGCAGAAGAAGCTTGAACAGGAGAAATACTATGAGAATTTATTAGCCAAGCACTAGACAAACCCTAGCTACCAAGAAGAGAGTCCAATGCAACAATCATCAGGGAAAACACTAGACCCAAAACCCTTAACCCTTGGCTCAGATTTGCTCAGGAAAATGGAGAAGAGTAACCTTACTACAAAAGTAACCTAGGTGCAAAGGATCTACAAAATTAGCCACTACCCTAAAGAGAGAAAGGAAGCCTTTTGTCCGGTGGACAAGTTTGGGACCACCTCTCAAGGACACCTCAAACTTGTCCACTACAACTATGCCATATGTCACAAATACAAAACATATGTGTCGAAACAGTAAACCCTGGGTAAGGTCTACGTCTAAGCACAAAGTGAAACGAATGATATAATGCAGCTACCAAAACAGCACAAAGATGCAAAGCCAACAACTATGCAGGACGCTGGCACACACTATCTGCGGTGAACGACCGATTCTCAAGACAAGGTGACGAACAACAAACCGAAAGTGCACCGCCTCAGCACCTATTGCCTCGACAAACACTGGACCACAGCCAATCAACAACAGGATCTGACGCATCTGTATAGGCTTTAAAAAAGGCCGAGCCTCAACTACTCGCTTTGACCTTCCAATTTCGCTCTCTGTTTCTATCAAAGAAATCGTACCAGCAGCAACGGGTTCAATGAGGCCAAAAGCGATTTAGGGTTTAGGGTAGAAATGAAGTAGAAATTCCAAAGATGTCAAAATCATTCTTTCAGATCATGCTGCACGGACACAAAACCATATACTGCCGAAAGTCCAGAGGAGGATCACACAACACCGTCAAAAAATAAACCATGACTGAAAACGAGGATCACACGACTCATTTCCCGCCAGAATTGAAGAAGATCACACGCAACGCTCACAATACAGAACTGCTGAAACCCTACAGTAGACCAAAGAGTGCAGGTGTCTTCCGCAACGAAGGTGGCTGCACTGCATGAAACCCTATGATACCCTCCTTCTTGAAGCAAGTATCAATACATCACTATCACTTGGTATCTGTAATTTGATCTCGTCCGAGAGCAGAGCAAAGACCAGAGCAGAAAACAGGATAAGGAGCAAAAAGACCCGAATATATAAGAGACGACTTGGCAAAGACTTGGCAAAGACTGAACAGAACTCTAAACCCTAAATCACACCCAAAGCATGACTCCTGACAGGTCAAAAACCCTAAGTGACACAAAGAAGCTGAGTCTCCGTATTGGCCACTATTTCAGCATAGATGATCTATCGATTGTCCAGAACACACTATCAGTGTACGAAAGAAAACACAACCAAATCCACCCCTAAAAGCCAGCATAAGACGATAACCATAAGACGTTCATTGCTAGAACAGGGAACCCGAGAGCTTGAACAAATCCAAGTGTCAGGACAACGGACTATACCTGAAGTTGAAGTGGAAATTTTGAGTAGCACCAGCTTTTCTTCCCGTAGCCGGTCCTCCTTTTTCCGCAGCTGCACCTTCTCTTTCCGCAGCTGCTCCTCCTTTTTCCGCCAATAAGCGACATCGGCATCTTCAACAGCCGTTGATAGTTGTCCTTCCACATGTACAATCTGTTGCTCCACGTTCCTGATCTCTTGCTCTATGTTCCTGATCTTTTGCTTCACATCTTCAATTTCGGTATCCATTGCCTTGAAATGCGCATAACCCTTTCAGCAACCCTAGGCTGCCTACGTGACGACCTCCAGTAATGTGCAACCTCAGCAGCAACTCATCACAACGCTGTCAAACGCAATTGAACGCAAACGCGACCGCTCTCCGAATGCATACAAACTCCGCTCGGCCTCAGCAAACCCCAACAATAAGTACAAGCGGAAAGAGTAAAATCGGCCGGCACATGACAGCCACTGAAACCCCGACGAAAAAAGAACAGGAGAGGGGCGTCCTCCATCGAACCTGGTGTCCTGAGCCCTGCCCGACTAAAACTGCCCCTGCCCGACATTGCCTGCCCCTGCCCATTAAAACATACGAGATTTACAATGTCATACATGTTTTATTGTATCGTTGATTTTACAGATTTTCCGAGAATTTCAGCTTCGACCTGTTTCTCTGCAGCACAAATTTGACTCGCTTCCGCGTTCTGCATCACAAGAAACTCACGATGATTAGCATTGAGTACTAGATATTGCTATGGCAGTTTTTTCTTGGTCTGCTGGCTACATCATACTAAAGCAAATGGGGTAACGGGAAAAGTACCTGGCGAGCTTCGTCAGCGATGGCTGTCTGCTCATCAGCAAGGGCTTGGGCTTCTTGAAGCTGCTCAGTGAGGACTTGGAGCTCTATCTGGAGGTTATCACGCTCAATCTCCAACTCTTTTAAATCCACCGAAGCATCTTCAAGGAACCGAGCCATTGTTTCCTCAACGGCCATGAGCTCAGCTTCTAATGCTTTGATGGCAGTTCTTTTTCTTACGACGTCCTCTTCAAGGCGAAGCCTTTTCAACCGGATGCTTGACTTGGCCCTTCTCTCGGGTGCTCATTCGCTAAGATTCTTTTAGAGTCGATTCTTTGTTCTTCAAGCGAGATCTCGCCTCGAGCATAGTCCGAAGTGACATGTCATCCAACCTTCACATTTTGCCCATCTATTTCTTTCTCGCAATATATCAATCCGTGAGAGCTCTTTTCGTAGACCTTCCATTTCGAGTGGAGACGATCTAATTGACTGTGAACTCGCAGCGTGACATGCCTTCTTCTCATATGTGTTAAGCTCGGCATCCAAACGTTCCACCATCATTTTGAGCTCGGCTTTTTCCTCCTGTAGAGTGTATGCGGGACTTCCTCTTCGCAAAGAACCTTGTTGGCAATGGCCCGAGATTCACCTTCCAGTGTACCTTCTTCTTCCTTCGTAGTCGTCGTAGAGTTCCGCAAAAGATGCCGCTTGCCGCAGCCGCATTTCTTCTCGTAACTCCATTCTATGCATCTCTAGCTCATTGACATGTCGAGCACTCTCTTCATTTTGCTCTTCTAGTGATCGCACCTCCTCTACCCAACGATGATCACTTTTTTGGAAATGTTCGATAGTTAACTCCAAGGCTTTCGTTTTTGTCTCTGCTTCGAGTAATTGCTCTTGCATCTCGGCGTTCTCAACCTCCAAATTAAATATCATGGTCTTGGTTGCTCTTGCTCCTCCTTCAGTACAATCAAAGTGTTGTCTCTCTCCACATGTGCTTTGTTCGAGAACGAGCGTCTCGGACTAGTTACATTGCCTACATCTCTCGTTAAACTCTTCCGCAGGAACGATCTCTATTCATGCTTTGATTGAGGTGATTAAGTTCATTCACAAGTTTTTAATCATCTTCTCTTTCTCTTTGTAATGATCGAGTTCCGGATCGGTGATTGAACACACCCGAGCCGCTTTCGGGCCTTGTCGACTTGACTGAAGCGTCATTTAATTTCTCGCTTCCTTTCAGGCTAGTACTACACTCAGACTTTAACTTGTTGCGCCCAAGATTGCCTCTCATTGTCTATACACTTCATTGAGATGGTAGCGACTCAACGGAATCGAGTTCTCGGGAATATTTCCGATAAATCTCGTTTGAGCTTGAGGATCTCATGTGTCATGTCGAGCCTCATAACCGAGTCTCGGCGACAAGTGCACGAATTTCGCCTTCTGCGCGCCCCATGGTCATGTCTACTTGCTCCTTCGTGAGGGGAACGGCATCTAACATTTCTCGCACTACTTTGTTAGTCCCCTCAATTTGGGGCGACTTGACCGTTCCTTCTCCCTTTTCCATCGCTCCTTCGCCTTCTCATTCACTGGCACTAGAGCATTTACCATTGAATCAGCCTCCCGCAGCGTCATTTTCCATTCTTCGAACTTCACCAACATGGCAGCTGCTTCGTTTAGGGTTTAGGGGTTTAGGGTTTAGGGTTTAGGGTTTAGGGTTTAGGGTTTAGGGTTTAGGGTTTAGGGTTATATGGAGGGGTGGCCATTTTTGGCATGCTTATTTATGGAATTTTTTTGGCTCTACCCCCCCCCATTGTTGTGTGCTGCGGTTCCAATGGTCCAATAATTTCCCCTACAACTGTCGTGATTTGGGAGATATGGAGGGGTTGACTTTTTGGTGGTGTAGTTGACTTCGGCCATAGTAGTGGCTTTTTGAAAATATTGAACTTCCTACCCCCACTAATTCGATGCTTGTGAATCCGATGGTACCATCGGTTTTTTGAGTTTTGTTACCTATCGTGACTTTTGGCTGTTTTTTGCAAGCTTGTAAATGACCGCTTTCAGGTAGACTGGAGTGGATTGGGGTTGTGGGATTGTCACAACCCCCCTATTTTTGATGTCTACGATTCCAAAAAAGTAAAAATTTCCCCTACAAGTATCTTCATTTGTGAGATATATGATGTTTGACTTTCTAGCCTCCCGGTAGAGGAAATGGTTGACTTTTTGAAAGATTGTTTATTTGAAAAATAAGTCATCCACGTCAATGTGCAAGATATGCATATTCGGAATATTCTACGAGTAACTGAACCGAACTCCATCCAGTTTCTCCGAGTCTTGCAATCTAGTTCGGTAAGACTCCGTTTCTCCAAGCCCCTTCATCCAATCCACTGGAATCCGTAGAGTCTTCCAATTTCTAGATCTATGGAAACGGAGTGCGACCCGTTGTAACCTTATGGCCTAAACTCCTTGAACGCATTGTGCCGTAGGAACAGTTTTGTACCCTAAACCCGATTTCTTTGTGCTTCAGATGTAGTATTCGTGATAATCTTCGGGAAAAAAGTCCGTTAGTCTTCTCTATCTGTCCATTTCGCTCTTGTGTGATACGGAGTACCCTAAACCCTAACGTCCGATCTCATGTTTCCCCCCCCCCCCCCCGTCGAAGCTTGCATACTGTTGTTAAATAAAATGGCTGCCACGATCGCCACTTTGCCATTTCTTTTGGGCCAGCCAAACTTGAAATAATGATGTGCTCACGAAGAAATCCTGCCACCGTAGATGCATCATCACTCCGTACTGCTTCGGCTTCGGCACGGTTCGTGACGTAGCCCTTAAACCGCGCTACTGGGATGTATGGTCTTGTGTGCAGGACGGGATTGCTGCCGAAATTAGTCCGACATGATCGTTTTTCCCACTTTCCGAACGGAGCCTGGGGCCGGAATCGGAACCAAACAGCATTCATGGCGACGGGATTGGGCTACTTTCAGGAACATCCTCAAGCTATGGAGGTTGTAGTCCAGCAAATATATATTACCGATAATACCGGCAGACCTGGCAGTGCATGGTTGGGCCACTTTACCATCGTGTACGTCATCCCTTCTAGGATAAGGCATCCACTTTTTCATCCGGGTTTTAATCTTGGTGGTAAACAACCCTGGACGTATTCGATGTTCGTGAACCCTGTACCCTTTGAACCCTGAAAACAGACGGATCCCTGGACCGACGGACTTCTAAACCGACCCTAAAAAAACAAAAAAGTAGCTGACTTCTCACTACTGCAAAAATTGGAAAACTGACTACACGGTGACGGAACTGACTTCGGCTGACGGAAAACTTCCCCTTAGAACAGAACAGCAATTGACCCTAAACCCTTCAATAAAACTCCTGAACTTCACAGTGCCGTACAAACACAGAACGGATCCGTACACACATTTACCCTAAAGCCGTTCCCATTACCGTTCCCAATACTCGGGAAAAAAAAGGGTTTACTTTCATAAAATCAGGAAAATCGGCCTTCTACAAGGAGCAGAAACTACGCTTGGTAAGCACCCTAAACCGCTACAAGTAGTCGGGAGAGAGTACACAGAAAAAGGAAACGCTACTGTACCGTAATCCCTAAAACACCTGTATAGCATCCAGCCATGTCAGGGCGTGCATGTGGAACAGGAAACCTAGGATATGACTTCCTGTTAATTATATTTTTATTTTTTTTTCCACTATGCCTCACGTACATGTACCGTACTAAAACCCTGAACCCTAAACCTCTATTTGGATTCCATTTTTTGATATAATTTCAAACACTCGACCATCAAAATTATTGAAGGAAACCTTTTATTATTATTTTTTTTTTTTTTTTTTTTTTTTTTGGTGCCTTATTTTAAACCCAAAAAGAAATATAAATAAGTACATAACCCCTAAAAACATGAAAGCAAAGAAAGAGGGAAAAAGAAACCTAAAAAAGGGTAAGAGAAAAGGAAGGAGGAAAAAAAGGGAAAGCACAAGAAATTAAAAAAAAAAAAAAAAATCCAGTATTGAATGACCCTAAACCGAATTTGTAAAGATGCCGACCCCTAAGCCCGGATCCCGAGTCCGACATCGCCCTACGACTCTCCTAAGCATGAGGGCTGGCCGCATTCATTTCGATGGTTGGAACAAGGCTTTGGAATATGGACTGCTGAGATTGGCCATGGACCCATTGATGGATCGTGAGTCCGCATCGGGATGCGGGCTTCCCCATTTATTCCCTGGACAAGGTACTCCCCCCCCCCCCAAAACAGTTGTTCCCCGCCTCGCCCATCGCTGTCTTTGCCTAAATCCGCCTAGATCGGTGACGTTTTCTGGGCTATGTCCTGAACACGACTGGAGGAAAGGAGGGCTTCTCCAGTAGCAGGGGGGGCATGTTTTTGAATGAGGAGCACGGAGGCTTGGAGGAATCTCCCCCAGCCATACGCAAACCCCCTAAACCGATTCTGCTGTCCGAATCCGACGGAGAGGAGGACGACGGGGATGATCACGGGTGCGGCCGTGAGATTGGGAATCGAGTTCCCGCACGCACTCGAGACGGGAAGCGCGTACGGGTGGACGCGCAGGGTGGGTGCAGGCATCCTCGCGCTCGCGGCAAGATGTTGGATGACGAGTACGGGGATGACGTGATAGATTTGGCCGGAGGCTTCGAGTTCTTCGAGCCGGTGCTGCAGTTGGAGTCCGGACGGGTGATGGATGTCCCAGACGAGAACGGAACTGGCACCGGTCTAAGGTGCCCACGACGACAACTTTTCCTCAAACCGGCTGCCGCTGCAAGGGGCGCCCGGATCGTGGACGTGCCGGACTGCAGGCCCCCTTCTGTGGACGTGGTGGGGAGGGGCATGACAGCACGGAGTGGCCCTAAAACCGCCGTTCCATGTCAGTTCGAACCGAATGCCGCTGTCAGGGGCGTACGGATCGTGGACGTGCCGGGCTGCAGGAGCCCTTCCGTGGACGTCGTGGGGAGGGGCATGACCACACGGAGTGGCCTTGACGTTCCATGTAGGTTGGATCCGCGAAGCGAAAGTGGGAAGGGTGTAGGGGTTGCGAATGTTCCACGTTCTGGGCCTCCTCGTACGGGAACGGCGAAGACCGGGCAGTCATCCTGATTCGCAACCCTCTCGAACTGCGAGTCCGACGAAGACCGTCGGCTGCCACATGCACTACCCCTGCGCGTGAGGCTCCGCGATCATCGAGTACCCTACACCGAACTCCTCCGACCGGATCCTCATGAGCCTAGGAACCACGGTACGAAGAGTTCGAAAGCACTGTTGGAAAGACCGTACAAATGGAACGCCAGGCCTAAACCCAAGAACGAGTGGGACTCAAACTGGGCTGACAAGTGATGCAGCTCCCCCCTCCTGTCCGGAAGGCGCCCCAAGCTTGCACGGTAGTCTTTAGTTTGCTGTCCGAGAATCCTAGGTTCAGTGGTCTAAATCCAAGGGCGAAGGGGCACACTGGCTTCCCGGTGGGGGTGGAAGATTCAGCTTATGCGAGGGACTGAGTAGGTACTACGTTCATTCCAATGACACCATGTGTACATGGTGGCGTACACTCGATGACGGGGGTCCTGTTGGGGATCGTCAGCGGAGTAGAGAGAGCATGGGGGTTGGCGATGGGATTTTGATGTACGCGCGTCTCTTGTATGTTTTGTATCCAATTCTCTGTAATTATTGAACTGCCTTTTCGGGGGAATGCGTGTACCATTTCGTCAATCTTGGAGACCGTCACATGGATGACAGTCCTTTTCTCCCCCAAAATCTGTGGTATGTGCTCCATCGTCTCGAAACCGCTCCTCAAACCGAGAGGTGCCCGTGGTTGGTCGGACCGTGGATAACGACGGAACACGGTTGCATTTGGGTCACCGCAACCCTTTTCCCATGGCCACGAAACCCGATCCAATGGATTCTTTGTATGCCTTTTGCTATCGATCGAAACGACCTAAAGACTGAAACGCATGACGTTCGCTGGACACCTCCGTGGGGAAACAAACCGTCCGGCCTTCTCCGACGTTGTTTTGGGCAAACAGGTGGTGGGAAATGATAGTCATGTGAGCAACCGTCATGATCGATCACCGAAGTGATACCTCCCGTAGGGAGTGAGTCGTACAGTGAGACAGGTGGTACTGAGACCGTGGGACCCTAAAATCGCCCACAAACCCTACAATTCATCCTAACACCACGATCCTCTACCCTGAGACCACCCCTTACGAATCGCACTGAACCGTCCGGCCCATCCTTGTCCCCCGTCCGACCCTAAACCCTAAAGCCCGTAATCCCTCAACCCCCTTGGTCCGCGCCCGTCCGACCTATCTCAACCCGTAGTCCGAGCCTAAACCCCAAGCCCGTAGTTCGACCCATCCCAGCCCGTAATCTAAAACCCTAAACCCTCGTAAACCGGATCTGGAGTTTATTGGATTCACCCTGAACACTTTCGGGAGTTCGCAAAAAGTTTCCGCGGAGGATGCAATCCCTCAAAGCGCTAGCCATTCTTCATTCCAGCCATAAAACCGCAGAATTGAATGAAAATGAACACATTTTTTCAGAAATCGGGAAGATGAGATGAATGGTTCATGATTCCATGCATGGTTTTACACGTGCAAAGTTACAACAGGTCCCCCCCTACTCTGTACACAGTCGAGAATTGAAAGGTGTGCACATCGTCACAATATTATTTTCTACTGTCATAATGGCAGCCGACACTTGCGCCACCATGGAATGAGTTGCGTCCCTGACAGACGTATACAACACGCCTATATAGAATACACCCATGCACTAATACCCCCACCCCTTCCTTGCACGCGCGTATCTGTCACGGATGACCATCTCGCGAATGTACATGGCCGCGTGCTGCTTGTGATCCCTACACGACCGAAACTGCTAGACCTCTCCCGAAGATACTAAGACGGGTTCATGGATAAGTTACTGGGGCTTCGTTGTCCGACATTCGATCCCTCCACGCTTCTTCGTACAACCAAGCATCGTAACCGGCCTCCCACGTTTCGAAGTCGTAACATCCATGATGGAACCAGGAGATGGCGTACAGATTGCTGCTGTAGATGTCATCCAGGCTATCCCACGGGAGGTATTCCAGTCTGCCACGTCCCAGGGTGAGGGGGTGCTCCATGTGGTGGAAGGTAAGTTGCTCCAGGTACAGCTCGTATGCTACATCGAAGGCCTCCCACGGAAAGGGATGGTCGGATTCATCGACGGATTCATCGACGGATCCATCGCGATCTAAATCCTCCCGATCCGGGCTCATGCCTAGGTTCCGTGGTTGCGACATGCCGTCCCGATTTTCCTCGGTTGGGCGTCACGCAGACTCTAAAGACCGTCAAAAACCGATTTGTGGGGCAAGATGAAACCACGGGGAAGGAAAAACAAAAAAAAAGACTACTCGAGTGAACCCACGCGCCACGATCCGAGACAGAGGGTTAGGGCACGCCTGTGAGCGGACACCCTACGCATGCCTTGTCGCAAGCCTACATGCTCGGAAACAACCACACCCACCCCCTCCTCGGACTACGTCACACCGAACATTTGACCCTTAGACGACCCCCTCACGGCCGCCGGCACGCCCCAGAGCTCGGGCCACTCTAAGCCGTCATCGACCGGGTGGAATACGACGAGGCCGGTGTAAAACTGTCGGGGCCATCGTAAGGAATCGACTCCAACGACCGGATTGGACAATTGCTGGTGTCGATGAGCAATTTCAATCCCGAGTGAATCGGCAGCGAGTAGAGAAGCACCGTATGTACACCATGCTCCCCTCCGTAGTTGTAAACACGTTTCTAAAACCAACCCTCAGACAGGACTAAACCATTTTCACTATTGGCCTGTCAGGGAGTATTTTTGGATTGTCCGTTTCAGCGGACGTTGACAGGGCTGCCGTTGCCCCAAAACCGTTGCCCATTGGCGAGATAAGGTCTAAAGACGCACTCCCAGAAGATCGGGCACCTCTTGGGGGGGGGGAGAGATCCGGTGAGATCCGACTTCCCATCTTGCCGATTTCGGGTTAGTGACCGCGGGCAGCGATTTCGTTGAGCGGTCCTGGCCTCCTCACCAGTAGCAATTTCGAAGACGAACGATGAAAAGTAGGAATCGCCGAACCTAACAACCGAATTGCATTCGACCTTTGATTTTTGCTTCGGAATTCATAAAACCGATTTCTTCAACATGATTCATCCGAATGGCCACCATTATTTGCATCGGGGGTTTGTACAGATGTATACCCTGAAACCCCAAACGTCGTTCAAATTCAACAATATTGTGGACCTTGCTAAAAAAAAGCAGCATTATCCATTAAAAATTTAAAAAAAAAATTAAAAAAAAAAACAAAACAATGTTGGCCGATCACTATTCAAAAACTTAGATTATAAGTTTGTTGGGACTGTTTCCTCAAAGACGTTTCCCTCAACCCTGCCCAAAGACGTTGCTAGACAAAAGACCCGCTCTAAACATCTGTCACGGACATGCCATACATGGTATTATCCACACCCCATGAGTTTACCGTGATCAGCCCTACTTCTCAAAGATTTCCTAGTTTCCGTATATTTTGCAAGTTCAAGTTTTCTGAAAGGTTCTAGAACCTTCCACTAGTTTCCGAAAGCTTCCTCAAGCTTCCGTATAGCTCTAGTAGTTTCCGGAAGCTTCCACAAGCTTCCAGATAGTTCTAGTAGTTTCCGGAAGGTTCTCTAAGCTTCCGGAAGGTTCCATAAGGATCCAATTGTTTCCGGAAGGTTCCATAAACTTTCGGAAGGTTCCGCTTGACCTTCCTAGATTCTGGAAGCTCCCACGAGTCTCCGGAAGGTTCTATAGGAGCTTCTAGGACCTTACTCCGGAAGTTTCTTCTAGCCTAGTATATATAGAGAGTTGAAGGTCGTTGTTCTTCACTCTCTTCAACATCGATTGTACCCACTCTTTGGGTCATCATCAATACTACTGTTCTCTTACTTTGAGTGTCGTTCTGAGTCTTGTGTGAGGAATCCTCTCACTTCTAGTTTATCTTGGTCTCCTTTTGGAGTCTCCCCTCAATCTTGTCTTTGATCCTGCCTTGGAGTTGCTGTCCGCAACAGTTTGAAGAGAGTGACTGACTACATTCTGGTCCGAGAGATTCTACGTTTAGTATTTCCTATAGAAGTTCTGTCTTAGAGTTTTCATGAGAGTTTTTGCATGGACTTGAATCGACTTCCTTTATCCCCAAGTCCTGTTGTTCTAGAAGTGCGTTTTCTCTTTAGATCAAAGAGTGAACTAAGAGATGTTCTTATCCGACAGAGGAGTGAAGAATTCTATTTGAACCTCTTGAGATCACCTCTTCCGGTCATTATCCCTAGAGTACACAGCGGAAATCTCTGTTACTTCATCTACTTGTGAATCTCCAGGCTTTTCTTATCTAAGATGGGCAACGTTTCAAATCTCGAGATGCACGACATGGTCGCCTTGATACGACAACTACAGCAAGAGAATGCCAACATACGACATGCCATGGAACAACACCAAGCGACTCTCGCTCAAGTCCACGTGGCAGCCCCTGTTGCAAGCCAAGTGTCACATCCACAAGCACCTAAGGAGCCTCGACTGAGCTTGCCAGACAAGTTCGATGGAGATCGCACGAAGCTTCGAGATTTTGTGAATAAAATTCGGCTCGTCTTCCGTCTCCAACCTCAAAGATACTCAACGGAAGAAATACAAGTCGGATTCATCGGGACCTTGCTCACTGGAACCGCGTTATCGTGGTTCTCATCTCTGCTGGAGAAAAACTCTCCACTCTTGACAAGCCGTGACCAATTTTTGGAAGAACTGGGCAGAACGTTTGGAGAAAGGGATCGAGCCCTGGTAGCGACTGCAAAACTCCGTTCCTTACAACAACGTTCACGTCCAGGTTCAGCCTACGTTGCAGAGTTTCAACAAATTTCTTGTGACCTTGATTGGAACGATACGGCTCTCATCACTATGTTTCGATGGGGACTTCGTGACGATATCAAGACCTTGTTGCTGAACTTGCCCAAGCCAACCACGTTATCGGAGGCTATTACTCAAGCGATCGACTGCGACAACCGATTTTTTGAACAGCGACAAGAGCGACGATTGCTCTTTGGATCGTATCGAGCGGACTACACAGCTCCATCTCGCCAGACACCACTCAACACTTCGACGGTAGAACCCATGCAAATCGACTCTTCAAAGGTCAAGAAGTTATCCGAAGAAGAGAAAGAACGACGTCGTAGATAACATCTATGCTTGTACTGTGGAGAAAAAGACCACTACCGAGGAAGCGCCTGTTAAACTCCAGGAGATCGAAGCCGCACAAATTTCGTGGTACTATAAGTCTTGTGAAGCGAGAACCACGAGGAGTTCATGTCGGAAAACGACAACGGCCCGACCCATGAAGAGGGACCGTGCGGCTGACAAGTGTTTCTACGTCATCAGGTCCTATCTTATCCTCTGAACCCTCTCGATGTTTTAATATCCCGCTTATAATAGATTTCCATCCGCATAGTATAAAGGTTAAAGCTTTGTTAGATTCGGGAGCTTCCGCTTGTTTTATTGATAGAGACCTTGTCAAACGTCATAATCTGCCTACAGTTCCTAAGAAATATGCCGTAGCAGTAGAGGTCATTGACGGTAGGCCACTGATTTCAGGAGATGTTACCCACGAAACTAAACCTTTGAGTATTATCTTAGAAGAAGAACACCAAAGATCTTGTTGTATTTAATATCATTAGCTCTCCTCTAATCCTCTTGTCTTAGGTCTCTCTTGGTTAAAAATGGTCAATCCAAGTATAGATTGGAAGACACGAAAACTTACATATCAAACTATAGCTCCCTATTTCCCTTCACAACATCCTAAGAATAACCTGATCTTCGCTTTTCCAAGCCCAAAGTCCCGAGGTCAAAACTCCGCTCATGGTCGGTGCCCGAGCCTTTATGAGGGCGCCAAGAACGGGAATATGTTTGCAATTTATGCAATTCCGTCATCACAACATATCCAAGGACCAACCCAAACTACCGGTGAGTATGAAGAATTTTCAGGACGTATTCGAGAAGAAGAATCCGACATACTTCCTCAACACCGACCCTATGATTGTGGCATCGAGCTTCAAGAAGGTGCACAACCACCATTTGGCCCGATCTCTGGTCTTTCGCGAGAACGAGCTTCACAGCATTGCGAGATTACCTTGATGAAAATCTTGCAAAGAATTTCATCCGACACTCCAAGTCACTGCCGGAACTCCTATTTCGTTTCGTCAAGAAGAAGGACGGTTCCCTTCGGATGTGCGTGGACTACCGCGGCTGAATAAGGTTACGATCAAGAATCGGTATCCATTACCACTATCTCGGAAACTCGACCAACTCGGTCAAGAAAGATCTACACCAAGATCGATCTTCGTGGGCGCGCATAACCTGGTACGTATCGAGGAAGGTGACGAGTGGAAGATCGCATTCGAACGAGGTATGGACATTTCGAATACAATGTCATGCCTTTTGGTCTTACCAACGCACCGCCAACTTCCAACACTTAATGAACGACGTATTCGAAAGTTCCCGGACGACTTTGTTGTTTGCTACCCGACGACATATTGGTGTTCTCCAAAATGAAGAAGATCACACCAACCATGTCCGATTGGTATTGAAGAAGCTGTGCTGCTTAGGGTTATACGCCAAGTTGGAAAAGTCGTCTTCCATCAACCTCAAGTCGAATTCCTAGGCTACATCATTTCCGGAGAAGGTCTATCCATGGACCCAAAGAAGATTCAAATAGTCATTGATTGGCAGAAACCAACTACCGTTCGAGACATACAATGTTTCCTTGGTTTTGCCAACTTCTACCGAATTTTTATTCGAAATTACTCTAAGATTTTGCTCCGTTGACCCGATTGACTTGCAAGGACAAGCTCGAGTGGACTACTCTGATGACGAAGCTTTCGAGGTTTTGAAGAAGGCGTTCTGCGCGCCTATTCTCACACATCCCGATTTCCGAAGCCGTTCTTCCTAGAAACGGATGCTTCTGATTTTGCCCTTGGAGCGGTCCTTTCACAATCCGACAACGACGGACGCCTCCATCCTGTCGCGTTCCACTCGCGAAAATTTATCGCCGCCGAGATCAATTACGAGATTCACGACAAGGAGCTTTTAGCTATCGTCGACTCTTTCCAAGAATGGCGTCACTTCCTTGAAGGTGCGCCCGATATCCGTCGCGATTCATACCGATCACAAGAACCTTGAGTATTTCATGTCGCAGGAGTCTTTGAATCGTCGACAAGCCCGTTGGAGTATATCGTTGTCGCGATTCAACTTTGTAATCACGTACCGCCCCGCTCTCAACAAATTCGTTCCGATGCACTTTCTAGGCGAACATACCTTGCGCCTAAAGAAGGCGATGCAAAGATACGACCAACAGAGGACTACCTCATCAAGCCCGAGCAACTTGTTTCAAGACCGTCGCACCACAATTTCAGTGGATGCATCTTTTCTCAAGATATCCGAGTAAGTTTACAATCGATCCTTTGGCCTCGAAAGTCAAGAGCAATCCTAGCGTCTCCAATGTTGAAGAATCTCCATGTCGGGACTCTCAAGTCTCAGATTCAGAGGTTATAGATTCGGAATCCCCGAATCAACCTCGCTTCCGATTCTCAAGCTTCCACGTCGCGTGAAACTCCCAAGATGATGCAGATCCAAGATTCCGGTTTCGAGATGGCCTACTATATTATCGGGGGACTACTCTATGTCCCCGAAGGCCCATGCCGACTCGAGTGCTCCAGTCTCGACACGACTTTCCATCGGCGGGACACTTTTTGTTAACAACAAGACCATGGAACAATTATCCAGAGACTTTTGGTGGCCTCAAATGTGGAAAACCGTGAAGGACTATGTCACAACGTGTGACATCCGTCTAGATCCAAGATCCTCGTCATCGGCCGTGACGGGTTCTTGACCGTTTGCCGATCCCAAAACCCCATAGACATCCATATCCATGGACTTTATTGTGGACCTTCCAATGTCCAACACCTTTGATTCCATCTTCGTTGTTGTGGACCGGCCGACCAAGATGGCTCACTTCATTCCGCGCCACAAGACGATTCGGGAGAAGAGACAAAGAAGACTCTTTTGTAGACAATGTCTACAGCACTCCACGGCCTTCCCAACGACATCATTTTCGATCGCGAACGCACCACATCAAGTTCGCGAGTCTTTGTTCAAGATTACGGGCGTAAAGATCAAGCTATCTTCAAAGATACCATCCTCGACCGACGGACAAACCGAAGCGCGTCAATCAAGTGTTGGAGCAAGATTTGGCGCGCACCATCAACTACCATCAAGACAATTGGGTGGAGTTGTTGCCGCCGCCGAGGTGCCTACAACAACACGCTGCGTTGGGTCTACTCAATGCACTTTCTTTCGCAAACTACGGCCATCATCCCAGGATTGATCAATTCAATTTAAACATTTTCGAGAATCCAGTGCGACAGATCTTGCTACTCGATTGTCCGATATCCGAAGCGAGATGAAGCGAGCCTCCTCGAAGCCCAAGAGCACTGAGAAGACAAGCGACAGTGTCTCGTAAGGAACATCCACCATCTCTATTGGTGACAAGGTATGGCTCTGCGTCGAAATTTGAGGACTCGCCCGGCCATCGACAAACTCGACTACCGTCGCTTGGACCATTCAAAGTGGTCAAACAAATCAACAAGGTGGCTTACCGGTTGGAGTTACCGGCTTCTATGAAGATTCATCCAGTTTTCCATGTATCTCTCCTCAACCGCACAAAGAATCTACGCACGGGCGGGATTCAAGAACCTCCTCCACCGATCGAGATGAAAGGTGATGAAGAATTTGAAGTCTCGGAGGTTCTAGACTCTCGCATCCACCGTCGAGAACTCGAATATCTTGTGCGTTAGCGCAGGCTACGACGTCGTGAAAGAACCCGGGAGCCTCGCCTCAAACCTCAAGAACTCCCCGAGTTAATTCAAGAGTTCCATCGCCGATACCTCGAAAACCTAAAAGCGTTTAGGTTCAATGCATCTCGACCGCCACCGCACCAAGTCTGTAAGTTTTCTGCAGTGTGCGGTGCGGATGCGAGACTTTGAACCAAAGCGGTGGGGGTATCGACGGCGGCGACGATGCACTTGTCTAGCTTCGGTTTACAGGGGCAGGCCTTGAACTCACGTTGGCGAAAATTTGGTAAGGCGCGCGCGCGCCACCGCCGATGTCTCAAGTCGCCAACCACATGGTTTTATACCGGTCCGTCTTAAACTGCGTTCTACCACGATCGTAAACAATTTCACGACTTTCCGCCGCCAAAGACCGACATTCGATTCTCACGGTATTCGTATCCCGTATATTTACTCTTTTTGTCTAGTCTACGTGAAACCCACGTGAACATTCTCGTTTTATGTTTTATTAGTTCGTGTGGGAACTCGTGGAACTCGTTCCTTGAAGGGGAGGTGATGTCACGGACATGCCATACAGGGTATTATCCACACCCCATGAGTTTATCGTGATCAGCCCTACTTCTCAAAGATTTCCTAGTTTCCGTATATTTTGCAAGTTCAAGTTTTCTGAAAGGTTCTAGAACCTTCCACTAGTTTCCGAAAGCTTCCTCAAGCTTCCGTATAGCTCTAGTAGTTTCCGGAAGCTTCCACAAGCTTCCAGATAGTTCTAGTAGTTTCCGGAAGGTTCTCTAAGCTTCCGGAAGGTTCCATAAGGATCCAATTGTTTCCGGAAGGTTCCATAAACTTTCGGAAGGTTCCGCTTGACCTTCCTAGATTCCGGAAGCTCCCACGAGTCTCCGGAAGGTTCTATAGGAGCTTCTAGGACCTTACTCCGGAAGTTTCTTCTAGCCTAGTATATATAGAGAGTTGAAGGTCGTTGTTCTTCACTCTCTTCAACATCAGTTGTACCCACTCTTCCAGTCATCAATACTACTCTCTGTTCTCTTACTTTGAGTGTCGTTCTGAGTCTTGTGTGATGAATCCTCTCACTTCTAGTTTATCTTGGTCTCCTTTTGGAGTCTCCCCTCAATCTTGTCTTTGATCCTGCCTTGGAGTTGCTGTCCGCAACAACATCAATAGTGTTGGTAACGTTGCAAAAAATTCCCTCCCAAGCTGCACTGTCGGTACGAATACCATGCATGTAAAGTCCTAAAACCCGTAAAGGGATGTTCCCTTCACGGTTCCCCTTGAACCTTGAACGATCCCTACAATTGCATCTTTTGGAACGTTACCATGTGGGGGTTGATTCCAATTAGATCTATTCATATGTAGGAATATCTTGAGTTACCATGTCCATGGAAAGAAAAAAACTACAAGACTTTTCTCAAAGTTCCCCACCTGGTTTCAATCTTGATTGAAAGAACGTTGTCAACACCCAAAACAAACAACATTTTCCATAAATAATACGCAACGTTTCCATAGGGACCGAACCCTTTTCGGGATATACTCTTGAAGAATGTTGAAAAGCCCTCGAATCGGGGGGGTTTCTTCGAGAGCGATCGTCGTAAGACGAAACCAGGCAAGTCTATGAGGCAAATGTGGAGGTAAGTGGGAGGAGCGAAAAGAGGCGGGTGGGAAGATTGCGGGGTTCGAGAAGAGGTTGAACGAACTTCGGAGGATGACTTATGCAGTAGGGAAGGTATCCTAAACACCTTAGCTATGTCTTATGGAGGAGCAGCTGGTGTGGATGGAGCTGTCTGAAACAGGGAATATAGGACTCGCGTGTAAGTGATGGTAGTGTTACAATCATGGTGAATTGGCCTAAATCGTTACTCTAAACCCTAAAAATCCACTTCAACCCTAAAACTTCTCCTAGTTCGTCGCCTAAATCCTTTTACGAGCCCCCAAAGATGACGACGGCCGGTGCTTAGGTGTCGTTTTTCCACGTGGTAAACCCCGGAACCGTTTCGACCTTCCCTCGGCAATCCAAGGCCACCACGCTGTACCCTATGTCGAACGCATTCCTAGACCCTACACAATGTTGTGTTCGTCCTGAACATGGGGGAGGTATATAGTTTGTCCCTAAAACCCTAAAACTCATACGAATAAACATGTTTTGGGTTCAATAATTAAAATATTTTTTATTCAATACACGTGAATTTACGACAATAGAATTAATCTACCAGACGTAAAAAGGGGGTGTATTTCGCTGTACAGTCTTCAATGCTCGTCTCACTACTACTTAGAGCGTAACATTTGCGTCTAAGCCTTTGCACCATGGTCTGCTTTTTTTTTGGATTTGGTTGTTTTTCTGTACGGTTCCCCTTGTGACGCGCCTTAAAAAACCCAAAATAGCGGATTCCTCAACCCTTGGGATCCCCAAACCCCCGAGGTTTGCCTAAACCCTAAAACCCTAAACCCTAAAAGGTTACCCTAGAGCCCCTAGAGCCTAAATCCTAAACCCTAAGGACTTTCGGTAATCGGGTGAGGAAATAGACGACACGGATTACATTTCCGGATGCAGCGCGAAATTTCAATCAAGATAGGCTCAAAAAAAATTGCTATTCCGCCAAGGAATGATCATTTTGTACAATAGCTACACCGGTGTCATGCCGGGCGGGGCTACACCGGTGTCACGCTGGAACGCGCAACAATCCGGTTTGTTCTTACTATAGGGCTTTATCTTTTAAAGATGCCGCTTAAATAAAAACCAAAAAAGGGGGATTGCTCGAACCCTTGAGGAAACCGTACATGCTAAAGGTTAGCCTGAACCTTAAGGCCCACAAGGCTCTGGGTGGAGAGATACGGTTTAGGGTCATCCGCTAGAGGATCTCTCGATCACGCAAAAAAATCAAGACCACGCTGTAGTATACAGCGCCAGCATTCAAAAACTACCTCAAGTTTACCGGTGTTACCCCTTACAGGAAGTGGTGTGATGGTGTACCCATCGAAAGGCCGGACGAAACGGAGCAGGAGCCAAACGGGACAGACCAGGGGCCGGACGGGACGGAGTAGGGGCCCGACGGAAGTTCTCCGTTTCATCCAAAACACGGATTTCCCCCGAGGCCCGTAGAACTCGACTGGTGAGGAAGTAGGCGACACGGATTACATTTCCGGATGCAGCGCGAAATTCCAATCAAGATAGGCTAAAAAAGAATTGCAATTCCGATAGAGGAATGAGCATTTTGCAAAAAGAGCTACACCGGCGTCTCAACATCGGGGAATGTTCGCCGTTGTCACCCTGGACATCGCAGCATTCCGGTTTGTTCTTACTATAGATTACCCAAAACCCTAAGGACTTTCGGTAATCTGTATTTTTTTTGGAATGTCGGTTGTTTTTCCCTGTGACGCCCCTTAAAAATCCAAAAAGGATATTACACAACCCTCGAGGGTACCCTACACCCTGGGGGTTTTGCATAAACCCTAAACCCTAAAACCCTACACGATATGGGTCGTAGAAGTTGTCGCTGAAACGTGCAGGAACAGCACGGGAAAGAAAAACAGGAGGCTCTAGAAATCGATTGGAGGGGAATTCGAGGGCTCATCATTACATTCCTGGAATCAGCGCAAAATTTCGGTCAAGATTGGCTCAATTAGATTGCAAATTCGTCGATGTAAACCCTAAAATCCTAAACATTCGCTACAAGCGTGTAACGATGTAACGTCATAACTCTATAACTCTAAACGGTGTAATGATGTAAATGCTATAGCTCGTAACCCTTAATATTGGAACGGGGATAAAGTACCGGGCGACCCTGATATCAGTGGGAAGAGGAGGAAAAAAATCGCATGCAATGGTGCCGGAAAATCCCGGGAATTGGGATTTGTTGCCTAAACCCTTACACCTACAGCCCGAACTTCATCCAGAGATATCTTATCCGTTTTAGGTCCGAACCGCAATTTTGTTGACTCTATCATTAGTGACATTGTTCGCCGATTCCAGAAATGTGATTTGCTTGGTCTACTTCGTCACCGACGGAGTTCTACGGGCCTCCGAAGATGACTAAACCCTAAACCTTCTTTACGAAATGCTGTTCGATGGCACCACTCAATTTAAGAATGCATCTATAGTAATAACGTATGAGATTGCAGTACATTTCAACGTGATACCGCCATGTTTTCTTCTAGGGATTTAAACCGGTGTGGGGATTGCGTGTTTTAATTCGATACTTGCCGGAATTGCAATTTTCTTGGGCCTATCGCGACTGAAATTTTTGCGCTGATTCCGGTAATGTAATCTGTGTCTTTTAAATCCTAAATTTCCAAAACCATGTGTTTTGACAAAACCTGAATGGTTTATATGGTATAGGGCCTAGGGCCACACAATCACACTCGTAGAATATGATCCTGAATGCATTATGGGATGTTGCCCTGCAAACAAATCATCGTTATTGGAAGATGCGAAAGGCGGTTATGGATGGTGAGCGCCGACTACCTAAAGAATGGGGCTTACCTATCACGATTAGTGAGTGTTTCAGATTCGGTCATCGATTGCGTTGGCGTGGACGAATATGGATTCCGCGCACGAACCTCTTCGGACGCGTTTGATCCAATCTACTCATGATTCACCACTAGCAGGACATCCAGGTCGTGAGGGTACGCGTGACTTGATTGCACGTGAATATACGTGGCCTGGGTTGACACAAGATGTTCGGAGATTTGTACGGAACTACAACGTGTGTGGAAAATCGAAGATTTGGCGGGAGCAGAAGTAAGGGTTGCTAAAACCTTTGCCAATTCCGGCACGGATTTGGACTGAGCTCTCCATTGATTTTATTACCGGATTGGCACCAAGCAGCGACTGTACAAATATCATGGTTGTGACAGACCGTTTGTCCAAATCTATCATTGTTGTGCCTATGAAGACAATTCGTGCACTTGATGTGGCTCACAAAACTTTTAGAGCAAGTTTTTCAAGATCACGGATTGCTGCAGCAGAATTGTGTCGGATCGTGGTAGTCAATTTGTTAGTCCGCTTTGGGCCAAGTATGCAGATTGATGAAGATTACGCGTCGGTTGTCGACAGCTTTCCATCCGGAGACAGATGGTGCAACAGAGAGGGCGAATCAAGAGCTTGAAACATATCTTCGTATTTTCACGACATTTGAGTAAGAAGATTGGGCTTTTCAGTTGCCGATCGCGATGATGGCGTTGTATAATCGTGTGTCGCAGTCTATAGGTATGTCTGCATTTTTTATGACTCACGGTTATCATCATTCGGTCATGAATATTACTATACCCGAGGAGGCAGGTTCTTCGTTGTCACAGGCGGAAAAAGGACGCAAGCTTGTTGAAGATGGCGTAATTCAAGTGAATCGGCAACAACGGCAATGGCCATTGCGCAAGAGACTCAAGAACGCCGTCAAATACACGGTATTTCGGTGGCCGAGGATTTTCGTCCGGGTGATCGTGTGTAGTTGAAGTTGAAGAACATCAACACGTCCCGACCAATCAAGAAGCTTGATTGGATTGCTCTTCCTTATCGTGTATTGGAGTGCGTAGGTACACATGCGGTTCGTTTGAATACACCGTCGGTATTCATCCTGCTTTTTTCATGTGAGTTTAGTGAAGAAGGCGGTGAGGATCCGTTGCCTTCCCAACTACCTCGTGATAATGAGCCCGGTGTTGTTTTGAGCAATCCCGCTTCGAGGCATCCACTAGCGAGGACGAGTATGCTGTTGAAAGAGTGTTGCAACATCGACATCGTGGGCGCGGTTGGCAACTACTTGTAAAGTGGACAGGATGGCCGGAGCCTACTTGGGAACATGTTTGCCAATTACAAAATGTTATGGTCTTAGACGATTACGAGCGCTTGTTGCGCGCGTGCGTCAAATCTTGATATTCCTTGGGCACATTCTCTTCTATAACACTTGTTAATTCATCAAAGACAGAGGAGGAGGAGGAGGAAGAGGCATTTGTCATGGGCCAAGGCCTCGTTGATAAGCTCGGATGTTCACTCGCTATTAATTTTATAAATAGAACTTGGCGGAAGAGAGCTAAAGTATAGCCTCGCGAAGAGAGCTAAAGTATAGCCTCGGCGAGAGAGCTAAAGTATAGCCTCATTTGTTGAGCTAAATAGCCTCCTGCAAAGAGAGCTAAAGTATAGCCTCGGCAGATTGAGCCAAGAGATTAGTATATAAGGGACTCTTATTCATTGTAAACCTAAGTCTTGGATCAATATATTTCTTTTGTAGTTTTTGCTTGTTTTTGACTAGACTCTTCTGGCGTGAAATGTATTAGCATTGAAGAAGAAGTGTGATAAAAGTATGGATAAACTAAATAATCTAGAGATGTTGCAATTTTTGGTGTGTTCCAATGTATTGTACAATTTTGTATGTAAGAGCAACACATTGAAAGCAATTTCTCATTGAATAATAATCATTTCAAATAAATGGAAAGGATTTACACTTGAATTGTTATTATGAAGAAATATTTAGAACTTGAGTGCAAAGAGAGGGGTAGTTATTGGTTGGTGATAGATAATGATGGTTTCCTCTTATTTTCTTCTTTATATCATATCTTATCTAGTTTTACAAAAAATATTTAGTTATTGAATATATATTCACCTAACTTTAATGTTATGCTACACTTGCTACTATGGACTAGTAGCCGATCCGCTCATTTCTTGTAAAGAAATTAGTTGAAATTTTTGACATAAAGTAGAACGCCATAATTAGGTTGTAATACATATTTGGGAGAAGATAATTATAGGACACATATAAGTCAAATTTCACGAAGACTAGTGGATTATGCATTGGTCTCATGGCCAAACAACATGCATTTGTATAATATTCAAGTTTGCAAGTATATTCCTATTTTAGCGAACATGAAGTCAAAAGGTTAAGCGGATCTAAACCCTAAACCCTAAACTTAATCACATTGGGGTTTTGGTTTTCTTGTGGTGTATAGTAATAGTTTCTTTTGGGCGTTGCCACATTGTTTAAGACTTATGAAGTGATTAGTACGTAAAAGGCTCGACATATACATATATTGATTATCCACCATACAAGCACAATGAGTCAGAGAAGCATACAATATGCTCACTCTAAATCTCACTTTTGAAGATATCAAAAGGGCATCTCCGCTTCAAATGATATCTGATCTCATGTATTTAAGCATGCTCGTACAATCACTTTCTGAAGGCAAGATTAGACACAAGGTTAGGAAACTTAATTAGTACTTGCGTAATGATTTGTTTCTCATACAAGATGTCGGTCAGTGCGAATCTCCAACTCAATTCTAAGCTTCATGTGAATCTTAGAGATCAAGAAGACATATGACCAAAGAGTTTCAAGTATTGACAACAGAAAGGATTTCTCAATTGTTCTAATTCGACTATAAACACCTGGAGAAATCCTAGCACTGATTTGGACATAGGTAACTGTATAGGTGTTTGTTGATTTTTGACCCTAGACTATTGTTGAAGGAAAATTATTCTAAACGACCGCTGTAATATATTTTTCCTTGAAGTGTTCTTCAAACTTTAAAATTATCAAAATGTGTGATATTACGAAATTTTTGGTGATAGTACAGAAATTATTTGATGTAATGGAAGAAGTGTGTGATATTAAAATAACTTGCCATTTTAGAAGCTTAATTGAAAGTGCCTCTAAAATAACAAGGGGCCGAAATATCACATCTCATTCCTCAAAATGGCACATGGAATAACTCCATTTTCACAAAATTGAGGTTGTATATAACAATCATGTGTTTTTATTAAAACTTACAATAAGTAAGGGGTCACATATCGTTATTTTATTTCTAATTTCTTGTATATATATATATATATATATATATATATATATATAAGTGATAAAATAGTAATATTAGCATGAATATGAGGCCTTACCGATAAATAATAGTCTTATTTAAAGAATATGAGTGATGATAATAGGAATGGGTTGTAAAAGTATGCATTATTGGCATGTTTTTGACCTCAAAGGCGATATTTAGTTGTTTTTTAATTGCCGTTGACAAATACTTGCACTTCAAAAATATGCCTCTAAAATGGCATGTTTTGAAACGCGGGCCAAAACGGCACATTAGGGTTTTGGCAAAATGGAATATAGGTTGATAATGCCATTTGAACGGAATTGAGGTTATAAAGGTTCAATGAAATCATCTTTTAGAACCTTATTTATATGTCAAATTCAACCAAAACTTGAATAAAAGTAAAGTCTCAATTTTTGATAAATTTTTTTAGTTTATGCGATTCATTGATTTTAGACTGATTTTATTTCTGAGCATATACTGCAGTCTCAGGGAGTTCTCGATAGCCTCAATTTTTAAGCTTCAAGAGTAAATATTTTTGTAATGTCTTACGAATTTTGAAGCATGAATGGTCTTGTTGCAAAGGTGATAGGTGAATAATCTATAATGTGTAGAAGTTGCAACTTCATACAATATAAAGTCAAAAACGGCCACAATCTTATTCTTATTGAGTTTGGAGGTTGAATATTGGATTAAAGAAGGGGTCACATTCTATGACAATTCGGCATAATTTCTTCTCAAAATATATAGTCTAGAAGATGATAAAAATGTGACATTAAAATGTATGTAGGGTCTTTAGCACCACACTCCTATATTGGTATCAAAAAATTAATAATAAGGCTAGTAGGTTGTGAAATGCGCACATCACTGAGTAAAAGATTGAAGGTTTTTAGCACAAAGCGGTGAAAAATCAGTAAGAAACATAGAATGAACCAAAAGTTTCTGTAAATCAGGAGTTGTTAAATGCTAAGAAATACTTCCATAATTGCTCTAACAGTAACAAATGTGAATTGTCACAAGCACAATTGAAAGTTGAATACAATTTGCAAAAGCGAGATTCACCCATCTTAGAATTTTTGTCAAAATAAGGGTAAAGTCAACTTCTTCGGCTCGTATATTGGGTCTTAAAAGCTTATTTCCATTTTCATCTAGAAAATGTGTTTTTGGCTTAAAATAGGTTGTGACGTTTAGGGGTTGAATAGTCTTATTGCCTTAGCACATGAGACAAATACTATAAAAAATAGGGGAATATTGTTTCATTTACAACAAACAAATTTTAGACTTTAGTGTAAAAATATGAAGCCAGAGGAGAGAAAAGTTAAGATTCAGAGAGAGTTGATAGTCATAAGTTTTATTTACAAATGATTGCCTATACCAAGGAATAATTTCACTACTTGGATATTCAATACCTTAGTAATCCACATGTCATTTTAATTGTTGATATTGGCTTTCTTGTATGAGTTTCACCAAATTTCCATGTGAAAATCAAACGTTCTTTGGGGTTTTATGTAACACATAAAAATCATGTAAGGATATTTCTAACTCATATAGAAGGAAAAATTGAACAATCCTAAGGCATATTTACAGTTTTACACTTTGAAATGGTTTAGAAAACAATGCTATTATTCACTTGTTTTAGCAAGGGGGTTATTTATTCATTTATTATAGATTTTGATCTCACAAACTATTCAGAAGATTCCAAATCTAATATCTGGTATACTCCACATGTACAAATTGGTTTCTACATTCCATAGTTACATTCTTTATGCAACATCATTGAACAAAACTTTACACCTTGTATGAGAAAAAGGTAAAAGATGCTTCCTTTGTCCCACAATGACTGAGTAGGTTCTCTCAAAGCTACCCTCAAGGAGTAGAAGATAAGCCTTGAGTGAAATCACACAAGCTTTGAAGTTGCTAAGGAAAAGTCACATTGGCACATTATTAAGGGTAAGTGGAAGAGGCATTTTATTCAAGATCAAACATGTTCACCATCCGAGTGTGACCTAAAAAGGGGGGAAGAGGCACATTATTAAGGGTAAGTGGAAGAGGCATTTTATTCAAGGTAGAACGAGCATTTTATTCAAGGTAAAAAGAGCATCTTATTCAAGGTAGAATGGCATTGTATTTCCTACCATGCCTATTTCTGCATTGTATTTTTTTTAACCACTTAAGTGTCTGTTGTACCAAATGCTGTGCTTCTATGATGTCGAGTTCACTACCTCATACGAACATTGACCACCTCACGCCGGCGCAGTCCACCTCACACGCTGCAGGTTGTAGCACTAGACTGACTTGAGGTGTATCAAAAAATCATCTTAACAAAAAATAAACGTCAGACATGTATGAAGCATTATGACTTGTACACATCCTTCAACATTAAATTATTTTAATGAAAAACCTTCAACGATAATTACCGCTCCCAGCACTAGTAAGTGGGAGCTTCTGCAAGTTCACGGCAACAAATTTCAGCATCCCTTTGCTACACTCTCACCAGGGAGAGGCTGATCTGAATTTCAGTTTTAGCGGTATTATAGCACTATTGAATGCAGCACGATTGGAGTCTACTACATCACGTGGCCTCTAGCGCATGCTTTCCTTGACGTTGTAGAGTTGCTGTTGCAAATTCTTGCTTAGAGGTGAGGTGCATGCTGCTTGCGTAATACTTTTTGTGAATCCACAATGAGCCGCACTATTAGACAGAGAGAGAAGTCCGCAGGCAAGCGACCTGCTGAGTCAACATCGTCAAATAGCAATGACGGTGTATTCCAGGAGCTGGTGAAGCCTCTGAAGGCAGCAAAAGCCTTAGATGAGGTTCATCCCAACAACCTCACCATTTGGCAAGAGGCTTTTAACCTCGAGAGGCTTCCGCCGTCTATCAGTGTAGAGTTGATAAAGCGGGCCCCTTTCCTCTTGGGTGCGGAGAAGGCAATATACACCAAACAATTTTTCAAAACAATTGGTGGTCTTTGTGCTGCAGGGATACCATTCGAAAGCCTTATGAAGGATGAGTGTGGAGTGCCACTAGAAGATATGGTGGCTACATATCCCTTGAATTAGAATGGAAATCGCCACTCTTTGAGGCTCATGACTGACCGTGATGCAGCACGAAACGCATTACACATGTACCAGAGAGTGTATGGTGGCACGCACCCCGACAATGGTGAAGTTGGCACAAACTTCATTCGAGGTCTTGTCCTACAGTACCAACACGAGACGCAAGTCAACTGGGCTGACTTTGCAGCAGACTTGGCAAAGAAACGGATGGACAATCCGCTTGTGACTCCACACAAACTTACCCCGCCTTGTCTTAGACAGCAGATTCAGGCAATGATAAACTTGTTCCATCATTACCTATGTGCTGCTTATGCAGACAGAGAGGTTGCGATAACACAGTTGAGGCGGGCAGATTTGCCAATTAGGCCATCTGATTTCACGGCACGACAACGAGGGTTTGTGCAACTGATGGAAACTAGACCTCATGCACGCAAGGATGGGCATGCTGAGGCCTTCAAAGCCATCCATCAAGGCTCTACTTATAGCAGCGAAACTGTGCAACAGAAATGCACCCCTACACAGACTTCTCCGCTGGGAATTACCGCTCGTAGAGTCGACATTGATGATGCAGAGTTGTTGAAGCCGGTGGAGCCCAAAAGTGCGCTCGCTACGGTACAGGAGGTGCTCAACTCTCTTATTCAGAAGGCAATTCACATCAATACTACTGTGAAACGTCCATCTGAAGTGAACAATTTTTGTGGCAGCGAGCCTCTCTCCAAACGTGCACATTTGGCATCAGACTTGGAGTAGAAACAAGACTCAGCTGCTACAACAATTCCTGAAGAAACTTGTGCAATCGGCACTAGCTGCAGCAACACTTGAGGTTGAGTCCAGGCTGTAGTAGGGATTCTAGAATGTGAACTCAATCGTGAGTTACCGAATATGTAGAAGCTTGCATTTTGTATATCCAATGCAATGTAGAACTGTAGAAGGTTTGTGCTCAGACACATTTTTGAAAAAAATTTTGATTAAGCGGCACGTCTAAAGTCAACATCGCTGCACGTCACCGCAGATAACAAGAAAGTGCATGGTGGTGTTGTGGTCACTTCATTTTATAAACAATCGTATTGTTTCCTTTCACGACCATGTATGCTCGTACATGATGGGTGACCATGTATGATCCATGCACGATTGGCCACACAACATTTAAAGCCAAGCGAGTCACTAAGCTTAGACTTTGGAAGTTATTGTTTCCATCACGGTCAGAGTCCCATGTTTGTTGTGGTAAAAGAGAACAATACGAAGTTCACTGAAATTCAAATTAAACGAACACTAAACAAAAGTTCAGTTCTAGTAAACACAGGAAGTCAAAAGTTACAAAGTACTGAAAGTTCAATCGAGTAATCAAGCTTAAGGTAAATACCACGACTCAGTCAGTTTCTGTAAGCACAATCAGTGGCAAAACCTACAAAGTAAAACAAGTTCTGTTGGCCACCCACGCTTGGAGTTGATACCTCGAATGCATAGTTCAAAACTTAAGGGATAAGCTAATTAAAGTAACATTCTTCAAAAAGCAAGCATCACGTGAACCAGGAGGGAGTAGGACTCTCCAGCTTCTCGACAGTATGTTGAATGACCAGACCGTCCTCGTTTGTCGATTCTTGTCCCATTGGGCCACCCCTTTGTGCATCCATGTCAACCTCGGAGAAAGGGCAAAACCGTTTGTTGGAGTCGATCATCTCTGCAACACAAATGGGATGGAAGATGCAACTACATGATCCGAGAATTGCGGCCTTTGACACAAATCCCTTGTTGCAAATGGGGCATAATTCATTCAGTGGTCCATCAATTTCGATAGGTGGAAAGGACCCGTGCTCCGCAATTGGAAACACTTGACAAGGGCGTAGAAGCAAATTCTCTTTCTTGGTTTTCTTCAGAGCCGCCTCCGCTGTAGCACGATTTGCCTTCGCCTGATCATGCTCTGTTGAAGCCTTTTTAAGTGCCTCAGCAACTGTCCCCTTAGTTTCTCGTGCCATCATCATCTCCTCTTGCATCGTCGTAAGCCTGTGCGCACATTCTCGCAACACTTCAACTTGCACCTTGTACTGTGTTTGCGTCCCCTCGCAGAAGAGTCGTTTTTGCTCCTCCAAGGCAATACTATGCTCTGCTTCAAGCTTAACAATCTCTTCTCCTAAGCATTTCAGCGAGCCTTCATCTCCTTCACCATGCTTCTCTTGAATAGCGCGCACGGCCTCTGCTGCAGAATCCTCGGCTGCGACCGCAATCTCTAGTGCCTTCTCTGCTGCAGACAATGACGAGGGCACTGGTGTAACTGAGCATGCCAATTCACGGCACCAAGGCATCCCGGTAGCAAATTTCTTGATGATGTTGCACAAGCTTTGAACTTGGGGACGTAATGCTACAAGACCTAACTTGTGGGGGTTCTTCGAAGCACTCGCAATACGCCGAGTACGACGTCCCTGAGCTTCAGCAATCCAATTGATGTCCAAATGATGCACAAAGGTAGCGGTGGCAGCCTTCAAGAAGCGCATGGCAAAATATCCATTATCAGGGCGATGGCCATACACTTCGTAGTAGAGCTGACAAAACATGCGGGCTTGCTCCTTGTCGCTGCAGTTCAGAATCTCATACCGGTTTGTCTGTGCACCTGCCTTCCAGACTTCTTTAATCGCACTCTCCGAAACTTGTGGATAAACCTTCCCGACATCGTCCACCATCGGGCCACTGTTGCACAAGCCTACAACGTGCTGGAAGAATGCGTCGTCATACTCTGCTTGCCCGCCTCGAAGCATTGGAGCTGCCGCATACAGAGAATCAAGCAATGGCGTCGGGACTCCAGAGACGTCAAATGGCAGATCCCACTCCGACGTGGCAACTGCTTGTAGGACATCCTCTAAATCTGCTTTGGATGGTGTCGCAGTTATAGCTGATCCTTCTTCCCCATCCGAGAGACCGCCAAAGCACTTGAGTGGCTCGACTTGTAATTTACGTGGAGTGCTCTGGCTTGCTGACGACTTTCGCTTCTTCTGCTGCTGTGACATGGTGACGCCGACGACCTATTCAATAAAAAAAAGCAAGTTGATACGAATCAGTGTGATTGACAAAGATTGATAGGCAAAGAACTCAATACGCAAAAGAGTCACCCGAAATTGCCAGAATATTTCACGTTACTGTTACATGAACTATTTTGAACAGAGATGGACATGGCAGCAACAACATTACTTGGGATTGCAGCAAAGGAGCTTGATAAAGCAGGCGCGAATATGCAAGGAGCAACACTCGTCCGCTACTCCATCAGCTCGGTACAACTGCACAATTCACTACAAAATATGACTTTTTGCTCACACAAAATATTGTCAATCGGTCACCTGTTTTGAATCACACACGAAATAATGAAAACAATGTCCGTTAATCTAAAATGAGTCAACTGTGGCTTCTACCCTTTCCAAAAACCTCTGTCTTCTTCCCAGATCAACAACTCTCTCAAACCATTGCTTAGGGTCTGGAAAGTACACTACCAAAGGTCTTGTGGATACGGACACCTACAAACAGTGCGGCAAATTAGATTCACTGATGATAGTTGGAGCTACCGCACCTTTCAAGAGCTGAATGTAGAAGCAAGAGCACTAAAACGGCACCCACACTCACGATTGAATTAGACAAATCGAAACTAAACTCTCAAAGCTTGCGTGAGCGAGACCGCTGCATGCAGTGGCAATTTAGTAAACTCAGTGACGGAGGCAAGTAGTGCGACTGACCCCTAATACGCCGGCTTAAGCACTGCCGGCTTAAGCACTCGATGGCAACGCCCGTGCCGATCCGTGTGATTGGACATTCTGGAGGTGGGCACTAAATGCATAATCGGGCTAGTTTAAAAATGGCCAGTTTATGGCACGGCTTTAATAATTCTTTTTTCTTTAAGAGAACGCAAGGACCAACTTATGATACATTATTCATTTAATTTGAAAGAAGCGAAATTACAATTTCAAAAGCCCTCTCAAGGTATTGTGGGTGTTTTTTGCATGCTCCTTGCGTGGTGGAGCTGATCACAAGTCAAGATTACAAGTGCAAGTGCTCAATGCAAGGATCCTCACCTTGCTTCATCACCGATTCATCTAGCAGGTCCATGGGTGGCTCAATTTGGAGGACTGTTGGGGCCACACCAAGCGGTCGACTGCAGTGTGTTTACTAGTGTGTTGGAAGCCTCTCACAAGAATGGCAACACTCTAGTTATGGCAAGACTCCAGAATGACTAAAGAGGGCCATGTAGCCCAAAACAGAGGTGAAAACGTCTAATTTTTGTATATTCCACACTAAAACTAAGTAATATCAGTGACATGTTCATTTTCCCACTGTGTATCCGTACTGGCCTCCGAGGTCCCCTCTTGAGATGGGTGGAAACTAAGTGTCTCTCTTGCCCCGTTGCTTGATCTGCTTGGTATGTCAGCAGTTCTTGCACTATCTGCTCCCATGTCCACGCCCTCTATAGAACTCGTATCTCCAACCACCCAACGCTTCCTCTCTCTGTGACGCCCACTTCGCCACTCCTCGGAAGCTGCTGCAGCATTTGACGTCCACCATGCCTCACGACGTTTTGCGGCCGCAAAGAATGGCGTTTGGATTGACTGAGATACTGACCCGATTGACCAACTTCTTTTGCTCCTTCCTCGTGTAGCGATCTTTGAATGCACCGGTACCACCACCGATCATCGCCGCACAATGACGCTTATGCGCGGCTGCGCTGTCCCTCCATCCATGCGTGTGACCTTGCGTCTGTCGCTTTTTTGCGGCATGGTGGGACTTTTCCATCCTTGACAACTCCAAATAGACAAACTTCCATATTTTTCTACAAACCACGGCCCGTGCTTCACGAGCACATGCTACACCCAAGAGACGAAATTGGAAAAATTAGCGGCATGACATGTAATAAAACTAGATTTCACGTCATACATCATCTATCAATATCAATCCACATTTCCTCAACAGTTGACATCTATCCCCGCCCATTCATTCCCATGTTGGTCGAACAAAATAATTGAACCATACAATATAATGTGTTACGTGGGTTTCGCCAAACAGCTGCGAGGAAGGCTTTTCCAAAAGCATCCATCTTCGTTCTACGGGAATCACGTTGTCTGCGCAAAGACAAGTCCCGTAAGATATGGTTGTAAATCCTCTAGTGTCTCCCAGACCCGCCATCGATTTTGCCGAGCCTGTCCTCCATTGAGGTTGTTGAGCTCTGACATACACACCTCTTTCCAGACCTTATCATAGGTGGACCATGAGTGGGGACGGAACAACCTGTTGCTACTTTTCCGCTCAAACTTGGCTTCATCACCACATTACCGTTTCTTCCTGACTTCTTCTTATCCTGCTTCAGCTGGCAGTTGCCCCCTCTACACCTATGGCTGACAAAGTCTTCTCAATGGAATCCATGGCTTCGGCTCTTCTCACTACATCTTCCATGTTCCATATGAACATGAAATGTAGGTGTAGAATTTTCTCAATGATTCGCACTTGTGCATGGAGGGTACAAATATGCACGTTTGACAAGGAATTGGTAAAATTGGCTTCCATCGTGGATGCGTCCTAGTATCACAAGGTTGTCTTTGAAATCCGTGATGCAAAGAGACCCCCTTGCCAGTTACCCTTTCCTTGAAGTCTGAACTCACGCATAGCTTCAGCACTGGTACAAAACTTCAACATGAGATGGATTTGCTCACAATAGATGCAGGTCATCTTGCATGTAGGACCATGCTGAAGCCCATACATACATTTAATGGTCTTCATATCCCATGAGAAGGTGCCATTCCACATTGAAGTTGCCGACTCCTTCGACGACAAGTCGTTGGCCCGCATTCTCAGGCCGCAATTAACTCACGAGAAGTTAAATGCGGTTGAACGCCCGATTGAGCACATCATAGGACTCTTTACCAACCTGGAAGCAACCTATGGGCCATATCTCCTGTTCGGATTGGACAGAGAAGTATCTCTCATCGTTCTTTTGTATGTCAGGATCTAATGCTCGGTTCATCAGCGTCAAACTCACTCGTTCAAATTTCTTGCCCGTAGCACCCCTCGCTTCATCGAGCTTCAAAGACAAATATCAGAGGCCCTCCGTTGCATTCTGCAAAACATGGACATATGAATTTTGTTCAATGTTGTTACCGACACTAAGATTACAAAATAAATTATTAGATTCACCTGAAACATATTGGAAATCAGATAATCGTACCTTCAATCGTCATTTCATAGAACATCACCATTGAACGTTGCACAACTTCCAATTCAACAAACAAGTTGTTTTTGCTATCTAGCACAACCTCCTTTGCTGCTGTGACCACCTTTCCGCCGACTCGTACTTCTGGAATAGTCCGGCGCCCGTCAATGTGATAATAATCACCGATAAACTGCGGAAGCTTTGCATTCATTTCTTTCCTCAACATCGCAAGCCGATGAGGCGCTGGCAAAATACTTGCTTTAATACCAGGTGCTAGTAGCCCAATGCGATTCTTCATTGTCCTGAAAATTGCATCGTAACCTCTTGCAGTCACTCCAGACCCATCGCATGCATCTAACATGCTATCCTCGCCTATGCTATCTCCGATTTTTCTGATCACTTCTTTAACCACAGTCGCCTTTGCTTGGGCCATTCTTGGTTGTTCAATCATTGCGGCCGCCTCGGTTGGCCTCAGGATATTGGCCAAGCAGGTGGCCGTTTTTACTTGTGTTGTTGAATCTCCAGCCAACCTCTTCTTACCACCACCTGATTCGTTTGTGCGCTGCACTGCTTCTACGACTGCAGGCTGCAATATAGCTCTTATAAGGGCCCGTTGGCGCTTTGTATGGCCGCTGCTGCTTGCAAGCTCGCAAAAGCTTTTCATTTTTCTTCCGTGAACTCTTTCGCGGAAGCCTCGGGGAGTCCGAACGATGGAGTGCAATTTCTCTTTTAACTTTTGATGTTCGCCTTTGCACCGCTGCAATTCATCTTCCATTGCCTGTACTTTCTCACTATGATCGACATCATGTGCTATATTGAACTGTTCGCTACACGTGAAAGCATTGCCAATTTCAACGCATCTTGCTTCAAGTGTCTCTATGTCCAAACGTAGCTGTTGTCGGTCTATGGCATCCTGTACTGCAGCAACCTCCATATTTTTGGCCTCGGTCTGAAACCGCTGACACAAAATCTTGAGTTGCTGAATTTCTATCCCATAGTTCGTAATCCGTTGCTGCAGCGTTGAGACGAGGCTCTCCATTTCATGACCATTATCCCCTAATTTCAATCGCTTTATGTAACCTAGCATTCCACTCTCACCTTCACAAAGAAATTCCAAGTATTCTTTTGTGCTCCTAAACGAGGGCGGCTCTTGTGTGATGGGATCTACAAGATACATGCGTCCATCGACCCAAAGATCTATGTTAGTTTCTCCCCTTGCTCTCCTCAATGGAAAACTACTACGTGATGCTTGGCTATCCAATGACTTCCCTCGCCTAATTATTGGTGCATACTTTCCTGATAACTGAATTTGCGGAATATACGTACTGCATGTATTTGTGGCATCCTGCAACACCATGTTGAAGCACAGAGTTGACTTCACAGCCACGCACACGCACACCGAGGCACCTCGCTAATCCACGAAAGACGCACACCAACACCGAGGCAGTTGGCTAATCCACGAAGGATACATGGCACACACCCACCCGCCAATTCTATCCTACTTGTCTGTGACACATTGATTTGGCGCCATTTTTTACTTAACATCCACATGCTTCCCGCCATCTCATTGCCAAAACGACATGGTACATCCCTTTTTTTTCAATATTATAGTCCGGTACCACGGTTGACTTTCCAATTTAAAATAATTTGGGGGTAGGACACCTTCTGGGTGAGTCAGCATGAAAAATTCTTATAAATAAACGTGATGATGGTGCCACGCAAGCCCACTATGGCGATATAATCATGTCAACAAACCTGCCCAATGCCCAAATTGTACAGAAAATGCACCATTGGCATGCTGCCCAAATGGGGCTTGGAGGGCCTTTTGAAGACCCCAAATTATTTCTAATGAGACTTCATTCAAGTGTCCATAGATTTATTTTTCTCTTGAATTTTGAAGATTTCTAAAATGGTTGGTTTGGACGACCTTAATTTTTTTTCCCTATCTTTCGGCTTTTGAAGTAAAAGGACATGGGCCAAGCAAATCATAAGGAAGTACCGGATCCAGTAAAGGTTGATCGTAGAAATAGAGAGTGGAATAGAGTCGGAATCAGGAGCCGAAAATGAGTCCCCTAATTTTATATGAATTTCACTTACAGCCGCATGATTGTTTATTTAAATGCAGTCTGATATTTCTGTTTCAGTGTAAGGCTGCTTTCTGCTGCAAAAAGGCTGATGGTGATCATTATTTGAAAAGAAAATTATCAAAATTTTAGAATTTTAAAAATAGAAATTAAAGAGACCAATGTAGAGTGATGATTTCACCCCTAATTTCGTACGTTATGAGCATTGGTCTAATTCAAAGAATATAGTTAGTTACTTTGTGCATGCAATGGTTGTAAAGCATTGCAATAGAGATGGGTACAAGGAGACTATCACATATGAATAAAATGAAAACTTGAATTGCCTCATTGTATTGGAAATAAGGATGTTAATCAACTCAACACTCATGATTATGATAATTTTTGTTCATGGTACACTTTTACTAGGATTGATCCTAGTGCTAGATTTGGAACATGATTACTTCACATACTATATATGACAAAGGTAGTGTTTAATATTTTGATTTGACTATTTTATGTCACCTCGAGTACAAAACTTGTTTGTGATTTTTATGTTGTTTTGTAAATTTGTGAACTTGCTATTTGGTTCCAAAGTTGCTCAATGAACCAACCAAACTTGTCGCTTTCAAAATATTCATTACTTGGTTTCAGTCTTTTGTGCCCTAGGCAAAAAGACTATTGCACTACATTGCAACCAAAGAAATTGGCGCGCGAGAGTTTGATGACGGAAGGGGTACAGCAGAGGGGCTGCCACTTACAAGGTTTCATAGTGTTACTCTTGCTTTGTTGCAATGTGATTCCTAATAAATTCCTAAAAATAACAAATTACCTCGCCAAGTAGAGAGTTACTTCGGTTCATGATTGTAATTATCTCAAATTTTGATACATTGATTCGGAGACTATATGTACATTCTAATATATATTTTATATTTTGCTTTTATTTCGGATGTGTATACTCTACATATGATTTTGTGCATGGTTTATTTTGTATATGTTTACATATGGGTTTTTTACATAGGTTGTTGTGTATAGTGTACATACGGATTTTTCATATGGTTTGTTATATACTATGTACATATGGATCTTTTATATGGTTTTTTGTGACTTTGTGCACATAGTTTTAGTATATAGTGTGTTTTTACTCTGTTGTGTATGGTTGATGTACATGTGAGCTCTTTATATTTGACTTCAAAAAATATTTCAACATACAATATTACATTATACAATATATATGGTATACAGTTTCTATTCTACAAGTTACTATATATAGTTTACAATATATAGTCTACATATCATAATTTACACTACATCGTTTATGATATGTATTTTTCATAATGTATCATATAATCAGAGACGATCAACTCTTACTTTATTAGTAGAAAATGGCATGTAAAGTGACGTTCGTGATGACTTGTCCTTAGTGAAATATAGTACCTATTTTAAGTGTGCTATTAATGACATCAACATAAAATAATTATTATATTTTCACTTTTTCCTAAATTTTCTTTGGTGTTATAAGCAATAATATAGCCTACTAGATTGGAAAAAATGAATGAAGTGACAATTGTAATAATCTGTTTTCACAAAAATGTGTGTTGCACCTTTCTAACCAACAATATTTGAGAAGTGTCTTCGACCAAGCTTCTATGCGTTATATCATACACGCTTTGGTGGTTGAGATACTTACATCTCTTGTACCACAATTCTCTTTCTATCAGGAATGGCTTTCTAATGCAAAGTAGATCCTTGGAGCTCTTTGTCTCTCTCTGCTTATCATGGCCATGTAACTTTGCTTTCTAAAAGTCCTATATAGTCTTGAGTTTCTTTCTCTAACTACTGGCAAAAACTAACTTGATATCTTAATATATAATACATGTAGGAATGTAATCTAAACTTGTGAGGCTCTATGTAGAATTCAAGTTGCAATATACACCAATAACATAAATAACGTTTAAAACTTCTTTTGTTGCTCCATACATATCTTGGATTCTTACATACTCGTCCTTCGACAAACATGGTTTTGTTATCTGCTAGACGTATGCAAGATAGAATCCAAGTGTGAGAATAGTTGAGGATTGTCAAAAACATGCAAAGTGTCACTAAAATTGACAAGCCAATCCTCTTCAGGTGAGAAAACATTAAGACAGACGTTGACGTCTTTGGTAGATTCTTGGGAGTATTGATGAGAGTGTTCAGCGTCTTCATTGCCTAAGCAAAGACAGTTTTGTTTTTTTTTTTTTTTTTTTTTTTTTTTTTTCTCCCTTCATCTTAAGCATTTGAATATGCATATCCGTAATCTTTTGCTCCAACTCAATCATTTTGCATTCTCATGAATAATACCCAAACTTTCCGCACTTGCGACACTTGACTTTGCTAAGGTGAGTTGGAGAGCGAGTTGTAGGTAGATTGTCCATGACCAAATTAATTGGAGAGCCTTGATCCTAGTCATGAGTAGTTGCTAGCTATTGCGTCACTAACAAACATACAAAACGTTAGATTCATCAGCATAGCTCTTGCATTGACGCGTTGATTCTTTATGAACTAAAAAGCCCTTAGATCGTAAAAACTTGGTTATCACTCTTTTAAACATGAGATTAACTTATAGGTAGACAGCTTCGCGGCAGCCCTCGTAGGAAATATTCCAACCAAGCCTTTATTCAGGATATTGATTGTTTTGATTTTGGCCACTTGAGTGATCACTAGAAGAAAAATTTGTTCTCAAATCAACATAAAATCAACGTGAATCCGTCAGCAAATTATGTCATTTTAGTCTCGTTGATTTGGTCACGTCCCAACATGGTTCTCTTGATTCTCCGCATCCATTGCTAAGTCCGCGATGTATGCAAAGCGTTGATGATTGTACCTCATTATCGTACTGCCATAATGGAAAGTATACGATGATGGGGCATACCACGTCATTTTCTTAGGGCGATAATTGTATTACGAAGACTTTCATTTTGTGTCATGTAGATATTCTAAAAAACTTATGTGGCTTTTACTCATGGGTTTTGAAAATACTGTAATTAATTTCCGCATGACAAAATTAACCATGGGTAAATATTATTAAGTTCCTCAAGATTGACATGTGGCTGTCTTTTTGGAAATAGCTCATGCTTGTTTGGACATGTGTTGTGTGGAGAGTGGGTTGACACACAAGGAAGGTCATTTCATTGGTGCAGATGGATAGGATATATTTTCCATGAATCCAAGGAATAAAGAAAAAGAAGGGTTCGGAATATTTATGCTCTTGTTTTCTTTGCTCCATACATTAACGTGTAGAGAAAAGGGTAGAGAAAAGGGAGGAACTGGTAGTGCATGGCAAATACTCATCGAGCTCTTTATGTTACTAACCTCCTTCTTTTGAATTGATGCAAGTCTAGCGGTGGAAGAAATCATGCGCATATCCGTAGCCTTTCTTGCATTTGATTAACCATCTACCGACACTGTTGTCTCACATGCAACATGCAAGCTTTCATCGTCTAACAATTCTTGGATCCCTTCTCCAAACATTCGAATGTTCTTACACGGCTTGTCTCTCTCAAGAATTTTCATGGACACTCTTAAAATTTTGGTGGTTCAATATCTCAAGTTGTCCAAATTTGTTGGTAACTCCATCGATGGTGGTATCGTGTTGTTCGTTTGAGCAGCATCTACAAGTGTAGTATTTTGGGAAGATGCAGCGTTTTGGTTATTTGTTGTCAATGAATTGACTGAATCTCCTTGCACGTAGTGCCACACTCTTTTTTGCATAAAAGCTATAACTCTAACTTTATATATTTGGGATGTTTCTTCAGGAAGAATCCATCTTACTTGAGTTTCATAGTTAATCTCGAAGTTCCTCATAAAAAAAGCAAAGCTTTCAACTCACTAGATCTCATCAAAATAAGAGCTCTTGATATAACCAACTATGTTGCTCTCATGCCATATTGGCTCAAACAAATGTTTGTGAAACACAAAACCTTTCGTGTTATGGGCTCTTACAACCTTTCTTATTTATACAAAGTGTGTCCCTTGACACGATAATGTTTACACAAGCATTGGTACGCTTTCAAAAATTAGATCTGAGATTTGATAATCACAATGTATGTAATGTGCTATTTGTGTAAGTAAATGCATACCCGGTGTATACCCTGAGACAGGAAGGATGAATGAAACATAATAGGATGGACGACACTTGCTGAGATGGGCCGGCAAGCTTCAATCCAAAGAACTCGTCGAGAAACCAGAGCGGCTTGCTCTGTCTCGCGCTCTGGAAAATCCGACATGATCCTCAGAAACTCTCACCAGGTGGATCAATTAGGGCTTCGTGAATGCTTCTGTTAGCAAAGTATTCAAAATTGAGTGAGCCTAATGCCATTTATTTGCAATGTGTTGTTATCGCATCACAGAACCATCGCAAATTCTTCATGATAGCGCTAAGAGATACTAACAGAACCATCACATTTTTGGTGGTAAGCTTCAAATACTGTCATGCCGAGGGATTTGGACAGATGCTGAAGCTAAAGAAGCATTGTTGTGAGCCTTCACAATGTTGAGGCGAGCCTTAAACCCTAAGAAAATCCAATCAAGAAGTTATGTGCTTTTACGGAGGATTTGCGAACCAGTTCTATCATGTAAAGACTCGTTGCCCTAACTATCCACTGTTCAAACTTCTGATGCATCTCAGAATGCCCTTCGAGTCAATATCAGGATCATCGGTATTCTGTAGTGTATGACAGCTATCTTTGCGTTGAAGCTCTTTCTACTTTTCAAAGTCGCTTTATCCTTTTCAGCGAAGACCAGTCCGAGGTGTCGATCAAATGCCTGAATCCCATGATCAGGCATTATAGCTGCCAGTAACGCCATTGTACTGTGATCCTGAACACTTACAGACTTCTCTTAAAAAGGTTTCAAGCCTCTAATTCTCAATGCAGGGGAATCAAATAGGTTCAACCAAGTGGGACGTACCAAGTCAAGTGTACATGTATTTCAGTGATCGTTCCATCAACGGTGATTCCATCACGAGTGTTTGCTAACTTTCTAATTGTTGCAACCCTGAAATGGTTTCTGATGTCACAAAGGTACATTTATTCTTTTAATTGTCACTTTTACATGCTTTGCAGCGCAATGGGTGTGCATACGAGCTGACAACCACCGACAAGAAAAGAAATGAGCATCTGTGAGGAAGAACAAGCGGCGGATATGCTCGGAAGAAAAGGCTCGTCTGCTGCTTGCAAATTGGAGCTCGGAGCGGAAGTAGGTTTTGTTTGTATTCGAGTTGACTTCGGAAATATTGCATGCTTTTGTGGCACTTTTCTTTTCTGTTCTGAGGGTACAGTGTTTGTTGTTGTGTTCATGACCAGAAGCTCAGTACTTACCGACAGCGAGTTGCTTTCTCCATTTTGACCCTAAAAAATGACTATTTAGTGCTCGTTTTCATATTGAGAGCGCAGGAACTCTGTAGAATCCCACCCATGCCCGTGGAGCTTGTCGTCACGTGACCGGATTCTGTGCAAATGCCAGAAGTCTCATAGTAAGGTATAAGCACCCATAACCAGAAACACACCCATGACGGACAATTAGAGTTTCCCATAAACGCAAATGGTTGTACCAAAAACATTTTTTAATATCATAAAGTGTAAGACCATGATGGCTTTGTGGTGAGAAAGCTGCCAAAACATCGGCACCCATTTTTGATGGCTGAGATTATGCGTGATCGTGTTCACATTAGAATATCCACTTATCGGTTATAGGTCCACAGTGTGTTGAATTTGTATCCCCTTCGGGCTGAAATTTCATATTTATGTGAGTCGTAATTGCTCTCAGTGTTGTCGGTCATGGGTGAAGCTATATGTTTGCCATGGGCTCTGAACAACTTTTGCAGAAAAGAATTTGTAATAATTCTAATATTACTTAATTTATTTTTGAAAAATCCTCATTCTTCATGAACCTTATGTTACTACGCACAAAAAATAATTCCTTATTGATAACCCAAGTTCCGATATGCTGAAATGCTTAACTTTTCGGTTACAGGTGCTTATACCTTAGTAGGCAAAAAGCAAAGAATTCATGAATGCGTTGAGCTCTTCCGTGCCCGATAGGAGAGCGGGCCCGAGATAGTTTTCAGTGTGAGCAGAAGCTTTTTTCTGGTTCCTTTCCTCTAGCGGTGGCCTTGTTCCTAAATAGCGATATTAGGAACTTCCAGTTCCGTGTCTTATTTAGTTGACCAGTGGCCATGCTCTTAGAGCATCCCCAATGGTTCCACGCCATTGGGACGCGCTAACAGATAATGGTGAGGGATGTACCAAGCGTGCGACAGAATAGAGGGTTTTGGCCCCAATGGAAGCTCGCTATAGAGCTACCCAAACGGCCTTGGTGTGGTGACGTGGCGGGCCGGGCCGTTCAGCATGCCCTCGTGGCTGGGGAGGGTGTGGTTGGGGAGGGTGGGGCCTTGCATTTGTGATCGGGTTCGCACTAAAGTTCTTCCCCTTCTTCCCCCTTCCCGCCTTAAGAGTTGTCATCATGGCGTTGACTACGCAATAGAGTGTGGAAAATGTCTCCCTGCAACCAGAGAAAACTTGGCGTCAGCGGGGCTGCAATAGAGTGTCGCGGAAAGGTGGAGGGACGGGTGGCGCGGCCATTGGGGTATTGTTTCAGTGCGGGCCCGCCAATTAGCATTGGCGAGGGCCGTTTGCGCGGCTAATGGGGATGCTCTTAGTTGACAATATTTTGCATTTGTTTATGTTAACTTGATATTACTTAGCAATTTGCATAATATCTATTTGTGAAGCAGTAAATCCGACTTTTCACTTGCATTGGCTCTTCAGCTGAACTCGGTTGGAAAGAAAGAAAATTTGTTTTTAATTCTATCCAGAAAGGGGATCTTAAGAGAAAGAAAAGTTAAAAAAATTAAAATCTTATAGGTTTTAAAAGGTTTCTGAATAGACTGCTAATTTCACCCCTAATTCATTGTTGTGTGGCAACTAGACACAGGTAAGATGGGCGCAACTATTTTAAATCTATACGATGCTTACATGGTGAAAATTCATATGTACATAGTATTTTTTTATCTCAAAACTTAAAAGTAGCTCACTTGGAGACTTTGCAATAGGATTATGAAAAAGTCTTCATAAGCTCAATGTATGAAGTTTCCCAAGAAGAAATTACATGAAATTTAATTTGTATCAAGCTTCTTCGATACACTCCTAAACAACCACAATGTTCACTACAGTTACTAAAAGCTTTCTCCTTAGTACCATAACAGAGCTGCTTATCACAAAACATGAATTATTGGACAACCTTCTACAAGGTTGCGGGTTCAATTCCTTGCTAAAAAATCTTGTTATGGGTTGATGCAAATGTGTGCCTTGAGCTTGAGGACATGAGCCTTGAGCTCTTCTAGCCATACATGTATTCCAAGATTAGCATTCATCCCGAGAAGGATGTTGCCCGCGCATAATGATCGAGATCTTATCCTCAAGAAATCAAGCTCTCCTCCTTAATCGATCGCAACACTTCTCTCGTGTAGAATCTGCAACAAACAGCTACAGTATACTCTGTTGTGCATATAATCTCGATGCCACTATTTTCCTGAAAGGGGAATACAATCGAGAAACGTGGAAGAGTTTGTTTCCTTTTCCAGAAGGAGTAGGCGCTCCTTGCCCTTCGGAAATCTCACAGAAAGTTCGGCACTTCGTTGACGCGCAATGCTAGGATATACTCGCCTATTCAATCAATCATCAACATCTAATCACCCAGTAAGTCGATGAAATCTATTTTACGATTCACAGCAGCGTAATCGGGCCGTAGATTAGTTACAGTAAACTTTAGCATCTACCTGCAGAATTCTCTCGGATGCGGTGAATCCAGAATCGCGGTGCAGAGCAGGCATGACCACTTGAGATCAATAATGTAGCTGACCATCATTTGCGGCAAGCGACCTACCTTCATCAAATTGCAAAGAAAATCAAGGAGTAGATCAAATTACACTCAATGCACAACTGGACTGGTCAGATCAGCCTCTTTTATTCTCAGAAACTCCAAAAAGATGTGAATCGCCAGGCAATTTTGCCTTGTTGCATTGAGACAAGCATAATTGATTTGCAAGTTGGCTGCCTTGTTTGTCAGTTCGTCAGTATGCCAATCTGTAGTACCGTAACTGTAGAATCATTCCAGTGAAAGCGCGTTTCGGGACATGGAATCATTCTCATATGCGGTGTTGACCGTAATTTTCAGATCAAGGGGCTGTGGACTCAATTAGGGTTTCCAAGACATTTAACAGTAGCGGCAAATTCTTCGATTAATACGTAGAATTGTTGATCATTCAAGAGCGAGAGGTTGAAGGGATTAGTAGAGAAAACAGTCTTATTCTTTATTCACATGTTCGTGACTTCGGGTGTGTAGTCAAAGCCTTCAATGTTGCTAGGAGGGGCAGTGTTTGAGATTTCCAGGTATCAGCTATGGAGGAGATGATCGATGATGAGTACCTTGAGAAGCAGAAGCAGAGCCAGCCACAAGCGCCTGAGCGGAAGACGATGGTGCGGGCGAAGAAGAAGCTCATAAGCATCCACGATGCTGCTCAGGCTGGAGACTTGAAAATTGTTCAGTCGAGATTGCAAGAGAATGCCGCGCTCATCAACTTGCGGAATCCCATCGTAAGTAGCTCCCCACTATCTCTCCGCTTGCTTGCCACACAATTATCGACATTAGCAAGCTAAATTAAGAATCTACTGAAGTCAAAAGATTTTGTAAAATGCCATTACAATTGATGAGATTGCAGATGTCAGAGACACCGTTGCACAAAGCCGCTGCCAACAATCACACCGAAGTGATGAGATTCCTTCTGGACTGGAAGGGGGAGGAGAAGCCGGAACTGGAGGGCAAAAACATGGTAATCTCCTCAGCTATCAGGATCATCACACGGAAGTATGGAATCTAAATGCAATGTTGTGAAGACGGTCTCGTCATCATTTAATCGATTTCTTGCAGTATGGAGAGACTCCACTTCATCTCGCTGCTAAAAATGGCTGTACTGAAGCTGTGAAGCTTCTCCTGGAGCACAATGCATTCGAGGAGGCAAAGACCAGTGTAAGCATTTCTCTCGCTCAGAGCTGAAATTGTATGTGCAAGGACCATCATCTTCGTTCTGATAGAACATTCTCATTTCCTAGATTCGAAGCCGTTCCTTTCAGCAAAGTCAACCATTTCTCCAGCTTGAATCCTGTTTAAATCCATAACCACGTGCAATTCCATCTCCAGTCGATACCACTCAACCAATCTCATCCACTTGCAACTTCGTGTAGGAGTTGTTAATCCTTTGTTAATCTAATAATGTAGATAGTTCTGTTCTAGCCAACTTGTTCTGAAATTCAGAAATTGATAAAACCTTCGCCCCATTAGATCAAATACCTCCGCAATCTAAATTTTCAACTTGTGTCCAATTTATCATTTCAATTGATAGATCAAGACGGGAAAGGAGAGAGGGGCATTCAATTTCCAGGAAGGGAGCTGATGAGCCACCATGATTTGTGCAGAACGGAATGAGGCCTCTGCATTTGGCAGTATGGTACTCCATGCGGGCGGGCACAATGGCAGCAGTGGAAGCGCTCCTGCAAGCAGATGTTGATGTAAATGCAAAGGACGATGAATCGAAGACACCAATGAGCCATTTGCCGAAGAGTCCCAGCAGTGACAAGCTACGCGAGTTACTACAATCGTATGTAGACAGACAACAAACCCGGAAGTCGCATACGATATTGAACGCTCTGGAAACAGCGCTCAAGCCCATTGTGGGCCTGGAAGGATTGAAATCGCAGCTTCGAAAATGGGCCAAAGGAAGTGTGCTTAATGAGCGACGACGGTCCTTGCGACTCGATGTTCCTGCTCTTCGCCCTCCTCACATGGCTTTCCTCGGAAGCCCCGGAACAGGTACAACGCCCTGCACCTCTCTCTCTTTGTGACGGTGTATTACTGAAAATGGCAGGAAGAACGAAGTAAAGATGGATCTTGGAGGAGAAAGTGAGCGGAGGAAGGAAAATACCACCCAATTCGTAGCTGACACATGAGGAAGAGATGATGAACTTTGAAATAAGTGAGAACGGAAAATATGGTGGATCTTGGTGTTGAAAGTGGTTGGAGAGAGCTACATAGTAACATTTGGCAAGAGTAGGCATTGTAACATTACCAAAGGAAGGAGTTGCATATTGGTTAATATTAACATTGCTTAAGTGAAGCAACATCTTGATATTTGCTTCAACATCTTATCAACATTGCTCAAGTGAAGCAATGTCTTGGTACTTATTTTAAATAAGTACCAAGCCGTTATTTACTCATTTATTATCGACTTCAACCTCAAATTTTGGATATATAATTCTGATACTTTTGAAGTAGCCCTTCAGTACTTGCATAAGCAACAACTTTAACCTCAAACCAATGGAAGTGTAAATAATTTTGTTTCTCAGGTGAAGCAACATTTAGTACGCAATGGGTTTCGCAGGGACTTTGCTCCAAATTCTAATATTGGAAAAATGAGATTTTAGCACCTAAAACAGCAACCAATTTGACTCCAAATGACTCCATGTCAAATTGGCACATGTACTACCAATGAGGAAGTAATTTATCTCCAGAGTCTGAAGCATTAGTTCCATTGCCATGATGTGCAGGGAAGACGATGATAGCACGCCTTCTAGCAGAGCTTCTCCACATGGTGGGAATCCTGGAATCGAACAAGGTTGTAGAAGTGCAAAGAACAGACCTGGTGGGCGAGTTCGTAGGCCACACAGGACCAAAGACAAGAATCAAAATCAAAGAAGCAGAAGGAGGGATCTTGTTCGTGGACGAAGCATACCGTCTCATGCCAGTGCAAAGTAACACAGACAAGGACTACGGAATCGAAGCCTTGGAGGAAATCATGTCCTTCATGGACACAAACAAAGTGGTGGTCATCTTTGCAGGGTACCCAGAGCCTATGCAGAGGCTTTTCAGTGCCAATCAAGGCTTCTGCCGACGGGTGACCCGCTTCTTCCACTTCGACGACTTCTCCCCACGCGAGATTGCCGAGATTGCGGTGAAGAAAGTGGAGGAGCAGAAGCTGCTGGGGTGCTTCAAGCTTGCGGAAGAGTGCAGTGTGGACGCCATTGCCATGCTTTTGGAGCAGGAAACCTCGGTGCGGCAACGACATCTGCTCAATGGTGGCATGGTGTGGCCGTTGCTTGTGAATGCTCGAGAAACTCTGGATGAGAGATTGGACCTGGATTGTCAGAATGTCGAGGAGCTTGTTACTATCACCATGGATGACCTTAGAGCCGGCTCCTCCTTTCTTCCTGTTGCTTGAGGAACCATTGCCCATGTCGTGATTCATGTCACAGTATCGTGAAATGGGTAGTACATGTGACCATGTTTCTCTACTGGGAGTTCTGTGAGAGTTATACAGGCTTAATTTTCTCGGAAGTTAAAATGTTAGAATGTAAAAAATTTAATACACAGTGGCCTGATTCAGTGGAGGTACTATTAGCAGCATCTGAGTTCACATTAGGGAATTTTTGGCGTCCCTTCAGGAAGTGCGGTGCGACACTTCTCACAGCCTACGGCTCCAATTGAATCTTTTGAAGATAGGATAGGCTGGAAGGAGCTTGTGTGACAATTTCTGCTGTGTACTTTTGGTATTAGGAAAACAATGCGAGAAAATACTAATATTCACAATAGAACAAAAGTCACGGATATTTGTCCTCGTTCTATGTCGGAGCTCGACTCCGATCTCCAAGTCCGATCTTCAAATTTTCACTGATGAAGACAACTTGATGTCTTTCACAATGTGAAGTATCGTCCCCCTCCACAAATGGTTGGGGACTCGGAAGTGTGAACCATGTAGTGATTGAGACCTGAGAAATAAAATATGACCTTATATAGAATTGTCGACCAAACCGTAAGATCAACCAATAATTTTCCAACTTCCCGAGTGGTTGATAGATTGGAATACGATGGCCACCTCTGCGGAAAGCTTTTCCTCCGGGGCGCCCAACCCTGCAAAACCTGCATGCAAGTACTATGGGACTCGGAAGCAAGTTAGCACCATTAACAGTTTCGAAGCTCGGCCCTCCGAACAACCAAGCGGCTCCACTTGGATAATGGGTCCTTCATTAATGTTAGCAACTGTAACCCCTCCCCGAAACCTGATACAAAGGCTTCAATCAGATGGCAACTGTATATTCCGGTCAATATCAACATGTATTCTTCCCATCAATGATACAAACGAATGTAAAAAGATAGTCGATAACGAACGCCAAGCCAGGCATAGAATCTACATACTCCATGATGATCAAAAGTGTGGATAGGGTCTGTCCATGCAACGTAATAAGACAAAAGTCCAGCTTCAATACTACAATCACACAAGTTCATAAGGCACGGCACTCAATTGATCATAGTGTCCAATACACGATATTTATACTACAAAAAAATATAGGCTGATATTAATTTTCTTATGATGGAAGTCGATCCAGCTGACTTAGCAGAACAATTGTACTTCCAGCTCTTGGACATAGAAGTCAGAGGTATAAAAAAAAGCAATCTACATCTGACAAAGTTTGAAAGCAGCAGTATTAGCCACAAACTTTGTCATACCTCTTGCCAATCCAACACAGCATCGGCGAGCCATGGTAAGTACCATCGTATCCCCTCCACCGCCAGTAACAACTCCCTGAAAGTGAGTTGAAATAGAAGCAAAGAGAACACAACAATGTCTTTGTAGAACCTAACACCTATGACCTAGACTAAACTCAATAGAGAAGAGGCTGGAAAAATGCAAGTGCGCAGTGAGGGATGATGAAGGTTAGCGAACCTCATAGAGTGTAACAGACTCGCATGAAGTCAACCTAGGACCCCTGGCAACACAAATTCATCACATAGTTTGTGTACCTGATAGCTCACATCACCTCTTCAAGTCGAAATCGAGTCGGGCTCAGCGGGTTCCCTGCTGACAATACTCGACATCACACTTCTGACTGGAAGCTGGCAAGAAGATTAGCGTTCTGGCGAGTTCTTCCAATCTGTGATAAAATGACCTGTTAACTTCCATGATGGAAGTCTATCGACCTGGTGGCCGTAAAGACCTGAAATCGTTCCGGTAATTGGACTGTTTGCTTCCGTTTCGCTGTTGCTGTCTGTCAGACTCTTTTTTGTTAGCTCTCAGAGATGAATATGCGTTTGGCTTCATAAAAGCAGTCTCTTTCGGCTTCAGAAACGTATTCTCGGTCTTTGCCACTATCACATTCTCTACCTTCAACACCGTTTCCACCTTTTGCCTCTTTCTCATGGACATATTTTCGTCATTATCTACTTCTACTTTCGCATGATCCACTCCATTTGCACTAGCTTCATGAGTGCTAACCACTGGTATCGCCTCTTTCCCACTAGACACACTAGCAGAGTTCCTGATCAGAAAGCGGCCAATTTGTACTGTCAGAGAATTAAAGAAAAAAAACAAGAGCAAAAGCCGAACACGTTGGCCAAAACGTAGTCGTATGGATAAGACATGATTAAAGAACCTGATCGAACATTAAATCTATAACAAAAAAACAACTTGCCACAGCCTCAAGAATCAAATCTGGCGAAAAGCGAACAGAACAAACAGAATATTGAACCCTAACATCACGACAAGGCTCCATACTTGCAAGCTAAAGCAATCGGAAACCAGAAAGCGAACGATGGCTGCACCTGATTTTGTCGCGCCGAGCCTGAAACTCCTCAACGAACTTTTCCACGGCGGGATTGCAGTTCTGGAACGACATCCTACCTATCAAAGCCCCAGGCTTCGGGTCGCCTTCCACTATTACCTTACACCGAGAGGAAGAAGCTCCCGGTGTCACCCAGTGGCTCTCATCGGCTGCCTCCGGCTCTTCTTTCTTCAACTCCTCTTCCCTGATTTTTGCCCTCTGCATGAACTTCAACCCCGACAGCCTGCCAGTGACCGACTGCTTCACGACATTCACAGCCGCCATCGCGCTCCCGGACCTAAAACGCAACACTAAATACAAGATATTCTACAAATCGCAAAACGCATTCCTAAAAGCGAGATTTCTTCGAAGCGCGAGCTCAATCGAAGCGCGAAAATCGTCTAGGCACTGAATTTCTTCGGTGCCGTTCTTATGCATGAATCGTGCGAGCGGCCTACTCTCGAGAACCACGAAGATTACTACCGAGTACTGACCCTGATGAAGAAACCGAATGCGGCAGAGTGAATTAGGGTTTCGAGCTATGAATGTCCACCGTCCAATCAGGACGGATGTGACTTTTCAAGCACACCCCTATAAAGTAAAAGGGTACTGGTAAAGTAAAAGTATGTGTGGTGTTTAAGTAAAAGGCTTTAATTTTATGTGAAAACCTGTCACATCATTTTATGTGCTACAAATCATTTCACTCAAATACTACTTACCACCTAGTAACTACTATAATAAACAAATTCTTATATTTTTTTTTAATCAAATATCCACTACATTGAGAGTGATTTTAAGTTAGAGAAAATAATATTGCAATATTTTGAAATAAAGAAAAATAACAAGGGTTTTGTTAAAAGTGCAATTCAATGTGTAAAAGTGCACATAAGGTTTTTTTGGAAACATATCAATTTCAACGAAAAATTCACCACTTATAACTATCCTACTAGTTAGAAAAATTAAAATTAAAAACAAGGATACATTTTAAGTTTATTATGCTTTGTTATTGATGAAATTACAATTGTAATTGATGAAAAGTTTGAGTTGATAAAAATAATATAAACATTGCTAGGATTTTCTTATAACTCTTTATTGCTCCTTTTACCAAGAGTCCATCTATGATCATAAATATAAATATATAATTATATATAGTAATTGAAATATATGTATTTCACTTACAAGAAGAAAAAAATGAGGTATGTACATGCAAGTTCAATTATGCACAAAATTGTTGAAGTTTTGAATTTAGATACACACATAATGACAATAATTGTTAGTCATGAAAAAAGATCCATTCACATGAGAACTTAACAAAATGATATATCAATATTGCATTTTATAAATTCTCAAATATAAGGTAAGTATACAACAAATATAGAAAAACTATTCTAAGATGCTAAGGTGATATTCGAAATGAAACTTTTCACCACATGGAATCTTTAACTCTTTTTCAGTTCTAATACCCAGTGTAGTGTAGTGAATGCGAAGTGTAGGGGGAAGTCGTCCTCGCCGATTCTTGACATCACATAGAACTTTCATAATGGATGTGACCACTTGGTTGCTATCATGCTTATGATGAGAATCCACCCATATATGGCAATACAAACCAATACCATGGACGAGAACCCCACACAAATGAGTCTTTACAAATCAAGACTCAATGCCTTTTACTGCCTGCTTAAATATAGGGACAATTGTAGTATTTTGGTCCATACCATCAATTATGAGAGTCATAATTTCATCAGGGCTCTCAATTTCTGCTTGACGTGCTCGGCTGTAATCTTTTCGTTCTTCCATAGTCAAATCAATATGAAGATCGTATGATTGTTGGATGACTTGTTTCATCCGTTCATTAGGCATTGCCTTTATACTCCCTTTGTACTTCCAAGATGTTTGGCACTTTGAAAATCTTGATTCACTTGGAATATGTACATTGGTAAATTCATGTTTCCACATTTTTTTGAAAGTTGACAATCCAATGTTAGCCTCACCCATGCGATCCAATGCATTATTTACCGCAGTCCATACTTCATATTGACGGACATTCATAGGTAAGCAAATCACTTCAACATTTTGTCCATCAGATTTTTGGCGTACTTGGCGATGGGGTTGAGGCTCTCCAAAAAACTTGATGTACAACTCAAAATGTGCTCGGGCCATACTAATATGAGAACCTTCTTTCCTCCTTCCGCAATTTCCATGAATAGCATCTACTACATCTTCTTCTCGTATTTGTGATAAAATAGAATTCAACCTCCGCCGTGAGTATCCTACTGCATTTGCAAAACATGCAATACATACTTTTTGTCCAACTATTCTTGCTTCAAATTTCATTTGCATTGGTGCACTTGGAGATGAAATTCTAAATCCTCGAAGAGTTGTGAGAATCCAACAAGCTCTATCTTTATACTTTGTCATACCCAACGCTTGATACCGCAAAGATAAAAGATCATGTTCGTCTATATTTTGAAGACATTCTTTAGAACATGGCTTTTTCACTTTTGCTTCACGTATTGCAGCTAATGTAACTTTATTAGCTCTAGAAACACCAAGAATGCGGGGGCCCATAGGACTTCTATTTGGTCGAGTTCTATGAATATATGGACGGCGAGGATGAGATTCAGGTAATTCTTCCATAGTATGTCTAAAAGATGAACGCTCATCAGTAGAGGAATTTGACATTTGGCTCATAAGCGGTGATGGAGTAAAGTCCACACTAGTAGGCGCCAAATTGAAATCAGGAGTTGTTGATACTTGAAATTCTTGGATTTGGGATTTAGGCCATCGAATAAACTTTTGAAGACAATCACTCATATATACCAAATTCAACTCATGAACTCGTGTTTCAGGAATTATAATTTTTTGTACGAAAATCACTGCATCGTCAGGTGATAGTGGTTTACCAAGTAGTGTATCACCAACAACCATATCTTGTAGCATTCCACTTCCAACTTGTTGTTCATGAATGTCATGAATAAAAACATACCTTGGGTTTTGAGAATGGAGCAGGTTATTGAATTGGATCTCGGAATTTCTATATCTGCAATGTCGAACAAATTAGGGTGATCCATTTTGAAGTCCACCTTCCATAACTTGAATCCCTAGTCATAACAAAAAACAAAAAACATCATAAGATTGGTGGGTGTGGCATGTGCCTCACCTCCTCGAATTCTAGGAAGCACAAATATTGTCGGGAGGGGTGTGGCATGTGCCTCACCCTTTGAGATTCTACCACGCACAAATATTGTCGGGAGGGGTGTGGCATGTGCCTCACCCTTTGAGATTGTAGCATAGAAAAATATTCTCGGGAGGGGTGTGGCATGTGCCTCACCCTTTGAGATTGTAGCATAGAAAAATATTCTCGGGAGGGGTGTGGCATGTGCCTCACCCTTTGAGATTGTAGCATAGAAAAATATTCTCGGGAGGGGTGTGGCATGTGCCTCACTCTTTGAGATTGTAGCATAGAAAAATATTCTCGGGAGGGGTGTGGCATGTGCCCCACCCTGGAGATTATAGCTAGGAAAAATATTGTCGGGAGGGATGTCGCATGTGCCTCACCTTTTGAGATTCTACCACGCACAAATATTGTCGGGAGTGGTGTGGCATGTGCCTCACCCTTTGAGATTCTAGCAAGAGAAAATATTCTCTAGAGGGGTGTGGCATGTGCCTCACTTCTTAAGATTCTAACAAAGAAAATATTGTGAGGAGGAGTGTGGCATGTGCCTCACCTCTTAACCCCTAAACGTCCTTGGGGTGTTTTTAGCCAAAAACTCATTTTCAAAAAAAGTGATATAGATGAAAATAAAGATAAGCTATTTAGATCTCAACTGTACAAACTTGTAATAGACTTGTAGTAGATCATGTGGACCAGAACTTGACTCATGGGACCTTATAGACTGCGAGATCGTAACATAATAGTGCGCAAAACACGCTACAAAATACCATCATTTCCACTTTGAAGTGAAAATACTACCAACATGAAATTTGCAATCAAAAAATCAACAACTAGAAAGTTGTTCATCTTCATCTCAAAGACACTCTCATACCAAAAAAATTCATCAAAAAAAAATCTTGGCTCAAATAGTAGCCTTGTAGTCGTGCAAACTGCCAAAAATTTTACAAAGGAAAAATATTCCAAAACTAGACCCCTCGCACTCAAATCCATGCCTTTTCTTCAATATATCCTCGATTCGGTCAAGGTTTCTACCACTGAGAATAGACTATAATTCGAATCCATCCCAAAAAATAAAGTCAAAATCTAACGGTGGATGAAGGAGATCTAGCTCTTCAAAAATCATCCATTTTTTCACTTTTTTCATCGTAGAAACATCATTGCAAAGCCGATACCAAAGTTATCTAGATCAAAAAACTTACAACTACAAAGTTGTTGGGATGCATCTAAATATCAAACTTATGAAAAAAAATACATGAAAAACTATTTTAGATTTCACATAATTGGCTTGCAATGGTAAGACATGCCAAATGTTTGAAAACCCAAAAACAAAAGCTGCCTTCACTAAAATCCATGCCATTTATTCATACTTTATTTTATGAGTCTGCAATTTTTACCGCATAGACTAGACTTAATTTGTGACCTAACACAAGTGATTTCGTCAAAAACGGAGTTTGTATGAAGAAGTTATGGCTCTTCAAAGTTTCTGCCCATCATCCGAAATGTTGTTTTTCGACACTAGGGACGTTTAGGGGTTAAGATTCTAACAAAGAAAATATTGTGAAGAGGAGTGTGGCATGTGCCTCACCTCTTAAGATTCTAACAAAGAAAATATTGTGAGGAGGAGTGTGGCATGTGCCTCACCTCTTAAGATTCTAACAAAGAAAATATCGTGAGGAGGAGTGTGGCATGTGCCTCACCTCTTGAATTTTAACGAAGTTAATAAATGTCATATGAGGTGTAGCATGTGTTTTACTCTTAAGCATAGCATTCAAATTCATAACATGAGTAGGGGGTAGAACATGGTGTAGAACGTATCTTAACCCCTTATAGATACAAGTGAAATTAATTTTAACAAAGGTAATTCTTCTTGTAAAGGGTGTGGCATGCGCCTTACCCTTCACTAAAGGTGCATCATTTGCGGCACCTTGTTTAAGCACAAGGAAATTCTTAATGTATAATTATGAACAACTGAGCAGAGGAATTGATGTTGCACATGCCCAACCATTTAGTAAAACAAATTATCATTGTTATAATGTAGCATATACCTCACCTTCTTGAAGTAAAATTTTTCAATGTTCTGTGATGTCGGATGACCTTAAAAATTCAAAATTTTAAACCATGTATGGAGAAACATGCATAATAATGTAAATTTTAATTTCACAACACATACAAGAGTAAATTATATCATGAGGATGTCTCCATAATTTTATTTTCCATATTAAATGTCATATTTATAAAAATTCTATTTTATTTCCAAAAAATCGAAAATGCTATATATATAGTGCCACCGGCGCTCCCAAAAAATTTCAAGTTAAAATTCTTCAATCTGAATAAGTTAGAGCTATACAGCCTTTCAGATCTAAAAGAAAATGAATTGATAAAAATTTAAAAAACTTAAAACGACCACCTAGGGTTTAGGTTGTTTTCGCTTCGTCCTACCTTTCTCTCCTCTTTGTCGCTTCTTTTCTCTGCTGCGCTGCCGTCTTAGGTTTTCGCCGCCGCCTCCTAAGTTTTCTGCCGCGTCCTTAGTTTTCTGTCGCCTCCTTGCTCCTGTTGCGCTTCATTCTTCTGAACATCACATTCCTTTGCGTGCAAAGTAGAGGATCTTGTATTGTGTTGATTCACAACGTCGACGCCTTCGCCTTCGCCTTGGTACAACTTACAAACTGAACTCCGTCATTTACACATGTAGATCATCTCGTTTGCGAATACTAAACCTTTGATCTTTTTCCTACAGATCTCAGCACTTCGAGCTTCATCAAATACAAATTTCAGCCTACTAGCAACCTTATTTGTAGTACTTCTCACCACAAGTTTTCAACACACTCACTGCTGTACTTATCGTTTCAGCACTCAGATTAGGGTAAGCTTCAAGCTTTTCAGATTTCATTTAGATCTAGATCTGAATTTTTAGGGTTTTCAGATGCGTTTAGTATTCAGCTAGAAAATCATCTAATTGTTATCATGTGCACATCACAATTTCAAATCTAAATTCAAACTATGTGTCTTTGTATGTATGAAACTCTGTTTCTTGATTAGAGATTTTTTGGATTCATGAGTAATGTGTTACATTACTTCTATGTCGACACAAATTATACATCTACATTCTGAAATGTATATAACTAAATTCACACCTTATTTGTAAATTCAGATGTTTACGTTCTACTTACTCTCACTCTTAGAATCTGATTTTTTATGTTTTTGCATATTTTTTTGAGTGAGGCACATGCCTCACTACTTGACTTCCAATCTGATTATGAATCTTCATAATATCACAAACCTCTCATAACAATTTATTATAAAAAGATATCAAATATAAGTTGCAAATCTTACTTCACATACTTGCTACAAATTTTATTTCAATTTCTGTCATTCTCATAAAAAATTTAATTTCAAACTTGATTAAACTTTATTATCATTACCAACTACAGATTAAAGGCTCTCAAGACTTGAAAAGGTGAGGCATGTGCCTCACCATCTTTCCATGAAATTGTTATCTAGATGTCTACTTCCAGATAGAAGACTTTCAGGGTGAGGCACATGCCCGACCTTTGAGTGTTTAAAATCTAAAATTTTATTGTTTATAACATTAAGGTTTATGAGGGTCAGGCATGTGCCTCACCCTTGAGTGTCTAAAATTCTAAACTTTATTGTTCATAACATCAAGGTTTATGAGGGTGGGGCATGTGTCTCACCTTTGAATGTCTAAAATTTTAAATTTTATTGTTCATAAAATCAAGGTTTATAAGGGTGAGGCATGTGCCTCACCCTTGAGTGTCTAAAACTTTAATTTTTATTGTTCATAATATCAAGGTTTATAAGGGTGAGGCATGTGCCTCACCTTTGAGTGTCTAAAATTCTAAATTTTATTGTTCCTAACAACAAGGTTTATGAGGGTGAGGCATGTGCCTCACCTTTTAGTGTCTAAAACTTTTATTTTTATTGTTCATAACATCAAGGTTTATGAGGTGAGGCATGTGCCTCACCCATGAGTGCTTCATTTTATTTTTTTCAATTAGTTGATAACATTTGCTTCTTGCTCTCAAGGTTTGTAAGGGTGAGGCATGTGCCTCACCTTTTATTCATGTAATTGTAATCCTAGGTATCTAATTCTCACATGAAAGATTTTGACCATGAGGCACATGCTTCACCTTTGAATGTTTAATGTTTGTGTTTATTTTTTCTTGATAAGCTTTGGTTTTGTTTTGAAGGTTTGAAAGGGTGAGGCATGTGCCTCACCTTCTTTGCATGTAATTGTAATTTAGGTGTCTATTTCCACATATAAGACTTTCAGGGTGAGGTACATGCCTCACCTTTGAGTGTCTAAAATTCTAAATTTTATTGTTCATAACATCAAGATTTATAAGAGTGAGGCATGTGCCTCACTGATGAGTGCTTCATTTTATTTTTTTTAATTAGTTGATAACATTTTATTCTTGCTCTCAACGTTTGTAAGAGTGAGGCACATGCCTCACCTTCTTTACATGTTAATTTAATCCTAGCTCTCTAATTCCCACATGGAAGACTTTGAGGGTAAGACACATGCCTCACCCTTGAATGCATAATAATTTTTATTTCTTTTTAGTGATCACATTTGGTTTTTGCTCTTAAGATTTGGAAGGGTGAGGCATGTGTCTGACTTTCTTTGCATGTTATTGTAATCCAAGGTCTCTAATTCTCACATGGAAGATTTTGAGGGTGAAGTACATGCCACACCTTTAAGTGTTTCATTATTTTTATTTCTTTTTATTGATAACATTTAGTTTTTGCTCTCAAAGTTTGTAAGGGTGAGGCATGTGTCTCACCATCTTTGCATGTAATTGTAAATCTAATTATCTTATTTCTTCATTGAGAATTTTGAAGGTGGGGCACATGCCTCACCCTTGAGTGTTTAATGTTGTTTTAGTTTTATTGATAAAGAGAAATCTATAGAAGATTCGGATGAGAGTGATGAAGATGATGCCGAAGATGATGAAGATGATTCCGATGACGACAATGATGGTGATAAAGATGACGAAGTAAGAAAAAATGTCGATTTATAAAAAAAAACAGAAAGTACATGCTTCTACTCTTGAGGGTGGTCTTTCAAAAAAGAAAGAGAGGTCTAGTGATGCAGCAGCTCAAGCAAATGAAGATGGATATTTTTGGAACGAGGGTGCTGAATTGTGGACTGATGGGAACATGAAATTTTTCAAACGTGAGGCAATATCTTCTGTAAATCCAGAAGAATCTATCAGATACAAATACATTGAGCAAAGTCTTAAACTCAATCATGAAGAAGAACTTGAAGTAAATGCTACTGTAGAAGGAGTTACCGATTTTGGAGAAAATGCATTGATACATCCAGATGTGCGCGAAGATATATTTTTTCTAGGTTTGGGTGTAGACTCTTTGGAGGGTTAGATTTATTTTAGTTATATAAATACTATAGTATAGTGATATAATAGAGAATAAATAAATATGTGTTTAGACTCTTAGTATGGCTATATTTTTTTGGTTGATATTAATATTATAGCATAGTGATATAATAGAGAGTAAGAGAATGTGTTACCGTGTAACTTATTATTTGAGTATATTATACATTACTGTGTTTTACTATCATACTATCATAGTGTATTTTTTTGTTAATTTATTTGAAGAATATATTACGTAAATATGATTTTCTTTTATCTTCTTTTGTTTGAAATTGCCTCAATAAGATATTTTTTGATCCAATAAGGTAAAAGTGTTCCACTTTCTATGAAACTTCCAAACAATAATTTAAAATGCACAAATTTAATGATATTATGCAGTATATTTTATTTATTATCCAAAAAATTCTTAATTATGAACTCGAAGCACATCATAAATATGACATATATATATAATACATAGCTTCATTTGATTTTATTTTCAATCAATAATATTTCAAAAGACCCCAACGAAATTTGATATTAGTGCTTTTATACACCAAAATTTGTGATTAAAATATTAAAAAATAATCCCAAAAAATAGTGCACATTTCAATGGGCACTTTTAACGAAACCCTTGTTAAATGTTTACCTCATAATTAGTGATTAGAGAAATTCCACAAAGCACCCTTGGAGGGCCATTGCTACTTTCCAAATGTCAGGAGTGGCCCTTTATGCAAAACATGTAATCAAAGATTGTCCAATAATTTTTGGAATCGACATTGTCAAGGGCTCTCTTAATTTGCAACTAATCATATTATGTTCGCATTTCAAGTTTTAAATATTCGAGGAAGGGTTGCCCAAAGGAGGGTTCAATGTTTCCTCCAAAATATGTGCACCTACGGCGACGAGTTCTCATCAACATTCCCATTGAGTTCCTCTGAGCAACTCTAATTTTCTCTTCCGTTTAGTCCTTCGTTTCAATTATCACTTTAAAAGTGTTTTCTAGCTGTATTTCCTACTTCTAGTTTCCTTACATTGTTTCCAAGTGGCTAGGGGCCCAGGCTAGTTTGATTTGTTTTCTTATAGCACAATTGTTACATATGGTAGTATCCTTAATTAAAATCTATACTTAATTACTTGATCTTGGATGTAGTTGGTTTGTTTTGTTATTGACTCACTATTTAAGAATCTTTTTGCCTATTCCTAGCCTTCACATCACTTTTGACCTTAGCAAGGAGCGTGATCATTTAATTATTGTTTGAGCTAGTAACAACCCCTGCGAAAAGTGCAGGCCAGTCCACTTGACATGTTTAATAAGAGTGCAAACAATGGAAATTCTAATACTCAACCAAAAAGAAAAGTAACATCAAGGCATAATTAGTTATAAAGTACTGAAGTGAAAAGTAACATTGGTACTCACTTTTACTTTTCCCAGTTCCTTTAGAGGACTCATCTTGGATCAGGAAAGCGCGAACTTCAAATCGATGCAAGCTCTGCTCCTCGTGAGAAATTTCCAATCGAGAAATTGCGTTTGCTTACTCCGCAGTGGTTCAAAAAGGCACCAGACATGCTCTTTGAGGCCATCACTCGATGCAACATCGACTTCATGTCTCTTTTGCGATCTAAATAGAAGCTCCAAGCCACCTTTGTGACGAGTTAAGCATCAAGGTGCATTTAAGCGCGAGCAATAATTTTATAACAATCTCAATTCGCTACGGCTATAACATGAGCATCTAGTTCGCTAAAGAGCACTTACACAAAGTTTTCTCTTAGAAACATCTCTCTTCTCTCATTCACTAGGTTGTCCTTTATCCACGAAAGAAGCGACTCCATCGTCACCTAAGAGAAGACGTGACTTAGCCCTCGACAACAAGAAATTCAGCCTTTTAAGTAGTAAGTATCGCGACAGAAATTGAATGAGGCAATTAGAGTTGCATAGAGGAACTCAATGGAATGTTGATAAGAACTTGTCACCGTGGCAGCACATATTTGGAGGGAACGTTGAATCTCTCTTTAGGCCATGCTTCCTCGAATATCTAAAACTTGAAATGCAAGCATAATATGATTTGTTACAAATTAAGAGGGCCCTTGACAATGTCGACTAGAGAATTATTGGACAATCTTTGACTACATGCTTTGCATAAAGGGCCACTACACTAAATTTGATAATTAGTGTTAGATACACTAATTTACATAAACATGAAATAAGTTTTTACTGTGGTTCAAAAATTTTACCCACTATATTGGCCAAGATGGGGGTCCTTATATAGTATCAGAATCAATGCTCTTGGTAATTTTTTAAAAACAAAAGTAAAAACTTATAGCATTTTCAAATCTTATAATAATCTAACACTAATTATCAAATTTAGTGTAGTGACATTTGAAAAGTAGCAATGGCCCTCCCTCGGCTCTAACGGCGCCCCAGCCGGGGCGCCTGCCCCAGCGACAGCCTGAAAGAGCCGGGGAGGTAGGCTCTGGCCCGCCTTGGGCAGCCTTACCCCGCCCGCCCGCCTGCCCAAATCTTTCCCGGCTCCCGCCTCCAACTCCCCTTGCTCATTGCTCGTCATCGCTCCACAACAATCCCCTGCCAACCCAGCACACGAACACGTATGTATTGCTGCACAAAAATCAAGTGAAGTTTTCAAGATGAAGTGCAATCTCAAAAGATTCGTTCTAGAAATGGATATTTCATACACAAGGCAAAATACAAGCTAGTTGCGGCAATGTGAGACCTTTTGAGGTTTCAATGGTTGGCCGGAGAAGCTCATCTCATTATGGTCTCGGGATCAATTGATCAGTCTCAAAAGAGTCACCAGAAGTACAAATTTTTAGGTAGCACTTGATTCTACTGTAAATGACAGCACTCCCTAAAGAGCACCAAGTAGTCCTGCTGCAATTGGACAACAATTGGTTTCACTGAAGCAAGCAATTCCCGCTCGATTCAAGGTTGTACCTGATCTTGCTTTGATAAAACAACAGCTTCTCTTAAGCTTGTCGTGTCATAACTTTGGTATGCTTCCAATCCTGAGAAAGCTTCAATACCAGGATCACCAACACTCAACACTGAAGATGGAGTTCAATCATGTTTAAAAATCAGCCAAGAGTGCAGACTTGCTAAGGAAAAATTGGCTAGCTCATCACCTAGGAGGGCGAAGATAGCAGCTCCGCTTAAGTTTCGGTCTCTTGCATTTCTTCATATCATCATTTTAAGTTTTCGGCAGTAGATACGTGTTCGTGAGGCTGGGCTAGCAGGGGATTGCTGTGGAGCGACAACGAGCAATGAGCGAGGGGAGTTGGAGGCGGTAGCCGGGAGAGATTCATGTAGGCGGGCAGGCGGGGTAAGGCTGCCCAAGGCGGGCCAGAGTCTGCCGCCCCGGCTCTTTCAAGCTGCCGCTGGGGCAGGCGCCGGCGCCCAGCCAGGCGCCGTTAGAGCCGAGGATGGCCCTCCGAAGGTGCTTTATGGAGATTCTCTAACCACTAATTATGCCGTAAACATTTTTTTATTTTGAAGGTATTGCAATAGTATTTTTTCTGACTTCAAATCATTCTCAATCTAGTGGATATCTGATAAAAAAATTCTACAATATTTAAAAAAATATTGTGGTAATTACTAGGTGGTAATTAGTATTTGAGTGAAATGATTTGTAGCACATAAAATGATGTGACAGGTTTTCACATAAAATTAAAACCTTTTACTTAAACACCACACATACTTTTACTTTACCAGTATCCTTTTCCTTCACTTTTACTCTATCCTTTTACTTGAAAAGTCACTTCCGTCCTGAACGGTGGACATTAATAGCTTGAAACCCTAATTCACTCTGCCGCATTCGATTTCTTCATCAGAGTCAGTCCATGGTAGTAATCTTCGTAGTTTTCGAGAGTCGGGCCCAGCACATTCCCTGCTGACAATACTCGAGATCACACTTCTGACTGGAAGCTGGCAAGAAGTTTAGCGGTCTGGTGAGTTCTTCCAATCTGTGATGAAATGACCTGAAATTGTTCCGGTAATTGGACTGTTTGCTTCCGTTTCGCTGTTGCTGTCTGTCAGACTCTTTTTTGTTAGCTCTCAGAGATGAATATGCGTTTGGCTTCATAAAAGCAGTCTCTTTCGGCTTCAGAAACGTATTCTCGGTCTTTGCCACTATCACATTCTCTACCTTCAACACCGTTTCCACCTTTTGCCTCTTTCTCATGGACATATTTTCGTCATTATCTACTTCTACTTTCGCATGATCCACTCCATTTGCACTAGCTTCATGAGTGCTAACCACTGGTATCGCCTCTTTCCCACTAGACACACTAGCAGAGTTCCTGATCAGAAAGCGGCCAATTTGTACTGTCAGAGAATTAAAGAAAAAAAACAAGAGCAAAAGCCGAACACGTTAGTTTTCGAAGAAATTCAGTGCCTGGACCTTTTTCGCGCTTCGATTGAGCCCGCGCTTCGCAGTGCTTCGAAAAGGCACCAGACATGCGTCTGACGTTGGAATTCGGGTAATAACACAATTCAGTCTCGTCAAATCCGTTTCAATTTTGGTTCGTGTTGCTGGGAATTAGGGTTTTCGATCTTGTAAATGCGCCCTGACGCTTAATTCGTCACAGAGGTGGCTTGGAGCTTCTATTCGGATCGCAGAAGAGACATGAAGTCGATGTTGCACCAACTGATGGTCTCAAAGAGGTACCTTAATTTTCAACATGAGCAATCCGCACAGACAAATTGATTTATCATGTACTGCATAGTTCAATTTCTGTCGTGATACTTACTCCTTGAAAGGCTGGATTTCTTCTGTCAGGTGACGATGGAGTCGCTTCTTTCGTGGATAAAGGACAACCTAGTGAAGGAGAGACCAGAGATGTTTCTAAAAGAAAACTCTGTGTAAGTACTCTTTAGCGAATTCGATGCTCATGTTATGGCCGTAGCGAATTGAGATTGTTATAAAATTATTGCTCGCGATGATACGACAATCAACATGCTTAGGGTTTTCGGATGTCAGAGCCGAATTAAATTCCTCAATTTTGTGATGGATGGTTTTATGCAGGCGTCCAGGCGTGCTGGTTTTAGTGAACGACAGTGACTGGGAGCTTTGCGGTCAGCTTGAGACGGTGTTGGAAGACAATGATGAAGTTATTTTCATTTCCACCTTGCATGGCGGCTGATAAGGGAGCGTGCTCAAAAAATGGCTCATGACTGTCATAGTGGATTCATGACTTTTGTACTTTTTTATAATTTGCTATGAATTTTGAACGGGTCTCACAGGTGTTTCTAAAATAGTGCCCTAATTTTGCAACCATGTTTGCCGTGAGTATATGCTACTATTAGTGATGAAGCTATTATGTACCTCTGGGTCAAGAAATCTAGAGCTTCATTATTGATACCGCTCTAGTTTTGAGCACTCTCCCTTACCAGTCCTTACACTAGAACTAGAGTTTTCAACCTTCCACTAGAACTAGAGTTTTCAACCTACAGTAGTGGCTGTATCGTAGTCCCAGTGCGAGGCATGAAGTGAGCACTGAGTAGGGAGGCTGACACCGTTACAATATAGATAAAGTAATATAATGGAATCTACAGCTAAAGACATACTTCGACATGTGTCACCTCTTTATCCATGCAGCGGAATAGTTTTAGGCTCGTTTTATCCGTTGCTTGAATCACTGTGTAACAGATGGAGCTTGTTAACGAAGAATTTTTGCTGCACTCGTGTGCAAGCTGTCAGAATATTCGCATACATTACACCGTTATCGCGTTTGCTACGTTCAGCATGAAGTTTCATGGTTGCAGGATTATCGTCTTTTGCACATCATTAGGATCCCTCTTTTACCAGACCCAGAATATTCACTGCAGATTGGTGTAATGAACACAATTGAATTGCGAGATGGTACAGTAGCCGAATTGGATTATTAGAGCTTTGCATACAAGGAAGAGTTGCAACATTTCTGAAGAAATTAACAATGGAATTATTGTATTTACCCGATATTTTCGACTAGTGCTGCTATTTCGAAGTCAATTGTAGAGATGGTCTTGAAGAAAAAGCGTGACAGTTTTCACCAGTGAACTTACAATTTTCTATTTTAGGTTTCAGTATAACAGATTGGTTCAGAGTTATTAGGAGGAGCAGATTGGTGGATGGGATTATTCTCAATGGGCAGCAAATCGAAAAGTACCAATCAAACTGCAGTATTGACCGGAAAATCTGGAAAGTGGTCAGTGTGGAAACTCACTTCAAAAGGTCCATGCACCCAACCAGATACATCCATTTGGTCACACGCTTTAGGAAAAAGGTCTCGATATCATTGATGAATTCCAGAGACGCAGAGTGTGTGCAGCAAAACATTTCTCTCATTGCAAATGTTACAAAATCTGTAGACTGGCGAGTGAAAACCGACCACTCAAACCAGCTAACGAAAAGCGACACGCTCAAAACCGTGAATTCTCTACTCTATTACACGCCGGTACTGATATGTACAAACATGAACAATTTACAAGCCCAATCTCTTGAAGGTGTGCTCGAAGATCTCCTCGCCGGAAACCAACTCCTGCGCCACGAACGCGGCGATGGCAATCATGGCCAAACGTCCGTTATTCAACTCCTTGCTCTGCATGTCCTTCCTCTCCTTGGGGTCGGTGGGGAGCAGGCCCAAGGGGTCGAATCCCAAGTTGCCGGGCTCGTAGTCGTCCCTCAACGTGTTGAAGTCCGAGGAACGGGGAGTTGCCCATCCCAAACCTACTCTGTATGCCTCGCACAGAGCGATGATGAAAATGAGTGGCTCCCAGAAGACCGCACCGCGTGCCTCAACCTGCTGGAAGTGGTAGATAGCCGGACCTGCAACCCGCAAACGTCCATGATAAGCGAATGCTCAAGATCTATTCGACGATGCGGAAGGGCAATGTGTCAATGACTTACCGGTGATCTGTCCGTCGAAGTTGTAGAAAAGGGAGTAGTCCTGGAGCTGCTCCTGGACGATGAACCCGAGCGACGCAAGCATAGCAACACGGCCATGGGTAATCTCAGACTCCCTCCACCTGTTCAACTCCTTGATGGGGCGGGCGCTGGAGGCAGCGCGGGCCAACAAATCAGCGGGGTCAAAAATGTTCTCAAAGGGAGCCGTCACTCCGGGCATCGTCTTCGCGTCTGGCAAACAAACAAACATCCATCAATAAGTCTCACATTCCCCACAAGCACCCAAACTCGCTGCGAAACTCCCCATTCCACATCGACATATCCAAGACTGATCTATGTCACCCTCAAACATTATCTACACACCCTCAACTACCACACATTCTCAACTACCACTAATTCTAAGCTACCATACATTCTAAACTAGCGCACATTCTCTTTCCCGAAATGCCTCAAAGCAGAGAATTGGTACTTACACTCGAGGACATTCTGGGGGACGACTTCGGGATCAGGGGCGGCCTTGTCAGCGACAGCGCTGATGCGCACGACATTGCGGCGGGTGGCCTGAGTGGAGAAAGAGGCGGCGGAGCCCGAGAAGAGCTTGGCGCCGGAGATGCAGCTGACGGAGGACATAGTAGCAGCCATAGTTGAATACGGTTTAACAAGTGGAAAGAGAATGCAAGATTTGTATGTTAAGCCACTACGATTGAGAGAAGAGTAGCGGGGGCGGAGTTTATAAGAGTCGGGGGCGACGGGATTGCAAAAATGGGCATGCGGCTCAAGGAGCAGGAGAGCAATTGCGGGTCGACAGCTGCCCGATCAAGCTCGACACAAGTGTGTGACGACAGATGCCTGATCGAGGAGGAGCTCGTCTCCACCTCCCGTTCCGCTAGACCTCGTCGTGGCCCCATCCCGACTGCTTATCTTGTTGTGAGATGGGCATTCAACGGGTACTGTACGCCCACCACTCGCACCTTTCCCCCCCTTTCCTGCAGGCAAGATTTCCACACCCAGCCCCCATGGAAACAAATTTACTTACCATTTTCTTGCACCTATCACTTCTTGCCAATCATTGTTTGTCTAAGTGGAATTTTTAACATTCCGTATTGAAGATCTGAGCTCGAGGGACCCAATTGAATTGTGGTAGATATGACAAAAAAGATTAAAAGACAAATGAGGAAATCTTTTGGTCATCTTCTAAGTCTTGACCCTTGTACATTGATCAAAGTGTTGTACCGAGGCCATCATCCGGTCATGTTAAAACAGCTTGCCGCCTTCTAACTCTGACTAGTCTTGATGGGCAACCACCTGTGACCATTTACCTTCACCTTGCTCTTCCGGTTGCTCGAACGCACAAAAGCATTTTCTTAGGGTTGGGTGATACCACTAGAGTGATTTGGGTAGTAAGACGATTGCCTAGGCGTTAGCTAGCTGGCAGTGGTACTGGTTGATGCACGTAGTTTCCGGTGCCCCGAGGAAGTCCGAGTCCTGTCGCATCGACAACACAGAGAGGCGTAGTGTCTTCCCCTTGCTCTCCTTTACAAAGGCCATTCATTGTGTTTGAAGCATTTACATTCACATGAGGTAATTGTACACATTACGGACAAGGTTGGTTGGCATTGTTGATAGAAGGATATCTCTATCAAGGATTTTCTAGAATAAATCTCATTTTCTCATTGTCACCTCCAATATTATTTTTTTATTTGAAAAAAATAAAAAAATAAATAAAAATAAAAATAAGTCTTCTTCCTATCACTTCTCATCAAGTGTGGTTTCATGCAACAAGGCAGACTACGGACCATCAGTAAGACTGAAAACAAAGTTTGCCATGCTTATCACATGAATAAGCTAATAAGATTAAAAACTTAGTACATGGTGTCAGCATCCAGTAGTAAGATGTTCAATTTTGCTCACGAATCTGTAAAAACAAAACTCTTCACTACACTAAATTTGATAATTAGTGTTAGATTATTATTAGATTTGAAAATGCTATAAGTTTTTACTTTTGTTTAAAAAAATTACTGATCATGATACTATATAAGGACCCATACATAGTGGGTAAAATTATTGAACAACAGTAAAAACTTATAACATGTTTATGTAAATTAGTGTATCTAACACTAATTATCAGATTTAGTGTACTTCTGTGAATAATTTGTACCCATGGCATGACAATTTCAGTTGAAATTTCTCAAACGATTGTTATGGTAAGGTGTCCTATAATGGCGCAATTTTCAGCACAGAAAATCTAGAGGAATGTTGCCAGTGCAAGCAATTTTTGTGCATGTGGAAAATTAGTAGAAAACTACACTGAATAGGTAGATTAGTGTTAGATTTTTATAAGATTTGAAAATGCTATAAGTTTTTACTTATGGTACAAAAAAATTACCAGGAGTATTGACTCCAATACTCTGGAAGGATCCACATCTTGACAGATGTAGAGGGTAAAAATATTGACCAACAGTAAAAACTTATAACATGTTTATATAAATTAGTGTATCTAACACTAATCTACCTATTTAGTGTAGAGCAAGTGAAATCATCATTTTTCGACTCTTCTATAGTAAGTAATGAATTTCTAAAGATGGAAATATAGGTGTTCCTAAAATGGTGCCCTAAAGTGACGCCCTATAATCTTTGCAGTGTGTACATGGTACTGTTGTATGGAGAAGCTATTATGTACGTGACAGTGAAGATTACTAGGGCTCCATTTTCGGCACTGCGCCATTTTGGGCTGCTCAACCATAATAGTAAGTGATCACTTTCTTCCATGAAAACATTCAGGAGCCTTGATTGAAAAAGTGACCATCAAGTGCACATGTACGATGGCATGCCACTCTTGGGAAGTGTCCAGTCTGCTGCCCCCTGCTCAACTGCCAAATTTAAAAGGGGTCGATGGGGCATATTCTAATTCCCATCATTTCCCATGGCAGGCAATGAACGGTTTGCAATGTATGGCCAGGTACATCCAAATGATGACACCTCCAGAATTGTGGAATTAATTCTTGTAGCAGTCAGTTCTACTTTTTGTAATAAATTCTTGTAACTTATTTTTTCAAAGGTACCGTAGATTCATCAGGAGAATCTGTTTCAAGTAATTTCACTCCTGCCGGAGTAACAAGACTATCTTAACCCTAAAGATCTTCGATGCAAAATTACCAAAATGACCTTCTTCTACTAAGGTAGCGACACCCATAACCGTCCCAGTAAAGCTTCGTTCGCACCTGGCATTATGTAATGTGCCTAGGTGGTACGTAAGGCTGTGACTGTATAAAAGTCTGAACGCGTTCACACTGCAAGTGGTAGTGGATGAGGTTCGTGTAAAGTTGAGGCTGATATACGTAATGGGTGTCCAGTGTATACCCTGCGATATGTACGTCGTATGCCACGATGGCCGTATGGCCGCTTTTTCGTAGTGGGCGGTCACACCAGGTGACTGCTGTTACGTATTTTCACCTTTTCTTTTCCAGATCAAGCTCTCGCTTCAGCGCCCACTCTACTTTGTGATGGTGGATTCATTCGCGTGTTGCGTCGCTGCGTTGCGTTCAGCGCTCTCGTTGTTGTGCATGAGCTTGTTCCGGCAATCGCTACGGAGGCTGTGAATTTCGTTGAGGGGTGACAGATTTCTCGGTTTTGCGTTCTCAATTTCGTTTCTTGAATTCGGAACTGGACGGGTTTGTTGATGCTGTCCGAGGTAGAGTGGATCACCGGCTCCTTGCGCATCAGGTTCGCATTCGTTCATCTTTCCTTTCCCATTGCACTCTCAAACAGCGAGGCTTTGAGAGATGTTGTGTAATTTTTTTTTTTAAATCATTTTTCGACTCCTTCTGTCTTTGCCGCGCCTACGGCGCACTGCACATTGTGCAATGCGTAGGTTTTGGTTCGTTTATTCATCAGTGCGTTTTTTTTTTAGTCACAATTCTCTTCTGGTATTTCATGTATCGGGTTTGTGAGATCGAAGGACTAGCAGCAATTGCCGGAATGTCTTCATAGTATGCTAGGGTTTCCATCATCAACTATGTTATTTGATCTCAATGTCTCCATTTCTTGTGACGGCTATTGCTATTGTATTTTCATGTCTACGGTGGTGATATCGCAGCGTCTTCACTTGACTGCTCATTCGTTACAGACGTTATCGCAGCCTTCTTTGATCAAGCTCCTCCCCGATTCTTCATGAGTCCGATGAGACAGCGTTCATGGTTTTGCAGGGTCAGAGTAAAAAACCCTGATGGACTTTTTCGTGGACACTCGTAACTTGTATGCCTTCACTGCTTGGTTACTACTGCAACTCCTGCACAACCAAAAACAACCTTCGGGGCTCTTACAGCCGGTGAAGCGGATGACAATGGTTTCGAGGAGTGAAGTGTGATTACAAATAGTCTCATGGAACTGCATATGATGCCAGTAAGACTGTTCGATCTGCAAAGCCTCTCCAATTTCGGAGTTATGTACTATGGCCACGGTCTTTGATGAGGATGTCATTTTATGGGTTCGTCCTAGGTCAACCACCTGGTTTTCCAGATTCTTACTTGAACAATATGACGATGAGCGTTGGGTGCAAATGTTTAGGATGTCTAGAAGAGCAGTTGTGGCTCTCACGACTTGCTTCGCCCCATGTTGAACGTCGAATACGACGTGGCACCGTATAGCCATCCTGTGCTAATCCGTGTGGCTGTAGTTTATTCAAACTTACACACGGTGCGAGTCTCATAGTCTCAGCGTGAAATGTTTGCGGTTGGGAAAAGTATTGTGTCCATCATGCCCGTGATGTTGTAAACGCAATAAACGATGGTATGCGAGAAGAGATAAGTCGCCCATGGTGAGAAACTTGGGCGGAGTTGGTGGACTTCAAACGATTGTGTGGACTACCTGCTTTGTGGTAGGTGCTATCGATGGCACTCACATCTCCATATCAAAACCACAGATAGGTCCTGCAGACTATTACTACTTTAAGTCGGGCGGTTACACGATGAATTGTCAGGCAGTTGTCGACAGCGACAAACGATTTCTCGACCTGTTTTTGGGAATGCCTGGTTCCACAAATGATTCCAGAATGTTACGACGCTCTTCGTTGCATCATCTGGCGATGCACAACAACTTGTTTGACAGACACAACTCTGTTGATGGATTTCCCCCTTTTCTGATTGGGGACTCTGGGTATCCGTTACTCCCCTGGCTCATGGTTCCAGTAAAGAGGTCCAGGGCGGCTCACGAGAGAGCGAGAGAGCTGTTTAACCATGAGTTGTTGAGAAAGGCAGATCGTGGTCGAAAATGCCTTTGGCATTTTGAAGCAAACATTTCGCGAGTTGCTCGTTAAATCTCAGTTACATGTGACATTTCTACCTGACGTTATCACTGCTTGTGCGATTCTGCACAATGTCCTCCTCGGCCAGTCTGTTGACGAGGTTGAGCAACTGCTAAACGTACTGCGCACAGAAGGATTTGAGGGGGAGGTTATTGACGATGAAGGAGGGCAGGCTGATGATGGACAGGCGGAGGGGGACGATGTGGTAATTGCTCGTGGTTCAGAGGTTCGTCGTGAGTTAGGTTTATACCTGACCATGCAGCGCAATTTGGCATAATGGCCGGACAAAGTAAGTACGAAACTGCAACTTCAATACAATATAGATTTCGAATGGGAATTGGGTGTTCTTTTTTTTTCTATTTCTTGTCAGTTACATAAACATCGTCATGTATACTATGGAATCCCATTCTAACAAGTCTCTATCGACAGATCTGCAGGTGTGAGGCACTAGTTTGCTACGGTCCGATGTAAGAAAAAACGGCTGCCGACATCGCCCGCTAATCGAGGGTGTTGGCATTCGGTCGACGTGTCTCTTCCGCCTTAGAAAGCATAGGCGGGGTCCATCGCTCACACGGCAGCGGTGAGTAGTCGTAGTATGCATTGTTTCTCCGTTGGGCGCGAGTCGTTCCGTCGTCCTCGGTCGGTGCCGCATTGCTTTCGCTAGTGTAATTTCCTTCGTCCCTCACGCTAGAGTGAAGTCCACGATCTCCAAGTCCACGGACTCTGACTCGGGGTGTTGGTGTGCACTGCATGTAAGGCGGCAAGCAGATAGAATGTCGAGGTCTGTTCTCCTTTATCCGCATGTACCGCTTGATGCATGGTAGGCAATGGAAAGTCTTTGTTCATGTTCAATGACTGACTCAAAACCGTCGAGAGTTGAGACAAGCAAGAGACCATTTCACCTTGCTTAAGTATGCTTAGACGAGCGTTCTCGTTGGCCACCGTTGCGTTTTCATACAACCGTCTGTCCTTCTCGCGCTGGTACGCCATCTGCTCACTAAACAGCTTGAGTTGTACTTCAATTTTTGACCTCTCCAGTTCCCTCGACGCGTCTGCTATCTCTTGCATTTGCTGTGCCATCACAACTCCAGTTGCCTTTGTTGCATCTGCTATGATTGCATGTCCTCTCAAGTTTTTTCGTTTCTGGCCTGTGTTTCCTGTACGCCGCTGCATTGTTGCTTGCGAAGTCTCAGACGAGCTAATCACATGGGGGTGATTCAGTGCGATCCCCACGACGGTCTAGAGCTCGGGGTCCCGCCAAAGATTGCTCGGACAGTGCTGCATGTGAGGGCGTAGAAGATCGCCGGTGAGGTGACCGTGGAGGTGATGTATCCCCTGTGCCTTGCGTGTAATCTGCAGGTGGTAAATCAGATGGATCATCAGTATCAGGTTCGCTTTGACCTTCGTCCTCGTTATGCGTATCAGTCTGCGGCGGTCTGTAGTTTCCGTCGTTGGGAGATAGCATATCGCGAACATGGGGAGGGTTTATCATCGGCCGACTTCCGTACCAGTCGTGGATGCTTTCGTATACATCCTGCGAAAAAACCCTTGGCAGGCCCTCTGATTGTCTTTGTGTGGTATTCATGTCCCAGTAGTCTGGTACGTTGCGGCCTGTCCTGCTGAAGTAATCCGCAATCCTCTTGTACTCGGGCACTATCTGGTTCCACTTGCCTTTGCATGCGGGGCCATCACGGTATATGGGTGAGAACCCTGCATTGTTCACAACAAAAGCCACGCGTAGCCATTTACTCGTATCAGGCACCATTAGGTCCCGTCCATCCACAGCGTCGAGTTCTTGGAAGAACTGCTCCCGCTTCGCTGCTATCAGGGCGGCAATTTCTTGAGGCCCCCAATTGGGACGCGGTCTTTTTCTTGGCCGCCATTTGGACTCGGGCTAGGTCAGTGCAGGACTCGGTGGTGGCCCTCCTCGTGCAAATACGAGATGGAACCGTTCTGCGGAAAGATCTTTGGTCGAGGTTGCGGTGTAGCGGTTGATCATGGAACACGATACAATATGACGATTGTTAGCGTTTGAATGTTTGTCGAATGTGCACTAACTTAAGCATCGGAGTGTTAACCTGGCACATGCGAGTTGATGCGGAATGAATGATATCTGAATTGAGCAGGTGCTTTTCTAGCATGTTCTTATAGAAGCATCGGAGTGTTTGTGTTTGTTTTGCAGGTCATGTTTTAAAAATTCAACTTTCAAATGTCTACGTATGTGAGGTTTTAGAAATCGTATGAACTCAAGTGAACTCACTATCTGGAGGGAGAGCCGTGGGACGTATAGGTGCTCCAAGGTTTACCCGATTCTCCATTGCAACGGTAAGCTTTCCTGAAATCCAAACCAATGGTTTAATTGCATTCAGCATAATCGCTTCACGTTGACTAACAGGATTTCTTTGCTTCAAAACACAGGTACAATTCCAAACAAGAACAATGCATGAAGGCATGAAGAAGAAACTGCATGAGTAGCGAACGTGATAGACAAGAACAATGCATGAAGAAGAAAGTGAATGAGTAGCGAACCTGATAGATACAGTCGATAGAGGAGTGAGGAGGGACTTCGCGCCTTGTTTATGAAAGCCGTCGATGATGAGAAGAAGAAGGCGGCGCTCGATTCTGAGGCACCACTTTCTACATGGGCTAGATTTGGAATCGCTTTCGAGAAATAGCCGATTTGTAGGGAGATATGTGTGTCGCTCTTTTATAATGTGCCACATTGCGGTGTACTATATAAAACTCATGCTACATTCCTGAAATCTTCAAATTCCATGAATTCGCAGTTAAGTAAAAGCACGTAGTAGTGGCGTCAAAATAGCAAAGTGAGGATCCACTTTTCAGATAACTGCGGTCTTATCCTGGTGCCAACTCCTCCGCCACGTAGGTTCGGTGAATGCAAATGTGCGTTGGTGTGAACACCCTCCCTTTTAAGCACGTAAGAACAGTGCAATAACCTCGGGCTACAGCCAGGTGCGAACGCACCTTAAGCAAATATGGTTGGTTACAACCACCAAGGAAGCTTGAAAAAAATATCTACAGATTAGCAATTGGGAGTGAAAGATAGATAGATAGATAGAAACTCCGGTCCCTTTCTAAAGGGCCGGCGTGAATGAAGTGTCCGTTCGTAATGCTAATATCCCGATGGCCACCGGACAAGGGGAAATTGGAACAATACTACTTCCCCCTCTCGAGGGTGGACACTATAACTACGCTAGTTTCTAGCCTAGTTACTAGTGCCTTGAGGATACTTGACATAGTATCCCCCCAAAGGACTTTGAGGTACCCATACAACAAGGTCCAAGGACCCCCCACAATAGTTGGGTGGACTATAGTGGTGAGCACCACGCCGGCATGGGGAATGGAACCCACGACCTCCTCAATGTGGGCCATGAGCCCCAACCACCAAGCCAAGGCTTGTGGTGCCTGGGAGTGAAAAATATTTGCTTTAACCCTTAAACGTCATATGCTGTCCTGATACCCCACCCAAAATCTCTTTCAAAACTCCACTTTTAGCATTATTCTATTTTTAATTTGCGTGAGCTCTATTCTAAGAAAGTATAGATCTCTTTAAGGTGCTCAGTTTGGAATTTTAAAAATTCCATTTGGTATAATGGAGTGTAAGTTATGAGCAAGATTCTCTCAAAAAAAAACCCAACCCCTGGGGCTGGGTCTGACGTTTAAGGGTTAACCCCTAAACGCCCGGGGGGGGGTCTGGAGGTCCCCGAAATGGCCAAAAACACTGAATTTTTCACTTTGTCATAAAAAAAATTGGGTGCAAAATATGAAGATTCTAACCGTAAGATCTTGTAGGAACTAGTGTGTATTATCAATGTACCAATTTGGGGGCCATTTGGAATGACAGATTCCAAGATCCATGCAAAAAAGTGCCTAAATTGGGGGCTGAAATTAGGCGGGCAGCATGCAAGTTTACTCTTCAAAGCTGAATTCAGCCTAATATTAGCCCCCGTATGCAAAAAGTGGACACTAAAGATATGAAGGTAGTTGGGTTTACTATCACTTTCCGAAAACAAATTGAAAAAAATAATCAGATATCGCACGAAATGGACCTTGCAATGCTGTAAGGTATAAAATGGGGTGGTTTCAAGGCCACTGCCCTTACAAAAATGGGGCGGTTTTAAAAAATGCCATGTCATGCGAGGGCAGTTCACTGAAGGAAAAGCTACAAAATAAATTGGAAAGAAGCCGTAGTGGCGTTTTTTTTAGAAAAAAAAAAATACTAAAAAAAAAGCATTTACGGCCCCCATGCCTGCACTGCATCACCTTACTGACAGCCTGCACTGATTGGAGGCCGCATGCCACCAGATTCAATGGGCCCATGCCCCATCCATATATCATCTCGCATACTGATTGGTCAATCACTTTGAAGGCCCCATGGCTCCACCCTACGAGCCAGCCCAATATTCATGTAAGGGGGACCCAAGTAAATGGGCCCAAAAATTCATTGCCTGTATAACAAGTTTGAATAGATAGATAGATAGAAACTCCGGTCCCTTTCTAAGGGGGCCGGAGTGAATGAAGTGTCCGTTCGTAGTGCTAATATCCCGATGGCCACCGGACAAGGGGAAATTGGAACAATACTACTTCCCCCTCTCGAGGGTGGACACTATAACTACGCTAGTTTCTAGCCTAGTTACTAGTGCCTTGAAGATACTTGACATAGTATCCCCCCAAAGGGCTTTGAGGTACCCATACAACAAGGTCCAAGGACCCCCCACAATAGTTGGGTGGACTATAGTGGTGAGCACCACGCCGGCATGGGGAATAGAACCCACAACCTCCTCATTGGGGGCCTAAGCCCTAACCACCAAGCCAAGGCTTGTGGTGCCTTAAGTTTCAACAAATAATTAGACTATTTACTAATCCTTTTCAAGTTTGAACAAATAACTACACCACTTACAAATCATTTTCAAATTTGAACGAATAATTAGACCATTTGCAAATCTTTTTCAAGTTTGAACAAATACTTAGACCATTTACAAATCCTTTTCAAGTTTGAACAAATAATTAGACCACTTACAAATCATTTTCAAGTTTGAACAAATACTTAGACCATTTACAAATAATTTTCAAGTTTGAACAAATAATTAGACCATCTACGAATCCTTTTCTAGTTTGAACAAATAATTAGACCATTTACAAATAATTTTCAAGTTTGAACTTATAATTAGACCACTTGCAAATCATTTTCAAGTTTGAATAAATAATTAGACCATTTTCAAATACAAAATACATAAAAGACATAGAAATTCTTACCTATTTGCGACGTGGATAGTGGGCTCGTTTGTAACACTCGCCCAAGTGGAACCAATGACCTCCACAATCTCTACACATGAGATTGGTGAGTGGAGACTTGGCGTGGCACTGGCGACATATGTGGCGACCACCGGGCACCTTCTCCAACGCGTGAATGACGGGCTTGGAGTTGTATGCCGAGACGGAACCCTTGCGAGCGGTGGTCCACCTCTCCATGAGTGAGAATGCAAGCTCCATCACGAAGTCCAAATGAGTCATGGGCTTCACCCCAAATACCTCAATAAACGCCGATGCACAATGTACGAATTAGTCATGGCAAGGTCAAGCAAAAACATAAAAAGCGGTGCCACCACCACATGCGACTTGGTCAAGGTCACAGACACACCTCGGAGTTGATCGTTTACATCAACTCCACGCATTTGATGCGTGTACTCCAAATGAATGGGAGAGGTGGGTACATGTACCGAAGCGACCCTTCGCGTCTGTGCGGCAAGGTGATGGGGTTATCCGGATCCGCGACAACGGCTCTGCATGAGTAGAGAGCAAAAGAATCGCTTCTTGTCAACCTGCATAACCGCACATAACTCACGTGTCGAGTGCATCCTCCAATCCATGTCCCCGCGCCGCCTTCGCCTAAGTCCGCTTATCGGTCAATGCCGATGGTAAACCGATCCGATTCGCCCGCATCGCGCCCGTGCAGAGTAGGTGCCCAACTCCAACAAATCCACCAACAACTTGGGCGACGTGAAGAAATTGTCAGAATCGCCACGTGGCCTCGCCCATGCAATCCGTCCAACAAGTCCATGACAACTTCGTACCCTGTTCACGCCTCCCCCGGCTTCGCCCGTGCCAAATTCTTCTTCAAATCCGCTCCTGTGTAAACCTGTGAAATTATAGCAATTTATGACAAGTTTGAATATATAATTTGACCACTTACAAATACATGACAATTTTGAACAAATAATTTGACCATTTACAAATACATGACAAGTTTGAACAAATAATTTGACCATATAAATCTACGTGACAATTTTGAACAAATAATTTGAACTTATACAAACACGTGACAATTTTGAACAAATAATTTGAACTTATACAAACACGTGACAAGTTTGAACAAATAATTTGAACATATAAATCTACGTTTGACCATACAAATTCATTTGACAAGTTTGAACAAATAATTTGACCGTACAAATTCATTTGACAAGTGTGAACAAACTCCTAGACCGTACAAATTCATTTGACAAGTTTGAACAAATAATTTGAACCTACAAATTCATTTGACAAGTTTGAACAAATAATTTGAACGTATAAATTCATTTGACAAGTTTGAGCAAATAATTTGACCATACAAATTCATTTGACAAGTTTGAACAAATAATTTGAACCTACAAATTCATTTGACAAGTTTGAACAAATAATTTGAACGTATAAATTCATTTGACAAGTTTGAGCAAATAATTTGACCATACAAATTCATTTGACAAGTTTGAACAAATAATTTGAATGTATAAATTCATTTGACAAGTTTGAGCAAATAATTTGACCATACAAATTCATTTGACAAGTTTGAACAAATAATTGGAACATGTAAATTCATTTGACAAGTTTGAACAAATAATTTGACCATATAAATTCATTTGACAAGTTTGAACAAATAATTTGAACATGTAAATTCATTTGACAAGTTTGAACAAATAATTGGAACATGTAAATTCATTTGACAAGTTTGAACAAATAATTTGACCATATAAATTCATTTGACAAGTTTGAACAAATAATTTGACCATATAAATTCATTTGACAAGTTTGAACAAATAATTTGACCATATACAAATACGTGACAAGTATGAACAATTATACCTGAAAATTATACAAGTACTTTGAGGAAGAATCCGCCGCTGCCCACACCTTGAAGCCAAACTTCACCGGTTTGTTTGGCATATACTGCTTCATCCCATGGCCATAGATTCCCTTATAGCGGACCATTAGCTCGTCCACGGTAACAAACTGTCTTATATTCCAATTGGACTTGCAACGTTCCCGGACCTCCTCTAATAACCACCGGATTTTGACCAGTTTGTCAAATCGGGGATCGTCACGCGCCGTTGGAGCCTCCGAGTCGTTGTAGACGTGTAGGCACTTACTAATCGCCTCGAACCTATTCCGAGACATGGTTCCCGCAATTTTCGAGCAATAATAGAAGGGCTCTATTTTTTTCCAATACGCCCTTCTATGTGGTAAGACTTTCAATCCCATCAAAACACAAATTCCTAGCCATGCTTCTAATTCGGGAACTTTGAGTCTCCACCATGCACTTGGGCCCCTTGTGGAACCGGTAGAGGGATCCATGGAAGCCGTATACCGGTTAGTTTCATTAGCAATTTTCCGAAGAGTTCTTTTTGTGAAGAAATAATGGAAAATTTCAAGTGGACTAGGCATTTTGGTGGAATATGAGGGGGTCCATCGTTTGGACCAGGTGAATAAACCATGACCATGGTCAGTAAGAGGACCGAAACTTGCCCCAAAAAAAACGTCCCCATAATGAGTCTTTGAAAGTAGGACCTTCATCCCAATTGCGAAGGCCTCTACTTCTCTCTCCTGTCGCGGGGGCCATTGTCGTTGTTGTGATTGGCTTTGTATATGGGTGTCAGAGATTCCTCCAGCGACCGTTGAAGAATTCTCGCCCAACCCCGCCAAGGAAGTTTGCTGCACCTCATCCGACTCGTCCGTGCCCTCCAATCTTTGGCGCTCCCGCCTTTCACTAAGGCTGTCGTGGCTTTCCCGCTCTTGGAGACGCGTCTCTCGCTTCGCGCCAAGTCGCAACCGCCGGCGTTCGCGGAATCATCCTCGCGTCGCGCTGGGCTGCGAGTTTCATGGATCGGTGGGGCCTTATCGTGCATGTCCGCCTTCGTCGGACGAAGCATATCAAGCCCAGTTCGAGGGAGTCGCGAGGTCAAATTACTCGCTTCGACCTCCGGCGCTTGAGCGTCTTCCCACGGCCTCCATAGCATTTTTCAGATTGGAGTCCTCCGGCGCCTTCGAAGTCGCCTTGTGGGGTTCGTCGGTGGTGAACGGCCGGGAGCAGTCGGCTGCTTCGCACGATTCGACCGTTGTGCGTGTATTGGTGGTGCGATTCTCCCCCCCACGGTCTGTGGAGAAGTTTAGGGTTCGTGCGAATCGCGGCAATTCTACGAGATGGTAGTTCCTCTTCTAGGATTTTGTTATTCTTGGAGAAATTTGGTCTTCCCTCTCGCCCAATATCGTCGTTAAGAATCAGTAGGTCTAATTCTTTGTCACTTTCAGAGCTACAATCGTTAGAAAACAACTCCCAATTTTCTGACCAATTTATATTCTCTTCCTCGTTTTCAGATTCGCAATGCGAGTACAGTGTTTGGATCTCTCCAAAAGGTACGTCTATCACCTTCCCCTCTACCTCTACTTTGTAGATGAGCATTTTGGAGATCTGACAGACATAAGAACTTGTTGCAACTCCCCTAATCCATTCTTCCTCTAAAATCTCTTCCTCCTGAGTTTTAGTTATGTCTAGATCTGCCCTTTTGAGAATTCGAACATCAATCGGGTCTGTTATAGTTGTGGGCAGAGGTTTATATAACTTACGATCAATTTTTGGTTGAAGTTGCTTTCACGAAATGCGGGATCTGTGCCTCTATGGGTGACCCCGCAACTCTAGGCTTGCGACCACCCTTCGCCGGCCGAGATGCGCTTGCCCGCCCGCTCAAGCTCGACGGAATCTCCGGAGGGAGCACATGTCGCCCCCCCTCGTAGCCGCAGCTAGCCCGAGGCGCCGCCCACGGCGGGCGATTCAACACGATGCAGGGCATGAGATTGCGCCCGGTGTGTCGACGGCCATCGTGTATCCATCAACTTCAAACCAATCCCCGTGACCGCCACCTTCAAGCGCAAATCAGTAGTTGTGTGGGGACCGCCTCCGCTCAGGTGGCGTCTTGCAGATCAAGGACTCGACCCTTCCATCACCAATGGATTCACTTTGTTGATTGGTGGACTTGGCCGACAGAGGAGCTTCTTTGGTCGGGGCCTCCCCGCCCCCGCCATCGCTGATCGGGGCCTCACCGCCGTGGCTTGATCTTGATCGGGCACCACTTGTCTTTGTGTGGGATGATTGGGATCGCACCGCCGCTCGGGGCCTTACTTTCCGGCTTAGGGCTTTCTTTGCCGACACACCGCTTTGAGAGAGTTGAACTCTCTGCGTGATCACCCTCCCCACCGATGAGCTCTCTGGCCGATCACCCCCCCACCGACTTGGCATCTTTCGACTCTGCTCTTCTTCAGAAGCATCCTCTTGAGATGTAGACTTTCGGCATTTTCGCTTCTTTCTATAAATGTGCATTCTCCTTTGCTTCTTGTTGTCACCATGTTGTGAAGATGGCCAAATCTCTCTCACTATGGAATAGATCAGGGCTGGAATTCCTTCTTTCTCACCCTCTACCACTCTCTCCCTCCACCCAAGTATAGATGCAACATGGTGGTAAAAAAGATGCCTTAGACCTTCAGGAGTATCTCTCTTCTCAACTCTACTAATGCAAGGCAAACTAAGCAAATACTCTTTGTCCAAAAGATTGGTAAGGAGGCCAATTTCTCCCTCTCCTAACCCCTTCTCCTCCCTCCCCCATCTCTCTAATTCCTTCCTCCCACTCTCCAACAACTCTCTAGTTGGTGCCATGGTGTAAATGCAAATTGGTGATATATATGTAGGTTTGAGCTTCAATGGGTTGTTGTAGTGAATGGTGTTTCAAATTTTGCACAAGTTTATGACAATTTGAAGTTGGGTGCTTGGAAATAAAAGGTCATTGGGGAGGGTTGTTTGCATTTCAAAATTTGAAACACACATTACAAGCTAATTAGGATTAGATAGAGGATTTGGGGGCAGAACTACCCCTGTAATGGCAGGAACCTCATTATGAGCACTAACCATCACTAATGCATATTTCTTTTGCAAAAGCCACCAAGGAACCAAAATTCTTTTTCTACCTTTTTTTCAATCTTGCTACCCATTCCACCATGCCCCAAGCACAAAATTTCGCCTCCAACAGCAAAAAACCTCAAGTGATTTCACTTCAAATCACTCCTACAAATTCACAGTGACGGCAATTGCATTCTACCCAAGCAAATAAGATAGTTAACCCGACCAGTAAATAAGTACAAAAAACGGCGGATGAAAAAACGCGCGGATGAAAGCGTGGCTTGCCCCCAAACTTCGACGAGTACATCCAGAATGTCGATTTTCGACATCTTGGGCGTTTAGGGGTTAAGAGATGAGGTTTTGTGACGAGCCTGAATTTATAAGAATATTTCAAAGTACAAATTGAACATACTTATATGCTTGTCCATAGGTGGAGCTAAAAATGACCACCACTAAAGTGTTTGTTGTCCTGTAGCGACTTAAAACCAAGAAAGATAGTTCCTATAAAAGTTAAACGGGGAATTAAAAAACGTCTCACCGTGGTTCAAAATTCCAAGCTGTGGATAAGCAAGAACTAGCAAATCAAATCACCCCAAACCAAACCGCTCAACCACCTCTCAATATTATTTCATTAAAACACTATGCACTTTACACCATGACATACAACATCGATTGCCAACCAATCGGCAATAAAGCACGCTTTAATGTACACCCATTATCGTCCCTTTTTCACAACAGTTAGCTATGGGTCTGAAAAGGTCGGCAATAGGTACAATTATAGGTCACGCCAATGGAGACATGGATGCTTATGGGTGTCGCTACCTTACGCGCCCAAAAAAACTTAATTTAACCCCTAAAGGTCCAGGAAAGCGAAAACTGCTTTTTGGAGTCCATAATTCAGCCAACTTTGACCATTATAATCTCACAAATGAAGAAGAATCAACGGTTCAATTTTGGCAAGTGAGTGGAAGGTTAAGTTAACTTCAAGATCCTACGGTTGGATCTTCCAAATAATTCTTAGATTGAGAGTTTTTAGGCCTGAAGTAAGGGAATGTCCATTTTTACAATTTTGCATCAAGAACCTTTAGGGGTTAAGCATTACTTAGAGGATTCATCTGTAGGGTCTCAAAGTCAATGCGATTTTTTAAATCACAAATCAAATTTGAACCATTGATTGTTTTCCCTTCGTGAGATTATAATAGTCAAAGTTGGTTGAATTTTGCTCCTGTCGAAACTCGAAAAAGATTTAGGACTTCATTGGACTTTTAGGGGTTGACTTTCATTGTTTGATTAACGTGCTTATGTATGCTTATGTATACAACAATGTTTTTGGAATTCATTTTTAAACTTAAAATTATTCACAATCTTTGACTTTTCACAAGTACAAAGAATAATGTAAGTATTTGAAACCAATAACAAATGATGGGAATCGGGAGGGACAGTTAGATTATGGAGATCTGTGTACGAGAGTTAGTGTACGAAGAAGTGTGTATGCCGAAGAATGGAAATTGGAAAAGATGACAACAAAGCAGCTTAAAAATTGGTGTCTTTCAAAAAAATTCCTAGATTCGTTGCTGACTTATTATTGATTCCCCATGCTCTTGAAATATGTTAGGATCCGTCATCGTGGAGCCTATGCCCCTAGGCCCGGCTGACGGTTAATGGTTGTTCGTTAGTCAATCGCTAGCAGCAAACTATATATATTGCCAGGGGGGAGACATGTCCTACACTGCATATTTTCTTGCTTACATGAATCTAACTACTTGTCGAATGCAAGCCTGTCTTTCGTCACCTGACATTATGTGCAGTCCTTGAGGTTTTCATTTGATGAGTGGCGTGGAACAGATGGAGCACGAGCAGTACAGTCAAAAATGTTTCATAGAGGAGATATGGTGTTACATCTCAATCCACAAATGGATTCAGTAACAAACTCGATACATGATTTTTCCTCAACGACAATGTCACAGAGAAGGGACGAGTCTCCAGAGCGTCGGGTTTCTATAACTGGATTAGTAACAATTTCGATAGATTTTTCTTCACGGGAATGTTACAGAAAAGGGACGTGGTACCGGATCATTGATTAGGCTGTCGAGATGTTCAATGTAACAGTACTCAACAAGGTTAGCAAAAGATAATCAAGCACTAATCGGAAGCATGCAGTGCTCATGGAAATCGAAGAGCATCACATTTAGTAGACTGCAGTGTGACGACACTCATTGGAAGCTGGTCGCAGGCGAGTTCTATAGAGCGTTGGGTTTCCATAAGTGCCGGATGGCGACGAACTTTGCATGAATGTAATCCGGTTTCTCGTCAATGCACGCTCATGGCTTGCATGCTTGGCCGACGGTTGAGTGTCCATCATCGCAGGCTGAACCTCCGCGCGCCGCTCGTCCGTGCAACGATTGCGGAGGTTGACGAGCGAGTGCCCTCGCTCTGAATCCGAAGACCTTGCTTTGGTACATGCTATCGTTAGGGACAGTCGGGATGATGCGGATGCGGTGATGATTATGGAGGAATTACAACGTCACACAAACAAGAGGGAGGTGGGCGCAGAGACACTTTCGGTGGACTGGGTGCGGGAAGTGCACCAATCATCAGTTACCACATTCTTGGAAATTACAACGCAGAATATCACAATGTGGAGCAATGCTGGGTCGCAGGCTCACAACCTTGCAGTTGAGAGCTGCCTTTCGACGAGCCCTCTTCCGTGCGCAAGTCCGGGAAGTAGTGGAGAAGTTGACAAAGTATTGGTACGAGAACTACTACTATGGACTAGCACATGCAATGATTGAGGGGAGCACTACCTCGGCGGAACTACAGATGTTCAAAGCCAAGCTCGTGCGCATGAAGGAAGAGCGAGCAACTGATTTCAACTTCAACGATAAGTATGGCACGAACTAGGAACCGGATTTCTCATCGTTGGACCATTTCCTCGCCATGATGCAATTGCTTGTCGCGGAACTTATCATCAAGACTCAACGCCGACGTTGAAGCTTGGAGGTGATGATGGAACCGAACAAGCTAAAACTACAAAGCAGTTGTTGGTACATTGAAAGAGCGATCATGGTTAAGAAGATATTTCTTGAGCGCATCGGCGCACAACAACCACTGGCGTAGAGTAATCGGAGGATCCGGTCGACACCTCCATGCTAGCACACCTGCAAAGCGAAGCAGATGTGTCAACGGGAACGAAGTTATTAGAGGAGTGCAGTGGCGAGCTAGGGTTGGAGGAAACGAAGAAGTTTGCGGAGCAGTGCAGTAGGAGCCAAGTCAGCGTAGGAGAGGACAAAGTTTTGGCATGGTCGTACCCATTCGCTGCAGGCTGGTTGCCACGGCAAAGGGGGCCGCAGTCAACCCCTGCAATTACGGAACCACGACGAAAGACGTCGTAGCCAGCCGCTGCAGGCTGGTTGCCGCGGCTGAGGGAGTCGTAGCCAACCGCTACATACTGGTTGCCACGGCAAAAGGGGCCCGCACAATCATAGGGTCCGTTGACCCACCTACCACGGAGCCCGAGTGGTTTTAGGAGGATGGTGACGGCCAAGGGGTTTGCTGACCCATCGACCACAATTTCAATAAGGGTGAAATGCATGTTGTGTTGAAGATTCAGACTACTACGTTTGTGCCGGCTATATCTAATAGTAGTGAAGATGATTTTATTTCCAAGTACTTTTTCATACCGACAACATTGTAAAGTTTCGCAAACACTCATATGAATAATGGACAATGACAACTATTTTAGTTTGTGTCAATAGTATCAAAAGTCAATTTGGTGATTATTATGAGCTCATTATAGTTGATAGATACACCAAAGATGACAACGACATTTTTGCACTTGGTGTACATTTCTTCAAAGAATTCAACCAAATTATTGAATTTTCAATAGTGGTTAATGTGTCATGGTGTTGTTTAAAAACATTAGCATTATGCAATCCAAAGGGCGGTATTTACGTACTGAAAGAAGTACCATTATAATCTCGGTTGTTCAAAGCTTTGCACAAATGGAATTAAAACTTACCTACAATAGGTTGTCTTCAAAAACTCAAAATTTAACAACTGGTCTCAATTGGTTTCGTTTTGTAGATTTATATAAAACGTAGAAATTGTATCACTCTTCCATCATTTTTGGAGGTTTATGGAATATTGAATATTGTAGTCAAACATGGGCTCTGTACAAGCACATCTACTGTAAGAGTAACCCCTCCAACCTTATTGTTATTGCAAACGGTTTCTACTGCAACGTTTGTCACACCTCTGAACTTGTTACGAAGAAAAAAAATCTTTGCTAGAAGATTTCTACAACTACTCGATCACTTACGATGTATTTTGAAGGCCAGTGGCTGGAAATGCTAGTAAAAATGATTGAATAATGGTTTTTGAAGCTTTCAAGAGGCGAACGAATCAAGATAGTTCTTTCATTTCAAATCAAAAGTACTTTAAGCTTACTTCAATAGGTATCGTAAATGGTTTAAAAAAGGATATGGTTACTTATCGTAGTTCTTTGAATCTGTCTCCTTCTAGTAATGGGATATTTGCTTGTTGTATTAAGGATTCAAGTGCAACTGCAGAGATTGACATTGAAGGATATAAAGGCACTTCCTGTATCCAAAGATACACTCCGAAACTTAACAATAGTAACAATTAAGGTGCACCTAGCACAAAGGTTCCAAAAACTTGAGTATTTTCAAATTCTAAAATTGATTCGGATTGTGAATGCTATTTCTAATGCAAATATTCTAATTTGTTGAGTATAAGGATCATGTCTCCATATTTTTCATCCATCTACAATCTTCCAATCTAAACACCTGCTTCATTAAAAGTGCACGTGGCATTTGAAAAGTACACAAGTCAATATTTCTGCAATGAGACAACATTAGAAGGCAATTTGGGGCCAATTTTTTTTTTAAAATGACATTCATAATTAAAGTATGTTTTAGATAATAATCATAGTCAATATTAATATCTAATAGGTTGTAAGAGAAACAAATCAATTCATGACATTTGATATCGTTATGAAATTAGAACTTATGTATAAAATTCTCTTTAAACTAAATACAATGCAATATAATACAATGCAATGATATCATATAAAATTCGAGGCTTTTATTAGAGCTGAATAACTTTGAAGATCAAGTTTTAAATGTCAATCCATGTCAACACTCGCCATATGTTGCCATTCTATTGACTCTAAATGCCTATACATAAATAGCTTCTGGGCATCGGGTATCTTCAACTCCTTCTCCGTTCTTATGCAACTAACATTTGCAAGGTTTCTAGACCCTACTGTACCTTTCCATGCTGCAAAAATTGATTGTATAGGTACAAAATCATTTGGTTCCCGTGAAGGTTCCCAAGAGCGTTCTATACAATTTCTATACCGTTTGAAGAACTTCCCGTCTTCATCTCGCAACCTTGGTGGCATTTTTGGTTGGTACCAAAGAATATTGACCTCTCCATCAGCAAATTCTTGTCTAACAATTTTCAATACCTTTCCAACAAAAAAAGGTATACCGTTTGTCATATCATCCTCGCTCGTTCCCATGGCAACAAACATCCCTATTTCAACGTCCTTGTGAGGATTTAGGGTTGTAAAAAATACAGTATTCAAATCTTGTGATGTACTAGTTTGATTCTGAACTTGTTGCCCCACTCGGCCACGTACACTATTATTTCCGCGTACGCGATGACCTTTAGGCATTTCTGAGCGTGGTCCGAAGTAATCTGTCACCAATACTGGAGGAAGGGATTGTAGAACATTCAAGATTGCACAATCTTGCTGTACATCCATATCGTTGTTGGAAGCCTCAATACCAATAGGATTCTCCAAGCCAAGTGGCCAAAATAGCGCTCGAGACTCTTCACTTCTATCCTTAAAAGGAAACTCAATCAAATAAGAAATGAGTTTTGAAGTTTCTTCAATTGCTATGAGACTTTTTTCCACATTCACATGTCGAGCAATATGTCGTTCTTTCAAGTGGATGAAATCTTGAAGTGCGCGCAGTTCCCTATCATCCGCATGGTGAACTTGAGCCAATATTACCTCGGACTCAATTGGAGGAACGGAATCAAGGCACTCGTGTCCATTTTCTGGCTTCCACAAAGGGGTTCTTGCGTAACTCTTATATTGGACATGAGGCTTATTGTTCCGCATATAAAATCGAAAATGATGAGGTTGACTAATACCAACAAATGCATCTGATTTTAAATAAGGAGTAATAAATTTCTTCCAATCTCTTATGTGCTCCAAGTGTTCGGCATGCACAAAAGGCTCTGTATGTGTTGGCCTTTCATGAACACATTCCAACAATTCTTGAAGACTATTCATATCTTGTCGCTTCAATGCTGAAGATATGGAACTGAAACGTTCATAAGTGTGACCAACTATCAAAAAAGATAATTGGCTTTCCTTGAAAAAACCCAATGCAACCAACGTTGCACACATTGCAATATATATATATATATATATATATATATATATATATATATATATATATATATATATATATATATATATATTCTTCTTTTCCCTTACGCAATTATCGCTTGAATGCGAAGAAGCGGAGGTAATTTACCTCGACGTCGTTTCACATCTTGGATAACCTTCATGATTGATGTTACTACCTGGTTGCTATCGTGTTTGTGATGAGAATCCACCCACACATGACAATATAGTCCTATTCCATGCACCAATACTCCACATAGATGAGTCTTCACGATCGGGACTCAATTCCTTTCACATTCTCGCTTGATTTTTGCACGTATGTTGTATTTTGATCCATTCCATCAATAATTATACTCATGCTCTCATCATCCGGGCTCTCTATTGCGACCAATCTTGCTCGAGTATAATCTTTCCGCTCTTCTATGGCCAAATCTAAATGTAGACGATAGGCTGTATCAACGGCTTCCTTCATTGCTTCGTTAGGTAGCGATTTTCGAGTTTCTTTGTATTCCCAACAATGTTGGCACTTTGAAAACCTTGACTCCGCCGGAACATGCACATTAGGAAATTCAGTTCTCCACATTTTAGAAAAAGTGGACAACCCTATTTGATTCTCTCCCATTCGAACAAGTGTGGAGTTGATAATTGTCCATACTTCTTGGCGACGTACACTCATGGGCAAACAAACTACAGGGAGAATTACTCCATCACTTCTTCGGCGAACTTGCCTATGGGGTTGAGTTTCACCAAATGTATTGATGTATGATTCAAATTTTGCCCTTGCCATGGATATATGAGATGTTTCTCGACGGCTCTCTCTGTTACCATGAATAGCTTCATACATATCTATTTCTCGAATATTAGATATGATCTTGGTCAATCTTCTCCTGCAATATCCAATGGCAAGCGCAAAGCAACTATTGCAAACCAGACTTCCACAAATCTTTGTCTCAAATTTGCATTGTTCCAGCCTTTCTAAAGAAGTTACCTTGAATGCCCTCAAGGTAGTGAGTAACCAAGTTGCTCTTTGTTTGTAATCTTTACTTTTCCAAGCTTGATAGCGCAGAGATAAGATATCAAACAATACAAATATACAATTGTTGAGGGAGGTGTGAATTTTGAATCCACTCTCCATTTACTAATTGTAAAATAAATGATATTAAAGATTTATAAAGTGTCGGTACTTCGATGAAAGCTCACAAATATAAGTGAATAGTTTTATAAGCGTAAGCATGCGGCTAAGCCTAATGGAACATACAAATATAGAATTATTGAAAGCGGGGTAGGCGCGTGCCTAGCTACCTTAGATAAAACATATGGATATATAAAACTAAAATTTCAGGTGAAAAGAGTTCAAAAGAGTAATAGATAGGGTACGACTCTAGCAAAAAATCGAGATCCAAGTGACTAAATTTTGTCAAGGATGGCATATACCTACTCCTAATACAAATTTACAAATAACTTAAAGATAAAAAAATTATTGAAGGCAAGGTAGGCAAGTGCATACTACAGTTAATAATTCAGTATTTCAGAATATTAAAGAAAATAATGTAAATAATGTTGAAAACCTTAAAGACTCAGTACAACGCTACAACGCAATCCGAAATCCCTAATACAAGTCACCAAATTCCATAGGGGTTGGCATGTGCCTACCCTTCACGGAACTCACAAAATATTCAATTATTGAAGGCGGGGTAGGCATGTATCCACCAGGCTTCGATAATTTACACATGGTTAATTTTCTAGGTAGAAGTTCCAAAATAGGTACAACTTGCTTGACATATTGCAAATACAAGTGATTAAATTCTAAATCCGTAGACACGCGCATACCACAATAATTCAACAAGTAGAGAATGAATAATGTTCAAGACCTTAAAGACTCGGTACAAGTGTACAACGCTACAACGCAATCCAAAACCCCTAATACAAGTCACCAAATTCCATAGGGGTTGGCATGTGCCTACCCTTAATGGAACTCACAAAATATTTAATTATTGAAGGCGGGGTAGGCATGTATCCACCCGGCTTCAATAGATCATAAATTACATAGATATTAATGATTGAAGTGAAAAGTGTATTTTTAAAGAAGAAAACCAATGTTGAACTAGTAGAAGTTGCGGGTTATAATGTTACCTAACAAAATTTGGAGATTACTTCGACTTCGTTTAGTTTGAACTATGCATGATTTGTATTTTCAATTTGAACCAACATGATGTTTTTAAAACTCTACGGGATGGAATGTTCATGACCAACCATCACACTCATCAATTGGAAAAGAAATGAACTGTGACTTCGTATGCTTTTATAGTTGTTAGGAGCACCTTCACATAGTAACTTCGCCCTAATTTGTGGCGGCTACACTTTTACTTTTAAGAGTTAGGTATGAGTTAGGTTAGGTCAACCCTAATTCCCTTTTCAATCTCTGGACAGCCGAAGAGAGAGGGTTGCTTTGCACGTTGCTTTCTCCACGTTGCTCCAGTACCTTTGGCTTCTTCAGTACTCCAGTACCTTCAGCTTCTTCGTCTTGATGAGCACCTGTTTATCAAATTTGTCATCTGCTGCAAGAAGGTACGTTTCGTCCACAATCTCGCACAATCTCGCCGTGAATATGGAAGGGCTTATACAATAAAGTTCTGCCGTGAGGACGATCTAGTCGTCGAGTCTCGTTGTCCCTGTTAGAAGCATGTTTCGACCAGTTCGCCCACTTCTTTTTCTTGTTCTTCTTCAACTTCGGCTTACGACCAGTGCTCTTCTTCGACGATTTCGTCTTCAACAACGATCTGCGGTGACTAAACTCAACCATTACAACCGCTGCAGAGCTTATCAAATGTCCGGCCTTTACCACCACCAGGCCATCGTCCGCCTCATCGACAACAACTAACCCCGGTTGCCTCCGCGCAACGCAAGGTTCTAGAACTGCTAGACATATCAGTAGCACTGCAATTACTGCACTACATTCCTCATGGCTTTGCAGGGTGGTCCGGAGTGTCCTGCACTCACATTCAAACTTGAAAGTGCACTCGAGATGCTCTGTCTAGTGATGGTTCGAATGTGGGTACAATGCGGTACCACGGACAGGGTAACGAGGATACTGTAGTGAGCATGCGGAGATGGATGTGGTTGTTGTGGGTATATGCTTATGTAGGGTAGCTAGAACTATTAGCGCCCACCGCTTAGAGGGATTCTACCGGTAGTTGACGATGCTTTTGTTGTAGCATATTTGTATCCTGGTAACCCACCTCGAAAATGGTGTCAGACAGAGGAATATTCAAAGAGGTACGCTTTTCAATACCCACATCGATATATCGTCCTCATTGGTGCTGTTAGTAGAAAAGACTCCTGAGCTTGAACATAAGATACAAGGAACGAGAGCATGTAATAGAATGTAATTCTTTCGATGTATCATTACTTCTCACATAATTTGGATTTTTTTTTTTGTGGATCAGGTATGCTGTTCTGGATGAATGCACATCAGCAGTGAGTGCAGACGGAGAGGAAAACCTGTACAAGAATTTGCAGGAGAGTAGCATCACATTGCTGTCAATAGCTCACCGGCCTGCTCTTAAGAAGTAAGTAGACCTTCTCTCGAACTATCTCACTGGAGATCTTTGTAAAACATACCTAAATGTAAAATAGTGAACATACCTATAAGGTGTTGGGATTACGTTGTGATTCAAAGAATTGTAGTGGCCTCCTGCTATGCATTTTAGAGATTCTATTATGTTAGCTTACATGTGCAGAAACTGCTCACCACTTTCAGTTGAGCCCTCCGTTACATCCTTCATCAATCTCCCACTACAGTCTTGCTATATCTCCAGTCATGGTCTTGCTCCATATTTGATCAATATGGATGCATATATTCTGTTGCATAGTTGTAAGATCAACTGCTTTTCCAAGAGAGGCCTTCTTAACAGGAATCAAAGTCAGACCTCTCCATCACTTTTATGAAATGTGATGTCATTTCGTCGTCTGTGAATTGACGACTGATGTGATGGTTTCAGCTTTTGTTGGTGACGTCAACCATTCCACCATCGGCAAGACCACATCCTGGAACTACATCAGTACTAGCACCGACGCCAGAGCCAGTAAGAGGTTCACTTTGCGAGAGGTTCATTTTGCTCTTGGGTACGGTTCTGATATGGGTACCTCCTCCAAAATAGTGTAATTTTTTTAAAACTACTTTTTTGATGAAAAAACAATATTAAAAAATTATTGTAACTAGATAGTATTATAGGTGACATGGCTATAGTTGTATGCATGTGTTAAAAAAAGGAATTTCTGGCACATATATCATGAATTACACATAGGTCACACATAATGAGACGCGTCTTAGTGGTACCCATATCAGAACCGTACCCTCTTGATCCACATCAAATACTCTAAGCAGCAAGTACGATTTGCTTTCAAATCTTTCACCTCATTCCACTATAAATGATTCATTGAATCTGTACCTTGCACTATTTCCCTGAGAACTAGTTCCGTTTCCAATGCTCTTCTCATGTGCAGTCGTAAGACCTAGAAGGCGGCCTTGGAAAGCCTACCCGGTATCCAATTGATACTCTCCTATTTACGCATCAGGTATTTCTCAAGAGCATGAGAGTTTTCGTTTAGAATTTGTTTTTGTATTTTCATTTAGAAATTGTTCTTGTGAGTGCAAAAGCGTGAAGGGTAGGCACATGCCTACCATCTTTTCAATTAAAACTTGTTTTTGTGAGTGCAAAGGGTGAAGGGTAGGCACATGCCTAACGTGTTTTCAATTAGAACTTGTTTTTGTGAGTGCAAAGGGTGAAGGGTAGGCACATGCCTACCGTGTTTTCATTTAAAATTTGTTTTAATGAGTGCAAAGGGTGAAAGGTAGGCACATGCCTACCGTTTTGTAAATTAGAACTTGTTTTTGTGAGTACAAAGGGTGAAGGATAGGCACATGCCTACCGATTTGTAAATAAGAACTTGTTTTTGTGAGTGCAAAGGGTGAAGGATAGGCACATGCCTACCCTGTTTTCAATTAGAATTTGTTTTTGTGAGTGCAAAGCGTGAAGGATAGGCACATGCCTACCGTTTTGTAAATTAGAACTTGTTTTTATAGGTGCAAAGGGTGAACGGTAGGCACATGCCTACCGTGTTTTCAACTAGAACTTGTTTTTGTGAGTGCAAAGGGTCAAGGGTAGGCACATGCCTACCGTGTTTGCAATTAGATTTTTTTTTGGTGAGTGCAAAGGGTGAAGGGTAGGCATATGCCTACCGTGTTTTAAATTAAAACTTGTTTTTGTGAGTGCAAAGGGTGAAGGATAGGCACATGCCTGCCGTGTTTTCATTTAGAAGTTGTTTTTGTGAGTGCTGAGGGTGAAGGGTAGGCCCATGCCTCACTTCTATTAGTAAAATTTGAAACTAATACTTTTCTTTTCTTTTTTGTTTTTGATAGATGATGGAGAGCCAAAAGTCACCAAATATTTCCAATGTGGTTGTTGATAGTTTCAAGGATCATGGATGGTGGTTGTCTCAAGCGGAAAAAATACCAATTCTGCATATCTCGGAATATGCATGGCTAAACAATGGTCTTTGGTGCGGGTTGACGAATTTTGTTGGCAAAGTAATCAAGATTGTTGAGCTTGCCTCACCGGATGGTGAAGGCTTGTGCGAGGTTTTCTTGCGCGGCGCAAACAAAGATGAGCCTTCATCATATATCTTGAAAACTAAAAACATTGTCCGTTATATGGATTACTCTGGAATGCGATTCACCGGACTTGCGAAATATACAAAATGGTGGGAGAGTATTAATATTCATCAACAAGAATTGCGTGAAAGGATTGTGATCTCTGTGACAAGTATGAGTGAATTGGAAATTGAGAAATTGAGGATTTATATGGAAGGGTACGAAAGGCGAATGCATGGGACGGGATCATCATCAAATGAAACCGAAGTATTGGCCGCCGATGATCCTATAATATATGGACTCTCGTTTGTTTCCGCACGAGATGCTTCCGGATTTACAGAATTATCATCAACTCCATCGTCGGTTAGCTCCAAATCTAAGAAGAGAAAAGAGAGAAGAAATTCTCGATTATCTCAAACTCAAGGTGGAGCACAAGTTGGACGTGAGAAAGAAGGATTAACAGAGTATGATTTTGTCGAAACCATACAACCATCGTTGCAAAGTCGTCGGAACACTAATCAGCTACTTTCTGCTGGTATTACTCTACAAAAAGCTGTCAAGGATGATGAATTAATGTTGCCAACTCAAAGCGAAATCGATTCCGGATTTGTATTTGGAAAAGATTTCTCATTTGCAGTAGATGTTGCAAAGATACGACCAGCAAGCAACATCTTAACGAATCAACGGATGCTAAATGTTGCAAATGCAAACTCTGTTTACAAGAGACTTAGGGAAAATCAGTTTCCCGAAGCAAATATGATGACTTTACGACCGATGCACTATGTACCACCTACGAATAATTTTTGAGGGAGTTCGGAACCATACATATTCAAAAAAGAAGAAAGTAGGAGTGATTTTTTGTGATGCCTTGACTTGATGCCAGACAATACTCCGCAGGAAAAAAGAGAGAAGTTATTACCTCTTGTGACATGGGAACCCGTTGATGGTCAACATATCTTACATGCTTGTCAAGTGCTAGCAGAGAAGGATCGGATACTTGGTATACTATCGGACGAAGAGTTTCAAAGGTTGTTAATTAAGCGACCGGCATTGGTTGTGGTGTACAATGAAGAATTGAACTATTTAGTGGCATCGTACAAGAAAAACGAGGAAAATAAAATGAGAAAGTACCATAGTACGGTAGGGGAAACCCTTGAGAAGATACGTGTGGTTTGGAAAGAATTTGGCTCACCTAATTCGTACAACAATGAAGATGTGGAGAAGAAGCGTTTATTTCTTCAATGTTTACCTAGCATTACTAGTAGTCGCCTCGATAATGCAGATAAAAAACTATCTGTTCAGAAGATGAATCTTTTGTTCAGAGACTATATTTCTATGGCAACAGTCAATGATGACTGCTGGATGGCTTTGAAGGCAATGTGTAACGCATATGATCATGAGTTCACATATTTTTCTGAAAAATATAAGGTTCAAGAGTTACAAGGAGGCAAAGGAAAGCACAAGAAATCCAAGACTTATGAATGTAAGCGTATGACCATTACATGGTTAAGACCTTTGCAAGGAACTACTTCAAATGATTTTATTGTATTATGCCAAGGAGCTACTGTAACTGCAGCAGATATGGATCAAAAAGTTTATTTTGGTCCAAAAAGTGTTAATCCTATCCCACACACATTGTATGTTTGGGCCGAGAAGTCAAAACTTCGTGCAGGGGTTCAGAATGCTATGCGATGGCTTGACACTGAAGCAACAGGTGGAATACAAGAGAAAAAAAAAATGGTTGGATCGTGAGATTACACAGTATGGGGACAAGAAAACATTTGATTTTTTGGGGCGCGATGTCACAAATGAGTTCAAAAAGAACTAGATGCACATTAAGGACTTGATTGCATTCGAGACTATGGCTAAATACAAGTCTTTAATACCTTTCAAGATTCAGAATCACGTGAAATTGATTTTGGAAGGAAAACTTGGTTTATTTGCCAATAGAAAAGAGATTTTTCCTGATGGTGAAGATGGAGCTTGGATGATGGAGTTCGATTTTGGAGAAGGTCAACGGGATGCAGGTTTGGAGACGAAGGTGAAAGTCGGTGGATCCGTATTCGCTGAAGGAAACAGAACATTTTGTCGCCCTGCATTATGGACTTTTGATTGTCGAAAAGGTCCAAATAGACTTTTTTGGACCGAGGTTGAGTACAAGTCTATCATCCAAAAAATTTCGACCTGGATGGGTGATGTCGAGCATTGGAACGCAATCTTCATGCTTCCAGCTGGTGAGAATGCAGAGTTGGTGATTTCTGCATTAGGCGTGTCGAACTCACCATGATGGCATATTATTACAGGTATTTATGCTTTTGCTCCACAAACACAAGCGCATGGAAAAACAATAAAAGATTGTGGTAAAGTGATTGCAAAATACACTCCACTAGGTCCGATTGTTTTTGTAATGCATCATCTACCAACAACATCAATTGCGGAGAATTTTGCCGAAGATGTTCAAGTTCTCGATTCTTCATTTATGGAGCCTTTGAATGGTTGGGATATGTGTTCGAAGTACCGCGATGCGCGGTGTCCAGCAGTTGTGGATGAAATTATTTCATCGTATTTTCGATCGGATTTGTGGATGATTATTGGTATCGGAATTTCTCATATGATTCATGCTTTAGCTGGCAAAACAACACATCTTGCATTATTTGAATCCGACGAGAACATGACCCTTTGGCTTCGCAAGTGGAAAGCGGAAACGGTAGATGGAATTTCACCGGAAGATGGAGATGAACCTCTTTGGAGAGATATGGAAATCAACTCTTCATCCGATGAAATTGATGAAAGTATCGAGAGCAGTGATGAAGATTGCACTCTCCTACCGAAGAAGATGCGTAGGCAATCAAGAAATGCACCTAATCTTCAAGGTACAAATACGGCAGTGAACATTACAAGCATGAAAGGAGTTGGAGGAGTTGGAGAAGTTAGAGGTGTTAGAGGAGTAGGAGGTGTTGGAAGAGTTAGAGAATTTGGGAGAGTTGGAGAAGTTGGAGGTGTTGGAGGTGTTGGAGGAGTCGGAGGCATTGGAGGTGTTGGAGAAGTTGGAGGAGTTGGAGGCGTTGGAGGAGTTGGAGGATATTCTTCTCAAGATTCCTTTCACGTTTCCCCTACCCAAATTTCTGAAGATCAAGATATGAATGAAGATGGTTACCGTTATTTTTCCGCTTTTAAACTTTGGTTTGATGGTAATCATTGGTATACACGCAAAGAATCACCAAGTGCCTCCAATGAATGCTCTTTCATTTATACCCGCACTGAATTACCGTCGTATCATAATACTTCGGAGTTAACTGTAAGGGAACTTGGTGAAGTTTATGTTGGTGTAAATGTAGCAATGGAATTTGCGGAGAATGCTTTGGTATATCCATCAGACAGAGATCCATTTAGTTTGAATTTACCAAATTCAACAGAGTAGATTCTACATAAATGATAGAGCTTGCATTATGTAGAATTATTTCAATTTATGTTGGTTATATAAATTTATACGTGTGTTGCAATTTCCTTTGAATAAATTGATTTGTATTTATTGTGTCTATTATGTGTTTGAATGTTGTCATTTCATAGAAGTCTTATAATAGTGATGACTTTACTTTCAAAAATTTCAAACACCAAAAGTACAAAAGAAGAATATAGTTTGGGGTAGGCATGTGCCTATGTCCGATAAGAGCTATGGAGCAAGAAAATCTAGACTATCAATGAAAGTAGAATAGGCCTACTTTGAATCAATGAGGCACGTTAGTAATTTGATGTATCCATGCAAGCAATGAGATACCGAGAATATTACACAATCGCATTGTAGCAATTGTACATGAGAGGCAAATATTTATATATAAACTCAGTAACAGTAATGAATACAACATCAACTTAAGGGAAATAATATAATTTATCACATCATACACATTCAATGTTTTTTACAAATCTCGAAATTTCTGCCTCTAAATTCTCAGTTTCAGCAAATGTAAATTCCTCTAAATTAAAAATGTGAGAGCAATCGCATGTTTAATAGCACACTATGAAAAAGCTACACAAGTGAAAAGCCATAAGTTATACAGACAATATCCAAAAAAGTTACCACTTTGTAGGTCGTTTCTAGAGAAAACGTATTTTACAACAAAAAAAAAGTGCACATGCCTATGAGCACTTTTAACGAAGCAGGTGTTTCTATCATTAAGAGTTTACATCTACATCTACATTTTTATTATTTGTGGATGACGCTTAACGATTTTTTTATCTGGGCATGAACATTTAACGATTCTTTCAATAGCAAATGAAAACTTCTTGGTTATTTAGATGCAAAATTTGAAATGATAAACTTGGAATTAGATACATGTGGTGTGAAAATTTTGGTTCACAACACAACACCCAAGTACATCCAAACCTTATCGAGTTCGTTCTAGGGAGGGTCAAGTTCGACTAATGTAATGTAAAACACAATCATTTTCAATAAAAAAGGGGGTTTTCTTTTCTAATGATAAGACTAAGCTTTTCCACTCGTCCGAAGGAAATAGTATCACTCTTACATTCCTTCTTTTGATAATTAGTTTAATATCTTAAATAAACTAATGTATTTCTTTAGCTTTACAATGAAGAACTATTTTTTAATATTTTATTGCTAATACAAATCATACTTGTCCCAAGTATATGAAAATGTTTCGAAGCAACTTTGAAAAAAAAGAAAAAAAAAAAACAATGCAAGATACTTCTTCCAAATCCCTTTAAAGAAGCTTCATTTCACCAATATAATCTTCAAATACTAGCACTCCAAGCTAGGACTCACACTTTTCCATAAGATGTGGTAAGAATAACCACAAAGAATAAGGAGATATAGCTCTATTTTCTAAGGGTTGAGCATTTTACTAAATGCACATTTTCCATTTTTAACCCTTTTCACACTTCAGCTACCATTTTGCCATTTCTAAGCCTAAAGGTGCAAATATTCCACTTCATTTGCAAATATTCCAATTCAATTCTAGTTTGGAAAGATCTACAATGCTTCTTACACTATGTTTTTCGAACAAGACTATAAACAAATAGAAAGCGTGACTACAATACAATATTTGAAGAATAAGATTCACAACAAATATGGAAATCAAGTCCATTAAAAAAAAACAAATACTTATTTGATCAAAAATGATGAATATTAAATATTGTAGTTTGATCAATCATAGTAATGTGGATATTGAAAAAAATGTAAACAATGACTTTTGTAATATAACACCTAGTAATATTAAATTTGAAACTATAAGAATGAAATTCAAAGTAATTTATCTAATATTTGTGAAAAAAAGGATAATGATGATTATTGTGTAAAAGAAATCTAACTTATTTAGATATTGACAAAAAATAAAAATTGTCATAATTTAAATAGAAATAAAACAATGAATAATAAAATATGCAAAGTTAACAAAAAATTCTCAAAATTGTACACCAAATATAGAAAAAAGAAGGTAGAGAATGTTTTGGAGTTTGAGCTTAATGATACTCTAAAAGCTTTGATGTTGAAATATCCAATGATCAAAGCAATTGCTTCAAGATTTTTGTTTGAGAAGAATGAATCAAATTTATCAATTGACAAAGTGATTCCCTAAATTAAAAAAATTGAAACTAGCATTATGAAAGATGAAGTTGATACAACCAAAGTAAGTGAACATGTTTTAACAATAAATGAACATGTTTTCTGAAAATGAATGCATTTTTATTACAAAAAATAAAAAGTGAAGTGCAATGAAATTCAAAATGAATCTATTATAATTACAAACGGCATAAATTGATGTGCCATGAAATTCAAATTGAAAATAACTTATCAATTTCATATAAAAACAGTCTTAATAAAAGAGTAAAAGAAATGCATGAATCATTGAAATAAATATTCAAAGAACACCAAAACAGTTCGTTCCTTCCTTAAGCAAATTTATATGTTGATAATAATCCACAACCTCAAAAAATCCAACACAAATGTAAAAATGAATAATAATAATTGTATCTAAAGTAAAAATTAAGGATTATTATATGAAACTATATTAAAACTTTAACAAAAGATAAGTTGGCTAAATATAAATTAGAAATGAAAATCCTTTTGATTTTATTTTAAGACAAATCAAAAGATATTCCAATCAAACCATATTTATGTTGTAAAGGTTGAATTTTTGCTCAAAACCAAAGCGGCTTGTGAAATATTTATGAATAATTCAATAATTTATTCAAATATAATTTACAATTGAATCTGAATGAAAAAAATATATGTATGCAACTTTTGCTTAGAATCAATTAACAAATCTACGGTTTTTAAATTTCGTGTTCCAGGCAACCTTTCTAGAAATTTTGTTATAGAATTTTTCAAGAAGCTCCCAGTCTTAAAAGAAAGATTAATATCTCCACGTATTGCATTTGCTCATATACATAAATTATACAATCATGGTCAATATAAATTACATGGAAGTATCATGAATGTTTAAGCGAACATTGATCAAACAAAAGTTTAACAAAAGATGGTACAACGATTGGAGTATATTTAACCCCTAAAGATCCAAGAAAGCCGAAATGGCTTTTTGGGGTTTCCGCAGGGAAAAAAGTCAGCCAACTTTGACTATTATAATCTCAAAATCGGAAGAAAATTAACGGTTCAAATTTGACATATGAGTATAGGGTCAAGTTCACTTCAAGATCCTATGGTTGGATCTTCTAATTAATGCTTAGATTGAGTTTTTTCGGGCCTGAAGTAGAAGAGGGTCCTTTGTGATAATTTAGACAATTTTGTATTAAGGATCTTTAGGGGTTAAAACTTTGTTTAGAATATCGTTTGTCCTATGTGTTCGGAAATATTTGACCAATAAATGTTAGCTTTAAAAGATCTACTAGAATCACCACTTCATGAAGAATGCAATGTTTGTATTTACACTGAAAGATTTTATTTTCATTACACATGCAATCTACTTCAAAGTTAGATATATCAAACAACACACTTGAAGATATGTTGAATGAAGACAACTTCGAAGAGAATTCTCTTTATGGAAAATATTCAAATAGATTAAGTGAATTATAAATTGGCTTCACGTAGTCAATTAAAAGGCCTCAAGTATTCTTGAAACAACCAGCAAATAACATTTGAACAAACAAATCTAACAAAACTCATTCCACACACATCGTTTGCAAATACTGATATACAATTTATTCTTAATCCGTATACATCAGCTACATCTTGTACATTATATACAACAAAAATAGATAAATCAAGGCCATAATTGTTAAGTCGACACAAAATGAGGTTCTTAGGACTTAAAATGCTACTTTGTTCTGCTAATACTTTGTTGTTGTTGTAGTTATGATTAAAAAAACTTATGTTTACAATGATGAATATCACAATTTATGGTTTACGGTCAACCTTGATACTTTGTACTTTTATATAAATCATTCAACTACTGAAGATTAAGTTCTTGATTTTGTATTTGCATTGTTGTTGGTTTATTTACGTATAATCTATTTGCAAGATCGTTTAAGGATTTCGTCTTGTAATAAATTGAACAAAATTTGATGTTGCACTAAACATGAATTTGAATAAAACAAACATTCTCCAAATATATAATTATAAGCATAAATAACATTTGCTTCGTTGATTATCAATAGGCGTTATCACATGAATTCTTTTAATAACAGTTATCAAGTTAAGTAATAAAATAAATGAAATATAGATTGTTAGAAATTATTAAAAAAAAATCAAACATAAAAATTTTAAAAGAAAATCTTGTATAAAATCCTAATTTAAAAACCATTTGAGATTTTTACACAAGAAAAAAAAAACAAACTACAATGTATAATTTTGAGTAAAAACTTGAATGGTTGGTTGAGAGGTAAACAAATAAGTTCAAATTCAAGTAAAAACTTATTGACAATTATAGTTGATCATTGAGCTCAATCTTTAAATAAAAACTCTTGAATGAAACTTCAATGGGAAATTTAACATGTAACCTTGAAATTTAAGCTTTTGATTACAAAATTTGGTAAACTTTGAACAATACTCCTAATTCAAGAACCTACAAGGCTACGGTGGTTAGTCTTTAATCTATGATAAATTCTTTTTATCATTCTTATTACATAACTCGATTTTAAATTGGAACCATAACATATGGTAGTATTATAAAAAACATCAGATATATTTTTGGAAGATGGAAGTTGGAAGGTGAAGAAACAACAATTTAGGCACGTAAATATTCCAAAACTGAACATGTAGAAGAATAAGGGTTAATCTACGCATCCCATTTGATTGGAAGTGAAAATAATTTCAAATAATCATCTCCTACATCCTACATTTAGTCATAAAAAAAAAAGATAGAATTACACTTATGCTTCATCATGAGCAAGGTAGCATGCTCTCCTACTCTACATGCTCCTTTGAAAGTGTCAAAAGGCAATTATAGTACTCAAAAAACTTAAGACTATTTTAGATTTTTTTTTTTTCTTCTTGGATAAATATTATATCATATATATGGTAAAGTATCAAAAATTATCTAGAACTTTCGAAAAACAACTAATGTAGCATTAAAGGCATTGGGAACTTAGTGTGATAGAACAATTGGTATGACTTGATGAGATGGATGAAAATTTAAGAGTGGATGGAAGGGAGGATAGGGGTCGCGACACCTTGCAGGAGGCATGACGACCCCCTCTCCTCTTATAACTGCCTCTACCACCATGCTAAAGAATTGTGAGTCATGTTGTATTTGCCTTTGTCATCGTCGTGATTTTTTAATGTCTGTATGCATTGTGCGTTACTTATGAGTTTACGAAAGATTGGAATATAGGAAGTTTGAGCGACGCAGAGTGAAAATTTAGAAGATGTTGTATTAGTAGTGAGTGGAGAAGCGCGAGAAAATTGAGTTTGTTTAGTCAGAAAAGTGAAGAACGGGTGAGCGGCGGAGCTGCTTGTACAGGTTTGGAATCACTCCATCGCCGCTTTAATTTTCAAGATCGTGAGTAGAGACGCTCCAATCACCTATTTCTAGAAGGCATCACTGCAACAAAACTGAAAGACAACGGTTTGAACTACCATAAGAGTTACCGAGAATAGAGATTTTGAAGTAGAAGTGTGACTAGCGATAAAGGAGCACGTCGAAAGCGGGTGGGAGACAGGATTTTATGAGTCTTGAAACTTCTGCTTCGTGTGAAGACCAAGTTGGCTTCGAATAATCCCAACATTGGGAAAAAGCGGCTGATGCTATTCGTGGTTGAAGGATCATGAACATCTTATAAAAAGATCTTAGAAGCAAAGACCACACTACTGCTTCTCTTATTCTCCCGTTTGGCGCCGGCGCCAAGGAAAAGCCTTGGCTGTCGGTGTCTAACCCCTAAACGTCCCAGCCTATTTTTAGCAGAAAAGCACATTTCCATAGAATTCGCCATAGATGAAAATCAAGAGAAGCTATTAAGATCTCAACCGTACAAACTTGTAATGGACTTATTGAAGATCATGTGGACCAAAATTTGAGTCATGAGGCCTTATAGATCAGGAGATCATAACATATTAATATCAAAAACAAACTGCAAAATTTAATCATTTTCACTTTGAGGTGGAAATGCTACCAATATACCTATTGCAATGAAAAAATCACCAACTACAAAGATGTTCACCTTCATCTTAATAAGTCCTTTACCCAACAAAAATTCATCAAAAAAATTTCTTGGCTCAAATAAAAGCCATGCAATGGTAAAAACTACCGAACATTTTACAAAGGAAAAATAGTCCAAAACTAGACCCTTTGCATTCAATTTCATGCCTTATCTTCAAAACATCTTCGATCTTGTTAAGGTTTCTACCACTTAGACTAGACTCTAATTGGAGGCTATCCCAAAAAATTAAGTTGAAATCCAACGGTGGATGAGGGAGATATAGCTCCTCAAATATAATCCATTTTCTCACTTTTTCTGTTGACAAAATATCATTGCAAATCCAATAGCAAAATTATTTGGATCAAAAAACTTCTCACTACAAAGTTGTTAAGAATCACCTTAAGATCATGACCATGAAAAAAAAATCATTAAAAACTATTTTTAATTTCACATAATTGGCTTGCAATGGTAATACATGCCCCATGCTTGGAAACCCAAAAACAAGAGCTGTCTTCACTAAAGGGCATTTCATTAATTCATACTTTATTGTATGGGCTTGCAAATTTTACAACACAAACTAGACTTGATTTGGAACCTAATCCAAGTGATTTCATCCAAAACGGACCTCGGATGAAGAAGATATGGCTATTCGAAGTTTCTGCCCTCCATCCAAAATGTAGAAAAACGACATTGGGGACGTTTAGGGGCTAAGATGTGTGCGGAATTTGTAAGAAATTTTACCTTTTAAATTTTTTTCATATGTTTTTACAAAAACATATATCATAGAATATGTAACTCTTTTCTAAGATTTAAACACTCAAAACGGACGACATAAAAAATAAAAAATGTACAATATTTTAATAAAAATAAATATAATCCTCTAAACAAATTCACAAAATTTTAATCAAAATTTTAATGTTCTAATCTAAACCATAGAACAAAATTTTAGAATTCTGAGAGTTAAAATTAAAACTAAGTACATCATCAAAACACAATGAAAACCATTAGAGGAATGTTTGAAGACATTTGCACCATAGATTATAAGTGTAATTATTGTTGAAATGAAGCAAACAAGGAAATATCTAGTACTAGTCAAACACCTAAACCAAAAGAAAACGTAGTGAAAAGCGGGTTAGTACAATTTGTTTGTTTCTTTTGTGGATAATTAGGATAAATTAAAAAAAATTGTGTTAGATATTAAGATTACTAAAAATCCTAAATTAAATCTTAAATTAAATCTTATACGCCTAAGTAAATTTTGATTTTAAAATCTAAAAGTCTTGAATTTGGATATTACAAAATTATTTTAAATGAGGCAAAATGAAACCTTTGTTGCCGTGGGAAAATTGTGGTAAATTGGAAAATAAATTTGTTGAACCATACTTATTCCTGGCTGTATAAAGGCTATAATGAAATGCTTATTTTGGAAAAGGTTTCATATTAATTGGCAAAAATTGCAAATACAAGAAAGTTTGAACAATTACTTATAGACGTGAAAAGAGTAATCTTTAGCGAAATTTGAGACAAAGGAAAATTATGTAGTAGTTTTACCGCAAAACGCGAGGACTTGCTCCTAGACCTCACTTTGTTATACCTTATAAGCCAATTCGGGAAATTGGATACTGAAACTTGAAGTTACAGAGGTTGGCACAAAGTTAGCATATCTAAAAAAATCTATACATTCACCTACGGACCTGTAAATTTAAAGTTAACACCTCTGATTCTAGATTTTGAATGTAGAGACGAGAGATATTCCATGTGTATCTCGTTGGGGTTACTTTGCTCTTAAAATTTGTGAGATAAAAGAATAAAAATAATATGTATGTCATGGACAAAATAAATGTTGGGAAGCAAGGACAAGAACATACTTAAACAAACATTACAAAAAATTCAAAGAGACAAGAGGGCTAAGAGTAGAACTACGCGAAAAAATATATCCAATCCGAGACTATTAACTCCAACTAAACATTCTAGTCCAGAATATAGAAATCCAATCCACTTCAAATTTTCTAACATTGAGATAGATTCAGAGGTAGAATCCTCCGAAATATGCAACCTAGTAATTTACTAGAAGAATCAAGCGTAGTAATTGAGGAAAGTGAAAACCTATCAGTGTCTTGTCTAATGTCTAGTGTTTATTGTGACATTTGAACCGGGACAAACTTCAACTAGTTCTCCAAGAATTACTACACCTATCGAGTTTCTATTTTCACAACCAAGAGTATTTAGGTTCGAAAGTCCCATCACATAGTATTTTAGTGAAAATTGGGATCTTTAAAGCCATAGCATTCAGAAGAGATTAGGTCAATTGTTACATAGTGAAAATTCTTCATGAGAAGATTCTAGTATCTCACCGCCTTTAGAAATCTTTACATGCCAATTCATAGTGAACGTAGGTGCGATTGAATCCAGGAATTCATCTAATACAAGTGATGTAGAGGATATACAAACAAGCTGAGGAATTAAGCAGAAATTTTGAACTTGAGGAAATTGAGTTTGGAAATATAATGGCTTAACCAAGACCATTGAATTATCCCAATTTTTAGGTCAAGCATGTACAAACCCGGATCAATATATTGCACAATTTGAAATTGTGTCCACAACAAACCTGATACCTCAAGTAAGCTTTATGGCTTTCCGGCAACCCTATTTGATGTAGCCCAAGAGTGGTATAGAATCCATGGACCATTTGCTGATTGGAATGAATTGAAAAATGATTAAGGACAATAAAAATAGAAGTTCAAGAAACCGTAGATTCATATTACGATAAAATAGAATATCTATTGTAACAGTGGGAAAATCACTGAATGCTGAATGATTATCTTATCGAAATATTTATAGAAGGATAATACTCCCGGAATTTAGAATTGCAATGAAAGACAAGAATCCACACAATTTAGCAACTGCATTGAGATATACAAAGGCCTATTAAGAGGCTAGAATTAGCGATTATGGACGGTTGACTATGATATATCCAACGATATTATCCATCAACATCTTATCCTCAGAATCAACTGTATAATCCTAATAAATTAATATCACAAACAAATTATTAAAATAAATTATCCGCAAATGCAACCAGAGATTTACTTAAATCGGGTTCTCCAACAAGTTGTTACCTCAAATTCGGTTAAAATCGACTATTCAGCCTATCCAAAATTTCAGAATGAACCAACAAAAGTTGATCATTTGCAAGATGAACTTTCAAAGTTAATCTGTGCAATAAACAAGTTAAGGGTTCACATCCCTAATGCACCTATGAAACGTCAAAAACCTATCAACACAAGAATGAATGTTTGATGTGTTAGTTGTAAGGGTCACGACCACATGGCTAGTGCATGTCCTTCTCCTCTGCAACAAGGACCTAAGTATTTTTATTGTGGTGGAAATTATGATTTTACTAAGTGTTGGAATCTATAAAATGTTTAACACATAGAAGCTAATACTAATCCTAATAAAAGACCTTAACAAGACCTAGAGCGAATCCACCATACCAAGAGAATGATAATTGTCCTAGATGCATTGATACCTATAATACTCCACCAGTTTGGAATGGCTCTCTGACCAATCCAAATAGTTAACATTATGGTCCATCCGAGAGAGGGAAGCCTATAGTGTGTTATTGTAGAACGTGATTTCTAAAAGTCAATAAAACTCCAATTTATCAAGCATTTTCTGTTTTGATGGGTTCAGGGAATGGGATTCTACAAAGCTAATGTCCGTCGAGGTTCATTGGAAGTAAAGTCACTTTAATCAGCCCAATCCGTTCGAATACCGATCTCGTTCTCCAATGTCCGTTGTATGGAACCCAGTTCCATTTCTCCTAGTTCCATTGTCAAGTCATTTCTGTTTTTGGGTCTGTGGAGTTGTGACGTTTGATTTTTGAGATGGTTCTTTGCAGAGGGTATAGATAGCTTTTTGGATTTTCATTGTGTTTTTGTCAAAACCATAATGAATGGCAGGCCTAGGGATTGCAAAAAGCATCCTATTTTCTTGTTTTGTTGTGATACAAAGATTACTTGTGTAAAATCCGTTAAGAAAGTAATAAAATATTACATTCCGCAATTGAGATTTATTGTGTATGTGTATATGCAAATATATGATGAGAATTATGTGAGAATCAATTAAACTCTTTCCAAGTGACATTTACAACTCAAAGCTCCAATAAACGAATCCGTAGTGTTCGAATCTTAAATGAATGGAATTTAGTTTCCATTAATTTATTACTACACTTACAGATTTGGCAAATTTAGACATAATTCTAATAAATGCGCGCTTCCAAGAAAACCGGTGGATTACACACCTTCGTGTAGTTGATGTCTCCAAATGGAACGTTTCTATGAAGATTGTGTTGGCACACTTAGAAATTTTACTTCTTCGAAAAGAGATTACGTGGAGACTGAACAAGTACAATTTTAAGACTAGGATAATTTGAACCATATTTCTCATTGTATATCACAAGGGCAGTTTTATCCAAAAGCTGAATATGCAACTACCAGAGCTGGGAAAGCTACAATGGATGTAAAAGAAAATGAAAGCAAAAATAAATACTTTTAGAAATAGAACGAGGAGAAACCAGTGAAAAATTAGTACAACCTAATAAAGAATTAACATGAAAGAAAAGATAAGAAAGAGCTAGACAACAAAATTCTAGCAAAAATCACCATCTGAATTTGCAAGTTAATAACTTAATATCCCTATGGATGTTCTACCATCATCAAATCCACAACCTTTACAAACTTTTTACCATATAATGGCCAAAAGAATCAATACCAAAGGAGATATTCAACATCCACCAAAATGGATGATGAAATGAGAAGTTGGTACGAAATCCTATGACCAATCAGCAAATTTTGATACTATTGAACCTCAAATCACTACGAAGCAATTGTTGGCTATATCACCAAAATGTAGGAGTAAACTGAGTACCCTATTGGTAACAAAAAGAGTTGAACCCGCAAACAGTCATCAAATTTCTATAGTTTCTGGAACCCTCATAGTTGATGTCATGATAGGTGTATCTTTTATTCATGGAATTGAGATTGATAGTAGCTCTAGTATCCAACTTATGACTGTTGAAGTAATAGAAGAACTGGGATTAAAATCAATGCACCCAAGGGCCATTATTCAGAGAATGGCCGCTCAAAGATGAGTGAAATCGGTGGGCATATTAATGCAAATTGTGACAACTATTGACGGAATAGATTACAAGATTTATTATATAGTCTAAAAACTTACTGGGTTTATTTTATCTTATCTCATTTTATTACAAAGACCATGGTTGTATTCTGCTTAAGCCAAAGAAGATTGGAGAAATTGTACTCTTACTGTAGGAAATGTCATTGGCCAAGGCCCGATAAATAGCTCGGTTGTTCACTCGCTAGCTTTTAAGTAAAGCAAAAGCTCACAAATTAAAGTGGAAGCAACAATGAGTTAGAGGAAGGAAAGTTATTCAAGTAGATAGTATATAAAGCCATCTCTATCATTTGTAATCTCAAGTTTGAGATTTGCTTTATATAATATAAATGTCGTTTCTGTTTGTTTTTGCAACCTAAACCTTACATAATCTCAAACTTCTCCTTCTTAGGGTTTTATCCACCTTTGCTTATCAAATAGCAAAACGTGAACAACTTGATTAAGGAGCTTATCTATCTTCGTGGTTACATGAGGAGAAGATGACAAAAGTGGGACGCAGACAAAGACTTCGTGGAGGGAAGCAAGATCGATCAAAACAAGTCGACCTTTTAAATGGACGACAACATGATGGTCAATGAGGAGATCTTGCAGCAACAACAACATCATCTAGTTCAAGAAGAAGATTACTAAGAGCTTGCATTCGCAACTTGCTGCTTGGTGACACTCCAAAAAGCCGGTGTTGGAGTGATTGGCAACACAACAATCGCAGGTAGCTCGAGCGGCTCAACAATTTTCAACTTTGGGAGTTGTTATTTTAACTCACATGATGCCGCAATGGGCGCAACACCAAGCGTTTGGAGCTACTGCTCCTATGTTGCGTAAGCGATTGCCAGATATTTTGAAACTTGAGAATAGTTGCAAGGGCTACCCAATGTGGAAGGTCGAAGCGGACAACAAGCTTCGAATTGGTGGGTGTAGTATGAATCTTTTTGTTTTTGAGCATGTTTTTGACTTTTCATGTGATAAAAGCTTGTTTTACCTTTCATTTTCCTTTCTAAGTGTGAATTGGAGTCCAAGTAAGATTAGAAAGGAAACTGTGAGCGCAAAATATGAACCCACAACCACACAAATGATTTGCACACAACCTAGCGGTGCAGTCCACTATCCATGTCGCTAAGTAACGGACAGGCTCTCTACATTCCACCTTTCGTACACGAGCTACCACGAGAAGCTAGCTTTAAGCAGCCAAACCTCTTCGCATTACACACAAGTAACCCAAAACATTGTCAAACAGAATCAAATACGAACTCCAGTTGCAGAGTCTAGGTTCTGTCAACAACAACACGAGATGTCAGAGCTAACTAGCTACAAAATGTGGATATTTGACCTCGACGCCTTCTTTTGACTCCAACTTGGCCTTCAGAGAACGTGACTTCGGAAGTCGGAACAGCCCTGGAGTTCCAACCTTGAATTATGAAACTCATAGCTAGCTTGAAGTAGCTCGACAGCAGCTTGTACTATACTTCAACAAGAGAAGCATCCAATAATCTGACTACTGAGAGTCCGTAGCTTCTACACTCGATTGATGAGCTAGCATGCTCTAAGTGGACTCAGATTTTTACAGAGAGCAGCCAGTACTACACTTTTCCAATCACAGCTTCAAAATTCACCATAGATAGCATACTCGCTCTCACATTTGAAAGCCGTGATATGAGCTGAAAAAGCTCCACGGGGGAATGTGCACAGACAGTCACGAGCATTGATCGATCACAGCTTCTACACAATGCAGGGATCGCTACTGCTGCAAGGTTGTAGCGTCTAGTACACTCTTGATGCGGAATGAACACAAGAGAGATGAGTGAGCGGAATGGTATTGGGCAGGAGTTGATGCAGCGTCTGAAAGGATTCGGGTTGAAGGAGATGTTGTACTACGACAGGCAGTTGTTGCCGGCGGAACGCAAGCAGCAACTGATGGCGTCGAAGGGAGTCGTATTGAAGGCAGACAGCAGAAAGTCGAACAAAAAAAAAAACACAAGAAAAGAGAAAGGACAACAACTCCAGGCAACCAGCAACTCCAGGCAACCAGCAACAACAAACACCGAATATGCGCAACCACCGAGGCTACTCCAGCAAACGAACAGGAAGCAGCAGTAGCACCAAATATAAGAAACCACCGAGGCCACACCAGCAAACGAACAGAAAGCAGCAACAACACCGAATATAAGAAACTACCGAGGCCACTGCAGCAAACACCGAAAGCAGAGCCACGAACAAGAAGTAGCAACCACCGAGAGCACACTCCAGGAACTAGAGCCACGAACTGGAAGTAGCAACCACCGAGAGCAGGAAGAAGCAGAAAAGACACACAAGAACTAAAAGAAAACTAAAAGATGATGTTTTTTGAAGAGACACTCTTCTTGTTATATATACCTACAAAGAAGAAATTTTCAACTCAATAAGAGACTTGATGAACGGTTCAAGATTCCTCCATTAATAATTAGTGTGGCCAGCACTTAATTAGTGTGGGCGGAGGTTGATTAGTGTGGCCTCCGCTGAAATTAGTGTGGGCGGCAGTTAATTAGTGTAGCCAGAAATTAGTATGGGTTGAGGTTATGAGAAAATGGCTATTGACTAATTACTGCGTTAAGAAATTAGTATGGGCGGAACATGGAAAATGGCTATTAACTAATTACTGCGAGTAGAAATTAGTATGGGCGAATAAACGGAAATGAGCTATTAGACTAATTATATGGTTAGAAAATTAGTAGAGGCTATAAAAATGAAATGGTTATTTAACCGAATACTACGATCAAAAAAAATTAGTATGGGAAATTAAATTAAAATGGCTTTTACCCAAATAATAAGATTAGAAAAGTAGTATGGGAATTGAATTGAAATGGCTATATAACCAAATACTAAAATTAGAGAATTAGTATGGGAATTAAATTAAAATGGAAACTAGGATTAGAATTTAGAGTCGCTTAAATAATCAAAGAACATAAGTAAAATAAATTAGAGTTTTTAGAAGTTTTTTATAAAACATTTACTCAAAATTTGCAAAGTTAAGCAAATCTATGTTCATGAGTCATTTAGATGGCTCACAGAAACTAATTGATAAGATAGGGAATGCAACGGTTGAACAATTATATCTAATATAACCTCGTTGATTGCAATTAAAACAAATCATGTTATCCCAACTACGATTTCTACCACCATATGTAGGATTGCTTTGACTGGGGTTCCCATATGGCATTTAATTCCACCCCTTATCTTGGGATGTTGGAATCCGAGGTATACATCAACTTGGAGTATTAACACAACCACCATTATTGAAATTATTAAAATTTCTATTGGGCATTTGATCCCCTGTGGGTACAAAATTATTATTGTTCCTAGTAAACCTAGGCCATTGATTCCAATTTTTTCCATTGTAAATATTTCCATTTCAATTATTGGAATTAGAATTAGACTCCTCATCTACACAATAGATTGGTTTATTTCTTTGATTTCGTTGTTGTCCATCGGCTATCATGGGGTCACATGCACCAATATCATGTGAACCGCCACAATAGCGACATTTATGGGTTATCCCTTGCGGAGACGGACAATCTAATTTAAAATGACCCTGACCCTTCCAATTGGTACACCATACATTTACTCTCTCAACAATTGGTGGGTCCTTAGGGACTACACCATTTTCTAGATTTACTTTAAATCATTTATCAAATTTGTCAATTCTTGAATCATATTTGTAGGACTAGCCTCTTTAGATTGGGTAACTATTAGTGTTGTTGGAATAGCGGGTGGGCCTATGGCGTATGTAGCCGGCACAAAGGGTGGTACATATTGAACTATTTGATTTTGAGGCACCGTACTCGCATATGGTAAAACATATGTTGGTTGAGTATGTGGAACTTTGGCATAAAGTTCTGGAATACTCCGAATATAATCGTACAATCTAGCTCTATTGTATGCTTCTAATAGAGTAGCAAGAGAAACCTCTTCAACATAAGCTTTTAATTTAAAAGGTACCACGCCACCAATAAATATTCTCAATTTCATAGCATCATTAAAACCATGACCCGGAGGTAACCGAAGGACAATGTCTTCCATTCTGTCTATGGTTTCGTTTGAATTCATTTGCAGTTCATGCAATGATTCACTTAAGCGTTCATCATATCCTATAGGACAAAAGTGAGCAATAAATGCATTACAAAGGGCTGCCCAATTGGCAAAATGGCCCCTTGGTTGCCTATGAAACCATTGTTTAGCATGACCGTTGAACGTAGTTGGAAATATTGCATACCAATGGGTCCTTGTTCCCGCATTGTTGGCATTGCATGAGGTGAGGAATTCACCGACATGCTTGTGAGGGTCATGCCCTATATGTCCATGAAAACTAGTAAACAAACCCGCATTTCATTCCACCACAATGCGGAGTCAGGTTTGGTGATGATAGAAGAACGGCTTGGGTGCAATTTGGAACCTTGTACATTATTAGGAGAAGCAAAAAACTCTGACAATGCTTCAAGTGGACTTTCTAGTAAAGAATTACTTCTTTTGTATCAAGTGGATTTGGAGCAAGTTTATGCTTAATCCAGCCCCATAGCATACTACGAAAATCATGACCAATGCCTAACATTTTGAAAAGGCACCGTGGACATGTCAAACAATGGATGAATGAGTAACTCTGGTAACGCATTTACGTCATTTTCAGTGAGCCCCATCTTATTCCTACAATTTCTCATAAAGTACACAAGATGATTGGTCAAGTTATAACTTCCTTTCTTGTGCTCATCCTGTCCTACATGTGAAAGTGATAAGTCTACACTAATTGAAGGCCTCACGCCATCATTTTGTGTATAACTTGAGTAGTTTGTTACATTATCAACTTGTTTAGAAAGAAAACCTTCAATGGCTACCGTTGAATCAAGTTTTGGTACATGAGCTTGATACAAATATTTTTGCTTCAGTGCATTGTCAAGTGCACAGCATCTTGTGCTTGCTTGGTGGGAGGCCAGTGCTCCACGATTGCTATTGATTGCACCACATCTTTTACATGCTAGTTTAATAGGATCCATTTCACAATATTTGATGAAGCTCAAGACTTTATCTATTCATGAAAACTCTATATGCCACCAAATCCCCCATAAACTCCATTACATGACATAAGCATAAATGATATTATCAAATCTATTACTGCTTACATGAAAGCATATACATTGGTTGATTTGGTTCCTCTGATCACTTGTATTTATAACCTTACATTTGATTTTTTCTAAGTCATATCAAACTTCCAAATTTGATTTAAAAATTGATAAATGTAACTGGATCCAATCCTATCTTGAAACTTGAATATTCAACAAGCACAATGACTCAATGTGAAAAGATGCGTAAGTGAAACTCTTTGAATATTCTATACAAGTTCACTACAATTATTCACTGACATGCAAAGGCGCAAGATTACAGACCTCTACAAGGGATTTCAAAAATTCATCTCCATGACCTAGTGCCTGTTGAGAATTACCTACAATTTTCCAAAAAAAATGGAACACATACATCACCGCCATAATCCAACTTTTAAAATCTGCATACTTGTTCAACATCTTGAAAATAATCAACAAAGAAATCTTCAATCAACCTCTAAAAGTGAAAGATAATATTATAAATTCCTTCTTCCATGCATAACATTGTTGGTGCTTGATACATATAGCTTCCAAGACCTTATGGTTGTCATGTGACACATTTCCAAGTCCCAACCAACATCTAATAAGCTGAACAAGATAAAATGATACACCCTATTGTAAAACCCTCAAAAATTGCAGGTTACTGAAACGTACCAACCGTGTCTTGTGGAGCTCAACAAGTTTCTCCTTCGTAAATCTTCTTGGACTTCAATGATGCACTTACTTAACTCATTTTAGAGGCACTATGCAGAGCAATGCTCGAGACCATAAGCTTCACCCTGCTGAAGAGAGCATTTTCCTTCGGCCACAAAGTACTTCATTATGAAAAATGAAAATTAGGTGTCACAGAATAAGCACTTGTTTTCATAATGACCACCTCTTTTCCAAAAATCACTGCAACAAACAAAGCATGGAATATCATTACAAAAGCTAAGATCTCCAATTCTTACTCAACAAGACAGAACATCACTGTCAGAAAGATATTGAGATAAATTGTTGTCACCTCCTACAACAAACAAACTCGTTGCATTTCATGAGTTCATATATAGACCATCAAAAAAGAGATACTACATCATCTCAACCATGTAACAACAAATTGCAATCAAACAAATGAATACTACACAATGCAATAAAAGACTTATTAACATGAATTTTGCACGACTTCAGCTAGTGTTTGACTTCAGTTCGAGTGGAATGCAACAGCAATTTGGCAAACAGGCGGGAGGATGAAGGCCAGGAAGGCAGGTGAAAGAAGGCAGAGCAAAGAAAGTCGGAGGAAAGGAAGACGGAAGGAAAATGACAGAATGAAAAGATGAAGGAAAGTACGGCGGAGAAAGGGCGGCGTTGATGTGGTGGGCAAGTTCTCATGACATTGATGTGATAGGCAACTTCTCATTACATTAATGTGACGGGCATGTTGACGTTCTCACATTCTCAATGCGTCAGGTTGACTCCTTATCGGCAACTGCCGATGAGGAAGATGACTTGGTGCACTTCAGTGGCATGTTTTATTTAGTTTGGACAATTGATGCGCGCTTCTGCATATGACAAATGAAGTGAGGAATCCGTCTAAAGCACTATTGGACAAGGGCACTATAGTTGAATGTTCTATGTTGATTCTTTTCCTATTTTCTTGCATGAGGCGAAGTACTAGCCGCATGTGCACTTACAATTTTGAGCCGGAACTTATCATTTGCTTATCTTGATTGCATCTTTGAAGAATGAAGAATGAGATTTTGTGTAGGAGTAGGGTATCGTCTGGACTCCTGTCGATTTGGCTTCATCTAGATAAATGACACCTTGATTTCTACAGCAAGCTTTTCTCTTCGGTGCCAACCAAGATACCTCATCGAAGGGAATTTTAAATTTGTCAAAGGCATCTTCGTCGAGTTTCAATCCTTCAACCGGTTCTAATCTCACGTTAGGTACTTTAATGTATTGTATCTTGTCCTTCCTACAATTGACTTATTTGATCAACTATGATTTTTTTGTTTTACTAAAATGTGCATAGTTTTACGGATATTTAATAAACTAGCTCAGATAGTTTAAACTTCAATGAGATTGTGGCCTTTCAAGTGTACGTGGATATTGATTTTGAATAACATTGTTCTGACCATCCACTCTTTTGAATGATCCGTAATAACAGATGTTTGAAGTACTTCCGGTCAATATTTGTGTCAATTATCTTCCTTCAAGAGTAGACCTAGCAGCCTTCAAAGCTTCCAATCATTTCTCCTAATCTATTGGTTCTATCCAAAAAGCACAAATGCAGAGCTCGGGGCTGAGCCTTGTATCTTCAATACTAATTGGACTTTCTCGCTTTTTTGAACCCATATTTTGTTTTGGAGAAGAGGGCAAAACATGCTACTTTGCCCCTTCCTAGGCCAAAGTTCAAGGTAGCAAGCTACTGAACTTGTGAACTTGGTTCAGTGGAAGGTATATTTTTTATTCAACTTTTTGTTCAAAACATTAAGTCATGTGGTCGCAATATCCCAATTCACTAAGTGTGTGTATTGCTTACATTTGTTGAACATATTTGCATATGCTTTTTAATTTAAAGTATTATCTGAAAGTATTTCTTGAAGTCCAAATGACTTTGGTAACCACAAAGGTGATATGTGTGCAATGTTCACGTCTTCGATCTTCTGTGGTTGAATCATATAAAGGATTTGATGAAGGGTTCAGATGTGTCGTGCTTTTTTAATTGGGAAGTAATACATGATGTTTTTTCTTTGGAATATTTCACAAATGGATTTTTGAACTTTACATATTCTTTCAACTTATTCCAACTATGCTTATTTTAATTTGTTTGATTTCTTATTATTCTATGTTCTTTTTGTGTAATGGAGAAATAGGGGAAGAGTGACAAATTTCTTTTTGCAAATTCAATGAGAGGCATGCTGCTCTAGTAAATTTCATTCTTGTATTCTTACCTATCAACAACATGGTTTCTCATACCATTGTATTTTTTCCAGTTCAAGAAGGTCAATCTTATACTCTTCTTCCTTCTGTGATTCACAACGTGGAGGAGGAAGAAGCTTTTTTTGAAAATGTGTATGGTTGAGGGAAACATTGCAGGTTGCGGTGTTGAGGTAGAGCGGAAGCTTGATTCTCACCAAGGAAGTAATATATGTGATGTAAGGAACTCACATTTATTGCTTGAACGCGCTGTATTTTATTATATTTTTGTTGTAGATTAAAATGTTGCTTCGTAGCAGAAACTCATAAACACAATTTCATTTTCACTTGAATTTTCATGCTTGGGAATTGCAATTTGATCAGTGTGTAATTATATCATAAAATGGTGTAATATATGATTGCAAGAGTTTGGAAGAATTTGTGTTGTCTTCTTAAATTTTTATGCTCAAAAGTATTTTACAATATTGCTCTTTCATCTAAGACTTTGTGGCTTGTAATGTTGTACTTAGACAAGAAGACGATTCATAGTGACAAATATATACGTAATAACTTTTAGCTACTTTTAAGAAGTATAAAATTGCTCCTAAAATTACGTGATGCTTGAAGTTGAGAAATGGATATTTTAAGAGCTATTGTATCTTTGGTCACTATTAGAGTTTGTTTGGCATGTTAGTTTCCGTAAAACCATTACAGGGGCAAGGAACAATTCACAACTTTGTAACAAAAATGCATTCAAAAGACTTGGAGGGCGGAAAAAAAGGTAATTTTGAGCTAAAATATGAGAAGGTTGAGTCAGACTTCAAGTGGAGGTTGCGATGGAACCAAGGTCTACGACAACCAATCAGACAAAATATTGGAAACTCCTCCGCACATGTAAACATGGTTGACTTGATGTTGATTTTACATGATTTCAACACAAAGTAGTTGTTTCTAATTTGTTATAATGGCAACCATGATTCTTGTAGATTCAGAACTAGAGCCTGTTATTGTTGTTGGATGCCAAGATCAAATGATGAAAGATGCAGAAGCAAGACAAAACCATCTTTTTGAATATAGATTTGATAAATAAAACTCATGTTAATTTAATGCCCAATATCAGTTTTGATAGATAACTCATGTATATGTATAGTGTGACTTAATTCATGTAAAGTTTTTCTTATCAGCCATGATGGTTTGGAAGACCATGTAGAGAGAAGACAAGATGGAGTTGAAGGCCATGTGGTTGGAATTGAAGCTTCTAGTGGCCACATCACATTGCAAAGAAGTGCATTACAACGGTTGAAAAATGTAGACTAATTGGATTTATACAAACTAGTCAATAAAAATTCAATTGGTTGAATAATGGTTGTTTGTTGTAACAATGCAATGAGAACATTAACGATTTGTTTAACGAGGCTTTTTGGTTCCCAATTCGAAAATAGGTAAATACTGAGAGACCAATGCCGAGTTAGAGGAGAACATGGATGCGAATCGGCAGGTACTAGGCGGTTACCAAGTAGGCAGAAGTTATTGAAGGGGAAAGAACGATGAATTGGAGGCTCATTTGCATGATGTCGAGTGTGGTCCCAGTCGTGGATAGACTGGGTAGCAAGTAGTGACTGTCATGAGTGTTTGTGAACAATAGCAGATTATATAAATGAAATTGGAATATTATCATATGTTTACAATTTGTGTAAGATTTGTGTGTTGTTTGTAAGTGAAGTTGATGTATGAAATCGAGTTCTATTGAACCGAGTTGTAGGTACGTATGTGGCAAGAGAAAAGAATTCATAGTGAGTTGTTAAAGCAAATACCGAATATGAGTTCTTTTTATTAATAGGAGTCCGTGAGAGAACAATTCGGAGAGATCAGTGAAGTTGATTGTGATCAGCACTTCTTTGAGTTGATAGGAAAGATATATAGAGATTGTAAGGATATAAATTCCGTATAGTGAAAAACACTAAACAAATGAACTAGCGGGTTGGCGAGTTATGCAGATGGTGTGAATAAAAATGAAAAAATTAAGCAGCAAAAGTTAAAGGAAGAAAATACCGAGTTGTTTGATAAAGATTCGGATTGATGTTCACGTTTTGGTTTACACTGTAACACCAATTAACAAAATGTAATGATGTTACAGTGTAAAGCATCCAAGTTGTTGTGTAAGCCGAGTTAGTAGATAAGAATCAAGACGAAATAGCTGAATTAACCGAGTTGGTGACTGAAGATATAAGTATCAAATCAGGAAAGAAATCGAGTTAGATGCTTTTATAAAATATTATCCTAATTGGGAATAGTAAGAGTGAAGAGAATACAGACAATAATTAAAGAGAAAGTGAATTGTTATGAAAGAGAAATAAATGCTAAGAAGGTAATCATTTACCTTCGTAAATTCCTTAGTTCATAAAAATGTACCGGTTAGATAAAACTAATGTACAATTAGGACTTGAAGAGCCTAATGTAACCTCTTTGGAACGAATCTAAATATACGAAGGATACTGGGGTAATTCGAGAGAATACCAAAATATCCCTACAAAAATGATCCGTGGAGGAAAAAAGCTAGAGGACTCACAAAAGAGAACCTTGTTTTTATAGAATCCTTGAAAAGGTTCCAAGAAACCACCGCTTCAAAACCAAAGTACTGTTAGTTGAAGCATGTAAAGGTATGTTATTATATTTTAAAATAAAAATAGGGCTATGTTGAAAATGATAGATAAGATAGTATATCATTGATTGTTATTGTTGTATGTTTGTAACTATTTATACATAAGAAACTAGAAGTTCTAACATCAAATAGGAAATGAAGGTGAACTTAATGGTAAATAGAAAGTCAAGTGATTGAAGTTTTACGTTCTATGTCTATGTGAATACTAAGTGAATAATATTTCATTACATGCTATTCATTTGTTAATGTTTTTTTTTTTTCTTTTTTTTTTTTTTGAATAACATAAGTGAGATTTTGTTTCATTTTGTTGCAGAAGGTTATGACTGATGTTGCAACATAGATACTTTTTGGAAATTTTGTCTTTTCAACTATGTATCCGACAGAGGACACTTTGATTGCATGCATATTGGCTGCCTTTGACATATTCCATGATGACCACAATCTACGTAATTTTTTTTTGAAAGAACGGGAACCTCTTGGAGATGAAGAACCTGGCTTATAGTATGCACACCTATATCCGGACCCCCCCCAAAGGCATACCCTATAATATGTCACTTAAGCAATAGTGATGAATTCTATCATCATGCAATCGCGTAGAGGGGCAATTTGGGGAATCCACCCAACGGATTTAGGTTCAAGGCAATTGATGATGGATCGCAGCAAAACAGTTAAAAGGAAAAGGACTTCTTAATATAAGGCAGACGGTGATCACACAGTAGGTTATGGAGCTCGGTGATCACATAACGGTCTGCAAGAAACAACAATGGGTGTACTCCTTTTTGCTTGTCACCCTTACAGACTTGCTGACTCAAGTTACTAGACTTGTTAATTTAGTAGCTCCTCCACATGCTTGGATTACAGGTTCCTGCTTTTGAGGTTCTTTTTTGTTGTTGATAACCTCAAAGCCTACTAATATAGTGCTCCTAGCCTTGTATATAGATGAGTCTGGCTCGAAATTGGAGTACTCTATGTTCTACTATAGGGGGTCTACTAATATTCTCTTCAAATATTTGCTGTAATTACAAATTTTCTTTTAAATGTACTCTTGTTTCCAATTCTTTTTTGTTTGTATTTTTCCTTCTACGGTAAAAATTTCAGGCCCTAAAATTCACTGCAAATAAGGTAGGCTGCTTAAATGTCCGAAAATAGGTGCTCATACCATACATTTGTGAAAGAAGATGTTCTATAATAAGAGATTCGAGAAATGAGTTGTATAAGGTTCTTGGGGTGACAAAACCAAAAGCAAATGCTACACGTGAAGACTTGTGAATATACACAACACAATTAGAAAGACTATGTTAAGGTATGTGAATTTTTAAATTTAGTTCATAAGAATTCCCACGTATAACGTTGAAGTACTTAAATGTAGTCGATTCTTGATAGATTTTTTATCGAATCACTTAAGACATTTAATGATTTGTAAATTGTGTATACAAGAGATCGTTGGAGGTTTGGACCTGAGTCAAATGGAGTGTCGGATCCTTATGGATGACAAGCATTTTATGGAGCAATTCCTGAGATTGTCCTTGGCAGGAGGTGTGATCGAAATGACACTGTTTGTGTGACTTTGGAGCAATGTGCTTTCTTTTACCACGTGGTGAGTCAAGTTATTCTAACCTTTACATCCTCTAAATTTTCAATATTAAATCAATAAATGATGTGATTATCTCCAATTAATATGGATTAACTTCAATTTTATTGCAAATGAATTTGGCCATGCAATGATAGAATTTGAGTGAAGGCCATGCATCTATGCACATTCGTGCTATGAAGTGTGTTGAAAACAAGATCAAGAAAAATCTGTGGGGATGTCTCGGGTTATCATAGTTTAAGCTAATGTTGATTAATGAAAATAAGTTGTTTGCAAGAGGTTATGGTAGAATTTCCAATGTTTGTGTTAGTAATTTGATGGAACTTCGATACTAAATAATGCAATGATTGAACATAATCATTAATCAAACATCTGTTGTATTTTGTTGAAACTAAAAATTGAAAAAATAATGTGAGTTTGTATAAAGAGTTACCTTGTTTGTATATTAATTTAATAGGAGCTCTTGGTAACAATGATGTCAAAGGTAACAATCATGTTCCAATATGAAAATGACATAAAATTTCATCATGTCTACAATATTGTGTTTGCTTTGTGACAATGAAAATTATTTAACCCTTAAGCGCGCCGAATGTCAAAAATCGACATTCTGGATGAGGCGAGGGATGTTAGAATTGCTCCCGTCTTCTCATCCGGTCGATTTTTCATCCGTCATTTTTTCCCACACGTAGGTAAATGGGTCTAGTTTACTGTGAATGTTATTACGGTGGCAAATTCGATTGTCTCATTTTTGTATGGCAATTTTAGGTGGAGGCATTTTGTGTTGGAAGGGTATTTCTCAAGTTTTGTTGAATTTTTTTGTCATTTGGGCATTCAGATAGGGCAGACGGGCATGCTTACTCAAATGCAAAAGAAATGTGAGTAGAAAGAAGGATTGTGGTAAGTATGTCATAATTTTGAAAGATGAGGTGGGGTTAGTGAGTAATTGCTACTGCCATGGCAGTTGAGCCTCCATTTTTTGAGTCCACCACTTTTCAAAAAGAGCCAGCCATTGCTAGGATGTGACTATGGGCCATACAAATACAAAAACATGGAAAAATGAGGATTCACCATATAAAACCACCAAAAATTAAATGCTTCAAGAGTAGATCTTGGCATACCCACCTACATCCACTAGCTTACATTCAAAATTCAAATCTGCCATCAAACTTTCACAATCAAGATCCAACAAGAATCAATCAATGTCATAACTTTCAAATTTCAAATTACAATGATGTGATGGATGGGCTCATGGACAGACAACTATGATTTATTTCACCTATCTTTCTACTTCTTTCTCTACACACAAAATGGAGACATCTATAGAGAACTTGCTTCATTCTGCAAGGGAGGAAATAGAGAGATGGGCAAAATGTGAGAAAGGCTTGGGAGACCACGAAGTTGGGTTTTTGGTAGACCTATTGGACAAAGATGTTTTGTTGAGTTTGCCATGTTCCAACAAGGTTCACAAACGTGACACACCTGAGGGTATCCGCCATTTGTTTTATCACCATGTAGCTGGCATCTTGGGTGAAAAGAAAGGGTGCTTGAAGGAGACAAACTAGGAATTAGTCCTTTGATTTACTCATTAGTTAGAAGAATTTGGCCTTCTAAGAAGCAAGATGGTGAGAACCAGGAGTCAATCAACGCAACAATCGACGGATCCGGACAGTCAACAGGAGGTGCAGCAGGAATGTCCACGCCGCCAGGGAGGAGGGGGAGACAGCAACGGCTTTTCGTTCGGCAAAGGTGCCCAAGGCGTCGGAAAGTTGCTACCAACAGCAACGTCGGGAGAGTCATCAAGGATGACGATATCGAAGATCCTGCAAGCGAGGGTAGCGAACAGCAGAAAGACCGAGACTGCAAGCGGCAGTCAACAGGGAGGAGGCAACCGGGATCGAAGACCGCCGGAGGTGAGATCGACGCGGTCGAGGGGAGATGCAGCGATGCCGACGCGGTCGAGGGGAGATGCAGCGATGCCGACGCGGTCGAGGGGAGATGCAGCGATGCCGACGCGGTCGAGGGGAGATGCAGCGATGCCGACGCGGTCGAGGGGAGATGCAGCGATGCCGACGCCGGCGTTGAGTGGATCCGGGGCGAGTCGCAGCAGGAGAGTTAGCCGAGCACTTTCGATCAAAACTTGCAGCGGCGAGTCTAGTGGACGCAGGGGACGTCCCGTATTGTTGGATTCCCTGCAGAAAATTGTCATAGATTCCAGAAGATCAACTGGATTAGCACCATTGCAAAATCCAACTTTGCCTAGTCACATCATAGAACCATTGCAAAATCCAACTTTGCCTAGTCACATTGTAGACCCAGTTGAAGTTAGGGTGCTTGAGAAAAAGGTGGTAGATGCTAATTGTCAGGAGGAAGAAGAAGAGGGCGAGGGTGTAGATCAATGGGTTAGAGGAACGGCAACAAGTAGTTTTGTGTGCCGTGTCACGTCTAGATTGATCTATGTTGTCCAAATCCAAGATCTAAGAAAAGAGATTCCGTTTGGAAACATTGCAACGATTTATGAACATACAAATTTGCAGGAAGAAGATGAAGAAAACGTGTGTTGAACTACCTGGTTCCGGCAGCGAGATTGATGACTCTGACAGTGAAGGCGAGATCGACCTCTTGCTGTTAAACGATGACCTTAGCGTACACGTTGAAGCTGAAACCAGCTCTCCACAACCGAATTTCTCGAGCATGCATTGTGCTGCATGGCTGCCGGAACCAGGAGCAGAATTGCGAGTTGCAACGCATCAGGAGGGCGAGGTCTCCCTAAACGAAGGTGGATCTGCGGCAACAGCCCGTGAGCGGGAGGGCTTCATCGGAGGCACGCAACGCTCCAACGGCGCGGTGCTCGGCGGGAGAAGCCAGGAGCTGATAGACGGAGGGATGGGCGATGGCCCCGAAGGTAGCCGTTCGGCCACGCTGGCAAGGCGTGATGCGCTGGAGCTGCACCAAGATAAGGCAGCGGAGCTGTCAGGTGCTGGGCGCGTTTTCCCGGCAGCATCGGACTGCGCCACGTTGGTTCGGCCAACTGGGCCATTGGGAGATAAGGGGAAGGGGTTGGCTCAACCCCTTGATGTGGATTGGGTGACTGGCGATGCACGAGGGACGCATCATCCAGTCTTGGATGCCATGGAGCATAGCAGCCAGTGGTTGGGCCACCCCAACCCCACCTCAGCTCCAGCCATGTCTGCCAGTTGCAATGGCAGTAAAGGTATGCCCCAAGACTCACTAAATCTTGTCCCACCTCACAGTACATTTCTCGTGGAAAATGGGCCAAGTCATGGTGGCAGGGGTAGAGGAAGGGGGGTAATCTGTGAACCTACACAATGGGATATTGGGCCAAGTTTCAAGGAATGCTATGCAGATGAGTATTGGGGCAAATTCCGTCCTAAGTATACTCATCATGATGTGGTCTTCACGGGTCCTAGTGAGGGGCCCCCGTATGTTTACCGGAGAATCACACCCATTTTGGACTTGTTTCATAAGTTTTTTACAAAGAAAACCATGAGGAAGATAGTTAGTGAAAGCAATCGCTATGCCTCTTCCGTTGATCCTAGCACGGGATGCACCAAGGGACCTTGTGATTGGTGGCGATTGACGGTTTCGGAGTTGGAGGCTTGGTTGGGAATCTCCATACTAATAGGGCTAAAAATCTTACCTAATCGTAGGTGCTATTGGAAGAGTACCGAACCATTTTATTTTTGCCATACCATTGCAAGTACTATGAGTAGGAATAGGTATGAGGCAATCACTAAGTGTTTGCACATTCACGATGATTCCACGGCGCCTACCGATAGAAATGACCCTAACTTTGATAAGTTAGTGAAGTTGAGGTGGCTAATTGAGGAGGTTAGACTTTGTTGTATGACAAATTGGAATTTAGGCCAATTTGTCACCGTAGATGAACTAATGGTGAGATATAAGGGAATCTACGGTCACGGCATGAAACAATACATGCCAAACAAGCCCGTCAAATTTGGATTCAAAATTTGGGCCATGGCGGATTCGAAGTCCAAGTACCTATTCAATTTCCAAGCTTACACCGGGGCGGACTTGAAGAAAATGTTACGCACGGCAAAACCGGGAGAGGCTAAAACCGGTTACAAAGTCGTGATGGGGGTGATGGAGGGCCTCCACCGACGTGGCCATGTGGTTGTCACGGACAACTTTTTCTCATCTCCGAAGCTCTTTGTGGATTTGCATGAGTTAGGAACTTATGCGACCGGTACCGTGCGTGCCAACCGGATTGGATTACCTAGCGACTTGGTGGACAAGCGGCGGTGGGCAAAACAACCTCAAGGTAGCTCGGATTGGCGTATGCATTATGGGATGCGTTATATGTTCTCGTTTGGGTTGATAAAAAACCGGTGCTTTTGTTGTCAACCCATGCCGAGCCGTTGCCCCCCGATCCAAATGTGCCCCTCACGGTGCCCCGATATTCTCGTGGGAAGACCGAGCACATACCCACTTCCCCCATGCATTTAGAGTATACCCGCATGATGCGTGGGGTTGATGTTAGTGATCAACTTAGGGGTGTTTACACGGCCTTATCCAAGACTCATAAATGGTGGCATAGAATCTTCATGTTTTTAGTTGACCTTGCAATTACAAACTCATGGATCATCCATAAGCGGGAGAGTTTGACCTTGGAGGAAACACCCCTAAATCATTTGGACTTTGTGACATCATTGGCCTTTTCCCTCATGGAGAATTGGAGGCAAGATAGGAAAGGAGTAGTCTCCCTATGCACATATATCCCGGGTGTTCATGGACTTGAAAAGGTGCCAAGAGCAAGACACCAATGTGCTTATTGCAAAAACAAAAAAAGCCTCACCAACCTTGTTTGCAAAGATTGTGGTGGTAAGTGGTACCATATGGGAGAGTGTTTCAACAAGTCCCATTTCACACGACGGAGGTAGTCATTTATTCCATAAGAATGTAAGTTCTTCCAATAGCATGTATTACTAAGTGCACTAATTTTTTTGTGGGATTAGTGCACTTTTTGATTCAAAATATTGAGAAATGACACAATAGATTACAAACTATAGTAACGAATCGATTCGAGCTCACGAGCCTCGAACGACGGGGAGAACCGTTTGGCATGCTGCCACTTTTGTCAGGATATAGCTAATTTATTATTACTAAATATTGCTACCCCTTTTGGATTACTCTTTTTTTATTGCAATTGATTCGTGTACTTCGTCATGATGTCAGTGACTCACCTAATTGTTTATGTCATCTTTTTGGAGTTTTCTTTCCAAACCCCTGCCCCACCCATGCATATTTTTGTCCACGGAGGATAGCTTCATGTGAGGGCACCCTCGATTTAGCACTGTGCCAACACACTATTCCGAGGGTACTTCCATTACAATGAGCATTGTGCATGAGAAAAAACACATAAAATTGTTTTTGTTTTTGGAGAGGCTTCCTTACTTTGGGCCTCACCCATGCATAGTTTACCATTTTTGCATTGGAGATAGTCTTCAATACGACTTTTCACTTCAAAGTGCGAAAATAGGGACTGCCCATCCATTTTGGGGACCCACTTTTTGTGGTCAATCATGTGGATGGAGCCCCACCCAAACTCCAAATGGCATGCAAATTGGCATGTCCACTCTCTAGACAAGTGAGAACAAGATCCTACAGTTACATTTTTCAATTACTGCCCCCAGTCAAGTATAATGGGCTTGACATTTTTGGGATTTTTAGACCCTTCTCCATCTGCCCCAGTGGATCCGGACGTTTAGGGGTTAAGCATTGTGAGTGCATTGAATTAGAAAGTATTGTTTCTCCATTGTTTCTATATTGGTACATTTTCTATTGGCTCTATATTGTTAACTTGGTGTTTTTACATTGTTTCTCGAAATGGATGAAACAATATTGTTTTGACAAAGCCTTTTGGATGAAACAAACATTTGCCATCTTTGAAATGACACTTGACTCAGTGGATTATAATTGACCTCTGATACCAGGACCAAACAACACACCTTAGCAATGCTTTTATTCATATATAGCATTTTGTGCCCAATATCGGACTTGTCAGGATCCGGTTTGCTACCGAGCAGCCATATTTTGCAAGATTCTTGCAAAGTAGTGCCTGAACTTTGGAGTTTGGATGGATGTGGACATACACAATACCGGACATGATCATACAATTGATCATCCGAAGTTCTAGCTTACACTTAAGCTCTAGTGTAAGTGTATTGAAGTTAACCAAGTCTTGGGGCCATGTGTTTGACTCACTATATCATTGGTGCACATCTCACCATGATAAATGAGTTTGGCAACCTCAGGATGCGGCCCATTCTCGTGCAAGGGGCTTAGTTCTAGACACATTTTCCATTGTACAATTTGGGGCAATTTTTTACATCATTGCAAGGTCAATTCTGAAGCAAAAAAACTTTTTCTCGTAGTTTCAGTTTGTTCAAGGGTGTTGTTGTGATGACTATAAATATTCTTGTAGTTGCTCATTTTGTCATTGCAATCCGTCTATTGGTAGCATTTTCACTTCAAAGTGAAAATGTTGAGATTTTGTGATGTTTTTGAGTAATAATGCTTTAAGATTCTGCAATCTACAAGGCCTCATGACTCAAAATCCGACTCTCGTGATTTATGATATGTTTACTACAAGATTACATGGTTAAGTTCTAATTGACTTACCTTTATATCCATTTTACGACAATTTTTTTGAGAACATGTTTCTTTTCCTAGAAATCGGTCATTCCATTTAGGGATTAAGTACTATAGTAGTAGATAGCTAGGAATGAGCATAATTTCCTTTTTAAAGATGAGTTCATATTATTGGTATAAACTTCAAAAAAAATAAATGAACAAACACGTGTTCCCATTGACCTTTAAGTAGGTATGAAGTTTAGGTGAACAATCACAAGGTACTATAAGCCTTGGCTTGGTGGTTTGGGCTCAAGGCCCCCAATGAGGAGATTATGTGCTCTATTCTTCATGTCGATGTTTACCACCATAATTCACTTAAGTAAGGTTTGAGGTTCTTGAACCTAATTGTATGGGTATCTCAAAGTCTTTGGGGAGATACTGCATAATGTATCTCTAAGACATTAGTGACTCAATAGAAATTAACATAGTGTTCACTTTGAGAGGAGGTAGTAATCCCATCATTGGTATTAGGACCTTTGAGCATGCATCCAAGGTTAAATCATACGGACACTCTGTTCCCACCCATTCCACATAGGATTGAAATACTTCTTTTTTGAACAATCACATCAACCTTGGCAAAATCTACTCACTCATGGCTGAAACACTAATAGAAAATGTCACTAAAAGTGACAACCGTAATGACACAAAGTGCGAGTTTTAATTGTGCTTCTAATAGCATGAAAAGAAATTATGATATTTGTCACTTTTTTTTTTTTTTTTTTTTTTTTGTGTGTGTGTGTGTTGTGATAAGCATATCACACCATAATAGATTAATAAGAAAATCAAGGAAAAGTGACAAATATAATGATTCATTTTGATGTTATTAGAAGCACATTTAAAACTGACGCTTTGTGTCATTATGGTCAAGTCAATACGTGTGTCACTTTTAGTGCCATTTTCTACTAGTGAGAAAATGCAAATTAAACTATATATTAATTTACAATGAATGGGAGGAAGTGTACCTTAGACCATATCAACTGTTCCTTTTATGAAACTTGCATCAAGGAGATGGCTATGGCGATTGACTTCTACCGAAACTGCTCACAACATCGGCACACTCGGGACCAACCTCGATCTCCAAACGGCAATCCTGAGGTGATTGCCGATCATCTCTCCCCACTCTTGCTTCAGTGCTGATTTTGCTCAGCAGCTTTGTGGATTTACATCAAACTGTTTCACTGTCGGTTGTGGAATTGTACCTTGATCGTTACGTTTCGGAGAGAAGAAGCGCTTCTGATGCATTGATATTTCTTTTCTTGCTGACTTCGAATGTATTCAAAGAAATCGTGTGTTTCTGCTAAAATTTCGTGAGAGGCGCACATTAGCGCGATGGATGGGAATCCGGTTCATGCTCAATGTGAATTCGTTCTCCATCATACTCAAAGTTGCGAATTCAATTCTGGTGCGGAGGGTGGGGTTTAGAGCTCAAGGATGTGTCTGATTGAGGCGTAGAAAATTTCTCATGTAATATGGAACTCGATTGTCTTCTATAACTCAAATGGAGAGTATATTTTCTTGGAGCGCTCAACAATTTTCTTGAAATTGTGAAAAGTGCAAAGATTTGAGCATCGAGCTGCGAGGGCACTTTTTACGAACATAGGAGATATAATTGAGGCGTCAGCCGTCAAGGCAAAATATGGTCTCGTAGCTGGCGTCTCTCTGTTTCTTGATATAGCTCGTTATGTTTGTTGTTTGCGACTGTTTCTTTCAGCTAGGTCTTGTATCGCAGTCGGACGGTGCAAGCACGTGGGCTGAACTTTTCTGAAATGCGCTTAGATTCCGAGCAAGAGCCTCATGCTACAAATTAGATTCAGCATGCTAGTTGAGCAACTTAGATTGAGCAACTAGAGTAACTAGTTCCAATTCTTTCTTTCAAGCAGGTAACTATATTCTGGCGACTTGGATGCAGTTCATATTATCAAGAACGATTGAAGTGCTTGCAAGGTAATAAAAGACTTTTGGAGAGTCAAGTGAAGGTATGTTGAGGTAAAACTAAATCTGAGGTTTCCCGTTCGGTTTCAGGCTCCATTTTCAGTTTCACTAGATCCGCTTTTTAGCAGCATCGCAACATTATACAAATTAAGCTTTCAGCATCGCCATGAGCTTTGGTCTCTTCTCTGACCTACTTCTCGACTGTTACATGTGTCCACCTTTATCAAGTGCTGTTTGGCCTTTTTTGTATGAAGGAAAATTTCATGTCCAGTTTCAGAAGCATGTCATAGTTTGTGAATGTTTCAGGGATTGTGAAGTCAAATTGGTTCGTCATGCTTCATGTCATCTGCAAGCATTTATGCAGACGTTGAGTTATCAACAAATGTAGCTGGAGGCGGCATACGTATTGAAACACTTTTAATTACTTTATATTATTGAATTTGTTTAGTAATGAATTTGTTAAGGGTCACAAACTCATGTGTAGGTTCTTACATATGTCGTGCATATGATAATATGCATGTTGGTATTGGGGATTTGCATGATTTGATTGCTAGTCTTGAACAGACTTCAAGGGTAGCTTCTAGGTGAAGTGCAACAAAATATTAAACTTCAAAGTGGGGCAGTACAACAGGTTAAGCCCGTCACTTTCAGTGTAGCGTTTGCTTCGGAGCAAGTTTTATTCCTCACAACAACCGCCAGAGAATGTGTGCTGGATTTGTGTAACACAAGGTAGGCTTGGACCATGGGATTCCGCGGTGTTGATAGAGTCTTGGGTTTGTGTTTATTCATGGAATGAAGGTGTTGATGTGGACCATTGGGATGCCTCATGAATCTGTTCCTTATATTACTGAAAAATTTATGTTCAATATGATTCCTGGCACGAACAAAACACATCCATAACTATGTAAGTCTTGTCATATCTTCGAAGTTTGAGCAGTTCTGAATATTTTTCCTACAAACAGATTTTCGACGCATGATGAAGAGTCTGGAAATATCAAAATTAGGCGTTTGAAATCATTATGGCCAGCCCCATCCGGTACGTGCATGGCCAATTCGACACTGTAGTCCCTAATAATTGATTAGTTTTGTGTATTTGGGCAACCTATTTTTGTTGCAAATATGGTTCTTTTCAACACAATTATGACTTTCTATTATAGAAAATGTATGGATTTTTTGGCAACTAGGACTTAATTTCTGCCGAAATGGCCATCCTGGTACGCTACATAGAAACCATCATCATAAACATGAATGTTGTGAGAGTTGTGTCAATATTGTTTTACCTATGCTAATCTTCTTTTATCATCTCTTTTGTCTAGTACTCCCATTTTGAAATTTTGTAATAATGTACCACTACTAGATACTATGATGATCCTCATAGGTTGTAAAGGAGTACATGGAAAATCATGATGCAATCACTAACATTTATAAAAAGGTGATTTGAGTTTACCACAACCAGTTCAATGAATATACCCAGGATAACAACTTAGTACACCCACATTGGGTGGAATTGTTTTCATTTCTGCCATACTGCCTACTAATATCTTCGTCAAGAACGTCTCAATCTACCAAATTTGATGGAAATCTTGCTAGAACCCATAGGTGGAAATACCACACTTTTTTTACTGATAGTTTACTAGTATATACACTTAGTAAGATAAAGTATGATCATGAAAATTTTAGATATAAAACAAAAAGTAGATGCCCCTGCAACAATGAAGTTTGATATTTCATCCGTTTCTCATTCAAAGTATACATCGCGATCTTACTGCAAATGAGGCATTTTCCATTTCCAATAATTTCAAAAAAGGGAAAATTCTTGGGGGAGGGTGCGGGACGGCCTCCTGCTCGACGTGGGCGCTGTGCATGACGGCCTCGCATGCAGTCCTGGCAACGCATTTGCGATCTTCATCTTTGATCTTCCACTTGGCTCCTCCGCCATCGCCCTCTTTCCACGCGCCGCACCCCCGCTTCTCCCATCCCGATTGCTCCATCTCGACCACATCCCTTTCTCCCACTCCATCGCACATATAAATCCCCTCAACACTCCGGCACATTCAAACACACGCTGATACCAACACCTGTGCAGCTATTGTATATTCCAATCTGAACTACTTTGCCTGCCTTTGAACTGATTCTTTGTTGGATTACATCATGGCATCCATGACTACCTCCACTGTTGCAGCAGCCGTGCCCGCTGGTTTGAGAACCGAGTTGCTCGAAAGCTCCATCCGAAGCGCACCTTCCAATGTCCTCATGGGACACAAGAAGATGGCTACCGCTCAACGCCGCTCCACCGTCGTTGCCCGCGCCTCTTCCTCCGAGGTATGCAACACTCCCTGTAATCACAATGTGCAGAATTGTAAGCTAGGTCAACAATTGAGTGACAAAAAGGATACAATCTAGTGCTCAATTTTTGCAATAACAAGAGTTTCCGGGGCAATGCAACGAGGACGCTGTATTAGAATAATCGGCTTCTTCTTTAGCAATCAAAGCTGTTATGTAAGCATTCAATTTTAGCGATGGATAGTGTTTTCGGGGATTTTGTGATTGGCTTTCGTTGTAGCGGAATCTGATGATAATGTGGAATTGTTTTAGCAGGAGAGCAGCTGGAATGTGGCCAAGGGTGCGGCAGCTGCAGCAGCTTTGGCGCTAGTGCTAAGTGCCTCCCCCGTGCAGGCGGGTGAAGGTAAAGGTGCGTTCCTCGCATTCCCTGACAATGAGGCGGGAGAAGCTTCCCGAAACATCTTAAGCGATGCCAAGAAGAAGGCCGACGATTCGTTCGCTGAAGCGCAGAAGACTGGCCTTGAGACCACTGGACAGGCTGCTAGTGCTGGACAAGCTCCTCCTGCTATCAGCCAAGTCGACCCTAATGCTGATGAGGCTTCGGACTCCGTTGGCGACGCCATCGCCGCTAGAGCCGATGTAAGTTTGCACCTCCCTCCCACATGCCCACCGCAATCACCAATAACAATGCACCGTACTCTGTATATCCATCACCTTATCCGAAACCAGAAACCAGAGTATCTACAGTCTACTTCCACTGTTATACAATTCATCGGAATAATGAAAATGTGAAGAAGCTGGAAATTACTAATCAACCAGTCCAAACTGCTTTCACCTGTCGATTGCACGAGTCTTGGTTCGCCATTGTGTAGTGTAAAGCATGCTCAGAATGACCGAAGAATTAGTAAGCGATGGGAGTATTTGTGTCAAGTGTAAAGCTTGAACACGTTTTTTCATTACCTAGTAAGCAGTCGCTGAAGTATACAGACAGAATCATTCTACAGTGTAAACCGTGCATAGGATCGGCGAAATAGCGAAATAATTTGCAATGATTCTTGTCTCAAGTAATCTCACTTCATTCTCTGCCCTGATTCTTTTGTCGTATTGATACACATTCAACGTTAATATGGTGAATAGTATGGTTCGAGCATCTATGCTGAACTTCGGGGATTTCTGTGTGCAGGCTGCGGCAGATTTGGCACCAGGGACTGGCCAGCAGAACGGGAAGACGGGAGTGAACCCGATCGCGAAGGCGTTCGCGACCCCAACCAGGGGATTGGGCGACAAGGCCGGAGAGAATGAAGGTCGTGCAGGAAACCTTCTGGCCAAGAAGAACGACTTGCCCGGCGACGACCAGACGTACCGACAGAACACCGGTGTGTCCGAGAGCATCTACAACACCTTCAAGGAGGCCGGAGAAGGCAGGGATATCGACCAGGGCAGGAAGTGAAGTGCGAACACTTCTTTCTAGCTTTTGGTATTGTACCATGCTAGTGTAATTTATGATGAGTGAGAGTGTAATATTTGGCTTTTTGCAAGCGGAATGTACAAGATCCAAGGTGATTATTCATGTATAATGAATGGAACATGTTCCACGTTTCTGTTGCTTTATATCGGTTTACTTGACTTTCTCTCAGGTTGGCTAATTTGTAAATTTTGCAATCAATTTGTCGTTTCAGGTTAAAAATATCACAACCCTGATGTCGTGTTAGTTGAAAGGCAGAGCCAGGGTCCCAAAGATTTCCAAGAACAACTTCAAAATTTGATTGCATCTCTTCATTAACCCCTAACTCTCCTTAAAACCCGAATCGGGTTCGGAGGTTCCTGTAGGAGAAAAACTCAGCCAACTTTGACCATTATAATCTCACAGATGAGGAAGAGTGATCGGTTCAAATTTGGTGTGTGAGAAGAATGTCAAGTGAACTTTGACATCTTACGGTTGAATCTTTCAAATACTGCTTAGATTGATATTTTTTGAGCTGAATCTAAAGGAAGGTGAAATTTTGTGACTAAGACCGTTTTGCAACAAGGAGAGTTAGGGGTTAACTAAACAAAATATCATGTTTTTGAAAGCATCTTAGCAAGGAGATTTTGTGATGTAACATCTAAGCCTTTCAAATATTGATGAGATGATGGCATTTACCAAATCTGAATATTCCTATGTGTGCATGGGTCTTCCCAAGAGGTTCAATTTGCAAACTACTTTCTTGTCCTCTAAAGGACTACAGTAAACTCTTTTTGACCAAACTCAAAAACTGCAATATTTGACTACGGACCTTGGCAAATGAGGTGAGGTTCTATTTTACTATTTTGGGGACTTTCATTTCTAAACTTTCTAATAGACTACTAATAGAATAGCATGTCAAAGTATAACTATTGGATGTACACCGTGTGTGGATTTGTGACCTCCAAAATTAGTGCAATTTTTTTTTGGGGTTTACGTTTGGATAATATACTTACAATGCAAAGGGGTACTCTATAATTGTTGCCCCAAACATTCTCCTCATGATATTTTCCATGTAGATAAGTAATTTGAGAGAGCCTATGCAAAATTTTGAAGACTTGATTCACTATTTGGGCCTTCATGCAATTTGTTTTTTTTTTGAAAGAAAGTAAAAAAGCAGCGAATTGGAAAAGCATTTATTGTTAAGCTCTGACTTCTGAGGCTCGGGTTCGGCGGGTTCGGCGGGTCCGGTGGGTCCGGCTGACTGTTCGTGTACGGTTATTGTAACCGTTCCTTCCTCGTAGAACTACGTGGCCCCTGATCTCTGATATCTGATCAGAGTACGGAGGCAGCCCTCACTGGGTTCGGGTGCAGTGTGTGTGTTTATACATTTTTCCTTGTAACATCTCGACTCAAGGCCGCGATCGAGTTCAAGAATGCTCATCACGTTATCAGCACTGCCCTAGAGCAATAGGCGACGCATATACATGGCATTCAGAGTATACGAAACATGCAAGATGTTACGGGAAATAATTCTGCAATGCGGCGAACTTTCACTTCTGTAAATTGCAAAACGCAAGCCTGAACAGGTCACAATTTTACGCAGCATATACGTTCATCTTACACAAGCATGACAACTGAACCGACCGTTGTCTACAACTCCGCGATGTCTGCTGAGCCCGGTTTTCGCCCATTGGAACCTAATGGCTCCAACTACGTCATGTGGGTCATCAACATGGCTCAATACCTTACGATCAAAAAGTTGGGAGGTACAATAGTCCCACCCCTCCCAGATTCAACCTATGCTGAACATAAACAAAAGCAAGCAGAAGACAACACTTACAACATTCCTAAAACGGCACGGGACTATGACGATATTGAATTGCAGACTGCTACATATGCCATTCGACTGCGATTGACAGAAGAAATCGCAGCCCAGCTCTATGAATTTGATAAACCATACGAACTATGGGCAGAAATACAGCGTCGATTTGACATCATGAAAGAAATAATCTATCCAGAAACGTGGCAGTCATGGCTCCGTCTGCGATTCATGGATTTCGACTCTATAGAAGAATACAAGAAAACTCTCTTCACCCTCACATCTAAGCTCAGTTACTGTAAAAGACCCGTGACCGAAACAGACATCATATATAAGACGCTCTCAACTATGGGGCCTGAGCGAATGATGTTAAGGGAGACTTTAATGGCCAGAGAATATAAACATTCGCGCGATCTCCTTCTTTACCTTACTGAAAACGAGAAGCACAATAAGGTTGCAGTAGAACTTGCGAAGGAACGACCTGCAGGAGCGAAATCCATTCCAGAATTGAATTATATGAAAGATGATAGAGCAGAGACAAATTCACGTCGTAAAAAGCCGTGGAAGCAAACTAATAAAGCTTCGCGAAAGGCAGCTAATCCAGGTAAGAAGGATTCCCCAGATAATGCATCCAATAAACGAAAACCAAAATTTGGAGGGAAATGTTTTAAGTGTGGGAAGCCACGACACCTGGTAAAAGACTGCCGCACACCTGATGCAGTTGTTGCCAAATACCGCAAGCAGAATAATCTTTCCCCTTGGAGAGGAACACGATCAAAACCAGTGAAGAAAGAAACTAAGAAACCTCAGGAACAGCCTGAGGACGAATACAACTATCTCGATACTCTTTCAGAGGAAGTGAATGCACTTCAAATCAGTAAGCGACCAGATTCTACCATGATTCTAGACTCAGGTGCAACGACAACTGTTTTAAAGCATAGAAGGTACTTCTCGAAGTATATTGCAGAAAATTATAGAATATCGTCCATGAGCGGAACCGACTTAAGAGTTGTAGGTTCAGGGCCAGCGACGTTTATATTGCCAGGGGGAACTCGAATCTATGCAGAAAAAGCATTGTTAATACCTGAAGCACGGAGACAGGTTTTATGTGAGCATGACATCAGTAATAGTGGCTATGAGATCCAAACTCATATCTTTAATCAAACAGAAAGATATAAAACTTTTACCAATGAAGAGGGCATTCAAATCGAAAAGTTTTATTATAAGCCCTCTGGACTCATTGAGTTTGAGATTCGCAACACTGCATTCATAGCACACATATCAGAAACGACTAACGATCCATGTTTGTGGCATGACCGGTTGGGTCACCCGTCACAAAAACTTTTGCAAAAGACGCTTAAATCATCTGCAGAAGACATACGTTTGGCAAAGAATGTACCTCAATCATGTACTGCATGCTCGAGAGGTAAGCTTATCCTCAGACCCGCACCAGCTTCGACCAATAAGGAACTCGAGTTTTTTTAACGGATACAAGTGGACATATGCGGTCCCATATCACCCCGTCCAGGCCCTTTTCGTTACTATATGGTAATGATCGATTCGACTACTAAATGGAGTGAGGTAAACCTGCTTTCAACTCGCAATCATGCATTTGCAAAGATGCTTGTTCAACTGATAAGAGTGCAAGTACGTTTTCCTGACCATAATATCAAAGATTTAAGAGTGGATGGGGCCGGAGAGTTTACTTCTAAGACATTTGAAGCTTCTTTGTCAAGCCATCGGGATCAAACTTGAGATATCCCCTCCCGAGGTACACACCATCGAGAATGGCCTTGCGGAAAATTTTATTAAGCGGATACAATGGATCGCGAGACCGCTTTTGTTAAAGTCTAAACTCCCATTGACGGCATGGGGTCATGCGGTCCTCCATGCTTGATTTAATCCGCCTCGGGCCATCTGCGAAAAAACACCGCCACCCTTACGAATTAGCAACTGGGAATAAACCTTATCTGAGCCATCTAAGAAAGTTTGGGTGTGCTGTTGAGGTACCTCTTGACCCAGTTAAGCGCAAGAAAATGGGGCCTCAGAGAAAACCAGGAATTTATGTGGGGAATGTCGGCAGTGCTATCATCAAATATTTGGAACCCAGAACTGGTGACCTATTTCGTGCCAGATTCGTCGACTGCCATTTCGACGAGACAGCATTTCCAAGTTTACAAGTGACAGAGCAGCTCCCAACAAGTGTAAGTGACATTAACTGGGCAGCGACGAGTTCTGAGGATTACCCTGACCATCGAGCAGATGGTGAGGTTCGCAGGATCCTCAGGTTGCGAGAAATGGCACGCAGGTTACCAGATGGCTTCGCGGATACACCAGATATTATAAAAACACCATATACAAAGGTTCAATACACACCAGCACGGATTGAACCAGATGCGACTCCTGCAAACATGGAGGTGGTTAGACGAAAGCGTGGTCGCCCACTTGGTTCCAAGAACAAGCCGAAACCTATCAAATCAGCTGCTATTGCAACAGGGGGAGTTTCGGCCGACATACCAAGTGTTGAGTTGGCTCCCGATGTTGCATTTACGGGGCACGTCTGGGACAGGAGAGAAACGGAACAGAATGATAAGAATATGATGCATACGGTTTTATCTTTGGTAGCACAACCAACAACTCCGAAAACAGTTAAACAAGCACGAGACTCTGAAGACTGGCTGAAGTGGCAAGAAGCCATGCGATCTGAGCTCGAATCTCTTCGTAAACGGGAGGTATTTGGCGAGCCCCAACCATTGACGACTGATATGAAGCCAATCAGATCTAAATGGGTATTCGCACGCAAACTTGATAACACAGGGCATACAATCCGGTTTAAAGCAAGATTAGTAGCGAAGGGGTACACTCAGAAGTATGGCGTGGACTATAATTATACCTATAGTCCTGTCATGGACGTGGTTACTTTTCGCTACATGTTGGTCTTAGCAGTGCAAGAGAACTTAAGTTTCCGGCTGCTAGATATCGTCACTGCTTACCTTTATGGTCAGATAGACAAGAAGTTGTTTATGTACATGCCTGAAGGGATGACCTCAGGAGTTCTTCAACGGAACCCAAAGGCAGTGGCTGCACGTTCACGAAATGGAACAGTGGTTCCATCTTCACCTAGAAGCGGTCATAAACGTCGGTCGTTTGACCGCCAGGACACGGTGAATGCTGAGGACACAGCACGGGTAACGAAGAAAACCCACAAACGTGCGCGTATTACGAACACATCTCCGACGAAGAGCAAGCTTGAAGAAAGTCGCAAGTTGTACGGATCAAAAGATCCATCTACGGCCCAAGCAATCAGCCGTCTCTGGTACAAAAACATAACTGACTTTCTCATGGAAAATGGATTTAAAGCCAGTCCCTTCACACCTTGTGTTTTGGTAAACAGACGAGACAAGCATCTCGTCTTCATCGCTATTTATGTCGACGACCTCAACATATTCGGCACACAGGCTGCAGTAGATGCAACAGTTAAGCTACTACAAACCAGATATACGTTAAAGGATTTTGGCAAGACACCAGCCTGTTTAGGGATTGAATTAGCACATCTAGACAACGGTTCTGTGCTGCTCCATATGACAGCTTACACTACAAAGTTATTACAGAAGTTTTCAATGGACGATTCACACCCCTTGTCAACACCCCTCGTGGTCCGCTCGCTTCAACCTGACAAAGACGAGTATGGACCACGACGACTGAATGAAGATATTTTACCTGCTGAGTATCCGTACCTCACGGTGGTAATGTCGCTATCCTGGTTGGCGATTAACGCGAGACCTGATCTAAAATTTTCGACACACTTGCTTGCGAGACATGCGAAGGAGCCTACCAAGCGCCATTGGCGTGGCGTGAAACATATGTTGTGATATCTCAATGGGACGCGCGACCTCGGCATCCTTTATGATCGTGACCATACTCCAATCCAGGGCTATGCGGACGCAGGATATTTAACAGCTCCTGAAAAAGGCCGGTCACAGTCAGGCTACGTTTTCACTGCAGGCAAATCTCCAATCTCGTGGCAATCACGTCTACAAGCGACTGTAGCTACATCATCGAACCATGCAGAAATTACGGCCTTATACGAGGCAACGAAGGAAGCCGTATGGCTCAGAAACTTGACCAACAGCTTGAAACATTTGGCACACCTGGCCATCGAGAAGCGGCCAACTGTCCTCTTCGAGGATAACGACGCGTGCAGATATCAGATGGCACAAGGTTTCATTAAAACGGAAAACACAAAACACTTGTCCCCGAAAATTTTCTACGCCTCTGAACAGCAGGAGCAGGGGAACATATCGATTCAGAAGATTACGTCGTCGGAGAATCTCGCGGACATCTTCACCAAGACACTTCCTCCTTCTACTCACTGGAAGCACGTTCGCCGTATGAAGATGCAGTCCCTGCACGAAATTCGCACGCAGAGGAGTTCCGTTCAGTAAGCCCTGTTTAGGGTTCGCCTGTTTCTGTGGTACTGATCGTCCAGACCTGTTTCCGCCTTCCCCGAGCGGGGGAGTGTTAAGCTCTGACTTCTGAGGCTCGGGTTCGGCGGGTTCGGCGGGTCCGGTGGGTCCGGCTGACTGTTCGTGTACGGTTATTGTAACCGTTCCTTCCTCGTAGAACTACGTGGCCCCTGATCTCTGATATCTGATCAGAGTACGTAGGCAGCCCTCACTGGGTTCGGGTGCAGTGTGTGTGTTTATACATTTTTCCTTGTAACATCTCGACTCAAGGCCGCGATCGAGTTCAAGAATGCTCATCATTTATCATGTTCATTGCATTTGTTTAGTTGAAAAAGTGAATTGTGAGTAGATACCTTTAGAATTTTCTTGCTTTAAAGCAAAAGTAATTTTTTGATTCTAAAAATCAGAATTCTCAAACTGTGAAAATATATTGAAAGAAAAAATTTGAAGATTCGAAAAAGTGTAAAAGACTGTCTTTGAAAGTGGTAAAAATTTCAACTTGAGTCACTTGGGAATTTGAGTATTGATTTGGTTTTGAACATTGAAGGGATAAAAAAAAATTTAAAATAAAGAATATTCCTCTTTCTTGGCTTGCAACCTAAGTGTAGCCCTTGCTTGCTTTTCAATGTGGAGTTATGACATGTGATAACAACCACTTTAGAATTTGAGTAGTGATTTAGTAATAAACATATGAAATAATAAATCAATATAATTACTTTTATAAGGTGTCCCAATAGCAGGCAACCCAAGGATTGTCCTAGAAGACTCAAAAATTGGAATTTGACTTTGAAAATTTTGCACATATCAATTATGTGTATTGCTACACTTACATCAAATTGTAACCCAAAATACTAAGATTAGACCCTTCATCTAGGCTGCCCAAAATCCAAAAAATAAATTTTGCATCCCAAAGCATTTTAGGGGTTAACTAGCGGTTGGCGCTTGCGTTGCAACGCATTAGTCCAACCATTTTAATGTGGTTTTTATATTATTACACAAAAGGAAAGTAAAAAAATAAGGAAGGTAACAAAAGAATGTTTGCATTGGAAAATATACATTCATTGAATTGTAAAATCAAAAGTATAACCTTTTTCAATTGAATGATACATTGCTTCAAGGGAGACAATATAATTGAACACCAAAAGAATGCAATATGACCGAAGCAGACATTCCTCAAACAAAATCTTAACATTTTCAAGTATGATGCAACAAACGGCGCTTCATTTCGATCATTTTTGAGCAAAATGTGAGTGGTAAAAGAATTGAAGTGGGGAGCGAGGTTGCAACAACTTTCATCCATAACCTATTTTTCATCCATTGCATCCCCAACATTTTTTCCATTCAACGCGCGATTTGCATCCACTGTGAGATTTGTCATCCCTTCGCGATTTTTCATCCATCGCACATATTTTCATCCAGTGTGGATGAAACTGTATTTTGTGCAGAATTAATTTAACAGTGAGTTATTATCTCCCAAAATACATATTTTTTTGAATTCCGACTTGGATTCGAACTTATTAGGTGCATTTTCATCTTGTAGGATAGAAAAAGATTGTGACAATTTTTTCGAAAATCGACATTTTATAGTGTCTTCAAAAAGAAGAATTTAGAGTCTAAACTTTGAAGGCTTGAGAATATGTTCATCACATTTGTTTTTATGCATGTTTTTTGTGTGTTACATGTCAATTGTGGTTCTTGACCGGTTATGTATAGCAATCTTCATTTACACAACTTGTAAGATGTCTCATTTGAAACAATAACATGATAATGATAAACACCAAAAGAATACAATTGGATGGAAGGGGACGTCGCCGAAGCGTGCATGAACCCTAAACATGCAGAGTTTGAAACAAACTCTTGACTTTTCCATCCACTTGTTTCAGGTGTAAAAATTAAGAGGAATTAATAATATATTATACATGACAATGTCATGTAAAAACCTCATGATAAACAACATTTTTCACCGTTCTCACGGCTTCATTATTGTCATTGGCAACCTTAATGTTTGCAGGATGTCTACCACGAGACAATGCCACATATAATTGACCATGGCTAAATACTTCATTACGAAGATAAATGCCGACTCGATCATATGATTGGCCCCTGCGATTTGTTAATTGTCATGGCAAAAGCACCCGATGTGAGGAAATTGTTTCCGGCAAAGTGTGAATGGCAAGCGGCTATCATTGCAATGATGGGTGATTCTAGGAATCAACACCTCTTGGCTACGATAGCGTCCTTCTACAATTTCGCACAACAACACACTGGAAGACACTTGCAAAAGACGCAAATGACTACCATTGCACAAACCTTTTGCCGGATTCAAGTTCCTTAGCAACATCAAATATTGACCACATTTAAGATCTAATTGGTGAGGAGGCAAACCGCTCAATTGTAAAGAATTCAAAAACTCTACGGGATAATGATGAGCATGTTCATCATTCTCGTGAACAAAGTCAGCACTAAAACATTGATGCACATCACCGGGTAAACGATTGGTAATTTTTCGGTTGATTTCTTGAGCATCATCATTTCGAACAGCCAAAATGACACGTTCAGAAAAATCAACCGGATCATCAAAAATAGCATTAATGAGACCATCTAAAGAATTTCCAGGAGCAACTAATTCGGGCGGTAAATCTACCTTTGGACCGGTTTTGCCTTCACCAATATCTAGCAAAAATCGTTGAAAGTCCGGTTGACTTTGCAAACGCATGTTAGTGGTCAGATGAAAATGTTGCATCAGTGGAAATAAATATGAATGTCGCAAGCAAGCCTCAACAGTTTGCTTGCGACCTCCACGTACAACTACGGGCAAAGTTTGGCGAAAATCACCACCATATAAAACTACAACACCGCCATTTGGACTGTCTATACCGCGTATATCTCGCAAAGATCTATCTATAGCTTCATACATAAAACGATGTCCAGCACAAGCTTCATCAAGTACAATCAATTGTACTTGACGTAAGCTTTGACCTAATGTAGATTGGGCACTAATGTTGCAAATTGATGCATCGTGCAACTGTAAAGGAATAGCAAGAGATGAATGTGCCGTTCGCCCTTCATTCAAAAGGCATGCGGCAATTCCACTTGTTGCCATTGCCATACACTTGACATTACGACAACGAAGATAACCTAATATGGTGTTATACAAAAAAGTCTTACCTGTACCACCAGGACCATCTAAAAAGAAAAGCCTAATTGAAGAATCGAATTTAAAAAAAGCAGAGGTCAGTTTGCATTAAAAACAATGTTTTGTTCTTCGTTGAGTCTACCTACATCCTCTTCTAGAAAAGTAATGTTTTGGTTATCAAAATCAATATTGTCATTGGTATCACTACCAACATCAACAATGTTTGGATAACCAAACTCATTCAATTCTTCGATATTAAAAAAATCTGTAAGATGTTTATCTGATGATGACAAATATTCTTCAATGGACAAAATCGCTTTGCAATAGCGATTTTGATCATTGCGCCAATCATCAGACATAGCATCAAGATGACTCCTTAATAAACTAAGAGGATCTAGTGGTTGTCCAAACACAAGAAGTGTTGCAAACAACCGCCGAATTTGCTTAGGCAACGCAATGAGAGTTGCCTCTTGTAGACAATTTTCCCACTCAATATCATCATGTAAAAGTCCTCTTGCAATACAAGCGGCTTTGTACGTTAAATGCACAATACCATTAAAACAAAGTAGGTCATAAAATGAAGTTGGTGCCTCAACATGAGTCAACAACAAACGTAAGTAAAATATACTTGGTACCCATGGGAACCATATTTATCCTACCAAAAACTTTAATATTACGTAGTCTTCTTTCCCACATGTTTTTCTTCACATCCCACTTGTAATGGAGTGGAAGATCCATGTAACGAAGAAGCATATGATTGCCTTGATTGCGGAAGCAATCAAGGCACGAATGTGGCGATTGAGCTCAAAAAACTTAGTGAGTTTAGTCTCAAAGATTTTGATCAATCACCGTTTGCAAAGATGTTGCCTCCTCAAAAGTAACATATTGTTGACCAGGAAGGTGAACGGGTAAACGACAAATACTATGACTCTTATTGTTAGTTTCAAAACCAAAAAGTCTCCAACATGCTTCTTGGCGCCCACATAACGACCTTCCAAGAAATCTTTAATCTCATCTACAACTTCATCTGTTTCTACAATACCACGATCCGGACCTTTAAAAATATACTTGTGGAGGTATTTGATTGTTTTTACCGAACTACAAATTTCCACATTAATGTGACAATTAAATCGACCTATCAAATATGGATTGTATGGTACAACCCATCGATTGTCTAAGCGAACGATTTGTCCATGTACATGTTTCTCGACATATCGACCTTGGTTTCGACGACGGTATAAAACATGACCATCACCATCTACCTCATTAGTATCTCGAACTTGCATAGGATAGTTTTTGTACATCTACTATTGTCTTCCATGCATGGACAATTGGGATTGTCCAAACCACAAGGTCCATGCATCATATGTTTGGCAATCTGCGGCATACAATTGAGGTTGTCTATCTAAATCGGGAATCTCAAAGACATACTATTCTATCTATAAGGTGTGAGTCATTGACCTTGTCTTTTAACCAAAGAAGAATGTGTGCATGAGGAAGACCACGTTTTTGAAACTCAATAGTGTAACAAAAAGCAATTGTCTCTCCCATGACATTCTTCTTGGTAATCTCATCCATCAAAGTTTTTAATTTAAGTTCAAAAACACGTACAACAACATCCGGACGATCTCGGAGGACTTTGACCTGGTTCAAGCTCATTAAGAATCTCGGGCCAGGTCGGATTACACGTCATTGTCACAAACAAATCGGGTTTTCCTAAAACTCTAACCAAAACCATACTATCATGAAAAAGTTTTTGCATGTATCGAGGGGGGCCAATAAATGTTGCGGGTAAGACAATGCGACGCCCAATGCGTGCTCTATTGTCCTCCTGCAAAGCATCTACAATCCCCTGATAGCATTCTGCACGAAGTTCATTTTGATGTTGTCTAATGAATAACAAATTTTCATGTTCTACACGTAAATATTGATCTACCACATATTCTTTGGAATAATCTACGAGCCCTATGTAGTACATTAGATTCCGGCCGCTTTTGAAGCAAATATTGGACATATGACTTTAAAGTCACTCCAGTATTTGCTTTAAAAGTCGGTGACCATCCACATTGTCCCTCAGGAAATAACAAAGGATAGGATAAAGCATCGACATTTGGGTGAATTTCTTTTATTCGTAGTAAATTTCCACCGTGTTGGTGAAGAATAATATCTCTACCTAAATTCATGTCTTGTTTGTCAAGAACAATAGCAAAGAAACGGAACTACTTGGCGATTATATCGACGGGGATGTTCTCAGGAAGGAACTTCACCGAGATACGAAGTCCCATGTTTGATCCCCTTTGAAGAACATCACGCGAAGACTTAAAACCTCGAACTAATGCATTTACGGATTCTAAAACTTCTTGAATGTTATTAAGAGTATCACGATGAAGATCATCAAAAATCTCCATACGACGATTCGTTTGTAAACCATCATCCAAGAAATAAATTTGTGCAAATTTAGCACCTTGGTCTAAATCGGGTTGTAAATTTCCAATGTGGTGGCATAATTCTCCGTTTACACAAAAAGTATATACCCCTCTACCTTCAACTTGGCTAGATTGAAACTTACTTCTCATACTCGTAAATGCAAAAGCTTGATTATACTTTTGAATATATTTAATAAACTCTCGAGATTTAGGTGTAGTGCCCATATAAAGCTCATTGAGCATTGGATGGACAATTGGGTGATTAACATGTTCATTGGCAATTTTGCCATTGTAACAACAAATGGTATTTTTTTCTTTTTTAAAACGAAATGCCAAACATTTTGGACATTGGATGCACATTGATCCAACACTATCAACATTGACATCTAGAAAATTATCAATGGTAGACAAAGCACGTGCCATTGTCTAAAAAGACAATAAAAAAAGTAGGATTTATGATAGGATGATGAAGATCCTATCATAAATCATATAAAGTCTACAAAATTTCAACGAAGGTTATCAAAAATATAAGATTTAATATAGGATAACAAAGATCCTATTCTAAACCCTGTAAATCCAAGAGAGATTTCAAAAATTATTATAAAGTAGGATTTAGTGTAGGAAAAAAATCCTACTATAAATCCTAATTTCAATCTTTTTAAAATCACAAGAGTAAAGTCAATGATAATACCTTTTAGACTTGTGCTCCAAGAGATTCCACTCCAAGAAGTTTACCACCACTTGCTCCACTCCAAGAAGTTTACCACCACTTGCTCCACTCCAAGAAGTTTACCTCCAATGCACTGTGCTTCACGAATCATTCATTCCATAAAAATAAAAAAATTAGGTTAAAAAAAATTTTAAAAAATAAAAAATTTAAAATAAAAAATTTAAAAAAAATAAAAAATAAAAAAACAAAAAACAAAAAACAAAAAACAGGAACATCAATCGGCACAATTCTGCGTTTCACAGAACTGCGCCCGCGCGAACGAACCGCGCGCGCAACTGCGCGCAGTCGCGCGGTTCTGCGCGAACTGCGCAATTCACGCAGAACCACGCGACTGCGCGCAGTTGCGCGCGCGGTTCGTTCGCGCGGGCGCAGTTTTGTGAAACGCAGAACTGCGCCAGCTGCTGTCTCGCGCAGCAGCTGAACTTCAATTTGTGAAATTTCAACTTCAAAACTTGCAATCTCACCTCAAAACTCGCAATTTCAACTTGAAAACTTGCAATTTCAATCTCCACAACTTGAACTTGCAATTTTGCAACTCCAAGTTTGTAAATTCCAACTTCCAAGATCACAACCTCACAACTTCACAACTTCACAATTTCACAATTTGTCATAAATCTTCAAGTGTTGAACTCAAATGTGTCAAAAAAGTTTGCAATGTGTTGTGTGTAAGCTCGAATTGCAACATACAAGTGCATTTTCACAAACCCACAAACTCAACGTTCAAAAACACTGTGGAAAAGTAAAAGTACAGTTAAGAAGTAAACATAGAAGTAAAAAGTAACATAAAATGTAAAAGGTAACAGTAATAGTAAAAGTAAAGTAAAAGTAAAATAAAATATAAAGTAAAAGGTAAAATAAAAGGTAAAGTAAAAGATAAAGTAAAAGATAAAGTAAAAGATAAAGTAAAAGATAAAGTAAAAGATAAAGTAAAAGATAAAGTAAAAGATAAAGTAAAAGATAAAGTAAAAGTTAAAGTAAACTTCCAGCTGAGTGTTATGATTTTAGTAGTATGATGTAGGAGTGCGTATAGTTTATAAGATTTACCCCTAAGAGCCCAATCAACCATTTTATGGTCGATCCCGAATTTTGAGGAGCTGTACCCGGATACTTTTTTTTTTTTTTTTTTTTTTTTTTTTTTTTAAATATTCCAGAAGTTTGGTAAGTTAAGAACCACATCCAATTTACAGAACCCTGTTTGGATTCATAGGTTGTTCAAAATAAGCCTTCAAACACAAACAGGGCAAAGTTTTCTTAGTGTAAGAAAACTTACTATTTTGGGAAACTAATAAGGTTCCTCATAGGTTACTTGTGGCCTCTCTCCATTATATCATATAACCCCTAAAAATCCAGGGGTTTCCTTGACCTCCAGAACCAAAAACTGCCATTTTTCACCTTCGTTGGGAAATGGGAAAATGGAGAAACTTTTTTTTCCGGTTTTAGACTTTGAACCGTAAGATCTTGTACCTCACTTGTATACAAAGTACTGGTCAAAATTTCAACCGTTGGATGTTTGTCATTTGTGAGATCGTAACAATCAAAGTTTGACCAACACTTATTTTTGCCGCTGCTTGAGAGGCATTGTCTAAATGGTGCCAAGGGCAACTTGATGATTGTTATTCCAAATATTTTTCCCTCATTTTTTTTCATGTAGGTAATCAAGTTGGGTATGCTCATGCAAAATTTTAGAGACCAATTCCACTTTTTGACCTTAATGTAAAATATTTTGTGAAAGAAGGTCTAAAAACAACCATATAGTAAAACAAGCACCACGTATGATATATTTAGTTTGAGAAAAATCTCGACGGTGACAAGGTGCATTTATGATAATGTGAATTTCGAAAAAAAAAAATCTTGGAAAAAATCCAAAATCTCGAATTTTGGCAATTTTTGAAAGAAAAAATTGTAAAATTACTAGAAATTGTGAAGATTGTTTTTGAAAGTTTTGGAGGCTGCCCTTGTAAAATTGGTAAACTTTTTGACTTCTGATACTTTGGAATTTGAATAGTAATTTGGTAATGAACATATTTCTAAAATAAAATAAAATAAAATAAAAAGAATTATTTTAAACTGCCCGTTTAGGACTTGAAACCTAAAATTTCTAGGTGAAGGTTATAAAATTTAAATTTGACTTTGAAAATTTTACCACATACACATTACTGTATGGGGAGCACCCAATAAAAATCTTAGGCAAAAATATCAATTTAAATGCTTAAAATGAGCTGCCCGAAATCTCAGAAAACCGAATCGGTTTTCCTGGATTTTTAGGGGATAATATATGATTTTAGCCAATCATAGCAATTTTCAATTACTAAATAATAGAAATCACATTTTATATTGATTTTCAAAGTTTTACTGTCTTAAATTAATTATGAAACAAATCTTACTTATTTTAGGAAATTTAACCGTATAGATATAATTCAGGGTTTAAGGTCTTCATACTATCTTTGGAGAGCTACTTTACAAGGGTTACCGAATCCATATTTTATAACACATCTAAGTTTTTCTTCAAACCCCTTGAGTCTTTAGGGGTTAAATAGAAGTTCATTTCACCCTCAAACCGTTTTATTGCGCAAACATTTATTTTTACTTGAAATTCCAGGCAAAGAATTTTTACTTTTAGCTGGAGGTGAAGAATTCGGGCAGGGGCAGCAGAAGACAACGGGGGGCAACGGGAATAAAATAAAAGTGGCTAGAGCTCATCTGCCCCTGCCGTCATCCGTCTCTTCCTCACTCCTCCAGTCTCCTCTCAAAGCACAGCGATTTGCCTCGAAATTTTCAAAACCATCGAGCTCCGGCAAATTGTAGAAAGCCATCAATCACCTCATCACTCTCCCTTTCAAATTTCGTATCTTGAAACATATAGCGCGGAGGATACAACCTTGTTTCGAGCAGCGGGTCTCACAGGGGGTGATTGCACAGATTGGGGTTGTGGAATCGCACAATGCGGGAGTTTAGGATTACGAGCTATCACGAGTACGAAAGAAGAGCATACAGCGTTTTCGTCCGATCGAATCCACCTATTGTTCTTGAGCTTCCGATGGTTTAGGGTTTCGTGGTTGCTCAAATCAAAGCCTTTCTTCTTGTTGCTGTTGTTGTTATGTAGTAGTAGTGTGAGAAAACCCTAGGACAAGATGAAGTGCGCCCCTCAGGGTCACTATAACCTGAACGGGGGTTCCTTAGTGGGGAGTACTCTTCACGACTTGAACACCATAGATTCCCGCAATCCGGAGATTGATAACATTACAGACACGGACCGTGATGCTCCGACTGGCGACGAGCTTGACAACGATGAGGATTCTACCTCTGGCGGGGTACGTAATTTGAACTCATTACTGCTTTTTGTTCTTCTTAAGAGCTTTGTCAAGGCCTTATTTGTTGTAAAACAATCAACAGGAATGTGGACAGCAGGAGTATGGCAACCTTGCGTTGCAACGAGTTGAAAATCCGGAGCAAACCTTGTCTATGGACAACGAAGGCTCTCGTTCTCCTTATGGCGTGCTCACTTTAAACGGTGCGCTCTTCTATCCCTGCATTGCGAAAGCTTTGAAGCTCCCAGTACTTTTGGATTAGGTCAAGAAGCATAGCAGTCTTTTCTCTGTGTCTTACTTGCGTTTAGAATCAGACATGACAGACAGTGTTGATATGAGAATGTGCAGTGCATGTCACTTGTTTTTGAATGTTTGTGTCTGAAGGCGATCAAGCAGCATAGTACTGACTTTTCTCTGTTTCTTCTTTGCTTTTGGAATTGGACATGACAGACATTGTTGATTTGAGAATCTGTAGGGCATGTTTTGTGTTTGAAGGTGATTCTAATAGGTGTGTGTTGTTGCTTGCAGATGTGATTCCTATTGAATCAACAAGAGCTCGGTTTTTGCAGTTAATAATCGACTGTTTCATCACGTATCATGTGGTGCCAGCGGCTGAGATGCCTGAAGGGAATAGTTATAGTCCCAACGGGAAGGAGAAAAGTTCAAAGAAGCGAAAGAACCGAGAGGCGCAATACGAAGGGGATTCTCGGTACTTGCTACCTTTGACCTTTGTGGCTAATCTATATGAAACCCTGATTCGCGAAATAAACCAGCGCTTGGCAACCGTTGAGGGTCTTCAGGAGAAAACCTTTGGCGTTGCTCTTGAAGCTGCCGGTGGCTTGTACAGACGACTTGTCAAAAAGTTTCCCAAATCAGGTGCCTACTCCAAATTCGTGTTCAAATTCTTGTTCAAATTCTGCCCACTTTCTTGCGCTCATTAGTGCTTTTGAGTTGCAAGCCTCATGTTCTTTTCACGCTCCTCTGAATCTAGATTTTGATCACTGCTAGCTGAACAATTGACCCTTGCAGTAGATGCTCTTTTTTAAACTGCATGTTAACCACCCAAACTAGTCTTGCAGATCCCTCACTCACATATCTTGTTTTTAGAAGCTACAATGCTATGATTCACGAAAACAACCAGTATAATTTGAGACCTCAAGCGTCCAGGAAAGGATGTCATTAGCCTTTGCTGGACTGCTTCTTTTAGCGTTTAAACTACCCAAACGAGTCTTTGGGACCTTCATTTATGTATCTTATATTCAGAGGCTACGATGAGATGGTGCCTTGAAACGATGTCATTAACCTTCTCTTAGAGGTGTCTTTGTGCTATGAATTTACAGTTGTTGTTTTCTGCAGAGTCCGAGGATTCAGTACAATCTTCGAACTGCTTCCCCACATCCCCAAACACATGTAAGTTGGAAATGGTGCCTCCGGTATGCTTTTCCACTCCACCCTCTGTCTAGTTCTATTGGTGACTAGAACCAATATCTGTCACTTAAACTATTCGCGAAAGAGATCTTTGCTCTCAAGTAATCGATAAATTATAGCTCTTGGGTGGGGCTGTGCAGTACTCAATACGACGTTCAAGAGGCGGGAAATGGCATCAGCGTTGGAGGCCCGCACAAAATTTCCTCAGTTAGTGACTGGCGAGGAGAAACGTGTTCGTTTTGTTGTTGTTCATGGTTTGGAGCTTGTGGAGCGGCCTAATTTAACTCCAGAAGATGCTGAATGGTTAGTAGCTTACTCGTCCCTTCTTTTTGACAGCCTCGTCACATTCATTTTATTGATTGTTTGGAGTGGTGTTGTGCAGGTTCAAACGATTGACTGGTAGACATGAAGCTCAGATTTATGAGTCAGACTACAAGTTTTTTGCGGCTAGGGTCAAGCATCGTCGGCCTCCTCAACATAATTTGTCCTCAATGTCAATGATGCAGGTATCTTGTTTTCATAGCTTCTCCTGTTGCTAGAAAGTACAAGGATTTGAGAGCTATCTTGGGTATCGAAGTATAAATGCTTACTGTATGTTGCTGCTTCACAGACCTTCAGTGTGTTCACTATGTAAACGACATCTTTAGTCTCACTGATCTTGGAGTTCAGACTTCATGTACATCTATAGTCTCACTGATCTTGGAGTTAAGGCTTAATATACATCTACAGTCTCACTGGTATTGGCGTTAAGACTTCAAATGTTTAATATATGCTGCAGCCTTATCCAGGAAGCGAGCCTCCAGCAAATCTGTCTCCTCCCCAGCTACGCCAGCAGGTAACATTGAGCTTACAGTAACCTCAATCTATCAGCATAATCTTATTTGCTTGATCATTTCTCACAAACAGCTTTTGTGACCAGGCGTTTGAACCACACGTGATGGAGTGCCAGCCTTATGCATCGAGAGACCCCGGGGTCTTACAACCACATCTCGTAAGTGCTCAAGTCTGCTCGCATCTTAGGAGTTTATTAACCTTATTATGCTCATCACTGAAGTCAAGCACACGAAGTTTAACGTGAGTTGGTATGGGTAACGAACAGATTCAACATCAGCACCACCAGCAACACTCACCACATGTTCAGCATCAACATGTACAGCATACAGGACATACACCTCCTCACATGCCACGTGACTTGGATGCAACAGGAATGCACGGCCCTATTGTTGTTCAGGTGGGTCCGAACTACATGTCCTCACAATTATCCAACCTTATGAACCTAGTAGCAATTGAAACCAGTGTAGCTCTTAACTAGATATTTATTTTTTGCAACTAATTGGACTCTGGAAGAGCGTACTGACGCTTTGATTATGCAACAGCATCAACCTACAGGTCCTTCGAAGTACTGCGATGAGTGTGGATCAGCATACTATCGAGAGACGTCCAAGTTCTGCTCGGAGTGTGGGACCAAGAGACTTGGTGTGATGTAGGTAGCTTTTATTCGGTGAGCTTGGTTGCATACTCATATCAAGAATGTTCTTCCGAGGAATAAATTTTTTGTACAGTGATGCAGTGGCTTTTCTTTCTTTCCTGGCTTTGCCCCGGCAATTTGGGACCCTTTTGTTGGATTTGGCCCGACACAGAAGTTTCAGATTATGTAATTGTGGAGGATGAGTTGTAATAGTCGCTTCACGTTAGGACCTATTGAATTATGTATCATAGGTTTGCTCGTGTAGTTGGAGCATTTCAGTGTTTGCAGAAGTGAACTGCTTAATTGGATTATTGAATTGGATGATACTTGATGACCTGATTCTCAGCATCATTAAGAGAGGCTCCGCTGTAAGAGACTTTCTCTTTGGTGGCGATTGAATTTCTTTAGTACTCTACCTTGATGGGCAGGTCCTACTGTAATTGATCACTCTGGCTATTGCTTCATTAATTTATTCTCTCGTAAGAGAAATGTTTATTGTGATGAACAGGCTATATAAGTATGACGAACATCCAAAATGCTGTGGATATTTTACCAACAAAGTATGAACGTTTTGATATTTGATAAACCGATGAAGATATTTTTGTATTCACTAATGTACAACTACGTTTCAGCTGATGAGTTCGTTATTTTAGTTGAACTTGATAGGTCTCTGGCTGGATTCTTGAGTACAACTTCTTGTTAGGAAGGTCGCTTCAACTTGTACATTCCTGTTGTGGAAATGATCTCATCTTCAATACTGTTACATATCCATATTGCAGTTTGCTAACAGGATGATACTTTCACAACCATATCAACAAGATAATTTCTTTTCTATGGACTACCCGTAAACAAAGTGATACATATTTGTCGGTGGTCAAATATTTATGACCGTCAACTTTAGGCATGGATTTAGTATCTTATTTATCTTATCTTATTTATTTATTTATTTATTCATGAATCTTCGCGTGCAAGCCAATAGAGTAGAGAAAGAATGAACGAAAAAAAGAGTTAAAACCTACAGTAACAGCTCAGAATTTTGGGGATTTTAGTGTCAAATTATTAATTAGGACGGGAAAATGATTTACCTAAACCTACTTTATCATCGATTTTGGTTAGTATTATCTCAGAAATTCAATAATTCTGATAATTTTGACATGCTCCGAATTTTATAATTTCTGCCAAACATTTTTATAATTTCTGCCAAACATGTTGTGCAGAATGAGGATTTGAAGTAGCAAGGTCCGAATCCCAAGGCGTCTAGACCTATTTTTAGTTCAGTTATATCAATGTCATAAATGTAAAGGAAACTAAGCTATTTTAATCTCAATCATACAATCTTGTGAGGAACTTTTGGTAGATCATGTATCTCAAGTCATGAGGGCGCATAAATTACAAAATATCATTATCAAGATTTGGAGGGGCTATGTTTTTTAAATCAAGCTCAAACACAGGAAACATCAACGGTCAAAAATTCACTAGTGGAAAGGAGGTCTTCGTATAACGGCATTATATTACCAAGCTTGGGTGTAATTTGCCACTATGGGTATACATCACAAAGAGCACCTTGGCAATCATGACTGTATTTCAACATGAGAAACCAAAGTATGGTCAATCTCATGCATAATGTATAGTGGCAATTTACACCCAAGCTTGTTGTATACCTGTGCAATATACAACAAGTGGACCTGTATACTCAGCCAACATATGCACTAGAGCTTACATCATTGTAATGCACGGATGCAAAACTTACCCATCGAGTTGCTGGAATCATTGAATGGGGTGACTGTTTTTTGAGAAGAGTCAACATCTAGACAGCTCAAAGTCCATAGCATAATATATTTTCCAGCAGTGGACCCAAAAATCTATCACGGGAAAGTGAATGCATCCATCACATCCCATAAAGTTCGGAGCACCTCTCTCATGACTTTCAATGATTTTGTATATATTGCTCTTGCAGGCAAACCGTGTGGTTGGTTTGTAATGGTTCACTTCGGTCAATAACTCGTTTTACAGTAAAATATGTCCTTCACTCTCGTGCAACTTTCAGTTGTTGATGGATACTCTTGTCTTTCGGAAGAGTCCAACTCTGATGGTGGTCTCCGAATTGAGGTGATGAAGTCATAAATAACTGGAGGTGAGTTGCAACGACTCACTTGTCACAATTGTTTTTGAAATCCAAAAGTATCAAACTTAATAACTTGTCGCTCTCTTTTGGGTACAGTTTTTTTTAAGATCTAAAAGTACAGTGTAGTAAGGGGTAGTTTACGCTACTAATCGGGTCTTGCCACAGTTTCTTTACTCACTTTTGGCTTCAACTATAATCTTTCTTTCGCTTTCAATACCGTGATGGACAACTACCGATTGTGTTGAAGATTGAAGTTCATATTACTGTTATACGTACAGTTCATATTACTGTTATACGTACATCAAGACGGTGCCCAAGAGACTCTTAGTTGGAAGTTCTGGAGACTGAGTACGGTGACTAGGTCACGAGTTGTTGAAGAATAAGAATGTCATTTGACTAGAGACATTGCTCATGATTGTCAGAGGGAATGCACTAGTAAGTCTTCATTTCCTAAAATGCGGTAACACTGTCCTTTGCTTTCCTGCAGCACCTGGCTCCACCTTTGCTCGTGCTGGCTCCACCTTTTGCTTTCCCGATCATCGGGTCCCAGCAAGCTTGCTCCGAAGACTCTATAAAGACTCGAGTCTTCTGCGAGTTTCTCCACACTCTCGAGCAAAGCTCACCAGAAGCAGACAACTATCCGGCGAATATGCAATTTTCGCACATACAGCTCTTGCAAAGTCGTCGCTCTGCCTCTTAGCTACTGGACTTGAGAGTAGCCGGCAACATTTGATCAGGTCGATCAGTTGTCGATCCATTGTGGGTGGCAGAGGAGTCGGTTGATATTCAGGCAGGTGATCGATCGGGCATTAGGGGCGATGCATCGAAACAAGGTGTATGGGCATGCGGACTGGGTGCGCCACAAATCCTCCTGGCGCCACGGACGTCACCTGTGGACAATTCTGAGCTCCGGAGTAATCTGCGCTCTTGGTCCACCAGTGATCGTGTGCACATTACTAGCAGTCTTCGTGTCCGTAATCAACCACAGCGTGCAAACTCAAGGTGGTACATATCCCTCCTGGTTCCCCATTCTCGAAGTCGACACTCTGCCATTCACGCTCACGGCGCCCGTGCTTGCTCTCCTGCTCGTCTTCCGCACGAACTCCTCGTACACTCGCTTTGATGAGGCTCGGAAAGCGTGGGGCTCGAACGTGAATCGCACTCGTGATCTTGCTCGCCAGTCCCTCACTTGGATCCGTAACCCTGTCGATGCACCGAAGCTCCAGTGCCTGCTGCGATACATCAAAGCGTACTCGTTTTGTCTTAAGCATCACCTCACTGATGGTGATGGCGGATCGCTGAGGGACGATGTTGTTGGGTTCCTTGAGCCTGAAGAAGCTGAGTGTCTCATGAGCGCCCCGAATCGCCCCATCTACACCCTGCAGGTAACCATCTCACTTGCACTTCAACATCCTCACTTTTTCGAATGCATGCCGATCGTAGCCCATTATCAACCTTTGACATAGTGCAGTTTTGTATGTGGAGTGTAAGTGATTGTCTTTTTCTGATGCCAAGCGTCCATCATTCCACTACTCTATCTTGTCATTATTGAAAATGATGAGATTTGCAACATTTTTCATGAATGTTGCTTAAGTGAAAAAACATCTCGTACTTCTTTGACAACATTTCAGCCTTAAATCTTTAAAATTCTAGAAAAGTTTGCTTTCTCAAATAGTAACGTTTTTTATTCTGCTCTAAATGTTTATAGAGAACCTTGAGGAGAGCATTTTTTTAAAGAGGTGTGGGAGAACGTAGAGAGAGGTCGCGAGAGAACGTTGCTAGAGCAAAAAAATGTTATGAGAGAACATTATGAGAGGATGTTAATGCTATAGAACAAGTGAATAAATGTCTTGAGATAATATTATAAGAGAACGATGCTAAAGTTAGAGGACATTGACAGAAGATGTTTTGAAAGAACGTAGCTAGAGCGAGAGAACGTTATGAGAAAATGTTTTGAGACAACATTCCTTAATTGAGAGAAGATTGTGAGAAAACAATGCTCGAGCATTCAGATGAAAGAAGGTTGTAAAACAATGATGCTAGAGTGAGAGGGCATTGTGAGAAAATGTTTGGAGACAATGTTGCTAGAAAGAGAGAACGATTTATGAAAGCGTTGTGGACAACATTGCTAGAGTGAGATGAGACTCTAAGTAAAGGTTTGGAGACAATGTTGCTGAAGCAAGAGAACATTCGGAGAAAACATCGTAGAGAACATTGCTAGAATGAGAGAATGTTCATTGTGAGAGAATGTTGGGAGACAATGTTGCTAGAGTGGGAGGAGGTTGTGAGAAAACATTGAGGGACAATATTGCTAGAGTGAGAGAACAGTCTAAGAAAAGGTTCAGAGAAATGACGATGCTAGAGCAAGAGAACACTTTGAGAACATATCGCAAGTCAATGTTGCTTTAGAGTGAGAAGACATTGTGAGAAAATGTTGGGAGACAATGATGCTAGAGTGAAAGAACATTGTAAGAAAACATCGATATAGTGAGGATATTCTTAGTAAACGTTGGGAGACGACGTTGCCAAAGCGAGAGAATATTGTGGGATGTTGTAAAGAGAGAACGTCGTTTGAGAGAGAGGACATTGCTAAAGCGAGAGAGAGCATTGTGGAGATATTTAAGTTGCTAAAGAATGTTACAAGAGCAAGTACGAGGATGTTCAATCACTTAAGAAGTGTTTGCTTGGCTGAAAACTATTGCAAACTCTCCCTCTCAATTTAGTAGTGCTTACACAATGGATAATCCTCTCCTTAGTTACTTACTCCTCTTTTCAATTTGCACTTTGGAACGATTCAGCGTCTTTTGACAGCATACTTTAGAATCCACCATCTTTCCTTCTTTTATCATATTTGGTTCTGTTGATCTCAATCACATCATTTTGCAATTTCACGAGGAATTTCTTGGCGTGCAGGTGATGTCGGAGATCATCAACCAGTGTCAGTTGACATACTGGGAGAAGATGACAATGGACAAGAACGTAACACAGTTCCACGACAACATAGGCTCATGTGAGCGCCTCTTCAAGACACCGATCCCAGTAGCCTACACACGGCTAACATCCCGGGTACTAATGCTGTGGCACATGGTGCTCCCATTCGCGCTCTGGTCAGCATGCGGCTGGCTCACCATCCCCGTGACGTGCATGAGCTCCGCCGCGCTTTTCTACATCGAAGAAGTCGGGGTGCTCATCGAGGAGCCCTTCTGGATCCTCGCTCTCACCTCCATCAGCGCCGGCATCGTTTCCAGCGTGGATGGATTGTCCGCCGCTCACAAGGAAGCCCAGTTGCTCCTCACCTGGGACTCCACCTTTGAGCTGCCCTCTTCCAAGCCCGATCATGTTGTCATCAACTTCGATCGATCGAAGTCGCATGGGATCCGAGATGGGAATGTCAACATTGTGTTGTCCCGAATGAAGTCCATGTATTGATCATGCACCATTGGGTACAGAAACTCATGCTAAGTTACTCTTTTTTCTTGGAAGTTCGTGGCGACTTCCAATTGAAAGTTAGTGATGACGTTTTTTACTTCGGCATCGATTCCTTGTCGAAATGTACAGTCTGGAAGCTCGGAGGTAGGAGCTTGTCAAATACAATAAGCGATTGAATGAATTGGTGCTTAGAAGTATGTAGTTAGGCCTCTTTTTTGAGTATTCCGGGTACGTGGAATGCTTTTGAGGTTTTAGAATAATGTTATCCGGGTGTACAGTACAGTACAGCGAAAGAATTGCTAGTACCCGGCCTTTATGGAAAAATAAAAAAATTGGAGAGATTCGTGAATTCTCCATATCCAGCAATTGATGTCGCACATGGTTTGTTCATATCTGAAAGGTTTGCATCAATTAGGAGCCCCTTCCTTTCAACAACTTATCTGTGAGATTTAATCTTCTTCTCTAATTGGCGACTTCATCATTATCAGTGAAACGGTCTTTCTTGTTCTGGAAGTGACTGACCTCTATGTTCAAAAATTGCGTTGCACAGGCAAGTATCTGATTGACCGCTTTCGTGTGTGCGCTAAATGATAGTAAAACGGGAACAAAAGCATAACCAAATTTTTACAATGTGAAATGGAGTGAAATACACACTGAGTGTAGTCAGCCAAAATGGAGATTTAATGATCTGAACTGAATGTGGGCTTGGGTCCGTTATCTATCCGGTGTACAGCTGTGCTCGTGCGAACTGTTGTAAGAAAAGGTTTGCAAGAAAGCTTGAAAAACGAGGAAGAAAGCTCGAGGGGGAATTTTGGCAGCAAGACGGCATGAAAAATGAACAAAAGGTATCCCTAAAATGGGATTGGGGGTTTTTATATCCGAGGGATGAGGATGGAAGTGGCAAGTCTCAAAAAGGTGATGAGTCACCAAAAAGGCTAAGTAGTGGGGCGGCTGAAATGATCTAGGTGGGTCCCACTAGAGGGTCGGGCTAGTCAATCAAATCAAAAGGAGAAAGTCCCGGGTATGAAAAAGCTGAGTCTATCTAATGTAGCCTGGAAATGACTAAGTGTCCAAGAGGGAAGAATGCCCGGGGTGTGAGCACCCGGGACTTTGAGGTCCTCGCATACACACATAGTTCAACACTCCTCCTCGAGGACCGAAAAAGTCAAACACTAAACAGGATTTACTAGAACTATACATTTATGCACAAATATTTCGAGAGTTTCTAATATTTGAAAAGTTCTGATACTGTGAATATCACGAAAGCAAGCCCCTCGTTAAAAAACTTGAACACCTTCGAAAAAACCTTCAAGGAAGGAAAAAATTTTAAGGTGCTGAAGAAAAAGAGATAGGCTGCTCGAGTTCGTGAAGGAGGCGCATCCCGGCTTTTTGTACAAGACGTCTATGAGTATGTGCCGGGAGTGCCTTAGTAAGCAAATCAGCTATGTTGCTACTTGACTCGATTTTCACGATCGCCATTTTGCCTTGCCGGACTAAATCTTGAGAGTAGCTGAACAGCTGGGGGTCGATGTGCTTGGTTCGGTCGGCTTTGATGAAGCCCGCGCCCATCTGAGTGACGCATGCGGAGTTGTCCTCGAATAAGGTAGTCGGCTGCCTTGAAAATTTGAGCGGAGTTTTGCTGATGATGAGCTCCTCCATTGTTCGCAACCACACTAGCTCCCGCACCGCTTCGTGAAACGCGATCAGCTCCGAATGGTTCGTTGAGGTCGCGGTGACGGTCTGTTTGACTGATTTCCAAGACACAAGCGCATTGTTTTTCATGAAGGCATAGCCGGTTTGGGATTTATCTGAGAGCATATCCGATTTGTACCCCGCGTCGGCGTAGCCAGTGAACCCTGAATTCTGAGGATCCTTCGAGTAATACAAACCCAAGTCCTCGGTTCCTCTCAAGTATCGAAACAAATGCTTAATCCCGGCCCAATGACGGGCAACGGGTTTTTGGCTATGTCTAGCAAGGACGCTAACACTAAAAGAAATGTCAGGACGAGTGTTTGTTGACAAATACAAAAGTGCACCCACAGCGGCTAAGTACAAGTCTTTGTCTAACTCATTTTCTTGTTCACCGCTTTGTGTGTAAGGGTCATCACTAGTTTTACTTCTCCCGATCATAGGAGCTGAAAGGGGGTTGGAATTCTCCATGTTGAATCTCTTTAAAATTTTCCGGGTGTAGGCAGTTTGATGAAGAAACAGGCTTCCATCTTTGAAGTGTTCGAGTTGAAGCCCCAAGCATAAAGTTGTGGGGCCTAAAAATTTCATCTCAAACTCACTTTCAAGTAAGGATCGGGCATAAAGGATTGAGCTGGATGCTCCAATGAGGTTCAGATCATCAACATACGCGGCGACGATTACGAAATCCTTGTCTTTGGAAGAGACAAAAATACAAGGGAGAGTGGAATCGTTCTGAAAAGATTGACTCACTAAGAAATCGTGGAGGCGTTTATACCACATTCTTCCGGCTTGTTTCAGCCTATAAAGAGCTTTCTGAATTCTAAGTCCCGAGAAGGAGGATGGAGTTTGAGGGGGTGGAGCAGAAGGTAGAAATCCGGGAGGGGGGAGAATATAAAGTTCAGTATCGATCGGACCGTGAATGTAAGCGGTCACCACATCAAGAAGGTGGATTTCTAAGGAGTATTGTACTACGGTAGCGATTAGAAATCTAAACGTCCCGGCATCCATCACCGTGGGTGAGTAAGTAAACTCGTAATCCCGGCCGGGTTGTTGACTGAATCCTTGAGCCACGAGCCGCACTTTGTATCTTGTAACTTGGCCATCCGGGTTCTGCTTCCTTGTAAATATGAGTTTGTGGCCCATCGGCCGCTTTCGAAGGTTCGTAGCCAGTTCCCCGAACACTTGGTGTTTGCGAAGGGAACTGTACTCGCGCTCTAAAGCCTCGGACCACTGGGGCCAATCCGGGCTGTTTTGAGCTTGGGTGAGGGTCATTGGCTCGGAATTAGGCTCAAGAGAGAAGGCTTCAAATGCCTCAGTTGCGGTTCGTTTGAGTTTTCTTAATGGCATCAAGCCGGTGCCAGGAGGCGGATTCCGTGTAACTCGGGGCGCGTTGCTGAAACCGTCGGGTAGGCGGTCAGCTAGGGCCTTAAGCGCAATTAGTTTGGCTACCTCTTGAGCCGTCCTTGGATCGGGATTGCTAGTAAAGGATTCGGGAGAGAAGAAGTTCAGTTCCTTACTCTTTTCACTCGAAGGGAGAGAAGGAAAGTTTGTTTCCTCAAACTGACAATTCAAGAATCGGGCCTTGAGTAAGGTCCCGGCAGGTATTGAAAGATAGCGGATAATCGAAGGAGAATCAAAACCTACATAAATCCCGGGAAACCTCAAGACTGAAATTGTCTTTCTCTGAGGTTCGGGGGCGGGGACCCATACTTTGCACCCGAAAATACGAAGGTGAGAGACATCCGGGGTTTTCCCGGTGACCAACTCGGAGGGGGATTGAGGATGAAGAAGAGTGGGCCTAAGTCTAAGAAGGGCCGCGGCATGGAGGACCGCGTGACCCTAGCAAGAAAAAGGGAGTTTCGAGTGGATGAGGAGAGGCCTCGTTACGAGTTGTAACTTTTTAATGTAGGCCTCTGCCAAGCCATTCTGTGAATGTTCGTACGGGACAGAATATTGGAGGATGATTCCGGAGGCTAAGCAAAAATCTTCGAAGGTTTTAGAGCTGAATTCCTTAGCGTTGTCTAGTCTTATGGATTTTATGTAATTATCCGGATAGTGGTTTCGGAATTTCAGAATCATGGCTAAAGTTTTGGGAAAAATCATATTACGGGTACTTAAAAGGGTGACTTCAGCATGGTGACCCGAAGCATCAACCAAGACAAAGAAGTACCTGAAAGGGCCGCATGCGGGGGTGATTGGGCCACAAACATCGCCTTAAAGTCGCTCCAGCACGGCCGGCACCTCCTTGGGGATCCTCCACTTGGACGCTGCGACGGCGAATTTCCCTTGAACGCATGAAGTGCACGTCCCGACCTTCTCAGCATCAGATTGGCACACGGTGTGGCCGGTGGCAGCTGGGAGTAGGCGTCAAAACATGGTGGTTCCGGGGTGCCCGAGTCGATTATGCCAAAGTGTGATCTTCAAGGGGATCTCAACCGAGTAAGACCCGGATGGGATCACTACTGGTTCTCGCGTTCCTGGCATTACCTCAGGGTGAGTGAGGCCTCCACCTCGCGTGGGGGATACGGAATCCGTAGAGGCTGCAGCTTGCGGTGGGCACGGCTGTTGTACGTCGCTCCCGGGAATTGCGTCACCTCCGGTCCTTTGGAGGGCGCCTTTCACCAGCGTCCTGGCCCCACATTTCGCATGCGGAAGCCCGGGATTAGCAGAGGCCACAATTAGTTGGCTGGCGGCTTGCCTTGGCGCGTACCTGGGTCCAACGGGTACCCCTCCGGATTTTGCAGAGCCCGGAAGTGGGATGCGCCAAATATGGATTCCATACAGGCCGTTAGCTCCCACTACTTGAGTGGTGGCGAGGACTTTTCCACCCCGCCGGAGCTCGAGCACCCCTTCACCTCGTGCCAAAGCCGTGTTGAGGTGGATGCCATTACTCCTTAGATCCCGATACGAAATCAAATTCCGGGGCGCGTCGGGGGAGTTCATGGCGTGGGAAGAGACCACCTTCACGCCACCGGGCAGTAGAAATGTGGCCTTCCCTTCTCTATAGTGGAACTGCTGAGGTCCCGCAATAGTGATTATGCTGCCCCTGGAGCACGAGTTCACAGCTGAAAATTCGAAGTACTCCGGGTTCTTGAGGATGGTGTGGGTCGTGGCAGAATCGATGAGCGCAACTTCTGGTCCCGTTTCGGATTCTGTGAACCTGGGGACACTCACTAAGAAATTCTCAACATCAGTATAATCTAGGGAGGAGGCCTCAAACGCATGAGTTTCCCGATGATCAGTTGGCTGAGCTTGTTGGGCGGCGTGACGAAGCTGGCGGAGCTCTTTGAATAATCGGGCCACGAACTCCGGTGCGCGGCAATCCCTGGCGATGTGCCCCTGCTCGCCACACCTGTAGCACGAACGAGTTTCGGTTTGGGAACTTCCCTTATCGTTGTGCTGCCCCTCCTTCTTGCCCGCTGACTGCTTGCCTCGATCGTCACTTCGTGTGGGGCTGTCGTTCCTACTCGGACTTCGGCGTGCTTCGCTGGGGCGGGAGTCTGGGCGTCCTCGGCGTGGGCTACGATCACGATCACGGTCTCCTCCTCCTCCTCCTTGCTTCTGTTGCGGCTGCCTCGACGACTTGGATTGCTTGTCCTTGGGCTTTTTCTGTGGGATCTCGGCCGCGTGGGTCTCCTTTGGTGGTGCTAACTCCGCGTTCTTGAGCAAAATCTGGAGTTGTTTCTCCGCGAGTAAAAGATGAGACATGAGCTCGGCTTGTGTATCGAACTGCATGTTACGATATTGTTGCGCCAAGATTGCGGATGCGGGTGGGAACGTGGAAAGAGTTTTTTCGATCATCTCCTGTTCCGTCACTTGTTGGCCGCAGAGCTTCAGCTGGGCCGCAATTCGGTGGAGTTCAGAATTAAAAGAAGAGAGGTCGGGAAAATCCAGCACCCGGAGTGTCATCCATTCGCTACGTGCTTGAGGTAAGAAAGTCGTTTTCTCGTGTTGGAACCGCTGCTTCAACTTCTTCCATAATTCCGTCGGGTTCTCTACTTGAATATATTGACGGCGCAGGGACGGGTCCAGATGTCTCCGGATCACAAGCAACGCTTTCCATAACATCGCAGCCGGAAGTGGCTCCGCTCCTTGGGGAAGCTTTTTAAGGACAGGGTGGAGCTCCTTGGCGCAAAGGTGTGTTCGGACATCTATGCTCCATTCCATATAATTTCCTCCATCTGACTTCAACGGCAAAAATAGCAATGGCTGGATCCGGGGCTCTTCAACCGAGCTACTCGGTTTGGACATCCTGAAAACAGAAGAGACACGCGTAGAAAAAGGGGAGGGAGAGAGGAAAAAATAACCTTCTGGATAAGAGACCACACAAAAATAGATGGAAAGCAGGGAAAAACAAGAAGCTTACGAAGCAAAAATAGGAAACGACAAGGAGATTGATAAGAACGAGGAGAGAGAGAGAGAGAGAGAGAGAGAGAGAGAGAGAGAGAGAGAGAGAGAGAGAGAGAGAGAGAGAGAGAGAGCTGTCCCTGGTATTCTCGGAACTCCTCCTTGCTTCATGCCGATATATTCCTCACACCGACAGAGAATCGATCAAGAATAGGTTCTACAGCAAAAAAAGGAGAGGACTAGGAAAAAAAACGGCGGAGAGGGGAGATCTTTCGGAGAGGGTCTAAAATAAGGCAACAAGCGAAGCGGATGGAAAATGATTCGATCGACGGCGGCAGCGATCAATCGAGCGATCTTCTTCCCCCTTCCTCTTGCTGCTGATCAATCTCAGAGGTCCCTGCAGAAAAAGGCAGAAAGAGGCTCCGATGGCGGAGGAGACAAGAAACGGCGGAAAAAACAAGAAAAACAAGGAAAGGACCACCGGCAGGAGTGGAAAGAAAAAAACGGTGAAGAACTTGCTTAGTCCGGAAAAAGATGGTATTTGGCTTGCTCCTCCTCGATTAAGTATGCACTCGAGGGGCGGGAAGATTCAAACTGCGAAGAAGGAGGCAAAATTCGAAAAAAAACTTCGCGCGCAAAAAGTTGCGTTGACAGGTCGAAGACAGAAAAAAAACGGCCGACAGTGTCGGTGGATGAAGATTTAACGGTGTGATGAATCTCGACAGTTGACCGGCCTTCCGTAACGGTGGCTGACAAGCAGAATTTACACGAGGATTACTGACGGAATAAAGGACGAATCAAAAACGGCAGGAAAATCAACGGCGAAGGAGGTAGAAAGAAAAAAAACGGCAACGAAGAGAGAAAAAAATATATATATATATATATATATATATATATATATATATATATATATTATTATTATTATTATTATTATTTTATTATTATTTTTTTTTGTTTTGTCGGCTGAGTTCGGAGATAGAGTTTTTCTGGATTTTTTTCTACTGACTTCGGAGAAGGAGATTTTTTCTGAATTTTTCAACGAGTACTGTGTTTTTGGAGGAAAAACTTTAAAAAAATGAAAAACAACGATGAGAGAGAGAAGAGAACGATGAAGGTGGCTGGGTATGAGTTATATAAGATTTATGCGGAAAATGTATCGAAACAAAAACAAAGTGAAAAACGAAGAGAAGAACGAAGGATGTTTAGCTCATGGTTTGATCGTGCTGATAACGTGTTGTAAGAAAAGGTTTGCAAGAAAGCTTGAAAAACGAGGAAGAAAGCTCGAGGGGGAATTTTGGCAGCAAGACGGCATGAAAAATGAACAAAAGGTATCCCTAAAATGGGATTGGGGGTTTTTATATCCGAGGGATGAGGATGGAAGTGGCAAGTCTCAAAAAGGTGATGAGTCACCAAAAAGGCTAAGTAGTGGGGCGGCTGAAATGATCTAGGTGGGTCCCACTAGAGGGTCGGGCTAGTCAATCAAATCAAAAGGAGAAAGTCCCGGGTATGAAAAAGCTGAGTCTATCTAATGTAGCCTGGAAATGACTAAGTGTCCAAGAGGGAAGAATGCCCGGGGTGTGAGCACCCGGGACTTTGAGGTCCTCGCATACACACATAGTTCAACACGAACGATGAATGTCAAGCTATCAGGGAATCTGGGTTGTGTGATTTCTGAGCCGAATGCAATTACAGGACTCCATTCTTCTTGAACTGCAGGAAATCACTCATGATCATGTCATTCAACAGGAGGAAAATGGATAATTTCAATACCACATCATAGAGCGATAACATGTGTTGCAAGCACTTCAAAGATTATCTGCGTTTGCAACATTGATAGCGTCTACATAAGCTTCATCAAGCACACACAGAAATTTGCTAGACGCAGAAACAGGTCAATCGGGCTACAGGTGCATCAGAACTCGGAACCATATGACCTAAAGTGACGATGTCATCCTGAGTCAATGTGGACCTCAATCTTGCAAACATGCATGGAACGATACAGCTTCATGATGCAGCATATAAATGGAAAGGAATATGATACAAACTTCGGAGAATGTCCATAGCTAGCTACAAGACCTGATGCGAGAGGGAAGATGCATAATCTTAATGTAAAGTTAACATGAAAATGAGGAAACATTCCAGTTTGTGCACATGATACAATGAATCAAAGGGACCTGATCGATAAGAGGGTAGGTGAGAGCTAGCCATGGGTGTGGCGGGAAGTCTGGTGGCGAGCAAGCGGGATGAGCTCCGAGAGCGGAGTAGACACAGGCGTAGACAAGGGCGACGGCAACGGGGAAGTCCGGCACATGGGGCAGGAAGCATGAAACCGGAGCCAAGCATCAATACAAGGCGCATGAAACATGTGGCGACATTCCGGCAGCATTCTCAGCAAGTCACCCTCCTTGTAATCGCCCAAACAGATCGAGCACACAGTATCACTCGTACGAGTATCTTGCGAGTAGATTACTTTCGGGTAGGACTCCACTGTTATCTGGTCCAGTCCATTGGTGGGCGACCATGAGGATGCATCGAGCGCCCCCGCTGCGAGTATCGAGCTACTGGTCGACCTGCCGCTGCTGTTGCCCCCGCTGCTCTGGTGCACGCGCACGCACACGTAAGAGGCCAGCATCACCGTGGAGACGAGCACCAGGATGCCGACCGCGATTGCGATCCCGTACCCTAACCCCACCTTGCTCAGACTCACTTGCATAGTGGTGACGTTGCTGGAATCCATGCTCCGACCATAGCCCAACTACGTACGTACTCGCATATCTACATCGATGCTGGCACTCCTCCTCCTGCTGCTGCTACTTCGCCGCTCATCCCATGCACTCTGGTCGAACCATAGCCGGTGTCGGCAGGATTGCCGCAGAGCTTCCAACTCGCCACGAAACCGTACAGTTTCAACCTTCAAGCTTCAATGCACTTTGGGTGGACCATTGGTGGAAGATGACACTGGAGCTGCTCAAATTCCAGCTTCCTGATACCTGCAGAGCTTCTCACTTCAAACTAGACGGGTAACAGAAACGGAACCTTACAGTCGAAGAGTGGTGACATGCATGGTTGGACCATAGCCGGGTACTGGTGGAAGATGAGATTGGAGCTGCTAGAGCCGATTGATCACAAAAGAGCACGAAAAAGGGAACTTTACCCTTGAGGATTGCTAGTTCGATTCCCGTCTTCCGATAGAACCATAACTAGCTAGCTAGCTAGCGACTCGCTCACTGCAGTCATCGGTAGCAAGAAAAGGGGATTGGGGTTCAAATGAAACTGCAGCAGGGTTGCGAGTACGTAAAATGGCAGGCAGGCAGGCAACAAAAAGAAAAGGAAAACTGAACTTTCACTTACTGTTGATTGCTTTTGGCATAGTTCCAGCTATGGACGTGATGAAGTGCCACCAGACATGTCAGAGGCGCATTCATAAAGTGGCATGTGTGACGATGGCCTTCACCATCCTCACTGCAGCCCGTCCATGCCTTTATTACTTATCATACTTGATGCCCATTGTTGCTGCTATGCTATCAACTACGCTGCGACAAGTCAGACACGATTCTTTGATTTATGCGATCATATCGTGCTCCTTGCAACACAAAAAGAAGAAGAGAAACTCCTACCAATTTAGAAGCCGGCGTGAATAGAGTGTTCATTCGACCTATCCTTGGATGTATGCCCCAGAGGTCATTCCACCAATGACGGGACTACTAACCCTTCTCGGGGTGAACACTATGCTAGCTCCTACCTAGCTACTACACTGAATAGGTAGATTAGTGTTAGATTTTTATAAGATTTGAAAATGCTATAAGTTTTTACTTTTGGTAGAAAAAATTTACCAAGAGTATTGACTCCAATACTATGGAAGGATCCACATCTTGACGGATATAGAGGGTAAAAATATTGACCACCAGTAAAAACTTATAACATGTTTATGTAAATTAGTGTATCTAACACTAATCTACCTATTTAGTGTAGTGCCTTAAAGATACCTAACATGGTATCCTCCCAAAGGGCTCCTTACGACACACACACACAAGTTCAAGGCCATATTTGAGGAATTGGGTCTTGAGATCGGTGGATAAAAGTTGGATTTTTGACATGGCTTCTTCTTATGAGAGAGTCTTGTAAAACAATACTATGAGTATGTTAAAGCCAAACTCCAAACGTAGCTTGGATAGAATGTTTGTTTGACCTATCCTTAGCCCTTGAACGCTCAAGGAAGCCCGAGGGGCTTTTTCAATAGAATTTGCTATGTAGCTCTCAAGATACTCAACTTTTCACTTATATTTTGATGTCAAACTGGTCACCTTCAAAAAGGGAAAATTTATAATACAAATCACAACTTGTATGAGTGATTTTGTGGTTTGAAAGGATTGGGGTTAGGTAGGTTGGGGTTGTACATAACCTTATAGGAGGTTGCAAGCTCATCATTGATTGATGCCCAAGTCCAAAAGATGGTGTGATCCAATTTTGGGCTGCCCATTTCACACCCCATGGGCATTTAAAGGTCAATCATAACAGCATCATAGCTCAGTGCAACCATTTCTTATTTAGTTATCAACTAAATGAATTTCATGATTCAAGCTTGTTCTGTTATCATTTTTTTAAATAATGCTTCCAAACAAATAAGACAATTTGTTAAATAACAAGTGTTGCCAACTCAACAAAATTATTATGATGAGAAGGGGAATGGGACATGCAAATGTTAATCATTATTCGAGAATGATTTCTTCTTATTCATCATAGAAGTTGCTATAATGAAACTTTTGTTTTCTAACCATGTGGGAGGTGTAATAAAACTTTTCTCTGTGTCGTCTTCTTGCGTAATATAATCCAAGTAAGGTGCAGACTGTCAGAATAAAATCACCAAAGAGCTATAGCATTGAGTAAATAAATTCTTCTTTTCTTTTTTCTTTTTTTATTTATTTAGATTATTTGAAGGAAGAAAAAAACAAGCAGCTATGTTAGAGGGGTACTCATTCCCAGTGTAGAGCATTATGTACTGAGGACATACCACCAAGGGTAGATCAAAAGGGATACTATATTTCAAACATGATTATGCAATCATAGTGTAAAAATAATCTACACCAGTTGTGGTTGGACGCATTATAAACTCAACATTATTAACCCCTAACTCTCCTTAAAACCCGAAACGGGTTTTTGATGTTCCCGCAGGAGAAAAATTCAGCCAACTTTGACCATCATAATCTCACAAATGAGGAAGAATGAACAGTTCAAATTTGGTACGTGAGAAGAATGTCAAGTGAACTTTGAGATCTTACTGTTGAATATTTTGAATAATGCTTGGATTGAGATTTCTTGAGCTTAATCTAAAGGAAGATCAGATTTTGTGACTTAGACCGTTTTGCAACAAGGAGAGTTAGGGGTTAAGTTGAGGAAGGGTGGGAGCAGTGGGTTCTAATTACTCTAAATTCAAATTTGTCATGAATACACAGTCTCATTTCAAAAAAAAAAAAAAAAAATTGAAAGAAAGAAAGAAAGAAAGAAAGAAGAAAAAAGAGGTAACAAGCCCTATATCAAAACACATACTAAAAGAGAATTTGGGAGGCTTCGGTGCATTGTTTTTTTGTTGTACTCTGCTAAAGTCACAGAACATTATATAGTACTTGTTAAAACAACGTTACTTTACGTTACTTGTATAAAAAGTCATGTTATTTGCTCTAACAACATGAACAAATAAAGCAGCATTATTGTTCTGACGAGTAAAGTTATGGTACTTGCTATAACAACGCTAATGTTTTGATAAGCGATTCCCCAATACTTGCACTAGCAACATAATCATTATGATAAGTGCACCTCGGTATTTGCGAAAACAATGTTCTGAAGAAAATAACTGTTTGAAATGGCAATGTCTTAGTTGGGCTCTCACAACATCATAGCAAAATAAGCAACGTGGTTGTTTCGACAAGGTAACGTCGTTAGCTCTAACAACACTGTCAGCAAAATTAGCAACCTTACCGTGTCAATAAACAATGTCTTGGTACTTGCTCTAGCAACGTGATTGGCATAATCAATATTTTTATCGATTTGATAATAAACTTTATTCATTATTCTATAAAATTGAGACCAAAAACATTGTTAGAACAATAAAGTACCAATTAAATCACTGAAGCAACAATTATAGAAAATTGTAGTAAAAATTTGTTGCAAATCTCCCTCTCTTCTAGTAGTAACAATGGTTTATTTCTTCATATTGATTGATAATTGGTGGAAAAAAAGTAAATGTGTAAACATGTGAGTGGACCTTAGGTGTAAATATGAAGAATAATAAAGTAGAGGACCTTAACCCTTAAAGGTCCTTGAGGGCCCAAGGGGCTCTTTTCCAACAAAATATGCCTTGTAGCCTTGAAAGGATTGTGGTAGGTAGGTTGGGTTGTACATAAACTTGTAGAAGGTTGCAAGCTCATCATTGATTGGTCCATTCATAATGCCCAAGTTTTAAAAGTGCATTATTCATGATGCCCAAGTTTTGAAAGTGCACTATTCATTATGCCCAAGTCCAAAAGATGTTGTGATCCAATATTGGGCTGCCCGTTTCAGACCCCAAGGACCTTTAGGGGTTAAGTAGATGTATATAGAGGGACTATCACTATAAAGTATTTGTTTACATAACGAAACCCATATCAAATATGATAAAAACACCTAATTTGCAGTCTACCGAGAAGATAAGAAAAATCATGATAGAGGAGAACACGGTCTACTAGTCACATTATGGTGGAGAGAATTTGAGCTTATTAATTGATTTCTAGAATGCAATTTGGAAACATCATATAACATTTATGAACACTATTTGAATAGAAAGGAGAATAAATTCAATCCTACATGAGGTCGGCATGAATAGAGTATCTATTTGACCTATTCTTGAATCCATCCCCAAAGGTCATCAGATAGATAGAAGATAGATAGAAACTCCGGTCTCTTTCTAAGGGGCCGGCATGAATGAAGTGTCCGTTCGTAATGCTAATATCCCGATGGCCACCGGACAAGGGGAAATTGGAACAATACTACTTCCCCCTCTCGAGGGTGGACACTATAACTACGCTAGTTTCTAGCCTAATGACTAGTGCCTTGAAGATACTTGGCATAGTACCCCCCCGCCAAAGGACTTTGAGGTACCCATACAACAAGGTCCAAGGATCCCCCACAATAGTTAGGTGGACTATAGTGGTGAGCACCATGCCGGCATGGGGAATAGAACCCACGACCTCCTCATTGGGGGCCTAAGCCCTAACCACCAAGCCAAGGCTTGTGGTGCCTCAAAGGTCATCACACAACTGGTGAGACTACGAACCCCTCTCAGGGAGGACACTATGCTAATTCTTATCTAGCCACTAAGGTACAAACACCCATACCGGTTAGCACCCCCATGACCGGTAAGTAGGCTTTCTCACTGCCGCGCATGGCTAAACCAAAAAGAGATAATTTTATCCGTCAAGAGTGCGGTGCATGATCTCATAGTGGAGGGGAGGTAGCCGAAACTGGTGCACCCAAATACGGAAATTGCTAATTACCAAATACGGAAATACGGCTATGGCTAGAATTGGGGGCTTCTGAGTTAGCTTTGTGGTCCAGACTTGTCCATTTTAGGTTCTCTCCATGCTCCATTTGCATGATGTCTGTTATGGTTTCTCAGCAATGGATTTTCCTTCACTGCTTTTATTCCTATCCAAAATGGGTGAAGCTATATGGCGGTTGTGTGTGTGGGCTACTTTTTGACTCAAAAATTTGTAGTAATTTCAGATTTACTTCAAAAAATAAATTAAAAATTTCCATTCTTCATGAACATTATTTCCCTACAAAGGAGAAATAACTGCTCCTTCATAATCACAGCCACTCCATGCTCAAATGCTTAAGTTCTCCGTTATAGGTGCCTGTACCTTAATGCCTTACAGGTACCCGACATGGTATCCACTCAAAGGGTGTTGAGGTGCCCATACAACAGGGTCCAAAATCCCCTTACATGGTTGGGTAGCACCACACCAGCATGGGGGAATGAAACTCACAACCTCCTCATCGGGGACCATGAGCCACAACCACAATACCTTCACTATTGAAATAACATGTTCATTGTCGTGTCAAAAATTATTTCACAAGGGTTTCCAACAACTCCAATAAGTTGGAAGGAGACTTGTAACAAAAAAAAGTCACCATTTTCGAAGTCACAACCATATTTATTCAGTACAAACCTCTCTTTTACCTCATTGGAAAAAAAAGGTGCATGTTCCATATGTTATTGGAAATAATTGGACGGGCACTGACTATAAATTTGGGCACCTGACCGGCCAGTACTAGAGGGCATCTTTTACTTGGAATTCAATTTTATTGGTAACATGTCCTCTGACAAGCATCCAAGGTGGGTGAATATTATTATTTGGATCTTGAGGAAGAGGCACCGATCATTTAATACTGAAATTTGGCAGGGGTGCCCGAATTTGAGCATTCTTGGTACATTCAAAATTCAAGGAAACTTTCAACCCATATGGCCCTAGCAGATTTTATTTCCAACTACTTAGGGAATGGTATTATTTTTGACTTTTATCAAATTAATACGCTTTTCATGCTTTTAGTTTTTCCAACATTCATTGATTTGCAGCAAATTGTTATGAAGTAAATATACTAAAAAATATATATATGGGTGAGGAAAAGACAAAAAAGTGAGAAAAGACAAAAAGGGTAGTCTATGTATTTTCTCGGGAGCTTCCGTTGCCGGGACTCGAACCCGGGTCGCTCGGGTGAGAGCCGAGTATCCTAACCATCTAGACTACAACGGATTGATGTTTGATGGGCTCAAATTTCGGGATATAAACATTAGGTTCTGACAATGGATCCAGGTCAGCCGCCAGCGTGTCAGAGCATTAACTCAAATACCTTCTAAATTCCTAGAATTATTAAGACACTCTACCCACCTTTATAATTATGAAGACACTACCCACCTTTATAATTATTTTATGAAGATCAGTGTTGTTGCTTCTTCTTGCAGGCCGCCGTTACAAGTAAATAATTGTGTGCAAGTTTGTTGGAGGTCCTTCATTTTGCGCTCCATCACTAATGAGGTCATTAGTGAGGAGGTCATGGGTTTCTATTCTCCATGCCGGCGTGGTGCTCACCACTATAGTCTACTCAACTATTGTGGGAGGTCTTTGGACCTTGTTGTATGGGTACCTCAAAGCCCTTTGGGGAGATACTATGTCTAGTATCTTCAAGGCACTAGTAACTAGGCTAGAAACTAGCGTAGTTATAGTGTCCACCCTCGAGATGGGGAAGTAGTATTGTTCTAATTTCCCCTTGTCCGATGGCCATCAGGATATTAGCATTACGAACAAACACTTCATTCACGCCGACCTCTTAGAAAGGACCGGAGTTTCTATCTATCTGAGGTCATTAGACGTCAATGTCTCCATGAACATCAAGATCCACATAGCATATTTTATTGTCTTCTTTGTCAAAGACTAATCACGTTATTTGATGCATGTTTTACCAAGAATATCCAGATCCAGATTTCCCATATCAAGTCTACTCTCTATGAATGTTAACCCTCATGAGTAAGAAATTCTTAATAATTACAAAGTCATTAATTGTTAACAATTACAAAAAAATAAAAAAATAAAAAAAATTCAAAAATGTTCAAAAATGTTCAAAAAAAATATATTGTTCATGACATGTATACATTCAACAAATTCAAACTGGTGGAGTGGGATTTGGAAGTTTGACATCGTGCAAATGTTAACTTATGTTCATTCATATTGTGATGTATATCATTTGTTTAACATATATAAAGTCAAAATTGCAAAGAGGGGAGTAACATTGTTGCTATGTGTTCAACATTTTTGGTGTACAATATGTGGAGAGTAGAAGAAAGTTAACATTTTAGAGATGGTTAACACTTATAAGTGTAACATGTAAAGAGGGTGAACTGTAGTGTGGGCATGGCCACTTTTGAATGGAAAAATAGACCCTCATCTAGTGCTTTGTTTGAGATTGCGAGTCGTAAATTTGATGGGAGTTTCACCCATCCCCGCACATTTGATTGTTCGCACGTGTTCCCCACTCAGCCACATGCGTTCCCGACCGACCCAAATGACTTTCCTCTCTACAGCTTCCGTCTTGTTCTCCGAAGCTTTTCCAGTCACGACTTGAGATCTCCTCGCAACTTGGAGAAAGCAGTAAGCAATACTTGGAGAAGATTCTTAGAGGTATTCCGTGCACGTCAAGAGAGTGAGCCACAAGACGATTTTGAGCAGGCACGGAAAGCAATATCAAGTTCTGTGCTTAACCCCTAACTCTCCTTAAAACCCGAAACGGGTTTTGGAGGTTCCTACAGGCGAAAAACTCAGCCAACTTTGACCATTATAATGTCACAAATGAAGAAGAATGAACGGCTCAAATTTGGTATGTGAGAAGAATGTCAAGTGAACTTTGAGATCTTACGGTTGAATCATTTAGATAATGCTTAGATTGAGGTTTTTTGAGTTTAATCTGAAGAAAGGTTAAATTTTGCAACTTGGACCGTTTTGCAATAAGGAGATTTAGGGGTTAAACGGCGGCCCTCCTTCCTAAAAGCACACCCACTAGAATTACATTCCGTGTTATTTTCAGTTAACCAGTGGCCATGTTCTTACATCCAAATTTCTAAGTACCTTAAACACAATGTTTCGAACCAAATAAATCAATGTAGGTTTTGTAGATACTTTTGAATGTTGTATAACAAAGAAATATTCTCGTACCTTAACATGGTAGAAAGTTTCCAATCCATTCAAATTCTCCAATTCCAAAACTCATTGAGTCGTCCAAGCTCAACAAAAATGACAAAATTTTCATAATCCTGTACAGTACAGCAACTTGCATGATCATTGTTCATTTTCCACTCATCATTCCATGCACAGAAAATACTAATAATAATAATATTATTATAATTTTCAAAGGAAAGAGTAATTTCAAAAATGAACATCATGAGCATGTACCTAAAAACTGAGAATGGCAATCATTCTCTCTGCTGGAAAGGCTCCAACAGCATCATCTTGTTGTCAGTAGCTGTTGCTAACCATGCCTTCTTGTTCTCTTCACTTGTTTTGAGTCAATCACCCACTTGTACAACTCAAAAAGTGGTTTGGAAAACATCAAAGTGAAGCTATATCTAACCTTTTTTTTAATTTTCATTTGAGAATCTTAATTAGTTGTTTTTTTGAAAGTGTTTACAGAATTTTAGAAGGAGATGCATTGCAGAGCATTTACCAATAGATACCAAGGTAATTAAATTGTTCAGCTCTGTCATAGCATTCTATTTGATGTTGGTATTAGTAATTATGCAAGTGTGAAAAACATAAAAGTGTAAAAGCTCTGAAAGATTGGAATTGGTACCGAGATTTTTCCTTATATTCATGTTTCGAAAGATTTGAATCATTTTACCTGTAAAATGTCAAGAACCCAATGTCAAAATCTCCAACTGAAATATCACACTAAAAACACCAAATCTTTAAAGCCAACAAATCTTACCTAGAAAGCACGGCTGGAGATTCAAGTTTCATCAATCATTTAGTTGTATCTCTTTTACCAAGAAACTTTGTGTGGAAGCAAAAGTATTCCCACCATTTGTCTTCTATTATTTTTTTCAAAAGGATAACATAGTTCTTCCCAAGTAAACAAAAGTACATGAATGTGTCAGATGCAACTCCAATTCTCTTAAACCACTGAATGCAACATATGTCATATATCAACTGTCGTCTTGCTTCAATTCCAATCTATACGGCCATGTATTGAATGTCCAATTCCTACCATTCACATTGTACATGGATAATTATTGTTATAAGCCTAGTCAGTAGTCCTCTTCTAAATTGGAATAGTGAGGTTGATCATACCACATCGGTAGATGAAACTGCAAGAATTACTATACTAATATAGATTTAGTACAAGAGCATGTGAAAGGCCCTGCCGGCAAAAAAGGATTGAGATTGAAGGCAGGTGGGGAACCAAATGAGAAGTAGGGTGAAATTACCCATACCCAATCCCAACAATCTCAAGAATCCTCATTTTATCTACAAGAATTTACCATAATATACAACAATGACGATTGGAGCTGTCATCAACAAGGTTGAAAGTCTCCCCAGCTAGAAACATATCAATCAAGCCTCTCCAATAACATTGCCTCAAGATTTCATTGGCCTCTATTCAGATGTATACACAAACATGAGACATGTAATCATAGAAAGATATACGGGAAAGTACAGCCTCTGCTTGGTTGTAGCTGGGTCGGTAATCCCGAAGTCACGAATGAATTGATTAATAAAGGTACGCATCAGTTTCTTGACTTGTTCCTGAGTGAGGGTACTACCAGTTACTGTATTGGAAGCTACCTTCACGCCAGAACAAGCCAAGAAACTGATACATTCACATGGTTTGGTAAAGAGATCCTTCAAAGAAAGAGCATGAAGCGTTACAATTAGTTTCACTAGACACCTTCAAGATTGTATCAATCACAAACCCTCTACAAAAGAATGAACAAGATTATCTAAAGAGACTTCGCACTTCTCCCCCATAGATAAATTCCTACCATGGGAACAGAAGTTGAGCTTATGTCTTTGAAAACTTGAGCTTAATTGCTGTCTTTCTACCTTTTTATCTTTAAAAGTCAGAGTTGATTACACTAAACAGTGAAATTAACAAGAGAGCTTGAGTCTCTTCTTGTTTCTACCTTTTTATCTTAGAAACACAAGTTAAACTAGAGTGGTTGGATTAGGAACGAATGGGGAACCGAATATACGGGAAAGGGAATAATATAGACAACATCAATCAATGTATATGTTGGAAAGGATCGTGAACGATTACATACTTGGATATTCCTCAAGCTGGTAGAATATATTCTGTATACATAGAGAGGGCGACTAACATTACCAAGCCTGCCATTGCAGCCCAGTCCCTTGGCTGGATAGACAGCTTCGTGAGAAAGTAGATATGGTGCTTCACTGGATTACCACGATAACCTCGTGCTACCATAGCCTGTGAAAACAACAACAGGAGGACAGTATAAGCAACTCCAAAAGGGTAGGCCATTTGCAATAACAGAAAAGACAAATGTGTACCTGAGATATTTGATCAGCATGGCTAAACAAGTTCTTGAAAATCCGCCCAAAGAGATTAAAAAATGCTGCATCACAATGAAATGGTTAGCTGGACAAAACTCAGAATTTTAAAAATTGTATTCTGTATAGAAAAAATGCAACTTACTGTCAGCTGTTTCGGCTAGCCGCAATGACTTCCAGTCGATATTTCTGGCTACAACTCCAACTGCAAGATTTCGAACCTGAACACACACACATTTATATGATTACCTTCTCATAAATTGGTCGGACCACACTAGAAGTTGAAGCTTGTTCTTTCAGTTGAGCGTATAAATAGACCAGAACAAACAAAATAATGATTGGTTCCACTAACAAGAACAATACCTCATCAAAGACAATACCAATGAACCGTAGCGACAACAGCAGTGTAAGTATGAGCTCCTCCACAGGTGCACCGAGGCGAGCAAGTGGTGTCATGTACCAACGCAAAGCCGCTGCGAGCTGCTCCGGTGTTGTGGTTGTTAAACATACACTCGCGCTTTGGAGTACCTGCTTTGAGCAAATGAGAGAATCAATGCACCCAAAAAGTACAGAAGACAGAAACAGGAAAAACTAAGCCTCCGAAGATACAGAGAAGGATCATGAGGCGTCCCTGCCCTTTCCAAACTATCAAACTACCAGAAAGTGTAAATGGTGAACACTTCCAAAGTGGTATCCTAATTTTTGACTGTATGATTTATGATACTTACAGTAAATGATAAACAGGAGGCTGCAGCTGCTAGCGACACTCCTTTTCTTGTCAGCTGAAAAGGGCCCAACTTGAGAAGCACGTATTTGTAACCACTAAGTGCAGCAGGGAGTCGTGGCAAGCCTTCCGCCAGGGCCAACGGCCTCCGAGCCTGCATCACTGGAGGTACTCCGTCTGTTCCCAATGCCAGCATCACGAAAAGGAGGCCTGACAGTATCGCCATGCGCCCGAGTTGGTCCTGTCCGTCGCCCATCCATTCCAGTCAACAATGACCATGAAAAGCGAATGCTCTTAACCTTGGAAAAGTCATAAGTGAGAACCCCTGTTCCATTCACCCAGTTCATGCTTGCACCGCTTGCTAATTGTATGCTTTCTGTTGCTCGTCTATTCAGAACCTCACTTTTTGGTGTTGTTAAATATGGTATGGAATCCTGTGGAGCGAGATTGGATTCACGTTGCCAAATCTCCTGGAGTCTTACAAAGTGAGATTGGTTGCATTTTTCTCTAGTTCTTTCAGCTCCTCACTTGTGGCATAAGCTACGCATTTCGATTCTAGAGTAGTTTCCCTATCTCTGCTAACTTTTGTTCCAGAATCCACCATCTTTCCAAAACCATTTTCTGTAATCAACTGCAAATTAAGGTTTCAAGCTTTCGAGAGATGTACCTGCCATATTCGCCGTGGAAGAGTGCACATGGTTGCAACGGCCAGAAAAACAACGATACCAATTCGGATGGCCATGTGAGAACGAGCAGGAAGGACAACGAGCGCCAGAAGCCAAGCCTGGTTACCACCCGCACTGTGCCCATAAAAACCTTGACAGACTCAGAAACTTATCACACAAAATCACACATAAAATCAATACCAATGAAGAGCAGTGCGTTTACCTGCTTGACGCGGGGGTCGAGGGTGTGCAAGATAGTGACGGGCGAGGGGATATACTGCGCAATGGGAGCAGAGCTTGCCCCCGCCACCATTCTCATAATCCTCTCCCCCAGTGGCTCCTGTCGCCTCCTCGCATTGTTGAGCATCCACGTGCGGAACCGATCCCCGTTGTTATTGCTTGCGCCATTGCCTCCCGCATCTTGTTGTTGTTGCGAAATTACAAGCCTCCTCGGAATCACACATCTCAATTGACTACTCGGTTTGACGATTAAGCAGCAAAATTGAGACTGAGCCTTAAACCCTAACCCTAGCCCGAGGCTTCTAGTATGAGGTGATAAACGGAGGGGAGGACCGGATAATGCCATCGCGCCTACCATTACTATAAATCTTAAACCTTAAATTCTCCAATCAGTTCGCGAATCCGAACCGCGGCATAACAGGAGACCGATTTGTTGAATTTGTGCAACTTTTCCGGAATTCTGACTCCATAGCTCACTTTGACATAAGATGCTGGCTTCCTGCGGATTGAGCACAGTAACAAAGAATGAATACGAGCAAACAATAAGCAATGAGCTCTGACAAATGAGCAATAAGACTTGAGACAATTCCTAATTCATGCTTGCTTCCTGCAAATTGCGGACAGTGAAAAAGGATAGATTCAAACTGAGCAATGAAATCGCAACAAATGAGCGATTGGGCTTAAGGCAAACCCTGAGCATGAGCGGTACCTATCATGAGATGCAAATTGATTAAGTGAGCTTGCGAAAGGTGAATGTCAAGATCTGCACCTCACTTCGAATGTGAGTATCGGAGAAGATTTTCGGGTGTGCTGGGGAAATTGTGAGATTGCTGCATCATCTTCTTCCACAATCACAGTTCTCTATACGAATCTTGGCTACCGCTATTTCTTGCACAATAGATTCTTGGAGCTTTCGAGCTTCTTCCATGAGTTAACTAAAGGTTTTGTTGCTACTCGCGGTTGATGAGTTTGTAATCCTATGTCATCGTTGCTATGTCCCATGGGCATATAAAGAGTTGGTCGAACGGGCATTTTATTCACACTAGCCCAATAAGGGTTGTACATGACCTTTGTACACATATTTAAACAGGTACTTGACAGTTGTGATCGACGAACATACATGGAAACAGGATGAACTGAATAGGATGGTTAGAATCAACTCACATGGAATTTAAGCATAAACACGCATGAAGCATTTGCCTCAACGTTAATGTGGGCATTATTCTTGTGCACAACGTATAGGTTGTGGGGGACAACCCAATGGTTGTAAATGCAGTTTCCTTTCGCATCGACAAACATGAGCCCATTTTCCCTCCGCCTATACTCGGGATACCTGTTATTGTCCACAATGGTCTGCTCATTGAATTGGCGTGGGTACCGATCTGTGCATTTGTCATCCTCCATACATGGAACATTCGGATTCACGGCGCCATAGGGACCATGCACTTAACACTTTGTAACCATCTAATATGCATCTAGCTGAGTAATTGGGTTATGAAGCTCGGCTGAAACCATCGAATCAATCTATTCGATGGTTAGCAAATTGTTCTCCTCTTCAAGGATCAATAGGATGTGCGCATGGGGTAAGCCATGCTTCTCGAACTCAATCACGTAAAGCTTGTCCTTCACATCACCCAAGATTTTCTTTTCTTTTATGTCTCGTAAATGTTCTTGGAGTTTTAATGCAAAAACTCGATTGACCAAGTCCGGCCGATCTTTTGCCACTTGTCTTGGTAACAGCTCCGCTCTTATCTCTGGCCATTTTTTATTGCATATGAAGATCACAAACAAATTTGGCCGTCCGACAGCCCGCACAATTGTCATGGCGTCCTGGTAAAGTTGTTCCATCTGACGTGGGCCGCCAACAAAGGACTACGACAAGATGTACATCTGTGCCACCTGCACTGCGTCATGATCTCTAGCATTCATGGCATCCAACATGCCACTATATAAATCGCTCCGCATTTCCAACTAATTATCCTGGTAATACCGAAGACGATTTTGTTTGCAGCATGCCCAAATATCTACCATATATTGTTGCAGGAGATAACCAACATAGAAAATATGATCTTCCTCATTGCGCGGATGAAGCATGTATGCATAGTACTGCCTTTGCGTCACCCGCTTGGAGCCACCTTTGCGTGCAACACCATTTGGATCCACCTGGTTGAATTGGTGCCCATCGAAGTCAAAACCTTTCAAGGGGATGCAGATAGACCAACCATTACGACCGTCTAGGAATAGCACAACATAGTGAAGTGCCAGCAGAACTGCTCGGTCGCACACGCCTGATCCTTTGGGACGAGGCTCCAATGACGCACAAAGTGGGGTTTGAGACACTTGACAGGACTTTACGGGATGTTAATGGATGTGACTTGCCATTTGGAGGGATAGTATGCGTCAAGATCGACAACTTTCTGCATGTCCTTACGGTAGGTCCGAAAGGGTTAAGACATGATATTGTTGCAGCATCCATTAAAGAGTCATATTTGTGGGCCTATGTCAACAAGAGGGCATCACGTCGGAATATGCGCAAGGCAAAAGACAACGCTCCAGTGACCGAGTTGGGGAACCCGACATTTGCATACTAGCTTCTAGCGCTCAGAGAGGGCAAGCTGGAGGCTGTCGAGGGAAATGAAGATGTCATCGACTATCCGCCAAGCATGTTGTTGCGTGACCAGACAGAGCTGGGCCTCATTGAGGGAGTATGTCCTTGAATCGCAGATGACTCTGGCAGTCTAGAGTACCTCAAAAATCGCACAATCCTTGCCCGCAATGATGATGTGGCAAAAATAAACAAGGCAATACTTGAATGAGTTCCAGGTCAAATCTTTGACTACCTCAGCGGAGACACGATCCAAGATGAAGAGGGTGCTGACGCAATCCCACTGGAATATTTGAACTCCCTTGAAGTAAATGGGTGACCCTCACACAAGCTTTGCGTCAAAATTGGCACACCTATCATGCTCCTACGTAACCTGGATCCATCAAATGGGTTGTAGGATGGCACCCATCTCATCGTACGTCGATGCTCTGCGCGGGTGATAGAAGCAGATGTTTTTTCCAAGAGAAAATGTAGGGTATGTTGCATTTAAGGTCCCCGTCGTCTCGACGCAAGAGCTCTTTATATGGTACTTTTAAAAAAGTATTCCGTGTTTATCAATTCTTCAAACAATATTATGTTTATTATATTTATATATGTTCATTTTTTTTTTTTTTTTTTTTTTTAAAAAAAAATTATACATAATCCAAAAAAAGAAAGAAAAGGTAGGTAGATAGGTTGGTAAGTTCGAAGGTTGGTAGGTTTGTATGTTGGTACGTTGGTCGGTAGGAAGGATTGTCGTACTGAATTCTATTATAGAAGTAGATGCATTATGCAATGTTTACAAACAAAAAGTAAACATCATTTGGGACCCAATTCAATAAATTTCAACAAAACACATTCTCGTTTGACGAAGTTATGGCTCTTCACAATTTTAGCTTGTCATCCAAAATATCAAATTATGACATTTAGCCAACAAAACTATGGTCAAGGCGATAGGTGCTCCAAACATGAAATTCTTATATGAAGTGCAGATTTGTGAAAACATGAGGATTATGTGATTTGAACCCAATAAATATTCAATACAAAGTTTCAAAACAAAAGTGATTAAAACTCCTTTTATCAACTCTATAAACTCTTTGTGAATCTAGAAGTGAATCATTCCTACAACCCAATTTGGTATCCACATAAATTAATGATGCTATTCTCTTCTAGATAATGGGCACAATTGGATGTAATTAGCAAATATTGGACTTACCAGATTTTTACAACAAGCACCTTGGTAGAGAGACTTCAAGAAAAACAAAGAGTATCAAACTCTGACACTTCTCTTCTGCCAATAACCTCAATTCTATTAAAATGGCATCATTCCGGTAAAATGGCACTTTTGAAGTGCAGTTCATAAACCATGTGATATAACAGAATTTTTAGGTGTTATTAGGGAAAATAAGTAAATGTATATAAAGGAGTGACATTACCAAAAAATTGTGATATTACGAAATACACCACTTTGTATAAGCACAAATGTAAGATCCGGTGTGACAAAATGGCACATGGCATAGTGCCATTCTAACAAAATTGAGGTTGGATGCAGAGAACCGAACAAAACAATCATCTCCCCGACCAATAGCAAAAGAACATATGTTACGTGTGTATGTAGGACTTACCTTTGATTGCTCCATTGATCCATGCAACCCACGTGACCCATATTGATCACAAATCAAAGAAACATCATTATCATTTCGTACATACGAACATATGCAAATAGGGTTGTCTTACATGACACACTTTTGGTGATGTTTGACTAAATGTTTGTGTTCGACATGTCCGCTTGGCGTCGAGTTCGACGAGAATGTCCAACCATGCTAGAAAATGCATGGTAAAAACATGAACATTTGCCTCTTCAATGTTGCCTGCCTCCTCTTAGGGCAAATGTATGTCTGACTGTCACGTGTTTGTACAACGTTCAATAGTGTTGCATAAGACAACCTTGTATACGAAGTTGTTTATATAGAATCCATCCCAAGAAGAGGAGTTAGTAAGTGTACCCATGTTATTTTTTTCTTCAATCACCCCAAGACGAAACTTATACTTAGGTGTTCAGATTTCCAAGCATAAGCATCCAAGTATAAGTCAATCAAATATTATGTTCCCGCGACCTTAGAAAATAAGTTACAATTTCTACTTCTTCTAGTTTGACCAAGCAAAAGTACCCTTTGTACTTGATTTAGAAACCGAATGACTTTGCCACCAACAAATATCACTATAGTACATCAAAAGCATTTGTGCTTAAATTCTAAAGTGCACGATGACAATAAAGATGATCATCTAATTCAGTAGTTGAGGACTATCTTGTGTATGTGCAAAAATGTCAAATGGTTATCATCACAATCAACATGTACCCATACTAATAATTTCATCACACTAAATTGCAACGTAGCAAAGAATGAACCATAGAGGCCGCTTTTTGGCGGGCCATCCTTACGATCTAGAAAAAATCATGGAGACCGAGTCAGCCTTTGTAGTACCGTATCATTCCATTGAAGTCATGGTCAACTTCATTTTCAGACAATCGTGCGTAAGACCATCCTTTATCACCAAACTATTTTGTCAACATGCTCATCTAGAAGATCTAAACTATTCTAAAGAATCCCGTACTTGGATAAAGGGATCCTGTTCATGCACCATATATTGCAGGAACTGCTTTCGTGCCCAAAATCCATGAATTGCTACAATCTTGCATATCACAAAATCACCCCATGTACAAATCTCTCATTAAAAGAATTCTTTCGCCGCTTTTCTGATGATTTCCGCGCCCTATTTGTCAAAATGGCCATAAACAGCCACCTGCACTGATGGTCATCTTCTCCATGAACAAGACAAGCCCTGGAAACCCCATTTTTGCATACATGATGTGTATGTATGTTTAGGTGTCCGTCTGTTTGTTTGAGAGAGAGAGACCATGATGGTCTTATGCAAGCTTTTGTGATTCTTGGTTTTGAGCTTCGTAGGAGATAGGGTTTTTTGATTGATGCAAAATGATGAAGAGAATGTGGCCATGGTTTTTGTTTTTGATGGTAGTACGAGTGGAAGCAGCGTGTGTGCCGCAGAGTGGATGTGATGTTGCGTATGCTTACTACAAAGCGCGAGTGAATGAAACTCTGGACTCAATTGGGGCGAAGTTTCAGCTCACCGCGAAGGAGATTCTTGCTGTCAATCCGGCCATAGCCGCCATTGAAGAGCTTCTGGACGATCAGCCGCTGTACATTCCTTTCCGATGCCAGTGCCTCCAGAATGATCTTCACCAAACCTTCAATTATCAGGTCTGATACTCTTCTTCTTCTTTATTTTTTTTTAGAGTGACTGATGTCTTCGGCCATGGCCATGGCCTGACCTTACTAATTAGAAAACTATGGCCAGTTTCTTGGGGTTCTTTCTTTTGCTGTCTTTTTTATCATGATTTTTTCTTTCTTACAATAGATTTGATTTTTAGTGCATAGTGTCTGATGGTAAGGCATTTTCAGGTTCAAAGAGCAGATGATATCGAATCGATTTCGACCACCGTTTATGAGGACCTCACGCAGAAAGATTGGGTGGTGTCATGGAACGCGATCGCGGAGCCAAATTTCATCCTCACCGATTCAATTTTGAAGATCCCGGTGAGGTGCTTCTGTGGAGACCCACTTGTGAGCTTGAGCTATGGCTTGTTTGCGACGTATGTCGTGGTGGCTGGCGACAACCCCAGCACCGTGGCTGCGAATTTCAACACCACTGAGGCTGTGGTGATGAGATATAATCCCAGTGTGAACTGGAACAGCTCGTCATCAACCGCTCAGTACGCCTTCATTCCAGTCACAGGTACCCACATTTCATCAATTCGACATCACTTACGAATTGCATAAGCATGAGAACTGGAAGATACTGGTTACAATCATGAATCGAAAGACCACACTTGCGACTGATTGCAACTTATGAGCAATCTCCGTCAAGTTGGGTGAACAAAGTTTGATGTGGTGAACGTGTGTGTGTTGTGTCTGCAGACAAGACCAGCCATTATCCAGAATTTTCCTTGTAAGTCTCTACAATCCCTTGCTGATGTCTATGATTAAGGAGAGGAATGTAAGTAGCTTCTGGTCAAAAAATAATGACGAAACATACTCCAAGACTAGTTTAGCATTGTTTGAGTCATTACATCTTTCTACTAGTGAGTGCCACAATTTCTGCTTGAGGAGCTAATAAATTCATTTCTTTCATGTGGCAGTGGCTCGAGTGAGTATTGCATCCCCTGGCCATTTTCACCACTGGATGCGGCAATGCTTTGCATTCGGCTTCTTTGAACTTGACTCTTTCGGTTCAGATTTTAGAGTTGGTGTTATCATTTGAATCGAAGGAGCTAGCTCAGATGCTGTTTTGTAGTATAATTGGAAGCTAGCATGGGTACTAACATGTAATGTTTTGAGGGTCCAGCCGATGTCGGAGACGAGATAACGACAGCAGGAGTTCTGATCGGAGTTGCCATTGGAGTCGGTGGAGCTTTGTGTTTTCTAAGTCTGCTCTATGTGTGTCGTTACTACGCCAATGAGACACGACGAAGGCGACGAGAGAGAATGCAGCTGGAGAACAAGTTGAAGAATCTGGAAGCAACTCCAATCTGACTAAAGCAATGGTGAGATCAAACAGCTTCAAATTCCATACTTTAGTCCGAAATCACAACACCCTTGAAAAGATGTTCGAAACTGAATAGCAAAGATCTCTTTAATCACAGCAAGACTATCTTTTCTTCTTTTCTTTTTGTCTGTATGTAAAGAAAAGTCTCTCACTCAAATAAATGGAGGTAACTCTTCAACTCCATGCAGCTTTTTAGTTTTTTTAGATTTTATTTCAGAAAATGATTGAGCTGATATATGATGATTGATTGTAAAAACATGGGCAGACTTGAAAATAGGAAAGAAGCTGGAAGCAGCAAAAGGGAGAAAGGATTGTTTTATCTATGTACATGATCAATCTCCAAGTCACACTTGTATAAGAATATAAAAAGTTGACTGTTTTGAATAAAGGTAGCCATGGTCTCCATGATATTTGACTTGGACTTGTGTAGGGCATGCTTGATGCTCTTTTTGAGGTTTTTTTATTCTTTTTTCAACATGCACATTCTGTTTGGCTGTGCTCCTTCGTTTGGACAAATGGGATTCTCATTGCACAACAATGAGTGGGATTAAAAGCATAAAATATTGTTAGCGATGTGTGCTCATCTTTTGAATTTTGTGACATCAGAGTGACATGTTTTCTTCCTCCTTCCACCAACCACAACATGTTTTCTTCTCTTTGTGCCAACCAAGTATTGTCTTCTCTGTTGTCATATATAGGATTAGAACTAGTCTTATAAGAATGCATACGTAACTCCCCTCCTGGTCAAAAGTTGCCTTCCCGAGATAAAGTCTTCCATTAACCCTTAAACATCATATGCTTTCCTGATACCACACCCAAAATCTCTTTTAAACTCCATTTTTAGCATTATTCTATTTTTAATTTGCTTGAGCTTTATTCTAAGAAAGTATAGATCTCTTTAACCCCTAACTCTCCTTGTTGCAAATTGGTCTAAGTCGCAAAATTTGACCTTCCCTTAGATTCAGCTCAAAAAATCTCAATCTAAGCATTATTTGAAAGATTCAACCGTAAGATCTCAAAGTTCACTTGACATTCATCTCACATACCAAATTTGAACCGTTCATTCTTCCTCATTTGTGAGATTATAATGGTCAAAGTTGGCTGAGTTTTTCTCCTGCGGGAACCTCCGAAACCCGATTCGGGTTTTAAGGAGAGTTAGGGGTTAAGGTGTTCAGTTTGGAATTCTAAAAATTCCATTTCGTATAATGGAGTGTAAGTTATGAGCAAGATTCTCTCCAAAAAAAACCCAACCTCTCGGGCTGGGTCTGACGTTTAAGGGTTAAGAGCATCTCCAACGGATACTCTGGGAAATGGCTTTAGCAGAGCCTCCCTCGGAGCTCGCGGAAAGTGGCAGAGGCCTGATTTTTCGGGCCAGTGGCACCACACCCACCGGTGGCTCTCGTGGAGGAGACTGAAACCCGTCTTATCCTGTGTCATAGGGCAACTTTGCAGCACAATACACGAATATTCGCGTTAACCAGCTCCCAAGTGCTCTGTACAGAGCTCTCTATATTCTGCGATTTGGCCGTGCCCTCGGCCTCCTTGGCGGAGCACGACTTCCACGCTACCGTTGCAGAGTCGACGGTGCGATTCTGTTTTCTGAGTTTGACAGCATGTTTCCGTTTTCTTGCCTCCCACAGTCTCCCTTGGAGATGCTCTAATGGCCTCAGAGCATGCCGAGCCCGCACTGTGGGCCGGGGAGCGGAGCCATATTTAGTGTGTGAGGAGCCCCAGCCCATACACTATCCCTCTAACCCGGTCAAGAGGGTTGAGGTCTCCTAAATTCTAGAGCACCATAACTCCAAGTTATCCCGTGCATTCATTCACATTTTAGCGTCCCTATTAACCACTGATTGAGTGACACATGGCACAAATTTCATTGGCAAAAAATCATTTCTATTATAAGCTGCTTGTCATCAAACGTGATTGGTGAGAGGCTGTTTCCTGTAGCCTGTGTCCTGGCCTGGGGTGGGGCTGCTAGGTTCGGCTGAGCGGCGCCTGCAGGGTTTTCCCATAGCTGAGTGGCTCGGCCTAACGCTCAGGGCTGGACATGCTCTTACAAGGTATTCCCTACAAAATTTTCTCAAGAGGTATTCCGTGCGAGACTGTAAGAAATTGAGTTGCCATGTGGATGTTATGCGTTACGCGAGGTGAGGCCCCCACTATGAGGCTCCTGCCTTGCTCGGACCCCTCCTTCGGTAGGCTCACGACCTCCTTGGGTCGGATCCCTCCCACGCGGGAGTCCCTCCGGTGGGGGCCTCCCCTTTCCTTAGCTTCTTGTGTCACAATGTGGTTGCCGAGAGCCTTTGCTCGAGCTGTAAATAATATGTGTATGATCATAAAATAAAATTGAAATTCAACAACGGATGTAGCAGTTACAACTCCTCAAAGACCATGTATTTCTTGGTTCTAATTTTTGGACCCAAGGACGCTTAGTTGTAATTATACTAGTTGCTTGTACACAAGGAACTTAAAGTGGTCTTAAATTCCACAATGAACCAACTCAACCATGATCAAATCCGCCAACTTCTTGTCCAATTTAAGGTATGAGCACCTAAAGGCATGAACCCCCTCCATAAGCCCGCATGTTAAAATCTTGCTTAAATGAGGATTTGATTACTTCAAATTATCCTTATTGTACCCGTGTGTACATACATTAGAGTCTCTAATACCCATTCAAAGATTTTTCTTTTAAATTTATTTATTTATTTAATATTTCATTTTCACACTCTTGGAATTTTTCTAATGGTAGTGTGTGCTACCAAATAATAAAAATCACCATGAAGTCATGAACTTATCTATGTACCACACCCCTGCACAAATCATCTTAATTTTTCACTAAAATCGTCGAGTGTCATTTTCACATGGCTATAAATCCAATCTCAACATGAGCTTAAAATGTTGGTATTTTTTTTCATTCATAGCCTAAAAATAAATTCTAACTCTTGTAAAGTAATTTGATTTTTCACCGGATTTCTTACAAACATGTACCCGTACTTCCATGCATCAAGTCCAATTTACTCCGTGCACTTTCATGTAATGAATGATGTAATTGTGGCAAGGACCCGTCCTTTGCAAGGACCATCCACTGTTTTGGTTTTATGGTTACTGACAAGGAGACCTTTTGATTGCATGAGGAGGAGCCCCATAGCCACCCATGTCGTTGTCCAAGAAAGTTCGACAAAAGTCCTTGTTCAATTTACTCTCACTAATCATACATGTCCAATTCTATGTTGCGTGGGGTACTTGGGTTTCCGCGGAAGGTACTTCATAAGCTTCCATGGGATTGACACTTGTAGAAAGGAGGTCATGGAGCGCCCACTCGTGGGTCCCACATGGCCGTAGTTCTCCCCTTGGTTATCCATGAATCCCCTCTTTTTTTTATGAGTAATTTGATTCTTGGATGTGTATGGGGCGTGAGAAGTTTTGGTACTTCAAGAGTAGTGGTAGTCATTGTCCCTCTATGGTACTTTTGAGTACGTTTCTATGTGAACTTTTGACTATTGTGTTCTCTCAATGAATTTATACTAAAACTTTTGAGAATATAAGTCACTGAGAGAAATCTCATGGTTGAAATCTGTACTTAATCATGTACCGTAGAATTTCTCCTTAGATGGGGTGAAGTTTTACTTCAATTGAACTCGTGAGAGTCATCTAAATCCAAATCACTTCTAGTGTCATGAATCTCTAAGGTGATGTTATTACAACATCACCTTCAGGTGTGATACCCAATATTCTACAAGTAGAAACCCCTCGGCAAATGGTAATAAACCCCATCTATGTAATCAAAACATCACTTGGAGACCTCCAAGTTGCAAAAACACACCTCCTAAATCTCTAAGGTGGTCCATCTTAAACCTAAGCATTTCCAATATAACTTAACCCCTAAAGGCCCAGGAAAGCCGAATCGGCGTTTTGCAGTTTTGGGCACCTTAGATGAGAGGTCAAATTTTGGTGTTTTGGGCTGTAATTTGGTGTGTGTGTCGGGAAACATAGTAATTGTGTGTGGTAAAATTTGCAAAGTAAGATTCCAATTTTAGTGCCTTGTAGAGCAAATTTTTGATTTGGAGTTGAGAAAGGGCAGAACGGGTTGTTGTTGTGGCCACTAAGGAACAAGGTGGAAATGGGGGCAGTTGCGAGGGTCACTCGAGAAAACTCCAGAGGGGCAGGGGTTCCAAGCAGGGTTTTGGAGGACCCAACATTCGGCAGAATTGAATGCTTTGGGACTGGCCAAAGATTGACGCCCCCTCCAAATACATGTCATAACTACAAACTTCGTGAAACTGGCGGCTGAGAACACACTGACATGGGGCGATTCAAATTTCAGAATTTGAATGAGAAACTCATGGAAAGATGTTGGGAACAACAAACAGCATACATCAAATCCAAAGCATATTTCAAAAGTAACAAAAATCCATTATGGCTAGTTTTGCAAATTCTTTGGACGGGGTTCCTGTGACTGCTGCCATCATTTCACTAGCAACTACCGATTCGAGAGAGGCGAGTGCAACAGTAGGAGAAGGATTCATCGAGGTGCCAGTATGGACCGAAAATGATCAGAGCACTGAAAATGGTGATTACGCAGTAGAGTCTTCGGCCAGGGAGATCGAACAGCTCCTTCGTGGTCCAACTGTACTTGCCGCCGAGGTTGAGCTTCAGCGAGAGGAATCGGCGGCGAACTGTACGTGCCAGGGAGGTCGACGAGTTCCTTCGGAGGCGTACTGCAGCTGCCTCCGACCGTCCAGCTTCAAGGTCGCCGCTGCATCAAGTTCGGCAGCCTGCAGATCATCACCAACTTCGGCAGCCCATGCGCCAGTGAGCGATCAGATGATTGCACAGATCGAGGAGCGATCACATCAACGGGTTCGAATACATGAACATGAACTTGGTTTGCATGTGGAACTTGCATGGTAAACTGACATCACATCAACTGACTAATATGACCATATGCAGGAACCCAATACTGCGGTTGTGAGTGTCGGAAACTTGCAGCCACTTCTTATTTCGACATTGCCGCCTCCATCTGCCGATCCAGAAGCTCGCCTTCGTTCCTGGGCTGTACGCAAACACCTTCGAGCACATCAGATTCATGACCTCCTTTCACTGCTTGATCAAAAACATTTGCGCAGTTTACGCGTTCGTAAGAAGTCCAAAGCTTGGCCAAGAAATCCACAAGCAAATAATTTCCGACACCATTTCTACAGGCAAGCCGCACATATTCTAGGGTGGGTTGATCAACACGCTTTTGAGCAAGAATTTCTTGATATTGTCAAATCTACTTGGCCCGATACAAGCAATGCCTCCACGTCGATCATGGAAGAAGTCAAAGGAGGTGAGTATCTCTTGTGTAACATGTACCTAAATTTCATAGTTGAGAGTTATGAGTAATGTCTAACTTGGAGAATACAGATGGAGTGGGACAATATTCCAATGAGAAGGAGTTCACGTCTACAGACACAACCGGAACCAACTACGGTTCCTCCAAGCCCACCATCTAGTCCTGAAGCAATATTACCTCCTCAACATCAAGAATTGCCAGATCTAGGACCTGGAGTTGAGCTCATGACCTTCCCTGATACAGATGTTGGCTTCAACGGCGAGTACTTGAATTCGCAATCTCCAGTGCATGCGTATTACCCAAGCTCAGAAGAATTGTGTAATGAAGAAGGAGAAGATGATAGTGGTATGGAGAGAGCTGCAAGTCTTGAGGATATCCTCTGGCCACCTGAAGTCTTGCTTGCAGCAATAAACTTTGGCCGAAGAGGACGGAAGAGAGGTGGTGAGATCTACAATGCTGGACCTGATCCCGAAGAAGCAAGCGGGAGTGGTGAGATGCACGGACCAGCGCTGCAGCTAGGCGTCGACCAAGATTGCGGTGATGCAACGGCGTTGCGACTAGTATGGGACTCAAGCCGGCGGACTGCGGGCTGGCACAGCGCCGCGGCCACGAGGTCGGGCCACGTCGGCGAGTCAAGCGCGTCGGCTGCCAGCTGGGGTCCGGCGCCGAGCGCAGCGGGGCATCTCCAGCCGAACAGCAGCAACGGCCGGCACGCCTGCTTACCCGGGCACCAGGGCCTTCCTGTGGCGGGTGCATCGCCTTCTGGCCTTCCCCTTACAGGCCATACGCTTGGGCTACAAGGGCAACCAGTAGTTGTGACTTCAGAAGAAAATATTGGTCAATTCACATTGCAGCCAAATATTTTTATTGGGGAGAGAAGTACTGGTATTGGGCCTGGAGAATTCTATGGCAATGATACTGAGGGCGGTAATAATAATATGGAGTGGGATGATGATGTTGAGGAAGAACATATAATAAGAAGGAGAATGACACGCAATGGTGTGAGGGATGATTTGGGTGGGAATGATAGTGAGGACTTACCCAATTTTGAAAGTGCCTCTGATAGTGATGGAGATAATCGTAACGATGGGTTACCCCATCAACAAGAGGATATTAGGTGGCAATTTAGGAATGAGACTTGGGGAAACCCAAGTATTATGTATAATCCAATGCCGATATCATTTTGGGGAAACCCATGGGTCCTTCTCGTCATCATCGTGGTATGCCAAGTTTTATGGATTTATTTGGCCTCTTTTGGACTCCACACATGTTGGCCACTATTGTTCAAGAAACTAATCGGTATGCAAATGCTCCTTTAGATGAGCATGGAAATACCAAAGGTGGTCCTACTTGGGAGAATATGACAATTTCGAGCCTCAAAGCATTTATGGCCTTAGCCATATATATGGGGTTGAGGGTTCAACCTAATGTAAGAACATATTGGATGCGTGATGACCTCTTTGGATGCCCAAGTATTTCAAATATATTTACACGGGCCCGATTTCAAGACATTAGGAGATGTCTCCATCTTACAAACATGGAAGGACAAACTAGAGGGGACCCGGGTTATGACAAAATCGGTCAAACAAGATGGTTAGTCAATGCTATGAGAGATCAATGTAAAAAGGCATGGTTTCTTGGAAAATATTTGACCATTGATGAAATGATGATTCGCTATAAGGGGACATATTCACCGATACGTCAATATATGCCTAAGAAGCCTCAAAAGTGGGGCTTGAAGGTTTGGTGTTTGGCATGCTCGATTTCAAAGTTCGTATGGAATTTCGAGATCTATTGTGGAAAAGACAATATTGTAGCCCCCCTTCCCATAGAACAACCTAATATTGTTCTTGGCGATGCTCGATTGGCCCATAATGTAGTTATGAGGTTAGTGGATGGCCTTTGGAACTTAGGCCATTGCGTGACAATGGATAATTACTTCACTAGTTTTGGACTTTTCACAACTCTTTTATCACGGGAAATGTATGCATGTGGGACAATAAGGGCAAACCGGGTTGGTCTTCCCTTAGATTTGAAAAACACCAATTCTTTCAAAAATGTGCCTCAAGGCACAACTTTATGGAAAATGCATGACACCCAGACGATATCATGTGTTATGTGGAAGGATAAGAAGCCCGTGCTTCTTATTTCCACTCATTATTTGCCAATTCAACCCCCATGTGAGAAGGTAGTAACGGTCCCTCGGCGAAATGGTGCAAGTCGTGAAATGATTCTAACATCCCCGATTTTGAAAGAATATACAACTCACATGCGAGGTGTAGATGTTGCCGATCAACTCCGAGCATCCTATTCATGCCAAGCACGGAGCCACAAGTGGTGGCACCGTATTTTTTCTTCTTATTGGATGTCTCGATTGTCAACATGTATATATATTATTTGGAGTGTGTGAAACACTATCGATATAACCGCACGCCGATGACACACCTTCAATTCAAGAAGGGCTTATGTGAAGCCCTTCTTCAAGGGTGGCCTATGAGAGATTCACACCCGCGGATATTCCTCGAGCAAGGAACACGCCATTGATTTGTGTACCCACATATACAAAATTACGACGTCGGTGTGTGGTTTGCCAAAAATTTGAACCACATTATTATTGCCGGAAGTGTGGAGACAAATGGATGTGTCTCAATCGAGGTTGCTTTGAGAAGTGGCACCTGAGATATTGCCATACGACGCCAACGCCATATGTGAGTGAATGTAAGTATTTCTTTTTGCATACAAAGAGGAAGCTCAAGTTTGTTACCCCACATTTTGCGCATATAGTACTTTGCTTGTGAATAATAGTACTTTCCTTGTGAATAATACTTTGCTTTATTTGAACCCCACAAACAAACGTTAGTAATAATAATATGAATAGTACTTTGCTTGTGAATAATACTTTGCTATGTTTTTTATCCCACAAACAAATATGAATAGTAGTTGAGTTATGAATAATACTTTGCTTTATTTCTTACCCCACAAACAAATGACACCACAATAATTTGAATATTGCTTGTGAATAATTCTTTGCTTTGTTTCTTACCCCACATACAAAAGTTAGTAATAATACTATGAATAATACTATGCTTATGGATAATTTATTTTTTATTAGTTACATTAGAATTCTTGTAAATTGATAAATTTTGGTGATTTTGTAGGTGTTCGGCAATCCCTGGAGTCCTTTCTCCAGTTAGGAGAATTCTATTTTGTGCCCTGGAGAACGACTTCGCAAAGGGGGCTTCAATCAGTGCGCCTACTGCACGGTACAAGTGGTGGCCAGGGACGGCAGCAAGGCGGGCCAGCTCCTCCAGCTCGGCTCTTTCCAGATCACGAAATTCCTGCCACCTCATGTGGCTCCCCAAAGGTGCCAGTCAAATCCACTTTGTCGTTGCAAGCGTGGGCCTTTTTGTCAGATCATCTTTTTATAGGGAACTTATAAAGAGCTTAGGGAGCTTAGTAACGGTGGGGAGCAACGGGAAGAAAGCCCTCCCTTTATTGCAAGTGACACATGTCATAGCTATCTACATAGAATATTAGGCAAAGTATTTATGGTGGCAGTAGGCTATTCATAGCTCTGCCATATTGCCAGCAATGGGCCCGTAAGATTGAGAATGGGTTCCCATTCTTCTTTGTTGCCCGTCCATTTACTAATTTGCATATGTGTGTTTATGTTCTCCAAAATTGTCAATAATTGAGATTTTACTTTTTTTCAAATTTTTTTCCCCATGACTCTGATTTGTGTAAAGGAACATTTTCACCGTTCACTTTTGAAAAATTCAAAAAGTTGATGGTGGATTTGTATTAGAACCCCAATTTGTTCACTTAGAGTACTTTTTTGCCTCCTTCTAGAAAAAAAATTGTATGAAGGTCCAAAAAGTGGAATGAGTGTCTAAAATTTTGCATGGGTGTGGCCAACTTGATTTCTAACATGGAAAAAATACTAGCAAAATGTTTAGGTAACAATCACCAAGTCTCCCTTTGCACCAAGTAGACTATGTCTTTCGGGCAAGCCACAAAAAAATTTCTGCATCAACTTTGAACGTTATGATCTCACAAATGGTGCAGATCCAACGGTTGAGATTTGACATGGTAATCATGGATGAAGTTAGGTTCAAGATCTTACGGTTGAATGTTCCAGAATACAATAAAAATTTATGCCATACTCCAAACTCCACAATGTGGTCAAAAATCGCAGATTTTGAGATTGGAGGTTGCAAAAACGCTTGGGCCTTTAGGGGTTAACCCTTAACCGCGCCGAATGTCGAAAAACGACATTTTGGATGAGTGCAACAACTTTGAAGAGTCATAACTTATTCATCCGAAGTTCATTTAGGATGAAATCACTTGGTCCGGGTCTCAACTCAAGTCTAGTTTAGAATCTCTTCCTACAAAACTTTGACTCTTAATAAAATTTGCCACAAGAGTCCACATCATATGTTCTTTGATGCATTGAAATCGTCTCATACCTCCTCGTCTCAGGTGTGTATGAAGAAATTTAATTACTCTAATAACAAGAAGTACGCTCATCAACAAAAGTCATCATTTAACCCCTAAAGGTTCTTGATGCAAAATTGTAAAAATGAACATTCCCTTACTTCAGGCCTATAAACTCTCATTCTAAGAATTATTTGAAAGATCCAACTTTAGGATCTTGAAGTTAACTCAACCTTCCACTCACTTGCCAAAAATGAACCGTTGATTCTTCTTCATTTGTGAGATTATAATGGTCAAAGTTGGCTGAATTTTGGACTCCAGAAAGCAGTTTTCGCTTTCCTGGACCTGTAGGGGTTAATAAGGTGCATCTACCTTGTAGTTGAAGACTTGAAATTCCCCGAATAATATACCCTAAAATCTAGTAAGAGTGCTAGAATCTCGCTTTTAAAGAAACCCATCTACTTTACGTGCTAAAACTCGTTCCTAGATATCACACTCATGCTGCTCATGCTCGATCATGGACCACATCCATATCCAACGTTCAGAAACAAAAAGTAGCCCTGAATACAACCGGCCAGCTAACTCATCAGGACATGCACGGAATGACGTGATGGCCGAGCAGCAAAATTCATTTTCTTCATCAATCTGATATCAAAATCAAATTAACAATTACCCATACAATCGTAATATGCATGATCAGCACATGCACGGAATGCACAGGATTTCTTCATGATCGATCTAATACCAAAATCTGATTTATTGGATTAACCCTAGAACGTCGGAGCCCATAACCGTGGCCTGAACTTTGATATGTCTTACTCTGAATCCTCCATTTCGCCACTTTACCTGAAAGTAAAATATTTTATTTTATTTTTCGTAGATGTGATCACATGCTTTTCATATGCTGTAAAAATTTCAGATTTTTTTGGGAAGATTTGAAATTCAAGTGAATTTTCAAAGAAAAACCAAAAATAATTCATATCAAATACAAATCACTTTCAAAAAATCTGAAATTTTTGGAATAAGGGGACATTGTAGTGAAGAATAGCATGGTGTAATCCATGGTTTCGTGTCATGCTATATTTGAAAATTGAGAAAGAGACCCTATAGGCATGTAAACTTAAGGTGTCAGTAAATCACTAGATATTAGGAATTTCTTGAAATTCTAACTTGGAGTAGAAACAAGACTTGGTAAGATTCATTTTATGAATTGAGCTTGAACTCAAAAGAGATCATTTAGTTGCCTAAATTTGAGACTTAATAAAAGTAGGAAAAAGTTGCAGAAATGCACTGTGTGGTGACTTGTTTTTAACCATTCTTTCAACTTTCATACCACATGTGATCTTAGGAAATACCTTAAATGACCTCAAATGAATTCCATGATATGCTATTATCATTCATAAATCCAATTACAAAAATCATGAATGAAATTCATCCCGCAATAATAGGTTACAGTGAAAATGTTCTGTTCATCGGACATAAAATGGCCGCTCCGACGTTCCAGGGTTAAGAAAGACCATAGGATCGTAATATGCTTGATTTGGGCATTGATGATGGGGTCAGCACAGACACCCACCTGACCTCACACCCATGCATTGTCGGCCCCATTCTCTCTCCCACCCCCATTTTCTTTTCTTACAATCATGTGTACAGCACCTTCCCTCAAAACCGACAACTTCCAACTCTTGCTCTTTACTTTTCTCTCATTAAAAATATCGTGGCAGGAAATGAGCTTCCTCGCGGATCGCCTCCTGATGCTGCAGTTTCGCAGTTCAGAAGAGGATCACGTTGCAGTAAATGGCATGAGAGCTGGCTATGGAGTGTCTGAGAGGTTGCAATGAGCTTCTCGCCGATGTTGCAGTTCCTTAGACCAGAATGAGGAGTGTGCAGTGATCGAGGTATGGAGTGGGTTTTGCGAGGTTTGTCGTAGCTTGGGTTTGAGATGGAGTCGAGGCTTTGGCTATGGAGTTTTGTGGTTGTGCTGCTGGCTATGGTGGTGTGTGTGGAGGACGTGGAGGGGGTGTGTGTGCCGGCGAAGGGGTGCTCCACAGCGTATGCTTACTACCGAGTGCAAGTGACGGAGGATTTGGAAGTGATCGGCCGCAAGTTCGGCACCACTAACACTAAGATCCACGAAGTCAATCCTGCCATCGGCGCCGAACTCAACTTCATTCTTACTGATCAACCCCTCTTCATTCCTTTCAGTTGCAAGTGCATCAATGATCTTCTGCAACAGAACTTCATCTACACGGTACTTACGTCTCCAGGGGCGATTGAATACAACCTCAAATTGTTTACATCACGACTCTCTGATTCTTAAACATCATAATGTAATTGCTAGAATGATTGGGTATAACCTTCTCTGCTGATTCTCAAACACGACTCTTGCTGAAAGCTACATTGCAGTAGCTCCAAATCCACCATCATTCTTTCCTCTCTACTGCTAGCTTACTTTTGAGTTGTTCACTCTTACCATAAGTTACACAATCAAGCACCATTTTTCCTTCCTTCAAGCTATCCACACTCCACAATCAGTGTCTTCCCTTCCTTCTTCTAGGTCGAGGTCATTGAGATATTCACTCTTCCTGTAGAGTACAGAATTGTAGTAGTCTCCCGTACTCTCCTCACATTTTACTCCAAAATCCGTTGCTTCTAGTAGGCCACAGGTTTGATCACTCTTACTGTAAGCTACAAACGGTAATATGATAATGCTGTAATACGGTATAATCTATGGTAGTCATGCTCACTTTCTAATACAAAAATTTAACTGTTGCCAGTGGAGGAATTAATGGTGAGGAGAGTGGCTGGAGATTGTGCAGGTTCCGGAAGCGGAGTCAGTGTCAAACATCTCGTCGATTGTGTACGAGAATTTGACGCAACCGAGTTGGGTAGCCTCCACGAACTCACTCAGGTCTGCTTCGGCCACTGTAGCAGCGAACACGCCCTTGGAGATTCCCGTGAACTGCTCCTGCGGCAAGCCCAGCTTCCCCGAGTATGGCGGCCTGTTCGTCACGTACCCCGTGGTGGCCGGCACGGCGGGGAACCTCACGGGCATTGCTGAGACTTTTAATACCACCGCTGATGTTGTGAAGAAACTGAATCCGAGTGTTGTGTGGGAGAATGATCGACCTACTCAGTACGCCTTCATCCCTATCCGAGGTACCACCCACCCACTTCCCTCGATCTGGAAGCCATCCCTAGTATCTGTTTAACAACCACAACACAGATAATGGACCCTTTCTCCTGTTTGAACACTACAACTGATTTAAGATTCAAGGTTTTATGACTACGGGCTTGAAGCGGATAAAAGCTTGATAGTCATCTTTTCTGACTTGAGAAGCATGTCAATTGGTGACATGAAACTTATCGATTGTGTGCAACAAGCCAATTTTTCTTTTCTCTGATTTTACTGATATGGCTATCTCTTTGTCTTGCGAGAGAATTTAGAGTAGGAATTCTCTGGCGATTCTACAAGACAAGGTTTAGGTGGAGTGTCCTGTTGTGATATTCGAGCACCTGTGATGGTTGTTTGAATCTGGAACCGTTTAATTTGGGTGGGTTTGTTGGTTCTTGCAGATGTGAGTGGGCAGTATCCTCCGTATGAAGGGTGAGTTTCAATCATGAACTCCCTAAATTATCGTTCAAAACCCAACATCGATCATGTACTGGATCATCAAAATCAAGAGTTTTACCTTTTTAGTTGATATCAATGTACAAGGAAGCGGAACTTCAACTTTTCATGTTCTCACAAGGTGGTTAACCCAACTCTGTGTGTGCATGTATGTATGTATTGCAGTGACACAAGTGAGTGCTGTTTCTATTTCTACAACTCAACCCAATTTTCTGTTTCACCTTTCATCTCACTTGCTATTATGCAACATTCTGTATTACACTATGAATCTAAGGTAAGGTTCAGGTGGGAATCGGAATTCTGTACCCCAGGATACACGAATACATTTCCATGATCTTTTGATGACTACTTTGCGATTCCATTTTCACCATAATCAGCTTACTACCGTTTTGTTAGATGATTGATTGCGTTGAGACCAAAAACAGGATTCTCTTTGTTGCCGAAAGAGATGTAAGGTGATTCACAATGTGGGAGTCTGTGGGTCAGGTACGAGTGGAAAGAAATCGGGCAACACGGGTGTGATAGCAGGGGCAGTGGTGGCAGGCATCATCGCTTGCATCATCGTTGTGGCGCTGCTTGTCTACTTTTTGTGCGTCCGGAAACGGGCGAAGAAGAAGACTTCGCTCAGGCTTGCTGATCCTCTATTTGCGAAAAGCGGCCAGAATTATTCCTCGGCCAGCGACAAAACCCATTCTTGTCAGTACAGTACTCTCATCTCTTTCATTTCTTGAAACTCCTACTTCAGCTATGCAATCATCCTTTCAGTATTCAATGTATACTCAATGTACAGATGTAGTATGTGCTCTGACAACGTTCTTATGGTCATATTTATGGAATCTCAAATAACATTGCTTATGAAGATTAGTAGTGTTATTTTATTTAATTTTTTTGGTTAATTCTGCTAGAGCAAGTATTAGAATGTTAGCATCATTTCAGTAATTTTGAGAAAAAAAAAAAAAAATCATCTTAGAACTATCCTATTCTAAAATATTGTTAGGACAAGTACTAGGGTGTTGCTTCATTTGAGTAGCGATAAGAAAAAGAAAAAAGTCGTTGTAGAAACTCCCCAAATTCTAAAGGACATTGTTAGAGCAAGTACTAACTTAAGGTGTTGCTTTTATATGAGCAATGTTAAGTAAAAGAACATTACAGTATTCCCCTTCGAAATTCAAAAAATTGTACTAGGACATTGCTTCATTTTAGCAACGGGAGTGTTGTCTCCTTTGACAGCTCGACAAAGGGCGACCAACTTTGGAACTTAAGTAGTGATCTGGTTATCAACATTTTTACCAAATCTAAATTGCCCTTTTTGGACTTAATACCTAGTGAAGTTTTAAAAATTAGAATTCATTACCACATTCAATTTGGCTTTGCAATATAAGGAGCACCAAATAAGAATTTCCAGCAGAAAATATCACTTTTAACCCCTTCATCTAGGTTGCCGGAAATTGCAAAACAACCAAATCGGTGTCCCGTGGTCTCTTCGCACAAACAAAAAAAAAAACAACGTTCTAAAACCCTACCTAAATTCTATTGATGATGTAGGAAGTCAAAAACAAGATTTTGAAACCTAAAATTTGCATTTTTTTCCAACACAATTTGTTATAGGGATGATTACATGGACAATAGTAAGACTTGGAAATGCATGTGTTTCCACAGCGTCTTCACAGGCGAGCTCGAATCCACGAAGTGCATCATTCGTACCGACATCGCCGACGGGACTGGCAGACTTCACAGTGGACAAGTCGGTGCTTTACTCGTATGAGGAGCTCGCGAGTGCCACAGACGGCTTCAGCGTGGCCAACAAGATCGGCGAAGGTGGATTCGCAACAGTTTTCTATGGAGAGATTCGAGGACAGGTCTGTTTGTCAACTTGGCTCTGTCAGTCACTGCATGGGATTGTTGATCGATTCTGTTTCGGTGACATTTTCCAACGTGCTTGTATATATGCTCAGAAACTGGCCATCAAGAGGATGAATCTGCAAGCAACCAAGGAATTCATGGCTGAACTTCAAGTGCTCACTCATGTCCACCACACAAACTTGGTACCCACTCACATGCCCTTGCTGTTTTCTTCGTGATCATATCAAGTCATTCCCACATGTTAGCAAAATCTGGACAAAAGTGGAGGTCTTTGAGTTTTGTGTAATGTGTATTGTCTGTCTGTACATCATATTGGGATCCTCCATGTGGCGTTCACTTTTGTTGTTGAAAATTTTGATATTGTTGCTTGGTGCAGGTTCAGCTGATTGGGTACTGCACCACAGAATACTTATTTCTGTGTTACGAATTCGTGGAGAATGGAACTCTTGATTTTCACTTACATTCCTCACGAGGTACTAACATATCATAGCCTGTTTTCGTTCTTGCCGACAGTGAAAATTGTCATTCTAGCTGGGTGGATTCAAGTGAGCTTTTTCGATCTTGATACAATTCTCACAATAGAGCTATGTTATGAATCATGGCGGGGAATGACCTATTTTGTGAAATACTCCTACTTTCGTCAGAAAGGGATCTCCATAGTCATGGACAATCAAGAGTAGTGAAATGTGGTGAAATGTGGCCTCTTGGCTTTTCACTACAGATATGCTCTTCTTGAAAGTGAGACATTTGCAGACTGAGTGCACGGAGCTATTTTGCAATGGAGATTGTTAATTGATAATCACCATGTTTTGTAGCTGCCAAGGCGCCGTTGTCTTGGTCATCCAGAGTACAAATTGCGTTAGATGCTGCACGAGGATTAGAGTACATCCACGAGCACACGAAGCCCACTTACATCCATCGTGATATCAAGACTGCCAACATTCTTCTTGATAAAGACTTTCATGCTAAGGTACCTTGACTTGTGCCTTTGTACTTTGTGCCTATGTTTGTTTAGATTGATAATGCCTTCTTGTGAGAACAAGCTTTCGTTACATTAGGGCTTCATAGTTCCCAAAGGGGATTCTTTCCAACAGAATCTGCTTAGTAGCTCTCATTGTACTCAACTTTTCACTTATATGTTGATGTCAAACTGGTCACCTTCTTATGATGCATTCAAAAAGTGAAATTTTACAATTCAAATCACAATTTATAAGAGTGACTTTTTTGCTTTGAAAGGATTGTGGTAGGTAGGTAGGTTGGGGTTGTGCATAACCTTGTAGGAGGTTGCAAGCTCATCATTGTTTGGTTCATTCATGATGCCCCAAGTTCAAAAAGTGCACTATTCATGATGCCCAAGTCCAAAAGATGTTGTGATTCAATTTTGGGCTGCCCATTTCAGACCCCATGGGCGTTTAAGGGTTAACAATACCAATGTGAAGCTTATTGTTTTAGTATGTAATTTTAAGATCCAAGATGTGATACTCAAAAAGCCTTACTGGTTCTTGAGCTTAGCATTTGGTTTCAAGGTGCTTTGTGTTCATTGATTTCTTCTGGTATTGTAATGTGAAGGTGGCAGATTTTGGTCTTACAAAGCTTACTGAGACAAAAGTAGCTGGAGCGGTGACACAACCTACAAGAGTAGTTGGTACTTGGGGTTACATGTCTCCAGAGTGAGTGTCATTTGATATATTAAATAGCTCATACGACGTTCTACAATAATGATTAGACAAAAATTTTGTATTCTATGAACCTCCATTTGTCTAGTTCTTACGTTTGTTGAAGTTTTTGGCTTTAGGTATGCACGATTTGGGGAGGTGTCACCCATGGTGGATGTCTACGCTTTTGGTGTGGTTCTATTTGAGATTTTGTCCGGAAGAGATGCCATTATGCGAGGAGGAGCCTTATCATTCACTCAAGACTTCATTACTAGTAGTAGTGCAACACCTCCAAAGGAGGAGCAAAGAGCTCTAGTCGGTTTTGTACGTACCATAAACTTTTGTTATCAATTTTTTTGCCGATAGCATTTTTATTATAGTAGGTGTTTTGATGTTTCTTCTAATGCAAAGTAAGTGTTGTGGTTTGTTTAGTTTGACCCTGTTTTGAAATCTTCAAATGGGAAAGAGAAGTTACCAAGGTTTATGGATCCAAAACTTGGAGAAAACTATCCTCAAGATGCAGCTTGGAAGGTTAGTTTCCTTCCTTTTCCACCTCCTTTTTATATATCTTATACAATTCCTTCCATGAATTTTACTTGATACATAAAGTTTAAGTGTAATCTTGAAATATTTCGATAAAATTGAGGAAAGAATGTACTTTGGGATTGCTAGCATTTCACTCTTTTTTGGGCTGCCAGAGTACACATGAATGTTTTTTGTGTTTTCAACTTCAAGTTAGGGTTGTCTTATCAAACAAAATTCCTATCCATTTGTCAAATAAGATGTACATCTAAGACGTCTTCAATGTATCAAATGAACATCTCATCTAAATTGTGTTTGACAAATGAACAAGAATCTTGTCCAACAAGACAACACTGCTTCAAGCATGTCCATATGCCTAAAAGTATACATTCATGAAAATTATCTTTTGTACTTACAACCATAGTAAAGAAAAACTCAAAAAAATGTGAAAGATTTCAAAACACACATATGAATTTTTCTTTCTACTCCGGAAATTAGAATTATAATAGTAGATGTGTCATCTTATGTATGTTTTGTTTTGTAGATGGCGCAATTAGCGGGAGCATGCACACAAGAGGTGGCAAGCAAGAGGCCAAGCATGAGGAAGGCAGTCGTAGCGCTTATGACGTTGTCGTCCACGACGCAAGATTGGGACGTAGGGGTGTCGGCCAAAACGAGTAGCATCAAACTAGTAGCAAAATGATCATCTTATGTATCATCATGTGTCCTCTTTTTGTCTCATGTAATCAATTTTGCGACTCCATGTCCTTTAAGACAATGCATGTATCATCATCATGATATTTTGGGTTGGAGTATCACTCATGAGATAATTGCAATACCTTCTTCTAATGTTTTATCCCATTGGTGGTAAAGTATGTATGTGAAACCGACACTTGTAAGTGAATTGAGCATTTATTTATTATAAAATTCCTTTTAGAAATTGTTTTGTTTTGATTTGTGAGTGACACTATGATTTTGAGAACCACCGAGCGCATGAGATGTCGTACAAGCAGATTATTCTGTACAAATATGGATAACAGATGGATTGTGAAACAAGTCTACGGATCTTGAGATGTTAAATTTTGAAGTATTTATGGCCCCCAAATCAACAAAAATTACAAAACCTCACCCAACAAGACCTAATTTTAGATTTTGTAAAAAAAAACAAGAGAACCCAACCATGTAAGAATCAGGTGGGTAGGAGCTTCATAATCTATTATTTGAGGTAAGTATTTAGTATTTAAGGCAAGTAGGTTGTTTTGTTTTGTTTTGCCATTAATATCATGATCTCGAGCACTTCCGGTCGGATTGGGCCGCATGAGGTGTTGTTGGAAGGGGGTTTTCTTAGAATTGTGGGAAACAATTGGATCACAAAATGGGTCAATGGGCTCTGAGATATTGAATTTTGAAGTAGTTATGGCCCCCAAATCACCAAAAATTACAAAGATGACCTGATTATAAATCGAGGAGAAAAACAAGAGAACCCAACCACGCGAGAATTCCATCATTTAGAGTTACATCATCAATACTAAAAATAAAATATTCGTGGCAACATTGCAGGCCATACTAGTATGATTAAAGTGTGAGAATACCCATTCGCCTTGTAAATAAATGGTTATAGGAGTGCAATTACAGGGGTAAGCATTCGTAGTAGCTACCAAGGAGGATGGAGGAGGGGTAATGAGCCCCTAATTTTTTAACGTATAGACATTAAATGCCAAGGAGTAGGCCTAGTAGGGTAACTTGGGGTCGCAGACCTCAAATTTGAACTCAAAATTATCAAAAAAGGGCTTGGGAGGTCCTCACAGACTCTAGGGTGCCTCCTTGGTAGCTGCCACGAACCATTGCCCCAATTACAGAGGGAGTCGCCACTTACCCATAGTGACACCGCAGTACAAAGCGAGGAGGAAAAGTGCTATTACAGAGGGAGACGCAGGAGTACAAAGAGAGGGGGAAGAGTGCCATTACAGAGGGAGACGCCGCTAACATACAGACGCCGGGTGACGTCGAGGGGGAAGAAGCGCATAGGACCGATGCGAATATACTCTTCGGCATGTCCCAGACGTCGATCAGCATATTCTCGGGTGCTCGTAAATCCCGAAAGCTGCAGCACCTCAGAAGAATCGATCAAAGAACAGACCCCCGTCGGTTGAGCATTTGACAAAAACAACTCTGCTTGGGGTACAGTAAATCACTTTTCCCGAGGTCCTACAAACTCTGGCATGGGAGCCAGGTACCGTAAATCTTTTTCCGGGGTCTTACAAGTTACAAGCTCATGGCTATGGCCGGTCATTGATCGTCGGCATCTTGGAACAGTATCTTCTGTTTGCGTCCGTGAAAACTTGGAAAACTCCGTCCCAACGCCAGCTGCTGCTATAATCATTCTGGATGTCGAGCGGAGTCCTAATAAAAGTACCGTATGGCGGCAACAGTTTACCACCACCAATTAATGCGGCCGATCACTGTGCCGTGACTGGAATGTGTCCTCCTGCAATACTGATACCTCGGGCATCATTCTTGGAACAGGCAGTCACCGTCCTCGCCATCCCGGCACTTGTACTGCTGCTAAGCGGCAGTGGTGTTAGTCGGGTGGCGCTGCTTCCTTGATTTCTTGCGGTTATCGATCTGAGGTACTTTCTTTTTGGTGCATTGAGAGATTTGGTGCATACTGATCACGCAATTTCTCGATCAGTATGCTGTTATTGTGTGAGTGCGGCGAGGTTCTTGTTTCGCTGCTTTTTGTAGTTTATGCCTCTGGAAGTTTTATACTTTCTTTATGATCGGAGGCGAGGCTTGTTGGTTAAGAATCGTATAGAGTGATCGTGTGCGTTGGATTGTGGCCTCTGGTTTGCGTGTCAGCTCTGCATGTGCGATAGGTGAAGTGAGATTACGGCAATGAGCGAGTGATTGCAAGTCTTGGTTTGTTGGATTTCAGGAAGAAATTTCTAAAGATTTTATTTGTGACAGAGTAATGATAGTGATTTTTTGCGGGCAGGCTGCTTGATAGCATGGCGAGCATAATTCAGGGTGAAGTGTCGGGTGACCTATTTTAATGATACAGTACAGAGAAGCGGTCGACAAATATCATGTACTGGGAGTGAAGGTGAATTGAGGTGGTTGTTTATCAGGCTCGGGCTTCTGCAGTAGTGAAGTGTGTTAAAGGGTAATCTATTACAAAAGATAGTGGCGGAATGCCTTGAAGCCTGTGTTCGAAGATACTATGCATAGGGGACGCGATGCTAATGGTAGGTGCGTACAGAAACCTTCAGTCGCGCATCAAGAGCCTAGAGCTCCTGGATGGAGGGTGCGAGGAAATTGGAATTTGTTCCGCAGGAGGGGCAAGAATTCGACAGAGTCGCCAGGCATGGCAGAAGGAAAGCAGGGAGGAATACTTATTATCAGGAGGCAGTGTCCCAATGAAGAAGAGGCACGACTGGATCAAGTAGTTGCGGACAGTGTGTTTGGATTCGTTTCTAATTTACCGCAGGTTCCTAAAGGCTTGGGAATAAGAGGTATTCGACGTACTTTGGCGAAACGGAACGATCAGGGGGGTGCAATTGCTCTGCTTTCTGATGAATTGCAACGGAATGATACCAGAAGCACAGTGAAAGTTGAGTCAGCTTCGTCTTGCAGAATTTCGAGAGGACCCGCTTTGAGTCATTCCTCAGAGTGGCCATGTCGCTACAAACTAATACAAGCTCAAGATCTTGCTGGCAATCGAGTGAATTTTCCTCTTCAACAAGTTGATGAATTCGGAGAACCGAGGGTATGGGGTCAAGGAAACGACATCAATCAGTTGCAGCCGAATGGCTGGTGGCGAAGGAGGTTCCTTGGCACTTTAGCTGGTGCCGTTGGCATAAGAATCATGTCCTTGAAATATCCTTGGCTTCTTCTTTCTGAGCTATTTTCGTTGCCATGTTTCCGACTCAATCAAAATCTCGAAGAAGCAGAGGGGATAAGACATTGGTGGAACCTGCCTGTTAAGGTTGCTACTGCAATCTCCAGCCGCTTCTGCAGCTCCATTTCGAACTCCTTTATTGCTGCAAACCTTCTGCTCCTGATATTTGAGCTTCGCGGCATGGGAAACATGGAGCGATTAGCTCATTCAGGCCTTCCAGCGCTCAAGAATTCCACTCATGTAGGTTGTAAATGTAGCAGGTGCCTGGGGTGTTGCAATCAGGACGTTACTGGTGTTGAGCATCCTAGCCTTCGAATTCGTTCTAAAACTGGGAACGGAGTCTTGGATCAATCCCTCATCAGCTCAACACATCTCGAACTTAAGGAAGGAGAACACTCATATGTTCAACTGCCCTTGAACTTGAGGGAGGACTCAACTCGGATACTTGTCCTTCCGCGGAAAGGATGCGAAGTGAAGGACATCTTGAAGTGTAAAGAGGATATTGTGCACTTGGCGGAACTCATTCATGTGGCTCTATCGATGCCGAAACATTCTCGCGCTGAATTGTCGCAATCTGAGCTCCAATCTTTGACTCCGCAATCCGCAGTGAGGAATTTTTCTGGCCAAGTAGACCCCCAGGTTTTCATTTCATTCGTGTCGAATGATACTTCGGAAGAAATACAACTTGTCTTTCCTCAACACACCTCGGTTGAACGACATCCCCGAGCTTCCGAAAACTCGGCTATTCTGAAATCTATTTTGATGGACAAGTGTAAGAACGGTTTGATCAAGTCTTCAGTTTGCGCATCAGATGCGGGGTCGGAATCTTTCTTTGAGGCCTGCGCCATGAGTTTGCCCGACCTGGAACATCCAGGATGTGAGCAGACGCAGGAGTTGGAGTCGAGCTCAGAGGGCTGGAGAAGTTCGTACTCAGACGCATCAAGTGTTGATGGGTTTGATCAATCTTACCAAGCAGAAACAGTCGGTCAGTGCTGTCAAAACAGCTCCGGTCTTGACATTTCAAGCGACCAAGGGGCGTTAGCTCATGGTGATGAAGAGTCTCTGACCGACAACAGACCAGATACTGACCCTAATGCGCATCCTCCTCCGGTGGGAAGTACTCCGGAGTGTGACGAACAGATAATATCTCCTGTGCTTGCATCTGCTCCTCTCCACTTCGCTGATCACCCTGCCTGCATTTCTCTTCGGGAGGTATGTAGCCTGCTGGCCGCTCTCTTTAGTATATCTAAATATCTCCGAAATGAAGGCCTCATAGAAATTGAGCCCATTGCCAGATTCTTATCAAGAGGCATCCTAAGTTATATTTGTGAGGTGCTCATTCATTTGGTTAGATGCATCATTTTACTGAAGCATGTTATTTTATGTGTGGCTCAGAGGCGACATAGTTATAAAGACCAAAACTACTTAACAGCGGAGGAATTGAATATTCCACGTTGGCGAGAGCTGGTTTTCTGGCACGGACATTGTCGAGAAGGCAACCCGACGCTGTACATTCTTCTAGGAAGGGCTGTTCAACAATTGCCGGCCGGAGAGCTCCAAACAATTAGCGCCGTTATCAGTAAGAGCTCCACATTTCGGGCTATATATTCTCAAATGGAGGCTGATTCTACAAGTTGTACTTCACGTCGATTGTCATTCTAAATGGTTTTCTGTTCTATCGAGAATCTAACCAGAGGAGTATGCATTGTGTGCAGTTTCGCAGATGGAGTATGCCGAAGTGAACTTCTTTAACGGGTCAGCCAAGCAAATGAACATTGTCATGGACTTATGGGGAATTGGACTGATGCGGATGCCGCCGTTAGAGATCCTTTCACGTGTTGGGATGATCATGAATCGAGATTATGCAGGTTCGAAATGCTAGCTTCTCAGACTAGAACGCTTCCCTAAGGTTGCAATTGAATGATATATGCTTGGATATGAAGCACTTTTATCAACTTCTCTAAAATAGCTCGACATGAAGCTCACTTGGGACTTCCTTGCAGGTCGCGGGCACTCTATTATTTTGGTCAATGCTCCTGTGATGCTCTCTCTAGTGATTGGTGCCATTAAGAGTGTTATCTTGCGCCCTGCTTACAACAAAGGAGCCCAGATCGAGAAAGGGTTCTTAGGTCAGCTCTAGTTCACAGACCTTGTTCAAGTAACTTGCATGCCTATCACGTCCAGTTCATGTGCTTATTAACTTTGAAGGAATTGGTAAGAGGTAATTGTATTGAGCAATATCTAACCAAAATAATGTCCAAAGCTTTGCAATTTCAGCATCGCTGTTAGCAATTGTTCGAAATTCTTTTGTTGATTGCTGCATTATCAATCAGTCTAATTTTTAGACGATGATGTTGCTGAAACTTTCTGTTCCCTTGTCATCGCTTACAGAAAAGAAGGACCGAATCTTTTTTTTCAATCGGAACTACAAACACGCGCTGGAGGTAGGTCCCGTTTTTACCAAACAGAAGAACATCGGGCAACTTTCTCAAATTAGTTCATCGATGTGTCATAGAAACATCATTAGGTACTTACATTTGGCCTGTGCATTGCAGAAACATTTTGATTTGACATTGTTGCCATCGATGTTCGGTGGAGAGTGCAACAGCAATTTTTGTCCACAGGATTGTGACCTTGGAGGTAAATTCTTATTGAGGCGGTAAAATTCAGCTATTTGTCGACAGTGAGGCAGGAAATGTCGGAGGTGATTCGAAAATAAAGGTTGTCATTGGTGCCTGTAAATTTAAAGGTCCAAAATATTTCCACTGATCACTATCAGGTACTCATTCGAAGATTCAAGTAGATATTTTTGTACACAAGACGTGCATTTCATTGAGCATTTCACTCGTGAAGTATGCGTTCAGTGGATGTCTACTGAGCAAGTCTCTTGAAGGCTCTAGCTCCTGGTAGATGAGAGCTACTGTAGTGACTGCATTCTGGAATATTTTTGTTCAGTAGATGCGTTTTTGGTCAGGTACATATTACTGGCTTGAGTTCTCTATCGCAGGTGCTCATAGCAAGCATTTCCTTGTCATATTCTCTTTTCAAGAGTGTATATATAAAAGTTTTTGAACCACTTAAAGTGGTTGCTCTTTGCGAATCCTTGAGCGTCATCCTCTAGCCTTGTCTACCTGAGTTATTGCATGTTTTCCTGAATCTTAATGTTCTCTGGGTACACTTTTAAATTCCTGTATAAGGGGTTTATCGGTGCAAATGATACTATAGCGGAGGCTGGTCAGTCTACTTGAAGTGGTCAACGATACCTCTTTATCTGGACTGATAGGGTAATCTAGAAGGTGTTTTGAGTATTGTAGCAGAATAGCAGAACGTCTCATCCTCGTTCTGTATTCTAACCTTGCATCCGATGAGGAAGAAGTACCATGTGAAAGATTGTAGGTGACTTAGGACGTGAACTGTAAAACGTCGAAGAGCAACTGTTAATTAGCGATGCCCAACGCCTGAGATAAACTTGTCTACATTCGCTTTAATTGGGGACACTATAAGCCACTTTGCTCGTGCACCTGTGCTTGATTTTTCACATTATTTTTATGTTATATGTTGCCGTTATATGTTATCGTTCTGCTGCTCCAGCTGCGTTACACTAATGTGGTTGGGCTCTAGAATTGTTCGAACCCAACAAAGTTGCATATGTCCACTTCCTTCACCAGCAGCTTGGGAACTTGTTCGCTTCTCGACATGAGGCATAGTTTTTATGTTCTAGAAACTTTTCAAGGAACGTGATTTTTCACATCCCTTCCTTGGTGTCGTTTGAGTTGGAACGTCTGAGGTTTATCAGTTCCATGTATCGGAAGATGATGTTAGCCATGTCGAGCACTATCTAGAAATTGCTCGCATGAAGGGTGATCACACAACTCTAGTTCGAATTAGTGAAACTCCTACTGGCAGGGAAGTGAGAAATCCGGAAAAACTGCTCTGCTTTTGGGTATAGATTGCCATCTTCGAGGGGAGAACACATCTTGGAGGACATTGCAAGATTATTCAAGATAGCTCTGCTTGTTGACATAGCGATAGGGTTTATAGTGCATGGAGTGCAACTATGCATCTACACTGCTACAACCCTGAGTGCCCTAAACCGAGTCGGCTATATCACGTATGTGTACCTCGTTGAACACAGTTGGACTTCAATCATCTCGGTGGTTCATCAGTAGTTAGGTAGATGGTTTTTCTGCAATAGAGGTGTCCTAGGAAATAATGGCCTGACCAAGATTCTGACTTTTCGCAGCATACATGGCGACGATATCCAAAACAACAGACTCAAGCAGGTTTTCGATTTATCTATGAAGCTGGGGGACTCCATTGTCGCCGCGGTATTTCCTCCTGTGTGATTGCAACTCATGTATACCAGTACCATTTGCAGTCTTTGTGAACAGTTGGTATTTGTCAGAGATCGTACTCTCGAGTTTCTTCCTACATTTAATTCGATCAGCTGGTGCTGCAGACGATAGACTTCATGAATGTTTTCCAAAGGCCTGGGCCTGTTGAAAGACCACCTCCTCTTGTAGATCCTCCAGTCACTTGAGGTAAAGTCTTCTATTGCCATGATTGTTTGTTTGTACAAGTGCGGAAAAGGTGCGGATGTAGTACTCCTGAATACATACCTCTAATATGATCGTTTGTCAGTTCTCAAGTATCACAATTGATGAATATCCCCAATGACACTAGACGTTGAGAAAGCTCGATACTTGTAAAGTGATTTTTCAACTCTATGTGATGAAGTGTTCACGATAATCTGAGAGCAGAAAGATTGGATTGTGGAGTGGGTATTGATTGAGGAACGAGAAACTGTTTGGGACAGAATGCAAGAAAGTTTGCGATGATGATTACTGTAAAAGTCGTAGTGGGATCGATTAAATCATAAGTAACCTGAATGATTACTCAAGAGTTCCTAATGCTCAATTTGGGAGTGAGATACTAATGCTCAAGCTCCAGTTCTATGTGATTTTCTCCTGCTCTAAATTTCCTCACCTACAGCTCTAGTAATAAGTTCAATAGGGTGATGCAGTCTTGGGTTATTGACTATGGCATGGCGAGCTTCGCAATGGCAAGGCTCACCAATCACATGCACTGGATTCCTATTTGTGCAGGGTTTCGGGTTTAAGCTGAAGCTGTGCTGAGTTTAAGCTACCTTATTGTAGGTGACTAGGATCCAAGACGCTGCACTAGGCACACCTTGGTTCACGACGAACATCATGTAGTACCCGGGGGGTGCTACTTGGGCAGTGGGAGGGGCTGTGGCGGTCACCTGGTATGCGCTCTCTTGCGCTACTTGCACGGTGCCAGTGACATTCAAGCTCACCAGACGCTGTCCTTGTGAAAAGGAATGCGTTGTGAATGGGGCACTCATCAAGTTTATTGCCATCGTCGTGTTCATGGCGGAAGGCGTGCTCACGGTGACGGTGAACGAGGTACCGTATGTGATCTCAAGAGGGAAGAGACTGATGGTGGGTTTCAGATATGCAAAGGTAGCACTGAGATAAGGAGGCGAGAAAGCTTCAATTCGTAACTCGGTTGGATAGTCTCCTGTGAAAGTGTAAAACTGGTGAGGGTTACTCCCTGCTAATAAAATCCGGCCGTCCTGCAACAGACGAAGGTCAATACTTAAACGAGGTATGTGTCAAAGGAAATGGCACTGATGAGCATTGACTTACTGGCAATAGATTCGCAACGCTGTGATACATGCGTGGAATCGTTGAAGGTGACAAAGTGGTGAAGCGGCCGTCAGCTCCAGCATACGAGTTGTAACGAACAGGACTAAGAACAGCGTCTTTGGCATTTCCCCAGCCTTGCGCGCCTGCAGCGCAACAGCTTTTGAATCTGGAACTCGAATTTTGACAATCAAAACGAGGTTCTAGTTTTTAGACTCACCTGTCGAAGCGCCATTGACGATGAGCACATCCATGGTCGGAAGAAGGACCATATCACCCATACACCTCGCAAGGGGCATGGTTTCCTCGACCCATACGGGATTAGCATCGGTAACAGTAATTCTCTCGCAAGTGGTGGAGCAGGTCTTTGGCAACCATGGCATCAGGTACGCTCCATACTGTGCACCCCCACAGACCAGAATCTCGACGAACAAGAATTGGTTCGAAGCCTGCAGGGGCAGCATCACCGAGGATCCAGCTGAGGGGTAGTTCCGTGGCTCCCCCGGGATTTTGGGTAAAGTTTTCACCACCGTGTTCGTCGCGTAGTTATACACAATGGAGTCTTGGTTGGCGAAGATGAACAGGTTCCCATCCGGCAGAAGATGCACGAAAGGATACAGATTGTCGTTCTGCGCATCGTTTGTGGCGTTCAGGAGCGGCAAATAGAATTCTAGTCCATTGCCAGCGGGCATCAATGGCATGTACTCCACAGTGAACACCGATCGTCCGCCAACGACGATCTGTACTCCTTCCGGTAGAAGCTGGTTTGTTGCATACCATCGGGGCGCCTGCAGCCCCACTGTCGTGGATTCCGTCCAATCGCAGAACTCATTGGAAGGACATGGAACGAACGTCCTACATTTCACAAAGTCAGCTTGAGCTGTATCCCAGGCAGCTGTATTACATTCCAAGGATCGCTGTAATGTCAGACATGCAGAGAAAACAAGTGTGGGTTATGGTGATCACGAAAACCATGAGGGAGAAGCAAAGGTGATTATTGCTTGATTACCTGACTGTTCTGACGCCCTCAAAATCGCCACCCGTCTGCAGAAGTGCGCCGTCAGGCATGAATTGTCCAGAGGAGCACCAGGTGTCTGTCAGAATCTTCAGCGGTCGAAGAGTGTTCGTGCTGGGGTCGAACAAAACGGAGTGTGCGGTGCAATCGTGGGGCAGAACCAGGTCATTACTGTCCCTGCAGGTGCCATCTGTCCAGGAACAGGCAATCTGACGTACTTAGGGAGCTAGCAATCCACTCATCTCTCGAAATGATTAGCTACAAATCCTCGTTTTCCCTACAGAAAGTATCCTTGCCCTAAATCCACTAACAAAAATCACTACACTAGTGGTCAAGAAATCTGAGGATCTGGTTCTCATCTAGATTGCAAGATTGATCAGTCACTCACTTGGCAGCGCAATCTGACTAGCGCCAATGTTCGTCCTGTCGAGAATAACCATGGTTCCGTAACGAGTGACTGCTGCGTGCATTGCGGCAATGCCGGCATTCTCAACAACAATTTCCCAAGTACCTAAATCCTGCCCAAGAGTGACTCCAGACTCAGCTGCCAAGAAGAGTACTCCCAGCAAAACCATCCAGGGTGAGTTCTGCTCTCTGAATCCTGCTCTTCTACATCTCGGCCACCTTAATCGATGCGCCATCGCAGCAAAATCTATCGGTGGTAGCTCCTATTGATATTGAATCATGATCTCATCGACAATGATGCAGGAGCTACATATTCGATCATCAGGCTATAGGGATTGAGCAATTCGACAGTGTGCTCACAAAGTAGTCTAACCTAAATCGGAGATGGAACGCAAAGAGTCTAGGCATGGGCATCGGCCTCCTCATCATCTAAAATGGAATCCCAACACTCTGGAGCTCAAGATGGGGATTAAGAAGTATGAACAAGCATCTCGGACAACACGGTCATTAAGGAGTCCTCCTGCAGCAACTTCATAAGTGAGACCTGCCAGTGGTCATAAGTTATGCAAAGCTGTCACTTCGGAAATCGAATACTATTCATGTGCCAGAAAAAGTACTTATTATTCCACAAGCAGCCTGCAAATGTGAGTACCCCGCAGAGGCAGCAATCGGTTCATCTATTAGCGAAGCGTAGACATGTACACCGAAGTGCAAAATCAGGGCCCGGGGGCACTGCAAAAAAGCTGAGGAGGGGACCTAGTCACCTTTGGGTCAGAATGAGCACTGCCTATAGATTTTTCAACTTAAGTCATTGATCGTCTGCTGTATTATTGCCCTGAGACTGGGACATGAGCCAGTGATCCTCGAAGGGCATAGCGACTTCTGTCTATGAGTCTGAAAGGTACCGATTTCTGCAGATGTCGATGTTGGTCAGACTATGGAGCTTACAAATTGAGGACGACGGATGAATGAACGGGCTAAATTTCAGCAAGTGACCATGAGGTAGGCTGAGAGCACCCTTCACAAACTCCTTCACTGTCAGCAATGTACTTTGAGTACTCATTTTACAATAACAATGTACCGAAGAATAGTTGAATCTCAATTTCATTAACCGGTTTTCAAAAATGTTGCAAATTGTAACGTGATCTGTTAAAAATCAAGCTGCATAATGTATGTATCGGGCATCGTATTTGGACTCTCTAGTTTTAGTGTAAACAATAAAGAACACCATTTTCTGGTAGTGATGTTTCAACGTTCTCATAGTGCAGGAATGAAAGCATTGAGTACAGAGCTGATTGATGGTGCTCCTTCTTTATGTTGCACTCCATCAAAGTAAATGTTCTGCATGCTTCATGTCCTTCGGAGTTGCTGAAGGCTGTTGTTACTTGTCTCGATGTTGTGATAGATTGAGGGCTCACTTAATGTCTCTTGAAGTGTGAAAAAGAGATTCAGTTTTCGCAGGAATTGTAAGTCATTGAGCACCTGAATAGGACTCTCTGTGTTGATGTCACAAAGAGAATAATGGAGAGCTCAACTTCAAGATGGCTAACTTGAGGAATAGTACCTTACATTATATATTGTACGAAGGTGGGATTGTTTGCTAGGACTATTTTAGGAATGGAAATTTTTGTACCATATTGGAAGCTTGTGGTTGTGTGCAACTTATGTCAGCTTCAAAAATTGTTCATCTATAAATGAGGAATGCTCATTGCAAGTATTGTATGACTGCAAAATAAAGAGTTGGTTACAAGTACGTGTATTGCAATATTGTGAATGTTTCCTTAAAACATCACATGACTTTAGTCCCTTTCTACATTTGTGATTTTAATAAGTGATGGTATTCTGACCCAAAAGTTGTAACCATATGAATTCAATCCGCACTATTGGTAGCATGCAATGGTGAAAACTGCCCAAATACTTTAAAGTTGGATTCTTGCACTAAAAGCATGTCATGTCGTCAAATCATTTTGGATTGAACTAAGTTTCATACCACAAAAACTAGACTTGAATCAGAATACAACTCAACAAATAATGCTGAAAGTTAAATTTCAACAATGAATGAAAAAGGTACAACCCCTCAAAAACCATGTATTCTTTTGGTTTTTTTAAATATACAAACATCAACGCAAATCCAGTACTAAAAGTATTTGGAATGAAAATACTCCAAAATAATGTGCTATTTGATTTCATTAAGATCATATTTGTGTTAAAAAATAAAAATCATAAACTTATTTTGATCTTACATATGTTAAAGTGCAAATTACTATTCACCATAGTCGAATATTGTTACGATGGAGTTTCATAGTTGTGAACAAGTGGGAGCCTTAATTAATTGGATAGGATAAGATAAGGGTGTTTCGTGTTCTTTATAGAAGCTTCATGTACGAACATTGTCCAACTTAATTGTAGGCTTGAATTATGGATTGAGGTAGTTAGCATTAAAAGCTCATGAGAGAATATAAGGTCCATCGGATCAGATCTCTAGAGTCCTTTTTCTTCACATGTGCATTGGTTTGTTGAATAAAGCTTTGTTTAAGATTGACATCCTTTTAACTACTTCTCTCTCCACTATGCATTCAACTTCAAACTCCTTTCAATTCTAATCTTATCAACATAGTCAACTTGCAATGGTGAAAGTGCCTCATGTTTGAGAACCCTTGAACAAAAGCGGCCTTCACCAAAATGCATGCCTTGAATTCATTTTTGATCAATATGTAATTTTTACTATAAACTAGACATGATTTGGATTCAAGCCAAGTATATTTTGTCAAAAACGGTTTGAATAAAAAAGTATCAAATCTTCATAGTTTCAACCCTTCATTCAAAATGTCAAATTCTGAGATTATCGATATCTAGAGGTTAAAAATCTTCAAGGGTAGAGAATTTTGAGAATTTTACACTTTTTTTACAACTTGAACTATTTGAGTAAAAGTCATTACTACAGAAACTAGACATGATTTGGATTCTTTTTGCGAGATTAATTGTGTGATTGAAGATTTGTTGCTAGTGTCTCTAGTATGATTTGGTATCACATTGCAACATATTTTAATCAATATTAGTATTATTAGACGATTAAATCAATAAACCTCTATAATTTTATAATTTATTTAATTTTAGAAACATTTTTAATAAAAGCTTATATTTATATGCAAGGTTTTTCACTATCATGCTATTGACTATAATGCAAAAACTCAATTCTCTCAACGTAAGGGTCTAATTATGCATTGTGAATTTCCATTGTCAATTTGCATTGAGAAACCTTCATTCATTATTTCTTATTTTATAAAAATCATGATGATTTTTCGTAACAGTAGGGTTAGAGCAATTTACAAAGTTTTACAATTTGGTTGGTGATTTTAAGTCAATTTAAAGAGTTAAGTGTTGTAGGCAAATGAATATCAAGCATTCTAACTACCATCAACTACTATATAAATATTGCATTTAACTCCTTGTATACCATTGAAATGTTTTAATCACAAACTTGTCTACATTATTACTTTTACAACTATAATGTACAAAACACCATGAATTACGTTTTGTAAACAAAATCAATCATACAATCGGTAATACTCTTATACAACAAGAAAATTTGAAGATTTGTGCTATTTAGGTGATTTGAAGTACGATATGTTTTTGTTCAATATTCTTTTATGATACTTACCCTTGTAATGTTTGCCTCATATTTAGCTTTCATATGGTCAAATAATAAACCTTTCTGTGAGCCTTTGAGTAGTTGGGTACTGTTGTGAGCAAGAGATTGACAAGAAAGAAGTGAGGAGAGGCTAGTTCTCCTGTAACTTTATATAGAAGGTAGAACTATAGTTTAACTTGGGTTTTTACCCATGATTTGCCCATGCATCCTTCTATTGTAACTCCTTGTTAAAGGATGGGGCTAATCTTATGCACTAACTCCTAGTTATTGCTTGGTGCTAATTACATGCAGCAACTCACAGTTAGTGGTTGGTGCTAATTACATGCACTAACTAATAATATTAGTAAGTTACAGTAGGAGTAGAACCTTCTATTTACAACAGGTACCAATACTAAGGCGGTATAATAGGGAGCCACAAACCCAACAAAAAAATAAAAACCAACACATGTATATAGCAAAAGAAACCCATAAGAAAGATATCGTGCTCGATTCGCAATTATGAGTTGAATGGTGGCTGTTGAACCAAATGTTATAAAAAGGATTGCAAACTACCATGTGTGAGAGTATTACTTTTGCCAAAAAAATATCAACTACGATAAGCAACCACTCTAGTTATTTCATGATTAAACCACCTTCAAAAACTTGAGTTTGCAAAAAATAGGAAGTAGTTGAAACACTAATTGTAAAATTACCAAAGTAAAATATTCATCTAATCACACTATGTTAGTTTAAATCCTTGAAAACTTACGATATAAAGAAGTTGCATAGTCAAGAAACTGCAAGAAATTAACGAGGAGCACGTGAGTGAGTTGCATGATTTTTGCCTCTAGCAGCAAAGTTCTAGTAGCAACCTCGGAAACACAGTTGTAACGTCAAGTTTCAAAAGTGGCTATCATCGACGATTTTTGGAAGTACCAATTGGCTATCATCAATTTTCCAAGAACATCTAATTTTTTAGAAACATCTAATTTAAGCTTTGTACTAAGCTAATAAATGCTATTTAATGAAAATTGGTCAACTATAGAGTTTGTAGTTTTATGACGTATTTAAATGGGTCCTTTTCTATAAATTTACTGCAAACATAATCTAAATTATACGTCTTTTTTTATCAAGATCTTTTTGCACTTCTTTACGACGAGTTGGAAAAATATCCAAAAAATTCAATCATGAAATAAATATATCAACAAAATTTTATATTTTGAGTTGCCTCTCTCCTCCAATGTGGTGGAGTAGTTGATTTAAAAATAGCTTATTTTAAGGTAAATGAATGGAAGTTAGTTTAATATAATAATATTCAAATATTTAATAATTCGAGCTTTATTTAAACCCTTAAATTTTTTAATGCAAAACAACCTAAATAACAAAATTTGACCTCTTCTAATTTAGACCTATTCTTTTTTATCTAAGTATTATTTCGAAGATACAACCATGCAGTCTCAAAGTTAACTTGACAATATACTTACAAACAAAATAAGTAGTCAAAGTAAGTAGTCAAAGTTGGCTAGCTTTTTCTTCTACGGGTACGTCCAAAACCCATTTTGGGTTGTAAGAAAAGTTAGGGGTTAAGCATCTTATTTTCTTCACAAATGGATTTTAAAAATATGGTACCATATGCAAGACTGGAATCATCAATTCACATGTCACAAGAATTTACAGAAAGTGATTAATTAAAAGTAGTGATTTGGATATGAATGTATTCTCAAACTATAATTTCAAACAAGGACTAAACATAAACCTGCTCACACTGCCATTTTTGGACTTGAAACCTAAAATTTCCAAGTGAAGAGTTTAAAATTAGAATTTGTCTTTACAAATTTTACCACGTACACTTTGTAACCAGCAAGCACCTAACCAACTCTATGAACGCCTTCACCTAACTACAACGATTATTCGAAGTGAATTGTGAAGCTAATAATAAATGAGTAAAGAGCCCTTCAGTACCGTACGTGGGTCATTAATATTAATTACTACGTATTAAATACCACATCTCCTACTGAGCCGCCCCCGGGAGCAATGCCGCTGCCGGTTGTCAGCGCTTAGGGGTACCGCGGCCGCCGGCGAACGTCAAGGCATGTGGCGTCAAGACCGCTGGCGCCTTTCCAAGTGCCGTGCCGCAGAGGCTGCCTCATCCCGAGCGAGCGCGGGCGTGACGGGCCGCGGGTGGGTGCCTCCGCTCCGGGCAATTTTGTTGCGAACGGTCTCCCTTCAATCGCTGCCTGCGGTCACTGCCGCTGGTCCGCTCGCATCGGGCGATGGTACAGTACAAGCCCCGAAGTGCATTGGAGATTGAAGACCTCCGGGGGAAGGGCGGGCGAGATCAGCACTGCGCATCACAACAATAACAAGTGCTACGAATTCAGAGCACTTTGGTTTCTAGGGCAGGACATGATCATCGATTGACAGGGCATGATGTCGCTTAGGGTTTCGCGCAGGCCAATAGTCATCTATAGAAGGCGGAACTAAGAGGAGAGGAGATGGTGTGCATTTTTTTATTGGAGCTGAGGCGAATAGTTTGAGCGGCAGTAATGTTGTGGAAATGGAAAAGATTTTGCTTAGGATTCAAAATTGAGCGGGACAAGAGGTGCTCCGAGGATTGCGAATCCACGGACATGGAGTTTGCATGAGGATGACTCGAGTTTCTGCAAGGGAGCTGAGGGAATTAGGGGATTATCCGCCGAAGCAATTGGAGTTGGGAAGTGGTAAAACAGGCGGTCTTACAATGGAGAGGGACGCGGGCTTGGAACGAGACAAGGATGATAATTCCGCAGCCGAAGAGCTGCTGGAACTCGTCGTGCAGTACAAGTCCGCATTGGCGGAGTTGACATTTAACTCCAAGCCTATCATCACCAATTTGACTATCATTGCCGGGGAGAATACGCACGGTGCACATGGCATCGCGAAAGCCATCTGCGATCACATTGTTTCGGTACGTAGAATACAATCTATTAGATACGCTTGTTGATGAATAATTGTAGCTTGAAACAGCAGCGGTGGTTTAGGGTTTCTCAATGAATATGTCACTGTTTTGTGTGAATGGGTAGTTCGAATCTGTCCGAACTTGGATGTGCCGACCTATGTTCTCGTTTTGATCAATCCTACTGAGAGGTCACAAGGGTGATAACCTCAGAGAACTGGAGGAGATTTTATTGAGTTCGAATGGTACACATGATGCATAAATTTTATCCGAGGATCACTCTAGATGGGAAACTGAACGATGTGGGTACTCAGCGAATCTTATATGATTAGTGCTTCCGTTGATCGCATTTAGTGAACACTCAGAATGTTGGATTGAGTGATAGCAATCTGCCAGCGGGAAGCTGCGAGTAAAGCAACGAGAGGTTGTGTCGAGATGATAAACGCGTTCATCGATCTTCTTTTCGGGGTTTTCGCATTCTAATAATGTAGAAGTGCTGCTTGTGGGCTTTAAATCCTCTGGGTGACTGCTTGAAAACGAGGCACCGTAATGTGGCAAATCTCGTTTTAGTTCTTGTCATAGGTGAAGGTTCGATTCTCTCGAGAGTGTTATCATTGGAGCAGGTTGTTTGCTGTAACTCCTATCTAGTATTCACACAGACTTCTTGCTACCCTTTTCCCGCATACGAAGTCCATGGCTCCAAAATCTGTAGTCTTGACAAGGGTTAGTGAAAGTCTCGAATTTCTCTATCACCACGTTTATCACCACCTTTGGGTCTTCGAAATGTCTGAGATACTGCTAGTTGTTTCAACAGCACGTAATCATAACCTATGACCGACTGTTTACCATTTTGAATGACGTTGAATCTGAATGACATTGCATTTTAGTGACAGTGGAATTGTTGAATGAACATGGATAGATATGTTGTTGATTGGACTGAGAAACACCTTTTGACACAGATTGCAAGAAACAAGTGAAAAATTATGTAGATATTATTTTAGTAGCTTCCCATAACCGATTATGACCTAGATTCAATATTCAAATCTAGTGCATGATAGTCGGCAAACAGTGCGGGCGGATATTGGGAACCGGGAACCGTTCGGTGAAGACTATGTCTAGATGTGTTTCCTTTGTGCTGACTGAGACTCATCACCGGTGTCGGCTTTAGCGGTCGACCACTTTCACGTTAACAATCACTTTTACTTTTAAGGTTTAAGTACTTAGGTGGTTGTTCGTACCGTCCACAATAATAATATTGCACTTTATATCCTGACGGTGAGAAGGCTTACTATTTTGCAGGTTCCTAAGGAGCAAAAGCTTCCGTCTTTGTATCTGCTTGACAGTATTGTTAAGAATATTGCTGGCGAGTATGTGAAGTTGTTCGCTGCACGACTTCCTGAGGTACTTTACATCTTCCCCCCAATTCGTGAGATATCTTCCCTTGCTTCATGGAAGATTCTGATCTCTTTTCTAATTTGGATGCGTTCCTGTGAGCAGGTGTTTTGTACAGCGTACAGGCATGTAGATCCAACTCTGTACACGGCGATGCAACATCTGTTCTGGACTTGGCGGGGTGTGTTTCCGTCGGCTCCTCTGAGAACGATCGAGACAGAGCTTCAGTTGAGTCCCAAGCCTGGGGGAGCTGCTACTGCTACTCAGGCTCCGAGGGCCATGGAACCGTCTGTACGTCCTGGGCATGGTATACACGTGAATCCAAAGTACTTGGAACAACGTCAACTTTTACAGCAATCGAGAACAAGCAGGGTCTGCATTCCATACTTACCATATTTTGATGTATGCTCGATATGTTGTGTTTGTGTGGTTGAAAAGCGCAAGTTGCCTGGTGTGAAAATTGAAAGTCTTGGTGTCAGTTTTTCGTTGCGCTGACGTGAGGAGAGGTTCTGGTTGGAGCAGGCCGATGGGATCGCCCCTGCGGAGCGCAACGGCGATGGTCTCGTAAGGCAAGAGAGCCCCAGTCCGGGAAAGCTCGAAGGGGTGGCCGGAAGCACAGAGAACTACGGTACGATCTGAGCAATGACGCAGTCGTGAGAAGTGTGGTGCTGAGCATGTTGGTCTGCTTGTGTGCAGTATAGTGGTATCGCGGAGTTGGGGGCTGGTTTGTAGTCGCTTACCGTGGTAGAAGATGAATAGTGGAGGCATGGCGCAGTGGAAGGCAGAGTGACGAAGGCGTGTGAGTTCCTGAGGTGTGGGGTGTGGATTGTGGCGCAGGTAAATGCGGATCGTTTTGGTGAGGCAGGTTACGATAAGGAGTATCCAAATTATGACTTCGAGAGGAGGGGAGCTGTGCGGCCTGACGTGGTCAATACGAAACCCGTGAGAACGCACCACGGAGAGGGCGGTGCGTGGCTTCGAGACGGAGATGCAGGGAAGGGTAACGGGGTTCCGGACGAGAGGATACAACGGTATCCTCGTCGAAACGGGTATGATGCGAGGACACTGGCGGGACCACGGGCGTTAGGCCCGGATGGGCATCGGCCCCCCGGTCCAGGAAGAGGGGGCGGGTTTGCAGTGGAGGCGGATAGCAGAGGGAGGGGCGAAGTGCGAGGGCGGAGGATGGATCCCCGGATCGTGGAGGGGGCAAACGGGAGGGGTATCAGGATAGGGGCGGTATCAGAAGGACGAGGATATCGGATGGAGAGTCGAATATCTGCGCTGGAGGCGGGTGGGCGAGGTGTTCGGATAGATGGGCGTGGTGTAGGGTCCATGGTTCGGGGTTCGGCGCTGGACAGCCGAGGCGCGCGGCCCGACAGTGGGGGGTTCGGAGGAGATGGGCGAGGGTCTCGGGTGGAGCGGGGAGTGGGAGGCGGGGTTGGAGGGAGGGGGAGCTGGCAGAACGAAGATGAGGAGGAGTATGTGTGGGAGGACATGAAACCACAAGCGGAGCAGATGGTCGAGGACGGGAAGGCGGAGGATCGAGACTTGGGCAGGGCAGGCAATGCCAGCAGGCCTGGGATGGAGGCCGTGGGAGGATTGGATGAGTGGCGGAGAGCGCAAGTGGACCAGTATGGTGGTGGTGGAGGGACGCGGGCGGCTCTTCTTCGCAGGGTAGGCCATCTTCTCTAAATCCATGGTTGAGGATGTGCATGCATGATTGTGTGTAGTGCGAAGGATTTGTGTTAAGGCAGGGTAGGCGTCCACGCTGTTTAGAGCAGTCGTTGTTCGTGTATGGACGACTCGTTTAAAACATGGGTTGAGAGGTGTGCTGAGATTGGGCGAGAAAGCTGACGGTGAGTATGCAGTGCTTGCGTTTGTAGCTTAGGAGTTTGAGAGTTTGCGATGTGGTTGTTGGCAGGGATCAGAGGAGCGCAGTCGAATCGCCACCTCCCAGGCTGGGCATGGTCCACGGGGACCGATGGATTCGGACATGGACGGTGTGCAGTCTCGGCTGCCTGCACTTCAGGTAGTACTGGGGGCAAGTGATGTAAATGGTCATGGTCCTCCATAGTGTGGTACTGGCTTTGTATATTGTACAGGGATGCAGTAGTTTAGTGAGTTTTTGTGATGTCGGGAACAGGAAATCGAAGATGTTGAGGGTTGTGGTGGTACATTGTTGCTGTTGTAATTGTGATGATGGGGTTTTGGGGTTCTGATCTGGGTTTCGCTACGTGTTGCAGACGGGTTTCAGCATGCCATTAGGTGCATCGAATGTGCTGCCACCGTCGTCGGGAGCAGGAGGGTTGGTGCAGGGTGGGCAAGGGCAGTACGGATTGCGGCAGAGCTATCCGCCGAACCCAGGGTTGCTTCCAACTTACATGAACTCGTCCAGTGTGAGCTCCGTGCCTTTTGTGCAGCCCCAGAGCGATAGACAGATGCCACAGAACCTGGCGCCTTTGATGCAGCAGCAGCAGCAAGGAACGGAGAATCAGATTGAGGTGCGATGGCGTTGCCTCAAGTGCACGCAGGCGCAGCAGCTCAGGTAGCCATGTATGGTGGCGTGAATCCGCAGGCAGGCAGCGTGCAGATTGCGGGAATGCCTCAGCTGGCGGGGCACATGAGCTCGGGGGGCTTACTGAACCAGTTTTCGCAGCAAGCCCAAGCGACGATGGGCACGCTGCAAGGGCTGCAGGGTCAGGGTAACCAGTTCCAGCAGGCAACGCAAGTGGGGAGTGGTGTAGCTAGTGGGGCGAGTGATGTTCTCCCTCTGAACACTGCCGCCATCTCGGAGCTGTTGAAGATGGTCCAGCAGAACAGCCAGATGTCCCAGCAACAACAACAATCAGTTGCGCAGACACAGAGCGTAACAGCGGGGCAGATGCTGCAGGGTGGATCGGGCGTACTGCCGTTGCCGAGCGGTCCACCTCCATCATTTCTGTATAATCCGCTGATACAACAAGGGGGCCAGTACCCAATGGGACAAGGTCAGGTGGCAGGGTCGATGGGGTACTCGAATCAGCAGCAGCAGGGCCGTGTAAACCCGCCCCCACTTCCTCCAGGTCCGCCCCCACAGTCCGCTCTGGCGGTGAATCCAGTGGCGGGTCCAACGGCAGTCGGGCAGTACGACACACTGTTCAAGTCGCTACTAGCGCAGGGGTTGATATCGGCATCTGCGTCGACGGCCGCCATCAGCGTGCAGGCTCCGGGTGGGAACGTGCAGCAGCAGGGGATGAGCGCCGTGAACGCAAGTTCGACCTTCTTCAATCCGAGCGGGCTTCAGGCGGGCAGTCTGCAGACGTTTTCGTTCTCGACGGCTCTGGTGACGGGCGTGGCGCCCGTGGGCGCGGAGGGCGTGGGAAGAAGCAACCAGGTGGTGGCGGTGAAGGACGACCCCATCGGCACGGAGTTCAAGGCGGAGGTGTTGAGGGAGCGGCACGAGGCGGTGCTGGACGAGCTGTACACGGACTTCCCGCGGCAGTGCAAGACGTGCGGGCTGCGGTTTCTGGAGCAGGAGGCGCACAGCAAGCACATGGACTGGCACGTGTCGATGAACCGGCGGCAGAAGTCGCAGAAGAAGGTGTCTAGGAAGTGGTTTGTGAGTGAGAAAGATTGGCTTAGTGGGACGGGGGCGTCGACAACAGAATCGGCCCCCTCGTTTTTTGCCGCAGAGGGTGGTGCCGTGGCGCCCACAGTGGATGAGGGAGAGAATTTGGTTGTTGCCGCCGATTATAATCAAAGTACTTGTGCATTGTGTGGAGAACCATTTGATGACTTCTTTAGTGATGAGAAGGATGAATGGATGTACAAGGGCGCAGTGTATATGAATGTTCCCGCAGGCGCTTCCATCGAGGGCATCGAGCCCGCGTCGTTAGGGCCCATCGTGCACGCCAAGTGCCAGACGGAGTCGGCGGCGACGGCGGACCTGACGGATGAAAGCGAAGAGGTAAGTGGTGTTGACGAGTGATGCTCTGTGGTAGGAACGAGTATGTGGGGTGGAAATTTGAGTTGAAAGACCCATAGTGTAATTGAGAGTGAGAGGGTGGTGGGTGTGGGTGGGCGTGGTTGCAGGTGCAACCCGAGCTGATGGCAGCAGACAGCGTGCGGATGGAGATGGACGCGGGCGGGACGGACGACACCGCGATCCCGCTACTCGACAATTTTGATTCTTTAGAGAGCAAGGTACGGTGCCCTCCACCTCCACCAGCAGCTTGTGTGACGTACATCTGTGGTGGTACCCAATGATGCTGGATGGGTTGTAAGCACACTTGGAAGATTGAAGTTGGTAGTGGTGGAGGATGAAATGTTTGTGTAACGGGAGGATGTACCTGTGCAGGACGAGGACAGCGATTTGGAGAGCCGAAAGAAGAGAGTCCGCTATTAAGATGTGGGCGAATCCAGTGCTGGTGCGATCCAGGCACACGTGTACAAGTGACTAACACGAAAGAGATAGCAACAGTTTAATTCACGTGAAGATGATGAACCATCCACAGTTGTCAAACAAACCCTCGATTTGCTGCTTGTGCATGAGGGAAGAATACTTGTTAGATGTGGAAGGAGTCGTTTCATGAGGATGAATGAGGATCCAGAGGAGGGCGGAGAAAAGGCTCCAGCCCCCCTTTTTACACATGCTGTACTAGTGTCTGAGACGGGCTGGTCCCGTGTGTAGTGATCTTGTTGATGGATGATGTGCAATGTTACGTGTTTGTCGAGGTCCGTGAGCCGAGCTCCAGGTTGCGTTGCAGGGCCTCCGAGACGGAAGCTCGAGTGTCGTGTGGGCAATTTCTTGCAGGACGGGTCATGCAGCGGTGGATTGATCCGCATCTGAAGGATCAAGTGGTAGGTGCAACGTAAGTGTAGCGGACAATGCTCGACACATGAAGGAACCTCTGAAGTTAGTAGTGAGTGAGGGGCGCTTGTGCATTATGATTTGAGAGAGGAAAGTTTTGACTATGAATGATAGATGTGTATGCGCGGTGCGTGTAGGGGGAATGGGTGGAAGGTGGTTTTGTAAGGGGCCGGGCTAGGAGAGAAAAGTTGAGTGGTTGGTGATTCCGTAGATAGCAGGTTGCGTAGAAGCATGTTGGTAGTATCTGCGCGACATTGGTTACACTTAGGTAGTCTATTTGGTCTGCGCTTGCTGGAGCACTCCGCTTGTGATTTCTCCTGGAAGGAAAAAATTTATGTTCATTGGAATGTTCTTCGTAGAAAGTGTGAGTTTGTGTTGAGTTTGGGTGTAGCGATGGTTCTTCATGTTGCTGAAACCAATGTACACTAATATTGTTGATTAGTGTGCTTTACACTAATGACGAACCTCTACACTAAATATGAAAATTGGTAGACATTGGACCCTAAAAGCCTATGAAATACTAAAATGTGAATTTGCTGGCATTTAGTGTGTAGTTTGTCATTTAATGTTCAATTGACATTGAACATCATTCATTTGTAGTGAAATTATTGAGAATAATTTGTTTGAATACTGAAGGGTCTTGATATTACAACTTTATAATAGTAATGAAGCAAACATTAATTTGCAATAGGCAATTCTGGCACTTCTAAGCCTTGAAAGGATTGTTGATGCTTTTGCAACAATTTGGCAAAGTTGGAAGGATAAATTATTAACACTCCAAGTACCATCCAGCCCTAGAGTCAAGTGACATCTAATTATAGATTTTCTAGCATGTGACAATATCAATGTTTATGTCTCTATTTACATCTGCAATGGGTTCTTTAGCTTATTGAAAAAAAAAAGTCTTCCTTGGATTAAGAAGTTTGCTAGACCATTGGCCATCCCCTCGAGGCCCATTTTGCCAAGAATCTGTTTGGATGAGTTTAGATTTTTTGGCTTCCCACCGCTTTGTCCATGCATCCTAGATTTCTCTCTACACTTTCCACCTCTTTGTCCATGCATCCTAGCTTTCTCTACACACTATAATAGAATCCATTCTTCTCTACACACTATAATAGAATCCATTCTGGTGAATTTTCAATGTTTACAGGCCAATCACAAAGCCTATAGCCCCCCGAAAGCCGAAATTTATTAAAGAAGTATTTAAAAAAGTCGTCGAAAAAGTTAATGTGCCGAGAATCGCCCCGCTCCTCTGCGTATTGCACAAGCCTGGCTCCTCTACTCCGTCTCTTACATTTATGTTGAAGACCTCTTTGTTTGATCTCACCGAGGGCGACGTCCTTGCCGTCTTCGCCCACTAAGGCCCAGTTCCGACTCGGACGTCGAGTGGAGGTGGACAAAACTGGATGTCCACCATCTTGTCCATTACATTGTGGAGGGAACTTGCCATGTCATCTATCCTTTTGTTTGTACGGTGAAATGGTTTCAGACTGCTCTACTGGACGTCAAGAGACTTTCCTTCTTCTACCCTTCAATTACAAGAAGTAATATATATATTATTATTTCACTACACAGTAAAAACCGAATGCGTTTGTCCACTGGACAAGTTCATTGTGTAGAATTTTGGCGGGAGAGGATGCCAACATGGCAAATCCCTCCTGCGGACATCCTTTCAGTCTGAAAAGGACTCTGGACAAAACCTAGACATTGGCCAATGAGAAGCCAAAGAATTTCGTCCACCTCCACTGGACGTCCCACTCTGAACTGGGCCTAAGTCCCACACTCACCAAAGAATCACTGCAAAGGACGTAACGGGTAGATCCTTGACATATTGTATCATGACTATTACTTCCTCTAGTTACTAGACTTTGTAGATTCGCCTTATTTTTTTCCACAATCCCAATACATATCTAAAACATATTTCTTGATTTGTTGAGCTCCTTCTTTGTGCTCATTGATCAAAGATTTGTTAGGTGTATTCTTACATATACCACATGATTATGCTATTAAATCCTTTGAAGTTCTTTTTCAAATAATTTGTGCAATAAGCACAAGCATTGGATTACTCTGAGGTAATATTAAGGTCTAAACGCCCATGGGATGTAAAATAGGAAGCCCAAAATTGGATCACAACATCTTTTGCACTTGGGCATCATGAACAATGCACTTTTTGAACTTGGGCATCGTGAATGAACTAATCAATGATGAGCTTGCAACCTCCTACAAGCTTATATACAACCCCATCATACTTACCGCAATCCTTTCAGGGCAAATACTCACTCATACAAATTGTGATTTGAATTGTAAAACTTCACTTTTTGAATGCATCATAAGAAGGTGACCACTTTGACATCAAAATACAAGTGAAAAGTTGAGTATAGTGAAAGCTACATAGCAGATTCCGTAAGAAAAAAGCTCCTTGGGCTTCCTTAGGCTTATAAGGGTAAAGAAGGTTTGGTTAGCTTCAATGCATATTGGTTAGCTTAATGTACAAAAATATTAAATATACCCTTATTATTCATGTGTTTATAATGAACATGATATAAAAATTCATCATCACTCAAGTAAACATGGTTCTATACTCTTGCATTTTATTATCGATCATGTGAAGTTTGTACATGGATGATGAGTTAGAAACCATATTTTTCTATCTCAATTTTCAAATATAATTATTGTTTGTACAATAATTATCACCACCATAGTCCACCCAATTATGGTGGGGTCCTTGGACCTTGTTGTATAGGTACCTCAAAGACCTTTGGAGGGATAAGTCAAGTATCTTCAAAACACTAGTAACTAGCTAGAAATTAGCGCAGTTATAGAGTCCACCCTCGAAAGGGGGAAGAAGTATTGCCGGTGGACATTGGGTTATTAGAATTAAGAACAGACACTTCATTCACGTCAGCCTCTTAGAATGGGACCGGAGTTTCTATCCTATCTTGTACAATAATTAAATATCTCAATTTTTGGAATCTTTGATGGTGTAATTAAGGGTATAGTTGTATAATTGTGGAAAGAAATTCAAAATTAAAGTTGAGTTTGTTTCTGGAAATGACTCAACTTGATTGTATTTGTCAAATGTCTAAATGTGAAAATTACCAGTTGAAAAAAAGGAATTGCCCCAAAACCAAAAGTCTTCTCAATTTGAACCTATATCAATTAGTACACCCTCCTGGACTTGCCATGCCTAGATAAATACTTTGACCATGCTCATGCCCACTATTGTAGATGAATAAAAAAACCCTTAACCCGGCCTAAACCCTAAATCCAAGATTCTACGCTTCTACACCCATGTTTTTGTTTTCATTTCTAATTCTTCATGCGACGTGATTCTTGCACAGTAGGGATTCTCTTGTTTTCTTGCTCAATCTAAAATTAGGTTATTTTTTGTAATTTCCAGTAATTTTTATACCAAAATACTTAGAAATTCAATATCTCAAATCCACAAGCTCTATCGATAATCCAATCCTTGCTCGCACCCTTAGGAAAATACCCGCTTCTAAAGACACCTCTTGCGCCCTGATCTGATTACATAAGAGTCGTTAATTAGTGTTACAAACATTAACTGCAAACGGTAACACTAAATGTCACAAATCACCATATACATACAACACTAGTTGTCAAACCATAACACTAAATGTGAGAGCATGCACACTTCACTGCAAGTGAAAGAATTTATTGGAAGTCGTGCAATTATGTTACGAGTAGACCATAACAGCTGGACTGCAGAAGCAGTTACAGTGGACTATACTTTCACGGTTGAGACATTTAGACATGCAGATCAAAATTTACGTATAACAAGCTCGAGTGATGAGCTTCTCACTCGACCTCTTGTAATCTGTGTGATTATGCTAACTCGTTATCTTCAAGATTTCTATGAGTATTGTCAATTTCTTATCGGATTACTATTCGTAACATTAGGTCGAGTCATTGATTTGTCTACACTCTCGGTAGGACCAAAGGATTTTCAATTTTCTCGGAACACCAAGAAGCGATACTGTTACGGTGATTTTGTTTTTCCAAATTAGTAACTTCCATTGTCATAGAGCAAGAAGAAGCAGGAATCAAACGAGGAACTTGGGTTCAGAAGGCATCGAGTCGGAATGGGCGGAATTGATTCAACGCCAAATCCATAGTGTATTTCAAGCAACGCTACCTCATTTTGTAGCAAATTGCTGAGAGAGCAACAACGGTGCCATTTCAAACTTCACCTCCTATTACGCTTGGGATTGAGTCCCGGTTGGAACGACATGACGACCTTGTGGTTAGAGAGGAGTCGAAGGTTACAACTTTGGAGAAGATTGCGGGAAAACGAGGCGGTGAAGTGTATCAATGGTTTGCTCAACTCCGGCTTGTTTTAAGAAGTAAGCCGCGATCGTATGGTTATGATGAGGTCAAGATTTCTTACGCACTTTCATACAGGACTGGAGCTGCTCAAATTTGGGCGATGCCGATATTACAAGGGCTAGATGAAGGACGTCGACATGAATTAGTGTTGAACTATGATGCTTTCCGAGCGGCCTTTATGGTTGTGTACGACGAGATTGATTGAAGAGGGAATGCAGAGGATCGCCTGGGGAGAATTAAGAAGACAGCGGTGTATATTTCTGCGTTCAATGAATATGGAGCTCAGGTAGAGTGGAATGAGTCTAGTTTGGTGGCACGTTTTTGTGCAGGACTCAAAGTTGAAATTCTTCATTCTGTAGCAACTGCCAAAACCCATCCTTGAGGTCTTCAAGACTGGATGATGATGGCGGCAAGAATTGACAAAGGATTGTGGGTGCCACATCAAACTCGGAAATGGCAGCCTCCATACTTCTTGTCTCAATCCTCTATTTTGGACTCAAAGCCTTCAAGTTCAACAATTCGAAGCTATGCTCGTAAATTTCAGACAATATCCGAGACATCGAGACTTCTGCCCGTGGACCTAGATGCGGTTCGAGTGAGTACGGCTTTTGCTAAAGCAACAACCAAACAATTGGACTATCAACGACATGGTAGGTGTTGGAGATGTGGTCAGATTGGCCATGTTTGATAAAATTGTCCAACGAATCCATCCAAACCGTTATCTCTTTCTGCATTGGAAAAGGTTTTGCTCGAGACTGAGGCAATGGGCTCCCTACCCGGGCAACACATACAAATCTGAAAATCTTGCGGCACATGATGTGGTAAATGCTTGACGGAGGGAGCCAACCTTTACTAAGAACAATGAACAGAAACTTGAACCTTTATATCTTTGGGCCACTATTGACCCAACAACTCACTAAACTCTCATTGGAAAAATCAACTCATAGACAATTCAATCTTTGGTAGACTCTGGCGCTACTGAAATCTTTATGCACCGAGATTTCGCTCATCAATGTCAAGCAGTGGTACTGTTGAAAGCAACTCCTCGAGAAGTAAGAATTATCGATGGAGGAATCATCAACTTTTGGTTTAATCACTCATGATGCTAAAGTGGAATTGGATGTGGATGGTCACAAAGAAGTACTGATCGCAGACTTAACTAACAGAGGACGATATTCGTGCATTCTGGAAACTCCTTGGCTTGTCAAACATGATTCATCAATTGAATGGTCTAAACAACATGTCGTTTTCAATTCGCCATATTGTAAAAACAACTGTTTTGCACAAGTCAAAGGAACGACTATGAATTTTGATGCATTGACAAGTATTGATGATTCCTTTTTGGCTTCCAATAAGTTTCTTAAACTTTCTTCCAAACCGTCATCCACCGATCAAGTGTCACAAAATTCTCATCATATCTTTTTGACTTCTAGCAAACTTTCAAATATTTTTTCTCCCAAACCATGACAACTTCGAACATGCACCAATACAATATTTCCTCTTCATACTAGGACCACGACCACAAACAACAAGGAATTAATTGGATCAACATCGGATCTCACCAAATATACTTTGGTATTCGCTGCAACTTTCAACGGATATAATGATGATATAGACATCTTTTCCATCGCAGTATCTAAAACTGATCATGCGGATCCAATGAGTTCAATTCCACGTGAATACCACAATTTATATGAGGTTTTTAGTGAAACCTCCTCGAACGAATTGTCAGAGCATGGACCATCAGACATGCGCATCGAATTCAAAGGACTCAAACGGAAGAATACAGGATTACGACCCATATCGACAGTTGAATTGGAGGAGCTTAGGCGCTATCTCGAAGAGAACTTGGAGAAAGGATGGATCCGCAAATCCAAATCTCGAGTTTCAGCTCCAATTGTATTTGCCTCGAAAAAGGACGGTTCAATTTGCGTATGTATTGATTACAGCAATCTTAATCAAGTAACAGTCCAAAATCGCTACCCCTTGCCACTCATTCCGGAGCTTACAGACCGCCTTGTCGGAGCCACTATTTTTACCAAACTTGATATGCGACAGGCTTATCATCGCTTACGAATGGTACAAGGTCATGAGCATAAAACAACTCGCTACATTTTGTTCGAATATCTTGTTATGCCATTCAGACTAACAAATGCACCTGCACAATTTCAATCTCACATGCAAAGTATATTCAGTGACTTGCTTGATATTTCAGTGGTCATTTACTTAGACGATATTCTGATTTTCTCAAAGGATCTAAATAACCTTCGTCATGTGGTCAGGGAGGTGTTACAGAGACTACATATCCACGGGTTATATGTCAAGGGTTCCAAATGTGAGTTCCATCGCAGTTAAGTCGAGTTCCTAGGCATGATGGTCTTGGCACAAGGCCTCAAGATGTGCACTAATAAAATATAGGCAATAAGTGACTCGCATGTCCCGAAAAAACTCAAAGAAGTATAGGCATTTCTAGGTTTCTCTAATTTCTATGGTCGCTTCATAAGAAATTATTCTCAAGTCACAAGTTCCATTGACAACGTTAACTCGTAAGAATCAAGTCTTCCAATGGACTGCTCCAGCTCAACATGCTTTTGATACACTCCATTCACTTTTCCGCCAAGCTCCAATATTGTTACATCCAGATTTTCAACGCCATTTTGTCATGGAAACAGATGCATCAGACACCGCAACGGGAGGGGTTCTGTCCCAGCTTGGTGATGATGATCAACTCCACCCTTATGCATATCGAAGTTCGAAAATGTCGCCTTCTGAACAAAACTATGACATTTACGATAAAGAGCTCTTGAGTATTGTTATGGAATTCCTAGATTGGAGAGTATACTTAGAAGGATCGCCGCATGAGGTACGTGTAATTTCTAATCATAAAAAACTTAGAATTTTTTCTCACTACCAAGCACCTCAACCGACGGCAAGCTCGCTGGTCAGTATTCTTATCTGTGTTTCATTTCACAATTGAGGACAGACCTGGCACGTATAATAGTAGAGCAAACTTTCTTTCTCAACGCTCTGATCTTACGGAGGGGGAATGCAATTTGCCCCAACCTTTATTGAAATTAGCCACGTTAGAGAATTGCAAACCAATTTGGACAGACGTTGCATCAGAGATCGCATATGATTGGCTACTAAAAATGACATGGCTTTACGGTCCGTACTGGCATATTTCAAGAATGATCAAGATAAAATTTCACCCGACATCCATCACCGTTTCCGCTAGTATACCTACAAAGATGACATACTCTGATTTGTGGCACTATGTTTGTTCCAGACGACGAAGAGCTTCGTCGACAAAATCTTACGATTTAGGCATGACGCTACATTTGTCGGGCATCAAGGCCGGGCTAAAACTTTGGATTTAGTGGCCAGAACATTCTATTGGTCAACACTTCGAAAGTATGTGAACATGTACGTCGATAGGTGTTGTCAATGTTCAAAACCAACGCATCATGCACCTTACATTTTGCTACAACCTATACCAGCAGCAGACGCTTCTTAGAAGCGAGTATTGGCAGATTTTATTGTCAAAATACCAATTAGCTCAGGATATGATGTTATTCTTCTGGTTGTTGATAAGAATAAGAAACTGGCTCATTTCATACCCACAAACGAAACAATAGATTCTAGTGGAACAACCAACCTCTATCTTCATCACATATGGAAGCATCATAGTTTACGAACTGAATTGATTTATGATCGAGACTCTGTGTTTGTCTCAAAATTTATGAAAGATTGTGTCAACTTCTACATATTTGTCCTTCACCGACCACAGCTTTCCATCCTCAATCAGAGGGCCACATGGAGCGCAAAAATCAAAATCTTGAGCGGTTTCTTCGAATGTTCACTACTAGACAACAAGATGACTGGGTAGATCTTTTGCCTCTCGCTGAATTTGCGTATAACAACGCTACACACTCTGCAACAAGTTTATCAGCATTCTATGCCACATATGGTTACCATCCTTCGAAGTCATTCATGACAGCTACCTCGTCCACAATACCGGCAGCAGAGGACAGGGTCTGATATCTACAGCAAATTCATGACGAGCTTAAGATACTCATTCAAATTGCGGGAGATCAAGCAAAAAGAAAATACGATCAAAATTCTCACTTACATCGAGTTTTCAATACTGGCAACAAGGAGTTTCTACGAAGGGAGAATATTGCTACTACAGTTCCATCCCGTAAGCTAGCCGCCAAGTTTCTTGGTCCTTATCTTCTCACAAAGGAAATTTCAGACCTGCTCTACCCTCATCTACCTCGAACACGTAACATGCATGACGTTTTTCACGTGTCTTCTTTGGAGAATCAACGACCTAACACTATCCTTGGTTGGCAAATCAAGCCACCACTTATTGTATGTTATACAAATATAACATTGATGTTCTTAAGGCCTTATAGACTATGAGCTCAAATTACTGAAAAAAGTATAAGAAGTCCATCATTTCTCCATAGTTACACCGGAAGGAGATTTCGAATGGCAAGTTGAAAGGATTGTGGACTCCATGATATTTTGCTGATGGAATAAGCTACAGTACTTGGTATGGTGGACAGGTTACGCACTCGAACAAAACTCATGGGACCAGTTACCAACCTTAAGAATGCTCAAGCAGCACTTTGCGATTTCCATAGAAAATACCCCACTGAAAGGGATAATGTTACGAGTAGACCGTAACAGCTGGACTGCAGAAGCAATTACAGTGAACTGTACTTTCACAGTTGAGACATTAAGACATGCTTATTAGACTTTACGTATAACATGCTCGAGTGATGAGCTTCTCTCTCACTCAACCTTTGTAATTTGTGTGATTATGTTAACTCGTCATCTTCAAGATTCCTATGAGAGTTGACAATTTCTTGTCGGATTACTATTCGTAACAAATTAGTGACTTGAAGGAAAGACAAGGGACATTGATTGCACTAGCGGCCCAAAGTGAACTCTAATCTTAAGAGAGATGAGAAATAGTGTTCTTAACAAAAAAGTAGCCCATTACACTAATCTCCACATAACACTACTTAACATCTCTAGTGTAGCAGTCCCCAAAATCATACCATCGCTTAAAGAAACAAAACAAACCAAACTATTTGCCTTGAATGAGATAAAATACACAATCACACACAAGCTTAGGGTAATTATCCTAAAATGAACTGAACAAAATAAAAGATTATGGAGTGTCTCATTTAGTACCCTAGTAAGCAAAGGATCCCAAGAAACTTGGTTGCAAACTAAAGCTACAAATTTATACAAGAGGCGTAAAGGTGCAAGGCGGAAATAACTATCCCCAGAGGGCAGACAAGATCCACTGCAATAGATTCAACACCATGAAGCCAACCAGAAGAACCATCGTTACACCCCAAACTCAATCCAAATTCACACTTCTTCGAAAAGAGTTCCGGTGAACATCTGCTTAATCCAACTTCCATGAGAGAAATCACAAACGAGTAAGTGATACAGACAGCGCAAACCGAACGCACTACCGAAATATAGCCAATATCCCACAGGTACTACCTAACTGCTCCTACGTAACCTGGTGTCTACGGAATCAACAACCACTCAACTTTTCTCTCCTAGCCCGGAGACTTACAAAACCACCTTCCACCCATTCCCCCAACACGCACCGCGCATACACATCTATCATTCATCGTCAAAACTTTCCTCTCTCAAATCATAATGCACAAGCACCCCTCACTCACTACTAACTTCAGAGGTTCCTTCATGTGTCGAGCATTGTCCGCTACACTTACATTGCACCTACCACTTGATCCTTCAGATGCGGATCAATCCACCGCTGCATGACCCGTCCTGCAAGAAATTGCCCACACGACACTCGAGCTTCCGTCTCGCAGGCCCTGCAACGCAACCTGGGGCTCGGCTCACGGACCTCGACACACACGTAACATTGCACATCATCCATCAACAAGATCACTACACACGGGACCAGCCCGTCTCAGACACTAGTACAGCATGTGTAAAAAGGGGGGCTGGAGCCTTTTCTCCGCCCTCCTCTGGATCCTCATTCATCCTCATGAAACGACTCCTTCCACATCTAACAAGTATTCTTCCCTCATGCACAAGCAGCAAATCGAGGGTTTGTTTGACAACTGTGGATGGTTCATCATCTTCACGTGAATTAAACTGTTGCTATCTCTTTCGTGTTAGTCACTTGTACACGTGTGCCTGGATCGCACCAGCACTGGATTCGCCCACATCTTAATAGCGGACTCTCTTCTTTCGGCTCTCCAAATCGCTGTCCTCGTCCTGCACAGGTACATCCTCCCGTTACACAAACATTTCATCCTCCACCACTACCAACTTCAATCTTCCAAGTGTGCTTACAACCCATCCAGCATCATTGGGTACCACCACAGATGTACGTCACACAAGCTGCTGGTGGAGGTGGAGGGCACCGTACCTTGCTCTCTAAAGAATCAAAATTGTCGAGTAGCGGGATCGCGGTGTCGTCCGTCCCGCCCGCGTCCATCTCCATCCGCACGCTGTCTGCTGCCATCAGCTCGGGTTGCACCTGCAACCACGCCCACCCACACCCACCACCCTCTCACTCTCAATTACACTATGGGTCTTTCAACTCAAATTTCCACCCCACATACTCGTTCCTACCACAGAGCATCACTCGTCAACACCACTTACCTCTTCGCTTTCATCCGTCAGGTCCGCCGTCGCCGCCGACTCCGTCTGGCACTTGGCGTGCACGATGGGCCCTAACGACGCGGGCTCGATGCCCTCGATGGAAGCGCCTGCGGGAACATTCATATACACTGCGCCCTTGTACATCCATTCATCCTTCTCATCACTAAAGAAGTCATCAAATGGTTCTCCACACAATGCACAAGTACTTTGATTATAATCGGCGGCAACAACCAAATTCTCTCCCTCATCCACTGTGGGCGCCACGGCACCACCCTCTGCGGCAAAAAACGAGGGGGCCGATTCTGTTGTCGACGCCCCCGTCCCACTAAGCCAATCTTTCTCACTCACAAACCACTTCCTAGACACCTTCTTCTGCGACTTCTGCCGCCGGTTCATCGACACGTGCCAGTCCATGTGCTTGCTGTGCGCCTCCTGCTCCAGAAACCGCAGCCCGCACGTCTTGCACTGCCGCGGGAAGTCCGTGTACAGCTCGTCCAGCACCGCCTCGTGCCGCTCCCTCAACACCTCCGCCTTGAACTCCGTGCCGATGGGGTCGTCCTTCACCGCCACCACCTGGTTGCTTCTTCCCACGCCCTCCGCGCCCACGGGCGCCACGCCCGTCACCAGAGCCGTCGAGAACGAAAACGTCTGCAGACTGCCCGCCTGAAGCCCGCTCGGATTGAAGAAGGTCGAACTTGCGTTCACGGCGCTCATCCCCTGCTGCTGCACGTTCCCACCCGGAGCCTGCACGCTGATGGCGGCCGTCGACGCAGATGCCGATATCAACCCCTGCGCTAGTAGCGACTTGAACAGTGTGTCGTACTGCCCGACTGCCGTTGGACCCGCCACTGGATTCACCGCCAGAGCGGACTGTGGGGGCGGACCTGGAGGAAGTGGGGGCGGGTTTACACGGCCCTGCTGCTGCTGATTCGAGTACCCCATCGACCCTGCCACCTGACCTTGTCCCATTGGGTACTGGCCCCCTTGTTGTATCAGCGGATTATACAGAAATGATGGAGGTGGACCGCTCGGCAACGGCAGTACGCCCGATCCACCCTGCAGCATCTGCCCCGCTGTTACGCTCTGTGTCTGCGCAACTGATTGTTGTTGTTGCTGGGACATCTGGCTGTTCTGCTGGACCATCTTCAACAGCTCCGAGATGGCGGCAGTGTTCAGAGGGAGAACATCACTCGCCCCACTAGCTACACCACTCCCCACTTGCGTTGCCTGCTGGAACTGGTTACCCTGACCCTGCAGCCCTTGCAGCGTGCCCATCGTCGCTTGGGCTTGCTGCGAAAACTGGTTCAGTAAGCCCCCCGAGCTCATGTGCCCCGCCAGCTGAGGCATTCCCGCAATCTGCACGCTGCCTGCCTGCGGATTCACGCCACCATACATGGCTACCTGAGCTGCTGCGCCTGCGTGCACTTGAGGCAACGCCATCGCACCTCCAATCTGATTCTCCGTTCCTTGCTGCTGCTGCTGCATCAAAGGCGCCAGGTTCTGTGGCATCTGTCTATCGCTCTGGGGCTGCACAAAAGGCACGGAGCTCACACTGGACGAGTTCATGTAAGTTGGAAGCAACCCTGGGTTCGGCGGATAGCTCTGCCGCAATCCGTACTGCCCTTGCCCACCCTGCACCAACCCTCCTGCTCCCGACGACGGTGGCAGCACATTCGATGCACCTAATGGCATGCTGAAACCCGTCTGCAACACGTAGCGAAACCCAGATCAGAACCCCAAAACCCCATCATCACAATTACAACAGCAACAATGTACCACCACAACCCTCAACATCTTCGATTTCCTGTTCCCGACATCACAAAAACTCACTAAACTACTGCATCCCTGTACAATATACAAAGCCAGTACCACACTATGGAGGACCATGACCATTTACATCACTTGCCCCCAGTACTACCTGAAGTGCAGGCAGCCGAGACTGCACACCGTCCATGTCCGAATCCATCGGTCCCCGTGGACCATGCCCAGCCTGGGAGGTGGCGATTCGACTGCGCTCCTCTGATCCCTGCCAACAACCACATCGCAAACTCTCAAACTCCTAAGCTACAAACGCAAGCACTGCATACTCACCGTCAGCTTTCTCGCCCAATCTCAGCACACCTCTCAACCCATGTTTTAAACGAGTCGTCCATACACGAACAACGACTGCTCTAAACAGCGTGGACGCCTACCCTGCCTTAACACAAATCCTTCGCACTACACACAATCATGCATGCACATCCTCAACCATGGATTTAGAGAAGATGGCCTACCCTGCGAAGAAGAGCCGCCCGCGTCCCTCCACCACCACCATACTGGTCCACTTGCGCTCTCCGCCACTCATCCAATCCTCCCACGGCCTCCATCCCAGGCCTGCTGGCATTGCCTGCCCTGCCCAAGTCTCGATCCTCCGCCTTCCCGTCCTCGACCATCTGCTCCGCTTGTGGTTTCATGTCCTCCCACACATACTCCTCCTCATCTTCGTTCTGCCAGCTCCCCCTCCCTCCAACCCCGCCTCCCACTCCCCGCTCCACCCGAGACCCTCGCCCATCTCCTCCGAACCCCCCCACTGTCGGGCCGCGCGCCTCGGCTGTCCAGCGCCGAACCCCGAACCATGGACCCTACACCACGCCCATCTATCCGAACACCTCGCCCACCCGCCTCCAGCGCAGATATTCGACTCTCCATCCGATATCCTCGTCCTTCTGATACCGCCCCTATCCTGATACCCCTCCCGTTTGCCCCCTCCACGATCCGGGGATCCATCCTCCGCCCTCGCACTTCGCCCCTCCCTCTGCTATCCGCCTCCACTGCAAACCCGCCCCCTCTTCCTGGACCGGGGGGCCGATGCCCATCCGGGCCTAACGCCCGTGGTCCCGCCAGTGTCCTCGCATCATACCCGTTTCGACGAGGATACCGTTGTATCCTCTCGTCCGGAACCCCGTTACCCTTCCCTGCATCTCCGTCTCGAAGCCACGCACCGCCCTCTCCGTGGTGCGTTCTCACGGGTTTCGTATTGACCACGTCAGGCCGCACAGCTCCCCTCCTCTCGAAGTCATAATTTGGATACTCCTTATCGTAACCTGCCTCACCAAAACGATCCGCATTTACCTGCGCCACAATCCACACCCCACACCTCAGGAACTCACACGCCTTCGTCACTCTGCCTTCCACTGCGCCATGCCTCCACTATTCATCTTCTACCACGGTAAGCGACTACAAACCAGCCCCCAACTCCGCGATACCACTATACTGCACACAAGCAGACCAACATGCTCAGCACCACACTTCTCACGACTGCGTCATTGCTCAGATCGTACCGTAGTTCTCTGTGCTTCCGGCCACCCCTTCGAGCTTTCCCGGACTGGGGCTCTCTCTTGCCTTACGAGACCATCGCCGTTGCGCTCCGCAGGGGCGATCCCATCGGCCTGCTCCAACCAGAACCTCTCCTCACGTCAGCGCAACGAAAAACTGACACCAAGACTTTCAATTTTCACACCAGGCAACTTGCGCTTTTCAACCACACAAACACAACATATCGAGCATACATCAAAATATGGTAAGTATGGAATGCAGACCCTGCTTGTTCTCGATTGCTGTAAAAGTTGACGTTGTTCCAAGTACTTTGGATTCACGTGTATACCATGCCCAGGACGTACAGACGGTTCCATGGCCCTCGGAGCCTGAGTAGCAGTAGCAGCTCCCCCAGGCTTGGGACTCAACTGAAGCTCTGTCTCGATCGTTCTCAGAGGAGCCGACGGAAACACACCCCGCCAAGTCCAGAACAGATGTTGCATCGCCGTGTACAGAGTTGGATCTACATGCCTGTACGCTGTACAAAACACCTGCTCACAGGAACGCATCCAAATTAGAAAAGAGATCAGAATCTTCCATGAAGCAAGGGAAGATATCTCACGAATTGGGGGGAAGATGTAAAGTACCTCAGGAAGTCGTGCAGCGAACAACTTCACATACTCGCCAGCAATATTCTTAACAATACTGTCAAGCAGATACAAAGACGGAAGCTTTTGCTCCTTAGGAACCTGCAAAATAGTAAGCCTTCTCACCGTCAGGATATAAAGTGCAATATTATTATTGTGGACGGTACGAACAACCACCTAAGTACTTAAACCTTAAAAGTAAAAGTGATTGTTAACGTGAAAGTGGTCGACCGCTAAAGCCGACACCGGTGATGAGTCTCAGTCAGCACAAAGGAAACACATCTAGACATAGTCTTCACCGAACGGTTCCCGGTTCCCAATATCCGCCCGCACTGTTTGCCGACTATCATGCACTAGATTTGAATATTGAATCTAGGTCATAATCGGTTATGGGAAGCTACTAAAATAATATCTACATAATTTTTCACTTGTTTCTTGCAATCTGTGTCAAAAGGTGTTTCTCAGTCCAATCAACAACATATCTATCCATGTTCATTCAACAATTCCACTGTCACTAAAATGCAATGTCATTCAGATTCAACGTCATTCAAAATGGTAAACAGTCGGTCATAGGTTATGATTACGTGCTGTTGAAACAACTAGCAGTATCTCAGACATTTCGAAGACCCAAAGGTGGTGATAAACGTGGTGATAGAGAAATTCGAGACTTTCACTAACCCTTGTCAAGACTACAGATTTTGGAGCCATGGACTTCGTATGCGGGAAAAGGGTAGCAAGAAGTCTGTGTGAATACTAGATAGGAGTTACAGCAAACAACCTGCTCCAATGATAACACTCTCGAGAGAATCGAACCTTCACCTATGACAAGAACTAAAACGAGATTTGCCACATTACGGTGCCTCGTTTTCAAGCAGTCACCCAGAGGATTTAAAGCCCACAAGCAGCACTTCTACATTATTAGAATGCGAAAACCCCGAAAAGAAGATCGATGAACGCGTTTATCATCTCGACACAACCTCTCGTTGCTTTACTCGCAGCTTCCCGCTGGCAGATTGCTATCACTCAATCCAACATTCTGAGTGTTCACTAAATGCGATCAACGGAAGCACTAATCATATAAGATTCGCTGAGTACCCACATCGTTCAGTTTCCCATCTAGAGTGATCCTCGGATAAAATTTATGCATCATGTGTACCATTCGAACTCAATAAAATCTCCTCCAGTTCTCTGAGGTTATCACCCTTGTGACCTCTCAGTAGGATTGATCAAAACGAGAACATAGGTCGGCACATCCAAGTTCGGACAGATTCGAACTACCCATTCACACAAAACAGTGACATATTCATTGAGAAACCCTAAACCACCGCTGCTGTTTCAAGCTACAATTATTCATCAACAAGCGTATCTAATAGATTGTATTCTACGTACCGAAACAATGTGATCGCAGATGGCTTTCGCGATGCCATGTGCACCGTGCGTATTCTCCCCGGCAATGATAGTCAAATTGGTGATGATAGGCTTGGAGTTAAATGTCAACTCTGCCAATGCGGACTTGTACTGCACGACGAGTTCCCGCAGCTCTTCGGCTGCGGAATCGTCCTCCCCCCGTTTCCTGTTGTCCGCGTCCATGACTCTTCTCGTGTCTCGGCCCTCCTTTGCAGAAAAATTTCTTAGCTCCCTCTCACGCTCCGCAACCGAAACTCGAGTCATCCTCATTCTGCCGCCATTGTCTTTTGTCCCGCTCAATCTTCAAACCTAAGCAAAACCTTTCCCCGTGCAACTGCCATATCCACGACATACCTGCCGCTCGCTCGTACGATACACCTCAGCTCCAATCTCGCACATTTCTCTTACTCTTCTACAGAGTATTTCCACTCCTCTTACTCCAGTTTTTTCACACTGATGCAACGGTCTCCCCAACTGCGAAACCCTAATCGGACCCATGCTCAATCAAAATTCACCGATGCACGATGAAATCATTTCGGAACAATCCTGTGGCGCGTCTTGTTATGAAAGCGTGATAGTCCTGCCATGGCTAATGCTCTGGTTGTCCCAAGGAACAAAGGAGCCCGTCACGTAGTCCACCATTGAGCAGATTCTGTACATATGGTATCGAAATGAGCGGAAAATTGCGTCGGCATGCAATCCGCGCAGTTACCTATTGCAATTACAATTTCCGGTGAGACGGTTCGCAACAAATTTGCCGCACTGGGACGAGCAGGGACACCGGGACGGGCGGTGACAGGCCAAAGCGGCCTAGTGTACCTCCTGCTCCCCCCCAAGCATCGGCTGCCGGCGGCGGCCGCGCTCTGCCGCGTGGCTACGGTTGGTGGCGGCTTTAGTCGAATCTTCTGCAAGGGTGACGCCATGCTTCCTAATCGGGTGGTCCGAATCTCTACTGGTTGGAGTTGCTGGAATCCGGATCTCTTATCTTCGAAGTACGTAGATGTAGTTGATTCAGATGTAGAACGTCCATAGATTATAATGAGAATAAGTTGGTGTATACAATGAAATTCGAGATGGAAACATTTATAGAACGTTATAAACAAGGACTATAATTATTAGTTGTTTTTCAAGGATTTCATTGTTTCTATTTCTAAATTGTATTGTCACTTTGCACATTATATATCTAAACTCTCATCAAGCCTTGAAGAGGAATTAGATCAAGTGATTCAAATATTTATCGTTCAGAGCCGTTGAAACTTCCTACCTTTCGTATTTTGTAAGTACTTTACAACATAGAAGAGTCGTAAATTACAAAGAAAGCATGTTAAGGTACACGATGAAGATTGAAATACAAACATTAATGAAACTCCCATATTTTGTTTGAGAAATTATGAGGAAAATTATAAATTGTTATGTAAGATTTAAATCGTTTGTATATCCGAAGTGTACATGCACCAATTCTATCTTGCATATGATTACTCATGTTAGGCCTTCAACAGAAGTTTTATGTGAAAGACTCCAAGGTGTTTAGAAGGGACTAAGTAAGCATCAATTATAGAAGATGCACCATAAAGGTGTATATGAATGTACTACATATAAATTCATGGGATTGTGAATACCTTAGTTAGAACCTTAGTTTGGGACCCCTAGACAAAGGCCCACCAAAGTTGCATATTGGAAAATAAAAGTTCAAAGGCTTTCATCATAGAGTTTCTTCTCAACACGCACTCTTGATTGGTCACAAGGCATACTTTTCTTCCGTACTTCACAATAGTACAATTTTGTGTAAAGTTTCTTAAGGCATGTCTCACTATTCATTATTCCTTCAAGAACAAGAGACCACCAAAAAGTGAAAAGTTGGCTCCTTGCAATTTTCATGATCTATGAATCATCTAGAATATTATTTATGTTGTTTGGATACTTACATTTACAACATATGTACTTAGGATGTATACTACAGTCTCAATGTGAAGTTATAGTGAGCTACTTTGTGACCACTATTAACCCTTAACCCCTAAACGTCCCTAGTGTCGAAAAACGACATTTTGGATGAAGGGCAGAAACTTTGAAGAGCCATAACTTCTTCATCCAAGCTCCATTTTTGACGAAATCACTTGGGTTAGGTCACAAATCAAGTCTAGTTTATGTGATATAAATTGCAGACTCATAAAATAAAGTATGAATAAATTTTAGTGAAGGCAGCTCCTGTTCTTGGGTTTTCAAACATTTGGCATGTTTTACCATTGCAAGCCAATTATGTGAAATCTAAAATAGTTTTTCATGAATTTTTTTTCGTAGGTTTGATATTTAGATGTATCCCAACAACTTTGTAGTTGGAAGTTTTTTGATCTAGATAACTTTGGTATTGGCTTTGCAATGATGTTTCTACGATGGAAAAAGTGAAAAAATGGATGATTTTTGAAGAACTAGATCTCCTTCATCCACCGTTAGATTTTGACTTTACTTTTTGGGATGGATTCCAATTATAGTCTGTTTTTAGTGGTAGAAACTTTGACCCAATCGAGGATATATTGATGAAAAGGCATGGATTTGAGTGCGAGGGGTCTAGTTTTGGACGATTTTTCCTTTGTAAAATTTATGGCAGTTTTCACGACTACAAGGCTACTATTTGAGCCAAGATTTTTTTTTTATGAATTTTTTGGTACAAGAGTGTCTTTGAGATGAAGATGAACAACTTTCTAGTTGCTGATTTTGGATTGCAAATTTCATGTTGGTAGTATTTTCACTTCAAAGTGGAAATGATGGTATTTTGTAGCCTGTTTTGCGCACTAATATGTTATGATCTCGCAATCTATGAGGTCCCATGAGTCAAGTTTTGGTCCACAAGATCTACTACAAGTCTATTACAAGTTTGTACGGTTGAGATCTGAATAGCTTATCTTTATTTTCATCTATATCACTTTTCTTGAAAATGAGTTTTTGGCTAAAAATACCCCAAGGACGTTTAGGGGTTAAACGTCAAGCCCCTCCAAAAATACACTAGAAACCAAGCCCGAGGGGCATGCTTGGACGCTTAAGGGTTAAGAAAATATACCAATTGCATACATGATGTAGTGTTTCAAAATAATGGAATTTACTTGTGTGTAGGATATGTGAGGCCTAGTTGCAAGCTTTGTTCTTAAACGGTTACTAGTAAGCCTGCATAACATTGCCACACCCACATAAATACTTGGACCATGCTTGTCCTTGCAACTATGTAAGGAAAAAAAAGAAAAAAAAGAACCAAATTATACACTTGTAGGCCTACGTTTAGTGTTCTTGGAAAATTTAAGGCTCAAAAGAACATGATTTTGCATGGTTGAATTCCTCTTGTGTTTTCCTCAATCTAAAGTTAGATTATTTTTAATAGTTCCAGTAATTTTTGAAATCATAAACATTTTGAAATTCAGTATTTTAGAATTTGCAAGCTCACTTCGTGATCTAGTCGTTACTCACATCCCTACAAAAAATTCTGCTTCCAACAACATTTCATGAGCCCAAACCAACCAAAGATCCCTCATATATTAGATCCCCTCACATAATAGATCCCTTCAAATCATTCTAGCCCAAGGTGCTATTTTAATCAAAACGCATCTAAATACTTTTAGGGGCCTAATCGAATACAATCGCTCATATAATTGGAATCCTAGAGTTTACATAAGCCATCCAAAATATCGCTCTTACAAACTTGCAAAAAAAAAAAAAAAAAAAAAAAAAAAAAAAAAAAGCGCACACATCACATGAGTTCAATTCAACAGAGGGTGTCACTTAGTATGATGAAGTAACCGCCGTTGGATCCTTTAGCAAGTAACAGACGTTGGATCCGTATGATCTGTATTTGGAATTGCTTCAAAAGTAATCCACACATGCCACTGACTTCATTCGAGTGGTTGGAGTCGAGCTTTAACTCCAGGTGCACCCAAAGAAGAGGTACTCACAGACTACTGAGATGAAGGTGACCCATGTCAACCTTACGCCGGTAGAGCACGAAGAATTGATCAAGAGAACGTACCCAGACACGGAATCCAAGACTGACGAAGTCATTGGTGCGTTGCTGGAGTTAAAGCACATCCAGTCTCGCTACCCAAGACTTGGAGCAAGTCACTAAGGATGCGATTGTCGACCAACAGATGCACAAGTTCTCTAGCAGGTGTATGTTCAGTGACGACACAACGAACAAGAAATCATCATGCTGAGAACGATGTGAAGATCTAGGCCAAACGAAGAACACAACAGTAAGATAATCAGGCTTCACTTTGCCGTCTTTGAGCAAGATCATGTAAAAATTCGTACAAAGCATTGCGTCCCTCACTAGCTTTTACATTCGACTTCGCAACTCGCAATAGCTTCTTCAGTTCCTGCAAACTCAAGAGAAAATTCATCAGTGCGACTATGACCTTCTCAGATTAGACGTTCCAAATGAGCTTCATTATACAGGATGCGCTCAAAAGGCTTAAACGTCTGATGCGTTTTCATATTTGAGGGCACTGATGAAACAAGGCCTGTCTCATACCTGTCGATCGAAATAGACATCACTTGTACTGGAAAATATATCGTTGTTGACAGCCTCATCACCACTAAGAAGGCCTTTCAACCACTGTGTGGCTATCTTTTCTTCCTACAAAACCCAAAGCAACTTTTGTGTTTAGATATCAGAAAGGTTTCAGTACTTTCATTCACATACAGTAGCAACTAAGAGATGAGTTACGCGCATACCTCGGACAAATCTTCATCGTCTTCGGTCTCGTTTTCATCACTTGATTCTGCTTTCTTTTTTGCCATCAAGCCAGCAAGGTCACCATCTCGGCACGCCGTCAGGACCTCCTCCATTGCTTCAGGATCGGCCTCACGAAGTAACCCCCCTGAAGCCCACAACACGACAATGAGCGGCTATCCAGTATACAAATTCCAAAATTACAGAGAAATGAATCTCGTAGAGCTCACCTATGAAGAGTAATTGCCTCCTCTTTCCATTTTTCACGTTAGGACCCAGTGACTGTCCACCCAAATCAACAGAACTTGGGATAAGATTATCATTTTCACAGCTCAGCACAGTGACACGGTTTCTAACATCGAAAACACTCGACAGCAATATAAAGAGAATCTTCACATTCGTTCGTAGGGATCTCCATATGATCAATTAAAACATCTTCTTGATAAAAAAGAGAAGCCATAGAAAGCCCTTCACATGAATCGAAGGAAAGATTCTCTAGAACATGCAACAAAGAAGCACATCGTGGTAGCCACTCTTACCTTGACGAGCATGACAGCGTCGTAGACTTCGCCGTCAAGAGATGCCCACCTGCAGAAATACAATGTAAGAACATATATACTATCCATGTACAAAATTGAGAAATTCGACTCCTTTATTTGATGCTATTTCCACAGGCAATGGGAGATGCTGAAGTTTGAACCTGATTGCTTGCCGAAGCTGCTGAGGTGACAATGCAGCAAGTTCATTAGCCCACTTCAAAGCTCGCAGGGATTTCCTCTTACTTACTCCCTTACTATCCTTCTCCTCGATTTCCTCTTGTGTCTCTTCATCGGTTCTTTCTTCCAGTGCATCCCCACGTTTAGTATACTGAACTAACGAGCTTGGGTTTATGCTCTTCTTCCTCCTCCCATGGCTCTTGCCCGCAGTTCCTCCGTGTGCTTCCCTAAACATGGCAAAGTACTCAATCATCACACGAACTGTCTGAGATATTCAAGAGGAGCAGATTCTGAGGATTGCATCGTCCATCGACCAGAGACACCTAGTTGGTGCGAAATTTTGAAAATTGCTCCAGTCATTTAATCTCAACATTTTGGCGAACACTAAATCCTTCAGATGTCCGAACCAATTTCTAAGCCCCGACATCATTAATCAGGCGCATTTGATGCTTAATTTGAACATTCGAGGGTGCATCCTGCTCATCTGATGCTCCATGACAAGGTGCACTAAATCCTTCAGATGTGCAAACCAATTTATAAACTCTGATACCATTAATTAGGCGCATTTGAAAGCTTCGTCGATGCTTAATTCGACTACCTGACTTTAAATTGTAGGAGTAATCCAAGGGTGCATTCTGCTTATCTAATGCTCCACGACAAGGTGCTTGACCAGAACACTAAAACCTTAAAATGTGCGAACCGATCTCCCAGCTCCAATACTAGTGATTAAGCGCATTTGGTGCATACCTGATTAAAATACCGAATTCATTTGAAGGTTTTGCAAAATGTGAGGATGAATTGTGCGTACCTGATGCTCCATGACAAGGTGCTTGGCCGGAGCAAGCATTCGCGTTCGGGCAATGAGGGATTCGACGAATTCAGTGAGCAAGAGACCGAGGGCAACGACCTATGATGAGGTAACACGCGAGGCGATACCACAAGTCTCCAAGGCCTCCACAGCTGCTTACTTACGTGAAGCATCACTAGACGCTGAAAATGACTAGTTTAATTGTTTTTCAGGCGCAATCTTGCTTATCAGAAATCGACCTTCGAAAATGGATAAGGAAGAGCGACCTTCGAAATTGCACAGCACAATGAGAAGCTCCAAACCCTAAGTTCATCCGACCGTAAACTCTTGGATGAATGGCGAGTGTTTCATTCAGTTCTCTGATTCAGCTTCCGAAGTATGAACACCTATTTTCGTACATTTAAAGAATTCACTATACTTGAAGTGGTGGAATGAGTGCTTGGTGTTGTTTAGTTTAGCAAGAAGATGAGTCAAGTTTATTCTATTTTTTGGATATTTTTAAGCATTCACAATAAAAACCACAAATTTTAGAAGTGACTAATATATGTTAACTTATACTCGAGAACACCCTACTGCATGCACGCATAGGGTACATGGAGGGTATTCATTAGTTGATCAAATCTTCATAGAGGCAAGAATTTAGCATGCAGGTTTATGGGGAGTGGGCCGCCTTTATATCTTCCTCCTTACATCCCCTATTGTCATTTCCTAACCATAATTACTTACTAGAGAGGAGAATGTAGAACCTGTCAATTTGTGAGTGGGTTAGGGTGACATGGATTCATCACAATCCTACTCCCTCTGTCCATCATAATTGTCTATTACGTTTTCTCAAAACTACCTTGAGAATTAGATTTGAGAGATAGGTTTGAGAATATCTACTATACAATTATAATTGGACAGAGGGAGTACATGAAAATTACATTTTGTCATTACCTGATTTGAGAATAACCAGAGGATAAGGTGCGAGATCCATCTGAAAATACAAGTACAGGATCTTTTACTCTGAGAAGACAATACCAACATACAAGTCACTGATCCTGCAAGAAGCGAAGCCGTTCAATTTGATAAAAACACTTGAAACTACACTATGATCTGCCAAACATAATCAGATATAAAATGTGCATAATCAAAACAAGGGGAGGGAATAAGCCCTTCCTGGAAACACAGAAACGTAGCCATGTTCTAGATCTCACTATAAGAATTTCGCTGATAAGCGACTCTGCAGTCTGAATTACAGACCACAACTTGGAGTTCGACACGAATGGAAACCACCACTTAATCACAAAGAATGTGTTAGTTGTAAGCTCAGAAACTAACTGCGACTCCTGTAGAAAACAATCAATGAATGTGACTGCATTGTACATGTCTACAAAATTATTTGCTCAGAAGAGTATCCTACATCCTGCCTCCAGCCCAGCCACCCTTGACTTTGGTTTGAGATCGCACTTCCAAGAGCTTGCCATCAGGTCCATAATCCCTCTCCATGCACAGGAAAGTTCCTTTCTCATAAAACCACCCGACTCCCACCGTCAACACACCATCCTCCTTCGCCTGCACGCTGGCTGTGACACCACCTGGTAACCACAACACAACGGGATCTTCCACGGGTTCAGCACCGTCTTCGTCAACGTACATTTGGAGCGCCTCTGGCAAGCCTTGCTTTAGCATCACTTCTTGGCAAAAATGTGCATACGACGGCCGTGTCAGTAAATCGGCCCCGGGCTGATGGATCGCCGTCGCACTCATCTCAAACACCTTCCACGAACCGGTCAAGTCGTTCACCGCCGGCCGGTCTCGTTGCGAGAATGGTGATAAGTATGCGAGTGATTCAGCTGATTCACTAGAACTATGTACAAAAAGAACGAAAATGGTAAGTAACATGCTCGGGAAATTCAGAGGCATTTGTGAAGCTGAAAAAGGGTTGAAATGCAATACCTGATGGATTCCATGTTGCGAGGACCCATCCATTGCTCTTCGTATACTGCAACGCGCAGGACTTGAATCTCCTCTCCGGATTCCATGATAGCGATGGTGTGAACGAGCCGTAACCTTCGATGTTTACCTGTCACTATGCACTTCAACATTCCACCGATACTTTCAGCAATACAGACCGTAGAAGAGGAAAGGAAGGCACTGGACCTTCTTACATGCAAAAAGACTCATCGAGAACAAGAGCAGGGGCTGCCTTCCCACCTGCTCAATCTTGAAAGTCGGAGCATTGAAGTAGTCGGGTTCGGTTTCATTGAGATCGTCCGGTAGAAGCGACACAGGACCTCTTGAATATGCACCATCCTACACTCCAACACGATTCGAGTTACACAATAGCGACCAAGTGAACTTCGCGACCTCAATTCCTCACCGGACAAAAGATCACAAGAAAGATCTAGATATGAAACCACACTCACGTTGATCAACAAACAGAATGCGATTGTATGATCGCGACCCTTACCGAGAAGAAGACCAGACCAGGTTCCAAGGACATGGTGTCCTCTTCCATCAAGTCTCTCCAAACATCATTGCTGGCAGGTGCTCCCTCACCGGCTGGAGTAGGGACATTATTAGTGGCTTCAGGGACATTGTTGAGCTCTTCCTCCAGATCAGAATCAGCCGTATCTGCCTTAAACATCGATTCAAACTCCGGATCACTTTCTCTGAGAGCCCAATCTTCGGCGCTTTCCTTTTCAGGATTGTAATCTGCAGTTCCTGAACCTTGAAGGAACGCTTTCGAGTCCGCCAATTCTTCTTCCCCTGTCGGTAAAGCCATGCCTTCGGCAATCGCTGATGATTCAAGCTCGATAGGATTCACAGCCAAATCCTCCTCACCATCCAATTCGTCCCCAAATTCCTCAAGGTCTTCCTGGTACTCTTTGTATCCTTGCTCGCCGCGGGTGTTTCCCACCTTCCACATAACCTTGCGATACAGAGTGGTGCCGTCGCTTTGAAGGCCGTCCGGTCCTGGAATTGGCTCCACTGAGGTCAACACAGCCGCATCGTAGAGATACGCTTTCGAAACATCGAGCGCCACTGGCTCCATCTCGGCTGTAATCGGAGAAAATGCCGCTCCATACCCTCTCCATACCCCCGCATTGCTGCTTACAAACGTTGGCCACAATGGAGTCGGCATTTGCTCCTGTCAAAACAGACCTCATTCATAAGGAGCCACATCTTGTTACCACAGGTTGGTGCAGAAAACTAAAGAACCTTGGATTATGAAAATTCTCAAGCGAATGATAGTGGCATATCTGATCAATCACAAAGCTTGTCGTGCTGAGCTATTGCAAGAACAGCGTTCAGAAACCTTGTAGCATATGCTAGCAGTCACTGATCGAAAAGCTCACTCACAACTAGTGGTCAATGGAATTCAGATTGTATGCAAACATTCAAGTGATTGGGAATTCAAAGTGTACCGGAGTCTGCAACACTTCCGACGTCTCGACAGGAATGCCGCCCGTGGTCGTGACGGCAGTGAAGTCATCGCCGAAGTCTTGTAACTTGTAATCTTCTTCAATGACGGGTGAACGACCATTCCCTCTCACATCACTTGTGGCTTGTTGCTTACCCCGTTGTTTCTTAGAACTCGGAGGATCTGGTGCAGCACCTCGAGAGGCTTGATACTCCGATTCAGCAATATCTTTGCTCCAAACATTAGGTCTCGGACCTCCTGCTGCCTTTTTCGCAGGTTGTTCTCCCTTTCCTCCTTTCCCGCCCTTCTTCTTCTGCCCCTTGCCTGAGTCCTTGCCCTTATTATCCTTCGCACTTCTAACAACGAACAATCTCGCCGGGGCAGGCTTAATTCTTAAGCAGTGGCAAGGCTCACATTGCCTGGTCCTAAGAGCATTACTACGCCTAGAGAGTACAGTCGACATTGCACACGCCGGCGAGGGTTTGAATCGGTACGCCATTGCTTGCAACTCCATCTTGCCTGCTAACCCCTAATTCCACACACTCCGCCACTCCGACAAGAGTACTCAATAGCAATGAACTTCGGTGACTAAATCTGAAGAATGTGCACTCTGCAAGTGGAGGTGAATTCTCTTGAAGCTCTTTCCAAGTTCTCTCAAAATGTCAAGTGTGTAGGAACTTTTTTTGACTCGGGAAGACTAGTTGCGACCGTGATGCTATCCTCTTTCTATCCAATTTGTTTGATACGCTCGTGAATTGCTATGGTTTGCTAGGAGAGAAATTGGCTCACAAGGAAGTCGTGCTTTGGACCTACCAGTACCAATCCGCCATCGCCATCGCCATACAATGCAAATGCTTGCTCAGCTTACGTTCATTCCGACATTGTTGCTTCATCGAGTCGTCACTTTTGACGATGGATGCTCATTATCGGTACCATTGCTTTCAATGTGGACCCGTTTCAAAGCAACTCTTGAAACTGGGCAATTCTCACACAGCTACCTTACCTGCATACTTTGACTTTCAAGTAAATCATGCAACCGTACATTTAATAGTAAATAATGTTTTAAGGGGATTGTGAGAGGTTGTAGGAATTGCATAAATTTGGCATGGCTAAGGACATTAAATAGGAAAAATCTTGCAATTTGGAAGTGCAATGTGATAACCATTTATTAACTCTTAAACCGCCAAGCAAGCCCGAGGGGCTTCATTCCAACAGAATCTTCTATGTAGCTCTCACTGTAATCAACTTTTCACTTACATTTTGATGTCAAACTGGTCACCATCTTATGATGCATTCAAAAAGTGAAATTTTACAATTCAAATCACAATTTAAATGTATGATTTTATGGTTTGGAAGGATTGTGGTAGGTAGGTTGGGTTGTACATAACCTTGTAGGAGGTTGCAAGCTCATCATTGATTCGTTCATTCATGGTGCCCAAGTTCAAAAAGTGCACTATTTATGATGCCCAAGTCCAAAAGATGTTATGTACCAATTTTGGGCTGCCCGTTTTAGACCCCATGGGCGTTTAAAGGTTAAGATACTTGTGAAGCTATTGTAGTAGATTTCATTCACGTTTGGATACAATGCCTCTTATTTCACATACTTCCCCATTTTTTGACGTTGATGTATGAAGTTGATGTGTGATGATACATATATTGTTTTAAAACTTGAGAATCTTTATTATATGTATCTGTAATAATAATGGATACAACATCAAATCAATCAATATTTTTATAGCACATTCAACATTCAATGACATCTAATAGCTATTGATTGTATATGCATTGTCATATCTATCTTCCTTTATCTTCTCAAGTCTCTCAACAACTTTCTTGAGTCTACGTGCTCCACGGGAAGAGCACGTGAGTAGGGTAAACATGAAATTGTAGCGTACCTAGAACTTTCATTAGATATACATATGTTAATTTTGAAACAAAATATATATGATGAAATGAAGTTTACATTATGGTTATCCTTGTTGAACAAATTTTGTTTATTTGTATTGATTCCATTAAAACTAATGCAAAGAGATTATTGAATTAGAAGCTTGGTGGAGAGACATATCAAGTCTTTCTAGTGATATAGTATATTATAGAAGGAAGTGTATATACAATCATTAGCAACTAGATGTGATTGAATGTTGTAATATTACACGTCTCCCTTTGCCCAATTACAAAGGACCTACATCCAATATATTCTATACTTTAACAACTTTCACACATCATACATCAACTTCAAAAATGAGTCTATGAGCGTACTTGATTCAAACAAGTAACAATGTAAAGAGTATCAAGAATCACTTTCCACGAGTAGCCGAAACACTTGCAATTCAATCTAGCACGCGAGCATACAATCTCTCACATTGCTTTGTAGTGATCACCTTACAACTCTCCTCTACACGCTCCCTTAATTGCAAATGACATACATGAGGAGTTCAATAGGAATTCAAACAATGTTCGAGGATTGCTCAAACATGTTCTATGGGATTTAGATTTGGGGATTTAGCTGGCCACTCTAAAATAAAGTGAATGGCTCCTCTAAGAACCATTTTTGAAGAATCTTTGCTTTATGTATAGGAGTATTATAATACCGGAAAATTACATATTGAGGTTTAAGTATCTTGATCTCTCTAAACTAAAATACAAATCTCCATGTAAGACTAAATTATAGTTTTACGCATTTAAACGCCCATCCACCTTTTGTAAATCACCTACACCTCTTACTGTCTTTCAACTCCATAGCATCAAGGACCCTCCACTATGCTTTATTGTTTGCTTCACTACACAATCATACAAGTTTCTTTTGTCATTAATCCAACACCAAGTTCTCCCATCTGAAGTGAAGCGATTAACCTTCATTTCATCACTAAATATAATTCTCTTCTAATCCTATATTGTTCTCTTTTTATAAAATGAACATTGCAAATCGTTACTGCTCTCTTACGTTTTTCTATGACAAAAGAGGCTTAGAAATCTTCTCACAAGGACTCAATCTATCATCTCTCAAAGTAGCCCGCAAAGTTCTATCAGATAATCCACATTTCTACCTTGTTTCAACACTTTGTTGCCCCTACTATTGTCTTTAGCTCTCCAACTGTGACTAAACGCATTGCACGTCCTCTCTCGAAGTTGTAAGAAGCTTTGGAGCACCTTATTTTGACAATTCTAAGTTATTACAAATTTCTTCTTCATTCCATTCACCGTACTTTGTAAGAAATCCAAAGACTTTGGAACTACTCTTGTACTCTTACCTTTCATCAAAGAGCAACGGTATCTCTCACTTTGTTTCCTAAAGTTGGCTACATCAAACCAATTTAGTTCCTATTTTGCACAGTATGTTCTACAAGAAGGAAGAGAAAGGAAATCACTAAAAAATTCATCAAAAAACACAAATTTTCATTTCTTCTACACTAATATAAAGTTGCTCTAGAAGCCACCTCAAAAAAGGAGTCCATAAGGGTACATACACATTTGTGATCATAACTCACTAAGTCACCATGTAGACATTATTTAGGCAAAGCGTCATGTGGTATGTGTTAAGAGTGCATTAGGCACAATAGACCTTTTAATAAGGCTCCAATTGCCATAAGATTTCCAAGCTACCCTCAATTTTGCTATCTGACTAGAGCATTGACTCATTTGTTGAGGTCATTACAATTCATCTTTACCAAGCCAAATTAATAAACTTCTAGAAGGGTTAGAACAAACTTGACCTGAACCTCCTTAACCCCTAAAGCTCTGTGGTGTTTTTTGGGAGCTTAAAACCTCAAAACCACAATTTGCTACCTCCACACAGTCACGCACTCCTAGGATTGTGGACCAATTTTTTCACTTTTTAAGGACATCCAACCATAAGATCTTGTAATTAAAACTATTTTAAATCACTAATTCAAATGTTGACCGTTGGATGTTTATTATTTGCAAGATCGTAACATGCAAAGTTTGTCTTTCAAGGTTTTTCGAGCATTGTGAAGATTGGTTTTGAAACTTTGGAGGTTGCTCTTGTAGAAATTGTAAAATTTATGACTTGGCTCACTTTGGAACTTAAGTATTGATTCAGTAATGAACATATTTCCAAAAAAAATTAAAAAATTAAAAAAAAAACTTTCTTAATCTGCCTCATTTTGGCTCGCAATCTAAGGAATGTCCTAGAAGACTAAAAAATTGGAATTCAAATTTACAAATTATACCACGCACTCTTTCCAGTGTAAAGAGCGCCTAGTAAAATTCTTAAGAAAAACATTACCTTAAACCCCTTCATCTAAGCTGCCTCAAATCGCAAAAACTCATTTTGGTTCTTCTACAAGGTTATGCCAAATATGATGGTATAATTTTTATTATAATTTGACAAGAGAGAGGGCCTTTGATACATTCATGTGACTGATATTATTGATCGACCATAAAAAGGTTTTATCGGCTTCATATTCCATAATATACACAAAATCCGCGCATGATGGCGTGAGAAGACGATCGTGCCCTTCGATTTGAAGACGATGGGGAGGATGATATACCCTATCAAGTAAGGACCTTATTTAATATGTTATATTACAAGATGTAAAAAATATAGTCATCAAATCATATTGTTGTTACACAAGCAATTCACATATTTATAATTTATGTTTTGTATATCTTCTAAAAACGTACGCTAAACTTGTAATAAGGTTTGAATCTCTGAAACTGATTTCTTCTCGAACTGGTAATGATAACTTATTCATTAATTCGATATTTTGATTGAAACAAATATATTATTTATGTAGTATATTGATGAAAGTAGGATTTTGTTCAATATACCATGTTATTTTCAAATTGTGATACAAAATGCTTAATGTATTCAACCCTTAAACGCCCAAGGTGACCCCAGAGGTCACTTCCGATACTTTAGGCCACTGTAGCTCTGCGAGCTACGGGAGTTTTCTCGCGCTAGTGGTATCAAACTGGTCGAGGTGAGACATAGATTTGATTGCAACAATCGGTTTGAAAAATTCACTCCGGATACAGTGGAACATTTGAGGTTGACAACAGGTGCCCAATGCCCCAGATATCAACCATGGTACCATGACGCCCAACTGTCATCTCCGGAGCATGTGACTTGGCATCTAGAGAGTGGCGCTCGACGCACTTATCCCACTTTATTGCCTCATCAAGATCCACGAGTACCCAATTCTCATTATTATCCATGTTACGAAGAACATTTTCCCACCTGATCTCTCTGTGCATGTATTTTAACCCGTGCAACCACTGCAGTGCTTCACACAAACATCGGATACAGGCTATCAATTCGCCATTGTTGTTTGGTTTTGCAACCACAGCCCTCTGCACCACAATAGTAAGCTCTGAATCCCTTCTATGCAGAAGACGCTCCACGTTCGCACAAGTTGACGTCGCCTCATAGATGGCTGTAACTTTCCTGTAGCGCTCAATATCTGGATATGTCTTCTCTACCTTTCCCCCACATGGACGAATAATTTTCCCATTGTTCCTCCGAATGAGAGGCATATCCGACTCTTCACCCTCTCGTTCGCAAATTTCTTCCATGGTTTTCAGCAACTTTGCCAGAGATATGCAGACCAGTACAAGCTCAAGTCGATCCTCTGCCTTCGATAAATTGAATTGGAATAGGTCAGTGCACATCTTCTTGGATTTTCCATATGGATCCACAACTACATGTAGCGCACACAAAGTCACTAGAGCTGCCCTTGCATAGTACGCCAAAAGGAATGGGAGATGCTTATATGTCCAGTCCAATTTCGAAATCAATTCCGTTCTTGGATCGCCAGCAGATGAAGGGCCTCGTTCCACTAATACTCCCCTCACCAGACTTGTTTCGCTCTACTAGCCAAGGGCCATTGAAGAAAAACTTGAGTGGTTCCTCAATGATAGTGTCCCAAAAGTGTTGAAAAGAATCTTCTGTGTCCGCTGTGGGTGCCGGCATTGGAGGGTCCACAATAGCATTCACAAATGGAACAATTTTATAACACTCTTCATCAGGCCCAGCTAGTTTGAACAACTTCTCTTTGTTCGTCGGCAAAGAGTTCCACATATTCAAGGTGACAGAAAATCGTACGCCAACCACCGATTCAGTTTTCAACAACCTATGCCGCGCATCCACTTTGCAAAGACGCACACGCTGCTCAACTATACGCTTCCGAGTGGATAAAGCATTGTCATTTGTGGGGGTACCTGATGAAATGAATAAGCCGCAAGTATCAACCATTGTGACTACATGACCTACAGGGACTACCACTTAACATCTGTAGTTCGATCTCATCTCATCAGAGAGCAGAGGAGCTGCATGTAGAAAATATACTGAGATTTCAAAATCAAGGCATAAAAGGGAGTGAAGCCCTAATTATGAAGACCATACACACTAGGCAAAGGCAAGGACAGGCAAAAAATAAACACATAATCATTGGCTCTCCCTCTGGAACTGGCAGACCTAACAACGAAACACAGGAGAAATACTATGAGAATTCATTAGCCAAGCATTAGACAAACCCTAGCTACCAAGAAGAGAGTCCAATGCAACAATCATCACCGAAAGCACTAGACCCTAAAACCCTAAACCCTTGGCTCAGATTTGGTGTTAATGGGATGTGCAGTGGAGGACCAATACCGTACGTGCATTCCTTAAGATCGGGTTCAGTTCACAGTGTGGATTTAGCAACTCTGCCCAAGTTAGATTATGAGCATGACAAGCAGCCGTAGTTACAGTCGTTTTTCCAAGGCATAAGATGCAACTCGGAAGGAAAGACAGTAATTAGAGGAGAGGATTAGAGCACTGCCCATGATGCGCGACAGCCGTCCAGAGAATCGAGGTGAGTTTTCGAACGAGATTTTGCGTTTGGGGAATTTAGGGTTTTCACCAGAGTTTGCAATCGAGATCTCGACGCCACTCCTCTCCAGCCGCAATCGCAACCAATTTCTCGCCATCGGAGGACAATCATGCACCGGGCTACGGTTGATTCGGTAAGTTTGAATTCCCAATTCCATTATGGATTTCAGGTCATTGTGTTTGGTTTCCAATTTAGGGCTTTTCTCTGTCGATTGCAATTTTAGTAAAATTGTAGTTTTCAATCCTGTCGATGATTGAACGTTTGCTTGTAGTAGAATTGTAGTTTTAGTAAAATTGTAGTTTTCAATCCTGTCGATGATTGAACGTTTGCTTGTGGTAGAATTGTAGTTTTAGTAAAATTGTAGTTTTCAATCTTGTCGATGATTGGACTTTTGCTTGTGGTAGAATTGTAGTTTTAGTAGAATTGTAGTTTTCAATCCTATCGATGATTGGACGTTTGGTTGTGGTAGCCTAAAATTACCGTGATCGATAAAAATCATGAGAGCACTTTTAGATCAGATCGATCGAGAACGTAGTAGGGGACAACTCTAATCGGCTGGAGCAACATTGTGTTAGAACAGGGAGGAACATGGCAACCTTAATGCAGAATTGAGGAGCAACATTGTGTTAGAACAAGGAGGAACATGGCAACCTTAATGCAGAATTGAGGGTTATAGTAGCAATACTTGCATGGCCTCGTAGTTCGGTGATTGTTGCTATTTACCCATCAATTTTGTCGATGATTGGACGCTTGTTGTTGTTTACCTATTAAGCTGGTCGTAACCAGGTTTTCAAGCTAATCAATTGTTTTTGTCCATTCGTCCTACATGTTACCCCGTTGCTGTAATATTGATCATCTCGCTGCTTACCGGAGCTGGACACAACTAGCTTTGCAGATGCCGGAGAGGAAATCGATTGCCGAGGCAAGGCTGGAGTAGATGTTGCATAAATTGGAGGATCGGCATTGATACCGCCCTGTGCTTGAAGCACTGTCAATGTCTCAGTTGCTGATGATTCTTGTTGCAAATGTGGCAGGTTGTGCTTCAAGATGGAGTGGCTGTTGGCAGGAGCAGCAGCCGTGCCAACGGAGCGATCAATGGAAGTAGCGGCCGTCCACGAGCGTTCGATGGGAGCGGCAGCCATCTAGGAGCGGTCGATGGGAGCAGCAGCCATCAAGGAGCGGTCTTTGACCAGCAACTCTACATTCACGAAAGAGATGTGAATGCAGAGAGAGTTGTTCGGCAGCACCTCGAATTGGGTGCCAGCGGTTCAGTTACGTTGGAGCAGACCGTATTAGCATCGACTCTAGAGGCAGAGGGGAGCAGAGAGGCCTTACCTGTTACTAAGCCAGCTTCTCCAGGCCCTGTAGTAAGATCCAGGTCCGGAAAAAAACGTAGGAACTCCATTTTATCAGGTATGTCCATTCCTCAAGCTTCTTTGGCTATGGATTCTTTCCTGGAGAATCCTAATGCTTGTGGTTGTGGATTTTTGCTGGATGAAGGAGCGCCAGTAGATTTGCTCTTAGAAGCACTTAGGGATGACATTATTTGTAACTTAGATAGCCAAGCTACAAGCAATTTTGAGCTTGTGTGGTCTAATTCTAAATTACCTAGCAGAAATGTTACCCTAAGAAGTAATGTTTCTAAGAATTTACTTTTGCCCCTATATGATTTGGGATGTGTCGGTCGTTGTTGTATTGTGCGCAAATGTGAGTTGGTTGATTTGATAATTCCCCTAAATAGTGAGACTTTGTATTTAGATATGTTTTAGGGTACCATTGTTGGGGGAAACCACCGGTGTGAGCGTTGAGCGGTGAGCGGTGAGCGGTAAAGTTTGAGCGGTAAGAAAAAAAATAATTAAAAGATAATGGCCCTATTACCATGGAATTGGTGGTTTAGAAATTTTGAAATAGTTATTTTTAGGCATAAAAGTACCCAAAACCGTGGATATAGGTCCTTTATCCATTTATTATCTTGGTATTGAGGTCATACAATATTTCATAAATTATCCACATTTGCAAGTTTAAATAAAAGTTAATTACATTAGGGTTGACATCATCATGTGTAACCCATACAATTCAAATCATATACTGGCCTCGTTCACTCAGAAATACAAAACTTTAACCAAAATTTAGGAGGGCCCATTAGGACAACTATAAACTCACTTTAATGATTTTAAAATTGAGATTATAATTAGGGCTGACATCATCAAACACCTATAACACTTGTCGGAATTATATGTAAATGATTCCGGATATATAACCTGAAGTTCATAACTACAGGTCGTCTTTACGTGTCTCCTTGTAAGGTGTACAGCAAGACATTCACGTGGCATTGTAGTGGTCCGAGTTCGATTCTCCCCGGGCTCGTTTGAGCGTTGCAATGCGTCGTAAAGCAGCTATCCTGAGCTATACAAATACTGAACCAAAGCCCCTACCAACATTGGCTAGATTCAATCACTCCAATTGAAAATAAAGAAACGTTTTGAAACTTTTAGTTTGCATTGAGTTTAAAACTTAAACATTTAGATAGTAATTAGCAATGCATTTGACATTCATGATTAATAGGTAAACGTCATATATAGATATAAAAACGTATAATAAAACCACATGTATGACCAATGCCGTAGGGCAAGTATATGACCCTACGTAGTCCAAACCAAACCAGGAAACTAAAAACACCTACGATGCTGATGGTGAACGACCATTAAAGTGTTGGTCACACTGATCAGCCTCATCGTCTATAAACGCTAGCACTCTCGAGCTAAAGCGTCGACGTCTACTACTGTCCGATAAGACGGGGGAAGGGGCAGCCACAAATTCTTGAGCTATTCGCTCCGCATAAGATGGAAGGGTGAAAGTTTGCGGAGGACTGCTGTAAAGACTTCCGTCGCCAATCAAGCGTCGATTGGAACCTGCGATCCTAAAAGTACAGAAACAGTCAATACCAAAAAATTTCAAGCAAGTGAAGGTAACAGACTGACAGTAGAAGGGGAGAAAGTAAGAGATAAGTACGCACAAAATGTTGGGCGTTGCTTCTTTTGAAGCGGTTTAGAAGTGTCACTGTCGTAGTCATAAACTGGAACCGAATCGCCGCTTTCTTCCTCAAAAGCGGTACCATCCACGTATGCCGATAGAAGTCCGTCAAATATCTCTTCATCAGCTTCAACAGCAATGAGATGACGGTTCGATCGCGCGCAGGCAATCACGGAAGCACCTACATACCAGCAACCAACATCAGAACTACAATATTGAATAAGTTGAATGAGAGTTGGTATAAGCAACAACTAACCTGTACTAGGGCTCCAGTCAAAGACGATTCCCCGCTCGTCTGTGAGAGAATCAATAAAACACTGGATGAAGGAGGGATCCTTCTCTCGCGAGCCACGCCACGGAGTACCATCTTCCTTCTTACGAATGGAGTCATTGCTCGCAAAATTGAAAACATGGTCCTCCTCGTCGGGAAGAATGGGTACACCTGCGTACTCTTTCGCAACCTGTCTTATGGAGAATCTCGTGGCAAAAGACTTCCGAACAAACACCTTAATGTGGAAGTTGTGAGTCTGCAAAATTCAAAAGATGAGAGAGATTTAAAGGAATGTTGTAAATAATCATAAATGATGATTTGATTGCAAAATGAAGACCATACCGTTTTCACGTGGGGGTTAGTCGAGGCCATTGGCATGGGATTATATCCCCACCAATCTCGCACCATTCGGAATTCGAAAGCCTTCGACTCGGCATCCAGAGCTTTCTCAACTCGACGATCCTTCGGGTGCATAACAAGTATCGCACCCTCGTCTGTCAAATTGTAGAAAGCAAAAAAGAACACACTCTCGAAGTAGCTTTTCTCTCGCTTGTTCCATGCAGGGATATCGACGGGCGACACGTCAGGGACGGGTAAGTTCTCGGGTACGTCTGCGTAGATGAGATCAATGCCGGGATGCGGGTGTTTTGTGCCCATCTCCTTACATGGGTACTTCCGGTCCTTGCCAACCTTTGGAAATCACAAAAAATTAGACATGTTGTAAACAATATGTTTTTCAAACAAAATTTCAGAAATAAAAGAATGTAATAAGAGACTTAAGACATAATACCTTTCTGATGTGGTTAATGATGTCCATGACCTGCGTGTCCCAATCTTTAGTTTCATGAGCTGCCTTTTGAACAGAAGCTCCGATATCCCCTTTTTCCAGGTACATTGGGAGAGAAATGGTAATCTCCGAAGACAAGCACTCTGCAACATGCTTCGGTTCAAGAAATGGGAGTGAAGCGAACTTCTTCCCGGAGCTGTGGTCGACAGTGAAAGATTGAGGAGGGGACCCTGCATTCGTAAGAGCGCCTACAGAAATCTGAGTCAATGGTCGACCGCGTCTACCTGCATTGTTGGTCGCTCCATCTGAAGCCTGAGTCAAATCAGCTTCTTCTCGACCTGCAACGTCTTGATGGAGCGGAGCGATTTCATCGGGTTCTTGATCAAGATCAACGACAGGCGACGCAACGGCGTTGCGTCGCTTTCTGTTTGCTCGAGTTCTGGGTTGTGCAACCGGTGAAGGAGGATCGGAGGGCGAGATAGGTGCGCTTGGAAGAATGGAGACGTCTTCGTCGTCATCGTCACCGATCTCCATAGGTGCATCGCCTGGTGCGTTTGAACTGAGGTTGCGAAGCAGATGTCTCTCTTCCTTGTGCACAAAGTTATCGTTGCACTCTAGAAACCAACCACCGGTCAGCAACTGTGAGTTGGAGAACCGTCTCTGCTGGACTTCGGAGAAGATGCTCGATGGATCATTTGAGACGGCTACATCCTCAAGCTCAACAGAGATGGACCAGGAAGCCAAAGCTCCTTTGCCAACAAGCTCCTGTTTCAAGTACCTACAATGAAGAAAACATGGTACCGCAACAAAATTCAGTATAAAATCTCGATTTTGGTAATCAAAGAAACGAGTAGGAAATTGAAAAGCTAAGTGAATACATACCGGAATAAGAGCCGTGTAGTAGTAACCTTGCCACCAGTAATCTTCTGAATATCGGATCCTTTGATGAACTTGGGGCTGGCATTTTGAGCGAGGTAGTTCTCGAATGCTTTTTCCCATAAAAGCAATCTCCATTTCTCAACATACGCGGATGGCTTTAGTACCGCATCCGTCCACTGAATGGAAATTTTGCCGTCTTCCACAAGTTGTTGTATTGCACTTTCGAGGGATTGTTGTAACTGTATTTGAACACGTTAGAAAAAGTATATATTGAATGACAGGATTACATTAATGACAGAAGTTCAGTACAATATACCTGAGCCCAGAGAGAAGCGCGATGCAGAAAGGCAAGCAATGTTTTGTCCTTCATAGGACGCTCCAGTGGGAAGTGGACAGATCGACGAACATCATCTGACGCATTCCACCATTGGAGCCACTTCCCCTTAAAATCAAAGTGGACGTTGGTCGTGGCTACCATGTGCAACCGTTCGATTGTCATATCGGGCTTCAGGTTTTGGCTGTAGTGAGAGTAGATCTGCGCATAGAACGAATCAAAGTAATTAATTTAAGTACTAATCAATAACAGTGGCTTTAGAAACTAAGTGGGCAAGAGTAATTACCTCTTTTGGGAATACTTTCCCAAGTTGATTATTGGCCACAGCAACCATCTTGTCAAACTTTTTGTCACGAATAGATTTTATTTCGGCTTTGATGGCGTTATCCATGGCACTCCAAACTCCTGGCCCTGTTTGCTTTTCTTTAGGGGTAGCGGCGTAGTAAGTAGCTTCGGCATTATATGATGCTTTCGCTAACCTCCTCTACGTGGCACAGAAGTAGTAGTAAGAAATTGTAATGAAAAGAGGACAAGATAGAAGTGTTTACTACGTATGAAGAAGTCTTACCGCGTATAAGAACTTGACAAAGACGTCCAGTGTGACAGGATACCAGGTTTCCTTCTTTGCTTTAGCGTTTTTGCAAATTTGGTAATCCTCGGGGGTAATGAGATCCTTGAAATCTTCAAGTTTCAACTTACCGAATTTCCTCATGTGTTGCAGCTTTGCACATAAACTGTCTTCGACATGGTCATGTTCGGTAGACCTATTCATCAAAAAAAGATATGAGAATACATCGAGGTCTCAAAGTAAAAAAAAATTTATTCAAACAATTAAGTCAAGTACTTACCAATTTATGTCATTCATGGCGTCAAGAAGGAGATTGCTTTGACCGCGAGCATCGAGGACGATGCAGTCAACTGAGATGTACCATGATGAATCGAATTGGTGGTACCTCTCAATGTGACGCATCCACGCCGTCAGACGATGGTTACCTTCGTATACGTAGAAATATTTGCCGCTGAGATCATGAAGATCAGGATCCGACATCAAAGTCTTCTCGAACTCTTCATTTGCATCTTTCCATAGCGGATTCTCCCACACAACGTCTCCTGCATCGACCATTTTTTCTCTTCCTTTTCTATCGAATGGAGATACATACATTACCCGATCTCCTTCTCGGTAACCTTTGTTGAACTCGTTCTCGAGCTTCCTGACGTCTTGCTCGGAGATAGGTCGAACCTTTGGGTAACACACCAAACGGCACAGTGGAATGAGCAAACGAGACTTCTTAACAGGTTTGATACGGAACCTGTTTATAATTGCAATGGAATCACTTTTGTGAATCATTCGCATCTCGTTCGCACTCCAACCGGGGTCTTTGTTTTGGAGATGAGGGGGCATGTGAACAATGCCCACGTTGACACTCCCAGGCAAAGAAGACTCTTCGTCATCAGAGAAGGACTCGTGTTCATCGAGATCTTGCATAGTCTTTGGAGGAGAATCGGATTTGATAGGACTATCAAGCGGCCTTGCAGGAGACATGCCAGCTACGTCTTCTTGTGGGACGAGTGTGCTAGCATCTTCAACCGGAGGAGGAGTAGTTTGATAGTTTTCAGCAGGCGTGGTATATTCTTCGTCTTCAAGAGATTGTACCTGGGATATTGTCATCTGACAAGTCAAGTAATAAAATACCACACCGAACAGAAATAATAAGAATATAGCGAAATAATGAATATACATTCAGAAATAAAGGCTCTCACAAGAAAACAATAAACGTCTCGAGTAATGTTGTCATCGAACTAATTGGATTTTAACTTAGCTGCAATCCGTGGTGAACGACGTGGTGTAATTCTAGCTAATGCTATCTCTTGGATGCGTCTAACTTTGGCCTCGTTCTTTTTAATTTGAATGTTAACCGCTCGTGCAACCCGATCAACGAATACACTTGAAGTGCAACGGACAGGAGGGGCAAGAGGCGGAGTTTCCGGGACCGAGGTCAATGCTATTAGTAAACGGCGAGGGTCTACAATAGCCAGAACACCAGCTTTCATAGCCGAAAAGTCGCTGTCCGCATCAGATTCCTCCTCTTCATCGAGAACATTATCTTTTTTGACGCCCTGCATAACCACGTAGAACAATGAACATAAGTATGTAAGAAAATTCACATACAATGAAGATAAGTAATGAAATAGCACACTCACACCCTCTCCATAGCAGGAGAAACGAAACGAAGCTACAATATATCAACACCCACGGGAAGATGACCACGACATAGAGCAGACCACCCAAAGCATGCACCGACAACCCTAACTGCGGTACCGCAAGTTAGACCAATATTTGACAAAACCGACCACCACGGAGCGTAGGAAGGAACATTCCCCCGAAGCGCAGCTCACACCCCCTCCACTGCAGGGCAGACCAAACGGGGAAGCCACTGGCACATCACACCAACACGAACAGGACGAACATGAACACGACGAGGACCAGACCACGCAGAGCTTCACCGACATGGCGAGCCTTGCGGCACCGCAAGTTAGATTAGGATCCCAGAAAACCGGCCACCACACCCTCTCCACTGCACGGGAGACCGAACGGGGAAGCCTTGGGGCTCTGATCCCACCACGATCATGAACACGACGAGGACCAGACCATGTAGAGCAGACCAAATTCGGAAGCCACTGGCACATCACACCAACACGAACAGGACGAACATGAACACGACGAGGACCAGACCACGCAGAGCTTCACCGACATGGCCAGCCACTGGGCACATCATACCAACACGAACATGACGAACGTGAACTCTCCACTGCAGGGCAGACCAACGGGGAAGCCTCAAGGCTCTGATCCCACCACGATCATGAACACGACGAGGACCAGACCACGAAGAGCAGACCAAATTCGGAAACCACTGGCACATCACACCAACAGGAACAGGACGAACATGAACACGACGAGGACCAGACCACGCAGAGCTACACCGACATGGCCAGCCTTGCGGCACCGCAAGTAAGATTAGGATCCCAGAAAACCGGCCACCACACCCTCTCCACTGCAGGGGAGACCGAACGGGGAAGCCTCGGGGCTCTGATCCCACCACGATCATGAACACGACAAGGACCAGACCACGTAGAGCAGACCAAACGGGGAAGCCACCGGCACATCACACCAACACGAACAGGACGAACATGAACACGACGAGGACCAGACCACGCAGAGCTTCACCGACATGGCCAGCCTTCCGGCACCGCAAGTTAGATTAGGATCCTTGAAAACCGGCCACCACACCCTCTCCACTGCAGGGGAGACCGAACTGGGAAGCCTTGGGGCTCTGATCCCACCACGATCATGAACACGACGAGGACCAGACCACGTAGAGCAGACCGAATTGGGAAGCCACTGGCACATCACACCAACACGAACAGGACGAACACGAACATGACGAGGACCAGACCACGCAGAGCTTCACCGACATGGCGAGCCTTGCGGCACCGCAAGTTAGATTAGGATCCTAGAAAACCGACCACCACACCCCCTCCAATGCAAGGGAGATCGAACGGGGAAGCCTCGGGGCTCTGATCCCACCACGATCATGAACACGACGAGGACCAGACCACGTAGAGCAGACCGAATTGGGAAGCCACTGGCACATCACACCAACACGAACAGGACGAACACGAACACGACGAGGACCAGACCACGCAGAGCTTCACCGACATGGCCAGCCTTGCGGCACCGCAAGTAAGATTAGGATCCCAGAAAACCGGCCACCACACCCTCTCCACTGCAGGGGAGACCGAACGGGGAAGCCTTGGGGCTCTGATCCCACCACGATCATTAACACGACGAGGACCGCACCAACGAGAGAGCGGACCAAACGGGAAGCCACTCGCACATCACACCAACACGAACAGGACCAACATGAACACGACGAGGACCAGACCACGCAGAGCTTCACCGACATGGCGAGCCTTGCGGCACCGCAAGTTAGATTAGGATCCCAGAAAACCGGCCACCACACCCTCTCCACTGCAGCGGAGACCGAACGGGGAAGCCTCGGGGCTCTGATCCCACCACGATCATGAACACGACGAGGACCGCACCACGAGAGCGCATCAATTGGGAAGCCACTGGCACATCACACCAACACGAACAGGACGAACACGAACACGACGAGGACCGGACCACGCAGAGCTTCACCGACATGGCCAGCCTTGCGGCACCGCAAGTTAGATTAGGATCACGTAAAACCGCCACCACACCTCTCCACCGCAGGTATGCATCGAACGGGAAGCCTCGGGGCTCTGATCCCACCACGATCATGAACACGACGAGGACCAGACCACGTAGAGCAGACCAAACGGGGAAGCCACTGGCACATCACACCAACACGAACAGGACGAACATGAACACGACGAGGACCAGACCACGCAGAGCTTCACCGACATGGCCAGCCTTGCGGCACCGCAAGTTAGATTTGGATCCCAGAAAACCGACCACGACACCCTCTCCACTGCAGGGGAGACCGAATGGGGAAGCCTCGGGGCTCTGATCCCACCACGATCATGAACACGACGAGGACCAGACCACGTAGAGCAGACCGAATTGGGAAGCCACTGGCACATCACACCAACACGAACAGGACGAACACGAACACGACGAGGACCAGACCACGCAGAGCTTCACCGACATGGCCAGCCTTGCGGCACCGCAAGTTAGATTAGGATCCTTGAAAACCGGCCACCACACCCTCTCCACTGCAGGGGAGACCGAACGGGGAAGCCTTGGGGCTCTGATCCCACCACGATCATGAACACGACGAGGACCAGACCACGTAGAGCAGACCGAATTGGGAAGCCACTAGCACATCACACCAACACGAACAGGACGAACACGAACACGACGAGGACCAGACCACGCAGAGCTTCACCGACATGGCCAGCCTTGCGGCACCGCAAGTAAGATTAGGATCCCAGAAAACCGGCCACCACACCCTCTCCACTGCACGGGAGACCGAACGGGGAAGCCTTGGGGCTCTGATCCCACCACGATCATGAACACGACGAGGACCAGACCACGTAGAGCAGACCAAACGGGGAAGCCACTGGCACATCACACCAACACGAACAGGACGAACATGAACACGACGAGGACCAGACCACGCAGAGCTTCACCGACATGGCCAGCCTTGCGGCACCGCAAGTTAGATTAGGATCCCAGAAAACCGGCCACCACACCCTCTCCACTGCAGGGGAGACCGAATGGGGAAGCCTCGGGGCTCTGATCCCACCACGATCATGAACACGACGAGGACCACACCACGAAAAGTAGACCAAATTGGGAAGCCACCGGCACATCACACCAACACGAACAGGACGAACATGAACACGACGAGGACCAGACCACGCAGAGCTTCACCGACATGGCCAGCCTTCCGGCACCGCAAGTTAGATTAGGATCCCAGAAAACCGGCCACCACACCCTCTCCACCGTAGGGGAGACCGAACGGGGAAGCCTCGGGGCTCTGATCCCACCACGATCATAAACACGACGAGGACCAGACCACGAAGAGTAGACCAAATTGGGAAGCCACCGGCACATCACACCAACACGAACAGGACGAACATGAACACGACGAGGACCAGACCACGCAGAGCTTCACCGACATGGCCACTTCTTCCGCACCGCAAGTTAGATTAGGATCCCAGAAAACCGGCCACCACACCCTCTCCACCGTAGGGGAGACCGAACGGGGAAGCCTTGGGGCTCTGATCCCACCGCGATCATGAACACAACGAGGACCAGACCACGAAGAGCAGACCAAATTCGGAAGCCACTGGCACATCACACCAACACGAACAGGACAAACATGAACACGACGAGGACCAGACCACGCAGAGCTTCACCGACATGGCGAGCCTTGCGGCACCGCAAGTTAGATTAGGATTCCAGAAAATCGGCCACCACACCCTCTCTACCGCAGGGGAGACCGAACGAAGAAGCCTCGGGGCTCTGATCTCACCACGATCATGAACACGACGAGGACCAGACCACGAAGAGCAGACCAAATTCGGAAGCCACTGGCACATCACACCAACACGAACAGGACGAACATGAATACGACGAGGACGGAACCACGCAGAGCTTCACCGACATGGCCAGCCACTGGGCACATCATACCAACACGAACATGACGAACGTGAACTCTCCACTGCAGGGCAGACCAACGGGGAAGCCTCGGGGCTATGATCCCACCACGATGATGAACACGACGAGGACCAGACCACGAAGAGCAGACCAAATTCGGAAGCCACTGGCACATCACACCAACACGAACAGGACCAACATGAACACGACGAGGACCAGACCACGCAGAGCTTCACCGACATGGCCAGCCTTGCGGCACCGCAAGTTAGATTAGGATCCCAGAAAACCGGCCACCACACCCTCTCCACTGCAGGGGAGACCGAATGGGGAAGCCTCGGGGCTCTGATCCCACCACGATCATGAACACGACGAGGACCAGACCACGAAGAGTAGACCAAATTGGGAAGCCACAGGCACATCACACCAACACGAACAGGACGAACATGAACACGACGAGGACCAGACCACGCAGAGCTTCACCGACATGGCCAGCCTTGCGGCACCGCAAGTTAGATTAGGATCCCGCAGAACGGCCACCACACCCTCCCCACCGCAGGGAGACCGAACGGGAAGCCTCGGGGCTCGATCCCACCACGATCATGAACACGACGAGACGCACCACGAGAGCGCATCGAATTGGGAAGCCACTGGCACATCACACCAACATGAACAGGACGAACACGAACACGACGAGGACCAGACCACGCAGAGCTTCACCGACATGGCGAGCCTTGCGGCACAAAGAAGTTAGATTAGGATCCCGAAAAACCGCCACCACACCTCTCCACCGCACGGGAGACCGAACGGGGAAGCCTTGGGGCTCTGATCCCACCATGATCATGAACAAGACGAGGACCAGACCACGTAGAGTAGACCAAACGGGGAAGCCACTGGCACATCACACCAACACGAACAGGACGAACATGAACACGACGAGGACCAGACCACGCAGAGCTTCACCGACATGGCCAGCCTTGCGGCACCGCAAGTTAGATTAGGATCCCAGAAAACCGGCCACCACACCCTCTCCACTGCAGGGGAGACCGGACGGGGAAGCCTCGGGGCTCTGATCCCACCACGATCATGAACACGACGAGGACCAGACCACGTAGAACAGACCGAATTGGGAAGCCACTGGCACATCACACCAACACGAACAGGACGAACATGAACACGACGAGGACCAGACCACGTAGAACAGACCGAATTGGGAAGCCACTGGCACATCACACCAACACGAACAGGACGAACATGAACACGACAAGGACCAGACCACGCAGAGCTTCACCGACATGGCCAGCCTTGCGGCACCGCAAGTTAGATTAGGATCCCAGAAAACTGACCACCACACCCTCACCACTGCAGAGCAGACCGAACGGGGAAGCCTCGGAGCTCTGATCCCACCACGATCATGGACACGACGAGGACCAGACCACGAAGAGCAGACCAAATTCGGAAGCCACTGGCACATCACACCAACACGAACAGGACGAACATGAACACGACGAGGACCAGAGCACACAGAGCTTCACCGAGATGGCCAGCCACTGGGCACATCATACCAACACGAACATGACGAACGTGAACTCTCCACTGCAGGGCAGACCAACGGGGAAGCCTCGGGGCTCTGATCCCACCACGATCTTGAACACGACGAGGACCAGACCACGAAGAGCAGACCAAATTCGGAAGCCACTGGCACATCACACCAACACGAACAGGACGAACATGAACACGACGAGGACCAGACCACGCAGAGCTTCACCGACATGGCCAGCCTTGCGGCACCGCAAGTTAGATTAGGATCCCAGAAAACCGGCCACCACACCCTCTCCACTGCAGGGGAGACCGAACGGGGTAGCCTTGGGGCTCTGATCCCACCACGATCATGAACACGACGAGGACCAGAGAACGTAGAGCAGACCAAACGGGGAAGCCACTGGCACATTTCACCAACACGAACAGGACGAACAAGAACACGACGAGGACCAGACCACGCAGAGCTTCACCGACATGGCCAGCCTTGCGGCACCGCAAGTTCGATTAGGATCCCTGAAAACCGGCCACCACACCCTCTCCACTGCAGGGGAGACCGAATGGGGAAGCCTTGGGGCTCTGATCCCACCACGATCATGAACACGACGAGTACCAGTCCACGTAGAGCAGACCGAATTGGGAAGCCACTGGCACATCACACCAACACGAACAGGACGAACATGAACACGACGAGGACCAGACCACGCAGAGCTTCACCGACATGACCAGCCTTGCGGCACCGCAAGTTAGATTAGGATCCCAGAAAACCGACCACCACACCCTCTCCACTGCAGGGCAGAACGAACGAGGAAGCCTCGGGGCTCTGATCCCACCACGATCATGAACACGACGAGGACCAGACCACGAAGAGCAGACCAAATTCGGAAGCCACTGGCACAACAATCCAACACGAACAGGACGAACATGAACACGACGAGGACCAGACCACGCAGAGCTTCACCGACATGGCCAGCCTTGCGGCACCGCAAGTTAGATTAGGATCCCTGAAAACCGACCACCACACCCTCTCCACTGCAGGGCAGAACGAACGGGGAAGACTCGGGGCTCTGATCCCACCACGATCATGAACACGACGAGGACCAGACCACGTAGAGCAGTCCGAATTGGGAAGCCACTAGCACATCACACCAACACGAACAGGACGAACACGAACACGACGAGGACCAGACCACACAGAGCTTCACCGACATGGCCAGCCTTGCGGCACCGCAAGTTAGATTAGGATCCCATAATACCGACTACCACACCCCCTCTCCTGCAGGGGAGATCGAACGGGGAAGCCTCGGGGCTCTGATCCCACCACGATCATGAGCACGACGAGGACCAGACCACGCAGAGCAGACCAAACGGGGAAGCCACTGGCACATCACACCAACACGAACAGGACGAACATGAACACGACGAGGACCAGACCACGCAGAGCTTCACCGACATGGCCAGCCTTGCGGCACCGCAAGTTAGATTTGGATCCCAGAAAACCGACCACGACACCCTCTCCACTGCAGGGGAGACCGAACGGGGAAGCCTCGGGGCTCTGATCTCACCACGATCATGAACACGACGTGGACCAGACCACGATGAGCAGACCAAATTCGGAAGCCACTGGCACATCACACCAACACGAACAGGACGAACATGAACACGACGAGGACCAGAGCACGCAGAGCTTCACCGACATGGCCAGCCACTCGGCACATCATACCAACACGAACATGACGAACGTGAACTCTCCACTGCAGGGCAGACCAACGGGGAAGCCTCAGCGCTCTGATCCCACCGCGATCATGAACACGACGAGGACTAGACCACGAAGAGCAGACCAAATTCGGAAGCAACTGGCACAATACACCAACACGAACAGGACGAACATGAACATGACAAGGACCAGACTACGCAGAGCTTCACCGACATGGCCAGCCTTGCGGCACCGCAAGTTAGATTAGGATCCCTGAAAACCGGCCTCCACACCCTCTCCACTGCAGGGCAGAACGAACGGGGAAGCCTCGGGGCTCTGATCCCACCACGATCATGAACACGACGAGGACAAGACCCCGTAGAGCAGACCGAATTGGGAAGCCACTGGCACATCACACCAACACGAACAGGATGAACATGAACACGACGAGGACCAGACCACGCAGAGCTTCACCGACATGGCCAGCCACTGGGCACATCATACCAACACGAACATGACGAACGTGAACTCTCCACTGCAGGGCTGACCAACGGGGAAGCCTCGGGGCTCTGATCTCACCACGATCATGAACACGACGAGGACTAGACCACGAAGAGCAGACCAAATTCGGAAGCAACTGGCACATCACACCAACAGGAACAGGACGAACATGAACACGACGAGGACCAGACCACGCAGAGCTTCACCGACATGGCCAGCCTTGCGGCACCGCAAGTTAGATTAGGATCCGTAAAACCGCCACCACACCCTCTCCACCGCAGGGAGACCGAACGGGTAGCCTTGGGGCTCGATCCCACCACGATCATGAACACGACGAGGACCGCAGAACGAGAGCGACCAAACGGGGAAGCCACCGCACATTTCACCAACACGAACAGACGAACAAGAACACGACGAGGACCGACCACGCAGAGCTTCACCGACATGGCCAGCCTTGCGGCACCGCAAGTTCGATTAGGATCCTCAAAACCGGCCACCACACCTCTCCACCGCAGGAGACCGAATGGGGAAGCCTTGGGGCTCGATCCCACCACGATCATGAACACGACGAGTACCAAACCACGAGAGAGCATCAATTGGGAAGCCACCGCACATCACACCAACACGAACAGACGAACATGAACACGACGAGGACCAGACCACGCAGAGCTTCACCGACATGACCAGCCACTTGCGGCACCGCAAGTTAGATTAGGATCCCAGTAAAAACCGACCACAACACCTCTCCACAGCAGGCGTAACGAACGGGAAGACTCGGGGCTCGATCCCACCACGATCATGAACACGACGAGGACCGCATCACGAGAGCGCATCAATTGGGAAGCCACTAGCACATCACACCAACACGAACTGGACGAACACGAACACGGCGAGGACCAGACCACGCAGAGCTTCACCGACATGGCCAGCCTTGCGGCACCGCAAGTTAGATTAGGATCTCGTAAAAACCGACCACCACACCCTCCTCCGCGCAGGAGATCGAACGGGAAGCCTCGGGGCTCGATCCCACCACGATCATGAACACGACGAGGACCGCACCACGAGAGCGCATCAAATTCGGAAGCCACCGCACATCACACCAACACGAACAGACAAACATGAACACGACGAGACCAGACCACGCAGAGCTTCACCGACATGGCCAGCCTTTTCCGCACCGCAAGTTAGATTAGGATCCCTAAAATCGCCACCACACCTCTCCACGCAGGGGAGACCGAACGGGAAGCCTCGGGGCTCGATCTCACCACGATCATGAACACGACGAGGACCACTCACGAAGAGCGTACTCAAATTCGGAAGCCACCGCACATCACACCAACACGAACAGACGAACATGAACACGACGAGGACCAGACCACGCAGAGCTTCACCGACATGGCCACCTTGCGGCACCGCAAGTTAGATTAGATCCCCGAAAACCGACTCCACACCGCCTCCACCGCAGGCGTAACGAACGGGAAGCCTCGGGCTCGATCCCACCACGATCATGAACACGACGAGACTGCACCATGTAGAGTGCATCAATTGGGAAGCCACCGCACATCACACCAACACGAACAGACGAACACGAACACGACAAGGACCAGACCACGCAGAGCTTCACCGACATGGCCAGCTCTTCCGCACCGCAAGTTAGATTAGGATCCCGTAAAAACCGACCACCACACCCTCCACCGCAGGGGAGATCGAACGGGAAGCCTCGGGGCTCGATCCCACCACGATCATGAACACGACGAGGACCGCACCACGAGAGCGCACTGCACGGGAAGCCACCGCACATCACACCAACACGAACAGACGAAACATGAACACGACGAGGACCAGACCACGCAGAGCTTCACCGACATGGCCACCTCTTCCTAAGATCGCAAGTTAGATTAGGATCCTAAAATCGCCACCACACCTCTCCATCGCAGGGAGACCGAACGGGAAGCTCGGGGGCTCGATCTCACCACGATCATGAACACGACGAGACCGCACTACCGAAGAGCAGATCAAATTCGGAAGCGACTGGCACATCACACCAACACGAACAGGACGAACATGAACACGACGAGGACCAGAGCACGCAGAGCTGCACCGACATGGCCAGCCACTGGGCACATCATACCAACACTGTCGCGACCCAAATTACTCCAATTCTTCTTTTTCTTAGTGAGCCTTACTTGGTAGCGGAATCACGGCTCACTTAGTTGGTAGCAACCGGCCACGACTTTGCTAACACTTGCATGTGCCCCACACACACAATGTTAGCACCATTCTAAGTCAAGGTGTCCAACCCACCTTGACTCTATAACTCATTTTCCGGTACTCATTACCCGGAACTCCCACCAACACATAGGTATGCCAACCGGAACTCCCACCAACACATGGGCATGCCACTTGTGGCACGGGGCGGCCTTCCACAAATGTCCAAGCTCCCAAGGGTGCTACTAATCACCCCCGAGCTAACCGCCCTTATCCATTGTCCAACTTCCCACTAGTCGCCTTCCACTCTTGTTTCTCACCCCATTCGGGACTTTGCCGGAAATCCTCCCGAATCCGGCACTAGTTTTCCCGGGACTAGTTTGGACCGGGACTCTTTCCAACCTAATGTTGCGGGATGCTCAAGAGCATCCCACAATGCCCAAGATGTAGGAGTGAGGCTTCCTTTCCATGCCTCACCTCTTGAGCCATTCCCGGTCACTCCCGAGAACCGGCACTACTTATCACGGGGACTAACTTGGAGAGGGACACTTCCCTACCCCATGTTTAGAAAGGCTCCAAAGCACTCTCTACTTTCCACAAGGTGCGGGAGTGAGGCCCCATCCCAAGCTCACCCCTTGAGCCACCCCGGCTCCTCAAGGCACCATGTGCAAGTGAGGAGGAGACCACCCTCCTCATAGTACTCTCTGAGTCTTCGGTAGGCCCCCTCTTGTGTTGAGGGGCCTTCCGTGACACACTTTTGTTTTGAAGACCACCCGTTTTTGCCTTAGTCTCAAAAACGGGCCGTATCTTCTTCTCGGGCTAACTTGTAGCTCAGTTATCCAAATCGGACGTGCGAGCCCATTTTCGACATCTACACTTTGAGTAGATGTCGATGGACTCCCACTTGTCCCAATTGAGCTTCCATGTGGGAGCTATGCTCCTCTGAACATTCGGGAGTCCCGGGAGGCAGCAGTCCCGGAGTCCCGAAGTCCCGATGCTTTGGAGAGCCATATCTCCCAAAGCATTGCTTTGCTCCTCACGAGCCTTAGCATTTTGGAAAGCTCTTTCCAGAGCTTTTCAAAGACATGCAACATGCCGCCATCCATGAAGGACGACATTTTGAGTCCCGAAAGGCAACACTCCCGAGTCCCGGAGTGTCCCGGAACGCGCTGCAACTTTGGAGAGTCATATCTCATGACTCACAACTCCAAATCGCGCGTTCTTTGGACCCATGGATGCGTGCTCAAACAAGGTTTCCAACCATGTAAGGCACGCCACCAAGTTCGTCCCGAGCACGACGCCATTGCGTGCTGTTTGCTCGGGACTCCCCTTGGTCACTTCACCTTGTCTCTTGCCGAGCCCGGGGCGTCACTCCCGGAGTCCTCTCGGCTCACCACGGTGTTCGGGCATCCTTTGGAAAGGGATGTGACAAACACGAACATGACGAACGTGAACTCTCCACTGCAGGGCAGACCAACGGGGAAGCCTCGGCGCTCTGATCCCACCGCGATCATGAACACGACGAGGACCAGACCACGAAGAGCAGACCAAATTCGGAAGCCACTGGCATATCACACCAACACGAACAGGACGCACATGAACACGACGAGGACCAGACCACGCAGAGCTTCACCGACATGGCCAGCCTTGCGGCACCGCAAGTTAGATTAGGATCCCTGAAAACCGACCTCCACACCGTCTCCACTGCAGGGCAGAACGAACGGGGAAGCCTCGGGGCTCTGATCCCACCACGATCATGAACACGACGAGGACCAGACCACGTAGAGCAGACCGAATTGGGAAGCCACTGGCACATCACACCAACACGAACAGGACGAACACGAACACGACGAGGACCAGACCACGCAGAGCTTCACCGACATGGCGAGCCTTGCGGCACCGCAAGTTAGATTAGGATCCCTGAAAACCGACCTCCACACCGTCTCCACTGCAGGGCAGAACGAACGGGGAAGCCTCGGGGCTCTGATCCCACCACGATCATGAACACGACGAGGACCAGACCACGTAGAGCAGACCGAATTGGGAAGCCACTGGCACATCACACCAACACGAACAGGACGAACACGAACACGACGAGGACCAGACCACGCAGAGCTTCACCGACATGGCGAGCCTTGCGGCACCGCAAGTTAGATTAGGATCCCAGAAAACCGGCCACCACACCCTCTCCACTGCAGGGGAGACCGAACGGGGTAGCCTTGGGGCTCTGATCCCACCACGATCATGAACACGACGAGACCGCACCACGAGAGCGCATCAAACGGGGAAGCCACTCGCACATTTCACCAACACGAAAAGGACGAACAAGAACACGACGAGGACCGACCACGCAGAGCTTCACCGACATGGCCACCTTGCGGCACCGCAAGTTAGATTAGGATCCTCAAAACCGCCACCACACCCTCTCCACTGCAGGGGAGACCGAACGAGGAAGCCTTGGGGCTCTGATCCCACCACGATCATGAACACGACGAGGACCAGACCAAGTAGAGCAGACCAAACGGGGAAGCCACTGGCACATCACACCAACACGAAAAGGATGAACATGAACACGACGAGGACCAGACCACGCAGAGCTTCACCGACATGGCCAGCCTTGCGGCACCGCAAGTTAGATTAGGATCCCAGAAAACCGACCACCACACCCCCTCCACTGCAGGGGAGATCGAACGCGGAAGCCTCGGGGCTCTGATCCCACCACGATCATGAACACGACGAGGACCAGAGCACGTAGAGCAGACCGAATTGGGAAGCCACTGGCACATCACACCAACACGAACAGGACGAACATGAACACGACGAGGACCAGACCACGCAGAGCTTCACCGACATGGCCAGCCTTGCGGCACCGCAACTTAGATTAGGATCCCAGAAAACCGACCACCACACCCCCTCCACTGCAGGGGAGATCGAACGGGGAAGCCTCGGGGCTCTGAGCCCACCACGATCATGAACACGACGAGGACCAGAGCACGTAGAGCAGACCGAATTGGGAAGCCACTGGCACATCACACCAACATGAACAGGATGAACATGTACACGACGAGGACTTGACCACGCAGACCTTCACCGACATGGCGAGCCTTCCGGCACCGCAAGTTAGATTAGGATCCCAGAAAACCGGCCACCACACCCTCTACACTGCAGGGGAGACCGAATGGGGAAGCCTCGGGGCTCTATTCCCACCACGATCATGAACACGACGAGGACCAGACCATGAAGAGTAGACCAAATTGGGAAGCCACAGGCACATCACACCAACACGAACAGGACGAACATGAACACGACGAGGACCAGACCACGCAGAGCTTCACCGACATGGCCAGCCTTGCGGCACCGCAAGTTAGATTAGGATCCCTGAAAACTGGCCACCACACCCTCTCCACTACAGGGGAGACCGAACGGGGAAGCCTCGGGGCTCTGATCCCACCACGATCATGAACACGACGAGGACCAGACCCCGTAGAGCAGACCGAATTGGGAAGCCACTGGCACATCACACCAACACGAACAGGACGAACACGAACACGACGAGGACCAGACCACGCAGAGCTTTACCGACATGGCCAGCAACTGGGCACATCATACCAACACGAACATGACGAACGTGAACTCCCCAATGCACGGCAGACCAACGGGGAAGCCTCGGGGCTCTGATCCCACCACGATCATGAACACGACGAGGACGAGACCACGAAGAGCAGACCAAATTCGGAAGCCACTGGCACATCACACCAACACGAACAGGACGAACATGAACACGACGAGGACCAGACCACGCAGAGCTTCACCGACATGGCCAGCCACTGGGCACATCATACCAACACGAACATGACGAACGTGAACTCTCCACTGCAGGGGAGACCGAACGGGGAAGCCTCGGGGCTCTGATCTCACCACGATCATGAACACGACGAGGACCAGACCACGTAGAGCAGACCAAACGAGGAAGCCAGCGGCACATCACACCAACACGAACAGGACGAATATGAACACGACAAGGACCAGACCACGCAGAGCTTCACCGACATGGCCAGCCTTCCGGCACCGCAAGTTAGATTAGGATCCCTGAAAACCGGCCACCACACCCTCTCCACTGCAGGGGAGACCGAACGGGGAAGCCTTGGGGCTCTGATCCCACCACGATCATGAACACGACGAGGACCAGACCACGTAGAGCAGACCGAATTGGGAAGCCACTGGCACATCACACCAACACGAACAGGACGAACACGAACACGACGAGGACCAGACCACGCACAGCTTCACCGACATGGCCAGCCTTGCGGCACCGCAACTTAGATTAGGATCCCAGAAAACCGGCCACCACACCCTCTCCACTGCAGGGGAGACCGAACAGGGAAGCCTTGGGGCTCTGATCCCACCACGATTATGAACACGACGAGGACCAGACTACGAAGAGCAGACCAAATTCGGAAGCCACTGGCACATCACACCAACACGAACAGGACGAACATGAACACGATGAGGACCAGACCACGCAGAGCTTCACCGACATGGCCAGCCTTGCGGCACCGCATGTTAGATTAGTATCCCAGAAAACCGGCCACCACACCCTCTCCACTGCAGGGGAGACCGAACGGGGAAGCCTCGGGGCTCTGATCCCACCACGATCATGAACACGACGAGCACCAGACCACGTAGAGCAGACCGAATTGGGAAGCCACTGGCACATCACACCAACACGAACAGGATGAACATGAACACGATGAGGACCAGACCACGCAGAGCTTCACCGACATGGCCAGCCTTCCGGCACCGCAAGTTAGATTAGGATCCCAGAAAACCGGCCACCACACCCTCTCCTCTGGAGGGGAGACCGAACGGGGAAGCCTTGGGGCTCTGATCCCACCACGATCATGAACACGACGAGGACCAGACCACGTAGAGCAGACCGAATTGGGAAGCCACTGGCAAATCACACCAACACAAACAGGATGAACATGAACACGACGAGGACCAGACCACGCAGAGCTTCACCGACATGGCGAGCCTTGCGGCACCGCTAGTTAGATTAGGATCCCAGAAAACCGGCCACCACACCCTCTCCTCTGGAGGGGAGACCGAACGGGGAAGCCTTGGGGCTCTGATCCCACTACGATCATGAACACGACGAGGACCAGACCACGAAGAGCAGACCAAATTCGGAAGCCACTGGCACATCACACCAACACGAACAGGACGAACATGAACACGATGAGGACCAGACCACGCAGAGCTTCACCGACATGGCCAGCCTTGCGGCACCGCAAGTTAGATTAGTATCCCAGAAAACCGGCCACCACACCCTCTACACTGCAGGGGAGACCGAACGGGGAGGCCTTGGGGCTCTGATCCCACCACGATCATGAACACGAAGAGGACCAGACCTTGTAGAGCAGACCGAATGGGGAAGCCACTGGCACATCACACCAACACAAACAGGATGAACATGAACACAACGAGGACCAGACCACGCAGAGCTTCACCGACATGGCCAGCCTTGCGGCACCGCAAGTTAGATTAGGATCCCAGAAAACCGGCCACCACACCCTCTCCACTGCACGGGAGACCGAACGGGGAAGCCTTGGGGCTCTGATCCCACCACGATCATGAACACGACGAGGACCAGACCACGTAGAGCAGACCAAACGGGGAAGCCACTGGCACATCACACCAACACGAACAGGACGAACATGAACACGACGAGGACCAGACCACTCAGAGCTTCACCGACATGGCGAGCCTTCCGGCACCGCAAGTTAGATTAGGATCCGAGAAAACCGGCCACCACACCCTCTCCACCGCAGGGGAGACCGAACGGGGAAGCCTCGGGGCTCTGATCTCACCACGATCATGAACACGACGAGGACCAGACCACGAAGAGCAGACCAAATTCGGAAGCCACTGGCACATCACACCAACACGAACAGGACGAACATGAACACGACGAGGACCAGACCACGCAGAGCTTCACCGACATGGCCAGCCACTGGGCACATCATACCAACACGAACATGACGAACGTGAACTCTCCACTGCAGGGCAGACCAACGGGGAAGCCTCGGGGCTCTGATCTCACCACGATCATGAACACGACGAGGACCAGACGACGTAGAGCAGACCAAACGGGGAAGCCACGGGCACATCACACCAACACGAACAGGACGAACACGAACACGACGAGGACCAGACCACGCAGAGCTGCACCGACATGGCCAGCCTTGCGGCCCGCAAGTTCGATTAGGATCCCTGAAAACCGGCCACCACACCCTCTCCACTGCAGGGGAGACCGAACGGGGTAGCCTTGGGGCTCCGATCCCACCACGATCATGAACACGACGAGGACCAGACCACGTAGAGCAGACCGAATTGGGAAGCCACTGGCACATCACACCAACACAAACAGGATGAACATGAACACAACGAGGACCAGACCACGCAGAGCTTCACCGACATGGCCAGCCTTGCAGCACCGCAAGTTAGATTAGGATCCCGTAAAAACCGCCACCACACCCTCTCCACCGCACGGAGACCGAACGGGAAGCCTTGGGGCTCGATCCCACCACGATCATGAACACGACGAGGACCGCACCACGAGAGCGCATCAAACGGGAAGCCACCGCACATCACACCAACACGAACAGACGAACATGAACACGACGAGGACCGGACCACTCGAGCTTCACCGACATGGCGAGCCTTCCGGCACCGCAAGTTAGATTAGGATCCCAGAAAACCGGCCACCACACCCTCTCCACTGCACGGGAGACCGAACGGGGAGGCCTTGGGGCTCTGATCCCACCACGATCATGAACACGAAGAGGACCAGACCACGTAGAGCAGACCGAATGGGGAAGCCACTGGCACATCACACCAACACAAACAGGATGATCATGAACACAACGAGGACCAGACCACGCAGAGCTTCACCGACATGGCGAGCCTTCCGGCACCGCAAGTTAGATTAGGATCCCAGAAAACCGGCCACCACACCCTCTCCACTGCACGGGAGACCGAACGGGGAAGCCTTGGGGCTCTGATCCCACCACGATCATGAACACGACGAGGACCAGACCACGTAGAGCAGACCAAACGGGGAAGCCACTGGCACATCACACCAACACGAACAGGACGAACATGAACACGACGAGGACCAGACCACTCAGAGCTTCACCGACATGGCGAGCCTTCCGGCACCGCAAGTTAGATTAGGATACGAGAAAACCGGCCACCACACCCTCTCCACCGCAGGGGAGACCGAACGGGAAGCCTCGGGGCTCGATCTCACCACGATCATGAACACGACGAGTGACCGCACCACGAAGAGCGCATCAAATTCGAAGCCACCGCACATCACACCAACACGAACAGACGAACATGAACACGACGAGGACCAGACCACGCAGAGCTTCACCGACATGGCCAGCCACTGGGCACATCATACCAACACGAACATGACGAACGTGAACTCTCCACTGCAGGGCAGACCAACGGGGAAGCCTCGGGGCTCTGATCCCACCACGATCATGAACACGACGAGGACCAGACGACGTAGAGCAGACCAAACGGTAAAGCCACGGGCACATCACACCAACACGAACAGGGCGAACACGAACACGACGAGGACCAGACCACGCACAGCCGCACCGACATGGCCAGCCTTGCGGCCCGCAAGTTCGATTAGGATCCCTGAAAACCGGCCACCACACCCTCTCCACTGCAGGGGAGACCGAACGGGGAAGCCTTGGGGCTCTGATCCCACCACGATCATGAACACGACGAGGACCAGACCACGTAGAGCAGACCGAATTGGGACACCACTGGCACATCACACCAACACGAACAGGAAGAACATGAACACGACGAGGACCAGACGACGCAGAGCTTTACCGACATGGCGAGCCTTGCGGCACCGCAAGTTAGATTAGGATCCCAGAAACCGGCCACCACACCCTCTCCACTGCACGGGAGACCGACCGGGGAAGCCTTGGGGCTCTGATCCCACCACGATCATGAACACGACGAGGACCAGACCACGTAGAGCAGACCAAACGGGGAAGCCACTGGCACATCACACCAACACAAACAGGACGAACATGAACACGACGAGGACCAGACCACTCAGAGCTTCACCGACATGGCGAGCCTTCCGGCACCGCAAGTTAGATTAGGATCCGAGAAAACCGGCCACCACACCCTCTCCACCGCAGGGGAGACCGAACGGGGAAGCCTCGGGGCTCTGATCTCACCACGATCATGAACACGACGAGGACCAGACCACGAAGAGCAGACCAAATTCGGAAGCCACTGGCACATCACACCAACACGAACAGGACGAACATGAACACGACGAGGACCAGACCACACAGAGCTTCACCGACATGGCCAGCCTTGCGGCACCGCAAGTTAGATTAGGATCCCAGAAAACCGGCCACCACACCCTCTCCACTGCAGGGGAGACCGAACGGGGAAGCCTCGGGGCTCTGATCCCACCACGATCATGAACACGACGAGGACTAGACCACGTAGAGCAGACCGAATTGGGAAGCCACTGGCACATCACACCAACACGAACAGGACGAACATGAACACGACGAGGACCAGACCACGCAGAGTTCACCGACATGGCCAAACCAATCGGGGAAGCCAAATTCGCAAGGTCACGAACAACGCAATAACCTCTGAAGGAGCTTGCTCTGACCAGAACTCAGACCAGGGACTTTAGGAAACTGACCAGGACGGCGAAAAACAAATTTCAGTTCTCACCTTCAATCTGTTTCGTTTGAAGTAGAATGCTTCCAATTCGGCGCGCGATTTGCTCCCCCCCTCATGGTTCAGTACTGTGTGATCTATAATACTCCGCATATAACTCTACAAACAAGCTGGACTCGGACGACTCTGTACTCACATTGTGCAGATCAAAATTGACGATCTCTTCTTGTGCCCAATTCGTATCTTCATCTTGCTCCTCTAATCCCGCCATTTCTTCCTCTACTTGTGCAAACGCAGCGCCTTCTTGCGACCCTAACTGGACAGTACAGAAGCAAATGGAGGCCTTGAACGATCATCGTTTTCAACCTCATTGTTGAGGGTCACTGAATTCCGATTGCTAAACAAATCTATCTCTCTGACACAGCTACCCTCCTACTCTGCAATTCCTACTCTCTTTCTTAAATTTAGAGTCTGTCAAAGCTGCAATGTAGAACCCTCATCGCTGGCATCGCTGTCGCGCTTGTCAATCAATCTAAATTCGGTGGACTAAATATAATGCTATTGTTCCCTTTTCAGTGGGGTCGCGGTGCCGATTATCGGAGCGCTCTCCGCCAGTTCCGCCTGAACCCTAATCACGGAGGTCACTCGCATCGACGTCGGAGCCCCAAGCTTCTGCTCGGAGCCCGTCGCTCCCTACTCACAGCCCGAGGCGGAGACCGAAGCGGAGCCCGAGGCTTTCCCTGCCCGGTGCATACCCGGAGCGCGATGCGTCCCTGCCGGGTTGCAAGCACTTACCGGTGTGTTGCCCGGAACATACCCGGAGCGCGAGGGTCCCTGCCCGGTTCCACCCACAGACCGGCGTGTTGCCCGGTACATACCCGGAGCGCGAGGGTCCCTACCCGGTTCCACCTACAGACCGGCGTGGAATGGCAAAGACGGTTCTATACACGGCTTTGTACCCGAAACTCCACTAGTTCAAAATCCACTAGTTCTACCACTAGTTCAGTACTTCAAACAAAAATCTGAACAATGCATTCCACAAAAACCATATTTGCATTCACGTAATGAATACGAGTCACTCGGTATTATTTTGCTATGATCCATAAATATCATGAACCCTCGTAAATACATATCAGGATTCAAATCTGCCTCATACTAAATAATGAACTTTCGTTGACTGTATACTTAATCAACCCTACGTCCTCCCAGTAAACCAGGAAGAAGGGTTTCTCGTGTACCTCCTCTAATTCTTCAGCACCTCTCTCAAATCCTTCGGTTGTATCATTTTGTGTTTCCTGATGATAAGAAGCGTCTGCTCTCTCGCCCATATCTGTGACTCTTTTCTCTTCAATCATTGCTGCTTCGTCTCTTGATCGATCGTCATCCTCTTCTGATCCTCTACAACCCTGAAGACAACACATGTTGATATTAAGCCAAGCATGTCTTCTGGGAATACTTTGACCTTGACAAATATCAACATCTTTGTATTATCCACTATTTCATTACCTCGTTTGTAGAGTCAACTCCTCCATCGTCATCGCCATCCACGCAAACAGTGTCACTAGACGTCCTGAACTGCCTTCTACGCCCTTCCTCCTCCTCTTCTTCAGCTCCTTCAGTGCCGACACTCTCCGGGACACTGTCGAGGTTCAACGATCGCATTTTGATAGTCCGCCTGAATGGCGGTAGCACATCATCGTCGATCAATATATTGTACTCGTCCGGCTCCCTATCATCGCCGCTTGAGCCTCTCCCATCGCGCTTACGCAAAGCACTACGCCTCTGTGCTTTCGAATTAGTGAACTTTGTTCCACCCCTCCGCTTCTTCTTTCTCTGACCTATCTCCTTTCCTCTCTCACTACCGCTAGCGGATTCGTCCATATGGCTTGTAATTAGATAACTTCTCACACATTCGACCTAACAAGTCTAAGTGTTCTCACTGCAATTGAAGAGGTTGAACTATGAGTTTCAACTCCATTATATAAGTTCTCCCATACCGCTGAGAAACCCTAATCAGCCAACGCGTTTTCCTTAACATTCCGCAATCACCGTGTCTGACAATCCAAAATAAGCTAACTTCTGAATGCATCTATTATCCAACTAAATCTCTGACAATGACTGCCGCCGTCACTTTACCTTCTCCACCTCCTTATTTTATCGAGGGATCTTACATTTTTAATCATGTCTACTTAATGCAATTATGTGATATATGTTAGTTCAGCTAATTTGAATATTATAAGTCCTATGCTTTCAACTCATCGTGCTCACGATTAAGATTATCGTGTATCTATACGTTTTATTATAAGAAATTACGTATCATAAGTATACGTTCGCAAACACCGTTCACAAATTTTTCCTATTTGAACATTTAAAATGCACCTGGGACTCTCTTTCTCCGTGCACTTGTTGATGCTGTCTTCCTCGCCTCAGTCTATCATGGCCCCCTCCGCTCCCCTGCCTCCCTGTGCAGACGTCATTGCCATTAGGTCTGACAACTTAAGTCCTCCAATCTGCATTCCTCCGGGGGTGGATGGAGTGGCTGAAGTTACTCCGTCTTGGCTAGCAATTCGTTTCGGGTTTGACGAGTCTTCTCTCTGGTTAGAGAAACATGTCTTGGATCCAAACACTAACCTTGTCCAGTACTCCGTCCTTGTCGAACCAGTCGACCTAGAGAGTAATTGTAGAATGTATAAGCTACAGCCCGGACAGTATCGACTGTTTGGCTTGACAGAATCCGTCATGAACGCCTCCACTGTCCTCCTCACTCCACGAAGTTCTTCTACCATATCCACTGTTCTTCCAGTTCTAGCTCGTGTCAAGGTCGAACCCGAACTCCAAGTCCGAATTGATATTTCTGATTCTTCCGAGGATGAAAGAATAGCGTCCATCCGGTCTCGTCGACTATCATCAAATCTGCCTCCGCCCTCTTCTAGTTCTGAACATAGTCTCAGAACAACCCCGTCTTCTCTTCCAAAACTCGCAAACCCCAAAAACATTCTTTCCTCACTCCGTAGATTAGGTAGTATGTCTCGCAACAAAACTATACTTAAAAAAATAGATTTCCATTCCATTCGTACTCACAGCGTCTCTTTCCTGCCTCCCACTTTCAATGGTGATGTCCTATACATTCTCCCTCCCGTTCTACCAACTACTGCTGTCAAGGTAGCCAAATCTATGGAAGGGATGGACAAAAGATACGACGGCCATGTGTGGACCAGGACAATGACTACTAACATCAGTAACAACCTCGGTTTGTCTTTCCGCTACTCTAACTGTGTAGGGCATCTTCAATGCCACAATGACAAGTGCAGCTTCTTGCTACGACCTGACCGCAGAGCACAAGTGAATGAGGTGGAGTTCGAGGGCTTTACCAAGGACCCCTTCTCTGTTGGCCACGCGCCTCCTCCTTCTTCAACACTTGTTTGTAAGATCTGCAAAGAACCTCCCGTTTGTGTTGCTATATGTCCTTCTAAAATATTCTACGTATTCGGAGAAGAGAGTCAAGAGCGGGCGTGTGTGCATATCGGTACGCACAAACATCCTGTGAAGGTTGGAGACTACAGATGTGCACGTTTCAACGAGGTGAAGAAGATTCTAGAGGGAGGAATCCTAGACCATGCTACGGATTAGAATGCCTTATATCTCCTCATCTACGTACGCTATATGTTAGTCTTATCATTGGGTGCTCCAAGCTATATGTGATATTTTTTCACAACTTATTCAAAATTATTATACCAGTACAGCAAACCTTGCCAATTTTTCTAACTCGGAGTACTATTCACTTAGAAATATTACCTTAGAAACCTCTTGACATTTAAAAATTTGAGAATTAATGTCGAGTTTTGTAGCTCAAGTCTCACAAATTCAGGGAATTTAAGCCTTATTTCCACGGGTTTGGGTCACTAAATCCACGGTTATAAGTCTAGAATATTCGAATATTCTTGAGAATATTTGAAAATTATTTCCAAATTTTTTAATAACTATTTTTAGAAATATTTTTACTAAAAATACAAAATCAGCCCTAAAAATTCTAAATCTTACCGCTCACCGCTCAACGCTCACACGGTAGCAACGTCCCCATTGTTGGTGAGTTTTATGATCCCATCCTTGCCATTGACATGTTTAGAATTTTGTTGTTTGGGCCTTGGGGGACTTTCAATGTCCCCGAAGCCGTTTGTAAGCTTGTTGATGAAAACATGGAAATTGGTAAAGTTAGTGAGGGACAATTGTGAGGGTGTACACTTAGGACCCCTAGTCCTTGAAAATCACAAGATACATCCGATTGCACCTATGTTCCCAATGAAACATCATCATTTGTTTCCCAAGACATTGACAATTAGACAATTTAAACTTGACACCTAACTCTAAAAAGTGGTTTATAAATTCATCTAATCCAACTAATGAATTAGGATTAAATTGCAATTTGAAATTTACCGAATTTACTTCGTTATCGGTAAATGAGCGTTTTGCTCCTGGAATGTGGAATTCTCCATGTACTATCATTCCCCCTCCAATTTGGTTAGGAAATAACCAAGGCTTAGTAAGTCTCTTGTTACATTGTAAAAATTCCTTAGATTTCTTTTTGTTGTTTTGGCGTAACCACGTATTAGTTAAAATTGTTAGAATGACTAACTTATACGCAGCTTCGAGCCATGAAGTAGGTAAAACTTGAGGAGGAGCACATCGGGTCCCATTGACCGTAAAAGAGCTTTTAACCTTCTTTGGTATTTTAAAGGACATGGCTACTAAAAAATTGCGAAATGTTAGATTACATTGGTCGAAATGTTTTGACAATTTTTTTTTAACCAAAGCAATAACAAAATATATGAGTAGAAATAGGTTTGAAGATGTTTTACGATGTTTGCATTTAGTAGATAATAAGAATGTTACCACCGATAAATCAAATCCTAATTATAACAAGCTAGCTAAAACGGAGTGTTTAGTTCATGAACATAACAATATATGTTCTATGTACTATAAACCGGAACAAAACATGTGCGTAGACAAAATGATGATTAAATACACCGGTAAATACGCCCCATTTGCCAATATATAAAAGCAAAACCAACACAATTTAATATGGTTAAAAAATATTGGTGTTTGGTTAATTGTGAGTCGAAGTATGTGCAAAAGATTGAAATATATTGCGGAGCGAGCGATTCCCAAGAAGAGGGAAACGTCGAAGGAGAGTCGTGCTAAACCTTATGTCCGGTTTAGAAGGTAAAGGTCACATAGGTACTTGTGATAATTTTTTTACCTCACCGGCATTATTTTGGAACTTGTTGGAACGTGACACTTTTGCCACGGGAACTTGTAGGACTAACCGGATCGAGTGGCCCCAAGCACTCACCAACTCGCCCACGGGATCTCGAGGACAACTTTGGTACCGGGTGCACGCAAGCGAACGGATGTGTGCGGTAACTTGGTATGATAACAAACTCGTGTCTTTACTTTCTACGGCGTGTAGCCCGATAGATTCCTCTAAGTCTTTATCTATAACCCGATGGCACGCCGGGGGTTATATCCAAATCCCTTCGTCCCCCGTTTTATTGCATTACCAAGAACACAAGAGAGGGGTAGACGTGCATAACCAACTACGAGGTTATTACTCTTTGCAAAGAAGAGATCACAAGTGGTGGCATAAAATCTTTTTTCATATTTTAGACCAATCTTTCTTGAATGATTATATTTTTTACAAAAAAGCCATGGTAAGTAGAGGTAGTTTACCTATGTCGCATTTACAATTTTATATTGAATGTGCTAACATATTGACTGAGGTGCATGTAGAAATGTCCTCATGTATGCCGGGGGCGGCGGTCCCAAATCCCGGCAAGATACATTATACGATGGCATGGAGCGGTCACGAAAATCGTAAGCGACGTCGTTGCGTGGCTTACAAAAAAAAAAAAAAAAAAAAAAAAAAAAAAAAAAAAAAAAAAAAAAACAACATTATTGTCCCACATACAATGTTGCAATATTTATAGGTCAATGCTATGTAATTCACCACTCTAATGTTTGACTTTTTATTTTTCCTAACCCACATTATTCAATTAATTTATGATAATAAATATTACTTAGCCTATACTATGACTAACCTTCCTTCTATGTATTACTTGATGTATGGTTTTCCAAAATATGGTAGAGAGCTGACTACCCTTCGTTCTATGTATTACTTGATATATGATTTTCCAAATATGGTAGCGTGGTGACTACTCTTCGTTCTATGTATTACTTTATATATGATTTTCCAAATATGGTAGCGTGGTGACTACTCTTCGTTCTATGTATTACTTGATGTATGGTTTTCCAAAATATGTTAGCGTGGAAATCATATTTTGATTGAATAGAAAGGCCTCCTATCATTGTATTTGTGCTCCCAGTGAATGACTTTGTGCGACCAAACTCTGGCTAGAATGGATGTTTGCGACCAAGCACTGGCTACGGCCAGCCGTAACTGGGAGGGCGGGCTAGTAATTACCGCGCTACAACACTGAACCCGGCAGTTACCTCGGCAGCGTTCGTACCGGTAGCTACCCTGATCCATGCAACATCGCTCGTTCTCCCTGCGTTCACTTGGTTCCCGCAGTCGCTCTTTCTACGATTCCCAATAACCGCTCCGCCGTTGCAATTATCAGGCATGTTCCCGCATGTCCGGCTGACAACTCTAGAACCCGCTTCAAAAACTCTACCGCGCGCTCCGCAACTCAGTTTGCAGCATGGTGACACTTCCTCCGACCCCACCGCAGACACTGCCCGATCTCTTCTATATTCTTCAGAGATGCTCCGGGCTGCCCCATTTGGGAGCCTTGGGTGTTTAAGGGTTTACCGTGTGTCAAGTAGCTTGGTACTTGGGTTCATTATTGTATTTGTGTCAATTGATTAATACATTGATTGTTTTTAAAGAAATGAAAATTTTTAAAAAATTAATGCAAAGTGTTCAACTTGATGTTTCAAATTTGGAGTCAGGTTAATGTCAATGCAACTAGCTTACAACGTGGCTTAGATATTTTCATATTGATAAAAAAAGGAAATTGTCATTTCAATATTCTAGAATGAATACATTAAATTATTATTAGACTTTTTAAGCTTCTTACTTAGAAGTTTCGGATCTCTACTTGTTCAAGGAGTATTGCACAACGTGCTGTTCTCTAATGGATCTCTTCTATCGAGAGCTCATCGTTCGAAACGCTCTTGGTGGATATTAAACTTTTAGCGGTGCGTATGCAGGGAAGTGAAGAATTTGGGGAGCAATCTAAGCACGAAGAGGGTGCGGAAATTGAATGAGTAGAAAGTGAACCAAACGAGCGTCGAGATGAGGAGCCAGATGCAGATGAGCTTACCGAAATTGAGCAGAACAAAGACGTAACAAGAGTGCGAACCAGCCAACATACACCATGTAATCTCCTGCATCCCTCCTCCTTAATTGTGCAATTAAGTTTTGTTGGCAGCCTGACACCTTCGTTGCTGAGGATACCGTTTTCGATAAAAGCGTGCAATACGATGAAAGCGAAGTTGATGATGAGGGAGGAGTAATTTGCTACTGAGACAAGTCTTTGTCATTCAGGTACCATTCTTCGACGATTTTAGGGTTTTTTGCGAGGCCATAGGTCAGGTACTGTATTCTACTGAAATGTATCTCAATGCGCATGATGAACTTTTCTGTATGAATATTATCCGATTCAAATCCATTATGTTCTCCAACAATTATTCTAGTCCTGCGATCTTAATTGACATTGTGCAATTATGACATGCAGGAGAAGACGATGGATGTAAAACCGCATTAATTTTGTAGAGCAAGGATTTATTTCGAGTGAGGAACAAAAGAGAATTACTGAAAGGGCCCGTAAAGATCCTAAAGACAAAGGGCCTGCAAGGCAAAAGATTTTGTAGTCCTAGTAGAATCACCGTGTATGACTATGATTACACAAAACTTTTCATTCGCATACTTCTTCGTAACCTCTAAAATTTCGAATGTGTGTTGTTCAATAATTATCACTCTAGAGTGCTTTGGAGATTGAGTTTTCATCTTCTGAAATGCAAAACTATCTTGCATGCAGAACTCTTTCACATTTAGATTCATTTACAGATCCGTACAAGCTACATGTAAAGCCAACACCTTGCACGTTTTTTTCTCTAGTATGTAAATGCTTGTTAGTGATATTAGCCACTCCGCGAACTGTTTCCACTATTGTAGATGTTGAACCTCTAAATTTCAATGGAATTTTCCACTTTGCTTCGGTTGAAACTCAAATTACCTTCGTACGCAGGCTACATGCAAACCAGTAATGACTGCTTACAAATTGGTAATGGTCGATATACCCTATTAGGGCGTCGGTTATAGATTTGGCAAGTTCTTTAATCCTAATAGGATAATGTGGCTGAAATAGAAACTAAAAAATGTCAGTTATAAAAATATAGATTTCTCTCCTTACCTAATGATCAAATTCATAAACCCAATTCTTCATGGTTGGGGCAACTACTTTGGAATTGGCAATTTTCTTCAGAACTTCAGTCTGCCAGATCATTGGATCTAGCATAGAAACTGGCGATATTTACATTGTAAATTCTCTAAAACTCCTCAACCCAGTTTGGTTTCCCAATTCTATGAGGGGGTGGCCCCTCTCCGTGACAGACTCAAGGCTTGAGCTATCATCTGAAATGGTCTTAAGGCCATTAAAAGAGTCTAATAACTAAAGAAAGAAGAAAAAAATTCCACAGATTGAATCAAATTTTGGTGGATATGATGGAACTCTTAGACATGCCAATGTGTTCTGAATTTTCTAGTTCAACGACATATTCTAATCGTCTGCATGTTTTTTGAAAACATTGTCATAAAGAGCAGTTTCGAGACAGAAAGCCGCACATCAAAGAATTCTGATAGGGTGCTTTTCTCCCCGGTTATAACCACACGTGCAAGTTTCTTTGCATGTGGCTCGTTCATGGCAAAATTTTCCAAAAAAAACATAAAATAGTAAAAGATCCAGCATGCTAAACACAACAATCATGAAAGGTTGTATTTTCATGCGTTTTCTGAGTGTGGGCTTGAGGCTTTGGGCCTAAGCGCTTTGAGCTTTGTTCGCTTTCCTGGGTCGTAAAATTTAGGTGTAAAGTGGAAACACTTGCAAAACACAAAAAAGAACACATTTTTTCATAGATATAAAAGAACAAAAAAAAAATACTTTCTTCACAAGATAGTCTACACAAGATTTCATTCACACTGTAATTGAAGTTGAGAGCGCACCAGTCGAAGAAGATGAAGAAGATCTTTCAACATTGCCCCAAGAATTGGCTTCTACCCAATTAAAAGCGATGGGACCGAGGAACGGGGGTGGAATGCCGAAGGAGTTCACTAGAAGCAACGTTTGTGGCCGCAGCTCACCGCACAACACCGCCACTTCCTCATGAATCAATTGCGACTGCTCCGGTGTGAGAATTCCATACCTGCAATCACATCCACATCAAATTCAGATTTCACATTCAACTCCTCGTGGTTCACCATCAGCTCACTCACGATTGTAGCTAGCTCCGTTAGTCATTTTCTCATCAGCCCAATCTCCAGATACCCCATTTACCCATTGGCTAGGTAGCTGAGATTTTGTCGTATGCTGTGATTATGCAGAGGATGCGAGAGGGGAGGCTGGTCTGCTTGGATATTGCTTGGAATTGACTACAAATACGTGAATCTGGGCCATTAAGGATCAAATGTGAGTGAGGTCACAATGATTTTGCCGTCCTGATACCACGATGATATTTCAGAGAGCGGTGGTGAGATGTTCCCAGCGGTACAGAATTGCACTAGGACCATCGCCATTTTGATTTTAATGGAATTTCCTTACTAGTTGTGTGTGTGTTGGGTCACGTACCGCAAGAAGACGGTGGCTTCGTCGGCTGCAGAGAGCACGTAAAGCGATCGTAGCAACGCCAGCACTCGCACGGTGCCCACTCCTGAGGCTTGTCGCTCGGCAGCCACACCACTTTCCAGCACTAGTCGCTCAGAGAATGCTTTCCCCAGATCCTCCGCTACCTGATAGCTCTGCACACAGAATTCATCAACCATAGTCAGTTGGCTTAGCTTTTACTCCTACAAAAAGAGCGTCTCAGGATGAGGAAAGTATGTTCTAGTTACTCTCTGAGTTAGAAAAAATACTGAAAAAAGGAACTTACGAGCAGAAGGGCCTCAGTGGTGGACAGTCCTGTTGATATGAGCTCCTTCACTTGCAAGTCCAAGCGTTCCAGTAAACTTCGTTCCCTCAACCGGAATAACGCCAACTGGACAAACACCGAAGTTAATTACCACCAATCGAATGAAACAAGTGACATGAGCTCACATTACAACAGCCTATAACGGTACTGGGACTGAAGAATCTGAAGTGAATTATATGGAAAGCTTTTAAAACGTCTGGTGATGATTACGTTACATTCATGAAAAACTTCCTTATTCAACCACAAGAACTGGTTGATCTAGTACATGAATATTCCTAGTACCTGAAAAATGGGATCACGAAGCATTAAAGTGGTGAATTCGGCTTCGATGACAGGAGGAGGTTCGTTGAAATGTTCCAACCCCATGCCCTTCAGGGGTTTACCCTTCATTTTAGCTACGAAGTAATCTCCCAACAATGCCTTGCTCACCTGTTTCATCCACAAAAAAAAAAACACATAAAGCCATCTAATAAACACTAATAGAAAATGGTGTCCAAAATTTGTCCAAAATTACACATCTGGAACCATTTTTTTCTTTCCTACAACTTTGTATCCTAAAATCAAGCAACAGAACTACTAATATTTCGTAAATTTTTATTAGTGTAGTAAACCTCCCTACACTAGTATTGAATCTGAAAAACTTTGATGAAAATTGACAGTTGAAATTATTGATTGAAGGACATAAAGTTATCGGCAAAAATAAGGCGTTCTATGTAATTCTGGACATGTAATTACGGATGAATTTTGGACACCATTTTCTAGTATTGAAACGACATTTTGTACTAGAGTAGAGAAGGGGTTTCTCCCGGCATGTTTGCACCGTGAGCGGTCTTGGGGCGAGACCAATGACCAGAAGAGGCTCGTTATCTTAGGTTAGATTGCAGAATTGGTGCATTATGGTAGAATCGACAGATTCTGCACTTTCAATTGCGGTAGAATGCATTTAATGTTCATGACAAACTGAGGTTCATTGTGTAGTTACCTGCTGCATGAGCACATTGTTGTCTCCCTCAAATGTTGATTGCACATCATGCTCTGCTTTCAGCTGGCCAATTCGATTCTCCGTCTTCAAGCCTTGCCCCCCACATGCCTCCCTGCATTCCTGCACAGCGATGCAGGTGTCCATGCCTCCTCATACTAAACTTGATGCTTCTAATCAGTATGATCTTATTGGAATTGGTATCATCCTCAATTGACACTACTTAGCAAAGCACATTCTTTTTCCTGAAGGAATACGATGAGACGAACCTGGAGGGTGCGCATGCTATGCCATGAAAACATAGCCTTGAATCCACTTGACATGACATGCACAACTTTGACGTTCTTTGGATTTTTGTTGAAATACACTTTCTTCAAATCCACTGCAGCAAAATTCATAGCATATCTGCAGTTCCAAATGAAAACTACCATGTCACTTCTTCTCACCTTGCAAAAACTTCTGCACCACCATTGTCTAAACACTGGAAACTGAAGAAACTTTCGGAACGTCACCAGCATAATTTCCATCACCGGACATCAATTTTCTCATGTATTGTAAGGTGGCGCAATTTTCAGTACCGGGACGTTAACAATGCAAGCAATTTTCATGCCTGAGGAAATTTAGTAGAAAGATAAGAGTAAGTGGAATAATCATTTTTGGAGTCTTCCACTTAGTTATGAATTTTTGAAGTTGGAAATGTAGATGTTCCTAAAATGGTGCCCTAAAGTGACATCGTGTGATGTTTGCAGTGAGTACATGGTGACAATGAATGTAGAAGTTAGTAAGGCACCACAAGCCTTGGCTTGGTGGTTACGGCTCATGGCCCCTGGAGGTAAGGGGTTCTATTCCCCATACTGGCGTGGTGCTCACCACCATAGTCCACCCAACTATGGTGTGGGATTCTTGGACCTCGTTGTATGGGTACCTCGAAGTCCTTTGGGGATACTATGTTGGGTATCTCTAAGACACCAGAGGCTAGGTAGGAAGTAGCATAGTGTTCACCTTGAGAGGAGTTAGTAGTCTTGCCATTGGTGTGATGACCTCTAGGCATACATCCAAGGATAGGTCAAACTTAGGTTAAACCAACCTCTGAATAGGTTGGAGTTTCTCTTCTTTTTAAAAGCTAATATTCCTAAAGCTCCATTATGGGACCTGCTCCATTTTAGACCACTCTAAGTACTATACATTTGCATTGCAATCTCATGTGTGCAAGTGAAATGGAAGAAAGCATCAACATGGTGGGAGGAGTGAATTACGTTTTGGCGAGAAGTGGGAGCAAGCGATGCTGGTGACTGGGGTAGTCCAGCAGCAGAAGCTCACGCCCGTGAGCGGACTGTGCGAACGCCCGCCGAGTGAGCGCGTACCGCAGCGCCGTCGTTAGCCCCACCTTTGCTTGATTCACGGCACTCATGGCTATCGTCACCCGCCCCGATGTCAATGGCGCCATGAACACACCGAACCTCTGCTTGCTTGCAGCACCCGTTTCGATCGAGTTAAATACAAAGACCATCAATCTAAGATTGAATCATTTGTCACTGTTTTCAAAGAGATCTGAAGAATGGGAAGATTCGTACTTGATCTGGATCAGGGATCGAACACATGTACTGTCCATCTGCTGTGACATCCGCCACTGCGTTGAGCAGATTCTCTCTCGGAACCCGCACTTTGTCGAACCTGCAAAGTCAATAGAAAAATCTCAATTCTGTTAATATGGCCCTTTGAGGAGCGTTAGAATCCAAGAGAGGGTGATATCACAGTGATAGTGATGTTATAGAGAAGCAATGGGTGCTCGATCAGTAATGACATCAAAGTTATCATTTGTGAAGCAGTTTAGGTATGTCAGAATGTTGCCAATATAATGAAACTCCCCATCTGGCCGTTCAGACTTGCAGGGCTGTTTAATCTCTCAAAACTTTCTTATGGCATCAAACTTCTTTTGGCGAGATTTGCTTGAACCTGCAAGTGTGAGAATCATTCATTTTTGCACATTTTTGAGCTTGCAAGCGGTAGCTTAATTACCAGATGCGGCCGTTGTCGACACCATTCAGGCCCGTTTTGTGACCACAGTCGGCAATGCGAATGCCAGGGCAGCAATGTCCCTGGCCATCACGAATCTGGCATACAAAAGCGTGAACGCCTTCGTTTCTGCCGTTGATCACAAGCTGTGAAAACACGACCGTGTGGGTCGCATGCTGCAAAACAACATTCAAATTCAAGGGCTATCAGTTTTCAGAAAGACTTTTAATTGCAATAAGTTAGTATATAAGGAAGCTCTGATCAAGGCTTTGTTACCTTGGCAGCACCTCCTATCCAGTACTTTTGAGCTGATTCACAAGGAGTGTCGACGATGAACTCTTGTGTTGATGCGTCGTATGTTGTTACTGTCTCAATTCCACGCACCTGATTTCATTCCATTCCCACATAACATTTTGTTGGTAAAACTGGACATATCCTGTGGAGATGACCATTTGAAACAAGGTGCCAAAACAACCCATATAGGTACACACAGATTGCTCAACTGAAACATTCTAAAGGCCACAATGAAAGCTTTTTCAAGTGCAGCCTGAATGAATCATCGTTAATTTTGTGTTAATGACCACCAGTTATACGTAAAAGTTCAGTAAGATCAGGAGGGAGAGTGCCAGGATGCGGTACTTACATTGCTACCATGGCCGAGCTCGGTCATTGCAAAGCACCCAAGAACATCCATGTCCTCAGTCGCCTGCAACCACATGTCGTGGTGCCGTTTGGTACCCAAAAACAGAATAGAGCCACCCCAAAGATGGAAGTGCACGCCGAGCTTGATAGCAAGCGAGTGATCAAATAGACCGATGCTCTCGAAGAGCGCCGTCCGCTTCAGAGCATCAGCCTCCGACTCCGAGAAGAAATTCCGGAACGCGCCGTGACGAGCCAGAAACCGGATGCGCTCCATGGTCCTCTCTCGTTGCTGGTCCATGGTGCCATTAAAGTCCGGGGAGGCGAATACCTGCTGCTGGGTACCTCCTCCTACTGCTACTCTTCGAGACCGAAACAAGTCGCTCGAAAGCATCAGGTTGAATACCCAGTCCCTTGTCTCCATGTCGTGCCCATCCAACAATTGCCGCATCTCCACTATGTCGAACTCGACCTCCCCTGCAATACAACATCCCTGCCTATGATAATGTCCACCTCCTTGCAAACCACTATGAAGTCAATATTTCAATAATCTCCTGCTCTAGTGCTTCAACATGTCACTAATGTTTGGAATGAGTTGTCTAATCAGTTGCTGGTGTCGTAACACCACCATGGTTGAAGCAACCAATACAATGGTTTTGTCACTAGTGTGATGATAACATTCTCAAGGAAACGAAGACCTCGATTGTTACAGTTCAAGTCGAGTCTAAAGTAATCAAAATAGTTAGGGTGGTTGCTGTATCGATCAGGTAACGAGGATTACCAGAGTTCGACTCCGGAGGCTCGTAAGCCAAGCAAGGAGAAGCTGCAACGACGGGTGACGCCTGCGCCAAATGGTTCGAAAGGACATGAAGTCGCCATGGCGCTCTGTTGTCCGCCATCACTGAGTTGTTGCAATGAGAGCTCGAACACAATGTTTCGGGCCATCAAGGTACTGACCACCGATGGGTTGGTACCCTGCTGGAATCTAGTTCGTGGTCGCGCGCATCAAAGGAGAATGCGGAGATTATCTGGGCTCCAGGATTTGCTGCGGTTGACTAGCTAGCTTGTTGCAAACTCTGACTTACTAAAGCTACTGTAGATGGTCGATCAGCAAGATGAAGTAGTTCGGCGATCGAAGAATTCTCAAGTTTGACGGAATATTCATGGAATCTGTCGTGACCACTGTTGCGTCAGGGATCTGTGGAGACAGAAGCCAATGTTGAACCGGAGTAGGAGTTCGTGATCAACAGAAGAATGTGCTAGTGAGTCCATGGCCGTGGGAGATGAACGGTGTGAATGCGTAGTGCATTTATGAAATATTACTGTTCTAGATAGATAGATAGAAACTCCGGTCCTTTCTAAGGGGCCGGCGTGAATGACGTGTCCGTTCGTAATGCTAATATTCCGATGGCCACCGGACAAGGGGAAATTAGAACAATACTACTTCCCCCTCTCGAGGGTGAACACTATAACTACGCTAGTTTCTAGCCTAGTTACTAGTGCCTTGAAGATACTTGACATAGTATCCCCCCAAAGGGCTTTGAGGTACCCATACAACAAGGTCCAAGGACCTCCCACAATAATTGGGTGGACTATAGTGGTGAGCACCATGCCGGCATGGTGAATAGAACCCACGACCTCCTCATTGGGGGCCTAAGCCCTTACCACCAAGCCAAGGCTTGTGGTGCCTTTTATTGTTCTAAATACGTAGATTAGTGTTAGCTACACTAGATATGTAATGTTCACTACTACAAAAGAGGGGGGTTCACAAACCTTGTTTTGTGTAAATGTTGTTAAACTTTAGAAACGTTCTCAAGAAATTAAGCAACTTTTTCCACTAAATTATAATGTTGCTTAGTGATCCGATAACGTTGCTTATTTTCTTGTTTTAGAAACGTTGCAAAGCATTTTTTTTATCGGAAATTATTGCACATCCCATTTAATCACGTACGGACTTAAAAGGTTGAAGAAGACCGATGTGGAATGCTGTCTTTGGCTCCTTATGCTTGATTCCATATATAGAATCGGCATGAAAAGAGTTAAAATCATTAACTTTGAAATTAATGAATAATCTTTATTCAACACACAAATTGTAAATGCATTCAATTATGTGCTTTATCTATAATGACATTAGTTTAATTGCAGATGGTGGTAAGGTATCCATTAGTTGTTGGAAACTTCAAAATACTATACCTTCTACATCCAAAGTTGATTTTTGACAGAATTTGTTAGACTGGATTCCAAATTAAGATTAGTTTTTAAAGTAATATTCCATATCGATCTAAGGTGGTTTAATATCATGGCAAGTTTTGGACTATTTATTTGATTTTATTGGTTTACAGAAATCTACGGTTCAAATTTAGTCCCAAAAAAATCTAGTTTTTCCAAACTATCCATTAGAATAATTTTAAAATAAGTTTGCAATCAAGATTTTCTACTGAAAAAGAAAATGGAATTTGAAAGATTGTACTTCTTGTTCACTATTAAATCTTGTTTTGGTAGTTGATAAAAGCATTTCATTCAAAAATAAAAATAATGAAATTTTAGAATTCTTTGAGCACAAATATGTTATGATCTTGTGATCTTTGCCGCCAAGGACTCTAAATTTGATCCACATCATCTAAAATATGATTGTCAAATTTAAGATACAAATAGCTAACCTTCAAATTCATATGGAAGGTTTCAAATGTGATTGAGTTTTTATGCCAAAAGGACACCTTGACCATGTCAAGTAATTTCTTCAAAAAGAAAAAAAAATTCTGTTTTGAAAACTAAAACCTCTACACAAGATTACAAGCAATGTGAGCTTGTAGACAATCCAATGGCCAAGAAAATTGTAGGCGTCATAGTAACTACGATTTATCCACGCGGACGTTGAGTCCGTCCAATGTCGAGACGTTCACTCAAAAAACGTCCATTTTGACATCCCTGGTTCCACACTCCAGAGAAGCTTTTTCTAACCGACATTGCAAAGAATTGTTTCATCAAGGTGGACATTTTGTTTCTTATGGATCGCGTGATGCAAGGGTAGAAAATCATAAAGTTGGTGTAATTCTTTTTGTTCTTGATATATATACATATTAGAAAAGCTCCACATCATTAACTCTCGTACAGGTAAATGGAAGGATATTTGTAATATACCTACAACACTACTATAATTTGGCGGATTTGCATCATTTCTTTCTCGAACGTTGCTTATGTGAAGCATCAATTTGGAACTTCTTTCAACAACATTCTCAATAAAATAAGCAACATTTACAAAACACCAAGCAATGTAAATTTATAATATCCTAGATTTGAGGTTAAAATGTTACTTGAGTAAGTACCAAAACGGTCCTAGACTTTAACAACGTTTCTAGAAAAACAATGTTTGTGACTAGCAAACCCCACTCTCTTCTTACAAACCTCCCTCTCTTCTTGCAAACCTCCCTCTCTTCTTGCAAACCTCCCTCTTCTAGAAGTGCAAGTATCATCTGACTTTTAGTTTTAATGTTCTTCAATGGAGAGCTACACGTTTTCAGAACGACAAATGTACAATGTGTTCCGACAAGAAATTGAACATATTTCACAATTATGGAGTAAAGCTCTCTAGACATATCTTGCAAGTAGGAGGCGATGGACCTTTTAGAGATGCACACCTTGTTGTGCACGGAGGGAAACTCTTTTACATTCTGATTGGCAACTAGAGAAGCACACCTTGTTATGTACGTAGCGAAAGTCTTTTACATTCTCATTAGCATCTAGAAGCTACTAATTTTGAGAGAGAAGGTAGAGATTTTTTAGATGAACTTGGAGAGCAATGCCTACACCCTCACCGCAAGCATGTTAAGTGAAATGGTGTAACTTCTTTTCATGGAGATGGACATCATGCCTAGAGCTTTGACATGCTTATGGCTTGATCATTGATTGTCATCTTATTTTCCTCTACTAACTGGCCACTTGGTAACATACATATATGGAATACAAACTTAGGAGCGGTTTGTCGATAACAAGCTGAAGCAAATCTAGGAAAACATTGCAAAAAATTTCCATTTGCAACTCGTATGTAGAACAAATCAACGTTTACGTGTGTCTCTTTGTACTATAGATTTTTTGTTGAGTCATCATTGGCGAGCTATGACTTTGAGCATTCCTTATACAATTGTATTCAAGAAGATACGTATTTGTGTAGTAAATGGTTTTATATTATAAAAATAATAAAAATAGTGATCTTGAAGAGTTTATAAGAATGAGTTGAAAGGTTGGAGACAATAACTTTTGGTCTCAAAGAGGAAGCACTTTTGGTTTCAAAATGCACCCTAAAACTACCCTTTTGAGTGTTAAGAAAGAGTATTTGGAACACTTTCCAACATTTAGTGTTGGAAACGTTCACAACGAACTATAACACTAACTGTCACATGTCACCATAGTGTTACATTACTAATCTTCAATACATAACACTAAATGTAAGAGCATAGAGATTTTCTTCGAACCGGAGAATCTATTGGAATTGGTACAATTGGTGGCTTCAAGAAAAGATTATACAACACTGATTGCAACGGCTATCACATTCCTTTCAAAAGGATGTCTAAACATCGTGGTGAGCCAAGAGGACCATAGGAGTGATGTCCCGTGCTTGGCAGTAGACAAGGTGAGGTGACCAAGGGTCCAAAGAGCGAGCAATTTGGAGTTGTGGGTCATGAGATATAGCTCGTTAAAGTTGGAGCGCATTCCTAGGACACTTCAGGACTCAGGATGCATCTTGGGACTCCAAATGACTTCCTTCATAGAAGTCGGCATGCTGCATGTCTTTCAAAAGCTATAGCAAAGTACTTTTCAAAGTACTGAGGATCGTGGTGAGAAAAGCAATGGTTTAGGAGATATGGCTCCTCAAATAAATGGAACTTTGGGACTCCAAAATTTTGCCTCCTGGGATACCGAATGTCCAAATGGGCATATCTCCCTTTGAAAAGCTCCAATTGATACATGAGGCTCTCTCTACATTAGAAATGAGAAGCCTCTTGGCAAACTCAACTTGGGCCATGGCTCATACTTATTGAAGCCAATCTGTGAGAAGCTATGGTCTTGAATGTAGTGTAAACTGAGAGAAGGCCAAAAACTTCCATGTGGTGTTTATTCAAAAATAATTAAAAAATATACTGAATAATTAATTGTGGTTGTTTTGCCCAATGGTCCTTCAGATTTTTAGTGGGGTCCATCTCATTTAGGTAAGTCCAACTACAATTCTGGAGGGCCGTCAAGAAATGCAATTTTGTACCAACACGGCAAAAAGTGCTTGCCATGTCATTTTTGGCTTATTTTCTCTCTTAACTAAAATTTGCTTGTGTAAAGCCTCCCTTCATTGGCTTCTCAATTCCTAGGCCTCCCATTAGTTAAAATCCTTCCCCTCTTAGACTAGGGCAAAAATAAGTGGTCTTCCAAAATAAATTGTCTTATGGAAGGCTCCTTAACACAAAAGGGGGGAGGGGGGGCTTACCAAATAACGCAGAGGGTACTATGAGGACGGGTGGTCTCCCTCCTCACTTCTACATAGTGCCAAGGAGAGCCGTCGTACGTGGCTCTAAAGGGTGAGGCTTGGGATGAAGCCTCACTCCCGCACCTCGACCGTTATCGAATGTTTCTGTCCATCTCAAAATATTGAGTTTGCGAAAGTGTCCCATTTAAAATTAATCTCCATCAAAAGAAGTGTCGGTTTCCAATATTGTCCCAAATGAAGTGAGAGACATTGAGCGGAAGGGGACTAGTGGAGAGTTAGTCAACATGCAACTGATGCAAGGACGGTTGGCTCCGGGGTGAGTAGTGCCACCCTTGGAAGCTTGGACATACGTAAAAGGCTCACATGTGCCCCCAAGTGGTGCACCCATGTGTTTTGTGGGAGTTCCGAGTTACGAGTTGGGGTAGTCAAGGTGGGCTCGACATTGTTAATAGTAGTGCTAACATTGTATGTGAGTGGCATGTGCAATGTTAGCTAAGTTGTAGCCGGTTGCTATCAACGAAGTGAGCGGTGATTCCACTACAAAGTTGGGAGTAATAAGGGCTGCAACAATGGCAGCCCAAATGGTACACCAAATGGTACACTAATCATTGTATAACGTTGAGAAATAGTATAACGAGTAACTTTCAGTAAATAACACTAATCTTCATATAACACTAATCAAGAACTCTTGTGTAGAGAGAAGTGGCTTGAGTATACCAGCTACTGTGAAAATTTACACCCACCTTGTGTAAAATACCACTATAGAATATACTCATGTGGTGTGTTCAAGCCACTTTTCTACTTAGTGAATCTTACCATGGACTCAAGATGACCCCAAACTACACTAAAGTTTTCAGATACGTAATCCTTCAAAACTGTATCAAACTCCACACCTACATCTTTAGAGATTAAGCAATTTCAGTTATTATATTTGACGATTAATTAGTGAAGACTATATTCTCATCCGTGCGATGAGAATGAATTGATGAAAAAGTGTCGGCAAAACAGTTCTCAGTGAGTGACACCATTGATGACGACCGTGCCTGTCAAGAAATTCAACTCCTTCTGAAAATGGAGAACTGGTAAGGTAAAGGGACTCATTCCCGACCGGGGACCCATAACCGATCAAGCCCAGTTCTTAGATTTTGAAAGAACAGATGTACCTCATTTGTATATTTGAGCATGTGATCGACTTTAGGTTCCAAGCAACTTTACACTTTAAACAATTATAACTATTTGAATAATGCAGATAAAATCACGAAACTTTTTGCATTCAACAAGAACCTTACGTTTGCACACATGAAAAATTCTAAAAAATATATATACCTTAACCCTTAAACGCCCAAGCAAGCCCGAGGGGCTTGATTCCAACAGAATCTTCCCTGCAGCGCTCATTGTACTCAACTTTTCACTTATATTTTGATGTCAAACTGGTCACCATCTTATGATGCATTCAAAAAGTGAAATTTTACAATTCAAATCACGATTTGTATGAATGATTTTGTCCTTTGAAAGGATTGTGGTAGGTAGGTTGGGGTGGTACATAACCTTGCAGGAGGTTGCAAGCTCATCATTGATTGGTCCATTCATGATGCCCAAGTTCAAAAAGTGCACTATTCATGATGCCCAAGTCCAAAAGATGCTCTGATCCAATTTTGGGCTGCCCGGTTTAGACCCCATGGGCGTTTAAGGGTTAATATCATACGCTAAAATCCTTAAGGGGTCGGTTATAGGTGCCTCTACCTTATGCCTAGTTCTATCTGCAGAATCCATTGACAGAGTCACAGAGTCTGCCATTACTTCTCCGCTCCGCTCTACTCCGAACACTCATCATTGCCTACATTTTCCGTAAGAAAAACCAACTGTGTTTCATATTATGCATATTATATTATATCTTTGGGCAGATGTCCATCATTTTTGCACCTTCTTTACCTTATACGAAGATGGTAAAAGCATAGAGAGCGTCTACGTCATGTTCAATTGAGTCTACATTTAGGAATATAAGTGTGTAAAATGTTTGGGTTAACAATCATGAAGGTTCCCTTTACACGGACTAGACTATGTCTATTAAGCAATGCCAAAAAAAGTTCGGACTTTGTGACCTTACAGATGGTACACATCTAACCAATGGAATTTAGCATAGTACTTGTAATTATGTTGGGCTTTAAGATTGTATCGTTGAAACTACTCAAACACTATAAAGACTAAATCCACACCTTTATTTGTGCAAAGGGTTAGAAAATTGTACTTTTGAGATTTTGAGTTTTGATAAATGCAAATAATTATAGGAACGGCTAGCAAGGATTATAGACCCTATTCTATCATGAGTTATAGTAGAGTGATCTAAAATGGAACTGATCTACACAATGAAACTCTAGAAATCTTCACTCATAGATACATATTAGCTTCTCCATCCAACACTACCATGTACTCAGTAAATTGTATCACTTTAGGGCACCATTTTAGGAACACCTATATTTCCAACTTCAAAAATTCTTAAGTCAGTGTAAAAGAGTCCCAAAATGATGATTCCACTTGCTCTAGCTTTTTACTAATTTTCCCCATCTACAAAAATTGCTTACACTTGTAGCATCTTTGTAGATTTCCCATGCTGAATTGCGCCATTATTAGCCACCTTACTATATTGAAAACAAGAAAACAAACCTTGAGTTGTGTTGAAATTCACTACCTTATGTTAATATTCATCATTCTTGATATCGACATTCAGTAGTACAGAAGTTTCCACTGGAGACCGGAGATTACATCCATGAGTACAGGTCAGGTGCTCAGTGCTCAGTACCGCGGCAGAATGGTCGAATGTCACAGTAGGGAACACTGCACGTGGTGAGAAGCGGTAAAGGAGCAGTTGAATGAGCAGATCGATGACGAGCTATGGATGAGCAGATCGATGACGAGCTATGGATGAGCAGATCGATGACGAGCTATGGATGAGCAGATCGATGACGAGCTATGGATGAGCAGATCGATGACGAGCTATGGATGAGCAGATCGATGACGAGCTATGAATGAGCAAGCAGCGTTCTCCGATCAGGAAAAATTTGATCCTGCGCCGGTGCAGCTACCTTCCAAGAACCCGCGATCTCTTCGATCGACGTGGACATGGTGGAGCTATGACGACGACGCATATGTACATTCTTCGAACCTCACAGTTTCATTCCCACTATGATAACGGTACGTGCCAGCCAATTGTCAGAGCTCTATCTTGGCTTTTCTCCGACCTCTTCATTGGCTTCTCTCCAACTGCCGAGCCTCTAACTTGGCTATACTCCCAGCGCAGTATATATATATATACCACATTTCAACTCTGGTGTAGTGTGCTCCGGACACTTTTGAGCTCGTGGTTGTTGATACAAATATGTATCTAGTGCAAGAGGTATGTAAATATGAATGCAGTAGTGGACAGACATTGATGACATGACCAAAAGAAAACAAGAGTCTACCTATCAAAAAATGCACCTTTTACAGGCTTTAGAGTATCGCAAACATGAGACAGGACCACCAAAAAAGAAGAATTGCAAAAAAGTCCGAGCACATGGACAGTGCTTTGGAAGTTATGAATGCCGTACACTTACTCATCGGTGGGCTGATGTCACATTCCGAGCCTCACAAGCATGACAAGAACGACCGTTTGGCTATTCTTGATAAGGTTGAACCCCTCCGTTTTACTCCGCATTTTGTAAATGGACATCAATGAGTCTTTCTCAAAAGGGATGCAAAATGCAAGTGCACAAGGAACTATGGATGTGGTTTGAAGGTGAAGACTTCAATACCATGTGTGGAACCTTTCAAAGTGGGTCCATTGTACTTAGCACACTTGGACTTGTAATAAATGAAAATGGACATTGAGAGTCATACCATGTGTGGAACCTTTCAAAGTGGGTCCATTGTACTTAGCACACTTGGACTTGTAATAAATGAAAATGGACATTGAGAGTCATTGTTTTTTGCACGTAATGTTTACCTTCACCGAGTTGAATACAAGAGTGAGAAAAGTATATTTCACAGCTCAGGCAGAATAGCTTTCACTTGCTTAGTCAAGTGATCAATCTAAAAAGTTTCTTGATGCAGAACTGCCTTTTACCTTTTTCCATTTCATGACTAAGCAAAGCTCAATCTAGGTATTATTAACCCCTAAAGCTTCTTTAGATCCTAAATGGGTTTTTTGCAATTTTGGGCAGCTTAGATGAAGGGGTTAAGGCAATACTTTTTTCTTAAGATTTTTACTAGGTGCTCCATGTAATGCAAAGTGTATGTGGTAGAATTCGCAAAGTTCAATTCTGATTTTTGAGTCTTCTAGGACATTCCTTGGGTTGCGAGCCGAAATGGGGCAGCTTAGAATTTATTTTATTTTTTTTAAAATATTTGTGTTTCAGTAATATGTTCATTATTAAATCACTACCTAAGTTCCAAAGTGCCCCAAGCCAAAATGTTTACAAAATCTACTCCTTGGGCACCTCCAAAGATTTGAAAACCAATCTTCACAATGCCCAAGAAATTTTGGGAGACAAACTTTGAATGTTGTGATCTCCCCAAATAGTAGACATCAAACGGTCAACTTTTGAATAGTAACTAAAGATAGTCTTAGGTACAAGATCTTACATTTGGAAGTTAAAGACAAGGAAATTAAACTAATATAAACTACCGGGAATGCATAGAGGTGGGAAATTGCAATTCCGAGGTAACAAGCTCCCAAAAAACACCAAGGAGGTTTCAAGCTCCCAAAAAACACCAAGGAGGTTTCAAGCTCCCAAAAAACACCAAGGAGGTAACTGTAGAATCTCAAACTTAACTTGGCATTCTACTTATACATCAAATATAAGATCATATTAGTCAAAGTTAGTTAAATTTTCTCGAAAGAAACCTCCACAACCCATTTCGGATTTCAAGAAAAGTTAAGGGTTAAAAATTCTACATAAATGCAATCGAAAACATCACCGGTGTTGAAATTATAACACAAAATATCAGAAGTACCCATGTTCTTGGTGTAATTGATTAGACGACTAACCTAATTTAGGGTGCTCTACAAGTGACCACCCAAGGACTTGATTCAATGAACTGCTTGGTACATTTTTGAGTGTGCAGAACCCTAAAAAGCTCTATGTATATCAAGTGTACCTTGAAGAATCCGACATCTTCTCCTTCGCACAATAAGGACCACAGTGGCCACTACCTAACTTGTCCTTCTGCTCAGACAACAAGAATTTAGGGATATCACCAACTAAACAAACAACACTAGAATCACATAAATTGCAGACATTGGGGTCATAATTAATTGAAAGTAGAAAAAATGAGCTCAGCATACTTATCAGTGCAGGCTAGCACAGTCATTACTGCAACTGCAGCTGTAATTGCAATGGCAACGCGGTTTCACCTCAAAGCCAGCTCAATAACCATGTGTTTCACCAACTCCCACAAGAGATCAACGCATACACTTTTTAACTCTTTCGAAAAAGGAAAAAAAAGCAGAGATAGAAAGGGAGATCTGAAACTTCAAGTTTAGGTTTGCACGAAACTTACAAAACTGCAAAGTCGGACCATATTTGTGAAAGTTGTGTAGATTTTATGGTCTTGTTTTAGTCAAAGATGCATGTGAACCAATCCACCTGTAAACTCTTCTACGCCACCATTGTCCTTTTACTCTTATAAACTCTATGTAGGTTAACTTAAGTGTGGCCCACGGTCTAATGAAAGGTGCCTGCGAGCCGACTTGCAGTTGTGGCAGAGACTCGGTCAACTTGTCTGAGATCTTCCAATGTCTGAGCCAAGAATCAAGCGAACCAGTTATCTCCATAACCATTGCTTGATTCTTGGCTCAGACTTGCAGTATCCCCAAAACCATCGCTTCAGTTCTGCGAGCTCAGAAGTGTTCAAAAAACTGTAGTTAGAGCGTCCACGTCCAAGGCAGAGAAGTTCAAATTGCTCTTTGAATGTATGCTCCTGTGCTAAGTAGACCATTGCCCTTTGCAGTGCAGCTGTGGAGCTAGTCGGTGATCCTCGAGCTTCAAGCTTTTGCAGTTAATTTGTCTACAGACCATTGTTTCCTGCAGTGCGCACTTTTGGTGTTCAAGATCCTAACTTCGAAGCCTCGTAGTTGTTGATTGACCAAAGTTTTTGCAGTGCATTTGTGAAGCAAGTCGGTAAAGCTCGAATTTTTTTGCACCGATTAGATTATTGTTTCCTGCAGTGCGCAATAGTGGAGCTTAAACTTACACGTTTTAAGCGTCGTAGTTGTTGATTAAACCATAGTTTCTGCTGTGCACTTGTGAAGCTCGAGCTTTTAGGCTTTGTAGTTATTGTGTAGACCATTTCTTCGGGAAGTACGTGACAGTGGAAGTGGTCGTCTTCGTTGAGGTGGTAAGTTTCGTAATGTGTTGTCGGTAGAGATAGGGTTGTTTGCGATTTGGAGTGAGGCAGGATGAGGATGCACCCGTATAGGAACACGGTGTACGGGCATCCGGAGTGGGCGAAGCACAAATCCTCATGGCGGCACTTGCGGCACTTGACAAGCATCGCGAGGTCGGGGGTGATTCTAGGCATCGGGCCACCAGTACTGCTTTCAACGCTCGCGGCCGTTTTCGTATCACTTATCAACTACGGCGTGAAGCAGGAGAAGTTTGCGTCGTGGGTTCCGCTTCTGGAGATCGCCATCACGCCCTTCAACCTCATCGCGCCAGTCTTAGCCTTCCTACTCGTCTTCCGAACCAACTCCTCGTACCAGCGCTTCGATGAGGCTCGGAAAGTCTGGGGCTCGAATGTGAACCGCACCCGCGACTTAGCTCGCCAACTCCTCACATGGGTCCGCAACCCCGACGATAAACCCAAGCTCGATCTTCTGCTCCGCTACATCAAAGCGTACCCGTATTTTCTCAAGCACCATCTCACGAAGCCGCTCGACGGCAAAAACTCCATCAACGAAGTCATCGAGCTTCTGACCCACGACGAGATCGAGAAGATTCGTCACGCGCAGAACCGCCCCATTTACATTCTGCAAGTTCTGTCCGCGGTGATTAGTCAGTGCGAGGTTCCAGAGTTCGAGCGCGTGCAGATGGATACGAACTTGACGCAGTTTCACGACAATGTGGGCGCGTGCGAACGCATCTTCAAGACGCCCATCCCGGTGGCGTACACGCGCCTGACGTCCCGGATGCTAATCCTCTGGCACCTCGCGCTCCCATACGGGTTGTGGCCGGGGTGCGGGTGGCTAACCATCCCGGCGACATTCATGAGCGCCGCGGCCCTATTCTACATCGAGCAGGTGGGGGTCCTGATCGAGGAGCCGTTCTGGATCCTCGCCCTCGACTCCATCTGTAGCGGCATCACGAATGCTCTGAACGAGCTTTGCACCGCCCACAAGGACGCGCTCGAGATAGATTGGAAGGCCGCTCCTCCCAAAGTGAGCCACCATGTCCACCCATTGGCCCAGATTCAGGAGCTCGAAATGGCCGACGCTCCGAATGATGTTGAGAACGAGCATGCGCCCATGCTTATCGGTGCTGACGATGACCGCGTTGTTGTCAATTTCGAGCGCTCGCTTACGCATCATCATCATGGTCACCGACCCATGTATGCCGACCACAATCACACCGTCTTCTCCAGATTGAAATCCGTGGCGTAATACCAGCACAAATGTCTATATACATACGGGTGAAGATTTTGAATCCGACCCTGTTCTGTAGCTTCGATCGATCTACACCAATTTTGTATGATGTGCATATATTAGCGCTAGACTGTAAACATTTTAGACCTGTAGGTGTAGTGTTTATGATTCCCTGAAGTCTAGGGAAGTTTTGTGCTACATGTTTCGAGCATCGATAGCACTGAATGCCGGTGCTAGAATGGAGAAAAGAAACTTTTGGAGGTTTTACGTGCGCTCAGTACATGAAAGCTCTTTTTGGCAGCCACTCATCATCTGAATCCTCGATTCCAGAATCAAATTTTCCGTGCGCTTCTGTGTTGTTCCAGTCTCAAACAAATTTTCTTGAGCCACCCAATCATCCTCTGTTCTGTTTGATCTTATGGGCAGAGCAGCTGTTTCCTGATTGTAGTAATAGTATGAATTGCTCTCGTGACTACTTCTTCTGTTCCATTTGACCTCACGAGCACAGCAACAGTTCTTATGAAGGAGGAGAGATCCTTTATACGGTAATCAGGATTTTGATTTTCTTCCTTTCCAATCGATCAATGCACTTTCCCTTTCACTGAACTAATGCTACAAACATTTTAGAGAAGTTAGGTTTGAAAGAGAGCTCACTTTTTAAATATTTCATTTTGAAGCTCCATTTTGGATAGTTTGAGTGACATTCACAATTCTTGTGTTTGCAACAATAATTTGATATATACACCACTATGGTTTAGGGGATAATACATTGGTGTCTAGCATCACGAGATTGGGAAGTTTTGTATATGCTTAGGTTTATAAGGTGTATGAATTTGTCATGATGTTTAGGTTTATAAGGTGTATGTATGTCTAGATTGATGAGAGTATGATCTTGTACTCAAGTTGTTTAGACTTATAAGGTGTACATATGTGTAAGTTTACAAGGAGTATGATCTTTTCATAATATTTATATTTATAAGATATATGTACGTATATGTTAAACATGAGTATGAACCTAAACGCCATGATCAATTGGGATTTAGAAAGAGAGACAAAAAAAACTCTATTAGAGATTTGGTAAGTAGAACCTCTGGTGATGGTCGTAGTGGGCGGTGTGTGGGGTTTGTCCAAAAAGAGCTTGCTTCTCATCTTGTCGGAATGGGCAACGTCAAAGCTTTAGCTTTCTCCAACGTGACTTGAAGGATGGTTGCCAAACAAACCATCTCTTTCTATATGTAAGGTTTATGTCACCTTGGCAGTGATTTTTTTTTTTTTTTTTTTTTTTTTTTTTTTTTTTTTTTTTTTACGGATGCTTGGGACCCTTATACATGGGAGCTCCCGCATAGCCGTAGGTATCGCCAACCACCCTACAACATACTCTCCTCTCAGTTGTGCAGGTCTTGATTTTTCGCCTTCTCCTTGTCTTTGCTTCAAATTTTAGCCTTCTTCTTCTCCTTGTCTTTGCTTCAAGAAGACACCATCCTTACAAGCACTACTAGAAAAGAGGGGAGTTTGCAACGCTTTTTGTGTTGCTTTCTTGTAGATATTGCTTAAGTCTAACAACATCCTACTACGTGCTATAGCAACATTTACAACATCAATTCTACAAGAGTATAAATAACATTGTTGATTTTCTTAAAAGCATTGCTAAAGCAAGTTCTGATATGTTGCTTCACTTGAGCAACGTTTGACAAAAAAACATTGCAAACCCCACACCCCCCCCCTAAATTGTAGAAGTGAAGATCACCACAAAACTCTCCCTAGTATATAAAGAGATGATTCCCCTTTCTCACCCTCACTTATTCTTCTCCTCTATTTAAACATGCCACTCAAATGATGATAAAATAAGTGCCTAAGTGCCTGTTGGAGCATCTTGCTTGTACACGTTGTTTCCCACAATCAAAAAGTGGTCCTCATTATGGAGAACCTTCAAGGGTTTGATTTTGTGCATTTTCTAAGTTTGGGTCATGCTTTTCTTATCTCTTAACCTCATTTTTAGTTATCTCAAGCACATTCGTAGTTGTTGCCATAGTTCTAGTAGGCAAAGAAGATGTTGTCGGAAGTGTTAATTTGAGTTGGATATGTAAATGCAACTCTAAAATATCTTGAACTGTGAACATGTATTGTACAATTGATTCTCAAAATTGAACACTTATTACTTGTTGTTGTTAGCCAAGTTAGCGGTTTGAATTTTGGCCAAGATTGTTATTGATCTGGTAAAAAAAACGCATTACGGCAACAACAAACGACACACAAATGTATGCTTGAAGTGAATCCAATTAGCATGCTCGAAGTGAATCCGATTAGCATGCTTGAAGTGAATCAGATGTATGCTTGAAGTGAATCCGATTAGCATGCTTGAAATGAATCCGATTAGCATGCTTGAAATGAATCCGATTAGCATGCTTGAAGTGAATCCGATTAATAGGAGGAAGAAAACAAAACAAGAAGATATAGGAGAGCATTGTTCTCTTGATTATCTATAGTGTACTTCAAGTATCAGCGGATGAATACTAACTAGATAAATGAACTAATCTGCACTAACTAAACTTCACTTACTAGTATATTACTGTATGACTATACTGAAGTGGCAATGTTTTCAATAATTGTTGAGATATGGGTTGCTCAAAAGTTGAATTTGAGACTAAATTGTTGAACTTTTGTCATTGTTGAGATATGTATCTTGTGATTTGATCTTTGAACTACTTTGTATGAGATATTGAGTTATTTAGGGCATTGACGTGTTAGTTTTACAAGTGAAGAAAGTCGGAAAATTGGTAATAGCAGTTGTGTGTTTGGATGTCTTCTATAGATATTGAGCTCTTGTCTAAATCCAAATGAAATAAGGGCAGCTCAACCACCATTGAAGAAACACTAAATTCTTGTCACCATTTCCTTCCTAAATTTGGCTCTTTTCTTTTCTAGACCATCTTGATAATTTTCTTTCTTCCCTTAACCCCTAGACCTCATATGAAGAAGTTATGGCTCCGTCAAAGTTGCTACCCACCACAAAATTTCACTCCCAATTCACCAAAACACTCTTTACACCTAAAGCTCTATCACTTCAAATCACTCTTCAAAAAAGAAAAAAGAAAATTACTGGAATAACAACATGGACAATAAAGTACAACCAAGGTAAGATATGGTTAAGAAAAAACTTCAAAACATCAACTAAAAAGATAGCATCCAACCAAGCCACTCTTAACTACTACAATGTGGGGGGACTTGCAAAGTTTTTTTCTCAAACATTCCTAAAGTGAAGCAACGTTTTAACTTGCTTCACAATGTTTTCAGGAACATATGCAAAGTTATTACCAAAAAACACTATTTAAACTTTTGAAGATTTGATTTGAAAACTTGAGCAAGTACCAAAAAGTTGCCGCACCTCAGCAACATTTAGAGAATAACATCAATTGTAACAATGCACCCCCCACCTCTCCTCTTCTAGTACATTGCTAAAAAAGAGGGGGGCTTGCAACAATACAAACGTTGCTTTTATGTAAACGATACCTAAGCAGCGTTTTAGAACTTGCTTGAGCAACGTTCTCAAGAAAATAAGCAACGTTTTCAACTACACCAAAAATTATATTTAGTGTTGGATGACGAATTGTGTAGTTACCTCAATCATGTTACAATACTTTCAGTCATGTAAAGGACAATTAGTGTATGGACCTATTCTCTGCCTTTCTTAAGTTTCATTTCTTTCCTGGGTTTGAAATGCCAAACGGAAGAGGGGATCCTGATGAGCAGATCTTCATCAGCAAAGAATTGAGGGGTTCAATGGCTCACATGGCCTTAATGGCTTCGAGTCTATGTGCGATGAGTCCATCGGCTGTGATCTACTGCCCTAGTTCTCCGGCCAACTCCCTTGTTCTCAATTTCCTCGTGGTCGTTGGTTAGCTTCTCAATCAACAAATTGGTTGAAATGATTCAGGAAGTGGAAAATGTGCTTCTCAGGGAAATGGGGGCTCATGTTGGAAGTGTTATCTATGAATATCTATGTCGTATTCAATTTGTCACCAAGATCAGGAAATTGAGTAAGTTGAAGCATTCAATTGAGGATTCCAAGCCCAGAGTTACTTTAGCTTGAAATCCAACCCTACATGTCAACTACTTTTTACTAATTTTCTTTAGACTTTACAATTGTTGACAATTGGTATTGTAGTTGGCATTTAGAGTTGCCACAAGTTTACCCTTGTTGACAATTAGTGTTGTTATTTGCATTTACCGTTGCCAACACTAAAATAATTTTAGTATAAACTATAAATAATGTTGCTTGGTGATGGTGATATGATAACGTTGCTCAATTTCTTGAGAACGTTGCTCAAGCAAGTTCCAAAACATTGCTAAAGTGGAGCAACATTTGAAAAGAAAACGTTGCAAACCCCCTCAAATTGTAGTAGTGGTAGTTGTCATCCAAGAGTATAGAAAATCAACATTCATCAACGTACACATCCTATTCAATCCTTCAATTCAACTTTCAATGAACTTTGTGATGATCCAACCTTTTGTACAAGGTCAATTCTTGATTATCAAAAGTAATCAAACCACTCAATTATTCAACCCTTGATTAAGGTGTTGTGTACACATCCGCAACTCTATATCCAACTATTCAAAAGTAATTTGCTATACATGGCCAAATTTGGCTCCTATAGAATGTCACAATGCGCGTCCAAGAACACCAAGTCATGGTATGACTTACTCCAATCTAAGTATATATTTACAAATTTATCATTTCACCCTCAATAAAGGCCTCCGTGCATTGATCGATCGATCAACTCACTTGTTTTCATCGTCTTTGTGGTTAAAAGGAAAAATGAAGTCCTCCTGTTGGCTCCACTGCAACTTGAGCTCATTTGTTGCTCTAGTTGCCGCGGCTGCCACTTCCGGGTTACTGTCCTCAGATAACCTCTGCCACAATGCGTAAGAAAATGGTCACAAAAGGTTACACACCAGTTGACTCAGTATTCAAAATACACAAAAATATACACAGTCTAGTCTATGCCAGCAAAAGTACCTGCAGTGCGCCCATGCCTGCATTACCCAACGCCCATAGCGATGGTGCATCCGCTAAAGCATCTGCCAATGCAAGACTGCAGAAAGAAACACAAGGAGCTTCTTAGAAAAGCATATGGAATAGTTTTGGATCTCAACACAAGGCATCCACCGTGCACACTCAAAATCTGATGTCAAATTAGATCATGATCATCCCCCAGTGATAATGTCGGAGGGGTGACATTATAAAGAAGAAGAGACTGAAAAGGAAGGAGAGATGGTACTACGAAGGGAGTAGTGGTGAGAATACTAAGGTCGGAATTGACTGTCTTGCGATTGTAGAGGTAGGAAGATGACATTTGAAAAGATGAGAAGGTTGCTACTACAGACAGAGGTCGGAGGGAGGACATTCCAGAGTCAAAAGCTACAAGCCGGGTGTCTAACTGAGCAATGGCTGCCCGTCCCATAGGCCCAATAATTCCAGGGTCTTAGAAACACCCACATTGCAGCACAAAGTAATGAATGCTGAGATTCATCTAAATGACGATGGATTGAGATAGAGAGCTCGAAATGGGTGAGTTGCTTGATTAGTTACCGTGTAGCAGCATCAGGAGAGCTGGCGGTCTGAGTGACCAGCAACGCCCCGCCTCCCCCATCCACCTCCTCCATGTCCAGCAACGCCGCTACAATGAACTCCAGCTGCACCCACATCCCCCCAAATTCACTAACCAAACCAGCACTCTTCTTAAGGACGAAGCGTGCAACCAGGTCTGTAATATGTCACAGCTGTGTACATTCCATCCTATCAAATCTCTACGTCATGTACACTTTCCTCGAAAGTGATCATGAAAAAGCTCCCGAAGTGATCATGAAAAAGCTCTCGAAGTGATCATGAAAAAGCTCTCGAAGTGATCATGAAAAAGCTCTCGAAGTGATCATGAAAATGCTCTCTACAATTCCTGATTGAGACCAAAAGCTACATCCCAAGCATATCTGTTAAAAAGCGGAGGTTTCCAATTAGTTTATATTATGTTTCGGATCAACAAAAATTAATGTACATGTTCACCGGAATCGTAAATTGATCCACTTCTGGGACTCTCGAATAAGCAGGACGAGTCTAAGACATGACGAGAATTGTGCATTAATTTCGAGGACGATATATGGGCTTTGTAAAAGTGTGGAGAGAAATGGACATACTTCGTCAGGATCGGTGCACTCCATGCCCTCTGCCTCGGCTAACGCTGAAGCCATCTTAAAGCATGCATCCTGCCAAAACTCACGCCGATCTCAGCCACCATCATGTCCTAAATTGCTCATATACCAGTCACAAAGTGTACTTTACGATTGGGTCATTACGGACAAGTTGGAATGAACAGCTTTTGGAACGGACACTTTTTCTTACTAGTAGATGATTCTCAGGAAACGCAACGGTGATTGTGATGTGCCGGCCTCACCTCAATGGCAGTGAAGCGATCTGGAGTGGGATCACGACTTCCAAGATAGCTTTTCAACCCTTGGCTTTCTTCGTTTCGATCATCCACCTTGTTGCAATTCCTGCTCCAAGCCCTCATTTCAGCATTGAATCGAGGATACTAAATTAACCATCGAGAGTATTGCTCAACCGGCTTGGATCGAGCTAGTTCATGTACCGGCCAGTGGAAAATGGGATTGGAGAAGAAACAGATCCGGTACTGACCTGATTCTCAGCGTGCTGGTTAGAGCACTGTGGACATTTTTGACGGCCTGCAAAGCAACGTAGAGGTCTTCCATGGCGCGACGACGAGCTCGTACATCCGCCAGTCGCAAGTCCGCCTGCATGCATGCACGCACACGATCGATATGCACGAAAGGTCATGTATTCGATCACTTTTTGTAGAATTATAGCTTCCGTGAAAGTGCCGTGAACGCTGAAAGATTTCATTTTAACAGGATTGAGGTTGAAGTGAATTCGTATGCAAGCCTTACGTCCAAAGCTCCATCGCTCCAGTGCTCCTCCGCAGCGCTGCTGAGCTCCATCGAAGCACTCTCCGACAAGCCCTGCGAGCTCCGGCCCCTCAGCCAGTCAGAGCTAGTCTTTTTTATTACAACAGATTTCAAGAGGATTGAGTAAAATTGACTGACCATGGCAATGTGACGCAGCCGCATCATCTTCTTGCGCGCTCGTGAGTCCAGTTTCTCCATGTCTTCTCGCGCCCGAGCTGCTCACGTCCACAAATGGATTCAGATCATAGACCTAGTGCCAGAGAGGGTACGACACTTCCTTGTAGAAACAGTGGTGAGCTTACCGTCGAGCTTTGAGAATTTCGAGCTGATGCGTGCAACACCCTCACGAGCTTTCGTATTGAGGAGCACTATTTGCCTGAGGACAAGAAGGAAACTGATGAGTGCTCCACCATGTACGAGTGCAACAACAGAGATGGAAGTATGGGTGCATGCATGTCCACCGCGACAAGAGGAGGAAATCGCGGCGCGCTCGCACGTCGATGCTCTTGGTAGTCTCACACTTGAGCATGGCGCGCCGGGCAGCTTCCACAGGTCCTCCGATGACACTCCTGTCGGTCGTGCTGCACACCTTCTCATCATCCACCTTGATCTCGCATCGCCACCCTGCTGCAACCCTCTTCTTCTGCTGCTGCTGCTGGTATTCCCCCCTGCAACTCCTTTGAGAGCCTCCATCGCCGAGCAGACGACGACACCCCGAACGCAGCGACATGGCAGCACGCACTACCTCCAACTCATGCCGCAAATCCTACACACGAATTAATCGATCCACACTCAAACATCTCTCACACAGAAAAGAGCCTCCTCTTCCCTCTACAAACTGCATGTGCGAGCTCGACTCACCTTGCAGGTTCGTGATCCGAGCTAAATTCTTCAAAGAATGTACTCCTCCTCCTCCACGCGGTTCTCGTTTCCTGAGAATCGGTACAGTAGCCGTCTAGTAGAATGCAAATACGCAATACCATGCAGAGTTCGATAATTTGTTTCGCACAAGTTTCGTGATCCTCGAAGGAATCGATCGATCGAATTCTCGAATCTCGTAAGATGAACGGATTCTTTTTGTTCAGATTCGAGATTTCCACGTCATGCACGGAATTAAAGTGATTGTGATTGATGGGCAGTAGAATAGAGCAGAGCAGAGTGATCGGCCACATCGCAGAGATCGGGCCGTCGATAACGAGGGGCGTGGATGGTGGTTGCTCGCTTGCTTGTGTCAGTGTCTGACACCAGGGCCTCACATTCTCCAGCCAGGGCCATTCATACAGTTACCGAATCGGTGCGTTGCTTTTGCTCCTTTGCTTTGGGCAGGAGAGCAGCGAGGGGTGTACTGTACTGCTGGCTTGTTGGAGTAGGCTACTGTAGACTTCGGTTACTTGCTTTTCTAGTGTGATCCTCAAGTGGCTTTGTCAGTGGGGTCGGAGCAATGACTTGATTGATGGCACCGCTTTTCTTTCGGCTGTGGCCTTTGAGAAATTGCCGGACTGCGTCGACATGGTGACCATTCCGATCGAACCATTTGGTGCTCAATTTATTATGTTTTTGCATGCACTCGAAGGCACTACTCACTTGCATGACGAGTAGTATGACACACCACTTCACTTCTACCTTTGTCCTTGATTTTGGTCTTTACAGACATCATGAACAGACATCATGATTACCAGCAAGACATTGCCAAGTATGAATTGGTGAGAGTTGATATTGCAAGACATCGTGACCTTGCTGAAACGCTTGGTTTAGCACAAAGCATAAATGAGTGACAATGTTTGGAGTTGGAGATACAAATGTGGTGTGTTTTGTGAGTCACTTGCATGTCTTCTTGAGTTCAACCTTTGTGTTTGGACCTCCTCACTTTTTAGCCCTAAAATTTGTGCTCACGATTGATGAAACTGTTTTTCACAAGGTTGAGGTCGAGTTCACATAATTTCAACTACAGCCTTAGTGTGTACACAAACAATTAGAACCTATGACAATCAACTATGCGTGAGTAGAATAATGCAATACTTTGGACCAGCCAAACAGAACTCGATATTTCATGCTTCGATATGATTGACTGGGGTGTTCAACTAAAGCCCTTCACACCTCAAAAGTGTCACTGGACCTCAAAAAGTTTCAACAATGGACACTCAAAAAGTAAACATGCGAAACATGCAGAATAAACTCCACTAAATTGATGTTTTTATGTTACCGAAGAGAGATTTCTGCTCGCAATAAAACTCAAGCCAAAGAAGTGGTAACTATGGCTTAACATTATTCAGCCACTCCTTACTCCAGGACTCAGATTGAGCATCAACTTTTCAACCCAGACGGCAATGACACAAAGCATTGAAAAAGGTGCAGATAAGGAAACATGACAGAGAAGAAATCAGATGCTGTAATCGACTAGATATAAGTTAAACTAAATACAGGGTTAAGAATCAATGGCAGAGCCGACCTCGACTGACAGGGATTAGAAAGGAGGAGAAGGAGAATCTTTCTGAGCAAAGGAAGAAAAAAAATTGTTTGTAACAAATAACATTATGAGAGACAATGCAGAGATTAGAGAGAGAGCGCCCATTTTCCTGATCATACAATATGAGGGGGAGCCGCAAAGACTGGTGGGAGTGCCTGCCAGCAGCTGCAGAGCATCAATCAGCCAACGAAACCACGCGCCTCAATCAAAAGCCAATTTTGTTGTTGTTGATGGAGTTGTTCCTACTAAGATGATGTTAATTGAAGAGGCCGCCGAAGGAGCCCGTGATGCCCAGCCCGCCGAGCATGGAGCTTCCACCCAAATCATGGTGGAGAGACGGATGATCAATATGCTGCAGCTGGTTCTGCTGCTGTTGCTGCGCCACGGCCGCTGCGAGACGATGATGCGCATTCATGTTGCCCATCAAGCCGCTGAGACCACCGCCACTCATACCCGGACCTCGCAAACTGCTCGCTCCACCCCCCACCAAGCTGTCTATGCTATTGTTAATCACACCTAGATGATGGTTGTTGTTGTTGTTGTTGTTGTTGTTGCCATTGCTACTGCCCATTCCCAGCATGCGCGCTTGCTGCCCTCCATTGCTACCTTGTTGGTTCACCATCATTTCTTGGAGAAGGTGATGCACATTCGAGTTGTTAGCTTGCGGATGGGACGACGACTCGCCTCTCAAGTAAGGACTAGACGATTGAGCCACGACCACGCCTCCGCCGGATATGGAGGGGAAAGAATTTTGAAGTGAGGAGAAAGAGTTTGTCGGAGAGGACCCCGAAACACGCCCACCTGAGGACAATTGCTGTGTCTGGACGTTAGCTGCTGCTGCTGCTGCTACTGGTGATTGAAGAGTGTCGTGAAGAGAGGTTTGTAAGGCCGCTAAGGAATTAGAATGGAAAAAGGAGCTCAGAGGGTCGTTTTCTGTGGGGGCTGAGATTGCTTCATCTAGCCCGTCCACGTTTTGGTTCGCCTCGTTAAATTGCTGTTGTAAGCCACTGAGAGCCGTCGTGTTAGTGTCTGCTAGAAGGCTATGAAGGTCGAGCTCTTCTTCTCTTTGTTGTTGCTGCTGCTGCTCTTGTTGTTGTTGTTGTTGCTGTTGTTGCTGCTGCTGCTGCTGTTGTTGTTGATGTTGTCTCTGCTGCTGTTGGTGTTGTTCTTGTTGTTGTTGCTGCTGCTGCTGTTGTCTTTGTTGTTGCTCTTGCTGTTGCTGGCGCTCTTGCTGCTCTTGGAGAGCTCTTATTTGTGCGTTTCGAAGCATGGTGCGACTACTCCCATCGCTTCTTCGAGGAAACTTGTGTAAACTATCTGTAGAATCGAACGGCAGTGATGATCCATCTTAGTATCGTCACGGATGATAAGGTACGAGATGGAAATGATGAGGGTAGAGAGCTTACCAACAGGTCCAACGCTATTGTCACGGCTGAAATCTATCAGGTCCTTCATGCTGTTTACAACCTCGGAGATCTGCACAAAGAGAATGACACATTAGTATTACGAATTGTATCGCTTTACGATTAGGTCATAAATAGCTTGTTGTTCTACCTGCAAACAGCGCACATAGCGCTTGGTGTAGCCGAGGTCATTCACGGTTGGCAACTCTAGATTCTTGGCTAGCTGCCGAGCACTCGTCACAAACCTGCCAACAACAAAGACTTGCATATCAGCATCAAGTCGGCGAAGAAGAAGAAAATGCTAGAATAAGCGACGTTCCAGCACCTCGAGTTGTCGGTGTTCGTAATAAGAAGCTAAGACTTCTTATGACTGATTGAATTTGAGCCTTTCTACAAAAGATGTTCCTCGAAACACGGAGATCCTAGCAATGAGGAAGTGAGCTTACAAGTGGCAGTTCGTTTGCAAATCTTGGGCTGAAATCCCTGCTCCGCCATTTTGCGAATTTTGATACTTTTGAGAAATTTGTACAAGCTGGTTCACCTGATTTCAAGAAAATCTCAGGCTTCTGATGATAATGGAAATCAAATAGCGTTATAACGTACCGAGCAACAAGCAACATACCTGTGGTACTATGAGCCTTCTCAGCAAAAGCTCCTCGTGACTCCGAGCGCAGAACTCCCAAGACAATATCTGCAAACCCATATTCGCAACATAAGTATTTGATCTACAGCGTTTAGAGCTATCAAGTGATGATGCTATAGAGTGAGGTGGTCACCTTCAGATCGGAAGAGAAGACAATGCGCAACTGCCCTTCCCGGACAACGCGCAGTTGTTCGAACACGCTTTCCTGGATAGCTTTGCCATATTCGAGCACCATGTGTCCCGAAGCTTGGCGGTACTCATGTGGTAGATCTACAAACAGCAGCTCCTCTTGAATGCCACTATCGAACTTGATTTTAAACAGCCTTGGAAGTACCTCCACTGTCGTCTCTGCGCACGCCACCAAGAAAAAACCTCAGAATGACAACCCAAACAGTGGAAGAAGCAACATAATAACATCGCAAAGAACGAAAACTTACCGAAACCTCGACCAGGATTGGTCCCACATATCTCGCAGTGCCAAACATCCTGCAAAACTAACACATGTGAGCGTTCTTTACCCCGTCCGAACTCGCAACTTAGGAATCAGAATGGTATAACAAGCTCTGATGAGAGAAGAAGTAAAAACCTGTGGAAATATCCCAGTGGGTTGACGACCACCACTGACGTAAAGAGAAACACACCACCTCTTCTTCGCATTGGGCGCAAAATACTGGTTAACAAAGTTACGCCAGAATGTGATGTTGTTGTCCTGAAATCAACAAAAAAGAACGGTTATTCAATCATTCTCGAAGGAGAAAGTGGCAGCGTTTCAAGAAGTCGACATATGATGCTCAGCACTCACAGGAGGACGATGCCTTTGATGATACAAGTATTGCATGAGTTTTCGCGCACACCCTCCAGCCTCAAAATCTGGATGCTTCCTCACTCCTACAAGACAGCCCAATGATGCAAAATCACGATCCACTCCCCGTCAAGCAATATGCACCTATATAAGAAGAAGCTGATGCACAACATCAGCACTGACCTGCAGACTGCATGAGATTGGCTTGCTGGAGCTGGAGGCGCTGGTGATGCTGTTGATGTTGCAGCTGCTGGAGTTGCAAACTGGTAGTGTCGTGCAAATGCTGCTGCGGCGGAAGACCCTGATGGAGACGCTGCTGCTGCAAAGCACTGAACTGCGCCTGCATGTGCTTTGACTGCTGCTGCCTCTGCAGGATCGCTTCTTGCAATTGCATCTCCGGTGTGAGTCCCAGATTGTTCGCAGATCTCAATGAGTGTTGACTCACCTGGAATGGAACCACTCGTCAGTTACGGAAGCACCGACGAAAGAACATGGCGGACATGGTTGGATGGAGGGAAGGCTCAGTTACCTTCTGATCAAGGTCTACTTCGGATTTGACCTCCATCTTGGGGATGAGCATTTGTTGCTGGTGTAACGAGTGACTCATAGGCTCCACTTTTACAGCGTTCAGTGCTTGCTGTGGTGACGACCCACTCGCCTTGTTGCCTCGTTGCAAGCCGTTCGCCAACATCATGGCTTGCTGCTGGTTCCCACTCGCACCCAAAAGCTGTGAGCCACCTCCACTGGACTGCCCCGCTGCCCTTTCCTGATGCATGGACTGCGTGAGCTGCGACAACTGTGATAACTGCGCCGTCGCGGACAATGGCGGTGTTGCTGAACGCACATGCTGCTGCTGCTGCTGCTGCTGGAGCAACAAATCCTGCACAGGACACCAACTATCGCTCATCACAAGTCCTCATTGCAATCGACCCTCATCACTGCGACCAACCCTCACAAACACGAATGGTCCACTGCTCAGCATATCAATTACGATGATGCTTTGATATGCAGTGAGCAAAACCTCCTGCGCAAAAAAAAATGTTGACAAGCAATCCTCACTGAAGCTCATCACGGATTTTCATCATAAATTCAAAGAGACCAGCAGCCAAGTCAGCGAATTTCATACAAAGGAGCAACCTGAAACCATCTTGAGGCGTCAACAAGATTCAAAGAATAACTGGTCGCACTAACGAGTCACAAACAACTGGTGGTCAACTGTTCAGCAAATCAATTAAAATAATGCTTGTCATATGGTATGTAATAAATATGACAGCAAGTCCTGCGCAGAAAAAAGCTTAAACATTCGATCTTCGCTAAAGCTCGTCACAGTTGGTCATTGTGAACTCAAAGAGACCAGCAGTCAAGTCAGCGTTATTCGAACAAATAGCAGTCTGAAACCATTCCTGAGGCCTCAACAAGATTCAAAGAATGACAATACAGCACGAAGTGGGTCATAAGCACACATGGTCAATGATGCTTGTTATCTAGTAAGTGATCGATATAGCAACAAGTCCTGCGCAAAAAACAATCTTCGCTAAAGCTCGTCACAAATCTTCATGATAAACTCGAAGAGACTAGCAGTCAAATAGGGAATTTCAAACGTCGAACAGAAAGCAGCATGAAACCACCCCTGAGGTCTCAACAAGATTCAGAGAACAACATGGAGCTAGTACAGAAACAAGTAAGTCACATGCTTGCTGTAGAGTGAGTAATGAATGTAGCAACAAGTCCTGCGCAAAAAAATGACGTCAACAAACAATCCTCGCTGAAGCTCATCACAGATTTTCAAAGAGACCAGCAGTCAAGTCGGCGAATTGCATGAAACCATTCCTGAGGCCTCCGCAAGATTCAGAGAAAAACATGGATTCGGTACAGCAGAAAGTCGGAAGTGAGCCACTGGTTAGATATCGCTTGTTATATAGTGAGTAGAGGAATATGGTACAGATGTGAAAGATGCGGAGTTGGTACCTGCTGTTGCTCTAGGCGGGAGAGAGAGGAGTTCCCCTGTTGATTGACCATGGAGTTGACGATGGTGGAGGAGATGGAGACGGGCGACGTGGGCAAGCCCATACCAGCTAACCCCGAGAGAGCGAGCGATTCAGAAACCACGGGCAAGTTCTTCTGCTGCTGCTGCTGCGGTTGCGGCTGCAGATCAGGGAAGTCGGAATTAGAGCCAGTGATCAAGGAAGTACTCAAGCCGGAGTTCGCCACCGTCCCGGTCAAGCTCTGCGGAATACCTGCAAACATCCAACGAACTTTCAACCAACTGTAGCATTTGCTTACACGACCTAAGCAGGAGGCCCTTGCAATTAGCTGAATCTGTCGCACCTGTGAGGCCACCGGGATTAGAGACCCCATTGAGCAGGGGGTTGTTGGAAAAGCCTGCCAGCATATTGACGCCTCCGAATTGAGACCGTCTGGCGGCAGCTGCTAGCCCCGCGGCGGCAACATTGCCAGCAGCAGCGGCACCACCCGAAGTGCGTTGCAGCGGCGACACTGTGTGTGCCTGAGCACCAGCCATAGAACCTCTTACATCAATGCCCGGCTGGCTACATTTCGCATCGACACAAGCTTGCGTCCGGCCTTCGCCACTCCACTAGGCTCACCTTCTCCCGTTCCCTCTCTCCCTCCCTCTCTCTCTCTCCCTCTCTCTCTCTCTATCTGTCGCTCACTCTACAAAAGTAACCATAACCTCGAAAAACAGAAACGGCTACACCCGCATTAGCTGCTTAGTATCAAATTGAAGGATCGGTAACACATGTCTGCCATAGTGACTGGTGGTAGTACGCCACCATCCTCTGTCTCTAGGCATTCCCATTCTCTTCACCCATTCGGGGAAAAGTCACAATAGGTCATGAGCGAGCGATGATCATTGCTGAGGAGGTGGGGTCGTTTTGAATTAGCACCACGGCCGCATGCAGCAACAAAAACCCGGCCACTTCACCGACACTCCCGCTCCTGCCATTGTGAGCAAACCCAAAACGGAGCTTGCGAGCTGCGAATCCAACGACATAAACTGCTTGGCTGCTTTGGTCGTTGCTGCTTTGTTTGTTTGTGAGCTTGCTTGCTTGCCGTTAAGAGTGGAGCAGAACAGCGAGCTCAACCAGCAACAGCAACAACTACTTAACTTACACCGCCCAAGAACAAAGCTTCCGCTACATTCCTCGCCCACACGCCAACGAGCTGGGGAGCTTCCTCGCTCTCGTTCGCTTTGCATCCGGGTTTCCCTGCAAGACAAGCGGTCATCGCAGGCAGCCTCCCTTCCCAGGCAGGCCCGTCCCGCTGCTGCTGCTTCGCCTTTACACTAGAGTTGGCTGGCTGGCCCCTCCCCCTCCCCTGCGTGGTACAGAGTCCTCGCCGCTGCCGCGCGCTAGCGGCAGGGCACCCCACGGGAATCTCCCGACCTCCGCGTTTGCGCGCGGGCAGGGGCTCGGAATTAATCTTCATGGTTTCGTAGATTCTGGGATTATTTTGGTAGATTTTGGAGCAGGGGCTACCCCAGTTTGAATGTGCCATGCTGCGACGGGAAAATATCAGCACCTGGTTTGCAGGGGGGGGGGGCTGCAGTAATAATAAAGTTACTGCCCCACCTCTGCTGCAGAGTGTACATATCCATTTACCCTCCCTGCCCCCTCCCCTGCGGGCAGCCTCGTTGAAATTTTTATTCCCCAAGCGGAATCAATCTCCCCTACGAAAAAAAAAACCATTGAAACCATTGACTTTCCTCTATATCACCTTCCTTGAAACTCTAACGAAAGTAGTCCATCAAAGAAAGAAGACTTCATTTTACTCCATTCTTTATACCAACTCTTGGCTTGTATTATTGAATTTATCGTAATAGAAAAACAACAAATATTCACATTTTAATTCTTGAAGGAAAAGAAAAAATAAAGCAAATGGGCACAAATGATTCCTTCACAAAATGAGGATTCAACTTCAAGAGCCAATAGCTCTTGAAGCAAGAAATGTCACTTTGGAAATACCATGTCAGGTATCCCTAAGGCACTAGTGGCTAGGTAGGAACTAGCACATTGTTCACACCAAGAGGGGTTAGTAGCCTCGCCATTGGTGTAATTACCTCTAAGTAGGCATATATTCAAGGATAGGTTGAACAAACACTCTATTCATGCCAGCCTCTAAATAGGTCGGAGTTTGTCTTCTAGCAAGAAATGTATTAAAAAAATATTATTGCTCAAAGTAAGTGATGTATTCCTACACTACAATGGGTATAGGAAGTTGACTAAAGCTAGGCACTTGAAGTGTAGTGAATAAGCACTAGTAGAAAAGTGGCTCGAGAAGACCTGGCACTTTATTAACGAGCACATCACATTTGGAGATTTACACCAAAGGTGGGTGTAAAACACCACGCTTACATTTGATCGAGGTGTATTCATGTGGTATACTCAAAACCACTTTTCTACTACTGAAACACCTAGTAGTGATCTACGTATTTGTCGATGTCAATTATGAATTTTGAAAAATTCAAGCACACCCAAACTCAAGGAATATTCCATTAGTAATGTCAAGAATCTTCTACATACGTACATGTTCTTTCTTTATACTCCTAGCTTTTTTGAAATATTCTCGTCATGGTTGTTTGTAAGTACCAAAATTAAATTGCAAGGACGTATCTAATTCAAACATTAACATATATTTTAAATTTGAAAGTACGATAATATTCTTGCACTCGCCTATCAAGAAAAATAAAAATAAATTGATCTTTCCGTCCTCTAGACTTCAAAATATCATGCCAAACCACGGCTCGGAACATATGCTTTGAGGCTTGCGAGCATGTTGATTATTGCGACCACTTTGGGAAGTACACCTTTGTTGTTGGCTACATAGTGAAAGTGGGCGCATTGCGAGCTACTAATTTTGTTTCGACTCGCATAATGCTGACAAGGTGTTGATAATCTTCGACGAGCGCGCGCGCGCAATGGACATGTCATAGTACGACATAAGCGAACCTATACATAAGGGGATGTATGGTGGTATATATATGTACTTAAATAATAGTTCGCTAGAAGAGTCACCTTCCTTGACAGTGGCATGGCATGCGCAGGTTTTAGGGGGTTAATAATTCTTACCCCTTTTTATAGCAATGGGTACACTCATAGGCTGTGATACATATTCCTATTTATAACCATCATACCCATCTTTAAAAAGTGTTTGCACTATACTTTATGGGCTCAAAAAACTTTTAAAGAATCAAACCCCCATATCCCTCACGGCTCTGGTATGATCTATGCCCTCGTTTATTTGATTGATTTTGCTATTTATGGAAATTAATGTGGTGAAGGAATTAGTGGTGGTATTTTTACATGTGGAATAATTTCTATTAGTTGTGACCGACACTGCAAGCAAAAATCGGTATTAGTTTATTTAATTTTAAGTGTAGTACATGGGAGTTGATTATTCAAGCATCACTATATAATTGCCACATAAGATTGTGTAAGCACCTACTAACAATTTAAACGCATGCAATGAAACATTTATTTTTTTAGAGGTGTAAAAAAATTAAATGAAAGATAATGCTTGTATTTTTAGTATGAGTGGAAGATTGATATTTATTTGTAGAGAGATAGAAAACAAAACTTGTGGATTATTTTATTTTATTTTTTCTAGTTGAGTTTATTTACTAAATTTGGTATTAAAAAATTAGCAAGAGAGATGGTTCTCACTATTACTGATATGTTAGGTGGTGTGTACGTGCCAATGAGTATAACCAATGAATACGTGTAACCCACAAAGTCTTTGTTAAACGTTAGATGCTAAAAACTTGTATAAGATCAACTTAGTATACTTGGATTTGGACATTAATTCTAGGAAGGTGATCGATATGAGGATTTCTAAATCTAAATTGTATACAATCAAGCTTTTATTTTTTGAATGGTAAGCACTTCCTGTGATTACTCATGTTACCCAAAACAAACCCTTCGTGTATGCTTTACTTAAAACATAGTGCATTGAAAGTAAAGGCCAATTTTGAAGTTGAGATTTGGTAATATGAGTATTGCAAGGGACTTTTTTGAACTATGTCAGATTCATTCTTTGCATTAGTATGGTTTACTATTCTTTCAATTGATCACATCAAGATTCAAAAAATATTATCATTGGCTTCTTTACATCAGTCTCTACCATTTGCTAATAGGTGCCACACTTTTTGGGGAACCACGAGGTACTCACTCTTTGCCTACAAAGTAACAAATTCATCCTTACGAACTATACTTGACACCCCAAGGATTTATCGACATCTATTATGATGATGCAGAAGAGATTTTCTCCTTTGATCCGACACAACAATCAATCTTGTGATGGTAGGTTTTATAGTGCCTCTCAGTGAATTGAGTGCATTTCTTCATTAAGAGGTTAACGCCTATAGTAAACTCGTCTCCTTTGTATGATTCGCCTTCAAAGGACATACTTTTGATGCACTATGAAATGATTAAATCTTGGACGTATTTTGAGAAAAGTAGTCAACAAGCTTCAACCTGTTCTACATAAACGTGTGGATAGAATCTTGGGAATCAAAATCCTCAACATCCATGGGATTATAATCTCTAAAATTGCAAAGATTTATAGATGCATGCATGAAGCTCATAAGGACACTTTATATCATCTATAGTCTTTAGAAGTTATGGTAGAGACATTTCATTTTTTTGAGAAAGATTATGGTAGAGACATTTCAATTTTTTTTCGGATGCATGAAAGGCGCAATAATTGTAATTGTAAAGGTAGAGAAGATACAAAGGTGAAATTATCGCAAACCAATGGACCACATATTAAAATTGAGTTCATTTTTCTTATTTTCACACTCATTGTTTCACTTTTAAATTGGGTTGAACTTTGAAACCTTTCAAAAAGGCTTCACAATCATTGTTTTATCATATTGATATGGTGTAACATATTGTGAAAATAAAATTTCTTTAGGCTATTGTGTCCATGAAAAGTATCTTAGCAACAAGATAAATTCTTAAAAAGCGTTGTTAGATGAAAGGGATGTTGCAGCAAGTCATGATATTATTGTCCAAACAAAAAATGTTCTAGTTTGTTCGATTTATCATGGCAATAACTAATGTTTGTGCAATATAATACTCCCTCTGTCCCATTATCATTGTCCACTAGGTTCTCTCAAATCTACCTCCCAAGGTAGATTTGAGAGAACCTTTTGGACAATAATAATGGGACGGAGGGAGTAACTAATAACGTTTGTTGGTTCTACAATGTAAGCACTTCCAAATTTTCTCCCTAAATTCTTGTAAGCTAATTGAAAGAAAAGAAAAAACTATTTTACCTATCTTACTATCATCAAAATGTCATGTACCATTTTTGAGCCATGTCAATTAGTGGTTATAAATGCTAATGAAGTTGTCGTATGTTTTAGGAACCATTCTAGTAGTGCTTAAGAAGAACCCAATGTATATCTTGCAAACACGTTACATTAACATGAAAATGTAAAAAGATGTGAACAAATATTGCATCCTTGATATACTCAGTTCCTATATTGTTAGGAAGGTCAGGTTTTAACATTATTTATAATTAAAGTACTTAACTACACCCTTTTCAAGATATGTTATATTGTCTATATTAAAAGGTGTGTAAAGAAGAAACAAAAAAAGGCATGAGACCAAAAAACTAGAGCACCATTTTCACTCTTGACTCCATAACCAAAGACTACCACCCACTTGCGAAACAAATTTAGGTGTATACAAATATAATATTATATAATGAAGGATATTATCAAGTGCTCACCAAATTTCTCATCTGTACATAATATATGAGAAATGTAGCATTCGTAAGAATATTATATAATAATTATCCTTCAAATCTCATACAAACAGAATCATTGTTATTGACCTTTGTACGGATAGACTTTATGAGGATACCTAATTAACCTTATCATGCAAGATGGGCTCTGGGTCACCCAAAACGTAGTGTCAAATTTTATTTTCTACTTTTCAATGTTGTATAATATATCTACACGAGATTCACTTATAATTATTGCATTTTAATTAAATTGACCTTTCATTGATGCAATCATCTCTTAGTGTAGAAATACTAAGTTCAATCGATCGAAACTTGAAAATTTTATTCAGTCATTACTTTATCCGACACTTGAAATCTACCCATTTAGTTTTATTGGTGGCATAAAGAAGACAACTAACCTTCATTCATCGTCATACATATTCAAGTGGTAGGTGATCCTGATGTGAAATTGTGTATGATGACCACAACTAAAAATGATTCTCCTATCCTACCTTATTGTTTGTAAAGAATAATCAAGTAATTGCCTACAATCATGTTTGAAGTGCTCTGCAAAAGTTAGTGATCATGAATTAAAAAATAATTAAAATCATCCATGCGATATAAAGAAAAATTTTCATTATAAATTCATAGTGAATGTTGATAAGGTAATAAATCTAAAGATGTTCATTCAAATCTAAGGACAACCTAAATTCCATTGCAACTCATCATTTCACCATTCTTCTAGTTATACTTGAGAGATAGGAAACAAAAAATAAAATAAAAGAAAACAATAAAACAAAAAAATCAATGATTCACACAAACATAAAACATCAAATTGGAGAAGGTCGAGGCACCTAAAACCAACCAGGCACCCACAAAGTCAAATAAGCCTTTGTACTTAGGTTCATAATTGTATTTTTCTTGATTGATTAATTATACATTGATTGGTCCTTAAAAAAATGAAGAATCATCTAAAACGTGAGCTTCAACATTGTCGATTTTAGGTGAACCTACATATTGGTTAAGTGTATCAATAACATTTATAGTTTTAGAATTCATTGTAATTTACATATTGGAGCAAACATAAAACTGAGGTTGCATTTCTCATAACATGTATCTTTCTTTTTAAGGAAAAATCACCCTCCATCGATACACCTCCCCTTATGGTGGTAAATCTCGTAAACGGTCCGTTTTAGGTGCCTCCACCTTACTTATCAGATGTCAGCCCACAACGCTCTTAACCATATGCGTCAACTTTGAAATGGTTCAACATCATGTTGCTAGTTATACTTATGGTTAACATTGATTGAACGCTTAGAATCAAGTGGGCAAAAAAAAAACATCTACTTTTAAATAAACTAACAACAAATAAATAAGAACACCAAACCCTTGTAGGCCTGGCGTGAGTAAAATGCCTGTTCGACCTACCCTTGATGATATGCCCCTAAACTAACAACACTTCTAGTCGAGACATAGAATATAGTCAAAAATTGAAGGCACCACAAGCCTTAGCTTGGTGGTTCCCCCAATGAGGAGGTTGTGGGTTCTATTCCCCATGCCGACGTGGTGCTCACCCAACTATCGTGGGAGGTCCTTGCACCTTATTGTATGGGTACCTCAAAGCCCTTTGGGAGGATACTATGTCAAGTATCTTCCAGACACCAGTAACTAGGCTAAAAAACTAGCGTAACATAGTGTCCACCCTCGAGAGGGGGAAGTAGTATTGTTCTAATTTCCCCTTGTCCAATGTCCATTGTACAAACGGACACTTCATTCACGCCAGCCCCTTAGAAAGAACCAGAGTTTCTATCTATATATCTAGTCAAAAATTGATCTAGTCAACTTACAATCTAAAAAGGACAACTTGGAACAACTTCAAAAAGAACTATTTTCAACAACAGAAACTGACGCCCTAAAAGCTGCAGTAAACATTGAAAAAGAGTGGAAACATTAAAAAGTGGAGGAGTATATGACTGCCAGTGGGTGGTAAGTAACAAAAAGTTTTTCTTCCTTACAACAAATATGTATTGGGTACATGCAGGGGCAGCAGGGGCAGCAGGGGCAGGGGCAGCTCTGACCGCGTAGTTAACGAAGGGCATTGAAAGGACATTGAAAGGAGTACCAACTTGTCAAGCAAAAGGCAAGCGTGGCTTGAAATAAGGAGTTCCTGCTCATATTTTATACTCCCCACCCCCACTATCTTTCCCACCATCCCTGCCATTTGAGCACCGTCCCCTCTTGGACCCTCAAATCTTATAACACAAAAAGGTGTCCCCCCTTTGTACTTCTTGATTTGAAATCTCTCTTTTGGGCATTTTAGGAAAATAATGAAAAATGTGTAAGAGCATGATATGGGTACCCTTCCAAAAAAGTGTGATGTTTTTGATTAAAAAAAAAAAAAAAAAACAATATTGAAAAATTATTCTAACTAGATAGTATTATAGGTGACATGGCTATAGTTGTATACATGGGGTTGAAAAGGGACTTTCTGGCACATATATAATGAGACGCGTCTTAGTGGTTACCCTTGCCCACATCTAGGATGGGAGCTTGAGGAGTATTCTAGCAGCACCTAATTTTGTGCATTTTGGGAGTTCACTGATGAAATGAACGAGTTACTATTTTTGAGGGACTAGCAAAGAGAAAACGCAAACTTTTGTAATGTTTTTAAGCACTTACATATCTAACTATAAAAAAGTGACTAATATAGGTATACTTATAATTGTTTATGTACATATGTGTGAGGAACATGCTATAAAAATAAAAAAAAAAAAAAAAATAATAAATAAATAAATCTTCATTTTATTTCAAGGAAATCTTTGTGTCAAGGTGCGGGTGCCCCGGTGTAGGTTCTCCTACCTTGTGTGGTACGTAAGGTAGAGGTACCTATGACAAAGTTATGTGTATATGGTGTAGGCTTGTAGAGGTGGATAAATTATATGTTATGTGGCAAGAAGTATCAAAACTTATTTGAGATTTTATAAAAATAGAGTTATGATAGCTTTGAACTCTTTTGAAGCTTGAAACCCATAATTTTGATTTTCTACATTTATCTATCATATCAAGGAGAATGTCAAATGCATCTAGTCTAAGAAAATTTAAAGAAATGATGAGGTGCCTTTCTAAGTTTGTAATTTGTTGCTTTTATTCGCGGACAATTTCGATATTTCAAATTTTGACAAATATCTAAAGGGAAAACGCATAATAGCCCTCTAACAAAGTTACTACAGACTTTGAAGCTTGTCCGTGGGGAATTCACTGAAGTTTTAGCTAGGAAATTCTCTTAGCAAGTTGAGGAATTTGGCTAGGAAACAATTGGAAACAAAATTGAAGCTAAAGATGTAACTGATGTTTAAGGCATACGATATTCAGGTGAAGATTCTAAAACTAATATGTTTCTTAAAACATAATAAAAATTTATCCTTTTTTTATTTTATGGAAAGTAGTTTCCCACTTAGCTCTTTAAAATATTCTACATTCAATGGACTTTTAAGAAGCGAGAATTAATTGTAATTTGAACACTTCTTATAGCCTTTTTGAAAAGTATTAGAAAAATTCAATAAACACAAAGCGTGCATGAAGCAACACAAAGGCTAAAGGTGATGAGACAATAGAAGTAATACAAAACACCTAACCATAAAGACTTTAGGAGTAAGTGAGCTATCCCTCATGAAGAGAAACCTCAGTGAATCAAAGATTCGTCAAGGAACTACTTCTAAGGTGATCAAAATTCTAAAGAAGCCGTTTGGATTTTATAGGATCTTTAGGGATTAAGCTCAAGAAGAAGCCTTCGCCATTATACATAATCACTTATAATCAACAACTAAGAAGCATATACTTAATCAAGCTAACATAGACACATGCCAACATCTAAGAAATAATAAAATCATAGGAATACACATTCATGAAAACATTAACACATTGTTTCAAATACTTTATCCCCTAAAGTCAAAATGGACTAGAGATGTGTTGTTTTTGCAACAAGCAAAACTTAGACTAAATATAATCGATTATCCATACCGTAAACTTTGATAAAAATTGGTGGATAGACTATTAGACAATTGTAAACAAGATCCGACAGTTGGGATTACCAAAATCAAATATGAAAAAATAAAAATAAAAATAAAAACGTTCATAGAATTAAATATGGCCATCTAAAGGTCATTGTAGAGCTTCGCCTAAATTAGGATATATATGTTAAAAGAAGAAAAATTGTTCTAGTTAACCACTGAACAAAGTAAATTTTCTTTTAACCCCTAAAAATCCTTAGTGCACAATTGCCTAAATTACAAAAAGAATAAAACCTGTTTCTACTATAAGACCCAAAAAAGTTTAATATGTGCATTATTTAGAAGCTCCAACGGTAGAATATTAAAGTTAACTTGGCATACTACTTGCATACCAAATTTGAATTGTTGATTCTTCTTCATTTGTGAGATTATAACAGTCAAAGTTGGCTGAATTTTGTAACCGCAAGAACCCTCAAAACCCAAAACGAGTTTTAAGGATGTTTAGAAGTTAAAAACAATCTCGTTCTTTATACATCTTTCTCATTAGTTTATTATCATACTACACAAATAAATAAAAGAAAATGGGTTGGACAATGGCTTAAAAGGAGCATAAATTAACCCAACCGCTATATTGTTCTCCTTCCCTCCAATTTTCAACCCCCTCTTCCCTCATGATGAGGGGGTGAGTTGCAAAGGGATATGGACCTTTGGAATGAATGTACCACCTGCCCTACCCCTGCCCTGCCCGGCCCTGGGCTGCTTATTACTATAAAGGTGCCCGCCCCCCCCCCCCCCCGTCTTCAATGCCGCTGCAATAATGGATCCTTCTTCTTCTCCATCGTTCTAGAATTGCCCAGGCACCCCACGCCAGGGCACGGGCAGGGCAGGCACTGGAGTGCTTGCAAAAAAAAAAAGAAAACAAGTAAAAAAAAATCTCAAAAGAAAATATTGGAGAAAGTTATTAATAACCCATGTTCACTTGTTTGGTGGTATGTTTGGTTTTCGTAAGGACCTTGGGTATGTTGTTAAGATTGAAAATGTAGTTGTTCTTATTTGCAATTGTAATATAGACTAGTGGGACCCGTGCCGTTGAGCACGTTCAACTTGGATTGCCTAAAGCTATAAAACATTCATAAACTTCAAATAAGTTTATACAGAAAATATTTAAAAATACATATCGAATTTATATATTTAGAATAATAAAATATACATCAATGGTCTCAAACATGGTCTCTATTGGATCATTCCTCAAAATGGGTATTGACCGTTGGAATCCCTTTACTCTTTGTAAAAGGGTATTATAACGTTCGTTTGCAGGTTCACTCTTGAGCAACCATGAGGCCATGAGTGTATATCTCATAACTGTGGACGAAATCTCACCGTCTTCATCAAAAGGCCCTATAATCCAAGATGCTATCCTTGATGTAACATACACATCGTAGCTAAACTAAATTTAGCTACTTTTGATCCATAAACACTCATTAAAGATGGATCCACCCAAGGCCGTCTTATTCTATCTCGCCTCCAATTCTTTTTGTGATGGATATGCATAGTTGGATAGCGAGAGGAAACTCTATCTTACATGCAAATCCCCAATCACAAACACCTATGTACATATTATCTTCTTCTCTGTGTAATAAGATGTTGTCGGAGACAAATCACAATGTATGCTACCATTTTTATACGTAAATAGCATACCAAATAAAAAGTGCCAAGACAATCGGATTCGTAGTCGTTGAAACAACTTCACATTGTCGCATCCACTCCCGGCTCCATACGTGATTTTCCATTGCGCTTCAAGACCATACTTCTCAAAGTTCCAAAGATTCCACCATCGCATATATCCATGCGGTTTAGAAGGATGTATGGCAAATAATTTCATAAATAGAGGATGGACCAAAGGACAACTTGTGGCTTCTATGTTCATTGATTGAAAACTATTTCTATGAAACAAGTACTAATGAAGGCTTTACAAGCGTACTCTCTCTTCTCTTGGAATGAAATCGACTCCTATTATGTGACACTTAAAAATCACACCGTAGCTACGTCTAGCAACCTCCCTATTACCGTTCAAATCAATAACCTCTGCATCGAGTGGGAGGAAATGCAACAAAGATCCATCTAATAGATATTTGTTTATCCCATGTACTAACCTACGAGGTTCAATTACTAATTCTGTCAACTCGGCATCAAGCCATGAAATTTTTGTCATTAAAGAGTCAAAATTGGGATCAAAAGGATCTAAAACTTGAAGCATCCAATTTTTTAAATTAGTGGTACCACTATTGACCTCCTCGCAAATAAGAATATCAAACCTCTCAAAAGACATCTGCTACCTATTTCTTTTTAACACATTTATATCTTTTTACTATCTAAATACCTAAAAAAACTAAAGACTACTTCTAGTCTTTTTATTTTATATTCCAATTTTAGAGCTAACGCATAGATCTTCCTATCTTTTAACCGTAGGTCTAAAACAATCTTATCTCTTTGAGAGAAGTTCCTTTCTCAAAAGACCAACAGTCTACTCCTACTCTTTTTACTTTCAGTTCCTACTTTAATTCTAAGTCATAGATTTAGCTACAATCTACTTCTAGTTTTTTTACTTTCTATTCCAATATTGGTTGTGTGGATACAAGAGGCAAGTCTCCACGACGGATTCCAGCGCGGAACCGTCGTGTGAGACAAAGCCTCCTGTATTGTAATATAGATTGAGCTATACTAGATTTAGGAGAAATGAAATGAAAAAGAGTTATGAATTTCATGATGCTCAAATCCTTCTATAGTTGGTGATTGACTTTTTGAACAATTAATTACTAGGTTGAGTGTGTTTCAAGATTAGAGTGACACAAGTTGCACACTAGTGAATGGTGTTATGTTTAACCCCTAAAATGTGCCGAATGTCGAAAAACTTCATTACGAATGAAGGGCAAAAACTTTGAAGACCCGAAACTCCTTCGTCCGGGGATCTGAATGAAGTTACTTGGGTTGGGTCCCAAATCGAGTTTAGTTTGCGTGATAATAGTTGCAGATCCATGCAATGAAGTATGAGTAAATGGCATGCATTTTAGAGAAGGAAGCTTTTGTTTTCGAGTTTTCAAACATGGGGCATGTTTTACCACAGTAAGGCACTTATGGGAAATCAAAAAGATGGCTTTATGAAACTTTTTGATTGAACTATGATCTTAAGGTGAAGGCTAACAAATTTCTTGTTAAAGGATTTCTGAATTTCAAATAACTTTCTTGTTAAAGGATTTTAAATTTCTTGTTAAAGGATTTTGATTTCAAATAACTTTGGTATCGGATTTGTAATGATGTTTATGCAATTAGAAAATGAAGTGAATAGATGGATGATTTTTTAGGAGCTATATCTCTTTTGTCCACCATTGGATTTTGACTTTGTTTTTTGGGATGGGTTACAATTTTGATCAAGTTCACCTGGTAGAAACCTTGATAAAATCAAAGATATATCATAGATAAGGCATAGATTTTAGTGCAAAGGGTTGAGTTTTCGACTATTTTTCCTTTGTAAATTTTTTGACAATTTTCACTATTGCAAGGCCATTATTTGTGCTGAGAAATTTTTCTCATGGATTTTTTTTGTTCACAGGTATTATTGAGATGAAGGTAAACATTTTTGTAGTTGTTGATCTTTTCATTGCAATAAGTCCATTGGTAGCATTTTCACTGTAAAAGGAAAACCATATAGGGTATGTAGGAGGATAGTAGTTGCATAGAGACCTTCAATTGACTTAAAGATTTTTGAGATACATCTATAGAAAAGTAGCCCGTGCCTCGAAACCACTCCAAATACAACATGATCATGTATTTCATAGTTTGTGTGTTGAAATCACTCAAAAACAGACCAATGGTCATATCTTTTATCAACAATCTTTTGCATCCTTCTTACGTTATACTCAACTTTGAACTCCTTCATCTCATGCTCCAATAGAATAGTCTTGTATTCAAACCCTAGATTCACTCATATGTAGAATTTTCATTAAAATAGGGGTAGACCCAACTCCTTGAATCAAATAGTAGTAGTTAAGCTTTATTATTTTATCATATAACAAATGATTTTATCCAATCGAATCAAATCTCAAGTACTAATGATAAAAAATATACTTCCAATTGAATTTCAAAGTTTTAGTTTTTTTAAAATCTTCACAAAACATATAGTTCCAGTTTTGAGGAATTCAATCGAATTGATCTAATCCATACAGTAAGGTCTTCCGTTACGTTTAACAAAATTTCATAAGTTTTAGAAGACTCACATTCTACAACACATTCTACAACACATCTAGGTTTTTTTTCAAACGCCTTGGGCGTTTAGGAGTTGAGCTCCTAGGCCCTTGGGTCTTTGTCTCATGTTTATTATAGCTTGTGTTGGCATCTATAATATTGCGATTTGGGAAATGTAACATAAAACCACATTACACAATGGCTAAAAAGACTACTATAAGGATTAACCTCTCACCCTCGATCGACATTGAGGTATTTAATAAAGCTTGGAGCAAGGATTGCAATTACACAATATGTATAAGATTATGAAAGAATCACCGTTAACCACTGTTATATCCACCTATGTCAGTAGTAAATTTTCCGAACTTAACCCCTAAAGGTCCTTGATACAAAATTGTTTAAATCATCAAAAAGAACCTTCTTCTACTTCAGGTGCAAAGAAACTCAATCTAAGCATTGATTAGAAGATCCAACCGTAGGATCTTGAAGTTAACTTGACCCTTTTCTCGAATGTCAAATTTGAACCGTTAATTTTCCTCCAATTTTGAGATTATAATGGTCAAAGTTGGCTGAATTTTCTCCCTGCGGAAATTCCAAAAAGCGATTGCCCCTTTCTTGGACCTTTAGGGGTTAAATAATAACATGCAAGATTTTAGTACAATGAAATAATATAAGCAATCACATCTAATTGCCTATTTCGTGTACACTTTCATCTCAATTCAACCTGACTACTTCAATATTCTCATCATTTTATTTTATTTATTTTTTTTCTCTTGGGGTCGAAATTTCACTTAACTTTTGCCGTTGTGTCATGAATCAATTCTAATTTGTGTGATAAAAATAGCATATCTATCCAATATGGTATGAATTTATGACATCCATTTTAGTAAGGCAACATTTGTTATTGAGCGGAGAGGATTAATTCAAATTGAATCTAGAGTAAACGATTTCAAAACATTTTTCACAAATAATTCTTCAAGTACCACAGAGGTTTGTTGATGATACGAGGACACAAACTAACATGAAGTTTGGTGTATCTTAGGGCCGCTTCACATTATGGCCGAAGGTTGAGAGGCCGTCGATTTCAACCAATGAAATTGCACGAAACCATAGTTTCGGCCTCTAGAGCCTTCACACTAGAAGCAAAAGTCCACCTGCCGACGCTCCTTCAAATGGCCTATGTGGCAACGTTTTTTGACCAACATGACGGCCTCTCGGCATTTGTTTGGGTCTTACATTTTGCAAGACCCAAACTATGATCGAGAGGCCGTCACATTTTATTCATAAAAAAAATTCAAAAATTGACAAGATCTTGGCCGTTAGATCAAAAAGATGCCTTGGACAAGGAATAAAGTGATATGGGTTTGGACTTTGGGCTTGGCCTTTGGAGGCTTCACACTATGCCCGACCAAAGGCCCCAATTACACTATTTTATTGGCTATTTTCAGTAAAATTTCTTTGGACTCTCAACAAAGTTTGGACTCTCAACAAAGTTTGGACTCCCAACAAAGTTTGGACTCTCAACAAAGTTTGGACTCTCAATCCCACAGCCTCTCGACTTGGACGGCCATAGTGTGAAGCAGCCCTTATTGCACAACAATACCATACACACATGGTCATTCCAATAAAAAAAATCTAGGTACAGAAAAATCTGGATTTAGAGAATAAAATAAAATAAAATAAAATAGACATATGTAGACTAAAAAAATTTAAAAAATGAGGAAAATAGGTTTGAATGAATTGAATATTGGGCACTAGAGCGCCGAAATGGTCATGCGCGGGTACAGTAGTTTGACATTCAAGTGCGAATTGTTGAGTGAAAGTCCCCCATACTGTCGGATGTCCAACTTCCCTTCCATGTTGGGGATGGTGAACGGAGCGGAGGAGGCAGACACCTTCTAAAAGAAGGGTCAGCCCCTCCGTCCGTCCGTCTGACCTTGACTCCGGGCTCGGCTCAAAGGTTGTTATGAAGACCTGGATTGAGTCAACACGGACATTGACCCACTGCCCCCTCGTTGAATTGGCCCCTTTCCTTCCTTCCTTCACTGTTATTCATGTCGGCCCACCCCTTTGGAATGCGGCATGCATATACATCATCCATTCTAACATCCCCTCCTCAACTTTTGGACACCATTCCGCGATCCGTACAAATTAGGGTTTAGTGTATGTAGTGTTCCCATAGCACTATCTTTGTGGTCGTTTTCCTTTGATGTAAATGAATGAATAGAAAATGGTAGAAGATGGCATAAGGTTCTAAATGTTAAGAGAATTTAAAATTAACATAAGTTGTTTGAGATATTTTACAAAAACTAATCTTGAATTTGGATTCAATTTATTAGAAACAAACTTTGGATGAAAAATTTAAGTTTCTAGCTTGTCTTTCAAGATGTGGAATTCTACAAATTTGTGGGTTTGATACATGTACAAATATGGTTTTACCACATTGAGACACATTAATTTTTATTTATTACATGTAATTAGTTTCAACATTTATACGAGAAAAAAATTATGTTGTGTAAAATGAGATTCTAAGGAGTCTTGACCTTACAAGTTGTTGGATTGATTTGAATGAGTTGGTGATAGAAAGATTCCACTTTCCATTTGATAACGTGGATTTGGGTGGGTAAGTTGAGGATGACAAGGATTAACATTGTAACTTCTATATACCATAGAAACATGTAATAAAATATATGGTTGGTGGGTTGTGAGTAACCATAAGGTGGTGGGGGTATGGAATGCCTAATTGGAAAAAGGATTCTCCAAGGTTTGCGTGACAATGGGGTTAATGACTAAATATGACATCAATGTAGGAAAGGTGATATTCGTAGGTTTGCGTGACCATAGGGTTGATGGGGATATGTGATGTATGCTTCAAAAAGGCATTACTCCAAGGTTTACATTGAGAAAATTGTAAAACTAATGTGCAATTGAAGAATCTGAAGATTTAGAGTTATTTTGTCTAACCTCTAAAACTCCTTGTGTGTTAATTGCTATACTCATACCAAATTGTAGTCCAAAATACCATAAATAAGACCCTCCATCTTGGGTGCCCGAGATCCTAAAATCAAAACTTGCGTCAAAAAAAAATCTAGAGGTTTTGGATACGGAAAAGAATTGGGGGTGGTGATGAAGCACAGAATACTGTATCTAGAGGAAGGGATATTCTAAGATTTGCGTCATGTAATCAAATTGCAAATTGGACGTGTGATTGGACAATTTGTAATTTTAGAGTTATTTGATCTTAGGCATTTGTTTAAGTAAAAATATAGAGGTATAATGACAACTGCACTTGAAGACATTGGAAAGGAGGTGTGATTAGAAATAGTAATAAGAGTTCAAATTCCCCATAAACATGTTAGCGTTAAATCTAGGTTACATGTCAGTATCAAATCTATGGTCTAAACTCGTGGTGCATCAATCAGTCAACCCATAAATTTCCTTCTATGTTTTTGAAGCTTGAAACCTCAAAATTGCTAGTTTTACCTCTGTGTACTCCCGAGAGTGTGAACCAAATTTTCTAACCCTTTTAGACTTCCAACTTCTAAGATCTTGTAGACAAGCCTATTTTTAGTCACTAGTCCAAATTTGACCATCGGATGTTTATCAGTTGCAAGATCTTAACATCCAAAGTTTGTGCAAGAGTTTTTATTGAAAATTTTCCACAAACACGAAGCTTGCTCTTATAAAGTTCGAGGGTTGCCCTTGTAGAATTGGTAATTCTTTTGACTTAGGGCGATAGTAATTTGGTTACGAACATATTTCCAAAAAAAAATCTCAAAAATAAAAAGTTTCTTCTGCTTGCCTAAGGTGTGAAAACTAAAACTTGCGTTGAAGAACTCTTAAATTGGAATTTGAATGTGCAATTTGTTCCACACACATCTTGTAGTACAAGGAATACTTAGTAAAACTCTTAGGAAGAAAATATTGATTTCAACCCCTTCATCTGGAATGCTCCAAATAGCAAAAGGGCAATTTGGCTTTTAACGATAGTTGGGGGTTAATGTAATAAAATCAAGAAATAGGCTATAATGAATCTTATCATTTTTCCTTGTTCCACTTTTAGTTATCCCACTTTTCGTCATCCCACTATTCTTTATCCCACTTTTCTTATACGAAGTATCATTTTCCTTCATCTCATTTTTCTTTATCCCATTTTTCTTTATCCCACTATTCTTCATCCCACTATTCATCTTCCTACTATTCATCATCCCACTATTCTTCATCCCACTATTCTTCATCCCACTATTCATCACCCCACTATTCATCTTCCTACTATTCATCATCCCACTATTCTTCATCCCACTATTCTTCATCCCACTATTCTTCATCCCACTATTCATCATCCCACTATTCATCACCCCACTAATCATCATCCCACTATTCTTCATCCCACTATTCATCATCCCACTATTCATCATCCCACTATTCTTCATCCCACTATTCTTCATCCCACTATTCATCATCCCACTATTAATCACCCCACTAATCATCATCCCACTATTAATCACCCCACTAATCATCATCCCACTATTCTTCATCCCACTATTCATCATCCCACTATTCTTCATCCCACTATTCATCATCCCACTATTCATCACCCCACTAATCATCATTCCACTATTCTTCATCCCACTATTCATCATCCCACTATTCTTCATCCCACTATTCATCATCCCACTATTCATCACCCCACTAATCATCATCCCACTATTCTTCATCCCACTATTCATCATCCCACTATTCATCATCCCACTATTCTTCATCCCACTATTCTTCATCCCACTATTCATCATCCCACTATTCATCACCCCACTAATCATCATCCCACTATTCTTCATCCCACTATTCATCATCCCACTATTCATCATCCCACTATTCTTCATCCCACTATTCTTCATCCCACTATTCATCACCCCACTAATCATCATCCCACTATTCTTCATCCCACTATTCATCATCCCACTATTCATCATCCCACTATTCTTCATCCCACTATTCTTCATCCCACTATTCATCACCCCACTAATCATCATCCCACTATTCTTCATCCCACTATTCTTCATCCCACTATTCTTCATCCCACTATTCATCATCCCACTATTCTTCATCCCACTATTCTTCATCCCACTATTCTTCATCCCACTATTCTTCATCCCACTATTCATCATCCCACTATTCATCATCCCACTATTCTTCATCCCACTATTCTTCATCCCACTATTCTTCATCCCACTATTCTTCATCCCACTATTCATCATCCCACTATTCTTCATCCCACTATTCATCATCCCACTATTCATCATCCCACTATTCATCATCCCACTATTCTTCATCCCACTATTCTTCATCCCACTATTCTTCATCCCACTATTCATCATCCCACTATTCGTCACCCCACTAATCATCATCCCACTATTCATCATCCCACTATTCTTCATCCCACTATTCATCATCCCACTATTCTTCATCCCACTTCTCTTTATGGCACTTTCCTTTATCCCACTTTCCTCCATCGCTCTTTCCTTTATATCATTTTTCTTTATCCACTTTTCTTTATTCCTTTTTTTTTTTTTTTTTAAAAAAAATTTATCCCTCGTTCCTTTATTCCATTTTTCCTTTATCTCACTTTTTAAATTTTCCCTATTTTCTTCTTTTTACTTTTTCCCCCATGGTTGTAAAACATAGCCACGTATGTATGAAATGGTGATGGCACCATAAGGCTTTTAGTTGGCCCCAACTCGTCATTGGCAAAGTGTACTGCCATCCTTGCTCCATCATGCGCATTCAATCATTGTCAATGCCATCCTTTGCCCCTCCTTCTCATACAAACCTTTCCTCAACCCCTCACTTTTTATGTGTTTTGTGGGTGCAATGCCGAAAAAATTGCATGGGAGAGTCATGTCTCAAATCTAGTGAGCGGGTAGATATTGGAACGAGTATTGACCAAGGGATATCTCAAATCTAGTACATTGGTAGATTCAAAAAGTGGTAGAGCACTATATTGTATCAAGTTCTTTTTAGTTACAAGAATGATATAATTATCAAACTTGCGTATTTTTTTTTAAGGAAGATCTCTTACTCCCTTTGTCCATGTTGAATTTTTCTTGTAGGTTTTTTGGGAATTTCCCTCAAGAGGTATATTTGAGAGAATCTATGAGGCAAATTCAACGAAGGGAGTATTTGTCCTTATAGAAGATATTGCGCAATAACTTATATCTCCCGATTAAAAAAGATCCATACTTACAAATTTGGGTTTATGAAACTCAATGTGTGAACACCACGACATCAATCAAAACAAAAGTTCTAGCCTAAAATAAATGATACTCTAATAATGAAATATAGTGTTAACCGCACTAATTAATTTCTAAATATTCTTCATATAATTACTTACCAACTGTGTTTAGGAGAATGCTCGCATGTCAATAGTAGTAGTTGTTGTTGTGGTCTTAGTAAGAATATCACCAAAAGTTAATAGTTATTGGAAAACCTCCCCACCCTGAGAGGGGTTAGTAGTCCTACGTAATTGCTGTTATGTCTTGTGGGCATATCATCAGGGTAGGTCGAACGGCCATTTTATTCACGCAAGGGTTTGGTGTTCTTATTTTTAAAAAAATTTACGACACTATATTTTAACATAGTGCTATCAAGTAGTAGATTTTTTTTTTTTTTTTTTTTTTTTTTTTTTTTTTTTTAAAGCTGGGCATTTTTAACAATCTCTTGGGAAATGAGGGTATATATATGTATAAGTGAGTTTGTCAGGTGGAGTTTATGAAATGGGAAGGTTTTAAATTAGGATTTGATACTGCAACACTGCAACTGATTACTGCAACAAAAGTACTGGCTCACTGGCACTTACAAAATGATTAACCCTAAAGCTGGTACTCTCTCATATATGGTAAGGTGTCCTATAATGGCGCAATTTTCAGCACAGAAAATCTACTGGAATGTTGCGAGTGCACGCAATTTTGGTGCATGGGGAAAATTAGTAGAAAACTAGAGCAAGTGGAATCATCATTTTTCGACTCTTCTACAGTGAGTAATGAATTTTTAAAGATGGAAATATAGGTGTTCCTAAAATGGTGCCCTAAAGTGACGCCCTACAATCTTTGCAGAGTGTACATGGTACTATTGTAAGGAGAAGCTATTATGTACGTGACAGTGAAGATTACTAGGGCTCCATTTTCGGCACTGCGCCATTTTTGGCTGCTCTACCATAGCCCCCCTCTACTACTACCTACCTCTAGCTTCTCACTTTTTGTGAGTGTAAATTATACCCACTTGAAATGTGTTAGGAATTTGAGTCTATGGGTCAATTGTTAGGTATGATTTTATTTTATTTTTTTCAATTTATGGAGCTCTTTCCAATATGCAAATATGATTAGTTTGATAAATGAGTTGTATGGTGGGGTCCTTGGTTCAAGAGATTCTCAAAATTATGTTGCACCTATTCATAAACTCTACGAGAAAAAAAAAAAAAAAACTGTACTTCCGATTGCATCTTAACAAATAGTATTTTTTCTTAACCCTTCAAATTGGCATCTACCAAATTAGAATATTCTTGTTATGGGAACTTAGGGTCCTGCTAACATATTCCTATGGATATTACAGTAATGCCCGTATTGAGTTTCTTACAAATTAGTTGATCTACGACTCATGGATAAGATTCTTGATGTTCTTGTTTTGAAATAATCAATGTTAGTATTAAATTGCATTGCCCCATTTACTTCTATTTTTGTGACATTGGAGGACTATAACTCAAGGTCGATGTTTTTAGTGGATGTGATTTTATAGCATGTGCATGGTTTGAGAATCAAACGCATTGTTGTGTAATTGAAAGTCCTTATGATATACTCATCAACTTGCCCTATGTGTTGATCGTACAAAAAGAAGACTTGTTCTCAAACAAGAAACTTCATTTCAACAACGCCTCACTTCACCAATGTAAATGACAACACATATGATAGTCTCTCTTGATAGATGGAGGGTTGAACAAAACAACAAATATTTGATAGGATTAAGAGGGTTCACATAAAAAGTAATGTCATTCTTAGAATCTTTTGAGTAGAAGTGAATCACCTCAAACCCAACCCTTGAAAATCCTTAAAACTCAAAACGGGTTGTTCTAGGACAAAAATTCAGCCAACTTTGATTGTTACAATCTCACAAATGGAGAAAAAATCAACGATTCGAATTCGGTGCCCAAATAGTATGTCAAGTTAACTTCAAAAATCCTATGATTAAATCTTCTTAGATTAAACATTTTTTTGTTTTGAAATATAAAGATATTTTTAAAAATAAAATCTAGGCAATTTTACACCAAAAATCTTCGTGGCTAACGTTAGTTTAATTAATTAAACTAACGTTTTAGTACCCCTAAATCCACACTCTATGACCACAAGTAGTAAACCAAGAGAGTACAAATCACTTCACCCTTCCCTCAAAATGAAAAACTTTTCCAATTACTCTCATCACTCAACAAGGATGAAAATCATCCACTCAAGTTTGACCATTCATCCATAAAACTCTACCGGCAATTGAGCATTCACTTTCCCCAATATCACAAGTACCAACACTAATTATTTAATAGTATAACTTTTAATTTTCCTCCTTTTCCATAGGTTGACCCTGTCAGAACAATATGGTGGCACTTGCCCACTCATCCCCCCCAAGTGGCACACCAGTATCTACGTACGTGGTGGATGTGGTAATAGGGGATCTTTGTCTTTTTACCATTTACTATTAGTTAGTGACAGGTGCTCTGTTGCTGTCTGCCTAGGAAATCTAGCCCCCCTTTGCCCCTTTTTCCCTTTATTTAATTCCACCTGCTTAATAATATTTAAATTTAATGTGGAAGGGGAGAGTAATAATTGATGGGTTTTGTTTGTTTGAGATTCTGCCTCCTATGTCCACCACGTTTCAAACATGCAGGTAGTTTTTTTTATGGTTTCGAAAAATGAATTGAAGATTTGTCCTTGTGGAAGATTGAAAGTAGGTAAGAAAAAGGAATCTTATGGATTTTATACGGTAGAAACTTCTATGTCTAAGTTGTCAAAAACCATTTAAGACCAAATATTGTTCAATGCCAAGAGTATGTTTTAGTTATACTTAACCCCTAACTTTCCTTGAAGCCCGAAATGGGTTTTTGCAATTCCGGGCAGCCTAGATGAAGGGGTTAAAAGTAATATTTTTGCTTAAGAATTTTATCGGGTCCTCCTATTACTGCAAAGTGTATGTGGTAAAGTTTGCAAAGTCAAATTCCAATTTTTGAGTCTCTTAGGATGATCCTTGGGTTGCGAGCCGAGATGGGACAGCTCAAAAAAGTCACTTTTTTTATTTTTTTTATTTTTTGAAACATGATCATTACTAAATCACTACTCAAATTTCAGAGTGACTTAAGTCAAAAAATTTACCAATTTTACAAGGGCAGCCTGAACTTAAGGTGCACAAGAACTTAACCCTTTATAATTACAATAATAAACATGATTATTATTTGGGCAAGTTTTAAATAAAGGGACGTTTGGAGGTACCCTTAATTTGACTTGCATTTTAGGACTTGCTGAACGAATGTAACCATCGTTGTAAGTGGCAATTCTTGTAACTTTTTTAAGGACAACTAGTGTTTCTTATCTTACACCTTAAACAGAAGGTTCAAACTTCTTACTTAATGCACAATTTGGCTTTAAAATTAATATTAATAAGGTTTGTCTTAAGTTAATATTGATTTATTAGAAGATATTCTTATAAAAAACTTTCGATAATCTAAACACAATATATGATTAGCGATTTTTAATTGAATCATATGGCAAGGCCTTGGAGTTCCAAATATTCTCAACAAAAACTTCAACATTATATTGCATCTCTTCATAAACTCTATGAGAAAAAATCTCTATAGTTCTGAATGCATCTTAACAAGGATTTAGAGAAACAATTTTCTTCTTCCTAAACCTTTTTAAATAGTGATGAAGAGATGGTGTTTACCAAATGAGAATATTCCTATAGAAACTCCGGATTCCGCTAAGAGGTTGAGCTGTAGATTTATTCCATAAAATTCTTTACTTCTTGCTTGATAAATTTTAAACAATGTTTGTCTTAAAAAAATTAATATCTTAAATAATATACTCTTAAAGTGTGTTATGATATGTTGATTTTGATTATGAAATATTTAATCATAAAAATAAAGTAATTGATTCTTTAAAGTATTTTGAATAGTTGAAAGTTATTAAGTTTTATGAATTTCATTCTTTAATCTTTCTTTAAACTTGCATTATCTTTATAACCATGTTCATCTTAGATAGCATAAAATCTTATCACTATCATTTATAAGCAACTATAATTTTTAAAGTGATTAAAATAATTATCTAGTTTCCAAATCTACTATAATAAAAAAATGTTGCATTCATACATTGTATATATCAACAAAGCTTCTTTTATCTTACAATTTAAAAAATTAAAACCGTTACTTGCTTTTCATATTTACACTAGATATGTCCTTGTATATTAATAGAATGTGTGAAGGTGTGTATAAATATCTAATGACATTTATATAAGTGTAAAAGGAAAATACTTATTATAGCCATTAATTTGGTTCTAGGTACCATTTCTCTTGTTCTAAGAAACTTAATTTGTCAACAATTTTCACACGTTGAAACTTACAAAATTAACAATAGATTTAAAAGATTTAATAGATATAACATATTTAATTTTTTATTGCATGGATTTTAATTTATACATAACACATTTGAAATTTCTCTGTAAGAATATTATTTCACTAATTATCAACTTGAAATTAATGAGAGAAACCATATAAAAGTATATCCTAATAATTTCAAATTGTGTTTGAAATTGTGTTTGAATTTGTAATGTTTATCATCAAGACCATTCATAAGTTAACATTGTACTAGCCAATATCAAAAAATCTAATATAAATTGAAAATTAGACATTCCATATCTATATATATGCTTAATTTCTAAAATGTACTTAAACTTCACAAAATTTTAAAATTTCGTGTCTTGCCCTCTGTATCTTGAATATTATAGTGAACCTTGTAGCACATATGTAAAGCAAATCTTATTGAAATTTGAAACTTCTATAATAAGACATTTAGTTCTTGGTTCTTTAACATAGAAGTAGTACAATATGCATTTGCAAACAACTTATATGTTTAATACTTTAATTTCCTCCTTCACTATAACAATATGAACAATAAATTATAAAAATATATTGCTAAATAAAAAATTTGTATATTTTTTAAAAAATTGTCTAAAATTATATAATTTTCTTCCAAAATGCATAATTACATAGTAAGCTAATAATAGTTACAAAATACTTTATGCCTCAATTTCAATAATTATTTACTTTCTTATGCAATCACAATAAATTGTTATACTTGACACATAATTATTTATTATTATTTATATAAAAATTCAAAAGACAAATAAATTATCAGACAATCACTACAAAATATTATCAAATCCAATGTATTAGAATAAGTAGATTATTTACATTACACAAAGTATGTTAACTTTGGACTATTAAAATTATTTCCAGCAATCTAGCTTTATCTTTTAAAAAAATTCTAATATTTTTAAAATACTTATAATCATGAGTGTTATTATCATTTATCCACAAAATTTAATATACAAAAATACAGTTTAATATATACATTAGGCGTGATAATTTTTTTTAGAATTAAGGATTAATTGAAATAAATCTCAAATATTTTATTTTGTAAACGAATGTGAATGATTGTAATATGAAATGTAGCAAAGACTTTTATCCTAGATGAATGTTTCTGAAATAAAGACTTAATAGGAAAACTTGAGACGGAAGCTTTTATTTACTCAAGTTTATATTTCTCATGGGTGTATGTATGGTTAATAGTTAAGTGGGCGAAGCATTATAGTCAAATTGACATCATGCATGTAAAAGTCTTAAGTCAAGCCGACAATTGTTTTACTCGACCAATGCATGGGTTTTAAGGATAGAGGACTTGTCGAAATCTACTTCAACCCTTGCTTATTTGTTAACTACCTTGCTTTCGATTTTCTCTCCATCATTATGATTCTAGTCATTAACTCACTCTTAAGGTAATGTTTTTTTATTTATTAAATATGGATCAAATAATTGGGATAAAGTAGTGTTAAGATGATCAAGCCTTATAATATTGATTCTTAAGAATGATTATGTATCCTCTTAAAAATATAACTAATATATGTGTTTATTTCATTACTCGAAGTTAGCTAGTCTACTCTTTCCTTACGGTTGGCCAGGCTTATCTTTTCTCTTTGATAGACAGATCACAATAAACACGCTCTTAGCATTCTTCTAAGTTAAGATAAGATTCTTATCTAATATCAAGTTAATAGTGAAAAATATTTTGTACAGTTAATGCGGCTATTATTTTTTCCAGTTATAGCGATCTTGTGGATATCGACATGTGGACATCACTTTTATCATCCATTGCCTCTTGCTTCAGTAACTATTTTCTTGGCATCCACATTCCACAAGGCCTTCATGTTAGTCCTTCATTAATAACATTACACACACTTGAACAATGCGAAATAATAAAAAATGTAAAATGTTAACTGTATTAATAAATTGAAAATTTTTAGTTAGAATACACGGAGAGAATGGAGTAGACAATAATAACTTGTTTTTCAACAACTTCTCTCTCTCTAAAGACAAAAAGGTTCTTAGCCAAATCTTTACAAATCTACCTTTCTATTTCTTAAGCTCTTTTGTCTCATTATTTCATCTTATCTGTATACTTAATCTACTAAACTTTTTACAATCTATTTTACTTAAGGTATTCCTTTACTACATAAAAATAAAAGAAATCCAAAATATATCAGTGAATAAATATGCATTTGTGCTATAAATTAAAAAAGAAAATAAATTGTAATATGGTGTCTAAAAGGTCAATTAACTTTTACAAGATCAATTGATTAAGAAAATTACAAAATTTTTAGGATATACAATTAGGCATTTTCGAATATTATCAAATAAAGTAGAATAAAATATAGAAATAAAATATTACAAAAATTATAGTAAAATATTGATTATAATACAAACACTTATTTAATATATTTATATTAATGAAATCTGAAAGTAATATGAACTATTTAAATTTTTTTATGATTTTGATTAAATTCTAATCATACCTTATACAAAATATAGTAAGGTTTTATTGAACACACCTTAATGCAATATCGATAAATAGTATTCAATAAATTTTTTAATATATCAAGAATGATGAAAATACAACCCATTAGCTCCAACAAAAAAATAAAATTAATATTTTATTTCATAAAAATCAAATTTCATAAGTGTTGTATTTGAGAATCGTAACAAAATAAGCCCTCTTATATAGCAATTGAATGTATTGTCACACTCTATTGCCTCATTGATCATTTTCAATTCACTCTTAACCTACTATAAAACCCCCATTTTTGTCTTCATGAAGAATTGTTTTACATATTAAATAAATATTAAAGGATCATGTAATTATTAAAAATTGCTAAAAAATTAAACAAAACAAATATTGTGCATATTATGGTTGTAATATTAATGATTTTTTCTTAATTTTTTCTTTTGTATTTTTGAAAGAAAAATATTGAATAAGTATGTTGTTTTGAACTTTTGATGTACTAGGTTGCTGACTTTTCTCAGACAAATTTAATGTAAGTGGTAGAAATGACTCCATAGAACTTAGTTTGTGATTCACCTTTGCGGTTTTTGCATTATTTTTGAGGTCCACAAAGACTTCTTTTATTGGTTCTTGAGCATTTCTTCCAATCCATATCATTTGTGTTGCAATTGAATGCATACTCAATTCGGCAAAACTTCCATTTTGTGGAGCAAATTTTTTAAAATTTAATTTTGATTGTTAGCTTTTTACAATGGACAAGTTCATAAACACATAAAAATTTATTGCATTGCTATATTATGCAAAATAGTTAAATTGTCTTATCTACTCGGGTTCAACAACTTTGAAATTAAAACAACCATTGTATAAAACATCTCATTAGATAATTACATAAATAAATGCGATCGATTGTCGAGAGTTACATCTAGATCCAAGGGATATTAACTTAATTAAGAAGTGGGTCATCAACCTTTATTTACAAATACTTGAATTTATGAGAATATTAAGTTTTTTTGTTATGGTATAAATTAAGAGTGAATTGAGATATATTAGTATTAAAATTTTCAAAATTCTTTTATGAGATGAAATATAGAATTATAAGAAGAAACAAAATATAATTTTCACTTGTTTGGCTCATGAAATTTCATAATTTTTGAAATTTATGGTACATTATTTTCATATATAAATATTTTACTCTTTCTTTTGAGAAAATAAAACTTTTACAACAACTCTTTTCTAGCGATAGTTTTACAATGATAATTTTATAGAATTTTTTTTTTTATAAATATATGTACAATGTTGTTTTGTTGTAATCAATAATGTTATGACATAAAAATCACTTCATTAAGAAAGAAAAATAATGGTACCATTGAAATTAGTTATATCTATAAAATAAATTAGTATTGAAATGATACCGAGATGGATATTGATAAAAAATTGTTTTTTAGAATGAAACACTAAATGCCACACACTTTCAACAATCATGCAGACACAATTTTGCAATTAAATCTATCAAAAGACTTTAATATTGGTAAAAGATTGTTTTTAAAGTAACTTAAACTCTTTATGTGTATTCAGTAAGCTAAATGTGTGCACTATTATAGTATGGTTCTTTGTTTTCAAAGCATTTGAGTATCTTCCTCTATCATTTTCTTCTCAAGAATAGCAAGAAATGCCTTACAATGTTATAGCTCAAGGTACTAGCAATAAAGAACTACTAAATTTATTGAGCAAAACCCAAGAATTTTGTTGTTTGATGACCTCAAACCTTAACAAACATAGAAACTATATAAATTATTACTACATTTATCGGCCTACTTTGAGGGGTAATAAAATATTATTACTTGCTTCTACCAAAAGATATTGGATAATTGGCAAGAATGTATCACTATGATACAACTGTGCTATTCCAAGCAAGTAGGAAAAAAAATATGAATTTATGAAAATGACCTTCTAATAGAACGGACAAAACAATTATGTAGAGGAACATGTATTAGAGAGGTTAGTTGGAATTGATTAGGGATTAGAAGTAGACCGTGTATCCAATAATACTATACATAGTTTCCACATTCTGTAATCACACATTATTGAATAATATATATAATTATTTTTAATTTTTTAATTTTTTCTTTAAAAAAATAATCAAGTGTTATCTTCAACGAACTGAAGTTTCTACGAAACACTTCCAAGTTTTCTTACAAGACCTACTTGAAGCTACAAAATTACATAACCATTTCAGAATAGAAGAGTATCAAATAAAGATTGTATACTTTCTCTTATTACTAAATAAATCACATGATTGAAAAAATTATAATTTAAATGGCTTTCATGCTTCTAAACTTTTTGCTTTGTCTATAAAGGTTGGTAATAATTGAGAAACTAGACATTCTTCATTTCATTACAATTTTGCAATGCTTTCTTGAATATTTCATAAAAAAGCACAATGTCTTCAATAAAATAGATTGCAAGTATAGTCTTTTGTGCTACTATATATGTTATATATGATATTTGTACTTATATTAAATCATATAAGCTGTATACCATTGCAATATATAAAATATGATTCCTTAACTATAGATTGTAGTTACAATGTTAAAAACAATTAGTCAAGAACGACTTAGAATATGACTACTTGTAAATATCTCAACACAAAATGTGATTATTTGTAGTTATGTAAAAGAAATAATCATAAAGTTTAATGAGATGACTTGCAATAGTTTATTCGTTGTCATTTTAGACTATTGATTGGGGATTATATGACTGTATCCATAGCCAAGACCACCATCTTGTAGTTTATATATGATGTATCATATACAATACATCATATTATATATATATATATATATATATATATATATATATACTGATGTTATAAACCATAAATTGTGCACTTTTCACTATATACCATGTTGTATATTGTACAGTGCACATCATCTTCATAATCAACAAATACTACACCCAAAATAGGCAACCAAAGTAACTTAACCATGTAAGTTATTGTAATATCAAGGAAACATCTTCTTGCTATTTATTGTTTCACACATTTCAATGGAGATATAAGTGAAAAGTTGTACATAGATATCAGCATTAGGATCCAAGACAAGTTTCTTTGTTACTTTTCATGTCAATCGGCTCCAAGTCTTACTATTTTTGAGATGTGTAGAAGATTAAAAGCCTTCAAGAATGCAAAATTCAAATTAAGAATGTAACATAACTACATTTGTATGGCAAGTTCAAAAATATTTAGATTGAACTTTGAAATGTCAAACATTTTGAAATTTTCTATTTCTGGTAAAAACAATACCATCTTCAAAATGGATACATCAAAGGATAGACCGAACGAATATTATGTTGACATTGCCCTCAAAAATACTCAAAATTGACATTGGGTTCTTCTTCTATTTACAAGGTATCAAATAGTCATTAACCCTTTATTGACACAGGGACCAAATTGGTCCTCGAATCTGAACAAGAACTTCCATACTCTCAATGGTGGCAAATTTTGAGATTTTACCTGATGTGGTCGTTTTTTTAAAAAAATATTTACAAAATCAAGTTAGCTCAACACTCACCATTTCGGATTTTTGAATTTATTTGATTATCTATGCTAGAATATGGTCAAAGGACAGGTCACATTTTTCTCAAAACAGTGATGTCAATTAAGGGTTAAAATCGGTTTGTGAAATTCCAAATCTTAAAAATAAACCAATAACTTCACAGTCAAATTTCAACATAGGGTCTTCAATTACAAGAACTACTAATTTTTGTACGACACATCCACAATCTAATCTTCGACAACTCTTTTGAACTAATGAATATAATAGAGTGGTCCAAGCAGGTCCCATACTGGAGCTATAGTAAACTTCACTCAAAGGTACATAATAGCTTCTCCATACAGCATGTACTCACTGTGTGCGTTCGATTATCGTCCATCTTTCGTCAGTTCCTCGTCCTCTAACAACGACGAAAAAATCGCAGTTTTCGTCGAGAGGGTTCTCTTGTATCATCAGCTCTCCCAGCTCGTTTGCTAGTTGAGCAATCTGTATTTACGTTGTCGGTGTTGTTGTTAGGATTGCGATCGCACGTCACGACTGTGATGGAGTTCTAGTGTTTCTCATCTGCAATTTCCGATTACAGACATGGGGTGATTTTGATAGTGTCGGTGGAATTTTTCGAGAGACGACCAACCACTTGAACAGCAACATGGGCGCGAGCGGGAAGAAATTTCGTAAGCGGAATGCACCCGATTCCGACACCGAGAAACCAGAAGATGACGAAGAAATCAGGTTAGTCTCTGTTTTAGGGTTTGGGCAGGCAATGAGGGTTTGGAAGGCAATGAGGGTTTGGAGCGTAATTAATTGATGGAAATGAGGGTTTGCTGGCGTTCAGATCCACGTTAGAGGAGGTGAGGTTTCTGCAGAAGCAGCGGGAACGACGGGCCGGCGTGGTGGCCAACCAGCTCGCCGTGCCTTCTGGAGGAGGCGTGAACGGTCCGAAGCTCCCGGAAAAGGGCGAGGGCGAGGGGGAGAAAGAAGAGCTTGTGTTGCAAGATACCTTCGCTCAGGAAACTGCTGTCACTGTTGAAGACCCCAATATGTAAGGCTCCTTCTCTTACTCCAAACCATAGCATAAAACCAGCACACTCCAAACCCTAGCTCAAAACCAGCATCAGCACCAATATTGAAAGTGGACTGCTCAGTAAATGCCCGAATTTCAGTACGAAAGCAGTTTTTGGGCATCGGTAAAATAAGTGGAAGCCTAGACTAGTGAAATCACCAAAGAAATTTGGACTCTTCGTCACTTCTTGTTATGAATTCTAAGAGCTGTAGGTTTTTCTGAAAAAGTGCCCTCATTGTACACCGAAAATCAGACTTTGAAGCAATAATGTACCTCTTGCTGATTAGGTCTACTGGTCCAGTATCGGACCTCCGTCAGTTCAGTTTTGAGCATCCCACCTTAGCTATGATCGAGCAGGAGTTGGTCAAAAAGTAAGGAAGGAAGCTAGGTGATTACTCTTTGAGCAATATCACGTTACTAACTCAAAACTACGATAAGCTCCATCAATTATATTAGCAGGTGGCTAGGTTTTCTGATATAGAAAGTAGCTGTGGAATCATGATAGAAGTGCGACTTTTTGAAGAAGAGTTGAGCCGATTTCAGTATACCAGCACAATTGAACTATATCAGCATGTGGCCAGGTTGTTGATTTGTGATGGAACTGTGATAGGTTGAAGTATATTGAGCAGGAGTTGGCCAAAAAGAGGGGAAGAGAACTGGGAATTGTAGCAGAAGACGTGAAGGCTGAAGAAGTGAATGATCTCTACATCACCCCCGAGCATCTCAAGGTACGTGTGTGCTCTAGCTTCTTCTTCATGACATGTTTCCGTTTCTTTATTTAAAGAGCTGAGTTTTCATTCGCTTTTTCAGGTTAGGAGAAGGAATGGTGAGGAAAGCTCCACGCAATGGACCACTGGAATTGCTGAAGTACAACTACCCATAGAGTGAGTACCCATAAACCTGAACAGATTCTTCTTACGATGTTGTCGAAATTTGAACTGAACGAAGACCTTACGCATTTTCAGATACAAGCTCAAAAATATTGAAGAGACAGAGGCTGCGAAGAAGCAGCTACAAGACAAGCGCCCGTTCGTAGGTCGTGGCAGAACTCAGTCCAGCATTCCTTCCAGCTACAGCGCTGATTACTTTCAACGAGGTCGGGAGTATGCTGAGAAACTTCGGAGTGGTACGTATCTCAATTACGAGCCTCATAAACTTGACTCTGGCTTACTTTGATCAATGCTCAAAGGGTCTTAGCACAATCCTTATGAGTATCCTTTGTGCTCAAGGGGTGTGTGTAACTCTTTTAATTGTTTGGTTGCGAGCAGATCATCCTGAGTCGTTCAAGAACAAAGGAGGAGGCGGAGGCGAAGGAGGAGCAGCAGGGCGAGGAGCCATCGACGCTCCCAGCGAGACGCTGGATGTAGGGAATAGAAGGCAAGCTGCCACTGATGAGATTATGCTAGAGCGTTTTAGGAAGAGAGAACGAAGTCGGTTGATGAGACGGTGAGACGGATTGTAGCTCTATGCCCCACTAGTTTTCTTTTCTTTGTAAAGTAGGAATGTTTTCTTCCTCGGTGCCTTCCTGGAATCAGATCATAAGGTAGACTGTTCTCGAACTGAAGGCGTGCAGTATAATTGGAAAGTTGGAATTTGTGAAATCATACGCTTGACATGAAGAATCTTCCATGTTTTTTGATATTTTGAAGCCGCTAACGAAATGCATAAATGTGACATGTACAGTACAGTATTCACTTACTACTCCTTGTGCGCACAGTAAGCAGCTATTAGTTTAGAGTGTGCTTTAACGATATGCATATACTCTGAACGGTTTACCATTGGTTTTCCATTGCAGAATAATAACAGCCCATCACATAGCAGAAGTATAACAGTCCATCTTCGTCAACATTTCTTTTCTTACTGCATATGTGAATGGGAACGACTTGTTTTTTTTTCCAGTCTCACGGTACATGTCATTACGCAATTTAGTTTTGAGATATGTGCATCCCATCTCTATTCATATGAGCACAGATTATGGGTATGATGTACATGTCACATTGTACAGATGGGCAATCTCACCAAAGTAGCGGTATTCTGAGTGCCAATTCCGCCACACTAAAATCACACTAAAATCACTTGTTTGCATTGTGTACGGGTAGTATCACCTCTCTTAACCCTTAAACGTCAAGCCCCTCTGAAAATACACTGGAAACCAAGCCCGAGGGGCATGCTCTGACGTTTAAGGGTTAAGAGAGAAGCCAATTCTGAAACATTAAAGCCTCACCCACTTTTGACCCAAAATTACCCAAATTCACATGTTTCCGGTCACTTTTCGAGAGTTTGTTAACATAGGTACTCTTAAAGGATGTTGAAATGTGTTTGATATATACTTTTGGGAATAAGAACTAGATAAGAATCATACTTGAGATGACTTCTATTTGTAAAATAACCCTCACATTCATACTCACATGTACAATACAAGCCTTCATTCCTTTCCTTTCACCATGCCATTCACCTGATAATCTTGCCAATATAATTTATATAATTTGTACTCTACCACCAACAAACTCATCATCCTAAGTGACCAACAATTGCAATTCATCTCCTTGTATTCCTCTCTCACTTACACTTGACAAGAAGTACAGTACGTTCCAAGGGGGCTGGTGGGGGTGACGAGCATGGTCCAATGCAGATTCAGCCGTCCATGCTTGTGTCGCCTGCATGCAAGCAGGCTACTCGTGCTACATTTCAAAACTCTTCAACAAAAGGCTGTGCAGCTTCATTTCCAAGTAGCTCATTTGTTTGTGTGTCTGTGTGTGTCTGTAAGAGTTTTGCTCGTTGTCGTTGCGATTGTTGGTGTTGTTGTTGGCTATGGCGATGGCGGAGCAGCATATGGGTGTCGACGCAAGAACCCGCCGCATTGCTGCCGATGTTTCCAAGGTGAGCTTACGAGCCCAATATTTTCAAATTTTGGGTTTCCAGAGCACTATTTGAGGGACAGTTTAGATACTATAGTTTGGGTACTATATAGCTGCCAACAAAAATACCCGCTTTCAACGATAACTTCTACACCACGAGATCTTGTTGTCTCAAGCAAATCAAAACAAACTATCTGCCTTACATATATAGATTAATATTTTATCTGCCTCTGAAATGCTTCTGGTCAAAAGAGTTACCTTCTACAAAGAACACCAAACAAATTTCAACTTTCTCAAACATTCTTAGATGGAACGAATCATTCCAATCTGTAGGTACTATAGCTGTAACTTACCGTACAAAATATTTAAGGTTGTAGTTGTTAGTTACTTTGTTAGTCATTAGTTACCTTGATACTGAACAATTGTCCACATTTGAGAAAGTTGTTGATCTTCTTTGAAAATTGTTATTAGAGTGTTAATGTTTGGAGAATTCTAGCAGAAACATGTTTTATATCTGATTCAAAAGAATTATCTGTTGGGAGAACAAAAAAAACAAACAAAAAACTGTTGATAGTGGAACTACTCACATGAAAATAATTATTGTAGCTTTTGAGGCATTGTATGTAGTAGACTACTTAAATTGATACTTTTACGAATATGTAAGCCTCCAATAACTTGCTAGTTGACAACAATTTCAACGAGGATTCATTTTTCCTGTCATTGTCACGGTAAAAATAAGTGTTGGAAACATATTTCAGTTGTTTTCATGAGAAACAATTGACGCAATTGTAAGTAAGTCTTGTTGAATTGAAAACATATCACTTGTTTTGATCATGCTTACATCACTTGTCATTTGAAAACTATGTGTGTCATTGCAGTTGGTGGGCAAAACTCCACTAGTATACCTCAACAAAGTAGTCAAAGGTTGCAAAGCAACCATAGCTGTGAAGATGGAAGGTATGCAACCTTGTTCTAGTGTTAAAGACCGGGTGGGCTTTGCCATGATTGAAGACGCCGAAGCCAAAGGACTCATCCACCCTGCAAAGGTATATGCACCTCCACTTACTCACTCAGACTCTTAATATGTCGATAGATTGAGGAATCTCATACCACATTACTACTAACATCTCAAAACGACACATGGAATTCTTCCAATTCAGTGGAATTCAAATCTCTCACTCCAAATCATTACATTTAGAAATGACGCAACCAACATCTTAGCATTGGTTAACAAAAATCAAGAGTCTACTCAAAACCCAAATCAAAACTCAAACACAACTCTATCCTTTCAAGAAGCAAATAAATGTGAGAAATTAACAAAAGAAAACAATCATGTGATGAGTATGAATAGAATGTTGCATCAATAGTAGACTGAGTGGTTCCAAATGAAGCACATTCTACAATGAAGCTCCAGGAATCTTCACTCACAGGTACAGAACAACTTCGTCATACAACAATACTATGTACTCACAACAGACACTAAGTATGGGTATCAACTTTAGAAGCACCTATATTTCGAAAATTCGTAACTCATTGTAGAAGAGTCCAAAATTGATGATTCCACTTGCTCCATCTTCTTACTCAGTTTCCCCATACATGAAAAATAGCTTCTTCTACTAGTTACATCCAAAGTGTGCTGAAAATTGAGCCATTATTGAGCACATTCAGACGACGTTGGTGGAGCCGACATCAGGCAACATGGGCATCGGGCTGGCGTTCGTAGCAGCAGCCAAAGGCTACAAGCTGATCTGCACCATGCCCTCGTACGCCAGCCTCGAGAGGCGCATGGTGATGCTGGCGCTCGGAGCGGACCTGGTCTTGACTGCCCCCGAGAAGAGCGTCGGTGGAGCGGTGGAGAAAGCGGAAGAGATCGTTGCCGAGCTCCCCAATGCCTTCATGCTTCAGCAGTTCAACAATCCTGCAAACGTCAAGGCATCATCCTGATCATAATACTCCCTCTAACGCGTATTTCGTTAAAATGGAAATATTCAAATTATAGACAGTTGAGCTTGAGTCGAGCTAAATGTACCCACAGATCGGGTACTTTCATGAAATATGACTAAACAACCAATCGTCAACATTTTCAAATGGTCATGTCTTACTCAAATTTTTTCCAAATTGGGCATAAGAGGTGTTCTTTAACATTTACTCTTTCTTTAGATGTCTAAAAAGACCTCATATGTTGAATTTGGGCAAAATTTGAGTAAGATATGGCCATTTGAAAATGCTTACGATTGGTTGTTTACTCCTGTTTCAGTGAAGTACCCAATTTGTGATTTGATCTAATCTCGATGTCCCCAAAATCATTGAATATTCCCATTATAACGAAATATGTGTTCTTTGTTTTTGGAAAAACACATACCGTGATTTGGTTCGAACACTTGTGTCACAAATGATGTTAATGGGTAATCCAAACTATTCAAATATATCAATGAGTAATATAGACCATTAAAGAAAATCCAACCATTTTTGGCAAATCATGGTGTTTTTTTTTTTTCAGAGACAGAGCGAGTATCACATTGTTGTTTTATGGGTAAATTTTCTTACATAGTTTAAAGACTACACTAAATTTGATAATTAGTGTTAGATTATTATAAGATTTGAAAATGCTATAAGTTTTTACTTTTGTTTAAAAAAAATTACCAATAGCATTGATTCTGATACTATATAAGGACCCCCATCTTGGCCAATATAGTGGGTAAAATCATTGAACAACAGTAAAAACTTATAACATGTTTATGTAAATTAGTGTATCTAACACTAATTGTCAAATTTAGTGTAGTATTGATTACTGATGTTGTGAGAGATGGCAGGTGCATTATGAGACTACTGGGCCGGAGATTTGGGAGGATACGGCAGGCGACGTTGATGTGTTTGTGGCTGGCATTGGTAGCGGTGGAACTGTTACTGGCGTTGGACGTTATTTGAAGCAAAAGAACCCCAATATCAAGGTATCAAGGCTCTTGCAAACTCTAGTTTCAGGTTGGGGTTGTACATAACCTTGTAGGAGGTTGCAAGCTCATCATTGATTGGATCATTCATGATGCTCAAGTTCAAAAAGTGCACTATTCATGGTGTCCAAGTCCAAAAGATGTTTTGATCCAATACTGGGCTGCCCAAATCCGCATAGACTAACGTTTAAGGGTTAAGCATCATTTAGTTGCACCAATCATGTGATTCTAATTGCACTTTTGTTAGAACCAGCGTTGTTTTACAAGACAGAATTCCTATTCATTTTTCAAACACACTTTAGATGAGATGTACATTTGATACATTGAAGACCTCTTAGATATACATCTCATCTAAATTGTGGCTCATGAATGAATAGGAATGTTGTTTGATAAGACAACCCTGGTCAGAAGATTCAAAAGAATTTTTCATATAAAATCAAGAATTGTTTCAGTAGACGCTTGAAATTAGTCTATGTTTATGTTCTTACCGTTTTCAAAATCTCCGGTAAGTGATGGTGGGTATGTATAATAGGTAGATTGCAAATGGATTGTGTTGTTGTATGGGCACCCTCAAGGCTCTTTGGGAGATGACATGTTCATTGTCTTTTAGGGAACAATAATACAAAGGAACTATATAGGAGAAAGCCTACACTCTCTCAAAAAATTCTGGTCGTATTGCATAGAATTAGGTCTATTTTTGATGTTCTATTTAAGATGATCTATTCAAGCTTTTCTTGCTTTTCTTCAAATGTTAGTCTCAACTAAGACCCTTGTATATATACTACTTGTTTACACAAGGATATATGACATTACATCTCTTATGTCAAGGGATAAGTGGTTTCTTATTTACCACCTAAATAACTCTCAAATCGTCCATATACTTATGACATTTTGGGTCATGCAATTCACAGATTTTTGGTTTGGAACCAACGGAGAGCAATATCTTGAATGGTGGCAAGCAAGGTAGAGCCCCAATAATGTTGCTACTTTGAGATTGATATATAAAAGACTTAACCCTTTTCCAACGGCAAGGCCTCTGACATGCTTTGAAATGTTCAACGACTAAACATTTCTCGCCCTTGTCACTGGAAAAGGGTAAAAGTTCTTGGATTATAATCTTCTATTAATATATCCCTTACCACCCTATGAATTCTTTTGCACATACTTTTTGTTGTTATCAAATATTCTAAACATCACTATGCTTGGTTCTATAACATAGTTTGAGTAAATGGATGCTTTTTGAGTATATGTTTACATAAAACACCATATTTGATAATTTGGGAGATTTCCAACCTCCCAATTTGATGACTGTTTAGCTTGAGTCGAGCTAAATTACACCCACATATTGGGTACTTCGACTCGAGCTAAAATGTATTTTCTTAAAATCATGCAATTTTCTCATTATAATGAATATGGTGTTATATTCAAGAAACTTGTTTGTACTTCTTTTTCCATAGTTTTACATGTTGTGTTGGGCAGGGCTTCATTTGATCACTGGGACTGGAACTGGATTTAAACCCAACATTCTGGATTTAGGTCTTTTGGAGAGCGTGATGATGGTAAGCACACAAGCATAATGAGGAACAAGTGATTGTTAGGGCGAGTTTACACTTACGGTGGGGACCATGAATTTTTCGGGTCAAGAGAGGTCATTTTCGGCTGTCAATGCCCTCATCCCTCATTAATATTTGAGCATTTATTATCCTGACATGGTCCCAAGGAGCAAAAAGAAAAGAACTTACCAGTTGGGAGCTCGCTTGGGGCCATGTCAAAGGCTCCCAAATGCTAATGTAACATGAATATGGTGTAAGAGGAGAACAATAAAATATAGTTGACTCCTACTCCTATTGTATACCCAATGAGGTTGGTTTAAAATCCTAGATTAGTGAGCGAGCTCTATTTGGTGGCCCCAAGCCCCCAAAAATGACCTTGATCCCTTGTGTAAAATTGCTCTTAATAGCACTACGAAGAAGAAAAAGTGTCTTGTACGACATGTCCGACAATCGTATTTTAATTATAAAACGTCTTACTTCAATCAAAGTTATTGTGAACAAGTTGTACCCGACAGTTTGAAACAGTTACTTGATTAAGATGAGAGTGTACATAACAATGACATCAATGTTTGTGTCGGCATTGAAATCACCTTTGGTTTCTAAGGTAGGAGTGGCTAAACCGTCCAGCCCCAAAAACCGTCCGAATTTCAGCTTTGCATACTTGGAATAGTGGTGTAAAATATTAATTATTTTTTGATAGTTTGCAAAGCTAGTGCAAATCCATCCAAAAAAAAAAAAGACATTTTTTGAGTAATCCTATAATTTCCTATGAATATTTGAACCCTACTGTGCGGTTTTGGGGCTGGACAGTTTTAGCCACTCCTACCTTACTGCTTTGATCTTTCCTTGCCTTTGGTCACAACGCCTGCAAAGAAATCATTACTGCTCCTACATATACACACTTTTACTTTCTTATTTGTTTTGTTTTTTTTTTTTTTTTTTTTTTTTTTTTTTTTTTTTTTTTTTTTGGTTTGTTTGTTTTTTTTTTTTTTTTTTTTTTTTTTTGTTTTGTTTTGTTTTGTTGTTTGTTGTTAAACTGAATAGATGCTTGGAGTTGTCAGATTGAAAGCAATGCAGCTGTGGAGATGGCAAGGAAGTTGGCCGTACAAGAAGGCTTGCTCGTAACTCATGGCAACTCGCTTTTCTTTAGAGTAGTTTGCCGCTTGGCAAAAGAATGAAATTAATCGAAACATTTTGTCTTAAATATACTCAACTTGGACCTTATCTATCGACTTTTCTTGAAATAATAGAGTCCAATTTTGATTGTGGATAGGTGGGTATTTCTTCGGGAGCAAATGTGGAAGCTGCCATCAGATTAGCAAAGATGCCAGAATTTGAAGGAAAACTCATTGTGGTATGTATTCCAAGCTTTTAGTCCCAAGTACATGTCTTATGATTATGTTGACAACATCATTGTATAAAGATAGCAATTAAAAGACATCGCATACCCAAATGGACAACATTAGTTGATCAAACTTGTAAATGAATACACATGTGTTTGGTTTTTTGTACGTAGACAATGTTGCCAAGTGGTGGGGAGCGATATTTGTCTGGGCCTCTCTTCAAAGAAGCGCGAAAAAAGGCAACCGAAATGGAAGTTACACAATGAGGAGCATGTGTTACATCAAGAATTTTTATTGTTCATCTCACTCAATTTCATCACCAACTTGCAACTGGAAGATGCTTAAGGGACTTCCATTGGTCAATGATACGTCTTTAATATTCTTAGACATATATTTGTTTTGATTATATGGTATAAGGTTGCGTTGTTACGCATTTAGAAATGTGTAAGATGCAAAGTTCTCCAAATCATTCTTGTGAATGGTACATTTTGTGAGATCCTCTTGAGGTGCCCCTAGGGTGGGTTATATCCAATGTATGCACTAATCAAGAGTGAAGGTGCACAATTTAGGAAACCACTATTGGTAATGTTTAAATAGAATTATGACGATTTAAAAAAGAGTTAAAAAACAAAGTTTTGCTCATGTATTTAAAAACTATCCCTTCCTCACCCCACCATGAAACTTTCTCAAGTGTACAGTACCCACCAACAAGTTTACGTTCAGGAATGAAACAAGAGAACATGCCGCAATCTTCAAACAATTGCCATGTTCACAAAAATAATCCAAATTACCAACTACAAGTTGTATCGGAGAGATGATGTAGTATTCTATATCATCATTTGAAGAAATTCCAATAAAAACTAGAAATTCTATCTTAATATACAACTTTTTAACATATTATTTACTATTTATCCTTAGCTCTTATTAGAAGCTAGTATTGTTGAGGCATGAAACAATGAAAACCTTCAACCATCTCTAAAGAAAGCTATTCCGATACACTTTCTATATATGCAATTCCTTTTTAGAAAAACATTGAATTGTACCCCCCATGAAGCCCAACATTGAACTTTTGTACTCTAAGTAAATGTCACGATAAACAAAAGCAACTTCAAGTGATCATAACTACCACCGGAATAACCAAATTCCATGACACTACCACCAAAGTGCTCGAAATGTAGCGCTTAACGCTATCAAAACTATCGCTTTCGTGCTAATCCAAGCCTCATGTGTAAGAAAAGGCCATGAGCAATCACAACACTTTAGAATGTTTATGTAACTTTTTCAATAAGAGACAACATCAAGGTCTCTCACACTAACTCACCTCAATATTTGTGAATGTAAGCCACATATATGTAAAGGGCATCAAAAGAGGTTACTAGAGAGATATTAATACTCTTTTTCCCAACAAACCTCACCATGAAATGATCTTCATAACATCTAAAGGTAGATACCAAAAGTAAGTTAAAAGATACTAAAGTTATCAAATCAATTTACACTTTTTATAGAGATTTTTCATACATTGGTAAAGAAAACTTCACTACCTTACTCTCACACTTCATAATTTGCAATTTGGATAGATTTTACAAACATGGTGATCATTTGAAAGTTGAGGGTATGTAATCTCTGCTTGCTCTGAACGTAAACTTCTTAGTGGGTACTGTACATTGGTTTGTAGCTACCCATACCTTAAAGCTGCTCTACACTATTGTTGAGAGGGACACCGACCATGAAGTTTAGGAGAGTCCTAAGTCCTCAAAAGCACAAGTCATGATTGGTAGGTGTTTGTTTCATGATCAAGAATGCAACGGTGGTGAACTCTACAATGGATAATAAAACCACATAGCAACCTGTCTAATTTTATTTCCTATCTTTCAATATTCTTACATACATCAACCATTCACTTGCTCTAAAGAACTATGTCTTAGGCAATAGAAAATATGAAGTCCTTTGAGGGTAAAGATAACACAGACGTATTCCTAACTCACATAGGAATAAGAATGTGAACAACCTCAATTCAGAATATCTCCACCCACTTGGGAATAAGAATATGAAGAGCCTCAATTCGAATTTATCTCCAAGAACGGGTCGTATTGGCCCTCAAGACAAAGCTTACCCTGTCTACAACAACTTTGAACATTACAATCTCACAATTGCTAAAGAATTTGAATCTAAGGTTTGACGTACATATACACATACAAGTTCCCTAGAATCTATATACGTACTTGATCCTATGGTTACAAACTTGGAGATTCGTCAAAATTTTAAAAATCTAACCTTGCAATGATAGAGGCCAATTTTGAGGTTAATCAACTTCAAAAGTGAAGAACTTATGGCAGAGGTTCGCTTACAAGTACACCAACCTACTGACGGAGAAATCAGTGCAAAAGAAGGTTCATGTCTATTATGATCTGATAAATTTGAATCGTGTGGACACCAAACTCCTGACGGTGAAACCAATGCAGGGTGTGTGTCTCTATCCACCTTCAAGAACCATCTACTTCAATAAATCTCAACCTTTGAATCTCGTACGATCATTTCTTCTTGATGATCTTTACAGCAGACGGAGATATCATTGCGATCCAATAATGCATACACTCTCCTTTCGTTTACACAGCTCTGAAAATATTTGAATACTATGTACACAGGTCTCTAAGATCGTAAACACAATATCACAAATCTGCAAAGACCTAAACCGCATTCTGGCTGCTGATCGTCATAAGATAAGCTTCTTTCAAAATCATCACGATTCTAAGCCCAAGAATCCGATCGCCGAGAGCATCTCGAAGCGATACGAGGATAGTACGGTTGTGTATGTAACAGAATGGACAATTGAGTGTGTTCTAGAGCTTGGAAACGGTCACCGTGATTTGGTCTGGAGGTAGCTCGCCGCCGATGGATTTGGCGATGGCGATCAGCTTGTCATTGCCCTCTTTCGACTTCTCCGCATCCGGCAATCCCACTAGCAGTGTCAGCCGTGCCACGGCTGTGGTCGCGAACTGCTGCTCTGCCTGCTCCGACTTCTTCTTTGACTTGACCGCTTTCGTAAAGTGCACGTCCCAGACCTAACACCCCACAGGCCAAAGCGCGTGAGCCACCATGCTTGAAATACTCTCTCGAAATGGCCATGCCCTAATCTCAATGCTGTGCAACTGTTCGAACCACCCCTTGCGCACTCCTTTCAGACATGTTAAAACGATTCTACTCTTCAATCTAACCCTGGTGCGTTTGATTGTACACAGGCTTTTCCTCACTCAACAACTGAACACAAGCTTCTTCCACGGCCGTGACATTTTAGAACACGAAATATGGAGTACATTCTTCTCTGATTGTGGTGATCTAGAGGGACTGCTAAGTGGTTGTGGATTCGCTTGCACTGATAAAATGACGCCTTGTCCGCAATGACGCAAACACAGTCTTCAACTAAAGTGTCAAGATTTGGCAATTGGCCGTTGTGAGTACTGCGATGTGACTGACCTGCACTCGTTTGCCGAGGCGGAGGGGTTTGGCGCTAACAATGACAGTCTCGCCAATGGAGGCCGACAGCAGATGGTTCACGTTTAGGTCGATGCCAGCCACTCGCGCCCAGTTCGAATTCACTTGCGCTCCGATGCTAGCCAAGTTCTCGGCTAAGAACGCCGTGATACCGCCATGGAGCACCCCAAACGGCTGTGCAATCACAATCACGCCACCACACAAAATCAATAACTTGCAATCCAAAATTCACCCTTTTCCGCAATCAAAAGATCAACCTAGAAGCGAGATACCGACAGTGAAACAGTACTCACTTGGCAGGTTTTGGGGGAGACAAGGAAGCGGCCACGAAGCTCCTTGGTGGACACTAAATCCCACTTGAAGTCGATGAAGTTGAGCACATCGAAACCGTCGGTAGTCACCTTCGCGCCGGCGCTATCCTTCATCATAGCCGACGGCTTCGTCAACCCCGCCTCCACATTCTCCCTCTTCAAACTGTCGAAGCTCCGTGAATACTCCGTCGCCATAGCCTCCCTCTCTCCCTCTCTCTTTCTCCCTCTCTCTCTCTCTCAAAGCACGCTACCAAAGCTGCCACCCACCATATCTAGAGCATGCGCATCGCTAGTAAGGATCGATTGACGAGAGTGTTGCAGAGATTGTGCATGAGGTCTGGGCCTGTCAAGTGAGTAGGCAGATCATGAGAATGCGGTGAGGTGGCCGACGCTGCTGCCGTACTCGATTTTGGAGGCAGCGTAAGTATGTGGGCTTCATCCTGATTTGTGGGGCCTGTTTGGAGGTAAGGAATTGGGTGTTTTTAAAATTGGGTTTTGGAGGTCTTGTTTTCATGAGCATTGTCAAAGCACATGGTATTTACCTTTTGATTATTGTGCGTTTTCTTGAATTTTGACTCCGAAGAATTTCTTTGTTATTACTCAAAAACCACATTAACTTCAGAAAAGAAAAGGAATGGGAAGGTTCTTTTTAGATAGAGCATCAGGTTTATTACTCTTTGTTGTGTGCACATGGAGTAGGTGACGTACCGAGTGATGTAACCTTGTATTCAATACCTTGGTGCTACATGATATAATAGTAATTATCTATCTATATATATATATATATATATATATATATATATATATATATATATATATATATATATATATATATATAAAAACCAATCAAGGATTAACCCCTAAAGGTCCAAGAAACAGGAAATTGCTTCTTGGAATTTCAGCAGGAAAAAAGTTCAGCCAACTTTGACCATTATAATCTCAAAATCGCACAAAGATTAACTGTTCAAATTTGACATTTGAACAAAGGGTCAAGTTGACTTCAAGATCCTAGTACGGTTGGATCGTCTTAGAATGAGTTTCTTTGGGCCTGAAGTAGAAGAAAGTTCTTTTTGATAACTTAGACAATTTTGTATGAAGGCTCTTTAGGGGTTAATTGGATGCCAAAGATAAAAATAAAATAAAAAACATAAACATGAGTACTTGTTGCTGAAGAAAAATTGGGCCTCAAGAAAAAACTGGTAGGTCTGAAAAGGTGGACCGGCTGTGAGTGTACATGAGCATGCAGGATTAACTTTTGTTGACTTGGAGGGGAGCTTTATTATTGCTCTTTTTGTTGAATTTGGACTTTTGGGTCTTCCACCTCGCCCCTTTTGGTCAACTCCCATGCAGGAAAAAACCTTAATTTAAATTTCCATGCATGATAGAATATTCATATTATTATCATTTAGATCTCGGTCACATTCTGTACGAAATCCTTGTTTTGTGGGTGGGGTCGGTTTGGTTTTGCAGTTTTTCTTTTTTTCTAATTTAAGGTTGTTGTGTTTTTAGAAGAGAATTTTGAAAGAGGTCATTTTTGGATCGATTGGAAGTTTCATGCAAATGGAGGGGTAGTGAGAATTTCAAAGCACGTTGCACTGTTACATAGATAGATAGAAACTCCAGTCCCTTTCTAATGGGCGGGCGTGAATGAAGTGTCCGTTCGTAATGCTAATATCCCGATGGCCACCGGACAAGGGAAAATAAGCACGTTGCACTGTTATTTGTAATGAGTGAGCTCCCCTGAGAGCATTCATTCTGTTCTTCATTGTTCTCCTACACCTTCTAAAGAATGTTTTTGAGATTTCTTTGGAAACAAAGTTGTTTCACCATTGATTTATTTTTTCTAATTTTTTTTTAATAAATTTAATTTTTGTAATTCAAAAAGAGAACACTTTTGCATGTGGAGAGAGAGCCAAAAGGAATTTTACTTCATTTAAGAGACATACAAAACCAAGACTTGGTAATTCCTTAAGGAGAAGCTCTACAATGCACCTCTAGATGGCCATATTTGGAATCTCTAGATTATTTATTTATTATTATTTATTTTCTTTTCTTTTCTTCCAAGAAATCCAACTATAGGATCTTTTTCATAACTCTCTAATTAGTTTACGTTCTAATTTTAAATAAATTTCACTATACAGATCTTGAGATATATCGAGGTATGAGTTTTTGCAAAAGAAACATATTTTTATCAACGCTTTAAAAAATCTTCAATAGGGGCTGAAGTAGAACCTCGATCAAGCTTGCCTATAACAAGCTAGAGCTCCCTATAATGCCCATGGAGTTCCTTAACCCTTAAAAGTCCCTTGGGGATAGTATGTACGCTATCGTATAATTAGGATTTGCTACCAACAAGAAACTCTAAACTGGAATTGTAATAGCTCACTAGAACCGCATTAATTCAAATGTCAACTTCTTCTTTGAACTCAAACCCATTAAAGGTGTGCATTCACTCCAAATACAACAAAAATACATTGTATTCTACTGGTCGCCACGGCACGCTTAGACCTTTAGGGGTTAAAGCACCCCCAAGCTCACAATGTTTGCTCCCCCAAGAGTGAATCTTGGTGGCAGTGTCATAACCTTGTCTTGTCTAACAATTTTTGATGCTTCAAATTGGTGGTAAAACTCATTTGAGTGAACCTAAATTCTCTAAGATAATTCTAGTACCGGCATTAAGAGGATAATCATAATAAAAACATGTCAATCACCACCGTATATAATTATCTTTTTTTATATCTATTTTTGATAAACTATAAAACACAAACCAAAGTTACTTTTATTGCAGAAAAATGATCACATGCCCTTGTTGGAGAACCATGGTAGAGAGGACTTCTAGAATTAATTTAAGTAAGAGTGCTCAATTATGGCTCAAATTTGAACAAGGGAGATATGTAGTGAAGTTAACGATGGTAAACGATTTTTGTCCCAAGTCAATTCATCATTTTTGAACTCTTTTACGATTTGTTATGAATTTTTATAGGTGGAGTTCTAAAATGTTGCCCTAATTTGACACCTTATAATGTTTGTGATGAGTGCATGATACTATTAGATTATGAAGCTATTCTCCCTTAAAGTAGACAAAAGCTTGCTTTGGTTAGTTTGAGATTTTGTCAACCTCTGGTTTACTATATTTAGTTTGCATGAAGTTGCAACCTTTAATAGGTTATAGATTTTTTCAGAACCTTTCCAAATAGTCATTTCACGCTTCTAAATTCCTCATACTTTAGTAGGTATTTATGGTCAAAGTTTAAAAAACACTATTTGAAATCTGCCCAAATAACCCTATATGCTCATTTATTCTCAAAATCTACCCTAAGATCAAGTAGATGGCCTAAATCCTCGCCCAAGTTAGCTTGTCGTTCAGATGTTCATTGCCGTGGTGGTAACTCCAATCTTACTTGATTTTATTGTTCTAAGAATGGGCCATTACGGGTGGAGGTGTGGAAGGAGGTGAAGATGCCACTGCTATCTCTCTTCTGCCGGAGCCTTTTCGCTCTCTTATCTTGGCTTCTTTCGGCTATGTAAGAGCTCTTTAAAAGGAGAGTGCTCCAAAATGGCTCAAATTTCAGATCTCCCAATTTGTAAAAGCAATCTTCATGCATGGGGAAAGTAAGTGGAAGGATATTCAAAGTGAATGTATCAATTCTGGACTATTCTACAATTCGTTTTGAATTCTTGAAGATGGATTTGAAGATGTTTCTAAAGTGGTGGCCTATACAGTAATGTTTGGGATGAGTACTATTGAAATGTGAAGCTATTATGTACCTATGAGTTGAGAAGCGTTGCGCTGCATTGTTGATATTGCTCCATTCTTGAGCACTCTCCCTTAATTTTGTTGATTTGTAATGTTTTTGATTGGGAGGTTCCAAGAAGCAAGCCAATCATGGCGTGAGATTGGGGTATTTGAAAACGCTTATTACTTTAGGCCTGTTAAGTGGGGTCACCATTAGGTGGATTGCTCGAAACGTTTGGGGTACAATAATGACTCACTAATCATGTGCATGATTAGCTTTGAAGTCCAATTCTCCATGTACTCATGATGAACTTTTAGGGTCCATTGTAGGGCATTGTTTTAGAAACATCTATAAGTCCAATTTCAAAATATTTATTACAGATTGTTCAAAATTGATGATTCCACTTGGTCTAATCTTCCACTTACTATAGTAAGGTGGCTAATAATGGCGCAGTTTTAGCAAGAAAAATCTACAAGATTGTTAGCACTGCAAGCAATTTTAGTACATGGAGGGAATTAGTATAAAGCTAGATAAAGTGGATTCATGAATTTTGGACTTTTCTACCATGAGTTATGAATTCTTGAAGTTGGAATAATAGGTGTTCCTAAAATGGTGCTCTAAAGTGACACTCTATAATTTTTGCACTGAGTACATGATACTATCGTATGAAGTGGCTATTGTGTACCCAAGAATAAAGATTACTAGAGCTCCATTTTTGACATTGCGCCATTATTGACTGTTCTACTATATGTAATCTCACTAACATGGTTACTCTAAAACAAAATTTCCACTTGAAATTTGTGCAATTAAAGAGCAACCCACCTTATACTTGCAACACCTTATCAAACCACAAATAGAAAAAAAAACACGATTGAATGAAGTTGTTCATTTTTACTTGTCACGATTTTATTTTTTATTTTTAAGTGTCTATGATTATAATAAAATTAATCATAATATGCCTATTTTTCTTCTAGGGGCCTTGCCCACCTTAATCTCAAATTTAAATTTTCAATATACTTAGGGCTACTTTATATTATTGCCCACCTGGCCTTCGGCCCATTTGGAGTTGAGCCCATCTGAAGCTCAAGTGAGCCTTGACCCAAGCCTGAGTTTCACAAAATAGGTTGTGAAATTGACCTTGCAATATAAAGTCCATAGGCCCACTTAGAAGGCCCAGATCGAAACTTTTACTTTGATTTGGGCCTTCCAAATTAGCCAAAGAGGAGAAATCAGTTGCCATCCTATGGCAACCCAATCTTTTTGGCTTGGGCCTATTTGGGCACTCCACACACTCTCATTGGTTGATGCTAGGGTTGGAAAGTTGGCCTTCAAAATGGGCTCTAATATAAAATCACTTAGGCCCATCTGGAAAACCCAACTCTATTTTTTTTTTCTAATTTCAGCCTTCTGAGTAGGCCTATGGACTTTCTATTGCATGGCCGGTTTCACCGGTCACTTTGTAAAATAGGAGAAAATATAAAATTGGCCCTCAAAGATTGCAAATTTTCTAAAATGGCCCTCACTTTTCTGAAATTACCAAAAAGACCCTTATTCTTCATGAAGCTTACTTGATAATGTCTCATTAGAGTACATTTCTAGAATTCACATTTGCATTCGCAAACACGATGTTAGGATAACTCATTTAGAAATCAGGATGTTTGGCGTTAGTTTTGAAGAGTTGAAGAGAAAACATTAACAACACATGTGCTTAGCTATTCTTGAGAGTGATGACTTTTGATAGAGTGCATGTGAAACATATTCTGAAAATGCGAACCAACAATGTTGATTTAGAAGATGCTTATCTTGATGTAGTGCTTGTGAATGCAAATTTAATGTTGTGCTTGCAAATGCGAATATGAATTCTGAAAATGTACTCCAAAGAGACAATATCAAACAAGCTTCATGAAGAATGAGGGCCATTTTGGGAATTTCATAAAAGTGAGGGCCATATTAGTAAATATGCAATCTTTGATGGCCAATTTTGTAATTTTCCCATTAAAATATGCATTTCTTACCTCTTATGAAGATTTGCTCCTAAAAAAAATATATGAAAACCTTAATGCTTGAATGAGCTTGAATTAGATTGATGTGGTTAGATTTTACAAAATAGTAATTATTTATTTTAGAATGAATTATAGAGAGTAATACTTTGGAAATTGGTAGAAAATGAATGTCCTATAATTGGAAATTGAAAATTGGTAAGTTTGGCTAAATACACATCTATTATAAGGTAGGTAGTTTGTTTGTTTTGTTTTGTGACATTATGATCCTAGGCACTGCCAATTGGATCGGGCCGCATGAGGTGTTGTTGGAAGCAATTTTATTTTGTAGAGTGTGAAAAAAGATTGGATTGCAAAATGGGTCAACAGATACTGAGATATTGAATTTTCAACGGCCCCCAAATCACCAAAAATCACAAAAATGACCTAATTATAGATCAAGCACAAAAAACAAAAGGGGCATGATAAAATTATTCAAGTGTGCATGGCAATGCCGATAAGGCATATCAGTAATAAATGATAAAATAGAGAAAGGCCACTAATAACCTAAGAAGATCACCAAAATAGTAAGTTTTCTAACACTACGGAAATTTTGCCTCATTTGTATTTGAAGGCTCAGTGTGAACAATCTATAGATCCAAACCATGTTCTTTAACTTAGTTGTGAATCTCAACTTACCAAAGTTTTAGAAACAAACAAAAACTTTCAAAAATTTACTTCTTTTAGTAAAAAGTTACTCACAAATTAGAATCAACCATGAGATAGTTGATTGAGCCTTAGTGGTTATATCTCAATCTTCTCAATTATGTTGCATGCTTTATAAAGCTTTAGTGGATGAAGTCGGTAATGTTATCTAGTCATATCAATTTCTATGATAAAATTTAATTTCTCTTAAAACTTTTGGTGAGGTCCACTCTTGGTACCACTTTTCCATAAACTTTTTTAGTGATTCTCATCATAGAAAGTAAAATGGAGATGTGAAGGAAATGTGAGACTTGAGATACACTAGTGGTTTTTGTATACATGCAATTGTAAGAAGTAGTACACCCCATATGACAATTTACACCTTGAATTGAAAGATTGAGATTTTTGTTGTGGGTATGTAGAGTGCTTATAATAGTTGAGATAATACTCCTTTTAGATGAAAAAAATAATTTCGGATTTACCTGCACTAGTAGAAAAGTGGCTTGAGAACACTAGGTACTATACCAGTGACTACACCCAATTAAATGCAAATGAGGCGTTTTACACCCACCTTGGGTTTACGTGGTGTACTCATTGGTATACTGCATGGTGTTCTCAAACCACTTTTCTACTAGTGAAGGTTACTGCAAAGACCTCCAAAACCGTACAAGGTAGAAAGCTCCTAAAAGAATATAATCGAGAAAATGTGCCAAACTTGTGAGAGACTATACCATTTGTTATCATAATTGTCAAACTTTTCTTGGATCATACATTAATTTTTGAGATTAAAGTAGATGGGTACCCTAAACTATTTACCCTAAAATCTATAAGTTTTGTACATAAAAAAAAAAGGAGTTACCATCTAAAATGTATCTTGTGAGTAAGTTCATTGGGGTCTAAACATTCCATCCATATATTATGAAAGAAGGTCGAGGCCCATGAGCTCAAAAGTGTGAGTCCAAAGTAAAACTTCATCTTGTCATTAACCCTTGAACGTCCACGGGTTCTAAAACGGGCAGCCCAAAATTGGACCACAACATCTTTTGGACTTGGGCATCCTGAATGAACCAATCAATGCATCATAAGAAGGTGACCAGTTTGACATCAAAATATAAGTGAAAAGTTGAGTACAGTGAGAGCTACAAAACAGATTCTGTTGGAAACAAGCCCCGAGAGCTTCCTTGGGCGTTAAGATTGTGTAATTTTTTGTGTGTAGAGTTTCGCTTAGGTTGAGGGGGTTGCTGTTTGTGAGGTTCTTCACCACCACTTCTAAACCATGGTTGAATCACTGTGCAGACTTTCAAGCATTAGTAGATACTAACAGTGTTTCAACCACTTTTTTCTGCAATAGTATCTAGAGCTTTAGTTTGAGAACAATCATGTAAAGTTCAGAGTTCGAAAATATCTATAGTAGCCAAGTTCATGATTTTCTATTATTATGTATTATTGATGATAGAGGTTGTTCCACACTCTGATTCTTGGGAGGAGGAGGAGTTTCAAGGACATGTTCAAAAAGAGTAGATGTCAAAAAACACCTCATATACCCAATTTGAACAAAATTTGAGTAAAATATGACCATTTGAAAATGACAATGATTGAATTGTTTTGTTCAGTTTTAGTGAAGTTCTCAGTTTGTGGGTACATTAAGCTCAACTCTCCATGAAATGATAATCTGAATATTCCCATTACAACGAATTACGTATTAGATGAAGTATGGCACTTTTGTTCTTTACATTCTGGGACATACTGGTAAAGTATGGACTGAGCAGACTGAGCAGGCGTATACCATATCTTGAACTACATGTCAAAATCTTACGTTTCAAACTAATGTTTCAGATTTTTCAGAACGCCCTCAAATTGCATCTTTCAATTTTTTGAGATAACGACGAAGAAAGAGATCAAGTATACATTGTTGAGTTTGTGGATGACTTCAATCGTTGTTCCCAGCTCTTCAACATGAGCTCGTTTTATTAACGAATTGTAACAGATTGTTTGCAATCATGTATTGTGTAATAATTCTGAGGAATGTTGCGTAGTGACCCAGAAGAATTCAGGAGATTCCATGTTTATGAAGAACTTTCCTACAATCAGTCGAAGAACACAATTAGAACCACTAACTACTAATATAACGATACCTAAGTCTTCTGAAATCAAGCTCCTACTGTAAGTTCATGTGAATGGCTCAGCACCAATCAATCAGAAAAAAGACATTTTAGAGCGATTCTGCAAATTTGAGGAGGCAGGTGAAAACTTTGCTGCTTCTGGTAGATCACATTCAGTGACGGTTTTGGGGTCGCATACCGAGGTCTTGAATGAGAGGAGATGGACATCTGCACCTGGTAAAAGAAACAAAGCTGGCGCAGAAGCTCACATTCCTCAACTCAGAAAAATCCTCCGCCACAATCCCGTGCAAGAGACATGCAAACTGCATTTGATTTGGAAACTTATGCAAGAATATAGCCTAGTTAAAATTGCAGTTGTCACGAATGTAAAGTCGAAGGGAAGATTGTACATTCCAGAGGAGAAAATGACTAAGAGTATCGTTACGGGCTCTCTAAACTGGGAGAGTCGCGAATGTACAATTCAACCTGCTCCGTGCCCGCTCAAAACACATCGTTCCTCATGCATTGAATATCTTTGTGTCCGCCTTGATTTGACCATTTCAGCTAATTATCTTGTAGCTTACTTACATCATTCTTTTTGTGATCCAATACCAATCGCATGGAATAATGGACAGCGAACCAGAGCAGGAATCTCCAAGACCATGGGTGGCGGGTGGCAAAACATGATCGCATGATGTACCTTATGGAAGAATGAAGCAGCTAATTAAGTGATTGAGATATTGCACAATAAATTAAAGCTTGATAACAGTTTGTAAGACTTCATACCGAATGGCACATGGAACGACTCTAATTTGGAAGGACTGAGATTATTGCCAACGTCTCAAACTCAGCGCGAGCAACACTCTGAGTACTGTACACACTTCGCTGCTTCGCGGCCTGGTACTAGGCTCCACAATATCTACATGCTTGCTCTAGTACAGACTCTGTAAATGCACTGACGACCATACCGATATCATTGCGCATCCATACCGTTCGTGGGTGGTGATGAAACGTCCTCAATCAATCTCATGGACTAGGTAATGGTCGAGCAGTCTGTGGTTATGAGGAATAACCGATGGGGCGGTACCTACCATAACCACAGGCTGCTGACCATTTGTAAGTCTGCCGTCGTTTTCTTTCTTGCACGGTGCGTGCTTCCTGTCTGCGATGGATTGTCCAAAGCACAGGGTTCCTACATATAAGCGGGTCATGTCGATTTCAGATTGTCCTACGCATGGACGCGGTCGTGGTCCTGATAGTACGGCTGCACCTAATCCCTACATACAGGCATATATAGCTCCAACTCTTAACGTGCAGCCTGTTTTAGTTCGAGATGATCTAATGATGCAAAGTACTCTCGTTAGTGTAGAAACTCTTACACAATTTGATGAAGAAACGCTAGAAAGCTTAGATATGTTTGGAATCGGACTTGATTCTTTGAGCCTCCACTCCTCCCGTTGTTGAAGTGCCGAATATGGAGCTGTCAGCTGCCGTCCTCAATTGAAAAAAATTCCGTAGATTCCGAAAATCCAAAGGTCTGGCAGCGGATCTTTTGATTTTGATTCAGGAAAAATGGAGAAATGTTAAGTTTCACAGAAATCCGAGCAAGAGATCATATACATGGGCAAGAAATTGTTTTGATTCTTGGAGAAGTTTCTGTGGATTGGATACTATTATTGCAATTAAGAAGCTTCCTATTCAAGAGTTTGGATCAATGTTGTGTAAGTTTTTAATTATGTTGAACAAGGAGAGTGGTGATTGGTGAACACTATCCCACGAGAACAATTATGAGTATGCTCCAAGCTTTCAATCAAATTTTGTGGCATATATGCTCAAGATGAAAGGATTGTTACAATCAAAATTTAAGAGGTGTCGTTTAAGACAAAAATCATCCTTGGTTCAAAGCCCACTACTAGGGTTGTACAAGATGTTGTAGAACGGAGTAAGGATGGTGGCACCAATAACCTTGAAAACATGTTAATTATATTCCATTTGATGAAGAATGCAAATTAAAGTACTTTCTCATGCTAATCATTTGGCAAGTCATCCGCTAGGAGTTCAGAAGAGATTTGCATATTATTGTGTCAATTATTGTGTTTCTTGTACAATGAGGATCTGAATTGCAAGGACTTCCGGGCAATGGTAAGCTTGGGGTATCACTTTTTGGACACACTAATTAGGTTATTTTTATTGAAAGCCTCCAAAGTTTGTCTAATTTAGTCATTTTAATCAAGTAAAAAGACCCTAAAATAGAAAATAAAATATCATGCACCTCACTGAAATCAAAGTATATATGCCTATAGATTTTCTTTTAGATTTTTTATTTTTTTGGATCCATTCATAGATGAGGGAAAAAGTGTTGAATTTGGGGATTTGCAGGCATTTTAGTGCACAATGAATTAATTCTTTTATTATTAAATAAATTATTTTGTATTCTATACAAGAAGATGTAGGTCATATTCAAAAATCATATTAAAATAAAAATGGTTGATATTCCATTTGCTTGATTCTATGGATTTTAGGTTATTGGGACATGACTTACTTTTTCAACTAAAAAATCAAATAAAATTACTTCAAAATATTTTTTTTAATTTTTAATTTTTTTTCTTGATACATTATAAGTATAGACAACTAAAACCACATCTAATGAAGTCTTATTGTATTACAGTTTAAAAATGGATATGCTTGTCACACCAGCATAGAGTGCAATTGTTCATAGGACAACCTTTTTGGGTACCCCAACCAGACTATCACCCTTCCGGTGTCTGACTTTCAACTCAAAAAAGCCTTTGAAGCCTTTGACCTTTGAATATCACTACCAAAAAGAGTTCGAGGCATGGTATGCGCAACAATTCTTCAAGTCAACTCCCTGTACACATGTTTCTAGAGTTTTTTTGGAGTTACTAAGGTAAGCAGATTTTGCTTCATAGAAAGTGGTTCAAGGGATGTAGCTTACAGTCTTTTGAGTTGGCTCGTATTTTGCAGGTTGACTGTTGAGAATATGCCAATAATCGAAAGTCTTGGCAGTAGAATTGCGTTTTCAATGTGCAAATCGGCGAAAAAATAGTTAAATTTGTGTGAAGAAGTGTGAGACAATGTGATGCACAAAGCAATATTGCAATAGAGATGTAAATATTATGTATCAATGTATGTTGAAGTCTTTGTGCTAGATGAAGCATGAATGGTTGGACGAAAACTGTGAATCTCGATGTGAAATCGAGGGATTTCTTCTAGTGCTTTGGATGACGTCCATCCTCATTCATCCATATACATGGGAGTGGCAAGTATCCCATATGGTTATGTAGCAGTATAATAACCGAAGTGGAAAATCAATTCCAAACATTAAGGATTCAAACACTGGGGATCCGTCATCCGTAGTGTAGAAGCTTTGTTGTAAATTGTCACTAGAATAAATTTCTTTCTCTCTCACACATAATCATTTTATCACATTCCTATAAATTTCTCATAATACAATGAACATCAATTTGCACAATTTATACTTTATTTATCTCCAGGTGGGATTGTAAAATTAAACATTCAATTGTTGAATCTTAACACAATAAAATAGGTTGCTTTTAGTATCCCTAGGTACTGCCACTCTTCATGGTCTGACAAAGAAAAATAAAACACCAAAAAAAGTCTATACTCTTCCAAAAACGGCTAAAGTGAAAAGACTCATAAATACCAAAGGACACAATACTTCAAACAAGAACGGACGGACAATTGAAAAAATTAAAAACGGACGGACGGATCACGAACTTAAGTACGGATTTGAACTTTGAAACGGAACGGGCACGAACGGACAAGGACTTTTGAGACGGATAAATGAAATTGAAAACTTAGAGTATCAAACTATCTAACAGGAAATATGACATTATTTACTATCCATTTTAAAACCCGGAACCTCCGTTTTGAACTATTAAAACTCCGTTATTAACAAATTGAAAAATTCCTGGTCTACAGGTTAGCAGGGTAAAGGTTACCCGTAGCCCCAGTGGAGTAATCTTGGAGGCTGTACTGGAGAGATTCGGAAAGCACCAAGGAGTAACTGGCATGCGATGGTTGCATGTGGTGGAAACACATAGCACCAGGGAAGGTGTTGTTGTGAATTATAACGCTGATCGTCTTCTCAAGTGAAAGCTGCCACGAGAAGAAATATTGACTGGACTGCGGTAATGGAATATGGTATGAAACAGGCGATCTGTACAGATTGAAGTTACGATTGAGCGCCAACAAGCGGAGCCGCTGTGCGGTTGTGAGAGCGGCCACCGTTTGTGTTCAGCAAGCGGTCGGCCCACCAGCGACGCCCGGATTCCGGCAGCGTGTGGATGGGGTCGTAGTAGGCGTACCGGCGGTCCAGCGCAGTCTCGTCAGACCGCTCGATCCGGGTCCTGTAGTTCTTCGTCCAGTAACTGATCCCCCGCTCGCGGTCGTACTCGGCCACCTGATGCACCCATCGTTTGCCCACGTAGGGCACATCGCAGACAACTCGAGGCGTTGCGAACCCGGGCAGGTAGCCCATCAGGTCGTGCTGCAGGGCCTGCGCGGTGGCCAGCGACACCCGCCAGTGCTCGGCCGACGGGATCATGTCGCACATGTAGAAGTAGTAGGGCGTGACGCCAGCACCGTCCAAGAGCGCGAAGCATAAGTCAAGCAGCTGCCCGGCGCTGTCGTTGACCCCGTGAAGCAGCACGCCCTGGTTGCGGACGTCGCGGACCCCGGCATTGAGCATCGCGCGCGCAGCCTCGGCCACCAGCGGGGTCACCGACTGGGCGGCGTTCACGTGCGTGTGCACGGCGAGCGAGACCCCTCGTTCCCGGGCAGTTGTCGCCAGACGCGTCATCCCCTCGACGACGTCTTCCTGCAGCCAGTGCTGCGGCAGCCCCATCAGCGCCTTGGACGCCAGACGAATATCCCGGATGGACTCGATCTCCAGCAGCCCCGAGACGAACGCCTCAAGGCTCCTGAACGGCATATTGGCGACGTCGCCGCCAGAGACGACGACGTCGCGGACGCTCGGGGTGGCCCGCAGGTGGGTCAACATCGCAGTCTGCCTGTCGACGGGCAGCATATCGAACTTAAGCTTGGTGACGGCCGGGGTGGAGTTCCCCACCAGGTCCATCCGGGTGCAGAGCCCGCAGTATTGCGGGCAGGTGGGCAGGAGTTCGGCGAGGACTTTGGTGGGGTAGCGGTGGGTCAGGCCCTCTACAGCCCACATCTCCTGCTCGTGCAGAGAGTCTCGCGCGGCGTACGGGTGGCTAGCCGCGGCGAGCCGGTCAGAGGCAACGGGGAGCATGTAGCGACGGACTGGGTCGGACAGCATGGCGCGCGTGCTGGGCAGCGTGGTGGGTACCATGGTGTTCAGCATCTGCGGCGGTAGTAGCAGTGACATCGTCGCCTGCCCAGCCTGGTCGGCGGCGATGTCGGCGTAGAAGGACTCATCGAGCAGGTCGCCGTACACCCGGCGCAGCTGACGCAGGTCCTTTACGCTGTGGAGTCGCTGCCACTTCGCGCTGCGCCACTGCGCTTCAGTCACGTCGGCGAACCCGGGCAGCCTCCGCCAGTCAGGCTCGACGAGCTCCCGCGCTGTGTACTCGTACGGCTGCTCCAGCGCGGCGTCCTCCCGCCGCGAGCGCACCTTGGTTATGCACCGCTCCACGTCCGAACCGATGGATATGCTGCTCCAGGCCGCCCGGCGAATGGATTTCGACGCCCCGATCGGGCTCGACGAGGTTCGCATCGACGTTGAGCAGCTCAACCTCGACGCCGGGTCGTCCCGGCAGGCGCGCTGTGGTGAAGGCGATGCGATCCAGGACGCGATGCTGGCCATTTTGGCCGAGCTGGTCAAGATTCACCACCCTGAATACTGAGTTCGACAGCTGAATTCAATGTCGGCGATTAAACGGATGCTCAGAATCCAATCAGTCTGCCGTCGAGGAAATCCTATCAATTTACTCAAAGTTTGAAGTGACTTCAGTCTTGAGCACCTGATGTCCTTGACCACAACCAATTCAGCTTCGAAGGTCCACAATTATGGACAGTTTCTAGCAAGAAAACTCAGCGGTTCAAGCTGCAGAATCCTGAATTCTGAGTTCTACAGCTGAATCCAAATTCCATTGTGTAACAATGGCTCAGAATCCAATCAAGTCTACACTCAAAGTTCTAAGTTCTTGACGACCTATCTTCACTACAGCCAGTTCAGCTGCAAAGAGCTCCACGGGTTTGGACAGTTTCTAGCGAGGAAGGCAATCCAAGCACATGGTTGACTGCAGTGCAGAGGGTTACGTCTGATGGACAAAGCCGTGGCTTCATATATCTGGAAGGCCAAGAGTTCGCCATCACGAGTTTTTCATGTCTTCCTTGTTTCATACATGCAGTGGTGGGGTCCTAGATGACAATCCTCAAGTCTCTCAATGTGGCAGTTAAGGAAATCAAGACACTTCGAAATGTGGGCTAGTTGACAAACGTTTCGGCACTTTCTGGCTGTCGAGGCTCTTTCCACATGTGTCATCTCAGTGCACATAATGGCTCAGCCATTATTTTTTTAGCACAGATTGTCTAACTTTGTACCCACGAGATTTCCGAACTGCCGCATCTCACACCTCAAAATGGCACATAGAATGATGCTACATAAATCGAGGTGTCTCATCTTCTAACTCCATCATCAATTCGAAAAGCACTTTTTATGCACATGCAATATCACTAGTAAAAAAGTGGCTTGAGAACACCAGGTGCTATACCAACGAGTACATCACATGTGGAGACTTACACCTAGTACATTCATACTCAAGCCAATTTTCTACTAGTGTATGAACTGGAAAACCACCATTGAAAGGGCACTGAAGTCTGAGTATTTGGTTTTTCTCACTCTTGGAAAGGGACTTACCAGCTTGAATGTTCCTCATACGCCCGAAAAGGGACTTAGCTAGTTAGCTGCTTGTTTCTCTTCCTGTGGATTTCGGCTGCAAAGTCAATCCATGTGAGTCAGTGAGTGTAACAGCATTGAATTTTGTGAGTAGGGGAGGTGGTTACTGGTCTGGGAAGAGACGTCGGACAATGGACTGGAAATGGATACACGAGTCTATGGAAAGTGATGGCTGGGGTCACCCGTGATTTGCGGCGTCGACTCGACACGCACAGCAAAAACGCATGGGCGTGGCGCCGCATCAAGAATGGACCACCTGGGAGTTTTTCATCTCCTCTCCTCTGAGTGAGGGCCCATTCCCATGTGCCACCGTTCCACTGTAGAAGCTTTTGAAAAATCATCTGTCAGGAAGATTATGAAGGACCATTCACATGTCTTCCCTCATAAGGTCGACTGCCCTAAAACCACCAACTTAAGGATTCTGAGCTTTTTTTTGCAGAGTTATTCTTGGGGTATATTTTTCCCATGTAGGAAAGTTATTTTCTAACAGAACGCAAATTTTTCGGAATTTTCTGCCCCATACTGAAATAGATACAAATTTCTTAAGGTAAAAGTACTTCGTGACCCAAACCCGATCTGTAGGTTTTCCCATTGTCACACCATGTGGTACCCAAAACCACCAGCTTTTTCTTTGCAGGGATTGGTCAATATTTGGTGTTTCTGGATATCAACTCTGGTGGTTTAAGAAAGGTCTACATATCAGAGATGGGGAAGGTGGTGGTTTTAGGACACTCGACTGTAATCCAAATTTAAGTTCACCTTTTGAGAGAATATTGGTCAGGAAGCACTATTCATCCTCAAAAAGGTAGAGACAAGAGGAAAGCCTCCAATTTTGTATTACGGGTTCTAATTTCATTTCAAGGGCTTGACATCTCCCCTTGGCAGGCCCATGAAATCTAACTGGCTCTTATGAAACGAATTACAGGTTGGGTTTTAGGGGAATGGCCTGTTTTTGGAGACCCTCTCAATTTTTGAGGGACGGGTCTAACATGAGAATGGGTCCTAAGAGCATGCCCAACCCTCTGCTCCTGGCGGGGTCGCTGGGCTCGCACGGGCCGCTCGGGTGGATGTTGAAACCCAACTGTTAGGCCGGAAGGCAGAGTGGACGAAAAGGCTGCTCACGAATCACTGTTTCTAACAAGCCACTTGTTATAAAAATTAATTTCTTCCAATGAAATCTCCGCTACATGTCACTCTCCCATTGATTAATAGGGATGCTAAAATGTAAGTAAAGGCACTAGATAACTTTGTGTTATGATGTGCTAAAATTTAGGAGACTTCAGCCCTCGTGGCCGGGTTATAGGGATAGTGCGTAGATTGGGGTTCCTCACACTCCAAAGAAGGCTCTACTCTCCGGCCAATAATGTGGGTTGGACATGCTCTAAGAGCCTCTCGCCATGATCCAACCGAGTTGTATGTATTTGAGGGTGAGGGTGGCTTCCATGCAACTTGGAGATACCCCATAAAAAATAGTAGTAGTTTGTTTTTTTAGAGTCCCCGCTTGCCAAGAGAGCTTGGCAAGCCCTTTTGATAATATGGGTCACTCTCTTTCCTAAGTTAGGAGGGTTTCCCTCCTTGTAGCTACATTCCTTTTCCTCCATTTTTTTAAGAAGTTGCTTTTCTATCCTTTAATAAAATTGAGTGGGGAGATATGATGGCACGGTCCACACATGAGAGCGAACTGCTTTTTATTTAATATCTTAATTAATTCAAGAGTTATCTAAACTTAATTCAAGTCTAGCTACAATAGAAATTGTGAAATGATACCGCTTGGTTGGAGCATGGGGAAGTGCCGGATCACTGTAAACCAGTGCTATGAGCGTTTCTCGGTGGTTAGGGAAGGTGAGGGGTAAAGAGCCCCTTAAATTTTTGATATATAGGCTTAGAATGCCAAGGAGTAAGAATGTAAGATTCCGAAGAAACTTGGGACTGCAGGCTCCATTTTTGAATTCAAAATTATCAAAAACGGTCGTCGGGGTTCATATCGAAATTTTCCAGGATTCTGAAGAAAACATCCCATTTGCTGATGAGGCTCCGAGAAACGCGCCCTAAGGGTAGAGAAACTCTAATTAGAAAGTTCCCCTGTGTACCCATGATTGGAATCATTGGATCTACAAGAGGATATTTCATCATCCATAGAAGGATGAATGTTTTCGTGGATGAACGTGCGCCTATTCCACATCCATGCAGGTAGCGAGCTCCGCTGCAGTGAAGCATGGCGCTGCAGGTGGCGAGCTCAGCTGCTGTCAAGTGGCGAGCTCAGCTGCCGTGAAGCATGGCGCTGCAGGTGGCAACAAGACGACGTTCATGAATAAATTGCGCCGCCAGCGCACTCCCCGATTCACAATTCTACAACACCCTCAACGTTATCAGTCCAAAGATTTAGAGAGAAGTGCATGCAGATCATATAATCACCTACCAGAATAGGCAACTTCGTCGGTGATCGATCAATCGAAATGGGTAAAGCTTCGGAAACCAACGATCAGTCGGTATCGTTCGATGTTAAGGTACGTCTACAATCAACTCACCCCATCCTCCTGAAGCAGGACTCCAATGTGAGTTAAAATCGGAAAGGATCGAAACACAAGAGTTGGCACATTTCCAAGAAAATTCGGTTTTCAGTGACCATGCATACCAAGAATGTGTCGATGTTTGTGATGGTTTAGTGGGCTTGGACGATGCGGTAGCAGTAGCGGCTGGGGGTTTTGGGTGCAATGTCCGCAAGCAGTAAGTTTTTTCTATCAGGCAACTTCCATAGCAATAGATTTGTTGCAGCTTCAAGGGTTTCGAGAGGCTAAACTCTAATCTACACGAAGCAGGAGAAAGGAGAGATTTACTTCTTCTTCAGACCCAAAGTGGGAGTTGAAGAGCCGCACAGTGGCGATGATGTACAGCGCATGTTCTTCGTCCTTCGACCTCAAGCTGCTGAAAACCCTGTCCAGGAGAAGCAAACCTCAGACTCCGGTAAGCAACATTTGTAGGGTTCTCTGAAGCTCACCAGTTTTAGGGTATCCGGCATGACTCGCCTGACTCCCCTGTGCAGGAAAGGAGGGGGAGTTGACAAAAGTACACGAGGAAACCGGCGCCGGACCTGACAATGCTGTGAGCGAGAAAGAAGCCACAGAAGCAGAACATGATGACAAGAAGCCCACCGAGAAAACTTCAGACGAAGAGAAGAACGGTCATAAGAGCGAGAAGGTCATCGAGACGGAGGAAGGCGACAAAGTCGAGGTATCCATCTCAATTCTCTATTGCTTCCTGAAACAATCATGTATGTTGGATTAAATGGTCGATTGTTCAGAAAGTGGAGATTGGAGATAAGCCCCTGTTTCGATACATCGTGATGGGGCGGAAGAGCCTTCCCGATAAGTCGAAGGGCAAGACCAGGCCTTACTGGGGTTTTGTGGAGCTTGTCACCACCAACCCTGAAGATCTGAAAGCAGTGCTATCTGAGGGTAAGTGATTAAGCCTGTCGATTAACATCCATTGATTTGCAGAAGACTGTGACTCTGATTTGCCGAAGACTTTGGTTCATGTAGAGGAATACGATACCAAAACACTTGGTCATCGCGTGAACCCCGCGGCTAGGCCTGTCGGTGAGGGTCGGTACAGCATCGTTCAACATCACCCAGAAAATGGGCAGCCCAGCACCCATCTCGTTTACAAGCTTGAGCGCCCTGGTCCTCACAAGAAGCACGACCCTCAAGATGCCATGAACATTGAGCCCCAGGCATCCTTCGTCATTCAGGTACACACTTCAATCTATTCAATGTAGAGGGTACATCGGGAGATTATGAAATTGAATGATAAAGAGTTATTTCACTGGATGTGTGAAAGTATTTACGTGAGATTTTATTGCTGGCAGGTGAAGAACCCGAAGCAGCCGACGCCACCAGAAGCGCGTGCAGGGAGCAAGAGGTCAGCGCTGTTGCCTGCGAAACTGCTTGGGCAGCTGGGGACGAAACGATTCGTGCCACTCGACCCTCCGGACATTCTGAATTACGAGGGTGTGGAATTCATTCTCATCTCAACAGATGACGAGCTCTTGGATGAGGAGGTCGATGAGGAGCTCGAAACCTCCGACAACTTGTCCGCGCTCGTGCCTGATATCATGGCGTTGGTTGTCATGTCCAAGGATCATGAGAAGCTCATCAGGCCCCTCATTGAGGGCGTCTGGTCGTAGCCTGTCAACTTGACTTTACTTTTGTAGACCCAGTTAGTTTCTTAGTTGCAAATTAGGGGTTCACAATAAGAGCAGTGAGGTGCTGCTTGTATTGTTATTACTCCTATCAACGGCACTGTAATGAAGCATTTTGTTTACCTCGCTTATTATCAATGTAGTGTGGAGGGCTCTGAGAATCGACTCGGATATCTGCAACGCAGAAATATCTCTGAAGTTGTTATTCTTAGCTGACTGCACTAATTCATTTCCAGTACTGGTTCTTATTCCTGCGTATATTTCTACGGTTCGTTCAACGTACTGAAATATGAATACTAGAAATTTCCGGGATGACCTGTCACATAGCACAATTCATGAGAGACGAAGTTCTTACGGGAAGGGGCGTGAAAACAAAGCCACAGTTTGTAAATTGCGATAGCCAAATTCTTGGTTTTCTGACTTCCAATATGGAACCGAAAGTTACTCGTTCTAAATCGAACAGCGATACAAGATACAAGTGGAGAGGAGAGAAACCAACAGAGGTGAAGTAAATCAATACATTCTGAACTGCTCTTTGTAAAGTCTTCACTAAAAAGAATCGATGATTGCTAATCGCTACAGTTTAATTTGTCGACACCATCAGTGAACTAGTGATGTTTCATACTGATCTCACCGTGACCTGCTCCATTGCTAGTCTTTTCCTGCAGTTCCAGCAGGACCACTACTATCTCTATGATTAACTAAACAGCAGAAACCCATGGCTGTGTACAGAGAGGTACCTAATGATGCGTCCTACGTAAAGATGGTGATGACATCTCGTCTATAACCTCGCACCATGAGTAGTCTTGGGACGTTCGCCACTAGTAAATCGATGTACTCCATGTAGCAGAAAGCAGGGTGGCGAGGGGGTGGTGGGGGCAGGCTTACTAGAACTACCGCCGCCGTTCTCGAGTATTTTAATATGATAGAATTGAGTTTTAATGTCGTATACAAAAATTTGTTCACCTGCCAATTTCCAACATATATCAGCAACATGAATAACAACAGCACTGAACCCTTAAAGGAAATCGACGTCTAGGTTAACCGAGAATCCTCTCTTGGACGGCTTACACCAAAAAAAAAAAAAGGACACCCAGATACGAGCAGAAGCAATAGGGGTTTGCTGTGAATTCAATATCGAGTGAGTAATATTTTGACGAATGTCCTCACCTGGTGATCGTTGAAAGAAGTGTAATCAGTCTCGAACTTGGTGGGACCATCAACACCTTGCTTCATTTCCTCGACACGAACGGAGATTCGCTTGCGAGCTTTGGAAAATGCATCCATGGCACCATCACGTTGTACTATATTGGTGTCTTCATGGTTATCCTCCCACGACTTCATGGTGACGACAATCACTTCCGCTTGCATTCGCAAATCATATAAAAATTTCTTCACGTCTGCTTTAAGTTCCTCAGCCTCGGTTTCCTCCTCGGCAATGCAAAACACCTGTGATGGCAAAGGATAGCTAGTTAGCCGCGAGACCTCGATTGCTTACGTAACGCATCATAAGTGACATCCAAGAGTGCAGGGAAGCGTACCTGGATTTTGCAGCTATCGAAACATTCTTTCGCCCGAAGCAACTGAGATAAGAGTAGCATAAGGCCACCATCACGGACAATCCAGTACAAGTCAATTGTACCATACTGCCTGTCGTACTCGCCGGGCCACTCATCCAGACCCTTCACCAAGACAACAGCTTTGTTTGCAGTGGAGCAGTCGTTGATGATGGAGTAGAAATTGTTTGGCACTGCGCTGTGGGATCTGTCCCTCCATATCTCAGGATACCGCATGCACACAATGTTAGGTTTCAAATTGGCGAGTCCCATAGTCTGAATCACACCCCGGAACCCATCCAGGAGTGTTCTGGCCACAATCACCTCCGCCACTCCTTCACATTTCTTCTCCTGAATGTACGTACCCAGCAGCTTGCCAGCCTGAAAACCGTAACTGTGTTAAGGCGATGCATCATTCAAGCGTTATATGATGAGCCTGCAGTGAAGTAATTGTATACTTCACAGCTAAATTCGACCTCAAAGATAAGCTACTCACTGAATCCGTCATATGAAGTTGGTTTCATGTGACATACTTTTTAAGATGTATCGAATTAGACTTGTTGAAATTAGAAATATTCCTAGTTAGAATCTAGGTCGTTGTGGTACCTGACGAGCATCTTCATTTCTAAGCTTGTAATCGCCTTCTAAGATGGAGATGAATAAGGACATTCCACGGCCCTTCTTTTTCATGCAATTTGCAAACTCCGCCAGCTTTGGATGACAAGGAGCATCATTCGGCAGGATACCCCACGGTCTGCAGAAGATAAGAGGAATGGGGTACCAGTTTTTGGGATGTACTTGAGTGGCTGCAGAAAAAAAAGATCGTCTCAGTCCTGGGCACCACTACGAAATGTCTACACATTCTGCAGCATGTATACTTAAATGCAACAAGAGTCATTTTAACAGAAGCACGTCGTTTAGTTTAAGCGCACCTCCAAGAGAGCGTAGACTTCGCAAGGCAAGTTGGAAGTAGGCACTTTTGAATCCATCCCCCCAATCACCACCTTTGCCTTTGATGCTAACATACCAGTATAGCAAGCTCGCCAATGCCAGTGAGACCACGGTAAATAACCATGAAATTACGAACATGATGACTGCATCCACACACATTTGAACAGCCTTGTCATGACTTCCGAAAACACAAAGCAACAACAGTAGAAATTTCTTATCATAAATTTGGCATTGATGATAGGTTCTAAAGGCAAAACTACATTCGAAGTTGCTCAACTAAATCTGTAGGCCATTATACTGCTATACTTTTGCTGACGATGACCACAATAGGATGGAGAAGAAGCAGAAGACCCGATACTCACCGATGCAAAGCACAGCACCCAAAAGAGAAAAGCTCCAGTGGTGGTATTTCCAGCGAGGGCGCCAGCTGGGTGCGTCTAGAAGCTCAAGTAAAAGGCAAGACAAGTTGACACCTCCATAGCACATGAGGAAGAACATAGTTATGACTGGAGTGATAAGGTCAAGGTTGCCAATAACCACACAGCTCGAGCAGATGAACATGGTAGCCAGCGTTGCTAAGTGGGGCTCAACACCGTCAGGGGCCTTAAAGTACTTCAGAACAGGGAGAATGTCGTCATTGGCAATGGCAGCCAAAAGTCTAGGTGCCCCTGTTAAACTCTGCAGAGCAGCACCAAGCGTGGACAAGATCACTCCTACTTGCACCACCCATGCTACTGGCCATGCGACTGTCGCTGTTAACAATCTGTTCACAAGTTACAACTTGTACGTCATTCTTGGACAACATAGACTTGCACTTCGTGCCTACTGTACAATACCTGAAACTAAGGCATTGTACACGAATTGCTCAAACAAGTTGAAAGCTCTAAAAAATCTTCTGCTTCAGGATATCGTACACTAGATAAGGAAAAAGAATGCGGAAGATCTTCTTGAAAGTGAATGCACGATATTTAAGAAAAATGCATCTCATACATATATATTCAAAAAATCGCAGTGATAAGCTATACCTGTCCGTTAGCAGCTGCTCTCTAGTGGCCACTGCCCCAAACATGAACACGGACACTATGTACAAAGCAGTGGTGGTGCCAATAGCTGATAATGTACCCACGGGAATAGACTTTTGTGTGTCCTTCAAAGATGCTGAACGATTTGAACCTGCCATGATACCGGTGACGGCTGGAAAGAAAAGCCCCAATAATGAACTGCATACATTTTCAAACCACAAAAATCTGCTCAGTGGCATGAAACAAGTACACTCACGTACTAATGAACAACAACAGTGGACTTGGAAAGAACATACTCAGTCGGACTAACAAATATACAAATTCATTGAAACGAGGGGGAACAACCAAGAACAGCCCCAGAAGTTTCACAGCTCCTACACATTCATTCCCCTACAGTAAGTATTGTCCTGGTATCCGATAAAATCTGCCTGGAGAATTCTGGCTTATGAAAAGAAGCGCTTGCGTTGAACTACTCACTAGAAACTCCAGTATATGTCTCCATCAGGGGTTGGTATGCCAGCATGATTAGTTCGTTGATAAGCAGAACCCCAATTCGAAGTCAATGTGTGCCACCTTAGTCCCGTAACTCCCGCTGCATTTTCACCAAACTAATAGGTCATTCACCCACTTTCAAGCATGCTTCGTGAAAGTCTGAAGCCATCACTATGAGCGTAACATTCTGAATCAAACCAGTGCTGCCATAAAATCTCCACTGTAATAAGCTCATGAGAGAGAAAGTCAGGAGAAGGAAACTTACGGGGATCTTTGCTGCGAGGAGCTGCTAAGATACCGATAAAGATAAGGAGCACCGATAACAGCACCGGGAATAGAAAGGCAGGGGCCACCTTGTTGATAATTTTAACACCTCCGAAGACAATAAGACACAGCAATACCGTCAGGATTACTGAGTACACCTGGAGATCGTGTATGTTTGTGGTCCTCAGTACATCAGGTGCTGCTGAAGCTGATGGAACTCCAGGGACCAAGTCCGTGATGGTTACGGTTTCTGTCAAAGCAACAAACTCGATCTCAATGAAGTAGTCTTTATAAAATCGGAGAACGAACGCATTTGAATTGGTGACACGGTCATGACTCAGATTTGAGCTTCAAGCTTATGCCAGTTCTCCTATGTGGTCTCTTTATTGCCCAACCACACTGCAAGAACTAGGACCAGACCCACATCAACGTACGCTTGAATATGCCTGCCGCGGGAATGGCGTCAAGAAACGTTTCCACAGCTCCAAGCACATACCTGTAGTAACCAGGTAAACAAATATTCAAGAGTCAAAAATTTGAATCTTCAACGTGCAGTGATATTATAAGTTACTACATACTCCTTCATACACATTAAAGTTAACCTACGATTGCCTCGAATAGGAATTGCTGAGCATGCGTCAGTAGAAAATACTAAAAGTCAATCTAACAACTTGATGACCTGAATCTGTCGGTGCCGGCGAACCTTATTATGGTTGTTGTACCAATTAGTGATACAGGGTTGTGAACAACATGAGTTTGGAGATAATATAGCATGAACAGATGAAGCAAGGAATCAGCGACTTACAAGGACCCTGCCACAGCGTTCCCAAGAAAAAAGCAGAGTCCAATGCTGACCCCAACTTCAGGACCCAGCGCTCTGCCTATGAGATAATAAGGACCTCCACCCTGCAGCAGCCAGACGTACAACGCATATCAAATTAGAATCAAGACGACGCTGGCCCAACCTAAAACATTATGAGTGAAAGAAGCGCCACTCCACCCGCCATTCCAACATATGGAGATAAATTTCTCACCTTCATGGCTCCATTGGTAGCAATGGCACTGAGAGATAAGCCAGTTAAAAATGTACAAGCGCAGCAGATAAGTACCAGCACCAAGCTGTGCCAGATGCCTGCTATACCAACAATCCTGCAAGAAAACGAGCAGAAATCAGGGTAAAGCTTTCGGCCCAAGGTAATCAACAGCATGCAAGGTCGACTTCTGAATGCAGGACCACATCATCAAGTATGCCTCAACAAGCACTGCTTGACAGTGGACATTTTACTAGATTTGACTTGCTGTAAGATGAATTTAGTTGGAAATCAAATAAAAGTGTAACAATTTACCAACTTCGGGTCTTAAGACAAACGAACTCACCATGAAAACCGAATATAAAATATAATACCAAGAATATTTTGAAGGCACGGAATGAAGACGCCCATCAGAGTCCCCAGGTTTGCACTCTTCGCCTGCAAGCGAGCTCAATTCTTAGAGACCATCAAAGCAATAATAGAATGGTTGATTTCAAATCAATCTCCAATGAGTTAATGCCAAATACAAGACTCTAAAATGGAAAATGTTCAGGAGTCTACCTGGAAAAAAGGTTGCTGAGCAGGATCTTGGCGTGGTTGATCAACCGAAACTGCAACCTCTCCTATAGGACTTTGAGGTACCTGCTGCTGACCTCCCATACTGCAATAACTCACGAATCGATCCCTTACTTTCGAAAAAATTAGGTTTAACATTGATGAAACTCACGAGAAAATTAACCGAACCTTTTGAGGCCGCGGACATTAACGAGCGGGTCAACTTCGAAGAGCTCCAGCTTAGACTCGCGCTCATTTCGCTCAAAGATAGCTTTACTTGGAGACGACGGTCTTGGAGGATCACTTCCATTTTCTTGCTCCCTATTAACAAGAATTTTCAGGATCTTTGCCACAAGAACAAAATCATTTCATTGCAATAAAAGCTGCAAAAAAATAATTACACAAGAGAGAAAGAGCTCTGACTTGACGGATGGGGGCGGGGGGGAGCTGCTCCGAGGCGGGAGCGGCGACGACAGATCCACCGTCGCCATTTCAATCCCCTCCTGTTCACCTGTAGCGTCTCGTTCGTCCTCGTCCGCCATCTTTCTCCTCTTTCACAAAAATTCAAATCGAATACTCACTAAAACTCGATCTCATCACGCTACACTAACTGATCACGGGCACATGGAAAGTCGTGCTCATCAGATCCACCGTAGCCAACCCTGAAGAAGCTCCAATCTGAGAATACAATTTGCGATGCTTGATGAAACTTTGGTCAAGAATGGAAAATGTAGTGCAATAGACCTAATAAAGTTCAGCGCATTTGCAGCGTCTCCGAGAATAGTGAGCCCCGTGACATGTTCCCGATGATCTCACTCGCGGAGCCCCTTCGTCTTTCTTCACCTGCACCTTCTTCGTCTTCGGCCGAAGGCGCTACATTCGAAGATTTGGAGTGCTTTTGATAGATTCTATTCGATTCGTACATATGTACTGAGAGGATAGATGTTTCGGAGAGGAGGAGCGCTTTTGTGGATAATTAACACTTAAATTGTACTCCCTCCTCCCTCCGTCCCATCATTATTGTCCAGTAGGTTCTCTCAAATCTACTTTGGAAGGTAGATTTGAGAGAACCTACTGGACAATTATAATGGGACAGAGGGAGTACCTACCAACCTCATGAATGTTTGGGAAGATGTACCTTTCTTAACCTATTCCTTAACAAAGATATAGTCCTTCTTTTCAGTAAAATACTGTGATTTGCTTGAAAAGTTTGTCAAAACACTTCATGTTGTTGTATGAGCCTCTTCGCTCCGATAAGGAACTCCATACAATATTGAGCTATCCTAATAGGTCATTGAGTAACCTTAATATGTTTGTCATTCATATTCTATAAACCTACAACACATGTTGTATATTGAGGTTCTAAAAATTGAATCTGAATCTTTTGTAATATCGAAATCATTGTACTATAGTGAGACGGGGGAGTAGCACTCTACAGCTGATACGGAATCGGAAGTCCCCTTTCATAAATATTATTCACGGCCACTCATGCCTTTAAAATTCTAGACCTCCAAATGCAATGACTCATTTCTAGAAAAATATGCCCTTAAACAAAAAATAATAATAATAAAGATTTTTTTTTTAAAATCATAAAATAAAAACCAATGTGAGTTAGTTAGATCTCAACCACAAGATCTTGTCGTAAAGCGTATTGTACCATCCATCGCAATTATAGATAGATAGTAACTCCGCTCTTTTTCTAAGCGGCTGACATGAATGAAGTGACCGTTCGTAATGCTAATATCCCGATGGCCAATCGACAAGGGGAAATTGGAACAATACTACTTTCTCATCTCGAGGGTGGACACTACAACTACACTAGTTTCTAGCTAGTTAATACTGCCTTGAAGATACTAGACAAAGTATCTTCTAAAGGGCTTTGAGGTACCCATACAGCAAGCTCCAATGACCCCCCACAATAGTTGGGTGGACTGTAGTGGTGAGCACCACGCCGGCACGGGGAATAGAACCCACGATCTCCTCATTGGAGGCCATGAGCCCTAAAACAATACACAAATTTCTTGTGCAAATAATAGTCTTGCAATGATGAAAATTGCGCCAACATTTACAAAGAAAAACATGTTCAAAACTAGGCCCCTTGATTGAAACTGAATGTCATGACTTCCTCACATCTTTAATGGAATGAGGGTTTCTTTTAGATAACTAGATTCAGACAAGAATCCACCTCGACAAACAAATTCAATATTCAACAGTGAATATATGAGAAACTTCTTCTCAGAAACCATGTATACTTTTCAATTTTTTCAAAATAGAAACATCACTGCAAATCTAATACGTTAACTATTCGAAGAAAAAATATTCCAGATACAAATTTGTTGGATTTCATATGAGATCTTATAATGCAATAAACGTCCTAGAGAACAAAAATTAAAAATTCACATAATTGGCTTGAAATGATACAACATGCCCCATGTTTGAAAACCCAAAAACAAGAATTGCCATCACTAAAATGCATGCCATCAATTCACACTTCATTGTACGGATTTGCCATTTTTACCACACAAACAAGACTTGACTTGGAACTAAATCCAAGTGATTACATTCAAAAACAAACTCTAAACATAAAACTTATGACTCTTCAAAGTTGTTGTTTGTTATGCAAAATATCATTCATTTTTGACATTCGACATGTTTAATAGCTGAGTGGTTATGGTTTAAGAGGTCTCCATGACCTCTCTTCTTACCAACAAGATAAATGTCACACGCTTACTATCTTGACCTTCAACAAACAATATGATTCTTCCACAAAAGAACACTTTATTGAGAGGTCCATATGATGCAAGATAATTCTCAAATCACAATGGCGTCATACGCTGGCCAAATCTCTTCATACAAAATTTTGAAAAACAACCTCAGTCATGGGATCTTCTCACGGGTGTACATGATCGTAGAAATGGGTAGCTCCTACGACATGGATCTGAATCTCGTACCGTTCTCCTCCTCCTCTTGCAGCCCCTCCTTGCAAATCTCCATCGATCAATGACTTGCAGGGAGCACTAGCTCAGGAACCAATCTGCTTCGGTGAACAAACTCACTCCAGCTTGCATCACATGACCATTATGCGATCGCCGACATTTGACAAAGTGAAAACATTGCCATTAAAAGTGTGGCTATGGCTACAATTGCTATGTGCTCCCGTTAATGCGCAATTATTCGCTAGGGTCACACTGTGGTTCCATTTTAAGAGTTTAGAATCCTTATGCAGTGTGAACATTGGCAGATGCGATCATTTAAATGGATCCATTTCATCATCATCCCGTGCTTTTGTGTGCATTCTCCAGTATACAAAGCTTTAGATCACCTGCAGATGTTTTGGCACTGGTACGAGAAAAACAAGCACAAGTGTCCAGCTTCAAAGGGTGAGCTTATGATTCATCGTTTATGGTGTCACTCAATCCCTATTCCGTTTGAAGGCTTTTACCGGCGTGAATGGAAATCGTCTCGTCTGTTTGAGAGTATTTACTCGGTTGTTGTGACTGATCGAGAACTGAGGACCCTCTTCTACCGTGTTCTAACCTCTTGATTATTCAGTTTGGGAAGTGGATCAACTCCTCAACTTGATTGTCTTGTCATTCGACGAGTTGATCGTGGACTACATTCCTGATTGATGGACTGGTGAATGAACTTTTGGACTTTGTGTATGAACAGAAAGTGAATCGTTCGCACACCGGACGTTGTAAATGATATAAGTTGTGCCTCGAAGCTATCAGGAACTGGTGGCGGAATCTCTAATAAAAAGATTCACGAGGAAGGAGTTAGTAGAAGTCGATCTCGTTCAGCTCACCTCATTCTTGTAGGTGGAGTATCAATTACAATGCACATTGAGCATATTGTCTTCGATGAATATGAGCAGCTGATCGATGACATCCGATGAAGGAAACCGCAAAGCTTGGCATGCCCACAATCGCGCACGCCGTTTGAATTGTAACATCGATCACGAGGGATCATATCAATGATGAAATTTCCTGACCACTCAGCTGAGGGTGGTGCATGTTGCTATCCAAGGGTTTTCGGTGTGTGATCGAGCATTTTCGGAAGTGATCAGAGACCGGCATACACTCACAAAGTTCGAGTATGTTTTCAATATATTGTTCTGCCGCTATTTGCACTTTTGGGAAAGTGCATTCCTTCGCTAGGTAGAAAGATAGTATTGCTTGCACAAAACCCTTAACCTTCACTTTCTCTCGACAAATGCAACTCCAGCGAAGCTCACGCCAGACAAATCGAACGGGTGACGTCGTTCATCCACATTAACTAGAACAGTCACGGGATTTTTAGTTTCTTGTCGTCATTCACTCGCTTCAAGGTCGCTCTCGCCCTTGAATTTCGCAAGGTGCACACACTTGTTATGTTCAAAGCCCGTCAATCAAGATTGTTTTAATTATTAGGTCGAAGAATTCGAATTCTGCAGAGGAGATTTAGTGAGGGTGGCGATGTATGGCGCCACGAGCAAGCTCGGCTCCTCCTCAGGATGCTTGTTAGGAACCATTTCCTCGTGTCGGAGATGGATAGCGGCAGCGAGGCTGCCGCTGCAGCACCAGCATCGAAGCTTCAAGTCCAATTGGATTGTAGGTGCACCCCGACGCTCCTCTGTGAGCTTGCAGAGCAATTTCCCCTTCCCATCGCTTCAACCCCCGTCGGTGAGGCGCTTTGCGGTGGCGTTGAGCGACGACACAACAAATGGCTCCATAAGCACCGATGGTACTCATCCTCTCTCTCACCCTCACCCTCGGAGGCTTGTTCACTTGCTTTCTCACTTGCTAAGCATTCTTTCCTGAAATTTTCCCAGCGTTGTCGGGGTACCAGCTCCCTCCGAAAGAGATCAGAGAGATAGTGGACGCGCCGCCAATTCCAGCGCTCTCATTCTCACCGCAACGAGATGAGATTCTGTTCCTGCAGCGCCGGTCACTCCCTCCCGTGGCGGATTTCGCCAAGCCGGAGCTCAAGCTTGCTGGCCTCCGAATCGACCCTGATTACAATGCAGGGAGCAGAATGTAAGCTTCGTAATACCCTAACTCTCACAATCGAGCTCTTCTAAAGCGCAAGAGTGGAAGGGCTGTGACTGACAAGTGCAGCGTGTGATAAAGCTTGTGTTCAGGTCCTTCTACACTGGAATCAGCATCCGCAAGCTGCTGGACGAGGGCATTCTAGGCCCCGAGCGCTTCATCAATGGTATACCTGACGATGCCAAGATCAACCTCGTCAGCTGGTGAGCTCACAATCCACATTCATACTGTATTCAGTTCAACATCTCATCACACTGATGCTTTACACTGTTGTGTTAAGGTCGCCAAACGGACAGCATGTAGCATTTAGTGTTCGCGGCGTTGAAGAGGTACTATTATGCTTCCTATTCCGCAGAATTTTGAATGCAGCACGAGACTCGAAGTTTGCTTATGCTATGAAAAGCTCAGATCAGCTCTAGAATGAGTGGTCTGTGAAGATTTCAGTTTAGCACTATCACTGTTCGTGTAGTTTCATATGATACTTTCGCTTCTACTAAAGTCTGCTTGATGTCCACAGGACGATGGCGTTCCGTCATTGCTGAATATATGGATTGCAGACGTGAAGACAGGGTCAAGCCGGAGGCTTGTTGGACCTCCGGAGCTTCGTCTCAACACCATCTTCGACTCGTAAGTGCCATGATCGTTTCACCTAAGTGACGGTTTTGTGTGAAAATTGGAAACAAACTTGATATATAGGCAATTCCATTGAATTGGCAACATTTCCGAGTGCCATTTTGACATAGCAGGACTGCCATTTCGTCACGTTGTGCCGTTTTGGTGGCTATGCTTCTGAAACGGTGCCTTCAATGCCATCACATAACACCCATTGCTTCTTTCATATATCAGTATCCCTGTAATATCACTCTCTCTCCTTACTGAATTTTAACCCCTAGAAGTGCCACGCTCCGTATGTTGTTTACAGATATTCTTGGGTGGACGATGAGACGCTGATAGTGAGCACGATTCCAGCGGGGCGAGGAGCACCTCCGAAGAAGCCACTGACTCCAGCAGGTCCAAAGATTCAGTCTAACGAGCAGTCACTGGTGGTGCAGAACCGCACGTACCAAGACCTCTTGAAGGACAAGCATGACGAAGACTTGTTTGATTATTACGCCACTGCACAGCTAGTGTTGGTTACACTAGATGGGAAGTGCAGGCCCATCGGAAAACCGGCCATCTACACATCTGTTGAAGCATCACCTGACTGCAACTTTCTTCTCGTTGAGCACATCCACCGACCTTACTCCTTCATTGTCCCTTGTGGTCGGTTCCCTTTGAGAGTCGAGGTGTGGCGGAAGAATGGCGAGTTCGTCCGAGAGATTTGTGACCTCCCCCTCGCTGAAGACATTCCCATTGCTTCCAATAGTACTCGCAAGGGCCGCCGTGGTATCAATTGGCGCTCGGATAAGCCCTCATCTTTGTACTGGTGCGGAGCTAATCTTCTTTCATTACTGCCTAAGTTTGTCCTTCGAAAATGATGAAGAAGGTAATATAGCAAGTAGTTTAAAACTCATTTATTGCTTTATCGTCTCTGGTTTCTTCCCTACCACCGAAATGCTCTTCGGAATATGCTAGACAAGGTAATCTGACATCCAAATGTTTTTTCTTTGACGATGCTCTGGTTTCGATCCATTGCGTGCAGGGTTGAAGCACAAGACGGAGGCGACCCTAAAGTTGATGTCTCACCTCGTGACATTGTATACACAGAGCTTGCTGAACCTGTGGCGAACTCGGAGCCACAAATTTTCGCTCAAACAGATCTTAGATATGGGTACCTTCTTCTTTTCACCTATATCAACTTCAGTGGGGTTCAGCTTGACATTTTTATTGTAAGGATAGTGTTTGCAAGCTTCAAGTGAAGAGGGTTGTTTAGTGAGGTCCAGCTTGACATTCCTATGATGAGGAGTAACGATCATACTTCAATGTGTCGTAAGCTCCAAGTTGTTTACATGAGAGTTTTAACACGTCTTATGAATTCTGTGGTGAGCAGGGGGATAGTATGGGGTGACGAATCTTTGGCATTGGTTTACGAGTCATGGTACAAGACTCGCCGAATTCGGACGTGGATCATGGCGCCGGGTGACACGAACGTGAAGCCTCGCCTTTTGTTCGATCGATCGTCAGAAGATGTGTATTCCGATCCTGGGTCTCCAATGATGCGGCGAACAGCTCTGGCGACCTACGTTTTGGCACAGATCAAAAACAGCGAAGGGAAACGGTGTTTGTTGCTGAATGGCAGCGGGGCTTCACCTGATGGCTATGTTCCCTTCCTGGACATCTTCGATACGTAAGCAACTTCAACCTGAAGTTCGTTAAAATGGCAATATTTTGCAAACATGGTTCTTTCAGGGTGTTAGAATTCAATAATATTACAGGTTGATATGACAGGGATAGTGTTTGCGAAGAAGCAATGGGTGCTCCGTAATGGCATCAGAGGCGTCATCTTGGAAGCATAAACAAACACGCCACCAAAATAGCACTTCGTGATAAAGTGGGATTGTCAAAATGGCAATCGAAATATTGCCATTGTAACGGAATTGCCCATCTTGTCACTTGTGTGTAATCATTCGAGGTTTCGAACAGTGCTGAATGTGCTTGAATTGCAGGGAGACGAGCAAGAAAGAAAGGATATGGGAGAGTGACAAGGAGAAGTACTTCGAAGATATTGCCGCACTAATGTCCGATCAAGTGGACGCTGACTTATCAATCGACAATCTCAAGCTTCTGATATCGAAGGAGTCGCAAGAGGATCCTCCTCAGTATTTTCTCCGAACTTGGCCTGCACAAACAGAAACGCAAGTGACAAATTTCCCTCACCCTTACCCGCAGCTACGAAACCTCAAGAAGGAAATCATCAAGTACGAGAGGAACGATGGCGTCCAGTTGATGGCCACTTTATATTTGCCACCTGGTTATGAGCCTTCTAGAGACGGTCCTTTACCGATGCTAATGTGGGCTTATCCTCGTGAGTTTATCAGCAAAGACAATGCTGGGCAGATGCGTGGATCTCCGAATACTTTCGCTGGCATTGGTTCTACTTCTGCTTTGTTGTGGTTAGCCAGAGGGTAAGTGGCTGAACTGCAATGAGTCCGTACATTGTAGTTATGCCATTTACTCCAACTTCTAACGACTTCTATGTTTCGCAGATTTGCTATTCTCGATGGACCCACTATGCCGATTATCGGAGAAGGTGACGAGGAAGCCAATGATCGGTATGAAAACGAGTATTAGATGAAATCTTTTTGTTTCTTAGAAGCAAATTACGCAGCATCCTAATTGAACTGCTTGGATTTCAGGTACGTGGAGCAGCTTGTTGCGAGTGCACAGGCAGCTGTCGATGAAGTTGTCAGCCGTGGGGTACGTGTTCCCTCTTCCTTTAGGTAGAGTAGATTACAATGGAAGATGGATATTCACATCTTCAGAAACTGAAGTTGAGCTAAGTTGGAGTTCTATTTGCAGGTGGCTGATCCTAAGAAGATAGCAGTCGGCGGACATTCGTATGGGGCGTTCATGACAGCCAACTTGCTTATACACGCACCACATTTGTTCTGTTGTGGTATTAGTCGATCTGGTGCCTACAATCGGACACTCACTCCCTTCGGTTTCCAGGTAATATTGAGGTTGTGTATGATTCACATGCTTTTCTTTTATAATGTGAACTCGTCTGTTGATTGAGCTGGGCCACAAGTGGGTGTTCTTGGGTACTCTATTCATCAGTGTACTGTGTGATGTGTAGTCGGAGGAGAGAACTCTCTGGGAGGCCCAAAAGACGTACATTGAGATGAGCCCGTTCATGCTGGCGGATAAAGTGAAGAAACCCATTCTGCTGATCCACGGTGAAGAGGACAATAATGCTGGAACTCTTACTTTGCAGGTACTTACTACCTATGCAACCAGTCCAGGCTGACTAAATTACATTGTGATCTAACAATCGGTTATGTAAGAATTGGTAAAACATAGACCACGCAAGCTGAGTAGAAGATTAGCCAATCTTAACATTGTTAAATCAGTCGTTCATAACAGAAACTGACACAGTCAAAGGAAGGAGAAGATGGTGAATTTCATGGTTGCCGGAGCACGATATCATTCTCGTACTTTGTACATGTACTTATGCCTGAAAGTATATGTACTTGAAATTATGTGTACTTGAAAATAATTGTTTGTACTTATAAATACCTATAATCCATAAAAATATGCTTGAAGTACAAAGAACTGTATGTATGTTGAACATTTGTGACCCAAGTACTGAAGGTTCCTCATAGTCTGGTACCCATGGTAGATTTTAAATCTGAAGTCAAAAGTGAGTGGAGAAGGAAGCACCTATTAAAGAATATGATAAGAGTGAGTAGTTCAATGGCTGAGAAAATTGCAACCAATCTCATTCTACACGTCAGTATGGCACATATAATATCACAGAAGTCGGTCACAATTCTAAAAAATGCTCAGTCGTAGAAGCTTCAGGGGTTAACCCCTGAAAATCTTAGATAGCCGAAATGGCTCTTTGGGTTGCTGCAGGAAAAGAAACCAGCCAACTCTGTTCATTATAATCTCACAAATGAACAAGAATCAATGGTTCAAGTTTGACATGCAAGTAGCAAAGCAAGTTAAATAAACAAAGATTGAGTTTATTTGGATTAAAGTAAACAAAGGTTATTTTCTGTGATTTAGGCAATTTTTCATCGTGGATCTTGAGGGTTCAAAGTCCATTATCCTAACATTATTCGTGATGTATACTACTCTGTGCAGTCGGAGCGATTCTATGCTGCTCTGAAAGGCAACGGTGCACTATGTCGACTGGTGCTGCTCCCTCTCGAAAGTCACGGCTATTCAGGGCGCGAGAGTGTGATGCATTGCTTGTGGGAGATGGATCGCTGGTTGCAGAAGTTCTGTGTCAACGCCGGTGCCGGGGAGCAACAACCAACAACGACTTGATTACATCTGGAAAACAGGCATAAACATGTGCTTTAGACAATGTAGGAAGCATATCGTTCCCTCATTCTTTTCACAAATCGGTTTCACTCGCCTTCATTTTTGGGACGATTTGGCTTACCTCTTATCTTATGAACTACATCGTGAGTTCTATTGATTGACATTCTAATCATCGATTTAGCACACTGTGACGACAGGCATTGAATAGCTTCGAGGATATGTTTTCATGCAATAATGTAAAACACTTCACTTACCTTTACCCTCTTAATGCCGCTCCTGTCTCGTTAGAGATTCACTTCGTTGAAACAATCGATCCAGTATTGTGTCCTCATTCTTGATTTCACTTATCGAGCTACATCATGAAGTAACCCTAAGTTTTCATATCCACTTTTTCTTTTTTTAAAAACGCAATTCAGTGATTGATTAATATCAAGCCTATCTTCAAGCAGAAATCAAGATAAGTGTTGAAGTTGTATTTTAAGTGAAATAGAGGCTCGAAGGTCATCTTATTTGTTGGTTAGGATTTCTGAGGATATGGATTCTTGCAGAAACTCCACGGTAACCGGGAGCTTTCAATTAACTGTAGGGAGATTTCTCACCTTCACCCACTCAATTGGCCGCTGCTTTCGTCACAGAAAACGTTATCCCCTTAAAACCCGAAAACCCGAAAGGTTCCCACAGGAGAAAAACTGACCATTATAATCTCACAAATGAGGGAGAATGAACAGTTCAAATTTCGTTTGTGAGAAGAATGCGAAGTGAACTTTGAGATCTTACGGTTAAGTGTTTTAAATAATGCTTAGATTGAGATTTTTTTAAGCTTAATCCAAAGGAAGGTCAAATCTTGTAACTTAGACTTGTTCAAGGAAGTTTAGGGGTTAAAGAACCACTTTGATATGATTTCGGTGGGGGGCGGGGAGCTAATCCAGTGTGCTACAAATTTTTGAAAAGCAGTGTTTCTGACATCACCCTCGTGTTTAGCGATGCAACAAACTTTTTCCATTCACATGATTGGAAGTCAGCTTTTGCTCACACATGATTGGTCTTACATCTCTTTTTCAGGTGGGAAAAAGGCTCATATTGGCAGCTTACTGGTGTCGTCCATGCAGGAAAGTCAGCATCTAAAACTGTTCCTTGCTACCCCACCAGCCGGATCGCTCAGAAATGATGTTGTTGTCAACAAAGTCGTTTGCTGTTGTCTCTTGTATCATATTATTGTCAATCATGCTACCATGGCGAAATGTGAGTTAAAATCCGCAGATGAACTCCAAGCATCCTCCTGAGGATATTACTAGCTTCCTCTCTATGATGTTGCAAATTGAATATTACTGCTGTTTCTTATGCACCAAGAGGCAAACATTCTCTCCTTGAAACATTGAAAAGGACTTTGGAGATATTGAACTTTGTCTTGGCACTTTCAAAGAGTAAGATCTCGCAAGGTAAACATGGGCCACAACTTATAATTAACTTGAAGTATGTGTCACGTACACAAAAACTTCGGTTTACTTGTGATGCTCATAGTTTGAATTCTAATGTGTTGATTGACTTCTCCATTTCAGACGAAGTCTTTGTAAGGAATATCCATACCAACTCATGCTGAAGGTTTAGTGGCTATTAATCTAGTGACTACTTCAAGTTGAATGAGAGAACATGCTATTGGGTTTTATGCTATTGCCAAGGTTTGTTATTTCGTTTCTCTTTTTTTGGTTCAAATCTTGATGGTTCAGTTGTCCTTGTTTGACCTACCAAAGAACTTATAGATACATCTTATCCAAGTTGTGCTATATCATCTGGTAGGATGTTGTCATTTGATTAACTCCAAAACTTGAACTATGAACTCAAATGACTTTTGCACAAAACAAGCAAATTACACATTTGTTTGATGTTTTACAAAAATCCTAGTGAATTTTCACTTGTGAATATTTTCTTAGTGATCAGTCCGTTTAATATTTTCATAGTGATCAGTCCGTTTAATATTTTCATAGTGATCAGTCCGTTTAATATTTTCATAGTGATCAGTCCGTTGAGGAGCATTAACCATGACCCACAATGAAGGGTGCGTGCACACAATAAAACCAGACATCCTACTCGTCAAGAAAGACCTTCATGCCAACATCATGACACACGGAAGTGTGAAATGAAGTGAAGAAAAGCAGAGGACAAACCCAGATCCGTGAACACCCTGCTTTCAGATATTTCTATACCCTGCTTTTCTGGAAAATCTTAATATAGTAAGTGAAAAAATCTCAGCGGAATTTCATTGATTCTCAGTCACCCACAGTCGGTTTCACAGTGAGGATAATTCTCAGTATTCCAGCCGCCTAATAAGTTACTCCCTCCGTCTCATTATAATAGGTTCTCTCAAATCTACCTACCGAGGTAGATTTGAGAGAATCTACTGAAGAATTATACTGGGACAGAGGGAGCATCAAATAAGTTACACTCATGACCCTCTCTGCACACTTGCCTAATATCTATCATCAGTGTGGTATGTTTTTTTCAAGAACAGTGAAGCTCCAAGGACTCTTTGAAAGTCACTACAGAAAAACACTACACTTGCAACATTGTAATTGACTGCAGTGAAAAAATGGAGATCATAAGAAGGGAGTGTCAACTGCATGACATTGTTACACTTGCAACATTGTCATTGAGTACTACCGAACTTTTGAACTGAGTTACAGTGAAAAGATGAAAGGAGTGTAGGGAAAAAACACTTGTAACATTGTCATTGAGTGCACCAAACTTTCAAAGAGAAAAGATGGAGAGAGAGTGTTAACTGGGGGAGGGTCAACAAGACTGGTGCTCCATTCATTTTCCACACGAATCATGAGCCCGGCGCAGACACCTTTCGCCCGCCAATGCGTCCAGCCCAACGCTTTCCACACCTCGCAATAAACTGGAATATGATAGTCTTGTCGGAGTCAATCTTACAGGCCAGGTGCTGAATACAAAACTATATTGCTTGCCCAAAAGCAGCATACGGATCCGGCGTGAAAGCCTCGAAGCCCGGCACCTTATCCTGCAATGATAGAAGCGCGTTTCTAACGGACGGCTTACTGTATGTACAGAATTCGATCACAAGGAACATGCATTCAAGCAAAAGCGGGTGCTTAAATTCTTCCTGCCAGTAGGGTCACTTCAATTCTTGCCAAGTGTGATCAGTCACGCCCTCATAAATACCCCCCTGCAGCCCCTCCTCTGAGTCACAATTCTCTCTTCATTCCCATCAAGGCAGTTGTTTTTTCCTCTCCCTCAAAGGCTTCCAACGGCTGGTTCCCCTGCCTCGTTAGAAGCCTTTGTTGGAGAGGGAGACACAATCGCCTTCCCTTATCGGAGCCTCTATCACTTGAGAATCGGTCATCAGGTAACGCCACTACTCTCTGAAATTATCAAGTCTACGGCTTACAAATCGGTCATCAGGTAAACTATTCATTCGAGTAACAGTCATGATACAATACTTGACTACTGTTGTAGTACACTGCATGAGATGGCATGTTGCAATTGATAGATGTAGTGCTAGAAAAGGACAACGTTGCTGTGCTTACGGAGATGTACTTGGCGATCATATTTCCGGGATCGGGTACTTGGAGATACTGGAGTAAAAATTGTGGATGGGGTCACGGAGTGTGTAGCTAGGGTGGGGCTTGCATTCGAAGACTTTGTACTTGCTCTTGTGGTAGAAAGACCTGATCTCCTCGGGATACGCACTGGTGATTCTCACTATTAACTCCTGGATTGTGTCTGCTGCTCCGAATTGAAGCTCCTGCATCCTCGCAAAGGAGCCTGACAGAAGCAGTTTTGTCCGAAGCTCCACGTCCGTCGGCACCAGCTTTGCTATCTGGGCCAGCACGTGCTTCAGGCACTGCTCCGGCATCAATGGACCCTGGCCACGCCAAAAGATCAAACAATCAGCAACGTATTGTTCCCTAATCCTGTCATGCTAGCACTACAATCGATCATCCTTTTTTATGATGTTGCCGATCACCTCTCTTATTGTTGCAGGTGTTCTAATGTTGTAGATCAGCTGTGGTGGAGGGGTTTTACTTACATTCAACAAAGCGTCAAGAGCTGGAGAGTAGTCGAGGCGATTGACAATGATCTTGATTGAGAGCTGACACTTGTTCTGCAAGTCCAAACTGCTGCCTTTGGCTTTGACACACATCACCAAGTGTAACATAGCGCCCACAAGCGCCACTTCTTTGGCGTGGACACCAGTGTGTTTACCGATTTGTCCCAGCGACCATGCACTTGCCCCTTTCAGATGATCTTCAGGCTCATGTTGCAGCGCCTCCACTAAAGGAGGTAAAGCATGAGACGAAATCACGGTAGTTGCCAACTCGGGCGAAAACGAGGCTAAATACCCTAACGCCATAATACCTGCACGATTATTGATCAAGTATACGAATCAGCCCACTTGTTATGTTTATCAATCAACTGCTACTGAAATTTATAAATTCTGTAACATCGTTTCGTTTAAAATAAAGTTGACTAGAAAGAGCAAACCCGGCAATCGTTCGTTGCTGTGAACGTCAGAGATATTGTCAACAAGAGCAGGGGCGCTCCCTGCATCCACAACTAACTGAGCAAGGTCTGGTGTGTGTTTGCAGACCTCACAAATGACCAGAGCTGCGTTTCTTCTACACTGTGGCTCCACATTCTTCAGAAGTAGGATCACATTCGGGAATATATTCGTACAATATACAGTCTGTTGGTAACAACAGCAGTTCAATCCACCCGAATAGGGCTGCCTATTTCCCATTTTATATGAACCACATAGCCCATAATAGCAACTGCACGCACGATACATAAAGATCTAATAAATAAAGTACTCGTTCTATGGTGTACCTGAGCTAATTGTTCTGTATGCCTTGCAACACTATGCAACAGTCCACATCCCTGCATTCAATTACCTTCGCAAAGTAAGGTGCTATAATTTGATCGATGCCGCCACCAGAAATAGTCCCAAGTCATCTCCCTCAGTAAAGAGCTTCCAGATATTATCTTCCAGAGATTAGAATGAGGATAATGACTAAGTTACAATTCTTGCCTGGAACAGTGCTAGAGCACCAGGCTTGGCATTATTCAGTACAATCAATTCCGGCTTAACACTATTTCAAAATACTGATTGACCCATAAAGAATGGCTTCTATAGACAAACCCCTGGGAAATCGCTAGAACAAGGCCAGTAAATGCTTTAGCATTGTTATGACATGTACCGAGTCATCCAATGAATTTTTCTTTCGGAACTTCCAAGTAAGAAGAAAGAACGTTCTGCACCAACAAATGGGATAGATTCTATGCAGTTTCTATGATCTACTATGATTGATCTCACTACCGTTGCTTCGAGGACTGACATGTAATTCAAAGAATCTGAATTCAAAGACTACATCGAGTTTCATTACCTCTGCTTTGAGTTTGGTATCGGGTTGCCAAACATCCAGAAACGCCGCCACATGGGGTAATACACCCGATTCCGCCACCTTGGCGCCCAGTTCAGGTGTATGTTTTGCAATATCTGCTAGTGATGCACACAACGTCCGCCTCAACGGTAGGTCTTTATCCTGATGCAGAGAATTTGGCACATGAGAAGTCCTGAAAGTAGTTACAGTGACAGAATCGAGTTATTAGGCAGCTCAGAAAACTGATGAAAAGATATGAAAGCTTTTTGGGTTAAGGGAAAACTACTTCCTTACATTGATCAAATCGGCCATTGATTCAACAGCACCACGGTCAACCGCAATTTGAGCTAAAGCTGGGGTATGCCGTGCAATGTTACCAAGTGTTCCGGCAGCAATCTCCTTCACAGAGGGGTCAAACTCCAGAAGCACCTCTACAATCAACTCAACACCTCCTTGATCCACAATAGCTTGCGAATATTGGGCTGAGTGCTTAGATATAGACCTCAGCACATGTGTTGTCGCTCTTTTACTGAGCCTATGAGCTTCCCTGCAGATAGAGAATAGTATCGCAGTATATATTAACATGCTCGGAGGTTTGATTTGAGCATCTGGTAATAATATTATTCAGACGGCCGAATATAACATAACACAGTAAGCATACGATGATAGCCATGCCCACTGTAGTGTGCTCACAGTCAGAAAGTCCGATATAAGAGACTTCATACCTGAGCGAATACAAAAGCTGAACAAGAATCCCTTCCGAAATCATACATTGGGCAAGCCTGTCATCCCACGACGCTAGCTTGCTCAAATTCGCACAAGCGAGCTGTTGAATCCTTTTCGTGTTGTGAAGCAACAAAGGTCTAATAAGCTCCATGACTCCCGCATTAACAAGGATATCAACATTCTGTAATAGAAAAGCCACCATTTCATATCAATGAACCCTACTTTTGACTCATTTCATTTCAAGTAGTTACAGTCAAATAAAAGCGGTTGTGATGTACTACCAATGGATGTTTGATCAACTCAGCAATAGATTCGAGAAAATCATATTGCGCCTTCTCCATAGTCTCAAAATGCTGAAGAATGGCCCTAGTTGTCGCCATGAGCTCTCAGATCATAACCATAGATCACCTGCCTTCGAACCTTCCAGTCAATCGGATCAAGCAGAATTTCATGCTGTGATCAATCACTGTAACTACACAAAATCAATTGTCACCAGCCCTAAAACACATACGTCATATGCAAAACATGTTCAAGCTCTTCTTCTTGGTTCCACGCTTCACCTTTCATATCTCCAATCCCAGCAGTTCGTGAAAGATTTTGCCAAATCTATCAAAGCCCTAAACACAAAGAAGCCAGGTGCCGAGCGTTCAATATGCATAACTGATTCATCAATACTATACTATGCAGATGATGCTTCTTTCCGAACTCATTGAGTCCTTGGGTCCAGAAAAGGACATTGAAGAGCTTGCACAATCGACCTACTATCTCTCCAGGTACAACGCGCAACATCGTTGCTGCATTGCGCAAATGGTCCCTCAGATGCTAAAGAACGCCCGTCTTCATGTCCTGGAACCATGTTAGCAGCACATTTCCACATACTTAAAGTAGTCAGAACTGCACCATGGTTAGTGAACCGTCATAGTGTAGTCCACCAAACCAAACGGAAAACTTTTACCCGTTTGTGAAATACCATAGAAAATGCGAGAGACTCCATAAGAACCACGATAGTACATGAAATGCCATGGCTATGAGACTTTTGAATTGTGACTGCACTGTCCGTAGACACCGAAACCTTTCAGGACATAATCCCGTTGACAGGAACTGAAGCAACTGATCACATATGCAAGCTGCTCATTTGCATAATTGAGGACAAAAAAGGTTGGCACAATAAGATAGGTTCTGTACAACTGCGCAAATGTAATTCACATGAAGTAATACTTACATATTCCATCCTACTGAAATAGGACTTACACTGTGAATTCATCGCACGGCTATGGATTGTACTACGGCACTCATAGGTAAGGTAGAGGACAATAATACCGTTGAAAATATAGTCTCGTCGACAATTTACCGACAGCAACTCAAACGGCAAAACAATGCAAGCTGCTCGACTGCATTATAATGGAAATAAAAAGGTTCAACGGTTCCGTACACTGGTAATAAAAGGCAGTGCAATGTAATCTACGTATTTTGACAAGGAACATATATCATCCTGCTGTATGCAAGCTGCTCATCTGCACTATAGAAAGAAAAGAAGGTTGACATGACAAGATAGGTTTCCTACACTGGTAATATAAGGCAGCTAGGGTTTCAAGTGCAAAATTGCGCAAATGTAGTCACCGCGTTGTAACAAATGTCATTCTAATGTATGTAATAGGAGCTATTTAGCGCATGTAGGAAGGGATTTTGATGCGCAAGAACAGCGTGCTCATCGTATACGAAACGAAGACGCAGCCAGCGCCGGCGCCAATCAAGGCGAGGCGGACATTGCTCGCTCGCAATCGCTCGCAACCGAGGTCGATCATGATCAAGCCTACGCCGCCGAGCACGAACATGAACCCGGCGGCGAGTCCCTCGATGATGTACTGCGCGTTCACCCGTCCGGGAAGGAACACCACGGGCTGGATTGCTCCCGTGATCGGATCCTGCTTGCTGCCGATCCCCGGCGGCTTCACGATAACGTCGTAAATGACGCCCGAGACGATCAGAAAGTATGAGAGCAGCACCAGCATGAACACCGTCATCGCCGACGGGAGCTTCCACCGAGGCAGCTTCATGGCTGCGGTAATGTCCTAGAAATTACTCAGAATTCGATTACAATGGGAAATTGGTGCGGGATTGCGAGCTCGAGAGCTTCGAGTGGCTCTGGCTGTGGCGTCTCGAGCTTCCCCTTCATGCGACACCGTTCGTGGTGCAAAACAGACGTGCTTCCGTGTCGTGAAAAAGTGAAATGTTACTGTGCTTTGACTTTTTCACTCAGGAGCTTTTTATTGATAACCTAGCTTCACTTCGGCAGCTACTTTGTCAAATGTCGGCAGCAAAGTCCTATCATATATGAATTGGCTCGCACTCGCATGTGATGCATGTTTGAGTGAGTTTGTCGTAGGAGATTGCTTCCTGGAGATTATCGCGTCTTCAGCTAGTGCTCCCTGCAAGTGCGGTCGATTGTCGGTAGGGTCATAGATCGATGGAGGTTTGTAGGGAGGAGCTGCAAGAGGAGGAATACGAGATCCAGATCCATTTGGTAGAAGCCACCAATCTGTGCGATCATCTTCGGTTCTTCTTTCTGGCTGGCAAGTGGTTGCCTCAGCCTGTGGGAGTGTGTGTGTGGAGCCTCATTCATATCTCGCTGGCACTTCTACAAACTCTCGCACTTCTTCCGTGCTTCATCCTCTTCTTCGTAGTTGCGGTCTGCACAGATATTTCTGCTATTTCTGCTATAGTAGTAATTATAGCAGCTATAAGTACTATTATAATTCTTATTGCTCTTGTTGGTAGCTTCTGCGTGATCGTTTTAACTCTAGCTGCTTGGATTGTGCATCTGTTTAGTTGCTACCTGCCTGAAAGGACTGTAGGTCAAAGTTTGGCCCATTTCATCTTGTCCGGAGGGAACACTTTAGATTTCGAAGGTGAATCTTGGTTTGATTTCCAAGATTGTAGGTCAGTTTATCAAGATCTTTGTATCATATTCGGTTTCACTACTATGAGGCGCTCAGTTGTAGAGGCTTCGCCCTACTGGAGGTTGAAGGTCAGACATTGGCGGCAAGAGATTTTGCCATCGTACGATGTCATTGTGATTTAAGGATTGTCTTTTATCACTACAATGTTTGAATTCAGTGATATGACTATTTGCTTTTATTGGAAGAATTTGATTGTTTGTCAAAGGCCAGTAGAATAAATTTGGTAGACATATATTTTGTCAGTAGGAAGAGAGGTACTTCAGCTGCCAAGTTGAGCACAATATAGTCATCTGTAACTTATAAAACAGACAATGGGAAGCACTATTTCAACTACATATTTTTGTTTATATGGTTTTGCATCAGACCTTGTTAGAATGTATTTTGCTTCAGAAGAGACTGTATGTAAAATTTTCAAATATGTTTAGCTTGAACATCTCGAACTCCAAAGTGTGGTCAAAAACTTGATTCATGATTCAATACTTAGCAGATGTCATGATTCGATATTTAGCAGATGCCATGAACTTGAAAGTTTACAAGCTTGTATCCTATTGAACTTATTGACTGACACTCACACCTAACGAAAACATAGGGTCAAGTGATGACCTAAGTCTTATTTGTATATCACTTGAATGAGTACCAACAAAACATAGACTATGTCATATATGTCACACCAAAACTTGAATTGTTACAAGAAATTGTTATAATTAGGAAGGTGCGTCAAATTAATAAACTTGTAGCACATATTTGTGATACTTAGTGCTCTATTTGTATTCAAAACAAACCAAAAATACAAGGGTCCCCACAATAACAACTCTTCACAATCTTTCACATCAAGAACTTTGAATTCTTCTCCATAACTCTAATTTTCAACCTTATTTTTGTAAAACCATCAAACAACATCGAAATTGAAAAAAGAAGGAGATGGTGGATGAAAAGTACAAAGTTATTGGCAAAGGAGAAGAAGATAATATGGTTTCTAGAATTTAAAGCAAGAGTGTGAACCTCAAATGCATGCAAGGCAAACATCAAATTCGTCACTTCCAAGACTCACTGAACCAGCGTGCACAATTGATCAATCAACAAGCAAACTGCATCATCTTTTGCCGCAATTGCATCATTTGGTGAGGCATCTGCGTCAATTGTTGCATCATGTGTCGCAATTTCCAAAAAAGCAAAGCTGAACGGTTTCTCGAACGGTTGCCCGATGCCAGTGTTGCTCATGAAGTAAAGGTTGTCTTTCCCCGCAAGCAAGATGTATGAAATTCATAGAATCTCCTTACCTTTCACGTTAGTGAGTTTCTTGAGGCGCCCTTGCTCCAGGTACGCCGTGATCCTCTTGCCATTGCTCACTTGCTTGGAGATCACCGCAAACTTGTGCACTTTCTTTGATCCACACGAAGCCTGTCTCCGTGCTGTGTCTCTTCTTTCTTGACGATTACATGAAAAAGTGTAATTATCATACAGTAAGTGCTATTCATAAACATGACACTCTTCATTCATGATTTTTGAACAAGGAACAGAAACATTCTCCATAGCTACTCTACTACAAATAAGTAAATCTCTCACTCCAAACACGTTGCCCTCCAGAGCCATTTTTTGAACGAAACTTCAGCTGGTACGCTTTCTTGAGCAAAGAATCCCACAATTCTATATAATATTTAAATTATATGGACATCGCCTGCATCTCTTGACAAGTTGCACATGCAGATGAAGGAATATTTGTGAAAAATTGAAACACCTACATATCACACACCCTTCCTCATTAGTTTACAACACACGTAATCAGGAAAGCCTCTATCAATAAGCAACATAAGAAAGTGATTATAACAATGCAAAAATCCCTCAAACAAAAAAACCATAACATGGGATGTTCCGAAGTTGCCTACGTACCCAAAGCTTGAAGCACGCATCGATTCTGACGGGCACAAATGCTTATATGCCCCATTCTTGAACCTCAAATCCGTAATGTTTGAGAACGATCTCTTTGACTGTCTCTCAGCGTGACGCCGAGTGATATCTGCAATTCCAGTACCTCCATCAAAACTTCAACCATATCTCTCGAAAATGTCCAAAACAATCCTTTTCTTGCATGATAGATATAGAGAAAGCACACATGAATGTGACAAGAGCTTTACTCAAGAAATATGTCTGTGAACAGGATAGTAATGAAAGCCTTCCCCGTATCTGGTACATTTGTAAACAGCCGTTCACCTCTCAATCCCATAATCCCAACCTGCAAAAAGCAATCAAACATCATAATCGACATTCTTACTTCAAAGTATCATATGAATTGAACCGTTGTGATGAGAATCACCTGCTTAGGGTTGAGTCTTAGCAGAAGTAGGATGGTCAGCCCTGCAGTAAAATCAGACGAAGTAGACTGTTATGTTTATGTTTTCCTTCAGTACAGTTCCACTTACGTCTTCAGAAATGGAAGCAGCACGAAATCGTGTATAACGAAGTCTGCACTATAATAAGGACTCCCACAGATTTGGCCTGCAAGCATCAAAGTGTTTGCATTGCATGGGCATGTCAGTGCGCCTTAAACCCTAAACCCTAGCGTTATTTTGCTGAGAAAGCAAGATTAGATCGGACTGGTCTCACATGTAGTACGAATGTAGCTGAACAATTCCTGCAAATATGCGCATTTCACAGAAATGCAGATAAAAAGTGACCAGAGTGCAGAGAAAGCAAGGAATAGACCAGATTGGTACCAAATGTACCTCACTCCAGCGAAATGTTTCTAAAAGCGCTAAACAGTACTGGATATGAACTTTACCCTAAAGCCATTGTGCAAAGCAAGCAAGATATGAACCTGATTGGTCGCAAATGTAGCTCCGAACAGGTGAAGGTCACAGTATCGAAGTAGATCCTAAAGTGATTGTGCAGAGAAAGCAAGGGATAGATGGACTGGTCTTAATCATGTCTCAGTTTATAAAAGTTCCAAACAAACATGTGAATTCCAGATTACTGAATAATGAAATTGAGCAAAGACGAGAGAGGGGAGCTCACAGTTGTTGGGGAAGTGAACCTAAAGGCGCGCTCTTCGAATTTGGTTATTGGTATAACTAATGTACCATTACAGTACATGCATAGGAGATTTTCAAACAACTTTCCCAAATTTACATTCGAGTCCTCCATAGTTTGAGTCTTTAGAACATGCGTTGTGCGCCTCGGTAAGTGGCCCGCAAACGACTCTTCTAGGGAGCACCTACGTTTTCTCGCCCCAACGTGACCGCCAAGGCTCATGTCATTTTCCCCTCTAGCCAACAAGCTCCCGGTCGTGTCAAATTCACCTCACTTGAGTTCTTACTCTCTATGTATCAAGAATAAGGACAAACCCTTGTTTTGCTGTGAAAATTATCGCTTTCTTGGACAACTCTCTCGCTAGTCAAAGAGCTGACTGCAAAGTCGTCCTGTGCAGGCCGTCTCTCTCATATGCATTGGGGCATGCTCCTTTCAAATCCACCAGCTCTCTTGAGGGCCTCACCATCGCCCTCGCCAAGTGGGCTTTTGCATGGTGCTTTGGGGATGCGACAAGGGACGCTCTTAGTAAGCACCAATACGTTGTTATAGAAAGCATGAAGTCCAATTTTTATTTTATTTTTTTAATTAACAATTGATTGAGCGTAATATCAAGTAGGCATGGTTAAACCACGGAGGTGCTCTATTCAAAAGAACTATTTCCAAAAGCAATATAATTCATGGGTTCAATGATTCATTTGATTGATACATCTAATTATCAGAACATATATTTTTTTTGTGAACAAAAGAAATATATAAGAGGCACTATTTTTATTTTTGTGCTAATCAATGTTTAAACAAATTATATTAGAGATACTATTTGTGGTAGGATCGTAGTTCAAATAGGGGTACTTGATTAAGTTTTCTCTCTCTCATGTTTGAAATGGGAAGAAGAATTCCAACCTACTTGTGGTGGGTGTAAATAGATAATTTGTCCGACCTTTACTTGGATGTATGCTCAGAGGTCATTTAACATCAATGGTAGGCTATTTTGGATACTAAATTAGTGGAAGCTTGAATTATCTATTTATTTATTTATTTGAATTAATTTTTATGGGAATTTAATTGGAAATTTTATGAATACAAATCCTTGGTCGCAAGTCTCCAGGGTGCCTAGCTTATGGAATTGGAAATATACCTATGTTATTTTATTTTATTTTTAATTCTTGTCTTAAGTATTGTGGGTCTTGTTTACCTTATGTGAAGTATTTTACTTTTTATCGTTTGAAAAATTTAGTGAATATAGAGATTTAAAGAGCTATGTAGGATATTGAACTTTATGAAAAAAAACTCATAGTCCAAGAAAATCAAACAAAAATAAATTTAGGGCCCAACGCCGGGGTCGCCGGCACCTAATTTTAAAATTGAATGTACTTCCTTCTCATTTTAAATTGCACATCACAATTTTTATTCAAGATTGCATTAGGACATTTTCTATATATATAGTAGGTTCTCGTTTTATTCACTAGGTTCAGATCCAATGCTTGTGGCTATGTAGCTCTTGGTTTTTGGGATTTTGAAACAATGCTAAAAATGGATATGTTGACACAAATATAATTGCACCGCGGTTATTAGATTCCAAGACTTAAAACCACTAGCACAACTTGCAAGGCTACCATGTTACTTCTACATCTATCATCTTAGCTTCTAAACTAACATGTGGCAAAATTGCCATTCAATGTCCATAACAGACATACTTTATGACGATGGGTTGCCCTTCATGGGCAGAAGTCAAAACCATTTCACTAGAGCTAGTCAATAAGTGTCAACTCAAAAGGTATACATTTGATTGCGTCTCATTTGATTGCGTCTCATTTGATTGCACACCATTTCCAAATCCTATAAGCCATGACATATTTAGAATGCTCTTTCTATGACAATCATCACATTGTTTGCCAAAGTTGACTTAATATATCATTGTCTAAGGCAAAATTGATAGTGACAAAGTACCAATGCATCACTCACACATTATTTTTGGGATATTTACCAAGAATACTTTGCCCCTTATACAAAATAGACATACACGAATGTGAATACGCACCCTTGGGACAACTTTACCCTTCAAGCCTTTGCCGAATCAAAATGAACATAGTTGGTAAGCAACTTGATGAAAAAATAAATAAATTATAATAAAAATAACTAAGTGGATTTAGAAATACCATCTGCTATAGTTCAATAACAAAGAACTTTATATTTATCACCCTATAATGCATGTCATTTCGATAATATAACATGCCAGCACTCTTCCCTTCTTTTAGTGGTACTAAAAAGGAAATGGACCTACTTCCCAATAAGTTTAAATGATATCAATGTATGCTTAGAGATGGTAACCAAAGTGTACAAAGTTAAAGGTAAAGTGTGTACTTTAGGTTGACCCCATGATTTTTCATCTCTTTCATAACAAACATGCACTTAAGACAATTCTAAATCCAAAAGGTATACATTTGATGGTGTGCAATGAAATGAGAAGCAATCAAATGTATACCTTTTGGATTTAGAATTGGTCCTTAGTCTCCAAGGCACCTATCATTATGAAATGGAATAAAATAATGGTTGTGTAATTTATAGTTTAATGGTTTTATCTAAAATTTGTGGGCATTGATCATCTTAGATGAATTATCATGTTTAATTTTTATTTTATACAGGTTTGGATGAATTTAGAGATTTTGGTGGGAATCTAACTTATACGGAAGAAAACTTATAATTCAAGAATTTTAATCCAATTGAGTTCAAAGGCCCAAATGGGGCACCTAGTTATAATTTTGAAAGTGCATTTCCCATATGTAGCGCTTTGTTCCATTCACTAGGTTATGAATCAATGAGTGCGGTGAAGTACCTATTGGATTTTTGGAGTGTAAAGCATTGTTGAATATCTAAATACATTGACACAACTACAATGACACTTTAGTTATTACATTTTCAGAACTTCAAATCATTGAGACACCTCTCAAGGTTACTATATCCTTTATATATCCATCACTAGCCTCTAAAACACCGGATGGCAAATTTGCCATCCAATGTCCATTTCATACATACTTTACGACAATGTAATACCCTTTATAAGCAGAAGGTGAATTTAATTTTTACTAAAGCTAGTCAACAAAAGCAATTCAAAAGGTACTCACTTGACTTTTCTCTCCTACACAAATCGACCAATTCCTAGATTCTATAAGCCATGACATAGTTGGTATGCTCTTTCTACAATCATCAACGCATTAGTCGCCAACTTTTACCAATAGTGTCCTCAAAGGGAAAACTTAATTGTGCCAAAGTACCAATGCATCACCCTCACACATTATTTTGAAAACATTCATCAAGAATACTTTGAACTTTGTACAATATAAACATATGTTACCCATAATACACACCCCTAACTCTGCTAGTATGCCCTTGAAGCTCCGTTGAAGGAAAAACAACAAAAATTAGCAAGAAACAACCTCATCAAAAGTGGAAGAAGGTTGATTACTCAGTAAGTAAATCTATTGCTCAATATTATGATTCAATAACCAACAACTATTTGCTTATTAAATTTCTATATGACAATGAAATACATGCAATTTCAACAACATACCTACTTTATGTCTCCCTCCCCTAGTGGTAGTAAATAATGAAGGGGGCAATGATTCCAATAAAGATGAAGATAACCCTTTTTCCTCGAATTTGCCAGTGCCCTGGTCGCCTTGATTCCTGTTACTGTACATTGAACCAAATTATTCCTGTGGGGATTGAATGGAACCACACTCTGCACCTTCGTGAGGCCCTAGCGGACGGCTGAGGCCATAGCCGTACTTCAACTGGCAAATGTCGGCAGAAAAGTCCCATCATATATGAATTGGCTCGCAATCGCATCATGGATCGTGTGACGCATGATTGAGTGAGTTTGCCGTAGCAGATTGCTTCCTGGACATGATCGCGTCTTAAGCTAGTGCTCTCCGCAAGTGCGGTCGATTGTCGGTAGGGTCATAGATCGATGGAGGTTTGCAGGGAGGAGCTGCAAGAGGAGGAGTATGAGATCCAGATCCATAGAGTAGGTCTCTACGTAGCCACCAATCTGCACGATGATCTTCGGTTCTTCTTTCTGGCTGGCAAGTGGTTGCCTCAGCCTGTGGGAGTGTGTGTGTGGAGCCTCCTTCATATCTCTCTGGCACTTTTATATACTCTTGCACTTCTTGCGAACTTCATCCTCCTCTTCGGATTTGTGGTCTGCATGGATATCCTTGGTGGGTATTTACCCTTCTTAGTAGCTGTAATCTATATTGCTCTGAGTTATAGCTTGTACGTGATCGTTGTAGCTCCAGCTGCTTGGATTTGGCATCTGATTAGATGCTACCTGCCTGAAAGGACTCCAGGTCAAAGTTTGGTCCATTTCATCTTGTCCGGAGGAAGACTGCTTGCACCGGGGGATTCACAGAACTGTTTTGATTTCCACAGATTATGGTATTCTTGGATTCACTTGTACCAGGCAATTGGTTGCAGAGTCTTTGCTTTTGTGGAGGTTGAAGGTCGGAAATTGGTGGCAAGAGGTTTTGCCATCGTATGATGTAATTGTGGTTTGAGGATTGTCTTTGATCACTACAAGGTTTGAATTCAGTGACATGACTACTTACTTTTATTGGGAGAATCTAATTTTTTGTTAAAGTCTAGTAGAGTAAATTTGGTATACATGTATTTTGTCGGTAGGAAGAGAGGTACTCTACATAGCACAATATAGTCATGTGTAACTCATATAACACACAATGGGACGCACTATTTCAACTAATTTGTCGTTTATATGATTTGCATCAAATTTAATGAAGACCTTCTTTGTACATTGTTAGAATATATTTTGCTTTTGAAGAGATTGTATGTCAAAATATCAATCATGTTTAATGTTTAGCTTGAGCACGTCGGACTCTAAGTGAAGTGTGGTCAAAAGATTGTAAATGATGTACGCAGACACAATTGCACATTGGATTCATGATTTGATATTTGGCATCATGAACTTAAAAGTTAACGTGTAACCTATTGAACTTTGTGATGAACACTACACACATAACCAAAGTTGATAAAAACATAGTGTCAAGTGATGAGCTAAGTCTTATTTGTATGTCTCTTGAACTAGTACCAACAAAAACCTAGACTATGTCATATATGTCACACCAAAACCACACAAAGCCTCTATATGTGTTCTGTCTCTTCATTCTATACGGATACACGGAAGAATGTATGCTACAATATCACACAATAAGTGCTATTCATAAACGTGACACACTTCATCCATGATTTTCAAACAAGGAACATAAACATTCTCAACAGCTTCTCTTCTACAAATCAATAATCTCTCACTCTACGACGAAATACATTGCCCTCTAGAGCAAAAGTTCACCTGGTACACTTTCTTAAGAAAAGAATTCCACAGTTTTATGTAATACATGAGTGTCTATGCACATCGATCGCCTGCATCTTTTGACAATTTGCACATGCAGATGGACGAAGATTCCTTGAAGAATTGGAAAAACCTACATATCACACACCCGTCCTCATTAGTTTACAGCACACACGTAATCTGAAAAGCCTCTATCAATAAGCAACATTGCAAAAATTCCCTTAACAAAAACCATAACATGGGATGTTTTGAAGTTGCCTACATACCCAAAGCTTGAAGCACGCATCGATTGTGACGGGCACAAATGGCTACAAATGCCTAAATGGTCCATGGCATTCTTGAACCACAAATCCTTAATGTTTAAGAACGATCTCTGTAGCTGTCTCCCATGATCCCAACCTGCAAAAAGCAATCAAACATCATAATCAACATTCTTATTTCAAAGTATCATATGCAGTGCGCGGTCGTGATGAGAATCACCTGCTTAGGGTTGAGTCTTAACTAAAGAAGGACGGTCAGCTCTCCGGTGAAGTCAGACCAAAGAGAATCTCGAGTCTGTATTCATCTCGAAGCTCCAATTTGATATAAAACACGAGCATTAGTTACAGTGATAATATCCCGAACATTATTATAACAATAGGAATCTTGCTTCAACGGAAGCTGCACAATAACTAACTCTTCAATCCACGTCACTGTTGTAAGGACTCCCGAAACTAGATGTCCAAAAACACCTCATATGCCTAATTTGGACAGATTTTAAATAAGTTATGGCCATTTGAAAATGTCAATGATTGGTTGTTTTGTCCACTTTCATTGAAGTACCCACTCCGTTGTGGGTACATTTAGCTTCACTCAAGCTTAATTGCCATTAGATTGATAATTTGAATATCCCCATTAGAACGGAATACATGTTCAAAGGTTGAACCATAGAGGTGCTCTTTTCATATGAGCATCCGCCGCCTTTGCTTACTAAAAGTCCTAGCATAAGTGCTAGTGTGAGTGGCTTGCTCTCGAGCTTCCTATTGTTGTGTCGACCTCCGCGACCATGCGATTGCACAAGCCCACTCGCTCTTCACCTCGTCACTCCACTTGGTGACAACGGGTCCCCAAATTTTGCCGATCGCTCCATTTTGAAGCACTTCCTTGCCCACTTCAGCTCAGCTTCTCTCATAATTAATCACCACCTCTTTCGCGATTAATCACCACCTCCTGCGTGATTAAGCTTCCGAATATCTTGGATGTGATCTCCTTGTTGTGCCATGACCCCGCCAAGCTCTCAAATTTTGTGTAAATACCACTTGATTTTGCGAGCCCATCTTCTTCCCGGGGCTTCTACAACGCCGTTGCAGCAATATTAATTGCCGAGCCCCCCACACGATTGCCAAGATCTTTTTCAGTGTTGGGCTACATACGCTCTATGGTAGAGTAGCCAAAAATGGCGCAGTGCCGAAAATGGAGCCCTAGTAACCTTCACTATCACGTACATAATAGCTTCTCCATACAACAGTACCATGTACACACTGCAAAGATTATAGGGCGTCACTTTAGGGCACCATTTTAAGAACACCTATATTTCCATCTTTAAAAATTCATTATTTACTTACTGTAGAAGAGTCGAAAAATGATGATTCCACTTACTCTAGTTTCCTACTAATTTTCTGTGCTGAAAATTGCGCCATTATAGGACACCTTACCATAAGCATCATGTCTAACTACAACAATAATCATAGGTTCAAATATATAGAATAAAGTGAGGTTTTCCAGTATAATGAAAAAAATCCTTTTGCCATGTAGAAAATTACTCAGGTTCATCCGTTTTTTAATATTTCTTTACTGAAATGCATAAGAGACACTATTTATATTTTGTAAAAATCAATGTATTAACAATCGAAATAAGAGACTGTATATGTGGTAGGATCTTCGTTCAAATTGTGTATTATTTTAGTACAAAACTATCTAGTTTTTTAAATGTAGAAAGAAAAGGGTTATTTCATGAGTTTGTTGATGTTGGGCAATTACATGGATGAGTAAATGAAAATGCTGACTGCGTGAACAAATTTGATTGAACAAACATGCTTTTCGCAACATTCTCCTTACAATAGTATCGCTCATACCAACAGTAAGCTCTTCCCTGAAGTAATTTCCAACTTAATGTGGAGTTTCTAAGCCACCTACAATGATTACTTTGATGCAAACTCTACAATCAATTGCACTATACACTTTTGGTCTACCACCAAAACTTTGATTGACACCACTCAATTCACTCAAATGCTCCTTGCTAAATTCTCCAACCCAACTTTGGAATACCTATAACTCTCTAACAATATTTCTAGAAATCTCACCCCCCCCCTCAACTTCTCTAAAGAAGCTTCTTCTACTCGCAACAAAGAGAAATCTCAAGGAAACCATTTTGCTCAATTTGCATACACAATGTGCAGTGAATGGGGAGACATTATAAATGTGAAGGCCAAGAATGTGCCCACCCGAAAAATCAGACCCAAAAGTGACCACCTGTACAAGTTCGATTTGTAGCATTCATTGCTTAATCTAAGTATGGGCACAAGTGAGTTTTGGAACTAATATACTTTTATATGGATCTTTCTAACATTCTCATGCATTATTGAACTTGTAATTTGGTAGCCACATTATTTACATACATGTTATACTTGAGCCATCAACTGATATAACATTAAAAGCATCGCATTATAATATATGAATGACTCAAGGTAACTATGTTTTTCTTTACTCAGTTTCGGCGGTCACTCTAATTTTTTCATTATAACTCTACCTAGAAACAATCGCTAAAGATACGGCCAACATGCCAACTATGATGCACCCACGTATTCTCGGGCCTTCCATACTCACATATAATTTAGCCCAAACAATGTGACTCAAGCTTGGTTGCTTCGTTTGACCGGATGATTCTTTATGCCCCACCATTACATTCTAGGATGCAATGGTGGGACATAAAATTTACTTGTCCTTCAGTTTAGAAATTCTGAGTAGGGATTGACTGACAACCTATAACTTCACTCATAATATCACTCAGATACATTTCTACTAAAATTCCCAATTTAAGTGCAGATGTCCATATTTTCACTTTTGCCATAGAACTTTTATTAAGTACGTAAGTTGCCCATCTAGAAACCGATGAAACCTGCCACAGCATTTTTCACCAGTTGATTTCATCGAACCTACTTCAGGTCACACCATGCAGACCCCACTTGTACAACTATCCTGAAATCAGTTGTCAATTTTCAAAGCTGAAATGGATGTGACAGTGTGTACACTGATCTTTCTCCAGTTATGGCAAGCCACCTTCCACTGCTGGCTGCTCCCTGAAGCAGAGATGGAAAACACGCAGCACAAGCTAAAATCGTCCAAGACCTTCAACAAACACCCGAATTTGAAAAAAAAAATGTAAGTTTATTTGAGAACAAATGTGGTCCTCTGCACAGAAAAGTAGCGTTCACTGCACAAAAATAGCAACACTAGAGATGGTGGCTGGACACTATGCTACAAGGTAAAGCGCTAGGCTATGGCAGGCTCGGAAGCTCAACAACGTCGAAGGAGTAAATCGTGACATGGTCGCAAATCACTGAAGCAAATTTCACTGGTCTGCCTTCGATCGTCTGCTCCAACAATCTCACTTGCGATCGACGAGGTGGAGAATCACTGCATGCGTAACGCAAGGATTAGATCGAGATCACTCCCAGTAAACAACCAGAGAAAGAGAGACGAAAGTGTACCTTGAAATGCACAAGCTGAAAGCCGGAAACCCAGGGTTGGATTTCTTAAAACTGGCATTCGGAAGATACACATCATACATCAGCTTCAGATCCGACTTCACTGGCTCCTCTGTTCAATCACCAAGTCAGTAGGTGACAAAATGGAACAGTACAATGACGACATACTGTGCACAAACAAAAGAATGGCATCCTCCTTTGGAATGGCATCTGTTGGAACTTGAAAAGCATCGGGCAGTGGAACTCACTACCATCGGTTTTTGAGCTGGATGCAACAGTGTGTGTGTCATCTGATACTTTGATATCTGCGAATTGGCCGGTGAGAGATTCCAGTTGTGGAGGAGGTCGCTTCTTCGGTAAAGTCCAGAGCACATTGTGGCGTCCTACAATGTAACCTAATTTTCTCAAGTAAGAATAGACTTGGTAGTTGTCCCAGGAGCAGCCATATGAAGGTGATGACACCAGGCTATAAGCTTCGAGTAGAGGTATTGTCCTTTCTCCTTCTAGTAACACAAGCAGTCCCTGTTCCACCATGAACCTGCACAGATTTCGGGGCTTTCACTTTCGAGAATATTCACCATGAATAGCGTTCTTTATGAAAGTGCCAGTATATTCCAACTGATTGAGCTTTTTTGAGCTTACACAATCTCCTCGATGAAAGCTAGGGTTTGGCTGCCTCTTGTAACCCCAGTCGCAGTCCATGCCTTCCCTTTCTTCACAACGACCTCGGCTGTCCCTCGAGCAGCATCCCATTGAGCCACCGACATGTCCTTCCTGAATGTGAACCAAAAAATTGCAATCAATTGATGATTTCGCATCATATGAAATTAATGTTTGAGAATTTTGAACGTACCGACAACGAAGCCTTGTGTCGTCGGGGCCTCCGTAGAGGACCGAAGAATCATCATCGTCTGAGATTTCGCTTCCTCCATCGCTGCTGTAATCGGAACTTCCCATCACTCGAGATGATTGGCTAACCTAAAGCGCACATTAGCTAATAAAGATGTAAAGGCTCTCGTGATAAGTTGAATGGGGAAGCAGCAGAGCAGATCCACGATCTCACTCCGTTCTAAAAAGTCCGGGTTACATGCTAATACTTGACAAACATCCAACGCCCATCCCACGACCTCCAACAGGGCAGCCACATTGAACACCATCCCCGACTGCTTCCCGCTCGATTCTCTTTCCCGCTCAATAAAAGGCCATTCAAAAGTGATTGACCCCGCCCAAATCGCTCCGAGACGAAACCCTCCAATCTCTCAACTGCTAATGCATCCGAATAGCCTCAGGGTCAAAGACTGCCCCGCATGACCGACTTAACAAAAAAATAAACTCTGCATGTGGATTACGAACTCTCACAAAAGGTATGGATCCACAGAAATTATCAGAGACAAGATATGACGTGAAATCGCGGTGGAGTGCGGGAGGCGCAAACTACATCTATGCTACACGCGAGACTCAATCGAGTAGGGAACGGGCGATCGCGGCGAAGGTGAATTGAGAGAAATGGGGCGAATCCCGAGATAGATCCAATTGGTAAGTGAAGTGAGAAGAGCAGGATTGGTGACACTGGGTGGTCGCCGATCATTGCGGTCCGTGTGGCCAGCTCGTCACGATCCGACATTCCAACTTCGAGGAGGATTGCGCCATGGATCCCACCACCACTACTGCTGCTGCTGGGCCCTCCTCGCAAACGTATCTCATCATCGCCAAACCCTAAAATAGTTAGAATCATTGGAATGCTCCATCTTCTTTGAAACAGGTGGGAAGCCCCCAACAAGAATGGTAGGAAGTACCCGTTTTTTCAGGTATGTATAAGAAATCTGGTTCTCCCTCTGTCCCATTTATATTGTCTAATAGGTTCTCTCGAATCTACATTGGGAGCTAGATTTGAGAGAACCTAATGGACAATATAAATGGGACAAAGGGAATATATCACATCTCTATATACAAAAGAACACGATTTGGGATTTGTGTGTTTGTTCCTCCTTGGCGATGCATGGTCATGGTCATAGTCAACATCATTTGGTCCTGTATACATGGTATGAAGAGTTCTAAAGATTTTGAAGAGTTTCTATAAGTGGTATTTGATTGTTAGTGAAAATTTATCAGATATTAAGAGTATAACAAGGAGGAAAGGGACAAGGAATATGATACATGAAATTGGGAGCAAAGAAGAAGTGAAGGGGGTATGAAGGGAACATCGGAGAGGATTTAGGAACGAAGAGCAAAAGACTGAGACCGGAGAATGGGAACTAGGAATGACTGATGGGAACTAGGAATGAATGATGGGAATTGATAATGAATGATATAAAGCCAAGAAGGGAAGTTGGGTGATGGGGAACTGAGAACAATTGGACAAGGGAATGGAGGACATGCTACAAATCTTTAAAAAATAGGGAGAACCAAGAAGAAGGGAACGGAGGACATGTTAAAAATCTTAAACAACATGGAGAACTGAGAAGTAGGTAACTTGCGTATTGATTGCATATACCATAATTTCAACATAATTTTATACGTAGGTCTAGATTTTTTATACATTTTATAAGTTTCAATCCGACCTTATGATGTCTGTTTCCTCCATCAAGGGTTTTGTCGGTTTTTATCCTTACACACCTCTAACAAGCAACTATTTCTCAATGGCCGTTCAAAATTAATAAAAAAAATGATTTGTTGTTGACAATTATTTGTTGACTTTTCAAAGAAAAATAAGCGTCAAAATGTGTGATATTGAGAAATATTTTGTGATATTAAAGAAATATTTTTGTTAAAAAGAATGCTTGAAATTTAAAAAGATGTGTTATTTTAAAATTACAACTAGATATCTATATTACAATACAGGAGGCTTTGTCTCACACGACAGTTCCGCGTTGGAATCCGGCAGCAATCTAAGTAACTACTCTAGGTTGTGAAGGGTTCCAGGATATTTTTAGTAAGCAAAACTGTTTCTCGGTTTTTGGTAATCAACTTATTTGAAGTTTATGAATGTTTTATAGCTTTAGGCAATCCAAGTTGAACGTGCTCAACGGCACGGGTCCCACTAGTCGCTCTAACATGACACGTTTTAGAACGCATGCCACAATGACACGTCGAGTTCTCAGGATGATGTTCTATGGTTTTGAACATGTCACTCATATCAAGGCAACCAACCTTATGATTTTAATAAAATTATTACTTAAAAAACTCAATTGTCACATAGAGATGAATTTACTATATTTAAAATTCATATAAATTGGCTTTTATTCTGCTTGGATTTACTCCCAAATAAAATGAAAATGCCATTTTCAAGAGTCTCTTCCAAGTGCGTCAAAAGGTAACCATTGTAAATGTGCAAGGGGTTTGACTGTGCTCTAAGAGTACTAAGGATTACATTGTGTTCCAAGTGCCCAAGAGTTTTAGTGTATCGCAAGTGTGTCATTAAGGATTTTTTATCAACTTTTCTCACACTTCAAGGCTCAAAATTAGCAAACAAGTTTTTTCTTCAAACCCGTTGCTTCCTAAGTACACCTAATAGTTTTTACTTCTTTTGGCATTGTTGATTTTTTGTCTTAGTAGGTATTTGGCTTACAAATCCAAGTTCTCAAAATTATTTTAAAATGAAATTGTTGTAATATGGTTCTTGATATCAAGAGTTCTTCTCACCTACTCACGAGCGCAAGGTGTGAGTGTTACCATGTATGAAGGATATACAATCTCTTAGTGATTGTCAGCCTTATTTTCTACATCATTTATTTGATATGAGTGTTTGGTTTTCAATATTAGATATGTTTCACTACTTCTCATCTATTTTATAAACCAATACTTACTTCAATCTCTTTTTCAACACTACATAGAAGTCTTTCAATCTGAATCATTTTAGTAGTTAATTTTGAATGATATATATGTGTTAAATTCATTCATTTTTCTATTCTTTTGGAATTAACCCAAATAATAGTAATAAGATTATGTATTAATAATTGTTGATAAGACTTTGGGATGTTTACATGTGGAGTGAAGCCGTGCATCGGACCAAAGGAAGGAAAATTACTTTATAAGCGATTGGTCTTTCTAAGAAAAATACGTGCATGGCGGAACAATGTTGTTTCCTAACGCCTGTGGAAAAGAACAATGTTGCTTTCGAACTGTTGTGGAGAAGAACAATGTTATTTTCAAACGACTTGGGGAAAAATAATGTTGTTTTTGAACAGCCACAAAGAAATATTTGCTCCTCTACAGATTTTTAAGAGTACAATACAATCAAAGTGTGTGATATTAGGGAAATTTTATGATATTATAGAAATCAATTATATTATGGAGGAGGTGTGTGATATGAAAACTACGTACCATGTTAGAAGCATAACTAGATATATGCCTATAAAAAGGCACGTTTTAAAACGGGATCCAAAATAATACAACTTGTTTGAGCAATACTACCATTTTAATTCTTTGCAATATCTTGAATGAAGTTTTGTAATTGATTAGTCATCTCAAAGTTGACTAAAGTGGTAAATATGATACTTTCAGTCATTAATTGTATTGGATAACCACTAAGGTACACTAAGCTCCTTATTATTAAAGAAACCCAATAGAACCAAACTCTTTCACAATAAAATTCTAATCTAGGACTAATTCTAACAAAGCTAAATTGAGTATCCTAAATATACTCAAGAACTAACTTAAAGTTTGAGTGTGTAATTGACAACATTTTTATATAAACATTTCTCTTCTTAACCCCTCAAGGACTTGTATACAACCACTCCCACCTCTTTAGTCACTACTAGAATGTTGTTCCATGGAGACTCATACTCTAACTCATGGTGTCTCTATCTCTTCATTCTCCAACCGGTTCTTCCTCTACGTTCTTGTACAACGCAAGTTTATTTTATGTTGGGGCAATCAATTCAATGGGTTTGGCATCAAACTTGCCTATTATGTTGCCTACCCTGAAAGAATAAGTCTTAGTAAACTTCCGTTGCATTGTTATTGAGTTGTAAAATTTCTTATGTACTCGGTAATGCATTTCACCATCTTAAGTGGTAGTGCCATATCTGATGTTTACACTAGTAGAAAATGGCACTAAAAGTAAAAGTGATTGTCGTAATGACTTGACCGTTTTAGATTTTTTTGGTTGTAATAAGCATTCCACACCTTGATAGATCGGTAAAAAAATTAAGGAAAAGTGACAAGTTTAATAATTTATTGTGATGCCATTAAAAGTACAATTAAAACACGCACTATGTGTTATTACGGTCAAGTCATTACGGCCGTCACTTTTAATGCCATTTTCTACTAGTGTTATAACTAGGACTCTTCCCATTTGTTGAAAGCTACCATATAGAAGTCAATACCCACATTGGAGTTTTTCGTTTATTGGAGGTTCTTTGTAAAGTTCGACTAGATTCCACTTGCAGCTTCAAGATAGTTGATTGTGGATGTTTAATGCAATGTCAAACATAGTTTTACATGCATTGTTTTTTGAATGGTTAGAATCTTAAAATGGATACTAAGAACTATGTAGTTGGAAGAATTTTGAATTTTGAATTTTGAATTTTGAATTCTGAAGGATGATTCCATACTTTACTATGAGTATTTTGGAACGATAGTAGAAAGGTGGTAGGAGTAAAGTCAAGAGTAGAGCCATAGTGGCATTTTAGAAACGTGGAGAAGTGTTCGGATTGACTATATTATTGAACAAAAATGAGTCTTAAAATATTTGGATTGTAAAAAAACTAAGGGGATTTTGTGTGAAAAAACCAATAACTTGGGTAATTACTTGCCATAATAGGGTATCAAATGAAAGACCAAGATATACATATATATATATATATATATATATATATATATATATATATATATATATATATATATATCAACCTCAAGCTTCTTTAGAGATATTGCTCACCATGAGGGTAGAATCAACTTCTCATATCGGTTGAATCTCAATTTTTGCACGATCAATATCTCGGATGATTCTTAGAACTAGAGTAAAATAATTTCTTAAAAAAAAGAAAAAAAAGAAGAAGACAAAGCCATATAACAATTATGAGCCTCTTTTGATGTACCATATTATACCGCAGTATGGGTATTTCTACAAACAACCTATGTTATTTCTTCCATCACAAATGCTATCATTCTAGAAACTCTACAACTGTTACCGCTTCATAGAAAGAAGTTGAATCTGAACTCCTCATCGCTCAATCTTGAGTATGTTAGCACAACACAATGACAAAAAAAATGAAGAATAGCATATCCTATTGGAGTGAATATCGTGTTTGTTTCACCTACCCTTGATGATATGTGAACAAGACATAACTACAACATTTGACATAACAATAAATATGGTATTTGTGTGACTAAAACAAACTTACTTGACGCTCTAAGATCCATTGGATTGTTTTTGAGGAAAAGGAAAGGCCTTAGAGCAAGAAATGCGGTCACAAATGCATAGCAAAGAAAATCGTGCGTGAGGGACAACCTCAGAGTGAAAATGGCGATCAGGAATGCAAAACAAAGAAAACTCCGCCAAAGAGACCAAATGCAAAAATGAACCTGAATTCGTGTCCGCTCATCCAGCTTGGTTTCCTGCATCCAGCTTGGTTTCCTGCATCCAAGTAATGAAGTTATCAAAACTCCGCCTAGCCTATTTATCATACACGTTATCGATTGTACATACTAAAACGTAAGTCAATATCCAACCCGACTGATGTAGTTTATATGTGTGACGACAGGCGACAGACCAGAGGCCAAGTTGTTGCTGTCCATGAACACCTCCACCAACAAGGCCAACATTCAATCATGTAAGGAGCTGTACGAGCTAACATAAACAAATGCACAATTGTCAGAGTCAAGCAATTAACTGGGTTGTCTTGTGCGATAAAATCAACACAACGTCGAACACGACATGTCAGACAGACAACAACCCTTTGCCTGAGTATATACCATATTCCTAGAATATACTTAGAATGTTCAATAATATGCCCACATATTCTTGAATATTCGAGCATATTTCATCCAAATTGTTTAACGTACGAGAAGACAACCCTAGTTCCACAAGAGCATCTTTCACTTGAGAACAGAGCCTGACATGGCTCTTTTCACAGGCTTCAAGCTGTTCTATACATTGCCGCATAACTAGCTCTTGTTCCAACAACTCATCAGCAGTACGCATGTAACCTGCTCACCACCATCCAACATAAAGACTCAATTAAACCCAGAATCACATTATATTCAATGAGGTTGAAAGAAGCATTCCCAACTAAGTGATAGAGCAAGACCATGAGACTCCGCCTAGCTTAACGGTACAATCGAAATCAAGCAAAAGATGCTTAATCTCATGAGACAGAAGTTAATCTCATGAGGCAACATAACCGCAGTTCAGGCAAAAACCATAGAGGTGGCACCTCCTCATTGGCCGTGGAAACTATGGTTATTCCCATAACGTCAACTACGCCGGCGTTATGGTATCCCACATTTGGCACCGATGATCTTCAAGATCAACGGTCTTCATTTTTTGATTTATAAGAAGGTAGGGGGAGGGGGTTTTTATACCCTGTTTGTTTTCCACGGGCAATTAGTAAGGGATAAATGACTTTTTTTCAATTTTTTTTTTGGGGAGGATGATGATTGAGTTATTCCCAAGTTCATTCAATTTTTTTAATTCTTTTTTGGAGAGTAAATGAACTTTTTTTGGATTTTAGAACTTTTTTTTTAAAAAATGCGGGGAGGGATAAATTAGTTTTTCTTAAAAGTTTTGAACTGCGGTTATGCTAGGCAACTCAAAAGGAGCCCTTGGTTATGGAAAATATCCAGCAGGGCACCTCCCTCGCCGCTCCCGCGGCTCGGAAGGATGCCCCACTGGTTATTTTCCATAAGCAGTGGCTCCTTTTGCGTTACCTAGTACATAACAAGAGGAATTCGAAGAGATAAATTCCAGCCTCCTAAGTAGTAAGAAGTTTTTATGATGTCCAATATACCATTAGCAGCTCCTTCTTCAGCCTCTTTTTCCAAACTCAGAATCACAGCAAACGCTGCACTGCACTTGGAGTGAGCTACATGCATGTTCATCTGCAGCCTTCTCTTGAGCTGCTCGATAAGATTTGGCCACACGCTCAAGCCAGGTCCCTTCAAGAACCTTCAACACATACAGCTCAGTCAATCTTGATCTTCAACTTTCACCGATCGACTTCAGGACTAGATTGTTGTAACAGCAAAGAAATAATATTATGTTTATAAGCAAGAGCCACACCTGCGGATCAAGTGTAGAATCAAGCTTGGCCTCCCTCTCCGGGGACTGAGGCCTCCTTCCAAGTAACTCATCGCGGAGACTCTAACCACGCGATCCAAAGACGCGCCTCTTCTCCTTCAGCCCAACCCACAACATAGCAAAAATTCAAATCACCATTTCAGGCCGGGACGCGTTGCCCATGACTGTACTTCAAACGAAAAACATGTTACAACCTAATTAAGCTGGTCTGCGTACCAAACGATTGGCTGAATTACGAACAGCATCGTCTCCAGTATCAAGAACGTCTCTAAGAACTACAGGCAAAACAGTCCAGAATGGGTTCACGAACTCGGGACCCTTCCGCCTACTGTTCTACAAGAAGGGCACATGCTGCTCTTTCGGAGCACCACGAAATTTCGAGGTCTACAATTTCCTTCGCTTTCTTGCGATGAAATATACACCAGTGCGAAAGAGCTGAACCATGTCAAGGTATCCAGAATACTGCAATACAATCGAATACGACATTATGTCAACGTTAACGACGTCAATGTTTCGAAGGATACTTTCAATGCTTTGCTGCGAAGCATTGAGCTTGTTTAGCTTCTCAGCTAATGTTGCCCCAGTAAATGCCCCACTGGACGGGGTTGCTTCCATCTTCGACTTCATCTCTTTCCAAAAGTTTTAGCTCTCATAGACCTGAAAACATCCACCGTCGCTTTCTTATTAAAGAATCGAACAGTTTAATTATTAAAAAATGTAAGCCATTCAGATAGTCCACTGCTTGGGTGCATGCAACTTCTTTCTAGTTAGAATCAAACCAAGTGCACAATGCCTCCGCTTAAAAGAAATATACCAGAAGTTTTCTCGAAAAGTTACAGCATCTTAGAATTGTGGCAATGAGTTTGAGCAGTGCTTAGAATTACACCACTGTAAAGAAATTGTAAAGAATTACAACGGACCAAATGCAATAAGGTGTGCAAGAGGGATGGCCTTAGAGAGAGGCGGTCGCAAATGCAAAGCAAAAGGATTGTGGTTCAATCTTATGTATTTAATTCAATTTGTAGTTTTAAAACCTGAGAGATATGTTCAAAAATTAATGTCCGGAAAAAACACATTTGAACATGTGAATTAGGTAGATGAAACTTAAATTTACGAGGACATTAAGAACGAGAATAAAGGTAAAACAAGTGAGAGCGAATAAGAGCGAACAACAAAGAAGGAAGGGGAATGAGGAGCCCACCAGAGCTCAGGGAGGGCGTGTGTGGACGAGAGAGGACAAGGTTGGACGATGTGAACGATGTGAACAAGATTGCATGAAGGTGGAAAGGGTGCACGGAGTGGATGAGGAAAGACAAAGGTGCACGCATGTGGATGAGGGTGAATTGTAACTTACTAGTTGATCCAAAAACGATGTTTCAGAATGGGTGTTGGGAAATAAAATATTGCTTTCGAACGGTCGTCGAGAGAAACAATGTTGCTTACGAACGATCGTCGAGAGAAACAATGTTGCTTACGAACGGTCGTCGAGAGAAACAATGTCTTTTTCTAACGGCTGCGATTCCTACTTTAAAAATCTTGTACTTTGTATATGACAATGAATGCAATTATAAGACAATGTCCTCATTTGTCGAGCTCACTTGGTCCTTGATGTCATAGTAACTCAACCTATCCCCAACCCTGCCTCTTGTAGCCCTCTTTTGTTAGTTGAAGATTGTTTCGAATGAGGGAATTTCAACTTCTAAGAGATGTTCTTCTTTGTACTCCTTGTCCGCACCTAATGTGCTCAAAATAACATACTCCAAGTAAAAATTAAACTTTTCGATACGATTCACTCCACACTAGCTCCCTTTCATACTAACTTGGTCTGAAGCAACAACATATCACAATTTATGGCTCATGACAAAAGAAGGCATAAGTACCGCCTAGTGACATCCGTTGTACTCAATCTTTCTTGGAGACAACAGGCAAAATTCACCGGCATGCTCAAAAAACCCAATCTCACTCAACTATATTCAAGCGATTCAACAAAGTATACCCAAATATTGTATTTACACTTACCAAGCAACATCTTTCCTATCTACAAAGTACTTATCACATGAGCACCCCCAACTTAGAATTGCTCTTTGTAGGCAACCTTAGAAAATTGACATAAGTCATAAATGATTGACACAAAATTCCACAGAGAAAAAAGCTCGAGGAATATCTTGTGAGCCATACAAATGGCATGTGATACCACCAATGGAGTGCCCCACCAATCTATTCCTTATGCCCCACCCTCCTTAGGTTGGGCCTCCACGACCATCTATGTAAAGATTATGAAATACCTTTACACCTTAATTATCAAGATCACAACATTCACTTACAACAAAATGAAGGAAATACAAATGGTACAAGTTCTCGAGGAAGAAGCAAATAACTTCGTAGAACAAGTTCGCGGATTGCAAGGTGTGGGAGTTGCTTTGAAGCTCAAAGAAGGTGTCATCCATGACCGTAACGGAGTTGTCATTTACCTCGAGAGGTTTTGTAATGAAGCCACAAATCAAATTAATTAGTGAATTCAACAATCATTTGCTAATTAGTGGTTTATTCTCTTTCAGAATTATGTGTCTAGAATGCTTGAGCCAAGTTCATCTAGAATAGGTAAACTTGATACACATGAACGTACTTGAAAGTAATTTTCTCTTCTATTTTCACTAAATAACCGTGAAATGCTTGAGCGGCCTCCCAAAATATTTTGACAACAAATTCCTTCAACAACTCAACAAGACAACTTTTATTTCCGTTATTAGGGCATAGTGCATAATGTATGTGAGGGGTGCATAATGGACCACAAATTGACATGGTGTAGAACCATTCCTACAAGATTGCGATCATAAATCATGGAAATTCTCTTGCTTTGTTGAGATCTTCAAACTCATGAAAAGGAGTTAGGACGTTGAGCATCAACTTAGATAGATATCGTTACACCCGTTGAGCATCAACTTAGATAGATATTGTTGCACCCGTTCACCATCAACTTAAATAGATATCGTTACACCCATTGAGCATCAACTTAGATAGATATCACCGTTTGGAAACATTGACAAATGGGCTTGTGATGGAGTGCTTTGACACATGGACACAAATGTTAACATTGCTACAAAGTGCTCATGAAGAGGAGTTGGATTTATATTGTCCAAGGAACATAGAGTTTAGGGTCCTCACTTCCCCCAAAAGAGCACAAATGCACACCCAAAATAGCACACCCAAAATAACACAAATGCACCAGAGAAAGGAAATGCCTACTCCTTTCATAAATAGGCATAAAAGCGCATGGTGCACGTATGATAATCTCCCACGACCTTCAACACAAGTGCACCAAACAATTTTACACTTATCTAATGATTGAAGCTACAACAACACTATGTATGTTGCAACGTAGAGAATGGTTCAATAACAGAAACAGAATGGTTCAATAACAGAAACAGAATGGTTCAATAACAGAAACAGAATGGTTCAATAACAGAAACCTTGCAGGAGTTGAGAGTCGCATGTTCACGACACTTCTACCATCCGATAATGCAATCACGCGGTGTTCCAATGCTGGAGATGATTGCGTCAAGCTTATCTCAGTGTGGCCACAACAACTGTTCCGGTGCCAGAACCTTAACCCTGGAACGTCGGAGCGGCCATTTTATGTCCGATGAACAGAACATTTTCACTGTAACCTATTATTGCGGGATGAATTTCATTCATGATTTTTGTAATTGGATTTATGAATGATAATAGCATATCATGGAATTCATTTGAGGTCATTTAAGGTATTTCCTAAGATCACATGTGGTATGAAAGTTGAAAGAATGGTTAAAAACAAGTCACCACACAGTGCATTTCTGCAACTTTTTCCTACTTTTATTAAGTCTCAAATTTAGGCAACTAAATGATCTCTTTTGAGTTCAAGCTCAATTCATAAAATGAATCTTACCAAGTCTTGTTTCTACTCCAAGTTAGAATTTCAAGAAATTCCTAATATCTAGTGATTTACTAACACCTTAAGTTTACATGCCTATAGGGTCTCTTTCTCAATTTTCAAATATAGCATGACGCGAAACCATGGATTACACCATGCTATTCTTCACTACAATGTCCCCTTATTCCAAAAATTTCAGATTTTTTGAAAGTGATTTGTATTTGATATGAATTATTTTTGGTTTTTCTTTGAAAATTCACTTGAATTTCAAATCTTCCCAAAAAAATCTGAAATTTTTACAGCATATGAAAAGCATGTGATCACATCTACGAAAAATAAAATAAAATATTTTACTTTCAGGTAAAGTGGCGAAATGGAGGATTCAGAGTAAGATATATCAAAGTTCAGGCCACGGTTATGGGCTCCGACGTTCTAGGGTTAACCATAATGCTTTCACGACCTAATTGATTCCAAACCGGATGCGTCGACAGATACCTCAGTGGACGTAAAAAAAATTCATGATATCAATGTTCAAAAGGGTGCTCCTGTGTACAAATGGTTCACCGATTTTCTTTCATTCGCAGAAGATACTGCTAGCCTCATATCAATGTATTATGACATAATGATGCACAATGAAAAGCTCGAAAGGATTAGGGTATCCAAATTCAGGGTTTTCATACTTTCTTCTCACACACAACGATCCACATTTCCTCGTGTTTCCTTTGCAAAGCGCTCGCATTGTCCGATGAGATACTTCTGCGTAGCGGGTATCCCACAGCTCCAGCAGCACAGCAGAGATGTATGTCGTACCTCCCCTTTTAGGTACTGAAAGGGGCAGCTAGAAGAGTTCACTACAAGTATGAACCGGAGTGCGTAAAGTGAGGAGCCATGGATATAGGGTTGATTCACAAATTTCTATACTCACATCTCCGCTAGCTTGATGTATGTATACAACTGCACCAATGAAATGCATGAAGTTCTAAACGCTAGCTTCGCATTGCATAGAATATGAACGTATTGCACTGGGAACAGTGATCAATCAGTGCTGCGTTTGATAACTCCCTGTTCAGTGTCCCTCGGTGCTACTCTGCATATACCCTATCATCGATACTCTGAAGGGAATTGGTGTTCAGTGCTTGACTGTGTTAGGTTATACGATCCTTACAAGAGTACAACAGTTCGCAATTTCTCGACATTTCTCTCGATGTAAGACGCTGGTGTTCTCGATTCGAATAGGATGGGAAGAAAATGTCTACGGGAAATGTCTACATGGGATGCCCTAGAGTTCAAGGGTTTCCACATCCAAGCTTTTCATTTTCGCTTTTCATTTGCAACAAACTGCCAACGTGTTTTCAACGTACACATCTAAAAAGTAAGGTTTGGTTTAGGCAACACTATTCTCAGTCGAGACGGGGCATTCAAGTCAGACGTTCATCATGGAACCAACAATTACATACTGATCGGACGAAATAAGGGCAATTCACAGGTGACCAATTTACAGAATATGCTCAAGCAAGCGTACAGTAAGAGAAGAAAAAAAAATCCAGGAGTGAGAACATCTTTTCAGAGGTGGTGTTCTGAAACACCGATGATAATTAAGGCTCGAAACCGCAAACCCTTCACTCCTTGGTCTCCTTCGCTGGCTTCTCCTTCTTTTCCTTCTTCTCTTTCTTCTCCTTCTCAGGCTTCTCCGCCTTCTCTCCCGTTCCAGTAGCCGCCGTTTTCTTCGGAAGCAAAACACTGTGAATGTTGGGCAACACACCTCCATAAGCGATTGTCACCCCAGACAGCAACTTGCCCAGCTCCTCATCGTTCCTGATGGCAAGCTGGATATGACGGGGGATGATCCTGCTCTTCTTGTTGTCCCTGCTAGCATTTCCAGCCAACTCCAGAACCTGCACACAAAAGCACACAACACCTCAGATCGAGCTCAACACGGAATACAACGAAAAGAGATTCATTGCTGTGTGTGGAAATTCGGCAAGCTTACCTCAGCGGCCAGGTACTCAAGGACGGCGGCCAGATACACGGGAGCTCCGGATCCCACACGCTGCGCATACCGGCCCTTCTTCAAGTATCGCCCAAGCCGACCAACGGGAAACTGGAGTCCTGCCTTGACGGACTTCGTCACGGACTTCTTCCTGGCAGCATTGGTCTTTCCTCTTCCCGACATGGCGACGATGCGAAAAAGCAGAAATCGAAGCAAAAACAGAGAATTCGAGAGAGGGGTACAACGAGGAGAGCAGAAAACAAAATGAAAGTGAGATGCAAGGTTCAGCGCCGCATTCCCAATTTATTACTGCGCCTCGTTAGCCTCGGCTGTGGGGACGATTCGGGAACGTGTTCTCACATTCAAACCTTCGAGGCCACCTCAGCCCTCCCGCCGAATTTTTGAATCTGGCTTTTCCCGCCTTCTGGTTTCTGGCCCTTTGACGCCGTTTCGGACTTCTACCTTGAAAGGTTTCTAGAGACACCTGTGTACACATCACCTTTGAGAGTTTTAGCATCTATTGTCTAAGGGAAAATTAGGGTTAATTTTAATAGTGGTTGGGTTATTTTCACAAGAATAAATAAATTCAAGAGTCCAAATGTTGATTTAACAAAAACTACCTGGAAACAAATATTTTACAATTAGCCAATATAATACATACAGTACCGTTTGAGATCTCCATAAGAGGGGTTTACGATATGTTTATTTATTTTTGCTCTAATCGTTGATCTCTACACTTTTAGGATGTTTACAAAAAAGGTGGGTAATGTCTAAGTCAAGTTAAAGTTATATTTCTATTTGTAGTTTAAGGGTTTTCGGAACCGTGTTAAGAGTATTTGGTTTACAAATCTTCCACCTACAAATTTAGTAGTATCTATCTTAAGATAATAATTATGCAAAAAAGAATGCATGAAGAACTAGATTTACGAAAACATTCACGATCAATTGATTTTAATTTTGCAAAGGTGAATTAATCAAACTTAAAAATGTAACTAATGACAAACAAATACTCAAATGAGTTTTGACTTAGAAAATGCTATGAAAGATCTAATGTTATGATTTTAAAGAGCATAAATATCTTAGGTTGTACACATAATTATAACAGTAGATTGTAGAAAATTAGTAATTGATTGAATATGTAAAAGATTTTACAATTAAAGTTCGTAGTACTTGACATAATCTACTTCTATAATAAAATATTGTTCGGCAATCCTTTCGACCCACCAATGTACCAACCTACCAGCCTAAGAACTTACCAACCAACATGCCTTCTTTTATGTATTAAAAAGTATGAATAAAGAGAGAAAAAAAGGGAGAAAAAAAACCGTTTGAGGAAATGATAAACACGGGATACTTTTTTAAAAGTACGATGTAAAGACCTTTTCCGTTGGGACAACGGGATTCATACTAGTATATAATGATTATGATTGATACTTTATTTGTTAATTGTGTGGAGATGTAATTAGGAAGAATGTTGGACATAAGTTTTTCTATGGAGCATATAAAGAAGGTACATCTTGATTGAGATTAAGGCAAAATTCAAGCTTAAGTCGTTTATGAATAATGGGAAATTTGCTACCTTTCTATCTTACAACTTTATATTCATAAATAGTTGGATGAACGGACCCTACATGAAATTTAAAAATTGTTTCAAAATGGGGTGGGTTCGGGGTAATTAAAACCTTGGTTGTAATCCTAGCTGTAAGTAAGCTAATTTTTAATAGGAAGAAGAAGAAAATATTCAAACCCTTTTAAATATTATGTGCACTTGACCTATCCTATATAACATATTGAGATGACAAAACATCATTAGTATTTGCCCTCAATACAACCATCATATAACAGAAGCCAAAAAGTTGATAAATTAAAGACCCAATATTTTAACAATATATTGAAGTAGATTTTTGTCTATCTAATACATGCTACCCTTCCTCCCACCAACATGGCAACCTTATGGCCTAGGGCTAGTTACAGCTTCTGACTCTCGCCCATTCGAGAACTCTGATTCTTGCTCACTATCATTTCTTCTCTTTTCACCCATTCAAGAACCCTCATTTTGCCTTATCGTCAAACATTCACCTTGCTCCTTCTTCCTACTCCCTCTTTCCTCTTCGTTCTATTTCCCTCTTCGGTTCTTCTTGTCCACTTTTACTTGTTATTTTTCTTCCTTGTCGCTTATTGCTCATGCACTCTCCCACTCTCTTTTACTAGTGTATCCTCTTTTTCCACCTTCGTGCACTCTCGTTCAACCTGTTCAACCTTGTCCTCTCTCGTCCACACTCGCCCTCCCTCGTGTTCCCTCCTTTTCCTCCCTCGTGTTCCCTCATTTTCCACCCTCATGCACTCTTGTTCACCCCTATCAACCTTGTCCTCTATGGTCCACACTCGCCCTCACCTAGCTCCTCATTGTTCCCTCATTTTTCACCCTCATGCACTATTCTACATCCCGTTCAACCTTGTCTTTTCTCGTCCACACTCGCCCACACGAGCTCCCCGTGTTTCCTCATGCCCCTCCTTCTTCACCGTTCGCCCTTGTTTGCTCTTGTTCGCTCTCACTCGTTCTCACTTGTTCTCGTTCTCGTTCACGTTCACGCTCTTCGTTTTTTCTTGCTCGGTGTACAAATTTAAAAAAAAGTGATAGTCGCCTACTTAGAAGACAAGAGATATAGCACTTCAACTTCAAATTGTTAGATGCTTTGGAGTATATGAGGTGTTTTACAAAGTAGCGGAAGTTTACTTAGATTTGTTCATCGACGCCATGAAGCATAATAAGGATGTTTGATGCGAATCCTATCGAGTCGATTGATAAAACATATAATGTACTTCTTTTATTCAATGTTGATGATATGTTGAGTTACTATGACATCAAGGACCAAGTGAACCCAACAAATGACGACATTGTCATACAATTGCATTCATTGTCATATGCAAAGTACATGATTTTTATAGTATGAAACATGGTCGTTCGAAAGCAACATTGTTTCTTCTCCTCGACCGTTTGAAAGCAATATTTTTCTTCTCGACTGCCGTTCCAAAACAACATCGTTTTTGGATCAAAGGACACTAGGGCGGATCAAATAGTACGTCACAACTTTTTTCAAGATGAATACTTTTTTACGAGAGTCGGTTTAGGAGCTGATCGTATGGTTAAGTACTAATTTCATGGAAGTTTATAGTGAGGGACCCGATATACTTTTATAATCAATGGTTATTCTTTTCCAAATATTTAAGGTACCATGTGTCAAAAGTACTTTGTGACATTTTGGAAAGTACAAAAATACCAAATTCCACATAAGTACAAAAACTATGTCAAATAATCTAAAATAATACTAACCAAAGATAGTATGTCTTCACGGGCATCTTCAATGCCTTTAGAATCCTTATTGCTACATTGAAAATGTGTCAATGATTAATATGAAAATTGTCGTCAAAGTGCTAAACCCTTGATATACCATAAGTTAGTCCAATAAATGTTTTTTTAAATTTACATTTTAATTTATTTTATTTTTAAAAATTTATTGAGTGATTCTATGAGAACCAATTGATCAAAGTGCATAAAAAGTTCATATGGATTGATTTTTTGTCGATTAATGGTCTAAACCCATGGTAATAGGCACTTTACTAGTTTTTTGTTGGGTGAAATTGCACCCTTCGTAGTGTGCTTTCACCCTTTTCTCCACGATCAACCGAAAACAACATTGTTTTTCTCAACACTTTTTATCTTCGAAACCAACATTGTACATCTTTACAACATTTTAAAACAAGCATTGTTCTTCCCCTCGATTCTTTGAAAACAACATTGTTTTCTCTATGACCAGTTAAAAACAACATTGTTCGTCTTCACGGCTATTTGAAATCAACCTTGTTTTTCTCCACGGTCATTTGGATGACATTGCTTTCGAACAACTATCAAGGAATTTTTGCTCTTCCACCGTTTACAAACGTCAAAATGGACAAAATGTGTGTTATTTATTACGTTTTGCATACACCAAAATGTACAAGAATAATGCCAATTTCACAAAATATCTACTAGTAACTAAAAAATGCTCACATTCTTTTTCTACAGGGCTTTAATATACTCATACAACAAGGTCTACTAGTGCTACCTAGCCTTATAGATTTAGTCATTTTGAACAACATGACTACATCTTTTAGTCAAAAGAACGTGTTTATTTACTAGTGCTACATAGTTTGAAACCAACTCCTTACAATGATGTAGCTATTCTGAATTAAAGAGCCCATATTCAATAGAATTACTTCAAAAATATCCAAGTATAATAGCTTTTAGTGCGTATAGTATTTTGAAGGGTTCTTAAAGAAATCTAAAAGTAGAGTAAGCATTACATAATAATAGCCTACGTTTCTTGATTCGTAGTTCGATACGAAAGGACAATATCACTTATTTAGTTTTGGTAGAGATAGATAGATAGATAGAAACTCCGGTCCCTTTCTAAGGGGCCGGCGTAAGTTTTGGTAGAGCAACATTACTGAAGGTATTTATTTATTAAAGTAGTTGCACCCATGCAAGTGAACAATAATAGGTCAAATCTAAATATTGAATGGTTATGTTGTATGCAATTTTTACAAGCATGATCTAAAAGTTAAATAACAACATAAGTACTTTGTCAAGTTTGAACCATTGGATGTGCACCATTTGTGTAACTAAAACATTAAAGTTAATGCTATTCTCTACTATTTGACATTGCTTAAAAGTCATAATCGACTTTGCAAAGGGGGATTTTGTGATTGTTAATCCGTGGAGCTACAAGGCTTGATTTTACCACTTCACCTTGAAATCTCCTCCCTTTTAGTGTAAGCCAAGATCACCCACTTTGTGATATATCTTGAGGATTGTAATTGTAGGATCTAGTACCTAGCTTGTACATGGTCGTTGATCTCATTGCAATATGGTTGTTGATAGCATTTTCACTTCAAATTGGGAATGCTGAGATTATGTGATTTTTTTTTAGTAGTGATATGTTACAACCTCGCAATCTATGAGGCCTCATGACTCCAAATTTTACCTACATGACCTACAAGAAGTAAAATACAAAAGTGTACAATTGAGATATAGATAACTTGCCTTCATTTTCATCTATAACACTTTGCGGAAAATTTTGTTTCTAGGCTCTAGACCCCTCTTGGGGGTTGAAGGGTTAAACATATACTTGATATGAGACTCTCCAATTTTTGTTTCTTAGACAAGTTAGATACATGTTTACATGATTCTCATCCTCATAGAAGATACAATACTGGAGGAAAGATTAGATTCTAACATAGTGGTATGCTAAAATTTAAATACAAAAGCTTAGTTTTGACGGTCAAAAGATATGTGGAAATTATTGTCTAAAAATTCCAACAATGCGAACGTGCGTTGGTACCTTTTTTCCACACACATTCGAAGGCATATAATACTTGATACAAACATTCGGTTAACCCCTAAAGGTCTGAGCGTGCCGTGGCGACCAGTAGAATACGGTGTATTTTGGTTGTATTTGGAGTGAATGCAGACCTCTAATGGGTTTGAGTTCAAAGAAGAAGTTGACATTTGAATTAATGCGGTTCTAGTGAGCTATTACGATTCTAGTTTAGAGTTTCTTGTTGGTAGCAAATCCTAATTATACGACAACGTACATACTATCCCCAAGGGACTTTTAAGGGTTAATGAAAAAATAGAAGTGGTCAATAGGTGCCTTCTTGCCTTCTTAAGATTGTTAGATTTTTTATCCTAAAGTTTTTACTAATAAAGTCAAGAATCTCAAAGTTTGACCAGTTTTGATTTTTTTATAAGATTACTGTAGACTTTAGAGCTCGCTCTTGTAAACTACTGCAGATTACAAAGCCCTGTCATCTTTGGTATTTTGAAAACTTTAACTTGGATTACTAGGAATTTATTCAATCTAAATTTCTCAACCATTTCAAGCACCAAAGATATTATTTTTAAATTTAGTTATAAATTAATATTTAATAAATTTTAGCACATCAAACAAAATTAGATATTTCAAGCGAACCAACAATAAATCGATCATATAAGGCAGATAGTTTGTTGTGTGACATTATGATATCAGGCTCCACCGGTCACATTAGGGTGCATGAGGTGTTGCTGGAAGTTGGTTTTCTTGTAAATTCGTTAAAGACAATTGGATCGCGAAATGGGTCAACGGATACAAATATATTGCATTTCGAAGCATTTATGAGTCTATAAAATATTGGAAACTATTTGTACGAGCGTGACAACACTCGGGGGCATACTAGTAAATAAGAAGACTAAGTCTTTCCTTACTACCTTAGAAGACTAGGATGTGGCACAACTCTTGCTGCTTGTTGCCTATGACACATTTTGTATACTTCAATATTCTCCTAACGCAGACAAGGATTTACAAAAAAATCAAATTCCTTTTGGGCCTGGCATGACTAAAATGTCTATATGTTTTCTAATTCTTCAATGTACTTCATGTCAAAAAACAACATTTTACATGAAGAGCTCAAACTTTGAAGAGCCATTTTCTTCATGAGCAGATTAAAAATCTTAGGGCCGGTTCACACTATGCCGCCCAAGTCGAGAGGTCGTTGCCCAAACTCCTTTGACTTATTCTTGGGCAAGAGGGTGGAGAGAGAAGTCCGTAAAAAATTACTATTAAAAAATAGTTTGGTCTTGCGACCAAAGTTTGAGTTTCCATTTTCATGGTGCCCACATTCTTTGTTGAGATGCGAAACTCTCAGGGACAGAACTGTTATAACGAGACTTTGGATATGTTTCACCTTAAAACTTTGGACTCTAGTGTGAAAGTCTAAAGGCCAAACTTATGCTCTACACCAATCAAAATTATTGGCTTTTCTTGACCTTTCGACTAATGGGCATAATGTGAACCATCCCTAAAAATTAAAATGTAACATTAGAAAGATCCTGCTGATACATAAATGAAATGGGAATATTCGAGAATAGTAGAGAAATAATGCAGAACGCATTCACACTACAGTAAGCCGTCTGAATTCAGTCGATGACTATCTCCAAATGAAGAGCAACACGAATTTTTCATTCATCCATCTCTCAATCAGCTTCCTGCACTCTTTTGCTGCTCTCGCTTGACCTCGCCCCCCCCTGGTCCGTGTGTCGTCGACGAGGAAGGAGAAGCTCCGCAGCGATCTGACGCCCCCGCCATCGCCATGGCGCTCGTGCAGCCCGCCCTGAAGAAGGACGACGATCGCGACGATGACTGTAAGCTTTAAATGGCTCAGATCCGTGCATTATCGAGCAGGATCTGGCCTGAACCCACTAAATTCCGAATCGGTCTCTGTTTTTGCAGCTGAGTACTCGCCGTTCTACGGCATTGAGAAGAGCGCCGTGCTGCAGGAAGCGCGCGTTTTCAACGACCCCCAGCTGGATGCTCGCCGGTGTGCACAGGTAGCTGCATTAGGTTTCTGAACTTAGGGCATTGAGCGATCGATGACTTGGAGCTATTTGGATCCCTGACAACGGGAGTGGGCGTTGTGCAGGTCATCACGAAGCTGCTGTACTTGATCAATCAGGGCGAATCTTTCACGAAGGTCCGGATTCTTGTGCAGAATGTTTGGATTTGGTTCGTAGACTAGAGTGACCACGAATTGGAAGATTGCAGCTAAATTAGGGTTATGATGCTTTGGTGGTGGTTGTGAACAGAAAGAGGCCACAGAAGTGTTCTTCGCTGTGACGAAGCTGTTTCAATCGAAGGACATTGGCTTGAGGCGCATGGTGTATTTGATGATCAAGGAGATTTGTCCATCAAGCGATGAGGTAATCCTCGGGAACTACAGTCTCTCATTATGGCAATGGAACATAAATGACGAAGGTTAAATGGCAGAGACTGGGCCAGCATTACGGAAGCCCGTTTGTAATGGTTGTAACATGGTAGAGCATTCCATGAAATATATGTCCCTGGGAAGTTGTTATTAGATACCGCTCTAGACCGTGCTGCCTTTTGCACTACCATGGCATGAAGCTGTGATGACGGTTGGCCCTAGATGGTTTAGCACTGGTGAAACAAAAGATGTGAATGGTGGTTTTGCAATGTGACTTTGTGCCAGGTCATCATCGTGACCAGCTCGCTGATGAAGGACATGAACAGCAAGACAGACCTGTACCGCGCCAATGCCATCAGGGTGCTCTGCAGGATCACGGACGGTGGACTTTTGGGCCAGATTGAGAGGTACTTGAAACAGGCTGTGGTGGACAAGAATCCGGTAGTATCGAGTGCCGCACTTGTGAGCGGTATCCATCTTCTCCAGGTATGATACTTCTACGAGGCATCGACGTCTCGTGTGCGGAAGTTGTTGGGGTGCTGGTACTGGTATGGGAGTGTACATGCGTTTTTCACATCTTGATTACTTGTTTGCTGTCTGTGATATGCAGAGCAATCCTGAGATTGTGAAGCGATGGAGCAACGAAGTGCAGGAGGCTATGCAATCCAAGGCACCATTGGTTCAGTTTCACGCTTTGGCCCTGCTGCATCAGGTGTGAATCTCTCAATTTGACTGCAGGCGGTTCTGTCGTGGTTGTGTTGATCACCTCAGTGCGCCTTTTCGTTGGTTTAGAATTGATGAGCAAGTCAATCATTTTCCTTGGTTTTGATGTTCGTTTGTGGTTATAAAGTTTGATGAAATTTCGCTTTGTATGTGAGATTTAATGATGGAGTGTGTGTTGGCAGATTCGTCAAAACGACAGACTAGCAGTGAGCAAGTTGGTGACGAGTTTGACAAGGGGCACCGTGCGATCACCATTGGCACAGTGTCTCCTCATCCGGTACACATGTCAGGTAGATTTTTGAAACTCTCATTTGGTAGGTGTTTATACTATGACCTCGTCCACCATGAAGGTATCAAGTAGCTGGGAGTCTGCTAGATGCACGGATGGGAATAGTGTAATGAGAAGGGCTCATTCTGGGCATGCACTGAGTGTATGGTGGATGTTAACAAGGGGGATTCCGTTTGATGAGCAGGTTATCGACGAGTCAACCCCAAATGCTCAGACGGGAGACCGACCATTCTTTGACTACCTGGAAAGCTGCTTGAGGCACAAGAACGAGATGGTGATCTTTGAGGCTGCGAGGGCAGTGACGGAGTTGAGAGGAGTGACAGCGAGGGAGCTGACTGCGGCTATTACCGTCTTGCAATTGTTTCTGAGCTCATCAAAACCAGTATTGCGCTTTGCGGCTGTGCGAACCTTAAACAAGGTGAGTCGGCAAGGTTGCAATGACGTTTTGTGGTATTTGATTGTGGTTGTTTGTGTTGCGAAATGTTCATAGCGGACGAAGTCGTAGAAGGATGCTTGAGTTGAAGTCGGGGTGATGTTATTGCAGGTTGCAATGACGCATCCACTGGCAGTGACGAGCTGCAACATCGACATGGAAAGTCTGATCTCTGACCAGAACCGCAGCATCGCGACTCTGGCGATCACGACGTTGCTGAAGACCGGCAACGAATCGAGTGTAGATCGTCTAATGAAGCAGATTACGAACTTTATGTCGGACATTGCTGACGAGTTTAAGATCGTGGTGGTGGAAGCCATCCGGTCATTGTGCCTGAAGTTCCCTCAGAAGTACCGCGCGTTGTAAGTTGTCTGACCTTGGCTTGGTGTCCCGCTGTAGTGGATGATGTGAAGGATGGATTGATACCACGTCTCGTGTCCTGTGAGTTGTGCCAGTAGGTGCCATTCGTGTGCTTCAGCTGTTGTGGCAAGTGGTTAATGCTTGTTGAGTGTGTGACAGGATGAATTTCCTGAGCAACATACTTAGGGAGGAAGGAGGTTTTGACTACAAGAAGGCAATCGTGGACTCCATTCTGATCCTGATTCGCGAGATTCCGGATGCCAAGGAGAGCGGTCTGTCACACCTCTGTGAGTTCATCGAAGACTGCGAGTTCACGTACCTGTCAACTCAGGTGTGGAAATGTCATCACCATCGCCACGAGTGCTGTTATGATTGAGCTCTAGTGGTTACTGCCGCAGTGCGATGGTGAAAGTATGTATAACGGGTGCATTCTGAGAGTGCAGATACTTCATCTTCTCGGGAATGAGGGTCCGAAGACGGCAGACCCTAGCAAGTACATCCGTTACGTGTACAACCGTGTGATCCTGGAGAATGCGACTGTGCGCGCAAGTGCTGTGAGTGCTCTTGCAAAGTTTGGAGCAGTGGTTGAGAATCTGAGGCCGAGGATTCTGATATTGTTGCGCCGCTGCCTGTACGATAACGACGACGAGGTAAATTACATATTGTCATATCGTTGTTATGGTCAAGTCCACATTAAGATCATCAGTTGATCGGCGAGTGGGAGACCCGAATACATTATAATCATATTTGAGCATTACCGACGACCCAGCAAGGAAGTATCGGTTATGCTCATTAAGTAGAGTATACTCTTGGCACCTCAGACTGTGGTGGAAGATGTGTTGTACTTGGATCGTCTGTTATGGGCTTGATATTGTGTCCTTCTAGTGAGAATGACGGCTTGTGAGTGTTTGAAATGAGCGCTCACACAATGGAAGGAACTTGTGAGCGTCGTGGCTGATTGAGTGTGTCTACAGGTGAGGGACAGAGCAACCCTGTATCTGAACCTTCTGGGAGATGGTCCGGAGGCTGCTCCCAGCGAAGATGCACAGAAGTTGATGTTTGAGGGGCTGGACGTTCCTCTAGAGAATTTGGAAGCAAGCCTGCAATCCTACGTGAGCCCTTTCTCCGATGAATGCATTTAAGATGACGCCTATTAGAAGTGAGTGGTTGGAGGCTGATATTCGTGGTTGACTTTGTGGCTGTTTCAGGAGTCGAGCGAGCGACCTTTCGATTTGGAAGCAGTTCCAAGAGATGTGAAGCCACAGTTGCACGTGGAGAAGAAGGCTCCGACGAGCAAGGAGAAGAAGGCTGCAAAGGATGCTAGTCAGAAGGCTGCGATTGAGGGGGGAGGCAACAACACATTCGAGGCTTACGAGAAAGTGCTGAACAGCATTCCCCAGTTCGCAGGGTTTGGGAAGCTTTTCAAGGTACGCTGAGAACTCATACAGGATTGTTTTGCTGCTACAATTTGAGAGGTTTCTGGTGCAGAACTGTGCACTGTGTTATCCTCTCGAGGTCCATATGATCGTAAGCGAGGATGTAATAAATTTGCGTGTGGAGATCAGTGAGGACTATAGTTGATGGTTTCTACGCTACTTGAATAGCGAGAAGATAAGTCTGTCTGTGCTTGTTTCTTGAGTGAAGAGTTTATGTTAGTGTATCAAGACCAACAGAGCGCGCTGTGGTCGGTGTGTGCAGTCATCGGCTGTTGTGGAGCTGACAGAAGCGGAGACGGAGTACGCGGTGAACGTAGTGAAGCATATATATCCTGGGCACATTGTGTTTCAGTTCAACTGTACCAACACTATTGCGGAGCAGCTCCTGGAGAATGTAAGAAACTTTTGTTGTGGGTTCATACTTAAGTAGTTGTAGTGGAAGTCGCACGCAGTTGCATGTTCACGTGGCCCTGAGATGAATGCAAAAGTTCAAGTTGGTGGTCATGTTTTGTTGCAGGTGAACGTGATCATGGAGTGTATAGAAGGTGAGGATTTCAAGCAGGTCGTAACAAAGCCACTGGCTTCCATGCCATGTGGGGCACCTGGTCAGGCTTTCGTGGCTTTTGAGAAGACCGAGGGAGAGTGCTCATTGGGGAAGTTCTCCAACACGTTGAGATTTATTGTGAAAGAGGTAATTATTGCATTCACACCAAATACTCGGTTTCCGACAATGTCCATGAACCGTAGAGCAGATCAAAGAGCAGTTCATCGAGCGTTCTACATAAGTAAATGATTCTACCAGCATCTTCGTAAACATCACAACACACGGAATGTCGTGAAATGTCTCAGAGGTTTTGGTACCTCGAAGCAACTCTCTTATGTCCATCAGGAAAGTAAAGTAAAGCCGTGGTCAATATTCATGGTCCATAGTGTAAAGCGACCCTTACGAGTCAGGAATTTGTGTTTATGAGCCAGGTGGATCCGAGCACAGGCGAGGCTGACGAAGAAGGGTACGAAGACGAGTATCAACTCGAGGAAGTGGAAGTGACATCGGCAGATTACATTCTAAAGACTCCAGTATCGAATTTCCGAAATGCTTGGGAATCCCTGGACGCAGAGTTGGAGCGCGTGGACGAGTACAGTCTGGGAGCAAGGGAGAATCTGCAAGAGGCCGTCCAGGCCGTGACCACCATCCTGGGAATGCAACCATGCGAGGTAGGGCTCCTCTCCTCGCGAATGCCATGCATACACATGAATCGGATGCAGTATCATGTCTTAATTGTTTTGGTAGCTGATATTTGGAATTGCTTGATGGTATGCAGGCGACAGACGTGGTGCCAAGCAATGCCAGATCCCACACTTGCCTGTTGGCAGGCAGATTCCTCGGAGGTGTGCAGGTGCTGGTTCGCTTGTCAGTGGGCATCGACTCGCAGAAGCAGGTGGCAATGAAACTGGCCGTGCGGTCAGAGGATCCAGCAATCAGCGATATCGTTCACGAGATCATCAACGCTTAGTGCGATTGGCCTTCTTCCGTTAGGGGTCTGACTTTTTTAGGAAATTTTTACGATGATCGCTTCCTTTGAGCCCTCGTTTATAGAGATTGGATGGTCTCAATGTTTAAGTCCAGAGTTTAGGTTGATGGAGCGTCCTGTGCAAATAAAGTTCTATGATTCCTGTCAATGTGTTCTCTTGGATTGCCACTGAATCTATTTTGATAGATAATTTACCATGTTAAAGTTACTACATTTGAGTACTTACATCTCACAAATGATATACATGTCTAATACGCCAGTATGAAAATCTGAAGTCACTCTTATTTGCAGATAAGTATATTACATGAAAAGTTTTTGTACGACCGATGAAGTTGCTTATCAATTTCGGGTAAATACTTGCTTAGTATTTAACCCTTAAACGACAACCCCAACCCGAGGGGCTGGGTTTTCCTCTTATTCTCCATCGAACAGAGAGCCTCGTCAACCGCTTTTGACCGCAACAATCTCATCCGGCGGAGCTTGGGGAGCGGAATCCAGTGTGCCGAAAATCAGGTACTCAAGTGTTGCGATGTGTAATTCCTTGCGATTGCTAATGTTCCGGAGAGACGCTCTCATTGTTTCTTGTTTTGCCCGTTGCACAGCCCGTGTCCTGAAGGACCCATGTCGTGCACTGTAGCTCACAACCAAGAAGACATGCTCGTAGTTTGAGGAGCTGCCCGGCCTGCCCGACCGCGACAGCTCGTCGTGCCCACACTGCAGCCCCACTTTCAAATTCTCGAAGAAGATTCCTTGGGCTGCCCAGCGAGGACCTAAATTGTCGTTTAAGGGTTAAGCTATGTTATGAAGTTCGGCACACCAATCAAAGAAAGTCTTTAGAAATGCTGATTTTGCAATAGTTGACAGAATATAAGATATAGAAATGCTGATTTTGCAAAAGTTGATAGAATGTAAGAAATGAGCACCTAAAAGCGGCCACCCTCCTAAAAGTGTGCATGTCAGATTCTTGCTTAAAGGAAGATTTGAGCACCCTACAATCACTCTTAATTTACCTCATGCGCATAGATTATGGTGTCCGATTATAGGTCATTTTAAAAACTTGTGGTTATTATTGTAAGTGCTTATAAATACCCTAAAAATAGGGGAACTTTCTTTTCTCTATTTGCTAATTACTGAAAAAATAGGAAGCCACTCATTCCACTACTTGTGGTTATTATTGTGAGTGCTTACAAATACCCTAAAAATAGGGGAACTTTCTTTTCTCTATTTGCTAATTACTGAAAAAATAGGAAGCCACTCATTCCACTTCTCCAAGTATAGAGAATTGCTTTAAATGCACAAAAATAGGTGTTCATACCTTATATCTCAAGATTATCACGGCCAAACATTTCCGGTGCTCTACATTCAGAAGCGGATATGAAGTCGTGTTCAGGCTCCTAGATGCAAGCAGGACATTTTCCGGAACAAGGATTTGGATGGAGAGTATGCAGAGCTTCATATGGACCATAGCTGCACTTGAAAGACTTTTACAAATCCTGCCCACCCTTGTCTGTGAGGTAACTCAATAGATTATCAATAGTTGTAACTCAGTAGTGTCAATTAGTAGTTACTATTTATAACTCAAAGTGGTTTGATTTAGAATTTCATGCAAGTATGATATAGCACTTCTACACATCACTATGACAATTGTGATTGGATCATGACAAATTATTTTAGCTATAGTTAGTATGAAAATGGTCCCTTTGACCCATAATGTTTGATCCTTAGGTACTCTTAATTTTACAAAAGGGGTAGATTCTAAAAACCTTCATTAGATATCACGGGACAAATTGAGTAAAAGTCAACCAAATAAACATCACTCAGACTGAAAAACAACAATTAAAGAGTAAATTGCACTTATGTTGGTGAAATTTCATTTACTATTAGAGCGACTACATTGGCCACTAATATTTCATTATTACATATTTTACAGTTTCAAATGCAAAAACAATTGATCTTGTTGGAAGCACATGCTATTTTCCAAATAGTCTATATATCACACAAGTTAGCAAGCATTGTAAATTACTTCCACTAGCACATTTAACTCCATTCATAATCATTATGAAATATCTTCTCATGCCTAAACTGCTAAAAAGCTGAAAACCATGTTCAACAATGCAAGATTGAATACACAATACACTAATGAAACATCAAAACCATAATGATATATTATTATCATGCCTTTAGGTCTACAACCATTTCCAATAAGGCCTTGCTTTGCAAAACAAATACTTTAAAGATGAGTTGCTTACTTCCTTCTCTTACTCAGAGTATAGCAACAACATTCAACAAACACACTAAGGAATCAAACAACTAGTTTTATTACCAAAAAAATGAGTAAAGAGACCTTTCCAACAAACAAGTACATTGGATCAGAATCACTACACAATGCACATGGAGATCATTTAATGACAAAAACCATAACAAGTGATACAAGAAAGTCTCTTGTCCCTTTCTCTAGAATCAAAACTTAGAATGTGTTTGCAAGCCCAAAACTAAAAACTAACCATGACACCACATCTTCAACTTCCGATAAGTTCACCAACAATAACATGATACCATACCTTCAACTTCCAACAATATCAACAATTACTGCGAACTCAAGTCAAATGCAATGCTTACAATTGATCAAGCTTATTCAGCATGCAACAAATGAAAACAGGATCGACTTAATCAGGAGATTCTCGTACGCTAGTAGATTGAAATAACTCATAGAGCAGTCAACATGGCACGAATGTAAACAGGATCAACTCAATCAGGAGATTCATATATTCTAAAAGAGACTGTAAGCAATTCACTTTCAGCATACAACAAAGGAAAGAGATGAACTTAGTTAAATGTATGCTTTAATGATATCACAATTTAGTTAATATACAGGACATTGGCTCTTGATTCCGGGTAGCATAATCTTTACGAATGTGCTACCTCGCAACGAGTGTGGTGAGTTCAGCAAATCGATGGTGGTGATTGATGATATTCAAACAAGCTCCTTCTCCTTGTCTGCCCCTTCTAGCTCTCGCATCTCCCCAACTTTGCCTTCTATCTCTTTCACGAGCGCTTCCCTGAAAAGCTCCTCTCTCGCTTCCTCTTCCTCCAAGTCCGCCTGCACAACCACAAGCACCTCTCAATCCATGCTTCGCAACGAGAAAAAGAAAACTAATGGCTAAGCCAGCGTAAATAGAGCAACATGGTCACCAAATAAAAAGAGTCAATCTTGGCCCTTCTCAAGTGACATGTCTCCCCCAGGAGGCTTTGAAGGTACCCATTCAACGAATCAACAAGATTCATAAAGCGATAGAATTCGGTGGTAGGTATCATGCCAACAACAAGGCCTCACAACTACACCAGAATAGGCTCTTGCAATGCTACATACAAGTTGCAAGTTCCAAGAGTTGAGTACTGCTTTGGGTTCTTGTGTAGGAGAAGAAAATAGGGCAAGGTGCTTCATGGGAATGTGCAACTATCAGTTTTTAAAACGAGAGATGTAGTTTAAGAAGCATAAGTCGAATGAGATGAGATTATTGCAAGTAATGAGCATGTTGCGAAGCTTACCATGTCATAAATCCAGTGGTTGGTTCCATTTCCACCGGCATCACGGTATTCGTCGCTTTCATAGAAAGGATCCTGTCAAGACCATGAAAACTACCTCAGAGACCTGCACTTTTGGGATTTGACCGAGAATCAATGGTGGCGTGACTTACATTCATGGATCCGAACACACAGCAGCCCCAGCAGAAGACCATTCCAATAATCATGTCTGCCACCCCAGCCCATTCCAACAACTGGCATCTTAGCACTTGTACATTAAGCAATACGACAATACAAGAGTGATGAGATTCAATGACTGGAACGGATGACCAACTAAAAACTGCACAACTTGAGCCTTATACAGAATCATACGTAAACTGAGAATGGTAGTGTGGAGAGACATACACAAGTCCTTGAGCATCTTCTCCGGCATCATCCAGTCATTGTAAGTGTCGACGAAGAGACGATTAGCATACATGTCAACGTGAGTCTCAGTGACAGTAATAGTGGCGATAAGCGGCAACAGCGGCAGCAAAGACGACATCAGCTTCATCTCCCGTCCGCTACTTTTCGGGTTCTCCTTCTGCATCAGCAAACTTTGTGAGTCACCAACCCTAAAACAGGAGTCCTTGTGAAATTGCAAGGAAATCAACCAGTGCCATTGACACTCTCAAAGCATTGCTTCCAACAAGATCCAGATATACAAAAGAAGAAACATTCCAAGTCTACATCGACGCTGGACTGAATGGGAGCGTTCAATCAACCTGTTCTTGATACCTATCCTTGATGTTCGTGCCCATGAATAATAACACCGCTGACCCCTCTCACAGTTGATACTATACCAGAGACAACAAGCATGCCATCACCGAAGGAATCTGAGAGTACCACTACAAAGGTTCATGGATACATACAGAATGGAAAGAGCAGGTTGTTTGTGTAAGCCTCTTTGAATGGCGAAGTCTGAGAACAGTCTATTTCTAGAGAAGAGTACACACGCAGTTCGAAAAGGCATGCACTTGACGAAGAAAGTCACCTTGTCTGATGCACCCGAGGCTGTGATAAGCGGAGAAAAACGCCGGCATTGGAATGCGAATTTCTACATTCACACCGTAATTCTTAAATTTCAACAACAGAACAGAAGAAGAAGACTTCCAGGCCTATGCGAAATTCAACAACACTGAGAATGTATGCTCATTATGCTCGAGCTTTTCATGAAGGAGGTGGATAGTACCACAGACGAAAGACCCGAAGAAGAAAGTCGGTTGATAGGCCGAGCTCGCAACAACGAGCTCTTGTCGAAGCAGCTGCACTGTAAGCGCCCGCCCAAAACAGCTTGCGCCATAGCCATTTTCAGAAGCTTCAATGCTTCAATCAACTCTGCATCTCGGTGATCAATTCCCGATACTCAAAAATCCTTGAGAGAGCCAAGCTATTTTGTCTCCGGATAAAGCACAATGGGTGGCAGCGGATGCAAAGCGAACGTCCAAATCACTTATCTTCTTCAAAGGTAGATTTGAGAGAAAGTTGGTAGATATGGGGACCCACCGCCCTTCCGGTTCTTTAGGTGATTAAGATTCGTGGAACTCTCAAGAGTGCTCGAAATGGAGATTTGCAGTTCCGGAAGACTTGATACCTTTTTGCGATTGTTTGCAGTTTCTTTTCACCAACGTGCAGGTCAATTACGTTTCTATCTCACTTGCTTCGATCAAATACAGGATGGATCTTGCATGCATCGATCGGATCTTTATATATTATGAGTTCTGTTTGCAGTGGCAATGGCATCGTCGGTAAGCGCACAAGAGGATGAAGCGAAAAAGGAGCGAAGAAGAAGAATCGATGCCAGTAAGCTTTACTTCGATGTGTCTCAAAAAGACAAGGCAAGTATCTCACTCTTGCACTTCTGAATTTGATTGAATCTTCGATTGGAGCTCTAAATCTCGACTGGGGTGCAGGATCCGGTGGTGTATTCGAGCTCATATAACATCTCCTTCCTGGGGATTGAAAAACTGTGAGCCTTTAACCCCCAGAATTTAGTTCCTGTTTAAGTTTATGCCTCGGATCAAGCTGACAATGAAGTGCAGACATCCTTTCGATGCTGGTAAGTGGGGTCGAGTTCAAAATTTTCTCGCTGATGACGGAGTGCTGAAGAAGAAGCGCATCGTGGAGCCTGTTGCGGCCACTACAGATGATCTCCTCGTGGTAACCTTTTGTTCTCTTCTGTTTAGGGTTTTGGGTTTAGGGTCCCACAAGCCCCTGCTCTAGACAGTGCTGAATATTGTATCGACAGGATCAGTAAACAAAAGTGTGCATATGAAAATTGTTCTTGGATCAAGAACTGCAATGTATTCCGTGCGCAGGTACACACTGAAGGATACCTCGACAGCTTGAAGAGCAGTATGGTTGTGGCACGGATTGCAGAAGTAAGCATACCATGTTCGATCGATTTGTCTATTTCACGCTTTTTTCTGGCACTGGAGTCCATTCGTCTTCATAAGATTAGATTCTGTAGGTTCTTCATGCTTGTTAAACTGAGCTAATCTGTGCGCTGATGATGAAACAGATTGAGCCTATACGTTTCTTGCCGAACTTCCTAGTGCAGTGGAAGCTTCTCCACCCCTTTCGAAAACATGTAATTCGCAATCTTTGCAACAATAGCATCTTTAGGTCGAAGGATGTGTTCTGATTCTTTGAATGGTCGCCTGCTTGGTGTGACTATATGTTCAGTCTTTTGTGAGATTTTAGAAAGTTCGAAACTCATGGTGTAATGTAGTTCGTAAATATGGTGTGAGCAGGTGGGTGGGACAGTGTTAAGTGCAAAATTGGCGAAGGAAAGAGGGTGGGCTATAAACATAGGAGGTGGATTTCATCATTGTTCTGCCAATGAGGGAGGTGGCTTCTGTGCTTACGCAGACATCAGTCTAGCCATCGAATTCGCCTTTGCACGTCTTGCTGTCACAAAGTGAACATTCTACACGAACTTCTCTTTTCACTTGGGTTTATAATGCTGAAGCAATTCATAGAGAATTTTATTGTTTCATAACACAAAACCTACATGAACACAAGAATCATAATCTGAATTTAGTATCAAAACAATCATGATCTGCTTTAACACCATTTAGGATTCGCTGTAGTAGTTTTGTTAACTCAGTGGTGATCTGTTTGACCGGGGGCTCTCAGAGTGATGATTATTGACCTGGATGCCCACCAAGGAAACGGCCATGCATGGGACTTCATGTACGACGGTAATACTCATTATTTAACTTGATGAGTTTCTTTCATTACATATACGTGTATAAGTTTCCTTTGTTGTTGATCGATACGCTTGTGTGTTCAGATAGAGTTCACATCATCGATATGTACAATGCAGAGATCTACCCAGATGTAAGCTTTATTACATATGCTATGGATTCAATCATTGGTTCTTTGTGTTAGTGGTGTTTGTCGATGGTCCTACTGCAACAGTGATAGTGGTGTAAATTGTGTCCCACTCATTGAATACATGTGCAGCATTCGATTCGACATTAGCGCAAGGTTGCGTGCAACTTCCTCCATTTATGTGATCATTTTTGTGCAGGATAAGCCAGCTAAGAAACGAATAAATCAAGAAGTTAAACTGAGGGTACTTACATTTTCCTTGAATCTTGCTTACAATTGCAGCTTGTTAGCCTTCAATTGCTGCGTGTAGAGTCATGCCCCTGCAGGTCTAATCTGATTGATTCAACAGAGCGGCACAACTACATACGAGTACATCGAAGCTTTAAAGCGAGAGTTGGAGGTATGCATGTCTCTCAATTCTTGGCTACCGAGTGTGATTACAACGTACTAGTATTTCTTCTCACGTTCAGTAACAGTTCATCTGATAGGCAAGCTCACAAATCGCTCAAAAATGTAGCAGGTGAGACTTTTTCTTTGTATCGGTATGAGATATAGCCACTGAAGAGCTGTGTGAAGCTCCTATTAACTATTTGCTTCATGAATAAGAGGTGATTTTCTACTGAGCTATCACTTACCGATGTGCCTCTTCAGAGATCTAAATCCATGTTCGAGCCAGAGTTGGTGGTATACAATGCAGGAACCGACATCCTCGATGGTGATCCTTTGGGCAGGCTTCTTGTAAGCCTCTCAACAAAAATTAGAATTAGACTGTGAGCCGGATTGCCAAGTATGAGATGTCTTTTTTGTCGAATGCAGGCTTCTTCATCTTTCCTTTTTGTGGATGTCCTTTTGGGTTAGGGTATTGATGAGGTCAAGTTTGTGTTGTTGGTGCATAGGTTTCTCCAGAGGGAGTGAAGCAGCGAGATGAATTGGTTTTCCGGTTCGCCAAAGACATGCAGGCCCCTATTATCATGGTCACCTCAGGTAACACCCACCCTTCTCTGTTTCATTCTCTATTTCATGGTTATCACTTGATTACCTTCTTCATGTTAAAGCTTGAGTACTCAAAATGTGTGCCAAATATACTAGATTTAGATTCTTAATGTACAATCAGGATATACACTTAAATGCATGTATTGGTATAGCCAAATCACAGCAATCTATCATATTCGTTTTTAAATAGAATATAGAAAATCTCTTGGACAATGTATTGTGCTTGAGGCATGGACAACAGAATGGTTAGGCTCCATCTCAAGTAATAGCAATGAAGAGAACAAACCATATATTAAAACTAAACTGCGTTTTTGTCCATTCATATTGACATATGACGCTAAACATATACAAAAAATGGATACTGATTACAAAGACAATTTAAATGATAGAGTCAACAAACATATTGATATCTGAATTCTACTATCATAATTTGGATTCTTTTTCAGTTGAATTGTACTTGTGGGGAGCAATTTCGATGCAGAAATCCATGTGATGTTTGCTGATGTTAAAGCTTACGATGCACTTCTCCATGCAGGTGGGTACACGAAGGAAAGTGCTCGTGTAATCGCCAACTCCATCGCAAACCTTAAAACCAGGGGCCTCATTTCTCTACCCAATGAATCCAAGTAAATAACTTTCGAACAAGTTCCGAGCCCTTCATTTCTTATCGCCTCTTGGCCGCGGAACAACGTTCTCTTCAAAACTGGCGAAGAATCGCTGCGATGGCAAGTGAGTGGGCAGTGTGGGTAGCCAACACCTTCACATTATTATGTTAATAGTTACACATTATTATGTTAATAGTTATAGAGTGCTCAAGTACCATATTCATCATAAATGTAAATAGTACATAACGCAGGGTTATAGTGTTCCAGAGCTCACCGGTTCAAATAAAGCAGCGTATTCAATCTTCCGATGAATTCATGCAGCTACGAAACAACTCTGCAACGAGAAACAAGGCTAACCAAGCATTTTCACTCTAAGCCTTTTTCAGCTAAAACTGCATCCATTATGGAGACTTCTCAGCAACCAAGTGCAAGAAGGGTTATCATAACAATCATGTAAGGGTCAATCATGCGAGGAGTGTTTATATAAGAGCTGCGAATATAAGAATCATCGATCACTACAACGTTTGTACAAAAGCTTCGGGAATTGCTCAATTGTTCAAACATCCAGATGCTCTACCACTTTACACTGAAATAGCTGATACCCAACCTTTTACTGTTCTGATGACTTTGAGTCAACAAAACTCGAAATCTACAAGTCTTATCACTGTAGGAAAGCATAAACTTTTGCTTGTTAATATCACTCTATCAATATTGGCTACCAAAGGAAATGCAGGTAAGCTACTTTCGCCTCAAATCAGCTCTCTCTGGTCTACTTCGACAAAACAAGTGCAAGAACATATCAATATCTTAGAAGATATACAGAAGTGGTGGTGGCTCACTTGGACATTTTGGCAGCAAGCTCACGAACAAGCTTAGCAGCAACCATGGCAGTCATACCATCAACAGTATCACGCTGGGGATTGAACTCCACAACATCACACCCCACAATATCGCCCTGGACATTCTGCACAATGTTCATGACATCACGAAACGAGAGGCCACCAGGTTCGATGTGGGAGACGCCAGGAGCGTAAGCAGGGTCAAGGCAATCGACATCGATGGAGATGTAAACACCTTTGACACCCTGACCAAGCTGCAAGCGCTCCAGGTACTCGCGATCCTGGTTGAAAGTCCGCATCTCGTGCTGCTCGACCCCGAATTTCTTAGCCTGGTCGCGCTGCTCCTGCGTGACGGACCGGAGCCCCACTTGGATCAAGCGCCGCGCGTGGCCGCCCTCCATGATGCGAGCAAATGGAGATGCGTGCGAGTAATGCTTGCCCTCGAATGCGTGGTAGATGTCTGGGTGCGCGTCGATGTGGAGAATGTCCACTGGCCCGTCCAGAAACTCGCTGACTGCGCGCACTACGGGGTAGGAGATCGAGTGGTCGCCTCCGAGGACCAAGGGACGTAATGGTGGCTCGTCCATTACGAGTTTTACCGAGTCTGTGATTGTGTGCATTAGTGTCTCATCGCTCACCCCGCACCCTCGCATCTCTTGCACTGGCACGTCGCCCACGTCTGTTAGGATGCGGATGTCCTCTAGTTGCTTTCCTGTTTCCGTTGTCGAGTTCGTGCTCCCGCACCATATTGCCTCGCGAATCCGTGGCGGAGAGAATGCCGGACCCTAAAAATGCGAACAGCGGCCAATTAGTGATGGAATGGTATAAGTCACAATTGGATTACGAGGAGGAATAGAGTGCTGGGATGTAAGCCACAATTGGGTTACTGAAAGTGATGGAATGATGGGTTGTAAGCCACAATTGGGTTACGAGGGGGAATGGAGTGATGGGGCCGTGTGATGGGCTGTAAGTGCTACCTGCAGGAATGATGAGTTGTGGCCTAAGGGGACTCCCAGCATACAACTGGTTGCAATGGCGCCACCCCGCTTGCGGACGTGATCGGCTTTGAGACGGGCGAGCTCCCGGACGAGCGTTAGTGAGGCTTCCACCACGCGGTGCTGCCCTTCCTCCTCATTCAACACCACCGATCTTGCGTACGATCTCGAGGATTGTAACTGCGATCCCGCTCGCGCCAGGCTCCACAAATTGCCCCCTGCCCTCCTCATCTTTCCCTCAAATCGCAGGAACTCCAATCATGCACAAAATCGAGCGGAATTCCGGAAACCGCAGGAGCGCAAAGAGCGAAGTAAAGCGAAAAAGAAAAGGACAGGGGCTCAATTGTGATTCTGAAATTGAAACTATCTCGCACATGGGGGAATTCGAGAACGGAGCGAGAACAAAAAGCAAAAGGGAAAAGGGGCCCAGGCAATTGAGGTTGTGAAACAATCTTGCTCACGGCGAATCAATGGCGAGAAGGAGCAATTTGGAAGTGGGTGGGGGATGAATAGTTCGTTTGTTTGGTGGATGAAAAGCGATGGGGACAAGTGGGCGTGGCAGAATGCATTGGTGAATGTGCAAACCGCAGATTCCGCGACTCGAGCACGCAATCGTGCGAAGAGAATGAACACAAAATATCGACAATTGACCTTAATGCTGTCAGACTGTAGACCTTCCTTGTCATACCTTACCTGTAGAAATGCTCCTTGTCATACCTGACCTGTAGAAATGCTGTAGGTGTTCGGATTTCTCTCTAGGGTTGAGTGCTCTAGGGCTGCTTGTAGGATTGCAATGATCTTTTATAATCTTGCGTCGAACGGACGGCACCGCGCCGTGAATGTTGAGAGAAAGGCTTGTCGGAAATTTCGCTGCAGTTTTGAGCACAAACCTTGATTGCCAATCAACCCGAAATCCGTTACGGTACTTTCACAAATGTACACCCTCATGCGGAGAAGTATATGCAAATGATCGGGGATGAGCTCTCTCGAAAAGGGTAGTCAATGATCCGGGATGGGCTGTTCGTCTCGTTCCATCGTTGCCGATCATCTTCGGCATTGATCACTCCGATCTGAATATTTTAGTGTGCGTAATTCGTATAGTTGTGTCCGAACGTCCCGTGCACGGAGGTGTACAAGCAGCAACCCCTGCATGTGCATGTTTTCATTGTGAGCACGAACAAGATGCATGGGCACCGAACTTACGGACTGTGCATGCACTTTCTTCATCTCGAGCTCAAAGATGCAAAGATCTCCCTCCTGAACAAGCATTGCACCGAAATCTTCCGAGCTCTGTTACACTATGCGATTGATTCTTTACAGCATCGCCACTCTTCATCTCATCTGAAAACGATTTCCCCGTGCGCTTGACCCTCACTTCTGTCGCTTCATCAAATGTATGAAAGCAAGGCCCTAAACTCCGGTCGAACATGTTATTACTACAATTGCTCGGTGCTCAATTGCTCGGTGCTCAATTGCTCGGTGCTCGGCCATGAAGTCCTTGTAGCAAGCTCCGAAACTATGAAAAGTGGAGGGATGGTATAAAACTTTGTATAAAAGCCTATGTCACTGCTTTAGAGACTCATTCCTCTTCTTTGACCTTCATGCAGATTCTTTTTCAAAGAAGGTTCTAACACTTGGGCTTGAAATAATAAATTGTAAAGGTTTCTCTAAGGTACATATTGATTGCTTCATTCATATTGAGTTGCAGTCAATACACTAGTGTTTGTCATCATTAAGTAGTGAACAATAAAGCAACCAAAATGCAAACTTCAAAGCTCACAAGCTACATAAAAAGTAACAAAAGCTCATCCTAGCATTGGGTTTAATGTTAACTTTGAGGATGTTTAAGAAAGTGTCCAAGAGTTCTTACCCTTTGAAAACACATGACTATTTTTTTTGTTTCTTGGATGCCAACTTGCAATAGCATTTTTTCAATCACAAGTTTGGAAATTGAAGTGTAGTTTTTGCATATGATAACATATTCAAAGAGATTATTTACATCATTGATTGGTTGAAAGAAAAAGAGAATCATAAATGTACATTGTTCTATAAATGAACGTTTAAGCATTTAAGGAGTGAAGGCTATAGATACATTGTAATATATCAATGCATGTGAAATTTCATTTTCATATTTAGCAAATGGTCAACTTTGTAGAGATGGAATTTCTTTATGAGCAAAGTTGCCACTCTTTTTGTGACTCTTAGGGATTGGGGTTGGGCCTCCTTAGGCACTAAAAAATGGTGGAAGTGTAAGCTCCATTTTTAAGTTCATTAGTATTTAAAACACTAATTGTGAATTGTTGACATTAACCCCTAAGCGTCCTTGGAGTATTTTTAGCCAAAAACTCATTTTCAAAAAAAGTGATATAGATGAAAATAAAGATAAGCTATTCAGATCTCAACCGTACAAACTTGTAATAGACTTGTAGTAGATCATGTGGACCAAAACTTGACTCATGGGACCTCATAGATTGCGAGATCATAACATATTAGTGCGCAAAACAGGCTACAAAATACCATCATTTCCACTTTGAAGTGAAAATACTACCAACATGAAATTTGCAATCAAAAAATCAGCAACTAGAAAGTTCTTCATCTTCATCTCAAAGACACTCTTGTACCAAAAAAATTCATAATAAAAAAATCTTGGCTCAAATAGTAGCCTTGTAGTCGTGAAAACTGCCATAAATTTTACAAAGGAAAAATCGTCCAAAACTAGACCCCTCCCACTCAAATTCATGCCTTTTCTTCAATATATCCTCGATTGGGTCAAGGTTTCTACCACTAAAAATAGACTATAATTGGAATCCATCCCAAAAAATAAAGTCAAAATCTAACGGTGGATGAAGGAGATCTAGCTCTTCAAAAATCATCCATTATTTCACTTTTTTCATCGTAGAAACATCATTGCAAAGCCAATACCAAAGTTATCTAGATCAAAAAACTTCCAACTACAAAGTTGTTGGGATGCATCTAAATATCAAACCTATGAAAAAAAATTCATGAAAAACTAATTTAGATTTCACATAATTGGCTTGCAATGGTAAAACATGCCAAATGTTTGAAAACCCAAAAACAAAAGCTGCCTTCACTAAAAGTCATGCCATTCATTCATACTTTATTTTATGAGTCTGCAATTTTTACTGCATAAACTAGACTTGATTTCTGACTTAACCCAAGTGATTTCGTCAAAAGCGGAGTTTGGATGAAGAAGTTATGGCTCTTCAAACTTTCTGCCCTTCATCCAAAATGTTGTTTTTCGACACTAGGGACGTTTAGGGGTTAAGATAAGTATTTAGAATCCTAATTTTTTTAAATTGGTGTTATTCGAAATGTCATTTCATTGAATGATACGTGCCATTGACGCCCAAGTGCCATATAAACCAAAAGGCAACAATAGTTAAACCTTTAAAATGGCATATTTCCATAACTTCAATACTACCATATTTTTATAATTTCAGTTTTACTTTGTAAAATAACTTAATTTCTATTATATCACCAGTTTTTCCAATAAAAAAGGATTTGAGTTTTCACTGACCTTGCAATGTTCCTCAATGGTAGTAAAAAACCTTTAACCCCTAGACGCGCCGAATGTCGAAAAACGACATTTTGGATGTACATCAGAAACTTTGAAGAGCCATATCTTCTTCATCCAAGGTCCGTTTTGGATGAAATCACTTGGATTAAGTTCCAAATCAAGTCTAGTTTGTGTTGTACAATTTTCAAGCCCATGCAATAAATTATGAATTCATGGAATGCATTTTAGTGAAGACAACTCTTGTTTTTGGGTTTCCAAGCATGGGGCATGTATTACCATTGCAAGCCAATTATGTGAAATTAAAAATAGTTTTTCATGATTTTTTGTTCATGGTCATGATCTTAAGGTGATTCTTAACAACTTTGTAGTGAGAAGTTTTTTGATCCAAATGATTTTGCTATTGGATTTGCAATGATGTTTTGTCAATAGAAAAAGTGAGAAAATGGATGATATTTGAGGAGCTATATCTCCCTCATCCACCGTTGGATTTCAACTTAATTTTTTGGGATGACCTCCAATCAAAGTCTAGTCTAAGTGGTAAAAACCTTAACAAAATCGTAGATGTTTTGAAGATAAGGCATGAAATTGAATGCAAAGGGTCTAGTTTTGGACTATTTTTCCTTTGTAAAATGTTCGGTAGTTTTTACCATTGCATGGCTTTTATTTGAGCCAAGAAATTTTTTTGATGAATTTTTGTTGGGTAAAGGACTTATTAAGATGAAGGTGAACATCTTTCTAGTTGGTGATTTTTCATTGCAATAGGTATATTGGTAGCATTTCCACCTCAAAGTGAAAATGATGAAATTTTGCAGTTTGTTTTTAGTGTTAATATGTTATGATCTCCCGATGTATAAGGCCTCATGACTCAAATTTTGGTCCACATGATCTTCGATAAGTCTATTATAAGTTTGTACAGTTGTGATCTTAATAGCTTCTCTTCATTTTCATTTATGACGATTTTTATGGAAATTTGCTTTTCTGCTAAAAATAGGTTGGGACGTTTAGGGGTTAAGGGTAATGTTTCATCAACCGTCTTGAAAGATTGCCTTCAAAGGTTTTCAATAGCTGTCTTAAACATCGCCTACAATATTTTAATATAAGATTGTTATAGTGTTTATGAATGGCCATTTCAAACCATTGTTTGTAATGTTTTTGAGAGGTCTACTGCAGAAAATGACTTATAATGTTGTCCAATGGCTGTCCCAAAGATAGCTTAAAATGTTTTTCAGACATTGTGTTGAAAAATTGCCTTCATTGTTACAACAACGAACATCTTGAAACAATCTTTCCCTCTACTGTTTAAATGGTCGTGTGGACCACAAAAAATAGTGTGGTCCTCAAAACATTGTCGTCATTGCTTTCCAATGATCATTGTATAAGATACCTTTCAATCTTATTCAATGATTGATTCAATGATTATTCTAATACGCACAGGCCATCTTGAAAGTCCCTTCAACATTGTTAAGCTATCGTGTAAAAAAATTGCCTTGAATGATTTTTATTAGATGGTCTCCTACATTGCCGTGAAGACTTTTCAGCAACAAATTTTTAGATGCCACTTAAGGTTGGCTTGAGAATTGCTTTTTCCTTACGGAAGTATTGCCTTCAACAATATTATAAGGCCATATTCAAACATCATTCACAATGTTTTCCAACCACTCTATTGGATCGTTGCTTTTACTCTTTTTTAGGGTTGTCTTGGTAAATCATTTGTTTTTCTAACACCCCTTTTGAAACCTTGCCTTCGAGGTTTTTCAGTCGTTATCTTGTAACATTCTCTTCAATGTTCTTTAACGACCATTTCGCAACGTAGTCATCAGTAATTTTGAATAACCATCTTGAAATCTTATCTTTGATGTTTTTTAACAAACATCTTGCAACATTGTCATTTATGTTTTACAGTAGCCGTCTTAAAACCTTGTCTTCAAAATTTGTCAACAACTATTTCGGGACCCACTGCCCTACAAATTGCTTAAAAATTCCTCTCTAAAGGGGATTTTTGTGAAAATTTTGAAAATTCATTGCAAACTCAAAAATAATCGGATTTGAAATCCGTAAAGTGTGAAGAGCAAAACCACATCAGAATATAAAACAATACTATGATTAAATACAATTTCTTTTTGTATATCATTTAACATATTACAACTACTTCATATACCATCTACCATTATCTTTATTTAAAATTTTTAAAATTTTTATTTTTTATTTTAAAGTGTCAAACGAGCTTTCAAAGTTATTCTTGGGGTACTTAGGGCTCATATTTTTTGTACTTCCTTTCCCTCCCTAGTTCCTAGATGCGGGTAGCTTCCTTAGGGGTTCCATAGAGGTTCAGTAATCTCTTTGTTTTTTGCCTTGTTCTCAACAGATGAGCACATTAGTGCGAAACTAGTTTTGAGATTTAGCAATACAAGATCAAGCGCTTTTTGACACGATCCCTATCTATTATGCCCTCCCTTCTTGTGGTACTATTCCCAATTCTATATTTAAGAATTAAAAATAATAGTAAAGTTCGTTCCAAAGAGGTGATATTTGAATAGGGATACTTCTAAACTAAGTCCAATCAGGTCATTGCAATCAAACCCAAAGAAGGTAATATTCGTCCTATCGTATCTCACAGGTACAAGCTTAACCTCGAATTGTTCTAATTACTAATTAACTTGTATCCTTCCATTATTATTAAAGATAGGATGATTCTCCCAGTTGGTATTTCTTAGTCTTCAAGCTTTCATTTATTTGTATTTTTCTTCCACTCAGCGAGATCAGCAATTTAGATTCAATCTTCCTCCATCAACTTTTACATCCTTCTGATCTCATCTCCAATTCGGCCTTATACTTAATTTCTTTTCTTTATTTCCTTTTATTGGACGCACTCCAATCTGGCTGCCAGCATCTCTTTTATTCTAAGTCAACACACCAATTCACTCAACAATTCCAGTAGGATCGTTATTATTCAGCTGACTTCCTGCCTTCTCTTCAATTTCCAAATTACAATTTCCACTTCACTCCAATCCCTATTTGGGTTTTACTCTCCAACTCGAACTCTCCTTTCTCAACCACACGCAAATTACCCTACTCGGTACGCTCAACAATGCAGCACTCTCAACCTAATTGAATGCCAACTCAACACTCACAACAATTTGGCTCTTTCACCAACATACTCTCTCTACCATTTCGGCTTCCCACAGCCAATTCAGAACCTGAATCCGACTTGGACTACAACGACATCGCAAAACCCACAACTTGAGATAAAATATACTTTTGTTTCAATTTATAGATTACATACATAGTTCAAATTCTCATCACAATTTGAAGTACTTTTCTACTTTCAAAGAATTCATCGTGCACACAATTCAGCTTCAACTTCACTTTCTTTTCTTACACTCTAAATGGTAACAAACACACAAGATAAACAAATACACAACACGACGGCCCGGACACACATTGGAATTACTCAGCAATCGGTCCTTAGCTACTCGGAAAGAAGACCTTTATGCTCCTCAATCGGTACTTGTCTAACCGTCCTCTTACTTGGTACTGCTCCAAATCATTTTATACTTGGTTCCTTTCACACACTTCTATTTGGTTTTCTTTCCTTCTTCAGAATCACTCTTTGGTTCTTACTTTCCCATTAGTACTGGACTTAGCTCCCACTTGGCTTCTTACCCGCCCGGAATCTGCATGCCTACTGACACTCAACTTGACTACCTCTAATTCCCCATTTGGCTCCTGTTTGACTTTCCACTTGTTGGATTTTCACTCCGCATTCCCAATTTGGCTTATTTGAAAATTCTAATATTCCAACTTGCATTCTAATTCAGCAATTCACATGCAGAAACACCCATTTGAACACACAACCTCGGCAAAAAGCTGGAAATTGCTTCAATTTAACACTCTAAATGGTTAACACAAAATCCAACTTGTCTATCTACACATCTGCTTTCTTGTGGTTTTTTTTGTTGTGGTTCACTCTTCTCCATTAACCATCGGGAAGAGTCGTTTCCTACACCTTTCTCACGATTGCTTTTCGAGGACCTAAGTTTTTCTCTTGGTCATTTTGTTACTCGATTGTTCTAGTTGTTTGGTCGTGTCTTAAACACCTTCAAAACCCAAAAGGTAAGAATACTCAAGCCTTTGGAGAACCTAAACCCTAATGTTAGCCAAAACCCTAAACCCTAGGTTAGTCTAAACCCTAATCCCTAGGACTTTTTCCGTCGCCACCGCAAGCCTTATTTTTACTAACACACACTAAATCTTAGTTGTGGCGAAGAACAAAGAGATTACTCAACCCCTATAGAACCATGGGAAAAACCTAATCCCTAGGTTAGCCTAAGCCATAAAGTGATGAACAAAACCCTAAACTCTAGATTGACCGAAACCTTAGATCCTAGGTTCTTTAGAATCCTAGGTTCCAGACCCTCAGTCGCCATAGCCGGCGTTATTTCTTTTTCATTTAACCCCTAAAGGTCCAGGAAAGCGAAAACTGCTTTTTGGAGTCCAAAATTCAGCTAACTTTGACCATTATAATCTCACAAATGAAGAAGAATCAACGGTTCAATTTTGGCAAGTGAGTGAAAGGTTAAGTTAACTTCAAGATCCTACGGTTGGATCTTCCAAATAATTCTTAGATTGAGAGTTTTTAGGCCTGAAGTAAGGGAATGTCCATTTTTACAATTTTGCATCAAGAACCTTTAGGGGTTAACATTGCTTTCAATAAACTTCAACGACTATTTTGGAACCTACTTAAAGTTGTGTTTCATCAATCATTATCTTGAATGATTTTCATCAATAATTCCAAAACCTTATCTTGTTTCCCTCTCATTGACATTTTTGAATCCTTGTCTTTTAATGCTATTTATTGACCATTTTAAAACCTTGTATTACATGTTATTCATCGACCAATTAAAAATTAAAACCCTGTCGTCAATATTTTTCATCGACAATTTTGAAAACCTTGCCTAAATGTTCTTCATAGACAATTTTAAAACCTTGTTTTGAATGTTCTTTAGTAACCTTTATGAGACCTTGTCTTAAATATTTGTCACAGACCATTTTGAAACCTTGTCTTTAATGTTTTTCAAAGACCATCTTAAAACCTTGTGTTGAATGTTGTTCATTGACTATTTTGCACTACTAGAATGTTGCATTGTGCAATACGTTCCAAAAGCTATGTTTGATACTTTAGCCGTATTCTCGGAGATTGGATCTCATTGGAGATTTGCTACATGATGTGGAAGTTGTTTTGTTGATTTTTATCGAACTCAATCTTAGTATTGGACAAGTACGACAAATCAATATTTTAAGTGCACATTTCGAGTTGACTCCAAAGGTGGATAGGAAAAAAATGCCCAATTTCCGAAGTTCATAATGAGGAGCCACGTTATGTACTGCCTGGATCCTTTCTGACCAATACGAGCGCTATGATAGTTATTCAATGCTATTATTACTAATGCCAACCACGGTGAGTTAACGTACAGGTGAAAGTCATTAGTGTTATGACTTATGAGTACATTTTATTTACGTTACCTAATGATGTGTGCTCTAGGTCATGATGCGCCGACCATCTTCGTCTGAGAAGGGTTTGTTGCGGGAGCTTTAGTTGGTTGTAGGAGCTTTAGTTGGTTGTTTGTTTTGCTCTTAGACTTCGTGTATGCGGCTGCTATATCTTGTCTTTGTATCGACCGTTCTGTTCGTTACCACCTCACATGCGTGGAGGCCTTTGCATTGGAGGAATCGAGCTCCGTCCGCCAACTACGCAGATACTGAAGCCATTTTGTTCTTGAGAGGTTGTTCATTTTGGTAAGAGCGACCAAAGGCCAGGACGGGCTTAAGTTAACAGTCACAACTCTGAAGGAAGTTGCTATGTATGTTTTTAGTAATATTAGTAAGGAATTTCTCCCGGGAGAGTGAATTAGAGTTGTGAAGTCAGTACCTTGAGTGATAGTTGTTGTCGTTGTTAATGCTCCTACTTAGGGTAGTACTGAAGTGGAAAGGCGGACGCGCTTACAAAGAATTTAGTTGCGGGGTTCAAGGCTTGAGAATCTAGTGAATTGCAATGCTAAGTAATAATGAGGGAGCCGTCGAGTAGACGGAAGGACAAGGGGAACATGAGGTGGTGTGTGTAGATAATGGTAGATAATACCGATGTATTGCTCAGTGATGATGAAGAGGAGGGTGAAACCTCAAAACAAGGAAGTTCAAAGTGGACCAGATTCTTCTAAATCGGATAGCAGCGAGGACAAGAAAGAGGAAGACAGAGAGATGCCGAAGTTGAGTTCAAGAGCTGCGGATAGGAGCTTGAGGAAGAAACTCAGCGAGAGGGAGTTAATTCATCATCAGATGATGGTAGTGTATACAATCTAGACTAATATCGTATCGACACTGTTAGATATTCATTTAGTTTTTTATATGCTTATCGCACGTGCTCTATACAAATCTAAATATGTTGTAAATACAGGACTGACCACCGACACATACAATATCCTTTATTGTTATTAGTCTTCTGCAGAAGCATGCGGGGCATGCTAGTTTTTGGAACTCAGAACTTATTTCGTACCGCTCACGATTTAGAACATTTAGGCCACATTTGTTTGCAAGAATCTAATATATTTATGATAATATTACTAAGTAATACTAACATAGATGAGATGCAACATAGAAATGAGTTTGATATACAACAACTAGTGGCTGTTGCTGAATGTAAACGTAAGATTGACCGATTTCATTGGCGATGGAATTTCTTCATTTAACATCAAATTCAACCACTTACTCATCCCCACGTCTCAAAATCTCAGCCCTTCTTACACTCCCAAATATCCAGGAAAATGACATCGTCGAGATTCTCCATTTACCAACAACTACTTAGGCGTTTAGGGGTTAATAGCACTTGTAAATCATAAAGGGAATTTTAATTTCCTCAATTATTTTCCCTTATTCACATGCATAATTTAATCGGAAAGGAAAATTTACTATAAACCCCAATGTTTACCCGAGTGGACCGTTTTTTCACCAAGTAGCCAAGTAACTCATGCGTTTACTTTTATCATGCCGAGTCAATATTGTTCATGTAGTTAGAAGTAAATTATCTCAAACATATCTTCCATTGGTGGGCCCTCTACGTGCATTGTGAGCACATGGAAACTCGAAACACATGGGAACAAGCAGTACACAACATAGGTGTTTGCCGTAACGGAAGCTACATCCCATAAAAGCTAAATTCATAACTACTTATTTATGTAATAAAAATTACGATTTCAGGGGTCCCATTTTGCACCAGCCTAGAGTATTTCGCTACGATATAGTCGTAGTTCGTAGTGATGAAACTTAGTAGTGTTAAAACCTTCTCTTGAATGCTATTCATCGACCATTTCAAAACCTTGTCTTTAATGTTCTTCAACGACGATTTTGAAATCTTGTCTTGAATATTCTTTATGCACCATTTTGAAACCTTCTCTTGAACATTAGTCATCGACCATTTTGAAACCTCGTGTTGAATGTTTTTTATTGTTCATTTTGGAACGTTTTCTTCAATATTCTTCAATATTCTTCAACAACATTTTAAAACCTTGTGTTGATTATTTTTTATTGTTCATTTTGAAACGTTTTCTTCAAGATTCTTCAATATTCTTCAACAACATTTTAAAACCTTGTGTTGATTATTTTTTATTGTTCATTTTGAAACGTTTTCTTCAAGATTCTTCAATATTCTTCAACAACATTTTGAAACCTTGTGTTGGATGTTTTTTATCGACAATTTTCAAACCTTGTCTTCAATGTTCTTTAACGACCATTTTGGAACCTTGTCTTCAATATTCTTTAACGACCATTTTGAAATCTTGTGATGAATGTTCTTTATCGACCATTTTGGAACCTTGTCTTTAATATTCTTCAGCAACCATTTTAAAACTGGCCGCATCCCATATGCTGATATGCCTTGAGGGAGGAACTTCGACCAAGGTGCTGAGATCCAATCTGGTACAACTTCCGACGTAGGAGGATTCTTGAGAGGGGGCGACAACACTTCTAACCGAGGGCCAAGTTTTAGAGGTCGGGGTTGAGGTCGACGGGGGAGATGAGGAACTCTTTTGGCTCCCATTAATTGACTACTTGGCCTTCGTGTTGTACTTGTTTGGTAGGAAGACCTCATCTGAGTTAGAGCGTCGAGTGATGATGACCAAAATGTTATTAGCATGTGGCGCATCTCTAATGCTTTGTGGGAACCGCACAGACTACTCCTTGCGGTCGAGGACGCCCTCTTGTTACGTGCTCATGCAATTGAGGAAGCAATCGACAACACACCTTTCATCAGAAGAAAAGGTCTTCTCTCAGATTTGCAAGTAGCCCTGAACAGCCTTTGTCACGACACAAGAATCGTCATCAAGCTAGCGGATAAAAATCTTGGCTTAGTCCTTACGGATAGGTCTTGGTATGTGTAGGAGGCAATCCGCTAGCTTTATGACACTCGGGTGGAAGCCAGAGAAGATTCAGTATCTAAGGATGAGCTTCAATCGAGGCTAGAGTCTCTCAAGGTTAAATTCAAGCTAACCATCAACGAACGAGAATGGCGTTTCATCCTTAGTAGTACTTCACAGAGAGAGCCTTGTGTTATTTATTGCAAGCCCGTAGTAGTCGGTACAACTATCTGTGATTCTGTGTCTATACTAGCTATTTCCTCGAGAAGACTTCCATTGGCTGCATTTTCAATTGTTGCCAATCCTAACTGCCCAAAAGACTCACGTACGTTGCTCAGGGAGATATTGGCTTTAGATGTGCCAGTAGATGCTATCCTCTTCACCTTTCATGTGGAGAGCTTGTACCCCAGCATCTTAATAAGAGTCTTCAAGCTTTTGACAAGATGATCCGTGGGAAGTTTTCAACCCCCAAAACTGAGCTGATCAAGTCGTTCGCAAGATTAGTTTTGACCTAGCATTGTCTTCAGTTCTAGGACAACACCTACTGTCAAGAGTGTAGTACTGCTATGGGGAGCAATTTTGCGGTTGCCTATGCTTTTTTGTTTCTATGTGATCTTGAAGTCCAGGTGGAAGGATCGATTGGCAGTTATAAAACCCATATGGTGTAGTTCAAGCGCTACATTGACGATGCCTTCGGCATTTGGACAGACTAGAGGACCTTCTGACAAACTACCTCAACGTTTACAATTCCTTCGTTCTACCCAGAGATTCTTATCACGCGTATTATCAGTAGGGAGACTGATTGATGTTCACTTCTTCACACGTAGCGACTTCAGCACAATGCATCGTCTTTCTACCAAGTGCCACCAGAAGGCTTAGAATCCTTGTGGTGAATGTTTTTTATCGACCATTTTCAAGCCTTGTTTTTAATCTACTTTAGTGACCATTTTGAAACCTTGTGTTACATGTTTTTTATCAACCATTTTGAAACCTTGTGTTACATGTTTTTTATCAACCATTTTAAAACCTTGTGTTGAATGTTTTTTATCCATCATTTTGGAACCTTGTGTCCTTGTCTTCAGTATTCTTCAACGACCACTTTGAAACCTTGAGGTGAATGTTTTTATCGAACATTTTCAAGCTTTGTTTTTAATTAGCTTCTCTAACCATTTTAAAACCTTATGTTGAATGTTTTTTATTGACTATATGCAAGCCTTGTTTCGTTGTTGTCAATTTGCTTCAATGACCATTTTGAAACCTTGTGTTGAATGTTTTTCATTGACCATTTTCAAACCTATCTTCAATGTTCTTGAATGACCATTTTAAAACCTTTTGTTGAATGTTTTTTTTGGACCATTTTCAAACCTTGTTTTCGATCAATGTTCTTCAACGAGCATTTTGAAACCTTGTGTTGAATATTTTTTATCGGCCACTTTGAAACCTTGTCTTCAATATTCTTCAACAACCATTTTGAATCCTTATGTTGTATGTTTTTATCGGCCATTTTGATGCATACTAGTGTGCATAGTGACCACTAGACATAAGCAATACCACTTACCTTTGGATTCACCATTTCCTACACTAGTAGAAAAATAGGCTTCAAATTACTCAATTACAATAACTAAAAGTGTCGAGCACGACTATTTTTTAATTTTTATACATTTTAATCATTATGGACATTAGTATATTGTGATTGAGTAATTAAAGACCTATTTTACTACAGTTTATGGTATTCATATAAGTAACAAAGAGTACCATCTCTCAAGTGTTTTTGAAGCAAAAATACTTCTTGATAATTGGATGGACCATGATGATAAAGTCAAAGACTTACAAACATCTCATCAAGGTCAACCACTTCTGGCCGAACAATTTGGGTTGCTCACCTGCTCTACCGTTTCCAAAGAAAAAGAAATACAGCTCAACAAAACACCCACAATCATATGGCATTCCCATATTTCAAAAGCCAAGATCACATAATAATCACTTGCCCAATACCATGTAAAGTCAACTCAATGCAAACAGTAGCAGGACTTTACATGAGAAACATGTGCAAACCATTGAAACCATGCAACCGTAATCATAAGGAGTTGACATATGCAAATCACTAATATGCTCCACTGATTCCTGGCTGTGGTACATCGGATAAGAAATAAAGTCATGCGGCCAACCCACACTTCCCGTGCACTCAAACAGTTCCTGCTCTAGACAGTACCTGACGACGTTGTTGCACCCTCCATGAACCTGCAAAATGACTCCGCATTTGGCACAGTATTTAATAGAGCTTTCAATGCTGAATAAAGAATCGATACCGACTCCGGGTGCATAGCAAACGGAAACGAACGTGATGGACTATACGAAAGATAATGCAACTAACTGTTCGTCATCGTGGAAGGTCAACGGCATCGTGATAGATTTTGTGCTGATATCAATAGACGCAACAGTTGATGAGAGTGAGATCTGCGAAGAAGGGAGATTGGCATCGACAGAGACAATCGACTTGCAACGAGGGTTATTGAACAAGATGGTCGACCGTTTTATATTAAAGAATCAATCGAATGAATACGCACCGAGGAGAATAGCCCTCAGGCAGAAGAATCCATCAATAATCTACACCGCGTGTCTACAGACACAGGCTCAATACACAGATGCCAAAGAATAGTCCTACGCTACATCAGAAGTTATGTCGTCGTCTACAAGCACAATGCGGCGACGGCGAAAGATGCCACAAGAGCAACAGCGTTGAATGAGACTGTGGTTCCAGCACTCACTGGCGCTGCAGGTCCTTCAGCGGGTCCGGGTGTCACAGGCGTGGTCGGGGTAGTCGAGGGTGCCTTCACTGGAGTAGTCGAAGGAGCCTTCGGCGCCATGGTCGGAGTCATCGTAGGAGTCATCGTCGGCGTCATGGTCGGAGTCGTCGAGGGAGTCATGGCCGGGGTCATCGAAGGAGTCATGGTCGGGGTCATCGAGGGAGTCATGGTCGGGGTCATCGAGGGAGTCATGGTCGGGGTCATCGAGGGAGTCATGGTCGGGGTCATCGAGGGAGTCATGGTCGGGGTCATGGCAGGGGCCGGGACAGGGGCCATGGTAGGAGGAGTGGTGGGTGCCAATTGAGCGGCAGCCAGACCGATAGGCTCAAGCACGGCGCTGATCTGAATGAAGCTGTAGTTGTAGGGGAACTGCGTGATGTTGGTGACGATGTTAGCCTGAGGAGGAGTTCCGGGAGTGGAAGGTCCAACGGTGGTCGGGCCGGCAGTCTTGGTCAGGTTCACAAACCCGTCAAGTCCATTGGCGCGTCCGGTGGTCTGGTAGACGGTGGTGACGGTGTATCCCTCGTCCAACTTCAGCTCAGCAAGCTCCTGTCCGCCAAAGTACTGCAACAGGCAGTGGTAACGCAGCACATCGGCAGCCATTTGGGTGGTGTAAGTCTGATGAGCGGCGACGTAGGCGTCCAAGGCACCATTGTCAGGCATCAGGATGGTGACTGAGCTACGCGAGTTCACCTCGTTCACAACTCCAGTCTCAGACATCAGACGGGCGAATGTCGAAAACTGGGGGTAGTTCTTCAAAACCTCGCTGATGTTGACATTCGTCTGGGCGCTTGCGACAGCAAGTGAACCCACCAACAAAACCGCAAACAACACCTGGCTGGTCCTCATCTTGAATCTACACCATCCACCCTCACATCAAACTCCGCACAATCACAGCAAAAGAACATCCAACAAACACAAAAAATCCACCGCTTTCCTACGAACTCTCAACCCATCTGAAGACTTGCCGCTCCGTGTCCTCAGATACCGAACATCCGGCCACCATCACATCAAACTCCGACATTCAACAATGTCAAATATCTACCTCAGTGTGGACCTGCTGCTCCATATCCCCAGAAATCTATTACTAATCAACTACATTGGGTAAAAGCGCATCCTTGCTAACTATCCCTGCTGAGTCTGATCCCTTCCTGTAGGCACCAGCTTGAATACGATGGATCACTCCTGGAAGATACTGATGCGGAAAGGGGCGAGATGTGTCGAGAGCCATACCTGGTAAGCGGTGCTTGAGAGCTGGGAGATGAGGGAGCCAAGAGATGATCGACCGCTTCTTCTGAGCGAGAAGAAGAAGAGGAGGAGTGAATGAGTGCAGGAGAACCGCCGCCAGGAGTATATGAGTTGGGCACGGGCACGAAAGCCCGCGGAAGGGGGATGCGGCAGCGCGTAGCAGGGCGGGCGCCACGCGCGGGGGAGGTGGGGCGAGGCTACCTTTGGCAACGGCTCGGCTGGGTTTGCTGCAGTGAAGGCAATTTAATTTTGAAAATAGGCACCCAACCAGTGGAAGAGTGGCGTCAGTGATGCTGAACTGTAGCGCACCAGCTTCTTATCTTTCCAATTTTCCTTTCACCCCCTGTCGCGCTATCTGCGCTCTTGGTTTTTTACTGCTATTTTGGTGAATTACAACTTGTGTATGTGGATTCTCGGTCGGCAAACTGAATCTGGAAATTTATAATTTACTGGATCTTGAAGTCATCATGATGTGTGCCGAGTTGAGATCAATGGAGGTTATATCTGAATCAGCTAAAATAGAGCTTCACATTGCGTGTGTTTTTCTTCGTTTTAAGAAAGTCAGAGTCACTTCACATGGGAAGCTCAGGGGCCAGTTTACAATATGCTATGGTAGTACATGGGGTACAGCAGTGGGACTGACACTTTACAGGAGTAGCAATGTGTAGGGTCCCTTTAAGGTCGAATGCCCTAAAACCACCAACTTAAGCTTTTTGAGGTTTTTTTGGAATGGTTATTTTTCGGGTATATTTTTTCCATGTAGGAAAGAATTTTTCTCATAGGATGCAATTTTTTTCAAAATTTAACTCCCATTACATAAATAAATATAAATTTTCAAAGGCAAAAGTACTTGGTGACCCAAAACTAATCTGTAGACTTTCCCATTGTCACACCTAGCTGGTACAAATTTCCATTAATGATTTGACCCAAAACCACCAACTTTTTGATCGTCAGTTTGAATTAAGTGTTTTGACAATGCTAGTTCAGGCTAGGTGCGCTTATGGGGAGACCTATAGGTTGATACTGGGGGTGTTGGTGGTTTTAGGTACTTCTAATATACACTATTACCGAGAGCCATGATCAAGAAAAGTAGAATCATTTTCATGGTCATGGGTCTTGGCCAAAAGCGGTGACCATGATAAATCAAAAATGGATTTTTGAGTGGTTTCGTCCCTCTTGTAGTGTAAAGTGGATTTGAATCGGTACAAGTTCTAGCTCAATTCTCTAATATAAATTCTCATCATTCTCTCTTTTAATCTCCCCTTATTTCCCTCGTTTCTCCTTAAATAATTGAACACTAGCCAATTAAACCTCAATTCCGTTAAAATGGCACTATTCCATGTGCCATTTTAGCGGAGCTAAAGTGCCATATTCTGCAAACGTGCCATTTTACAAGCATATTTTTGAACTGAAGTTTAGAAGTATTTATGCCTACAAAATGGCATGTTTATTAATATCACACATGTACACCGTAATATCACCAAAATTTCCATAATGTCACACTTTTTCATGGTTTTTGACCTGTGGACACAAGTAAAAGGGCAATATTTCAGAACGGCCGTTCAGAAACATTGTTGTTTTTGAACGGCCGTTCATAAATATTTGCCCTATCATGTCAAAACTCGACAAAAACTCAACAAAAACGAGCATCATTTTTTTCATTTTAACCCCTAAAAATCCAGGAAAATCGATTCGGTTTTCTGAGATCTTGGGTAGCTCATTTTAAGCAATTAAATTGATATTATTGCCTAAGATTTTTACTGGATGCTCCCCATATTGTAATGTGTATGTGGTAAAATTTGTAAAGCCAAATTTTAATTTTATAACCTTCATCTAGAAATTTTGGGTTTCAAGTCCAAAACGGGCAGTTTAATTTTTTTTTTTTTTTTTTTTTTTTTTTTTTTTTTTTTTTTTTTTTTTTTTTTAAATGTGTTCATTACCAAATTATCATTCAAATTCCAAGGTATTCGAAGTCAAAAAGTTTACCAATTTTACAAGGGCAGCCTTCAAAACTTTCAAAAACAATCTTCACAATTTCTAGTAATTTTACAATTTCTTCTTTCAAAAATTGCCAAAATTCGAGATTTTGAATTTTTTCCAAGTTTTTTTTTTTTTTTTTTTTTTTTTTTTTTTGAAATTCACATTATCATAAATGCACCTTCTCACCATCCAGATTTTTCTCAAACTAAATATATCATCCGTGGTGCTTGTTTTACTATATAGTTGTTTTTAGACCTTCTTTCATAAAACATTTTACATTAAGGTCAAAAAGTGGAATTGGTCTCTAAAATTTTGCATGAGCATACCCAACTTCATTACCTACATGAAAAAAAATGAGGGAAAAATATTTGGAGTAACAATCATCAAGTTGCCCTTGGCACCATTTAGACAATGCTTCTCACGTAGCGGCAAAAAAAAGTGTTGTTATAATCTCACAAATGACAAACATCCAACGGTTGAAATTTTGACCAGTTTTTTGTATACAAGTTAGGTACAAGATCTTACGGTTCAAAGTCTAAAACCAGAAAAAAAAGTTTCTCCATTTTCCCATTTTCCAACGAAGGTGAAAAATGGCAGTTTTTGGTTCTGGAGGTCGAGGAAACGCCTGGATTTTTAGAGGTTAAGCACCCCAAAAAGCGCCATAGTAGCGGAATAACGCCATTTTAACGGAATTGAGGTTATTAGTGATTTTTAAGCCTCATGGTCTCCTTGATTGTAGTTGAGTTGAGACATTTGCTTCAACTCATCTATAATTAAGGAGACCATGAAGAAATTATCCATTATGGAAGATTTAGCATACTTTGGGGACCTCAAAGTTAGTGGTCAACTTGTCATTCTCCTTTTTTCAAGGTAGTGTAAGGCTAAATGGGACAAAGAGCACTTTACACTCCAATCACAAGTTTTAGAAGGTCGTAGTCAATCTTCATAGGCCATAGTGTAAAACAACCCTTAGAGTCAAGTTATAGTGAGGTTTATCATTTAAAGTACAAAGAAATCCCCCTCACCAAGTAGCTGGTTACTTTGGTTCATGATTGTATTTATCTCAATTGACTAACTAGAAAAGTAAGAAATAAAGAAATAAATTGAGGATTGTAGGAGAGATTTGATATGTGATTAATTGCCATAAGATACTTAGAATGTAATTGGTTGTAAATTGAATGCCAAGTAAGTGGTGGCATACTCTATCGTACTCTAATCCAACCCTTTTAATACCAAGACATCTTCCCAATTGCAATTTCAACGTTGCATGATAAGATTTGTATAGTGGCCTTTCAATTGAGCAAACTTTTCATATTCCACCCTTGATGCTTTGGGCTAAATGGTTAAGCATGTCCATGCAAAACACCTAGAAGTCTTTCATATATTGATCTCATATTGGGTAAGGTCATGTCTCTTTTAGAAAGTACAATACATCAACTACCTTATATGATGAATCTATTTATCTTACTATAGTATATATAAAAAAATAGTGCTTGTCCTGTTGTCCGTGGCGATCCACGATGATTGTAAACATAACATACACGACTAAGCATCTTCTATAGGTCCCACAAATCCACAATAATGAATTATAGATAAATAGAGAATGTGGATGAAGAGTTAATATCCATAAAGTCATTATACAATAGTGAATGTTCCCTTGATTGTCTATTCATTATTGTGGGACCTGTAGAAGATCTAATTGTCTTAATGGAGAACATGAAATGCAAATGAAGGGAACATGGAAATGGAATAACATGGGACAAAAGTCAGGAAATGAGAAATTGAGAGATGGTTAACGAGGAACAAGGGATCATAAGACAAGGAACTCGAAATAAAGAATGAGAGACCGGAAACGAAAAGAAGAGGCCGGGAGATGCGGACGAGGGCTAGGACACAGATTTGAAGGCTCTATAATTTGCTTTCCTTTATTCTTGTTAAGAGGAAATTAAGATGAATTTATATGATTCTTTCAGCATGTTGCATTTTGATTTTATGTGATATTTATCAAAGAAAGTTATCTACATATGTATTTTGCATTCCCAAAGTTGAGTTCTATGATATTCAATTTTGTAATACCTCATTTAAAAAAAATGAGGTTCTCACACTCTTTCTCCAATCATTTATATGAATCTCTACAAAAAGATCCATCTGAACGCGCTTCTCTAGAATTTCGAAGTTACAAATTAGTACAAATAATATAATTAGAGTTGACAATCAATGTTCGAACACTAAGGAGTGGATTGACATTTAGCGTACTCGACGGCTATTACTATTTCCAACACTAATCTACCTATTAAGTGAACTTGGTGAGAGGTTGTAAATTTTTATGTCCTTTTACTAATGAACCTTCTTGTGCTTTGACTAATGAACCTTCCTCTACTTTCACTAATGAACCTTCATGTGCTTTAACTGATGAACCTTCCTGTCTTTAACCCTTAAAAGTCCCTTGGGGATAGTATGTACATTGTCGTATAATTAGGATTTGCAATCAACAAGAAACTCTAAACTGGAATCGTAATAGCTCACTAAAACCGCATTAATCCAAATGTCAACATCTTCTTTAAACTCAAACCCATTAAAGGTGTGCATTCACTCCAAATACAACCAAAATACACCATATTCTACTGGTCGCCACGGCACGCTCAGACCTTTAGGGGTGAAGCAATGAACCTTCCAGTGCTTTAACTAATGAACCTTCCTGTGCTTTAACTAATGAACCTTCCTGCAACTAGACTAATGGTAACACCTTGCTAACCTTTGTGAAGTGGCAGTCGCACTGCTGTACACCATGCACGCTTTGGAGAGAGCCTCCATGGCGCCAGTGAAGAGAGTTCACTTTTCATACTTGTCGTTCACGTTTAAGCTCGAGATCACTACAATCGGTACCGCAACTAATGTAGAGCTCAAAATGATTGGTGAAACCAATGCAGAGCAAAAAAATCCTGAACGTGGGGAGCTGGATCAATGAATGAGAGACCTGTTGACCTGCTGGAGACAGGAGAGAGGAGCGGGTGTCCATATACATTCCACCACCTAAATCGGTAAAATCTGACGACGTCCAATTGCACGCAAAATAGACGGAAGCACCGTAGCTCTGGCAGCAAGTAAGCGAACGGCAGGTGGTGCGGGGCCTTTCCTTTCATTGAAGCCAGTGAGGCTTGTGCGAGTTTGTCTCTTTCTGAGAACATGCTTTCCTCACTCCGCTTGTCACTTGTGCCGCTCCACCTCGATCCTCTGGCATTTCGCAAAGTCAACTTTTGAGTACCGCGATGCACATCTCCCCTCACCCATTGCTCCATTTGAATCGCAATTTACAGTACTTGTCATCTGCGTATTCAATTGTCAATGAGTGTGCGCACATGCAGATGCTCATGCGTGTGTGCAGATGAAGTAAAGGATTTCTTGCCGAAAGTCGACTAGCCTGCCAAAAGTCGTATCCGGAAGAGGAACTACACTGATAATGGAAGATAGTGTTGTCTTACTGTATGATTAGGGTTTGCGATAACTTTTCACTGTTGATGAATTTTTTTTCTAAGACCACAACAACACCTACTGCATTCATATAAGCATAGTTGGCAAATAGTATTATGAATATTAAGGAGTTACAGCATACATAACTTAATTAGTGCGGGTAACCACTGAAGGAGCAAGGATGTAAAAAGTGATTTTTGCGATTTTGGGCAGTTTGGATGAAGGGGTTGAAAGGTATTATTTTGCTTAAGATTTTTACTAGGTGCTCCTTATGCTACAAGGTGTATGTGTGAACTATAGAAGCAAGTTTAAATTTTTTTATTTTATTTTATTTTATTAGGGTTTTTAACTAGATCACTACTTAAGTACAAAAGTCCCCCAAGTCAAAGGTTACCAATATTGCAAGGGTAGCCTCCAAAATTTACGAGAGAAAGCTTCACAATGTTGCAAAAAAACTTTGCATCAACTTTGAACGTTACTATCTCACAAATGGTAAAGATCCAACGGTCAAATTGAACATGGTGTTAGTACAAGTAGTTGAAGATCTTACAGTTGGAAATAGAAAAATGTAACAATTATTTAATCATACCTCAAATTGCACAAAGTGATCGAATTGCAATTTATGATTTCAAAAGCTCTAAAACATGCTTAGTCCTTAGGGGTTACCTGTGTATATTAGTTTGTAAGACCCGTGCCCTCCAGACACTCACAAATAAAAAAGCAGATGCAAAATATGAGTTATCCTATGTTGAATACCATGATCAACATGTTGCCATATATGCCAACGTAGATGTAATGCTCTAGCTCACTATACTTGCACACTTTACCTGCAACGTTAATCACATCACTCCCTAGTCATTTACCGGCTGCAGATACTTACCTATGACCTCATTCTCTACAACCCATGACATTAATCACTCAAATGATAATTCTAAAATGGTCACACAAAATTTCTCTAAGATTCAAGACTCTAGTGACTGACATTCTCTCATGATCACATCTTCTAAGATTGATTACTAATTAAGTCGCTAAAAATGATCACTCTAATGAATGCAATCTCTCAAATTTTCTTAAGATTGGTCACTCTTATAATCTCATTCTTGAATATCAAACATATTGTATCCGCTTGAAATTGATGACATTGTATTCTCTAAAATTGAGCACACCAAATCCTCACGAATTATCCCTAGACTACATCATCTACCTCAAATGATGCGGGTCCAAATTGAACACGACATATGAGTAGAAAGTGATTTTTTTGAGGTCTATAAAACTGCACTTTTACTATAATAATTTTGTTTCTATTTTGGATGGTTAAGGAAATGGGGTCCAAGATGGTGTTGAAATCTCTCTTAGTGTAAAAATGAGGGAGATTGGGTAGTCGCAGTAATTTGCATTCCGTTTAGTGAGTTCGTTTCTTAGAATATTATAGATATAGTTTTTAGTGTCACTCACTACTTTAGAGAAATTTGCATGTTTTGATGAGAACTAGTCAATTATGCATAGATGCCTCTTCTCCAACAATTTTCAAATACTTTCATGCATATTTGATCAAAGAAAAAAATACGATCATAAATCTTGGGAGAATTCGCTTCTATCTATTTTAATGTGTGATTTACATTGCCCATGGTAGTCTCATAAAGTAAAGTGGTTGTAGATACTTGACCCTTGTTTTATTCTAGAGAATTTTGACAAGATTACATGTGGCATTCAAACTACTCTTTTGGAGGTCAATTTTTACAATTTTCTTTCTATATGTCAATAGAGCAAGTGTTTAGTAAAACATACATTAGAACATAAAAAACGTGATAAAGACAACCATCAATATCAAAAACCAAGTGACAACCTCTCATATCCTAGAATGTACCAAGTATGTAAAATTTTTGGAAGTATAATGAAAAGAATTATAGTTCCATTTTTATGAAATTTTCTCTAAATTTATTATTTTTGTTCTAGCTTTGAACTTGCTTACGTTAGCCAAAATACCTTATTCTTTCTTGAAACATATTGGAGATTTGATACAAATTCAAAAGTTTCACAGATTGGCAAAATTGCTATTGTGGTCAACTCTAAGGAGTCTCATTTTAATTCACATAATTTTGTGATTTTTGGACCACAAATGTATTTGAAGTAAACAATGACTTTTCCCTGGTCAACGCTTGCCAACTACCATGGAACGCCTCCTTCCGAGAATCATTCTCGAGCCAAGAATGTATTTGCACAACAAGGGCTCTCTCTCTAGTCTCCACCACTTAGAATCACGACAACTCCTCCTCATTCAGAATCATTGTCCGATCGAGAATGTATTTGCAACGACAACATTCTTGCCACGAGTCACCTCACATGAACTCCTCCTACCGAGAATCATACTTGGATCGGAAATGTATTTGCAACAGTGGCTTTCATGCCACCTATCTCATGACATCCTGACATGGAACTCCTCATTTCAAGAATCATTCTCGGATTGACAATGTATTTGCAACAACAACTTTCTTGCAACCAATCACTTGACATGAAACTTCTTCTTCTGAATATCATTCTCGGATTGGGAATGTATTTGCAATAACGGCTTTCTTGCCACCAATCGACATAAAACTCCTTCTTCTGAGAATCATTCTTAGATTGAGAATGTATTTGCAACCACGGATTTCTTGCCACTTGTCACTTGACATGGAACTTCTCTTCCCGAGAATCATTCTCAGATAAAGAATGTATTTGCAACGGCGGCTTTCTTGCTACAAGTCACTTGATAAAGAACTCCTCCTTCCAAGAATCATTCTTAAATCGAGAATGTATTTGCAACGGCGGTTTTCTTGCCACTTGTGACCCAATGTGGAACTCCTCCTTCCGAAAATCATTCTTGGATCGATAATGTATTTGCAACGGCGGCTTTGTTGCCATCAGTGACGTAAAGTAGAACTCCTTCCAAGAATCATTCTCGGATATAGAATATATTTGCAACAAGAACTTCCTTGTCTCTTCTAACCTTGATATAAAACTCCTTCGAAGAATCATTCCTAGATCCAATATGTAAATGCAATGGCAACTTTCTTGCCACCTGTCACTTGACATGGAACTCGTTCAAAGAATCATTCTCGGATGGAGAATGTATTTGCAACGACACCTTTGTTGCCACGAGTGATGTGACATAGAACTCCTTCCGAGAATCATTCTCGCATAGAGAATGTATTTGGAACGGCAACTATCTTGCCACTTGTCATCTCACATGATACTCCTTAGAATCATTCCCGGATTGAGAATGTAATTGCGACGGCGGCAATTGCCACCTATCACCTAACATTAAATTGCTCCTTCCGAAACTCATTCTCGGATCGAGAATATATTTGCCACGCCGGCTTTCTTGCCTCTTGACACCATGAAACTCCTTCCAATAATCATTCCCGGATTGAGAATGTGATTGCAACAACGCCTTTGTTGCCACCTATCACCTGACACCTCACATGAAAGTCCTTCTAAGAATCATTCTTGGATCGAGAATGTATTAACAACGGCGGCTTTGTTGCCATCAGTCACCTGACATGGAACTCCTCCAAGAATCATTCTCGGATTGAGAATATATTTGCGACCGCGACTTCTTGCCTCTTGTCACCTTACACGAAACTCCTTTAAAAAATCATTCCTCGATCGACAATGTAATTGCAATGGTGGCTTTATTGCCATAGGTCACCTGACATGGAACTCCTTCTATCGAGAATCATTCATGGATGGAGAAAGTATTTTCAACCGCGGCTTTAACTTGTGACCTAACATGGATTTACTCCTTCCGAAAATCATTCCCGGATTGAGAATGTAATTGCAACGGCGGCTTTCTTGCCACCTATCACCTCAAACTCCTCTTTCCGGGTATCTTTCTCAGATGGAGAATGTATTTGCAACTGCGGCTTTCTTGCCTCTAGGCACTTGACATGGAACTCTTTTTTCCAAGAATCATTCTTGGATTGAGAATGTATTTGCAACGACGGCTTTCTTGCCTCTAGGCACTTGACATGGAACTCTTTTTTCCAAGAATCATTCTTGGATTGAGAATGTATTTGCAACGACGGCTTTCTGACCACCTGTCACCTGACATGAAACTCCTTTTTCCAAGAATCATTCTGAGATGGAGAATGTATTTCGAATGGCAGCTTTCTTGCTACTTTTCACTTGACATGGGACTCCTCCCGAGAATTTTTCTTGGATGGAGAATGAATTCGCAACGGCGGCTTTCTTGCCTCTAGGCACTTGACATGGAATTCTTTTTTCCAAGAATCATTCTTGGATTGAGAATGTATTTGCAACGACAACTTTCTTGCCACTTGTCACCTGACATGGAACTTCTCATTCAAAAAATCATTCTTGGATCGGGAATGTATTTGCTATGGCGGCTTTCATGCTACCTCTGCTTTGACATGGAACTCCGAAAATCATTATCGGATGCTGAATGTCTTTGCAACGGCGGCTTTGTTGCTACGAGTCACTTGACATAGAACTCCTTTTGAGAATCTTTCTCCCATCGAGAATGTATTTGTAACAACGGCTTTCTTGCCACCTATCACTTGACATGCAAGTCCTCCTTCCGAGAATCATTCTCAATCCAAGAATGTATTTGCAATGGCGGCTTTCTTCTCACCTATCAGCTCACATGGAACTCCTCCTTTCAAGAATCATTCCTCGATTGAGAATGTATTTGCAACTACGGCTTTCCTGCCACGAGTTACCTGACAAGAGAATCCCTCTTTCGAAAATCATTCTCAGATTGAAAATGTATTTGAAACAAAAGCTATCTTGCCACTTGTTACCTGACATGAAACTCCTTCTAAGAATCATTCCCACATCGAGAGTGTATTTTCAACGGCCGCTTTGTATTGCCTCCTTATAACCTGACATGAAACTCCTTCCAAGAATCAATCACTTCCAAATTGAGAATGTAATTGCAACGACGGCTTTCTTGGTACCTATCACCCGACATGGAACTCCTTCCAAAAATCATTCTCGGATCGAGAATGTATATGCACCGACAAGGCTCTTGCCACGAGTCACCTCGCATGGAACTCTTCCTCCCTATAATCATTCTCGTGCCAAGAACGTCCAAGAGAGAAAAATTGAATTGGAAGCCAAAGAGTCTCAAATTAATGAAATTGCCCATGCAAGATGACTTTTCTTACATGTTCAATATTCTCAAACAATAATTTGTACATAAATAATTGATTGTTGAAATTTGAATTGCCAACAACACCTACAATGAAATGTGCACTTGAAACGATATTCACCCCCAAAAGACAGTAAGTCAAAAAATATGCCACACCAACATTCAAGAATATGAATTTGTCAAAAGACAAATGCCAAGTAGCATCACATGAATTCAAACTTGATTCCATTCAACACCGCATTTGGGGATCTTCATCTGACTGATAAGAGCGGATTGAGTCCAAATTGCTCGTAGTGTAAGAAACAAACATAAAACCTCACGGCATTCACGGCAACATTCCAATCCACCGTGGTCCCAGGGCAGCAAAATAGAATCTACTACTATACACAGAGAATTGATGAAACTTGGCCAGCCGGGTGGAGTAGTACTGATTTTATCGAGCTTAGATTTCCGTTCACTTTCTACATGCACTGATTGCCGTTCCTGTGGATGCTGATATGGACTGATAGCAGCGTTAGATGGCCTGGCTTGAGTTGTAAAATTTGTGGAGCCACTTATGGATCCAGCACACTCAACGATTGGCTCCCCTTGAACTGAAACTCAGTAATCGAGATTGCGGTCTTGAAACTCATGTACGCACATTTGGACGGGGACAGGAACTGCCAGAGAAACGAATGATACTCGCAGTCAGTCTCGTGTTGTTCGGCCGATTCTTGTTCGCTGTAGAGGAGTTTTCTGCTGCAGCCATGCTTGCAGTCCACCATTAAAGAAGCCATGATCTTCGCAATGGCTACGTTTCGTATCACTCGTACTCGTCGCGAGCATGATGGACATCCCTTCGCCACTAGTATCGAAATGCCGAGAAGGCGACATGCCCGTTCCTGCACAGCAGCATCGATTACAACCATCCTCATTTCGGTCACTCATCTCGGCAACACATTCCTCCCTAAACCGGAAACCGGGCCGATTGCACAAAGGATCATAGACGGGATTTTAAGAGAATGAGCATGTTTCTATTTGTATGGGAGATGAAAAGATTGGTTTCGAACTGAAGCGTAATGTAACCGTACAGATGGAACCGCAGCAATGAATGGTCTGGAAGGTTGATTGATTGGAAGTCTAGGAGGCCAATTTGTGCATTACGGATAGTCAATGTAATTTATTATAAGGTTCAGATATGTATGTCAAATCTTAAATTATCACATATTTTGTTACATGTATCCATAAATTGGGTACTTCACTGCAACTAAACAAAACAACCAACTATTACCCTTCACCCTCCTCTTCCCCACCCTTTGCCTTTGCCCCTCACTCCTGCAAGAGTGGTTGCCAAACACAATAACCAAACACAAAATTCGAACACTAATATCCAACACAATATTCAAGTACAAGCATTCATTTTTTTGTGGAATATCCAAACACAAGATTCCATTTTTTCTTCTAGGTAAAGTTATCATTTTTTTTCTTGTCGATAGTAATATTTATAGTAATGTTTATGATGCTTTGGGGATGGCATTTTATTATCTCGTAGGCATCAATAACTAACCCTTACTCTCTTCAATATGAGGTAACCCATACTCCGTTCACTTCACTAGGAGTTAACCCCTACTCCTGTGAGTGATTATTATAGTATACAGAATTTGAGCGAAGTTACCCGTACACAGCAATCAGTAATTATAAGGCACAAAATTATTGCTCTCTACACGATGGCCTTGGCCTATATACGCCTCAATCCTCTTTCGTTGTAGAATGTCCACAAAAATACTCGGACCAAATTTTACATACAACTACATACATACAGTGCAATATATTCGGTAGCTTTGATCTGGACACAATCAAAAACGCGATAAAAGCTGATGCGTCATCAAACTCTGCAAATACTAGACCATGTAATTGCAATATCGCAGCTCCACAATTCCTACCATTGCTCAAAACTTTCCACACTAGCTTAGAAATGATTTGTTAACCTCATACCGTAACAACGATCGGTTAACTTGGGCCTGCTCGAGACCAGACAAGGTCAGAACCAATGAAAAAATTCCACTCGTTTTATTGCAATATGAAGCTCACTCTTGTAACCCAGGTTTTCCTGCTCGAGCATAAGACACGTCTTGGTAAGCTGTTAGTCCAATCCTTGTCAACGCGTTCCCAAACCATGCAACAGGGGTCTCAGAGGCATGAGATTTGAACTAGTCAACAAAAGGAGGCGAGTGCTGCAGATAATAGAAGGACAGGATTTTTATTTTCAGACGCAGTACATTCACTGCAATTGCAGTGAGCAATGATAAAAGGAACCAGTAACCCCAACTCAATATTACGCTTCCCGAGAGATATAAAAACAATCTCTAATCAACGGCGGCTTCGGCAGCCACTTCAACTCAAATCATCATCAGCAACTCGTAGAAGGTTCAAAGAAGCAAAGAAGTAGATGTACATAGTTCGAGGTATCGAGTATGGACCTCTTTCACTTTGCATTAAAAGAAGCTCCACAACCGCATGCAGATGATGCATTTGGATTAATCGTAACCTGCCACAACAAAGTTTGAAATTGATATGAAGAAGGCTATACTAAGAACCAGAACACAAAACATTCACAAAGGTAACCTCCTGCTCAATATTGGCCCAGATTTTAGCCATGCAAACTATTTGTGTGCATGGACAAAGTAAGAAGAAACTACCGGAATCATCAATTCTAGACTTGTAGGTGTTCCTGAAGTTCTCAGTACGTATATTGAAATTTGCACTTCAATGCGATGCTATTATGTACCTCCTGCAAAGTTTACCCTGGTGGACTGGTTTCTGACAAGCAGGCAACCTTAATACTAGCGGAGTTGATTATAAGAAAGGTCCAGATGCTCAAGCAAAAGTGAAGGTCTTACAGCAAAAGAAGCACGGATGAGTTCCTCGCTGAAGTCCACAGTGGCCCCTTTGATGAAGCTAAATGATATATCGTCCACAACAAGCTTAGCTCCGTCCCTTTCGAACACTCTGTACAACAAGATGGAAATTACCCTGATTTAGAACTCAGTGAATTGTTTATCTCTGACCACCACACGCACTGTTGTTCAACGATTCTGGTGATATTACATATGTACAACTGAAGAAGCACTAGATGAAGACTTTGCAGACGAAGACTCTTTATTCTGCGAAGTCTTCATCTATTGCTTACATACGGTGAGAGAAAGCTCGATAAGGTGTGCCATGGGAGAACCTGTCATCCTTGTTCAATTTGTCGTCCAGAGAGAAATTGTACATGAAACCAGAGCATCCACCACCTTCCACACTCAACCGTAGCATTTTCTTCTCGCCCTCTGGCCCTTCTTCAAGCTTAATTTCTTGTATCCTCTGTAACAAAGAGAATGACCAGTCAACATCAATCAAACCCTAAACCCTAAGAGCAGAGTAGCTGAAATTTCATTAAACCATAGAAAGAAAACTGGAAACCCTACCCGGATGCAATTATCAGTCAAAGTGAGTCCCTCGGCGACCTCCTCAGCAGGCTTAGAATCCGCAGTCGTTGCCGTCGATGCATGGCGCAATCCAATCCAACTCGAACCAGCCCTCGTAACCTAATTTTCCCAATGCTCTGTCCACATGAGAATGCTCGGATTGTAAAATTTGCAGTTCAATCATAGAATCGAAGCCCTAGGCTGGCAAGTTATAGTACCTGGGCAAAGTTTGAGGGATTCTGGTATTGTAGCAACACAGGGGTTGGCGATTTCGTAAGCTGGTGGTGAGATTGAAGAGCTCGTAAAGCTCGCCCGCACAGAGCAGCCCCCGCCCTCCTCATCGCTAATTCACAGAGAATCTCCAGTCATTTAGAGAAATTGCTTCTTCTGAATCATGCGCGAGCTCTGGCGAAACTTCCCAGGACTATGTTGAGCAGATTGTCGCGGTTTTGGAGTGAATTTCGACAATTTTGTTACTGGGTAAGCTCCACTGGTCGATTCCAGCGGCAGATCAAGTTCCTGAAAGTTCAAATTGTGAGCCAAAACGATGGGCCCGAGGGCAGTGGCATCGTGTGTCTCTTCATGAGAGATTGGGAGAGCTTGGACCCAAGAGTTCTGGGAGGGTCAAAGGGAAGGACATTTCACTACTAGTAAATGATGTTCTTCATTCAATACCAAGTGTGATTTTCATGAATTTTATTGTTTGTGATTGGATTATAGTTTAATCATCTAAAATCATCTTTGTCATAATGAATCATTTGTAATAAACGCAACTTATATCTACTTCTAGAATAAAATACTGTACGGCGATTGTTCCTACCCACCAACATACTAACCTACCAACCTACAAACTCATCAACCTACCTACCTACCTTCTTTTATGTTTTTTGGATTATGTAAAAAAATAAAAACTAATCACGGACATATATAAAAATAATAAACATAATATGAGGAAATGGTAGTCACGGGATAATTTTATAAAAGTACCATATAAAGAGCTTTCCCTTTGGGACAAGGGGTACATTGCTAGTTCGTTTATGAAAGATTAGCAATGGTGATATTTTATTAGTTACATAGATTTTTTTTTTTTTTTTTTTTTTTTTTTTTAAATTTTTTTTTTGAAGACGGCTCATTGAGCAAGAATATTGTGGCAATCTTGTATTTTATATATATATATATATATATAAAAATAATCAGTGGCGCATGAAAAAACACTATTTTAACGGAAGTGAGGCTTGTAAGCTTTGATACTTTCTATGAACCAATTACAATCGATTTTTGAACATTCTTGTTGTGTTACATTAACAAATTCACCACATTGGAACTTTGGTAGAGAATAAGGATATTTATTGTGGGCAATTACATAAGAGTTTGTGTAAGCATCAACTTGTAAAGCTCTGCTTAAAGTTTTTTGGTGTAAGAATGCATGGGTTAATGTGTCATTTCGCAAGTGGTGTAGAGTGATTGGAAAGAGATATTCTCAATAGAATGATATATGAGTACTTATGAACTTGATAAGAGTCATGAGGTTCATTTTCATAATTTAAACCTTTTGTTTGTGATGATTTGACACTTTTTAGCTTGTATCTTATAATTTAACTTTGTTAACTTATAGATGTCTTGCCATTACTTTGATATCTTATTCAATCCTTCAAAGTCTTCATATTCTAAGACAATATATGACAAGTGAGGTCCATGTATGCACATTACTTCGTGATCCAATTGTACATGAGAGAACACATACAAAAGAAAACAATCTTACATCACCAAGAATGTGGCTCCGCTTACTTCTATCTACAAAATCATTAAACTTTGCTAACAAATGCACAAAAAAATAGTAACAAAAATAGTAACAAAAATAGTGACATTAAAATTAAAAAAAAAACACTCAGGAGTTTAAGAAGCAAGAGCCTCCTATTTTGGATTTGAGGAGTCTTTCGTCTTCTCAATAGCAAATCTCTTCTCCCTTTTAAACTACTTGTAAAATCATCTAGAAGAATCCGTGATGGAAAATGATTTTGAGATGATAAGTTTGTCCAAAAACATGTATGGGAGTTGGTGATGAAGCTTGAACAGCTAGCCAAGGACAAGCGTCACACATGTCTTAGTAAGAAAAATCATCTTGCGAGAGTACCTGCTATCATCACCAGTTGTATAAATTCCTCTCAAAGATACTCATTTGCGCAATAAGATACATTAGCGAGTTTATGTGATTACTTACCACATGACGCATGATCACTTCAACTGGAGCTTGCCTTTCATCTTCCTCACCAACTTGAGTAAGTATGCTAAGTCACCTACATCTCTTCCGAAGCCCCCGTTGACAATTGCAAACTCCAACCCTTTGATTCCACGCTTCAAAGCTCACATCTAAATGATTGCTTACATGAATGTTGTTAATGCGTGATTACGCCTTGCAGCTTAAAGATTGTCAATCAATTACATAACTTTAGCTTATCCAGTTGACATCAAATTCATCGTTTCACAGGCTTCATCTCACCTAGTTCATTGAATTGTTTCAACAAAGTGTCAATTGGGAACAATCATGTGATATTGTGATTAGTGTGCATCATTTTCATTCCACTTTTCACTTTGTGTCTCTACTCTCTTCGACCAAAGCCAACCAAAGCAAGAAGGTGGTGAGAGAGAAGTGCGATCACGCATAAGTTAGACTCTCAAGCAAGTAAATAGTATGTTCTCGGTAGGAGCGGTAAAAGAAAGGATGGTTGAAATCTCTACAAAAATATTACAATAATAAATAATTTTCTATTGAAAGTACTTAAAAAAAATTTATTATTTTTTTTTTAAAAAAATTTCTTATTCATTTGTAAATTATAATTATCAACTAGTCTTTAAGAGGGGTAAAGTAACTCCTTTATTCTTACCTACTCACAACTTACAAAGCTTAAATTTTGCCACGAATTTGCCGCCTACCAAATTGGTGGCAAAAGTGGAGCTTTATAGACGTTGACCTAATTAGGTTTTAGAGTGCAAAGGCTACAAAAGGTGTCCGCAGTTGCTCTACACTTACCGTCCTCATATGCGCAAGGGTTTGCTCGGTCAGCTAAGTCTGGTGGTCAATGGCGACAAAATTTCTTCTTTTCGACAAAAGGTTGACTAGACAGTAGGCAAAACCGCCTTATGTGAGATTAATAAGTGCGAAGCCTTGTTCTTTTTTAAGGGGACGCGCGACGCCGCACACCGCCTGTTCATGCTACTTGCCTCTTACAAGCAGTACGCTTTTCACCACCTCGAGTACTTTGGTTCTTCTTGTCTCGTGTTCCTACGGTTGTAAGTATGTTCCACACTTCAAGGTGGGACGTGCACGCTTGTGGAGAAGTAAGACGTGGTGCTATTAGACTTAGCGATGCTTGATGGACCTTGGTAACGTATTTTTTTGTCATTAAGGCTCAAGGGACTAGAGGTGGATTTTGCCTTGTATGAAGTTGTTGTGCAAGAAGCTTTTTTTTTTTTTTTTCTTCAGGTGCCGCTTGCCGCCGCGTCATGCCATTGGGTCATACAAGCGGTGCGCTTTCCAACACGTCTAGTGGTTTCGATACTTGTTGTCTTGTATCCGTATGTATCTTTCATAGTGCTGTATGGAATGTGTATGGTTCTCGAAAAGTAGGACGTGTTGTTGTTAAACGTAGCAGAGTTTGGTGGACCATGATGACGTATTTCTAGTTCGAAAGGAAGGTGTATACATGGTTAGGGTGACGGGAGGTGGATCTCGCTAGTATCAGTTTCATATATGCAGGCTAACACTACTGGAGGGACATTTTGTGCATAGACGCCTTTGGTAAGTTTTCTTTTGTAGAATTGTTTTTTGTTGAAGCACTACATCAACATGAAGGATTGCTATAGGTGTTAAAGAAGAACTTTGTGAGAGGATTTTAATAATGGCATCTTTTTAGAGAATTTGTCTTTTGCATGATTGTGCACATTTTCGAATTGTGCGTAAACAAAGTAAGTCAAAACAAACTCTACATGTCTCTTGAAGTGCTGAGTGGGGTGGAGAGACTAGTGGAGAAGTAGAGTACGATGTCACGAGACTTAGGAAAGTTTGGCACCGAATGCACACGCATTTACTTCTTCTTAACAAAAAGCTCTTAAAGAGGTACGCAGATTTGCCTTGTATGAAATTAATGTGCATGAAGCCCAACTTTTTAAAGGTAGGCGCCGCTTGCTGCAACCATATTCCATATGGATTGTGCGTTTTTCAAGCAACTGGAACGATTTCAATAATTATTGCATGTGCATGCTTGTGGGGAAGTAGAATGTGGTGTTTTTGGAGTTAGCAAATCTTGGTGGACCTTCCAACACACTTTCTTGTTGTAACAAGAGGTAGTAGAGAACTAGGGCTAGGGTGACGGGAGGCGGATCTGCCTTGTATCACCTCTGGGCTAACACTTTCGGAGAGAGAAGTTTTGCGCAAGAAGATCATTATTAGGTTTTCTCTTGTAAAATTGCTTTTTGTTATAGCGCTATATAAGCATTAAGGATTGCAATGGGTCTAAAGAAAAACTTTGTGGGAGTATCTTTCAATTACGACTTTTTTGAAAGAATTTTGTCGTTTGTATCCTTGCGCAATCATTTTCAAGCTATGCATAAACAAAATAGATGAAAACGATTATTGTGTATTACTGCACCGGTCTGCATCAAGTTTAAGATAGCTATGAGGTATTTTGTTGTGCGTAAACAAGCTAATCCATTGCAAAGAAGAAATTAAGTATGTTCTAGTGAAGTGAAAGGACTTTATCTTATCTTAGTCTCTAACATCGAATCGTATAAACAACTTATTATATATAATTTGTCCTAACAAATCTTATGGCAAAGAATTGACAGGACGAACAAAAAATAATGTATCTTCAACTTTTATACTTAATATTTGTTGATCTTTCTAGTTTCTTTGTTTTTGGAGTACCAACCCCAAGACCTTAAATTTTACTCGTAATGTAAATAGCAAGTCAAGTCAATATACTAAGTAGTACTTTCTGAATTCTGATACAACACCATTGCAATCTGAAATATACTTAATTGTTTAAAGGGAACTTGTACCTAAATTCTTCAAACCGTTTCGTGCTTCTTACAGAACAAGTGCTCATTTGCGGCTTGAGCTGTTGCTGGAATCGAGCTTGCTATACCGACACTGAAGTTGCTATAACACCAACATTGAAGTTTTTTATGTACACCGACATTGATACCGCCAGCTGATTCTAGTGCTTGGAGAGAGATTCAAGTCTGTCTAAGCCCATGGATTTCGAGATAACAATATCACATGACAAGAAGAAATGCGAAGCTGAACTTCATCGCATTTTCGAGGCTTCCAGGTACTAGGATTCCAGAACCTTTCAACATCATCCTTTGGTAGAACTAATTCTTTTGTACTTCTTGTATGATAGATTGGGTATGTGGTCAAAGAATAATCAACTCATTCCACGAACTTGTGTTTTGCCTGCCCGACTGTTCCGCTTCCAGGTTCGAAAGCGGAGACTGCACGGTGTCAACAGAAGTAGCCATCGGCGCAAGATTCGTCTATCTCGCCAGTGTCAAGAAATGCTCTACAGATTTTCAGACCTGCTGCTGCAAGGTGATAAATGCGTGGGTTGGAGGCATGCGAAACCCTTTTCGGACAGAGAAACTCCAACTTTTCCTCAAAACTGAGAATCCGGAAGAGCCCGAGGTCCTGTTGGGTGGTTTCAAGAGTGAGAAAGAGTTGCTAGTCACAAAGAAAGTACTCCATTGTGCCTCGACTGCCTTCCTTTATAGCAACATCGTATCAGAGAATGATGGCGTCTTCGACCGCAGTCTTAGGAGCTTGAAGAAGGTTCGAAATCCGCCTTATAACAATAGCTTACCGCCAGCTATGGAGCTGTCGAACCTGCCGAACAACAATTTTTCGCCTAAGTCGGGGAGATTCTTCGAATGCTGTCCGGTAAGTAATATTTATGAATGAGTGCAGTTTTATCATTATATTGCTTTTGTTATTGTTGTTTGGTAACTTCTTACTAGAGTTCCAGGATTGTAACATTATAGTCCAAGATGTAACATTGTTGTACAACCGTTTTATGTTGTGATGTACTGTTGGGTCTTAAGATGTTGTATGGGAAGTGGTGTCTCTTTCTAGCCATGAGTATGTAATATGGTTGGATTGTGACATTCTTGTATGTGTAGCTGGTGGAGTATTATGAGGAAGATGAGTCCTTTGTTGCGGTGGAGTGTGAGGATTGTGAAAAGGTTAGGCATACTCGTTGTGCGTTGGTGACGAAGCACTTACGTCTTGAAGAACACCGTGAGATTGGTGAGTGAGTACATAAAAGATTGTATATATTTTCTTGATTTGAACTATCAACTTCTATTTTATTGTGATATCTAATGATCATTTGATGTTGTGCTAACGTGTGATTGTGTTATTGGTAGGTGACATTACTTGCTATGAGTGCGATTGTGGGTTTAGAAACTGGAAAATCATTGGTGACATATTCTATCATGTGAAGGCATTTGTTGCGGAGGTTGTGGACATTCAAATTCCGCAACGTGGTAAACGGAAATGTATGGATGTGGAAAATGCACGTGGTGAAGCTGTTTGCAAACTTAAGGAAGTTGTGCATAACTTATTCAGGATTGTCAGAATTACGAAACCGGGAGGTTTTACAAAACCGGGAGGTTTAATTTTTGTATCTGGTAAGAACCCGATCATGCTTATCATCTTCACAAACGTATCGAAGATGGTGGAGGACATGGAGAAAGACATGAACCAAGTGGACTATGGGTCATGGATTATTATGATCAATGATACCGTTAACTTCTTTAACTTGGTTGAGATATAGATGAAGAAAAAAATTAGCCTCAATGTCCTTAAACTACCCAATTACAGTGGGGACACTTGGGTTTTATTGAAACCCATCATGAGGATGGAAATTTTGTGCCTTGGGCAATCTATTTGACAGAAAGGATTTGTACCCTCAACATGTTATATTATGATGTATTGATATAAATAAATATAATCTTTTGAGGATATTAAACTTGACTTTTCACGGCTCAAATAGGAGTCTCAGAAGAGTTGTGTAATTTTATGTGTTTGTCTCTATGCCTCTTGAGTTTGGTATATAATTTCATACATTAGAAGTTTAAAAACAAGGCTTCTTACTTGGATAATATGGTTAAAGTGAATTTTGGTTGAACACCTCGTTGACTTCAATTTGCCTTTGTTTGCATATGTGTACAAATCAATGTGAAATCAACTTCATTCTATTTTTAAGGTAATTTCAAGAACTAATGTAGAAAAACAAGAGCATACGCTTCCAAGTTCCAACAACACCTCTTGTGTCACAATTCAAATGCCGTTCCGTGAAAATCATGTTTCATACAAAACAAACCACCTTGCTGTAAGTAAATGGTTTTCATGTCAAACACCACAAGGTGTGATGTTCTTAATTATTAAGTTACTCATTTAGATGGTGGTTCTTAAATCATTGCTACACATTTTTACACAAAGAAAATAGTGTTTTCTTTTTGAGATTTAATGTGAAACTTACCTTCGTATATACATATGACAGTCTTCGTGGTTGTTGTAAAATCAATTCTATAATACTTGTCTATTTACATATGTACATTAAATTTATTTTAATTTGATAATGAATAGAATAAGTACAATTGGTCTTGTGTAGAGTATGGATTTTTGAAGTACTCCAATTTATCAGATTTACCCAAGATTGCCATATCGAGCGTGTTGAGGTGATCAGGCAGGCAAACCGAGGAGGAGGAGTTGTCTTGGGCGGGCGGCCTGCCTGCCCGTCCGGTTTGACTCCCTTAAAGGTTGTCATATAGGCGTGTTGAGGTTATCGGACCGGGAAAACTTATGCTTTGAGCATATGATATGAAGAATTCCTTAAAATGTAAGTACCTACTTGCTTAATCTAGTTGCATTGTGATCATAATTAACCTATACTTTACGGTAAAGTGATTTATATATGTAACATTGACAAAGAATCCACTATTTTCTAAGATGTTGCGCATGTTCTTGTATCCTTTTTCACAGAACATGAGCTCTATCAAGACTGTACCCAAGAACACTGAAGTTTATTGGATTGTATAATTGTATTTGTTATCCGGTTTGATAGCAATCTATATGTTTGAATATCATTATACATGGTGATTGTCCTAAACATCACATTGAACCTCAATTCCGTTAAAATGGCACTATGCCATGTGCCATTTTGTCACACTGAATCTTACATAATTATGTGCACACATGGAATGGTGAATTCTGTAATATCACAATTTTTAAAATAATATCACTCCCTTATATACATTGTCACTCATTTTCCATAATATCACCTTCAAGTTCTGTTCTATCACATAGTTTTTGAATTGCAGTTCAGAAAGTTGAGGTGTGCCATTTTAGGGGCATAACGTCATTTTAACAGAATTGGGGATATTGGTGTTATTATGTTCGAATATACACAATAAAGTCAATGGTAAAAATTGCTAAACACTTACAGAGAACAAAATAGTCCAAAAATACAACTCTTGCACTTCAATTCTTGCCTCACCTTCAAAACACCTTAGATTGGGTCAGGATTTCTATCACCCAAAAATACAATCCACTTAGAATCCATTCCTGAAAATAAAGTTGAAATTCAATGGTAGATGAAGGAGTTGTAGCTCCACAAACTTCAATGAATTTTTCCATTGTAAAAACATCATTGCAAATTTAATACCAAAAATATTTGGATCAGAAATATTTTAACCAAAAAGTTGTTAAACTTCATTTTAAGGATATTATTATTTTTAGAAAAATCAAGTAAAGTTATTTATAATTTATAATTGACTTGCTCCATCGGTTTGAGAACCCAAAAAGAAAGCTGCCTTAATTGATATACATGTCATTTTTTCATAATTTATAGTATGAGACGGGAATTTTTACCACACAAATAAGACAAGATTTGTGATTTCATCCACAACAGATATTGGATGAAGAAGCTAAGGCCTTCAAACTTGTTGCTTGTCATTCATTGTGTTTACAAGGAGTGAAGTTACTCTATTGTTATAACCTACTTATAACTACAAGTAAAATCTTATTGTCTCGAAAGACAACTATTAGTTGGTGCTCTTTACTATATACGGAGGAGGATAGACAATATAGAATGAGAGCTCATTCTATTATGCTTTTTCTTGAGTCACCTCTGAAAAGCTCAAACCTAATTAGTTTGGGAGACGTTTTGGGTGCCGAACTGGCATAATGTTGGAGAGGTAAGGTATAGTATGTATAGACATGATAAAGCTTGGGAGATGTTTTAAACACATTATCCTCTCGTGGTGAAAGCAAAAATTTGGTAGAGGCGTATTAGTAATGTATAAGCGTCATGTTCGCAAGTTAACAATTTTGCAGAGTCGATTCTTTTGTAGGTTTTCTTTTGTAAGGTTGCTTTTCGTGATAGCACTAGATAATTGAGAAGGTTTATTGTTGTATTAAGAATAATTCGGTAAAAGCATTGAAACTATAGTTTCATCTCGGTGGAGAATTGTGTTGTCCGCGTTGAGCTGATTAGGTTCTAGCTAAAAAGCTTAAACCTAATGAGCCTGGTCTTTTTTGCGGGACGTCGCTCGCTCCCATTTGCGCTCTGTATGCACAACTCGAGTAATTACTAGAGTTGTTACACGTTGTCGCCTGCGCATTACTCGGATTGTGGGCACGTTGTTGGAGAGGTAGGGTTTGGTGCGGCTAGACTTAATGTACTTTGGAATTTGTTTTGGGTAGAACAGCAATTTTCTTGAAGAGGTAAGGCACGTTGCAAGTAGACTTCTTAAAGCTTGGTAGATGTTGGCTCCACATTTTTTTAGTTGTAAGTTATAGAAGAGCGGGTTTTATTAAGGATGAAGGGGGATCTCTTTGGTACAAGTGTCATGCGTAGACTAATATATTTAGACAGACTTGTTCAATATGAGAAAGTCTTTGGTAGGTTTACTTTTGTAAAATTACTTTTTGTGATCGCAATAGATAATTGTGAAGGTTTGTTGTGGTGTTAAGAATAAGTATGTAAGACCCTTTTTGCAATTTGTTTTGTTCGCATGATTTTCTCACATTTTTTGCATTGGTTTGCATTTACATCACTTTAGAATGTTCACTATGCATAGGTATTCCTTACGACAAGCATATAATGTTTGTGTGTTAAACTCTATTGACTTAAAATTGATATCTCATGTAAACAATAAGACAGTCTAAAAGCTAATATGAGTTGCATCTTTTCATAACAATCAGAAATACACAGGATTGTTTCATAGAGATATATTACTAAAATCATGCTTTTTGCCTTTTCGTGCTTCTCACTGACTCACAGCGCAAGTGCACTTGCTCGAATCAAGCTAGCCTGCTGCACCAACATCTTACGCATCTTCACCGCCACTGTTGGGAGAGAGGTCCAAGCTCCGACGGGACTCAATTTCTATTAAGTCCGTGCATTCCAGGATGACTCATGATAAGCTGAAATGCTCTAAAGACCTTTTCGACATCTTCCGAGCTTGCAGGCAAGCTTCTAGAAACTCTCCGTTTCACCCTTTTTATAACACTATAAAGTACTTTCTACATGATACTAGATCATTTGGTTTCAACTTGAACGATTTGGTCATTGATTTCATTCGGCTGACTTGCCGGATCATTGCTTTGCTTCCAGTGACGACTACAAGGTGTCAACGGAAGCAGCGAAGAAGGCCAGATATCTCTATCTCGACAGTATCAGGAAATGTCATCATCGTCGTCAGGTCTGCTGTTGCGAGGTGCTTAAAGCATGGTTTGCAGGCATTAATCTCCCTTTCCGGACGCAGAAACTCCAACTTTCTCAACGCCAAGTTTTCCAGCTTATCGTCATCACTCTGAATCCAGAAGAGCCTGAGATCCTGTTGGGTGACTTCGATACTGTGGAAGAGTTGACAGTCATCGTGCAAGAACTACTTCTCTGCTCCAATGCCTTCCTTGATGCTAGGAAAATCCCAGCTAAAACTGCCGGTGTGCCGAACCCGTCTCCTATCAATGTCTTACCTCCAGCTATAGGGGTGCTGAACCCGACTCCTATCAATGTCTTGCCTCCAGCTATGGAGGTGCTGAGCCCCTCTCCTATTAATGTCTTACCTCTAGCTATGGAGGTGCTGAACCCGTCCCCTATAAACGTCTTACCTCCAGCTTTGGAGGAGGTGCCTAAGCTGCCGCTGAAATTCTTCCGATGCTGTCCGGTAAGTTCCACGGTAGCATAAGTGCACCTTCATTACTATATTGTTCTTATTATGATTGTGTGATTGTCATTTAAGTTGACAAATTTAGTGTACGATAGTATTAATATATGTTGAACTGGAACTATTAAAATGTTGTATGGGAAGTGGTGTCCCTTTTTTGTCAATGAATTTACTTGTGAACATTTGATTCAATAGTTGGATTGTGAAATTCTTGTATGTGTAGGTTATGGAGTGTGAGCAGAAAGATCTTGAAGAGTCCTTTATCGCTGTTGAGTGTAAGGGTTGCCGAAAGGTGAGGCATACTCGTTGCGCGTTGGTAACGAAGCATTTCCGTCTCAAAACACACCCTAGGATCGGTGAGTGCTCATAATATCCTTTATAGATTTGAACAATCAACTCATGTTCTATTGTGTTGTTTACCACGATTTGACATTGTGTTAACGTGCGCAGTTGTATTATTGGCAGGTGAATATATCTGCTATTTGTGTGAGTGTGGGTTTGAGAACTGGAAAATCATCGGTGATATATTCTGTTGTGTCAAAGAATTGGTGGAAAAAATTAGCGAGATTGAAATTCCTAAGCGTGGTAAGCGGAAACGTGAGGATGTTGAGAATTCACGGAATGAAGTTTTTCGCAAGCTTCAAGAAGTTGTGCACAACTTATTCACAATTGTGAGTATTTCAGATTCGATACGTTTTGTTCCCGTATTCCGTAGGACTCCGATCATGCTTATCATTTTCAAGAACGTGTCGAAGATGATGGATGACATGAAGAAAACCGTAAACCAAGCGGACTTTAAGCAATGGTTCACCATAATTGATGATACCGTTGAATACCTCGACTCAAAAGGACTGTAAATTTCAAATAAAGATGATTGCAATATCTCAACTACCCAATTGAATTGGGGTGGTAGTGTGGTACATGGTTACCTTATTATGAGAAAATTTTAAAAATTTGCAATCTTTATTGTTGTGTAGGCATTTGTTTTCACGAGAAGAGTTAGTAGTTCTCAACTATTGGTGTAACGACATTTGGATGTAAACTTTTGAGAATTAAGACCTTGATTTTATTCTTCTCTATATATGAAATAGGAGAAGAGTTGAGTAACTTTGTATGTATGTTGCACCAATGTTGACAAGATTTAATTCTATCATTGCCTTGTAAGGTGTAACTTTGAGTTCATTGCATTCATTTCTTGATAGTAAGGTGTAACTTTGAGTTCATTGCATTCATTTCTTGACCTTACTATGACACCAAAGTAAAAAGAGAATCGGTGCACATGTCGAGTAGTTATTACAATGTTGCCAAATCCATCGTTGTTTGAACCCAATTTTTGGAAATTCATTCCTTCTCAAGACTCTTGTTGCTCAAGAGATTCTCAAGAACAAGTGTGTATCAAGATCTTGGTTAGTTTGAAGAAGAAGAACACCAAACCCGTGAGGGTTGGCGTGAATAAAGTGTCCGTTCGACCTACCCTTGATGATATGCCGACATGACATAACTCGTAGCTTGAACCAATAATAACATCATCAATATTATTAATGCTTGCCGACACAACCATATATAGTCGGGCCATACATTTGGCTATGCATAAGCATCTCATTCTTAGATTGCAATTGTTACAACGTTCTCTAGAATGTAGCGATTTCATTTTACTTAGCTACAGTAGAGTTTTGCAAGCTCCCTCCATACTATCAATGTGATGTATCCTTGAAGCATGCACTTGCAAACAAATCGTAGATTTGTGATCAAAGCATGCACAAGGGGCCCTCTTCTACTTGAGATGACTATGAAACTATATAATTGTTAGGCAAGGTTATAACATGACCTTATGACCACAAGTCGAATTGTGACATGAATTGGAGTAGTTAGTAATGTTTGATGATGACCACCCTACTCACAAAGGGCTTCATGATACTCCAAAAATATAATGGCGAACTTCATGGTGTACTCTAGTCGCGAATGATGATGCAATCATATACAAAGTGGTGGTCTATTTGGTATTCCAAAGAAAAATCAAATTTTAAACTTGTGGCTTACGGCTTGACGTTCATGTTATGAAAAGGTGTAAAAGCTCAATTTCTTTTTATTCTACAAACTTGACAATGGACAAGTTGATGGAGGACAAGTTGAGGGTAAAATTGGCTAATTGTTCATATGTTCCGAGCTCAGCTTATTGTGAGGAAGTGTGTTTTGAGCAAGGATGGAGAAATTTACAATCATAGTCCTCATGTACATGTAAGTCTCTCTTGAGGGCAACTTCATGTGGTCAAAGGAAGTGGTCATGCTCTAATCTCAACTTATCTCACAATTCACCTTGAAAACAAAGTGAGAAGCCTTTTAAGTTGCTTTCTAAAGGCACTAACAGTGACGGCTTGAGACTCAAATTATCACTTTAGAGTTGTCTCAAAAACAAAGGAGACTAGTCTATGTGATGTATAGTTATATAAATGGAGAATTGTATCTCAAGACTTTGAGGTATTGATATAAAAATAAAATAAAAGGTTATAGATTTAGTGATAAATTTGTTCTTGATAGTTACAACAAATTTGTAATAATTTGTGCAACCTTGTATTTGTGAGTATAATAGTAAACAATGATGCAAACTTATAGAAAATAATGGCCTATTTTTTGTTCTTCATCATAAATTTTACTATGTAAAATTTTATTTTGATGGCCTTATACTTGGCAACGTGCATAATTTCAATGTGGTTAAAAAGTCATGTTGAGATACTTCAAGGAGATTCCAAAAACATCTTGAATTTTTTCAAAATTCACTAGTGGCACTCAAAAATACTTTCTTCCTAAAGAATTCTTTACATGGGATGTCAAATTGTACATGAGGCAATAAGACAACATAAATCTCTCATGTGGTTGGTTCATTTCCCAAAGTTCTCAAAATAGACCAATCACATGAGAGGGATTTTTGCCCTCTTTTGGCTCCATGTAGTGCTTGACTTCCTAAGTAAAGCCTTCTTAATTTTGTGATAACATATAGAAAACTAGTCATAGAATCATTAATACTTTTCACATATTAATTTTCAACAATTGTTGCACAAATGATGAAAAAAATCCCCAAAAATTATTCCTTAAGAGTTGCTTCAAAACAAAGGAGAATAGTCTATGTGTACACTAATATTTGTAATGAATCGTATCTCATGGTTGCCATTTGAGAGATTGTAACATCCAACCTTTGTCTGCCAAGATTTTTGGGCATTGCAAAGATTGTTTTTGAAATTTTTTGAAAATCGGTAAACGTTTTTATTTGAGTCACTTTGGAATTTGAGTATTGTATTAGCAATGGACATATTTCCAAAAACAAATCAAATTACTTTCTAAAGCCCCATCTTGGCTCGCAACCCAAGGATAGTCTTAAAAGACTCAAATATTGAAAATTCACTTTGCAAAATTTACCACATACACTTTACAGTATAAGGAGCACCAAGTTAAAATCTTAAGGAACAATATTTTTTAACCCACCGCTTCATCTAGGTTGCCCCAAATTGCAAAAACCTATTTCGGGATTCAAGGAAGGTTAAGGGCTAATGAAGATACCAGTTGAAAACAAATTCCCCATAAAGTACTCAAGAATATATAAAGAACGAATAAATTAAAAGAAATGCCAAAACATGTCATAATCGAATTTCAAAAATTAAGTATCTATATAACTTCGAGAAATTTGGAATTTACAAGCTACTACAAGGGAGGGGGTTTGCAACATTTGACGACCAAATTGGTATTGTTGCTTATTCTAATGTAGATGTTTCTAGAGCTAGTTCAAGAACATTGTTTGCCTCGAACAAAGTCTAGCATAAAAAATTGTTGCAAAAACCCAAAGTTTAAGTAGTGACTCTACTAAAAGAGAAGGCCGTTTACAACATATTTGGTAAAGTAATGCAAATTTTATTTTGCGGTGTATTCAATAAACACTCCTTAAATGAATCAACGTCTTGGTACTTGCTCTAACAACATATTAACAGATGAGTTTATAATTGACTTTGCATATCTATATTATTATTGTGCCTACTTTTCTTGAAAATGTTTTTGGAGTACATACCAAGATGTTATTTCACTTAAACAACATTTCACAAAAAAAATGTTGAAAGACCCCATAAATTCTAGTATTCTTACGGATTATCAAATTAGTAAGAGAAAGCTCCATCAATGACGTTTCTATTTTAAAGACTCATTTCAAACTACAATCCAATATCACAATCAAATATAAATGTAGTTTGTTATGAAAGATATGTGAGGTATTGAAAATCCATACAACATGCAACTTAGTTGGTGCTTTTATAATGATCACACAACTTACATCTCAATCATTATGCAATTATCCAAATTGGATTTTGTAGAACTCCAAGAAATATAATTCCTTTCAACCGACAGGGCTTCTCACATGCTATGAAATGTTCAACAACTAAACATTTCTTGGCCTTGGTTGACCCTTAAATGCCCATGGGGTCTAAATTGACAGCCCAAAATTGGATCACATCATCTTTTGGACTTGGGCATCATGAATAGTGCACTTTTTTAACTTGGGCAGCATGAATGAACGAATCAATGACGAGCTTGCAACCTCCTACAAGGTTATGTACAACCCCAACCTACCTACAACAATCCTATCAAAGCACAAAAACACTCATACAAATTGTGATTTGAATTGTAAAATTTCACTTTTTAACTGCATCATAAGAAGGTGACCAGTTTGACATCAAAATATAAGTGAGAAGTTGAGTACAATGAGAGCTACATAGCAGATTCTCTTGGGAAAAAGCCCCTCGGGCTTCCTTGGGCGTTTAACCCTTAAACGCCCACAATATCGAAAAATGACATTTTGGATGTACATCAAAAACTTTGAAGAGCCATATCTTCTTCATCCGAGGTCCATTTTGGATGAAATCACTTGGATTAGGTTCCAAATCAAGTCTAGTTTGTGTTGTACAATTTTCAAGCCCATACAATAAAGGATGAATTAATGGAATGCACTTTAGTGAAGAAAGCTCTTGTTTTTGGGTTTCCAAGCATGGGGCATGTATTACCATTGCAAGCCAATTATGTGAAATTAAAAATAGTTTTTCATGATTTTTTTTTTTCATGGTCATGATCTTAAGGTGATTCTCAACAACTTTGTAGTGAGAAGTTTTTTGATCCAAATGATTTTGCTATTGGATTTGCAATGATGTTTTGTCAACAGAAAAAGTGAGAAAATGGATGATATTTGAGGAGCTATATCTCCCTCATCCACCGTTGGATTTCAACTTAATTTTTTGGGATGGCCTCCAATTAGAGTCTAGTCTAAGTGGTAGAAACCTTAACAAGATCGAAGATGTTTTGAAGATAAAGCATGAAATTGAATGCAAAGGGTCTAGTTTTGGACTATATTTCCTTTGTAAAATTTTCAGTAGTTTTTACCATTGCATGGCTTTTATTTGAGCCAAGGAATTTTTTTGATGAATTTTTGTTGGGTAAAGGACTTATTAAGATGAAGGTGAACATCTTTCTAGTTGGTGATTTTTTCATTGCAATAGGTATATTGGTAGCATTTCCACCTCAAAGTGAAAATGATGAAATTTTGCAGTTTGTTTTTGATATTAAAATGTTATGATCTCCCGATCTATAAGGCCTCATGACTCAAATTTTGGTCTACATGGTCTTCAATAAGTCTATTACAAGTTTGTACGGTTGAGATCTTAATAGCTTCTCTTGATTTTCATCTATGACGATTTCTATGGAAATGTGCTTTTCTGCTAAAAATAGGCTTGGGCGTTTAGGGGTTAAGGTTTGAGATTGATTGCCAGAATGAAAAAGAAGCAACTTTTACGAGTAAATGCTTCAATGGCTCGTTCACGAGCTGCCACGGCGAAAGGCAAGTCCACATTCATTGCCGAGCAATTGCGGCCATGGCGATCTACTCCATTCTCATTGCAATCACCCTTTTCCTTGCTCTCAACTCCACCCCCACCGCCATCACCGACCTTCTCTTACTAATCACCATCTCTGACATTCCTCGAGCCTCCTCTACTCTCCACCTTCTCTTTCCGTCAACTTCCACTTCATGGTTCGTAAGGATCAGATTTAAACCTCATCAGAGCCTGCTTTCGCTTTCTTTCTTCCTTTGCCAGTTTTGTTGTTGATGGTTTCTGTTTGACATACATGCAGGCGAGTAGCAACATGAAGACAGTATTCGTTGCGGGTGCAACAGGCCAAACGGGCTCACGAATCGTGAAAGAGTTGTTGACGGAAGGTAACTATCGAGTGAGAGCAGGAGTCCGTAATGTCGACAAGGCCAAAGCCAGCCTTCCTACCAACGACAACTTAGAATTCGTGAGTTCCAAAGCCTCCTCTTCTTACATGCTTTGACTCACTCTCGATTGCACCATACATTTCGAGAAGGAGTCATCTGCATTCTGATCGCTCGCACTTTTCTATGACAAATCTCAGACATTAAGCTACTCACTTGTATCATAATCCTTACAATCTTCGAAGTTGCACCAGCTAGCTTCCTTTATGTCATAAATTGTCCACTTAACATGAAGATTTCATGAATTTTACTTAACAGCCCAAGTGCTATGACTGTGATGAAGGTGTTGGCAGATGTAACGAAAGGTGTGGACTCACTCAGCACGGCCATAGCGGGTACAGACGTAGTGATTGTGGCCACAGGATTCAGACCTTCTATCGATCTCACATCAGCATGGAAGGTACAATCTCGCAGTTACAATCTTACATGTGGTGCGGTGATTTTAGGGTTGTGCTTTCCTCATCTACTCAATCTTGCGATTCTTTACACAACCATTCTTTAGTGTTATTCCATCTCCTCTCAGAATTTTTCAACCCCGCCGTATGAAGTTCAGGATCTTTACAGGTTGGAGAGAGTGAGTGCAGGTTGACAATCTAGGGACGCAGAACATGGTGGAGGCATGCAAGAAAAGCGGCGTGAAGAGACTGGTGCTCATCAGTTCTATATTGGCCAACGGTGCCGCCATGGGACAGATCCTGAACCCTATTTACATTCTGCTCAACGTTTTGGGACTCACTCTGGTGGCCAAGCTGCAAGCGGAGAAGTATCTCAAGAGCTCCGGTCTCGATTACACTGTCATTCGACCCGGCGGTCTCAAGAATGACCCTCCCTCTGGAAACATCGTTCTCGGCAAAGAGGTCTGTTTTCTCCATGTTTCCTCTGTTAGAGTGAATATTGAACAGTAATAAGTTATATATGTGTATTTATATTGTTTGTATGTGTGAGTATTAAACTAATGTAGTCTTGTTTTGTTTGTTCAGGATACCATATTCAAAGGCTCAGTTTCTCGGGACGTTGTTGCGAAGGTTGCAGTTGAGTCTCTCGCCATTCCAGAAGCATCGTTCAAGGTGGTGGAGCTCGTATCATCACCGGATGCTCCCTCCAAATCTATCAAGGAGCTCTTTGCTAGCCTATGTTGATTTTGTGATATATTTAGCAGTTTGGAGCTTTTTTGGGTTGTTCACTTCTCGATGTTCTCGATGTGATGTTTGAAATTGTGTGAATAAGTTACTAGTTAAGTCATTGTAGCGGTTGGTTAGATAGGGTGTAGGGGTTGGTTAGATAGGGTGTAGGACATGGAGAAGATTGGAAGTTGATTAGAAGATTACATTTCTTTTGGGATAATATTATGAGTTTCAACAGCATTGGCTCATGATATGGTGAAACCATCTAAAGGCCAACACCCAAGATTCTTGCCTTTGTACACATTTGACCTCCCTTGTATGTACCTCATGCATACATATTCTGGGTGCTCTATATTTGGGCTTCTGTTTCTAAAATTTGTTTATAATTATGTGTGTGTTTTGAAAAAACCAGAAAAATAAGGGAAAAGTTCATCTTTTCCTATTCCTTATCCTAAAAAAAAGTTACCCATTCATTTCTCACTCCAAGTATATAGATTCCCTAAAATTTTCCTTGAGGGCACGACAATAGATGGTTTCACCAAACTCAATGAGGTAATCTAATTTTGGACTTGAGGCTAGTGTGGTATCTTCCTTCACAATCACAATGGGTTCATGAAACCTTACAGGTGTATCCTCAAGACCCTCAGATTATGATATTTTTGTTATATATCCTACAGTACAAACCTCCTTGTATTTGCATTTAAATAAACTTTTTCTTCATTCAAACTCTATTACTGCATCCACCTACTAAACGTAGAAACTATGTATAGATTCAAATGGACAGCAAAAGTACCATTGACCATGTCAGCAATAATTTAGATTTTTATAATAAATGTAGCTAATTTTAATAATTTAAATTCTCATATCATGCTAACAAGCACCTAGGTCATTCTATTGTCAATAAACTCCAATTGAGATTTATCTCTAAAAAGGAAACGTGGTATGTAGCACATCCATGTTTCGCTCAAATCATGTATGCTATCAATCGACTTGCCTCCGTTGATTTGCTCATGTATGCAAGGTGTTCCTATTTTGAGCTTGTCATGAACTCGATTATCCGGTACATCCATTTATCCAACATTCCTGTTTGATCAACACTTCCGCTTTCAGTCCGACTACAGCTGCAGAATGTACCATGAAGCTACAACATGCACTACACAATAGTAAAGAACGTAGAGAACGAGTGTGAATACAAACGTCACCTGTAACTGCGAAGGTTCCACCAAGAACAGCACACAAGCGCGTGATAAAGTGGCCAAAATTGCGCCTGGATTCCGTGATGGTCACAGTGATTGGTGATAAGTCGTACACAAAGTAAACGGCTGCATCCAACGTCAATGTATCAGTCAACTTCGGCCATCACATCATGCACTTACCCTAATGAAAATTGCTATGAATTCTGACCAGGAACATAAGCTGTGGCATAGCAGAGAGGTTGAACCACCTGGATAAGCCCGGTCTAAGGGCGTCGCTTCCTGGTAGTACTCACTTACAGAAAACTGGTTCGTTGGCATGATCTCTCCACTCAAAAAGTGATACTCAGTAGGCACAATCTGCGATGGAGGAAAATTCATCAGTGGGTCTCCTTACAGTACAGAGTTCGAAGAGCAGATGAGGATGTTACACGTAATAACAGGACATTGCTAACGTGATGCAGTTGAGAAGCTAAGAACTAATTCAGCTGGATTACTCCAACATCAACATAGCCAACGCAACTTACCTTCATGAAGTACTTGAAAGTACCACAATTTTTGTGAAGAATGCGCTCCTCTCCATCAAGTGGGTTGTGCACGCCTGGATAACGTGGCCCGAATGATAGCTCGTGTATGATATGACTGACATTCACCTCGCATCCTTGCTCGAATATCTGTCCACCATTTTCCCCCTTTGTTATCCCAAATTGATTAGTTGTCAACGAACATGGCGATCAATCTTCCAGGAGCATCTCGTCAAGAATAATCCAAATGAAACATTTCGTGAAGTTTTCGAATAGTACCATAGATGCAACGAAAAGGCTCAACCCATGCATGGAAATGTGAAAATTTCCTGCAACTCGCTCTACATCAATCACACCAAACACCTGCACAGTCGAACAAGATTCCTATCAAAGGCCTATTCAAGATCAGAGCAGGAATAACAACCATTTGAAATATCAGATTGGAGGTGAACATGAATACCCGACAGCCTTCTCCATTTTCAATCGATTTCCGGGCATCCATTATCACCCCTGCAGGATCGTACTCGAAGGCATTCCTAGCAAGAGGCATAGCTATCGCTTGATCATCAACCTCTTTTTCATCAGTCACTTTTTCATCAGGATCTTTTTCATCAGTCGCTTCTTTATCAGTCGCTTCTTTATCAGTCGCTTTTTCATCAGCCCCGGGCTCACCTTGGACAGTTTCTGGCAAGAAATATCCGTAAATTGGTGTCTTTAGTTGTGTCCTCTCCATCCTCAAGCGAACCAACAGAGCAAGTCGCAACCACAACTCACGAATATATGCTACTGAACAGGCATGTAAAGGAGAAAATGTGGTACCTGTAACATTTTTGTGTTCGCTTGTTGTGACATTTTTGTGTTCGCTTGTTGTAACATTTTTACTATTCTTCAGTTCTTTTGCCCTTTTGTGTTCTCCCTCAACAAGATCATTGACAAACTCTGAACCAAGTACATGTCCATCCCTGCTGACACGCAGCTGCAAGTGATAGTCACACATGTTACTTTAATTACATGCGATTACTATTAGAAACAACTTCCTCATTGTCTAGGCGTTAAAAGAAACAACCCCCTCTCGTGCGTGTGCGCACCAACGAGCCTAGGTACATAAGATATTGCTTCGAACGAGGTTCAAGAATGACTGCTGAGGCCAAAAGAGATAATCCGAAATACTTACTTTCCACAAGCTTGTATGAAGATCAACCTCGTGCTGGCCAGACATGTCTATCGCATCTACACTCAAAACTGTGCAACCAAAAATGGCCTATTAACAAGTGCGAGCTTTAGATAGTACCAGAATCAGGTCCATTCTAGTGTATCCTAGCTGCACAATTGACGAAAACACGTGTACGCCAATCAGCAACTCAGAGAATGAGTTGAGTGCGGTAAACGAACCTTCGCAGGGTAGACCAGGGAATGTCATATTCAAGTGGATTGGCAATTTCTCCCCGCGGTGGGTGTCCACAGACATCTGTTACACAGTGAATCATCTAAATGAGAAAGCAGTGGGACAAGTGCTCATTTGTGAGAAAGTGAAAGTAGGAGCCCGTAATGTATCAAACAATTTTGATGCACGAAGTGGCATACCTCGTGTTCAGTAACTGTTTGTAGATAAAAGCGAAGCTCATGAACAAAGAGAACTGCCATAACAAATAGTCCAGCTGCTGACACTGCCATACTCAAGTAGGAAATCGTTAGCCCTTTGCGTCTGATTAGTTCCAGACTCATGAATAAAAAGCTTCACAATGAGATAGAGCCAGTACGAACCAGCTGCACCAGACGAAGTCTTTTGCAACAAGTGCTCATCGGTTCGCGGAAACGCATCTATGTTCTTAATATGTTTCCATCTCCCCGATTTGCTTGGCTTTAGAACAGTTACCCATCTCCCCGATTTGCTTTGTTGGAGCATCTTCGACGCTGTCAAAAAGTCTGATAATTCACAGCACTAACAATCTGCACTGTCCGAGTAGATAACAATTAACTACAAGAGTCCAATAGCCAAGGCTGTTCGATCAGTGCAAGAAATCACTTCAGAATGGCGATAGGATCACATTATATTCATGATTGCGAACTAGTTCCTCCTAATGCTAGCTCGTGCCTTCACCTAACAATCGTTCATCAGCTACAGATGCAACCTACATATACTGCTTCAGTGTCTCCAAAACAGGACAACCCTACGTTGCCCTGTAGCTCCCTTCAGCAGATTGTGAACAAAAGCCTTGTGCTTGAGCACATGAAGAATCAAAGGCACATCACATTGATCAAACCTTGTGCCATGATTTGATCATCAAGAATTCACATCATGTGCGCCTCAAACCAAACAGCGTACCCGTCAATGAACATTCGACCGATCCAGATTAGAGATTCTTCAACTGCAATTCAGCTACTAAATCCGACTGCATTGTAGCTCTTTAAAGTTATTACTTCCAGAAGCTTCTGTGATATTGCCATCTAACCTCTCATGTATGTTCGACATACGTCCACTTTGACGAAGGGCTAGAACGCGCTCGAACGGCATTCGTCAAATCCTTATACCACACACACATCTCCATCACCAGTACATATTCTCCTACTTAACCACATTGAACTTCAAGCAATACGTGTCCGTATGAAAACCAAATTCTTAAAGCTCTGCTCTTCCATTCTTTACAGACTAGCAAGACACTGCAGCTCATAAATCCGAAACTAGTTCGAACAAAAAACACCTGTAGACCTCGCTTTTCAAGTAAACAAATGACTTCAAATCTTCATCACGAGCAGGTCTATAACACCAGACATAAGCTCATTCTGCTACCGCATACCTGCTCCCTTTACATCAGATCACCTATTATAAGATGAAATTAAGCAAGACGTATGAAAGTCAACTCTGATTCTCGAACCTCCGTCTTTGTTTCTTCAACGACTAGCAAGACTCTAAAGCTCATCAATCTGCTAAATCGAACATCTGTAATCTTCGCTATCAATCAAACAAAATCACTTCAAATCTCCACGAATCTACACCAGAAATAGCTCTAATAACACAATGTCCTTATTCTGCTGCCGCATACCTGTTCCTCTTACTCCACATTGCCTACTCATCCAGTACTCACATTCTCCACAGACCTGTCCAAATCAGAAAGAATTCCTTCAGATCCAATCGCTCTTGCAGAATTCCAACCCTAACACAATCGAATTGCGGAGGCGCCTCACTTTCAAAAAATCGGGCGCGCGAAAGCAAAGACTAACAATCCGGGGAAAGTGACCATTGCGCCTGAGCTTGTCACTTTCGGCGACAATGACTGACTATGACAAGCTCATATGGATGAAAACGAAGGCACATAAATGATAGTGGATGAATGTGTGGATGAAAATCGATCTATTTTGTGTATGAACCTCCACCAACTTGCTTTTCATATGCACACCTCCATTGAAATTCCTTTGCCCTAATTCAGGGATAACTGTTGCAAAATGCTGCTGGCACGTTGGTTACAGTGGGTTTCCAGAATAGGAAGCTCATCAAAAGAGGATCTAGATGAGGTCTTAAAAATTAATAGTGGAAATGGGGCATGCACTTCATATGGGTTTAATGGTAAGAAAGTTCTCCATACTGTGTAATTTTTAAATTGGGGAAGATACTCATGGGTGCCTTTTATCAGGGCTTCCTGTTACAACAGCCTGTGCAATCGGATAAGGGATTTTACTTTTCTAAAATTAGGGGGATAGGAAATTGAGCTCAAAAGCAGGATTTTTGCTTATGAAAGAAAGAGTGATTTCTTTTTCTTTTCTTAATAGTTTTAAATTTGTTTTTAAGTCCTGAATTGAAGTTTAACCCTTAAGTGCCCACGGTGTCGTTTTTCGACATTTTGGATGTAAGGCTCCGTCTTTGGTGCACAACCCCACTTTCATCCCATCGATTTTTCATCCGCCGTTTTTTTTGCTCAACTCCTCGGTGGGTTTACTCTACTCCCTCCTTGGATAAATAGCAAAAACCTTGATCCTCAATTTGTGAGAGTGGGCGAAAGAGATTTTTCATGAAAGTTTTGGTGGTGTGATCTTCACCCCTTTTTTGCATGGATCTTGAAATCCATACCTCCAAATGGCATGCAACTCAAAGGTCATACTAATTGCCATGCTCCAAAGAAGATCCTACGGTTGGATTTTCCATTTTCATCTTTTATTTGTTTTTACGTAGTTTTGAAAAAATCAGCATTATTACCAATTGTTAGGAGCTTTACCCCCCCTTGGGCGTTTAGGGGTTAAAGGTGATGGTTTGTCAACACCAAGATATTCCTGATTGGACGAAATGAAAAGATACACTGCATTCACTAGTACATTAATTAGTGTAATTAGTGTCTCACCACAAATAGTGATCAATATGATGTAATAGAAGTATTAATACCAAAATATCAACACTCATGAAGTCCATGCTTGTTAGGAAATAAAACTATACTTACTTTTTTTTTACACATACAGAGTTTTGATAACCATGTACTCTCACATCAACAAAATTCAAGTACATTTATTTGTTGATTTGTTTTGGTACTAGGTTGTTAGTAGTATTTCCACTCCAAAGTAAAAATCAAAATCTTGCGGTTATTTATTGGTACTAATATGTTTCTATCTCTCAGTCTACAAGGGCACATGACTCGGTATTTTATCCACATGACATACCACAAGTCTATTATGGGTTTTTACACTTGAGATCTAAATTGCTTGCTTTTGTTTTCATCTATGGCAGTTTTTGAGGATTGTGTTTCTAGGCTATGAACCCTCTTGGGCATTTGGAAGCACCCCTCCAATTTTCTACCCTTTTGAAAGTATGGATTCTAAAATTTGGAAACCTTAAAAGAAGGATTCTTAAATTTCTGAAGACTTTCAATACTTTTTGAAGACATATCATGGATTTTAGTGCAAGAGGTTTACATTTGAACTAAATATTTATTTGTAAAATATGAGGCAATTTTCACCATTACAAGGCCATAATTTGAGCCAAGAAATTTTTTCAAGTGTTATTTTAAGTTCAAGAGTATTTTTGAGATGAAGGTGAGAGGCTCTTTTGTTGGTAAAAGTTCGATTGGAATTGGTTTGTTGATAATATTTCCACTTCAAAGTGAAAATGCATAAATATTAATAATAGTTTTAAAGTAAAAATACATTAGGAAATTATTAGTTTTTTAGCTCATTGTTTTTGAGTACAATTACATTTGGCTTTTATACTTTGATATTTCATAATTGTAAAGGCATAACTCCTCTTTCTTATCAAATTTAATTTTTTAAGAAGCTCTTTCAACTCTCTATATCCACAAAAGTTTGAGTATTTAAATAATAATAGTTATTATGAAAAAAATAATTAAAAGAACTTCATCTAAGGTGACCAAAATGCCGAAGATCCCTATTAACTTATTGAGGATCTTTATGGGATAAGGGTTACTTTGGTGATAGTCAATTTTTAGAACTCTTTTTCTGAATGTAAAGGTTTTATACATTGGCCTTTTAGGCACCTAATATTTCTTTTCTACTTTCTAGAGGACAAGTTTGTTTTAATTTACTTTTCTTATGAGCAAAGTATTTTTTGAGCTTTTCATTCATGGTACACCTATTAATTGTACTAGATTTACTTGTTGATGACTGTAACTTTGTAAGTGAATTCAAAAGCAATCTCCTCTACTTGGTAGAATCATCCTAAAAGTACCCCTAACACAAGTAGAGTAGCCTCTCCTACACTAAAAGAGGGCGATGTAACACAAAAAGAATAACCACATTCCTTACTAACTAAAAATAGAGCATGAGATCCAAATTATCACCAAAAGTGAACATGACGTCACTTTGGGGGTGTATAATGGAATAAGTAGCATCCAAATATAAATAGGAATGAATCACATCTGACACTTTTATTATTAGAGAGAACATTTCTTGTCATCTCTAAACTATTGCCAAACAATATTTAGTGGTTGGATTTGTTTATCTAAAAGACCACACGAAAAGAGGTCACATAGGAGAAGAAACAAAGGGGTTTCTCCTGAGTCAACACTGTACATTTCAGAAGTTAGTGCATACATTATAGGGATGTCATTGGACTCTTCTTTCGTAAACGTTCTAAAATGTCCTCAAAATCTCCATCTTTCTAGAGTAAACATTGTAACCTTAAATCCCTAACTATCCTTACAGACTGATATGGTCTTTTGCCATTTCGGGCAACCTAGGTTTTTGGGTTAATTTCAATAATTTTGACTAAAATGTTTACTACCTGTTTCCTATACTACAAGGTGTGTGCAACAAATTGCAAAGTCAAATTCCAGTTCTATAGTATTTAACGCAAATTTTAGTTTTCACACCCTAGGTGGGTTGAAAAAAAATTATTTTAAAGATTATTTCGAATTTCTTTTTTGGCAATGTATTCATAACCAAATCACCCTTTTAAATTACAAAGGGCCCTAAGTCAAAAAGTTTACCAATTCTACAATGGCAGCCTCCAAACTTAATAAAAAAGAGCAAGCTTCAATTTTTTTTTAAATTTCAGTAAAAACATTTGCACAAACTTTTGATGTTATGATCTTGCTAATGATAAACATCCAACGATCAATTTTTGGTCCACTAATTAAAAATAGGCTTAATTATAAGATCTTACAATTGCAAGTCTAAAAATAGTTAGAAAATTTGCTTCACACTCCCCCAAGTGCAAATTTGAGGATTCAAGCTCCTTAACCCCTGAGCGCCCCCTCCATATCAAGCAAAATTAGGTTGTGGTGAACCTTGATCTGTTTAAAATTGACGTGGCGCAAAGAAACATGGGATCAAGTAGATCCAACCGTTGAAGTTGGATTATGATTAGGGTATGAATGTGTGCTGAAAATTTGAGTTAAAATGACCGTATGGATTTATTTATTATATTAGTCAAAGTTGGGTTCACTTCTGATCGGACAAATTCTTGGCGGACAGATTTAGTCCGTTGGGGCGCTCAGGGGTTAAACACACAAGGAGTTGACTTGGTACATTTACAACTCTAATTTGCTCGAGTACGAAGTCTCCACTCTTGATCTTTCTCAATTGTTATTCGTTTCACAGGAACTATGATGAGGAACTATGATGAGGCTCTAAAATTATCTCCAGCGTTTCACATGTCCCCTCCTTACTCAAACTCGAATCTGAGATTTTTGAGGTTATAGGTGCACCCACATTTACCAAGAATAACCGAAAATGCAATACAGTACCAATTTGTGCAGACAAGCAAACAAAACACTGCCATATGCTGTTAAATACCATGATCCTTGGAACAACAAGAGCCACATTGCATACAATGATTGACATAATCCAATCAATTTGCACAAACAGAATCATCAAACTCTTTATTCATGAGTGAAATGCCTAGAGAGAACTGTGAGAGCATTCTACACTTCTCAGGTTCGTAGCTACAATCACATACACATTTTACTTACAGATTCGAGGATTCAGAATATGGTATAGATATCTACAAGGAACTATATACTGCATAAAGGATCAGAGTACCACCGGCTGCACTTGCGATTCTTCCTTTCGGTTGCCCCATGGGTTCTTCCGGAAGCGAGTAATCGAGAAAAGCTCCAATGGCACATCTGGAGCAGTTCCAGTGAGAGCCAGATCGGCCATAATGTGACCAACAAGAGGTCCCATCTTAAACCCATGCCCTGAGAAACCTGCAGCAACAAGAATACGACCTGCACAATCTGGAAGAAAGTCCAGTATGAAATCTTCATCAGGAGTCATGGAATACATACACCCTTGTGCCATGACCGGAGCTTCCGAGTTCACAACGTCGGGAAAGCAAGTTGCAAGCCACGGACTCACTTCCTTTTTCAAATGCTCGTAATCTGGAGCTACACTCCGCTTGTTGGGATCACAGGAGCTTCCACTGTGAACCGAGACTTTGATTAATCCCGGGTACTCAATCGAAGGAGTGCCGTAGATGTAAGGCTTGCCGTAATCTGCAAACACCGGGAAGCCTCTCGATGCTGATAACACATCTGAGTTCACTTGCCAATAAGCAAGTGATGTGTGCAATGGCTCAATTGGCAACGAAAGACCTGAAAGCTCCCGAACAATCTCACTAGTCCATGCACCTGTTGCTAGAATGCAAGTTTTGCCTAGAGCAGCACCTCGGTTTGTAGCAACAAGCACTCCATTTGAGCCATCCGGGAGCTTCCAATGGTTAGAAATCTGCACAAGCTTCGCTCGGTCTCGAAATGTGGCGCCATGTCGAAGTGCAAGTGATTGAAAAAGAGCTACAGCTTTTGATGCTCGCAGAATTCCACCCTGTTTTGTGTACACTATGATGGAGTCTTCGGGGAGGTGCAGAGACGGGAATCGTGCCTTGCATTGTGAGTGAGTGAGAACCTCGTGCTCGATGTTTTCTTTTGAGAGGTTGGTGATGACTGAAGCTAGGCTTGTGCTGGATGGCGGACCGAAGTCAAGCTGCCCTGTTCGTTGGTACACCATGTATCCTGCTTCGGTCTCTGCTTCTTCCCAGAGCTTGTACGCTTCTTTCATCATTTGAGTGTAGTAAAGCTCGGGGTACGTTACTCGAATTGTGCGAGATTCCCCGTGCGATGAGCCCCTGTGATGAAGAAAATCGAACTGTTCCAGGAGAAGAACTGATTTGCCTCGCTTTGCTAACTGATAGGCTGTGCAACTTCCCATAATTCCGGCCCCGATCACAATTGCATCGTAGGTGCCTGTCACTGGCTCTCCTTCCTTAGGTAAGTCTGCCATGGCTTCCACTTCCAAGGGTAGCTCAAAGCAAGATCCTATCCTGCATAGAAACGATCGACCTGAGGACCCACATGCAGCTACATGCGAAGGCAACAAGCTAGTCTCATGAAAAAGGGCATGCAAGATTAAACAGCGCACCTCCTCAGGGTTGTCACCCCACATAGAACGTGCCGACTTCAGCTTCGTGAAGAGCATCAGCAATGCAACTGGCAATGGTAACGCATGTGCGAATCCACAATTGCAATTGCTTCCACACCGAAAAGGCAAACACCAGCAACACAGGCCACCCTTGCTTCATCTTTACTCTCTTACCTTCTTTTCATGCATTTCCCTCATTAACATCATCACTGCAGGAGCCTCTAAAACCTTCTTCTTAAGTGAGGTTTACAATCTAACACTCTAACAGTAACAAATCACGAAAAATGATTCAAGACTCTACTAAAAACCTAAATCCGAATTGCGTCATAAAACCATTCTCTGCAACAGTACCGCACGGTGGAGCATTGAAAATCCGCAGAAAAGAAACAGCAACCTCACAGGAGAAATAAAGGAGCGCATCCACGAAGTACAACCCACGGATCAATAGCGCATCTAGAGGCCTAACTCGTTCAATTTCGCCATCGATTCCTGTCTCCGCAATCAAAATCTCTGCTACCAAAAGGCCGACATGTCAAAGCACACAGGCTAGAGAGCGCCTCTACCCCTCTGCACAATGAGCGGTGGCGGAATCAATGGATGAAAATTGGATGGATGGCAGGTATACATTGGATGAGTTCTGACGGGTGGTGCAAAATACTGTATCGGATACCCAATTTGGAATTAGGGTTTCCGGTGCGTACCTGAATACTTTCTGCAATTTGTTTCATGATTATGTTAGATTTATAAACCTCGCTTGAGAATCTGGTCCTGCAGTGGAGCCCATGGTGGACATTGCGAGGTTCTAGGGCTTCACGGGATGGAACCTATTTGATTCATTGTTTTCTCCTTCTAAGCTTTCCTGTTCATTGTGGACTCTTTGAAAATTGGACATCCTGGCAATTGCTAGCAAGAACCTTCGAAGCTTTCTCCCAGGAATGCAACTTGTGTGAGATCAAAAGTGCTTGGAACAGGGTTTAGGGTACATGAGGCTTGTGATTTGAACGAGGTGATGATGTTGAGGAAGGGAAAGATATGAATTGAAGGAAAGGGAAAGAAATGAAGCTTGGTGGGATCTGAGAATTTTGTAGTGGAGACTGTTTCGAATCTGTACGTGATGGATCAACGTGGAAAAGGGAAGGTGAACAAAGCCTCATCCAAAAGTGGTAGCAATAGTAGCATGAAGGCCAAGAAGCCGGCGTATGAATTCGCTGTGACTCTCGAGCAATTCATTTCGCAAACGCTTCCTCTCATTGATCTCGAGAAGGTGTGCTCCTCTTCAACGCTTTTTTTTTGCTGCTCTTCATTCTTTGATACATTCCAAAGTCGCATTTGAAGTAGGCCACTTTCCACCAGAACTTCAATTGATTACATGAGCAGCAAATGCAGCGTTTCTACGAATTGGAAATACCTCATCACAATTCAAATATCCATTGCGTGTTTAGTGCTCAAATTTATGTGTTGTGAGCGGAGGATTCATATGAGTGTTGTGCTTGGCAAGCCAGGAAGCAGAGATAGCCGCGTCCTTAGATGCATCGTCAACTTTGGACCCCTCGGTTGCTCAGAAGCGAGGGTCCACACTACTCAATCTGAAATGCACTGATGTTCAGGTAATACTACACCCTATTTTTCATCCTAAACCAGTTGTTCATTTGAGCTCAATGTAATAGAGAGTGCCAACAGTCTATGCTAACACTTGTGAGCATATTGTGCGTAGACAGGACTGCTGGGAAAGACCTTGCTGGAGCTTCAGCCGAACAAGGGCGACTTACTCCCTTCCCACAAGGTAATGAAATCAATGGGTGTTGCGTCCATTGTTTTTGTGTTTGGAAGCGCAAGAAACTAACAATGGGCTTGATTGCAGCTCACGCCACATGATGTTGTCAACATTAAACTAAACAAAGGAGACAGCAGCAGCCCTTCTCTTGGACAAGGAACTGTTTATCGTATCAAGGTGTGCAATCTCATTTCTCACCGATTTGAATCATTTCCACGTGCTGACGCATAATTAATTTACTGACCTGAATTTTTCTTTTTATGGAGACCAGGAAAATTCGCTTGTGCTTGCTGTTGACGACCCACCAGAAGATGGCTTAGACTCCCCATTACGACTGGAGAAGCTCGCTAATGAAGTAAGCTTAGTTCTCTTCTTCGAAAGAGAATAACCTTGCTGTGTTTTTACTATATTAGCGATAATAGAATGAAACAGTTTTACTTTTTTGCTAATGTGGGTGCTATGCAGGTGACATACAGGCGACTGAAGGACACTTTGATAGAGCTAAGCAAGGGAGTCAAGGGTCCTGCAGTGGATTTGGTTGGTGTTCTATTTGGAGGCAAAGCGCCCTCGTTTGCAAAGAAGCCGATTACGTTCACTCCTTTCAACAAAAATCTTGACTCTTCTCAGGTAAGTAGTCCCACCTTTTTGAGGTTTCCAGGAGAAGAGATTTGAGCAGTTATTGGTGGATTCGAAATGCTTGATATGAATTGACATGGTGCAGACGCTGGTGATCAGTGCTACCTGGGATGATGATGGAGAATGAGCCAGTTTGAGCAAGCAAAGTGTGTTGTGATTATATGTTGTCAAAGCAGAAGGCGGCTGTTTCGAAAGCATTGGGTTCCAGCAACGTGATGCTTTTGCACGGACCTCCTGGCACGGGAAAGACGACTGCTGTGGTTGAGCTCATCCTTCAGGAGGTCAAGAGGGGTTGCAAAATTCTTGCGTGTGCCGCCTCCAACATTGCTGTCGACAACTTGGTTGAGCGCCTTGCTTGTCACAAGTAATCAAATCTCATCGCCCACTTCCTTTTGTGCTGCTAATCCTCCCGTCAGAAGCCTTGTCATCCGCTTAGATGAAATTTTTACCTACACAGTGTGTATCAAAATACGTAAAAGAATGATACATCCTATATATCCGTGCAATCAGATGATTAAAAAGCTGTTTTTTAGGTGAAACCATGTAATATAAAAAATTAACCTACCAAAAATTGGAGTTCTCATTGTTTGATTACCCGATCTAGACAAACCTATGAGCGAAATGAGTGATTTTGGAAAATGTTGAATGAACCTGAATAGCTCAAATGAGAGGAATCATGTGACGTAGAGAATGCAATAAACTGGTGAAATTTTCTTCAGAATGGTCATAGTTGTAGGTTCCTAACTACCGTTCAGGAGTGGACTTAAACAAGTGCAATCTTATGTCTGTCAGAAGTTGATAACAGTAATAAGAACATCATGTTATAGGCCCAACTTTAGGGGCCGCTCGATGACGGGTATGTCTACTTCATTTCATTGTCACAGCGTACTGATTAATGTGTAATCGTTTTTGCAGAGTGAAGTTGGTACGAATGGGTCATCCTGCACGCCTTCTCCCGCAAGTTTTAGACTCCTCTCTGGATGCACAGGTCTGGTACATTTTTATGCTTAATCTTCATCGAGCATCTCTTTTAATTGATGTGAAAACGTGAAGTCTTCTCCAGCCGTGTATGTTTGTATGTGTCCCTGACGAGATCCTTGCTCTGTGCACAGGTTATGAGAGCGGACAATAGTGCGCTCGCCAACGAAGTGCGTAAAGAGATGAAGGTACAGAGCACTTATGAGCATTTGATCTCCACTTCTTTTGAGTTTTCTCGTTTTAAATGAATCCTTTCCACAGGTTTTGAACAACAAGCTTCTGAAAGCGAAGGACAAACGAACTCGTGGAGACATTCGACGGGAGCTTCGGAGCCTGGGCAAGGAAGAGCGACATAGGCAACAGCAGGCAGTTGCTGATGTGATCAAAGATGCAGCCGTAATCCTGACCACTCTCACCGGAGCTCTCACTCGTCAACTGAAGGATACCACTTTCGACCTTGTTATCATTGATGAAGCAGCTCAAGCTCTGGAAATCGCTTGCTGGATTCCCTTATTAAAGGTACCATATATATTCTCAAACCTCTCGTATAGTTGCATTCCACTTTCCATTACTCAACTTATGGGGCTTCCAACCAGGGCCGGCGATGCGTGCTGGCAGGCGACCATCTTCAGCTATCCCCGACAGTGTTAAGTCCCGAGGCTGAGAAAAAAGGCTACGGGAGAACGCTGTTTGAGCGTCTCACAGTGCTATACGGGAACGAAGTCACTTCCATGTTAACAGTGCAGTATCGGATGCATCAACTTATCATGCAATGGTCTTCCCGTGAGCTTTACGACGACAAGGTACCTTTCTCAATTGCAGTAAAAATGTACTTGACAATGATCCACTTCTATTATGGATCATTTTAGAAATTTACCATGTAACGATCTTCAGTAATTTTGAGAAGGCCGAGATAGCTATTGAAGACTTGATCGTTGTGGTTTGTGTGTTCAGATTGAAGCGCATTCCAGTGTGGCGGGGCATAGCCTGTGTGATCTGGAAGGAGTAAAGCAGACTAGCGCCACAGAACCTACTCTCATCCTCGTGGACATTGATGGGTATGCTCGTTTTCGAATCTCATGGCTTGCTACTGTTATTATGGTCTAAAATGATTGATAGATGTCTAGGCTGGAAAATAAGGCAGTATCACGGACGTCCATAGATACATTGGCGTCCTTTGTTTGTCATTTTACTATCACCAGTTATGGAGACTGGCGATTGTTATGTTTGACTTTTCAACATCTACCGCGTTCGATTCACCATGAAAGAGTCGTAAATAATTGTGTAATCTAGGTGTGACATGGAGGAGAAGAAGGATGAGGCAGATAGTACCATGAACGAGGGTGAAGCTCGTGTTGCAATTGCACATGCAAAACGTCTTCTTGAAGCAGGAGTGTCGCCTGGCGACATTGGGATCATCACGCCATATTCAGCTCAGGTATCCCCCTTCCCCCTGTGCTGAATTACTACTGATCTTTGAATATCTAAGAGCCAAATCCTTTCAGTCAAAATAATCACTCTCTGTGTGCGAGGCTGTAAACCACTAGGCAACCCCTGATCAGTCCCGTAGACCACTTGCCAATCGAAAGCCAGTGCATAAGAATGCATAAGAGATGTTCGTATATCCTACCCTTCACTGAGTTTAGCACCTTAATAACACTGAAGGTGGTAACAATTCCGTCCTAAATAGCAATTGTAGATAAGCCATTAACGATTGTTTTGGGTGGCAAACAGGTTGGAATTCTGAGGGAGATGCGGAGCGATGACAAAATTTTAACAGACGTCGAAATCAGCACTGTGGATGGTTTCCAAGGACGTGAAAAGGAGGCAATCATCATCTCCATGGTGCGGTCTAATGAGAAGCACGAGGTACTACGCTCCCCTGCCAGCCCTGCTCTAGTCACTATACAGACCATATACACCACACCAAATTGAATGGCGTAAGAATGCCTACAGGCTCCACAATAGTAAAAGCACAAAAAGCAGGAAGCTACCAATATATCTAATATACTTTTTTTGGTTGATGATCAGGTAAACGTATTCGATCCTCTACTTATCAGTTTCTTTCGTGTTTCACATGGATCTAGATCATCTCTTGGAAATTTTTATCCATCGTGATTCATATCTTTACAACTGACTCCAGTAGATATAAAAATTGTTCTGGCCTGTAAACATCGAATTCTGATCTCTGATCCTGAACTTGTGCTTGCAGGTGGGCTTTTTGAGTGACAGCCGAAGGATGAATGTGGCTGTGACGCGCGCACGCAGGCAGTGCTGCATTGTGTGCAATGTGGAAACAGTAAGCAAGGATGCGTTCCTTAAGCGCTTGGTAGACCACTTTGAAGCCAATGGCGAATACCTCAGTGCTATGGAGTATCTCTAACAAGGCTCACTTGAAATCCATTTATCACGAGGGTGTATATTGCCCTTCTTTTATTCAAGCAAATAATCCACTACCATAATTGTGGCAGTGTGTTTCAAGCAGCTGATCGTCATGAGCTGATCATCATGAGAGTCTGCTTTCTGCATTTCAAGCGTTTACTAGAAACTCTACCTCACGACCTCTCTCAAGGCACCCATTCGTACAGTGTATTGTCGATTGCCAAGACATGATGCGTGTAATGCTGTTGAAGAATACTCTAGGCTGAGCTCAAAGCTAGGCATGTTGCAACTCTATGTCCTGCTCTCTGTTGCCATCCCATGCTCTACTGAAGCACCCAGCTACCTCAATGAAGGGCCGTTGAGCATTTCCAGCTCTTCTTCCCATTTTCTTTGAAGACAATGGCATGGCTGAAAAGGCCAACGAAGAAGTTTCAATCATCGTAACTGTAGCGCATTTACAACTAGTACTGGACTGTACCCTCCAGATGATTTACAAATTTGGCACTGAGGGACTGTTTTCCCATCAACTTAAAAATGATCTGATTTCTAAATCGTAAAGTTGTGCAAATTCATAGGCATGTCATAGCCTTCGAGGTCGAGAATCTTGTCCTGAGCATGAGCCATGGTGCTGAGAGTGTATTTCTTGACAGACGGCGCTGATGAGTCAGACCTGGTTCTCCTGTTTCGTTTGTCAGCTGCACAGTGAGGAGGAGGCTTGGCGTAGTGATAAGGAGGCTCAGTTGCTGCGCACCGAGATTTCTTGCAGTTGGGACCACAGCCGTTCTTTTTCGGCGTTGCTAGAGCTTCATATCGAGTATGTTGACTCGGAGTTGATACTTTGGAGATGGGCATGCTGACGTTTCTTCGTCTCTTGGTTTGATAGAGGCAGCTGGGTGAGTACTGGGAGAGAACATCATCCCACAGTCCGCATCTGACGCCATGACACTCATCCCAGGCTCCGTATCGGGACCTGCAGGCGTTGCTTCTGTCCTTGACCGGCCCATAGGATCTTCTCGACACCACCGGCTCCGACTTGCAGCCTTCATTGCATTGTCTCCGGCAGTACTTGGGCCCCCACATCCTACATGATGGCTCCTATGCCTCGATCATGCGTGCAGCTCGGCTTTCTTCCGAACGAGGTGCTATTCATTTCATCTAAATCACTATGAATGTTGTCATTCTGCCCTTCATTTCAATGATTGTGCGAGCTGGAGAATCATTGATCATCATGATCTCCTTCAAAAACCGCGAGCAGTAACGAACTCAGTGTTCCTCGAACAGAGGTCGTCTGAACATGAACATGCAATTGAGAAGCAAAGCATGAATTGAGAACAATCATCTGCTTGTGCTGGGCAGCTCAGTTGTGGGTGTTGGATTCCTTGTGTGATTGTTTTGGGAGTACGTTCGGAAGGTGGGCAGTAGCAGGTCGCAGAGTGGTAGTGAGAAGAGTGTCGACCGGGCCGTGAATGAGCTCCATTCACGGCCCATGATCTGAAGGGGCTGCGAAGGAGAGGGAGTGGCAAAGCGGCAATTGCACACGAAGCTCACGAAGGGAGAGCGTCGTCCCTGTTGGAGACGAAAAGACTTGAGGTGCCCCCGATCTGAATCTCATCTCTTCAGCAACCAGTGGTGCTTTGAATCTGCTATTTACTATCATCGCTCACTATCCTAAGGTAACATCACCAAGCATATTGGTTGATACTGAATATCAGCATGTACACAATGAGTTACTCGTCTCGTAGTATTAGGTTAGTTACATAATCCAGTGGTTGAATCTGGTATGTGTTCACTTTTGTAGTATTGATCACCCTTTGTATTGGGGGGGATGCTTTTCAGTGTACCGAGGCTTGAGGTTTGGTCTAATAAGTCAACCGGGACTGATGTCAGCATCTCGGCTTATCAGGCTCAGCTGATCGGCCAGCCTCGGCGAGCGTTTGTAGTCCAACGGTTAGGATAATTGCCTTCCAAGCAATGGACCCGGGTTCGACTCCCGGCAAACGCAGCTGGAATAGCTCAGTTGGTTAGAGCGTGTGGCTGTTAACCACAAGGTCGGAGGTTCGACCCCTCCTTCTAGCGATCGCACTTTTGGTACCTCTTATTGCAAGGTCCACATCACATATGTTACAATGGAAATTTTCTTTCCGTCTTATGGTGTTTTATGTTGTTCTATGCTACTCTATGGCGTACCATAGAGTTCTATGGCATTCAATGTCGTTCTTTGGCCTTCTATGGGATTGGTGTTCTATGGACGATCTATGATATTTTTGTAATAGACACCTTGTTGGTGTTCTATGCTATTGGTTGTAACGAAACCCTCGCTCGCTTCCTATGGCATTTATAGCATTCTAATGACAAACAAACTATACCTCAACGTTTTATGCCGCAACCAGTGTTGTATTGTGTGCAATGTCGAAATAGTAAGGTCCTCCTCATTTCGTTGGGCGAGCTCTTTATAAGTATTCTTCAAAAACTACCCCATGTCTTGGTTCTCTTGTTGATGGTCCAACCGCTTTTTAAGATTTATAGCATGTCCTCTGTTCCCTTCTTCTTGGTTCCCCGTTCTTTGTAAGATTCATAGCATGTCCTTCGTTCCCGCGTTCCTAGTTCCTAGTCTTACATTTCTAATTCCCCATACTCCATTTTTTTTCTACTGGTTCCCTATTTCAAAACTCTTGTTTCTTGTTCTCATCCTTTGTTCCTATTTCCCGTCCCACAACTCCCCTTCTTAGTTTCCATCATTTGTTCCTAGTTCTCATCATTTGTTCTTGATCTTCACTATTTGTTCCTAGTTTCCATCCCCCATTTCCGGTTCCTAGTTTTCCTCCAATGTTCTCTTGATCTCTCGTTCACTCCTTCTTGCGCTCATTTTCGAGAACATGGGCTATTTGACACTCTAGAGGCTTAGCAGCCAACTTAGTAAAAGAAGCATTTTGGGCTTTCAAAAGAGCTGCTTTTGAAGCTTTTTGTTTTAGCAAGGACGGATTGAAAAGAGGAGGCCTGTGGTTGACCTGGAGAGTAGAGAGGTTAATCTGTAGGAAAATGGCCGAATGGTCTGAAAGATGTACTAATTGTTGCCATATGCCCTATTTTCCTCCACAGACACCCAAGGCCGCATCCAAATAGAAGCGGTCCAACCTGGACCACTTCGGCTTGGGGCCCGCACGATTCCAAGTGTGTCTTTTTGTAGTTAAAATCATGAATTCGTCAGTCTCAGGAGGTAAGCATCTCTAATGCATAAGATGAGAACTAAGTCATTATAGGTAGTAAGCTTCCTTGCGCCCATTGCCTTCTCCAAATAATCCGGACTCTTGTTGTCCTCTGATTCAGTTACATTAAAATCCCCCGCAACAACCCAGTCCGCTTTAGGGAAAGCACAACAGACAAGGCGGTCCCAAAATAGGATACGAGCCGCTGACTGGGTAAAGGCATAGATATTGAGGATGCCTACGCGCATAGGACCAATTTGTAGGATGGCAAATTGATCCGAGCCTTTTTTGACCAGGTGAATGTGAATGAGTGCGCTTAGTAACTGGGAGGCAAGTCGGTGTCTAGAGTCGAGATGTTATAGGTAAGTAATTGGATGATGATGGATATTCCCCCGCCCTAGCTAGATGTGCTTGAAATTTACCATGTGCAGCTTTCTTTGGAGGATGGGTGGCTCGTGGATATCTACCTATTGATCCCTGGTTTGGAGCACCTTCGGAAGACTGCTACAGATCATGTGCATCTCCTCCTACTTAACATATGTAAGGCCAAAGTCATGTCTAGAGTGATATTAGGAAAGGTGCTAGAGTTGAACTCCAAGGAGGAACTTTTTGGTTTGTTGGTTTCTGGGTATATGGGTACTAAAGTTAAGGACCTTGCTTTTGATTTGGGTGAATGGTTCTGGCCCCGTGAAGGGATGCTCAAGAAGGAACACTTTTTCTTATACACTTGTAAAAGGGGTTACAAGAATCTTCTAAAGACTCAGTTCAAGCAACTAGCTTTTGATAAGTAGCTAGATGTTTGTGATTATAATTTTTGTCAACATAGAGGATTCTTTCAGAAATTCTGGTACAACTAGATGCCTAGGAAGGTGTCGAGTATGGTTTGGCTAGCTATTGCAGGGGTTACATGTGGGTGCTTGGCGGAATAGGTGCATTGGGCAACCGGGATTGTCCTTGTTGTGTGATCAGGGTGTTCTGCAATCAATAGAACATGCCTTATACTCGTGTCTATTGGTGAAAGCGTCCTAGCGGTGCTTGCGGAATATTCACTCAATTGCTGGCTGACAACCCGGAATTTATTCATGGAATGAAGCACTTTATGGTGAAATCGGGAGTCCTTCACCCTAGGGAGACAAGATATGCTAGAAAAGGATCATCTCTAGACATTGGAAAGAAGTGTTGTATCTCTGATGACAAGCCTTTCTATATTCTTCATTGTTGTCTGCTTTGGTTTATATGGTGCCAGCACACTGAGTATGATTTCTACTTAGGGGTGTTTTACCTCGGGATAGCGCTATACATGGCTTGATAGTTTTGAGCGGCCGGCACTTACTCAAGCTAAGCAGATGGCAAAAGAGATTATTATGCGTACCATGGAAGAGATTGAGGGTGAGGCCAGTTCTGAGGCGTCTTTGGCAAGCCCCGACCTTGTTCTCCTAGACAACCTGCAAGATTCAAGCTAGCTCCAACGTCAGTCCGAGTTCTAGATTTCGAAGTTTAGATGATAGTGGTATTTGTCATAGTGGTTCCCAGTGCTACCTCACAACTTAGGTAGTAAATTGAGTAGGGAGTGCCTTTGCCTCAATTTTCTGTCGCAGGTTGTACTTGATTCACAGTTCGTTTATCACTTTGTTTATGCTCCTTTGGAACCTAGTGTGAGAATAATACACCAGAGATAGAGCGATACAATTGTGAAGAATAATATATATTACATGATAAAGAGAAAAACAAGAAGCATCATAATGATGCTGGACTTGACCTTCTATATAACTAGATAGCTGCAACTATTGGTGTATCCTACAGATATGTCCTGTGGATATATGAAACGACATAGTCTATTCAGCTGACTAATTGATGATTCATCTTCAGAGCTGCAACACTCCCCCTTCAGCTGAATTTGAAAGAATCGATGACTCCCCCTTGATTAGGGAGCTGGGAATTGGAGAGAGTCCATGAGCAGACACACAAGCATTGTGCCTTATCTTTGAAAGTGACTTGGTTAAAACATCTGCCCACATTTCAGTGGTTGGTGTGAATTCCAGTAGCAGAAGGTTAGAGTTCACTTTTTCACGAAGGAAATGATATTTGATATGAATGTGTTTGGACCTTTCATGAAATCTAGGATTCTTTGTAAGTGCTATGCACGATTGATTGTCGCAAAACAGTGTACTTGGGATTTTTACTTGGAAGTCGAGTTTAGCCAGCAAGGTTTGGAGCCAAAGTAGTTCCTTGGTTGCGGTTGCTGCTGAGATATACTCAGCTTCCGTGGATGACATGGCGACGACGGGTTGTTTCTTACTTTGCCAAGAAATCGAAGCGCCATTGAGTTGGAAAAGATAACCGGACGTTGAGCAACGGGAGTCAATATCCCCTGCCCAATCTGCGTCGCACCAGCCAAGAAGCAAAAGCTGGGAGGACAAAGAGGAAGCAGAGGAGCTTGTATAAGTAAGACCCCAATACTTTGTTTGCTGAAGGTAGCGAAAGATGCGCTTCAAGGCTAGCCAGTGGGGAGGTCCTGGGTTAGCCATGAATTCTGCCAGATGGTTGACTGAGTAAGCCAAATCAGGGCGTGTGCATGTGACGAGATACTGCAAGCTTCCAATGGCTTGAGCAAAAGGTATAGTCGCCATATAAGAGGCCTCGGCAGGAGTCAAGTTCTCAGCTTGTGATCGAGAATACTTAACACCAGTTTCAAGTGGTGTAGAAACAGGTTTGCATGTTGTCATTTTAAATTTTTGTAGAATTTCAGTTATATATTTATCCTGTGAAAGGATAAGAGTGTTGTTCTTGAAATTGCGGCGAAGCTGAATGCCTAATATATATTCAGCATTATTGTTGTCTGTCATAGAGAATTTTTGTGAAAAAATTGCTTTGTGAGCTTGAAGATATTCTAAGTCAGCAGAAATAAGGATCAAGTCGTCGATGTAGAGTCCAATATATATAAAGGAGGATGACGAGTGTTTGAAATAAACATTGGTGTCAGATAAGCAACTGGAAAAACCTTGAGAGAGGAGGAATTTATCAAACAGCTCGTACCAGACTCGGGGAGCCTGCTTGAGTCCATATAAGGATTTGAGCAGGTGACAAACTTTGTCTGCACAGCCTGGTGTGACAAAACCTTCCGGTTGCGTGATAAAGATATCTTCATGAAGCAAGCTATTAAGAAAGGCTGTTGTAACATCCATTTGATGGATATAGTAGTTGTGTATAATAGCTAATGCCAGCAAGAGACGTAGGGACGTCATTTTAATAACTGGAGAGAATGTTTCCGAATAATCCAAGCCTGCTTGTTGAGAGAATCCTCGAGCAACAAATCGGGCTTTATACCGAGCTAAGGTTCCATCTACATTAAATTTACGCTTAAACAACCATTTGGTACTAATAATGGTACGACCAGGAGGGCGATCGACTAAAATCCAAGTTTTGTTTCGAAGTAAAGATTGATATTCTGCGTCCATGGCTTGTTGCCAGTGATCAGAGTCAGCGCTGGTCAAGGCTTCAGAAACTGAAGAGGGATCAGCAATATGTGTAAAATAGGCAAATGCATAAGCATTTTCATCATGAAAACGGATAGATTGCCATTTGCCTTTGGTTGGACGTTGAGAAGTCCGGGACGGGCTAGATGGGGTATGCCGGCGATGACAATGAGCTTGAAGCTGTGGAGAGGTCGGCAAAGTCTGTTTAATAGGTGGGGTGATGGGTCTGGATTTGGGTGGACTTGGAGTTGATAAAGAGGGTGGGGAAGCTCGTAAGGACAAGGGCTTGGATTGTGAAAGGGTTTCAGGGACCATATAATAATCCTCTGGAGATGTGGATATTTGAGTTGTTGAAGCTTTGGTAGGGAACAAGGAATCTTCATCAAACAATACATCACGGCTGGTGAAAAGGCGGCTAGTGACAGGGTCAAAGAGGCGATAGCCTTTAATACCAATAGATTCTCCGTAGCCAAGGAAGATACATGGAGTAGTCTTCATGTCAAGTTTGGTACGTCGTTCATCAGGGATGTGGGCAAAAGCTTTCACAACCAAAGGTTCTTAAATGACTGAGATTTGGCTTGAGGCCGGTCCATAGGGTGAATGGAGTTGCATTGTCCAAGGCCAAAGTGTATGAATAATTCTGCACATAACAAGCAGTTGCGGTAGCTTCAGCCCAATAATTATTTGATAGATGCGCCGTATGCATCATACTTCTTGCAGATTTGACAAGAGTGCGGTTTTTGCGTTCAGCAACGCCGTTCTGAGAAGGGTGATATGGGTTGGTTAAGTGCCGTTGTATGCCAGCGTCGGAGCAGAATTTATTAAACGCTGTTGATGTGAATTTGCCTCCGTTGTCAGAGCGGAGGATGAGGATCTTTTTCCCTGTATGATTCTCAACTAGAGATTTATATTTAATAAAGTAGGATAGGGCTTCACTTTTTTGTTTCAAAAAATAAATATGAGTGTATCTCGAAAAATCATCAACAAATATCAAGAAATACTTCGCACCACCAAGTGACGGAGTTTTCATGGGACCGCAGAGATCCGTGTGCACCAGTGCCAAGACTTCAGTGGCTCGAGTGGCAGGGCTGGTAGGATAGGAGGATAAATGATGTTTTCCAAAAATGCAATCAGTGCATTGAGATTGGGGAGAGGAAATGGGTGGGAGCCCCGTGACTAAATCTTGCATCTTTCCCAAGGTTCTGAAATTCAAGTGGCCCAGGCGGAGATGCCATCGCATTGAGTCAAAATCAGTCTTGGAACTAGTTGCTGTGTAACTGTGGACCATAGGATCAAGGCCAATGCCTAATGAGAATAGGGTGCCTTGTTTATGAACTCGGAAGGTCAAATGTTGATGAGAGTTTGGTGACGTGGTGTCAATAACACATTCATCACGCTTAAAAGTAACAACTGTGTTTCCTCTGCTTGTAATTTGAGCAACAGAAAGGAGGTTCTTGGCTAAGCCAGGGACATAAAGTACATCGGTGATGAGTAAGCTTTCACCGGTAATAAGTTTGAGAAGCACAGAAACATGCCCAAGAGCATAATGGGTGGTATTATCACCAAGTAAAATTGTTTTTGGAGTGTCTAGGGCTTGATAATCTCGAAACAGATGGTGAATTGGGGACATATGTTGGCTGGCCCCTGAATCTAAATACCAAAATTCTGAGATGGTTTGGTTTGGAATATTTGCAGAGAAGAGATATAATGTATCTTCTGAGGTGAAATTATTAATATGTGGTTTTTGAGTCCCTAAATCGCGTTTCTTTTTACGACATTCAGGTGATTTGTGCCCCGGTTTGCCACAATAGTGGCAGTAAATAGTGGGTGATGAAGATGATGTAGGACGCCTGGGTTTTTGGAAAGTTGGATTGTATGATGAACTAGTTTTTGAAAATTTATTTTGCTGATGAGAAGGCTTGATAAATTTTCCTTTGACATAAAAGGCAGAGTGCTTAGAAGTATCATGTTTGGAAATGTTGATTGCACTTTGCTGTAAAATATTGGAGAGTAACTCCGTAAATGTCAAGTTAGGGATGCCACCTTGAGTGGTAACAAAAGAACTCCAAGAGTCGGGAAGAGCGGCAAGAAGCAGCATAACTTGCTGTTCTTCGTCGAACTTGCAACCTGCAATGGCAGCTTGTTGGAGGATAGACTGCCAATTTTCGAGGAAGCTGACGACATCATCACTATCTTTCATAGTTAGATGGCAAAGTTGTTTGTGAAAATTTACTTGTGATGCTTTATTGGAACGCTCGTAGAGTTGTTTAAGTTTATCCCAGACTTCTTTTGCGGTGAGGAGTGGTTTCAGCAAAATTAGCTGCTTTTCTCCACAATGGAGAAGGATATTAGAACGAGCTTTGGAATCTTTTAAGTTCCATGCCATCACTCGCAGGAGGGGAAATTTCAGAGCCATCAACAACGCTCCAGAGTTCAGAACGGATCAGTAGCATTTCAACTTTAATACTCCAAGTACTGTAATTTGTTGCAGATAGTGGGGAAATATTATAGGAACGAGGAGCCATAACAGTCGTCATTGCTCGTATGAGAATCGAGAAATAAAAAATATGCTTGATATCAAATATGAGATCTGAAACGGGATTTAAGAATTTTGAGATACATTCATAAGTTTTTAAAGTTCTTGGTGGGGGAAGGAAGGAGTAGTATCAAAGCCCTCCTCAGCAATGAAGTTTGGATTTAGTTCATCGTGATTAGGTAGAAATTCTTCGTCATGAGTTTCAGGTTTTTGTGGAGCTTGAAAGAAGCCGTTGATTGATCTGAAGTGATTTTCATCAAAAATTTCATTGAAGAGTTGATTTGTCTGTCGTAAAGTTGTTTTTGTTTCAATCCTATCCAATTCGGGAATCAGTAGGTCGAATACGTCTTCACTAGAGCATTCGATCTTAGGTTGCTCAGAGAAGCACATTTTGATGTGCCTCTATTTGAGGTTTTTGTAATAAGCAGCGAACATCGCTCTGATACCATGTGAGAATAATACACCAGAGATAGAGCGATACAATTGTGAAGAATAATATATATTACATGATAAAGAGAAAAACAAGAAGCATCATAATGATGCTGGACTTGACCTTCTATATAACTAGATAGCTGCAACTATTGGTGTATCCTACAGATGTGTCCTGTGGATATATGAAACGACATAGTCTATTCAGCTGACTAATTGATGATTCATCTTCAGAGCTGCAACACCTAGTTTACTCTAGCTTTTTACTGGTTTGAGTGTTCTGTTAGCCTCTTGTAGAGACAGTCTGTATTGGCGAAGGCCCTTTGTGTCTAGCAAGGTTATTCTTGGCCTTTCTCCGAATCTTATCAGGGACCATGTATTATTTTCTCTTAAACCCAAATTAGGTGTTACAACTCAGTCTATTGGAGGAAGGATGCATCTTCCCATTGGAATAGCTCAGTTGGTTAGAGGGTAGAGCCGGAGAGGAGATCGAGCGGCGAGCGAGAGCGGTGGAGCGGCGCAGCGAAGTTCTATGAAACCCTAGTCGGTTTCTTTTGTTCTTAGTTACAATTTTCTCACCATTGGGAGCGCTTTCACGTGCTTGGTCACGTGCAAGCACTACGTAATTCGTAGGAGTTTTTACTGAGCTTGCGTTACTTTTTCTCTGCGTGTTGAGGCGGGTTACTTCTTTCTCTAGTGCATAGATGGAGAATTCTACTTTGATTGATGTTCCTATGAAGGAAGTTACCTTTGACGTGTAAGATAAGGCAACAGATAATACTGACTCAACGAAAGCGAACACTTCTAATCGGGCTTTGGCGCCGATTTTCTCTTGTATTCACCAAAAGGGAGAGGATGCAACATTGCCACAACGTGAAAAAGGGATTCTAAAATTTACATTCACCGAAATAGAACTTTTGCTTGTGCAAGAGCACCGCGACACTGCCGCCGCCAAACGGTTTTAGGACATCGTCACGTTCCAAATCCAAAGTTTTAAAACCTTAGATGACTGGGGACGATCTTCACTTTATTCTTCTTACGATTCTCTAACTCTTATCGGTAACAATTTCTTCAAAGTGACATTCTCATTGTTGGAAAGAGTGACAGAGACTACAGAACTCTTTCTTTTTCTCTGGAAAGGAGGTCACTTTCTCGACATAGAACGCACAATTCTCGTTTGAGAAAGAAGAAAGTTCTGCTTTGATCTAGTACCCAATATGGACCGAGTTTCTAGGCATACTTGAGTAGCTTCGTAATGAAGAATGACTTGGAATTTTGGGATCTTATATCGGGCAAGTTTTATCGATTGATAACTCACCTTCCTTCCGAGGATAGAGGGCTGGCCTCAGGATCCGCTTACTGATTAGCGCCACGGACAAACTTCCAAATTTGATACAGATTCCTGGTGCTACGACTACGTCTTTCACCAAGTAGTTTATTTCGGGCATCTTGATCAATGCCTGCAATGTAAAGCTTTAGGCCATATGATCAATCAATGCAATGGCAAGAGAAAATCAGGAAGTAAGGGGAAACAACCCTTGCACATAGGCGCTACTTCAGGCGGTGGCTCGTTGCAGGACAATCCTAGAAGTTGTCAAACTGAGCTTTCTTACAGAAAAGACAGTCCCTTAGCGCACGATGAGGGACAACGCAGCAACAGACCTCCGCGCCACGCTTTTCCCGGCAGATTGCACAGCCTTGCTGATAATATTCGAGGGATTTTGGATCTAACGCCTCGACTATTATTTCCTCGACTAAACAAATCAAAGCAGGTGCATGATTCTTCCTCACCACGCGCTCCGTTTGGCTACTCTCCCTCCGTTGCTCTATAGGCTCTCCCCTCTGCCTCTTCAAGGAATTAACTCGGGGAAGTTTGAAACTACCTCGGCTCAATTTGCCATCCTACAAATTGGTCCTATGCGCGTAGGCATCCTCAATATCTATGCCTTTACCCAGTCAGCGGCTCGTATCCTATTTTGGGACCGCCTTGTCTGTTGTGCTTTCCCTAAAGCGGACTGGGTTGTTGCGGGGGATTTTAATGTAACTGAATCAGAGGACAACAAGAGTCCGGATTATTTGGAGAAGGCAATGGGCGCAAGGAAGCTTACTACCTATAATGACTTAGTTCTCATCTTATGCATTAGAGATGCTTACCTCCTGAGACTGACGAATTCATGATTTTAACTACAAAAAGACACACTTGGAATCGTGCGGGCCCCAAGCCGAAGTGGTCCAGGTTGGACCGCTTCTATTTGGATGCGGCCTTGGGTGTGTCGTGGAGGAAAATAGGGCATATGGCAACAATTAGTACATCTTTCGGACCATTCGGCCATTTTCCCACAGATTAACCTCTCTACTCTCCAGGTCAACCACAGGCCTCCTCTTTTCAATCCGTCCTTGCTAAAACAAAAAGCTTCAAAAGCAGCTCTTTTGAAAGCCCAAAATGCTTCTTTTACTAAGTTGGCTGCTAAGCCTCTAGAGTGTCAAATAGCCCATGTTCTCGAAAATGAGCGCAAGAAGGAGTGAACGAGAGATCAAGAGAACATTGGAGGAAAACTAGGAACCGGAAATGGGGGATGGAAACTAGGAACAAATAGTGAAGATCAAGAACAAATGATGAGAACTAGGAACAAATGATGGAAACTAAGAAGGGGAGTTGTGGGACGGGAAATAGGAACAAAGGATGAGAACAAGAAACAAGAGTTTTGAAATAGGGAACCAGTAGAAAAAAAATGGAGTATGGGGAATTAGAACAGAAGACTAGGAACTAGGAACGCGGGAACGAAGGACATGCTATGAATCTTACAAAGAACGGGGAACCAAGAAGAAGGGAACAGAGGACATGCTATAAATCTTAAAAAGCGGTTGGACCATCAACAAGAGAACCAAGACATGGGGTAGTTTTTGAAGAATACTTATAAAGAGCTCGCCCAACGAAATGAGGAGGACCTTACTATTTCGACATTGCACACAATACAACACTGGTTGCGGCATAAAACGTTGAGGTATAGTTTGTTTGTCATTAGAATGCTATAAATGCCATAGGAAGCGAGCGAGGTTTCGTTACAACCAATAGCATAGAACACCAACAAGGTGTCTATTACAAAAATATCATAGATCGTCCATAGAACACCAATCCCATAGAAGGCCAAAGAACGACATTGAATGCCATAGAACTCTATGGTACGCCATAGAGTAGCATAGAACAACATAAAACACCATAAGACGGAAAGAAAATTTCCATTGTAACATATGTGATGTGGACCTTGCAATAAGAGGTACCAAAAGTGCGATCGCTAGAAGGAGGGGTCGAACCTCCGACCTTGTGGTTAACAGCCACACGCTCTAACCAACTGAGCTATTCCAGCTGCGTTTGCCGGGAGTCGAACCCGGGTCCATTGCTTGGAAGGCAATTATCCTAACCGTTGGACTACAAACGCTCGCCGAGGCTGGCCGATCAGCTGAGCCTGATAAGCCGAGATGCTGACATCAGTCCCGGTTGACTTATTAGACCAAACCTCAAGCCTCGGTACACTGAAAAGCATCCCCCCCCAATACAAAGGTGATCAATACTACAAAAGTGAACACATACCAGATTCAACCACTGGATTATGTAACTAACCTAATACTACGAGACGAGTAACTCATTGTGTACATGCTGATATTCAGTATCAACCAATATGCTTGGTGATGTTACCTTAGGATAGTGAGCGATGATAGTAAATAGCAGATTCAAAGCACCACTGGTTGCTGAAGAGATGAGATTCAGATCGGGGGGGCACCTCAAGTCTTTTCGTCTCCAACAGGGACGACGCTCTCCCTTCGTGAGCTTCGTGTGCAATTGCCGCTTTGCCACTCCCTCTCCTTCGCAGCCCCTTCAGATCATGGGCCGTGAATGGAGCTCATTCACGGCCCGGTCGACACTCTTCTCACTACCACTCTGCGACCTGCTACTGCCCACCTTCCGAACGTACTCCCAAAACAATCACACAAGGAATCCAACACCCACAACTGAGCTGCCCAGCACAAGCAGATGATTGTTCTCAATTCATGCTTTGCTTCTCAATTGCATGTTCATGTTCAGACGACCTCTGTTCGAGGAACACTGAGTTCGTTACTGCTCGCGGTTTTTGAAGGAGATCATGATGATCAATGATTCTCCAGCTCGCACAATCATTGAAATGAAGGGCAGAATGACAACATTCATAGTGATTTAGATGAAATGAATAGCACCTCGTTCGGAAGAAAGCCGAGCTGCACGCATGATCGAGGCATAGGAGCCATCATGTAGGATGTGGGGGCCCAAGTACTGCCGGAGACAATGCAATGAAGGCTGCAAGTCGGAGCCGGTGGTGTCGAGAAGATCCTATGGGCCGGTCAAGGACAGAAGCAACGCCTGCAGGTCCCGATACGGAGCCTGGGATGAGTGTCATGGCGTCAGATGCGGACTGTGGGATGATGTTCTCTCCCAGTACTCACCCAGCTGCCTCTATCAAACCAAGAGACGAAGAAACGTCAGCATGCCCATCTCCAAAGTATCAACTCCGAGTCAACATACTCGATATGAAGCTCTAGCAACGCCGAAAAAGAACGGCTGTGGTCCCAACTGCAAGAAATCTCGGTGCGCAGCAACTGAGCCTCCTTATCACTACGCCAAGCCTCCTCCTCACTGTGCAGCTGACAAACGAAACAGGAGAACCAGGTCTGACTCATCAGCGCCGTCTGTCAAGAAATACACTCTCAGCACCATGGCTCATGCTCAGGACAAGATTCTCGACCTCGAAGGCTATGACATGCCTATGAATTCGCACAACACAGAAAGAGTGAAGAGAAGCTTTGAATTCCCTCCAGCCTGTGATCGAAACTGTGGTGAATGTTCGGAGACACCACGGGCACCTCCTGAAGTCGAAGCTCCTGAAGGAAGAAGATATGGAAGCAGTGGATTGAGTTCCTTGACGAGGACAGTAGGATGTAATACAGAGGAAGTTTCAGAACGACGACAGGGTGATGCTGAGGTTAGGGTGTTGCAGGATGTTAGCAACAATGTTGCGGAACCTCCTCCTGTGGTGCCGAGGTTGAAGATTCCCACGCCCATTCCAAGGGTGGCTTACCTGCGTCCACAGAAGTCAAGGCTTACAAACATAAGTGAATATGAGGGAGGAGGAGAACGGCTTTTGACTCCACGAACTCCAAGACCTACTTGTACGTCCTCTCCTGTCTCGCTGACATCCAGAAGATTGCTACCCAGAGGCCCTCCATCGCAGGCTCAAAGATTGATGCCTGGAAAGTTGGCTCCAAGGCTCTTCACTCCTCCAACGACAATCCACCTTCTCCGAACCGGAAGTTTATCACCTCGTTCTCCCATACCCAAAGATCTAGAAAAAGCACATCACAAACTCCAAGTCCCAGCGTCACCTCCACTTCGACCGTTCACACCAAGTCCTCGACGATCCTCAAAAGAACTACGCTCCGCGCCATCATCCAAGCAGTCCTCAGAGAAAACTTCCAACACAGAGCTGTCTTCGAAAGACTCCTTCCAACAGTCTCCTTCAAAAGTTTCCACCTCCGACACGATGGTGTCTTCAAAAGGATCTCTCAAGCAAGTCTCCGAACAATCCTCCTCGACAGCTGACTCTCTGGTCACCTCCATCTCCGACTTCGAGGATAGCAGCTGCTCAGCGGCCGAATTGATCCCCACTCCAATACTGTGCCTCTGTAGCCTGTGTGGGAAGTCGGAGGTAATCAGAGACGGCTCTCGAACTGACAGCGCAGCAATTTACAGAAACAACCCTCTATATAGTCCTGGGCGAGCGCTGACAACTACGATGGTAAACGATTCTCCGAGGTGGAGAATGTTACAACAGTTTCTAGAGATTATGTTTCTGGTGGTGCTCGCAGTTGTTTTGACAGTAGGGATAATACCGTATGTAGAGCCAGTATTTAGGGCGTTTGTGCAAGATTACTGTAAAGAATGTGCAGCCAAGGGAAAAGTAGATGGGGGCCCTCAGGTCACAGCCGATGGGATGCAGAATGGGGTTGTCAACTGGATTAGCTGTATGATGGGTGACACTAGATCTACATTGACTCCCGTAAGATGATCAAGGTGAGGTTAAGCAAGGTACAAGGTTCAGATATACTTTTGCTGATGACTCTATGCTAGGAAAGGTTGAAATGTTCTAGGATGTATAACTAGTAATTTGCAGTTAAGGTTCTACAAGCTGCCAGGTTGAACGTCAAGTCTCTTCATGGTTACAAAAAAATGTGTAGTTATGTTGTGATAAACGTTCATGTGCTGAGGAATGTTCACGTACCAGTAGTGGTTCAACGCGCATTGCGTAATAATCTTATCAAGGTGCCTCTTCTTTCACCACATTGCCACCTGAAAAATAACGCAACCCACACAGAAATACACCCGGCATGCATAGTAAAACAACAGAGTAGTCTATCAAGTTCGTGGCAGAATAGCAACCCAAGGTTACAGCGAAGAAATTTTATGAACAGTCCAAAAAGAAGCGCAAAAGTTCCCTCGAGCAGATTCTGCATCTGATTCTAAATACCTGTTGCTGATGAAGATGAAATCGATGATGAGATATACTAGAGCATCTGTCAGCAAACATGGGTGCCATACAAGTGTATGCATCTTTACTGAAATACTCACAAAGTGACTACCTAAACTCGCGTGAGAGATGCTTATCAATAAATGAGCATTCGCATATCTTCGATGCTCGGCAACAGTATTCTGCAAAGCAAACGTGTTACAAGAAGCATGTCCGCGGCACGTGAGAGGGTGCAAACATAAAACAAGAAATGCAAAATCACCGAGACGAGCAAAAATCTTTTTACATTTCAAGACAATGCTTACAATGAGCACCTCAAGTAATAAAAACTCATCACTGACTTTCTAGATCCGAATTCTGTCCTCAACTAACTCTAAGTTATAGGTCATTGTCAGAAAAAACTATCTGCAATGTAATGAGTACAGGTATTTACTTTGTCAATATTATCATCGATCTACAAGTAGCTCTCGCTGACGCAGAGTGTCATCAACTAACTCAAGATTTGATATTGTGGTACCGACTCGCCCTACTAGCTGATCCACAGCAGCCTGCATACAAAAACAATGAGAAAGTTCAACGACGTGCAGTGGATATTCCTCAACCTCACCTGGTCACAGTCAAATTATTAAGTACATCACGCACCAAGAAAAACAGATAACAACCTTATTTTTATCACAAACTCTCCAAGATTCTCCAAAACTTCTCAACTAGCTGATTAAATAAACTGTACTGAAGTACCAAGATCAGGACCGATGCGAAAGGAGATAACGAGTAAAGAAATAGCCCACGATACTTCCAAATGTTTCAGCAGCAGTCACTTTAAATCTTGCAATTTAAAGTGAAATAGCAAGTTGGGCAGACCTTTAGGTGATACATTTGGGAGCTTGATACAACAGGAGCTGCCGGCTTTCCTCTATACGGAGTCATCTTTCGGCTCCCTGGAGAGGACATCGGACTTGGTCTTGCGGGAGATCCTTTGGCTAAATCTTCTGACTCAGCTAAGACCCGTTCACAACGATCTGACAGCATGTCGATTACTGAACGAAATATTTCATGGTTCTGAAATCTCATTGCATCTGCAGGGAGGAGAATTATCAGCTTCGTAATGCGAGGTCAAGTCAAATTTCAGAATAAAACATCATGTATCCAGAGTTCTTATCTTCTGGATGTCAAAAGAAATCACTAACCCAGCTCAGATTTAAAACTCAGCTCCGCTTCAGTAAGAGGTTTGTGCCGTAAACCCGGCAGGTTGCTACAGGCTTTGATTCGCTGCTCAAGTTGCCAAGTCTTCTCAAAAGCCTGCTCAATACGTCCAGCGAGAGCACCAGCCCCTCGCTGAGCCTGTTTTATTGAATCCTGGGCCAGCTGTAAGCGCTTGTGTTGATCCTCCACGCTTTGATGAAGGCGAGTCCCAAATGAGGTGAGTTCCACATGTGCCTGCAATCCCCATGCGATTTAAATTGATGTCCTTTACTGACACCATCTAACTGCTGTAGAAAGAAAGGAAAGAACTTTCGAGAAACAAGCTAAGAAAAGACTTCACACTGGAAGCCAAACTACCAGCTACATATTGCGACATCTGAATATAAGTCTAAGCTGGGTAAGAGTACTGATATTCCCTCGACCATAATATGAACAAAATAGTAATCGATCACCCTCGGTAGGACATGCGTTACCGTTAGATCCAGATATCATTTGATGTAAAGTTAATTAAAAGGCAATCTATAAAATGTTGCCTCTTGTGCTGAGCTTTCGTGTACTTGCTTAAGTACATGCTCTACTACTGAAGTACAACTGAAGGACTAAGGCATACCCGATGAGCATATTGAATATACTTTTCATGCAGCAACTTGGACTGATCATGAAGAAATGCACGCCCCTCAACACTGTCGACAGTCAAGGGAGTGCCAGATGATGCAACCTGCAAAAGGAGAAGTCTTTAGTAAATTATTAAGTTCTGAAATCGACAAGCTACAGAAGCAAAATCTCATATATGATATTAGCGTTTAGTTGAGTACGGCAATGTAAAGTTAAATTGCTTACCAGGGGAATGGGAATATCTTTAGGCCCACTAAGCAACTCTCGGCTCATAGTCTGGAAGACCCCAGCCTCTGCTGCTTCATCATCACTTCGCTTCGCTCCTTCTAAATAGAGTGGAGATGCTTGAAGGCGTTGCGGTTTCACCTCCACCACGACGCAGTCACCACGCGAAGTGATTGCAACCAGCCAAGTCTCTCCCAAAGGGTCCAAAATAGCAACCACTCCAAGCAGTGGTGAAGGAACAACACTGGGACTAGGACATGTATCCAAAAGGGGTATTAACGAAGGCAGCGGGTCCCCTGCAATCAGGCAACGACGTAAATCCATCGTAGCACTCATAATTACTTCCACATCAGAAGGACATCCAAACTTACCAGTGAATCTTTTGTTCAAAGAGTCATCTGATGACGGTAACCACTGCAGAATAATGGCATCCATACCAGCTCCATGGTGACAATATAGCCTCTCTGGAACAACCGGATCCACAAAAAGGGAGATAGGAGCAGAGGATATCACTGACGCCTGAAGTGAAAGCTCCACATCCGCAAGACCGACCAACGGAGCTGGTTGGCCTGTCCAAGGGGTACTAGCATCTTCATCAGTAGCACCATCCCCACGTTGGTTGGAAGTACCCAGGTGAGAGATCGAAGTTGATAACTGGTCATTGTTGTCAGCGACTTGAGCGAGCATGCCTACTGATAAGATGTGACCATCGTCATCCACTGTAATTCGAGGGGGATTGGCTGTATTCCACATTGGCTGCATTTCGTCATCCACGCCATAGAGATGAACACAGCTATCTTTCCCACTCACAGCAAGTATGCTGTCCGAGCCCACAACTGTATATGCAATGTTTTCAGCGTGCTTTGCCACACTACCCGTTATCTTGAGAGGTCCCTGCAAGAAAGCCAATATCGTGAATAAGCATTTCACTGACAACAAGGAAAATGAACATACTAGATGCCATACAGAGATGAGCCTAATTTACCGTGCCGAATCTAGGCATCAATTTAAGATCTGAAACAGTCTCAATAGCATATGCGTCAGCTGGTGGTTCAGAACATGCTGACCTGGAGTAACACAGAGGCATCTAAGGGAACATGGGCATGCGCCTTCAGTATGAAGGAGGACAGTGCAGATTCTTTTCCTGTACTCTCTGACCATGCTGCGAGGCCGGTAAATACTGATTCAAGCCAAGCAAGTGCCAGACTAGCATTGCGAACCACTGCTGTATCACATGCGCTCGACGGTAATGTAAAATGCATGGCATCCTTCACCAGTTCGTCAACTGCTGCCCCATTAAACATACTGTGTTTCACAAAATTCAAAATCATCAACCGTGTATACAATGCTTAAATGTCGAAATCGAGCGACACAAGATCCAAAGGAGAATACACAAGCATTGTGGAGGGTAGTACCTTCCAAATGGTACAACAGGGCAGAGAACATATATTGAGCCGTTGCTGAAAAGAATGAAGACCTTTGCACCACAAACACAAAACGACCATCAAGCGAAAATGCCGCAAGTATTCCTCCAACTGAGAGCAGACTCAAAAAGTATACATTTTTATAAGGAGGTGTGTTTAAAGTAATCCCAAAATTAGCAATAAGTTCAGTACGCACTGTAAACCGATCCCAAAGATGTTCACCACCAAAGGCAAATCCAACAGCTCGAGCAAGGGGTTGCGATCCTGGACGAGACGGAAGCTCAGCTTGCAAATGATACTCCTGCTCTGCCTCCTCAACATCCAGTGACAAATCAAATAACCTGATATGACAATAAGAAGAAGTCCAGGGATGTCGTGATAATGACATTAATGCACAGGGCTCGTCTAAAATCCATAAATTCAGGGTGCCAAGGCCAACACTACAATCGAAACGATACATGACCTTCAGACCGTCAACCTACATAGCTGCTATTTGAGAAAGTTGGACAATAGCAAACTAACCAACCTGAGAACACCATCTGTTGAGAGAACACCCAAATGAGTGTCGCTGTAAGGATGCCATTCAACTTGCAGAATGCGCAATGCATTCCAAGCCTTCTTGCTAAAAAACTTCCCGGCTCCCACCTTGCTAGGCCTGTTACATACAACGGCCAGACCAACATCATGAGCGAATTTCCACTGACAGCTTTCATAAAAGCTCCTCTCTTATCGTCATACAACCAGCGTACCAACTTGACCAAGCACATTACTTAGAGGACAACTCGAAAAGTCTTGAGAAACTCTAAGTACAGAGACAAGAAGAAAGTAAATGAGTGTGACAAGCGTACTCTACCTGCAAACGGTGACGCTTTCGGAGGAGTTCGAGGGTGCTGAGAGATGAGGAACTAAGTCAATCACGACCAAGCCAGTGTCGCCAGCAATTGCTAGCGACCGACCTGTTCTGTTGAACACGATGTATCTGACATTGAAGTCGATTTCTGGACTCGTTTTAAATGTCTGTAAAGCGCCACAATCTCTTAAATCAGTACCAATATCTCAACAAGAACAATCACACATTGCTCGAATATGATCGTAGGTGCTGAACGTGATAGTGAATCAACCATTATACCCTATACCTCTTATATTACAAGAACACTCTTCCGGATGACCGAAATGGAGGTGTGAGGAGGTAGTAAAACCTTCGTCTCTTAAACCCTAACTTCTTAAAACCTCAGACCTTTCCACACTTGCAAAATCTCCTACGCTTGCATTATAACCTTGGTCGTGCTAATGTGAGGTTCTTGAACTGAAAGTGCTCATTGAACTGAAACTGTTTCAGAAAGATTTTGAACTGAAACTGATGCTATTACAGAGTAGAATTGTCCTCAAGTATTTGTGCGTAGCATTATGATGTGCTTATAGAGAGAAGTGCAACCTCTAATCAAAAATGGTGCGCCCTAACTAACCTTGAAGGTTCTCGAGGCAAGCAGAGACGGAGTATCGGCAGTGGCAGCATTCAACGAATCGGAATGTTGCACATCAACATAATGCAACAGCTTCTCCTGAGAGTTCCAAACAAATAAATGGCCTCGTCCGTCAGTGGCAACGAGGTTGAGGCGCAGACGCGGCCGAAGGTTAGCGGTTTTACTATTAATCTCCGTCTCTTGCAAGCAAGCCTTCTTGAAGATTGGATTCGATTGCAGCTTCTCAAATGCGCGTGACGGAGAGGGAGTCTGCGATGGTGATGACGATAGAGCTAAGCCGCCCTCTGTTGTTCTCCCTTGAAAAACCTTCGACCGTTTCTTCCCTCCGTCATCGCCATCCCTCCCCCTGTCCCGCGACATCGCTGAAATGCTCGTGATCTCTGATTTCTTCCTCAGCCGAACGGGCTAATTTTTCGATGCTTGGGCTTGCATTTTCATTGCAATCAAATGAAAGCACCAGCAACAATCGAGCTTAATGCTCTCTCAAGAAGTATTCATCTGGAAAGATGAATGAAGTTTCTGGATGAAAATTATTTCATCCGGCTCTTGTTTTCGCTTCTTCAGAGCATGCCCGCTACCCCCTTGAGTCTTTGAGGGTTTTTTGAAATAAATATAGAAACAATAGTCTGTTTGGTGCCCAAGTGGCAATTGACTTGTTTTGGGTAATAAATTGATAGTAAAAGATAATGTAAACCTCAAATAGGATAGTTCCGCTGTGCATTCCGACGAATTCTAGATTTAAGTTCAATAATTAGGTCATGTGAGCCCTCAAAATTGATTATAAGGATCAAAGTTTAGCTAATATAAATAGAATCAGCATATAAAGTTTAGGAAATCTACACTTAAAAGGTTCACAAGGTGCCTTGATTAAGGCAAAGCACACCATGCACTAGTATCTTTGCAAACATGCCTAAATAATTAATTCTTGTAATAAAAGAAGAGTTTGTCACTAAGTCGGCTCAATGTCATGACATAGGTTAGGAGGGCCCGGTTGACAGGGGCATGAATGCTTAGCGAGGCCTATGATAAGGGCTACTGTTACCTACCACGGGCTACCACCATAAGTTGTGAGCGAGTAGGCCGCTCATAATTGAATGTCACGTAATTCTTATTAATAAAAAGGCCTTATCAATAAAAATTTGCGAGTGTTGCCCCGCCATTAGTAATAAAAAATCGCTAAATGTGAGAGAAAGCATGGCAAAATTTGGAGTTATGGTGACCTAGAGTTTGGGTAAATCCAACTTCATCGACTCGGTCAGAAAGTTGTTGCATGGGTGGAGTTCCACCTTCTCGCTTAAAGCGCATGGTAGATATGCTCTTGAGCTCTTGAGTGTTGTTTCATTTTATAAGATTAAATAAGCATGAGATTGCCTTGCCAATTTTTACAACAACTATCTCTTTTCGATGAATATTATAGATGAATATTACACAAAGTGACTTTGGGGAATATGTTATAAAGGAGAATGTTTCTCCGGTTTGTGATTTGAGTTGTTGAGGTTGGAGCCTAGGGCCAACCTTTCAGAAATTCTGGGGCGCCCTTGCGGACGCCGCAGGGGGGTTGGAAATAGTTTTCAACCAGCAATTGACGCGTCTCGGTATAACCTCACTAACTGCGTCATTGCCCCAAGCGCAAAGATACCGATAATACCTCAACCTGGTCCTCATATACCCTGGACTGAGCGGTCGGCCTGACTAAACATAAGGGATATATGCTCGCTGGTACTCACCTCCTTCCAGAGCCCATTTGTGATCACTCCGAACAGCAGATGAATTAAAATCATTTTAGAGTCTTCTACTCCTACTGTGAAAACTGCACGTACTTATGTTGTCTCCGAAGTCATCACGCATACCGCTTGAGTGTATACACATCTAGAAAGGATGCTCTCAAAATATCCTGGTTCAAAAGGTGCCAGCTTCCAGGAACTGAACAATGTTATGCGAGTCAAGATTAGGTTCATCAGCAAGCCTTCACTGAGATTGATTTGCTGCAATTATTAGCACCACACAATCAAAACTCGAGAGTAGAAACGCATAGGGACTTAATCGAAGATGCCCATGCTTAGCTTGGGCAGATCATGGACAGCGGAGTTGAGTGGATAAAATGAAAATGATGAGAACATATCAAATGCCCCGTCCAATTTATTGGCTCAACCTCGATTCATCTGCTCTTGAGAGCACACAGTGCCCCTTCGGCACTGCACAATCGATAACTATAATGTTGTACATCCAACTAAAACACTACACATGCTTCATCGTAATACTACCAGGCAACTAATATCGTCACCTAGGAATCCAGCTGTGATACTCGACAGCCTCTACTGTAGAGTGCAAAATATGTACCTCCTTGGCGCATGAAATACCAGGTTTGGAATCAACTGCTGCATAACACCTTGCTTAGAGCAGTAGAAGATCGAGATCACTGTCAAGTAAACAAGAACTCACTGCACAAAAAATAACAACATATGCGGTCTCAGAACCCTTGTAATGGAACACAAGTTCCTGAAAAGGGACATGATAAGAGTAAATAGAGAGCTAGGGAAAAAAGTACAAGCGTGAGCTACCAATACCATCTAAAACAGGGTGGCGATCAACTCTTGATATATGATGCTGATAGAACATTGATATCCGATAAACTTACTGTCGGAGAAATGCAAGGAGAACAAAGAGGCGATGAAATGGATACTGCTTTAATCGATAAGAACTGGCACTCACATGAGCAGAGAGACACGCTCATTTTTGGTAGCCTGCTTGACTCATCCATAAGGACCACCTCGCTGCTTCCAGAAGGTTCCCTGCTCTCTCAAAAGCAGCGACGAGCATGATATACGTTACTCTGTCGGGCAGAATCCCTGCGTCTTGCATCATCTTGAATGACTGTACTGCTTTATCAGGTTGATCAGCATTGCCATATGTTCTAATCAAGGTATTGTAAGTCCATCTGTCTGGTTGGAAGCCTTCTTTCTGCAGACATATTCTCTTCACATCAGATCACTACGATGAAGTAGACCAATTACATCAGTTATCTACAAATGATCTGCCTGAAACGGTCTGAGCAGATTGACAAGCTCCTAAGTGTCAAACAGATTGGAAATATCCTCAAAAATGATCGCTCAAAAATAAGAAAATGATCGTCCAAACTTTTGAGTTTATTGCACTATCTTGACCACTAGAACGGAAAGAGCATAACTAAGAGACTAGAACTTCCAGAGAGTCGCTATTGTTGAGAGATCTCAAAAATGCTCACATGTTTTACAGAAATGTAGTCAAACATGAAATTGACTTACTTGCATGCAATTGAACACATCCTCCATCTCAGCAATCATAAGCCTTCTTCCATACGTGTTAATCAGTACGTTGTAAGACTGAAGGTCCTTCCGAAAGCCAGACTTCTCCATGCGAGCAAGTGCATCCTCGAGCTTCTCGAATTGGCCTGCTTTTCCATAAGCATCCAGCATTGAGTTGTGGGCCTCTAAGGAACCCCCGAATCCAGCATTCTGCATTTCCCAAAGCGTTGCCTCCATATTTGGGAAATCTTGCCCCTTGCCATAGCCATTGATCATAGTGCTGTAAGTTATCTTGTCTGCTACTCCTAATTGCTGGGCTAGCTTCAGAGCCTTACGTGCCCTGCAAAGATGCAAAACTTCAGAGTAAGTCCAAAAACTTGTAGGAGTACATTACATTTAAGCAAGAGGGAAGCTCAGAGGTGTCAATATTTGATGAAGGAAACTCACTACAGAAATCTGAGTGTTTAATACTACAACTGCCAAATAATGCAACAGAATGGCTCTAACATCTCCAATAAAGTATCACTGCCTTCAGAAAGTCTGTATAAAGTCTGTAGAAAGTCATGTAGGGTGCATCTGAAATCTATAGCAAACTCGTACTGCTGAGAAACAACTGTCCCCAAAATCACATCCCGGACAGAAAGGACTCACCTGTCCATCATACCCGCTTTGCCATACAAATCTATCATGACGTTGAATGTGAAAGTATTTGGAACATGACCATCGTCGATCATCTCTTGGAATACTCTATGTACCTCCTCCAGTGGCAAGAATCTCGCGCAAGTATTCAGCACGCAGTTGCACATAATTTCGTCTAGTTCAACGTCTGAGTATCTCAAACTCCAATAAACTTCCTCAGCTTGCGCTCGGAGGTTACACTTCTGACACAGTCTCAGCAATGAGTGATAGGTGTAAGAGTCCGGAAGCAACTTGTCTTCCTCCTGCATCTGCTTGAAAATCTTGAAAGCCTCTTCATGCATCTCAAACCGCATGTAGACATTGAACATGACATTGTAAGCTATGATATCTATCCTTTGAGCTCCGCTTCGTAATGACAAGAAAAGCTCTTCAGCCCCTTTCAAATCACCTTTCAAACCATAAATACTGATCATAGTACACGAGCTCTCCAAACTAGGACTTACACCTGCTAACTGCATTTCGCGGTATACATAAATGGCATCTGCGTACGTTCCTGCATCTTTACATGCACAAATCAGGCTGCGGCACATGTACTCCTTGGGTACCATACCAGCTTTCCGCATCGATACAAATACACCCAACGCCTCCTTCTGGAGATTACTTTTGAGATAAACGTGTAGAAGAGTGCCAAAGCTCGCATTTTCCTCAACCCAGCCAGCCTCACGTAACACACTGAGAATCTGCGTAACTTTTTTCGTCTGTCCCGCTCTATCATACGCCCTTACAATCGCATCAAATGTCTGCCAGTCAGGCTTAACGCCAAACCTCTTCATATCGGCTATAACGCGGACAATGCCGACCATATTCTTTGCCTTCCCGTACAAACTGATCAATGTGTTGAAATTTGATAATCTAGGCAAGATATTCAACTTCTTCATTTCCTCAAAGTAAGCTAAAGCATCCTTCAGCTTTCCTGCACGTCCACACGCCCCTATCATACAGCTATACGTGACTTCATCTGGCTCAAGGTCTTTAGCTTTCATCTCCTCCACGAGCGAAAGCACTCTGTCATACTGACCTGCCTTTCCATAAGCAGTGATCAAAGCATTATAGCCAACCACACCTAAGCTGATTCCTAATTTCTCTACCGTCTCTTTGATCTGCGCAGCCTCTTCTAGCTTCCCCTGTTGCCCAAAAGCATTCAGCTGCTTCAGCCAGTTGTCTCTATCAGGTGCGATTTCACTATCCTCCATATCCTTCATAATTTTCTCCGCTTTCTTGTAGCAACCATCTCGCGTGTAAGTCGCGATCATGGCCGAGTACGCTGTCACTACTTGCACTCCGCTTTGCAACATGTGAGAGAAAACAACCTCTGCCTCACGAACTTTACCAAACTTCTGGTATAGCAACATCATCATACTGTAAGTCATCTTGGTTGGCGCAACAGCCTTCTCTAACATTAACCGGAAATATTTCGTAGCATTGTCGACAGATTCCGCCTTACTGGCACTCATGATCAGCGTATTAAAAGTATACTCATCCGGTACACAGCTATCTTGCTCCATTGAACCAAGAAGCTCATCAATTTTCGACCACTCCTGTCTAGCTCCAAGAATCTTGTACACTATATTGTACGCGTATATATTCCCTCTCGACTTCCCGCTCTCACGCAGCCACTCAAAAACTTCGAGAACCTTCTTAGGACTCTTCAATCCATTCAAAATGAAAGAAGATTCCCGCGCCGTGAACTTCAACTCGGATCTCTCCAGTATAGAACGAACGAAGCTTCCCGCCTCTAGTCTCCTCACTAAATTAATCGTTTTCTGCTTCGAACTTGCCTCATGCTTCGAGACAATCTTATCCTTCTTTACCATATCCACACCAATGCCACCTTCATTCGAACCTACACTTCTTTGCTTTTTGTACACATCCCTAACTATCGGTCTTTCCACGGCCACAGCTTTTCTTGAGGCCTCACTCGACCGCTGCTCTTTCAAAGAACTGATAGTTTGAATATAATTCGCCATGGACTTATCAGGAACGGACGAAGCAACATTCTCAAAATCTGTCCCATTCTTACCACTACTGCGCGAATTCTCCTTCTCCATATTCTCATTGTCCACGTATAACTCCTTCGCAATTCCATCTAGTAAAGACTCCGAAACAGCATCTGCCTCCCGCCATTGCACAGAATTCGTCGTCGCTTGAGCTCTCCAGGTGAATCTCGCACGATTCGTTACATAGCTGGAGGACGGAAGAAACTCATGGCCAAGAATCAGGTGCCGAATCTCTCCGAGGAGGAAAACGCCTCCTCCAGCGGTCGACATTCTTTCCCCCCGAACTGCGCCTTCACAATGCAAGCATTTTTGACTCGTACCAAGACTCGAGAGGTCTATGAATTACTGTCCTACAGCTAAGTTCTAAATTGAGAGGTCGTTTCGCTCCTAGGAGAGTAGAGGAAGAGTGAATTGAGTGACAAGCTGCTGTAAGGGACGGAGCTTGTTGAAGAGAATGGGGAGAGGATAAAATCCGGTGAGCTTCCGCCATAGCTAAGGCTGCGTCTGCGATTGCTGCAATTGTTGATGGCCAAACAAACAGGATGACGACGATGATGCTGCTGCAGTGGGAACCGGGCTATCTCGAAATTTGCCGTCGTTCGTTGGTGAGCATCTCCACCGGAAGCGCTTCACCTTCAACGGAAGGTAGCGGGCGCATTTACGGTTGACCAGTGACGGGGGGATATGGACATCGGAACATCTAACACCTTAGATATTTGTGTAGCGGGTAAGAATATCTCAAATCTAATAAGATGCTAGATTCATGACATCTTTACACAACATTGGTGTTAATGTGTGGAAAAGAGGACTTCATCTCAAATTAATCCTTCACCGTCGGGAAGGCCCTCGTATGGTTGAGAAATGTTCAAGGCCTGAACATTTGTATACCACTTATAGGCCTAGTTGACGGAACATGGTTAAAAGCATTTTAAATATACGGAGAGGATTAATTTTTAAATGGTTTGACTTAATGGTAGAAAAAAGAAGATATTCTTAAAAGAATGATTACAAATGGAAACGAAGGTAAGTTATTTAAATCTCAATTGTACAATCCTGTGGTAAACATATTGTAATCAAAAATAATGGCCTTGTATTGGTGAAAACCGCCAAACATCTACAAAAAACAAATAGTCCAAAACTCAACCCTTTGCACTCAAATCTATGCCTTATCTTTATTACATCTTCAATTTTGTCAAGGTTTCTACCACTAGAACTAGACTAGACTAGGTAGAAACATTGTTGCAAATTCAATACCAAAAATATTTGGATCTCAAATCTATAACTAAAAAAATTATTGGTTTTCATTCTAATATCATGAATGTTTATAAAAATTTCATGAAAACATCCTTTTAAATTCCCATAATTGCCTCACAATGGTAAAATATGTCCCATGTTTGAAAACTTATAAACAAGAGTTGCCTTCATTGAAATGCATTCCAATTTTTTATACTTCATTTCACGAATTCACAAATTTTACCACACAAACTAGACTTGAATCGAGACCCAAACCAAGTGAATTTATCAAAACAACTGTAAATGACGAAGTTATGGCTCTTCAAAGAAGATGTAGTCATCCAAAATGTTGTTTTTCGACATTCTGCCTAATGATTGAATTAAAAAGGGTCATGAGACAAACTACACAATCATGTAATTAAACATCACCTTTACAAATTAACTCATTTCATATGAGATTAAATTATGAAAAATATTTCTAGAACAACCATGTCCATGAATGGGTCTACAATGAGAAATTAATTAATTATCGTTCTATTATGAATAAGGTTGCCTTTGGCAACCCAATAATAAAATATTGTGATAGGTATAGGACCCTTATTTTCATTTGTAATTGTGATTTGCACACATCATGATAATGAGAATATAAAGGGTTGTTTTGCAACCTTGTATCACGATAATTTTTTGACCTCCATTTTCACTATGATCTCTATATATAAAAGAATATGATTAGGGATTTGTCTATCCGTCCTTGGCGATCCTTGCTGGTGGTAGGGCGGTTGCCAGTTGTCATGTATACATGGTATGAAGAGTTTTAAAGATTTTGAAGAGTTTCCATAAGTCGTATTTGCTTGTTATTAAGAGTTTATTGAATCTTAAGAATATAACAAGGAGGCAAAGGGACAAGGAATATGAAACATGAAAATTGGAGCAAAGAAAAAGTGCATGGGGATGAAAGGAACATCAAAGGAGATCTAGGAACGGGGAACAAATGATAGGAGGTGAGAATGGAGGATGGGAACTAAGAACAAATAATGAGAACTAGGAATGACTGATGGGAGCTAAGAATGAGTAACGGGAACCGGAAACAAATTATGGAAACTAATAAAGGAAGTTTGGGAATGGGGAACTGGGAACATAAGATGGGAACCATGAACAAGAGTTTGGAGGTAGAAAACCAATAAGAAAAAAATGGAGAATAGGGAACCATAATAGATGAGGGGAAAGAAGAAACAATGGAACGAGGGATCGGGGGACAGGCTACAAATCTTTAAAAAAAAAACACGGAGAACCAGAAAGAGGGGAACGGAGGACATGCTATAAATCTTAACCCCTAAAAATCCAAGCTTTTTTTGGACTTCCAAAACCAAAAACTGCGATTTTCTACCACCTTGTTCGAATTGAGACATGGTCAAAACTTTTATTGTTTATCTATACTTTCAACAGTAAGATCTCAAACTTACCTACTATCACTACTACCATGTGAAATTTCAATCGTTGGATCTTTATCATTTGTAAGATCCTAACATTCAAAGTTGGTGCAAAAGTTTTTTCGGGCATTGCTTGTGAGACATTGTTTCCATGGAGCAAAGAGAAAACTAAAGATTGTTACCCCAAACATAATTCCCATATTTTTTTGCATATGCGTAATCAAGTTGGGTACGCTCATGCAAAATTTTGGAAACTCATTCCATCTTTGTGACCTTCATGCAAATTATTTCGTAAAAGAAGGTCTAAAAACAACGATATAATAAAACATGCATTTCATTCGCTATATTTGGCTTAACTAAAGATCCCAACGGCGAGCAGGTGCCTTTATGAGTTTGTAAAATTTGAGAAAAAAATTTTGGAAAAATTCCAAAACCTTAAATTTTGACAAATTTTGTAAGAGTTAATTCAGAAATTACTAGAAATTGTGAAGATTGTTTTTGTAATTTTTGAGGGCTGCCCTTGTGAAATTGACAAACGTTTTGACTTGGGTCACTTTGGAACTCAAGTAGTGATTTGTTCATGGACATATTTCCAAAAAAAAAAAATCAAAAAAAGACTAAATTTAAACTGCCCTTTTTGGACTTCAAACCTAAAATTTCTAGATGAAGGTTCTAAAATTGGAATTTGGATTTGCAAATTTTACCACATGCACTTTGCGGTGTAAGGAGCACCTAGTAAAAATTTTAGGAAAAAATATTACTTTTAACCTCTTCATCTAGGCTGCCCGAAATAGGAAACCTCCACTTTGGTGGCCGTGGATCTTTAGGGGTTAAACAACATGGACAACTCAGAAACATGAAACTTGCATATTGATTGCATATCCCATAATTTCAACATCACCAAAAACCTCCAACTTCGTATCTTTTCTAAACCTAGGTTTGGATTTTTTGTACATTTTATAAATTTCAATCTGACCTTTTTGATGTACTTGTGTCCTCCAGAGGACACATATAAGGACTTGTTTGCACATATCATGATAGCGTGAATATGAAGGGTTGTTTGAGAGCCAAACGAATATGAGGGGTTGTTTAGCAAAGGCCGAATAATATGTGCCAAAGTTAGTGCCCTCCCATGACCTCTTCATTTGAAGTCCGACTTGGATGAAATCACTTGGATTAGGTCTTAAATCAAGTCTACTTTGTGTTGTAAAAATTGCAAACCTATACAAGAAAGTATGAATATATATAATGCATTTTCGTGAAGGCAACTCATGTTTTTGGGTTGAAAATGACATTCAACATGGAAAAAGAGGAAATAGTTCACATGTCAAATAAGAAAAGACAATTATCCTTCTCATATCACCATGATAAGATTTTAGTTTTCCTACATTATGGAAGTAGTTGGCCTAGTTTTTATGATTACATTGTACATATTCATGCGACCATCTAAGTTTTGATGCACCTGCGTAAATATTTTTGTGTAAGATTAGCATCGGTGGCCTTGGGATTTGAACTTGAAGGGCGCACTCAGACACATGTGAGATCCGATTCCGCAAAAAATTAGGGTCTCACACAAGCTCGCACTTCCATGCTTCAAAACCCATAAGTAATTTAACGAGATCTTGTAATATATCAAAGGCTTGTCAAGGGGAGGTGGCAAATTCTTAATTTATTATTGGAACTCGTATAATTTGTAGCCTTTGTACCCTTGTCACTCCTACATTTGGAGAGGAATAGTGTTCCCTCAAGTCGGAAACCAATATTCCTCAATAATTTTGAATTTCATGGGATGACATGTGAATGGTTTTTTAAAACCATTCTTGAATAGTGACTCATGATTTTTCAAGGGATGCTATAGTGAAATCATGGGGATCCTAAATAGACATGGAGGAGAAGGAATTGTTTCCTTTTCATTTGAATAGACAAAGATAATTCATTTGAGGATTTTTGTCCCCTTACATTTGCCTCAACTTCATACATCAATTACATTAGAGGACTAGAGTACTTGGAAGATTCCAACTATAAGAACATTTGTTGTGCAGTACTTCAAAAGGTCCCCACAAAGATAGATAGAAGATAGATAGAAACTCCGGTCCCTTTCTAAGGGGCCGGCGTGAATGAAGTGTCCGTTCGTAATGCTAATATCCCGATGGCCAGTGGACAAGGGGAAATTGGAACATTACTACTTCCCCCTCTCGAGGGTGGACACTATAAGGTCCCCACAAAATACCAACTGGGTGCAAGAACAAGAATTTTGCTACAACGACACTCTAACAACGGTCGACTTCCTAAATGTAACAATCTTTACACAATCTTGAAGTCATTTGGCGTGGGCCCGATACAAGAAGAAATCAAGTCGGAGATATTTGTAAGTTTAATGACGATGGCGGGAAGGGGAGGTGGAGCTTGCATGGATCTCAAATTGCAGCAGCTAGATGAAGTGGTGGGCCTAAGTGAGCGAACCATGCGGATTACGCGACGTGTACCGGAGCAAGGGAAGAACACATGGTAATGAAGAGATTTAGCAACCACGGATTTAATTTCCCACGACAACGACCTCTTACCAAGGCCTTTCCCCGGGTGCACGCAACATATGCTCTAAGAGCATGCCCAACCCTGTACTCCAGGCCGCGCCGCTTAGTTGCGTAAAAAGCTCGCAGACGTCACTCGACCCGGTGTCGCAACCCCACCCCATGCTAAGAGAGAGAGAGAGAGCAGAGAAAAAGACCGCTCACTAATCACATTTGCTGACAAGCCTGTCACAGTAAAAATCATCTTCTACAAATAAAATCTCTGCTACATGGCACTCTTCCATTGGTCAATGGGGACACTAGAATGTGAATGAAAGCACAGGATAACTTGGAATTATTGTGTCCTAGAATTTATAAGACCTCAACCCTTTTAACCGGGTTACATGGATAGTGTGTGGGCTGGGGTTCCTCACACTCCAAACAAGGCTCCACCCTCCTGCCCATAGTGAGGGTTGGGCATGCTCTAAGGGTCATAAGAGAGAGGGATTCCACTGCAAAGGGTCCATCAACATTCAAAGAGAATCACATATTCCTCATGCTGCCACTTTCATTTCATGAATTATAATAACCAAGAATAATAAATTATTTAGCTACATAATACTAATTAATATAAGCATATAGCCTTTGGCTTCTGCCTACTCAGCAGAGATTCTTATACATTTTAAAATATCAAAACAGATACTGGAATCCTTAAAATTCTCATAATTATCTCAATGACTCTGAATAGCCACGCACAGAAAACGCCTTCAGTTGTAATATCTGAGCTTTACGAATCAATCAATCACCAAATTACTATTGAAAGATAAATAGTACTCCCTCCGTCCCATTATAATTGTACAGTAAGTTCTCTCAAATCTTACTTGACAAGTAGATTTGAGAGAACCTCCTGGACATCAATAGTGGGATAGAGGGAGTAGTTGATATCATGGTTCCTCGAGTACACGGAATCTGTTGTATTTGTTCTATGAAAATTTTACTAATATACAAACTTTTCGTACTTTTAAAGTAGTTAGAATGTTTTGATACTGGATATCTAAGTACAACAAATAATTTATGAGTACCTGTAAAATTGAGCCAAAAGTATATAGTTGAAATTTGAAAAGACATGAATATTCATGTACTCCGATAACCTTGGTTGATACATCACTTGATAAAGTAATCAATTATCCTAATCAGATCACCGTCATGAGTTTCTAATCCCTACTTCATCCAATCATGCACATATCTAGTTGAGTTTTCATAATGTTTGTACATGTTATATTATAAAAAAAAAAAAAAAAAAAAAATGTAGGTAAGAGAAATTCATGGAATGGAATGTAGTAAATCCATTGAAATAGTACATATAATGTACTAATTTTTTACCAAAATTCCAATAGAATTGAAGCGGTTAATGAGAAAGGAAAAACACATGCAGCTACTTTGTATATTGGTACACTTTGGCCAAGGGCTAACATGAAAATTTTTCAACACTTTGTCCATTCTCCTTTGGTAATACAGCTACTAGCTTCTGAGCATTGATTCTATAAGTCTCTTGTAATCATCAACAGTGATAGAAAGGAAGGTTTCTTCTACACAAGACCATAATTAAAATATCCCTTTTGGTGTTGTGTCGTGTCGGTTTAATCTCCTTTTCAAATATGCCAGTAGATTTTCTATAGGATTCAAATTTGGAGAATGAGTTAGCCAAGATAAGACATCTAAAGGTTGCCTAGAAAAACCATTGTTTTATACTATTACTCCTATATTCAAGTGCATCATCATGTTGAAATATGACTTTTGGTTCATCTGAATTATATTTTTGAATTGTACCATATAGATGCTCCTCCAAGATTTTTTGATAACCATGCTAATTGAGGCGACCTTCAATTCTACACATTCTAATCATGGTAGGTCCATGTATACATATACATCCTCATATCATCACAAAATCACCACCATGCATAACGGTCTGAAAAATAAATCGCTCTGAGAGTTCCTATAGATAAGGAATCCACGACCAAACTTTCCCATCCGAAGAAATTATGTTACATTTGGTCTCATATTAGAATATCACATGACTCCAATCATCAGCAGTCGAGTGGTGATATTATTCTGCAATTTTTAAGCGAGCCCTCATAGAAGTGCTACACAAGATGTGGTTTCTTTTCTTTCACATGCAATTTCAAAGTTGCTCTACAAAGTCCATGGCATACAATAACTTAATTGACTTGTACTCTAAAAACTTCTTGCACGAGTTTAGTAGCTTTTCTTGCACTAGGCACCTTCTCTCTAGTTATATTAGTTACACAAGACTGCTCCATTGCACTTGTCAAATTGCATGGTCTACCTTTACCTAAAAGCTTTGCATTTCAAAACTGCTTCTTACAAAGCATCTATACACTTCATTTACCTATATACATGATAAGACAATGATCTCACCATCATCACTTATGAATCTAAATACAAAAAAGACAAATATATGACACAAGAAGAACAAATACACACAACAAAACACAAACCAAGCAATTCATAATGCATGTGCACTTCACTTCCTATGCACACAAGATTCACTAATATATACTTTCAAAAGAGTCCTAATGAAGAGGAAATATCAAGAACTTAAATTCATGCACATGCATGTAAAGAGAAGTGGTAAGACTTGCTTCTTGAAGCCAGACACTAAATTCAATCCAGGTCCCCCCAATTGGAATTTCCAAATATGGATGGAGGCTAATAAAAGGGTGCCCTGCATTTTTTTGTGTACAAGTACTTAAAATTCCAGGGAGAGGCCCCCATGGAAAACTAGGGGTGTAGACCCCAAATTTCAAAAAAAAAAAAAAAAAAAAAAAACCTTGCGGGTTAAAAATGAAAAAAAAAAAAACAAAAAACTGGGGCCCTACCTCACTGGTGAACCCAGATTGAATTTATGGTATAACGCTCTAAAATGGCGCAAAATTCAGCATGGAGAATCTCATGCAATTTAAGGTCTGTGAGCAATTTTCGTGGATGAGCAAGGCACCAAGGAGCCGAGTGGTTCAAAAATTAGAAATTTTTGACAAATGAGGAATTATGTAGAATTAAAAGAAGGAGAGGTAGTAGACTCCCCCATGTGGCGCATAGGATCCATGCATAACGGATAATACAAAATCGAAGTAGAAGACAAAAGCTGCTCTAAAGTGGAGCAGATGATTCACTGTACCAGGACAAACGACATCCAAAAATAAAGAGAAAAGAGCCTTGAAGTACGCTTTACGTTCCCAACTAGAGAACATTACTAACCTATCAGGAGTTTTTTATGTTCCCGCATGGTTCAGGAACCCATGTTTAGTAGCACGATCTGTACACTAACATCGTCGAGCACCTATTATTGAATAACCTTGCTGTCAACCTAAAATGGCGCGCTTTTCTTCCTGATTCTACTGCGCATTACCGTTGGACATGCGAACACGGACAATGGCCTCCATGGTGTGTAATGTCGTCGCAGCTTGTCTGCGCACCAGCTGACCTCGCACCAACGCTTGCAGCCTGATCAAACCTTTCAGTGCCTGCAAGCAAGGTTAGCATCTGGAGCCCGATCGACAGGTCTCTGTACATGGCTGTACATGGCGTTACGTAAGAGGAGCACAAAATGGGTGGAGGTTGTGCATGCAGTGAGTTACCAAGGGGCTGCGGGTCCAGCGTTGTTGGATCCTGAGCACGGCTTTGTCTTCTTCACTCAAAGTGTTGTCATCATCGTCATCCTCAGAGTTCTGATGCTGCGGCTCCTCCTCAACCACTTCCTTGGGTGGTTTTGCAACAGGAGTTTCACTACTGCGCATTACCGTTGCTTTCGAAACCTGCGGTTCTGGGAGGAAACAATGAACTGAAGAGCATGGGATTGTATAACAGAGGTTGCGATGGCCACAATTGAGAAGTGGGTGGTTGAAATCCTGCGGATGGAGAGAGCAGCTGCATCTGCTGGTTGAAGAACGGCCCTCCCGTTGCAAGTCCACCAATGCGGTGTTGCTCCGAAGGGAAGTCCCGATGAGTCGATCATGCATAACCATGGTGCTCCGTAACCCTCCTCCGGTCCTGTTGCGCATTGACAAGCGGAAGAAATCTCTCTTGTTGTGACGGCGCCCCTGCACTGATGTTGAATGAAGCTAATGCGGAGGTTGGTCTCGAGGTTTGGGGGTTCGGCTGAGGTCCTTCGGAAGTCCTTGCGGCGCCCTGCACGTCGTCGAAGTCCCTGCTCTGTCCGCCGTCGGTGATGGTGCTCGGAGGCTGCCGCATACCTCGACGACCTCCAGCTGCCCTCTTCTCGGCCTGTAAGCGCTCCTTCTCCTGCCGCTTGGCTTCTCGTGCAGCTTTCCTCTTATTTATACCTGCAAGGCGCTCTTCCTTTTCTCTCCTTCGTACATCTTTGTTCGCAGCCCTTTCAGCGACTCTTCGTTTTGCAACAGCCTCATTTTCCTGTCTCCTTGCTAGAAGTTGCTCACATGCACATATGTACTCTTCAGAAGTCAGTATTTTGGATTGTGTAAAATCCAACAGTGGTTGTTGTCGCTTTTTTTTGCGAGCTGGAATCACCTCGGGGAGTTCTAGAAAGGAGCTGAAACTTTGCTGTGCGTGTTGCTCTTGCAATGTGGACTGAAAATCCGGATCTATGTTGACAACTCCGTCGTCCACTTCGTGAGTACCATCATCTGTACCCTGTCAGGGACACGGAAACAGATGATAAGAATATGTGGAAACTAACAAGAACTGACAGGAGCTTGAATTAACAAGAAGAGTACACGAACAACAACAAGAGAGATGAGCTAGAGCTCCAAGAGATGCGTTGTCGAGACTGAGGTTGCCCTCAGCCTCGACTCCTATATATACTAGCTAAGAAGAAGGTTCTCCAGAACCTTCCTCAACCTATGACCTTCTAGGACCTTCCAAGAACTTCCAAGACCTTCCAGAAGCTTCCAGGGCCTTCCGGAAACTTCAAGGACCTTCCAAAAACTTCCAGAGACTTCCAGGAACTTCCAGAAGTTTCCGGAAGCTTCTAGAACCTTCTAGAACCTTCCTAAGTTGTCTACCTAGTACGTGGCCGTGACACAGGGAATCTTCAAGGAATCTTCAAGGAATCTTTTAGGGAATCTTCAGAGAATATTTTAGAAGAACCTTCTAGAAACTTCTTGTGTATGTCCGTGACATACCCTCATCTACAGTAGGTACATTCACATAGTAGAGCGGTTCGGGATGTTCCTCATTAACACCTCCTTCTGGTAACAATAATCCTGTGTTGTTTTCGCTCCTTCCTACAGAGATGTCTTGAGCGATGCAGAGATGTGAAGGTGATTCGAAAACTTGACTGTCTGCAGCTGTGCCAGGAAAATCAGGTATTGCAGGTGATTGCAAATCGCCTCTAACAGAACATGTCCCTCCCATGTCGTCGACTGTACATTCCTGCTGTATGCTTCCTTTCCAGCTGTTACACTGATTGTCATCAATTAAGTCACCATTACCGTTGTTGGAATGGTCTGATCCTTCTTCTGCATCGTTGGTCACTATGGCAAAGCCCTCTGCTGGTCCCATGTCTGGTGCTATTGCTGTTGAGTCAAGAGGCCAGATACCCGTTTTCCTGAAGCCAGCTTTGATATTGTTAGGTGTAAGAGCGACTTCTAATGCTTTCGATGTCCACTCGCACAATAAAGACTTCTCCACCTTCTTATTTTTGTGCTCTCGTATCCAGTCATCTCGAATTCTTCTGGAAGCTGCTTTGAAAGGCCTGAAGCAAGTTTTGTCTAGCGGTTGCATTGCATGGGACGTGTGTGACGGTAGAGTCACAATGTCTATCCCATATTGCATGCATATTTTCGTAACTTCAATTGTAACATGCGATGTGTGTCCATCGACGATGAGCAAGTGTCTATTGTGCTGCGAAACACCAGATGTTTTCTTCAAGTTCCTCACAAAGTGCGCGATACAGCTTTCAAATAGAAATTTGGTCATCCAAGCATTGTTTTGAACACCCATTACAGCCCCTGGTTCACAGCCTCTTATGTGGTTCGTCGTGAAGTACTTGCCCTTGACTATGTAGAAGTTTGGTATCTTCCCACCTCCAGCGTTGATGCATGATAGAACAGATATGTGCTCCCGTTGATCTGGTGTTATTGAATTGACCACTTTGCTACCTTTTTTAGCTAACACCATGGCTCCGCCACTCTTTGCTGCTTGGACACCTGATTCATAACAGTTCCAAATATGGGATTGTGGATACTTGTGAGTAGAGTACAAGTATTCTAAGTTGCCATAGAAGCTTGCTACGTTTGCAGGACACAAACTTCGAGCACGTGCAACTGCCAATTCTTGAGACTTTCTCAAAGAAATCTCAGGATGCCTCATCCGAAAGCTACGCAACCAGCCGCTTCCAGGTAGGCCATTTGAGGTCCATGGCGTTTCTCGAGTTTGAGTAGCTTGAGCGACTTTCACCCTCAAATCTGTAGGTGTTAGTGGATAACCAAGTTCTTGCATTTTGAAGATGAAGTCCACTAACTTGCTTTCCTCGTCATGTTTCAAGGTTGGGCATATACCTCTCTGTCGCCCACTCGTTGTCCCCCACAAGTGGTTTCGAAGTGAAGTGGGCGGTATTTTGTAAATCCTAGAAGCCTCTCTTATTTTCATGCCATCATCTGTGATAGCTGATATTGCTCGATCCAGATCTGCATCGGTCCAATTACCGTTTTTTTTTCCGTCTAACACTGTTGCTCCCTGCTGCAGGTGACCTGCTTTGTACTACACCCCCACTTCTGGAGCCACAGATAGGATTTTGTTCCCTGACATTCTGCAAAGAACACATGCCACAAAACGAAAATGATTAGATGCATGCTAAATAGTATCTCATTAATCGACATGGTCACAGACATGATTTACATGGGAGCATCCATTGATCAGTACTTGGATCAGCATCCATGGCGGGGACTAAGTGCAGGCAGCTAGCTCTGATGGCACTACTAATGCTATTGCTGCCAGCAGCAATGCGTGCCAGAAGCAGCAGCAGACTGGCGTGGCTGGGTTTTTCCTCCCAGAAGCAGCAGCAGACTGGCGTGACTTAATCCGCTTCAGCGTCAAGGGTGCGTCAGCGTCAAGGCAACTTTGCCGACTCCTTACGCAGTGATCTTCTAGGCAAGAAGCTCCAGAAGCCGACCGCACTTGTTCATGTTCTGATTCACCGACATTCTGCAGGTCATCAAGCTCGGAGGTGACGAACAGTACAAGGCGATCAATCCCGGGTTTTGCGATTACGCGGATGATCCTGCACCAATTTCAGCTGATACTCTTGGTAACACTGCGAAGAATAATTATATGTTTGGTTTATGAAATTGTACCTGCTGCTGTGAAGAGTGAGTACGAGCAGACACTGTAGTAATTGGATGAACAGGAAGAGTTCGGCGACGACGACTATCGACACCTTCAACATACTCGTCTGGCTCGCTCTCAGACTGTTCCGCTTCAAATCCCGTTTGCCCGGCTGTAAATCGATTCCTTGTAGATTCAGTCTCCTGACTTGCAGAAGGAGGTTCATTTTCCTCTAAAGTACGCAATCGGAGAGAAGGAACTCGTCCTCTTTGCATGCGTTGACGTTGCCTTGCCCCCTGAATCAGAATGTCATCAAAATCAAGATCGTCATCTTCCTCCATTTTTGTAAGAACGCGGTAGAAGTGTGTTTAGAAGCGGAAGAATAAGTGAAACACTGTACTTCATGAAATGGAACAGCCTGAAGAAATTTTAGAACAATGGCGTATCAAGCTTGGTGCAAAATCAATCGCAAACTGTGGTCTACATTTCATTAATGTGCGCGGCGCATATTGCGTTATGAGCATGCCGCCATTGTTAACCACCATATTATGCTGAAAAATCAGTTTCGCACCAAGTTAAATAGAAAACACATTTTCCGCATAATTACACCTGTCACCATCCTGAAAGTGGTTCACTTCTTATGTATAACTGCTAGTTGGCAGTCTATACTTTGTACTATTTCATTCAAAACGTGCTCAATTTTCTTCCACGTTTGCAAGGCGCCGCTTCTTGTGTATTTACTGTGCGGTTTTTTGACAGTCTACGCTGTTACTAGAGCTCCATTTTCGGCACTGCGCCATTTTAGAGCGTTCTACCATAATGAGCAGCCTTCTTGAATACCTTAGTCATGTAGCTAAATTGATGCCATGTCAGTCTCGTATGCAATCACTATTTGGTGACTCACCAAACTTCCATATTAAAAACATTAGAATAGTTTTGAAGGTCACTATTTTGCGAGTCTCTTTCATTGTTTTTTAACAAAGTTAGAATTAGATGCACTTTTGTGGGTATCTTCGCATGGGGTTCAAGCTCTAGATAGGCATGCTATATCAAATGAATATACAAAACTAAATTTGATATAGGATTCAACCCAGAAAATTAACTCAAAACGGATGACTTTTCAAAGTTTCAACTTATCATCCAACTTATCATCCAGAATGTCAGATTTTAACATTAGGCACGTTTAAGGGGCGGTTTACAAAGGGGTGAGGACGGGGCGGTTATGAGAGCACACCAACCCACCTCGTGCGCAGCGCCAGAATCCGCTCTTCCGTAGTCAACAGTTCAAATCGCTCTCACCGCCAAACGCCACTTGCATCCACTTCGTGCGAGTGAGCTGAAAAGATCAACCACCTTTTTTCCCGTCCCCGATTGCCCAACTTCACTGTACCTTGGATCCCAGCATTCTACTTATCGTCGTCGCCGCTTGTGTGATCGACAATGTCGGTCTCACAGATTCGTGCATTCAGTGATTCGCGCCGGACCCTCTTGTCGTTTTATCCATCGCCCCGCCTCCGGAACGGCCCCGAATCCCCCAATTTCTTCATTAGGGTTCACAGGATCGAGCCCGGATAGAGACTTGTCCTCAGGGTTCGAGGAATTGAGCATTCAAAATTTGCAACCAACGATGACTGCGGGAGATGGGCAAGCTTCTGCGACTCCGTTGTACACAATGCAAGCTTATTTCGACGGGAAGATGAAGGTGGAGGAGTTCGCGCGGACAGGGGAGGATCGGCCGACAACACCCCACAATGAGTTTGATGAAATGCTCCCCGTCATTGATATCGGTGCTATTAAGAATGGCGACAAGCAGGAGCGGGAGGCTATGCTAGAAGCGGCCAAGTCGTGGGGGTTTTTCCGGATCACTAATCATGGTGTCCCCTTGGAAGTGGTACCACATTTATCGCCGCCGCAATCTCAATATTCGAATCTGTCAGTGGATCGACGTGCAATCTCAATATTCATTTTCTGATGACGCCGACTCCAAATCCTTTCTAGTGCAGTACCGATCGAGGAGTTGGATCGTTTTGTGCAGGTGAAGCAAGTTGAGAGGAATGGAAAGGAGTTCTTTGCGTTGCCAATGGAGAGGAAACTTCCTGTTAGCGCGCCCGATTTCGTTTTCGGCTACACCGGCGGCTCCCCACTGAAGTGGAAATCCAAGTGGTGGCTGGAAGGTCTTCAGATCAAGGTACCATCGACTCTGCAATCACTCACTTCCAGTCCTCCATCCTATTCTCAAACCTCTAAAAGAAAATCTGTCTACGACTTGTCCACAGTGTTTCATAAAGAACACAATAAAACTGCAATACTACTATTGGAATCAATCAGTACAAGTCGTACTGAATGACTTTTCTTCTACCGACCCCTGCACTCAATCTTAGGGATATCCTGTTGGTAGCCTTGAGCACCACAGACCTCACTTCGATCACCCTGGTGTGCTCTCCTCCTGTGGATGTTTAGAATGAGGTCTCTGATTCTACAGGTGTCCTAGATTGAAATCATAACGACTAGAGCAAGATTGGAATGTTTAACCGACTAGAGCAAGCTTGGTGATGCAGATCGCAGATGATGCATTGAACGAGCTAGTCGGGCAAGTGTATCCAGACGAGCCAGAGTTTGCGGCACGATTCAAGTGAGTGTCTGCGCTTCCTCTGTCACCGCTAGGAGTATGCTTGCTTTGGATTGGAGATCGATGATTGAATGCTTGGGAGGTGATGCAGGGCGGATTTGAAGGCGTTCTTCGTGCCAATGCACGAGCTGTCGCGGTTCCTAGTGGAGGAGCTGACGGAAGCGCTGGGGTTGGAACGGGACATGTTCACGCGCCTGGAGGAGTCGGAAGCTCGCAGCTTCTGCACGGGGCGCATGAACCACTACCCGGTGTGCCCCGACCCGGACGGCGTGCTGGGCATCCCCGGGCATGGCGACACGCAGATGATGGCCATTCTGCACCAGGATGACACCGGTGGCTTGCAAGTGCTCAAGGATGGCCGCTGGCTCGGCATCCGCCCTGACGACTCCACCTTCGTCGTCAACGTCGGCGACACCTTCATGGTACTACTACTCTCACCTCTACCACTATCTACATTCCATCAACCCCTCTCTCTCTCTCCGCTTCTCACATATATGCTAAAATTCCTCCATCTCTGGAAAAATTGGTTGCACAAAGAATCCAAGATTTGATATTAATGGACAAGTTCTGATGATATCCCAAGGTTCACTTTTCTAAAAGCCTCATGATGATTGGACAAAGAAATTCTAACCAGTTTTGGAAAGTCATGGTGTCTTTCGATGACATAGCGGAGTACATTATGAATACACCAAGGTGGTGAGGTGAGGCGGTTTTGGGTTTAGATCTTTATGTCTATCGTTTAGTTACCTATGGTGGGATCTTCATGAATCTCATTGTATGCAAAACCATTGTAGGAGAGTATGTTCTTTGTTTCATGTACCATTAAGGTATGCTAACCTTGTATGGTGGTTTCAGAGGTCGTCATGGATTCGCGTCCCCATGTCAATGAGGTGCACTCACCATTATAGTTCATTTAGCTTTGGTGAGGCTTGTTGTAGGAATACGTTCATTTTCTTTTGAAGATATCATGTCCTTATCTCTCAAGCACTAGTGATAAGGTTGGAATTACCCTATGTCAATCTTAGATTTGTACATATCAAATTACAAATTATAGAACATGTTCAAATTTTTTGATCATAATAATCCTCCTATCGAAGAAATTTTAACTCAAATGAAAAATAGTTTTCAAGACAAAACTATGTAGTCTTGAAAACACACAACGTCGAGAAACCAAATCATTCGGCACACCATGGTGATGAATTAAAGTTCAAGTATAGTAGGATGGTGCCCAGGCGTTAGTAATCTCAGTACCAGTCTTATAACTTCTGGACATTTAACAAATAAATTTCTGTGCATCAACTTAAGCAAGGAACTTGTACTTCGTTATTTGTTATGTTATTAGATGGGGTTAGTAGAAAGTTAGAAACATAAGCATCAAGATGTGTTGACGAACAATCAACCTCAAAACACACACTGGATTCGAGTTTTTGGTTTCGTTTTCACACTATGAATGTGCCTCAGACTCAGGATGTTCAAAGCTGTGCATGTGTTGGTTACTTTTGCAGGCGCTTACGAATGGCATTCTACACAGTCCAATACACAGGGCAGTGGTGAATGCAAAGAAGGACCGGTACTCAACAGTATACTTCTACGGCATCGACAACAACATCACTCTGTCGGTGCCGGAAGAGCTCATCACCGAAGATCGGCCATTGAAGTACCGCCCTTTCACCATCAAGGAGCACAGGAAGTTCATCGTCGACAATGAAGTGCCTTTGCATGCCACCCGCCACTTGCAAATCAACCCCGAGGATTCCACTTGAGCAGGAATTGCAAGGAGCAGGCATGGCTGCTGTTGTATAATAGAGATTCTTAGCCGATTGCTTTGTGGCCATGTGTTTTGTGCAGGACTGATTGTCACCGCGTTTTACTTGATGGAAGAATAACTTGCGGTTTTTTGGAAATTAAGTGTGTCTTGTTTAACCTAGTTAGCAGCATTCATTCTCCATAGTATGAAAATGCATGCCATTGATTCATATTTTATTGTATGGGTTTGCAATTTATATCACACATATAGACTTGATTTGGAACCCAACCCAAGTGATTTTGTCCGAAACAGAGTTTGGATGAAGAAGTTATGGCTCTTCGAAGTTTCTGCCTTTCATCCAAATCGGCCCGTTGAGGGTTGACCTCTATGTTTTCCGTTTAGATCTGCTGTTTTGTTTATTGTTTTTTATTATTTTGATAATTTTTGTTTCTTGATATTTTTCAAAGAATCACTACAAGAATAGGGTGGTGGTCTGGTTAGGGTACCCAAAAAGGTTGTCCCATGAACAATTGAGCTCTATGCTGGTGTGTCAAATATATCCATTTTTAAACTGTAATACAATAAGACTTTATTTAATGTGGTTTTAGTTGTCTATACTTATAATGTATCAAGAATTTTTTTTAGAAATTTTAAAGAATTTTATGAAGTAATTTTATTTGAATTTTTAGTTGAAAAAGTAAGTCATGTCCCAATAACCTAAAATCCATAGAATCAAGCAAATGGAATATCAACCATTTTTATTTTAGTATAATTTTTGAATATGACCTACATCTTCTTGTATAGAATAAAAAATAATTTATTTAATTATAAAAAAATTAATTCATTGTGCACTATAATGCCTGCAAATCCCCAAATTCAGCATTTTTTCCCTCATCTATGAATGGATCCAAAAAAAATAAAAAATCTAAGAGAAACTCTATAGACATATATACTTTGATTTCATTGAGGTGCATGATATTTTATTTTTCATTTTAGGGTCTTTTTACTTGATTAAAATGGACAAATCAGACAAACTTTGGAGGCTTTCAATAAAAATAACCTAATTAGTGTGTCCAAAAAGTGATACCCCAAGCTTACCATTGCCCAATAATTGTCTAGGACGACTTTTTTATAGAACTGAATTGCAAATCCTAGTTTCTAGAAAGTCGTCAAAGTTGAATTGCAAATTTGTGATATGACTGTCTGAGTCATTGTCAACAAGATGTGCCAAGATATCACTTCTTCTCATGATTGTAAGTGTAGGATCTAATAGCTTACTTGTACAGTACCCACCAACAAGTTTACGTTCAGGAATGAAAGAAGAGATCATGCCCCAATCTTCAAACAATTCCCATGTTCACAAAAATAATCCAAATTACCAACTACAAATTGTATCCGAAAGATGATGTAGTATTCTATATCATCATTTGAAGAAATTCCAATAAAAACTAGAAATTCTATCTTAATATATAGCTTTTTAACATATTATCTACTATTTATCCTTAGCTCTTATTGAAGCTACTATTGCTGAGGCATGAAACAATGAAAACCTTCAACCATCTCTAAAGAAAGCTATTTCGATACACTTTCTATATCCGCAACTCTTTTTTAGAAAAAGATTGAATTGTACCCCCCATGAAGCCCAACATTGAACTTTTGTACTCTAAGTAAATGTCACGGTAAACAAAAGCAACTTCAAGTGATCATAACTACCACCTCGAATAACCAAATTCCATGACACTACCACCAAAGTGCTTGAAATGTAGCCAATGCTATCAAAACTAATTGCTTTCGTGCTAATCCAAGCCTCATGTGTAAGAAAAGGTCATGAGCAATCAGTGCACGTTAGAATGAGTATGTAACTTTTTCAATAAGAGACAACATCAAGGTCTCTCACACTAACTCACCTCAATATTTGTGAATGTAAGCCACATATATGTAAAGGGCATCAAAAGAGGTTGCTAGAGAGATATTTATACTCTTTTTCACAACAAACCTCACCATGAAATGATCTTCATAACATCTAAAGGTAGATACTAAAAGTAAGTTAAAAGATACTAAAGTTATCAAATCAATTTACACTTTTTATAGAGATTTTTCATGCATTGGCAAAGAAAAATTCACTACCTTACTCTCACACTTCATAATTTGCAATTTGAATAAATTTTACAAACATGGTGATCATTTGAAATTTGGGGGTATGTTATCTCTTCTTGCTCTGAACGTAAACTTCTTAGTGGGTACTGTACATGTAAATGTACGTTAATTATTTGATGGAACGTTTTGTCATTTTAATTTGAGATCATAACGTTTAAAGATGAATTGAAGGTTTTCTTCCCTTGTGGGGTGGGGAAGTAGTGATATGGGCGGCAAGAATTTATTTTCAGGAGTAGAGTATTACTTGTAGCTTTCAAACTCTTGTTCCTAAGTGAATTAGGAATATGTACACATTACTTGTTTATTTTTCTTATGTGGAACCTAGAGAAAAGCTTGAAGTATTGTAAGGGAGTATGTTGAAATTCAATTTCAAACTTGAGGATCTCGGTTTTTAATGATAAAAAAGGTAATTAAGTTTTCTATGCATAAAAGATATGAGTAGTGCAGACATGTCTTAGTGACTTTCACCGAGTAATGATTTTTTTAAAATTATATATATATATATATATTATTTATTTATTTATGAAATGGAGGAAACTGCCACAATTTGGTGAATTGTTGAGGTTTATAATATTTAGTTCTTTATGTGCAGATTGTGAGAATATACCACAATTTTGGGAAAAATTAAGCTTGCCATCACAACACTTCAACTTTGAGGGTAAATAAAATCTAAAGACTTTGGAAGCATTGTTGCTCTTGTTAAAAGTTATGTAAAAAATCTAGGATGATTTCAACAGTTTATTCCAAAAGTTGAGTAAATGCACACATGACCAAAGACGATACAACCCAAATAGAGCTCTTGTTGAATTTAGCCATCGAGAAAATATAGAAACTTGTGTAAAATTTAGAAAATTTTAAGTTCAACTCCAAGATATTCATGGTAGTGTTGCTAAGGAAAGCATCTTTATACTTGTGGCATAAGCACATTCAATGACCCAAATTAGAAATTATAATAGGAATGAGTGCTTCTTCTTGGGAGAACAAGGTGGATCCTAAGGGCATCCGTTGTGCCAGTGGCCACTCCTCACGCGAACCGTACTTGACGAGCTCGGCTCAAATTTCAAGCCCCAATGCTCACGCCATTGTTCACACTATTGTATCGCGTATTGTCAAAAAAATCCTCGTCTAGGCGAATTTCTTCTCCTTGTCGTGAATTCCTTCACTCACGCTACATCATAGGGAAAATCATTGAACGCCAGAAAGGTGACAAAGGAAAATGACAAGAGTGGGGCAAGAGAGAGTCCCGCGATCCAACGAAAGCATAGAGAAGCAAAACACTCCAGCTAGCTTGCAGGGTGGAGCGTTGGGGCATTAGCTAGACAAAACCTTCCCACTAACCAAAGTGCTCACGCCATCGCCGGTTAGCATGACGCATGAACAAGGGATGCTCTAACGACACAACCCTAACTTATAATATTTCTCGGATAAAGTAACAGTGAAATAATTGAAAGACGTGGTTCAAATTTGAATTTACTGTACCTTCTATCAAGTTTTATATGGGAGGTTTTGTCCTCTCCAATAGCAAGACAAATCGAAGTTGGAGTCCAAACAATCAGAGGCCCAATCTTCAAAATCTGCAACCAGAACGAGAGTCAACTTGACTGAGTTGCCCCCTTTGGCACCCAAGCAAGGATTTGATTTTCAACACTTTCTTCTAGATGAGTAAACTTATTTATGGAATAACTCAACCACGAGCAAGAAAGTGCTTTTATTCTTCAAAATGATTTGTGAACGATCTAGTTTAAAAAATGAAAATAATCAACCCTACCACTATGACACATTTAACTACTTCTGGAGTGGAAGCAGTCTAGAAGTAAGGCAAGTCAACAGGGATCCCCATAATCATGTGAGTGAGATACAGTGTGAACAGGAAAAATGTAAATGAGGGATCTTTGAAGAATATAAAGATACTTACATCCCTCAATGTAAATTTCCAACTGGTGTAATGATCTTTCGACAAAATTGAAATTTCCCAAATTTGCTCCAGTTCATAATTCGTGAACGAGTCGAGATTTAGTTAAATGTGGCATCATTACTTTGTGCCAGTATTTTGAGATCATTCTCTTGAAGCTTTGAACTTGCAATTCCTATGAAGTTGGTTTTCCTCCTCTTGTAGTGATAAACTTTTAAACTTAATTATGTCTTTTGCAGCTCTTACTATATATCTGGCAACAAACTTAGTGACATTTGATCGAAGAATGTTCTAAGCTGAATTACAAATAGAGTACCTAACACCATATTTATTTAACCCCTAAACGTCCCCAATGTCGTTTTTCTACATTTTGGATGGAGGGCAGAAACTTTGAAGAGCCATAACGCCTTCATCCAAACTCCGTTTTGGATGAAATCACTTGTGTTGGGTTCCAAATCAAGTCTAGTTTGTGTTGTAAAATTTGCAAGCCCATACAATAAAGTATGAATTAATGGAATGCACTTTAGTGAAGACAGCTCTTGTTTTTGGGTTTTCAAGCATGGGGCATGTATTACCATTGCAAGCCAATTAAATGTGGAATTAAAAATAGTTTTTTATGATTTTTTTTTTCATGGTCATGATTTTAAGGTGATTCTTAACAACTTTGTAGTGAGAAGTTTTTTGATCCAAATGATTTTGCTATTGGATTTGCAATGATGTCTTGTCAACAGAAAAAGTGAGAAAATGGATGATATTTGAGGAGCTATATCTCCTTCATCCACCGTTGGATTTCAACTTAATTTTTTGGAATGGCCTCCAATTAGAGTCGAGTCTAAGTGGTAGAAACCTTAACAAGATCGAAGATGTTTTGAAGATAAGGCATGAAATTGAATGCAAAGGGTCTAGTTTTGGACTATTTTTCCTTTGTAAATTTTTTTAGATTTTTACCATTGCATGGCTTTTATTTGAGCCAAGAAATTTTTTTGATGAATTTTTGTTAGGTAAAGGACTTATTAAGATGAAGGTGAACATCTTTCTAGTTAGTGACTTTTTCATTGCAATAGGTATATTGGTAGCATTTCCACCTCAAAGTGAAAATGATGAAATTTTGCAGTTTGTTTTTGATATTAATATGTTATGATCTCCCGATCTATAAGGCCTCATGACTCAAATTTTGGTCCACATGATCTTTGATAAGTCTATTACAAGTTTGTACAGTTGAGATCTTATTAGCTTCTCTTGATTTTCATCTATGACGATTTTTATGGAAATGTGCTTTTCTGCTAAAAATAGGCTGGGACGTTTAGGGGTTAATTGGGAATTTCTGCGAGATTGGGACTCTCTAAAATCTATAACTACCATAGATTTTGTGGAAAAATCTATACGAGTTGTAGATTTTAGAGAGTCCCAATCTTGCAGAAATTCCCAATTAAACGAATATGGTGATACCTACTCTGAAATGAAATATGTATCCAATCTATGTCCTTTGAAAATATAGTTTCTTTGAGTTGAAAGTCTATGATAAACTACCAATCTAATAGCATCCCTACCCGAGGTCCTCAACCCGGGCTACAAAGCGTAGGCTTGATGCGTTTATTACTTGCGTAGCCTCTAAAGTCCCACAGCAGTGCTCCACAAACCCTAACCCGCTATTCCAGCAACGGCTTTAGGGCCTTCATCTCCCTTGTCTTGGCAGAGATTGGCAAGCTCACACCGTTTGCCTTCGGTGCCTCCCATCGCGATTCGCGAACAGTAAAAGATTCTGCCACATAGAAGCCCTAACATGTGCAGTACCCTTAGCACCCCTCCTAGTACTTCTCGAGCTAATCTCCTATCGTTTTCGCCCATTAAGTTTAGGAATATGTCTATACGTCTATTCCCTAAATTCTCACTAGGAGGTAAAACCTAATTCGGACCTATGGAAGTCGGGGCTAAACATCCCCATGACAGTGTCGTGAGGGAGTTCAGAGGCCTCATAATAGTATTACAGGCCTCTTCAGGTCATGCGAAGGGGGTCAATCCAAGATCGTACTTTCTCTTTACTAAGATAACAGGAGCTCTCAGTAAAAAGATTCCGTCACATAGAAGCCCTAACATGTGCTTAAATCACTCGATAAAAAAAAAGCTAGAAGGCCCTCGCTCGACTCACCAAGTGTCGCAGCTTGGGTCATATTTTCTAAAGCCCGCATGCGAGTTAGAGCTCCAATGTGGCACTGCTCACCCTCCAAGCCCCTCTCAATATTTCGTGATTTACACGCTTGAGGACCGCAGGTGCGGATGCTCAAATGTTTCAAGCATCGCTTCAGAAGCTGAAGATTTGAGATGGCCTCAACTACTCCCCCAAACCGTAAAATGCTGGAAAAAAGGGCCAGATTTGCCGCATCGTACCATGCACCTTGAGAGTTGAGTAATCGTATTGACAAACCCATGCAGAAGAGCAGGCGGGGGCACAGTCGAGACGGAAGCAACTTCAGGAACAAGTCAGACAGAAGTTTGATCAGTTAAGCTACAACTCATCGCATACGCCAAAACAGTTGGCCCTAGCATAACGACAAAACACTTTATCCAACAGTTGTCTGCGAACACCTAAATTCAAGTATGCAAAACAAACCGCTTTCTCCAAACAGTTGTCTGCAACAGCCCCATTCCTCGTTTGAGATTCGTACAAAACGTACTGAAGCTCGGTCTCTGTCGGTTTGGCTTCACCGGGAGGAACAGTACACTTCTGCCGTTGGGATGTCCGCAGCACTCTTGTACTGTAGTCGCCACAAACTGGGCTTTCTTTTGTTTTTTTCTCGAATGAGAAGATGTATTTTCAATTGAAAAACTAACAATCATCTGTTCCATAGCAGATGCACCTCTGCCTCGAGAATCAACCTCTGCAGTAACCTCTGTGTGGCCTAAAATTGGTTTTGGCGTAACATGGTGCGAGCATATCAATACGTATTGAAAATGAGTTTCTTCACTTCTATTGGTGTTTCTTGGAAGATAGTTGAGGGTCACATGTGTTCAAAATAAGCACATGTGTGACGTAATTGTGTCTAGGATAAGCACATACAGGACAAGCCTTTGACGTAATTGTGTGTAGAATAAACACATGCACTAAAAGCCTTTGACGTACATGTGTTTATAATAAGCACAAAATGAGCATAGATGCGACAAGTACGATGAGGACAATAAAAAGATAAGAAATTAGTGTAGAAAAAGCTTCTTATTGTGCATGGCAAGATTCAGGGTAAGGTTGTCATTTCGGATAACATATTACTGTGCATGGGCGAATTGGACTAATACCATTTGACTAACCTACAAATGGCTACCAACATTCAAGGCCCCATAACTTTCTTAAATTTTATCAAATCGGCCTTAGGAGATGTTTTTTGGCATTTACAAAAACCGTCAACGGGTACTAGATTGATATGACTATGGGCCAACACACGTCCTTGAAAAATGCAGGGGAGGGTCCCAACTTAAGAAAAGGGGCTTTGCTTGGAGGAACCACGTTCTAAGTTCTAACTTGGTAGCTTAGATGATTGGGTGGTTGTTACCCGAGCCAGCGTTGTCAACAAATGGCGCGATCAAGTCGGGAGGTTAGGGTCACCGTTCTGCAGCAAGCGACTACGGTGGCATCAATAGTATTTAGAGGCGTAGAAAACAGAGAGCAATACTTCTTCTAATCATGCAATTGTAGTGCGAGAATGAGGGTTACCGAAAATTGTACTCTTATTACACATTATCAATACAGATGCTAAAAGCCAGTCCTTCTCTCTTTCTGCTGCTCAAATATCTATGCTTGCAATGTTCACTTTCACTGTTTATTTCCTTTCAACTCGTATTCAAATCTCTCCTACGCTACTTATGTTGCGCTAACTCTGTCGCTCAGCCTTAAAAAAGTCTCCGTTGAATATGGACGACCTCCAGTGTCGCCATCGTTAAACAACCTGAGACACACAAGTTGGGCACCTGACGTACCTCTTCGGTGATACTATCTCCTTCTGCCGCCACTTCAAGTCTCTCCGATCTCTCTCTCTCTCTCTATAAGCATAAGTTCTTCCTATTGGATTTATGAGGAGTTATCTAAAGCGCCAGCGTAGTTTACAGCGGAGGCTCTCTTCAGAGCTCCAGACTACCTTGACTTAACTGGTTGACCACTCCGGGTGAACCATCCATGTCCATGCGAACAGAAGCAAGTTACCTTGCAACCCCGTGGCCATGCTCAACTAAGTATTTACCTTTCTGAAGTCTCTCTTCTTTTAGGTACTCCCTGCTGCATGAAAAAGACATACATTGGTCGACTTGAGTAGGCTCCTAAAGCACTTCCATACTTCGCCCGACTAATAGTAGTTGTGCTCTAAAACACTTCAATCTTGCTACTTAAACATCAAAGCAAATCACCAAATGGTAAAAGAGAACCTTCAGAACATGTAGTACTACAAAAACTTGTAAACAATACTTTGGAGTCAGAAAGATCAAATGAAGATTTTGACATGACTTTCTATGATGATGTCCATGTAAGGTAGAATGACCTTAAACCACTCAAATAAGAGATTCAGCATGGTTGTGGACCTCGTGTGTATTGTTTGTAATTTTTCTTGGATGGGAATACAGGAGGGAGAGTGAATGCAAAAATTTCGAAAATAAAATAGCAGAAATTGAATTTACTACAAATTTTTGAAATCAAAAGAGTACATGACCCTAATTAAAGTGATCAGTAGACTCTCCTTTTTATCCGGCCGACCAGTATTTTGTGGCGCTCACGCATGTAGCTAAAACCGTGCAAATTAGAGTTAATGAACCATGAACCAACCACCTCCCTACACATCTCCATATCGAGTCACTATTCATGAAATTGCTCTGCGTGCAATAAGGTCACGCCATGGGCGGCTACAGGGGCGGTCTACCCTGCGCTTCTAGGAAGCCGCGCGGTTTAAGGTCGTTCTACCTTACCCAATATAGAATCCAATAGGACAATGCCATATGTAAACATTGTCTTGCTTTCTGAACCCCTAAATGGTTTGCCTCATTTGTAGAAAAAAAAACAAATTTTCAAAAAACTATCATAAATAGAAACAAAGGTGAATTATTTAGATCTCAACTGTACAATCTTGTAGTAAAAATATTGTACATTATATAAGTCAAATTTTGAGTCATGAGGCCTCATAGATTGAGATCATAACTTATTAGTACCCAAAATTGATCACAAAATTTCATCATTTTCACTTTGAAGTGAAGATGCTATGACTTATTGCAATGAAAAAGTCACCAACTACAAAGGTGTTTACTTTGATCTCAATAACCTTTGCAAACTAAAAAAGTATTGTGGGAAAATTTTCTTTGCATAGTCATGGCCTTGCAATGCACAACTATAATGATATTAGGGGATTTTTCATATCAGGGAACACTATTGTAAAATATTTCCAAATAAGGGAAACATATGCAAAATATCTGCAAAGAGGGGAATAATAATAATTATTATATATATATATTTTTTTGGGGTATATTTTATGGTATTTTTTTTTTGTTCATTTTCTTATCACTAGTGAACAAATTGAAGTTATTATGAAGAAGATTGGCATCTCAACATATTGAAGTTAGTGTTTAGCTTCTTCTTCTACTTGCTCATGAAGCGACAATGGAACATTTTTTCCCTCCCCTCTTTGCAAATAGTTATGATTGTTCCCCTATTTGAAAATAAATTTACAAAAATGTCGCCTTAGGGCCTCTTTACATGAGGGATCAAGCTATTGATGGGGCCAATTCATGGCCAAATCCTCTCTTATATTTCGTCCCATTCTCGATATTGGCCCGAGGGGCTTTACATGAGGAGTCAAGACCAATTTTACAGAATTATATAATTATAATGGGTGGGGGACAAGTTATGACACGGCCTACGCTTCAAATCTTGGGAGATACAAGAATGGAAGGCCAGTTCCTAAAGGCCGTCGCTAGACTTCAGTACAAAATCATTACTTCACTAAAACATTTATAATGTGGGTAAATCAAAAGCATGGATTGTAGCTAATAATACGAATTGGCCCCATGGTCTTGTTATTCCTTTTACGAATCGGCCCCAAGGGCTTTATACATGGGAGAATCGGCCCCCACTTTATTAATTGTTTAATGTGTTCTCCAAATGGCCCATGGAGCCAATTGGGCTCAAAATGTGAGTGAACTCGCTTGGAGATTTTTTGACCTTGACTCCCGATGTGAAGAGTCCCTTATTTGAAATTTCCCTAGAATAATATTGAGCAAAAAACTTGAGTACACTACACTAAATTTGATAATTAATGTTAGATACACTAATTTGCATAAACGTGTTATAAGTTTTTACTGCTGTTCAATAATTTTACCCACTATATTGGCCAAGATGGGGGTCCTTATATAGTATCAGAATCAATGCTCTTGGTAAAAAAATTTAAACAAAAGTAAAAACTTATAGCATTTTCAAATCTTATAATAATCTAACACTAATTATCAAATTTAGTGTAGAGGGAGGAAATGCTTTCCAATGATTTCCCCTCTATTATCTGGTAATAAATAATGAGGATCCTGGACAAGGCAAAAATAGAGTCTGATACCGTAATCAAAAGAATGTCAGTCGGACGAAAATATATATTTGTCGTCTTCTGCACTAACGACACGCTGCTTTCGTCCGCTAGCGACGGAAACTTCGTCCGCTAGCGCACTGTCCTTCCGGCCGGAAACCGAACTGACCACTTAGCCGACTCACTACTTACTAGTAACTCACCACTCACCACCCTTATAACTACTCCTCACTCCTCATGGAAACCAGACCCCAGCGACTCATCCAGCTAGTACCGAGAATCGTGAGCATTCAGAGATTGTGAGCACCTGCGCAAGAGCTTGAGAATTCTCTCAGGATCTTAGGAGTGTAGCTTGGGGGAGTACTGGGAGCATTGATCGAGTATTCAAAGATTGCGAGCTTCAGAGTGTTGAGAGTAGCTAGTGGGAGTATTGCATTGGAGAGGACTGGGATTGGAGGATGGGGGCAGGTGGGGAAGGAGGGGAGGTGAGCGAGGGGCCGCAGTATACGTTGCAGGCGTTTTGGGATGGGAAGTTGTCGGTGAAGGATTTCGAAGCGCGCGCTGACGAGAAGCCGACAGTGCCGCACGATGTGTTCGAGCAGGACGAGTCGGAAGCGCTTCCGGTCATTGACGTGCGCGCTCTCAGGCCCGGAGCGGATGAAAGCTTGCGGCGGGAGAGTATGAGTCGCATGTTGGAAGCTGCCAAGTCCTGGGGTTTCTTCAAAATCCAACACCACGGCGTTCCACTGGAAACGGTACAACCCACCGCCTTTCACTTGTTCCACTCTTACAAGTCCAGTTTCCTCAAACAGACTGAGGCCCAAATCACTCCTCGCAACTTCCGGAAATTATCACCAGACTAATCTGCCGTTCATGAACCAGCTCAGTCAAATAGAAATTGCAATACAATCGATTGTTGGAGTCGTATTAGACAGTTCTCTTGCTCAACAGCAGACTCACTCCAATTGACTGTCTGGAGAAGGATACTGATACTGCGATGATTGTATACAGTATCGATCGAGCTTCAGCGCTACCTGTTGGCAGAGGTGAACAAGTCCGTAGAAGTTGCGAGGTACGGGTAGCTCTGATTACTGAGTCTAGCTACTGTGAGTGATGGTGGCAGGTGAAACGAGTGGAGCGGAATATGAAGAAATTCTTCGCGTTGCCAATGGCACAGAAACTGCTAGTGAAGCCTCGGAACTTCGCATTCGGCTACGTGGGGGGCTCGCCAATCGAGTGGCGCAACAAGTGGTGGATGGAGGGTCTGCACGTGAAAGTCATGGACGAGGCAATCCGGAACGTCGTCACTCTAGCATGGCCAGATGACGAAGCTTTCTCCGAGGAATTCATGTAAGCAAATAAACAATCTCACCAACTTACATTTTTTCCCGCTAACCCTGCAAACTCATGAGCTGATCGATCGAACAATATTGTGTGCTTTTTCCAGAGCGGACTTGACGGGGTATTTCGGCACGATGCGATCGCTGGCACGGTTGATAGTCGAGAGCTTGACGGAGGGGGTGGGATTGAAGCCAGACACGTACACGAAGCTGGAGACGGCGAACGCGGTTTGTAATGCGCGGGTGAACCATTACCCGGCTTGTCCTGATGCTTCCAAAGTTTTTGGCATTCCGGCCCACACGGACCCGCAAATGCTGTCGATCTTGTATCAGGACGAGGTTGGTGGCTTGCAAGTCCAGAAGGACGGCAAGTGGATCGGCGTGCGACCCGATGATTCCACCTTCGTCGTCAACCTCGGAGACACCTTCCAGGTACCCATTTCTTCGATCATCACTCAATCCCACCAACTCAATCTGCTTGCTGATTGTAACCTCAATTAACTAGTGCAACATTGTCGTTGAAATTTTCAAAACATAGTGGTACGTGAAGATTAGTGTAACGGGTAACTTTTGGTAAAGAACATTATTTCTCAACTCTCACAAGATTAGTGTTCACCATGGGCTGCAATCAATGTCCCATGACTTTTTTTCACACCACCAATTGCACCACTTCAAATAGATTCTCCTACTTGCAAGAAAAGTGTGCATGCTCTCACATTTAGTGTTAAGGTTTGCCGATCAGTGTTGTAACACTATGCTGACATGTGACATTTAGTGTTAGAGTTCGCAATTAACTTTACATAAACAACTCTTGTGTACCAAGATAGTGTTCTAGCCATATTTTTTTTCTTAGAAATGGGTAATATTGCCAGTTTGCTACAAAGTCATGTGAAGTGAGATTTGGTTGCACTATGTGAGAAACTTTACAGCCATACGATCGCACAACTTCCTATCCTACACTAGTGATCGTGCTTTTCATGCTTTCTCAATAGAGTGCTATCTTTCATATTCATGCTTAGGGTGCCGTTCTTGCTCTAAGTTCTATACTCTAGAGTAATTTCCCCAATTCTACACTAGAATCGACCATCTTTCCTTCGATTTCCCGCACTGAAACGTCACCCGGGTCATAAATTCCGCTAGATTCCCTTCATCCGCTCACTTTCTACTCCGGAATCCAAAGAAAAGTTGATGAGATTTGGGGGTAACTATTGTGCAGGCGATTACGAACGGCATCTTGCGGAGTGCACTACACAGAGTGGCGGTGAACACATCGAGGTCGCGGTACGCAACAATTTACTTCTATGGCATCGACAACGTGGTGGATCTGTGCGTGCCACCGGAGCTCGTGACCCCCGATCGGCCTCTCAAGTACCGACCCTTCACTGTGAATGCGTACCGAGATTACACCGTCAAGAATCAAATTCCTGTCGATGGACTCAAGTACCTGGAGATTCAACCATCTGAGACCGTAGCCACCAGTTGATTCGTTCTGCTTGTACCATACTCGATCAGCGGAGGTTTTTTGTATCATAGATTATCACCCTCAGTCTGAATTCGACGTACATACTAATAAAACGGTGATTTCTGTAGTCCCCATTTCGAACTGATACTGAGTATTAGCATGATCTGATGATCCATTCAAAGCATGAGCATGTATGGGTTTTTAATTTTTTGAGGTCAAGGGATCATTTTTGACTTTGAGAGCTTCATGGTTTCAAGTTTAGACTGCGTTGTTGTGTGATAGTGCTGAGAACATTGAATTTGACAAGAGTCTGAGCTTCTTGTTTCATGTTGTACTGTAGGTGCTCTCTTCTTTGACAGAAGTAAAGTCACTTGAGATGTAGAACAAAGTAGGAGGCACAATAATAGAGTTCTCTAGAATAATCATTTTCATGACCTTGTTGGTGTCACTTGAATCTTCACTAACGGTCAGTAACGACAGTAAGTGGACATAAACTGATATGTGAATAAAAAGAAACACTACTTTGATTGCAATTGCAAATGATGAACCTTCAAGTTCTGCCCCTTGGTATTACTGTCATGTGAGATGATACCTCATAGTGAAACCAGGTACCACACACTACTGCAATTTGAGGGGGTTTGCAATGTTTTTTTCTCAAACATTGCTTAAGTTTAGCAATGTCTTGGAACTTGCTTGAGCGACGTTCTCAAGAAAATAAGCAACATTATCGGATCGCCAAGCAACATTATTTATAATTTAGTTGAAAACAATGCTTATTTTCTTTAAGGACGTTGCTCAAGTAAGTTGCTCAAGTAAGTTCCAAAACGCTGCTAGACCTTTAACAACGTTTATACAAAAGCAATGTAATGTTGCAAACCCCCCTCTTTTCTAGTAGAGACACTTATCAAACTTGTCTCCATTTAAATTTGCTTAACCCGTGTGCGACCACGGCCACCCATTTGGAGATTAACCATTCTCGTCAGGGTGATTGAAAGGGTTAACATTTGAATTTTGGGCTGTAAATTTTACGGGAAGTAGGATGTACCCTAAGATAAGTGCAGTAAAAATTTTGAAGGTAAAATCCTAATTTTGAGCTTAAATTGACATTTTCTCCATTATAAGCTCTGGGAGGGCAGCGCAGGCAACAGCCTATAAGAGCTAAGCGCACTCGACGGGCAAATTTGTAGGTCATGCATAGGTTTTAGACAAGGGCTGTGGGTTAGGCTGGGATTAGGAATAATCCAACATTTTGGATTAGAAAGTGGCGGTAGTAGGCCAACCACTCTCATAAATTGCTCAATTATTAATAGACCGCTTTCCAATTCAAAAGAAGAGTAATTTTTCTAGGAATGATAATTTTTCTAGGTAACTGAATTATCAATAGGCCGCTTTCCAATTCAAAAGAAGGAACGGTAATTTTTCTAGGTAATGGTAATTTAGGAAAGATTTAAATTCGCAAAATCAAATTCATTTACTAAACTACAAACATCATGGCATGAGAACTTTGCTCTTCCGATCGATCAACAACTGAATACTTAATTTAGTCACGTGCACGGTGCAAACCACACAATCTACTCATGGAAATATACGCTGCAAATGTGATGTAGTTTCTGAAACATCTGCAAATCTAATTCTATGTCATTCCCAGTGTGGTGCAGTTGCAAGCGTCGAGGTCGCATGTGAGTGTTTGTCTGCAAGTATACGGGCGAGTCCACCTTTCATTGGATTCGGCAGTGGTGTTTGGTGTCGACAAGTCCTCGACAGCACATGCAAGGCTTGATTGGCTTGACATGCTTATCGCAAACGAACGAGCTGAAAGTGGGACTCAACATTGTCTTGGCCGGCTGAGTGATGTGCTCATCATCGACGGATCTGCAAGGGATCAACTTCTGCTGGACCTGCCAAGTGATCTGCACATCATCAACACACCAGGTGGAGGGGATCCGCACTGGTTGGCTGCCGATCCAACTGATTCCAACTGATTCCTGCATAGTCGGTACATGGGAGGGAAAGCCTTCGCATGATCAAGAAGGCAATTTGCACAATTTGGAGCTTGTAGATGAGTTGAGAAAGACTTAGCATCAACCGCTGGGAATCGTGGAGGAGCCTATCAAGATCCCAGCTGATCTACATATTGTGAGAAGTACGCCACTAGAAGAATTTGTTAAGTGGAATGCAAGATCTTGCCGTACTGAGAGATTGTGTGCCTAGAGCGAGCGGCATAACCTCCGTGAAGAGCAAATCTTGCTACTCTTGAAACTCTTAGATCAGGAGCACGAGCATCTCCTGAATCTTCCGCTTCAGAAGAAAAGTAGGAAGTGGCGGGCATTACCGGAAGCACAAAATTGTAGACATTATTTTTATAGACAAACTACATAATGCTAGGGTGGAAAGTCAAACAAAATTTTGACCAAGAATTCCTAGATATTGTAAGAGACGTTTGGGCAGACTGAAAAGATGTCAAATCGTAAATCTCACAAACGAGAGAAATAGATGGAGTAGGATGGAATCCCACTAAGAAAGAGTAGCCGATTGCATGAATCTCAACCACCTTGTGCACACCAATGTCAAGTCCGCCACAAGCTTCAATACACGAATTACCTCCTACCATGCATCGCAAAGTTTTTGATCTAAATGACTTTCTTGATCTTGGCGCACGTGGTCAGCTCTTTGCCTTCCCAAATATAGACAATGAACTTGATATTGACTACCTAACTTCCCAAGACCAAGACCGACGAGATTATCGAAGTTCTCAAGATCTCATGTACTCTTAGGAGTCTAATTTAGCGATTCTTCAGATCCAGCGAGTCGTGGAGGATTAGAAAATGTTCATGCTGTGGGCTTGTGGCCTCCTGAGTTGCTTGCACATGCAATGAATTACGGGACAATGGAAGGCAAAAAAAATTTGGTTTCAAGTGTTTGCATTGTTGTGGTGATTGTCTGATTGATGTTGTGTAGTAGTGCCGAGAACATTCAATTTGACAAGAGTCCGGACGAGCTTCTTGTTTCATGTTGTGTTGTATGTATATTGGAGGCAATATTTCAAAATGGTTCAGTTGAACAACTTTGATGGCAGTGTTACAAGATGGTAGTTGAAGTACATTAGAGGAAGTGTTACAACATGGTCGTTAAAGAACATTGAAGGCAATGTAATAAGGCGGTTGTTAAAGAATATTAGAGGCAATGTTTCTAAATAGCCAATGATAAACATTGATGGAAATGTTTCAGTGTAGATGTTGGAAATCATTCAAAACGATGTTTGAAGATGGCTGATGATGGACATTGGACGCAATGTATCGGGATGGATATCGAAGAACATTGAAGGCAATTTTTTGAAAAAGCCCATGAGTGACATTGCCCTTCAAAGGTTGCCTAGCTGTCATTGAGGAACATTGCAAGGTGATCAAAACTTAAAGTAAAAAAAACTATGAGTGGTGATATTATAGAAATTGAGTGATAGTATGCGAGATAGTATTGGTGTTAGAAAATCATACCATTTTGGAGGCATAACTAAAGATTCTTTTTAAAAGGCATTTGGGCTAAAATAACAATCATGGTTCACACAAATAGCACATGGACTAACTCCAATTCTACAGAGCACCTACCTTGATAGTAAATACCTTCTTCAACGTCAAGAAATTACAATGAATATCATAAGCACTACAAATACTTAAGAAGGAGCCCACACTTCCACCATCTCTAAGCGACAAATGCAACAAATGTCGGGTGGAAGCACGCTAGGGTGGCTCAGTTTCGGACAGCGTATTGTACCATTTTTGTGGTAAAAGTCAACTGAATTTTTGGAGGCAAATTTCTGAGGTACTGTGAGTATAAGGGGATTAGTTTATATGTTTAAATTGTATTGGGAAGTGGGCTTCTTGGCAGAGCTTTTAGTGTGCGGATTAGGGAGGGCGGGGGGTCAGGTGAGCTGGAATTAATATGGAGGCTGGCCTTCATTGCTTCTGACAGCTCGACCGGTGATCACCAATTGCCGCACCTTCCCCTACCGGTGATCACCGGTCGTCTTTTTCTCGCACCTGGCGCTGGCGGCTGGGTGTTCGTTAGAATACTCATTGTGTTGTGTGTGCTCATGAAGTTGTGACGCGTTGTGGAGGGAGGGTTTTGCGCGCAAGTGTTTCTGTTAGTTTTGTACGTTGCAGTGGTAGTTGTGATTGCTTTTACGAGGTTAGGGTTGCGATTTCTTTGAAGACTGCAGCGAAGAAAGAGAGCTTGTAGTGCTGATCAGTGTAGAAGAACTTGTGCGTAGTATCGCTGGGGTTATTGTGTTCGGGGCAGTTTAGAACGCGTCGTTGTAGTGAGCACTGATCAAGGTTTACGTACACAATGCAGCTGTAGGTGAGGTATGCAGGTCAGTTGAGCAAATGGGAGAGCTCTCCCCGCTTCCAGCAAGTCTGATTGTTGGGGTTTGCTATTGTGTATCCACGAGGAAAGAGTACACCGACTGCCGTAGATAGTTAGGGTTTGAAGTTTGAAAATTCTGAATGCCGCCGCGTGCGAGGAGCGACTTGAGGCGTGGGCGTGGCGGGAGAACGGAAGTGCGCGCGGAGCAACTGTCGAGGCGAGAGCGAAGAATCGTCGAGGCGAGCGGACCAACTCTTGAGGCGAGCAGATTGAGGTACATATATTTGAGATTTTGAGGTACTTTTGTATCTTGTTGCTTTGCACTTTGCATTTTGTTGGACTACCTTCTTTGTGAAAGTTTTGCGAGTCCCGATTGCTTGTTTAGGGGAGGCTTGTGAGGGACGGACTTAGGATTAGATGGTAGACACGAGTGAATCTTGAGAAATATTCACAATGATTTGTCGTACGATTTGCGGTCGATTTCACTTTGAGAGACGGGATTTCACTTTTGCGGTCGATTTCACTTTGAAGACGGGGATTTCACTTTGAGTACGGGACCGAAGGCCGCTTCAATTGACATCTTTCTCGACAGAGAGAGTGAGTAGATCGCTTTAATGGCTATTAACTATAGCAAATTTGCTACAAGGCTCCATGCTTTGAGGGCCAATTTCCACATTGCTTGCTTTTGCTTTCGTATGCTGTAGTTTGCCTCAGACTCAAGTGAGCTTCATGTTTGATGCTGTTTTGTTCTTGCTTATCTCTCTCGTGCATACTACGTCTGTGGTTGTTAGTAGAGTTTAGGGTTCACCACCATGGGCCGAGGAAAACGGGGGTGGAAACAAGTCTCCTGCAGATCGCGAGGTGGAGGCCGGGAGGGTGAAGGAAGACGAAGGTGGATCGGACTCAGATGAGGAGCTCGACCTATATGATATTGACGGTGCCTTGGCGAAGCTGAAGGAGCCACCGGTCGCGCTGCACTACGAGGATTTTGTTCAAGATTTCAAACTTGAAGGCTTTGGCGGAACCCACACCGGTTCAAAAATCGTGAAGTACCGGAGGAGCTCGTGGGCGATTTGTTTGGGAGGCGGTGCGGTAAGGATGGCGATCCGGTACAAATGGCGGGGATCGCACCAACAAGGAAGTATTGGCGAGGTGAAGCATGTGCACCCAATCGTTTACCAGCACGATAAAGACCAGATGCCGAGTTTTCTCAAGATAAAATTTGCACAAGGTATCGCTTTGGAGCATGCTGAGGGCTTGGGGACAGTGAACTGGGCTGCATATGGTCAAGAAACGAACCATACGCAGCGTGGGAGGTGGGACGCGCAGAGAGCAAAGTTGCTTCATTGCAAACAGAAAGGTGTCGAATTGACACGCGACGACTTCAAGAAAGTGAAGCTTGAAAAGGGCGGTGCAACAGGGTTTCGGTTTGCTGGATCGTCAAGGCGGGTAAGAAAACTTAGCACCTCTTTCTCACTAATTTGTTTGATGGTTACTTTAGTCTTTGCATTGACTAACTGCGTTGTGTGGTTATCTTGCAGCAAGAGTCTGAGGTATGCGCATCGAGGATCCCATCACGGATGGAGGAGGACATGGACTCATGTACAGGAGAGAGGGTGTCGCACCTCAACGCCGGGATAAAGGTGCTCGCAAAAGAGATCAGCGACGCAAGGGCTTTATTGGCACCAACCCAATCAAGGCGTGACCTCCGCCTGGGAGACGAGGAGCGTGGAGTTACTCGTGAATTCACTCGAGGACGGTGGAGGCGGTAATAAATGGCGAGTTTAGGAGTGGGCATGGACGATGTTGACATGCTCGAGGCGAAGCGGAGTATTTTGGAGATGATGAAGGGTGATCATGAAGCAAAGTTGAGGGACGCCAAGCGCGTGGCGAGAACTTGACGGAGGAGCTTGATCCTTGGAGTCCACCATCACCCTCAAGCAAAGCGGCTCAAGCATTGAACGAGGAATTGTCGAGGTTGCAGAGTGGCGGCCGACCATCGGGAATTCACCTGGCCCATGTCATATGCAAAACCGACAGGTCGAAGTTAGACAAGAGTTACATTTTGATTACGCATTGCTCATTGTGTGCAAACGAATTTCTAGATTTTGGTGTTATTGTCGCTAGTTGTTGTCAAGACTTATACCACCCATGGTGGTGCTCGATGGTAGTATTTAGCAAAGGGAACAAATGCGTTGAACCGAAATGCGAGGGGGAAGCCAAGCGAGAGTGGCGGATGAGTTTTGGGTGGGGTTCTGTACCTGAGGAGATGGGTCAGTTATCTTGTGTACAAGAGGTACCGGCGCGTATAGAGGAAGTGCCATTAGAGCCGAAGGGCAAGACACCATTACTCGCAGGTACGATTTTTACTGTTTGAATGTATCAGTTCTATAGTTTATGTAAAAGACTGGAACTCATGTGGTACTTTGGTGTTGTGTGAAACTTCGAACACTTACTGTATTGTTCACATTTAGTACTTGTCGACGCAATGGCTTATAGTGTATGTACTTGAATGTATTAGTTGTATAGTTTAGGTAAAAGAATGGAACTCCTGTGGTACTTTGGTACTTGGTGTTGTATATAACTGGGTGATGGTCTGGTTGGGGTACCCAAAAAGGTTGTCCCATGAACAATTGCACTCTATGCTGGTGTGTCAAACATATCCATTTTTAAACTGTAATACAATAAGACTTCATTAGATGTGGTTTTAGTTGTCTATACTTATAATGTATCAAGAAAAAAAATTAAAAATTAAAAAAAATATTTTGAAGTAATTTTATTTGATTTTTTAGTTGAAAAAGTAAGTCATGTCCCAATAACCTAAAATCCATAGAACCAAGCAAATGGAATATCAACCATTTTTATTTTAATATGATTTTTGAATATGACCTACATCTTCTTGTATAGAATACAAAATAATTTATTTAATTATAAAAAAATTAATTCATTGTGCACTATAATGCCTGCAAATCCCCAAATTCAGCACTTTTTCCCTCATCTATGAATGGATCCAAAAAAAATAAAAAATCCAAGAGAAAATCTATAGGCATATATACTTTGATTTCAGTGAGGTGCATGATATTTTATTTTCTATTTTAGGGTCTTTTTACTTGATTAAAATGAATAAATTAGACAAACTTTGGAGGCTTTCAATAAAAATAACCTAATTAGTGTGTCCAAAAAGTGATACCCCAAGCTTACCATTGCCCAACTTCGGACACTTATTGTATTGGTAACATTTAGTACTTGTCGATGCAATGCTTGTAGTGTCTGTACTTGAATATGTACCTAGAAGTATTCAAATTAGTAAGTGTAAAACGAGTTTGTAAACATTAGAAACACATTAACCAATAGTAGTACTTCTGCTACCACTGTAGAGTAAAAAGAGGAGTAATATTTAGTACATGGATATAATACAAGTACAAAGTTGCATAGGTTAACCATATCTCAGTACTTAGTGTGTGTGAATGTCTGCGCATGGAGCTTTAGGTGTAGGATATGTAGTATATTTGGTTGCTTGTGTACAAATATAATACTAATCGCTTTTGTATATGCTTTATGTCGTGTTGTACTACGATTCCAAAGCGAGGGTACGTAGGAGTGCTTTTATATTACCGATTTTATACATTAGATACTTAGCTTTCATGCGGTACTTAAGTTTCAATTCTTTCAACTAATTTGGTGGCTTAAACAGGTCATATGCGGGGGTTGAAGCTTGTCACCGCGAACCGTATAGACCAAAGATCCAAAAAAGTGGGTACTTCATCGTTGACTCGACCACCTATCGAGGGTAAAGGCTCTTCTACAGTCAGCATAGCAGCCATGAAGAAACCACTGGGTCCATCCGACACTAAGGCGAGTAAGGTGGGGATTCCATCACCTCTCAAGGATGTCATAGCTGGGAGGTCAAGGCGGAACAAGCACTTCCAAAGCATAAAGTGTCTCATTGTTGAAGGAGGAATGCGGCCAATCCAACAACCATCTCGGACTACAACGAATGAGATTCAATCAATCGACGAGGGCAACAAAGAAGATGACATTGATGGACGCCAGGAGGAGTCGGATGTGATCAACCACAAACTCCCAGTGTTAGAAGTTGTAGAAGCCGAAGATGCACATGGGCGTACGTTGCCGGGGGCGAGTACAATGGATGACGAGACGTTGCCCGAGTTGAGTGAGGACAACCAAGCGCAACAAGCATCACCGAAGATGCAATCAGCATGTCCAGTCGAGGCATTACAGCATGCCCAGTCTTCTCCCGTTGTCTCTAATTCTATGGGGGATGCTAATATGACTCCGGTAGGTGAAGCTCAAGAGTTTTCTGTTGTGGTGCGTGCTGGAGCTCGAGGTCGGCAAAAGGGACCGACGGAGGATGACGACGCTAAGGAGAATTCTCCACCAAAGTCAGTGGAGGGCCGAAAAACGCGGAGCTCACTGCCTGATGTGAGTGAGCCGATGCAGGTGGATGCTGAGGGCAGTCAGGGCACGACGGGCGCATGTGCTGAGGGAGGACGCTGTACAGGCCATGGAGGTTGACAATGCAGGGTCTGAAGGTCCGAGGAAAAAGACGAAGAAGATGATGTCACTTGCTTCAGCAAACGAGAAGCAAGTGGAAACGAAGGCCGCAACCAAAAAGAAAGGGGTAAAACGGTGACTTGGCCTTCTAGTATTTGAATGAGGATAGCAATTTGCTGCATAGGTAGCCCTGTCTTCAAGTTTTCCAATTTTGTAAGATAAGGCTGCTTATCTATTTATCTTTCCTTCCACCGTAAGCAATTGTCTCACCCTTTTTTCTATTTGGGTGCCCAGGTTTCATGGATAGAGAATAGCTTGGATTTATCTAAAGGCAAAGAACAACATCAAGTTCCAGTATTTGGACCTGTGGACGGCCATTGCCCCATGATGCCATTTACATACATAACTCAAAATTCTGTCTAATGAAGTGGTTATAAAGAAAGGTATGGAAGGGGGGTGCACTTGTTGTACAAGAAGTTGTATTCTCGATAGAAACAGTTGTGAATGTGCAGTTAAAAATGGTGGTCAATTGGCCTACTCACTATTCGGTCGGTTGGCTTCACACATGTTGCATGAGGTACGTTGAAGTACTTTCAAGTTTAGGTTTACAGGTAGTTCTTACGGTTTTCTAAGTGAATATAAAAGCTGATGTGGGTTTGTTGTGTCTTGCAGAACGAACCAGAATTGGTATTCTGTGAACGAGGGGACGGGTGTTACATAGGAGGTGGTGGGAAACCGGGGGGTAGAAGACAGCAGTGTGGGGGGCATGTGCCTAGGAAATTTATTTGGGAGTGCAATTCAACTTGTGGTTGTCATTTGTCCTGCCCAAATAGGGTCGTCCAGCGAGGTATGAAGGTCAAGGTCGGAGTTTTTTGGACAGGGGTACGGGGCTGGGGGGTTAGGACCTTTGAGTCAATCCCGGTTGGGACATTTGTTTTTGAGTATGTAGGGGAGGTGGTCAACAACGTAGAGCTTCTTAAGCGATATGACAAGTCACATGTCCATGGAGATTACACTTTAGACTTAAATGCAGATTGGAAGACAGAAGCGGGCGTGTCTGATGCAGATGCTTTATGTATTGACGGGTTAGCTTACGGAAATGTGGGGCGCTTTGTGAACCACCGATGCTCAGATGCTAATTTGATTGATTTTCCAGTGAAGATTGAGGAATCCGACCCCCATATTTACCATGTCGCCTTTTTTGCAAAAAGAAACATCTGTACTCTTGAAGAGCTAACTTGGGTAAGGATCGATGGCCTTCACAGCAAGTTTCTTATTTGTTTGCTAATTCTTATTTGTGGTTGCGGTTTTTTTCTCATTTGTTTGATGTTTGCTTATTGTTTGTGGTTGCGGTTTTATGTACCAGGATTACGGGACATCCTTCTGGGAGGAATCTGGAGGATTGTCTTGTGCGTGTGGGAGCCTGTTATGCGAGAGGAGATGGGTGGGGCAGACTCAAGAAAAGGAAAAAAACGGAGCTAATGGAGGTGTTGCGAGCAAATCCAAGTGTCCGAAGATGAGCAAGGGCGAATGCTGGAAAAGTATATGGTTATGTACAGACTGTAGTTAGTTTGTAGTCCTCGAGTTAGTTAGTGTCAAAATATACATAGAACAGTTAGTGAAATAAGGTGAACTCGGTAGTTTTGCAGCTTTTGTGTTAATAGAGGGCCCGATATGTATAGTTTTGTATGTTATGTAGGGTAGTTTAGTATCTTATGCAGTTTTGTATGTTATGTAGGGTAGTTTAGTATCTTATGCAGTTTTGTATGTTATGTAGGGTAGTTTAGTATCTTATGCAGTTTTGTATGTTATGTAGGGTAGTTTAGTATCTTATGCAGTTTTGTATCTTATGTAGGGTAGTTTAGTATCTTATGCAGGGTAGTTTTGTATCTTAATATTTTATCAAAACCGAGTAGAAACTAGATTGTTTTGTAGTAGGGGAAATAAAAGCATATCATTGTACATTTAGTATAAGAAGCTTGTGGTTTTGATAATGCTCCTTAAACTGAGTTCCTTTTACCTCTCCATGGTTAGGATTCGGCAGTTTGATATAACCCCTGAGTAAGGTTGGGCGAGTTATGGTCCAAAAATTTGCATTCAATTATACTACGAGAAGTATAAGTTCATTGATAGTCTATAAGTCTGAAGACTTTGTTTCAATGTACTGTACACAAGTTTAGTTTTCCTTCACACTTCGTGTATTGCAAATTACACTACAGATGTGACAAGGGTGAATTTCATTCTCTACATTGAATGTAAGCATCAATGATAAGTGATGGGTGCGTAAAGGAACTGCAGATCACTTTAGACTCAAACAAAATGGGCACCCTCACATTCAAATCAAATAGAGCCCTCTGAAATTCATATGAAAAGGGGCTCTCCGAAATTGAAAATAAAATCAACATATATCAATTGGAGCAATGTAATCAGCACTGTATGTCATGCATTGGTGGACTTAGCTTCGAAAATGAATATGTACCACCGTAGCCAGACTCTGTCATTTCATACTAGAGAAGTACATGTAAATAGGTTGGCTCAAAGCGAGATCACTCTTCTGCGTTTGGGTCCGATGCCCACCAATTTCTTAGCTGCTCTTTGATAACTGCCTCCACATCTACGCCAAGCCTGTAAACAGCTTGATTTCCCCTAACCACATGGGAAGCTAACACCATTGCAAATTTGCAATGCCTAACCAAGTGAGCATCTACGTGAGCCTTAACACCTCTATCAAGCAACACATACGTATCAGAGGCCCTCCCGTATTTCTGATAGTAAGTACCTTGAATAGCAAAGTCACCTTGGGTGAACTCACTACCCCAAGGACAATCAAAATCCTCCTCCACCAGAAACTTGGGCTTTGTGCATTGTAGGATGTAGAATTCAACGCCTTCGTCATTTCCCTCCTCTGTTGGTATAACGAAATTGTCTCCAAGCTTCACAATGTCACCAAGTCCTCCATGGCCTCCCTCGTGAGCTAGAATTTCTGGCTCTTCCTCTACGGCAGCAATCTGTACTTGTACGGGTCCTGCCTTTGGCCTCAATCTGACTATACGCCACATTGGAACATACGCTTGCTGCTCACAATGGACCCAGTCCTGATTTATACAAGGAGCACAAAAACATGTCAGATCACGAACCATGAGTAAGGTAGGGTCAATTTCAGATGACCCTAAAATGGAATGGAACCCTCTAGACCCCGGAATGCCTTTACAATCCCAGCCGTTAGATCTATCCACATCGTCTACTCCAATGAGCCAGAACTCGCGGTTTACTGGGACCTCCTTAGACTGCTCGTATGAACTCATAGGGCGTTGTGAGAATCTAGACTTCAGAAAATCAACGCAATGCTGAGCGTTTGTCATCTCATCCTCTGGATGCTGAAGTTGATGCGTTCGAAGAGCCCTCTTAACCACAGCTCCGGCCCCGTCCCATTCACCTGGTGAATTTGTCATCAACAGACCAATTTGAATGACTTCAGTACACTGAATATAAAAAAAAGTACATAAATTACTACTACTTACTACTCTCATAGAAGCAGACCGCACAATTGAGGTAGATTTTTAAGCAAGAGTACCTAATGTACCAAAATATAATGTAGAAAACAAATCAATGATACAAGACTTACAGTATTAATTGTATAAAAATTGCGCAAGGAGTACATTATATGTACTCACCATACTTGGTTATTACCACATTCTACCAATTACTAGACGAGTAGTTACATTACAAGTAGAAGTAATCTACCGCAGCAGTACACTTTACCATCTGCCCTACAATTCCATATTCCCATAATGTACACGTCTCTGAACATTCATTATGTTAGTACTCCAAATTTACTAAATTTCTACTTACTAAGTTATACAAATGGAAAAAACACAATGCCAACCTCAATACTGATTCAAGATGGTAGAGATAAGAATACCTTTGCCATGCCCACTTCCAAAAAAGTTCCACATCATCTTACAGCCTGTCAAACCAGGGTAGCGTGCTACGAAGTACATAGCGCGAGCTCCCTTGAACTGGGCAGCGCACCCGTCTGAGTACACCCAATGCTCTGATGGCCGAATCCCTTCTGCTAACATCCAATTCCAGTGGAGAAGCAGGCAATGTTGCACAAACAAGCTATCGTGTTTCTTATCATCAGAAATATAGTAATGTGTATGTTTATACAACCCCCCATCCTCACCATTTTCTGTAGGGGGTAACTTGTAAAGGGTTATGTGTACCAGAATTGAGATACCAGTTGAATACCAATGCATGGATTGTATTTCATTCTGGATTGCAAAGGTGTAATTCTCAGCAAAGTCAATATGAGATATCAATACACCTGGTGGTACATTCTCTACCATCTTTCGACATGCGCCATCTTGCCAATTTGCTACGAAGTTGTGTGTTATGAATGTTCCAACTTTAGACTTCAGATAAGCAACAAACTCACCCGGCGAAGTCTCCCGGTGAACCTCCTCTATCCTTCTTTTGTCCCGGCCCGTAGCTTCATCCACCCTGTAAGTTACATGATCGAAGCACCTCCACTTAAATTTTTCATCACTGCTGGTATCCAATTCTTGTGGACAGAACTCAAGTTTTTTCACCCCACAGTCAGCACAACGGCCCATTAAACAGTCTAACCTATGGAATTTATCCAAATCGCCTTTAGGACACAGACATGCCGTCCACAACATGGTTAATCGATCATAAGAATGAGAATGGGCCTTGCAATCCCCCAAACCGTCCCCACAAACAACACATCTGCAATTACAAGATTGAGATGAATGCAAACCTTTCGTAGCAGACCTAAGAGAATTTAGCCCGGTTTTCAACAAGTCCATCTCTACGTGATATTTCCATGTACGTGATACGTAAGTCCATCTCTATGTTGACGTAGAGATGGACGATATTTCCAACAAGTCCATCTCTACGTGATACAACAACATGTATTCTGATCTTTGAGGGTCTTAATATACCACGGTTTTAAGTATTCAAACGCTCTTTGCCTGATGCGACACTCCGGATGGGCTTCCTTAAAACTCAGAAATAGTTGGGTCTGTCCAATCCAAAACACATCCAACCATTAGTAAGTGAAGCACATCCTTTCCTGAACTAAAAATTTTCACTGCCCAAGAAAGAAGTACAAATAATACTATATAATCTTGTACCTATACCACATCTAGATCACATTCAGTACATTCATATGGATTAGCAATATTCAACTATGTACTTCACACCAAAAGTACTTATTCTAGCTAGATATTTCAACACTTTAAGTAGAATGAGTAATGACTTGTACTAGTACCAAGAACACCCAATGCGCACGATGCAGTCTATGTACTAAGAAGCCACTGTCACCGAAAGGTGAAGAGGCCTTACTACAAAAGAGATGCAGTCTAAGTACTTAGAAGCCACTGTCACCGAAAGGTGTAGAGGCCTTACTACAAAAGAGATGCAGTCTAAGTACTTAGAGCCACTGTCACCAAAAGTTGTTCAGGCCTTACCACTGATGATACTCATGAGAAGTTTCCTTACCCAGATTGTACCACTAAGCAGGTGGTATGTACTTAACCACAACAAGTGAATACTAATAGGTAGTGTAAGTTACGGGCAACGAACATAAAAGTACTACATTGTCAACACTTTTGTATCCCTATCACCCAGTATGAAAACATTAAGTAAAGTACACGTATCGTACTAAATCAATCATCTCACATAATCAATTTCTTGCACAGATTGTACGACAACAAGTAAATTGACCACCTTTTTCCCACTCACGTTTCACATTTCATTTAATCACATGTACTTCAAACCCTGAACAACACTTCGAAAGACTACTGTGATCACAACATTTGCAAACAGTCAACATTTCACACTCTAATACATGTATCAACCGTACATAAATGTCTCAATAATACGACGACATGACCATGATTACTGTGAAGATGAAAACAAATAAAACCATCAAAGTTTCAGTTGTCAATCATCACCCTAAATTTTAAGACTCAAATTTAGAGGACATGCACTGCAAGTGATGTGTGAGTTTCACCATGAATCCCTACCTAGCAACGCACGGCAGAAACGGTGCTGAAGGGTGAATTTGTACATCGAATCCAGATAGCTTATTATTAACGTGACCTGACTTGCCGACTTATTTACCTAATACGCGGCATGTCTACTTACAACACTTGAAATTCTTTTACGTCAATTTGAAGCTACAAAGAATCACAGAAAAACCCTAGTGACTCGATATGGAGACTCCAATTGATATCTAACACATTTCACAGCTCAAAAGTAGCGCCAAACATGCACTAATTATACACAAACCCCATGTTTTTCATTTCGTTCTGAAAGCTGAGAATCTAAACAGCTACTTCTAAACTAACGAGGAACACAATTTTAAGCATGATTGTGAAAGTGGCTGCAAGCAGCACACCACACAGTCATTTGGTTGTAAACACTATCTCAACAACCAGATAAAGACCAACAACAATAAGTCCACAGGAACTAATAGAATGCACACCTGAGTGTCGACAAGGTACTGCGTAGCATGCTCCGCGTATTCCTTTGGTCCGATCCGCTTTCGAGTGACATCTTTTTTGTTAGGGCTCACTCGAGTATTCTGATTCCACCACAAGCGAACTTGTTCTTTCACATATTCGCTCAATCCAACGCGCTTACTCCTCTCCAGAAGAGCAAACTGGTTCACAGGATCAACGCCGACCCTCCTTCCCATGGCAGTCCGAATGTTCCGTGGATGTACCTGTAACACACGAGAGAGAGCCCTTGCACCATCGCAACCTTCGCTAACGGCAGCGTCAAGAAGAGCTCCTTTCCTAGCTAAAAACACTTTCAAATGGGCAGTTTTCACAGACTGCAGCTCAGTTCTAAAACTTTCGAGAAACACAAACTGCGATTTTGCCTCAGGCGGCCTAGGATAATATTCAGGCAGTTGTGGCCAAATGGTGATGTGATTCATAAGTTTTTCTAAAACAACACGCCTACAATCTAGGGTTGGACACAAATTCAGCTCTCTGTTAATGGCGTCGGCAAGTTTGTTAGAAACCCTCGACAATGAACGCTTCGTCATTCGATTGGACCCATCACCTTCAGGTATGCTACGCAAAGTTTCAGCCGTAGCCGCAAGTTTTGCCCGCCTCCTTGCGTGACGGATTCGATCCCCTTCAAGGCGCACCAATCTTTGTGCTTCCGCTGCAGCAGCCGCTGCTGCTCGGACTTGGGGTCCTGGACAAGAAATCCCTAGACGGCGCTGTGCCATTCGCTCGTTCCCCATCTCTTCAGCGTCAACTTTGCACACACACATTCTTTTGCAAAATTTCGCCGAACACTCCATCGTCTGTTACTCCACGCACTCTTGTAGCAAGCTTCGATCAACCGCAACGGATCTTGCACCATCTCAACGGCAAGAATTGCATGCACACACTCGGATTGCTTTCGATTGTTCCTCACTACCTCGGAGGAAGAGAAACAGCCGCCGATAGCCATCGCCATGAAGATAAGGAAATTAAGTTGCATGCCCTGTCAGAATGCAGGAAAGCTCATGAAAAAATGACGACTCGTAAATGAACCAAATACCAGCCATGCGCTGAAGCCTTTATGAGAGGCGGCGTCCGCTTTCCCAGCAAAACCAAGGTACTTTTGGTACCATTCTGTACTAGATCGACTCTGGAAAGGGTCTCTTTTTACCAAAAACTACTGGTTATTCAACTAAAGCAGCATGCTACCCACATCCCCATTCCCTAATCATGACTGTGTGAGCCAAAAAAATCGAAGTTTGGATAATTTTTGAGTGAAATATGCCCAAAAACAATTTTGGCCCTTTGACCGGAAAAATCACAATCATCGTTACAAGTTATTTAGCATATCAAGTGTGCATTTGAAGGCTTTAAACATGTAGTTTCACGATCAATGTGTTGATTTGTACTATCCTCCCTTAAACAACATGCAATTCGTACTTTTGATGATTTTTAGCAGACCATGAAGTACTTTCTGAATGGCAAAATAGTACAAATATATGTTTGTTCCCTATGTTTTTTGAGGTGAAGTACAATAGAATCATATTGTTCATTGGGTTTGTCACCATCGTCGCTAAAGAAACAAGTACTTTTGCATGTAGAGGACTTATAAACCGGCCGTTGAAGTTTATGACCCCCTGCAGAAATCAAAAAAGACGTACTAAGTGATCCACCGTAGTGTGCTTCCACCCTGTCAGAAAAAGAGGTGCAATTTTGCTCCTACAAAAATTTCAACTTCATAGAATTGACCATTTACTACACATGAAAAGTTCACATTGATAGATTGCAATGTATTCATAACCTTTGATTCTTAACACTTAAACAGGTCAAATGTCAAATAACTACATTTTGGATTGAAGGCATAAAACTTTGAAGAGCCATAACTTCTTCATGTGTAGTTCATTACAGATTACTTCTCTATATCATTTTCATGACCTTGTTGGTGTCACTTGAAATTTCACAAACGGTCATCGAGTTGACAAAAACTGATTTAGGAATAAAAAAAAACACTACATTGAAATCAATAAGATGAACCTACAATCTTGATGCCATAGTATTGCAAATGATAAACCAACTATTCTGCCCCTTAGTAGACTCTATGAGAGTTTGTGCACGAGTCAATGGGTTTTTGCATCAATTGACGTTTTCATCTAATTAATAAATTCTCCGATAAGCTAAATTTGGCTTCAATTTATATTTTATTACTTTAGAAGATGTGCAAAGTATGTGAGAGTTTGCACCAATTGGAAAATTTGGAAGTCAATATGGACAAATTCGAAAAATCGAGATTTTTTGACTTAAAAGAGACACTCTTGGTCCAAGAATCTCAGAAGCAAAAAGTCTCAGATTGTTGAATTTAGTTGCCGATTTAACACGTAGAAAGTTATTATGAGCTCAAAGTGATATGCGGGAAAAAAGTTTTTGACTTTTGGGGTCCTAAAGGACATTTTTGGGGGAGAGAATGTCCTTTGGCTCTCTAAAAGTTGAGACATTCAAAAGTCTCAAAATTACCCCTCAAAAATCAACTCTTGTATAATGAGAGGTTGAAAAAACAAGTGAAACCTATTGAGTGTTGTAAAAAGTACCTTCAACTATGCATGCATACTCCAGAAAATAATTGGTGTCAAAATTCAAGTACAATCTACTTACATAAATGAGAACTTCTCAAATTTTATAAATAGTATTTCTAATCGCATAATCTTGCAAAATACTACTATAAGAAGTTCTACAAATCTTTTCAGATTTTGCCGTCACCGTGTAGATTGAGAGGTCCATGCATTTGATAATAAGCACACATTCAAAAAAAAAGTATTCACAAGGTGACTTCTAGTAAGCCTTATGACTTCATACGAAGTGAAAAAATAAAATACTATAACATGCATTGATTTACAACTTCTCCTCATCATTGGACGCCTAGACATTCATATGTGAGGTTAGTAATGGATAATTAATATCTTATAAATGATAAAAGTGATATTAATTTGAAAAAATAAAGGGTTGCTTGAAGGACCTTCACGTAACCTTTGCTAGAACACAAACTCCACTAAAAGCTACCACTCATAACTACCATCTTCATAATTCAAAAAACCTTATTTAATCTTGACAAAAAATCCTTGGGATTAACCAAGGAAGTCAAGGGTGACCCTCCCTCATCCTTGCCCGTTTACAAAATTGTTAATTGAGTGCCCATCACTACCATATGATTGGTCTAAAACGAGCCGTTTTGCAATCCACTTGGTCTACACGTTCCTCTTGAATTTGCTTAAGAGAAATATCTTGCCTTGTTTGAGTTTGAATGCTTATGTATAAGAAAATCTAAAAAGCCAAATGAAATACTCTAGACCGCAAATAGAACTAAACCCACCAAATTTCATTTATACAACTTCTTATCATAAAAAAATGGTGTAATTCCAAATACACAATTTTAGAGTTATTTGAAAGCGATTAATGCTATAAGTTTTTGACATTTTACAGCCTTGAAATCTTCCTCAATCATACTTAATGCAAAACATTGAGCTTCGTTCTTAGATCTTCATTGTTTGTGTTAGTGGCATCACAAGAGACACAACGTTTTATCACATTTTTTTACACATAACTTTGAACAGTTGATCTTTGACAAGAATAGTTGTTGAGTAATTGTATGTCTCGTTTGCTTGTTGCTCAACAGTTAGCTCTCCTTTGCTTGTTGCCCAACTTTTGTTTGTTTGTTGCTTGTTGCTCAACAGTTACCTCTCGTTTGCTTGTTGCCCAACAGTTAGCTCTCGTTTGCTTGTTGCCTAACTCTCGTTTGCTTGTTGCCTAACGGTTAAACCTCAATTCCGTTAACATGGCACAATTCCTTGTGCCATATTGCCAAAGCCATGTTGTGCCAATTTGGTCGCGTTTCTGAAACGTGCCATTTTACCGGCATATTTTTGAACTCAAAATCTCAAAGATTTATGCTTGCAAAATGGCACGTTTTATAATATCACCCACATCTTCCATTATATCAACAAATTTCTGTAATATCATCAAAAATTCCATAATATCACACTATTTAATGAATTTTGACCTTCAAATTCTATCGAAGGGCAGTTTTTTCTCAACGGCCGCTCAGAAATATCTCTGGTTTTGAGCAGCTGCTCAGAAAAATTTGCTCTATTTTTTCAAAAAAATGACAAAAACGAGTGTTGTTTTTTTCATTTTTTCCACCTTAAATCGTGCCATTTTACCAGAATATTGCCAAATTAACGGAATTGAGGTTGTTAGCTCTCTTTTGTTTGTCGCCCAACTCTCTTTTGCTTGTTGCCCAACAATTAGCTCTCATTTGCTTGTTGCCCAACAGTTAGCTCTCATTTGCTTGTTGCCCAACAGTTAGCTCGTTTGCTTTCCATCATTATTACTTATTGTTCAACAGTTGGCTCGTTCGTTTATTGTTCAATCTTATTATTCGTTTGAGGATGGGTGTTCGACAACAATGCTTTTGACTCCTGTTGAAAACATTAAAAGTAATATTTTAAAACAGCAATTGCAAACATCAAAGACAATGTTTTTCAATAGCCACTCAATAATAGTGAAGAATCTTTTATTCACTAGCCATTTCAAAATGTTGAAAAGTGATGTTTCAAGACGGCTTTTTAAACACACTGAAAAACAATGTTCCAAGACGAGTATTGGAGAATATAGAAAGCAAGGGTCTTAAAAAGAATAAAAAATAAGCAACGTCGGAAGACTGTTAAGAAAAACATCAAAATCAATATATATCAAAACGCCTATTGAAAATTATTGAAGGCAAAGTCTTGGGATAGTTATCAAAAATATTGGAGGTAAGATTCCAAATTGGCCAATGAAATACATTCAAGACAATGTTTCAGAATGGCCATTAAATGGCCTAAAAGGTAGTGCTAAAAGCCAGGAGTTGAGTAATCTTGGAAACTATGCTCATCAAGAGCCGTAGAAGATCATTGAAGGCAATGTTTCAAGATGGTCATTCAAGAACATTAGAGGCAATGTCTCTAAATGGTCGTTGATGAATATTGGAGGAAGTGTTCTAGAATGGTGAACAACAATGGAGGAAGTTTTTCAGGATGGTCGTTGAAGAATATTGGAGGCAGTGTTCCAAGATGGTCGCCCTAGAAAATTAAAGGGAATCTTTCAAGATGGTCGTTGGAAAACATTGGAGGAAATGTTTCAAGATGATTCTTGAATTCCATGGGAGGTAGTGTTACACTTGAGAAGTTGAGATGGTCGTTCAAGAACATTAGAGGTAGTGTTATACTTGAGATGGTCGTTCAAGAACATTAGATGCAATATTACAAAATGGTCGTTGAGAAGCATTGGAGGCAATGTTTCAAAATCGTTGTTGAATAACATTGAAGGCACTGTTACAAGATAGTCGTTGACTAACATTGGAGGTAGTGTGTGAAGATGGTCCTTAAAGAACATTGAAGGCATTGTTAGAAGATGGTGTTTGAAGAACATTGAAGACAATGTATTAAGTGGTCGTCAAAGAATATTAGCTAGATGGAGTGTCTAAACGGTCGTTAAAGGACATTAAAGGCACTGTTTCTAGATACCCAATGGTAAACATTGAAGGAAATGGAAATGTTTCAACGTGGACGTTGAAAATTATCAAAAACAACGTTCAAAATGGCCGACGATGAACATTGAGGACAATGTTTCAAGATGGCCATCCAAGAACGTTGAAGACAATTTTTTTGAAAAAGCCGATGAGAAACGGGTAGAACGTCACAAAACGGCGTTTTGGATGCAAGGCAGAAACTTTGAAGAACGGCAACTTCTTCATCCGCAGTTCATTATGGATGATTTGACTCGAATCTCAAATTAAATCTAGTTTGTCCAATTCTTGTCCTTGGCCACACACCGCCTACACTTTGCAACCATCGAGCGCTTCACAATCACAGTGGATGACACCTTCACCTCCAGCACTTGTCCGAGTTGATGCTGCTCTGGCAATGTGCAATGTTTATCATACCCCCAACTCCTATAGCAAAATCTCATTACCTAGTATCACTTCATGAAGATTAATTGACACTCTAGATCCATGAGCTTCTTCCCTCACTATGCCTGTTCATCTATGCAACCGTAGCAACTTCCAGTAGAGACTTGCATAAGAACTTCATAATTCTTAGAACTTCATATCGATATTTTGCAATATTTGTAATAATTATTGGAGAAAGACATGTACCTTGCCTTGTTTGTAAAAATCAGAACTTCTGTAGCTATTAATTGTCATGGAATAGCCACTATTTTGAGATTATATTTAAAACTTTGAATATATTTGTATTTGAAACGGTTTTGTGATTATGATGTAAATTGCCTTTTCACAAGTATAGTTTCTTACACCATTTTGAGATGGTTGGCAACTTTTGGCTTGCACTGTCTTTATTATAGAGCGGGGAGCTCTGAAAACCCATTCTGAAATGATGCCCTTCTCTGCTTTATGTGCTAACCGCAAACTGATGCCCCTCTTATGGCTTCAATTCTCTTTTGCAAAAGGACCAGCCGGACCTGTCCTATCTCGATTCTAAAACTATAATTCATCATAAATGCTTCAAAAATAGGAACTTAACATTGTAATTTTTACCACATTCAAGATTATACAATTACCCACAAACCATTTCAAGTCCAAACAATCTGTTTGCCCTTTCAACTAAAGTGACCAGAAATCCAAAACCCATTTTGGCTTTTAAGGAACTTTAGGGGTTAAATGGTTTAAATATTGGATATGCAACAATGTTTCTATCTTGAAAAATCCGAAAAAATAAATCAAAACTAATAAGTGGCTACATATATATATTTGTACTTCTAGTAACACAATGCTTTTGTGTAAATAAAAGTCAAAACTCTCCCATTCCAAAAATATTCTCAACATAATTCTTCCCTTATTAATTTTCAATAACTCTCCTAACTCATTTTGTCTATCTTTTATAGCGCAAGTTATGCTTAGTTAAAAGCTTATTTTAACATGCTACACAAAAGGGATAACAAAGTGACTAACCCCAATTCCGTTAAAATGGCAATTACTATGCCATGTGCCATTTTGTCACACTAGATCTGACATTTTTGCTCATACAAAATGGTGAATTCTGTAATATCACAATTTCTTTTGTAATATATATTTTCTTTATATACATCGTCACTCATTTTCCCTAATATCACCTTAAAATTCTATTATATCACATGGTTTTTGAACTGCAGTTCAGAAAGTTGAAATGTGCCATTTTAGTGGAATAACGCCATTTTAACGGAATTGGGTTTGACTTCTTCACTAAATCAAATTCGCAACTAAAAACTACGCACGGAAGTTTAAACTTTGCACAAATGGGTTAAAACTTAAAAATGCAACTATTCCTCAAACTAAAATTTGGGTAAAACCCACAACAATGTGCTTGAAGTGGTAGTAATTTTACCTTATTCCATAAAGGAAGTCAAAATTCAATAGAATGAAATGCATACCTCTATGAGCACCTACCTATCAGAAAAACGGTTGCATTAGGTGACGACCTAATTTTGCCAATACATAGGATCAAATTTCTGGTAAGAAAAAAAAGCTAACAATCTTCAGTTTTCTTATTCATTGAACAAAAAACTTCGGCTGCAAGGATGAAAAGAAAAAGAGTCACTCTGATAAAATAAAAAATAAAAAAATCACTTCAAGTCTACAATTTAATAGAGTTGAGATTGAAAACATTGCTTCTTTTCTTAAGAACGGTGCTAAAGCAAGTTTCAATACAGTGCTCAAGTTAACGACTATCTACACAAAAAGCAATGTTTGTAACATTGCGAGCCCCACTCTTTTCTAGTAGTGTTCTAGAAACTACTGCAATCATCTTCGAATTCTTCAAAGAACTTATGCATGTTCTACAGAAGTAAAGAATTGAAGAAAATTCAAAGCAAAAAGCATGCTCAAGAGGCGTACTCACTTGCGATAGACTTGTAATTATCTAAGATAAGGGCCGGCAAATGCGTTATTTAACTAAATATGGACAATCCAAAGTCCAGGAATAACGAAGAGCACATTGTGAGACTCATGGGTTGATCCACCGATGATTGATGCTACGGGGAGACAGTGTCGCGGAGAAGAGAATGATAGTCTAAAAGAGCGAGACGGTAATGAAGTGAGGTTGCTTATCGTTCGTGTGAAAGTGGAAAATAACTTAGTACGTGACTTTTCTTTGCCAGGAGATGCCATCAGACAAGGATATTATGAGGATTTTAAAATCTGTAAGTAGGTAGTGTTGTGGTTTCTTTTACAGTCATTGGCCTCTTTTGCAGTTATTGATTTATGTTTTAGTCTCCTTATTATGACTATGCACAATTAACAAAGCCTGAGCTGCAGCGGCCACGAACGAGAATGAGGCGAGGCCACATATGCTTATTTCACGTACGAACTTCATAGCGATCGACCAATACCCATTCCCATCGGGATCGCCCCATCGACGTCCGTTACCATTCTAACTTAGGTTCTAAAGTTTGAAGATTCAAAGGCAAGTAACGTTACTTAAATTTATAAAAGCATCCTTATATAGCGCACACGTAGTTACCTATATAATGCTTAATATTTCACTTGTTCGGTTGTTGACGATACCATAACATTAATTTTCACTTAATGCTTCATCGCAAAGAGTCGATTCTAATAGCGGGATTCGAGGGAATAAATGCCTCAAAACATCGTGGAGCTCCACGTCGCCAACAAAACATCACGGGATACCTAGAGCAAAGAAGACAAAATTTAACATGGGGGCATCCACTCAGCCTTTCCAGAGGATCAGATAGAGGAACATAAAAAAATTGCTCAGACTAAGAACGAAACGTTCAGCTTAAACATGGGGCGATGCCCCGATCAAGAGAACCGATATTATACGAAATATTAACTATGTATAACAATACGAAATTCATAAAACAACCGCTACAGGAAATCAGAAAATCCCATCATGATTCAATCATCCGACCGAAATGAAAATTTAGTCCATTATCGATACATTAGTGCAGTAAGCAATTAACATCGGGCGATCTACCGATACTGGTTGAAAGATGAGATGCACGACAAAATAACTGTAACTTAAGATGATTCAATAAACCACAAGAATCAGAACTCTGACCGCTGTAACTTCTCCCGGAGACACATGAGCTCATGTGGGGTCATCTCCCTCAACGGCTTGTAAAGGTATAAATATCGATGAAAAGGCTGCGTGTGCCCCACTGCAGACTTCTTCATGTCACACCATATGGGTCGCAGATTGTGTGACGACTTCCTCTCGATGGCAAAACCCACGAGTTCGGCGGCAATTGTGCTCCATGCCGAATGCCAACTTCACAGCGTGAAATATTCCACTTATTTGTGTAGGTACCACCGAAGATGGGAGCATGCCTTGGCAACATTCATGATGAGTTTAACGAGTCAAAGTTGAGGTCCGATCTGAACCCCTCATCAGGCACAATCTATGTACACTTTGGTTGCAAAACGAAATCCACAAACGGGAAGGCCCAGGAGAGATCCAAGAACGAACTCTGTCAAAGTCAAAACAAAACAAAGTTAAACATTTAGTTGATTTGAACTCATAGTAGAAAGAGGAGGGATGACTAAATGCTACATCTCGAGGCACTACGTGCTCATGGGGAAATTGTCCTATAACTTCATCATTTGTCAATTGGAAGTAAACTATCGGGATTATTAGATCGAAAAAGAAGAAGAAATATCGGGCGATCGACCGATCCAAGAGCACTTTAGGTCTCTTGTGAGACCGTAGCGCCGCGCTCTGAAGCCTTTGCAGAGAGAAAACATTCTTGCATCAGTCAATTATAATCGGGCGACCGCCCGATCCTATGGCCCAATTTATATCCCAGCATCGTGTAGTATCAGACACACGATCCCAGCCGCAACACCTCGAAGAAAACTCCATTTGTCTAAGACATCTCACATTACATTTTCTGGCGAAAACAATTACACATGAGCTCGAACAAGCTAGAGAACATTGAAATGAATATAAAATTTCATCAATAAAATTTCATCAATAAATCGTTCAGATAAATTTACATGCCCCAAAGTATGTAATATCGATCGCCAAAAAAGATGAGGACACCGAACATCTTGTTTAAGCAAATTGGAAAAACCCAAACCTAAACCAATATGAACCTCCAAGAATGAACCAAAGTCCACAACATGTTGGGGTCTGAAGTCGTTGTAAAAATAAAAACTGCCCATCGGGCGATCCCCCGATGATGCACCACTCACTTGCACTGTCATGGAGAATCCGATATACAGATGAACAATGATCGTAGTCGTCAAGTTAATCAACGAACGAGCATTATCGCTTTCCGGCAGAGAACGTGACATTTGGATTTGCTATCCTAGAAATAGAAGCACCTCAAAGAAAATTCATTCCGTCTATAACATCTCACAGAACATTTCCTAGCGACACATGCACACCTCAAAGACGCACGAGTGAGACATATAATATTTCATAAAATAAAATCTCATGAAAATTTACATTCTCCAAAAAATGTAATAAGGTAAGATGACAAAGTAGAGGACCCTAAACATCTTCTTTACGCAAAGCAGCAAAATCCGAACTAAAACCACTAGGAACCTCCCAAAGTGAACCGAAGTCCACAACATCTCGACATCTAAGGTCGTACTAAGATTGAAAAATGCCCATCGGGCGATCCCGATGATGCACGGTCACTTGCCTGTCATGCAATCCGCTTTACGGATCAGCAATATTCGCTCTCGTCAAGTTGACCAACGCCCGCGCTTTATCCCTTATGGGAATAGTACGTGACTTCGGATTGGCGATCCTTGAAAACGAAGCGTACAAAACAGCACCAACATCGATCCATTCGGGACGGCGGTTCTCGACAACCCACTTAGCTGACCAACAATTCTCATACTTCTTAGCCATGTCTCGTGCAGCATTCAGGGGCTCCCAATACTGGATAAGGAACTTTCCATAGTTCTCATCCTCTTCATCCCTACACACTGAAGACACAGCCCTTCCCAGCCATACTGGACATACTATAGGGTTTTCAGGTCTGAGAAGTACCCACCAGAGAGGGGCAATCTGCCGCCAAGGATTAAATCGCTCTTCGGGCCGTTCGTTTGCTGGCCCGCAGTATGCCTCGGGTTCTTCGTCTTCAGGAGTTGAGTCGAATGGTACTAGAGTCAAGCGTGGGATGGTGACCAACGGCCCGCGCCAATCATGTAGGGGCCAAAAGCCCTCCACAAGACGAGACGGTGTTGGAGGAAGAGGCATCTGAAGCTCATGGAGAACTCGAGACCAGTATTCCACATACGGTTCGAATGCAGCAGCAAACGTCGAGCACCTTCTACGACCACTCTCCCAGTACTCAATGTACTTACGATTTCAGTATCATGAAAGTCCGCCTTTCCGTAGCTTTTGCTGCAGACTCTCTTGCCTTCTCCCGATTCCCGTTGCGGATGGAACATTTGCCCCACATATGCTTGAAAGGGACTGGATTTAACGGACGGTCGGTAGTGATGGACGCCCGTATTCGTCCTCTTTCCAAAGTCGAATTGTTTGGCTTGTTTTGCGGTTGCCACTCCGTATCCACCGATTTCTTCCATCTCATGACCGGCCAACCATCGAGTCAACAAAGAACTTGAAGAGGTGCATTTCCCCAAGGCCAATTAATCGAGTTGCCCCATCGCATTGGTAGCCCTTGATGTAGGACTTGAAGTCCGCAATCTCTGCACAAACTACGGCATGAAAGACAATTCCGGGATTTCGCATAAATGCCTTCATCAGTCCCTTGAGACGAAAGTATTCTGTTCTTGAGTGCCTTTGATAGATGGCTGAAATACGCATCGATATCCTCATGAGTATGTCCCACAAGAAGAAATCCCACCTGGATTTCCTTGAACACCCCCTTTGCCGTAAGCAAAGATAGGAAGGCCATCAGGAACTGGTTCTTGTTGTCCTTCGCGGAATTATCCAATTGAAGATACAAGTTGGGGGGTAGCGGAGAACGGCCGCGGTACATTTGTTTGGTTCCATCACCGTCAAAGCATCAATGCACCTGGACTTTCCGCGTAGCAAAGCTTCGAACAGGGAGTTTGCTGGGGGATGGGGAAAAAGCTCCCGTGACTCTCGGAGCGGTGGCTCCAAAAGCTGCCTGAATAATCTCGCAAGAGAAGAAATGGTGGCGTTGGAATCGCACGGCCCGGCAATCCGGGAGTAATGCGCATACGCGCCATCGCAATGGCCATGAGCAACCATCCCGAGAACGTTCATGGGAAGTCGTCCCCAAACCCGAGGTCGCCTTCGTTGTAGTCCGCATCCTTGGAAGAGTCTTCTTTGTTGTATCCATTTTGTCGTGAATAACGCAAAGATATTCTTGCGGATTTCGCTTTGATTCTTTCGCCAAGATGCGTAGAGTCGACGGCATGACGCTTGATGATTCAAATGCGAAGTTCGTTGCTTGTAAACGACACATATACGGGTGCCCTTATGACACCGAGAAGAAAGCTGCTGAGTGTCGCATTGGTACATTTGGCGAAACTGCTTCCTACTGGTTTGATGGCAACGTTGTTGAACATGCCTTTCTTGATCCGGCTTATAGCAGACTGGCTGACAGGCGGAAGGCCGTAAGACGCATTTGTCTAGTAATCAAAGTGCATAAGTAAGTTTATATACGAACGAAGTGAAAGGAATGGACGCACTTCAATACAAGCATCGGGGGACCGCCCGATACCCATATGCAAAAGGCGACACAACAATAAACACCGCAATACACAACTACACTGCAAATCGTACCTCATTTGCATCAGCATGCACTCGAGTCCAATTGTTTCCAGACGGCAGATACTTCAAAGTATCCATCCGCCCGTGCTTTCCAGTTCCACGCATCTGGTTAGGCATTTGATCCGCGTTCTCTGCCACAATAGCAGCAATTGTGCCCATGGCTTGGATTGTCCCGATCCGGGGCCGCTTGCATCCTTTATTTCCATGCTGTCCTGAAAGGACGCCTTCATTGTACTTCTCCATGTACGTATGGAATGTAGACTTGGCAATACCATGAATTTTATACCAAGCGGTAGCACAGACCTCATATCCCATAAGCGTCATATACTTCACTCTCATGCTCCCCTCCATTGCATGCATATGTCCTCCAGCCGCAATGGCATACTCACGACGATCCTCATAACTCTTCAGATAAAACAAGCGTGCGATGCCCGAGTATCGGCCCAGGGGAACATCGCGGCATCTAAAAGCGCAACACTTCTCGGCACCGACTGGGCGAATCTCGAGTCTTCTCTTCTTAGTATCTGAGAGATACCTTTGGATCTTCACGGCGCTTCGTTGACGAATCGTCACGGAGCTTTTCGAACTCCTCCTAGATACGCGTCGGGTCGACAACCAGGAATTGAAGCAAAGTGCGCAGAGTGTCATCCAGTCCGTCCACCGAAAGCAAAAAAGCAATCTGAAATGGGCCAGCCGATGCGTCATAATCGTCATCACGTCACCGTGCATAACTTGCAGAACAGTGACCCCAATGAAGCCTTCGCCTAAAGTAGTGTCCTGGAAATGATCCGAAGGAAAGCAACAAATTATTCTTCCAGACGCATCAACCCGACCATTCTCGCCCTTCTTCAGAATTTCATGCCCGACCCACTCCGATCTTGGACGGAAGCAGTAATCCCCGTCCGGGACATCCTCATCGATCGGGGGATCGCCCGATGATATTACCAAGTCAAGAGCTTTCCAAAGAACGGTCTTATTCAAGGCATGGCCGACCACAGTAATCCCAAGCTGCCGAGGTTGTAATGGCAGATCATCGAAGCCCGGCAGTATCCGTGATAGGCGAAGAAGAACATAGTCTTCGATACTGTGCGGGAAACAAACTCCTTCCCATATCCGGTAGTGGCGTCGATGAGAACGCGCGGAACCGACCGCACCAATACCAGGATATAGAAGTGTGACCTCCATACCATTGCGGGGCTGGACTTGTTGCGCGGGAATGTCAAAAGCCGAGTCGTGGTCGAGCCACTCCCGGAAGCCATGATTTAGAACTCAACTTATCGGGCGATCGCCGGCGACGCTCTCTTGCAAGTCGGAACCACGACGAAGAAGAAATAGCCGACCGAACGCCGCCTCGATGGCGAGGCGATCGTGAAGCGATCGCCCGATCCTCGCCGCAAGCTTTATTTTATACGAGCATCGGGGGTCGCCCGATGTGCTAGTTCTCCGACCTTCTCTTCTGCACAATTTGAATAGACGGGTCCCACGATATCTTATATTGAACATACACAATTATAAGCCTCCATTGATTCAATAGTCTGCAAGGAATCATTTAATGATTATTTCAGTTCGATTAGTTCATCGGGCGATCGCCCCATGCCAATTTAGAGTTTTTAAAGACTAGGACACTGCATGGGGCGACCGCCCCATGCCTTAGAGGCTTTCTCATAATGTTCAATATCTTAAGAACTTAGAGAAGTACTATCGGACGATCGCCCGATGACGTGTACTATAGTACGGATTCGTACAAGCACACGTCATCACCCCTCTCTACTGTTGACGTTGCGAACACTCTATATATGAAAACATGCAGTTGCATTACAATGTGTTGTTGATTGACTATTCCCATACTGAGGAGGATGTATTATAAATCGATAAATCCTACCATGATAATTGAGGCTGTTGGATTAGGAGGCCTATAATAAGTTGAATACAATTGGACTACTACTAGCGCTCCAAATCCAGAGATTTGCAATACTTTAGGAAGCTATCAAATTCATTTAGCGGTGCGGCTAGAACAGTGTTAATTTCATTGCAGTATTCAAGAATTTGAAACCGATTTAATGGGATGAAGGAGTAATTCACACCTTATTGTATATGAATGTCGAAACTCAGCGGCAACAATAGGTCCAGCGTGGATTGCAGGAGGCGAGGAGGAAGAGGAACTAACGTCCAGCAGCACCGTGAGGAAAAAGAGCACGAGTAGCACCGTGAAGAACAACACGAGTAGCAAGCGCACCAAACACCACGAGCAGCAAGAGCACTAGAAACTATCACTAGAAAGAGCACCACGAGCAGCAAGAGCACTAGAAACTATCACTAGAAAGAGCACCACGAGCAGCAAGAGCACTAGAAACTATCACTAGAAAGAGCACCAACACGAGCAGCAAGAGCACCAACACGAGCAGCAAGAGCACCAACACGAGCAGCAAGAGCACCAACACGAGCAGCAAGAGCACTAGAAACTAGCACTAGAAACTTGAATGAAGAAGAAGAGCATGAAGAAGAGAAGTTGAAGTTTTGAAAGAGTGATGCGAATTCTAGCGGGAGGGAGGATGTCTTTAGAAAAGGAGGGAGCCGTTGTTATTGGCTAGGACATTGGGAGATACAATAAAAAGCATATTTACCAAACATGGCGGTCGCGGTCAAACGCGCCGGTTCACCTCATGAGTGTCATGCACGAGTACGTCTAGTACCATGACTCATATGTCAACTCCTCAAATTCATTGCACCTAGGTACTAGTAGTTCACCTAGGTACTAGTAGAAGTAATTCATTTAGCTAAGTATGTCACGAAACAAATCTAACAATCGAACTTGAATATGAATTTTTTTTTGAAATACCGTTTATGCTTCAAAATTCCACCTAAAATTATGTTTCAATGGTTACCTAATAAAACAAATATTAACGTGCAAAAATATATAAGAGTATAATTGCCAAGAATCATAAGATGATGTTTTCATTTAGTTATACAGCATACCAGATAAAAAATACAAGATCATAATGCATAATTAATACGAGTTACTAGGTAAATACTGCATTAAATGCACGAGTAACCAAGTATAAAGTGCATGATTAATACAAGTTACTAGGAAAATACTCCATGACTGTAACTTAAGATAATTGGTATTAGCAACTTGTAAATTCTATTTTTATACTGCATGATATATACGAGTTACCATGTATAAAGTGCATGATTAATACGAGTTATTAGGTCAATACTGCATGCCTAGTACGAGTTACTAGGTAAATAGTTAAATACTGCATGATATGTACGAGTGACCAGGTATATACTCCATGATTAATACGACTTACAGGTATATCTTTGCTCGATAAATACGAGTTACTAGGTAAATAGTGGCAGATTGCACGATTAATACGCGGTACTAGGTAAATACTCCATGACTAGTATGAATTATTACGTAAATCGTGCATATTTAAAACGAGTTACACAGTGAAATTAGAATCTACAAGTTGCAAATACTAATTTGCTGACAGCGCATTCAATCCGTACAAAAATATATGAGAATATTCTCATGAATTCTAGCATAATGTTCTCGATTCGTTATACAGCATGACTTATACGAACAACTAGGTACATAGAGCATGATTAGAACGCGTAACTAGGTAAATACTGCATGATATATACGAGTTACCAGGTATAAAGTGCATGATTAATAAGAGTTATTAGGTCAATATGCGCATGCCTAGTACGAGTTGCTAGGTAAATCGTTGCATGATATGTACAGTGACCAGGTATATACTCCATGATTAATACGACTTTACGGTATATCTTGCTTTCGATAAATACGAGTTACTAGGTAAATAGTGGCAGATTGCACGATTAATACGCGGTACTAGGTAAATACTCCATGACTAGTATGAATTATTACGTAAATCGTGCATATTTAAAACGAGTTACACAGTGAAATTAGAATCTACAAGTTGCAAATACTAATTTGCTGAGAACGCATGCAATCCGTACAAAAATATATGAGAATATTCTCATGAATTCTAGTATAATGTTCTCGATTCGTTATACAGCATGACTTATACGAACAACTAGGTACATAGAGCATGATTAGAACGCGTAACTAGGTAAAATGCGCATGATATATACGAGTTACAGGTATAAAGTGCATGATTAATAAGAGTTATTAGGTCAATCCGCATGCCTAGTACGAGTTGCTAGGTAAATCTTGCGCATGATATGTACGAGTGACCGGTATATACTCCATGATTAATACGACTTACCAGGTATATACTGCTCGATAAATACGAGTTACTAGGTAAATAGTGGCAGATTGCACGATTAATACGCGGTACTAGGTAAATACTCCATGACTAGTATGAATTATTACGTAAATCGTGCATATTTAAAACGAGTTCTGCGGTGAAATTAGAATCTACAAGTTGCAAATACTAATTTCTTGTGTGCGCATTCAATCCGTACAAAAATATATGAGAATATTCTCATGAATTCTAGCATAATGTTCTCGATTCGTTATACAAACATGACTTATACGAACAACTAGGTACATAGAGCATGATTAGAACGCGTAACTAGGTAAATTTGCATGATATATACGAGTTACAGGGTATAAAGTGCATGATTAATAAGAGTTATTAGGTCAATCTCGCATGCCTAGTACGAGTTGCTAGGTAAATCTTTGCATGATATATACGAGTGACCGGTATATACTCCATGATTAATACGACTTACCAGGTATATCTTGCGCCGATAAATACGAGTTACTAGGTAAATAGTGGCAAATTGCACGATTAATACGCGGTACTAGGTAAATACTCCATGACTAGTATGAATTTGTAACGTAAATCGTGCATATTTAAAACGAGTTTCTGTGATGAAATTAGAATCTACAAGTTGCAAATACTAATTTCTTGTGGCGCATTCAATCCGTACAAAAATATATGAGAATATTCTCATGAATTCTAGCATAATGTTCTCGATTGGTTATACAAACATGACTTATACGAACAACTAGGTACATAGAGCATGATTATAACAGCGTTACTAGGTAAATCTTGCATGATATATACGAGTTACCAGGTATATAGTGCATGATTAATACGAGTTATTAGGTCAATCTTTGCATGCCTAGTACGAGTTGCTAGGTAAATCTTTGCATGATATGTACGAGTGACCATGTATATACTCCATGATTAATACGACTTACCAGGTATATAGTGCTCGATAAATACGAGTTACTAGGTAAATAGTGGCATATTGCAAAATTAATACGCGGTACTAGGTAACTACTCTATGACTAGTATGAATTGTAACGTAAATCGTACATATTTTAACGTTCGAGTTACACATTTCATATAGAATCTACAAGTTGCAAATCTTTGCAAGTTACTAGCCGATTCATTAGTGCATCATTTATACGAATTACCGGGTATATCTTGCATGATTTATACGAGTAACGAGGTATATACTACATGATAAATACAATAACTAGGTAAATAGTGGCATACGGAATGATTAATACGAGTTCCTAGGTAAATCTTTGCATAACTAGTACGAGTTACTAGGTGAATCGTGCATAATTATTTAAAACAAGTTACAAAGTATAATTAGAATCTACAAGTTGCAAATACTAATTTGGTGACAATGCATGCAATCGCATACAAAAATATATGAGAATATTCTCATGAATTCTAGCATGATAATGTTTTCGATTGGTTATACACTATGACTAAATAATACGAACAACTAGGTAAATAGTGCATGATTAAAACGAGTTACTAGGTAAATACTGCATGATATATACAAGTTACCCGGTATATTCTGCATGATTAATACGAATTTCTAGGTAAATAGTGGCTGCTTTGCATGATTAATACAATTTTCGAGGTAAATACTAGTAACTAGTACGAGTTATTACGTGAGTCCTACATATTTAAATCGAGATTTACGGTAAAAATAGAATCTAGAAGTTGCAAATACCAATTTGCTCACAACGCTTGGAATCCGTACAAGAATATATAAGAGCATTGTCATGAATCATGTTGTTGCCTTTGAGGTGGAGTATTCTCATAAACAAATTACACTATTCCCTCATGTATCAATACACAAGTTTTGAACATGGTAATTATCTTATCCATGTAGGAATGTTTAGCCCTAGAGGTCTAAGCGTGCCCTGGCGGCTAGTAGAATATGGTGTATTTTGGGTGTATTCAGAAAGAATGAACACCTTTAACCCTTAAAAGTCCCTTGGGGGATAGTATGTCTGTTGTCGTATAATATGGTTTTGCTACCAACAAGAAACTCTAAAACTGGAATCGTAATAGCTCACTAGAACCGCATTGATTCAAATGTCAACTTCTTCTTTGAACTCAAACCCATTAAAGGTGTGCATTCACTCCAAATACAACCAAAATACACCGTATTCTACTGGTCGCCACGGCACGCTCAAACCTTTAGGGGTTAACGAAATTCTTATTATACGACAAGGTACGTACTATCCCCAAGGGACTTTTAAGGGTTAAATTTAGATTTTGTCTCGTATTTTAAGCAAAAAATGTGACATTGTAATTTTAAGAATACTAATAACAAAGTAGTTCAATTTTTGAAAATAAAATAAACTTACACTAAATTGTGTAATTAGTCTGTAATTACTAAGTACAGAAAAGTAAAGTAACTGAACAGTAAAAGTAAAGTAACAGTACACTAAAATTAAAGTAAAAGTACAGTAAAGTAAAAGAACAGTAAAAGTAAAGTAAAAGTACAGTAATGTAAAAGAACAGTAAAAGTAAAGTAAAAGTACAGTAATGTAAAAGAACAGTAAAAGTAAAGTAAAAGTACAGTAAAATTAAAGTAAAAGTATAGTAAAGCAAAAGTACAGAAAAAGTAAAGTAAAAGTACAGTTAAAGTAAACACAGTAAAAGTAAATAGGTAAAAGTAAATAAATAAAAGTAAATACAATAAAAGTTAATACAGTAAAAGTTAAAGGCAATACAGTAAATACAGTAAATAGTAAATACGGAAGCAGTAAATAATGAGTACAGTAAAAGTAAGTACACGTGGCAGGTTGCCGTTGGTGAGATTTGGCGGCTGAGAAGAGGACGGTAATGATGGATTGATGAAGAGTGATGAGAATAATGATGAAGAGGCGTTCGTCACTTCCCGCGCTCCCTCACTTTCATTTTGTTTTCTCTTCCATTCTATTCGTTTTAGCGTGTTTCTTTGCAATCTGAGAATTGAGCGACTTCTGTTGAGTTTTAATGCGCGCGCGTTCTCCTGCGACTTTAGCCAGTTCTAAAGCGAGGATCAGTTCTCCCAGTCGAGTGCTTTGCGAGGATCAGTTCTCGCAACGAATGAAACGAATGAGTTGAGCGAGGATCAGTTCGAGTGCTTTGGAAGTTGAGCGAGTATTGCGAGTATTGAAGTTGAAAGCAGAGTTTTGCGAGTGCTTTGGAAGATTCGCGAGTATTACGAGTAAATTTTGGACTTTTTCAGCGTGAGCGACACGCGCGTCTTTGTCGAAGGCGCAGTTACGCTACTTGAAAGGTATTAGTGACATTTCAGTGTTGCGATTCTAATTTTTGGATTGTTGAGATTTTTGATAGTCCGAGTGAGATCGCGCCCGTCTAAGCTCTTTGGAGCTCCGAATCGTAGCGAATCGATCCTCGTAGTGAGTGCTTTGTTCATTTTTGTCATTAGGTGCGTTGTGGCGGCGAACATCTCGGTGCAATCGGAGTTCGACGCAGTGCAAAGATTTTGAAAGCGACCTTTTGCGTCATCAAGGTAAATTGTGTAGTCCGAGGGTTTTAGAAAACCTAATTTGGGCCTTCTTACGTAATTTCTAGAACCCAAATGAAAACCTAATTTTGTTTTTGCCTCATCGTGATTCGATCGAGTTAAACTGTTCTTAAGCTTAGGATCTTGCTACTCGATCAAATCGGCTTCAAACTTCTCAATCTGGCTTCTCAAAAAATGCAATGTCTTATAATCCCAATGCAAATGTCGTCAACATACATCCATTGAGAGATTGATTCTGTTCTTCAAGTAGGACTCATGTATACCACTGTGAATTCTAGGATTGTTCGACTACCAAGTAATCAGCGTGGCGCGAACTAAGAGCACCGCACGGATAATTAGGACAGCCCGGACAAAGTGCGAGGCGGTGTTTGGCGGCAACGATTAGTAACCGAGCGTCACGGACTCAATCGAAGAAGCCGATCATCTTGAAATGAAGTAAGTTGGAAGAAGGCATAGAATTACGATAATCAAACACGTTGATTTACGAGATTGATGCACCGGGGATCCGTAGATGCGTTGTCCGTACAACTCATGTAGAAATTTTACGTGATTGATTGCAAGGAATACAATGTGATTGATGCCAAGCGGATGGGGCGTCGCCCGTCTTGCTAAGCGAGATGGGAGCGTCGCCCCATCTTTGCTTGAAAGATGGGGGGCGTCGCCCGTCTTCTTGCTGAGAGATGGGGCCATCGCCCCGTCTGGCTGGCAGATGGGGCGATCGCCCGTCTTGCTAAGCGGATGGGGCGTCGCCCCATCGCCGAGTAGATGGGGCGATCGCCCCATGCTCCTAACCCGTTGGTAGCATGAGGCTCTAAACGATCTTTGGTAAGTGGATGGGGCGATCGCCCGATCTTTGGTCGATAGATGGAGCGATCGCTCGATGATGCTTAGTTCTAACGAGGACTAAGAACTTAGTTCCAAAAATGGCGTATCTCAATATTCATTTCGTTAGATTATGCTTGTAGTTAAGTAGGAAGACTTAATAATCGTTGTGTATTATACGCCTGACCCTTGAATCATAGAAGTGGTGATCGGATGGGGCGATCGCCCGATGTGTCCTTGTTGATGGGGGCCCACACGATCTTTGATATGCCAATGGGGCGATCGCCCGATATGTCCCTATTGGATGGGGCGATCCCCCATCATAAGTGTTAGTTGCGATCGAGTTTGTTAGAGTATATCGAGAATGTCCCTTTGTGAGAAACCGCGGTGAAGTTGATTCTCTATGATCATCCAAATTATACAGAGGCACTGCGGAACTTGACCAAAACGCCTATCCCGATATGTCAATACCTGTTTGCGTGAAGAATTCTACGAGTTGGATGACGGAACATTGTCGGAATGACTTTTTCACGGTGATCCTAAACTAGAAGCCTGGGGTTGATTTGGCAAAAGAAACCAGACGAGCGAGCCCGTATCGTCCCGGTATTAGTGGCGAGGAGGGGGAAGTTTAAAAGTACTGCAGATAGGTGTCCAAGTTCTTGGAATGAAGGTGCCACGAAATAATGGGCTGCGAGTTGTACTAATAATTGAAGAGCCGCCACTCGGGAAGGAGAAGAATAACCGACGATATGGGTGAGTGTTGATTTGGGAAGTTAGACTCGGCGTTATCAGCATCTGTTACTGAGAGGGGGTTTGAAATATACGACGACCCACAGCTTACGGTGGAGGATATTGAGAAGTCGTGGGAGCTTCTCATCGATGCCCTAGACGAATCTGCTGTTGTTGGGGAGGACCCGCCGGCCGTCGGCATCCGCGAGCAAGAAGCGGAAGTCACCGATAAAGCCGAAACGTCCAAAAAAGGGTACAACGGACAAAGTAGAAAGCGGCAAAAAACTATCACTCGCAGATGCAGTGAATTTCTCGGCCGAAGATAGTAAGCGGTTAACTCCTGAGTTGAGGGAAGAAATCGAAAGTTATACGATACCGAGTTCTCCCCTCGTATATTCATCATTCGAGACGATCTTGTCGGGATGGAATCATGGAAGGGTGCGGACGGCAAGGAGCTCCATGTGCACTACGACCACCTTCACCGCGCTCCTCCCGGGAAGATTGTGTACCGAGGCCTGGTTCAAGACGGGGTTGATCGCATTGCGATGGCGGTAGAAATCGTGCGGACATGAGCATGGTTAGAGCTCGGTGATCGTTTTGCCACTTAAGGGATTCCGAACAACAAGCCGATATACTTCACAACGAAGCCCGAGAAGAAGGACATTCAAGCCGCTACTCACTACTATATCATTGGTGGCAAAGACACGATGAGTGACTCACCGAAGGTTCTCGCGAATAAGGAGCGACTTTCGACTATAAGAGAGGATTCTTTGGAAAAGTTTAGCATCATCCCAGTCTGGTGCCCTGAGAGTCAGTTCCAGAAGCTACTTTACCTCTCCCGTGTTTTAAATCAAGAGGTTGCGGGCGAGCGAACGGAACAAACGTTTCTGCAACAGCTCGCGAACGCTCGAGTAGCGTGGAACGATATGGGAAAGCCGATGCCTGCTTTATGTGGACGCGTGCATTCCTCTCAATTTAAGGTGAGATGACCTTATTATGTTCATATTCGAAGGTGGTAGATCCGAGCTTGGTTTTCATATAGACCATCGGGCGATCGCCCGATGTACAAATTGATTAGAGGATTCAAAATGGTATCTGAGAATATTTATTTGACTTTGATGAACTCATCGGGCGATCGCCCCATGTGATTTCTGAGTACCTGGTGTGTAGGGTATTGCATGGGGCGACCCACCCATGCCAAACAGGCTTGCTCACAACGATTTGTTTCTTACGTGCGAGAATGAGTTTCTTCCAAAGGTGAAGCTGATATTCGCAGGAAAAACAGTGAAATCCAAGAATGCAGGTGACGGTAGGCTTCCGTTGCTTTACCTCGAGAACGATCATTTCGACTAGTGGGTTTCGATTGAGAACGAGTGGTTAGCAGGAAGACTTCCTGACCAATGGGGAAAGGTAGTACCTCCGCATGAGCAAGGGTTTAGCGGCAGGAAGAATTTTGTTGAAAACGACTTAAAGATTCTGCACAATATGCGGAATGAGGATGTCGCGGTTGTTGCCACTTATATCCAGGAGAAGAAAATCTGCGTCAAGAGTACACACTCGAAAAGCGTACCTCCAACTTTGATGTCGATGGTGGATTTTTGTAACCAGGAGAAGAGGATCCGAGTCATGAAGGACGAGCTTATGAATCTCTTTAAGGATAAGCCGCTTCCTAGCAAGAAGGCAGAATACGTTCCTTATACAGCGCTTGAATGGGATGATCTCGCTAGGGAACGGGGTTATACTCGCGACACTATGATGGCACTACTTTCGTGGTCGAAACTCCCGGAGGGTGAGCTCTACTTTAATCGCCGACTCGACAACTTAGTGAAGAATCCCAAGGAAGGCGACCTCCCGAACATATCAAGAGCGTCTACGAGTCCTATGGCGGGGGCAATCGACCGACTCGAACTCGAAGTCGATGATTCGTTTTCCAAGAAGTACAAATGCGCCACATTTGACTGGTTTAAATGGAACCTCAGTGCCACGATGAAAGAGAATGGCGAGGTTCTTGACTGGATAATGGACAACAACGAGGAAGTAAAATTCCTCTTCTCTCATTTTCGCTTCACAAGCTGCGAGAGAATGGAAAGTCGAAGCCAAGATTGCTTGAAGACGAGAAGACTTTCGGGCATTTTCGACGCATGCGAGAGTGAAGGAAAACGCAAAAATCGATATTGATCACTGCAATCATTATTACGGACGTGCACGGAATGTCACAAATTGCTAAGGAGATAGAGGTGCGGAAGAGAAGATCGAGCTCATCACCATGGGATTATCATGTGGTTCACTACCTTCCACAACCTCGATGATGAATTTCCTCCATGTGACATCGGTTCCCGGTTCTCGTATATATCGTTTTCATCTTTGGAAGAACCACTCGTGGAAGACGTTGGACTTTGATTTCTACTTGAGCGGGAGAGGGGATCTCGGGAGAGGTCGTCGGCCCTCTACTCGTGATTCGATTTTGCCGATGACACCGTCGACCGCGAATGGCGAATTCAAGGAAGCGCATCTTTGAATTTGAGCCTTTGCCTTGGCAATGTTGACTCCTTTCTTAGGCGGGATATACTTCTTGTCAATGCACGGAGGACCAAATTTTACTAACGTCGTTTGGTAAGTTATCAAGTTCTTGATGCGATGAGTGTCTCTGTGATGTAAACCTGGTAGTTTATCGGGGGATCGCCCCATCCGTTCAGAGGATTTCACTAACTCTATTTTGTCTCTCTACCTGTCATCCACATCGGGGGATCGCCCCATCTGTGTAGTGAATTTCACTAACCTTCTTCTATCACTCTACCTGTCGTGCGCATCGGGGGATCGCCCCATCCTTGTAGAGGATTTCACTAATCTTCTTATGTCACGCTCTCTGTCATGCGCAGAGGAACAACGCCACGGTCTTGGAATTCGTTGAGAACGATTCTAAGCTGGACGATGCCAAAAGTCGAACCGAACGAATGTGGGCTGTCATCACCAAAGATGTCAATTTCGAGAATCCTGCGCCGTCATCTCTTCTTTCGACAAGTACTGGTGCAGTTCTTCGTCGTTCAACGGACCCTTCCACAACTTCGATGCATAACACTAGATCAGCTTCCCGTCGCAACATCGATGTCGATCTTGTAAGCCCCAACATTTGGCGATAGCATTGACGGGCCGACGATAGCATACGCAACGCCGCTATGGACGTTGATTACGCATCCTCGCACCCCATGCGCATCCGGTGCGGGAACAACTACATCCGCGGCCAGGGCCTTTGTTTCAACTAGGCAATGACGAAGCTCGAACTCATCTTTGCCGAGGATTCGAGCCTGGTATGATAAACATTTCTAAGCTTTTTGTAAAGAGATATATGGCACTCTATCAATTCATCCTTAATTAACTTTTGCCGACTCTACTTGTTCGTGACCCATGCGGGAAATCTTGTTCCATGCTAATATGTATGTCGGGAAACTTTCTATGTCTAACGCCGATCTGTTTGATGAAAATTCGTGGGCTCGATTTGCACAGATCGAGCTATAGGGATTCTATCTCTATAGCTAGAAAGTATGCGGAGCGAGTTCATACAAGGCACTGCCGTTGCGTACTCTTGCATATGACATGCAACAAGTGCATCCGATCCGTGACATGGTAGCTAACCCCACTACATCGACCTTAATACGGGTGACTCGAGTTGAGCAATGATGGAATTCTTCACCTCGAAGTCCGACACCGACGAACCCCAAAGAGCCGAGAATCCCATCGATCGTTCTACTCGCTGCGATCGGAAGCTATCCCCGGCATCGGTTCTAACCAAGTTGTATCATCAAGCGCAGGCAGGATGCTTCACGATCGCAAGAAGATGCGATGGCGAGTCACCCCCCCTTAACGAAGCTAATGCGGACGTTGAGGCGTCCATTCAAGAGAATTCATTGGATGGATCGATTCAGGCATACTGACACTAGCTTTAATTGGGCTATCGGGCGTCGCCCCATCATTGATCTTTGCAAATGCGGGTGGCGAAGTAGAACCTCGACGGACTCATGCATGGTGGACTCCATGGCGATCTCGAGAGAATGAGTCCGGCTCGCGATCGTGCAAGTGAGCATCACGACGGAGTTCGTTCTCGGGACATTCCTTTAGCGGGCGGTTTCAGATAGTACCTAGGGACAAGGCCGTTTCCGCGGAAGTTGAAGATCTTGCAATGGAGGAGTCATCTGCGGGAGTTGAGGCGGTGGAGCGTTCAACGGAGATTGTTTTCGACGCCTTGGCTATTCGTGAAGAACCTCGCGGGAAAGCTTTGTTAGTAACGCAGGAGTTAGAGCCTTCAAATAAGCGGAAGGCGAATGTCAGGGACTTGTTGTTGGTGAGGGCGGGAGGAAGGAGGGAGGACGAAGGTGAAAAATATTCCGGTATCAAAAGCCTCGCGACACAACGAAAAGTCCATTAAGTCCCGACATGACACTTTACCACTAATTTCTGAGGTATTTCTGAGCAAGTCCTTGCAATTTCTTGCACATGGTGTTTAACTTTATGCCTACTACTGAATTCCAAGTTTCAATGTTAATTTGGTATTGATAATTATTGGTTCCCAGGGGGAGCACTTAGTCGATGTAAACACCTTATCGGGCGGTCGCCCGATCTCGATCTTTGCACCAAGTGCGGTTAGTCTGTGGAGCAGGTGGTACAGATGTAATGATCCCAAGGGTACGTAGTTAATTTCCTCATCGTTCTTGCTCATGGTTTTGACTTCTTCCTTTACCATACCGATTAATGCCGATTCCAATATTGATTTCTGCGAGAGAGACTCTAGAAAGGAGTTATCGGGCCGAGCCTCCCAAAAGAAAAAACAAAGGTACCGCCACCACGATACATTGTAGTGTTTGACTTGAATGGGGTCCTCTGTTATAGAAGCCCTTTCGAGCAGGGTAAGCAGAGGATTGTTTATATCCTCGACCTGGTTGTGCGGAGTTGTTGAATTTTGTAAGAAGCCGGGCTCAAATTGTGATATGGAGTTCCGCTACCTCGAAGAATGTCGCCAATATGGTGAATGTGGTCACGAAGGGTTGCTCCTTTAACGCACAGAGGCGCTTGACTTTCTCAAGGCGATTGTTCGTTATTTGAAAACGTGCTCGATAATAACAAGACGTTGTATCTCAAGGATCTAACCGTTGTGTGGCGGCGTTTGTCTTTAAATACTCCCGATCGTATTGTATTAGTGGATGATTCTCCGTTGAAGTCTTCGCTCAACGCCAATCATACCCATGATCCACCCACCATCTTGGCATGGTGATCAGTCGATATCTTCTTAGACTCCGTTTTACGGCCTTGGCTACAAGGCCTTTTTGACTCAGTCTATCTGTTCAAGATTATGTCACGCGACAATCCGCTTCCGGTGGCGAGGAGATGCCATCGAGACAAGAATGTTCAAGTGAGGATTTTGGAGTGCATGCGTAGGTAGTGCGATGGAGTGATTAAAGTCTACGGCCTCTTATGTTGTTTACATTTTATGTTTTAGAATGTGTTTTTTCGTATTTTGACCAATGAACTTAGAATACTGAACTACAGCGGCCATCGGGCGATCCCCCGATATGATCACTGCTCTCTCTCGTGGACCAGTACTTGTATAAGTTGTTGTAATTGTTAATTAGTATGTTTCTTATCATTACACTTCGTAGGTTGACCATACCATAACATTAATTTTCATCCACTTGCCTAGTGCGAAGGTTTTAGTAAATGAATGAATACTTTTGTAGTTTTGTGATTCAATACTAGCCTCTGATTCATTAAACGTTTGATCAGTAGTTAGAATGGACATGGACATGGGGCGATCCCCCGATAGGGCGATCCTCCGATAGGTATGGCTATTGGTCGTTCATCCTGATTTCTCCTTGGACTTGGCTATCAAGCTGCGTGTGATACTTAATAAGTATGTTTCTTCTAATTACACTTCTTAGGTTGACGACCGTTCCATAACATTAATTTTTGTCCACAGCCTAGTACATACGTATTAGTAAATGAATGGATTCTTTTCTAATTTTCAGATACGTTACTTGCCTTTGACTCATTAAACTTTTCAATGATAGTTAGAATGGACATGGACGTCGATGGGCGATCCCCGATTGGTATGGCTATTGGTCGTTCAGCCTGATTCCTCCTTCGACTTCGCTATCAACTGCCTGTCATACTTAATAATTATGTTTCTTCTAATTACACTCGTGAGGTTGATGACAATACTATAACATTAATTTTTGTCCAAAGACTACTGCAAACGTATTAGTAAATGAAAGGATCCTTTTCTAATGTTGACATTTTTACTTGCCTTTTATTCATTATGCTCTTCAACAGTAGTTAGATTGGACATGGACGTCGATAGGGCGATCCCCCGATAGGTATGGCTATTGGTCATTCAGGCTGATTCTAACTCGGACTTCGCTATCAAGTTCGTGTGACATTTTTATAAGTATGTTTCTTTTAATTTCTCTTGCTAGGTTGTCGACCATACCATAACATTGATTATCATTCATTGCTTCTTGAAAAGGTATTAGTATTTGGTTACGATGAGTGGAAGGGGATTTTCATGAATTACTTTTATGTTGACGCTTCACATATCACCAAAGACAACTATTCTTTTTTTATTGCGAAGTTAAGAAATAAGTTGCTATGAACTATTTCGTCGCGTGGATCAGGCGATCTCCCGATATGCTATTGTAACTCTTTACCATGAGTTGGATATCACGTTAACGCTTGTATCGGCTATTGCGAACGTGATTGTGTTTTTTCATCAGCGGTGTACTTTGCTTTGAGGATTACATGGGCATCAACCTGCGGAGTTTGACGCAACGAGAATCCGTCGGCGACCGGATTGCATGGTTTTCTCCGGAATCTCATGAAGCATTTTTATGTTGGCATTTGGTCATCGATACTCTTTGGTCGACTTCGACATGTTATTGAATTTTTTTGCCGCAGAAATTTCCTCATGACTATTATTTGTTTATGGGACGAAATAAATGCCATAATCCGGTGGTACCCCTCTGCGAGAAGTTCATGAAGCGGCTAATGAAAGGTTCCAGGACTTGGAAAGTTTGTCGTCCGGATCGTATATTGATGGTGGATGACTGCCAATGGAGGAATAGGCGGAATGGTGATTCATGCTTTGCTATTTTCCAAGGTCCTGGTTGGGGAGCTCGAGTTTCCAAATTCTCGGAACGTCATTCCAAATATTTCTACGGCGTTGCTTCCCTTTATTATGCCTCTTCGTTCTTATGATAGTGTTAGTCAATTCCTCTTGAACTCTGAGATGGATGGAAAATTCCGTCGCCGACTCTTGTGAGAGGCTATGCCGCACTTGAGTTCTTTTGTATAGGTGTACTTGACTCTCATGGCAGTCATTCTAACAATATGTAGCTTTTGACGGCTTCACGTGGGGGATCCTTTGTATAATTTATTGCTTCGAAATTCGGGGAAGAAATAGAGATTCTTACTTCAGTACCTTTTGCTCAATACCTTAACCTAGATTCGTTACTTGCCTTTGATATCTTTAACTCTACAACTTCTATTACAATGGACACGGACGGCGATGGGGCGATCCCGATTGTATGGCTATCGCGCATTCTGAGTTCTTCTTGGAATTTGCTATGAAGTTCGTGTGACATTTTATTAGTTCGTGTCTGCTAATTACACTTCTTAGGTTGTTCACCATACCATCACAGTAATATTCATCCACTGTTGGTCCAAAGGTTTCAGAAAATGGAAGGTTACTTTTCTAATTTTCAAAACGTTACTTGCCTTTGAATCTTTTATCTTTAGAACTTCAGTTAGAATGGACACGGGCGCGATGGGGCGATCCCCGATTCTATGGTCGACCCCGATTCATGTGGCCACCGATCTTCCCTTCGAATGTTGTCAAGCTTTATTTTTGTTCAATACTTAGTACAACTCGATTAGATTTTGTGGAAACATATTTGTTCTTATTAATCTTAAGACGAAACCGCTAAGATAATAGTTTAAGGCCACTCTGTGTCACATTGGTATCATTCCTATGTACCTCCACTATTTCTTTTCCTCCACTATTTCTTTTCCTCCACTATTTCTTGGTATGGATTGTATTTTCAGTTTGATCTCGTGAATTTTCATGTCATTAGTCCTATTTATTGGAAGAAATCGGGAGATCGCCCCATCCCACTTACCATGTTTCAGTCCAGAATTGACGCCAAAGTCCATATTTAGTTAAATACTGCATGCAATCAAAAGTGAAATTACTTGTTAAGTAACCCCTAAAGGTCCAAGAAAGCGGAAATCGTTTTTTGGAATTTCCGCAGGGAGAAAATTCAGCCAACTTTGACCATTATAATCTTATAATTGGAGAAAAATTAACGGTTCAAATTTGACATCCGAGAAAAGGGTCAAGTTAACTTCAAGATCCTACGGTTGGATCTTCTAATCAATGCTTAGATTGAGTTTCTCTGCACCTGAAGTAGAAGAAGGTTCTTTTTGATAATTTAACCCCTAAATTTCCTTGTTGCAAAACAGTGTAATTCACAAAATTTGACCTTCCTTTAGATTAAGCTCAAAAATCTCAATCTAAGCAATATTCAAAAAATTCAACCGTAAGATCTCAAAGTTCACTTGACATTCTTCTCACATACCGAATTTGAACCGTTCATTCTTCCTCGTTTGTGAGATTATAAGTATCAAAGTTGGCTGATTTTTCCTCCTGCGGGAACCTCCAAAACCCGTTTCGGGTTTTAAGGAAAGTTAGGGGTTAAACCTCAATCAAAAGTGAGTGAATGAATTTGTAAAATTGTTCCTCCTGCAATTTTTAACAATTTTCAATACTAATGTGACTGCTCGATTCTTCGATCTTTGAATCAAGGATGCTTGTCTGAAGTGATTTGAAGTAGACCTGTATGATGGGGTTCTTACTTTTAAGGAGCTAACAGTGTACCATAAAATGTAGACGCAACTTTTCAGTAGATAAACAAATCCCCACATAGATAGATAGATAGATAGATAGAAACTCCAATCCCTTTTTAAGGGGCCGGCGTGAATGAAGTGTCCGTTCGTAATGCTAATATCCTGATGGCCATCGGACAAGGGGAAATTGGAAAACCCCCACACATTCTCCTCGCAACAGATACTATAGTTTGCACTTGCATGAAGAACATGCTTGAAGTGCTCTGAATCTTCAGGATCAAAAGAATGTGTATGTTTGAGTCTTGGTGGATTTGATTCAAAGGATTTCAAGGCTCATGACTCTTTTGAAGTTTGTTTATAAATTGTGTTGCTCGAAGATGCATTTGTCATTGTATGTTTGTTTCGGGGGCTGTTTTAAGACTTTTTGGCTTTTGACAAGGCCTTGTTAACCCTTAAACGCCTGAGCGGTCCCGAGGGGGCCGCAGTTTCCAACAGAATCTCCTCAAACACAATAACTTTTCACTAATATTTTGATGTCAGATTGGTCACCTTCTTCTCATGCATTCAAAAAGTGAAATTTTAGAATTCAAATCACAATTTGTATGAGTGATTTTGTGCTTTGAAAGAATTGTGGTAGGTAGGTTGGGGTTGTATAATACTTGTAGGAGGTTGCAAGCTCATCATTGATTGGATCATTCATGATGCCCAAGTTCAAAAAGTGCACTATTCATGATGCCCAAGTGCAAAAGATGCTGTGATCCAATACTGGGCTGCCCAAATCCGTATAGCTAGGCGTTTAACCCCTAACTCTCCTTAAAACCCGAAACGGGTTTTGGAGGTTCCCGCAGGAGAAAAACTCAGCCAACTTTGACCATTATAATCTCACAAATGAGAAAGAATGAACGGTTCAAATTTGATATGTGAGAAAAACGTTAAGTGAACTTTGAAATCTTACGGTTGAATATTCTAAGTAAGGCTTAGATTGAGATTTTTTGAGCTTAATCTAAAGGAAGGTCAAGTTTTGTGACTTAGACCGTTTTGCAACAAGGAGAGTTAGGGGTTAAGGTACGTGGACACTTCTTTGAAAGTTTGAATGCCTTGAGGTTTGAATCTCTTATTGCGTCGTTCGGCTTTATTTGATGATAACCAAATAGACAAAGCAGAGGATTTTTAACATGCAGAGCCTATCATAATTATAATGAGGGATTTCTATATAGAGAGCATAATATGCATAATATTATAGATATTTGCAAATCACAAAATATTTGCAAAGAGAGGAACAAAATAAATTATCAAAAGTATGATAAGCGGGAAACATTCAATATACGAGGAGGTTCAAAACAATGAGCTCATTGGGCACAAATCTCTCCATACTCGAAGAAGGTGAGAAGCAGGAAGCTCTGTCATATGCTCTGGGCATATCACTGCTCTGAAGCTGCAAAGAAGGAAGTCTAAAGTATGTACACCTATTTTTGTGCATTTTGAGCAATTCACTATACTTGGAGTGGTGGAATGAGTGGCTTCCTATTTTTCACTGATAGAAAAAACAAAGTTCCTTATTTTACAATATTTATAACCACTTACAATAATAAGTGCAAATTTTAGAAGTGACCAATATAGGTTAACCTATAATCGGACACCCTACTGTTGCAAATTTTAAAAGTGACCAATATAGGTTAACCTACAATCGGACACCCTACTGTATGTAGGTTAAGAGTTACTGTAGGGTGTTGAAAATATTCATTAAAGCAAGAATTTGGCATGCACGCTTTTAGGAGGGGTGGTCCTTTTTAGGTGTTCATACCTTATACATACCCAATATAAGACCGGCAAACCATGTGACCGTGCATCAATTCTTCAAGTCGAAAGATAGAGCGAGAGGAATCATCATTTTATGGACTCTTCTACAATGCGTTTTTTGAAGTTAGAAATATAGATGTTCCTAAACTGGTGCCTTAAAGTGATACCCTAAAATATTTGCACTAAGCACATGTTACTATTGTATGAAGAAGCTATTATGTACCTATGGGTGAAGATTACTAGTCAAAACTTCATTGTAGAAACGTGCTCCATTTCAGACCACTCTACCAAATCAAATATTTCGAGAGTTCGCTGCCCTAACTATGTGTCCATCTTCCACAATCTTCCACAGTCAGTTTCATTAGTACTTTTATCAATTTTGTTCCCCTCTTTACAAATAATCTGTGATCGTTTTCCTGTCAAGAAATCTTCACCCATGAGAATATAATTCTCATACACGAGAATTTCCCAATTGCAAGATACAGAAACAACTCGACACAAACGTGCTTTGCAGAGAGACCTTCATCGTCGACATCAACAACGACAACACAGTACAAAAGGAGAAAGAGGATCAATATCATGAGCATTAGAGTAACAGTTGTGGTTAGTTACTCTGGACACAGACTTCAATAAGGTATAAGAAATCTTTTCATAGAAGAAGGTAAGTGTATGTTGAAGCGACCGGCCAGATTGATGTGCCGATGTACAGTTAGCTAAGAAAGACTCCAATTCTAGGTCGGTATGGTCGGCTTGTTGCTTTGTGGGTACGGAGGATGAGCTTGCATTGGAGGTGGTTGGAGAATCTAGATTGTTTGTACGTGAAGGCACCGCCGATTGCTTCACGATTGAAGCAGGTGTTTGTCAATGTGACGTTCATTGTCGGCTACTAACTATTGCTTTAGCCTTAGTAGTGCACTGTCTATGGCCCATGTCGATTCAATCTTATGCTTGCAGTTTGTGTTCGTTGGAACTTTGGACGTAGTGGTGGTGGTAAGGTATGAGCACCTAAAGGCAAGCACCCCCTATAGGCGTGCATGTCAACGTTTTAACCCTTAAAAGTCCCTTGGGATAGTATGTACGCTGTCCTATACTTAGGATTTGATACCAATAAGAAACTCTAAACTGGAATCGTAATAGCTCACTAGAACCGCATTAATTCAAATGTCAACTTCTTCTTTGAACTCAAACCCATTAACCCCTGAGCGCCCCCTCCATATCAAGCAAAATTAGGCTGTGGTGAACCTTGATCTGTTTAAAATTGACGTGGCGCAAAGAAACATGGGATCAAGTAGATCCAACCGATGGAGTTGGATTATGATTAGGGTATGAATGTGTGCTGAAAATTTGAGTCAAAATGACCGTATGGATTTATTTATTATACTAGTCAAGTTGGGTTGACTTCTGATCGAACAAATTCTTGGCGGACAGATTTAGTCCGTTGGGGCGCTCAGGGGTTAAAGGTGACTGTGCATTCACTCCAAATACAACCAAAATACACCGTATTCTATTGGTCGCCACGGCACGCTCAGACCTTATATTAAGGGTTAAGCAGGCATGCTTTATTTTTAGAATTGCTCTCTTTCCATGTAAGATACAAATTTTTGAGTTTTGACAAATTTTGAAGTATGTAAGTGTAAGATTTGGTGCAAGACCTAACTAGGATGTGTACATGCATGTTTTAGAATCAGATTCCTTGCCATTTGTGAGATCATGACGTTTGAAGTTGAAAAAGAGTTTTTTCTCATGCTGTAAAATGGCGAAGTTATGTTTTGGGGGCAAAAAGAATTGGATGACAATAGTTTATGATGGACACTTGGAAGCATTTTTTAATACAAGTTCTCATGTCGAAATTCAATATCTTGGACAAAAGGTCCAAACTTTTAAGATCTTCTTCAATCAATGTTTGTTGAGTTGCATCCCACATCGAGTCGCGTTTTGGTTGTAAATATGAGAGATCCATTCGAGATGTTAGAAATTCTTGGCATGCATAATTTTGCAAGCTTTTTAGCTTTGGTTTTGGTTTGATTATGGAGTAGGCTTCACTACTCCAAGTTTGTATTTTAACTCTATTCTTTTTCCATGAATCTATCTTTTTAATCAAGTGTAATTACATGATAAAGTTAACAACCGTTTAGTTGGGGATTCTTTTTATAGAATGAATTTTGGTATAAGATTTGTAGTGATGTTTCTATACTCAAAAAGCTACGTTGATTGTAACTCAAAAATAATAATCCCTATGTCCCTCTATAAATGTTAATTAGGTTTTTTTAAATCTACCTTTTCAGGTAAATTTGGAAGAACCTACTAGATCACTACAGAGGGAGAATATCCTTTCTATCAAAATATGGAATAGTTTATTTTTTAGCAAGTTTCATATTGTTTTTTCTATATTGATTAGTTTATTTGGCTCAACTGTAGCTAAATTTCCTACCAACCCATGGTAATATGTTTTGAGCCTTTACACATTGTGACAAGACACTAGCGGAACCCTTTAGAGGCATGTGGTATTTAAAAATCCCATTATTAGTTGTAGGTGAATGAGAAGATAAGCAGACTCCGCTAAATACTTGCAAGGTATAGTTGTGTCTCTTTTGGTATCAAACATATTCATTTGTCTCCCAATATTTTGTTGAACCTTTCCACACTTTCCTAGAGTTACCTTACACCTTTGATGATTTCAATTTCATTGACCTAGGTTTCCAATTTGGAAAAGTACGGTTGCTATTATGGTAGGCAAGGATGGAGTCCATTTAGCTTCCGCAGTCCTTTTTTCAATTATCCTTGAAAAACTACCCAACAACCAATATTCGAGTTAAAGAGTTGAAGTATGACAAACAAATCCAATCCAAGCAAATCTGGTATTTCACTTAATATGAGAATGGGGCTTCGAGAAAACCATATAGGGTGTTTAGGAAGATGGTAGCCGATCTTTAATTGAGTCAAAGGTTTTTAAAATTTGACCCATTGAAAAGACTACTAGTTTGTGCCTTGAAGTCACTCAACAACACAACATGATCATGTTTTTCGGTTTGTGCCTAAAAATCACTCAAAAAACAACAACGGTCATGTCTTTTCACAATAGTAGTCATGTTGCATTTATACTCATACATTTACAAATGCGAACTATTCAACACTAAGAATCAATTTTTGGTGTTGAAATAGTCTCACAAAAAGGCATGCCCACCTCTCTTGGTCCCAACTTTGAGTGTCATTTTTCATGCTCTAATAGGACTATTGAAGTTTTTAAAGCAGTGTTCACCTTCTCACATCTCATAGAATAGCCTTCTGTTGAAGTTGGAAACAATTTGTAAAAACTGGATTCACTCATCTGTAGAATCTTCGTCAAAATAGGGATAAACCGAGCTCCTTGACTCAAATATTGGGTGTTAAAAACATAAATCATTTTATTCAATCAAAGTTGGAAAATGGAACCCCAAACTTAAATGCCCTCTACTTGGACTTTCCCTATTTTGTAATGTATAGGTCTTCAAAATCCATGAAGAGGTTCTTTGCAAAAAATGACTCAACACCCAAATGAGAAAAAAGCCCAAATCTAGTTGATTTTCTACAAGAAAATGTACGATATTTTCACAAAAACTCAAACTTTGACTGAATGTATCTCAAGATGCGTACGATGAAATTCGATAAAAATTGCAGGGAAGACTAAGTAGACATTTGAAGAAGATCCTACGTTTACAATTCCTAAAATCAAATTCAAATCAAATTTGGTAACGAATTTCAGACATAGCCCTTTGAAGGTGATTGTTTACCTTCTCAGGGTGTCAAAAGCTTTAAAATAAAAAATAAAAAATAAAATTGATACAAGCCACAAGGGAAAGGTCCCTACCATGGATTGTGTTGAGGAAAGAGAGAAAATTGAAGACAAAATTGCAAGAGAGAAGTGCCCTCTCATTACCCATGGTCCTTCTTTATATACATCCAAGAGGTACAACAAATAAGAGTTGATTCTACTTGATTAACTCAACCTATTAACTTGGTTGGTTGAGATTTATATAGATATTATGAGTATCGAGGTTTAACTATAAATAAACTTCAGATGAACTCTAAGTGAAATATGAGAACCTAGGAGTTCCTAAACTTATCTAAACTGGAGATGAACTCTAGTGAAAAGGATTAATCAGAGAGTTCCTAGGTCCATGTCTTATCTCAAGAGATAAAATAATGCCCTAAGCAAGAAGCCTAGTTTGACATGGACGGTAGTACATCCCCAAACACGCGGTAATACGGTGCTGTATGACGGTAGTACGTGAGGTAACCCGGGGAGAAAGGGGCTGAAACCCTAAGTGGAAGAGAAAGAGAGAGAATGGCCGGCCCTCACCTGGTCGTTCCCAGATGGGGTCGTCCGTCGACCGGACGCGGATTCGGACCACGCGAACCGCGTTTGACTCTCAGTCCCACTTGCAGCGTTACCCCCCTGCCCGCTCCTTTTACAATATTCTGCTCTCATCAACCTCTTCAAGGGCCTGTTGCCCATGATCATTCGATCCATCCCTCCCTCGATCCCTACAGTAGTCTAATTTACCGTCCCCCGATCCGTTCGTGCATTTGATCGCATCCCGTCCGCGTAATTCTCTACCGCTCGCTGACCGGCTTCTCGTCAACTTGGAACCCCAATTTAGCCCTTGCACTCCATCCACTTGCGTCGTTATATGGGCGAACGTGTTTCCCCGTGCATCTTATGCTCACTACTCGTGCCCCAGTGAGCAACCCATGAGTTGGTAAGGAGCCGCGCAGGACGACAGGGTCCAAACCAGGGCAGACAATCACTCTGTAGATGGAAGTCGATTAGATTCTTGTAGTCGCGCCCTTAAAGCTTCCCGGAGAGTTTCAATTCCAGGCGAATTGCATTCTCAGTCTCTTCTTTCCTCACAATTGAGCAGAGCCGCATTAGTGGTCACATTGACCCTTCCTCTCTTTAGATCGTCTTTGCCCACGTTTTCTCTTTCAGATCGTCTCTGCCCACGTTTTCTCTTTCAGATCTTCTTTGGTTAGTCTCTCACGGTCACATTGACCAATTGGAGTAGACCTCCCCTGCTCAATTTCGTGCACCCACATTGTTCTCGGTTAGTTTATTGAATTGCGCATTGGTGAGGGATTCGTCCCAATCCAGATACGAAACGGCAAAGCTTCGTCTCCCGTCGTGGTTTACCCAAGTCAGAGCTCAGATTGCAGCCATGGCGGTCCTGGTAGCATCAATGGAGTCGCTCTTCCTGGGCCATGGCAGCGAGCAGTGCCGCTACCCCTACAACAACGTCTCCGCCCAGTCACACCACCACATGCTCATCCGACACACAAGCTGCTTGGACTCCGACAATGAGGACGACGACGACGACCTCACCTTCAACTTCAAGACCGATCTCACGGAGGCTTACAAGTACTCTCGCGGATGCAAGCAATACGGATGCAGCCATTACCGCCGCCGCTGCAAGATCATCGCCCCCTGCTGCAACAACCTCTACTCATGCCGGCATTGCCACAACGAGGCCGAGTCGCACGAGATCGACCGCCACGCCGTCGAACGCATAATCTGCTCGCTCTGCTCCCACGAGCAAAACGTCCAACAAGTCTGCGAGAGCTGCGGTGTCTGCATGGGGGAGTTTTTCTGCTCCAAATGCAACTTCTTCGACGACGACACCTCCAAGCAACAATACCACTGTGACAAATGCGGGATCTGTCGATCGGGAGGCCGTGAGAATTTCTTCCACTGTGACAAATGCGGGTGCTGCTACTCCGTTTCTCTTCGAGAAGGCCACACATGCGTTGAGAAGTCGATGCATCAGGATTGCCCAGTGTGCATGGAGTTTCTGTTCGATTCCTTAAAAGACATCAACGTGCTTCCCTGCGGACACACTCTACATTTGGAGTGCTTGCAGGAGATGCACAAGCATTGCCAGTACAATTGTCCGCTTTGTTCCAAGTCGGTTTGCGACATGTCGGAGGTTTGGCAGGAGATGGATCAAGAGATTGCTGCCAATCGGATGCCCGCCGATCAGGTCAGAAATGTGTGGGTTTTGTGCAACGATTGTGGAAGCTCCGGCCAAGTGCAGTATCACATCATTGGACAGAAATGTAGTAGTTGCCCATCTTACAACACCCGCATTATCGAGCCTCCTGTTGTTGTTGCCTCTTCCTGAGGCGCGAGCCTTACGCACCTGTTTGTTGCCTGATTATCAGCAGGCAACCGTTTCAGCCCATTCCCTCCGAATTAGGTTAGCATAGGTATATCCAAGGAGGGAGTGATTTGAAACGAGGGAGATATTTTTTCTCCCCCGAAGTTTGGTGTTGTAATGGAGTTTTAGCAACTTGAGTAGGTAGCCGTCTTTACTGGTGCCTCTGCGATGCTACTCTCCATTATTAGTATTTTTACCCATTTGTTAAGATACTCTTTAATGATTGGCTCTTTTGCACTAAAACCTCTGCCTCGTCCTCTTTGATACTGCATTCCAGTATCACTATTTCTACCTTTGATGCATTCCAGTATTGCTCTTTGTGATTTGCTGAGATGCTTTTGTAACCTTTGGCATCGGATAGGCCGATTTCTGCAGTATTGGAATCCCTTCATTTGTTGACTTCAGTGTTCATGTTTGGGTACCATTTTGATACCCCGAATCCCTTCATTTGAGTGAAAGAGAAGCACTGTGACTACTATTATTGGTGTCGTCTTTGATACGGTTACTGCAAAGGGAAATTCGAAGAATATTCAACAGTCCACTTGCAGAAGGATGCAAGTTCGAAGAAGGTGCACCAGTCCCAGTTCGCACGGATATTCTGCTCCTAATAATGGTAACCATTATTAACGTACTTCAGATCTCCATGCCATGAAGACGAAATCAAATTGAATGAAATTGCAATTTATGTAAGCTCAGTTGCATTATTTGACCGACTTGCTTTACAAAATTTTATATGGCTTGGATTGGTGGAGAATGTGGTTTTGTCGGTCACGATTCTGGTAATGAAAACCTGATGAAATTTGCTCTTTTTCAAGATGTATCTACACAATGAATGTTGAGGAATAAAGCTTGATGTAGACGGAGGCACCTAATTTGGTGGCACATCTAATTCAGTTTTTAGTTGAGTTGTGGATGAAACTCTTCGAATGCCACAACAGATGATAAATATGGAAATATACTCAAAGTCTATGATTGTGGTTTTTAATTCCTAAAGATCCTCGATACAAAATTGTCTAAAGGAACCTTCTTCTACTTCCTAAAGGTCCTTGATACAAAATTGTTTAAATTATCAAAAAGAACCTTCTTCCACTTTAGGTGCAAAGAAACTCAATCTAAGCATTGATTAGAAGATCCAACCGTAGGATCTTGAAGTTAACTTGTCCCTTTTCTCGAATGTCAAATTTGAACCGTTAATATTTCTCCAATTTTGAGATTATAATGGTCAAAGTTGGCTGAATTTTCTCCCTGCGGAAATTCCAAAAAGCATTTTCCGCTTTCTTGGACCTTTAGGGGTTATTTAGAAGATCTAACCGTAGGATCTTGAAGTTAACTTGACCCTTCATTTTTCTCAAGAATATGAAATTATGAGATTATAATGATCAAAGTTTGCTGAAGTTTTTCCCTGCAGAAATCCCAAAAAGTCATTTCGACTTACTTGAATCTTTACGGGTTCATAATTTGTGCACACAATATCCAAATCAAACCATACATTCTTTGCTGCATGGGAATCCTCTTGCACTTCCATACAAGAATACTATAGACATACATTCTTGGGTACATGGGAATCCTTTTGCACTTCCAAACAAAAATACTAGAGACACTAGGAAAGAGGCATATCAACAAAAGTCGCCATTCGAGATACCTCTACCATAATGAAAAGAGAAAAGGAGAAAAAAAGTAGTGTGCAATGAATTTCAGGTACAGTACTGGTTGATAGTGAAAAGGTACCCTACGTGAATGGTGTGATTGGCGGTGGAACATTCTTTCTAGGCCGGAAAGCCTGGCTGCAAACCACGAGCCTGAAAAGTGAATCAACTGGACATGAGAATTATTAGCTTCTGCTCCCTCTATGGCCACATCTGATAAATGGCAAAAATTCCCAATTTCATTTGTGAACACAATTCGAGATAAGGAGACAAGTTGGGATAAGGTGAATTTATAAGGTGCATGGCAGGAGTGCATGCTCCTCCTTTCATTCAAGTGGAGTTCAAACTGACCTTGTCTTCAGATCCAATCTCGCACAACAGTTTTCATCTCTTATCCACACTTGAGCAAAAGTCCAGTAACTTGTAAAAATCTCACTGGAGAATCGATGCCGTGGTGATTGAGAGCAGAATCAACAAGAGATCAGTCAATTGCAGGAACTTCCGAAGACCGGATAGTCGTAGCATATGCATTCGAAACAAATCTCTTTTCCACACGATAAACGAGCATACTCGAACATTAGAATGTATTGCAATCTTTCGGAATTGGTACTACTTATTACATTGATCCAATTGCTACTCTCTACAAGCTTGCAATTTATGTATTAGTATTACTGATCTATCGAAACCATTGATTTCTTTTAAGCAAGATGCTGGCCGCATACTCTCACTAACATCAGTCATTCTTAATCCGGCTCGTTTGACAGTCTCAAAGAAGTAAACCATCGTCTCAGGATTCCGGATAGCAGATGCTATGTACGCAACAGGCACATTCCCTTCCGAACGAAGCGATAGAAGAGATGCTAAGACAGTCACCAAATGGGGTATGTAGAGCGGATCGTAAATCAAATCAGCTCCCAAACTGCAAGAAACAATAAAAGGTCATTATTCTCCGAAAGGCGACAATCACATGCTGCCAGGAAATGGAGAATCGTGAGCCAGAGATGGAAGATTCACATACATGACATCGGAGTCCAAAGTGTGTAATTCTTTCTCTGAGAGTGACTCCCACATCAGTTGTTGACACTCCACCTGTGAAGACAAGGCAATGATCTCAAAGTAAGATGAGTTTTTCACGTGAAATGATTCAACATTCGAAATGATAGCGCTGGTTACCCTGGTTGAAGAATGTACGTCATTCAGTTGTTCCATTCCCTCCACTTTTACATTATTGATTAATAGGTTGTGCCTCATATTGGCCACTGTCGCCAGAGAGCCATCGGTTAATAGAACCTGACAATCACACAGAAACTATACTCAGTACCCGATAAAACACTACATAGATGATAAACGACATGATACATCTGCTTAAAGAGTGGCTTAGGATCTGAACCCGGTTGTAGGATTCTGCCATCGTCTGTTTGTTTACAAAGAATGCATGTCAAAGAAACAGAATAAAGCATGATTCCAACTTCTGTGGTAAGACAAACTAGTCCGCACCTTTGATGCACCAACTCTTGCCAGCAATACTCCAACCATGCCTGCTCCAGCACCTACCTGTAAATAATTCAAGCAGTCATCTTCAAACTTAGTACCTTTGAAGGAGAAGCTTCACTTGGTATCATTGATCAGCTTTCAGAAAGTTGCAAAAGCATCCATTACCTCCAAACATTTCTGGCCGTGAAAAAGCTCTGGGTAACTTACTACGAACTCCGAGAGCAGAAGACCGGCAGGCCAGGAACTACACCTGTAAACTCAAGGCGAATCTCATCATGTATTTGTTTCAAAGATGTTCAAAACATCATGCTTTCACAATATCTATTATTATTCTCATACAAAAGTGGAACAGATTGTCCACATGCTGATTACGATTAAGCAGTGCAATAAGACCCTGACCTAGACACAGACAATAATAAACAATGAACTTAAGGGTTTGAGCTGTGGCATACCCAGTGTCACCTTCTAGCATGTTCAGGGAGACCCGAAGTGTCACCAAGTGCTCTCTATCTTCCATGAACTTCTTGTCCCCGGTCTTGCATGCCAGGTACGCTCTAGATTTCGAAGGGACTGTGTAAGTGAAGCTTTTGTAGCACTTTGGAGCTATTTCAGAGGAGCCATCCTGTCACAGTTGAAAAAAAAGCATATCTTCACCTAATGCACATCGAAACAGAACCTACAAAACTAAATAACTCATATCAAGCAGGTTTGACACGGATATAAATACAATCCATGCTTTAGAAGAAGCTCAGCCTACCAGATTAACGTTCGTCTTCTGGATTAAAACATGCTCACAGGGACCACGGCGACCTCATGTCACTTTTCTGTATGATTTTTTTTTACACATGCAATAACATATGATTCAGTTTGATCATCTCAAAGCCATGGGTCCTCTGAAATGAGATGATACATTACCTGTGGTGGTAGCAAATAGAGAGCGTGAAGCTCATACAAGCCATCCAAGACTTCCTCCCCATCCTTCTCTGCCGCAAGAATGATCTCCTTCAAGATCCGCCTTAGATACAACCATCCCCGTGGGTAAAGCTGGCAAGTCTTCGCGACCACTACATGTAAACAGCGAGTGTGAGAAGCAGTCCCCGATTACTAAACAAACAACAAAATGCCGGAAAAGCAGGGTGAATGCCATGTTAACCTCATCATTGATACAATCCTCTAAAAAAAATGTCTGAACATCGTTTGATACCACACCCCCTCCCAGCTTCCTGCATTGTGTCATCCCAGCATTATAATGTAGGTAAGCACCGATGAACTTACATTTAGAAAAATGTGATTAATGAGGTGTCCTTTGCAGAATTGAGAGGAGATTCACTCCGGCAGGAAAAGAATTGAGATTCGTGGTACCTTGCGAGGGATACAAGTGATGAGGTCGGCTCCATGCTTCGAAACGCGGCCCGTAAAGCCCTGGAATCTTCGTTCAACTCCATCTCTGAAATTTGAAAGATCGGAAGGTAATCGAAGCTTTTGATTCGAAAGACTGGGGGGAGTACTGGTGGGGTTCTGGGATGGCAGCGGACAGGGTTTAGGGTTTAAGCTTCTTTAATATCACATGATACTCGCCAGATTCCGTCCGAGATATTATGGAGTTGTACGAAAGCCATGTTCTCACTAATAGTTACCTACCTGTGAAGTGAAGGTAGGAGTTTTGTGTAGGAACACATACATTCAAGTTAGGTACTAGATCTAACAATTACATGTTTTGAAATCTGTCAAAGTTTGAAAATTTTCACCTTGTATTAAATTTTGAGACCTTTAGGGGATATTCTTCCATTTGCTATTATTTGAATTATCATCATGGGTATATTGGTGATACATAAGCATCATAATGCACACTAGTGACATGAATCTTCTCAAAATGGAAACTATGGCTAAAGAAGGTAGTATGGTGTAAGTTGCAATACGTGTTTTTTTTATGCAAGTTTGATATCTTTAAACCATTATGACAACAAATTTATTAGATGTATAGAGACATTTATCATTCGATGTCGTTTTACCTTCCAGTTAATTGTGACGAAGATGACCTTGGTAGGTGGTTGATGAGAACGATGTTGGTTGTTATTTGATGAGTGTGACCTCATCGTTTGTCAGTGTGTTAAGTGCAACATGTTGTTGCCAAGTGACACATTGTTGTATGCAAGAATCGTATGTGCAGTAAAGTTTTTGGATGCATTTTCAATATCTTGGATTTTCTTGCATATGCTTGAATATCCAAATTACTTTGACCACACTACTAAATACAATGAGTACTGTGAGCAAAACCCTTGTTCTAACAATAAATAAAGTTTTAGATAATTTGGAGTAAATACTATGATATCAATACAGTACCTATCAATATGTTATTGCCTTTGAAGCAAACAACATTGAGATCCTTATTATGAACATATCATTCATAGAACTACCAAAATACTAACTTTAATTTGTACGAATATAGATGGACTTGTAGATCCACCTACATATGTATGAGCAATTATACTTTTCAATATTTAATGATAATATGTATGGTCACAATATGGAACATTATTGTTATTAATATTAGTGAATAGATTAGAGGTATTTGATAGATTAGAGGTATTTGATAGATTAGAGGTATTTGATAGCTTAGAGGTTCAAATTCATAAAGAATAAGTAGAAACAAAAACATCTAGAAAAGAAGGAACTCTTTATTTGAACTACAAGAAATATGTATTGCGTGAATTCAATCTAATTTGTCAAATTTCTCGCGAAAAACAACAATATACTTTTATTACTTATATAACTCAGCAAAATGGTCTATTTAAGCTTAAGAATTGGATCTTAGTGAAATTTACCATATCTTTTTTAGCTTATATTACTAAACTAAAACAATTTTAGGTTAAAGCAAGTCCTACCATCTATTATTTACAGATTCTCCTCCTATTCAAGTTTTAAAAGGCAAGACATGAATCTTTTAAAGCATAGACAAAAAATAGTGCAAAATTATCCTATTTACAGAAATTTAGTTCCTAAGCATATGGATGCATTAATTTCAAAGGATCATAGAAAGAACTTTGATGATTCCATCATTTTATATAATATTTAGAGATAGTTAAAGAACAAAAGCATGTGTGCTCATGTAATGATTAACAAAAATATACATAAAAAATAAAAATTTAAAATAAAAATATTTATCTCTTGATATGTTGTTTTGACAAGAACCTCTTCAAAGAGTTCAAAAAGTAACACATGCTCTAGTACAATGAAAACACTATCAAAAATGCCTCAGTATTTTTAAATACTAACTAATTATCCTTAATTTGTAGACCACATAAACCCTTATATATCTTGATACAATTGGCAAGAACTTTTAACATTTAATTTTATAGATTTGTTAAAAATCAATAATTTCTCAATCAATAATAATGAGTTTAATGTTTGTACCAAGTTGTAGCCCAAAAGTCATAATCATACTTCTATAAGTTTGTGATTGGCTTATTGTACAATAGAATTATTAAACCATACAATTATTGAGAAATTTCTTGACTCATGCATTTTGAATGACCAAAATTACCAATAAGATATTGTAATTATTTTCATAATTATTTTTCTTATTATTGATATTTTTGGTATTAGAAACACTCCACTTCTTTTTGTACATTATATATGATTCTCATTAAGAATTATGGGTTTTTACATATTTAACAAAAATTGCAATTACGAATGTTACCCATACAAGAACTTATAAAAAATTTCCACAAAGGAAGAGTGAATACATATTAAATTATTTATAACATAAATGTTTTGACATAAAATGCAAGATAGAACTAACTTATATGAAATCACATCCAATTCAAAATATATATTTATGTGATTATAAAAAACCAAGTTGTATATATAATTAATATGTTGTGCGGCTAACAATCACTTTGTTGAAAATTTCATATTGAAAATAATCAAATATATTTCTTATTAATGTAAGGTTAATGAACTTTATCACTCCAAATGGTAATTTTTCTTTTTAGATAGTGTTATGAACATTAAATATTTATTATTATACAAAATTATTATACATACATATTTTATACTATGATGTAGTTATTATCTATTATCTATTGTATACATGATATTTATCAATATTTAATAGATTCAAATAAATTTAATTTTCATTAATAAGAAATATGTTTTAATTTTTAATATTGTGATAAAAGCTTTAGAGTCAAATGTTTAATGGATGCTATTCATTCATTGTTGAGAATCTTTCTCTTGTTTTTTTGTCAATGATCATTTTTGCTTCAAATGTTTTCTTCAATCGTATCATTCATTGTATCATTTGAACAGTAGAAAAGAGTTTAAAGGGCAAGTTCACAAATTTTTAAACCTTAAAAAATGGATCCACATAGTGGTGATAATAAATCCCTTTCTTTATTGACTTAATACATCAATTTTATAAAGTACAATAAGAGGTAAGATTTTTAACTTCAAAATGAATAATAAAAATTAAGTGAGCTAAAACTATCAACATACAATTAATTTAAAATCTTATTTAATTCGTTTTTTAATTTAGAAAAAAATTGATTTCAAAATTGTTGGTATGACTTGGTAACGTATCTATAGAGCAAAGTCAATACTAACATTGATATTCTGATGAAATTAAAATATGTTATGACGATGACTATTGTACATATTTAAAACTTACATTTCAAAAATTTATGATTACAAGATTAAATTATATATGGTACACACTCTCTTATAGAAAAAATTGTATTTGGTGATGCTTACAAAAACCTGACGATGATTCTCTTTTCAAATACATAATCTTATAGAATCATATTCTTTTACATAGTAGATGTGACACAGACATACTATCATGCACCCTACTTTTTAAACATAATGACAATGGTAAGGTTAACATTCAAAGAAACATTCAATAATTATTTATTTCCTTCAAGTTTTTTAAAATTTGAATCTCTTATGTTTTAAACATTTTTCAATTTGCACATATGAGATATATCTTACATGGCTTTGGCAACATTTAAATTTACTTTCATACAATTTACTTGAATTTTAGGGTTTCATGTGTAATAAATATATGTTTATATGATTTTCTTTCACATTAATTCAATGTAACAAGTGTTAAAAGCTGGTAATAATACTAAGAAAATTTTACATTAAAATTGCCTTGTGCATATATACATACATTATATCACCTATATGGTTTAAAATTTGACACTAAATTATATGAAAGTAGATTTTAGCTATTTTTGCAATACGATACACTCATGTGATTTACTAACTCAACAATGATTTACTTGGTATTGGTAAGTCACAAACACAATTTAAAATTTATTGTATAAAAAAAATAAAAATCATTCTCTTGGTAAATTTTTGTTTTTCTTGTAACTAAAACACATATTTAAAATTTATTGATTAAAATAAAAAAATAAAAAATAAAACATGTGTTTATTATATTAATGTTTAATTTACAATACTAAAAATTATCATTTGATTTTTATTTATATATAAAACAATTATTTGTTTTGGATTTTTGTAATTTTAATAAATGTTTATACGTAAAGGATTAGTAAATAAGCTAAATTTTAAAGATACTATAATATGGAGAAACTTTTATTTTAATTTAAGCATATAAAACATTGGCAACATTTATTTTTTTATTCAGCAAATAAAAATAAATTAATCACATTCAAATTGATATATATATATATATATATATATATTTATTTATTTATTTTTTGGAATAACTTAGAAAGGCTTACAATAGAATTAATAGGGTATATCATCTATTCTAATCAATAATATAAAGTTTAGGTATGTTACATATCAATATTTTTATAACAAAATAAGTTATAATAATCATAGTGTAAAATTATATGATGATTGAGGTCTCACAGCATGTCATAAGAAGTTTTATATATAGATACTTATAATGTCAAGTGAATTTATAGTTTACAATATAAAGTATAATATTTATCACTTTACCTTTATATAATTCTCAATATTACATAGATTCGTAAAATAGTATAATATTTATCACTTTTTTTTTTTTTTTTTTTTTTTTTTTTTTTTTTTTCCTAAGGTTAGTTATAAAATTTAATCTATTATTATTTTTGATGATTATCATTGATGAACTTATATTCGATTTATTTCATAAAACTAAAAATTAAAATTTATATTCATATATTTGTTGCAATTCATAAATTGTCATTTATAAATTTGAAATTACATCATAAATCTTAATCACATACTTTGTAAAGAAATGTTGGATTTTAGTATTGATTAGTCATTTGTAAATGTATTAGTGTAACATTAGAAAGATGCAACACAAAATCAGGCTACCTTACTCTTACCATTCGCTTGCCATTTGACTTAGATTCAAGTGAAGTGACTCAAGTCAAGAACTCAAGGCGGTCTAACATCATAAAATGGAGAACTTTCAATAAGAGAACACCGTGGAGAAAGAACTTGATAAACACTCTTTGGTGATGGGTAATCTATAAATGTACGAGTTATACAATCAACAATAAGTCTGAGTTAATGTGAGAGAGAATGCATGATCATTGATATGAATAGGCATTCCTATTGTTGTGTTTTGGTTGATTTCAAGACAGAAACAAATTATAAAAACGCATGACCATGTTGTGTTTTTGGTGACTTCAAGGTCATAATAGACTACCTTTCAATAAGTGTATCTCACAAATCCTTGACCTAATTGAAGGTTTGTAAGCAACTACCATCTTCCTATATAGCTTATTTGGTAATTCCAAAGTCTCGCCCCCATATGTAAAATACCGGATTCACTCGGTCTGGAATCGTGCGTCATACTTCAACCCTTTGACTAGAATTTACGTAGTTCAATTTTAAGTTGTCAAGATTCCAAAAACTTCTAATTACAACGATGTTGGTTCTTACGAAATTGAAATCAACACAAAATTTAATCTTCAAAATTAATTCCAAAAATAATACTCCCTCTATCCCATTATTATTGTCGAGTGGGTTTTCTTCAAATCTACCTCGAGAGGTAGATTTGAGAGAACCCACTCGACAATATTAATGGGACAGAGAGAGTAATAATAATTATATAAGAACCAAGTGTTGAATTGGTCTAGTACTCATAATATAAAAGTTTATAGTTTCTTATACTGTTATAGTGAGAAGCAAAAAGCTTCAAGGTTTTGATAAATTAATTTTCAATGAAACCTAATGCTTTAATCACTCTAGATATTCAATGTGCCCTACTTTGAAACAAAACCACTGAAAGTAATACCACATAACACCATGTGCAATAAATCAAAAAATAACTCTTAATATCACATGCAAAGATTGCCTTAGGATTTCATTCAATCCTTGACCTCTAAACATGTCGTGCTAAATTTAGCTAAAAAAATACAATTTTGAAAAAATGCCATAAATGAAAATGTAGGCAAGCAATCAAATCCCAACTATACACAATTGTAAGATTTATTGTAGGCTTTGCAGACCTAAATTTGAGTTATGAGGCTTCATAGATTGCGAGAGCATAATGTATAAGTACTAAAAATAGACATACAAATTTCATGATCTTCGCTTAGGAACACAGAATTCCAAATTTAGTGCAAAAAGGGCAAAATTCCAAATTTAGGCCAAGTGCAAAAATTTCTAATTTAGTGTTAAATACTACCAACAAACCTATTGCAAGCAAATGACTACCTACTAGAAAGTTGTTTACATTTATCTTTGAAACTCCCTTGTACCAAACAAATTTACCAGAAAATTGTCTTAGCTCAAATAATAGCCTTGTAATGGTGAAGAATGCCAAAATATTTACAAGGTGAAAAAGTCCGAAACGAGATCTTTTGCATTCAAAGTTATTCATTATCTTCAATACATCTTTGATTGAATCAAGCTTTCTACCACTCTAATTGGAATCCATTCCAAAACATAAGGTCAAAATCTATTGGTGAATGAAGGAGACATAGCTCCTCAGAAATCATCCAAGTTTTACTTCTTTTATTGTTAAAACATCATAGAAAATACCAAATATATTTAGATTGAGCCATTTCAATTAGATTTTTTTAGAAATCCTGAAGATTACACGTGTGAACAAAACAAACCGAAATGTCCCAGCCTATTTTTGGTGTAAAAGACAATTTAAAAAAAAGTGTGATGGATGAAAATGAAGGTAACTTATTAACCCGGGCCGAATGTCGAAAAACGACATTTTGGATGACACCAACTTTGGAGAGCCATAACTTCTTCATCCGGACTCCGTTTTGGACGAAATCACTTGGGTTGGGTCCCAAATCAAGTCTAGTTCATGTAATAAAAATCTCAGACCCATACAATGAAGTATGAATTAATAGCATGCATTTCAGTGACAGCAGCCTAGTTTTAGACATTTTTTCCTTTGTAAAATTTAGGGCAGTTTTCACCATTGCAGGGCCATAATTTGCACAAAGAAATTTTTCTCATGGTTTTTTTTTGTTCAAGGATGCTACTGAGATGAAGGTGAACAACATTCTAATTGGTGACTTTTTCATTGCAATAAGTCTAATGGTAGCATTTTCACTTTAAAGTGAAAATGATGAAATTATGTGATCATTTTTGAGTATTAATACATTATGATCTCGCAATCTATGAAGCCTCATGACTCAAAATTTGACCCACATGATGTTCAATATGTCTACGACAAGATTGTACGGTTGAGATTTGGATAACATACTTTTACCTCCACCTATGACAATGCTTTTGAGGATGTGTTCATTTTACTACAAATGAGTCAAACCATTTAGGGGTTAAGATTTCAATTGTACAATTTTATAGTAGACTTATTAGAGGTCATGTGGACTAAAATTTGCGTAATAAAGTCTCACATAATGGTAGATTGTAACGTATTACTATTGATAACAAACCGCATGATTTCATCATTTTCACTTTTGTGTGAAAATTCTACCAACATATTGCAATAAAAAAAATCACTAGAATCTTCACCTTCATCTCAAGAAAACCCTAGCACCAAAAAATTATCCATCAAAAAATTTATTTGGCTCATAGAGTAGCCTTGCAATGATGAAAACTGCCAATGAAAGAATCACAAATGAATAGTAGTTCAAAACTAGACCCTGTGGACTCAAATGCATGCCTTATCTTTAAAACATCTTTGATCTAGTTAAGATTTCTAGGCTGCTAAAAGTGGATTCTATTTGAAATCCATCCCAAAAAATATAGTTGTAATCCAAGGGTGGATGAAGGAGATATAGCACTTCAAATGTCATCCATTCTTTCTATTTATTCATAAAAGAAAAGTTATCAAAAATTCAATACCAAATTTATCTGGATGAAAGTTCTTCCAACTAGAAGTTTCAAATTTCAATTTAAGATCGTGATTGTGCAAAGAAACTATTTTGAATTTCACATAATTGGCTTTCAATGGTAAGACATGCCTTCTGTTTGTAATTTTAAAACCAAAAGCCGCCCTTACTAAATTGCATGCGGTTAACTCACATTTCATTCTATGGATGAGAAATTCTTGCCACATAAAGTAGCCTTGATTTGGGACTCAACCGAAGTAATTCCATCCAGAATTGAGTTTAAATGAAGGAGTTATGGCTCTTCAAATATTCTTCCTTGATGCAAAATGTAGAAAACGATAGGGGAAAGTTTAGGAGTTAATAATTCATCTGATATTGATATTGAGAAAGGTTACACATTCAAAGTTGACCATGTGCAAATGTGATACACTCACAATGACCTTAGCCTCATTCAAATGTATCATAAATAAAGAAAAGCAACAATAACTAAGAGTTAGAACGTCAATGTATATGAATCTCTATTAGATGATCACAGACTTCCTAAGTGTAGATTTAATCTAAGATAAACAATGCTAAATCCGTGAATCTCCTTAAATTGTATTCTTGATTCTTGCGTACTTACTAGATTTCATGTAGAGGGATGTAACTCATGTGCACATGGAGCATGTGAACGGTTTTCGGTAATGTGGTGCATGCCACTTCTATTCATTTTATTTTTATTTTCACAAGTGCTTCAAAATATTACAAAAAGATTGTAGCATTATCTACCATAATACACTCCAAAGGACATAAAGAAGGAAATCAGTTGTAAAACTGAATACCACGCGAAAGGTAGACTTTCGGTTAACTCACCTTTTCGATAAACCCTGAGATAGATTAGCAGTTCACAGCCTTTAAAACTGTCGGCGGCGTTGTGTGCCCATTCTAAACTGATTGCTCATGAAACTGTCAGTGGCATTGTGTGCCCATTCTCAACTGATTGCTCATCATTTTCATTGCTGAAATGATTTCAATCATTTTGTAACATTCTTTACATGTAAAAATCAGGTAGATCATACTTCTTTCATGTACAAAACGACGTGAACCCACATTCTCTCGTACTCTTGAGGTAAAACAGATCAATGCAGCCTACAGGAACCCATATTCTTTTAACTCATTATTTCAACATTCCAGACTACATAAGCAATGAATATGAGTCAGCAAAACTTATGATATTGCTATTGTCCTTGAGGATTCTCTTATAAAAAGTATATCACTTCGAGGTACAGTCCTTATTTATTTCAGTTATTAGGGCTTCCTCTGTGATCAAAATAGCGAACACGTACCTGTTTCCTTGAAGCATTACATATTTTTACAGTAATACATTATGAGTCATGGAAATGTTTATTCTAAAGTACAGATAAGAGTACGTGAGAGCTCAATGATATGGAGACTGAATAACAAACAACAGGAGAAACGGCAACTGCACAGGCACCACTTTCATCTTCCTCTGCAGAAACCGGACTAATGTACCAACCCACACTCATAATTTGTGTTCTTTAGAGATATCCAATTTATCATGTAACATTATTCCAAACACAATCTATTCTACGAGAAAGATGTGGCAAACGTTCCGTCATCCAACTGAAGCTAGTTAGAATTTAACGTGCCGGAATATGGATGTATGCATTGTGCAGACAATGTTTGCAACCACAACCAAGGGCAATCGAAGCAGAACGTATGCAAATTCAGTTAAAGACAAAACTCCAGCTGGTCCCTCACGATTTGGAGTTTCTGGCCGTGACATCCTCGCGAGAAGGCTCCTAAGCTGTAGAACGAAATCCATGTTTTCCTGGCAAATCTGCACCCTTGTAAGCCACTCATACATGTAATTACGATTCGGAGATGATTTGAGGTAGCAATTTCTAATTTAATCTTGATTACCATATCAAATAAAGAGCATTTGTTTCATGGTACATTCATGAAAAGAACACATAACAGCTTGGTCCCATCTCCTTCAAAGAAAAATCATGGCGTCTTAACACACGTCCTCTAACAATCTGCTTTCAGAATATCCTTTGACATTAATTTGTTCAATTATAGCTCCTGGATTGCCACTTTGTGAGCAGTTAATTTTTAAGACATATTTATTGCATCTTGGTAGTTTAGAGAGTAAGATGAGTACACTCATCTAACGATTTTGAGAGTGTTACGATATGGTACCTTGGTATCGTGCAGGTTCACCCTTCGTACCTAGAAAGCTAAAAATCTTACGGTTACATAGATAATCATCATACCGAGGGGAATCTTGACATCAATGATGCGCTTTTGGTCATAAAATAATCTGATCCAAACTCCATGCTTGAAATTCACGAGCATTTCACAAGCAAGCTTTTCGTTTTGGCATACTCGGCCATCAATGAAATGGGTATAACTTCTTAAACAGATCCTGCACTTAGGAGACTTATTGTACATACCTAGAAGTGCCATCCAAGCAGGATTCTTGTGCTCCTTACGAAAGTAAGCTCTGCTATATAATATGAACGTTGCATATTCGATCATCAGTGAAATGGGTAAAAGTTCTTGAATGGAGCGCGCAGTGCCTGGCGCTTGGAAGGCTGGTGTACACTGAATACAGCGGGTAGTTTTCAGGGCCTTCCTTCATGCTGTGTACCCATGCCCCCACAATAATACAAGAAGAGCAAGGGTTAGTGTCAGTTACTGAAATCTGCCTTTTACTTCTGGCAGTACATGGGACTTCTAGCTAACGCTCACACGAAGTTTAGAAATCTGACTCGAGGTGCTTTTTAGAGTATGTCTACTTGTTATAAACGAACACGACAACAAAATGCTCATGAAGTAAACAAGAGATGAGTAGTTTGGACTAGTAGGCAGCATGATTGAAAAATTCTCACTCGCACACATACTTGGAATGATCTGTGCAAGGACATTGATAAGGTTAGTAAAATTGACACCCAATAACTGCATATGTATGCCGTGAAGGTAGGAACGTACTCGCAGTATGATGTTTCTACCATAAAGTTTTCAAAGTCCACACCAACGGAGACGAGTAGGACATTAGATAAGGATCAACATCTAGAAGAACATCTGTTTCCGACAGAAACAGAAATCAACATATTTCTGAGCTGAGGATACTGGCAATCGCTACTTTCGAGATAGTAAGTGAAACGTCCAGTTTAGTTTGTTCGTTTTCGATTCACTTACAGACGTGAAAACTACCAAATCCCTCCTGAATTTTGTTGACCCAAGCAAATAGCTAGTGACAAACTGACAACCTAAATTACAATTACACACCAGAGATGTCCATCACATCTCTGGTGTGTAATGTAAACTGATTGAAACTGAGTTCTACAATACACCGGCTTAAAAGGCATATGCTAACAGATATGAGACAAATAAGCAAAACGATAAACCACAATCTATTCTCACTTTTCGCATGAAGTAAGACCACTCACAGTCCACTGCGCAGTAAAGTGTAGCATAATAAAAGACACGAGGGATTCTCGAAGCTCTCTCACATGGGAATAGTTGGACTTTCGAACATGATGTGCTGAAGACTGAGCTTTTCCATGTGGGAATGTCCAAGTACTACTATGTGGGAGAGCCCCATATGTCCCCTTGTCACAAAACTCAAACTTGAGGCTCGAATCGCTCCTACTTTTAGGTTGTCGTATTTCAGTGCATTAAGTGTCATCTCTACGTGCTCAGACCTCATACACAGTCCATTTTCAGTCAGATTTCAGATTTAATTACAAACAATCACTACAAAATTCCACTCAAAACTGCACTCAGCTGCTACTATCTTCAACGGAGCCTTGAGCGGATGCTACGTGCATATATTTACAGACGCGTTACAGAGGCTTGGATGAGTAAAAATACTATGAGCGTCGCGCACGATATCAATATAAACAATTCTGTAAACAGTCTATAGCTCACTTTTAGTTCTCAAGAGATGCTAAACTGTTTCCCTCAAAATGACCATGCCAATCCCCTCTCCAAAAAGTGGAAAGAGACCATAGAAGTTAACTTCAATTTTGTCTCTAGTATCACTCCTACAACCGACGTGCTCCTGCCTAGTCCTACTGCCGTCCTACCAAAAGTAGAGCAAAAATGCGAACCAAGCCACATGCTCCATAGACTGAACTTTGTTGAAAACTCGCAACCTGATGGTGCAATACGTCAGAGACCTGAATCTGATATCCTCACGCTTACCTCACATATCGAAGGTTGGGATATGGGCGTGATGTGAACTCAAGCTGTTGAATTCCTTGTCTGCAAGAACGTTTCAACCAAGCCGACGTAGATTCGGTAATCATCTTGCGCAGTATTGGAAGACAGTCTTGTAACTTCTTCCTTGCTCCAGGATGGTGAGCACTATTTATCAGCAACTACACAAAGGAAGAAAACGGTCAAAAAAACTGATGTGGAATGATGTACAATCTGCAGGTCTCTCATCCATGACAGTGTCGGTGCACAGCTACAGGAGTTCCGACACTTACCCTCAGTTCGAGGATGATTATGTAGTTGTGAGCTGCTCTTGCATTTAAAATTATGATGCCAATTACCCTCGAGGCAAGGACATTTGAACCTTGTGTTTATGTTGAGTCATTCTCTTGACTCGAGCGTGGTTTCTTTCCCAGTGATGAAAATATTAGTCTCAAGGTTTCTCGAGAGTTGTTTAGTATATCCTTTTTTTTTCGATTCAGATTTTATTTTGATCTCATTGCAATCTAGCCGATTAAAGATGGATGAGATGAGGAACGTCTGCTTTACCTGCAGTACGTAGAGGCAGATGACGTCGTCCGTAAGATCCAACATGGGTTTGATGTACGGAACACCTCCTGCGTTGAAAATTCGGAACTTCCCTTCGACGGCGATGGTGATACTGCAGGTTCATCACAATCATTCGGGATTCAGTTACCAGGGTCAATCAGTGTCGAGGATCAGTATATACAGTGGAATCTCTGAGTCTAATTGAGAAATTACCTCAACAGCGCAGCCAGTCCGAAGACTTGTATCCGGGGCTCGATATGATGCAGGTATGGTAGAAGCTTCTCAATCGCACCTTGCTTAATAGCTTGATCTTTGCCCTTGATGTGGAAGCTGCGTTCATCACAATTACAACAATAGAGAGTGGATATCACAATATTAATCTGACTTCCGTCTTGTTCGTGGTAGAGCAATTTGACATAACCTCAAAGCTCGAACACAAGGTAAATGTTGATGAAGAAGTTAAAAAGATCCGCTATCTCTACACAGCATTTAAGAGGCAATAACAAATCTGATTTACTCTCTGGGGAAAAGGGAAGATGCAGTTAAGTATACACACCAGATGAGACATAAAAATCTTGTAGCAGCCTCTTTCAGATCCAAAAATGGGGAATCCATCAGACGCAGTGCAGTAGGCACGGAATTAACCTGTACATATGTTTGTCAGACTGGCTAGAAGATGTATGCGTTCTAACTAATTAAGTTACATGCACCTGCAGCAAGATCTTATTATGACGCGTTTGAGACTTGCATCGAGAAGTTCTAGCATTGCCTTCTCGCAGTAATTTAAACCAATCACACATTTTGACAGAACATCCAAAGCCGCGATAGTATTTAAGCGGTCTGTCTCTTGATTAATTCGCCCCATTATAAACTTCAAGGTCGAACCTTTGTTGACGAGCACATCTCGCGCTGTAGAACCACACAATCAGATCCATTAGTAAGTACGTGGACATGGAAAGCAACAGAATATGTATGCCTGATCAATCAGTGAAGATAAAGTATAGCTTCTAACCATTAAGAAATCTTTCCAAATCTGCAGTTTATAGGGGATCCACTGTAACATGTACTACAATATTGAATTGGCAAGAAGAGCAACCTACCCCTGTCAGAATAACAACAGTCATTGAGAGCACTTAAAGCATTGCCTCTCAACAATATATTGTCGACTCCCACCTGTAATACGAAACCACAACGTAAATGACAGCTCATGGTGCATGCTTGTTTCCACCTTAACGAGCGTAAAACATAGCATTCTATATAGAAATTGACCTCTGTGTCGTACTGGATTAACAGAAAATTGAAGGACTAAAAGTATGCCAAAGGCACGACTAGAGGTTTCCATCAACAACTTACGTAGTCCACAAGTTTGTCAATGCACTTGAGGTCGACCAGAGCGTCCCAAGCTTCTGTCGAGGCTGTCAACACAAAACAACGCCCCTTGATTATTACACAAGCTCAAAACATAAGAGCACCCGAGTGAGCATATATATATCAGTTCCGGCGTCAAATGCACCTGAAGCATACTTAAAGCACATGGCGAGCTCCTGCCTAAGATACATATCTTCCTCCGTCTGCGCTATCTCAGCCAACAGGGGAAGAATTCCTACGTCCAGGGCAGAAACATCATCAAGCACGAATCAGCACTACTTTCAGATAGCATCTCAAGAACAGCAAAGAAACATCTGTGTGCACCTGCAGCAAGACAGCGCACGCGAGAATCGGGAGTGCAAAGCAGCTCAACACACCATTGAACTGCCTTCTGCCGAATTACAATGTCTTTCGTGGCCGTCGTTTTGAATATTCTCACCTATCACAAGGTCGAGCGTGGAGATACACATGAAAATTAGGCTCTCCAATCGTCAATTCTCAATCCAACAACAATGCAGGGCACAAATGCAAAGAGTCGACTCTCTGTCTTGAGGAAAATAGCATACCAGCTTGGAATACATGAAGTCCAAGAAGCCAAGTGTGATTCTCGGCTCAAATTCAGGCCAGTAGACCAGGGGATGATGGGGATGCTGTTGCATTAAGTTGCCCGGTGGCAACTCACTCTTCAATAAAGGATAACCTTCTTCACAATCCGGCACATTACAAAACTTCGTCATATCTTCCGTCCGTCTACACTGATCAGAATACCACCACGCTTTGCACTGACGCATAGTCTCGTCCTCCAAAGGCGCCATGCTCAGGATGAAAATACTAGCCTCACGTCAAAATTTCCACTCACATTTCTCTCCACGATCAACTAACCATTCCTGCATCAAAAACTCGGCCAAAACGAACGAAAACACCTATACCGATCTCCAGTGACATCCAAGTCCACATTCAAGTGAGTTGATACAAAATTTGTCTTTAATTCTTGCACAATTAAACGAAGCATTCCTGCGTCCTTGATTGACGACCCCTTGCCAGATCAGTCAACCAATTCAGCATCATCATCGAACTTCCAAGAAGCTTACTTGAAAACATAGAACTCTGTTTTGGATAGATAAGTACACCGATTTTCAGTGACATAAAAACTGAAATCAAGTCCACCGCAGCAAGCCACATGAAGCTAAGATGATACAAGACTTGTAATCGATTCGTGCATAATACAATTATCATTCCCGCATTATGAACAAGTCCTGTTGCCGGATGTTCGTCAACTAAATCTTGGAATAAAGATCTCCGTTCGCTTTACCATTAACCATTCCAGCATCGTCGTCGAAAACTCCCATGAAAACAAGGAACTCTGTTTCCGATTGATAAGTACACCGATTTCCGATGACATAAAATCAGGAATCGAGTCCATCACAGCAAGCCACATTTAGCTAAGATAATGCAAGATTTGTGATCGATGCAATCACCTCGATTGACGATCTCCGGCCAAGTCCTGTTGCCTGATTTTGGAGTGCATCAACAAAATCTTGGAGTCAAGCACCTTCGATTATCGAGCTACATCAAGCGGGAGCGATTGACGATTTGCAATAAACGATTGCGACTCTCGAAACACTGAGGAACTTTGCTTTTTCAGTTGCCTTCATCTTCGGGGATACCAGCGTCAATTAGCGATGCGAACCGGCGCGAAGAATTACTAATTTCTCTGACTACTCTAATTTCCACTTAAACTGTCCCTTTCCTGGACGCTGGAGCTGTATAGTCTTCCCCGGTAACCGTGCACTCTCCCCTCATTGGTTCTGCACATTTATCTAATTAATGTACTGGTAATCCCCGTTCACACCGCAAGATAATTCTATTTATGCAACATTCCATTTCCCTTGTACTGTAGCCCTCATGTTGAAAATTTTTCCTACCACATTACACTTTGTTCTTTTTGTTTCTTCTCCCCCAACTTTTTTGACATAAGACGATCTTTTTGATAATGATAAAGTCTAGAGAAGGATCTTTGTATGTGGGTTCAGGTGCAGGGAGCTTTCGCAGAAGCCAAATGGCCAACGGGGGCGTGGCGAATCAGAAAGGGCAGGCGGGGGAGGGACCCTTGGAACAATCAAGGGTCCGACCACGGAGCTCGAGTCTGGCGTACCTCGGACCATCCATGACACCATTCTCACGTACCTTGACATTCCCCGTGCCACTGCTGCTCCTTTCATTTTCCTTTCAGCAGCCATGGCGCCCTCTTGCATCTCGGGCCCCCTCGTATTCTAACAGTAAGCTCCTTCGCGTCTTCCATCCCCGCATCATGTCGGTTCAATGCTTCGATCGTCCTGGCCGGGATGCCGGCATTGCTCTGTTGCTTAATCCTTTACTCTGTCTCTGGAATATTTGATGGAGCCAATTGTGATCGGATCGTCTGCGGGAATCATTGAGCACTGCGTGGATGGTAGGGTTTTGAGCAAGGAGGCTTTGGTTTAAAAGGAATGAGAAACTTCTCGGGCTCCCTTGTGTTTTAGCAGTAAGCTAGAATCCTCACAAAATGCTGCTTCAATACATCTGCTCCTGGAAAAATTCGTGCTGTAAAAATTGGCGGGATGCTGAAGCTTTGATTTCGATTTTGGAGTTTCTGATGTAGCCGATTTGGAGTTTTTGATGTAGCCGATTTCGATCGGGGAGCTGCGGGAGGAATTGAGGAGGAGGATTGTTTGGGCGTGCATGGTAGGGTTTTGAGCAAGGAGCGGGAGGGGGAGGAGGCTCTGGTGTGGAAGGAGAGTGATCAGTGGATGCGAAAGCGACGGATTCTGCCGAGAAGGCGTGGTCAGAAAGTGAGCGAAAACGACGTGCTTCAGTTGCTTCAAGGGTGGGGGAGGGGGAGGGGGGGAGGAGGTACCAATAAGCAAAGAGGAGAAGAAAAAGCAGCAAGAATTAGAGAAAGCGCAAAAGAGAGCGGGGCGGGTGAAGGGAGGGAGCGGGGGGAGTTCAATGGCGTGCGGGTGCTTCAGGAATCCATGTAATTCACAGCCACTGATGCATTCATCAAATGTTGCATCGCAATCGCATATGATCGCTTCTAAGAGCTTCACTGCACCGTCTCGTCCTCTGCGCACGTCCTTTCTTCAATCCCTTCCTACGGTGAGGGTCGTTGCGAAGCGTGTCAGGTCGCCCAGGGTCTCTCCTATTACTGCTGAAGGTGAGAGACATGCTTCTTTATTCCTGCAGCCTGTGCATTTCTGACTGAGCTACCATTTTTGTTGCGGCCCTCAAGCTGAGAACCATTCATCTCACAATGTGCACACCCGGAAGCTTTGAAGTTGTTGCTGTGCCATTTCATTGTATGACGTTTTTTATCTAGAAGCTCGAAGTCTGCTCAGGATGACGGATTGGAGTACAAGGATTAGCTAGTGGTGTGAAGCGAGCACAAAATATTGATTCTCTCACTAGCCATGGGCTACAAATTTGGCAGTGGAGTGGGTGATCAGTCGACAATGATGCTGACCATTGGTGGTGTTGGTTGCATGTGGTTGCTTGCCTGCAGTTAGGGGCAAAAATGGATTGGTGGTATGTATCGGGGAGCTCCTCATTGATTTTGTGCCCACGGTTGGAGGCCTCTCGCTCGCTGATGCTCCAGCATTCAAAAAAGCGCCAGGAGGTGCACCTGCTAATGTTGCGTGTGGAATAGCCAAGCTTGGCGGCAACGCAGCTTTTGTTGGCAAGGTTTGTCAGCGCCTTTCCGATGTCTTAGCACTAGTTCTGCGTGTCGAGTTGTTTCTGGCTTTGAACCAAAGAGGGGATGCCAATCGCACGAGCACAAGCTCGATCTCAGATTAGTTACTTAGTACTCTTATGTATCATGTTTGTTGCAACCTGAACTTTACGCCATAGTCATTAACAGGGAATGTTACGTCTACGTTGCAGCTAGACTAGGAACATGTAACAGAGCTTCACATAGCTGTGTAGCTGCACTCCGAAAGGGGACAGAGCCTCCCTTGTAGCTCCGTAGCTGTTACACAAGAGATATAGCTGTCTAAAGTGAAGCTTATCTTCAGACTGGAGTGTCGCTCAGTAGGAGTCTTTTCATAAGAGTAAACATTGGAGGGTTCAAACAGGAGAAATATACAGGAATCAGCTTGGTGATCTTGGTGCTCTGCAGGTTGGCGATGACGAGTTCGGTTACATGCTTTGTGACGTGCTCAAGGACCAGAAGGTGGAAACGAAAGGTATTCGGTTTGACTCGCAAGCGAGGACGGCTCTTGCGTTCGTTACCTTAAGGGATGACGGAGAGCGGGAGTTCATGTTCTACCGAAACCCCAGTGCGGATATGCTCTTTCAAATCGGTGAACTGGACATTGATTTGTTAAAGGAGGTACTGCTATGCGTGCTGTGGTTGATTAGTACCACTTTGTTAGACTCTTTTCACTTCAGGGGTTCAACTTATCAAACGACTGCAGAAATTGATGAAAGGAAGATTTTGATGTTCATGCGCAGTCGTCCATCATACATTATGGCTCCATCAGCTTGATCACAGAACCTTCTCGCTCCACACACTTGGAGGCAATGCGTATTGCCAAAGAGGCAGGTTCTTTGTTATCCTACGATCCAAATCTCCGGCTACCTTTGTGGACGTCGGCTGCGGCCGCAAAAGAGGGCATCAAGTCCATTTGGGACCAAGCCGATATCATTAAGGTTCGTTGACATGATCATCAACTACAGCTGATATTTAGCTGCTTTAACTACCAGCTACTGGTTGCTGAAAGCCATCAGTCCTTCGTTTTTTATGCATGCATTGAAGATTGTGCTGAATTTGTAGACTGCAGTGTCTTTTGCATAATATGGAAGATGACGTCGTTAATTCAGTTAAACTGGAGCTGACAAATTGATAAACTACATTTTTGTTGTTTTTTAAAGGTTAGCGATGAGGAGGTGATATTCCTCACTGGTGGCGACCCCAAAGATGACGCTAACAATATGAGGATGTTTCACCCTCGCTGCAAGTTGATGCTGGTTACCGAGGGTGGGGAGGGATGTCGCTATTACACCCCGGTCTGTAAATTCTACTCGAGTCATTCTTAAAAAAAATTCAGGATTTCTCTGTATGCTACTTCACTTGCTGTAGAATCTCCTTTCACTAAGCTACTTCCTGGTTCTGGAAATTCAGAAATTTAAAGGGCAAGTGCCAGGCGTGAAGGTTCAAGTTGTTGATACTACTGGGGCCGGTGACGCATTTTGTGCTGGTCTTTTGAGCCAGATTGCTGCACGTCCAGCTATTATGGAGGCAAGAGCTGCTCTCTATTCGTGGACTAGTACCTATCTTGTATAGTTTGTTGCGATTATTTAATTTTTCTTGAGTTGAATACATGCTCAGAATTACGGTTAGAAGGTTGGATGTACGAAGGTGCATGAGAAGGCCGAAGACGTTTGTCGGGCATAGGTCCTTAGATTAGCTAGCTTTTGGTACTGTTATTTTGTATTAGGGTCTTTTCAGGAAGATAATTGCAAGGCTTTGACATGTTTGTGAATCACTGTAACATTACAGGAGGAGGCCAAGCTGCGAGAAGCTCTCTTGTTTGCAAATGCCTGCGGAGCTATTACGACGACCGAAAGAGGAGCGATTCCGTCACTCCCAGACAAGGAGACTGTCTATCGGCTCATAAGTAAACTTCAGAGGCTTTCTGCCTAATTTATAAGCATATTTTTTACCTATTACTTAGTCATAAAAAGGCTCATTCTGGGGGGAAGGGACGGTCGATCACTGTTGTGAGTCTTGTGAAGCAAAAAGCTCAGTAATCCGGTGTTAAACGTATCTTTTCGGTTCCCACACTCTGAGCCTGTCATTTTGTGAGTTCCTGCTTGTGATATTATTGGTGAAATAATATCACGTGGGAACGTAGTGCACTAGGATCAACCAAACGTGTTGATGTTTTCTGTATAAATCAGATACACTGTATCGTTCGGTTGAAATAAGTTGTAGGATGTCCGTTGTAGCATATCATATCATACATACAGGTATATATATGGCCCATACCCTCATATGTATCTGCTGATGTCATCTGGCATTCCCTTTTTAAATCTGAAACTGGCTATATAATCTTCTTGTTCAAGGTTCTTTCTACTTGATTTTTTCTGCTTTATGTCATGCTTCTTCACTGGTCTTGCTCGAGCTCCATAAGGCTTTTAGATTCCTACACTTGTGGTGCACTCAACATAAATTATTTGTTTTTCATGGAATCAATTGCTGTTTTGTTTTTACTTATCATGTCATGGGACAATACAGTAGGATATCAGTCGTCTAAGACTGCAGTAATTGATTGTTCGCTCCAGAAAAACCAAGTGCCGCTCCGGCGACAAGTGCGGATCCATCATGGCAAGGTTACCAAAAGTGGCGATATCGGAATTCGACGACAGCCTTGTGAAGAAAGCCAGGGAGGAAGCTGAAGGTGGATGAAGTGCAAGCAGGTTGAGTACTTGCGAGTTTTGACATGTGCACTCACACTCAAACTTAGTTTGGAAACTTTGTTTTGCAAGGTAAGGACTCATGCAGGTAAGGTGAATATTGGTCTTGGTGTCAGTTTTTCACGCTGACCACTGTACAGAAGTGAAATCTGCTGCATCATTGTCCTAGTGGTTAACTCAGTCCAGACGTGCATTGATCGTGTTGTAGCGTTTCAGTACTGACAGAGTCACGACTGCACTCAAGTTACTTCACATGAGTCTCAAGAGAGGGAAAAGATCCTTGGAGCACTGGAGTACTTGGATGAAAGATCGGAACCTGAAACATGTTTCTGACCGGCAATGCTTATGAAATGGGAAGCAGCTTATTAAATTTGTGCTGAGTCTTTGGAGAGCATTATTTTTTTGGATATTTTATTCTGATGCATGCTGTTTCAACTTATTGCTGTAAGTTACTAACTTAACCCTTAAACGCCCTTGGGGTCTAAAACGGGCAGCCCAAAATTGGATCACAGCATCTTTTGGACTTGGGTATCATGAATAGTGCACTTTTTGAACTTGGGCATCATGAATGGACCAATCAATGATGAGCTTGCAACCTCCTACAAGGTTATGTACCACCCCAACCTACCTGCCACAATCCTTTCAAAGCACAAAATCCTTCATACAAATTGTGATTTGAATTGTAAAAATTCACTTTTTGAATGCATCATAAGATGGTGACCAGTTTGACATCAAAATATAAGTGAAAAGTTGAGTACATTGAGAGCTACAGGGAAGATTCTGTTGGAATCAAGCCCCTCGGGCTTGCTTGGGCGTTTAAGGGTTAACTCGGAGTGCTGCATCTTTTCTTCACTTAACTGACTGCTTGCTCACTGTCAGTGTTATCATAACGTGCAGCCGTGCAGGTGGTCCGTCTGAACGTTTTAGTACCTCCATATTGTTGGCCACCCAAAATTGATTGCACTCATTATGTATGGATAACTTGTTGATTGATACTGCCACCACTAAGGTAAGGTGTCCTATTATGGCGCAATTTTCAGCACAGAAAATCTACAGAAATGTTGCCAGTGCAAGCAATTTTTGTGCATGTGGAAAATTAGTAGAAAACTAGAGCAAGTGGAATCATCATTTTTCGACTCTTCTACAGTAAGTAATGAATTTTCAAAGATGGAAATATAGGTGTTCCTAAAATGGTGCCCTAAAGTGACGCCCTATAATCTTCGCAGTGTGTACATGGTACTGTTGTATGGAGAAGCTATTATGTACGTGACAGTGAAGATTACTAGGGCTCCATTTTCGGCACTGCGCCATTTTTGGCTGCTCTACCATAATCAGGAGAAGAAAAGACTGCTGATTATGAGCTTTGCCAGAGTTCTTACCTTTTCAGAGTGTTTCTGAATTAAGGTAAAAACTTGTTAAAACATCATGTCGGGTGATTTCCTTATGGTAAGAGTACATGTTTAACAGTCATCAAAGTAAAATCATCGTATTTTATCTCTATTCTCAAAAAGGACACTCTCCAAAGTTTAGAATGTGTGATTTGAGTATGAGATCACATTTTTGGGTTTTAAAATCAATAAATGATTTTGTTTTTATCTTCATTACTACTCAATTGGTGACATATCATACATGAAGAAATGGATCATTTGTCTTCTTGACAGCAATCTGCACCATTCACTACTTGATACCAAATTATTCTGAGGACAATATGATGTCCACTTTATGTCCCAAGATAAAAATAGAAATAAAAACTCTCACAATGATTTTTCACTACTTGATACCAAATCATTCTAGGACAATATGATGTCCATTTTATGTCCCAAGATAAAAATGGAAATAAAAACTCTCATAATGATTCTTAGGAAGTACATGAAGGTTTTTGGTGAAACCTTATGATCTTCCAAGTATTCTCAATTACCTTCAATGAACGCAAAACTCTAACTAATTAGTAAGGTGAGGTTGAGTGATCAAAATCATGCATTTATTTTGTAACTTAGATAATATTGAGAAAGTGATTTCTCAATGCCTTCAAGTGAACCAAAACTATTGAAGCATTCCATAAACGTTAACCCCCAAAGTCAATAGGAGACTTTGGTCAACTCTAGGTTACACAAAGTTTTGACTATATCACTTACTTTGTCCATGCACAAAAACTGTTCATCTATTAACTTCATTACAGTGTTGTCAAATAGAAATTTGGTCCATTATTGAGTAATCCACCTCACTTTAGAAAATTAGAAATTTTACCTTACATTGCAAAATGACAAATTTAGTAGAAATATAGTAAGTGGCTTGGAAAGCGTTTTGTGGCAGTAGTTTATTGAATGAATCTTGGAAAATGGGCAAAGTATTTTGAAAATTGGATGAATTGGAATCATGAAATTGCACCCAAGACAGAATTACTTATGAATTTTGGAAGTGGAACCCATAGGTGAACTCAAAACCACTCACCTTGAATTTGAACTGCAAAGTTGAAAGCTATAATGAACCTCATGCTTGGATAGGTCTAGTGAACAGTTTGAGCCACCTACCAGAAGACTTAGTTAATCACAAAGTTCAGAAGTTTATTGAATGAATCTTGGAAAATGGGCACCTCATAATGTCACTTTTTGACCCAACAAACACGTAAGCATTTACTTTGGCCAAAGTACGACTAAACTAGTAACACCCAAAACTTACTACGAACTTACTACGACGGATCGACTCATTCTTTCTCGAGACCACCCTCGGAGAACTCTCCGATCGATCCAGTTCCTCGTCTCGCACTTTTTCAATCTTGCAATGCAATCACGCCTCCAAACAATCGCGAGCTCGCCATCAATGTTTTGATCCCTAGCTCGTCTCCAATGGGCTCGTCATCGACAATTGTCGAGCTCGTGCTCGGAGCGAGATCTGAGGTAGAAACAGACTCCTCCTGAGGGAGAAAGCAATCATGATGTTGGAGAAGAAGGAGGTGTTTGTGGGGTTGAACGGGGTGAAGATAGGCAAGGAGAACGGTATGCGGGCAGGACTGTATAACAGCCCCAGTCCTTCCCCCTCGCAACGTCGTCGTAGTCGTAGTAGCCTTGGGCGTCGACGACCCACTAACCTCTCCCTTCTTCTTCTCATTGCCGGTATGTCTCTTCTTCCTCTTCCTCTCCCTACATTGGGATTTTACTCTTCTGAATCGCGGCGATCTTACATTGATTGATCGTTTGTCGTTGTGGCCTGGCCGCGCAGGGTTGCTTTTTGTTGGAGGGTTTGTTTTTTTCGCGTTCCAATGGCATCTCAACCCTTCTCTCTCCACGGTGAGTCCCACAATAACCTAATTTCATCCTCTGGGCTGTCAAAAATCATGTGTAAAAACTCACCTCTATATAATCATCTTATTCTGGAGGAGCACTCGCACTCAATGAAACAATGAGTTTACTTTTGGATCCTCCACGATCATTGAAAAAGATTTATGAGATGATTCAATCAACGAATTCAAGACTACCCTACAATCTGATCGGTCAAGCTTCTCTTTTTAAAAATGTATTGATCCAGTTTATCACTGTAGTTCACCTGATATAACTAGTCCTGGACCTTGTTGTATGGGTACGATGTGTTATTAGTGTTTACTCTAAGAGGTATTTTTAGTTATTACCAATTGGTGTCAGTCATGTAATGTGCATAAACATCCAAATATAAGGATGAACAAACACTTTATTCAGACACCAACTAGAAACAAGGCTGCTCTAGTGGAAAATGTGGTCTTTATACCAAGCTATCCATCAATGTTCACACCAAGAATGTCTCATTCCACCGGGAAGTACCATACTTCTTCACTACTAGGATCTAGTCCTTCTTTGGAATGAGAGCTATCTCACGGTAATTGCACTGTTTTGAAACCAACTTTGTGCCTCCTGCATATCACTTTAGAATGTTACTACGATTTAAAAGAAGCGATTCTCGTGATCAATAGCAAATGCATGGATTTCCTGTGGTGATTAACAACGAACAGGCTTGTTACTTATATCTGTTGTTTGGTTTTCAGGGAACTACTGGCGATGGTACGATACCAGGCGAGCCTCTGACACTGGATTCACTTCCACGGCAACTAGGCGATCAAATGACACTTTGCAAATCGTATGCAGTCATTGCGAAAGAGAACAACAACCTACAACTGGCGTGGCATTTGAGTGCTCAAATCCGTGCCGCGCAACAACTCCTATCTTCGGTACTGAGCCCCTCATTTCAGATTGCCTGCCACTTCATGTTCCTCTTTAGTACTATTAGTAACTCATGCTTGTCTGTTTCGGTGCTTAGGCTGCTACTCGAGGAACCTCAGTTGCGTGGGCCGAAGCGGAGCCCGTCATGCGAGAAATGTCAAGTCTCATATTGCAGGCTAAAGAGCTTCACTATGACAGTGCAACCATGCTCATGAAGCTGAAAGCTGAAATGCAGGTAAGGCTCTCGTCACTGCTTACCCCATTGTGGATCCAATGGTGCACGTCAGATCTTAAGGTAGCCTGCTCAATAATGCTCAAATTTCAGCATAGCAGATGAATTATATAATGTGAAAAAGTATTGTGAACCATTGTTGGTAATGCTCCATTTTGGAATGGAGCACTGTACCAAGCTAAAGAGCTAAATCTGAGTATGCTTATGAAGCTGAGAGCTGAAATGCAAGCAGGGCACACTTGCACTGGTTACACGGTTTTGGATTTAATAGTTCATTTTTGGCCAGGCGTTGGAGGAGATGGCCAATACAGCGGCGACGCAAAGTGCAACATTCGGGCAGCTAGCAGCAGAGGCAGTACCCAAGAGTCTACACTGCTTAAGCTTGAGACTAATAACCAAGTGGGCGACAGACGAGAAGCTACGAGAGGAGGCAAAAGCAAACCAGAGAAGCATGGCTCCGAAGCTAACAGACACAAGTCTGTATCACTTCTGTGTGTTCTCTGACAATGTACTCGGCGCATCAGTGGTGATCAACTCCACAGTAATGAACTCGCAACAACCGGATCGTCTCGTCTTTCATGTTGTCACGGATGCAGTAAACGAAGGGGCCATGAAAGCTTGGTTCGCTGTGAACGACTTCAAAGGGGTGGCCATTGAGATTCAAGCTGTTGAGAGTTTCACTTGGTTGAATGCCTCTTATGTTCCTGTTCTCAAGCAGCTCCAGGATGCTGAAACCCAAAGCTACTACTTCCGCTCTGGTGGTCAAGGTGGTGGTGACTCTCAGAAGACGGCGCTCAAGTTTCGCAACCCGAAATATCTGTCCATGCTGAATCACTTGCGGTTTTACATTCCCGAAGTGTATCCTGCGCTCCAGAAGGTCCGCTCTCTACCACCTACATCCTTCAAATATCATATCTTACCCACATACTTTTCAGGAAAACTCTAAATTACTTGCACAAAACGAAGGATGGCTTTAAGTTCTTATACAAAGTAAAACTCTCCACACAAACTGTATATGCTTTTTAACAACAAACCATCCATACTCCAGTACCATTGTTGTCAGAAACATTCCTCAGAAATGAAAAACTACAGCATCCATACTCTTGTATCTTTGCTGACAGAGTCGGTAGAGAAATACATCAAATACCATATGTTCAATCAATTTTGTGTAATACCATAGTTAGTGATCATCTGTCTCCACAAAGCTAGCATTGAATGAGAGACGTTAAGACACTTCAGAAGCTCTCCGTGTGGTCATTGACAGAATTGCCGAAGCTTCTCTTGATGCTGCTGGCTGAAATTCAAACACTACTAGAAACGAAGATTACTCTATGACTGGTGTTTGGTGTTCTTTGAGTCATGAGTTGTTCTTTTTTATTGTCACAAAAGCCATGTTTTGCTAACTGCGGTATGGCTTGTGGTGTGCAGGTGGTATTCTTGGACGACGATGTAGTAGTCCAACGAGACCTCTCCGAGCTATTCACACTAGACTTGCACGGGAACGTGAACGGAGCAGTAGAAACCTGTCTCGAGAGCTTCCACCGATTCCACAAGTACTTAAACTTCACACACCCGAAGATCCAGTCGCACTTCGATCCAGACGCATGTGGGTGGGCGTTCGGGATGAATGTGTTCGACTTGGTGCAATGGAGGGAGAAGAATGTGACAGCGAGATACCATTACTGGCAGGAACAGAACGTGGACAGAACGCTTTGGAAACTGGGCACATTACCGGCGGGCCTTTTAGCATTCTACGGCCTCACTGAGCCTCTAGACAGACGGTGGCATATCCTCGGACTGGGCTACGACGCCAACATTGACGCCGAAGCCATCGACAGCGGCGCCGTTGTGCATTACAATGGCAACATGAAGCCGTGGCTCAAACTGGCCATGAGTCGGTACAAGCCTGTTTGGGAGCGTTATGTCGATCACCAATCTCCTTATTTGCTGCAGTGTAATTTCCACTAACTACCCCATTTTTTGCATTTTGTTACACCATTAACCCCCATTTTCTTTCTTCTTCACTAATAAATTGCCAGATTTCACTGTTTTGGCATTTTAGAAGGTGCCTTTTTAGATAGATAGAGCTGGTTCGAGAATGACCGGCCGCCTCAGCAGGGAGAATGATGACGAGGCCATTCATTGTTCCTCTTCATCCCATTATTATTGTTATTCTTTGGTCATTATTGGAATCAAGCAATGATCAATATTCCTTATTCGTATATAATACCTTCATGGTTCCTACCTATGAGTACCTCTATCATCGTGTACACTCCAAAATACTTTACACATTATTTATCAACATATCGGAGTATGATAGACTTTCATTGTATAAAGTAAGATCGAGGTATGATAGACTTTCATTGAATAAAGTAAGACCGAGGAGTGATTTTTGATATTGGAGTATGATAGAATTTCATTGAATAAAGTAAGATCGAGATTTTTGATATCGGAGTATGATAGACTTTCATTAAATAAAATAAGGTTGAGGAGTGATTTTTGAGTGATTTTTGAGAGTGTTGAGATAGCCGATAGTCAATTATATATGAGTATTGTGTTGTTATCTTCTTTTCCTAAGCTACTCACAACATGCTTGCAACTATTTTGTGTACTTCAAACATTTGACAAGCAATTTGATCATATGCTTCATTGAACACAATTTGGAATAAAACATTATCAACAAACATGATATGTAAAAAACTCTCATCTCATTTCATGAGCCAAAAATAAAGCAAATGCAACAATGATAAAAGATATTACAAATGACATGATGGTTTCCGTAACCATAGTATCTGATGCAAACTCTAGTAATGTAGAGGTGTATCCAGGTGGTTTAGTAATGTTATTAAATAATTGCAATGCATTGCATTCTAAACAAATACTACTTATAACAACTTTTTGTATTGCACTTGATGAAGTATAATATAAAGCTTCAATTTTTGTCTTTGGAATTTGCATCATTGCTGAAGTGAAGGCCAAGGTGCATGTAGAAGAAACTATAGCCACGGCTATTCCCAGTACTAAGCTATCACATAGCCAAGATGTTGTTGTAATTTGGTGCCATACTAATCTTAATGTTGCCATGAGAATCTCAATACCCAAATAGAAGGGTTGATTCTACATCGATTTGGACAGCATTGTGGTCATTCGTAACTCCTTTCACGGATCTTGTTGAATTTTTTCTACAAAATGTGGTTGATCATACAATGCCATGATCAATTCTTGTGAGGTCAAAACCATTATCACATTTGTTTATGTAAGATACTCCATTTGTACTCTTCAATAAATTTGAGTACACCTGTATGATTACATGGCTATTAATAACCTAAAGTAAAATACACGCCAGAATATTGGAGCTCACGTTGTTGTCATCAATTTCAACTAGAGTATGCTCTTCAGTCTCATGGTGGAATCTTAAGAAAGATTCAAGTTTTTGAATTAACATTTGCAACGGTCTTCATTTGATTTTGTGCCATACCAAATATTAATTTTCATATATACAACAATATTATTGTTAAGATGATCATTTTAATACAATCCCATTCTCTTGAAAGATTGAGCAACCCTATCTATGGATAATACAATTGAAGTTTGACTCAATCAAAACTTGCATAAATGGTGTTGACTCCATCCTCCTTATCAACGCATAGTACATATAACTACCTAGTAACTAAATTAACCATTCATGTTACTCTCCCATCTCAAATGTTACTAAACTCTCTTACATGTGAGTTATTTTTGCTCCAAACAAATACACTAATACATGAAGGTGAGAGTGAAAGTCATATCATTTATCCAATTACATAAAACATATTTCCCATCTTAAGTGCACAACAATAGGTGGTTTCACCATATCATATGCTTGATTACCTCATTCGTAAAGTAATGGGCCACAATCCTTATTGCTTTATATAAAAAAATGACCTGATATCAAAAACGTCAACCTTAGCTACATATATGCAATTTGCAATTGGAAAACAACAGTCACTCTCAAGACTCTCCGGATAGAACGTATACTACAACAGTCAATCTTAAGACTCTGCGGATAGAACGTATACTGTAATCTATACATTCATTTTGAAACAGGGTAGAAAAGAAGCATACAAGATATGAACAGAACGAGCACCTTCTCTGCACGAATGAAAATTCGATTGTGAATTACAGTTTCAGTTCGTTTCACGAATCTAATCACAAGAACACAAGCACTAATACTACAAAAGCCCGTAACCAACTTCACAATTCACATACACAGCTCCTAGAAACCTCAAAACGCTACATTCCACAAAGCGCAGTATGCTAAAAGGACAGGAAAGAAAGAAAGAAAGAAACAACCCCGAGTTGATGGCAAGCGATGTGAAATGGGGTTTGTTTACTTCGTAAAGTTGAAAACAAGGTAGTATCCCACCAAAGAGAACTAGTGAGGTCGTAAAGGACCAGCAATGTCGTCTGTCTCTCTCCTTGGAGCAGCAAGGTTCCCTGACGTGCTGTTGTGTGGAGCTGCAGCCACCATCTTCGCAAGATCCCGTGGAGCATCGAACTCGTCTTGCGGACATCGTTGCTGCGGGTGCGATAGAAGTATGCATATATTCCTGCATGAGCAAGCATGGATAGTGTAAGTTTAATCTATCTTCTTCAACAGTAATTAGTTGCAGAAGCATGACGAGCGCTTAAGTTTGTAAGAGTTGGTGCCAATGCTGTCTCTGGCCAACTATGGAAGTATGCATTGTGGTCAGTTGCAAAAACATGACAAGGGTTTAGCTTTCTGATGGTGCTAATAGTGTCTCTGGTCAAAGTATGCATATGGGAACCCAACATACAAGGGCAGAGAGGGTTGTTCTTGGTGGTAACTTTGAGCTTTCTTTGATTGTAATCGGATGCTGTGTGTTAGGACTTGTAATAGTGTCTCTGGTCAACTATGGATGAGATGGTTACCTGAAGAGCAAGCGTGCACTTCCACTGCTGCTTTCGAAAATGTAGCTTTCGTACTCGCTGACGCGTTCCAAGGCATCCACAAGAGAATCGTATACATTTTGAGGACAATTCTCGAGAGTGGGCTTGTCATGCAGATACAAGGCATCGAATGAGAACATACGCTGCTTGTCTGGCCACTGCATTGACACCTCGATCGGCACCGAGGATCTGCAATATATGAGCACCTGCAATGCGAAGTGGCTACCGTTCTATTAGCCCATTGCAGCATCATCCACATCAGAGATGATACTCGCTTAAAAAAAAAGAACCTGTGACCTCGGTGCGACAGTAATAGATCATGCCTTGGATGTATTTCATACTCATGCGCAAGTTCGTTCGTTTGCTTACCACTCTGAGGCGCCTGCTTGAAGCATGGGAGTGCTGTGCCTCTGCAGCTGCCATGCGGAAAAGCTCGGATAAATCACACTGAGGGTACGTTCCGGAGGCGGCAAGCCCACGCACTACTTGGCCAATAACGTCGATGTCGTTTGTAAACCCCCGTTTCAGCTACAGGAAAGACAACACAGAATGAGGCTTTAAACCAGCAATACTCCAGAGGATGCCACAGGGGTGATTGAAACATGACCTAGAGACATGAGCAAGAGCCATACCCACGATGCTGATTTCCGAAGCGTGGCAAACGCAAACCGATGATGCGCATTGGCCATGAGCTTGGAGTGCACGAACAGGATGATGGCCTGCTTGATAGCATCCAAGCGACACAGACCCTTTCCTTGAGTCCCCACCTTCATCTCCACGCTCACCTCCGCATCGGCGTCCACGCAGAACAAGATGTCTTCAGGCGAATGACCCATTCCTCGAAGCTCATACCGCAATGGGTGCACCTCCTCCTCCCCCCCTTGCATTTTGCTCCAAGCCCCTCTTTCTCTCAACCCGCTGTCAAGATTACCGGAACCCTATTGCAGCACCCTCGCCATAGCCAGCTCCTCGAAGCTGCCCACATGGCAATACCGACATTGATGAAAACCCCACATGCCATGATCGATCATCTAAAAGAATTTGGGGGTGTGGATTTTTTAGCAATGATTTGGTAGGAGGCTTACCGCAGGGTTAATGTGGGTTCCGCTTGAGAGTTGCAGGGGAGTCCGCCATAACCAGTCGATTAATGACGAGGAACACTCCGCTTGTCAAATTTGAATGATTACTGCTTGTATGAGCTTTTCGGAATGTGCGAGTATCGAAGTTTCTGCATGAAAGAAACGATGATTTTGACTGTCTGTAGCGGAACGGCGAAACAGGGCACTACAGACCAGCTCGCGATAACTTTGCGAGGGGCAAATGCCGACTCGTCCCTCTCTAATGTCACATTCTCTGTTGATACTTTGCTAGTGTATGACATCCTCTATTATCACCTTCTCTGATGTTCCGTTCCCTGTTCTCTATAGCACCTCGGGAAGAGTTGCTTTTAGCATATGGGTCTTTGAGAATTGGTAATGTGAATGGGGATTGAGGTATTTGCCCGAGTTGGTCGTTATATTAAATCTTGGTTCATGTTGTTGAGCGCTTATCTCATTGGCTTATTAGGATATTTTTCCACCTCTTGTGTTCTTCTCTGCAAGCGTCTGCCCCGTTTATGTAACATTCATTTCTTTTTTTCTCAATTGCAAACGTATGTTTGTCTTGATAATTATAATGTCACCTAACCGCACTTCCGCTTAATCGTTAGTCACCAGCCTTATCTCTCCACTCACCTACAAATCACCTTATTGTCATTGATATTATGGGTCACATTCACTTCTTGGGTGGGTTCCATGTTTTATTGCCGAGGAAGAAAGAGGTTGCATACTCCTTCATTGTGAGCCCTATGTTTATTGCCTAATATGAGAGGTTGCATCATCAATATTATCGACCCCTTCTCCCATACTTATCATTTGATGTAGGAAGCCACACATACTAATCGAACTTAGTAATCATATCAAGATTTTCATTCATCACTATAAAAGATACAACTATCAATCAAATCCTTACAAGGTTTGAGGCAATATTGCATCGCTTTCAGAAACATGGTGCTCATGTAATAGTAGCATTGATAAATATTGATTGCACCACATGAGCTTCACATCATGTGCCTCAATTACGATTAACTTCTACATTCAATTTTAAGTGTAAGATTATTTTATTTCATTTTTGTAAATACCTTTTACAAAGTAGCCACAAGTTTGTAGAAGAAATCTCTTTTTGTTATAAAATGCTAGATTTTTTATTTTTTATTTTTCTCTATTTTATCTCATATTAATTTGATTTCAAACTTAACCTCTTAATAGTTTGACTCGTTGATAGAAAAATAAAATAAAATAAAATAAAAATCTCAAAGAACGTGTTGTATTGTAAATGGAACCTTCCTTTCTATTTACAAATATGTAGTAAACATACATTCGTTGAGATTTGAACCATACAAATATGTAGTAAACATATTATATATCATGTGGGTCAAATTTTTAGTCATGAAGCCTTAAAGATTGCAAGATTGCACGAGGCTTAAAAACGACCCTTGACCCAATTCCATCAAATGCATTTGACAATTTATTTTCATAAAAATAGAGGCATAATCTCATATGCAAGTTGCATCGTAACAATACTATTAATTATTCCATCTAGAATACGTCAACCTCATGTCTTACTATTTATGCCACATAAATTTCTTACTAAAGTTTGAACTTCTATGAAAAGTTTTGCACTCTCTTAGCCCTAGTCCTTAAGTGGTGAAGGTCAATTTTAACCCCACTTCAATTTATCATTCCTGGGGGGTAAATTTTTACCTTCAATTACAGTTGAGTGGTCTAAAATGGAACAAGTTCCACAATGGAGCTCCAGTAATCTTCACTTATAGGTACATAACAACTTCTTTATACAACAATACCATGTACTCGGGTGCAAACATTGTAGGGTATCACTTTAGGGCACCATTTAGGAACATTTGTATTCCAACTTCAAAAATTCATAAGTCACTCTACAAAAGTTCAAAAATGATGATTCGACTTGCTCTAAGCTCTCTACTAATTTTCCTCATACAGAAAAAAAATTCTCACACTCGTAACATCCCTATAGATTTCTCATGCACTATCATTATTGACCAATGTGTGATTGGAGAGTAAGTGCTCTTTGTCCCATTTGGCTTCAGACTACTTCGAAAAAAGGAGTATCAACACTAACTTTGAAGTTCTCAAAGTATGCTAAGTTTTTCATAATGGATAATGTTTTCATGGTCTCCTTGATTATACTCAACTACAATGAGGGAAACCTTGAGGCTCAAAAATCTTTGACTGTCTAGAATTTAATTATTCAAAAAGAATGGAGGAAAAAGCGGAGGGTAAAAGAGAATTAAAATGATGAGGATTTATATTAAAAAATTGAACTTAAACTTCTCCCGGTCTAAATTCACTTTGCACTACAAGAGTGACCAAGCCACTCAAGATTTCAATTCTGATTTATCATGGTCACAGCTCTTGGACATGAGCCATGACCATAAAAATGATTTTAATTTTCTTAGTCATGACTCGTGGTCCATAGTGTAAAAGGGACCCTTAGAGTGAGTTGACACTTCGAAGTTTCTAGCAGCCTAGGACGATGACGTCACTGGTAGTCACAACGTCCAGTTCTGCTTTAATGGAGGAGAGGACGATGGTCCATGGATGAACAGAAAAATATCACAATGAGATCATCGACGTTCATCCAGTTGGAGGCGAGAGAGGGCGGGCAGCCCGGGGGAGGCGGGCAGTCGCCATGTTCTATAAGAAGGAGCCCTCCACAGCCATCACTCCGACTCTCGCCACTGAGCGGAGAGGAGGGGCGCTCCCAGCGGCGGAGCCACAATCCCATCGTTATGATTCCGCGGCACGGATCTCGCATTTTTCTCGCGCATTCCAACGAGCTCTCAATTGCTCGATTTGGCACTTTCTGCGATTTGCAGTGAGGTTGGAGGCGCTCTAGGGGTTGGAAACGGATTGGCGTGGCGCTGTCGGAGCTCCATTGCTGCTGCTGTTGCTGCGGCTGAACACTGTCCTTTGCACAATTCGATTGATCATTAGAGCTCGTTTCAAGCGGCTGGGTGCTCGAAGTCTTTGGATTATGGAGCTTTGTGGCGTTGGATTGCACTTTTTGCCACTCTCACCATCGGTACGTATCTTTCCTTGTTGCTCCGCTCGTGTTACTCCCCGTCCGTATTTTCCATCGGCACCTGTTCCTCTCCTGTCAGCCCTAATTTGATCCCGTTTTCTGTGATTTTGAATTCACATTGTGTGGTTGAGTGACTATAAAAGCACGATATAAAGATTTGTCAGTCGTTGAGAGTGGCGGTTGTCAGTTGATTTTTGTTGAGTGCATATTAACCCTAATTTGAGATCTATAGTGACTAGGATTTGGTGAGGTAATTCTTTACGGGTTCTGGAGAATTGCGGTCTGTTCTTTGTCATGAGAATCAATCAAACAATAGTGTAGGACGTGAGTTTCTTGACAATGTGTTAATTGTTGATACCTTGTCATGCAAAGTCTTTGTGCACGTACTCATTGTCCGGGATTGCTATGCTTGAGAAGTTGTGCTTCGCTATGATGATGTGTCAGTTTGTAAATTTAAATAAGCCACATGAATATGTGGGAAGTGTCTTTCATGTCGATCGCAGGTTCATGTGAGTATGCAATGTCGCTACTTCCTCTAGGGTTGGGATGACAAAGTAGACAGTGTTGAAGACATGCTTGTTTAGCTTATTTTCAAGTGAACTATGTTCTTACGAGAAACATGGAGAATTGCCGATTGCGTTAGCTCCTTATCGGTCAAAATTTGTCTTTGAAATCTCTTCTTTTTGCTGGCACATCTCGTGAAGCTTTAGATCTCTCTACTCTAGCTCTCACAGACATGGAAGTGGCCACTGGTTAATTGTTCATCTGAGGTGATATCTTCAATACCTTGAATTTAGGTTTGAGTATATATTAGGACCTATCAGTTAGTGTTCTCAGAATTCAAGGATCATTAGAGGTATTAATCTATGGAGGGTTGACGCTGGACGGGGTGCTTTGTCAAGCCTCGCCTCGTGATTTCGATTACCTTTTGCCATTTCAAGTGTCATGTATTGCAGGTTTAGCAACTGGAATGACATGAATCTTGATCGATATGAGCTTGCTGTCCACATTTCATTTTAGTTCAGTAACTGAGTTTTGATTAGACGGTGATCGTTCTGAGCATGTGTCGTGCGTGCAGATTATAGAGTTTGGAATGCTTGACGATTGTGCAAAGAGGTTAAACACGATGAATTGGTACCTCGTGCCTTTGAAATTTTCGTCGACTGCAGTGGATTATGGCCTCTATACGGGCTCTCTTCTTGGGGGCTAGGGGACTGTTCTCAATCCAACGCACTTAGATGTAGGGTCTCGATGTGACCCTCGTAGTACATTGTTACTTTCCGGAATTTGAACGCACTGATCGCAGCCTTTCTTCTCTTCCTCCCTTTCTATTCAAATCTTGCTGAAGTTATTTCGCTTGTACAGTTAGAACTTGACTCTTGTACATAGGTGCCGTGATTGCCAAGCAACTTACCCCAAGACTGTCATCATACCAAATGGACAATCTTACCTCTTTTGAAAGAATCTTGTATGCGGTTATGGGTCCGACTGGAAGGCAGTTTTAGGAAATGAGAGACAGTGATTTTCACTTAAGAGAGTGAATGTCAGCAACGGGTATGACTAGTCAGGCTCCAGCTGCAGCCATGTCGGTTTCCAAGCTCGTGCAAAGGCATTCTTTTGAGAGCCCGACAGAGCTGGAAAAGGAGTTGCAGCAAGCGCATGCCAGCCTTCAGCCACTGTTGACGCCGCCGTTAAATGTCTCCCACTCGACGGCGAATACCCCCCAGCTCCCCCAGGCGCTTTTATATGCCATGATGACGACCACAGCGGCTGCTGCAGCTACTTACCTTCATCATCTGACAGCCGTGACGACCATCACAGGAGATGGTTACTCTGGTTTTGTTGGTGTGATGTCGCGAGTGGTGAATGACTGTTATCCTAAGCTGCTCGAGCAGGCACGGAATCAAGTGTTGTGGCTGCTGAGGCAGTTGATTAGCTACAATGCTGCCGACATCGACAACCTATGCACAACACTTCTACGACAGGTGCGTAAAAAGTCCCGCCTGTGCACCCATTCCTGGTTGGGTATGGATACGTGGGGTCGTAGCTTCCAGTTTGGCATAGAAGGTGCTTGTAGAAGGTAGTAATCGCAGATGATATCGCTCGACACGCGTTTGTATCTTTGAAAGTGTTGGGCATACTTCCTTCTTGTTACATGTTCCATTCTTGACTCGTAGTAGATGATCAATTGAGCTCCTAGAGATCCGAATGCGGTCACGTTCGGGCGGTTAAGTTGCATAAATTGGTTTCCAGTATGCAAGCGTCCAGGTTGTGACGCCAGGCTGTTGTAACGGACGATCGACTGTGTACTTGTGGCAGATTGCGGGTGGAGATCTGAGCAGTGGGAACGTTTGGTTGGCTAGCCAGCTGTTGGACGTGATGGTGAGCCATGAGCAATGGGTATATGAGAGGCCACAGGTGTTCACGATGGCTCTGTACACTTATCTGCGATTGCTGGCGGACCACTTGATGGGAAAGTCCGCAGCCCTGAACGAGCTGAAGCAGAAGGAGATAGCGTTCTGCACGAAAGTCCTGCGCGAGAGATTCCAGGATTGCCTGATGATCGGTCGCGACCTTGTTCGTCTGCTTCAGGATGTGGCTCTTGTCCCCGAGATCGAAGTTGTGTGGCGGGATCTGTTGTCGAATCCGGGTGTGTTCAAGGCGGCAGGTTTCACAGACATTGGGCAGCTGTATGTACTGAGGACGCCGACTCGGTACTTGGCATCTCGAGTGACTCCAGACATGGAGACGCAGATAAGGTTCATGCTGACGAGTGTTCGGATGGGAAACCAGCGGAGGTACCAGACATGGTTCGCGCAGCGGTATCTGTTTACGGGTGAGAGCGAGAGTCTGGTGTGCGACCTGATCCGGTTCATCTGCTGTTGCATCCACCCAACGAACCAGATATTGCAGTCGGATATATGTCCTCGGTGGGCTATAGTGGGGTGGCTGATGAAGTGCTGCAAGAGCAACCACGTGGAGGCAAATGCGAAGCTGGCATTGTTCTACGACTGGCTGTTTTTTCGAAGGCAGAGAACATCATGAATATCGAGCCAGCGATTCTGCTGACAGTGCACTCGATCCCGAAGTACGTAGACATGACGAACTCCCTGTTGGAGTTTTTGTTTCTGTTGGTAGAGAACTACGACCCGGTTCGGCGTGAGTTGATTGTGAAGGGTGTGACAGGATCGATCGACATTCTGGTAGGGAAGGGTGTGGTGCGGTCACTGGAACCTCTGTCAGCGAACGTTTTGGTGGCAGGGGGTCTTCGAGAGAAGTTGAACGCATATTTTCCATCGTACTGTAAGCCAGAGACAGGAGATGCAGGAAGGCAGTACAGGCCTGAAGCAGCGGGAATGGATGGCAGTATGAGAGTGGGCGGCATGGTAAACTACGTGCCTGGTGGTGGAGATGGGCAGGCATCAGCTGGGGGTGGTGTGGGAACGGAAGGCGGTGGAGTGAGTGGGGAGGAGATGAAACTCGGTGATGTAGGAGAGAGTACGAATAGGAAAAGAAGACGTGCAGGTAAGCGTCTTTTTCTGTGTTTCAGATTCTTCAGAAGGTTTTAGGTTTTAGTCGATAAATTGTTGTTTTATGCTCTGTCGATACGACGTGATAGTGTGGTATCTTGAGAGTGATTTCCTTCTGGAGGGAAAGTGAGTCGATGTTATGACTGTGTCAGAAGTGGCATGTATTGCTTTGATTCCTGGCACAACGACGTTCAGTTCTGTTGTGCATATCCCTGCGAGTGTTTCAATCTCTCACATCTTATGGAAGAGAAGACTTGTAACTTTCTGTTCTTCTCGTATTTACGTAGTTATCTGATCTGCTCACAGGGACATCAGAGGCTGTGCTCTCAGAAGTACAGGTGCTATTGGACGGATTGACGGAAGCTTTGACGAAGTCGGAGGAAAGTGCGTCGGTGGCACTCGAGAAGTTGCTTTCGTATTATATCGCTGCCTCAGATCAGATTCAAAGTGGGAAGCTCGCCAAAGTGGAGAATTCACGTGTGGCAGAGTCGACCCCGGAGTCACCTGCAGCTAACCATGCATCTGACATGTTCTCGTCATCTGCTTTGGCTGTCCATAAGTTTGCTAGTCAGATTATAGGGATTGTTAAGAACGGTGGTTATGAAATATTTGGAGCACTGAGATCATCAATATCATCAGAAGACAATGAAACTAATTCCATGACCAGCAAGATGTTACAAATGTACGTTGAGAACGACCACTCTCAACTGCGGCAGCTGCTCGTTGCTTGGCATCGCGAAGGGCTTGCAGTTGGTCCAAGGCTGCTATGCTACATCGCAAGGTATTGCTTGTCTGAACTAGGTGCGATATTTGATAGTGCAAGCGGATGTCGATGGAAGTTTTCTCCATAATTCGCTTCGTTGTGTACGACTATGTGCTATTATCTCCAGTACCGTTTCCGGTGGTGGATTTTATACCTAACTGAGGTTGCTGTGCACTTGGTTGTGTCAGGCTTGCCGAAGGGAAAAAGCTTCCCGTCTTAGTCCGATCGAGGTTGACTGTCAATTCAGGACTGTCTGAAGCGGAGGACAGGGTGAAGAGTGGTGTAGTGAATACAGTGAATGCAGTTGGCGATGTCGAAGAAGAGATTGAGAAGTCAAGCAATTCGTCCCAGGAGTACCGTAGTAATGGTGGCGATGTGACGGGAAACCACCAAACAAATATCAGTGTGATGGAGATTGATAGCAAATACCAGTCAAAAGATGTGGATTCACACATTGCTGTGACAAGTGGTTTCAAAGCGTACGAAGAGTTTTTAAGGCAGTTGAGCAAGGAACATCCCTCGACCGAAAGTGAAGACTTGAATTTTACGGGCAATCACAAGTCTTCAGTCTTGGATGCGCAGGGAGGCGTAAGGGACGAAGGAGTACAGAGGAGTCCCGACGCACTTTTGATTAGGGATCTGGAAACCTGTCTAACTTGGGACATGCGAAGACTTGCAAGGGTGTTTCCTTCAGTTTTCCGGCACCTTGCTCATATGGCGAGTGGGAAGGAGGCTATGGTATCGCTGTTAATGTCAACGGTGGATCCAGTGGAACTTGCGAATTATGAGTACTGGGTAACAGTAGGAGAGTTTTGTGTCGTGGGAAGGGATGTGGAGTCCATAGCACGTCTGATCAAGTGTTCGTTGAGTTGGGATTCCATCGAACAACAGTTTTTCTGGCGATTGATGTGCGCCGAAGTTTTGGCTGTTAGTCCAACTCCGGCTCTTCAGGTGAGTCGATTGCTTCCTTCCATGTATGCATGTCATATGAGTTGGCGAAGGAGTTATTCCTAGTATGTTCGCGTGACTATGACAAGTGATTTGAGTGCTGGTAGTCTGCGTACGTGGTCATCTGTGATGGGATGGGATTTTGAGTTTGTCAATGTTCTTTTGTTGGCAGGTGGTGGAGTTGAGTCTGGCAGTGGTGGATCCAGATGTGAATGGAGATGCTGTATCGGGGCTGATTTCAATCTTACGGACACAAGCGCCTGGAGCGGCACTATTGAGCGCAGTTCTGTCACAGAGTGCAAATTTCGGGCGATTTGTGGCGGTAGTGATAACGGGGTGGATGTCTACACATTATTCAGCTCTGCTTTCAAGCTTGCAGCAATTATGTGGGGAGAGAGTGTTGGAAGAGGGGTGGTTCAGGAAATGCGAAGGTGACGAGGAGAATGGAAAAGTAGGAGCAAGAAGGTGTGCAGTTCTTTCTCCTCTCCGTACTGTGTTTGATTCACTGCTCTTTGAATGACAGGGGCTTAAGCTTTTGTGCTTCTTTACTCTCGTTGTCTAATGGATTGCCCGGCTATGTTGTGCGACTTCAGCTCACCAGCTAACTACGACAGGGTTCCTTTCTCACGTCTCGGTGTCTAACACGGACTCTTACGGTGCAGTTATTACTTGGATTTCTAACCTGTTTATTTGTCCGCAGATTAGAAAAGGTGAGCGGTGCAACGGTGGCAGAGCTATTGAATGCATTTGACGTGCCCAAGGACGGGAGAATTGGTGCAGATGAGAAAGCTGCTCTACGCGCGAGAGAGATTCGACGTGTACTTCTCAAAGTCGTGGGAAATGGCGGAGTGCAAGCTGTAGACATTCTGGTGGAGAATGTCGGTGAGAATTCCTGACGTATTGAAGGAACCCAGCGGATACTTTTTCCCAGAACAATTCACCTGGCGTGAGCCGGCCGAATGATCATGCTGAACTCAGAGTGGTCCACTCTGAGGGATTATGGTTCAAGGGACCTTGCACCTCCGACCAGGAGCTATGGCGAGACTATCTCCATCACCAAGGGATGTGAGTAGTGGAATATGTTCTCCATGTCGACATGCTGCTTGCGATCGCCTGAACAGCAGGAGCATGTGACCTCCACATGATTTTCGATGAGCATCCAGGTAGGTGCACTCTTGCAGGGCTTGACATGATCCGTTCACATGTCGAGCACCTAATCCTTATAAAATGTAATTGCAGTAGCCATGATCAATGCAAATGATCTAAAGACGATTATGTTACTGTGTGCAGGCTTTTCTTCGGTGTAGCTTGGGGCACATGTTGGCACCTTCGTCATCTTCAGCTACGGAGGGAAGGTTGCAAGACTACACCACTCGCCGGCGTGGACATTGTCACGGCACATGAGAGAAGGAACCAAAATACCCAGTCAACATCTTTGCTACAGAATCATCCATCCTGGTCCTCCGTCCTCATAGACGTTCCTCAATGCCAGAGTTGAATTGACGACGGGTGCCTTTTATATAGATGTCGTTGTAAATTACGCATACGCCATTGTGATGTGTATAGTAAACAAATTTTCTGAAGTATATTGTGATTCTGAATGGTTAGACATATCTAAACTCTTAAAGAGTACATTTGCTATTCCGCTAGCCTCTTCAATAGTGTGAAGCCCATTCTTTGTCCCTCGCACTGTCAATTACCGCACCTCTTTAGAATCTGCTCATTCTGTGGCAGTGTAGAGAACAAACTGTCTACAACAGCTAGGTAGATATCTCTATGTTCGATCATCAACAATCGTATGTTGTTCACAACGAAATCGTACGTTGTTCACAACGAAATCGTATGTTGTTCACAACGAAATCGGACGTTGTTCACAACGTCATCGTATGTTGTTCACAACGTTATCGTATGTTCACAACGAAATCGTATGAAGTTCACTCAAAAGTATGCAAACTTATCTATCTTTTCCTCCAACTTCGAAGAAATTCAAAAAACAGATCGAAATCGCAGAAACTGTCGTTGGATCAATGTTGCAATCCGGACGTAATTTGGCAGATTTTCGCGCCGACGAAATGTTCGTAGAAATGAGAACTGGGCGGTCAAGAGCAGAAGAGTCGGGAGAAAAGCTGGGTCTGCGATCCTTGGAGGGTATCAAGAAGGGGAGCGAGCTGGTGCGCATCATAGACACGCCGACCAGAATACTTGCGCAACACTTCCTCGGCAAGCGCGGCATGGCGGTGCTGGAGTAGCGCAGCTTCCATGGGCCCAACAAGGTTCAATCGAGTAGCAGCAGAAAGCACGTCGCGCAAAGTAAGATACAAATACGCGCGCTGCGCACTCACAGCATCAACACCCAGCAATCCGAGCAAACGACCCAGCACAAGAGCGTGGTGACCGAACGCGCGCACGGGCTTGACCATAACAGCCGCCCGCATGGCGGCGACCTCGGGGGCGATTTCCCGGAACACGGTCCCGGCCAGGCGGAGCAGCGCCTTGCCCTGCCCGACGGACGCCGCGCGCGCCACCCCGTTGGACAGGACGGCGTTCAAGGCGCAGTCCAGGGTTACCCAGTCTTCGATGCTACAATTCCCGGATTCTACCACGAACGGGAGCAGAAGCGAGCCTGAGTTTTCCATGGTGGTGATGGCGAACCGCTCCAGTGTTGGTGCGTCGTAGATTAGCCCGGCTTGCACTGCCGCTTCTAAGCCGTAGGAGTGCGCGAATCCGCCCGTGGGTAGAATGCTATCGATCAGCTGCCATGTTGTCCACGCTAGGAATCCCGCATCCCCTTTGCTGCCGGATTCGATTGCCGCCATCACTCCTCTCGATCGCTTGCACGTTTCCAGACAAAGTGCATTTGCAAAATGAACCTGGGAGGATTTTACCTCGCGGCCGAATCCTCCGAAACTTGCGAGATTCGCGAGACTCACGAGGCACAAATTTTTGCAAAGTATCTGAAACTGGTCGGGTCGGCCCAAGCCGGTATGGCAATGTTCGAATGACGGGACTTTAACCATTGTCTCATTTCTTCATGCTCATCAATCCTTCGGGGGGTCAATAGCCCTTACGGGGGGTTTAGACCAGTACACTGAATAGGTAGATTAGTGTTATATTTTTATAAGATTTGAAAATGCTATAAGTTTTTACTTCTGGTACAAAAAAATTACCAAGAGTATTGACTCCAATACTCTGGAAGGATCCACATCTTGACAGATGTAGAAGGTAATTTTTTTGACCAATAGTAAAAACTTATAACATGTTTATATAAATTAGTGTATCTAACACTAATCTACCTATTTAGTGTAGTGGACTGGTGGAGGGTTGGGGTCATTGAAAAATAGTTCCCTGTGGCATATTTTAAAATTTCTCAATTATGCCCTTTTGGCAAAGTATTACCCTTCATATAAATTGCTCATGATAAACTTGTTTGTGATGTTCAATTTTAGCAATGTTGCATTATAAGTAAACAAGAACTGTAGAACCGTGAGACTCTGTCCCTTGTGGTAATAATTTATAAATAAAAAAATCAAAATCAAATCTTAAATACCATCACGTTCTTCTATTGAATGATTGGGTTATATCAAATGATAACCAAGTCATTTCAATATTGTTTAGGATTTTTTTCTCAAATTTTCTATTCTTACTAAAGAGGGATCTAACTCATAAATTCCGATTTTCACAAAATGAGGGAATTTTACTAAACCTTCTACATTAAATAGATAAACATTGAAAAAAATGAAATATGACAACATAAAAAATATGCTATGGAATCAAATAAACATGCAGTGATAACATATGTATGAGTTGTATTACACTATAAATCATAATGTAATAGTTTGTTATCTATAAATTCCGTTGTTGTTTTTTAGTTTTGTAAGAAAAATTATCTTGATTTAAATTTTTTTTGGTTTATTGAGTTTTGTACTTAAACTCATAATATTTTAGCTCAATCAATATCAATATAATAATAAATTGTTAAAAATATAAAAATGATTGCACAACACCGTTTTAGCAATACCGTAAATAAATTGTTAAAAAAATTTAGCAGGAGAAGCGTTTAGGTAGAAATATTTAGCAATAGCGTTTAAGTAAAATTGTTAAGGAATCATCTACAGATGAAAAAGTTGTTAAGCATTCATCTCCAGATGAAAAAATTGTCAACCTTCATCCGCAAAAGAAAAAAAATGTAGGAGTAAAATTGTAGATGTAAAATTGTTGATTAAAAGATTGGAAGACCTTCACTTCATTGATGTGGATGCCATTAAGTGATACTTCACTATGTGAGTGTGCAATTTTTGCCAAACAAAGTAGATTTAATTTGGACACAAACAATGTAATCTCATCAAAAACCGAAATTTGGATGAAGAAGCTATGGCATTTCAAAGTTCCTGCCCTTCATTCAAAATCTAGAAAAACGCATTTGCGATTGTTTAGGGGTTACAGGTTTACAGCACTGGAAGCGGCTAAACTTAGTGACACAAAAATCAAGCAAGCATTGATTTAACCATCACGACAAAAGCAGTCATATAGTAGAAGATTTTACATGTAGAACACTTATTAGTATATATAGTCATACAAATTATTTTTTTGGGTCTATTGACTTTTTCAACCTCCAACACCATATATTGTATACAAATTTACAAATGCATTATTTAATGATTAATATACTTACCCTTTCCAATAAACTTACTTTTTTTGTACAAAGAACTCTTCTATTCCGTGTCGTTGGTGCATATCATTTTCCCACATCCTCTTCACCTTGACTGCTAGAGAAGAGCCAAGTTTGATGATGGTTTAAGCCATAAGTCTCTACAATGCAACCTTGAATGCAACCTTTGGCCACTAGAGGTATTCATGTATATTTATATATAAAAGCCTCAAATTATAAAAAAGATTCAATATCGAACATGTGGAACGGTTTTTCTTTATCCCCGGATGAAATATGAGACTCCAAATTGTCTCAATATAACGAATATCGCCTTTACATAGCATATGAGCGTTTTTCAATATCCGTCTCCTACCTATCATGGGGTTCAACAACTATTGATGAGGGTTGTCTTGTGCGACAAACTCGACACGACGTCGAACACGACATGTCAGAGAAACAACATACCCTTTGTTTGAGAATATACCATATTCCCAGAATATACTTAGAATATTCCAGAATATGTCCACATATTCTTGGATATTCGAGTATATTTCATTCAAATTGTTTACCGTACCTCACACCTGACGAACACGACAAACACGACAGACATTGTCGAAAATGTGTCAAGAAGACAACCCTCCTATTGATTCTTAAGAATTTTGTATTTGTTTTTAAAAGTCTCAAAATGAGCATTTTGTCTTCATTCAATGCATAAAGCCTCACCATGCAACTTCTTCTTTTATAGCTCCCCATGCATATGAAATTGATGCTGTATCAAAATATCTTAAATTTTTCAACATACAATGAACTGTTGTTCAACAAAACCATCATTCCTTAACTCAAACCTCAAAAGCTTGCATTTGTGGAAGTGTTCATGTATCGTGTAAACGAAACTGTTGTAAGTGAGTGGTGCTCTTAGAATCAGTGTTGACTTCTCTCAGACTGCAAGTCCCAACAGGTTCACATCATCTAACTGTCATAAATGTCATTGATGACAAGACAAGCATATTTCAACTAGAGGTGCTCCGCTCGATCACTGATCGACATCATGTTTGAAACAAGTGATCATTTTCGAAACGTTTAGAAAGAGAGTTTCTCAGACGTATTCAAAGCCTGGTGCAATTAAAGCTTCAACATATATCTCACATCCTGGCATTCCTGGGCAAAGTAACTCAACAACTTTGAATATTAATACTAACAGCGTTATCATAATTATAGTTGAGTATTGAAGTTGAGAAACACGGTAGTCAACTGCTGGGTCATCTCTCTAAATATGAATCAGATGTCACCTTACCTCAAACCTTCCGACGTATCACTCCAAGTATTGAGACTGAACCATTTTATGTACATAACTACCTGAAGCCTTTAAGAGCATAGCCTCTGATAGTCTGATTCTCTAACTAAAGACCGTTAATCTTCTACAGTCAGCCGATTTTACTGAAGCGATAATTTGAGTTTGCCATCAAGAGCTGGACCAGCAACAACAATCTGTAACTAATCAGTAACTATAGCCTAATCGGTTGCTCACATTCTGTAACTCCATTCTGCAATCTGCAATCGATTGCAAGCGATGTCCAGTAAGCGTGTAATAGCATGACGTCTGCAAGATGCTTCAGAAACGAAGCATGTTGCTATGGATGTAGTAGCACTCATCGAGTGCCGAGACTGGGCTAGTTTTAGCAGGCGGTAGTGGCAACTGATCATTCTCGGGTGCTGGTGCTGTTATCTCCACGTTGAAGAGCTTGAACTTCACAAGTCGACGGGCTACTACCTGGGGCATGGGAACCTTCTCTACTACCTGGTGCATGGGAACCTTCTCTACTACCTGGTGCATGGGAACCTTCTCTACTACCTGGTGCATGGGAACCTTCTCTATTTGAGCAACCGGTGGCGCACGTACCTTCACAACCAAATGTCCTCGACAGAACGCAGGCCACTTGACTTGACGACGAGGCTGGTGCATCTGGACGCCTGGGATACAGATTTAGCGGCCACAAGTACTCCTCTGCACGAGTTGTGTCGAGTCTGTGGTCCTGTGCACGAGTCCTATTCATACGGTTCGATGTTGGAGGCCGTTGCAGCATGTGACCATATGCTGCTACACCCGCGCAAGCTACGTGCCTGCGAGCTCTCTTGTGGAAGAGGCGGGATTGGCAGTTGGGCGACCCCAAGTTGGGAAAACTCGTCAGTCGAGGATAACCTGGCTCTTTGTTTATCTACAGTAACGTACATGGTAGTCACTAGCTTCAGAAGTACGTGGTCATCACAGGTTAGATTTGTCTATGACGATGTCAATCATTAAAGAACCATGATTTGGTACTGGATATCGAGTATCTTGAAATGTATGAACGTTCCTGCTAACCCTTCTAGCATCTTCTGATGGTAAGCGAGATCAAGAATGACACGTTAAACAATGTCTTTATCTCTTCGGGATGGATGGGGCATGTACCTGATCTGCTGGTGGTGGATAAACGTCGAACGAAGGCTGCTCAGGATGGAGAGCTAACGGCGGAGGAGTAGTTTGGCTTGCAGCTTCTGCAGGAGGGAAACTGCGCGCTTTGCTGCTTGACGAGCAGAGCGCCCCTTCTTCGTTGGACATGAAGTTGAGCACGATTCCTTTGCCTTGGCCTCATTCGCTAGCTTGGTTTCCAATGCCAACCGCGCTTGTGTTGCTTGTAAGGCCCTCAGATATTCTAATCATCAACAATACATTTCCCATCAGAAAAAAATTGATTACATAATCAGCAAGCACCAGTCTTATGGTCACCTTATTTGTGTTTATTTTCTTTGAAACTCCACATGAATGATTATATCATGACCTGATCAATTCTCTGCATACTTGAAATCAAAATCTCGCTTACCCGGGTATACTGCTGCAAATCGTTCTGCAGCGTAGGATGGCATGGCCCGAATATGGAAAGTATCCACGATCAGACATGCCAGCTCCCCGAATGCATACTTCACTGCTTCGTAATAGATGGCTCTGTGACTCATTCCATATGCAAGTTAGCGATGAAATCAATGAACTGCTATTTCAGTAATGAAACAATCTTTCATATCAAACTCCCATGATACGAGAAAAAAATGATAATTCTAGTGAATCACGATATTAGCAAAGAAAAATAATTTCCAAGTTACAGTATATGTGGATGTGTACCGGGCTGCGTCGTCTTCAGTAGGGAAGGTCCCCAAGATAATCTCCCTGCAAGCATATTCAGAGTGCACTGCCCACTTCAGACTCCCATAAGTCAATTAAGATCGTCGATGATAAAAAAGTTATCTTTCAGCTGAAAACAGTACTAGAACTTTACGATTAACTCTTGAAGCCAGAGTTCCAAAGATTCATAATTCTCAGTTCTACTAGTAGAATCAATGCCATCTTACCTGTAGGTAGCAATGTAGTGATCCTTTTCTTTGATGTGTCTCACACCCGGATAAGTTGCTTGCGATCCGTAACCACGACTATCCCGGCGGAGATAAAGCAGAAGCTGGTTCTTGCTGAGCTTGTACAACTGAAAAATGAAGAATTTACCCAGATCAGTCCGGCTCGCAATAGTCCTACTTCTGTACCATGTAGCAATAACATATGAACCCTTAGGGATGCTACCATCTAGTCATGTTTGTAGGAAACTATAATGTATTCATTTGTCAAAAGTGATCAGAGTGCAGGTTCACGAGCATCTTACATGAGACATTTCCATTTGATAGTCTTCTGGTTTGAAGTTGATATCCACATGTTTCCCACTCAGCACAAGCGTGGCCTTGTCATACGCCCTAAGAACAAAGCAACAAGCACTTTGTTAAAATGCTCAAAAGCTCATAATAAACAGGTTCAGCAGTCACTTTTGTGACAAGGAGTCTAGCTCTCTGTAAGTAACAATCACGTATACATGCAGGAATCAGCACGAGAATATGTATAAAGCTTCATTAAATCGGTAAGGGTTTCCAAAACTGACCAGGCTGCTTCTTCTTCTGTTGTAGATGCCCCTGCACATGAAACCCATGCCGTAAAACAACTTAGTTGACTTTCTAATCAAGAATAACCTGCTGAAGGACATGATCATTCTCTAATCAAAACCTCAAAAAGCCTACATTACAGGTGTTAGTAAGTGTTGTCGCTTCCAGAAAACGAAAGTTTGTCAGCGGAGATAATCAGTTCTTACCAAGGTAGACTTGGGCACGGTCATGCCTGCAACAACAACCAACAATCTTAGAAATATTGCACATGCAAATACATGCCTTGAAGGCTGAGTTCATCCTTCCGAGGCACTTATCAAGTTAGAGTCTGTCACAGACCATATATCAGTATCCATGGATATATATCTGGGTGTGGACGTAACAATTGTATCAATCGATCCAGAGAAAGCAGTGTACGTGGAATTGTAGAGCAAGTGGCATGGTACCAGATGTGTGCCTCCCACCTTCCGGTCCTCTTGTAGAACGTGACACCACGATACTCGGAACTTCGACTTTTCGGCCCAGGGCGAGAGTGCTTCCTCCGAGCATCATCTGCTGCACTCATGTTCTTCAGAACCGGAGGATGATCCTCATCGACATACAGAGCTCCCAGTGAGCCCGCACACTCCGCGTACAGAGCCTCCGGCATCGGAGTCTTGATGAAGTCCAAACAGGATTTGCATGGGTCAGTCGGAATGCATCTCTTGGTGCCGAACTTGAAGGTGGAATGGAATGCCGCCTCTCGTTCCTTCCTTACGGGATTCTCCAACTCCATCGTATGTTCCGACCACTTCGGGGGCCTCAGTGGCAGCCCGTTTGGCTGAGCCGATGTATCCTTGAACTGCGACAGAGGACTCTTTGGACTGCCTCTTGCTCTGCCTTTCCCTTTTGCTGACCCATCCTGTATCATCAAGGATTAATCGATTTGTAGTCCAATTTCTAGTTAGCATACACTCAGGAATATGCCCATGCATGGTCAAGGTTCGGCTGACCTTTACTGCAGTCGCGGCGGACTTGGTGATCTCGTAGCAGTCACTCTCGCCATCGGAGGCTTCATGATACTCAAGGTCCATGGTCGTCTCACTCATGGTCATTACGGGATTTATTACGGGATTGACCATGGATTTGTTGGTGGCAGAAGGATTGGACCAAACCTCCACCGGGCGGCCCTGCTTGTAGGGTGGACTCAAGCTCGTAGCAAGTCGGTCAGGGTTAGCGACAGGGGTATCACTAGTTTTCCAATCAGCCGATGTAGAAATGGGACCGACCAGGACTCCGACCGTAGCCGGGGAGGGTACGTTGGTGCTGAACGCACGATATGTGAATCTCAGAATCATTATCACGACCTCTGGTGTGGTAGAATCTAAGGCCCCTCTCCGCCATGGACAACGGTGCACGTTCGGGCTCATGGAATGGCGATGTTGAGAAGGAAGACGCTGTCGCGCCTGGTGCGTCGTGATTCAGAACCATGGCTGCGTGTGCTTCGTGAGTCAGAGTGTGTCGAGCGTATGGATCGCACTGAAACTTCAAAGACCCTGGAGCACAGAAACCCCAATGAGAGCGTCTGAATCGAAAGAAACAACAAGAAAGGTATAACTAGTCTAGTCTGATACACAATAATTATGCGCAAATAGAACCGACCCCTCAGGGTTAGAACCGGAGCACGGAAGAATTCGGTTTCGATCCCCACCTCGATCTCACAGAATTCCCTCGGAGGTGAAATGCAGCAAGAGCCGGGAAGAGTCGGGGAGGAGGGGCTGTCCTGCAGCGCAAGCAAGTGAATTGTGAATTTCGCCAAGCGAACGGATGCAAGTCAGGTGTGATGGTGGTGCGAGATGGAGGTTTGATTGTGTATCGATCATGGCCTGCAGCTCTGCCCGGCCCTCCATCGACCACAGCCGGGTCTGAATTTCCCTGAATTTGCGCGGTGACAGCGGCTGTGAACAGTAGCCGGTTTGATGCTTGATGCGACACTGCCTCAACTCCCTCTCTCCTGCCCCATGGCCTGGCCTGCCGCTTGAGTGTAACTCAATAATTCACTGACTCAGTGAGTGTGTTAGTGTTGAATCATAACAAACTGAAGTTTTTAATAATCCATATGAGGTCGATCGGTTGTTCGGTTTGGAAGGAATATGTATCTTTAGATCCATGTTATGTGAAAAGTTGTCTAGCTACTGACAGAGTAATTAGAGAAGTTACCCATAAATTTAATCGATGAAGACTGAGCAATTGTTTCTAGGTTGAGCATGTATGGGAGTTAGCGTATGTAATATTGAGTTTCTATTGTGGTAATTATGTTATTTGTTATGTTAAGTGAAACTTTAGTGTGGAAATTCTACCAACAAACTTATTGCACTGGAAAATTCACTAACCAAAAACTTGTTCACCTTTGAGATCTCATTTACACACTTGCACCAAAATAAATTATCAAATAGTTTATTGGCTCTAAACGTAGCATAGCAATGGTGAAATTGTAAAAACCGTCAAAATATTCACAAAGGAAAAGTAGTCCAAAACTAGACGCTTTGCTCTCAAACCTCTACCTTATAATCAAAACATCTTCGATCTACTTAAGATTTCTACCACTAAAACTAGAGTCTAGAACTCAAGATGGATACTATATCAAAAAATATTAAAGTTGAAATCCAATAGTGGATGAAGGAGATATAGCTCCTCAAAAAACATGCATTCTCTCTGCTTTCTTCATTGTAGGAATATCATTGCAAATCTGATACCAAAAGTAATTGGATCAAAACTCTCCCAACTACAAATCACTTAGAAATTATCTCAAGATTATAATTATGGACAAAATCTTAGGAGGAAATAGTTATTATTTCACAGATTTGGCTTGCAATAGTAGAACATGCCCCATTATTGAAAACTCAAAAACAAAAGCTACCTTCACTAATGTGGATGCTATTAAGTGATACTTCACTATGTGAGTGTGCAATTTTTGCCAAACAAAGTAGATTCAATTTGCGACACAAACTAAGTAATCTCATCAAAAACAGAAATTTGGATGGAGAAGCTATGGCATTTCAAAGTTCTTGCCCTTCATTCAAAATCTATAAAAACACAATTCGGTTTGTCTAGAGGTTATATGTTTACAGCACTCGATGTGGCTAAACTTAGTGACACAAAAATCAAGCAAACATTGATTTAACGTTCACGACAAAAGAAGTCATGTAGTAGAAGGTATATATGAAGACCACTTATTAGTATATATAGTCATACAAATTATTGGGGTAGTTTCAGCCAAAAGCTTATTTATCAAAACATTTCAGAGATGATAGTAAAGATAAGCTTAGTACTTATATCTTAACTATGCAAACTATTAATAGACTTATTGATGATCATGTGGACCAAGACTTTAGTCATGGGACTTTATAGATTGCAAGATCATAACATTATAGTACGCAAATCACGCTACAAAAAACCATCAATTACTACTTTGAAGTGAAAATACTACCAACATGAAATTCTTAATCAAAAGATCACCAACTAGAAAGTTGTTCATTTTCATCTCAAAGACTCTATTGTACCATAACATTTCATCAAATAATATCTTGGCTCAAATAGTAGCCTTGCAATATTTATAATACTATTATTTATCGTAGAAACGAGAAACTTATAGACATGTACGTTCTTCTTGATGAATTCCTAGACTATCAATTTTTGTGAGAGTAGCAAGCACGGTGGGCAGGGAGGGCTTCCATTTTTCCTGAGGGAAGGAGTAGGGCGGGCAGCGAGAACTTTCATTTTTTGCCAGGGTAACCAGCAAGTGGGGCAGGAAGGGTTGTGCGAGTGGGTTTTGCTAGGGCAGCGAGCAGGGCATGGCAAGCAAGGATTTCCAAGGATAGGGAGCACGGCAAGGCAGGCAGAGTTTTGCAAGAATAGCTAGGAGGGCGGGCAGGGCTTTCATTTTAATTCTGCCAAGGTAGCGACCAGGGCGGGCAGGGAGGGCGAAGAGGGCCACGATCCCACTGTTGCTGCCGTAGACTAGAATAACTAGATCCTTGAAAACTACATACAGGGATCGTCTCCCTCCCTCGAGCAGTCACGCGCACCACGGAGCTGATCGCAGAGTTGCAGCGTTACAGAGTTGCAGGCCGAGCATGGAGTTCGTAGCGCTCACGGAAGACGACATCTTCAACAAAACTATCAACCCATGTCCGAGCCCGGGAGAAAGGGAACATGGAGGTCCTGGACATGAAGAATTCGTGCATGATTCATTGCACGGATTTGATCGGGGTTTGATCTCGAGGGACAGGACGGTGATCAAGCTGCTGTGTCGCAACCCTTGCTAGCTCACCTTAGCTTACACCAACTCTTTCCCAACTCTAGCAAGTGTCACGAGCGCTAACTCTGCACATCCCCCACATGCACAAAGTTAGCTCCCCATACCAACCACCAAGCTCACCGCTTGGTTATCAATCCCTCCTACTCATGCAACCGGGACTCAACCCCTTCGTAGGTAGCCAATGGTTAGGTGCGGACTTCCACTTATGTCCAAGGCCCAACTTGGTGGCACTCCCATACCACTCGGCCTAACCGCACTTGGTGGTGTCTCCTCACCACCGCCCATGACCACCATGGTGACCCCAAGGCCACCAAGTAATCACAACGCCGGCGGTGAGACACCACCCCACATCGGTAGCACTCATGGTCCTCATTTTGCCTATATGAGTCCCCCGTGGTGAAGCCCCAACACTAGCCCCACCGGGACTCACCTTGTCCTTATGAGCCACCGTGGTGAAGCCCCAACACTAGCTCCACCCACCGTGCCTCATTTTGCACTTTGAGTCCCCATGGTGGAGCCCCAACACTAGCTCCACCCATTGGGACTCACCTTGGCTTGGGAGTCCCCATGGTGAGGCCCCAACACTAGCCACACCACTCGGGACTCCCACCTTGGTCACCACCAAGGCACCATGGGAGTGGGGAGGAGACCAGCCCTCCCCATAGTATACTCTGTGGGATTCGGCAGCCCCCTGGTCCTAGGTGAAGGGCTGGACCCTCACACCTCTTAGTTTTGGAAGACCACCCAATCTCCCAATGCCTTAGCCGCTGGAAGGCCCCGGGAGACTTCCCGAACCTTCCAGGGCTCGTATCTACCTCGTCCCGCATCCAAACGCGACGAGCGACCACTCTATCGACATCTACTCGTCAAGTAGATGCCGATAGACACCTTACTTGCCTCATTCCGACAAGTATTGAGGGAGTTATGCCCCTCTGAAGATTCGGGAGTCCCGGGCCAGCTTCCCAGTCCAGCACTGTCCCTGGACAGCACTCCCTTTAGTCCCACAATCTTCCAACTCCCATAACTTTTAGCTCACACCTCCAAATGAGGTGCTCCTTAGCATCCGGAATCGTGGCAACATGAGCTTCCATAATCTCATGTCCATTCCCTCGTGGCTCCTAGTCTCCGTGGGTGAGAGGCGTCTCCAACGCCCGGGGTCCTCTCCCACACTAGGCCCACTTAGGTTCCCTTCACCTTGGCACCCCAAGGCCCGGGCGTCACTCCGGTGTCCCCTTGGGCCCTTGGTGTTGCGGGCACTCCTCAAGGAGAGGTGCGCGACACTCACCCCCACCTAATGGAGTCGATGCCCTCATCGACTATACTTGTAGTCGGTCACACCAACTCTTGGGTTGCCATCCCCATTGGTGCAAAGATTGTGTTTCACCCGGCGCGACCCCACAATGCACTCTCAAACTTTGGCAAAGTCTCAAAGGTGTCGTCACTAGGTGGTCCGTTTAGTACCCTGGACCTCTTCCAAGGCAACTAAATTACTCTAGACCCACCTACTTTGAGACCCTCTTGGATTGCCCTTACCTTGGCTCTCCAAGTTAGGCTCCACTAGCCTAACACTTCTTCCTTGACTACTAGGCTGGACCTCAATGCTTCCACCAAGTTGTCTTGGTTGCAAACCCAAGATGGCTTTTACACCACGACTCGATCGCACGGGGGTAATGCCAAGTTCCGCCCAACTCGGATCCCACTATCTCTTTCAAGGCATGGGTTCATGACTCCCATGCACTAGCTTGCACTAGTTTGGAGTGGCGCTTTTATGAGCACGCGCCATTACCTTGTCCCCGCCCGGACAAGCCCAAGGCCAAGGGACTTCATGGTTTTATCCACTTTTTCTCCTAGCCTTGGTCCCCATTACTCGGCCTTCCCAACTCGGTTTCACATCTCTATTCCCCCTCTTCCACCAACTTAGCACAAGTACAAGACTAGGACTCCATCTCATACTCTTCTCTTTGCACACACCAAAGCCAAACTTTATTGCCAAATCCAAAGAACGAGTACAAGTGTTGTGGATCTACGCCCAAGCTACAAGTCATCCTCCCCCACTACGGAGATTGATGTCCTCATCAATGCCTACGTTGCTTCTTGTTGGAGCTCCTATTCTTCTCAAAGTTTTCCACCACCTCCTTAGCATTCACCATGTCCTTTGCCGCCACCCACGTTGCTTCTTTCTCGTGGTATCCTCGCCACTTCACAAGGTATTCCTTGCTCTTGTTTTTGAGGTTCCTACTCTTGAGGATGGCCTCTACCTCATATTCCAAATGTTGTCCAACTAACTCTGGTGGTGGCCGAATCACTTGCTTGCGATCCGGCCACAAGGTATCCTCCTTGAATGGCTTTAACAATGAAACATGGAATGTTGGATGCACTTTGATCTCGGGTGGTAGCTCCAACTTATACACATCTTTGAACACCCGTTTGTAAGAGTCTAGCTGTCAAAACAAGCAAAAACTACAAAAGAAATATATTGATCCAAGACTTAGGTTTACAATGAATAAGAGTCCCTTATATACTAAACTCTTGGCTCAACTGCCGAGGCTATCTTTTAGCTCTCATCATTGAGGCTATACTTTAGCTCTACTGCCGAAGTTCTATTTATAAAATTAATAGCGAGTGAACATCCGAGCTTATCAACGAGGCCTTGGCCCATGACAAATGCCTCCTCCTCCTTATCCTCATGTGCTGATGAATTAACAAGTGTCATACAAGAGAATGCGCCCAAGGAATATCAAGATCAGACGCGCGCAACAAGCGCCGTAATCGCTTCTAAGGCCATGACATTATGTAATTGGCAAACAGTTCCCAAGAGGCTCCCGCCATCCGTCCACTTTACAAGTAGTTGCCAACCGCGCCACACGACGTCGATGTTGCAATACTCTTTCAACAAAGATACTGTCGTCTCGCTAGTGGATGCCTCAAAGCGGGATTGCTCAAAACAACACCGGGCTCATTATCACGAGGTAGTTGGGAAGGCAACGGATCCTCACCGCCTTCTTCACTAAACTCACATGAAAAAGCAGGATAAATACCGACGGTGTATTCAAACGAACCGCATGTGTACTCTACGCACTCCAATACACGATAAGGAAGAGCAATCCAATCAAGCTTCTTCGATTGGCCGGACGCGTGTTGATGTTCTTCAACTTCAACCACACACGATCACCGGGACGAAAATCCTCGCCACCGAGCGTCGCAGATTTGATCGACATTCTTGAGTCTCTTGCGAATGGCCATTGCCGTTGTTGCCGATTCACTTGAATTACGCCTGATCTTTCAACAAGCTTGCATCCTTTTTCGCCCGGTGACAACGAAGAACCTCCCTCCTCGGGTATAGTAATATTCATGACCGAATGATGATAACCGTTGTCGAACCATGTTCTCCAATATTTTTGTTTTTAGCAATTAATTAGGAGTAAAATGGTAATTTTAGCAAGTAGAAATAAAAATCGGTCGGCTTAAACCGGTTCGTAGATAGTAATTTTGTGTTAGGATCCCTCCGGCTAACCTTAGGGGATTTTTGAGCTTACCAAATATCCGTATTGGTATCCGGTTGATACCCTGAGATCACCGGATGGGCCGGTTCTCCTATCGGGTGATGGCCGGCCGGCCGGTCGGACCCGGAGAAAAAAGGGCGGAAAAGCTTCATGGCGCCCGACAGAACCACTGGCGGCTCAATGATGACCGGGGTAATTCCCGGTGTACGTCTCGAGCGCTGGGTGATGATGTCTCGGAAGGTGTGAACCCTCGAGATGGTTCACTTCCGCGGGAAAAACCTTATCGCAAGGTTTTGACCAAATATACATATTATGTAGTGATTAAACATGCGTATTACCCATTTAGTCTAAAAACCCAACATATGTTAGTTGGGATTAGAGTGTTTTGGGATTCTTGTGTATTTCTTTAGGTCTTGAATAATTGAAGTAGTTAATAATTCATAGTTAGAATTGGGGTGTTTAGGAGAGTTGGGTAAATTCCAATTTCTCTTATTCCGTATTCGGTTATCACAAGTTTTATGTATTTGTGAGGCTTGGTATTTGACCTATATTCAAATGCGGTGGTAGTGGATCTCCCAGAGTCCCATTGCTAATCTAGACTTGTAGGAGTAGTAATTGGCGTGGTTTAGGTTCTAGGGAGTTAGGAGTGTGAAAAGGGGCTAGAAGAAATTTGGATGGATGGAAACTAACGGATGAAAAATCATCCTTGCGATGAATGAAGCTTTTAGAGGTTTCCATCACCTATGGCAACGGTTAGAGGAGGGAGTCTAGGTGTGTGTGGAGGAGAGAGGAAAAAAGTTAGGAAGGAGGTGTAGAGAAAAAAATGTTCAATCTAGGTTTAGTTTGGTGATTGATTGTTGTTGGAATGTTGTTGTTGAAGATTTGAGAGATTTGGCGTGAGTTGTGACAAGGTAGGAGGGCAGCAGTTGGAGAGTCGACTTTGAAGGACAAGATCTCACGATTTACAAAGAATTGGGAGGCGTGACTTAGAGATCTGGAAGCGTCGTCGAGTCTCCTTTCCAACAAGACTAGGCGCGCCCTCATTGAAGCAAGGACGAGGGAGAAATCGTGATTCTACCAAGGAGACCCTACTGGCGACGGCAGAGTTGGAGGGCCGACTTTGAAGGACGAGATCTCACGATTTACAAAGAATTGGGAGGCGTGACTTAGAGATCTGGAAGCGTCGTCGAGTCTCCTTTCCAACAAGACTAGGCGCGCTCTCATTGAAGCAAGGACGAGGGGGAAATCGCGATTCTACCAAGGAAACCCTACTGGCGACGGCAGAGTGGGAGGGCCGACTTTGAAGGACAAGATCTCACGATTGACAAAGAATTGGGAGGCGTGCCTTAGAGATCCAGAAGCGTTGTCGAGTCTCCTTTCCAACGAGACCAAGCTCACTCTCATTGGAGCAAGGACGAGGGAGAAATCACTATTCTACCAATGAGACCCTACTGGTGACGACAGCGCTTTTAAGGAGGGAGATGCTCCTCCTTCCTTGTTATATTTTTTCCTTGTGTGTTTTCTTTTATGCAATGTAGATTTGTAGTATCTTAGATACTAGACATAACATTATCTTGGAAATGGCAACTTAATTGCCCAAAAACATGTGTGGTTCTTTGTTTGATGTGGTGATGATTGTGGTGAGTTCATTGCATTGAATGGTGCTCTTTTTCTTGATTGAATGAAATTGATTCTTGATTGATTGAATGAAATTGATTTCTTGATTGATTGAATGAAATTGATTCTTGATTGATTGAATGAAATTGGAGTCCGTTCTTGGAAGGCTACTACTTCTTGAGTTCACCCCACCATCTCGACCCAACTTGTGGCCTTAAAAAAGGCAACCGGGATTAGGGCCACATAATTGGTGCGTTCGGGAGGTGGATCTTTTCTTTCTAATTTTTGTTTGATTTTTTGTCTCTTTTATAGGTATTGATTTGAAGGAAAAGGACAGTTTACTATAAATAGTAGTTTGTGATTTCTAGGGATTGAGCTTAATTGCTTTTTGGCCTTTTCTTTTTGGATGGATTGATTGTGTTTGTGAGAATTGAAGCTTTGATTCTTTCGTTGGTTGGTTTCTTTGGGTTTTATAATGTTTGAATTGATTGAGTGGTTTGTTTGAGAATCTTGCTTTGAATTAATCTTGAATTAGGCGTGAATTTTGATTGGTTGTTCAACTTGAAATTTCTAATTGATCCTTGAAGTTTTAATTGAAACATGGGGCTTGTCTTCATGGAATTGAATTAAGTTGAATTAGATTGATTTGAATTGAATTGGTAAAACTTTGTAAGTGGATGTTTTGTGGTTCTAAGCTTCTTGTGAGCCTTGTGTGTTGTGAAGGAAAGGGAGCTTGGAGCTGCAAGAAGAATTTGTTCTACTCCTTAAGTTTTGATTATCTTTTCTTTGATTTAATTTTCTTTTGATTTAAAATTGTTTTGATTTAAAGGTCTTGGTTCATTTTGTCTATTCTTGGTGGAGCTTTGATCTTTCATTGCATTTTGATTTAAGCTAAGTTGAGTGGATTGTGTAGGTGCGCTCTTGGGGGCGATTACTATTTATAGTAATCTGTAGTTGAAGAGAAGGAGTTCGTTTTTCATGTGTTGTTCAAATTGATCTTAGTTTTGAGTTATATTAGTTAAAATTTCTTTTGCTTGTATAGGAGTTTTGGGTTGTTGTAAGGGTCTTTGGATTGATTGAATTGGTTTTGATTTAAATTTTGAAGTGGGCTTGTGAAGGGGGCGATTACTAAATATAGTAATCTGTAGAAGTTGGAAGAATTGGAGAAATGAACCATGGTTTTTATTAAAACCGCCCTAAAACTTGAGTGGAGGTGCAATTGTCTTGACATCAATTAACCGTGGGTTGTTTTGTGTAGCCAAGAAGGAGGGGCTTTTGTAAACCTTGTTGTTCTTTTTGTTGTTTTTTTTTTCGTGGGGGATTGTAAGCTTAGTGAGTAGGTGATCCGACACGAGGTGGGAGTGTTGGCCATTTGGCAAGGCCCATCGGTGTTGTTGGGAACCGTTTATTGTTTTTTGTGGTGGGAAGTTTTGGGTTGGCGCGTATTTACCACCCAAGCAATTGGGTGTCGAGGGAGTCTTTTTCTTGTCTTTTTGTAGTCTATTGAGAGAGGTAAGGCGATTACTAATAATAGTAATCTCTGCCCTTCACATGACGCCGGGTGTGTTTTTAACATCGTGCTTCTCCCCTTGTAGGATGGGGACCCCGGTTTAGCCTAACTTCATGGGCGCCCAGTAGTTTTGTTTACCACTTGGGTAAAAAGCTACTTGTGTTTAGTTTGCAATTTTCCAAACGAAAGTGTAAGTTCACCATTGTTGGGTGACTTCACTTGTGTGTAGTTGCTTTATTTTATAGGTTTTTCGTATGTGGTGAGGTCGGGTTAATCGCGGCGGGACCATTTTCATCGTTTGAAATCGAGACCGTTGGCGGTGATGCCCCAACGGTTTTGAGAGTTTGTTTTTGCGGAGTTGAACCCAGTTGGTTGCCTTCACCCGTCCATCGAGGTTTTGTGGTCCAACCTTGGTGTTTAAACTTAACCATTTAAAATTCTTGTAAACCTCTCGTGGGTCCGGAAGCCCAATCGGGAAGTGGGAGTGGACCGGGTGATCTGCCCATTCAAGAACCGCACGGGGTTCTTGAGTGGTTACCACTCCCGAGACGTGCACCATCACGGTAAAGGGCGGAGGACCATTCGTTTACAATTGTAGTAAAAACTCGTGTTAAAATTTACCAAGCCTAAATTGAAGTCCTTGTATGCTGCCTTGTTTTTCCCTTGGTCTTTTTAGAGTCCTTAGAGGTCCCGGTTGCTTGATTTAGGTCGAATCTAGCTTAGTAAGCTTGCGGGTTTTTCTAGGCCTCTTAATTCATAACAACTAGACTAGGGGTAAGGAATTTAGGAGACTTGGGAAGTGTGGGACCGAGGAGGTACTTGGGACATTGGCACGGTCACGAACCAATTTTATCCGTTTACCTTCACTCTCGCCCATGGGAGGAGTGTGAGTGGAAGGAAAAAAGGGTGTGTGGCTTAAACCCGACGTGGTGCGGGTGCACAACCCGGTATCAACGATCACCTTTCCTCTCCGTCTTCTACCAAATTTGAGGGCGTCGTGGGCTAAAGGCTTCGGCCTTCCCCGCTTCGGGCAAAGATGCGTGCACGTGACCTAGGGGAGATCCGGCCCATAGCGGGAGGAGGTACAAGGTCGCCGATCTCTTCCTTCTTATTTAGGCGCTCTTAGAAAGGGTCAAGGATTATCATTTGTCATTTTTACCACGCCCATTACCGGTTACCTTTATCGTGTCATCTCATTTACCTAAGCGAGTTAGTGAGTTACACTTAGAGTTGTCTTCGCGGCCACTAAGGGAACCGATCGATTGGTTTAAGTTCAACAAGGATCGGATTTTCCACCTACTAGTTAGTAGTGTGGTTTATCCCTCCAAGTTCCCATCTACCTAGGTGAATTTCCCATTGATAGGGTGACATCGGCGCTAATTTCTCCGGTAGTCAATATTCAATGACGACCAAAGGAAAGAATTGCCAATGGTAACACTCCGATCGGGAAGGTAAATCAGTGAATTACCATCACACAAGGGTACGCAAGGTAGATTTAGTCAATTAGTAGGAGTTCAACCTAAGGAATTGGAAGGGGGGCTCAGGTGAAAAACCCCTCGATTCCGGTGGTCCCGATTGGTCCTATTCTCATGGCGCAACCATTCAACCCGGCGCCCGATACCCCCGGTTGCCCCTGACCCGGCGGATGCAATGATGGCCCCACGAGGGCTTCCAATAGTGATGCCCGTGGGGTTAGCACCGCGGGGCATGCCCATGCACCTTCCGAAGTTCTCCGGGATGGCTCACGAGGACCCCTCCAATCATATTGAGAGGTATATTGAAACCCTCGTGACCAATGTCATTCCCGAAGAAGACTATTGGTTGGTGTGGTTTTCCACTACCTTAGAGGGAGCGGCATATGAGTGGTACCGCTCACACGCCCCCGGAACGTTTGTGGATTGGCCGACCATACAAACGGCTTTTCTAAGGCAATTTAGGCCCGAGACCGGGCAACAAAATGCCTTGGTGGCCCTCACGGAGATAAGGCAGGGGCCCACCGAGGGTATCACGGAGTATATACGCCGGTTTAATACGGTGGTAACAAGGTTCGTGGGCAACCACTTGACCGATGACACCATCCGGTATTACTTCATCCAAGGATTCAACAAACAATCCACAATCCGGGATGTGTTGAACTCCATGCCCCGAACGGTGGGTGATGCCCAAACCACGCGCCTCGTCGAGTGGAGAGTATCGAGAAGGAGAATAACCGGATGTGGGCCCGATCGGTGGCCCCGGTTCCTTCATTTATCCCCACTCACTACGAACCTCCTCAGAGGGAGGGTCAAAACCCGGGGGAGCCATCTAGGCCTATGGCACCATATACCCCCGGTTATGTTCAACTCAACCCCTTGATTCAAGGCCACCGCTCCTCAACTTCAATGGCACCTCAACCGAACCTCCTAAGGTGGACCGGTTGGCGGAATTAGAGGAACGGTTTAAAAAGGCCAATGATGATCTTAAGGTGGATATGATGAACACCATCAAGTCTCTAGGGGACCAATTGACCATGGCCATTAATGCTAAAAGCATGAATGTACCACCACCTGTAAGTGAGACCGGGGTACACCCGTCTAACCTTTGGTGCACAAATTGCCGGCAATTTGGTCATACTCCCCGATTTTGCCCAAGTCCACCTAATCCAAGCCCGTATGTCCCACCACATAGCCGGCCTACACCGCCCAAACCAACCGGGGTTAATCCACCATTACCAAAAGGGACACCGTGCCCTACATGTGGGCGATTTCACCCCATTGGTCCGGGAAAGTGTTGGGTGGAGACCGGCGTGGTGTGTGACAATTGTGGGGACAACCACCCCACCGAGCGGTGTTTCCGCCAAAAAAAGGCAAAGCCGGAAACCGCTCCGGGGGCTTCAAGCTCCTCAACCCCCACCCAAGGCTTCTTCTATGATAAGCCGGCACAAGGGTACCTTTTACAAACATACCCGACTCCATGGTATCCAATGGCTCCTACTAGTTATGTTCCACCACCGTCGGACCAAAGTCAAGGTGCGGGACCAAGTAATCCCCCGGTCCAATATTACATGGGGATGCAACCGGTCCCCCCTAGTGCTCAAACCGGCGGTATACGCCAACCCAATGGTCTCCCAAGACGTCCGGAATAGCGTTGTACCTCCCGGTGGTCCTTCGACCACGGGGGTCACCCCAAACGCGGGCCAACCCCCTATACATCAAAGTATGCATTTAATCATACATGAGGAGGTGGACACCGTGGTTGCTATGGTAGTGGGGGAACCGGTTGAACACCATGTGGCGGTCATGACACGGCAACAACGGGCCAATAATCCACCTCTTGATACACTATCCCGAGAGGGTAGTGACTCGGAAGAGGAACCGGATATCCCGGCCGTGAAGGAGTTTTTGAGGAGTCAATTGCATGAGTTTTCCCCGGACCCACCTTTGACCAACCTCAATGGAGGGTATCCAATTAGAACCTCTTGATGATGAGGTAGAGGACCTCTATCGGTTTGTAGACACGGCGGAGTCCGGACACCGGGATCCCCTAGGGCCAGCGGCTCAGGGTACCCGGGTGTTCAACCCGGCGGCGGATTATGACCTTTGGACGGATCTTTGCACCATTAGGGCTAATATATCCATAGCCCAACTTATCGGGTAGCCCTCATTGAGGAAAGAGTTCAAAGAAGGGGCGACAATGCCCCGGAGATCTCGGAAGGTGGTAATGGCCGCTAAAATGTACACTAGCCCGTTGGTAGATGACGGTGCCTTCGAGATTGATGTCTCTATTTTGGATAGAATCATCCCGGGCGCCGTTGTTGACAACGGTAGTGGCATCAACGTCATGTCCTCCATCACGATGGCTAAGCTAGGCTTAGATATTACCGGCCCTTCCCCTTACATTGTCAAGGTGGCGGACCAACGTCCAATTACTCCACTTGGCGAAATCGCCAATTGCCACATGGAAGCGGGAGGGGAAGTCTATCCATTGACTTTCCATGTATTGAAGCTTGAGGCTAGTAAGGCCGCTTATCCCATCCTTTTAGGGAGGGATTGGTTGAGAAGGGCCAACGCCGATGAGCGTTGGTCCATCAATCAATCAACGTTACAATTTGGTCCGCCGGGAAACCGATCAATGGTGACCATCGGGTGCCGGGTACCCACCTCCTTAGGAACACTTGGAGAAGTGCCTAAAACCATGCCATCCACCGATGGTGAACACGTGGACCTTATACACCCGCGTTGGTGGGAATCAATCCCATCGATTTAGGCCCGATTAGAAACCTTGGGCCGGGACTTTATGATTGGGAGGATGACGGTGAATTTGCCACATGGCTTCGGAATCATCCCGAGGACCTTGAAACCCCTATGTTACAATCGGTGAATGTCATCACTACCATGAGAGTTTTGGAAGAACCGGTAAACCTATACCCCGGGGTCACAACCTTGGTTGATGAGGTTGATTATGAAGTGGTTTACAACCTCGAGATAGACGGAACCCAAAGCCTCGGTTTTGAAGGGCTAATGGAAGAGGAAGAAATCCTCCCTCCTCCCCTTCATTTCCGCAAAACCTCCACTAACTTGGAGGTGGGTTCCGATTTACCTATTTACCCCGCGGTGCCAAGTGATTGGTATCACGGCCCCACCAACCCGGTCACGGTCCCAATCAACGATTGCGTAGATGTGGACGTGTCTCTAAAAGGCGAAGAGCCTCGCCCCATCAAAATGGGGGCTCAATTATCCCCGGAAGAAATTGAGCGGTTCAAAGGTCTTGTCCTCGAATTCCGGGATATTTTTGCTTGGTCTTATAAAGACCTCAAGGGCATCCCACCGGAGATTGCCCAACACACAATTCCCCTACTTCCGGGATCCATACCGTGGTCAAAACCGCCTCCAACTCGTGGTCAAAACCGAGTTGGAAAAGCTCTTAGAGGCGGGTTTCATTAAACCGGTGGAAATCACGGATTGGGTGTCCCCTATGGTGCTTGTGAAGAAGAAAAATGGGAAGTTAAGGGTGTGCATCGACTATCGTCGTTTAAACAAAGCCACCCAAAAGGATCACTTTCCCCTTCCATTTGTGAACCAAATCTTGGATGAGGTGGCGGGGCATGAGCTCTACACCTTCCTAGATGGATACTCGGGATATAACCAAGTATCCATCCATCCCGATGATTATCACAAAACCGCTTTCACAACTCCGTGGGGGACGTTCATCTATGTGGTCATGCCCTTCGGGTTGTGCAACGCACCCTCGGCATTCCAAAGAGTCATGACGTCCATCTTTTTTGATCTCCTCCATAAGTCTATGTCGGTTTTCATTGACGATTTTAGCACCCAAACAAGTGCATTGGAACATTACGCAATGTTGCGTGAGTGTTTTGTGCGGTGCCGTCGAAACCGCCTCTCCTTAAATCCCGCCAAGGTGTACCTAGGGGTACAAAAAGGGGTATTGTTGGGCTACGTGGTTTCCAAGGCCGGCAAGGAACCGGACCCCGAAAAGGTTGAAGTAATTCTCAACCTTGAACCCCAACTTCGGTCAAAGGCGTATAACGTGCTTTCTTGGCCATTTTGGGTGGTATCGGGACATCATGGCCGATTATGCCACGGCCGCGATACCCTTGACCAACCTCACAAGGAAGGAGGTCAAAGTTGAGTGGACCGGGAGTGTCAAGAGGGTTTTGATGCCCTCAAGACCAAGTTGACCTCCTATCCATGCCTTGTACCCCCAATTGGGACATCCCATTTCATGTGTATTGTGATGCATCGGCGGTAGCCGTGGGTTCTACATTGTGTCAACCACACGGACCTAACGGCAAGGACCGCCCCCGTGGCATTTGCTAGCCGCCAATTAACCGCGCGGAAAGGAATTATTCCACCACGGAAAGGGAATGTTTGGCCATGGTGTTTAGTGCCAAAAATTTAGGCATTACTTACTCATGAATCCCGTGGTGTTTTTTGTTGATCATTTAGCATTACGCTACATGGTTAACAAACCCGACCTTAGCGGTCGGGTGGCACGATGGGTTTTGCTCCTAGAGGAGCTAGATTATACCGTGGAATACAAACCCGCCGCTTGCATCTTCAAGCGGACCACCTCTCACGGTTGTCCGAAGCAATGGGCATGGTTGACATCGAGGATGAACTTCCCGATGCCAACCTTTTCTCCATCACGGTGACACCCACGTGGGACACCTATATTGCGGAGTTTTTGAAAGACGCAAAAACTTCCCGATCACCTAGATGCCAATGAGCGGCGCAAGATCCGTGTCAATAGCCGCCACTATGCTATTATAGCAAACCGGTTGTACCGGCGGGCATTTGGGTCCTACGCCGGTGTGTTAGTGAGCCCGAGGCATCACGCATAATTGTGGCATGCCACGATGACATGCGCAGCTGGCATTTTTCGGGCCGTCTCACCGCCCCAAAAATCCTTAGAGCCGGGTACTTTTGGCCCACCATGTTCGCCGACGCCCACCGCACGCCACCAAGTGTGACGCATGCCAACGGTTTGCTCGGAATGACCTCCACATGGCGTTCCCTTTAATACCCTCGCTACCCTTGCTTCCTTTTGAGAAGTGGGGAATAGACTACGTGGCCCGGTGCACCCCACGTCATCACGCCAAATGGCGTACATCATTCTCATGGTCGATTATTTGACCAAATGAGTAGAGCCAAGGCGGTCAAAGTGGCAAATAAGAAAACCACGGCACTCTTTTTGTTTGAGAATGTTTTTTCTCGTTTTGGGGTGCCACGGGTTTTGGTTAGCGATCAAGCACCCATTTCCTCAACGACCTCATTGAGAACTCACCACGACTTACGGGATTGATCACCGTAAAACCACCCCTTACCATCCTCAAACCAACGGCCTAGCCGAACGATGTAATCAAACCATCGTGAGGATTTTGAGAAGACTATCCGTGACAACAAACGGGATTGGGATACCAAACTCAATGCCCTTTGTGGGCATATAGGACCACGTTCAAGGTCACCACAAAGCAAACCCCGTTTGCCCTAGTTTATGGGATAGAGGCGGTTTTACCCATCGAAATCGAGATCCCCTCCTTGCGCATAGCAATCGAGGCTAGACTCCCCATTTCGGACTCTATCCACGATCGAGTCCTCATGCTTGAAGGGTTGAGCGAGACCCGGCGCCTTAGCGCTCAACATATTGAGACAATGGATCGGCGCCGCAAGTTGGCTTTTGACAAGCTTCATAAGAAGCGGGTTTTAGCTCCAGGAGACTTAGTCATGCTCCAAGATGCCACAAGGATGGAATTTCCGGGCAAATTCGATGCCATATGGCTAGGCCCATTTGAAGTACGGGATGTCCGTCCAAACAACACCGTCCAACTCGCGACATTAGATGGTGCCCTTTTTCCCGCTTGCACAAATGCCGAGCGGTGCAAGTTGTACCACATGTGACCGTGCGAGCCCAATGGGAGCATTTGCCTACCAGCTTCGAGACCCTGAGTCCGTTGCATTTTGGGAAAATGCCCCGCAGATGGCCGACACCTGTGAACCCTCGAGATGGTTCACTTCCGCGGGAAAAACCTTATCGCAAGGTTTTGACCAAATATACATATTATGTAGTGATTAAACATGCGTATTACCCATTTAGTCTAAAAACCCAACATATGTTAGTTGGGATTAGAGTGTTTTGGGATTCTTGTGTATTTGCTTTAGGTCTTGAATAATTGAAGTAGTTAATAATTCATAGTTAGAATTGGGGGTGTTTAGGAGAGTTGGGTAAATTCCAATTTCTCTTATTCCGTATTCGGTTATCCTAAGTTTTATGTATTTGTGAGGCTTGGTATTTGACCTATTCAAATGCGGTGGTAGTGGATCTCCTTAGAGTCCTATCTTGCTAATCTAGACTTGTAGGAGTAGTAATTGGCATGGTTTAGGTTCTAGGGAGTTAGGAGTGTGAAAAGGGGCTAGAAAATTTGGATGGATGGAAACTAACGGATGAAAAATCATCCTTGCGATGAATGAAGCTTTTAGAGGTTTCCATCACCTATGGCAACGGTTAGAGGAGGGAGTCTAGGTGTGTGTGGAGGAGAGAGGAAAAAAGTTAGGAAGGAGGTGTAGAGAAAAAATGTTCAATCTAGGTTTAGTTTGGTGATTGATTGTTGTTGGAATGTTGTTGTTGAAGATTTGAGAGATTTGGCGTGAGTTGTGACAAGGTAGGAGGGCAGCAGTTGGAGAGTCGACTTTGAAGGACAAGATCTCACGATTTACAAAGAATTGGGAGGCGTGACTTAGAGATCTGGAAGCGTCGTCGAGTCTCCTTTCCAACAAGACTAGGCGCGCCCTCATTGAAGCAAGGACGAGGGAGAAATCGTGATTCTACCAAGGAGACCCTACTGGCGACGGCAGAGTTGGAGGGCCGACTTTGAAGGACGAGATCTCACGATTTACAAAGAATTGGGAGGCGTGACTTAGAGATCTGGAAGCGTCGTCGAGTCTCCTTTCCAACAAGACTAGGCGCGCTCTCATTGAAGCAAGGACGAGGGGGAAATCGCGATTCTACCAAGGAAACCCTACTGGCGACGGCAGAGTGGGAGGGCCGACTTTGAAGGACAAGATCTCACGATTGACAAAGAATTGGGAGGCGTGCCTTAGAGATCCAGAAGCGTTGTCGAGTCTCCTTTCCAACGAGACCAAGCTCACTCTCATTGGAGCAAGGACGAGGGAGAAATCACTATTCTACCAATGAGACCCCTTGGTGACGAGCGCTTTTAAGGAGGGAGATGCTCCTCCTTCCTTGTTATATTTTTCCTTGTGTGTTTTCTTTTATGCAATGTAGATTTGTAGTATCTTAGATACTAGACATAACATTATCTTGGAAATGGCAACTTAATTGCCCAAAAACATGTGTGGTTGCTTTGTTTGATGTGGTGATGATTGTGGTGAGTTCATTGCATGAATGGTGCTCTTTTGCTTGATTGAATGAAATTGATTGCTTGATTGATTGAATGAAATTGATTGCTTGATTGATTGAATGAAATTGATTGCTTGATTGATTGAATGAAATTGGAGTCCGTTGCTTGGAAGGCTACTACTTAGGTTGCACCCCACCATCTCGACCCAACTTGTGACCTTAAAACCGGGCAACCGGGATTAGGGCTCACAGAAGGAGAACTCCGGTTTGCTGTTATTAGGAGCCGCCGCCTCCATTCTCAGCCATTCCAGTCCGCGCGTTTTGAGAAATCGAGCAGTCTTGAGCGCTCAGCAATCCGCGAGAGTTGAAAAAGCGAAGTTCTGTGAGGTTAGGGTTTCGGGAAGTAGGGTTTCTACCGAGTCGATCCGGGAAGGCGGGGAGAGAATATTTCCGGCAGCATTGCAGGAGAGTAGAACCGAGCGATGCCGAAGAGGAGGAAGTCGTCCCATGGCGACCCGGGATGCCGATCCCCTCAAGTCGGTGAGGCCGCAGTGCCCGAGCTCCCACCGCACCAGCGGAGGCGAGGGAGGACCTCCTCCGGATGGGGTGCGCCGGGCTGTACGATGCCCCGTGGGATTTGGCGGATCAGGCCATCATCGAGGAGACCATCACCCACCGCTTCCCCGAGATGTACGTGACGCACCCCCTGAGGGGGAAGACAAATAACTGGGGACCTCGCCATTGGAAGGCGACCTACAAATTCCCGGACTCCCCGATTGGCTACATCAAGAAGAAGGGCGACGACGGGTTGAGGAACCGGTTCCGTAGGGGGCCGACAGAGAAGGACGGGTTCAAACCGGAAGACTGCAAGGACCCCCGGGTGATGCGCCTCCTCCGGTTTCTCCTTCCCATACTCAGCCCGGATAAGCCGACCACCTGCACCGTGAAGCTGATGAAGGCCATCCTGGCAAATTACGATGGGCGGATGCAGGTCGGATGGCATCACATCATCAACGAGGTGGTGCAGCGGGAGGTGGGGAAGATCGGAAATCAGAAGAGGTGCCCCCTGGCCCCCTACCTCTTCCACTCTATCAACGGCACGGCATCCTCACCGCCAGGAGATCTTCATCGGCACGAGAAGCACGATCTCCCATCCGGGGATCCGCAGGGCCGACCTCTTACGAATCCGGGGACGAGATGGAGGAAGTCCGGGCCACCGACTGGAGGGGTCACGGAACCGCCCACTCGGCAGACAGAGCGGTGGGACCGGCCCAAGCCGGACCGTGAGAGCACGGGTGGTGGCGCAAGAAGGAGGAAGCAACCGGGTGAATCCTACCCGAGCTCACCAGACGATGCCCTCCCTGTTCATGCCGAATGCAGAGGAGGAAGATGAAGAAGAAGAAGAAGAGGTCGTCCCCCTCATCCGGAGGACAAGAGCCCAACAGAGGAGGGCCGAGGAGATAGCCGAGGCAGGTGGAGACCAGTCCGCAGAGGAGGATGACCAGGACGAAGACGACGAGGAAGAGGAAGAAGAGGAAGCCCCACCTCGACAGGCAAGACCATCCCGAGGGGTGAGGAGGAAGGACACGACGGGTTTTGGGAGGAGACGTTCTCCCGTCCGACTCCCTCCCCCGGTAGAACAGGGAGGCCCAGACGAGGAGGTGGCTGCAGCAGGGGCCAATGCGGAGGTGCCTCCACCCGGAGAGAGACCCCCAGGAGGGAGAGTGCCCAACCTGAAGCGCAAGGCCAAGAAGAGGAAGAGGTCAGTGAGTCCGGTAGTACAACCGAGGGCCATCGAGGAGGAGCACGACCCAAGTCCGGACCCCGTACTAATGCAGGACCCGGCCCCTACTCCGGTAGAAGAACCGATCCCGGAGAGCCAGCCCAAGGTGAAGAGAAGGCTGATTATCACGGAGGAGGAAGACACTCCGGAGAGGACCACACTTCCCCGGGCCGGAGTTACCGGAGCAGAGAGCGACCTGACCCGCCACCCCAAAGATCGATGGCAAATGAGTCGTCCCACAGGGGGGTTGTGACCCCCGGGACGGGAAACACCACCCCAGTGCTCCCCCGTCCCTACTACCGGATACCCAGCGAGGGTATCCTCCACCCCATCCGGTTAGCCATGGAGGAGGTAGATCGGGAGAATGAACAGATTTGTTCACCTCCTCGGGCGCGACTCGAGCGGGTCTTCCGCACCCCAACGTGGAGAGGTATCCGGAGTTAGCCGAGGAGATGCGGCGAGAGACTGACCCGGCTAAGGAGGGAGAAGGTAGAGAGTGTGTCAAGGCCCGACCGAAGGAGAATGCATCCTTGGGAGTTGGTGCATATCGGACCCCTCGGACACGGAGGCACATCCGGAGGTGGAAGCCCTCAGGAGGATTGTGCAGGAGCACGAGGCTGCACTCCGGAGGTTGCAGAACATCGACAGGACGGTGTTGCACTCCATCCTGAAGGTGTTGCAACCGGATGCTGAGGCCCAAACAAAGGCGGCCTTCTATGATGCCCGGATTGGGATCAGCGAATCTCCCCAATCCCTGGAGTTGCTCAGGAGGCACGCAACCGGTATCAACCAGTGCCTCAAGAGTTCCGAACCCTCACGGGAAGGTTGCTGGGGGCCCTCCCCCACGTGGAGATGAAGGAAGCCCTTCCGGAAGAGGAGGTGCTCGCACCCCCAGAGGTGCCCACGGAGGGGCCGGTGCCCATGGAGATCGAGGAGGTGTCCCTGCCCGTTTCGGAGGAGCAGGGAATCCCGGTTGATGGTGGCGTTCCGGAGGACAGGGAGGAAGATCGAGATGTAACTCCCCCTCGGGGAGGTGACATCCCGAGTGAAGTAGGGCTACCCGGTCCCTCCGAGGTGGAAGAGGTGGTGGAAGGAGAGGTTAACCCCTCTCAACAACCGGATGAGAACCCGGTGGACGGTATCACGGGAGAAGGGGCAGGACTCCCCGAGCAGGTTGAGGAGGTAGTACCTCATCCGGAGGCCCAAGTCAACGAGGTGGGAGATCCGGGCGAACAGGACCAGCAGGATGAACTCGTGGCCCCTCAGGAACAGCAGGAGGAGCCCGTGGTCCCTCAGGAAGAAGTGGAAGTCCAACCCGTGCCCCCTCCATCGAAGTTGAAGGCACTCCGGGACAGGTGGAAGAGCCGGAGGACACAGTAAAACCCGAGGTTTTACATCGATACTCGGGTCGATCAAAGAGGCAGATTCCCCTCCCCGCGAGTGGAAAGGCACTCCCAGGAGGAATACCCCGCCTTGGACCCCTCTCGAGCGCCCACGCCGCCGGAAGAAGATATTAATTAGTAATTAGTTAGGTTAGAAGTAGTTAGAAATAGTAGATGCCTTTTTGGCCACTCACCCGGGAATCTCGGAGGCCCGGGAATTCCGGATCTGATAGGGTTTCCGGGAAATCCGGAACCCCCCTGTACTTAGCGAAGGCTCTGCGGAGCACTTCGGGTCTTCTCTTTGATTTCCACAATTGTGAGTAAAGGTTGAACTTGCGTCCCATAAACTCGTACCCTTGTTGTATTTGTTGTGAGTCTGGGGATTCCGGGGTTGTGTGCATGTAAGTAAAGGTCGGACATTTGGAGTGGGCACAGAGAGTCCCTTGCTGATTCGGTAGTCGCCATTTTAGCACTCGGTGAAGGAGTGTTGAAGGGGTAGTACGGTCAGGGAGAAGTCCGAGTGAGAGAACCCGACTAGTCTCGAGAGCGTGTTTAGTCAGTTAGTGAGAATTGCTACATCATCCGGAGTGGGCAGAGACGTCGCAGCTGGCGAGTAAAGCCGCTCTAACCGTCAACCTCCCGGACGGGATATTCGGTTGAGGGAGCTCCACCCCGGAGGTGTACGCAGCCTTGGTTATTGACAAACCCTTCCCGGATCCGTTAGTGGGGACTTCACAGGTCTAGTGGTGGGATGCCACTCACTGAACTCCGAGTAGCAAGTAAAAACCCCCCTTCTTGGATTAAGTAAGAGGAGAGAACCGGATTGTCAGCTGTGTGACCCACTGTTTGGGATGGAACCCGGAAAGTGGCAGTTGTAATAAGGGACTAACTCCAGGGGGAGTGAGGATAATAGAATGTACAAAGGTGAAACTCCGGTCACCTGGAACATCCGGTAGAGAGTGAAATTCCGCGCTTTTCCAAACTAATAGGAAGGATCCCTCCGAGGATTTACGGAGGTTAAACTAAATCACCCCTGGTTACTAGGTCCTAACCGGATGGGGTACCATTTGAGCTGAAAGGGGAAACCGGATCAGCACCAAATAGGTCACCCTGGGGTTTTTGGGTCAAGGAAACAAAGAGGTCTAAACCACCGAGCCTGCTGACCCGGTGTACTCAGGTTGGGTTGGTCGTTGTAGCGTCAAACCGGTAGCCAAACCGGTCTTTATCTTGCTTTCACACTTCACAGAATCTCCGTGGAACGTTACCCGGAAGGTGGACCATTTTGCTAGGTTGTATAAGTAAAATTGGGCTATTTTTTGGTCTTCTCGGTTTGGTAACTCACGACACCCGTCGTGGACTTTCCTCACCCGAATATCCCATCCGGGGGGTGGTTATGCAGGGTGGCTTTACTCGCCAATCCCAACTCCTCTGTCCAGTCCGGTTGGAATCACAACCCCCCTTGGCACTCGCTAAACACCTCCAGGACGCTCGGACACCTCTCACTGGGACCTCTTACTGACGGCGTTACTCCTCCAGCTATCCCCTCCTCGGATATCTCAGACTCGTAACTACCAGACCAACAAGGGACTTCCTGTACCCACAACCGGTTTTCAATCCTCACTTTACACAAAATTCCAAGCAAATCACTCACACATGCACAGCAAGGACGCAAGGTTTCAGATGCAAATTGAACCTTTACTCACAGAGGTGGATCGCAGAAAAGACCCGAAGGACTCCGCAGAGTCTTCGCTAAATCTGAGAGGGTTCCGGATTTCCCGGAAACCCTATCAGATCCGGAATTCCCGGGCCTCCAAGATTCCCGGGTGAGTGGCCAAAAGGGCATCTACTATTTCTAGCTACCTCTAACCTAACTAATTTATTAATTAATATCTTCTTCCGGCGGCGCGGGGGGCGGCTCGAGGGGGTCCGGCGGCGGGGTATTCCTCCCGGGAGTGCCTTTCCACTCGGGGGGGGGAACCTGCCTCTTTGATCGACCCGAGTGTCGATGTAAAACCTCGGGTTTTACTTTGTCCTCCGGCTCTTCCACCTGTCCCGGAGTGCCTTCAACTTCGATGGGGGGGGCACGGGTTGGGCTTCCACTTCTTCCCGAGGGACCACGGGCTCCTCTTCTTGTTCCCGAGGGGCCACAGTTCATTCTGCTGGTCCTGTTCGCCCGGATCTCCCACCTCGTTGACTTGGGCCTCCGGATGAGGTACTACCTCCTCAACCCGCTCGGGAGTCCCGCCTCTTCTCCCCGTGACACCGTCCACCGGATTCTCATCCGGTTGTTGAGGGGTTAACCTCTCCTTCTACCGCCTCTTCCACCTCGGAGGGACGGGTAGCCCTACTTCACTGGGATGTCACCTCCCGAGGGGAGTTACATCTCGGTCTTCCTCTCTGTCCTCCGAACGCCACCATCAACTGGGATCCCCTGCTCTTCCGAAACGGGCAGGGACACTTCCTCGACCTTCATGGGCATGCACCGGCCCCTCCGTGGGCACCTCTGGGGGTGCGAGCACCTCCTCTTCCGGAAGGGCTTCCTTCATCTCCACGTGGGGGAGGGCCCCCAGCAACCTTCCCGTGAGGGTTCGGAACTCCTTGAGGCACTGGTTGATACTGGTTGCGTGCCTCCTGAGCAACTCCAGGGATTGGCGAGACTCGCTAATCCCAATCCGGGCATCGTAGAAGGTGGCCTTTGTTTGGGCCTCAGCATCCGGTTGCAGCACCTTCAGGATGGAGTGCAACACCGTCCTGTCAATATTCTGCAACCTCCGGAGTGCAGCCTCCTGCTCCTGTACGACCCTCCTGAGGGCTTCCACCTTCGGATGCGCCTCCGTGTCCGAGGGGTCCATTCACATTGGACTCCCTACGGATGCCTTCTCCTTCGGCCGGGCCTTCAAAGACGAGCTCCACCACCTTCTCCCTCCTTAGCCGGGTGTCTCTCGCCGCATCTCCTCGGCTAACTCCGGATACCTCTCTACGTTGGGGGTCCTGGAAAACCCGCTCGAGTCGCGCCGGGAGGTGAACAACTGTTCATTCTCCCGATCTACCTCCTCCATGGCTAACCGAATGGGGTGGAGGATACCCTCGTTTGGGTATCCGGTAGTAAGGACGGGGAGCATGGGGTAGTGTTTCCCGCCCCGGGGTCACAAACTCCCTGTGGGACGACTCGGGCCGCCGCCATCTTTGGGGTGGGGGTGGGTCGCTTCTGCCGCTCCGGTAACTCCGGCCCGGGAGGTGTGGTCCTCTCCGGAGTGTCTTCCTCCTCCGTGATAATCAGCCTTCTCTTCACCTTGGGCTGGCTCTCCGGGATCGGTTCTTCTACCGGAGTAGGGGCCGGATCCTGTATCGGTGCGGGGTCCGGACTTGGGGCCCGCTCCTCCTCGATGGCCCTCGGCTGAACTACCGGACTCGCTGACCTCTTCCTCTTCTTGGCCTTGCGGTTGGGTACCCTCCCTCCTGGGGGTCTCTCTCCGGGTGGAGGCACCTCCGCATTGGCCCCCGCTGCAGCCACCTCCTCGTCTGAGGCTCCCTGCTCTACCGGGGGAGGGAGTCGGACGAGAGAACGTCTCCTCCCAAAGCCCGTCGTGTCCTTCCTCCTCACCCCTCGGGATGGTCTTGCCTGTCGAGGTGGGGCTTCCTCTTCTTCCTCTTCCTCGTCGTCTTCGTCCCGGTCATCCTCCTCCGCGGATCTGGTCTCCACCCGCCTCGCCTATCTCCTCGGCCCTCCTCTGTTGGGCTCTTGTCCTCCCGGATGAGAGGGACGACCTCTTCTTCTTCCTCCTCTTCCTCCTCTCGCATTTGGCATGAGCAGGAGGGCATCGTCTCAGTGAGCCGGGTAGGATTCACCCGGTTACTTCCTTCTTCTTGAGTGGCCACCCGGGAGTCTTGTCTTGGGTCCGCTTGGCTGGTCCCACCACCGCTCTGGCGTGTCGAGTGGCTGGTTCCGGTGACCCCTCCAGGTCAGTGGCCCGGACTTCCTCCATCTCGCCCCCGGACTCGGAAGAGGTCGGCCCCCTGCGGATCCCCGGATGGGAGATCGTGCTTCGTCGTGAAGAGAAGATCTCCCGGTCGGTGAGGATGCCGTGCCGTTGATAGAGTGGAAGAGGTAGGGGCAGGGGCACCTCTTCCGATTTCGATCTTCCCCACCTCCCGCCGCACCACCTCGTTGATGATGTGATGCCATCCGACCTGCATCCGCCCATCGTAATTTGCCAGGATGGCCTTCGCCGCCTTCACGGTGCGGTGGTCGGCTTATCCGGCCGAGTATGGGAAGGAGAAACCGGAGGAGGCGCATCACCCGGGGTCCTGCGGTCTTCGGTTTGAACCCGTCCTTCTCTGTCGGCCCCCTGCGGAACCGGTTCCTCAACCCGTCGTCGCCCTTCTTCTTGATGTAGCCAATCGGGGAGTCCGGGAATTTGTAGGTCGCCTTCCAATGGCGAGGTCCCCAGTTATCTGTCTTCCCCCTCGAAGTGCGTCACGTACATCTCGGGAAGCGGTGGGTGATGGTCTCTCGATGATGGCACGATCCGCCAAATCCCACGGGGCATCGTACAGCCCGGCGCACCCCATCCGGAGGAGGTCCTCCCTCAGCTCCGCCTGGTGCAGCGGAAGTTCGGGCACCTGCGGCTTCACCGACTTGAGGGGGATCGGCATCCCGGGTCGCCATGGGACGACTTCCCTCCTCTTCGGCATTGCTCCGGTTCTACTCTCCTGCAGCTGCCCGGAAATACTCTCTCCCTGCCTTCCCGGACTGACTCCGGTAGAAACCCTACTTCCCGAAACCCTAACCTCACAGAACTTCGCTTTTTCAACTCTCGCGGATTGCTGAGCGCTCAAGATTGCTCGATCTCTCAAAACGCGCGGACTGGAATGGCTGAGAATGGAGGCGGCGGCTCCTAATAACAACAAACCGGAGTTCTCCTTCCGAGACATCATCACCCCGCACTCGAGACGTACACCGGGAATTACCCCGGTCATCATTGAGCCGCCGGTGGTTCTGTCGGGCGCCCGCGAGTTTTCCGGCCCTTTCTCCGGGTCGACCGGCGGCCCCGGTCATCAATCCGGTAGGAGAACCGGCCCATCCGGGCATCTCAGGGTATCAGCCGGATATCAATACGGGTATCCGGTAGGCTCTAAAATCCCCTAAGGTTAGCCGGAGGGATCCTAACACAAAATTACTACCTACAAACTGGTTTAAGCAGACCGATTTTTATTTCCACTTGCTAAAATTACCCTTTTACTCCTAATTAATTGCTAAAAACAAAAATATTGGAGAACAGGGTTCGACAAAGGGCATCACAAGGAACTCATAAGACCCATACCTTGTGCGGCACGCGGTCTTTTCCACATCCGCATCCGCAATGCGGATTTGGTAGTAACCCGACTTTAAGTCTATGCGACTAAAGTACTTAGCTCCCGCCAATCTATCAAAGAGATCATCAATTCGAGGCAAAGGGTAGTTGTTCTTGATGGTCACCTTATTCAAGGCCCTATAATCAATGCACATCCTAAGTTTGCCATCCTTCTTGTCCACAAAGAGGACCGGTGCACCATATGGTGACTTGCTTGGTCTCACATAACCCCTTTCCAACAAGTCGTTTAGTTGCTTCTTTAGCTCCATCAACTCTTTTTGGTTTAACCGATAAGGTGCCTTAGAAGGTGGCTCAGCTCCAGGTAGCACCTTGATCTTGTGATCTACTTCTCTTCTTGGGGGTAGCTCTTTGGGTAACTCATTGGTAAGCACATCCTTGTACTTGGCCAACACCTCTTGAATTTCTTTGGGAAGGAGGGTAGCTAGGGCGTGAGCAGAGAGCAGTGAGCGGAGAGCGGTGATTAGAAAAATGACACTGCGGAGAGCATAAATATGACCAAAATTGGAAGATTTTGAGTATATTCTGAGAATATCAAATATAATACCTATTACCGTGGATTTTTTATATTTTATATTTGAAACTTTATATGTAATATTTTGCCTATAACCGTGGATGTTTGGACCTGTAACCACGCATATTAAACCCTTCTACATTTTGATATATCAAACTTAATCTTAAAGTTTCCAATTTATAATTTCCACGTAGCACACTTAATATGACTATAAGGAAATGCGTTTAAAATCGACCATGTGCGGGAGAAGTTGGAGGTCGTTTGCAACAATTTTGGCTAATTTCGTTTAAATCATTTCTTCATCAAGTACAAAAACGTATGACTAATTGACAAGGTAATTAACAAGTTCATGCAAAAATTGACAACCACACAAACTTGGCATATTTAAATCTACGAGCAAGGAAGCATGCTAATTATAGCTACAAGAATAGTAATAAACAAGTGGATTGGCATATATATTATAATATATAAATCATATTATCAAGGATTATAAACTCGTAACACTTACAACAATATATCATCATATGCCTAAATCTGGCCTATAAGTAATAGTACCAAGAGAAATAGAGCTTAGGTAGTAGCATGTAGTAGAATACCCGACTCTAATGCTAACTTGATCTCATTGAAGCTGAAGGTTGGTGCGTGAATAAACAGATTCACGTCAGGATCAAGAGCACACACGGTTAAGAGAATGTAGTACAAATGCTTGCACGGTCGAAAATGCTTCCCTTTTCTACCGAACTCTGACATTGTAACCTTAAACGCATCGCAGTTGCAATCTGGATAAGAGCTGATCACCACGTTGTAAACGGATTCCGTTGGACTTGGTTTGGACTGCAAACGAACAACACAGCCAAATCCAGGTTGGGGTATCATAGTCACCTTAAGAATGGTCGCGTTCATCGCTGCTGCAGAACCGATATTCAATTTCATCTTCGAAGAGGGGACCGTCAAACTCCTTCGAATATTCTTAGACTTCCTCGACTTGGGAAATACATCTGGATTGGGCGGAACTGGGACATTTGAGAAGTTATGAGGAGGTGGAGGGGCATTGTTGAAAAGACGGTTGGGTGGCAAGGTTTCCTTTTGCGGGAGTTGAAAGCCTGCATTCTCAAGTGCAAGGATCTCAGGAAGAGTAAGCTTGGTACCAATCTTGACAGGCCAGATATTTGGGATTGGTGGGCGATCAATTGTATTATTCAAAAACGGCTGGATCCACTTGCGGCGAGATCCTTTCACACACCTCTCGATATCATCCGGACAGAAAACGAACTGCATGAATTCTGGAGCTGGCGCCTTGTAGTGTTGCCAAACACCAGAGTAGGTTGGTACCGGTGTGCTCTTCGCGTTTTGGATAAGTCGATTCTCGCATTTCTTCTTCGTCGTCGCGACTGTTGCGCCCAACAAGATTTGCCGAGAAGATCTTTGGAAGTCGGGCAATATGCCAAACTCTTTCATTGACCTTCGATTCCTGCACGCTTGTTACTCGACGAACATCTCCTGCTACGGCGACGGGTTCGGCAACAACATGCTGAACATCTTCTGGCGTCTCAGCGATTGGAGGTAGGGTACTTGTACGAGCTCTAGAGACCCTCTTCCCCACACGAGGATGAGAGAAATTAACGGTATCTGGTCGATGCGTTTCTTCTTCAGCTCCAATCGGGAGATCAACATGACGTTTTTTGGAACCAAATACTTCCTCTCCTTCCAAATGAGCATCCCGGTTGCAAAACACCTCAGCTCCTGGCATGTCCATGACCGCCTTGTTGAGGCACAAGGGGTCCCCTGTACGATTTGCACGTCGTTGGGCAGCCCTCAAGGCATTCCTAAGACGTAATTCTTCGACGCCGGGTCCATTGCCAGCAGTACCTCCAATTTGAAATGGTGGTATCCAACAACTTGCAGAAATGCTCGCACGTAGTCATCCACGGCTGCAACGTAGAGATCCCCACCGTTCTTGCCGGATGCTTGCATCCACTTATTGTGGACCGTCTCCGCAAGATTGCATGATGGCATCTCGGCGATTTGTTCTGGCGTAAAACGTTTCTCCTATAAAAAATTGAGGACAAAGATTTCAGCACATAAAATCATCAGTTGGCATTAACTTCATGAACCAATAAAGAAATAATTGTGACTAGATATTATGGAAGAGAACCTACCAATTCCATGAAGTTCCCCCACTGCCGATAACGATAATGCCAGAATACAAGCCAGAGGGTCAGGGAACGAATTCCAGATTCAGATGCTGCTCCAGCCGATGTCCACCAGGCCTTGATAGCCATGAACCTTGTTTCAGCTTCAGCCATTGAACTTGCATCCTTGTATTGTTTGCACAGAAGTCTATGTTGATCCTGCAGATCATGAACAATGTACTGTTTGGTGTGTTTTTCCATTGACTGTGTCCAATGGAATAAACATGTTCGTTCACGACCCTCCATTGGGATGCTTGGATCTCCGCTGCCATACACAATCCGAATAGCATTCCAGTTGGCTTGTGCACTGTCCGCCATGAAGCCTTGAAATTGAGGATTGGGAATCCCGTTTCTGGCCATTACATGGTTAAGATTCTTCTAGAAAAGGATTTGTGCTTCTCGATCCTCGGATTGAAAATCACAACATGCGATGGTCATGACGCGCTTGTATTTCGAATCATAAACGTAGCAGGCCATTGTGGTCCACTTGGCAATGCGTTTAACATGGTCAAACATGATCCATGCGTCCTCAAGTTTGCTACCAGGTTGCATCCTGCGGACAAGGTCCACTCCACTACCTGGTCCAACCTCGGACATTTTGAAGATGAACACTTTGTCTCCGTCATCGCCTTGGCCAGGGAACACGTTGCGCTGCACGTACGCCCAATTACTAAGTCCTCTGAGCTTTGTGATACCGTCCATGACACCAAACTTACGGAGATATCGAAACGAAGTCACACGGTTCCTTAAGGCCGGGGAATTGAGCTCTTCTGACTATCAAAGACGGGCTCCAACTCTTGCGGCGTGAGAAGCTTAGGTTGTTCATCCTCATTGCGAAGAAGGTAGTTGCCAAGCGGCTCTTTGCTAGTCTCGAGAACTATCTTGGAGCATGTTTGCTGTGGTGTACGTTCGACTTGCTCTTGAATAATTTGGTCTATGGTAAACTTCACCTCTCTGTCGTCTCCAATCTTAACGGGATGGCGATGTTCTCCCAGAGATGAATGCATGCACGTTCTTGATCATCTCGCGCCGTGAACATAGAATATCTTGGCATCACAATTAGAAATGCAAGACGGAGGCTCCTTACAGATCTTGCAGACAATAGTCGATCTTGCTGGTGGACATAATCCAATGAGAAAGGAGTCCTTGGAGGTTCCTTCAAATTCCACTTCTTTTGTTGCTAAAGCTTTATCCGTCCGCTCCAAGTAATTGCACTTGTCGTTGACGCATTTGAGGTGGCCAACACAGTTCGAGGATCCGAAAGACATTCCAAGAGAGTTGCTGATGTTGGTGGTCATGGTTCTCGTCCAGACGTGACCATCATACTGCTTATCCATGCCTTCCATCGAGCGAGCATTTTTGTGAACGGAAGCAGCAGCAGCAGGGGGTAGAATGAAAAGAACATTACCATCAAATTGGGGAGGTAGGAAGTCAACCTTGACAGTTTGGATTGCATCATAGTTGATCTTCTTCAACATTGTTTTGCTTCCCGACATACTGGCCAGTTTGCGGAGGGAGTCTAGGATGTTTTTGTTGTTTTTGGAAATAGAAAGTTGTAGGAAGGGTGATCAGAGAGAATGACGTGAGTCTTGGGAGATAGTAGATGGAGATCTCGATTTGATGGGGAGCTTAGTTGGTCGGAAAACTAAGTTTCTCTCATCATCTGATGAGTCTGACAAATCTATAGTGTGGCGAATACCTGGCTCTATTTTGACACGGACTACAGGTTGTGTGGTCATGGTACAAGTTGAAGACTCACGTGGGGTTAATAGAACTGTAGATGCTTCAATGATCGACGTAGAGGTGCCATAGAGTTTATACTTTCCGGGGAAGGAGATGATACACCTCACGGCCATCCTCGTCACTGAAAGCATTGACAACTACAGAGTGTTGGAGCTCATTAGTGATAGGATCAAGGACATCGCGCTCGAGCCACAACGAGGAAGTTTCATAGCAAAATCGAATAGATAAGCGATCGGGGGAATACGAGAAGACCATCGATTGTGCGGGACATAGAAGGAGGGGCAATCCTAAACCGGCAAAGACGAATTTCAATCATCTTTCTTTGTGACGCGCTTTGCTTTGCTAGACTCGGCCATTGAACTCAAGACGCAAAAGTTGTGATTAGAGAGAGGTGCGGGAAGAGGAGGGCGTAGTTTTATAGTGTTGGAGAGTTAGTAATGTAATACGACCTATGCAATCATGCATACCAGCTGTTGCACAACAAGTTGCATATGGAGGAAGTAGGACATATTGATAATATATAAACATATTGATAATATATTTATTTCTAATTTGGAGTTTTAACTTTTAAAGGAGAAGTTCAGCAGTGACCCCCACGCAAACCATATATGAAATATGCAAACAAAGTTTCTTTGAATAGATTGATTCAATTGGAGTTAAACTTCCATTTGGGGTAAAGTATAGGAGAATAATTCAAACCAAATGATATAGTTATATATATACCAAACGGGGAAGCAAATCGATGATGGTTTGAAAAGGTGACGGTGGCCGTCTTTGTCAGGTTAGTTCTATATTTGAAATGGCGTTTAGTTAATAGATTAGCCGATATATATTAGCCAAATTTTATAAGCCTATCATCCAAATTTTACAATCCTAATTATCATTAATTCGGCTATTATCTAAAATAGTAGCTCTGCAGTTATAGATTAAAAGGAAGGTCTTTAATAGCGCTGTGACGACCTGATAACTGACTGCCGTCATATATTTATTACTTAACAAGTTGTACGACAGTCAGAAATAGTCATAATTTGAACACTACCAAAATAATGGTTACAATTTTCACGCTACCAAACATAAGGCACAACAAAATAAGCTCTCCTTGATTATATCTTAGCGCCGGCAAATTCAGTGTATTATTGGATTGAGTTATCTCTTACGATAAATATCTCGTGATTGAAAAAAGTGTAGATTGATTTGGTATATCTATGGAATTATGAAGATTATGCCAGCTGAAGAATATTCATTATCTCAGACCTGACTAAGATATATAGGGTCTGTACACTTCAGTTTTTGGTAGAGATGATCACTAGATCGAGAGCAAGAGCAGATAGGGAAGTGAGGAGGACCATTGCAAAACAGAGGCGCAAAGAGAGGATGCAAAGGTTAGAATCAGGAGAGAACGTCGAGACTCCGTATAATTTGCGGCAAACAATGGGTAGACAAGGGGGTACTTCTTCTAGGGGTACAAGTAGAGGTTCCAAAGGAAATAAGGCGTTTGATGTCTCGGCGGTTGCTCCCATCGTTCTATTTCCAATTACAGAGGAAGAAACTCGTGTTTACGAAGGGAGAAGTGAGGTGTTGTATATTTTCAATCCCAATGATGTTTTTTTAATTGCAATCGTAATGTTATGTTTTATGTAGGATTATTAACACGGTTAAGGCCCATAATCATTCTTTGTATTAACATCTATTCAATCAGAGTACTTTGCCGTTTGTAACAAGTTTAGCTTTTGTTTGCATTCAAATCATGTTTACAGGTCAAGTTCTTAGCTAATGATTACTTACCCATTATTGTTGTAGACTCGGTAGTAGCAAGGAGCATTTGATTGTGTTGATGAAGGTCTAGACGATTGTGAAAACGACATGGATAATGATCTGCATAATTATGCAGAAGAGGTATATACTTCCAGCCATATGTTAAAGGTTACAATTGCGTATCGTTTGAGTAGTTAACAGTGCATCGTATCGAGAAGATAGGATTTTCACGGGCGAGGGTTTTTAATGGTTTCCATAAGACTAGCGGAACCACCCAGTCGGACCTTGAAACAGAATGATCTCTTTCAATTAGATGTTGCTCCCAAAACCCGTCAAATATTCTAATTATCTACCCCAACCCCTACCACTACTACTCGACAACACCTTTTCCCTCCACGCCTCCTTGAAGTCTATGTAGCTAGTCTCGGTGCCGAGAACCATATTCTCCATCTCCGAATGTGGTCTGTACTTTTGGATAGTACCAACACCCTCTCCCTTTACGGTTTGGCAGGACATCCCCTAAGGTGGTACTTATTAGCGTGCTTGCCTTCTTGCCCCACAACCCTGCCCGGCCAAATAATAATTTGGGGTAACTTTGCCCCCTATTTTTCATTGGTAGATGTCACTCATCATGCCACGAAGGGGTGCTACAAGAGTAAGATGGGCTCTTAAATCCCATTTCCAAACTACCAATCTCAAAAAAAGTGGTTGAAGGGTAGCTTCGGGTTCCATGGAAGTGGAGCCTCTTTTCCACTTACACGTTCATTTCCAATGCCCTACTTTCATTATTGGCAAAGGCGCACCTAACCCACCAATCAGTACCAAACAGTCAGTGCTTCTTTTTTCGTTCGCCTGATTCCCTCTTGGCCAGTAAAAAATCCTTACTTCTAAAATGTGACCCAACCTAGTTTGTTGAAAAAAAAAGTTCGGTTCAGTTTGTTGAAAAAAAAATACAACGAACAGTACACACCAAACTGATGGAAAGGCCGAAAGGCGCACCTAACCCCAGAAAGTGGAAAAAGTGAGCTCCCTGCATAGCCGACCTCCGGCACAGCTCTCTCATCGCACTCCCGACTCTCTCTCCCATCGACACTCCCGATTCTCTGAACTCCATTGTCGATTTAGAGTAGCTCTCTACTGCTTCCGATTAGAGTCAGCAAATCCTTTTATGCTGCTGTGTCCGCATTAGAAGATTGACCTCATTGCTCTTACGAACTAGAAAATGTGAGGATATACGCAAGGTCTGTGATCGACATTGCCAACTCATGTAATTGTTCCGATGTTGCAGATAAACGAGATGGAGTTGGAGATCACGCACACTACACTTTCTGCAATGCCTGAGGTGCGTAATCATCACAAAATTTTGTGGTTCAATTTTAGGGTTTCAAGTTTGAAGTTGTCGTATTCTTCCTTTGCCACTTTGCCTAGAATATCTTTGTCTCGATGCACCGAGATACTATCAAGCAGCTTAGAATAAGTATCACCGTTCAGCTCCAATCGGGAGAGTGTATTGAATTCTCGTAGTTTTAAGCTGCAAAGTGTGGCGGTGGTGATGAGAATGAGGCCGCACAGATAACATCGAACCCTGTGCATCTCGCGGGGACCACCGCGGGATCACATCGATCCGGCTTGTTCAATCTGGCGGAATTGTTCAATAGATCCTCATTTGCAAAATTACTTTCAATAACCTCAATCTACTGTGAGCATCTTGCTTTGATGGTGACAGAGCTGTGACAAGTAGGGTGGACGGAGGCAGGAAAACTTGGATTACGTTAGATGCACGAGAGCAGATGGGTAGAGCGATGATTGGGAAGTGTGTGTTCATGGATGGTCTTTAGAGATTTCTTCAGTGCTTCACGGGCAGTGGGGTGGATGATGTGCATGAGTGCTGAAGGCTGGTTGTGTTACGGTTGGTTTTGTTAAGCGCATGAAACAGCTCGCACAAATTCAACAAAGAAGAAAGAACAAAGCAGGTGGGAACATGCAACAAAGCAAAATCCGGCGACTCAGCAACAGCAGGTGCAGCAGGATCGGGTGGGGCAAGTGAATATGGACGTTTTGAACTCATTCCGTCCGAACGACCTGTTTACGGTGGGATGGAGCCGAGTCCGAGCACGAACAAAGACCGCACTGGCAAGGTATGGTGTTGAATTACTCGTTAAGCTGCATTTATTTGTTCCTATGGAATATGGCATTCTGGCGAATGTGAATGGCAACCTTGGGGGTTATGAAATGTGCTCGTTATGGAATGTGCTTGTTCATTTCAAGGGAGCTGCGGAGCCGACTTGAGCCTACGTCCATGTCTTTACCCAGTGTACTAGGTGATCGCAGTGTTGTGTGGTAGGGATCGGATACATGCAGGGACCGTGTGGAGTGTGGAGACGTTGCTCTTATGAGATGGCATGGTTCGTGGGTGGGCTCTGGTGTGCATGTTGCCTTGGTTGGGCGAGTGTTACATTTCGTTGCTCTTGCTTGACCTACCATGCTTCTCTTTGCATGATTTCGTTGCCGTGTTTTCTTGTCGTGATGGTGTGCTGGTTTGGTGTTAGCTGAATTACGACAGGGAACAGAGTGAGGGAGATGGTCATCGAGGTGTCTACTAGATTCAGAGTGGTGTCGATGTTGCTGTTAATGTTGATGAGTGTGGGATTGAGTGATGGTGCTGAGTTTCACCGCCCAGAAGCAATCCAGCTGCGAGTCTCCAAACGCCGAGTGGGTGTCAGCTTGTCGACGAATGGGTTCCGTGGATTATCTTGTCTCTCGTGCCGAGACACTATCAGCAGTCAACGTTCGGCTCAATCGGGAGAGTGCATTATTTTCGTAGCCTTCAGCTGTGGAGTATTGCACACCGCCCGATCTGAAATTTTACGCTTGAGCAATAGAATCCCGATTGGCGAATTGATAGTTCGGTGAGAGAGTGTAAGCTACGGGAGAATCATGAGTCATTTATCACTTGCGAGGAAGTGGGCCGCATCGTTATGCGAGCGGGTTAATTCCCAATGCGGGTAATGTATCGAATAGTGACTAGTAAGCTACCTAAAAAGGAGCTTGCTCATGTAAATCGGAGGGTCCACCGGGAGAACGGTTACATTCGATAGGTCCCGGACGATCTAGCGATCTCCGCTGCGATGCGGTATGACTTGGCTAAGTTAACTACGGTCATCGACTTGTCGACGAGTTGTTGCCTAGATATTCTTGTCTCGATGCACCGAGACATGATCAGCAGTGAGTGAGTATCCCGTGCTAAAGATTGTCCGTCAGGAGGGCGCCAAAGCAAGCGCAGTGGCTAGGGAGGATGAAGTTGTTTAGTTTATCAACGACCTCCATTTTAAAATTGGTGGGCCTGACATGGCACCTACAAAGCGCAGATTTCATCCCAACACTCCTGGAATAATCATACTAACCCCATTCCCCTGATCTCTCTCTCTCTTCTCTCTTTCTTAGCCCTCAATGATCAGCACGTAATGTATAATTTGTGTAAGTAGAGTCTTGTTTTGTGAGATTTTCAGTTTTCTACTATCAGAAGAGTTACTTGTCAATGCAAGTGGACGTTTTGATGCTTTTAAATGAGTCGATGATTATCTGAGGGCATTTTTGGGTTTGCTGACAACAACTGTAGCTTTGTCAAAATTGAAAGTGTCGTGAGTTACCAGACCGAGAAGACCAAAAACAGCACAATTTTACTTATGCAACCAAGCAAAATGGTTCGCCTTCCGGGTAACGTTCACGGAGATTCTCGTGAAGTGTGAAGACCAAATGAAATCCGGACCAACAACCTATGGACGCTACAACGACGAGAAAACGTTCTAATCTACCGGATTAGGGAACTCGGGAATTAAGACCAACTAATAATACTTAAACCCAAAACCCAGGGTGACGGTAGATTTCGATCCGGTTGCCTTCCTTACAACTCGATTAATATTACGGCGGTTAGGGCTGTTTGTGCGGGGTGATTTAATTTAACCTCCGTGAATCCTCGGAGGGGTTCTTCTGTGAGTTTTCGAGAGAGTACGGAAGGGGCACTCTCCTCCGGTTGATTAGGGTGATTTGGAATTTCACCTATACTTATATCTCTCTCTCTTTCTCTCTCTCGGGGTTCCTCCCTTACAACCGCCGCTACCACTTGATAAATTCCCTCAAACGGTAGGTCACACCGCGGCCGTCCGGTTCTCTCCTTCTTCCCGAGCGACACAACTTGTGATCCGGTCCGCGGTGAGTAGCATCCCACTACTCGGCCCACAAGATCTCCTACTACGCACCCGGCGGTTAGGCTGGTGTCCGGGATTGGGGGCTACTCCTTCGTGGACTTTCCTCACCCGAATATCCCATCCGGGGGGGGGTGCGGGGTGGCTTTACTCACCAATCCCGGCTCTCTGCCCGATCCGGTTAGAGTCACGACCTCCCCTCCCTTGGGCACTTGCTACAACTCCTCCGGGACGTTCGGACTCCTCTCACTAGGACCTCTCTTGCGACGGTGTCACCCTCCGGTTATTCCCCTCTCGGATATCTCGGACTCGTAACTACCGAGACCAACAAGGGACTTCTGTATCCACTACCGGTTTCCAAACCTCACCTTGCACAAAAGACCAAGCAAATCACTCGCATGCACACACACTGACAAGGACGCAAAGTTTAGATGCAAAATTGAGCCTTTACTCGCTCGAGGGGGTGGATCGCGGGGAAAGACCCGAAGGACTCCGCAGAGCCTTCGGTAAATATGAAGGTTCGGATTTCCGGAAACCTTATCGGATCCGAATTCCCGGGTCTCCGAGATTTCCGGGTGAGTGGCCAAAAGGGCATCTACTATTTCTAGCTACTTCTAACCTAACTAATGACTAACTAATCTTCTTTCGGCGGCGCGGGCGCTCGAGGGGGGCGACGGCGGGGTATTCCTCCCGAAAGTGCTCGCCAACTCGCGGGGAGGAATCGCCTCCCGATCACCCGGGTGTAGAAGTAAAACCTCGGGTTTTCTTGTGTCCTCCAGTTCTTCCACTGTCCCGGAGTGCCTTCAACTTTGAGGGAGGGGGCGCGGGATGGACTTCCTCTTCTTCATGCGGAACCACGGGCTCCTCTCTCTATTCTCTGCGGGGCCACGGGTTCATCTCGATGACCTGTTCACCCGGATCTCCGACCTCGTTGTCTTGGGCCTCCGGGTGAGCCGCTACTTCCTCGATCCGCTCGGGAAGTCCCGACCCTTCTCTGTGGCACCGTCAACCGGGATCTCATCCGGTTGTTGAGAGGGGTTCACCTCTCCTTCCACCACCTGCTCCACCTCGGAGGGACCGGGTAGTCTGTCTCACCCGGGTATCATCTCCCGAGGGGAGTTGTTGCGGCTTGTTCTCCTCCTGTCCTCCGAACGCCACCATCGATCGGGATCCTCTGCTCCTCCGAAACGGGCGGGGATACTCCTTCCACCTCCATGGGCACCGGCCCCTCCGGCACCTGCGGGGGTGCGATTACCTCCCCTTCCGGGAGGGCTTCCTGAATCTCCACGTGGGGGAGGGCCCCCAACAACCTACCCGTAAGAGTCCGGAACTCTTTTAGGCACTGGTTGATGCCGGTTGCGTGCCTCCTGAGCAGCTCCAGGGATTGGGGTGACTCACTGATCCCAATCCGAGCATCATAGAAGGCCGCCTTCGTTTGAGCCTCTGCATCCGGTTGCAGCACCTTCAAGATGGAGTGCAGCACCGTCCGATCAATGTTCTGCAACCTCTGGAGTGCAGCCTCCTGCTCCTCCACAACCCTCCTGAGGGCTTCCACCTCCGGATGTGCCTCCGTGTCCGAGGGGTCCGGTCCACACTGGACTCCCACGGATGCCTTCTCCTTTGGCCGGGCCTTCAGCACCAGCTCTACCTTCTCCCTCCTCAGCTTGGCCGTTTCCCGCTGCATCTCCTCGGCCAACTCCGGGTACCTCTCCACGTTGGGGGTCTGGAAAACCCGCTCGAGTCGCGCCAGGGAGGTGAACAATTGTTCATTCTCCCTATCTACCTCTTCCATGGCCAGCCGGATGGGGTGGAGGATACCCTCGCTGGGTATCCGGTAGTAGGGGCGGGGGAGCACCGGGGTGGTGTTGCCCGTCCCGGGGGTCACATGTCCTCTGTGGGATGACTCCGGAGCTGCCACTGATGCTGGAGTGGCCGGGGCGGGGTCACTCCTCTGCTCCGGTAGCTCGGTCGGGAGGTATGGCCCTCTCCGGGTGTTCTCTTCCTCTCGCAATGAGCAGCCTCCTCTTCACCTTGGGTGGCTCTCGGGATCGGCTCTGCTATCGGGCGAGAGCCGGATCTCGCATCGGTGAGGGGTCCGGACTTGGGGCACGCTCCTCCTCGACGGCCCTCTGGTGTGCCACCGGACTCGCCCGACCTCTTCCTCTTCTTGGCCTTGCGCTTGAGGTTGGGTACTCTCCCTCCCGGGGGCCTCCGGGTGGAGGCACCTCCGCAATAGCCTCTCGCGCATGACCACCTCCTCATTCGGGACCCTCTGTATCACCGGGGTGGGATTCGGACGGAGAACGTCTTCTCCCAAAGCCGGTCGTATCCTTCCTCCTCACCCCTCGGGATGGTCTTGCCTGTCGAGGTGGGGCTTCCTCTTCCTCCTCTTCCTCGCTCGGCCCTCCTCCTCCGCGGATTGGTCTCCACCCGCCTCGGCTATCTCCTCGGCCCTTCACTGCTGGGCTCTTGTCCTCCGGATGAGGGGGACGATCTCTTCTTCTTCTTCCTCTTCCTCCTCTCGCATTCGGCATGAGCAGGGGAGGGCATTGTCTCGAGAATTCCGGGTGGGGTTCACCCGGCTACTTCTTTCTCCTGGGTGGCCACCCGGGGTGCCATCTTTGGTCCGGCTTGGCCGGGCCCCACCGCTCTGGCTTTGTCGAGTGGCGAGTTCCGTGACCCCTCCGGTCGGTAGCCCGGACTTGCTCCATCTCCTCCCGGATTCGGAAGAGGTTGGCCCTGCGGATCTCCGGATGGGAGGTCGTGCTTCTCGTGCGGTAGAATATCTCCCGGTCGGTGAGGATGCCGTGCCGTTGGTAGAGGTGGAAGATGTAGGGGGCGGTGGGCACCCCTTCGATTCCCAATCTTCATCACCTCCCATTGTACCACCTCGCTCGATGATGTGGTGCCACCCGACCGCATCCGTCCATCGTAATTCCCCAAAATAGCCTTCATCGCCTTCACGTGTGCGGTGGTCGGCTTGTCGGTGAGTATGGGGAGGAGAAACCGGAGGAGGCGCGTCACCGGGGTCCTTGCGGTCCTCGGTTTGAACCCGTCTTTCTCCGTTGGCCCCTTGCGGAACCGGTTCCTCAATCCGTCGTCGCCCTTCTTCTTGATGTAGCCGATCGGGAGTCCGGGAATTTGTAAGTCGCCCTCAATGGCGAGGTCCCGATTATCCGTCTTCCCCTCGAAGTGCGTCACATACATCTCGGGAAGCGGTGGGTGACGGTCTCTCGATGATGGCCAGTCCGCCCAGTCCCACGGGGCATCGTACGACCCGGCGCACCCCATCCGGAGGAGGCCATCCTCGGCTCCGCTTTGGTGCGGTGGCGGCTCGGCACTGCGGCTTCACCGACTTGAGGGGAATCGGCATCCCCGATCGCCACGGGGCCACCTCCCTCCTCTTTGGCATTGCTCCCGGTCTCTCGTAGTCGCCGGAACTATTCTCTCCCTGCTTTCCCGGACTGATTCCGGTAGAAACCCTACTTCCAGAAACCCTAATCTCTCCAAACTCTGCTTTTCCAACACCCTCGGATCGCTGAGCTCTCAAACTCGCTCTATCTCTCAAAACGCGCGGACTGGAATGGTTGAGAATGGAGGCGGCGGCTCCTAATAACAACAAACCGGAACTCTCCCTCCGAGACATCATCACCCAGCGCTCGAGACGTACACCGGGAAGTACCTCGGTCATCATTGAGCCGCCGGTGATTATGTCGGGCGCCCGCGAGTTTTCCGGCCCTTTCTCCGGGTCGACCGGCGGCCCCGGTCATCAACCCGGTAGGAGAACCGGCCCATCCGGGCATCTCAGGGTATCAGCCGGGTATCAACCCGGGTATCCGGTAAGCTTTAGAATCCCCTAAGGTTAGCCGGAAGAATCCTATCACAAAAGTACTATCTACGAACCGGGTTAAGCAGGCCGGTTTTTATTCCTACTTGCTAAATCAGCTATTTTACTCCTAATTAATTGCTAAAAACAAAAATATTGGAGAACAGGGTTCGACAAGTAGCTATATACATATTGAGTTAGAAGGGTTGCTAGCTATACGTTGGACATCGACCTCAGAGTGTATGGGTTGGGGTGTTGCACTTTATCTTTTCTTATTATTGTAGTAGCTGTGTCCATAATTTGTGTCTGTAGCTTTTGTTGGTGATGAATTTATTGCAGGTTGTACTATCAGCTCTTTGTTGATATATTTCTCTACTGGCCTATGTATCAATGTTGGAATGTTTTGGGATTTTGCTTTGAAGAAGAGTAATAATGAGTCTTTGCTTGGCCTGTATTACTTACTAGAGATTACTAGGCGTTTTTCTTTTGTAAAGGGTTTAGGATTTAGGGTTTAGGGTTTGTTGATTTTGACGAAATGCCTGTCTCGGTACCGAGACTCATATCGGATGTCATGGATGCTAGTCTCACGAAATGCCTGTCTCGGTACCGAGACTCATATCGGATGTCATGGATGCTAGTCTCACGAAATGCCTGTCTCGGTACCGAGACTCATATCGGATGTCATGGATGCTAGTCTCACGAAATGCCTGTCTCGGTACCGAGACTCATATTGGGGATGTTGGTTCGGGTCAGCAAATCGTGATGAGGTCGTTTGGGATGCTGGTTCGGTTCAATATATCAACACCTGCTGGTTCGGTTCAATATGTCAACACCTTCTGATGTCACGGGTGCACACCACGGAATCTTGCTGGAGAGCAGAATTTTGTTGAGATCTAGTTGTAACAAGTTGGAATTAGTATCACTTGGTTAATCGTTGACAGTCATTGATTGATTTTTCTCATGTGCTACACATGGACAGTGAGAAAGACTACTATGGTGGAGACGCGGCCTCTTTGATCGAGAACCACGTAAGTGTGTAAAGTTCAATATCTCGATGGCAGATTTTAATGTTGGCGGTAGATTTTTGTTTTGGCTAATGATTTTCAATTCTCGTTAAAAAATGTCGTGTGCATTCTAGTGAGATTAATCTTGTAGATAGTTTGATTGAGTTAATTATTGTGGACTTAGTTATACCTTATACCTTGGTCCTTCATCATTTAAATATTGAACTTTGTTTTGTAGGTACAGAGTCTCGCTGCCCAGGATTTACCCGCTAATTCTTCACCAGTAGTGATTGAAGCTTCAAGAGAGAATGCCATTGATTTAGATTCTGATGAAGGTCAAGATGAGGCTGAAGAGGGGTTTGAAGAAAAAGATGCATTTGACGGAGATGAAGATGACATCAGATCCCGCCAGAAATTGAATTCTGTGACCACGATCTGTCAACTGAGAGTCCAACCTTTTAGTTCATCGAGGTTCAATATTCCCCTATGTAGGATGTTGGCCATGCCTATAGTGAGGCCAACACTCTCCACTGATCTTGCTAAATTAGAGCAAGAATTTATCCATGGCTATAGAGAAGGCTCCTCTGTTTTCTATGTGACAATAACAGATGAAGAAGGCAAAACACATGAGGTTACTCAAGCTCATAAGGCATCCTGGGGTCCCATTTGGAGTGCCAAAAATGAAGAATTCAATTCTTTTCTTCAGTCCGTTCCGGAGTTGGCTAATTTCAAGAATTTGATGTTCTTTGTATGTGACGGGAACCACAGACGCCAGGCTTGGTTAAATCATATTCAAAGGCTTCACAACAAAGAAGAAGCTTGGCATTACTCAGTCGATAGCATCCTCCTTGATACAAAAGGAAAAATTGGTGTTGTTATGCAAGTGATGCATAACATTAACAAGTAAGTTTTATTTCTTGAGTTGAATTCTTCTCTATGTAAAATACTTTGATTGCACAGTATTATAATATGCTAATGCCCTCTCTTTGATTGATAATTGCAGACATACTGAAGACTCTCACGTTAAGACCAACCTTGTTCACACCCTATTTAGAGTTCAGAAATACGGTCTCATGCCACTTGAACAGTATCAAGATATATTGACTCCATCGGAGATCAAGAGGTGCAAGAAATCTCAAAATGCAAAGAAGACGTGGTATACATTGAATCTGCATGTATTCACGAACTTCATCTTCCAGGTATGATCTATATGTAAATTGGCGCACTTTCATATATTAGGGATGAGGATGTCTCCTTTGCTGATTTGGGTATATGTTTTCACTAAAAGTACAGGTGACGTTTGATATATTTTGTATATTGTTGTATGCAATTTGTTTAACATATGATATATTGATATTAACTTAATTAAAATGACAAATAAATGTGTAGAATTATAGCCTTTTGAGTGACAAAGTCTACTTTTTTTGCAGCACGAACTTGGACTTGCAGCAGATGAGGGTGTTCGACAACTCGTGGAGCAATCAGACGGAAATGTGTCCGCTGCTGAAAAAGCAGTTGCGATGAAGGTCGCTACTAAAAAGAGAGCCGAGGCACTTCATAAGAAAATGTCAAAACTAGTTGCTGTAGCAAACCCGGAGTTGATGAAGGGATGGCTTCGAGAGAGGTATGAACTCTATTTCTAAAATCCATTTTTATTCTTCAATTAATACTATGACTCCGTGTGGTTCTAATAAATCGCTCTTTTTTTCTGATTGGCGCCACTATAATCTTAACTCGATAACACCAAAACTAAACATAGAGAAGCTGCAGTTGATTGTTACCGCAAAAGCATCTGCCGCTTATAAAATCAAATGGTTGGAATATTTTAATTCTTCTGCATCAACACGCGAGGCCCGCAAAGTGCCCCCCAAGCCCACCAACGAGGAGAAACTGGGTGTCTTCCTTGCAAAAGCGTGCTTTTGGGCCGGAGTGAGTTCGTTATATCAAACTGTGTTGATTTTATCAAATGAGTGAGTTCGTTATATCTGATATTTTGTAATTACAAATAAACATTGATTTCCATATAATCAATTCAAGTAACAATACTCCTTCTTTTCCCACAGATATCCGAGGAGGCTTCGATTATCTTTGAAGAAATTGTGCGTCAAGATAGGTAGTTATCGATTTTGAAAAACCTAGCGAGCCCTTAACTTTGGCCGCATACATCGAGGATTTGTAGGATGAAGTTATGGGACAATGCGTTCCATACTTTCTTCCGAGCGAGGATGCTTTTAACAAAACTCACGAATTTGTGAGTTTTAATGGAACCGACTTGATTGTGCGAAGAGTACTCTTTCGGTGAGTATTTCTTTCCAAATTTTATTGTTCTTATATTTCGCTTAGTGATTTAGTTTATCGTGTTTAAAACATTTTGATTGCAAGGTATACATTTATGACCTTATTTTTACTCGCAGGTATTTCAAGTACGAACTCTTTTCAAAAGGAGCAATAAGCAAGGAAGATCTCCCCATATTTCTATCTCGCATGGCTTGATAGGTCAAATTCAACGTGCATGTTCTCAAAGAAATCAACAAATAAGACACGTGGTCAACCTCGCACCTCACGGGAGGTGGATGGTACCTGATTGCGCCCAGTTTCACTCCTTCCTTTGAAACTGAACTAAGGAAGTCAAGGGATGCAGTTGGAGAATCTGGTGTTGAGATGGTTGATTTACAAGGCATAGAAGACGAGCATGAGAGGGCAAAGGCGCTCTCGCGACGTCTAGAAGAAGATAGGAAGAAAGCGCTTAAGGTGAAGGAAGCAGAGGAGAAAGCGGCACGAGAAAGAAAACGAGAAACTTTTTAAGTCTGCGGAGAAGATTAACAAGAGGGGGAAAAAGAAGATGAACCCTCCTCCAGAGCCAGAAGGTAAAAGCCCACCTGGGCATAGTCCCACATACGACTCTGGTTCTCATGCTCCAACTCAATCAAGAGGAACCAAACGTGATTACTCTTATGAGCAGCTAAGCCAAGGAATCCTTGTTTTCACATCAATTGAGGAGGATGATGGCCAAGTCGGAGAGTGGATACAAAATAGCTCACTAGAGCAAGTCCTTGGTGGCGACACGGGCAACTTTAGCCCTTTATTTGACGATTTGAAGAGCTTCATTTCTAAGGTACTACTGTGTTTAATTATCTTGTGTTTATAATTGTTGGACATGTCGACCCCTTTTTGATAGAGTTTTTGGCTAATTCCTTAAGATATTTATTAGTTCTTTACTGCATTGATGTGGTAAGTTTCATTTGAATTCATGTATGTCTCTTTCTGTATATTATAGCTCCAAGTTGATTAAGTTGCGCATACTTTATTGTTTTTTCTGAGCTTTCACATAACAAAAACATTGTTTATTCATGCGCAGCATTCAAGTGACAAAGCCCGGCGTTATAAGGGATGTGCTGCGAATGTACCCTGCGTAGACTTGATTCTTGCAGATCTTCCAGAGGGTCTTCCTGTTCCAGGAATTTCGAATCCACCTTCGTCTATCCCTTCCTGGAACATAGAATCTGAGGATTGGTTACAAACACTCTTTGATTTTGCAGACCATCACCTGCAAGACGATGGAGCAATAATTCTATTTCATCCATTCCGAATGACTACGAAGTCAAAAATACTTGGATATTGTTCCACGTATGGATTTGTTGTTCGTAAGGAGTGGTGGGGTATGAACCGCCTTCACCTGACGTCCCCAATTAATCAAGCCTTAACGGTATGATTAAGTTTGTAAAACTAACTTTCCATTTCACTTGTTGAAATATGCATAATGATTTTTATCTTCTGTTGTAAGTAAACTAATAAACCTGTTTTTGTAATTTGCAGACCATGAGGTTTGGGATAACCTTAGTTGTAAGGAGCATTCCAGGGGTGTCTGCCTCCAGATTTTGCTTTCAACACATCCCCCGCACTAGACCGTCTCGGTGTTGATGTGGCACGTGATGACATCCTCGAACTTGGTGTCAAAGGAGGATCAAGCGATGGATGGACCCATGCCATGGCGTGGTCGTCGTGAAAAATCCGTCGTTCTCTTGCGCAGATGCTCATTGTGGCAACTTCTTCGCTGGAGATATTGTTCTAGACTCGCACTGCGACTACGGGTATGTTCTGATCTCTCTTCCTGTTTATATAGGTAATTGTTAGCAATTTCATATTAATATATTTCATTGGTGTTTGAAAGCTGAACTTCATTGTTGTTTTTATCTTGCAGGAGCTTCTATTCATGCGTGCCGCAATGTGAACCGTCACATTGCGGCATTAGAGGCTGATGCGGAAATATTTGATGCCTTGATTGCTCCTCTAATTCGATTTTCTCCTGCTATTGAAGGGATATCAAGAGATGTTATATCTGAGGATCCCGATAGCGAAGTCATTGTTGTTCAGAAGATCGTGAAGAAGTCAAGGTTTAGTAAGTGAGTATAGCTATATTTCTTACTACTAGCGTTATATTTTACTACTAGCGTTATATTTTATGATTTACTTGTGTATGTAGCGGTTTTATGAACATGTTGTCATTTGCATTTGCAGAAGCGGTAATTTGAGATACCCTATTCACCGCCCTTTTTTTTGTGACCCTAAGTTCTATCCAAGCCCTCCAAAGTCTTGGGAACTCCTTAAATACGCAAAATGACGCGTGACCAATCGATTAGCGGAAGGTGCATATCGTACATTTACACCTAAGAAGTTGATGCTAAGAGGTATTGAATATGTTGATTTAGAAGCTGTTGAGTCTAAGGATGAAGGCTCTTCAGGGGCAGAGAGTTCGTCCTGAAGTCTCTTTGGCATCATCTGATTAAGTTATGTCATTTTGATTATATGTTTTACATACAGTTTTATGTCTTATTGCCTATATGATATTATCTCTTTGTTTTTGATTGTTCGGTGTTCTTTTTGTGCAATGATCTTCATGAATTCTCTCAGATAATGTATTCTATTTTAAAATTTGTTCATAAATATAGGGTTCATTTTCTATTCTTTGGTACTAGACATGTGTATTTCAGAATATTCACTCAATGAGCGATGAACGTTACATATTTTGTTATAGAAATCTATTCTCAAATCTCAAAGCAGTCACGGTCATTTGATGAGATTTGAAAACTCGTTATGTGTACCCACTTGTCTAACTTTTCTTATAACAATCACTCCCTTGATTCTCAAAATTCCCCCAAGTGCATGTACCTCGAGACATAGGCATAATTTTTTCCCTAAAATGTTTATTTATATTCAAATTTTACTACCTAAACCAAGGTCATAGGGTATGCTTCACTCAACAATAAATTCCAAAATTTCAGAAAATGTACCTCTCACCGCTTACTAAATAGCTTTTTCCACAAAGAATGACGTAAACCCTAAATACATAAGAACTGTCATATTCACTTAATAATATTGATTATCTCAGAAGTGGTGAACTAAGACCCTTTTCCAATACACACGGGAGCAGAATCATCTACCACGGGTTTGGGGTACTTAATACCCTAAAAATAAACAATTAAACATTTTAATACAACCCATTCAGCGGTAATAGGGTCTTCATCTTCGATAAAAAAAATTCAAATCGTGCAAAAAATTCACGCTCACTGCTCTACGCTCACCGCTCTCCGCTCACACCCGTGCATTCCCCCTTTGGGAAGTGGTTGTTGCACCCCCTTCCCCTCATGCCCAAGTTGCTCTTTACGAGCCATCACCACAAATTGATGTTCCAACATTTGGTCTAAAGAGACCAAGTTTAATTTGCCCCCCGCTATTGAAGGGCCACGAGTTAACTTCAACACTAACTCCTTGCCATCAAGGCGCACCACTAACCGTGCTGGCTTGCGCCTCACATCCACTGTGTGCGCCTCAAAGAAGGTATTCCCTAAGATGAGGTCTACCTCATCCATCTCACATAATGTGAAATTCTCAACAAACTCCAATGTCGCACACTTCAAGGTCACTTGCAACGCCACTTCCTCCGTCTTGTGCGGTTCGCCCTTTGCAAAACGCACATTGATGGGCTTGCTTGCCTTTTGCAGTGGCAAGCCCAACTCCCTTGCTAGTTTGGGACTCATGAAGGAGTGCGTTGCCCCTGTATCAACCATATATGAGACATCTTTGTCCTTCACTTGGGCCTCAAGAAACAAGAGGCCCGGCCTTGGCTTGAGGCTACTTGCCTTGGCCACAAAACCTCCTTCTAGTATGCGGTCTTCAACACAAGCAAGACTTGCAATGGTACTCACCTTCTTGTCGGGGCACTCCGCAATGAAGTGGCCAATCTTGCCACAACCATGGCACCTCTTGGCCTTGGTGTCATCACCTTTGTCTCCCCCTTTAGATGGCTTTCCCCCTTGGTGTTCCCTTTTGTTAGAGGCTCCACCATCCACTTGTCCCTTGTGTTTGTTGCCAAAGCCAAACTTCTTGCGCTCTTTGCCTCGAGCCGCATTCCTATTTGATCCACTTTGTTGAGAGGGGCCACTTGACTTCCTCTCGGGTCCATCAGCCTCAATCCTTTCAACAATCTTGATGATGCCCGCCACATCCTCAGGAAGTTTTGGGAACTTGAACAAGGCATCCACCACCCACTTTTGAAGCCCACCCAAAAAGATGCACTTCTTAGAGAACTCATCCATCTTGGGTGTGGCATTCATTTGGACATTGAAGTCACGCACATAGGCCTTGAGAGACCCAATGTGCCTCATTTGCACCAAGTTCATGCCTTCCCTCAACTCCTGATACTCTGGTGTGAAGCGTTCACTCAACAAGTCTTTGAAGCCACCCCAAGTCAAGTTTGCCACCAACTCCGGCTCTTGCTCCTTTTTGCTTGTCCACCATTGAAGAGCATGATCCTTGAGAAATGTCACCGCAATGGAAACCTTGTCCTCCTCATCCGGCTTTTGGACATCATAGTAGTTATCCATCTCAAGAAGGAATTCCTTCACCTTCCTTGCCTTACCAAGTCCCGAGAAGATGCTTGGCATGTTTACCTTAGCCAACTTTTTGGTGGAAGATGAAGGTCGGGACCCTTGCATCATGAGGTGTTCAATCAACCTCTCTTGGCGATCCCTTTCTTCCTTCCCACGCTTGAGCTCTTGATTCACGGAGTCCATGAACTCAAGCATTCTCATTTGGAAAGCCAATTGAGGATCTTGTCTTTCCACCCCTTGGGAAGACTCTAGGCGTCTCGACCTAGAGCGCTCCTCTTCACCCAAAGGCTCCTCTTGAAGTGACAATTCCATTTGCTCATTGCCCTCACTAGTGGCAGCTTGCTCATTGGAGTCATGAGAATGAGCCTCACTTGTAGGATCGGGGTCTTTGTTCCCCCTCGTGCGTGGCCGCTTGGAAGGTCCAGGCTCATCACCCTCAATGGTCTTCTTCTTGCCCATTGCTCCCTCACAACTTTGCACTTGGGTACTAAAAAGCTCGCTCTCGATACCAAGTGTCGCAACCCTTGCTAGCTCACCTTAGCTTACACCAACTCTTTCCCAACTCTAGCAAGTGTCACGAGCGCTAACTCTGCACATCCCCCACATGCACAAAGTTAGCTCCCCATACCAACCACCAAGCTCACCGCTTGGTTATCAATCCCTCCTACTCATGCACCGGGACTCAACCCCTTCGTAGGTAGCCAATGGTTAGGTGCGGACTTCCACTTATGTCCAAGGCCCAACTTGGTGGCACTCCCATACCACTCGGCCTAACCGCACTTGGTGGTGTCTCCTCACCACCGCCCATGACCACCATGGTGACCCCAAGGCCACCAAGTAATCACAACGCCGGCGGTGAGACACCACCCCACATCGGTAGCACTCATGGTCCTCATTTTGCCTATATGAGTCCCCGTGGTGAAGCCCCAACACTAGCTCCCCCACCGGGACTCACCTTGTCCTTATGAGCCACCGTGGTGAAGCCCCAACACTAGCTCCACCCACCGTGCCTCATTTTGCACTTTGAGTCCCCATGGTGGAGCCCCAACACTAGCTCCACCCATTGGGACTCACCTTGGCTTGGGAGTCCCCATGGTGAGGCCCCAACACTAGCCACACCACTGGGACTCCCACCTTGGTCACCACCAAGGCACCATGGGAGTGGGGAGGAGACCAGCCCTCCCCATAGTATACTCTGTGGGATTCGGCAGCCCCCTGGTCCTAGGTGAAGGGCTGGACCCTCACACCTCTTAGTTTTGGAAGACCACCCAATCTCCCAATGCCTTAGCCGCTGGAAGGCCCGGGAGACTTCCCGAACCTTCCAGGGCTCGTATCTACCTCGTCCCGCATCCAAACGCGACGAGCGACCACTCTATCGACATCTACTCGTCAAGTAGATGCCGATAGACACCTTACTTGCCTCATTCCGACAAGTATTGAGGGAGTTATGCCCCTCTGAAGATTCGGGAGTCCCGGGCCAGCTTCCCAGTCCAGCACTGTCCCTGGACAGCACTCCCTTTAGTCCCACAATCTTCCAACTCCCATAACTTTTAGCTCACACCTCCAAATGAGGTGCTCCTTAGCATCCCGGAATCGTGGCAACATGAGCTTCCATAATCTCATGTCCATTCCCTCGTGGCTCCTAGTCTCCGTGGGTGAGAGGCGTCTCCAACGCCCGGGGTCCTCTCCCACACTAGGCCCACTTAGGTTCCCTTCACCTTGGCACCCCAAGGCCCGGGCGTCACTCCGGTGTCCCCCTTGGGCCCTTGGTGTTGCGGGCACTCCTCAAGGAGAGGTGCGCGACATGCTGCGTTCGACCGCGAGACCCCTGCTCCTGCTCTAGGTTCTGTGTCACCACAATCTATTGCAATCTATTCGAATCCATAGTTCAAGAACACAAGTCACTAGTTAGCTCAGTAGTTACTAATTAGTTTGAGCAAGAAGATACGCAGTTACTAGTAGTTACTTGTCTCCATCGTGTAGTCACTAGTTAGTGAGCATCGAAGTACTTAGCCGATGTTGGCTCTTCATACTATTTACTGTTTTCACTTCATCTGTCGCTCATGAAATAAACGTTGCCTTTCGTGCTGTATGTGTTGGCTTGTATCTTTTTGGTTCCTATTTTACAACAGGTTTTGGGCCGGTTTGCGTAGAGGATAAAGTAATTCCAGATTGGCTTGTCGTAGAGTATCCAAGAATTTTGAGGAAGGAGTAATTCAAGAGTGCGAAGAGGTCGCGTGAGAATTGACTTTAGTACGAGAGAAGTTGAAGTAGCAATACGCTGAAAGCCTGAAACTATCATGGCTGAGAGTAATGCAAGTTTAGAGGTCAGAGAGTCGAATACAGTCGAGAAGTACAATGGATCAAACTTCCAGTTATGGAAGATGCATATGACTTTTCTTTTCATATCGCGTGATTTTTTCTCCATAGTTAATGGATCTAAAAAGAAATGCGATATGGATACAGAGGCTGAGTGTTTGTTGTGGGAGAAGCGTGGTAAAATGGCAATTGTCGCTATTCTAGGGACTCTTGATTCCTTCCATAAAGAGGAGGTGATAAACTGTGCTACTTCACATGAAATGTGGACACAGCTACAAGCCTACCACGATGAACATTCAGATCAATGCGTGATACAGCTGCAAGAGAAATATTACACTTGCAAGTTAGGAAAGAATGATTCAATTGCTGTATTCATTAGTTGACTCCAGCGACTCACGAAGCAATTGACAGATCTCGGTGAGGAAGTTAGTGAACGGCAGTTGATAAGCATAATAATTTGCGGTTTACCGCCTTCTTTTGAGCCTTTATTATTAGCATGGGATAGTGTTCCAATAGGAGATCAAACACTAAGGAACCTCCAATGAGGCTTACTAAGTTCCAAATGAAACTCAAGGATCGTGAAGGCATGGATGAAGTTCAAGCTGACTAAGCTTTCTTCTCGAAGAGCAGTGCAAAATCAAGTGGTAGCAAAGCATCTCTTACCACAGAGCAGAAAAAAGAGCGGGCTCATCGATTGGCGAAGATCAAGCAGAAGTCTCGATGCTACAAATGTGGACGTCGTGGACACTACGGCAAAGAGTGCGAATTAGATAGCGATAGCCTGTCTGACCGATCACCTCCAAAACGCGATGGAAAAGATAAGTCCAAGACGAAGAGCCATGCTAATATTATAAGTAGTCATGTTTCAGAATCTGATGCCTCTTCAACTTCTTCGAGCAATGCAATGTGTGTTTCAACCACAAGCAATTCAGAGACTACAAGTAATTCGTGGTTTTTGGACTCGGGGGCAACGGAACACATGACTGATAAGAGAGAATGGTTCCAGAATTTTGAAACGATCGAAGAGAATTGATGGACAGTTTCTGTGGTTGATGATCGTGAGCATGATGTTCGAGAAATTGGCGAGATCATAGTGCAAGCACAGGTGAACGATGAACTGAAGACTATCCACTTGAAGAACGTTCTATATGTTCCACAACTGAAGCGAAACCTTATCTCAGTTAGCCAACTCACGGAGCGAAGAATTGCTATTGTTCATATACGTGACATCTGCAAATTGATAGGTGCTGATGGTGAAGGAAAATTGCTGATGACTGGACACAAGCGAGATGGTTTATGGTATATAGATATAGCTTCTATCATGCCTGTGAAAAGCTGAGCTAATATGATATCCACCGATTCTAGAGTCGAAGTATCGAGAGCTGATAATACCTTGAAGAAATGGCACTGTAGATTGGGACATGCCAATGCTCAGACGATAAAACAAATGGTACGAGATGAAAGAGTTGTGGGATTACCTATCTCAAAGAAGGCTAATCTTGATATATGTCGCGGATGTTCACATGGAAAAATACATCGAACGACATTTCCAGTGAACAAAAAGCGGAGCAGAGCATCAAAATCCGGTACATTCTTTCACTCGGACATTAGCGGACCACTTCAAGTCAAATCAAATGGAGGATCGAAGTATTTTGTGACGTATAAAGATGATCACAGCGGTTACAGGATGGTTTTCTTCCTTCCAGATAAGAAAGGTGTTTTTGACACTTTCAAGAAGCTATATCACATGACGAAGAATATGACAGGCAACAAGATTCAACGTCTGAGAACAGATAATGGGAGGGAATATCTATCTGTTGAATTTCAAGACTATCTGAAGAGGAAAGGAATTCGTCATGATCTGATTGTACCTTATTGTCCAGAACAAAACGGTGTTGCTGAGAGAGACAACCGCACAATCGTTGAGACTGCGAGAACAATGTTATAACACAAAAACCTACCTCTGCAGTTTTGGGGTGAGGCCGTTAATACTGCAGTGTACACGTTAAATCGTGTTTCTAGTAGGACACTGGATGGATCTACACCATACGAGAAATGGTTCGGGGAGAGACCTGATATTAGTCATCTCAGGGAGTTTGGAAGTTTGTGCTATGCACACATACCTAAAGAAAATCGAAAAAAACTTGATAGCAAAGCAAGAGAGTGTATATTTGTTGGATACTGCAACACAACAAAAGGATATCGACTCTGGTGTTTAAAGCGAAAGCAAATCATCATCAGCAGAGATGTCATTTTTGATGAAGAGTCACCTATCATTTTTCATGATGATCAAGAAGGATATACGGATGTTGATTATTCTATGATCTTTCCGAGTGATGAAGCAACACCGGTTCATACAAATCCAAGTCATGGAGAAGCCGCTATTCAAACAGTGGGAGTTCTATCAAACAGTGGGAGTCCAATCGATCAAGTTCCTATGGAATTGCCGATCAGTGATCATGTTGATATCAGGGGGAGAAATGGTGTTGAAGATATTCCTTCTCAGCAGGTGCATCATATCAACAGAGGGAGTTCATCTGAGCAAATATTCAATTCTACCGAGAACAATGGTGAGAATGATGTTTTTCGTACAAGATCTATTACCAGTTTATATCAAGAAACGAAACCTACATCATCATCATATGTTGTTGTTGCCCGTAAGGCCAAACTTGATCGTGTCCAGGCTTTACCGTACGAACCAAAGACTTATGCAGAAGCTATAAAGTCAAACGAGAAAGAGGAATGGATGAGTGCGATGATGGAGGAAATCAATGCTCTAACAAAGAATGAGACCTGGACACTTGAAGTATTACCGGTAGGTCGGAAGACGGTGAAGAATAAGTGGGTTTTTCAAATCAAAGTCAAATCAGATGGAAGTATTGAGCGTTATAAAGCGCGTTTAGTTGGGAAGGGATTTTCCCAAATACGCGGCATTGATTACAAAGAAACTTTTTCTCCCACGGCAAAACTTGATAGTGTGAGGATTGTTTTATCAATTGCTGGGGCGGACAATATGGATTTAGTTCAATTTGATATCAAGACAACCTACCTAAATGCTTACATCGATGAAGAGATTTACATGGAAGTACCACACGGCTTTGAAGAAGAAATTCACAAACGGTTTCCAGGGAGCGAAGGAAAAGTATGCAGAATACGAAAGGGTCTCTATGGATTGAAACAATCAGCTCGTGGTTGGAATGCAACTTTTACAGAATTTCTCAAAGCTTACAATCTGTCACAAAGTGTTTCGGATCCATGCGTGTTCTTTTCTGTGAAAGACCCGAAGATCATTCTTGTGCTATGGGTAGATGATGGCCTTGCGATGTGCAAAGATAAAGGAGTTTTGAACAACATAATCTCTTATTTGAAGACAGCTTTCGAGATTACTATGGGAGACGCAGATGTTTATGTGGGTCTTCACATTGAACGGGATCGATCAGGAAGAAGATTGTTCATTGATCAGCAGCGTTATACGGAGACGATTCTCGAGAAGTATGGATTTCAGGATGTCAATACTGTATCGACTCCGTCTAACTCGAATGTGCATCTTTCGTATCCAAGACCTGAAGATGATATTGTTCGAACTAAATTTCCATACATGGAAATTGTTGGTACGTTACTTTATCTCGCGACAAACTCATGACCTGACATTGCGCAAGCAGTCTCGACAGTAGCACAGTTTTCAAGCAATTATCGAGAAATTCATTGTACAGCGGTGAAGAGGATTCTCAAATACTTGAGAGGTACTACTAATTACTACATTTGTTACTCAAGTTATCGAAAGACGAATTGTTTGGTGGCATATGCAGATGCAGATTTTGCCGGGGATATCAACGATCGAAAGAGTAGCACTACTAGAATAGTACACTGTGAGCTACGTTTTTTAAACTACGTTCAAGTGGTTTACTACGTTCTGGGCAACATTGCTACGTCTCAAAAAAACAGCCTCTTCTTAAATCCCAAGTTACTACGTTGCATAATAAACTACGTTATTTCATTGAGAACAGTCGTTCCCAGTTTTATGAATTTCTTACTGAAAATTAGTGGAGGAGGGTTTAGAGTAGCAAAAAAGAATCAACTTTTACCACAGCAAGGTTTACACTGGATTTCAATGTTAAAATTTTACATGGGGCAAGGTAAAATCACATCGGTTAAATCTCATTGTGGCCAGAATTTTTGTCCAACCCTGTTCTCCAGTATTTTTGTTTTTAGCAATTAATTAGGAGTAAAATGGTAATTTTAGCAAGTAGAAATAAAAATCGGTCTGCTTAAACCGGTTCGTAGATAGTAATTCTGTGTTAGGATCCCTCCGGCTAACCTTAGGGGATTTTAGAGCTTACCGGATACCCGTATTGGTATCCGGTTGATACCCTGAGATACCCGGATGGGCTAGTTCTCCTACTGGGTGATGACCGGGGCCGCGGTCGACCGGAGAAAGGGCCGGAAAACTTCGCGGCGCGCCGAGCAGAACCACCGGCGACTCAATGATGACCGGGTAATTCCCGGTGTACGCGTCTCGAGGCCGGGTGATGATGTCTCGGAAGGAGAACTCCGGTTTCTTTGTTATTAGGAGCCGCCGCCTCCATTCTCGGCCATTCCGATCCCGCGCGTTCGAGAGATCGAGCGGTCTTGTGCGCTCGGCAATCCGCGAGAGTCGGAAAAGCAAAGTCTGTGAGGTTAGGGTTTTGAAGTAGGGTTTCTACCGAGTCGATCCGGGAAAGCGGGGAGAGAGTATTCCCGGACATCTACAGAGAGTAGAACCGGAACAATACCAAAGAGGAGGAAGTCGTCCCATGGCGACCCGGGATGCCGATCCCCTCAAGTCGGTGAAGCCGCAGTGCCCGAGCTCCCACCGCACCGAGGCGGAGGCGAGGAGGACCTCTCCTCCGGATGGGGTGCGCCGGGTCAGACGATGCCCCGTGGGATTTGGCGGATCAGGCCATCATCGAGGAGACCGTCACCCACCGCTTCCCCGAGATGTACGTGACGCACCCCCTGAGGGGGAAGACGGATAACTGGGGGCCTCGCCATTGGAGGGCAACCTACAAATTTCCAGACTCCCCGATTGGCTACATCAAGAAGAAGGGAGACGACGGGGAGAGAACCGATTCCGCAGGGGGCCAACGGAGAAAGACGGGTTCAAACCGGAAGACTGCAAGGACCCCCGGGTGATGCGCCTCCTCCGGTTTCTCCTCCCCATACTCAGCCCGGATAAACCAACCACCTGCACCGTGAAGCTGATGAAGGCCATCCTGGCAAATTACGATAGGCGGATGCAGGTCGGGTGGCACCACATCATCAACGAGGTGGTGCAGCGGGAGGTGATGAAGATCGGGAATCAGAAGGGGTGTCCACTGGCCCCCTACATCTTCCACCTCTATCAACGGCACGGCATCCTCACCGACCGGGAGATCTTTCTCGGCATGAGAAGCACGACCTTCCATCCGGGGATCGCAGGGCCGACCTCTCCGAGTCCGGGGACGAGATGGAGGAAGTCCGGACATCGACTGAGGGGTCACCGGAGCCAGCCACTCGGCTGGACCGGGCGGTGGGAACCCGGCCAAAGCGGACCAAAGACAAGACACCGGGTGGCCGCACAAGAAGAAGGAAGTAACCGGGTGAATCCTACCCGGGCTCATCAGACAATGCCCTCCCTGTTCATGCCGAATGCAGAGGAGGAAGAGGAGGAAGAGGAAGAGGTCGTCCCTCTCATCCGGAGGACAAGAGCCCAACAGAGAAGGGCCGAGGAGATAGCCGAGGCGGGTGGAAACCAGTCCGCAGAGGAGGACGGCCAGGACGAAGACGACGAGGAAGAGGAAGAAGAGGAAGCCCCACCTCGACAGGCAAGACCATCCCGAGGGGTGAGGAGGAAGGACACGACGGGTTTTGGGAGGAGACGTTCTCCCGTCCGACTTCCTCCCCCGGTAGAACAGGGAGTCCCAGACGAGGAGGTGGCTGCAACCGGGGCCAATGCGGAGGTGCCTCCACCCGGAGAGAGACCCCCAGGAGGGAGGGTACCCAACCTGAAGCGCAAGGCCAAGAAGAGGAAGAGGTCAGCGAGTCCGGTGGTACAGCCGAGGGCCATTGAGGAGGAGCAGGCCCCAGGTCCGGACCCCGCACCGATGCAGGACCCGGCTCCTACCCCGGTTGAAGAGCCAATCCCGGAGAGCCACCCAAGGTGAAGAGAAGGTCGCTCATTACTGAGGAGGAGGACATTCCGGAGAGGACCACACCTCCCCGGCCGGAGTTACGGAGGCAGGAGTGTGACCCCCGCCACCCCAAAGATCGGTGGCGGCCCGGAGTCGTCCCACAGAGGGGTTGTGACACCCGGAACGGGAAACACCACCCCGGTGCTCCCCCGTCCCTACTACCGGATACCCAGCGAGGGTATCCTCCACCCCATCCGGCTAGCCATGGAGGAGGTGGATCGGGAGAATGAACAATTGTTCACCTCCCTGGCGCGACTCGAGCGGGTCTTCCAGACCCCCAACGTGGAGAGGTATCCGGAGTTAGCCGAGGAGATGCAGCGAGAGACAGCCCGGCTAAGGAGGGAGAAGGTGGAGCTGGTGCTGAAGGCCCGACCGAAGGAGAAGGCATCCGTGGGAGTCCAATGCGGACCGGACCCCTCGGACACGGAGGCGCATCCGGAGGTGGAAGCCCTCAGGAGGATCATACAGGAGCAAGAGGCTGCACTCCGGAGGTTGCAGAATATTGACAGGACGGTGTTGCACTCCATCCTGAATGTGCTGCAACCGGATGCTGAGGCCCAAACAAAGGCCACCTTCTACGATGCCCGGATTGGGATTAGCGAGTCTCCCCAATCCCTGGAGTTGCTCAGGAGGCACGCAACAGGTATCAACCAGTGCCTCAAGGAGTTCCGAACCCTCACGGGTAGGTTGCTGGGGGCCCTCCCCCACGTGGAGATGAAGGAAGCCCTCCCGGAAGAGGAGGTGCTCGCACCCCCAGAGGTGCCCACGGAGGGGCCAGTGCCCATGGAGATCGAGGAGGTGTCCCTGCCCGTTTCGGAGGAGCAGGGAATCCCAGTTGATGGTGGCGTTCCGGAGAACAGGGAGGAAGATCGAGATGTAACTCCCCCTCGGGGAGATGATATCCCGAGTGAAGTAGGGCTACCCGGTCCCTCCGAGGTGAAAGAGGCGTAGAGAGAGAGAGGTTAACCCCTCTCAACAACCGGATGAGGAGCCGGTGGATGGTACCGCAGGAGAAGAGGCAGGACTCCCCGAGCCGATTGAGGAGGTGGTACCTCACCCGGAGGCCCAAATTAACGAGGCGGGAGATCCGGGCGAACAGGAAGAGCAGGAGGAACCCGTGGTCCCTCGGAAGAAGCGGAAGTCCAACCCGTCCCCCTCCATCCAAGTTGAAGGCACTCCGGGACGGTGGAAGAGCCGGAGGACACAAGTAAAACCCGAGGTTTTACATCAACACTGGTCGATCAAAGAGCGATTCCCCTCCCCGCGAGTGGAAAGGTACTCCCGGGAGGAATACCCCGCCGCCGGACACCTCGAGCCGCCCCACGCCGCCGGAAGAAGACACCAATTAGTAATTAGTTAGGTTAGAAGTAGCTAGGAATAGTAGATGCCCTTTTGGCCACTCACCCGGGAATCTCGGAGACCCGGGAATTCGGATCTCGATAGGGTTTCCGGGAAATCCGGGACCCCTCTGTACTTACCGAAGGCTCTGCGGAGTCCTTCGGGTCTTTCTGCGATCCACCTCTGTGAGTAAAGGTTCAATTTGCATCTGAAACCTTGCGTCCTTGCTGTGTATGTGTGAGTGATTTTTCTTGGTATCTTGTGTAAAGTGAGGATTGAAAACCGGTTGTGGGTACAGGAAGTCCCTTGTTGGTCTGGTAGTTACGAGTCTGAGATATCCGAGGAGGGGTAGCCGGAGGAGTGACGCCGTCAGTAAGAGGTCCAAGTGAGAGAAGTCTGAGCGTCCTGGAGTTGTTTAGCGAGTGCCAAGGGGGGGTGTGACTCCAACCGGGCTGGACAGAGGAGTTGGGATGGGCGAGTAAAGCCACCCTGCATAACCACCTCCCGGATGGGATATTCGGGTGAGGAAAGTCCACGACGGGAGTTGTACGTAACCCCGGATGCCCGCTAACCACCAGTGTGCATCAGTAGAAATATCGTGGGCTGAGTAGTGGGATGCTACTCACTGCAGACTGGATAACAAGTTGTGTCGCCCAGAGAGAAGGAGAGAACCGGACAGCTGCCGGTGTGACCTACCGTTTAAGCAAATCAACCAAGCGGTAGCGGCAGTCGTAAGGGAGGAACCCTTACAAGTAGAGAGAGAGAGGGATACGAGTATAGGTGAAACTCCAGTCACCCTAATCAACCGGAGGAGAGTGCCCATTCCGTGCTCTGTTAAAAACTTACAAGGAGAACCCCTCCGAGGACTTACGGAGGTTAAATTAAATCACCACTCACTAACATGCCCTAACCGGTCAAAATAATAATTGAGTTGAGGAGGGCAACCGGATCAGAATCAACCGGTTACCCTGGGGTTTTGGGTTAAGGAACCAGTCAGGTCTAAACTCTCGTGTTCCCTGATCCGGTATACCAGAATGTGTTGGTCGTTGTAGTGTCAAACCGATGGTCGATCCGGATTTCGTCTTGTCTTCACACTTCACAGAATCTCCGTGGAACGTTACCCGGAAGGTGGATCATTTTACTAAGTTGTAAAGGTGAATTGGGTTAATTTTGGTCTCCTCGGTTCGGTAACTCACGACAATTTTCTTTCCATGTATAACAGAAATATTCAACACAAACGAATAGTATGGTGACATTGCCAATGCCATTATCTCAAATCCTCTATCTAATTCTACCTATAAATTAATACTGGGAAGCAATTAAGCTCAAACATATATGCTTGTTCTGCCATGCCCTTGTCCGCACTATTTGCATATACAGACGAGGTGTGATCGGGTAATCCACCCTTCACACTGTGCCTTCATCTCCTGAAAACTTAAGTGCTTGGTCATTCTCTATGTCATCACCGCCAGTGAACACAATGATCATCATCGGCAAGATCTTCAATTGTGCACCGACAATACCAGTAGCAAAGCATTCACTCCATCTTCAGCAAGGTCTTCGGACCTCATTACTTCTTTGCGAATTTGCTCAGTTTACGGACTTCGTAGAAAAGCTTGCATATCAACTCATCCTGTCAGCAGTTTATTGCTCTGGAATAGATAGTATCTCGGCCAAGGTTGTCATATCGGGCGTGTTGAGGGAATCGGGCGGACAAAACGGACGTACGAGTTGTCCCGGACGGACGGGCGTGCCCGCCCACCTTGTTTGAAGGGGGCGTGTAATTTTTTCATGGGTAAGAAACTTTGCAGTAAAAAGCCACGTAGGATGTGACGTGTAAGTCCATCGTGGCGTCAAGCGGTGAAATCGTACCATGGCGAGTGAACTTTTGTTAGGGCGAGTGAACTTTCGAGAGGCGGGTGAACTTTTGGGGCGGGTTACATTGGTGGCGGGGCGGGCGGGGGGGGGGGCGGGAGAGGGGGGTAGGGGGGGGGGGGTAGGGGCGGGAGGGGGGTAGGGGGGGGGGGGGGTAGGGCGGGGAGGGGGTAGGGCGGGGGAGGGGGGGGGGGGAGGGAGGTAGGGGGGGGGAGGGGGTAGGGGGGGGGGGGGGGGGGGGTAAAGGGGGGTAAGGGGGGTTAGAGGGGGTAAAGGGGGGTAAGGGGGTTAGGGGGGTAAGGGGGTAAGGTGGGTTAGGGGGAGGGGTAAGGGGGAGTAAGGGGGTTGATGCGTTTTCATTTATTTTTTTAAATTTTTCTTGAATTTTTCTTTCGAGAATTTTTTTAAATAGAAATATCGTAGTATTTACAAATTGATTCATGCATAGGTTGAGTGGTATTAGGCAAGGTATGCATATGAGCGGTTGGAAGAGTGAGGAGGGGTGGGAATAAGTAAATATGTGCACCCAAATCAAAACAATGTAATTAAATATGTCATAGGACTAAGTACACATGCATCGAATAAGAGAAATTGCCTTATTTTTCATACATAAGGCGAATGTAATGTAGTAAAAAGTAGAAAGCATGAATAATAATATGATATAATATAATTCATAGTGAATAACGATACAACGTAGATATAAGGAAATTATATATATTCTCACAACACATAATCTGAACTTCTCTATTTTTTTTTTCTTTTTCAATAAACTTATGCACTATAATAGACTAATAATAGTGTCTAATAAAGGACTACAATAATGATGAGAAGTTCTAAAATACCCAAATAGATAATATAAGTCCGTTCTACTTATTAAAACGATTTGATCGCGCACACTTTTAGTGGATGTACCCTCCATGTTGGGATCTCGGATAAGGTCTTGGAAAACAACGTCATCATCATCGGGCGCCTCATCGCACGCGTGGGTCACCATCATCGTCGTCGCCGTCGTTGTTGCCACGTTCAATATCATTGTCGCCGCCGCTACCACTTGAAGAACAAGTAGACTCATTGCGAAGAAGGGCTATTTTTTCGCCGTATAGATTTTCATCAAGTCTAATAACCTTGTGTCTCTTTGCTCTGGGACACTCCCCATCCGAATTCACCGGCGGTCCTCTAGGAACAACAAAAGCTGGTGTTGATGAAGTGCGACCAGGAACATATGTGTCCACGAATGGTTCAATTACCGTGTTTGGGTTCCTCCCCTATTCCTAATGAACAACGCCCGCTTGGCCTCGGAAGACAAGACATCGCCAACATTCTCGTCCCCTCCATCTACAAATTGTTCCGCAATGCCTCTAGGCCGTATCCATTTTGTAGTGGATGTTGAGCCTCCAAACCCTCCGCGGTCTATGTTTCCGCTAGGAGTGTTAGTTCCCCCACGTCCTCTAGCTCCGTTTCTTCCACGTGCTTGGTGGTATTGTCCCATTGGATGATGGATAGCTGGCATAGGGATAATAGGAGGCCTCCCACGGGACCCATCAGATTGGGAAGCTCTTCCACTAGCATTTGTTGCTCCTCCACTAGTATTTGGTGTAGGTGTATTTAGCCCAGAGACTGTTCTGGCGACCGGAATATCCGCGTGCATAGGGTCAACATCATCGGTGAATTCGAATGCATCGTGAATCCTACTGATATTCGGATCAAGACATTGGGGCGCAACAACGGGTGTAATAGTTCTCCCAATCCCTCCCAATCTTGATGCATTTGGGCTATTTCCCACTTCTCGCGGGGCCACATCTTCAAAACGATCCACAATTGTTGTATAGGTATTGGGAGTTCCAATAGTACCAATTGTGCCATCTTCTCCCTCGTTCTTGCTCATTATCCTCATTGTTTCCGAAAGAGGGGTGGTTGTAGTTAACATCATGAGCGGGTATGGTTTGATTTGCTTCACGATCTAGCCCATGATCGAATCTTCGTTTTCCGAATCCAACATCGTAATCCGCGCTTGATTGATGCCGACATTAGGGCGATTGTCCGGCGATGGAATGCAACGAGTAGGACTTGTACTCCATGCTCCAAAGACCCCAACGGATTGGCTCTTGGTCATCGTCCATTGCATCGTCTTCACCGTAATATTCCCTACTCTCCCTAGAAGGTCCGCACCTTCACCCCCAGAGATCCGGATTTTGTCGGTACTCTCTACCTTCCCAATTGGCTTCCATGTCACTATCGTCCTCTTCTTCTAGGAACTCTCGGTTGGGCTCATCTACCGGAACTGGGCCGAGGGCATCTGGGTCTGAATCCTCTGAGTTGGCATTGTCTTCATACCAGCGAAGTGGTTCGGGCCCTGGTCTTTTCTGTAATACACGGCCATTGGTATAGATATACACTAATGTCTCTCGCTTTTTCGGGCCTAACCGATTTCGGCTCTTATTGTGCACAAATGAGTAAGCACTCCAATTACGCTCACATGAACTAGCTGAACATGTGAGAGACAATATGCGTACCGCTATTTTGGAAAGGTACTGATCTCCAATCCTATACCACCATTGATGGGGGAGCATGTTCATTGCACGGATGTCGAAGGCAATGTCGGGGCTATATGGCCTGCACCTTCGTCATACTCTTGTAATTCGGATATGACGTCTTCATACTTCACACCCACCACGTCTTTTAATTTCTGAATTACACGATATAGCGCACGGAGGGCTACGCCATCTTGCTTTAGCGCCGCATTCTCCTTGAGATATGGATTCAAGAGGGGCGTGCGAGAGTGAAGATCCGTAAAACACATGGCCCTCCTCGCTTTGAATGAATCCTCCAATATTGTTGCAATATCCGGTTGGACGCTAAATGGTGGATCCCGAATGAAGTCACATGTTGATGCAATCCTTGTAGTATGAGCCATGCCTTACCCATTGCGGGTTCTCGCCATCAAACACGCGCGTAATGCTTTCAAAACCTCTGCGTCATGTAAATGAAATTCTTGCATCACGCGCCGAAGGCCCCATCTTCAATGGTGCGCACGATATTGCGCCAGCGGTGGTCGCCGCCCGCTCCCCTCCCATCCCGTCCCTCAAGGTATTGGTATAGTTCTCAACTCGGGATGGTCTTTCGGTGCCTCTAGGACAGGCTTGAGTTTGACGAGTCGGTCCATCATCAACATATTGCATGCAAAGCGCGTCTCCCGGCACCAGGATTGAGAGTTTAGGACTCAATTCACGAAATGTTGCCATTGTTGCATGATGGTTCCTAATATAATGGCACAACTTTCTTGCCCTCTCGATAAGGTCCTTGAAGATGTCGATTTTTGCCCAATCTTCCAATAGGAGATCCAAAGCATGAGCCATGCATCCTTGCGAGAAAATCCATGGATACTCCTCGATGATACATTTCATTGCTCCAAGCATGTTTGCGGCGTTATCCGTACACACACCGCAATCACATTCTTAGGTCCCACCTTCTCAATGAATACTTTGAGTTTGTTTGCTATATACGTCGCAGATTTTGTCTGCCCAGTGGTGTCAATGCTTCCTAGAAATACATCTCCAGGTGGGCACGTCATCATCACATTCATGAGGGGCCTACGATTAACATCGTCCCAACCATCGGTGCATATGGACACCCCATACGCGGATTTTGCAAATCCGATTCTTGACTCAATCTCCTTCTCGACTCGCAATCATTTGGGTTCTATGAGATTAGTCCCGAATTGGTGATAAGATGGAGGAACATAGTCAAACCTCGCCTTGGAAGTTGCTAAAACCGCTTCAATAAAAAACGGGTTCCCCGCCACGTTGAATGGGATATTTGCGTTATAGAAACAATTTGCCCACTTTTCATCCAATTCTCTTCTCTTCGCGGTGTTCAAAGATTCCTCCATGCTACGTTGGCGCATCGCTACGGACCTCGTAGAATTTGATGCGCCTCGGGTAGCCGACATGGAGTGTGGATTCTCACGCCCTCTACCACGCACGCATCCCGGCCTCCTCGTGAGGACTTCCACCCCTCACTCCAACCCCCGTGTTTGTATCAACACCTACATGGCATGAAGAACCACTAGGAATTCCGTTGGAGGCACCATGTGTAGTAGAATCTCCACCGTACATGTCTTCATCACTCATTCTCGCGGGAACTATGCCCCCACAATTTGCAAACTGCTGCGAACACGATGCGGTACACAAGGGAACACACACTCTTCTCGGATTTCGGCATGTAGCCTAGGTGCATGAATGCTCGAATTCGTTTGTAGGTGAATGTTGTGTTGCAAAAACACAAGTAATGTTCCCATCATCATGAAATTCATACCACGAATTCCACTCTCTTGTTGTCCTCCGTTGGCTTCCCATCGCATTCGAGCCTAAAGGATGAAGGTTCTAGTGGCCAATTTGGTATATCATGTAAACCCTCTTAATAATTCTTTGCTCTATTCTCTTGCCTCGAACCAATTTTGACATTACCTCATTGTCGCCTAGCGCCTGGTTGCCATCGTTGTAGAAAAAAATTGAAAACCTCCTCCCAATGTCTTTGAAACGCCCTTCCCAATCCCCAATCCAACCCTCACGAAGAGAAGTGGATCTTGAGAGCTAGGAGGGGCGGGTTACAAATGAGAAGTTCGCCCCTTATATAGTGGTTGTACTCCATGGTACATGGATGGGAAGATGGGGATTTCAATGGGGTAGGGCCGTAGGGGCGGGTTACGGGGCGGGGAAGGGGGGGCGGGAGTAGGGGGGGGGGGGGGCGGGGAAGAGGAAGGGAAGGGGCGGGGGGGGGGAAGGGGGGAGGGGGGCGGTGTGGGGGGGGCGGTGAGTGGGGGCCGGTGAGGGGGGAGAGGGGGTAGAGGGAGGGATAGGGGGGTAGAAGGAGGGTAGAGGGAGGGATAAGGGGGTAGGGGGTAGGGGGTAGGGGAAAGGGGGGTAGGGGGATGGATAGGTTATAGGGGGGTAGGGGGAGGGATAGAGGGGGGGTAGAGGGAGGGATAGGGGGGTAGAGAGGGAGGGATAGGGGGTAGAGGGAGGGATAAGGGGGGTAGAGGGAGGGATAATGGGGGGTAGGGGAGAGGGGAAAGGGGGAAGGGGGGGGGAAAGGGGGTGGGAGGTGGGAGGTGGGATAGGAGAGGGAGTAAGGACACGTCTTTGCGTTTTTTAAATGTTGTTTAAATTTTTTAATTTTTTAAATAAAATGTTATTTGAAGAAGAATGAATTAAACATAATACCACCCACCAAGACATTCTTTAGTCCTAATATAAATTGTGATCGTAAAATCAAATATATGATTAAACCATTAGGATGATAAATTTATTTGTAATATAGCATTGGGAAGAAGAATGAAATAAACATAATACCACCCACCAAGACACATTCTTTAGTCCTAATATAAATTGTGATCGTAAAATCAAATATATGATTAAACCATTAGGATGATAAATTTATTTGTAATATAGCATTGGGAAGAAGAATGAATTAAACATAATACCACCCACCAGTACATTCTTTAGTCCTAATATAAATTGTGATCGTAAAATCAAATATATGATTAAACCATTAGGATGATAAATTTATTTGTAATATAGTATTGGGAAGAAGAATGAAATAAACATAATACCACCCACCAGTACATTCTTTAGTCCTAATATAAATTGTGATCGTAAAATCAAATATATAATTAAACCATTAGGATGATAAATTTATTTGTAATATAGAATTGGGAAGAAGAATGAATTAAACATAATACCACCCACCAGTACATTCTTTAGTCCTAATATAAATTGTGATCGTAAAATCAAATATATGATTAAACCATTAGGATGATAAATTTATTTGTAATATAGCATTGGGAAGAAGAATGAAATAAACATAATACCACCCACCAGTACATTCTTTAGTCCTAATATAAATTGTGATCGTAAAATCAAATATATGATTAAACCATTAGGATGATAAATTTATTTGTAATATAGCATTGGGAAGAAGAATGAATTAAACATAATACCACCCACCAGTACATTCTTTAGTCCTAATATAAATTGTGATCGTAAAATCAAATATATGATTAAACCATTAGGATGATAAATTTATTTGTAATATAGCATTGGGAAGAAGAATGAATTAAACATAATACCACCCACCAGTACATTCTTTAGTCCTAATATAAATTGTGATCGTAAAATCAAATATATGATTAAACCATTAGGATGATAAATTTATTTGTAATATAGCATTGGGAAGAAGAATGAATTTAACATAATAGAAGGTGGGATTGAGAAAAATAGCACACATTTTAAGAATATCATTTTTTTTGGGACGTGGTAGCTCGACTTTGAAATAGAGGGGGGAATTGGTTTGTAGTGGGGCAATCTTGAATAAGAGAGGAAATACGGAAACTTCATTTCTCTCTTTCCTTGGATCCCCCTTGGCTCCTTCTTCCACCTACGGGTATTTTTAAAGTAATGAAGTCCAAACATTCCTCACTAAAGCCCGGATTTGGACTTTCCGGATATAGTGGGGGATGTTTGACTTTTCTACGATTGTATTGAGTATGCCTTCCTTCCTCCTCTTCTTTCCCCTCACCCCCTCATCCTCACCCCCCGCATCCTCACCCCCCACACCACACCACCCCCTCACCCCACCACCCCCTCACCCCACCCCCTCACCCCACCCCCCCCCTCACCCCACCCCCTCACCCCACCCCCTCATCCTCACCCCCTCACACTCACTCCCTCATTCTCCCTTACCATCTCCCGCCCTACCCCCCCACTCCGCCCCTACCCCCATGGTACCCGCCCTACCCCCCCATGGTACCCGCCCTACCCCCATGGTACCCGCCCTACCCCCCATGGTACCCGCACCTCCCCCGTAATCCGCCCCTCCCCCGTAACCCGCCCCTCCTCTCTAACCCACCCCACGTAGTTTTTGAAAAAAATTTGCCTTCTCTCTCACCAATCTTGTGTTTTGCAAACAAGCATCATTAATGGGATAAACAAATCCAAACATTCCCTCATTAAAGCCGGGATTTGGAGTATCCCGGATATAGTGAGGAATGTTTGGATTTCCAATGATTGGATTGACCATCATTCCACTCCTCTTCCACTTCCTCCCCTTCTCTCCTCTTCCCTCCCCACTCCTCCCTTTCTTCTTTTCTCCTCCCCCTCACCCGCCCCCTCATCCTCACCCGCCCCTCATCCTCACCCGCCCCTCATCCTCACCCCCCCACCACACCCCCCCTCACCCCCCCCCCCTCACCCCACCCCACCCCCTCATCCTCACCCCCTCACACTCACTCCCTCATTCCCCTTACCATCTCCGTCCTACCCCCTTGGTATCCGCCCCTACCCCCCTTGGTACCCGCCCTACCCCCCCATGGTACCCCCCCTACCCCCTTGGTACCCGCCCTACCCCCATGGTACCCGCCCTACCCCCTTGGTACCCGCCCTACCCCCATGGTACCCGCCCTACCCCCATGGTACCCGCACCTCCCCCCGTAACCCGCCCCTCCTCTCTCACCCACCCCACGTAGTTTTTTGAAAAAAATTTGCCTTCTCTCTCACCAATCTTGTGTTTTGCAAACAAGCATCATTAATGGGATAAACAAATCCAAACATTCCCTCATTAAAGCCGGGATTTGGAGTATCCCGGATATAGTGAGGGAATGTTTGGATTTCCAATGATTGGATTGACCATCATTCCACTCCTCTTCCACTTCCTCCCCTTCTCTCCTCTTCCCTCCCCACTCCTCCCTTTCTTCTTTTCTCCTCCCCTCTCCACCCCCCTTACCCACCCCCCCCTAACCCTCACCCTCCTCACTTCCCCTCTCCCCCCCCTCACTTTGGATTGACATCCGCTATCGGTATGTTTGTTTTTTTATTGTCCTATCATGTTTATAAGAAATTTATTAATTATTACAAGATTTAAAATAATTTTTTTCTCCCACTTAACTATTTATCAAGCTAACCATACAATGACACCATGATAATTAGCATTCACATGATCATATGATTATAAACACATGCATAGAGTGTGCCAACAAGTTTGCAAAAGAAAAGCATATGTATTTCAGTAGTGTTTAACGATATAGAAAAAGAGAAGTATATCTTGGTTGCTACATTAGAAAATCGACAATTAGTTCTCGTCCATTGCTGCACTGCTTGGGCCGGCGTCGGCATCATTCGTACCCTCCGGCAAATCTTCACCCCCGCCCAATCGAAGTCTACGAACTGCTGATCGAGTCCTCCTCGCAGGCCCGTCTTCTTCAAGAATATCCCTCAGGAATTGCGATTGTTGCATGGCTCGAAGCATGCGTCCGGTTTGGGGACTATGTTGTTCCATCAGAAAATCAATGCTTCGGTGGTGTAAAAGGTCTGCCCAGTCGGATTCATCCGTTGCCCAATTCATCTCGTAATCGCGGTCGGAACGCTCTTCCGACGAATACATCATTCCATCGGACTTCCATTTTAGCCCTTCTGGATGAATCCCAAATCGAAACTCCTTGTGCGCTTTGTCCCAATACCCGTTGTAAACCTGGTAGAAGAAGTTTCGCTTGCCATTGGCATTTGAGACATTTGATGGAATTAAATGATGGCAGGCCCTCGTAATTGCCTCCGGATCCCTTTCCCAACCGAATTCCAGGGCGGCCAACTGCTTCTCTATAGAAGTTAGAGACAATTTCCAACTCCATACCAAGTCTTCTCCCCATTTCCCTTTGTGTTTAGGGGCATTGGTTTCATTATACTCCCAATGCGGTGGCATGTAATCCTCTAATCCAAAAAGATTGTACAAGCGCTCGTGGAAGGGAGATTTACATAGCGGACATCGTCGTCGAACAACCATGAAGCCAATCAGGCAAATCGGATGAAACACGTGGCGGCAAGTGCCTACGCAAAATCCTCCTTCAGGTCCAAATGGGTTGCAACACATCGCACAATTTTCACCATCCGTCACTTAACGTTCTTTGGTGTTGGCCACAATTTGGTCGCTTTCTTGATGTCCATCGTGTTTTCAAAATCCCACTCGTGACGGGCCCGGTCAATTGTTCCATCCGGTTTTTTGGCAATTCGTCGGAAACATCTCATCTACAATTGCCCATGATGTCAAACCAAATACCCGCTCTTGGTTATGATCCTTCCATGTCCTATCGATCTTCCTCAACTCCTCGCCTATTTGGTCACCCTTGGCGACGGATAAAATGCATGTCAACTTCCACTGGTAGTATTGCTCACCATCATCGATTCATTCGACTCTTCAAGACCTCATTATCTCGTCGAACATCTACCAAATCAACTTCAAGGGGTGTGTGAGACAAGCCTAATACCTCATTATCTGGTCGAACATCTACCAAATCAACTTCAAGGGGTGTTGCAAAGCGAGCCTAATCCTTCGTTGAAATCATTATCGAATGCCAAGGAGTCAAGCACACTTCCTATGACCAATCCGTTCGGACTAGTTAATGTACTAGGTCGTGTTTGTGATGTAGAAGCCCCCTTCCTTTTGCCATGGCCCCCTCAAGCTCCATGATACGTCTTTGCTTGGATGAGATTTCGCCGCTAGCTCTCCGCATGTCCTCTTTTAGCCGTTGATTCTCTTCCTTCAAGTGTTGATTTTCCGCCATCAATTGTTGAATCGGCCTTCTCTTGTATCAAAATGCTCCATCTCGACAGACAAATCTACCGGTGGAATTTCATCAAGCACGCCCCCCACCACAACAACCTCCACTTCTTGGGGTTCAATGTTTCCCCCAATCGCATGAACCATCTCCACATCTACTATGTTGGGAAGTAGCCGCACCGAATCGGTTGTCTTACTTGGGCCAATGAAGCCATGGGCATAGGCTCTAATGATCGAGCTAGCCTCTTTCGCTTATTCCTTTCCATCGTTTTGCGTCGAGGTAAAACTATCTCGTGGGAGCCATCGGAGTCGGAATCAAGCGGGAGTCGACATATGGTTATGGGGGTCTATTTCCGTAGGTCCGCTTACCGTGGGAAACCACCCGGGATCCTCTACCGCCCAAGTTCCAAAGCCGGGAAACCATTTTGTACTCGTGGTGCTCGAGCCTTGCCTTCTAAACCCTTCACAAGAGACCAATCGAACCTCTTCTTTAAAATGATCTCCACATGAACGCCGCGCACTAAATATAACCCGACCTGGTTCTTGTTTGGTAACTTCGTGGTGTAAAGGAGTTGGTAAATTTGAAGACATCGGGAAAGGAACTCCGGGTTGGTGCGAAGAGCGCAAATTGGCCTTGTTGCTTCTCAAGTGTAAAACATGGCGTTCAGCCGAAGGATTTGTCGATGTGGCACCACTCAATGTATTGCTTTGCATGGTCAAAATCCCATGGGTCGACTACATCTTGACCTACGAATGCCAATTTTAACGGATTATTTAACACATGAAGACGGGCCCGCTTGCTTTTTCCTTGTCGCACTCGTTCTTTGTCTTTTTCTTCCTTGCGGATCGCACCTGGTGTCGCCATCGTTGTAGAAAAAAATTTCGAAAATCTCCTCCAAATGTGCTCAAACGCCCTTCCCCGATCCCCAATCCAACCCTCACAAAGAGAAGTGGATCTTGAGAGCTAGAAAGGGCGGGTTACAATGGGGGAGTCCGCCTCTTATATAGTGGTTGGACCCCCCCCCCCAACCGACCCTAGCACCAAGCCAGGGCGGATTCCCAAGGCGGGAAGAGGGGGGCAAGGGAGAGGAGGGAGGAGGGGAGGGGGGGGGGGGGGGGGGGGGGGGGGGGGGGGGGGGGGGGGGGGGGGGGGGGGGGGGGGGGGGGGGGGGGGGGGGGGGGGGGGGGGGGGGGGGGGGGGGGGGGGGGGGGGGGGGGGGGGGGGGGGGGGGGGGGGGGGGGGGGGGGGGGGGGGGGGGGGGGGGGGGGGGGGGGGGGGGGGGGTGGGGGAAGGGGAGGGTTAGGGGTTGGGGGGTTAGGGGTTGGGGGTTGGGGGGTTTAGGGGTTTAGAGGGGTAAGGGGGGGGGTTGCTTTTTTTTTATTTTTTTAAATTTTTTTTTAAAAAGATTTTTAAAATATTTTTAGGGGCGGGAGGGGGAGGTTAGGGGCGGGAGTAGAGGGGTAGGGGCAAGGTAGAGGGGTTAGGATAGGGGTTAAGGGGTAAGGGGGGGGTTAGGGGTTAGCGGCGTTCTTTATTTTATTTTATTTTAATTTTTTACTTTTTTTTTCTTTTTGTTTAATTTTTAAAAAAATATTTTTTTGATTTTCTAAATATTTTTTTTCGTGGTATTTACAAACCGATTCATGCATAGGTTGAGTGGTATTTGGCAAGGTATGGAACCAATAAATATGTGCACCCAACTCAAAACAATGCAATTAAATATGTCATACGAAGATGTACAAATGCATCGAATAAGAGAAGTTGTTTGCGTATATTATATGTATGTGCACAATTGGAAGTACATATAGTATTGTAATTATCCATGCAATCCTTCTACATACAATAGGCACACGCTAACTTTGGGGACCGCTAAACTAAATAGTCAAGTACGGAAACAACACATGGGCATGGTCCAATTAAATGGATACTTTTCCAAGGCCTCTTTAACATCGGACACGGTCAACCTTTTGGACACATCCGGGTCTCGGAGGCCTTTAATTTGAACGTGAGGTACTCGTGATTCATGGCGCGGTCTATGCGGTGTGGCAAAAAGTACTTCATATCGTACTCTTCTTGCCAAATGTGTTGCGCTAACCACCCGGCGGAGAATGCATCGGCTGCCTTGGAATATATGTGTTTGCATTCCATAACCTCAAGGGGATTGTCGAACGCGTGGACCATACAAAAACCATAATTCCGGTGCCACCCATTTTCGCCATTTGCGTTCTTCATCCAACTTCTCTTGCTTCGCAAATCCATACTTGGATGGCGCTTGTTCCACCACTCGACTTGAAATCCCCCAATCACAAAGCCCGATGTAAACCGTATCTGGTTTCCAATCATCGAAATGCAATAGAACATTGGTTGGAGTAATGTCGTTGTGGAGATAATTGTGTTCATGACACTTTTCCATTAATGACAAGCAACGACAATGCCAAGTCAAGTCGTCGTTTACGGAATGTTACAACCCAACGTAGTTGTCTATCGGATAACCACGAAGTTTCGCTCTTTTGGAATGTCGTCGTATTCCAAGTGATTTGGGATTTTTTGATTGATATGGATGTCAAAATCTTTGAAGCTACCTCCGTTCCACCATAGCGAAAATCCATCCATTGTTTTAGGATGCAAGTACGATAGTCTGATGATTCCAGGGTGCTTTATTGGACATCCACCCGCCTCATTTACGATTGCCATCCGCTTCTCCCTCTCGTTCTTCACGTTCGTCAATTGTTTACGCGCGAATGGAATCCAACTAGGAATATGTTGAAGTTTTGTAAGCACCACCTTAGTAAACTTCCCATATCCACCTTGGATACGTTGTCCTGGCATAGATACCACGGTAACGGTTGATTCTAGCCACTTGAAAGTTCCACTGTTGCAATGAGACATAAGAACATCCTCGGCTTTTAATTTCCATCTCTCATTCCTCTTCCCACGAGCTTTCGAAAAGGTTTGACCAAAACTTTTCACTAAATCTAGCTTTGGAACTAGTTCGTCATCTTCAATTGTCCATTTGCTCTTGTCTGTCAATTTCTTCCCCGAAATATACGTCCATGCGTCTACGGTGTTGGTAGTCAATTCTACCACTCTGAGGTCCAACCATGCACCGTGGTCGTAGAAGTTGGTCCAATCACAAAGTTTGTAATTGTTTTCAAAACAACGCTCCAGGTATTGGTGAAGATCGTGACACAAATTGTGAAATCCTTCCTCATTCGCCCCAAGGTAAGACCTATGCAAATCTGCCATAGTTCGTATTTCATAGAAATGTATACCACTCCGTCGAGCAAATTCGAGATACTCCTCGGTTGGCATAAGTGGTGTCTCTTCCTCCTGTAGCAAGATCGAATTGTTCTTTTTTGACCCTTTACTTTTTTTCTTTTTTCCCTTTCTTTTCCGTGATCCCGATGAAGAAGGGTTTGTAGATTCTGTCTCCTTTGGAATTTCCTCTATTTCTTCACGACGGTCAAGGGGGGTTTCCAAATCTTGATTTCCATGTCGCATACTCGAACCTTGGCTCCCTTCACCCTCCATTTCGAATCTGAGAAAAAAACGGCGAAAAACTCCTCCCTCGTGTTGAAAAACACCCCACCAAGTGCCCACACTAACTCAATGAAGAAGTAGTGCTTGGCAACTAGTGGAGTGAGGTGAAGAATGAATCAACTTGGCTTTTATAGGGGAGGGGAGTGGAGGCACTTGGAGTGTGGTAAAGGAAAAGAAGGGTGGGCCCAACCCGGCCTCCCCCCCCGCCCTGGCCCCCCTCTCCCCCGCCCTGGCCTCCCCCTCCCCCGCCCTGGCCCCCCCTCCCCCGCCCTGGCCCCCCCTCCCCCGCCCTGGCCCCCCCCTCCCCCGCCCTGGCCCCCCCCTCCCCCGCCCCTAACCCCTTTCACCCGCCCTGTCCTCAGCCTACGTGGCGCATACGTGGCGCATACGTGGCGGCCAAGTGGCTTGGTTTTTACCCAAACCCTTGCCACGTCCTCGTTTTTTTACCTAAATTAAAGTCAACAGAGGTTTGACCGTATCGGGCGAGCGAGAGCTCTATCGGACGGACAAGGCGGACGGACGGGCGGGCGGGGTGCCCGCCCGGTATGACAACCTTGATCTCGGCATCGTTTGTGATCTCAATTATAATCTCCTGCACGTTTGCACTCCCGCTTAATAGCGAATGCGCGTTTTCACAATGAGGTCACCTGAAGCGCCCACAAACCTATATTAATGTAAATATAATGTATTAGATTCTAGACTATTCTACCCGATCACAAGAACCTACCCATGGAGATCAGAAGAGAGCATGCAACAGATGTGTTACACAATGTCATGTTCAGCCCTACTGTACAATCTGATGTCCAGAAACTAGTTTTTCTCAAGGAGTCATCTTCCTACTCGATGAAGAAACCTTTTCCGAAGACAAGGCTCACCTGCTGTAGCGATTCACCTCCATCTCTGTCCCATACTCCCGTGAAGTCGACTTGTGGCTGGTCCGATCCCGTGGTGATCAGTGATGGGGCTTTCGGTAACGGCAACGGCCTTCTACCGGTGTTCCTTGACAACGATTTAGATACGGCCTCAGGATTGACGCCGTGGTTGCACATAAGCGAGAATTTACCTATGACTGCACAGGGGATATATGCAAGCAATTTTAATAAACTGAAGAAGAATAATCAATTGAGGGCTCCTTCAAATTATGGTGGAAGGAGGGGGGCTGTCACAAAGCCTGTATCAAAATCCTGCAACTCCTGCGCCTCTGCGAAGGTCGGGGATGTAAGAAACTTCACCACACTTTTAAGAGCTCGCGCGAGAAGGCAGAGGTCCATGCCTCACGTACAATGTCCTCAGGAGTATGATCGCAGCAGAACAAATGCTGCACAAAGCCTGCAATTGCACCCCCGGACACCTTCAAATCCTCACTGCATTTAAAAAACGAGGTAAGTGTTCAAAAATGGTCTATATATATCTAATTATAACCTAATGCCAAGACTCAATCAAACTCCTGATATACAAACCAGGCCCAACCATGCATTCCCTACTATATTACTTCCGCGTAGAAGCCGTCCTTCTCTGTATCGCCCGTTTGGAATAGTGCCTTCATCTCCGTAATCGGGTCTCCACCGCTCGTTTATTTGTCTTTGAAGCCTACCGACTTGTTGTTCTTCCCCACCCCGTCAACATGCTACAAATAAACAAACAAAACATGTCCTAGATTAGCCTCCACTAGTCCAAAGATGCATAGCAAATCCATCTTCTGATTAAAATGAGACTCCCATGATTCGTAAGGCGCCGTTGATGGTATTAATCGACAATCAACGAATCGGCAAGAATAAGGATGTTGCCAAGGAAGAAGTTCAATACATTCTCACTATAGAATTTGAACATATATGAACTTTTCAGCATGAAAGCGTCCCATCAGGGACTATAAGGTCAACCCGTGTCCCGCCTGCCTCAATTCCAACACGTTAATTCATAGTGCAAAAGTATTGAACATACATTGGTAACACGCTCGGATTCCCACTGAACTACACATGATCACCATTAGCTGCAGAACTCTCACTTCCCACAACAAAAGCTTTGAAGTAGGCTAAACTCGAATATTGGAGAAAATTGATTAATGTGATGCATACATAGGGCTTTCAATTACAAAACCATACTCTGAGGGAAGGAAACATATTTTTGGAATCATAAAACCTGCAGCTCACCACATGCCCAGCGCTTGCAGCAAACAAATATTTTCAGTGCTCCCGGGCATAAATTTCAGCCCAAGTAGATCCGAACTGCCCCTCTAGTAAACTAGCAAACTTATGCAAGCGGGTAGGTGCTATTCTAAAACGCATGCGACCCACTTTGTTGTATTTCTGCATCATAACTTGATCCATAAGATTATTGTGATCAACAAACGCACACCAAAACTTTGATACATACCTCATGTTCAGCATGGAATGCACCTGCTCCTTCAAATCACCCTCTCGAATTCGTGGCCAAACAAATTCCGCCACGATGTCATTGGGAATACCTGGAATCAGCTGCAAGTCTCGCAGATCATACCCCATATATCCGCGCTTTGGAATGTAGTCTGGTAGATCATTGATTTCCTTCTTTAGTTCGTCATACGTTCTCACACGGCTCCCGCCTACAAGTTGATGTTTTGTGCCAAGTCCTAGTCCGGTAAATACCGACGGGAGATGTGGCCTTGGATTTGGTACTTCTTGTTTAGGTTCCATATTTGATCCACCACCTGGAATTGGAATGTCAAGCTGTTAGAAAAGCATCGACCCTAAACTCTATAATAGAGGCATCAATTTCATGACAAACGTTCTCATAGAAGAGGTCAGTGCTTGCATACCTTACTTAAACAGAGCCGGAATTCAGTGTTATTCGAGAGCCACTGGAGCACAGACACAGTACACAGACACAGTACAGACACTGCACATCCAAACACTTTCTTTACACATCAGTTGCAGATTCATTCGCATTATGTCAGCCTGGAGTTGCTCAAGGCCAATTTGCAGCTGGAAAAATGATTCATTGACAATGCGCAAGCAACATTGCTTGGAGTCATTGTGTCTCCAAAAATTGCATCATGCGTTAGCGGGGAATTAAAGAGACTCACACGAACGAAACAGTCACGGAAGTGGATGCGGAGAACTCCAGCAGTCGGAGCTGCACAGCGATTCAAGGCGGGGGCACTTCTTCTTTCGTGAACAGGAAGAGCGGTACCATGGTCCATGATTGGGCTACCTTTACTCAAACGGCAGAACAGCATAACTTTCACTAGAGACGGAAGAGTTGCCCCTACAAACGAGGATATCGTGTACACTCGGCACTAACTTTCTGTAGTAATGAATGTTCACTTCCCTTCGCGCCCCCCTCCACTTGCCGCCCCAGCCGCTGCTACCGCGAGTCGTACTTATCAATATGCATGATCGAGTAAATATTTTCAGTAAAAGCGCAGCAACGCTGCACCACAAATCACCTCGTTCATTACCTGATTAGCTGCAGCAGCCTGAGCAATAGTCACCTTCGTAATATACGTCACCGCCTTTAAGACTTGATACAACTTGCACTTAATTCTATAATTGTGTGAAACGAACCTTCTCGAGTAACGCATTGAAGTACTGGCATAGTGAACACATTAATATTGAGGTGCATTCTACATATAGCATAAATCTATAAGGCTCAATTCGTCTCTGTAGTCTACATACAGGCAACATCTTCATCTCTCTCGGGACGTTCCACGAGTCTCCATGTTTGGGCACGGAAATTTCATGTCACTCTATTTACACACTTGCTTTTGGGACTTGGATCAAACAAATACCGCTTATATTTTTCCAATCCGCCATCACCATACCCGTAATGTCTCTCGTTGAATCGGGCCTCACTAATAGGTATCCTGAAAAAGCCATTTCTTTGTGTGCTTGAGCCGCCACACATTCATAATTTCGATTCGATGTAAAACTACAATTAAAATTTCAAGTGATAAGAACAAAGAAGAAAAATCGAACTCCTCAATTCAAGTGCTTTCCATACTCCGAACTTGCAGCCCCATGTGCTACCAACGTGTGTATCGCTATTATCGTGCCTTCCGCTACTCGCGCTTTATCGCGAAGGAAGACGACAAGCCATACGCACTAAAGGTCCGAGCTCTGCGAATGAGGGGCACTGGTTTGGAGCGACTTCTAGTACATTGAGAAAGTACCCACCCCATCCTCCCTCCCATCCCTCGGAATTTACAATTTAGACCCCCAAATGTATTTTGATGATTTTGAAATCATAAATGGGGACTTTAACCGTAAAAGAGAAATTGATTTGAATCTGCATGACCTCCGGCTTCTTGAATTTAGTTCGCATGAATTCTAACCTTTGCGATTGGGTTGTTTTTCGTGCACCGGTCCAAAAAATCATTTCATGCTTCAATATTCCTCATACTTTATAAGATATTCATTGTCATAGTTTGAGAACACTATTTGAAAACTTCCCAATCATGCCCAAATTGCGGTATATGCTCATTTATTCATACAATCAAGCCAAAATTAAATATATCAAGGAAAATTTGAAAACTAACCTACAATTGAGATTTTACTTCATTCCTACTTTGTTGTTCTTAGCGTGCACATAAACTTTTGAGGCATGATCTCACCGTTTTGATTTCCAATCCCATATTTCAAACATGCCATTTCTATTGTCTAATACCGGCCTCTGTTTTTTAATTTCAGCATACCTCCACCTGAGAAATCAAGCATTTCGTTAGGTTATATAGGTCCTATAAGTGCAAAAATTGCATATTCATATTCATAACTCACCTAAGAACAAGACTCTAAAGAGTCTGAAATCAAATGTCCTCCAAAGAGTGCTTATTTTGGCCCACAAAACTTTGGTTTCCCTCCTGCCATCAAGTGAAAACAACTTATTTTCCAACTCTAAATGATATGATTTCACGAACGGTAAGGTATTTGAGTTAAAGATTTGGCATATATGATATTGTACAAGTTTTGTAGTAGATCTTACGATTACATACTTCAAAATAAGTCATATACGTAGTAATTCTCACTTGGTATTGAAAGTGGGCATTTTTCAAGGTACCCCTAACCAAATAGTTTCTTTCTCACTTAGGGGAATTTTTTTTCTTATTTAAGGGAGTTTTTTTTCCTGAGTTCTGAAAATAATTTGGAAAAGTTTTTTTACCTTCCTTCACAACCGTGGCAGGGGATTTTCTTCCTCCATTTCACCATCGCTGGCTATCTCCTCTAAATCAGTGGCTTCCACAAATTGGTCGACACCCACTGGAATATCTGAGAGGATGTCCCTAACCTCTTCTTCATCAGAGTAATTATCTTCTGCCCTGTCTTCGGCACGTACTGCAAATCTGTCCCCGTCGTCTTCATCACTGTCCACTCCCTCTCCAGCTGAATCATCAGCTTCAATCGCCACTAGATCAACTAGATTGATATGCCGGGGAGGTGATTCGGTTGAAGGTCCGGTTGTATCTTCCTCTGATGCTTCACTCCTCAGAGGATTCAGGGTTTCTGACAAGCTTGACCCCCCACTTAAGTTTGTCCTCTTATAGACAACTAAGTTTGACCGAGGATTATTTTTGATTGCTAACTTCCAACCTTGGTTAAGTGGATCATCCACATAAAACAGCTGCTTCACATCCTTAGGATAAATAAAAGGATCATCTTCTATAGCAGAAGCTCTCAAAAACTCCCCGGCCTTAACACGATGAAATCCGCATTCATCTTCTAAAACCGTTGCATTCGACCCATGTTGGCGAATTACAGAATCCCAGAATTGGCATTTGAAAAGGATGGTTTCAAAGCTATCAAAGTTCAATCTAACAATAGTGTCAACATAGCCATAGAACTCTATTTGTTGACCTCCTACGTCGTATAGGGCTGACACACCACAATCAAATGTTGTTTTCTTTGTCATGTCTCTTTCCATTACCCGGAAATGGTTTCCATAAGCCCAACACATGGTGTAAAATTGGGCTTTATCTCCTGGTCCCAATGCTACATCCAAAACCATTTGAGGGACTTCTTTGCCATTGATCTTGTCTTCACGAACAGCTCGTAATACCCAATCCTTCAAAGTAGGTTTTCTAGACATGCTTCCACATTCCACCTCGTACCGTTCTCTCCAACTCTCCAGAAATGGAGCGTTTAGTAACAAAAATCTATGGGCCTGTTCCCTAAATATTGAATCCATAGTAGTGAGGGGAGATACCTTTGGCAATACTATGCCATTTATTCGAGCATCCTCATCCGTTGGTTTTTGAAGACGAGAAGCATGCAGGTGCAATCTCTGAGTATACTCGTTAACATGGAACATGGATTCTGCACATATATAACCTTCTGCAATAGATCCCTCTGAGCGGGCCCTCTGTCGAACAAAGTCTTTCAAGACTTTTAGGTAGCGCTCTATGTGGTACATCCACCGAATGGATATAGGCCCTGCAAGTTCCACTTCCTCGACTATATGCAGTATATTATGAAATTGGATGTCAAAAACTGACACGGGCAGGTGCATCTCCATTTCACATAATATTTCTGCGGCTTCTACTTTTATCTTTTCGCAATCTGAGATTCTAATCTCCTTTGAACACACCCAACGAAATAAAGCTGCTAATCGGTAGATTATTTTTCGAATCTCTTCTGTTAGTGTGCCTCTCACTACTATGGGAAGTAAGTCATGTAACAAATTATGATAATCGTGGGTTTTGAACCCTACCAGTTTGCGATTGCTAAATTTATGGCGGAAACTTGACCCATACCCAAATGGAGTACGGGTGTTCGATAACAAGTTAATGATGTTGTCATACTCTAGTAATAATTAAGTGAAGGAATGTTTTTTTTTTTTTTTTTGTTTTGTTTTTCTTGTTTTGTATGCTAGTGTTAGTACAACGCTCAACTGATTGCAAAGTCCGACAGTAGTATTCGCTATGTTGTATCTCCAGCGTTTTTCTGTATGAGCGCTCCACAGGGTTACATTGTATGTGCATCACATCAAGCAAATGGGGGACTATAAGATGTTGTTTAACAAAGACAAATTTGCCCACAAGTTAGAATGAGACTTAGCTACGTATATCAAACAATACAACATACTATAAAGTCATTATATGTAATTATTATTAAACATTATCTTCAAATATGTTCCACATTATCCCCTATATGAACCTAAAGAAAAACTTAGTATTTAATATAGACAAAGGCAATTTAATTATACAACTGTGTTTCATATGGTATTAGTACCTAAAACATTAAGAATTCAACTTTTGTCAATAAATGACTAAACTTAAAGCAAGGGCTAAGAAGAAGTATCCACAAAAGTTTTTTTTGAGATTTTTAGAAGAAGAAGATAGTGAGATGTGTTTGGTAAGGATTACTCGAGAGTGGGCAAAGTAATTAGTATTATCCATTTTGTCAAACTAGTTTCCCTTGGAGGGACTTCTTCTTAGCCCTTGCTTCCTCTATCATCACACTTAATTCGTAGACTTGATATAATGTTTTTCTGGTTATAATGCGAGGATATCTTAGACATATATTATTTTCTTATTTCCATCCATTCATATCAAGACTTTGAGGTTACTGGTAACGTAGAGGGCTCGAAAACCAACAAAGTCCTAATTCCAAAAAAGTATATGCACAATATTCATTCCAAAAACTAAATCTATGTATATCATACAGAACTTATCATTTTGGTCAACATTTAATAAGAGCTATATGACGTGCCTACAAATATCTTCCAAAATAAACGCATTTTGTAAATTTTGTTGGAATTATGACCCTATTGGTTTTGGAGCCCTCTACCTTATGTTCAAACCAATGTAAGCATCTAAATTTTCAACTGCGTGTGCTAACTTCCAGGATTAGCTCGCATTCCCATTTATATTTATAACCGAACTTGTTAGTTATCTTCGCACAGCTTGATGGGAACAACAGGTGACGAGAACAAAAGGCACTACAATTTTCCATGTCTGACTGTTACCACAATATCAGTTTTCGTAACTTTCATACCATGAATCATAAAAAGGTCATATCATGATTCATCTGTTACACACTACCTCACTGCTCGGGGCATATGTCAACAACTGAAAGATTTCATTATTATTCAACTTGTTATCATCCTTATTATATTAGGAAATGTAATTATTTGAACCAACTGATGAAAGGGTTAATAAAGTATACAATGACTGAAACTCTAACGGTACCATTTATGGATTTGTACTTCGTCTAAAGTTCCATGCGTGATCTTCTGGAGTTGACTTCACACACTCAGGTGCATGTACAAGTTGTTCCGCGAATCTGGGCCACGTAAGTAAAATATTTCTAACTGAATTGGTAATGTGGCTTACTCTTGTACTTCGTCTAAAGTTTTGTGCCTAAAGTTTTGTGCCTAAAGTTTTGTGCCTAAAGTTTTGTGCCTGCTATTCGATATGGTTCACATCAAGGGAGGTGGAGTTAACTTCATACAATCACATTCATGAATGTAAAAATGATTGAGTGAATTTGGGCCACGTAAGTAAGAGATTGCTAAGGGAATTGGTAATGTGGCCTACTTCCTTGTTTTCATAATAGCTTTTCAATCCGAATGTCAGAAATATTCCTTGTGGCTGGGTTTCATATTATAATAAATCACTGCTGCAGCGTTCTGAATTGATGTCATTCTTTTTTTGTCCCTAACTACTACCGTACGTTCAGTATAAAGTACCATGCACTACACTAAAATTTATGTTTAGTGTTGGTAACGCTAAATACGAACAACAACACTAATTGTCAACAAGGATAAAGATATGGCAACCCTAAATGTCAAGTACGATACTAATTGTCAACAATAGTAAAATATAAAGAATAAAAAAAAGATTAAGTTGACATTTAGTGTTAGAAGTTGACATTTAGTGTTATGCAACTTGCAACAAAGTGATGGCTAGAAGGGAAGCTCCCATTAAGAATTGGTGACCTCATACACTAATTGTGCATAAAATGACGAATACTGTTGTGGACATGATCATAGTAAAAACGCTAAGTGTCATTGGTATGAGAATGAGTTATACTTGATAAAATTGGGAATGTGGTAAGTTTTGAGGGACTGACCTTGTAATACGGTAGTCGAAACAATATTGACTTGTCCTTCATGCCCGAATCTTTCAAATTCACTTTCTTCTTTTCCACCTTCTTCCACTGTTTAATCCAAAAGGTACCCGTAGTTCTTGATGGCTTAGGGACTTTACGATATGACTGACCGTTGAACTTGTTCCGGTTTCTTGTAGATCGAAACCTGTGCTTAATAGGAAGGTATTTCCTATGTCCAAAATACACAACTTTTTTCAAAAACATACATTTTTTAGATTCGATGACGTTCCGGCCACAGGGGGGGCATGCTTTGAGTCCTTGTGTTTGTAAAGAGGAAAATACTCCATACCCCGGAAAGTCATGTAATGACCACAACATCATACCATAAAGTTTAAATCTTTCATTTTTATATGCATCATATGCATCAACCCCGTCCACCCAAAGCTTCAGTAGCTCATCGATGAGGGGCTCCATGTATGTGTTAAAATTTTTAACTTTCTTTTTGCCTGCACGTAGTAGTTGGAATAATTTTACTTAAGTTACAAACAAGAAAAACAAAACAAAAAAAAAAAAAACATTCCTTCACTTAATTATTACTAAACTATAATTGTTCAAACTATGAGAAATTGAGGAATATTGTTAAAAATCATACCTGGTACAATAGTCGATAGAAGAATGTGGCCCTTGTGCATGCCAAGCTTTGGATTTAAGTTTAGCAAAGTACATGTAATGGGCCAAAGGGAATGACTTGTTGAATTTAAACCCGCGGGATTAATGCCATCAGTGCTAACTTGTAACATCACACTTCGAGCATCTTTCATCTGATCATATTTTTCTTCCATGGACTTCCAAGTAGGACTATCTGCAGGAATTCGCATAACGTCATCCAGACTCCTATTATTGCGATGCCATATCATACATGGAGCCAAGGTAGGGCTTCGGTAGTAAGCCAATAAGCGTGGAATTATAGGAAAATACCACATTTTCTGAAAAACAAATACGAAATGGTTAGTAACTGCGCTATATTAAACTACAATGTAAACCTAAAAGTGTACCTCTTAGACAAAATGTTGGCTCCAAAAGGTTGATAAAGACAAATCATGTAAATTGTTACGTTTTGAGGATTTGAACCTATGTCAAATGGGTGATTAAATCACTTCATTCATGCCAGCCCTTTAAAAAGGAATTGGAGTTTCTTTCTATCTATATATGAAGTGGGTGTTTAAAAAAAACGGCAACATAATAAGCTTTCGAAAGTCATATTTTTTTTAAAAAAAATTAAAAAAAATAAAAAAAATTTGAACATTGCCAATAGTCAACTTGATATGATTTTGCAATGGCACAACATAAGCATCATGCTTCTCTAGATATTAACGTTCTAAGGAATTCTAAGAAGCTAACACTTTTTATAAAATAACTTTATTATGGCACTGTTAATTTAAATAAATGTAAATTTGCATACTATAGATTTTTAGAAAATGATTGCATACTATAGATTTCAAAAACTTAATTTTTTTTCATACTATACATTTTAAAATCATAAATTTTTGCATACCATACATTTTAAAAACATGATTACAAACAATTTTTTTCTACATTTACATTTCAAACATTATAGAGACGAATGAAATGTCAAATAATAACATACCTTTCTAGAAACCGTTTTGCTAACATTTGTCTCACTATATCTCGAAGTGTTGCATTTCGGGCAAGCTCGCAAATTGGTTTTTAAAGGACCATAATAAAGTGTCATGTCACAAGGACATGCATCATACACTTCATAGTCTAATCCAACTCTCGTAATGATCTTGCGTGCCTCTACTCGAGTTTTTGGCATCTTTGAGTTCAAATTCATAGGGATTACTTTCTCGGAAATAGCCACGAAAATAGCGTCCATTGCCACATTAGATATTTGTTTGTCACTTGGATGCTTAAAAACAAAAAAATGATGGATAATCGGTGGAAGTAGCTCCGTCATAAATCATAGTAGATGCCTCTTTCTCCAATTCCGACATATGTGGTCCAGTATTTCGCGTTCTTTTCATATTCATCCGCACACCATCTTCATCAAACCGTCGAAGAAGTTGCATATATTCCTCCAGAACATACTTTTCATTCCAATAGAAGTGTTCTTCCTCTTCAGTTGGTTGTGGTTCCACCGTATGAAATGTCTCATCAACGGTATGACCCAAACCGATTGGGTCAACACTTAACCTCTGAGCTTCATATAGAGCCTGTACACAATAAATTCCAAAACAGTTTAAAATTCCTATAATACATGTCCATTTTGCAATTCTCCACATAAAGTACACACCACTGTACTTTTCATTATTCGTAAGGAGAAGGTAGAATGTGGCCATTTCTTATGACCCTTATAATCTAACACATAATGTACATTAGTTCACGTAAACTAATAAGGCAGATGTATACTTTGTAGGAAATGACAAAGACGCAAACACAAGCAAATTATTTTAGCGTAGTATTACATGAAATTATTAAAGGAATCCCTAATTATGTAGCAATTATATATAAATATATTAAAATACACATGTATGTACATCATATTGATTAGTAATAGTAATTTTGGAAGATTAGATCTCACGTAACACATCATAATCACATTTAATAAAGAATGGGTAGCAAATTTTTAAGAAGTTTAAACATTTATGACTCTATAATCTTTTTCAATACCAGAAAACTTTAATTCGTAGAAAATATCATCAAATTAATAAATAGCATATAATTATTTACATTTACCTGAACCCTTTCATTTTAATGTTACTACACAAGAGTTGTTGATTAGTCTTATACGAAGATTACTGTTATGTACCGAAAGTAAAACATTACACTATTTATCAATACTCTTAAGATAAGAGTTCAATATGGACAACCATTATAAGTAATGGTCTTTGTTTTTCTTTGAGGCCACCATTTGCACCAATTTCTATAGATTCTTCTCCTTCCAAGTACATTAGTGTGCTCTCACATTCAGTCTTATGTTTTGAAGATTAGTGTTGTAACACTATGGTGACGTATGACATCTATTGTTTCGGTTCCCAATTAACGTTTGTAACGGTAATCAACAACTATTGTGTAGTATAATCAATACTATGTTACTTTCTTACAGAGAGCAATTCACATTCAAAAAAATAATAAAATTGGAGAAGCATAATATCGTGTAACACAAATTTAGAGTGGTACATAAATGTACATGCAGAATAATATTACAATTACCTGGTACTTTTGGGACATTTGATAGAGTCGGATATGCTCATCAACAATGCTCAGGTATCTCATGCTTGGTTTGGCCGCCTCTGCACATTTACAACAAGGGCAGTATACCTTGAATTCAGGCGTCTCTGGTACATTTCCAAGCAATGACCCCTCTGCCATTCTTTTCTTTCTAGGTGCAGCAACAATGGGCGGCGGGGATCCTTCGGTCTGTTGAAGGGGTTCATCCCTAGATGTGCTAGGAGTGTGTCGGCCTACTCCAACAACCTTGTGTGATCTAGGCATGCTGAAATTCGCAGAACTGTAGCAAAAATAAAAAAATGCAGAAGCAATTAGTAAGTTTGGAAATAACGAGGATAAATATTAATCTCACACATAAAATGGTTTTGCCTAAATCCACGAACAACGTCGTTAATATATTCGAAGTACACTTACTATATCTATATTAAATGAAAGTACTCTAAGGTTGAGGTACCTAAAAGCGTTAGGTGACACAAAACATCTATATTCTAATTTATAGATTTTGAATTTGCAGTCTCTAAGAAAACTAACTTCTAACCCGAGGAAAATATCACTCTATTATAAAATGTACAACTTGAAATTTTGGAGAATAAGTGATCGAAAAATTTGCAATCTCTGACAAAACAAACTTGTAGCAAAGAAAAATATCACTCTATTAAAAATTAAACAAATTGAAATATTGGAAAATAAATGATAAAAAATTTTGCATTCTCTGAGAAAACTAACTTCTAGACCGAGAAAAATATCACTCTATTAAGAATTACACATATTGAAATATTTGAAAATACATGATCAAAAAGTTTGCATTCTGTGAGAAAACTACCTTCTAACCAGAGAAAAATATCACTCTATTAAAGGCCGGTCAGGTGATACTGTATATAGGAGAAGTTTACTTCGGGAATGGTACATGAAGATTGTTTAACCCTAAAGCAGAATTGGATCAATAAATGGCAAGTAGAACAGATTTTCATTTCAATACAATACAGAAGCCTATGCATTGTGCCACGTGTAAGCATGAAGGACCGTTTCACACTGGACGAAAGAGTTAGAAGATTTGAGATTATATTGAAATGATCGAACAAGATTCGGACGTGCAGATGTGATGTTCTTATAAAGCCACGCTGTAAAAGCTGGCCAATCATGACACTCAATGCTTGTACGTCACACATCGGCCCTGGTGAGAGGGGTCTCCCAGCCATTCCGCAATTCTCTCAGTTTTCTCTCCGAAGCGCCTTCGTTGTCTCACTACACATGAGCTGCATTCTCTATCAGTGTGCGCTCGAGTTTTCATAACACACTAGGTTAGAATCATAGCGTCGGACATCTCTATGTCACAGTGCAAAGTGTCAATTGTTTTCAGGGTGTCCTGTTTCGCATTTCCGGACATGTTGGCTGTTAATCTCGGAGCGCTTTCCTCGTCTGATCAAAGTGGGGTCCTTTATATATCAGTGGGCGCTGGACTTTTATTGTTTGAGTGAAATAGATTAACGGCCTCTGCTGTCTCCCCTCGCAGTGGAAATTGTGTAGCGTGCTCAGTTACTTGAGATTCACCGTCGTTAGTGAAGTTCAGATACAGTAACCCTGTGGAGCGCTCATACGGAAAAACGCTGGAGATACAACATAGCGAATACTACTGTCGGACTTTGCAATCAGTTGAGCGTTGTACTAACACTAGCATATCCCCTACATTTGCAGTACATGTATTGTTGTGAGTAGTCGATTGTTGCGGTTTGTTACTGTTAGAGGGCGTTGTCACGGTAGAAGGCGGTATTCTCTCTTCGGACCCGAAGTTAACTTAGAAACCCTCAGAGAAAGAGTTATCTTTTCTCTTTGAACTCACTCCAGGTTGTCTTGGTTGTCATTTTAAAGGTTTAGTTGAGACGGTAAGTTACTATAGTCAAGGTTGTCATACCGGGCGGGCACCCCGCCCGCCCGTCCGTCCGCCTTGTCCGTCCGATAGAGCTCTCGCTCGCCCGATACGGTCAAACCTCTGTTGACTTTAATTTAGGTAAAAAAACGAGGACGTGGCAAGGGTTTGGGTAAAAACCAAGCCACTTGGCCGCCACGTATGCGCCACGTATGCGCCACGAGGTCGAGGACAGGCGGGTGAAAGGGGTTAGGGGGGGGGGGGGGGGGGGTGCGGGGGGGGGGGGGGCGGGCGGGGAGGGGGGCGGGGGGGGGGGGGGCGGGTGGGGGGGGGGAGGCCTGGGGCGGGAGAGGGGGGGGGGGGGGAGGCCGGGTTGGGCCCACCCTTCTTTTCCTTTACCACACTCCAAGTGCCTCCACTCCCCTCCCCTATAAAAGCCAAGTTGATTCATTCTTCACCTCACTCCACTAGTTGCCAAGCACTACTTCTTCATTGAGTTAGTGTGGGCACTTGGTGGGGTGTTTTTCAACACGAGGGAGGAGTTTTTCGCCGTTTTTTTCTCAGATTCGAAATGGAGGGTGAAGGGAGCCAAGGTTCGAGTATGCGACATGGAAATCAAGATTTGGAAACCCCCCTTGACCGTCGTGAAGAAATAGAGGAAATTCCAAAGGAGACAGAATCTACAAACCCTTCTTCATCGGGATCACGGAAAAGAAAGGGAAAAAAGAAAAAAAGTAAAGGGTCAAAAAAGAACAATTCGATCTTGCTACAGGAGGAAGAGACACCACTTATGCCAACCGAGGAGTATCTCGAATTTGCTCGACGGAGTGGTATACATTTCTATGAAATACGAACTATGGCGATTTGCATAGGTCTTACCCTTGGGGCGAATGAGGAAGGATTTCACAATTTGTGTCACGATCTTCACCAATACCCGGAGCGTTGTTTTGAAAACAATTACAAACTTTGTGATTGGACCAACTTCTACGACCACGGTGCATGGTTGGACCTCGAGTGGTAGAATTGACTACCAACACCGTAGACGCATGGACGTATATTTCGGGAAGAAATTGATGACAAGAGCAAATGGACAATTGAAGATGACGAACTAGTTCCAAAGCTAGATTTAGTGAAAAGTTTTGGTCAAACCTTTTCGAAAAGCTCGTGGGAAGAGGAATGAGAGATGGAAATTAAAAGCCGAGGATGTTCTTATGTCTCATTGCAACAGTGGAACTTTCAAGTGGCTAGAATCAACCGTTACCGTGGTATCTATGCCAGGACAACGTATCCAAGGTGGATATGGGAAGTTTACTAAGGTGGTGCTTACAAAACTTCAACATATTCCTAGTTGGATTCCATTCGCGCGTAAACAATTGACGAACGTGAAGAACGAGAGGGAGAAGCGGATGGCAATCGTAAATGAGGCGGGTGGATGTCCAGTAAAGCACCCTGGAATCATCAGACTATCGTACTTGCATCCTAAAACAATGGATGGATTTTCGCTATGGTGGAACGGAGGTAGCTTCAAAGATTTTGACATCCATATCAATCAAAAAATCCCAAATCACTTGGAATACGACGACATTCCAAAAGAGCGAAACTCAGGGTTATCCGATAGACAACTACGTTGGGTTGTAACATTCCGTAAACGACGACTTGACTTGGCATTGTCGTTGCTTGTCATTGTGGAAAAGTGTCATGAACACAATTATCTCCACAACGACATTACTCCAACCAATGTTCTATTGCATTTCGATGATTGGAAACCAGATACGGTTTACATCGGGCTTTGTGATTGGGGGATTTCAAGTCGAGTGGTGGAACAAGCGCCATCCAAGTATGGATTTGCGAAGCAAGAGAAGTTGGATGAAGAACGCAAATGGCGAAAATGGGTGGCACCGGAATTATGGTTTTTGTATGGTCCACGCGGTTCTGACAATCCCCTTGAGGTTATGGAATGCAAACACATATATTCCAAGGCAGCCGATGCATTCTCCGCCGGGTGGTTAGCGCAACACATTTGGCAAGAAGAGTACGATATGAAGTACTTTTTGCCACACCGCATAGACCGCGCCATGAATCACGAGTACCTCACGTTCAAATTAAAAGGCCTCCAGGACCCAGATGTGTCCAAAAGGTTGACCGTGTCCGATGTTAAAGAGGCCTTGGAAAAGTATCCATTTAATTGGACCATGCCCATGTGTTGTTTCCGTACTTCAGCTATTTAGTTTAGCGGTCCCCAAAGTTAGCGTGTGCCTATTGTATGTAGAAGGATTGCATGGATAATTACAATACTATATGTACTTCCAATTGTGCACATACATATAATATACGCAGCAACTTCTCTTATTCGATGCATTTGTACATCTTCGTATGACATATTTAATTGCATTGTTTTGAGTTGGGTGCACATATTTATTGGTTCCATACCTTGCCAAATACCACTCAACCTATGCATGAATCGGTTTGTAAATACCACGAAAAAAAATATTTAGAAAATCAAAAAAATATTTTTTTAAAAATTAAACAAAAAGAAAAAAAAGTAAAAAATTAAAATAAAATAAAATAAAGAACGCCGCTAACCCCCTAATCCCCCCCTTACCCCTTAACCCCTATCCTAACCCCTCTACCTTGCCCCTACCCCCTCTACTCCCGCCCCTAACCTCCCCCCCCCCCTCCCCCGCCCCTAAAAATATTTTAAAAATCTTTTTAAAAAAAAAAATTTAAAAAAATTAAAAAAAGAACCCCCCTTACCTCTCTAAAACCCCTCTAACCCCCAACCCCAACCCCTAACCCCCCAACCCCTAACCTCCCCCTTCCCCCCCCACGGCCCCCTCCCCCCCCCCCCCTGGCCCCCCCCCCCCCCCCCCCCCCCCCCCCCCCCCCTCCCCTCCCCCCCCCCCCCCCCCCCCCCCCCCCTCCCCCCCCCCCCTCCCTCTCCCTCCCCCCTCCCTCCCTACCCCCCCCCCCCCCCCTCCCCCTCCCCCCCCCCCTCCTCCCCCCTTGCCCACCCCCTCTTCCCCGCCTTGGGGAATCCGCCCTGGCTTGGTGCTAGGGTCGGGTTGGGGGTCCAACCACTATATAAGAGGCGGACTCCCCCATTGTAACCCGCCCTTTCTAGCTCTCAAGATCCACTTCTCTTTGTGAGGGTTGGATTGGGGATCGGGGAAGGGCGTTTGAGCACATTTGGAGGAGATTTTCGAAATTTTTTTCTACAACGATGGCGACACCAGGTGCGATCCGCAAGGAAGAAAAAGACAAAGAACGAGTGCGACAAGGAAAACAGCAGCGGGCCCGTCTTCATGTGTTAAATAATCCGTTAAAATTGGCATTCAGAGGCTGGGAAGATGTAGCTGACCCATGGGATTTTGACCATGCAAAGCAATACATTGAGTGGTGCCACATCGACAAATCCTTCCAGCCTGAACGCCATGTTTTACACTTGAGAAGCAACAAGGCCAATTTGCGCTACTGCACCAACCCGGAGTTCCTTTCCCGATGTCTTCAAATTTACCAACTCCTTTACACCACGAAGTTACCAAACAAGAACCAGGTCGGGTTATATTTAGTGCGCGGCGTTCATGTGGAGATCATTTTAAAGAAGAGGTTCGATTGGTCTCTTTTGTGAAGGGTTTAGAAGGCAAGGCTCGAGCACCACGAGTACAAAATGGTTTCCCTGGCTTTGGAACTTGGGCAGTAGAGGATCCTGGGTGGTTTCCCACAGCCGACAGACCTACGGAAATAGACCCCCATAACCATATGTCTGACTCCCCGCTTGATTCCGACTCCGATGGCTCCCACGAGATAGTTTTACCTCGACGCAAAACGATGGAAAGGAATAAGCGAAAGAGGCTAGCTCGATCATTAGAGCCTATGCCCATGGCTTCATTGGCCCAAGTAAGACAACCGGTTCCGGTGCAGCTACTTCCCAACATAGTAGATGTGGAGATGGTTCATGCAGTTGGGGGAAACATTGAACCCCAAGAAGTGGAGGTTGTTGTGGTGGGGGGCGTGCGGATGAAATTCCACCGGTAGATTTGTCTGTCGAGATGGAGCATTTTGATACAAGAGAAGGCCGATTCAAGCAATTGATGGCGTAAAATCAACACTTGAAGGAAGAGAATCAACGGCTAAAAGAGGACATGCGGAGAGCTAGCGACGAAATCTCATCCAAGCAAAGACGTATCATGGAGCTTGAGGGGGCCATGGCAAAAGGGAAGGGGGCTTCTACATCACAAACACGACCTAGTACATTAACTAGTCCGAACGGATTGGTCATAGGAAGTGTGCTTGACTCCTTGGCATTCGATAATGCAGATTTCAACGAAGGATTAGGCTCGCCTGCAACACCCCTTGAAGTTGATTTGGTAGATGTTCGACCAGATAATGAGGTATTAGGCTTGTCTGCAACACCCCTTGAAGTTGATTTGGTAGATGTTCGACGAGATAATGAGGTCTTGAAGAGTCGAATGAATCAGATGGCTGAGCAATACTACCAGTGGAAGTTGACATGCATTTTATCCGTCGCGCAAGGGTGACCAAATAGTCGAGGAGTTGAGGAAGATCGATAGGACATGGAAGGATCATAACCAAGAGCGGGTATTTGGTTTGACATCATGGGCAATTGTAGATGAGATGTTTCCGGACGAATTGCCAAAAAAACCGGATGGAACAATTGACTGGGCCCAGTGCGAGTGGGATTTTGAAAACACGATGGACATCAAGAAAGCAGCCAAATTGTGGCCAACACCAGCAACGTTCGTGACGGATGGTGAAAATTGTGCGATGTGTTGCAACCCATTTGGACCTGAAGGAGGATTTTGCGTAGGCACTTGCCGCCACGTGTTTCATCCGATTTGCCCGATTGGCTTCATGGTTGTTCGACGACGATGTCCGCTATGTAAATCTCCCTTCCACGAGCGCTTGTACAATCTTTTTGGATTAGAGGATTACATGCCACCGCATTGGGAGTATAATGAAACCAATGCCCCTAAACACAAAGGGAAATGGGGAGAAGACTTGGTATGGAGTTGAAATTGTCTCTAACTTCTATAGAGAAGCGAGTTGGCCGCCACGGAATTCGGGCCGGGAAAGGGATCCGGAGGCAATTACGAGGGCCCCGCCATCATTTAATTCCATCAAATGTCTCAAATGCCAATGGCAAGCGAAACTTCTTCTACCAGGTTTACAACGGGTATTGGGACAAAGCGCACAAGGAGTTTCGATTTGGGATTCATCCGAGAAGGGCTAAAATGGAAGTCCGATGGAATGATGTATTAAATCGGAAGAGCGTTCCGACCGCGATTCTGAGATGAATTGGGCAACGGATGAATCCGATCGTGGGCGAGACCTTTTACACCACCGAAGCATTGATTTTACGATGGAACAACATAGTCCCCAAACCGGACGCATGCTTCGAGCCATGCAACAATCGCAATTCCGAGGGATATTCTTGAAGAAGACGGGCCTGCGAGGAGGACTCGATCGTTGATTCGTAGACTTCGATTGGGGGTGAAGATTTGCGGAGGGTACGAATGATGCCGACGCCCGGCCCAAGCAAAGGCAAAGAATGGACGAGAACTAATTGTCGATTTTCTAATGTAGCAACCAAGATATACTTCTCTTTTTCTATATCGTTAAACACTCTTTTGAAATACATATGCTTTTCTTTTGCAAACTTGTTGGCACACTCTATGCATGTGTTTATAATCATATGATCATGTGAATGCTAATTATCATGGTGTCATTGTATGGTTAGCTTGATAAATAGTTAAGTGGGAGAAAAAAATTATTTTAAATCTTGTAATAATTAATAAATTTCTTATAAACATGATAGGACAATAAAAAAACAAACATACCGATAGCGGATGTCAATCCAAAGTGAGGGGGAGAGGGGAAGTGAGGAGGGTGGGTTAGGGGGGTGGGTAAGGGGGTGGAGAGGGGAGGAGAAAAGAAGAAAGGGAGGAGTGGGGAGGGAAGAGGAGAGAAGGGGAGGAAGTGGAAGAGGAGTGGAATGATGGTCAATCCAATCATTGAAATCCAAACATTCCCTCACTATATCCGGGATACTCCAAATCCCGGCTTTAATGAGGGAATGTTTGGATTTGTTTATCCCATTAATGATGCTTGTTTGCAAAACACAAGATTGGTGAGAGAGAAGGCAAATTTTTTTCAAAAAAACTACGTGGGGTGGGTGAGAGAGGAGGGGGCGGGTTACGGGAGGGGCGGATTACGGGGGGAGGTGCGGGTACCATGGGGGTAGGGCGGGTACCATGGGGGTAGGGCGGGTACCAAGGGGGGTAGGGCGGGTACCATGGGGGTAGGGCGGGTACCAAGGGGGGTAGGGCGGGTACCAAGGGGGGGTAGGACGGAGATGGTAAGGGGAATGAGGGAGTGAGTGTGAGGGTGGTGAGGATGAGGGGGTGGGGTGGGGGGGGGGTGGGGTGAGGGGGGGGTGGTGTGAGGGGGGGGGGTGAGGATGAGGGGGCGGGTGAGGATGAGGGGGCGGGTGAGGATGAGGGGGCGGGTGAGGGGGGAGGAGAAAAGAAGAAAGGGAGGAGTGGGGAGGGGAAGAGGAGAGAAGGGGAGGAAGTGGAAGAGGAGTGGAATGATGGTCAATCCAATCATTGGAAATCCAAACATTCCCTCACTATATCCGGGATACTCCAAATCCCGGCTTTAATGAGGGAATGTTTGGATTTGTTTATCCCATTAATGATGCTTGTTTGCAAAACACAAGATTGGTGAGAGAGAAGGCAAATTTTTTTCAAAAAACTACGTGGGGTGGGTGAGAGAGGAGGGGGCGGGTTACGGGGAGGGGCGGATTACGGGGGGGAGGTGCGGGTACCATGGGGGTAGGGCGGGTACCATGGGGGTAGGGCGGGTACCAAGGGGGGGTAGGGCGGGTACCATGGGGGTAGGGCGGGTACCAGGGGGGGTAGGGCGGGTACAAGGGGGGGTAGGACGGAGATGGTAAGGGGAATGAGGGAGTGAGTGTGTGTGGGGTGAGGATGAGGGGGTGGGGTGGGGTGAGGGGGGGTGGGGTGGGGGGGTGGTGTGAGGGGGGTGAGGATGAGGGGGCGGGTGAGGATGGGGCGGGTGAGGATGATGGGGCGGGTGAGGGGGAGGAGAAAAGAAGAAAGGGAGGAGTGGGGAGGGAAGAGGAGAGAAGGGGAGGAAGTGGAAGAGGAGTGGAATGATGGTCAATCCAATCATTGAAATCCAAACATTCCTCACTATATCCAGGATACTCCAAATCCCGGCTTTAATGAGGGAATGTTTGGATTTGTTTATCCCATTAATGATGCTTGTTTGCAAAACACAAGATTGGTGAGAGAAAAGGCAAATTTTTTCAAAAAACTACGTGGGGTGGGTGAGAGAGGAGGGGCGGGTTACGAGGGGAGGGGGGACACGGGGGAGGTGCGGGTACCATGGGGGGGGTAGGGGGGTACCATGAGGGGTAGGGCGGGTACCGAGGGGGGTAGGGCGGAGATGGTAAGGGGAATGGGGAGTGAGTGTGAGGGGGTGAGGATGAGGGGGTGGGGTGAGGGGGGTGGGGTGAGGGGGGGTGGGGTGAGGGGGGGGGTGGGGTGAGGGGGGTGGGGTGAGGGGGTGGGGTGAGGGGGTGGAGTGAGGGGGGTGGGGTGAGGGGGTGGGATGGGGTGAGGGGGTGGTGGGGTGAGGGGGTGGTGTGAGGGGGGTGAGGATGCGGGGGGTGAGGATGAGGGGGGTGAGGGGAAAGAAGAGGAGGGAAGGGAAGGCATACTCAATACAATCGTAGAAAAGTCAAACATTCCCCCCACTATATCCGGGAAAGTCCAAATCCGGGCTTTAGTGAGGAATGTTTGGACTTCATTACTTTAAAAATACCCGGTAGGTGGAAGAAGGAGCCAAGGGGGGATCCAAGGAAAGAGAGAAATGAAGTTTCCGTATTTCCTCTCTTATTCAAGATTGCCCCACTACAAACCAATTCCCCCCTCTATTTCAAAGTCGAGCTACCACGTCCCAATAAAAATGATATTCTTAAAATGTGTGCTATTTTTCTCCAATCCCACCTTCTATTATGTTTAATTCATTCTTCTTCCCAATGCTATATTACAAATAAATTTATCATCCTAATGGTTTAATCATATATTTGATTTTACGATCACAATTTATATTAGGACTAAAGAATGTACTGGTGGGTGGTATTATGTTTAATTCATTCTTCTTCCCAATACTATATTACAAATAAATTTATCATCCTAATGGTTTAATTATATATTTGATTTTACGATCACAATTTATATTAGGACTAAAGAATGTACTGGTGGGTGGTATTATGTTTATTTCATTCTTCTTCCCAATTCTATATTACAAATAAATTTATCATCCTAATGGTTTAATCATATATTTGATTTTACGATCACAATTTATATTAGGACTAAAGAATGTACTGGTGGGTGGTATTATGTTTAATTCATTCTTCTTCAAATAACATTTTATTTAAAAAAATTAAAAAAATTTAAACAACATTTAAAAAACGCAGCACGTGTCCTTACTCCCTCTCCTATCCCACCTCCCACCTCCCACCCCCTTTCCCCCTCCCCTTCCCCCCTTTCCCCTCTCCCCCTACCCCCCCATTATCCCTCCCTCTACCCCCCCTTATCCCTCCCTCTACCCCCCCTATCCCTCCCTCTACCCCCCCCCTATCCCTCCCTCTACCCCCCCTCTATCCCTCCCCCTACCCCCCCTATAACCTATCCATCCCCCTACCCCCTACCCCCCCCTTTCCCCTACCCCCCTACCCCCCCCTACCCCTTATCCCTCCCTCTACCCTCCTTCTACCCCCCTATCCCTCCCTCTACCCCCCTCCCCCCTCACCGCCCCCCTCACCGGCCCCCCCCCCCCCCTTCCCCCCGCCCCCCCTTCCCCCCCCCTCCCCCCCCCCTTCCCCGCCCCGTAACCCGCCCCTACGGCCCTACCCCCATTGAAATCCCCATCTTCCCATCCATGTACCATGGAGTACAACCACTATATAAGGGGCGAACTTCTCATTTGTAACCCGCCCCTCCTAGCTCTCAAGATCCACTTCTCTTCGTGAGGGTTGGATTGGGGATTGGGAAGGGCGTTTCAAAGACATTGGGAGGAGGTTTTCAATTTTTTTTTTTCTACAACGATGGCAACCGGCGCTAGGCGGCAATGGAGGTAATGTCAAAATTGGTTCAGGCAAGAGAATAGAGCAAAGAATTATTAAGAGGGTTTACATGATATACCAAATTGGCCACTAGAACCTTCATCCTTTAGGCTCGAATGCGATGGGAAGCCAACGGAGGACAACAAGAGAGTGGAATTCGTGGTATGAATTTCATGATGATGGGAACATTACTTGTGTTTTTTGCAACACAACATTCACCTACAAACGAATTCGAGCATTCATGCACCTAGGCTACATGCCGAAATCCGAGAAGAGTGTGTGTTCCCTTGTACCGCATCGTGTTCGCAGCAGGTTTGCAAATTGTGGGGGCATAGTTCCCGCCAGAATGAGTGATGAAGACATGTACGGTGGAGATTCTACTACACATGGTGCCTCCAACGGAATTCCTAGTGGTTCTTCATGCCATGTAGGTGTTGATACAAACACAGGGGTTGGAGTGAGGGGTGGAAGTCCTCACAGAGGAGGCCGGGATGCGTGCGTGGTAGAGGGACGTGAGAATCCACACTCCATGTCAGCTACCCGAGGCGCATCAAATTCTACGAGGTCCGTAGCAGTACGCCAACGTAGCATGGAGGAATCTTTGAACACCGCGAAGAGAAGAGAATTGGATGAAAAGTGGGCAAATTGTTTCTATAACGCAAATATCCCATTCAACGTGGCCAGGAACCCGTTTTTTATTGAAGCGGTTTTAGCAACTTCCAAGGCGAGGTTTGACTATGTTCCTCCATCTTATCACCAATTCAGGACTAATCTCATAGAACCCAAGCAGTTGCGTAGTCGAGAAGGAGATTGAGTCAAGAACTGGATTTGCAAAATCCGCGTATGGGGTGTCCATATGCACCGATGGTTGGGACGATGTTAATCGTAGGCCCCTCATGAATGTGATGATGACGTGCCCACCTGGAGATGTATTTCTAGGAAGCATTGACACCACTGGGCAGACAAAATCTGCGACGTATATAGCAAACAAACTCAAAGTATTCATTGAGAAGGTGGGACCTAAGAATGTGACTGCAGTGTGTACGGATAACGCTGCAAACATGCTTGGAGCAATGAAATGTATCATCGAGGAGTATCCATGGATTTTCTCGCAAGGATGCATGGCTCATGCTTTGGATCTCCTATTGGAAGATTGGGCAAAAATCGACATCTTCAAGGACCTTATCGAGAGGGCAAGAAAGTTGTGCCATTATATTAGGAACCATCATGCAACAATGGCAACATTTCGTGAATTGAGTCCTAAACTCTCAATCCTGGTGCCGGGGGAGACGCGCTTTGCATGCAATATGTTGATGATGGACCGACTCGTCAAACTCAAGCCCGTCCTAGAGGCCACTGAAAGACCATCCCCGAGTTCAGAACTATACCAATACCTTGAGGGACAGGATGGGAGGGGAGCGGGCAGCCACCGCCTGGCGCAATATCGTGCGCACCATTGAAGATGGGGCCTTCTGGCAGCGGTGCAAGAATTTCATTTACATGACGCAGGAGGTTTTGAAAGCATTATGCGTGTTTGATGGCCGAGAACCCGCAATGGGTAAGGCATGGCTCATACTACAAGGATTGCATCAACATGTGACTTCATTCAGGGATCCACCATTTAGCGTCCAACCAGATATTGCAACAATATTGGAGGATTCATTCAAAGCGAGGAGGGCCATGTGTTTTACGGATCTTCACTACGCAGCTGCCCTCTTGAATCCATATCTCAAGGAGAATGCAGCGCTAAAGCAAGATGGCGTAGCCCTCCGTGCGCTATATCGTGTAATTCAGAAATTAAAAGACGTGGTGGGTGTGAAGTATGAAGACGTCATATCCGAATTACAAGAGTATGACGAAGGTACAGGGCCATATAGCCCCGACATTGCCTTCGACATCCGTGCAATGAACATGCTCCCCCATCAATGGTGGTATAGGATTGGAGATCAGTACCTTTCCAAAATAGCGGTACGCATATTGTCTCTCACATGTTCAGCTAGTTCATGTGAGCGTAATTGGAGTGCTTACTCATTTGTGCACAATAAGAGCCGAAATCGGTTAGGCCCGAGAAAAGCGAGAGACATTAGTGTATATCTATACCAATGGCCGTGTATTACGAGAAAAAGACCAGGGCCCGAACCACTTCATTTGGTATGAAGACAATGCCAACTCGGAGGATTGCACCCGGATGCCCTCGGCCCGATTCGGTAGATGAGCCCAACCGAGAGTTCCTAGAAGAAGAGGACGATAGTGACATGGAAGCCAATTGGGAAGGTAGAGAGTACCGACAAAATCCAGATCTCTGGGCTGAAGGTGCGGACCTTCTAGGGGAGAGTAGGGAATATTACGGTGAAGACGATGCAATGGACGATGACCAAGAGCCAATCCGTTGGGGTCTTTGGAGCATGGAGTACAAGTCCTACTCGTCGCATTCCATCGCCAGACAATCGCCCTAATGTCGGCATCAATCAAGCGCGGATTACAGTATTGGATTCGGAAAACGAAGATTCAGATCATGGGCTAGATCGTGAAGCAAATCAAACCATACCCGCTCATGATGTTAACTACAACCACCCCTCTTTCGGAAACAATGAGGATAATGAGCAGAACGAGGGAGAAGATGGCACAATTGGTACTATTGGAACTCCCAATACCTATACAACAATTGTGGATCGTTTTGAAGATGTGGCCCCGCGAGAAGTGGGAAATAGCCCAAATGCATCAAGATTGGGAGGGATTGGGAGAACTATTACACCCGTTGTTGCGCCCCAATGTCTTGATCCGAATATCGATAGGATTCACGATGCATTCGAATTCACCGATGATGTTGACCCTATGCACGCGGATATTCCGGTCGCGACAGATCTACGGGCTAAATACACCTACACCAAATACTAGTGGAGGAGCAACAAATGCTAGTGGAAGAGCTTCCCAATCTGATGGGTCCCGTGGGAGGCCTCCTATTATCCCTATGCCAGCTATCCATCATCCAATGGGACAATACCACCAAGCACGTGGAAGAAACGGAGCTAGAGGACGTGGGGGAACTAACACTCCTAGCGGAAACATAGACCGCGGAGGGTTTGGAGGCTCAACATCCACTACAAAATGGATACGGCCTAGAGGCATTGTAGACACTGTAGATGGAGGGGGACAGAATGTTGGCGATGTCTTGTCTTCCAGGCCAAGCAGACGTTGTTCATTAGGAATAGGGGGGAGGAACCCAAACACGGTAATTGAACCATTCGTGGACACATATGTTCCTGGTCGCACTTCATCAACACCAGCTTTTGTTGTTCCTAGAGGACCGCCGGTGAATTCGGATGGGGAGTGTCCCAGAGCAAAGAGACACAAGGTTATTAGACTTGATGAAAATCTATACAAAAAAAATAGCCCTTCTTCGCAATGAGTCTACTTGTTCTTCAAGTGGTAGCGGAGCGACAATGATATTGAACGTGGCAACAACGACGACGGCGAGCGATGATGGTGACCCACGATGCGATGAGGCGCCCGATGATGATGACGTTGTTTTCCAAGACCTTATCCGAGATCCCAACATGGAGGGTACATCCACTAAAAAGGTGCGGCGATCAAATCGTTTTAATAAGTAGAACGGACTTATATTATCTATTTGGGTATTTTAGAACTTCTCATCATTATTGTAGTCCTTTATTAGACACTATTATTAGTCTATTATAGTGCATAAGTTTATTGAAAAAAAAAAAAAATAGAGAAGTTGATTATGTGTTGTGAGAATATATATAATTTCCTTATATCTACGTTGTATCGTTATTCACTATGAATTATATTATATCATATTATTATTCATGCTTTCTACTTTTTACTACATTACATTCGCCTTATGTATGAAAAATAAGGCAATTTCTCTTATTCGATGCATGTGTACTTAGTCCTATGACATATTTAATTACATTGTTTTGATTTGGGTGCACATATTTACTTATTCCCACCCCTCCTCACTCTTCCAACCGCTCATATGCATACCTTGCCTAATACCACTCAACCTATGCATGAATCAATTTGTAAATACTACGATATTTCTATTTAAAAAAATTCTCGAAAGAAAAATTCAAGAAAAAATTTAAAAAAAAATAAATGAAAACGCATCAACCCCCTTACTCCCCCTTACCCCTCCCCCTAACCCACCTTACCCCCTTACCCCCTAACCCCCTTACCCCCCTTTACCCCCCTAACCCCCTTACCCCCCCCCCCCCTCCCCCCCTACCCCCTCCCCCCGCCCTACCCCCCCTCCCCGCCCTACCCCCTCCCCCCCCTACCCCCCCCCCCCCCCCCCCCCCCTCCCCGCCCTACCCCCTCCCCGCCCCCTACCCCCCCCCCCCCCCCCCCCCCCCCCCTACCCCCCCCCGCCCCCTCCCGCCCCGCCGCCACCAATGTAACCCGCCCCTCAAAAGTTCACCCGCCCTCTCGAAAGTTCACTCGCCCTAACAAAAGTTCACTCGCCATGGTACGATTTCACCCGCCCCGACGCCACGATGGACTTACACGTCACATCCTACGTGGCTTTTTACTGCAAAGTTTCTTACCCATGAAAAAATTACACGCCCCCTTCAAACAAGGTGGGCGGGCACGCCCGTCCGTCCGGGACAACTCGTACGTCCGTTTTGTCCGCCCGATTGCCTCAACACGCCCGATATGACAACCTTGACTATAGTCAAAATTCAGAAGTGCAGGTTTCTACGTCGATGATACCTACTATATCATTACTCTCAGCAGATCGTCCCTTTCTGTGACGTAGTATGTAAGTGGTAGGGAGGGCTTACAGTAATTTTGTCGCTTATTTTGTCGTCTTCATCGTTTTCGCAGATGACTGTGTTATGCGTGGCGGCGGCGGTGGTACCGATTAAAAGAGGAGTTTCCCTCATAGTATTTGTAATGGCTGGAAGAGCTCGCGTGAAACGCGCCATGAATTGTCCGTGATCGGTAGAGAAGTGACACTCGCATCACAATCCTTTGTCAATCATTTGCATCTCTGAAGCTCGAACTCTATTTAAGGATATATGTAGAAGGTTTAGGGTAGAAAGAACATATTCAACGAAGTTGTACCTCTCTGGAAATGCGAACAATTCATTGTCTCACATTTTCTTGTTTGCCACCGAATGCAGGCTTTATTCAATCTGCAAGTGCGTCATGCAATGGGGTCGTTGGGTACAACATGCGTATAGAACGAGCTATAGAGTAATAGTTTTTAAAATATTGAACGAGGGAGCTTTGTAGATAGGAAGGTATGTCGCCTACACTGGGAAAAGACAGAAATTCAGGTCCTTCACGCACAGTGTGGGAAACTGGAGTGAATTGCGAGGAAGACAACGACGACGTGCTCAAGGTGAAGGAGGTAGAGAAATGCTACTCACGTAAGGCGCAATCCACAGCAGGACCAATAATTCGTAAAGCACCGAAGGAAAAGAAGACGGCAAAGAAGAATAAGAGGCATACAGAAGAAGAAGAGAAGACGATGATAAGCAAGAGGATTAAACAAAGCATAACTTCTACCGGGGATGAGGAGGAGACAATTTTTATGCATCTTCAGAAGGCAGACACAATCATTGACGTCTCAATTAAATCGCCTGTAAAAATAATAAAAAAAAAAAACATCAAAGCGGCATTCAGTGGCGACAGAGCGTACTCACGAGAAGGGGCTTGAGGCAGAACGGTCGGCAGGGGGAAGCACTGCATCAGCGACAAAGCTCCTCACTCAGAATTCCCGAAGTTCAAGGCTGCGAGAGAATGCAAGCAAAACAACCATTACCACTCTAGTTGAAGACTCTTGGAGACGCCGCAAGGGGAAGGAGCAGTCGGAAGAGTCTGGGAGTCGACGTACTGGGAAGGAGCACGAGAATGCAGAGGCGGTGGGCGTTAAATCACAGGGTACGGGGGGACCGACCAAGAGGAGGTTAGAACAGAATTTGGAATTCGTGGAAGATATCGAAGCTACAGTGCTGCTGTCATATACTATCGTGGAGCCAACACAATCGGCAGCCCAAACCACAGCCGACGCTGGAGGTAGAATAGCAGGCGCTGTACACAGTGTGCTAGCTTCCACGAATCACGTGGAAGGTGCAGAGACGTTGCGTACTACAGCAGGATCTCCTGCAATTGAAGCACCACCATGTAAGCACTAATTCCAATTTTCAAGGGTCCAGTACATAGCAGTCACGAAGGACTGGTTTTAACAATGTCAAATGTTGTGGCAGGTAATGAGTTGGGGACGATACCGGAAGGAGGGTTCTGCTTCCCCGAATTGGATGCCGGTGATACAGAAGCCGAATTGGGAAACTTCAAGCACAGTCAAGCCAACTCAAAAAATGCTATGAAGGAGGTTGTAGCAACACCTGTTGTGGAGTCTAGAAAGGGAGGTAAGGGGAAGGGAGTCGTTGACACCGAGGAATGCACTACAAACTCAGGAGAGATTTCACTGAATCCACGAAAAAAACAGTTCAGTGCAGGACAAAATCAGACACCAAATACTGAAGGCATCGCACAAGAGGTAAGTACAACATACTTAAACATATTATATTGTATGTATCGTTACAAGTTTTGATATTACCTTGACTTGCAATAGTTTAATAGCTTACGTGACGAACGTGGGCTCTCCAAGGTCCATGCAGAAGCGAGGAACAAGGTCCTACATTAGAAGCAGGAGGGAATACTCGTACTTGTGGCTTGAACCTCAGCGTCCCCTTCGTAGACCCAGCAGGACAGTCAACTTCCGGCGCTCCGAAAGAAACAAGGACGTCAAGCGCTCCGACAACGGGTGGTAGGAAAGCCTGCCATAACACAGTGAGCAAATGCCTTCCCGAGAGTCCGTCCGGAAGATCACGGTCGCCGAGCCCTTCGCGATTGCCGAATTCACCGCCTCCGAGTACCACTGCGAGTCGACCTCCAAGACCTCGCTTGCATTACTCTACACCAGCACTTAAATTACTGCCGCTTCCGAGTGTAGAGATTATGAACTTAGCACCACCAACTGTAGGGGATAAGTCTTCTGAATCCACGATGACTCTGAAGAGTATAGACGCAATACTCAACAAGCTTTCACCGATCGAGGCATGCAAATATTTGCGTGCCAAAGTTGAAGTAAAGTACCCGAAACTTAGTGAACTTCCTCTTCACTAACAGTAAATGCATGACTTAACTAAAGTTTACGGTGTAATTAGATGGCTGAGAGCCATACATTAGTACTTAATTATGGTAAGATGTATGTCTTGGATTTAAGTATTCTTGATGTGTAACTAAAATTAACCAAAGAAAGTTTATTGGTTTATGCAGGTGTTAGAAGGGACGGTGACAGCAACAGCTGGGCAGGAAGGGGGTACTGGAACTACTTGTTCTGTGGAAACCCTTCCTGCAAAACAAAAGGGGAAGACGGTGGTAGAGGAGTCACCCCCAGTAACTCCCCAGCGATCGAAGAAGGAGGCGAGAGCTAGAAGACGGGAGGCTAAGAAACAAGTCGAGATGGAGCAGTTGCAGAAGGAGCTGAGGAACATAAACGAAAAGATGGCGTTGCTAGAGAGCAGCGGCAAGAAGAAGGGGAAAATTGTTGTGCCATCCCCGCAAGAGAGCAGCAAGGGGCAGAAGTCAAAGCGACCGAGGCATAGCGTACAGAATGAGAAGGGCATCGAGGTAAGCCTACAACAGGTAGCCAAGAAGAAGAAGTCAGACTCAGTTCAGAGCAACGTCATTTCAGATCCGCATTCGATAGGAATATTTGACACTGTGAGAGATGTACCTCCTTGCGAAGTGAATGCGGAGGGAGCACCCTTAGGAAAATTCTGGAACATATGCAAGCTTATACTCATAACAGGGCTCCTTGGATTTTTGAGTGGGACAAACCTTGGACTAGGCAAAACAAGGTTTCAAAGAAGAATTTTGCAAGTAGAATCCAGTTGTTATACCCTGGGACATACGACATAGACGTTGTTATGGAGGACGTGGCAACTAACATTAGACAGCGTAGGCAGAGGATAAGAAAACATATGATAAAAAATAACACTAAGATGCATACACCACTCCAGCATGGTCTCACGGAAACTAGTTGGAATAATATTTGGGCGTCCATCACTAACCCAGAGTACCAAGGAAAATCTCTGAAATCCAAAATAGCAGCCAACGCTCGGACGCGGAGGATGGGATGCACGCACCGGCTCGGTTCACTCGGCGTGGCAGGGTTCATAAACTTATTTGTAAGAATTTTCTGAACCTCCATTCCATTTGTTTATGAATTTGTACTTTTGATTATGACTACGTTTGGTAAAAAGCACTAGTGATAGGCACTGCTAAAAGTTTGCAGTTGCGGTATTCCCGTCGTCGCCACTTTCGGTTGTGAGTTTCATTTTGAGAATCTGAATGCCCTGAGGAATGACTTGCCTTATGGAATGGCTACTTATATGTAGTGAAGAAATAAGTGAGAAAAGTTCATTTCGTAACCCTTGTCGTTTTCATATGCAATTTTCACATGTTGCAGTGTTTTGAAGTGACTACATAGAGCTATTTTACAATATAGAGCCTAAACCCTTTTTGCATATTTCGATAACTCTTTAGTACTCTCTCTATCATGGCACAATCATTGTTATTAGATCGTGGAATGGAGGGTAAGTACCCGTTGCAGCACTTAATATGTGGATGTCATTGCTTAAAATGTGGAGATCTTTTTTGTGGGATTTGTTATGCTATTTCAGTGGCCTAACGCATCGTGGTATACCTTGAATTAGGAGGAAGAATTTCACCGTGAACCTACAGATGAAGAAGTTGAGACAGCAAAACGAATAGGACGACGTGCCATTTTTGAGAGAATTCACAATCATTACAAGGGGACGGATGGCAACGAGGTCCAAGCATTGAGAATTGAACAAGCAGGGGTGAAGAAAAAATCTAAAAAGAAGCCCAGTGCAAAACCTTCGGAGGACAAAGACGAGGACAACGCTTCCACTTCCTCAGACGATGAAGAAGAGGTGGACATAGCAAAGGAGGCAGAGGGAACTTCGAGTGGTTCAAGTTCATCTGATTTTGAGGCAAGTGACGATGCAAGGGATAAAGACGATTTGATGATGGAAAGGAGCAGTTTTCGATGAATCTTCCGATGAATGCAGTGAAGATGAAACTGACTAAAACTGTGAGTTTTGCGTAGCCGTATCTGTCACCTCATGATTTTACTATGTATCCATCCGGCCATTATGATGTGCATGTTATTATAAATAGCGGATTCTACTTAGAGTGACTTCCTTTGTACTTAAACTTTGGGCGCAGATGAAGAAAGGTTTTCGTATCAAAACTCATTGTTCTCTTATAGTACATAGGGTTAGGGACATGTAGAGATTTTGGAATGGAAAGCATTTTGAACTTTACCGAATTGCGGAGTAAAGTAGATGCTGTGCAATTTTCAGTTTTGTGCTTTGCTTTACAGAAGTTGTTGAGGCATCTTAGAAGTGATGTTCGAGGGAGACTATGATTGCTTCAGTAGATATAGTAGGGTCTATAAGCCAAAGACATTGCCATCACTTAATTTCTACCGTGCTTGCAATCTCTTAGAATGTACAATGTCATTGGTGCACTCTCTGATATGTTATAATTGTAGTGGCCGTCCTTCATCGTGGCTGCTTTCTACACGCTGAGGAAGGATCAAGGTTGCAGTTTCGTTTGCAGGGCGAAGACACGGACTAAGAATTGGCCAGACGATTGGACGATTACATGCCTGCTTCCAGTCTAGTTCTCTCTTAACAAGGGGCCTCGCTTATACGGCTTGATGACCTTAAATTCCAACGAAGCCTGCGGAATCTAAGCATCCTGATTCCAGTACAAAGTACCATGCCTGAACCAATGCGCATACGTAAAAATTGAATATAGGGAGGCTACAATTGGCGTACAGAAACATCAAATTACAAATCTCCACGTGGGTTCACTCCGAAATCATACACAACCCTATACATAGATTTTGTTGACCAATAATTCAGGTACACGTGGCGCTCACATTAAGAAGCCAACGTTAAAATAAAATTACCACATTTCATATATGTAGGCAAAAGTAAAACCATATTTAGGAAATTCTGAAGGTTAATGGCAACTTCTAAAATTAGAGAAAATAAAAGGGAAGAAAAAAACTTTTTACAACAATTGATCTTGGTGATTCCAGTTTTCACTTTCAACGTGGGGGGTTAAACACGTTTTGACTAAAAGTAGAATGAAAGCAACGTATGGTGGGTCCTCCCTCAAAATATGGCTACATGAGAACACAATGGATTTGGGAACTTAGAGTTCTCAAGAGTAGAACGGGGCGTAGTTCATACTACACCCTAACGTAGTAAACTTTTTAACTACGCTCCGACGTAGAAAAAGCTACGATATTTTGAGGCCAGTTTCGTAAATTCCTAGAGTATAAAGCTACGTTTTTGCCGTAGCTCACAGTGTATTGTTTTAGTAGTGTAGAAGCGGTACTATTTTACTACTCAATAATGCTCCGATTGCGTGGCTAAGCCGAAAACAAACTTGTACGGCTACATCGACAACGGAAGCCGAATACATCGCAGCTTCTCTCACATCGAAGGAGATAGTCTGGGTTCGGAGACTATTACAGGAGATTGGTTATCCCCAGGTGATGCCAACACCTCTTCTATCAGACAATCAATCTGCCATCAGACTTGTGCAGAATCCTGAATTCCACAGGCGTACCAAGCATATTGATATAATGTATCACCTCATCCGTGAATTCCAATCTAAGAAAGAGATTGAGGTACTATACGTCCCAAGCCTTCTTCAACTGGCTGATATTATGACGAAGCCGCTTACACCTGACATTTTTACCAAGCTCAGAGACGCACTCAACATCGTCAAGAAAGATCATCGGCAAGTGGGAGCAAAATAATGATAACTGTGAAGTGCCTCTGTACGTTCTTGAGACTATGAGTGGGAGTATTCGAATCCATAGTTCAAGAACACAAGTCACTAGTTAGCTCAGTAGTTACTAATTAGTTTGAGCAAGAAGATACGCAGTTACTAGTAGTTACTTGTCTCCATCGTGTAGTCACTAGTTAGTGAGCATCGAAGTACTTAGCCGATGTTGGCTCTTCATACTGTTTACTGTTTTCACTTCATCTGTCGCTCATGAAATAAACGTTGCCTTTCGTGCTGTATGTGTTGGCTTGTATCTTTTTGGTTCCTATTTTACAACACAATCCGCCAGATACTTGATCAAGGGACGCCTGTCACGCGCGCGGTGGCGTGGTCGATCCCCAAACAGGCAAACACCTTCGGCCTCTCTGCACATGTCAAGAGTGACGCCTTTTCTTCGATCGCCGCACTCTCTCGTGCTGCGGAGGTCCTCCAATTCGCCATGAGGCGGTCGGGCCTCCGATCGCCATTCATGCTTCCGGATGTTGTTGGCGATGGAGAGGATCTCACCGAGTGGCCCTTCCTGCCTCCTCAACCTGCAGCAGCACCACCGATGCTGTCTACGTTTCCGGCACGGCCCGCTAACGAGACAAAAGGGTCATCGATGGTGCCTGAGTTTCCATTACATTCGCAACAATTCTTGCATCCTTTAACTGGACTGGGACTGCAGCACTACATGGCTTCTTCTTCAGCGAGTGGAGTAGCACCTGGAAACGTTGCAACTACTAACTGGCCGCAGCCAACACTTGGACCAGCTCTCGACAGCTCCACGGTGATGACGAGCGATAGGGTGCTGGACTGGTCCGTTCTTACCCACAGAACTGATCGGACGTGGAGATGATGAAGCTCACACAGAATGTGCACAAGATGGAGCTTCAAAATGTAAGGATCACTCTTCTCCATCTTTCAATTTTATCAACTTTTAGCATTTCAAGTTCGGAGCCTCTGAATCATATATGATAATCTTCTGTATGTTTGACAATCTGGAACTTCCACGAAGATCTTGGGAAGAACCTCATTGGGTAGATCCCCCATTTGCCCGACCCTGCAATGCAAGTAGCTCTAGTCAGTGGTGGCCACACTCAAGCTGGCTAGCCGACAACTGCAATAGCAACTGCAACCACGGCACCTCAAAATTTCACCCGGCTGTACCCTTAGAGCCTCCCATCAATCACGCGCCATTGTTTGAGCCTTCCACCCCACCAACCTTAATTCAACCATGGTGCCGCTAGTCGAGAGCACAAAGCCTCCGAGGGCCGTAACACCGGGAATGGTGAGATCACCTGCTCTTTGGAATCTCAATGCAAGCCTGGAGCAGCAAATCGAGAATCCAGTGCCTCACAGGACCATAACACCGGTAATGGTGAGACTATTTCTATCCAGCTAACCAGATTATATAGCGCATGGATGCATGAATTAATTATGATTTGTTATAAAGGTCTGTTCTTTTAGTCCATTTCGAGGCTTTTTTGGGAGTTGGTTAATAATCAAAACACATCTAACATATTGTATGTATGCGTACATACACTCTCAACTGTGAACAGAGTTTGAAGCCAAAATTAGATGCGGAACAGAAGAGAATTACCAAAAGGGCCCGTAAGGATCCATCTACAGATCAAGAAACAACACGCAAGATAGCTGGGAGGATGCGCAAAACGAAAGATTATGAAGACCCAGCAGAATCACCATGTAAGATTGTCAATTTGTCATCACACAGAAACTTTTGATCAATTTGATATTTGTTTGTAACTTCTACAACTGCAGGGTGTGTTGTTTGATCATTACTTTGGAGTGCTAACTTGGATCTCTCTAAAGAAGAGAGATTGAGTCTCTATCTTCCGGGATGTGAAACTATCAAGATTGCATGCCAAACTCCTTCACATTCAACTTCATTTACAGATGCCTGCAAGCTACATGTAAAACCAACACCTTGCTCGTGTTTTCTTTAGTAAGTATGTAAATGTCATTTGTCGGTTCAGATGAGGGACGAGCAAGTGGCAGAGCAAATCATGAGGAGGAAGCTGAGCTCGAGCATCAAGATCGAGGTATAACTGAAAGCATCATCTGAATCTGCCTGGGCTCTGCAATCGTTTGAATGTGCTTAACATTTTGGAGTTGTAGCTCGACTGCTGTTATGATGATAGTTTAGCTACTAACAGGCACGGTGAGTTTAGGCATTTGTTGTGAGAGAGAAATTTTTCAATGACACTTGCTGAAAAATTGTAGGAATTTTCCACTGTCTGTAGGAATTCGAACTGATTGGGCTTGCCATTGTTGCTGAGTTCAGAGAACGAGGGAACTGCAGGCACGATTCGCTGAGATAACGAACCAAAGCGCACAGCTAGTACAAGACTTATCCCGGCCGCTCCTTTCGATCGAGCAGATTCTTGTGGAGTATGTGGCCACGGACCAGATTCCTCCAGAGCAGGTGCTTAGTTACGGAGGAGAATCCTTCAGAGCAGGTGCCTACAGACCGGATCGAATGTTTGGAGGACTAATGCGCTCACAACACAGAATGGTCACGGATGCAGCACTCTCCTGGGATTCAAGTGGAGCATCAGATACAACCATCATCTCCAGATTTTCGTGTTGTTTTAATTCTTCTACAGAGCATTGATTGATTTGAACTCCTTGCTTTCATATTACTGATTTGCTACATATTTTGCAAACGTGATCACTATGAGCATTTATGTTCTGAAATCTTGCACGAAATCAGTCAGTCAAGCCCAGATTGATGTATCATCCACAGCATTGATTTCCACCATCCATGATCGCATAGATTGTCCCCCCTATCATGACAGCTCCTGGAAATCCAGAATATTTCTTTTCCCCAAGGATACGTGGGTGGACCCATGTATCTTGTCTTGCAGGGAAAATCGTGCCACATGAACCATTTACATTTTCACTGCAGCTGTTGAATGTCACTGTAACTGGTTTGGAATTTTGAGCACTATGTGCAAGAAGTATAAAATAATGGTGTACATCATACAACCTGCATGTGAGGTGATGAACTTGTGTATGTTTCGCAACCAGGGGAAATTATGGGAAGAACCTCAATAGGTAGATCCTTCGTTTGCTTCACAATTCACATACGAATAGCTCTAGTCAGTGGCTCGCCGACAACTGCACTGCAAATAACCATGGCACCTCAGCATTCCAGCCTGGGATTGACCATGACACCTCCAGGCTCTGCTCTTTTGAAGCTTAATTTAAGCATGGTGCCTCTAGTCGAGAGCCCGGAGCTTCAGAGGAGGTCTATTTTACAGAGCATGGTGAGATCATTGCTATACAGTGATTATGTATTAGTTATGAACTACTTTTTTTTAACGATTTTGATACGGGTGTGATCAGATTATTATCCAGCCTTTTACATCTTGCATGTATGTGTGCACTCTCAACTGTTAGCAGAGCCTCGACCTGGAGCCAGAAGCAGTAGATACTCAACCGAAGAGATCTAGCAAAAGGGCCCATAAGGATCCATCCTCAAAGCAACGATCGCCACAAAAGAGAGCGTGCAGGATCTTCAAGTCCCATCAGATCCCCAGGTATGACTGTCGTCACACATGATATTTCAATCTGACTGATATTTGTTTACAAGTGACATTTGAACCTTTTAAAGATTGTACAAGGGGTCAAGGGCATCCCTAAAAAAACAGCATCTAGCTGTGAAGCTTTTAGTACGTGTACAATTATTCATTCCTATATTTGTCAAAATCAAGATTTAGGATGTTCTGAAAACAGTTTCTCATAAGAACCACAAACTCATAGAGGTACCCCAATCATGACTAGTCATTTTGTTCCTAAAATGAATACAATTCGTGTGATGCTTGAGATCCAAAAAGCGAAACAATTCTAAAAAATTTTGCATGAGCATATATCCAATTTAGTTATATATGCAAAGAATAATATGACCAAAATGTTTCCAGTAACGATTATTAAGTCCTTCTTTGCACTCATGGAGACAACGCCTCTTGAGCAATGCCCAAAGAAACCTGCCCACGAACTAGGATGTTATGATCAAATTGCAAATGATATACATCCATAATTGGTCAAATTTTGGACCAATTACTTATATGAAGGGGTTAAGAGAACATTATTTAGACACATTAAGTTTTGAGTACTTTTTCATCAACCGAAAAGTATTTCATAGGGTGTCAAAAATTTTCATACGTATTTGATATGATTAAACTATATGTTAAAAGTACCCAACCATTTGGAGGGTGGCAAACTGCAAGACATTCTTACCAATTTTTACTTTCAAAATACATAGTTCAAAAAATTATGTTTTTCGAAAACATAGCTTGCAACAAACATAGCTTTCAAAATTAGACATGTAGAAGTTTTTGAAAGTCAAAATAATAACAATCTTTTAGTACACTTGGTGTAGGTCATGTGGGTCAAACCGTCAAACTTTGAAGTCATGAGGCCTTACAGATTCCAAGATAATTATGTATTTGACTATTTGTACTAAAAGTCGATCATGAAATTTGAGCATTTTCACTTTGAAACTCTGAGTGTGCAATATTTGCCAAACAAAGTAGATTTAAATTGCGACACAAAGCAAGTAATCTCATCAAAAACAGAAATTTGGATGAAGAAGCTATGGCATTTCAAAGTTCTTGCCCTTCATTCAAAATCTATTAAAACGCGATTCGGTTTGTCTAGGGGTTACATACTTACAACATTGGACGTGGCTAAACTTAGTGACACAAAAATCAAGCAAGCATTGATTTAAGTCATTTAACTATCACCACAAAAGAAGTCATGCACTCATGCAGCGGAAGGTATATATGAAGAACACTTAGTTATTAGTATATATGGTCATACAAATGTTTTTTGAGGTCTAGTGTCTTTTTCAACCTCCAGCACCGTATATTTGTATACAAATACATCATTTAATGATTGATATACTTATCCTCTCCAAAAGCACTCAATTTTCTTGTATGAAAAACTCTTCTATTTCATGTCGTTGGTGCATATCATTTTTCCACATCCTCTTCACCTTGACTCCTAGAGAAGAGCCAAGTTTGATGACAGTTTAAGCCACACGTCTGTATATAGCATTTGAACGTTTTTCATTATCTGACTCCTACCTATCATGGGGTTCAACAACTATATATTGATTCTTAAGAATATTGTATTTGTTTTTAAAAGTCTCAAAATGAGCATTTTATCTTCATTCAATGCATAATGCCTCACCATGCAACTTCTTCTTTTGTAGCTCCCCATGCATATGAAATTAATGCCATCTCAAAATATCTTAAAATTTTTCAACATACATTGTCAAACTGTTGTTCAACAAAAGCATCATTCGATAACTCAAACCTAAAAAGCTTGCATGTGTGTGAGAGTTCGTGTATCGTGTAAACGAACGGTTATAAGTCAGTGTTGCTCTTAGAATCAGTGTTCATTTCTCTCAGACTGCAAGTCCCTACAGGTTCACATCATTTTACTTCCATAAATGTCATTGATCAATGACAAGACAAGCATATTTCAACTAGAGGTGCTCGGCTCGATCACTGATCGACATCATGTTCGAAACAAGTGATCATTTTCGAAACGTTTAGAATGAGAGGTTCTCAAACGTTTTCAAAGCATGGTGCAATTAAAGCTTCAACATATCTCACATCCTGGGCAAAGTAACTCAACAACTTTGAATAATTTAATACATCGTAATCATATACTTTTATTAGTATTGAAGTTGAGAAACACGTTACTCAACTGCTGGGTCATCCCTCTAAATATGAATCAGATATCGCCTTACCTCAAACCTTCCGACATATCACTCCAAGTATTGAGACTGAACCCTGGTGTGTACATAACTACTTGACGCCTTTGAGAGCATAGCCTCTGACTCTCTAACTAAGAACCGGTAATCTTCTACAGTCAGCCGATTTTACTGAACCAAAACGATAATTTGAGTTTGCCATCAAGAGCTGGACCAGCAATAATCTGAAACCAATCAGTAACTAAAGCCTAATCGGTTGCTCACATTCTGTAACTCCATTCTGCAATCGATTGCAAGCGATGTCCAGTAAGCGTGTAATAGCATGACGTCTGCAAGATGCTTCAGAAACGAAGCATGTTGCTATGGATGTAGTAGCACTCATCGAGTGCCGAGACTGGGCGAGTTTTAGCAGGCGGTAGTGGCAGCTGATCATTCTCGGGTGCTGGTGCTGTGATCTCCACGTTGAAGAGCTTGAACTTCACAAGTCGGCGGGCTACTACCTGGTGCATGGGAACCTTCTCTATTTGAGCAACGGGTGGCGCACCTTCGCAACCAAATGTCGTCGGCAAAACGCAGGCTACTTGACTTGACGAAGACGCTGGTGCATCCGGACGCCTGGGATACAGATTTAGCGGCCACAAGAACTGTTCTACATGGAGAGCTAGCGGAGGAGTAGTTTGGCTTGCAGCTTCTGCAGGAGGGGAAACTGCGCGCTTTGTTGCTTGACGAGCAATGCGCCTCTTCTTCGTTGGAAATGAAGTTGAACCCTGTTCCTTTGCCTTTGCATCATTCACTAGCTTGGTTTCCAATGCCAACCGCGCTTGTGTTGCTTGTAAGGCCCTCAGATATTCTAATCATCAACAATACATTTCCCATCAGAAAAAAATTAATTGACTACATAACCAGCGAGCACCAGTCTTATGGTTACCTAAGTATTTAAGTATTTGTGTTTCTGTTCTTTGAAACTCCACATGAATGATTATATCATGACCTGATCAATTCTCTGCATACTTGAAATCAAAATCTCGCTTACCCGGGTATACTGCTGCAAATCGTTCTGCAGCGTAGGATGGCATGGCCCGAATATGGAAAGTATCCACGATCAGACATGCCAGCTCCCCGAATGCATACTTCACTGCTTCGTAATAGATGGCTCTGTGTCTCATTCCATATGCAAGTTAGCGATGAAATCAATGAACTGCTAACTCTGTAATGAAACAATCTTTCATATCAAACTCCCATGATACGAGAAAAGAATGATAATTCTAGTGAATCACGATACTAGCAAAGAAAAATAATTTCCAAGTTACAGTGTATGTGGATGTGTACCGGGCTGCGTCGTCTTCAGTAGGGAAGGTCCCCAAGATAATCTCCCTGCAAGCATATTCAGAGTGCACTGCCCACTTCAGACTCCCATAAGTCAATCAAGATCGTCGATGATAAAAAAGTTATCTTTCAGCTGAAAACATTACTTGAACTTTACGATTAACTCTTGAAGCCAGAGTTCCAAAGATTCATAATTCTCAGTTCTACTAGTAGAATCAATGCCATCTTACCTGTAGGTAGCAATGTAGTGATCCTTTTCTTTGATGTGTCTCACACCCGGATAAGTTGCTTGCGATCCGTAACCACGACTATCCCGGCGGAGATAAAGCAGAAGCTGGTTCTTGCTGAGCTTGTACAACTGAAAAATGAAGAATTTACCCAGATCAGTCCGGCTCGCAATAGTCCTACTTCTGTACCATGTAGCAATAACATAAGAACCCTTAGGGATGCTACCATCTAGTCATGTTTGTAGGAAACTATAAAGTATTCATTTGTCAAAAGTGATCAGAGTGCAGGTTCACGAGCATCTTACATGAGACATTTCCATTCGATAGTCTTCTGGTTTGAAGTTGATGTCCACATGTTTCCCACTCAGCACAAGCGCGGCCTTGTCATACGCCCTGAGAACATAGCAACAAGCACTCTGTTAAATGCTTAAAAGCTCATAATCAACAGGTTCAGCAGTCACTTTTGTGACAAGGAGTCTAGCTCTCTGTAAGTAAAAATCACGTATACATGCAGGAATCAGCATGAGAATATGTATAAAGCTTCATTAAATCAGTAAGGGTTTCCAAAACTGACCAGGCTGCTTCTTCTTCTGTTGTAGATGCCCCTGCACATGAAACCCATGCCGTAAAACAACTTAGTTAACTTTCTAATCAAGAATAACCTGCTGAAGGACATGATCGTTCTCTAATCAAAACCTCAAATTTAAAGCCTACATTACATGTCTACGTGTTGTCGCTTCCAGAAAACGAAAGTATGTCAGGGGAGATAATCAGTTCTTACCAAGGTAGACTTGGGCACGGTCATGCCTGCAGCAACAACCAACAATCTTAGAAATATTGCACATGCAAATACATGCCTTGAAGGCTGAGTTCATCCTTCCGAGGCACTTATCAAGTTAGAGTCTGTCACAGACCATACATCAGTATCCATGGATGTATATCTGGGTGTGGACATAGCAATTGTATCAATCGAGCCAGAAAAAGCAGTGTACGTGGAATCGTAGAGCAAGTGGCATGGTACCAGATGTGTGCCTCCCACCTTCCGGTCCTCTTGTAGAACGTGACACCACGATACTCGGAACTTCGACTTTTCGGCCCAGGGCGAGAGTGCTTCCTCCGAGCAACATCTGCTGCACTCATGTTCTTCAGAACCGGAGGATGATCCTCATCGACATACAGAGCTCCCAGTGAGCCCGCACACTCCGCATACAGAGCCTCCGGCATCGGAGTCTTGATGAAGTCCAAACAGGATTTGCATGGGTCAGTCGGAATGCATCTCCTGGTGCCGAACTTGAAGGTGGAATGGAATGCCGCCTCTCGTTCCTTCCATACGGGATTCTCCAACTCCATCGTATGTTCCGACCACTTCGGGGGCCTCAGTGGCAGCCCGTTTGGCTGAGCCGATGTATCCTTGAACTGCGACAGAGGACTCTTTGGACTGCCTCTTGCTCTGCCTTTCCCTTTTGCTGACCCATCCTGTATCATCAAGGATTAATCGACTTGTAATCCAATTTCTAGTTAACATAGACTCAGGAATATGCCCATGCATGGTCAAGGTTCGGCTCACCTTTACTGCAGTCGCGGCGGACTTGGTGATCTCGAAGCAGTCACTCTCGCCATCGGAGGCTTCATGATACTCAAGGTCCATGGTCGTCTCACTCATGGTCATTACGGGATTTATTACGGGATTGACCATGTATTTGTTGGTGGCAGAAGGATTGGACCAAACCTCCACCGGGCGGCCCTGCTTGTAGGGTGGACTCAAGCTCGCAGCAAGTCGGCCAGGGTTAGCGACAGGGGTATCACTAGTTTTCCAATCAGCCGATGTAGAAATGGGACCGACCAGGACTCCGACCGTAGCCGGGGAGGGTTGGTGCTGAACGCACGATATGTGAATCTCAGAATCATTATTACGACCTCTGGTGTGGTAGAATCTAAGGCCTCTCTCCGCCATGGCACGTTCCGGCTCATGGAATGGCGATGCTGAGAATGAAGACGCTGTCGCGCCTGGTGCGTCGTGATTCAGAACCATGGCTGCGTGTGCTTCGTGATTCAGTGTGTGTCGAGCGGACCGATCGCACTGTAACGCACTGAAACCCAGGGCACAGAAACCCCAATCAGAGCGTCTGAATCGAAAGAAACAACAAGAAAGGTATAACTAGTCTAGTCTGATACACAATATGCGCAAATAGAACCCACCCCTCAGGGTTAGAACCGGAGCACGGAAGAATTCCGATCTCTCAGAATTCTCTCGGAGGTGAAACGCAGCAAGAGCCGGGAAGAGTCGGGGAGGAGGGGCTGCCCTGCAGCCCAAGCAAGTGAATTGTGAATTGGGCGCAGCTAGCGGATGGTCAGGTGTGATGGTGGTGCGAGATCCAGGTTTGATTGTGTACCGATCATGGCCTGCAGGTCTGCCCGGCCCTCCATCGACCACAGCCGGGTCTGAATTTGCCTGAATTTGCGCGATGACAGCGGCTGTGAACAGTAGCTGGTTTGATGGTTGATGCGACACTGCCTCAACTCCCCCTCTCCTGCCCCATGGCCTGGCCTGCCGCTTGAGTGTAACTCAATCATTCATTCAGTGAGTGTGTTAGTGTTGAATCATAACAAACTGAAGTTTATAATATTCCATTTGAGGTCGATCGGTTGTTCGGTTTGGAAGGAATATGTATCTTTAGATCCATGTGATGTGAAAGTTGTCTAGCTAGCTACTAAGTAATTGGAGAAGTTACCCATATATTTATTCGATGAAGGCTGAGCAATTGTTTCTAGGTGGAGCATGTATGGGAGTTAGCGTATGTAATATTGAGTTTCTATTGTGGTAATTTTTTATGTTGTATTGTGATAATTATTGATGTTAAGTGAAACTTTAGTGTGGAAATTCTACCAACAAACTTTTTGCAATGGAAAAATCACTTGAATTAGAAACTTTTTCACCTTTGACATCTCATTTACACACCTGCACCAAAATAAATTATCAAAAAGTTTATTGGCTCTTATCATAGCAATGCAGTGGTGAAATTGTGAAAACTGTCAAAATATTCACAAAGGAAAAGTAGTCCACAACTAGACCCTTTGCTCTCACATCTTCGATCTACTTAAGATTTCTACCACTAAATCTAGAGTCTAGATGGATTCTAGCCCAAAAAATAAAGTTGAAATCCAATAGTGGATGAAGGAGATATAGCTCCTCAAAAAACATGCATTTCACTACTTTCTTCATTGTAGGAACATCATTGCCAATCAAATACCAAAAGTAATTGGATTAAAATTCTCCCAACTACAAATCTCTTAGAAACTATCTCAAGATTATAATTATAGACAAAATCTTAGGAGGAAATATTTATTATTTCACATATTTGGCTTGCAATAGTAGAACATGCCCCATTTTTGAAAACTCAAAAAAAAAACTACCTTCACTAATGTGGATGCCATTAGGTGATACTTCACTATGTGAGTGTGCAATTTTTGCCAAACAAAGTATATTTTATTTGCAACACAAACCACGTAATCTCATCAAAAACAAAAATTTGGATGAAGAAGCTATGGCATTTCAAAGGTTCTTGCCCTTCATTCAAAATCTATAAAAGCGCAATTGGGTATTTGGGTTCGTTTAGGGTTACTAGCTCACAGCACTGGACGCGACTAAACTTAGTCATACAAAATCAAGCAAGCATTGATTTAACTATCACGACAAAAGAAGTCATGTAGCAAAAGGTATATATGTAGAACTGAAAAATTATTAGTATATATAGTCATACAAATTATTTGATGGTATGTGATAGTAGTATATTGTGCTCAATTGAGTAGATCATTATGAAAGTAAGGATGTTTCACTTGCTTGTTTGCATTTTAATTTCCATTTCTACATTAGTTTTTTGCATCAAAAGCTACATTTTTAGTCTTCCTACTTAGATCGTCTACAAAAAGAAGCACTCTAGACTTGGTAGCAAGAAGAGCGATAATGAAAAATACGCAAAAATAAGAATGACAATGAGAGAAATAAGGGAAGTAAGAGAATGAGAGAATGAGAACATTACCAAATGCACTGCATTGTAAAGCTACCATAAATCTAATTATAATTTGAGCCTACTTTTAAGCTAATTATAATATTAGTACTATCACCTATTTCATTTAATTTTATTCTTATCTAGTATGTCAAAAAGCTCTAATCTATTAGTTGATAAGTTGATAAGTTTATTAGCTTCGGTGATAAGGCTTTAACGGGCCTCATGGATCATACAGCTTATGGGGTCATAAGACTCAAGGTAATGAGAGGCTTTATGAGGGAGGTTAGGAGGCTAATAGGGTCGATGGTGAGAGGTGTGTGATAGGGAGGCTTACATGGGGTCATAGGGCAATTCTATGGTGGTAGGAGGTCCCTCACATGAGAGAGTTACAGTTTACAAGGCTCAAGGTAATAGGAGGTCGAGGCTAGGGTAGTGATAGGGTCCATGGTAATAGGCGGACCTCACATGGGATCATAGGAGCATTCTGTGGTGATTGTGGGTACCTTACGTAAATGGGTTGCATAATCTCTCCATTCGCATGTGCTCCAAACTAACGGCATGGAGTTGCCATCTGTTTCTCACTCGGATCTCATTTGCTTCTCATCTACTTCTCATGTGCTTTGTGATAGTGTGAGAGGGGTTTGAGATAGATCATTGAATTTTTGGATGTGATGATGTAGAAGTCTCCACATAGTTTTTGCCGAAGAGGACAAAGACAACATGCTTCGGTTCCGAAGCCTGCAGTCACTCACAATGTAATTTGGTATTTTACTTTAGACTATGTTGCAATCAACTTGCCGATTTTTCACAAACCAGACTTAGTAGTGCAGTACATCAAATATTGCAATAGTGACAAGATATCTGTATGGATATTCTCTACATTAATACTTTACACAAATCTTGACCATCTTATTGGTCGTAGATAGTGAAATAGGAATTGAAATCCCCTGCAACTTCAACCAATCGCTAGAAATTGATGTAAAATGAAGAAGGTTATCTTTTTAAGTGTTATCAATTCACTTGGTTCTTTTGGACATTTTTTCAAACCAGCAAGTAGGCTACGTGAACTCGACTTCCACCACAAATAAAAGGGAACATGAGACTAAATTCCGATTGATCTGCCAACAAAATTGCAAATCTTCATTCAGCAAAATGCACGGAAACACGCACAGTACTTGCATTCAGTCAGCTAATTCGGAATGCACGTGGTCCAAGACATGAGAAAATCGAAACGGGACTGGAAATGAAGTTCCAAATTCCACGGATGTAATATTAACATTGACAGAACATTCTGGTTTCTGCTCTCAACAAAGATGTCACTACTATCAACACCATGAAAATGTCCAAAATGAGGTGCTTCACGTCTATGGTCTTAAATGACCCTTGCCAATACGTCATCACAGGGCCTGCTCACATCCGTCATGGCTGAAGATAACCACGGTGGGACGTTCATATCGTACACGGAAAGAAGTTTTCCAGAGCCGAGCCTGCACACAGTAAAACGGTGGATTGAGATTATCTGTATACAACCACACTCCCCACGCACTAGTTCACGGGCATCCACTACCACACGTGAAGACTTTCATCGAAGTACCGGTCACACATACCTGGATACTCTTCACATATCACTATTTCACAATCTCCTGCTCGTTTGGCAATCGCAAGCGGGATCTCGAAATGGAGAACATAGTTGGAGATGAATCCAAAGTGGGCCTCACATCGTGTGGTGATGGATCCACATTGGGCCCCGAGGGAATAGCCTTGCGATGTGATGGAGAGATCTGCCACTCTGAATTCGGCATATCCTTTGAGCCAGATAAAATCTTAAAAGTGGAGGTTTGCCTTGTAACTTGTACATCGGTTCCTTCAGCTAAATTCACGAGTTCTCATCGACATTCTCCATTAAAATATCTGCACCTTGCACGTCGTTACTTCCCACAACTTTCAGCAGAGCACGTCGGATCTCCTCAGCGCGACGAGCAATTTTCTCATCTGCACAAATTCTGCCGTCCTTGGACACTTGAAATGCATCCAGAAGCTCTGTCACAGTTGCAAAGCTCACCTTCTCTAACCTGCAAAATGAACAACGGGTTAAATCCGACCCTGTCCAGAAGGTGCAACTGCATCTAACAACCTCGTTCTACGCAAAATTGCTAGCCCGGAGGAAAAGTAACACTGCAGTATGATGCTTTGCTCGGACTAGCCTCCAGTCGGGGAAAAGGCACAAAGGCGTAAGTCTAACAGACAACTCTGCATTTCGAGCTACAAGGGGAGGAGGAACAAATGCACACCTTTTCGCTTCTACTTTCCCATTGTTCTCTTCATCACCTTCACTCCTAAACCGCCCCTCCTCACATAACTGCTGCAAGCTTGAAAGCAGAACCGAATAATGTGTAGACATCCACCCCGTCATCACAACAGCCACAAACCGCCCGAACTTTGCACTCTGTGACAATACTGCACCCAATAGTGCCGCTCCAGGCGTTTGTGTCCGTAAGACTGAAATCAGTCCCGATAAAGCATCTCCGTGCACATCTGGATTCACCACTGCCAGACTCAACTCCACCACCTGCCAACAAAAGAACATTGACGAACTCAAAATCCCATCCCTCCACAGATGGTCACGTACGCAACCACCCTCAAGCATCTTCTCGAAATCATCCACTCCTACAACGAACACTACAACACCCTGCTCCCGATTCTTGCAGTCCGAACGATTCAACGACTCTCCCACACACATACATAGAAGGGAAGTAAACGACTCACCTGAAGAGCCGGAGTTGGACTAACAGCCAGAACTTCGGCGCACATCAATCGCCAGAAAAACTGTTGTTCGATGGAATCCCAACTCAACGAACACTTAATCAGTCGTGCTATGGACTCCACATCCCTTCCCACAACAGAAAACTCTCCTACTGTCACCCAATACTCATAATTCGCAAGCTCCACTGGATCCACCGTTGCCATTAACAGCGAAACTATGGCTTCCTTCCCACTCGCCATATGAGCAAGGTGCCGGAAAACTGAAGGGAACACCCTTGCAAGTCTTCGCATGTCCCAAGTAAGACAAGTTTCCAGATCCCTAATCAGAACATCGTCGGGACACTTCAAATCTACTTTATGCGTTCCATCATCCATTACGCCACTCTTCGACTCCTGCGTTTCAAAGCCTGTGGAATTGTGATTTGCCGTAAAATTCAACTCGCCACCCTCACATGATGAATGTCCCTTGATTAACTGCCTTATAAACTCCTGGTACGCTTTGAAACCACTGTCCACAGAAATGTCTGAATCCGCATCTTTTGACTGGGGTTCGCTATCATTTTCCACGATACTGCTCTTTGTTTGGTGGTTCCCCATCACATCGCCACCATTACTGCGGTACTCCTGGGATGAATTGCTCGACTTCTCTGTCCCTTCTCCAACTGCATTTACATTGTTTGCTACACCACTCTTAACCCCGTCCTCCGCTTCACACTCTCCTAGAATGCCCGTCACCCCCGACCTGCTTGACAGGAGCAGCTTTACCTCTTCTGCAAGCCTGACACAACCACGAGCACAACCTCAGTCACTAAACAAATTCCACCACCCAAAACACGGTACAGGAGATGATTGCACATAGAGCAAATTATCAAGTCCAGTCCAGCATACCTCGAAACGTAGCACAGCAGCCTTGGTCCAACTGCAAGCCCTTCGCAATGCCAAGCCACGAGCAACCTCCGCATTTGAGGGTGATTGTTCCCAACGTACATGTGTAACAATTTGCTAGTTAAGGATTTCATTTCATCACCATCACTATCTCCTGGGGATGATCTCAGAGCTCCGAATAATTCGTAACCACCACACTTAACAACCCCTACAATTTGACTAGCAAATCTTTCAACAGCCAGAGCGGATGACGAGAACATGTCGGGCGCATGGTTAACTGCAGCTGACTCTCGGTTCGACTCCGCCACATGTAGATTCTCCACTTTGGCGAGCTTCCCACTTTGAATCTGATCTGAGGCAGCGATAAAATATGAGAGCAACTTCTCCAGTGCAACCGACGCACTCTCTTCCGACTTCGTCAAAGCTTCCGTCAATCCGTCCAGAAGCACCTGCATTTCTGAAAGTGCAGACTCTGGTGCTCCTATCAATAAGAAAAACCCAAAATGAGAATAACATAAAAACTGAACTATACCAGGCCAAAAGAACTCTCATCCACACGCTGCGGAAATGGTAACACAAGTTGAAGACACATAATGACAGAATGAACAGTGATACTGAAAAACAGGGGCCAGTGCTAGAGACAATAAGGGCGGATAAAACGAGGCGGATAACACAAGGATAGTGCATCCAATGAAAATAGACCAGATGCAAGTTCCACCAAGATCTTTGCTACTTGCCTCAATCCTCTCACGTATCTTTTCACCATTAACAAACAGAAATGAGGCTCACCTGCACGTCTTCTTTTCCTATTCGTACTCTCTCCTACATCACCGAGTTTCATCTCCTCCCCACTCACTCCACCGCCGTCCGTTCCCACACCACCTCCAGCTGATGCCTGCCCATCTCCACCACCAGGCACGTAGTTTACCATGCCGCCCAATCTCATACTGCCATCCATTCCCGCTGCTTCAGGCCTGTACTGCCTTCCTGCATCTCCTGTCTCTGGCTTACAGTACGATGGAAAATATGCGTTCAACTTCTCTCGAAGACCCCCTGCCACCAAAACGTTCGCTGACAGAGGTTCCAGTGACCGCACCACACCCTTCCCTACCAGAATGTCGATCGATCCTGTCACACCCTTCACAATCAACTCACGCCGAACCGGGTCGTAGTTCTCTACCAACAGAAACAAAAACTCCAACAGGGAGTTCGTCATGTCTACGTACTTCGGGATCGAGTGCACTGTCAGCAGAATCGCTGGCTCGATATTCATGATGTTCTCTGCCTTCGAAAAAAACAGCCAGTCGTAGAACAATGCCAGCTTCGCATTTGCCTCCACGTGGTTGCTCTTGCAGCACTTCATCAGCCACCCCACTATAGCCCACCGAGGACATATATCCGACTGCAATATCTGGTTCGTTGGGTGGATGCAACAGCAGATGAACCGGATCAGGTCGCACACCAGACTCTCGCTCTCACCCGTAAACAGATACCGCTGCGCGAACCATGTCTGGTACCTCCGCTGGTTTCCCATCCGAACACTCGTCAGCATGAACCTTATCTGCGTCTCCATGTCTGGAGTCACTCGAGATGCCAAGTACCGCGTCGGCGTCCTCATTACATACAGCTGCCCGATGTCTGTGAAGCCCGCCGCCTTAAACACACCCGGATTCGACAACAGATCCCGCCACACCACTTCGATCTCGGGGACAAGAGCCACATCCTGAAGCAGACGAACAAGGTCGCGCCCGATCATCAGGCAATCCTGGAATCTCTCGCGCAGGACTTTCGTGCAGAACGCTATCTCCTTCTGCTTCAGCTCGTTCAGGGCTGCGGACTTTCCCATCAAGTGGTCCGCCAGCAATCGCAGATAAGTGTACAGAGCCATCGTGAACACCTGTGGCCTCTCATATACCCATTGCTCATGGCTCGCCATCACGTCCAACAGCTGGCTAGCCAACCAAACGTTCCCACTGCTCAGATCTCCACCCGCAATCTGCGACATGTACACAGTAAATCCTCCATCACAACAGCATGGCGTCACAACCAGGACGCTCGCATATGAGTACTGGATACCAATTTATGCAACTTAACCGCCCAAACGTGATCGCATTCGGATCTCTAGGAGCTCAATTGATCATCTACTACGAGTCAAGAATGGAACATGTGACAAGAAGGAAGTATGCCCAACACTTTCAAGGATACAAACGCGTGTCGAGCGATACCATCTGCGATGACTGGCTTTGACAACCACCCTCTATGCCAAACTGGAAGCTACGACCCCACGTATCCATACCCAACCAGGAATAGGTGCACAGGGGGAACTTTTACGCACCTGTCGTAGAAGTGTTGTGCATAGGTTGTCGATGTCGGCAGCATTGTAGCTAATCAACTGCCTCAGCAGCCACAACACTTGATTCCTTGCCTGCTCCAGCAGCTTAGAATAACAGTCATTCACCACTCGCGACATCACACCAACAAAACCAGAGTAACCATCTCCTGTGATGGTCGTCACGGCTGTCAGATGATGAAGGTAAGTAGCTGCAGCAGACGCTGGGGTCGTCAGCATGGCATATAAAAGCGCCTGGGGCAGCTGAGGGGTATTCGCCGTCGAGTGGGAGACGTTGAACGGCGGCGTCAATAGTGGCTGAAGGCTGGCATGCGCTTGCTGCAACTCCTTTTCCAGCTCTGTCGGGCTCTCAAAAGAATGCCTTTGCACGAGCTTGGAGACCGACATGGCTGCAGCTGGAGCCTGACTAGTCATACCCATTGCTGACATTTACTATATCAAGAGAAACTAACTGCCTCTCATGCCTCTACACGCATTTCCCAAACTTTTGTAATAACTACGTCTCATGTATACTAGAATATTGTATGCCAGGCTTCCCTGAAAAACAGCGCGAGAAATAAGGCCCATTTCTACACGTAGATGAAGTAGCTTAAAGGGATGCCGGACAAGCACAAACAGCTTATGTACAAGGCTCAAGTTCTACCTGTACAAAGCTAATTACGAGTGATCTACGCTTTCTACAATATGATCGAGCAGAAAGCCTCAGATGTAACTGCTTGATTGAGGTAAATAGGGAGGAAAAGGAGAAAAAACGTTGTATAGTTGGGATATTCAACCGTAGGTGCTTCCGTCCTATCAAGTGACTAATAAGTGCTACGAGGGTTTTATCAAGTCCCTACATCTAAACTGCGCTAGAATGTAACTGGATTCGTACTCCCCGAAAAGAGAACCCGTGTAAAGGCCATATTCCACTGCACCTTAAAGGGTCCAAGTATTGACGCACCATCGCGGGACTCTTTGCACATTTGTTAGGAAATTCGTATGCATTGATCTGCACATATTATACACACGCACTTTACGATACCATTCTACATGAAGACAATGAAATCCGATCACGAATAAAATCATAAACAACAACATTATCTCATCCCGCTTCAACTTTCCGGTCAGTGATTGCAGAGTCAGCAATGGGATGCATTTCTCATATGTCACCAATTAAAACATGAGCGGAGCCCTACTAACTACGCATGACTGTTTAGTATACCCTATCAAATATAAAACTTAGATTCTGTTACAAATGACTAACCCTTAGAGTATGCATACCATCCAAAACCCTAGAAATAAAGAACTACTTAAAATAGACCCGTAAACCCCTATTTCCGAAATTTGCCGGCTGAAGATCTAAGATTTGAGAACCGACATCTGTAAATCTTCGAAAGATGGTCAATATTTGTGCATCTAGCAGTACGGTACGTCTTTAAATGGATACGGAATAAGTTGCGATAAGAATTAACTATTGGCTGCCGAAGTGGACTTTCTATTCTGAGTTAGCCTTTCTCTATTCGCTAAATAATCATATCTTTAGCCATGTCAGAGCTGTGATCGGAACCCTAGACAATGAAACATTAATCACCTTCATCTTTATTTAAAAGCGATGCGACTATCCAAATCATGCAGAAAATCACGGAGCAGTAGAACAAACTTGAATACAACGAACACGTGCTTTCAGCAAGCAAATGAACACAGACAACAAGAATATTCTCAACAACATTGTCAAGAAACATGTCAACCTCCACTGATTGATGATCTTCTTCCTCGGCAAGGCAATCCAATTGATGAGAACCTCAATTCTCCACAATCAAAAACTAAAAACTTGTGCCAATCTCATAAAATTAGGGTTTAAGCACACTTGCCAAAAATCATCAAAAACTTTAAACAACGATTGCCAAATCTTGAACTCTGAAACCTCAGTATATCAAGTCAAGAACGCCCGAAAGAGTGATTAAATTAGGGCAGAAAGAAGAGGCAGAGTACGTACCGAGCAACAACAACAAGCGGAAGGTGAGAAACGAAATCCAAAGCCCCAAAGCTCCATAATCGCTCGCAAGCGGAGTGTTCAAATCATCAATGAAAGGGGGGGGGGGGGGACAGGACAGCGACCAGCCGCAACAGGAATAAAAGCCAATCCGCTACTGTAATGGGAGACCTAGAACGACGACAGCCAAAATTCGCAGAAAATTCCGAATCAGGCGATCGAGAGCTCGTTGGGAAGCGTGCGAGGAATGCGAGATCCGTGGCGCGGAATCATGACAAGAAACCGAAAAAATTGTGGCTCCGCTGAGAGCGAGCTCACTCCCTCGCTCGGTGGCGAGAGTAGGAGACTGGGCCATGGAGCGCCCGTTTTATAGAACCCCCGTGGCTGCCCGCTGCCCGTCCATGGATGGATGGAGCACACTTTCATCCATTTGTCTCCTTCGCCCCTTTCAGCTTTATTATCCTGGTTGCAACTTTTCTATTGATAAATGGCAGCCTGCAAATCATGACATGCACTTTCCTTGTTGCTTCTTCTCTAATATTTTGCATGGTGAATATACGGTGGGTGTTTTATGATCTTGATGTGGGGTCTTGGAACTCAGAGGATACTGTACCTCCCTCAAAGGACATGAGATTGAAGAATCAAAAAGGTGGAAGACATCCACTACTTGCCGGAGTGGGTATCTGGGGAGGGAAAGAACAAGGGTGCTTTCTTAAAAGGAATAAATTGTCTAAACTTCCATCTTGGAAGCAAGCAAGGGAGACGATGAAGTGTAGGCTTAAGTATACGCAGTGGGTATAGGGTAAGTACACCTATTTGTAAATAATTAAGCCATTCACCATACCTAGAGTAATGACACTTGTATTTTACTATTTTTCAGTGATTAGCAAATAGATTGCAGTTGGAAATTTGTTTGCAATTTTTTTATAAGCCTAGTGTAGCCTTGCCTATAACTGAACACTCTAAATATGTACATGCAAAGGTCGGCTAATGTAAGAAAAAAAGTGAGAAATTCTAGGAAGGAGGTTGTCGGATGAAAGGGGGTGCGTTTGGATATAGATGTATCTATCCTACATTACCTATTGTAAATAATAGGGCTGGAAATGCACAAAAACTTTTTCAAGGAAGGTATCGGGCATATTGTTTAGGTACCAAAAAAAAAAAAAAAAAATAAGTGAAGAATTGCGATTGAATTTTTAGAGTTTCTGATTGAGATATATGCACGTATAATCGAACGTTTTAAGAGTTTTGGTATTTTTTTCTGGGGATTTAAGAGGAGGATTTAAGAGGAGGACAGTGTTTTAAGATGTAGAGGGACGGAAAGACAAATACATGAGATTTTTTGAGTGTTAGTATTGAATCAAATATTTACTTATAAATAAAAAAGAAGTTGGTTATCACATGATATATAGGGTGACCTATAATCAACAATTGAGATGCATGTATTTAATCATGGTGAAATAAACTCATGTCAGTTTTTGCTTTCACAAAGTTAAAAAAATATTTGATGTTGTTGAGTGTGTAATATGTTGGTCGTTAAGTTGGTAATAGCATTTAAGTTGTGCACTTATAAATCAATATCGCTATTATGTTTCATGCTAAACGTGAATACGGAATTAAAAATTGGCATACTACTATTAGGTGTTTTTCATTTAGATTCAATCAAGTAGATTAGCTTTGCATATAGGTGAAGAGGTTTATTAAAGAGGGTCTATAAATAATGTGTTCATTAGTTTCCACAATGGTTGAATGAACTAGTATAAGCTTTGATGAATATATGGATGATTTTTTACCTCTTATAGAAACTGATAATGTCATATATGTATGAGTGAATTCTTTTCTTAAAATGTTTATTGTGGGCTACAAATTTTTTTATGATAAAAAGTAGTAACTACACAGGAAAATTAGACTCCCTTTTGTCCAAACATGATATTTTTCTACAATCCACATTGTGGTAGATACAAAGTAAGTCAGAAGTCACAGTAAATCATATGGAGTGGTCACATACGTGTGATTAGAGATATATATATCATTTTCTTGATAATGAGGACATGATCCTCTATGAGCTTCTACGATATGCCATATCTTCACATCAACAAGCTCATCATTTTGGAGTTTCTAAAGGATACCATTTATTCACAACAAGGCTTTGACCTTCTACACAAATGATTACATCACAAGAAAAAACTCATTCTTTTAGAACTTCTATAGATCTCTATTATATTCACCATATTGAGGACGAGATACTCTTGCATCTATTAGAAGATGTCATTACGTCAGAGTAAAGCGTTGGTTCCATTAGAACGTCAAAAAATTCCTCATTTTCCCTTTAACAAGAACCTGATCCTCTTTGAATATTTAGAAGTTACAATGAGGAGTTATATTCATTTGAGTTGCCACAGAACAATCTTTATCATTTTCCCCCTAATAAAAACCTTATCATCTTTGAGTTTCTAAAAGATGTCATTTATTCACAACAAGGAACTTCTATAAATCTTTGTTATTTTCTCCGTATTGAGCAACTGATCCTCTTTGAGCTTTCAGAAAAAGATGTATCTTCACAACCAGAAGTTAACTCCAAATGAGTTGTTAAAAAATTATGTCCTTTTCTCTCAATTAAAAAAGTAAGTGGATAAGCTGGTTAATACATGTATAAGGTGACCTACAACCAACAATAAACACGCATGTACCTTATCATGGTAACATGGACACATGTTAGCTTGCTTTCACAAAGTTGACAAAATCTTTTGAAATTGTAAAGTGTTTAATATGTTGAATGTTGAAAAATTGTATGTTTCAATGATATAAAGTTGGTTATAGCACTTGTAATTCACATATATAAGTCATTATTCCTCTTTTTCCAAAAACATAAATATAGAAGCAAAAATAGAAAGACTTATAATAAGTGCCTTCTTTTAGATTGACTTGCTTTGCATAGACGAGGTTTGTTGAATGGAGTGCATAGCTTGTTTGCTAGTTGGGACTGTTTTGAGCACATGAGAAGTGCAGGTCTTAATTCTTGAATGTCCTTGCCATTTTTTAGTCAAAAAACATAGGTTTTTGAAAGCTTTATACACGGAAATAAAAAGAAGTTATTCAGATCTCAACCGTAAAATCATGTAGTACGTTTTGTGTAAGTCATGTGGGTCAAATTTTGATTCATGAGGCCTTATGGATTGCAAGATCGTAATGTATTTGTACTCAAAACGATCATGAAATTTTAGCGTTTTCACTTGGGAGTGGAAATACTATTAACAAATCAATTGCAATCAAAAGCTCACCAACAAGAAAGTTGTTTAACTTCATCTCGGAAACACTCTTGAACAAAAATAAACACTTAGAAAAGTAAATTCTTGACTCAAATAATCGCCTTGCAATGGTGAAAAATTGCCTCATACTTTACGAAGGAATATTTAATAGTTCAACTCTTAACCACTTGCACTAAAAATCCATTCCATATCTTCAAAAAGTATTGCTTGACTTTAAGTTTTTTACCGTAAGAACTAAACTTCCATTGGATTTCAACGCAAAAATCAAACTGAAATCCAATAATAGATGTAGGAGATACAACTCCTCAAAGACCATGCATTTTTTGGGTTCAATTTTTGGATCCAAGGACGCTAAGGGATTAGTGATTATATAAGTGGTTCTTAACATCTCATAAAAATGGTAATATCATTTCTATTGCCAATGCATATGGTGAGTTTGAAAATTATTAAAATAATTAAATCTTAGTGATTTTGACCCATTGATGTAACAACCCATATTATTCCAAATCGAGTTTGTAAAGATTACAGTTTCTTTTTTATTAATGGTATAGAGACGTCTGAATCATAAAAGTGGAAAGAGTAGATAGTTGATTTCTAAAACTTGGAATATGACTATGACTTTGGTGATGATTATCATCAAATCAGATATGAACGTAAACACGTTTGTGGAACAAATATAATTGGTCCTACTCAAGCTTTTGAAGATGTCACTTTCTCCACAATAAAGAGTGTTCCTATTTAACCCATTAGTGTCCAATCAACCATTTTATAGTCTATTCCAAATTTTGAGGAGCTGGAGCAGACTAAATAAAAAAAATAAAAATAAACTTTTTATTCTTCCCCAAGAGTTTGGTGAGTTGGGAAACACGGGAAACATATTCAATTTACAATTAGTCTTCAAACACGAAGACAGTAAGGTTCTCTAAGTGTTAGAAAACTAGCCTTTTTGGAAAACTCGTGATGTTTCTCTAAGGTTATTAGTAGCCTCTCTCAATATCATCATGTAATATGTGTTTTTTGCCAATCATTAAGATTAAACACTCTCTGCAACATAAAAGTACTACACAGATTCATTAAATCAAATCAAGTTCTGATTGCTATTTTAATTGTGATAATTTTTTTGTGTAGTAAAAAAAATGTTTTTGAGGAGGAAAAACAAGAATATATATAGAATAAAAACCGAGAACAATTAGTATGATAAGAAGAGATAGAAAAACAGAGTTATATGTAATCCAGAATTTCCAAACAAACGATAATTATAATGTTTGGTGCGGCAAAATACATGCTAGGATTTACAGAGATAAGGGAAGGTGGACAAGTGGGCAATGAATGAGAAATCTACAAGTGAAGCACATGCTGACTGGGACAATAAATATGATGCAGTGAATATAATCTGCACCTCTTTCAAGGGGTCAGTTTCGGCTATCAACCAATGAGGTGTTTGTTGCGGTATACTCATGCATGCAAACAGCATGTTGCGTACCAAATTTCCACATCAGTGATATAGCCAGGATACAAAAGCGAGAACGCATTAGGCATGAGAAATTCAAAGTTGACCACTTTCTAATTAAGAAACACACAAACAGATAAATATGCACATCCGGAGTTTCGTGTTCTTCACTTAAAGTGAAACACATCAACATCCATCTCAAAATGCGTGAAATTGATCTGGCTACTCAATTTATAGAGCAGGAAGTTGAGAGCTAATCGAGTTTCTCAAAAGAAGGAATTCTGAAGCATACCCAAACGTCTAGATCAGACAAGCTCCTTGCAATGTCGAAATTCCAACTTCTGAGGCTGGGAGGTCCACCTGAGGAGGTACGTATCTGTGCGCAATAACAGAGCTCTTGGACGTCAGATGAAGGAACGCTGTTTACGTGGGCAATCTAAGAATACTTGCACGGTTGAGGAACTGATTCCTTCAGTTTCCTTGCGAACAACATAGTGTGCACAAAGAAAGACGTATGACCATAGTCAACTGACTGTCCTCCCGATTACAACTGTCTCAGATTCTTTTCAGTCGTTTCAGGTTGAATGCACATGGGATGCGAAACTTCCTTGGAATATTTCATCAAGGCAGCTGCCTGGTGATTAATTCTACAAGGTGCAGCTGTCAAACCCGCATGCAACCTCGCACCTAATTGACTTGAAACTATCAAGGGTCGTAAGCAACTATCCTTCCCGTGTAAACTCGTGTGCAGTATGACTAGGTATATTACACTGATACTAGCTTTCAATACGTTCTGTACAATTGACTGCGTCTCGGCAGAAGCGTCTGCTGTAGTTACACGTCATCATCCTGAAAACGAAGGGCCTGGATGAAGGACCATTCCAAATGCTTAATCACAGGGTAAGCACAATTGACGAAATCACGAAACTTCAAGCTTTGTATCGCTTCAGGGATGCCTGAATGTCACTCTACATAGTCGAAGTCTTCTTTGATACCAACCTGGTAAGACAAGATAAAAAGCGTGGTCAAATTTCCATATCATTCGATGGATATTTGATGCCAAAAAAAAGTGTGCAACTTACACGAAATGAAGTTCTTCACTGCAAACATCGCTCAAACTCTCAAAATTTATATAAGAAACATCGGATACTGTGATGATTGGCGTCTACCTCCTTGTACAGCTCTTCAAGCTTATCTCGAGCTTCCGGAAATTTCTTTAAACACCACTTTTGAAGTGCAAAAATGTTGTCTGCAAACCAGCGATATCATTCAAAAGGAGCAAGTATGGTGATTACATGTGACAGTGGGAAATGTTATCACTGAAGATCTCAAGTCAGAATCCGTCACATACACGATTTTCACTGACATTAAACATAAAGGTTTGCGAAAGTTGCATATGAGGTACCTGTCCATCGATTGACAGATTCATGGGCCACCTTAGTTGCACTTTCTGAAATGGAAGTGATACACCAGAATCAGCACAACTACGCGACAACTACACCAAAAAGCACTTACATGGAAACAACGAAGAAGACTTACTCATGGATTCATACACTGCCGGATCGTTATCAGCGTACTTACTGATCTCCTCCTGTTAACATGATAGCCAAAAACTTAATTATGACGTTAGGTAATGAGTCCCAACTAATTGAGAAGCAAAGTTGACCATCGATAGGACTAAGGTATTTCTAAAGGACAAAACCTGGAGTTCACTGTGTTTCTTTTCCATGGTGTTCAACTCTATCAATGCAGCTTGCCGCTCATCCTGAACAAGCAGATATAAAAGGTCGTTAACTGAGGTTATTTCTTTTTTCGCATGGAGATGTTCGGGCTGAAACTAATCATCGGCAATAGAGGTGACCACTGCTTACATAAGTATTAAAATCTGCGCATCAGATTCCGCTTGTAAGATCTATAGAAAGTGCTGGACATGCCTGACTTGAAATGATAATAGCAGGTACTGCAATATAATATTCACATACGAAGGGAACAAAGTGGAAGATAAGAAGATTCAGGTCATGCATACCGAGTCTTGTCGACCTTCCTTAAAACTTTCAAGTTTACTCTGCAGCTCCGATTCTCGTTGTTTCAAACTTGCCTGGTCACTCTCCAATTTCGCACGCACTTGCCGCAGCTGCAGAGAGCAAATCGATCATCAGAGACCAACCCTAAACCAGATAGGTCACACTCTGCAGTGCACACATTTCCAAGTAGAATTCAGACCGAAAACTGGCAATTTGAGCCATGTTTCCATAGCTTTTCAGTTCTAGTTCATTCTGCACTTCTAAGCTTCCGCTGCAGAAAAGATGTAACATATATTATAAATTTGATTCAGACGATACCTGATTCCCAGCACGACTTGGAAGACTCCAGAAGTACACCTGCAAAGGAGAATCGTACGACTAAGTTCCAGTAAATTCGAATTGTGAGGCAGTTGCGTACACCTCCAGATAAAGAGCTTTTTGCAGAAAACACTTCGATATGCATAAAAACTCCTTTGCTCCAGTCTCTTACCAAAGACGATCAATAACAACATGTCTCGCATTGCAATGAGGTGGTGCACACGAGAATAAGAATTAAAAACCATCATACTTGTTACTCCTCCAGAAGTTGCAAATTCACGTATCATTACTAATCACTTTGAGCTCTCAATATCCCCAAAATCGTACCAGCGAATGTCTCATGCAGGTCGTGATTACTTACAGAAGTTCCGATCTTATCTTTAAAAACAAGATCATCGTCCACTAGGCTCTGTACCACATCTTTCACTGACTGAAGAATGACCCCCTTCTTTGGTCCAAGCTTCTCAAGATCTTTAAGCTTCAATGTCAAAACCACGATACATCGTCAGTAGTTGATACTCTCTGCCTAAGCAGTAGCTAAGAATTTCAAACAATCTCCTGTAACACAAATTGAAAAGGCAGAATCGCCCGCTCTTGAAGCTGATACAGCACATGATCCTGACTTGTACAAGTCGAAGGGACTAACAGCGCAGAATAAGTACCTGGAAGAAGCTCTGGCTATCATAAAAAACTTCGAGCATCTTATCCCGCTTCTCCTCCAAAGATAGGCCTCTCTTCTTCGACTGACATTTTAAAAAACATGCGGACTGTAATTTCTGTGTAAAAAGTCATTCTGACAATGGCACTGTCCTGAGCCGGACCAAAACATAAGACCTCACAAAGTAAAGTCGCGTATTTCCACATGACCATTTCGATACACCTTCCGCAAAAGTACAACTCACCATGTATTCTTAATTCGTACAAGAAACGATTCACAGATAACTCTTCAACTCCCTTGTTGATCTGGTCCTTTCAATCTGCCAACGACAATGACAAACTCTCAATGCTACTGCAGATGCAATACTGTTAACGAAATAACCTCACACTTCCTTTAACAAATTTATCTACATAGCAGGAACAAAAAAGTTACACCAGCACAATTGGCCCTTGAATTAGCAGAACCTGAACAAAGCTTATAATCTTCACACTACCGCAGGAGCGTCGTATTTTTCACGCGAGAATTCTATGACCGTCCATATTCAACAGAAATACGTGATCATAACATTTTCCAACGCAATACCAGAACTCTCATGTGCAGACAATCAAAAAATTCTCCTTGCATTCAAGGAATAGGCATACGTTACCTTTATTACAACAAGCCTTCAGAGGAGAGTCCTCTTCCAGCAGAAGTATCCACAAACCACGAAATCAAGCGGAATCTTAATGTAGTTCGGATCAAACACAGATTATGAAGCTGCCGAAGGAAACGAACGACTTCTAATCCTTGCAAAAACAGAACGAGACTGCGGCGGCGGATTTTTCGATTGTACAAGTAAGCAATGAGCTGACATCTGGAGCGAGAATCAAATAGCGGCGATGCGACATAGCTTCCTGGAGGTTCTTGAGCACGGTCATAGGGGACACCTTGGAAGTCGATCGTCCAGGTCTTGAACGAGGGGTCAATTTGCTTCCCGCTCAAAATCCAGGTCCCCACATGCCGACATTTTGCTAGTCTCAAAAACCTCGCCCCATTGCTCCCTTGTGGATGGTTTGGCGCCAAAACCATGCCACCTAAGGCGAAATGTAGAATGAGTTGTGCTTCTGTCCGGCCCCAAATGTAAAGCCCTTGGGTTGAGAGAAACGGGCTATCCTATTGGTTGAAATTTAAAAAGTTTAGGCTGGCTCTCCATCCAACTCCAAATGTAAACCAGCCCTCGATGACTCAATGAGTTCGAGATGCACTTTTACTTTGGATCGCTCCATTTTGTCCCTACAAGCCTTTCCTATGGCCAATGTTGTTTTCAATGTGGGGCTCTTGTAGAAGTATTTTTTATAATAAAAAATGGAAAGTTTGGCCTTAATTTGGAGCATCTTTGATAAGAATCTGAAACCAATACTTCAAAAAGCAATGAAGCATCCATTACCCCTCCTTGAGAAAAGCTTGAAAAAGGGTAGTTTAAAGCAATCCTAATCCTTCCTTGCATTGCATTTCATACCAAAAAAAGTAAGACCCTCTATTTTTATGGAGGTATAGAGAGAAGGCCATGAAATCTAACAATCGATTTTGAAAAATCTAAGTTAAAATGGTCAAAGGCATCAAAGCATTTCTAACACGTATAATTTAAGAAGCAACTTGTTTGAGGGACCTTTGAAGGTGGTTGTCACTTTGTGAGAATCCCTTCTTCACTTCTCATATCGTCTTCAAGGACTCTTTATTTTTAAATTTTGATATGCAAATTTACCTTCTTGCAACAAATGTAATTATTTTTGCAAGTTTAGGCACTCATGGCCAAAAATTGTTTTTTGATACTAACATGCAATTGGCCACACAACACTCAGATGGCCAATTTGGTACTATAGTACCAAATAATGGATTGATTGATTTTGTGTGTTTAGATTTGACAAACCTATTTTAATCTTGATTCTTGTTTTTTGAGTACAAACATGACTATGTTGATTTTAAAATTCCATAAATTTTGGCAGAGTGCCTTTAAGCCGGATTGAAATGGGTGACCCTCTAAGAAGTTTTAAAAAGGATTATCTTGTTCTTATTTATTTAGTTGCTTCACAACTTACTACAAAGCTATCAATATACTATTCTAGTGGCCACATGTAACAAGGTATATATGGTGGCATTTTTTAAATTTGCTTATTTGACGTGTCATATTGGCAAGTAAAATTGTAAACCTTGAGAAAGTCATAGGATTGCACCTTTGGTCAACCCAAGAGAAGTGTATACAAAGAGTATGTACTTCGATACTTACATATCCTTGTGATCAATTTACACATTGAAGTCTCAACTAACCGTTTTTAATAAATTAATAAGTAATACACAATTTTCCTGCATGCGCATCACTTATGAATCAAATGATGCATACAAAAAAACTTGTGATTTGAAATCGGCTCCAGGGAAGCCAAAAAGAAAACATTTATTTAGAGAGACAACTCTTTGACCCTTATCAACCATCAACATGGCCCTTGCTAAATCAAGCATTTAAGGGCTAGTGCTCAAAAATGTCTCAAATTTCAGCTATAATGAAGATAGTAATGGAAGTAATGGAAAATAAGTGGAATAACAGTCGTAGTGGATTCTTGATTCTTAGACTCTTCTACAATTTGTCATAAATTTCAGAAGGCGATCCCATACATGTTCCTCAAATGATGCCCTAACTTTAACACCCTACAATGTTTATTGTGAGAACATGCTACTGGTGAGTGAAGAAGCTGTTGTATACCTCGCTCGTTCCAGGTTTGAGCACTCTCCCTTATTACCTTTTCATGGGCGTGCAATTTTTCTGATTTTTCTGATCTAGCATGCATTGTGATATCTTTGAAAGGTGCTCAATGAGTTTCGGTCGATTGAGCAATTTTAAGGAGAAACACACTATCGACATTGAAACTTTACAACTTTGGGAAATTTTAAAACATTCAGAATTTTGGTAGAATGTTGAGTCACATGAAGCATTAGACGAGGATTTGAATACAGTGTTGGTAGTTATGAAGGGTGACTTTACGTTTGAAGGGAAATCCTCACGTTTAGCGATGGTCATAGATCCAAACAATTTTCCTTCTACTCTTGGCGTGTCCGTATTTCCAGGTGCGTGCCATGGGCTTTCAAATTCACGTCATATTGGTCATAATGAGTTTAAGAGAGTAATCTCGGGAGAGCAGTAAACACTTTGCGATGTAATAACAGAGTTCACTGAAAAATATAAAAATACTGGAAGAACAACACCCCGACCAACATTCACCAATCGCCCATCAACATATCATCAACTCTCGGATACAGATACTGGGCTAGATATATTCGATAAGTATCAAGAGAAAGCAGACATTCCCCATATCCTACGCATCATAAGCCGAGCGAAACTGAGTAAGCATTCAGCTCACTTAAACATCGGTAAGTTGTCTATACAAGCATGACCAGCAACTACATAGCTTGCGGAGTCCCAAGAAGCTTCAATGCACCTCATGCAGAGGAATGAGCGGGAGCAGGGAGACTAGCATAATGAGTGACCTTCTTCTCGAGCTCGTCTTTGTTGGCGCCAATAATCTTCTCAATCTGCTTTCCATTCTGGATAAAAATGAAAGTGGGCATGGCGCGGACTTCAAACTTGGCGGTCACATCCTGCAGAGACAGAACCAGAAACTTGGTTATGATTCAAACACGATGCATATCCAAAAATTCCATCCTAGCTCTCGATACACAAGCAGCTTACTCTGTACTACTCAACGGCCCTAATATGGTATTTTAGGATTGATAAATAAGACTTAAATAAGCAATTGTCACAGGTGATCTCAGATAGCGATAAAAATATCGACTACCTTGCGGCTGAGTTCATCATTAAACATTGTACAGCTAGACTTCGATCGACATGTGGGCTACTGAAGAACACTTCGATGACCTAAAGCAATAATGCATAATACTCATACTCACACAGAATTAGATAACAGAGAAACAAGAGCTCCAAATTATGCTTACGACCAATTCCCAGTAATTAAGCACGAACGTTGTATCTCAGTTTCAGTTGCATCTAACGTTTCAGTACCTGAACTTCATCCACGTCCACCTTGAGGAATATCAAATTCGTGAACTTCTTGCTGAGCTCGGTGAAAATGGGAGCCATCAATCGGCAAGGGCCGCACCAGGTTGCGGTGAAGTCGACAACAACCTACAAATATATAAAGATGTCAGTAATTGATGATGTCACAAACCAAAACACTCGTCTCTGCAGCAGGAATTACAACAAGAAGACGTCGTAAAGCACTGGGAAGAGCAAAAGGTTCACAGCAGTCTTTACAATTTTCCCGGTCGACTTGGCCTCTTCTATCTTAGTATCCCATTCAGACGATTTGTTGATGACGGTGATATTGCCGTGATCGCCAGCCATTTCTGAAGTACGTCTCCGAACAGGTTCTGAAACTCCTGCAAAAAAGCAAAAATACAAATCAACAAAAAATAGATAAAAACGAGATCAAGAATCACATAAGAACGACGACGAAATCGACAGTACTGCCGCAACAAGCGGAGACAGAACTAAACATCGCAAAAAACAAAAAACACATCAAAGAAGATTCCCTTGAAAGAATCCTACATAACAGGACTCAAAGAAAAGATTGCTAGACCTATAACCGGGTTCTCTGTTTTTTCCTGGTCGCCAACGAGGCCGCTGCTTCGACTGGAACACAAATTTCCCATTCAAAAGAATTGCAGACCGACACCGAAACCCCAGACTAGCTGAAACAACCTCCAAACTGAAACAGAAGAAAAAAAATTGCGCAAAAAACCGCAGCTTAGCCTCTCACAATCACACGAAAACGCTCCAAACCTCAAACACCGCTTCTTAGAAGCCAAATCGACAAACACTAATTCTGCGCAACATACACCAATTCTCAATTGCAAGAAGCAAGAAACCCCGCGATACCAAGCGGGAAAAAACCGCGAAAAAAGCGCATTGAGTTACCTTGTGATAATTGAGGAGCGAGAGAAAGCTTGAAAGCAGCGAGGCGATCGAGGAACAGAAGAGGAGGCGATGGAAACACATGCAAAGTGCAAGGACGTGGGAGGGTTATGTGTGGTATATGAGCTTCCGGGTTTCGGTGTGACCGGAGGACCCCGTCAAGGAGACCGGCATCAAGCGGTTGAGAGAGCTCCTGGCCTTTCCATGCGACGGTCTACAGCGGGTGGGCAGGGAAGCTGCGTTCACACGAGGCACGTGCCGGCGCCCGCGTCGACACTGGAAGTGAGGAGTGGTGCCACGTGTGTAACGCTTCGTGAGTTGGCTGCGACTGAAGTTACTAACTGGCTTTACCCTTGTTATCATCAGGTTCATTCGGGTACTTTCTGGAGGGCCTACCTTAGATTTCATGAGAGCGCGTGAAGATCAAGCTTACCACCGAACCAATAATATTCCCTTCTGTGCAGACGAATCTCGAATATTCCGAAGTCTGTATGCATTCAATGTACAGTCAAACCTCGATAAGTGTTAACAGTTGGGAGCATACTTTTTGTTAACACTTATGGAATAGTAACACATAACACTTATCGAGGGTGATACCGATAATTTGTAACACTTATAAAAAATAACGATTAGGTTAATTTTAATAAGTAAATACATAACATTTATAGAAAAGATAAATGAAATTACAAGACATTGATTTATTATTCAGTTAAGTCCATTGAAGGAATGAATCAATAATAGTTTGGCAAGATTCTGCTAGACACCAAGATTCCACTTTCTTTTCTAATGCTTCAATATTCCTAATGGATAACATGGTGTCATTAGGTCTTTGCTCCAAAAACTTCTTCACAATTTGAAGAACACCACTTACATCTTTAACCCCTAAAGATCCACGATGTTTTGAGAGCTTGAAATCCCAAAACTGCGTTTTTTGACCACTATGTACTAATGGGGGTACGTCCAATTTTTTTGGAAATTTTTGATACTTTCAACCGTAGGATCTTGAAGTAGACTACTGATCATCAGTAGTAGTGTGAAAATTTTCAACCGTTGGATCATCACTAGATGTGAGATCATAACATTTAAAGTTGACTGTAAAGTTTTTTTTGGCCTTGCCCGGGAGACATTGTCTACCTTGTGCAAAGGGAGACTTGAAGATTTTTTGCTCAAACATTTTGGTCATATTTTTTTCCATGTAGGTAATCAAGTTGGGAACATGCATGCTAAATTTCTCGGCCGCCCATTGCTTTTAGGACTTTCATCTAGTTTGTTTTCCAACCGAAGGTCTAAAAGTAACTGCATTGTAAGAAACGTGGGAAATGAGCATAGAAACCTTGACATATTGAACTGATTGAAATCCAACGGTGGAAACATGCCTTTGGAAGTTTATGAATTATGGGAAAAAAATTCATATAAAAATTGTGAAATCTCAAATTTATTTGAATTATCACCTTATAAACACATAAAATGGATTAAAAAGAGATGGGGGCAGGCTTGGAATACTGGGTGCTTCTCTTCTAACAACGGACCCATGATACAGAATTTGGAAAGGTGGGAAAATGCCATAAATTTTGTCAGATCATCAATGTTTTCCGCCATATATATAATGGGGTGACAGGGTTAATTATGGGCTTTGAGCATGCTCCGTCCTTCCATCAGTTCCATGCATGGAGGCTCTGGTCAGAAATTCTGGAACCTACTCCTTGAAAGTGGTCAACCATGTACATCGACTTCCTTCCTTGAGAACTACACTGAATAGGTAGATTAGTGTTAGATTTTTATAAGATTTGAAAATGCTATAAGTTTTTACTTATGTTACAAAAAAATTACCAGGAGTATTGACTCCAATACTCTGGAAGGATCCACATCTTGACAGATGTAGAGGGTAAAATTATTGACCAACAGTAAAAACTTATAACATGTTTATATAAATTAGTGTATCTAACACTAATCTACCTATTTAGTGTACTGGATGACCCACTCCACGCATGCTCAATTGAGGAAATGTGTGATATCGAGGTACATTGGGTCCATTCGAAGAAACTGCAATGGTTGTATCTCAATCTACAATCGTTGCAGTAAATGAGGGGGTGTATAGAGCCTTGTCACGCAATGATAATAAAATTGGATTTTTTCTTTGCAAGTGCAGAGCAATGAAAAAATTGGCAATTTGAAATCAACCTAGAAAATAATCTTGAAATTCATCATTAGACAAATGAAACATGGCTTCTCGAAATCATTTTTTGCATGTTTTTTCCAAATAAGGGAGGGTACCCAAAAATAGAGTTGTACCAATAATGGAGCTTTAGGCTTCTTCACCCATAGGTACATAATAGCTTCACAATTCAATAGTATCATGTAAGTGTTGGTCTCATGCTTCTAATCGGGTGCCTGAAAAATACATGAGGGGTTGGCAAGAGTATACATTAGAAAATAAACAAGACATGGCTCATCACTACATATTGAAAGTAGAGATATTGTGTATTGATAACAATAAAAAATTGAATGACAAAGAGGAGTTTTGTAGTAAAAAAAAAACATACCTCTTCACCCATAAGTACATAATAGCTTCACAACTCAATATTACCGTGTAAGTGTTGGTCTCATGCTTCTAATCGGGTGCCTGAAAAATACATGAGGGGTTGGCAAGAGTATACATTAGAAAGTAAACAAGACATGGCTTATCACTACATGTTGAAAGTAGAGATATTGTGTATTGATAACAATAAAAAATTCAATGACAAAGAGGAGTTTTGTAGGAAATAAAAAACATACCTCTTCACCCATAAGTACATAATAGCTTTACAACTCAATAGTACCATGTAAGTGTTGGTCTCATGCTTCCAATCGGGTGCCTGAAAAATACATGAGGGGTTGGCAAGAGTATACATTAGAAAGTAAACAAGACATGGCTCATCACTACATATTGAAAGTAGAGATATTGTGTATTGATAACAATAAAAAATTTAATGACGAAGAGGAGTTTTGTAGGAAAATAAACATACCTCTAACTCATCTTTGACCATTGGGACACATTGCCAAAGCCACGTGCCATCTCTCAAAGCAGCCTTTCTCGACACACATCCATTTATTGCCACATTTGTGGCAATAAAAATGTGGCTTACAAATTCCACAAACCACACATTTACGACGTATAGTAGTATGTCTAGGAACGCAAATCATAGGTTGCTCGGATAGAGGAGGGAAGTTATGTGGCTCTTCCTTTCTCATTTCCCAGCCAGTCAAAAGAGTCTCACATAAGCCCTTTTTGAACTGTAAGTGTGTCATAGGAGTTCTTGCAGCACGACCCCGGTTTACATTTGATAGACACTCTAGGTAAATAATGTACATGTTTACCACTGTCACATCAAGGAGGAAGAAGAAAAGCCTATGCCACCATTTGTGAGATCGGACCTGGCAAGTGTAAGAGGCACGTAATTGATCTGCAACATCTACACCACGCATATGCGTGGTGTACTCCACCAAAACAGGAGAAGTTTGTATCGGTTTACGATTCTGATCTTTCCGCCTAGGTACCGTTACTACTTTCTTTTCACAGGGTGCCTGAATAGGCACACTATGAGTAGAAAGTAAGAGAACCGGTCTCTTATCCTTCCACATCACACAAGATATGACCCGGTTGTCATGCATACGCCAAAGTGTGGTTCCTTGCGGTGAGTTCTTGAATGTAGCAGTATTTTTCAAAACGGATGGGAGACCCACTCGATTTTGACGTATAGTGCCACAAGCATATATACCATGTGACAATAAAGTGGTGAAAAGGCCAACACTCGAAAAAAATTTGTCCATGGTTACACAATGCCCTACATTGTGTAAACCATCGACTAATCGCATCACCACGTTGTGAGCCAACTTCGCATCACCTGGTGGAGGTTGAGGCTCAACTAGGTCTTCTATGGGTAGAGTAGGTACACAGGCTATGGGTTTGCCACAATATACCTCAAAATTCCAGACATATTTGGAAACTGAATCCGCTAGGCACCACACCTTCAAGCCCCATTTCTGGGGCTTTTTGGGCATATACTGGCGGATTGGTGAGTAGGTACCTTTGTATCTAATCATCATCTCATCTATAGTTAGATGCTTACCCAAGTGCCAAGCCAACTTACAACGATCTCTAATAGAATCAATCAACCATCGAGTTTGACCTATCTTGTCATAACCAGGGTCCCCTCTACTAACCCCCTCTAAATTAGTGAGGTGTAAACAACGTCTCAACTCCTGAAACCTAGCACGAGTAAAAATACCGGATATGATGGGACAACCAAACAATTGATCACGCATCCAATAAGTAGAGTAATTGGGTTGGACTTTCAACCCCATGTACAATGATATCGCAAAAAAGGCCTTGAGTTCAGGAATAGTCACATCCACCCATCTAGAGCCACCACGGGTATTACCCCTCTCATCCACTAGAGTGTTAGCATAGCGGTTTGTTTCTACTACAATGACTCTCATAATTGTTGGAGTCCAAAAGAGTGCAAACAAATTCATGAAAGTGGAAAGAACACGCCAGTTGGATGTTGGACCTCTAGGATTTCCACTGAATGGAAGAGGCATGGGATTGTAGAGAAAGTTAGGATTTTCCCATGTCTCATCTCTAAAATCCCACTTGATGCCTTCACCAATATTTTCAGTCTCTTCATCACTTTCGGGTTCAGATTCAATATCAGGCAAAGTTTCACTTTCATTTCCGTTATGTGAATTACCAACCTCCATGGCTGTAGAAGGCCTAGCTTCAGAAACATTCAAACCTGTGGTCCCCAAAGCGCCCCAACCCGGGCCAACATGGAGAAACGTACCTGGCATAGGCTGACTAGAGGCTTCGAAATTAGTTGGTGGGGGTCCATCGCTCCATCCAACATTGCCAGCTACCCTACCGCAACCTCCTTCGCCCGAAGCAACATCCTCAGCCTGACATGTGGCCCAACGGCCCTCCAGGTCATCGGGATGTTTGCTCCGCCGATGATACTCCTGCCATGCCGATAAGGCTGGCTCGCTGCTGTCAAAGCTCCGCGCCTCGCAATCTCCGTCCGGGGCCTCGCTACTAAACGCCGCAGCACACCTCCCACCGATAACATCCTTCGCAGCCTCATCTTCGATCCCATTGCTTGCTTCCTCATTCTCAATCTCATCCCATGACCAGTTCGCTGCAATGGTGCTTGCGGAGGCTCCGTTTGACTGTTCATGAATGCGTCTACGTCGATTGAACTTCCCTTGCTTCACAACCCTTTTCCTACTTCTTCTCAATCCATAATTGCTTGCTTGGCGGAGAACTTCAGGTGGCCAAAGTATTTCTTCCAAGCCTCCTCCAGTCTCCTCTTCTGATTCAACCCCGTCTAGTTCATGCTCTGAGCTAGAGTAGGGAGCATGTCTTTGTTCCTGGGAGGTAAGATAGGCTGCATCAAAGTTGACCTCCATGTCAGGAAGTGCAACGAGATCGACACCCAGTCCTAGATCTGGAAGTTGATCTAGTGAAGCAGGTACATGTACTTCTTCACCATTTGTTTCCGTGGAGGGAGGTGAGAGTGGTAGAGGTGACCGATCGAATCTAGAACTTCTTCTTACTGGGATTCCATCCCATTCCAGCTGATTTTACAAGAGACAATGTGATGTGTCAGAAGTTTAGAAAATGTCATGAAACTCAACTTTATTGTTTGAACCATTCATGAAAGGGCGTTACCTGCTTCCCTCTCTTCCATGGCTTTCGAGGTGGCATCTTTTGGGTCAGGCCAAATTGACCTTACAATGTCAATGAATTCCTCTTCAAACACTTCTTGATTTCTAAACCCTAAAATAAATGTTGTTTGCCTGTAAAAGTGGTGTCTGTAGGTGTTCGCCTCAGGCTCCTTGGGCCACTTTCTGCTTTTCTTTCTCACTGGTAAACTACGCAAATGACTTGGATCGATGAGACGCTCTAAATCTAGGACTTGTTTTGATCGAAGTTGTTTTCTGTGTGCCCATGCACGCAAGCGGATTGCAGCAGTGGACTTGACCGATGTTGAATCTTCAACGCTTGCAGCAGTGAACTTTGGAGCATGTCGATGTAGAACTTCTCCAACAAAGTGAACCTCGGCTGCAGCAACTTCGGCACATACCTCTCCGGCTGCAGCAACTTCGGCAGATACCTCTCCGGCTGCAGCAACTTCGGCAGATTCCTCTCCGTAAGGTCGGATCGTCCTTGTCCTCACAGTTACTTCCGAGCCTGACACCTCTCTGCCGCCAAGGATGTCTGTTGACACCTTCCCCGCAGTATGGACCTCGCCAAAGCCTCGATGATGAATGGTTGCCAATCTTTGGTGTTGGACGCACGATTCAGATTCTGCATACACAACAACAGCTTGCGTGTGCGGTACCGAAGCCTCAACCGTTGCAGACAGCGCCTTGGAGCTACCGATATTCGTCGACACCTCACTTCTACTACCGTTTGTGACATGCGTAGACACGCGACCAGAGAATTCAATCCCGGGAGGCACCGCGCAAGAGCATCCACCTTTGCATCGACTGATCAGTTCACTTCTCTTACGCTTGCAGCCACTAGATCGACCTTCGCTTCCCTCACTCTTGCCCACAATGGTTGGACTTAGACAAACATGACACCGATTGTCTATAAAAGCCTCTGTAGATTCTATCCTATTACACAAAACGATTTCCTCACAAAATTCGACATTGACAGGCATTGCATTGAGAGTGTTGTGTAGAATGTTGATGCTGCTACTAGAGCACAACAGTAGATCATCAAGATTGACGTTGGCCATGATCATAATGAATTTCATGAAATATATTTGCTCATATTTTTGAATTCAAACAATGGGATAGCAACTCCGTTGTAAAGTTGCGCATTTACTAATTTGTCAGTAAATAGGGCTAACGGATCAAGCTGTTAGAATGGTAGGTAACCAAAATTATGTGAAGTTTCTTCATTGGAATACAGGGTTAGCTCTAAACCCGTTCAAAAGTTGCTGCCCCACGCTAATCCTTCCTTCTGACCCTTAAAACCGCCCGTTGCACGTCCTCCCGTCTCATTGGTGCAGAGGGCAGCCCGATCTGCCCCAGTTGGGCTTAAAAACTACAAACCGCTCCCAAAAAAGCTAAAATTGGAATTTACCTTAGAAATTTTTACTGCACAAACTATGTAGCATATGTAACCTACTGTAAAAATTGTGGCCCTAAAAAAAGATTTTAGAGCACTCAACGAGCCTGCCCAAAACAACAAAAGCCCGATTCAGCTTTCTTGGATCTTTAGGGGTTAAAGCCCACAAGTGAGAGATTTTCAATATCTTTGTGTTGACTACCTTGTTGAAATAAAAGCATTACAATAATTTCTTCATCTGATAAGAGTTATTCAAATCAAACTCAAGCTCATAATTTAAATACATGTATCAATCATATTTTTTCTAAGATGGACTTCTAGAGTCACTTTGCACCTAAAAACTATATCTTGACTTCAAGATTATCTCCCTCCAGAGTATGTTTCTTACAAAGAGTCCTTTTTTTAGAAAGTTATTACTTATCGAGGTAAAATTAACAAAGACGGGAGCACAACATTGCATAACACTTAACACATAACAGTCCCTAGTGTTAATTTTGAGGGAGCGGAAATCTCTATAACACATATAGAGTTTTAACACTTATCGAGGTTTGACTGTACACTTTGTCTTTTACACTATGGTTGAGAAGCCATACAGGAAAAAAGAATTCAACCAATAAGAAAACTCAACGTTGAATTGAATCGATGTTAAAGCTCTCCTGGTTGTTGAAGATGGCCTTTGTCTTTGTTTTGTCACCCTTTTCAAGATCAAAATTTTCCACATATTTTACAACAAAACTAATTGGAGTTGATTCTATGAGTGGTGGCTTCAAATTAGGGTTGCCTAAGTACAAAGGATATCATGTGCGTGTTTCAAGAATCTCTCACATACCGACGCTTTTGCTTTTCTTCAGTTAAGATCTCTTTCTTTGTAGTATTCAAAACAAGAGAAATGAATAAAAGGCCTAAGGCAAGAAGTTCTCAACAGCGAAAGATCTATTAACACCTAGAGAATCTGAGCTAAATCTATTTAATTCATTGAGATACTACAGCTAATCTCATAAAAAGCCTAAGCTAACTTGGGTAGGATCGTGGAGGGTTATTATGAGGCACCAAAATATTAGCTTGAGCACAAAGGTCTGCGCCGATTACTTTTCCGTAAGAAGTTGCTCTGTCCTTCTTGCTCACTTGTGCACCAAGTCTATTCAACGATTGGGCTATAATCTCTTGAGCCAAGTGATTCACTTCATCGAAGTCGTCATTGTCTGAGATACTAAAGATAGAAGATCATTCCCGCACTCCTAGAACCATGCTTCAACCCGTGGAAATGAAAGGTCTCATAATTGAACTATAGAAAGACTATAGAAAAGGCTTTCGTTCTTTAGAGGTTGAACTCGTTGACACGAAGGTCCTCTTGACACAAAAAGCAACAAAAAAAGAGTTCTCAACCTTACCTTGATAATCAATAGTTGACAAGGGTTCATAATTTGGTGTCTATTATGAGAAAGAGCATAGCAAATTTGGGTTTTCGAATTTTTAAGTCGCATGAGCAGTAGCCTTCTCAAAATCATATATTAAGAACTTTAGTTTACTCGTGCAAAAAGAGAATAAGATCCTTAATTCCTAGAGCTTATATTTAGCTCCAACACCACCTCCTGGAAGCAAAAGCACCATCACAGCTTGAACACCACCACTTGGAAGAGCAGCTTGAAATTTGAAATAACAATTTCCGGAATTTGAACAACAACTTCAAACTTCATAGCAAACAACTCCTAAAACAATGCTTGATGGGAAGGGACCAAAAAAAAATAAAAAAATAAAAAAATAAACGATTTCTACACTTCATACTCTACAATGATAAAAGGGAATGAAAAATATGAATGTAATACTAAAAGAAAAATGGTTGTGTGGTTTGAAGGGAAGTCATCCTTCTTATATGTACATATTATTAAGAACTAATCAACTCAACAAGTGAATTGATGTACCAGTCAACGATTCTTTCTTAGCAGAATAGATATCAACAATTAGTGTGACTTGCTCGTATAGTGTGGGCGACACTTAATTAGAGTGGACAGAAAATTAAGAGAGGTTTATAAATTGAATACTGCGGTTATTAAATTAGTGTGACTATAGAATATGATTGGAGCTAGAAAATCACAATTAAAAGCTTCAAAAACTCTAAATAGGATAAAATGCTATAACACACAAATATACCTATAAATATACCTATAAATTACCCTAAACAACGTTAATCTCCAAATTCAATTAAATCCATAAAAATTTGAAAAAAATATCGAATTGAGTTGTTTGTACACCTCACATAGTGATTTAGTAATATATATATATATATATATATATATTCAAAATCATTTTTTTAAGCTACCCCATTTTCACTCACAACCTAATGAATGTCCTAGAAGACTCAAAAATTGGAATTTGACTTTGCAAATTTCACCACATACGCTTTGCAGTATAAGGAGAACAGAATAAAAACTTAGGCGGAATTATTACATTTAACCTTTTCCTGAAATTGCAAAATCCCATTTAGGGTCATAACCCTTGAAGGCGCTTGTCAGCCCCTCGGGCTGTTTTCCAACAGAATCTTGCATGTAGCTCTTTTGATTCTCAATTTTTCACTTAATTTTTTATATCATTCCGGTCACCTTTTTGTGATGCATCTACAAAGTGAAATCCTATAATTCAAATCGCAATTTGTTTGAGTGATTTGTGCTTTGAAAGGATTGTGGTAGGTCAGTTGGGATTGCACAAAACCTTGTAGGAGGTTGCAAACTCATCATTGTTTGGTTCATTCATGCTGCCCAAGTTCAAAAAGTGCACTATTCATGTTGCCCAAGTCCAAAAGATGCTGAGATCCAATTTCGGGCTGCCCATTGAGGAGTGGAAGGACCTTTAAGGGTTAAGGAGCTTCAGAAAAATAGTAATAACACAAACACTTGGTAGGAAGTACTGGTGGGAGTTTACTGATAAGACCAAAACTGTATGAACATGTATCTATTTGTTCTATTCTCTGGCTGAAACAGGTAGGTCTACAGTATTGGGGACAACGCTCCGTGCTCATGTGGAGGCTCTTGGCCCACATCTTCTAACACTCTTGTTTCATCAGCTACGCCCGACAAGGGCCTTTCCAGATGCTGTACATGTACACAAGTCTGCTCACTATCAAACAAGATCAAAGATTGAATAATACGAGACGAGATCTTATACCTACGTCATCTTGGAGAGGGTCGGAATTAGGTCTTTTCTCCATGTCAGAGTCCCCTTCAATCAGGTGAGTCAGATTGGACAAATTTGACATTTCTCCTCAAATCATTCAGTTGTCAAAATTGACCAAATTATTCAGCTATCAGATTGTAATACTGTTCATTCTGCCATTTGAGTGGCATGCTTATCATGCTTATAAAATGCGAGCTATCGGTGGGGCTACGATGCAGGCAGAAAAGAAATGATTCTTCTTTCATTCAAAATGGATCTTTGTGATTCTTCATTTTCACAAGAATACAGCGTAAAAAGCTTCAGACTGTTAATCAAACACATTATATCAACCTATGTTCATTCATCTCAGAATCCATCAAAGAGTCAACTACCATATAGCGAGTGGACATAGAAAGAGCTTCAGTCAAACTGTCTTTAACAGTTGACTGTATCCAAAGTACACCATCACAGAGTATCCAACAGCGTGCAGTGTCAAATCACAATATAATTGTAACTCATTGAAGGCAAAATGCGCAGTCTATACAAATCTGAGAGGAGCACTCCAGGACATGTAATAGCTGGTAACTTACATCACTATTCATTGAACCTTAGATGCAAAGTTTCACAGTGCTCAAAACATGTTACTGAGCGCGGAGAGGAGTAGGGCGAGGAGCGATTTCCTCATGGAACAGGGGTAGCTTGTCACCAGGGTGGAACTTGCGCTGTACTCCTTGCTCATTGACCTGCAAAGGAACATTGATCAGTCTGTGTTTGGAAACACCCTCTCCGCAACCTTACAAGTGCCACTGATAATTGAGCAGGGAAATACATATCAAGTTGATAAACCCTCGCTACCATCGGCAGACGATAAGTCGAGTACAGTAAATGGCACACACGATTTTTGATGCATATAAATGTAAAGAGAGAATTGGATGAGCATGGTTGAGAAGTACACACCGTCACAGTTCGGACAACTCCACCACTAGCACCATCTCGTGCAATTGCCAAGGAAATAGACTTAACCACCAAATCCTGCAAAACCATCCATGAGGACAAGAGAAGATTCCGGGGTCATCTACCCTTAAACACATAAGCAAGATGATAATACCTCAGCTTCCTTCTGAGTCATCTCCGGCTTCCATGCTTGATCCAAAAACCCATACAGATAGCTAGATCCAGACCCTGAAACCAGCACAGACCAAGCTCAAGTTATGTAACGCCCAAGATCGAAGAATACCACAAATGAGCCTCAAGTGAAGGACGAACCTCCTGTAGCGAAGGGTAGACGAAGCATGGTGCCTCCAAGAGGAATGCCGTAAACACTGCCTCCATCATATTTATCCCAGCCAGCAACTATTAAACCAGTCTGCAAAAAAGACTGCAACACCCAGAAAACAACATCTCGTTAGCTACACATCTCAATATGCTGACCGAGGACATAAAGTAGTTAGAGAATTACCTTATTCTGGTACGAAAGTTCCTTAACAAGAGTTGAAGCGGTTTTCACAGTAGACGGCCGGCCTAGCTGTATCCTGCAGAAACAAGAAAGCCTTGATCAATTTTGCAACCTTCACAAATCAGAAAGCCGAAACCGATTTGGTTAACACTTACGTGTGCTGATTCAAAAAGTAGCGCACGTAATCTGACACCACCTGAGAATCTGCTGCCTGCACACAATGAGAAAATTGTCATGCCCCTAACACAAGCTCTTCAACTTCAGTCTACAATCTCCTTGAGACATATGCTCAATCAAAAAAAACACAATTCACAATGGCATCTAATAATTGAATACAGTCACCTCTTGGTATAGTCTTCATTATAGCCATTCATCAACATTAGAGCAAAACCCTAGAAACTGGCGTTTAGGTAACAGTACCGAGCCAGAGCGACAAAGGTAGACGTTATCAGTAAGTTGAGTGATTTTGTCCGATGCACGATTAGCGACATATACACCTGCAAATGCAAAATAGTCATTGATTAACAATAATGGACGACTATTGCATCCTGATGAAAAATGATCCGATCAACGCACCAGTGGTAGTACGGGAGTCAGCTCCAAGAATTACGCCGCCTTCGTATTCCACGGCCATAATGGTGGTCTGCAAATAAAGCGCGCGTTACCACGAAACCCTAAGACCTTCGAAAATGAAATTTGCGACATAGCTATCGGGCAGTGATCTTGCGACCCCATTTGCGTATGAAATCAAGCGTTCTTACCCCCATACTGTGAGGAGCGTCCATCCATTCGCTAGCAATGGGCTCCATTCTCAAAGAAATTTGTGATGTTGTTGCAGATTGCAAGCGAAAATACAAATCGAGAGCGAAATTGGCAAGGCTTGCGATCAAGGAGACGGAGAGCTTCTTCTATTTAGATACCCGGGTTTGTACCCATCTTCTTTGGTTCTGGGTACAGAACCGGGTTTCGTCTGCTTTCGGGTATTGGATGGTGTTAGCGGGTATGTCCGTGAGATTATTAAGAGTAACAAAATTTCTTTTTACCAATGAGGAGGTCATAGAATATTGGGGAATTTTCATATAGGGAAACACTTTTATAAAAATACATAGTGATGAAGATATAAAATTTACCAAATTGAAATATCTCTATGGCAAGAGAGGTCCCGCCAATAGGTTCAAATACTAGATTTCTAAAACATTTACTTATTTTGTCTCTGAAAAAATTCATGATTTGCCAAAAATGATTGGAATTTCTGTAATGGTCCTTAACACTCATTAGTATGGTTGAATTCTCTATAATGGTTTAGTTGGTCTGGATTACTCAATAATATTCAAGCTTGGTCTTTGTGAAACAAGTGTTTAAACCAAATCCTAGCTTTTTGAGACAAAGGAAGTATACATGTTTTCATGTTACATGCTTTAGGTGCCTACATTAAACTATGATCTAAACTATCATTGCAATTAAATCATTTGAGCAACTCATTGGCTTTTACTATTAACTCCTGAAGTTCCAAGGGTTTTTTTATCTCCAAACTCACAAATGATTTTTGACCACCTTGTGGAGATTGAAGTGAGGCTGAAATTGTTAGCATTTTACAAATTTTCAACTGTAAGATCTTAAGAGACTACCATTAGAAATACCATATTAAATTTCAACCATTAGATTTGCACCAATTGTGAGATCATTACATTCAAAATTGAAACAGAACTTTTTTTGGGCATTGTTTGGAAGACATAGTTTACTTTGAAGATTTTATATTCATGGTTCTAAATTTGGAGTTTGGCTTTTATTACCACATACACTTTGCGGTATGTAGGAAACCTTATAAAAATCTTAGGGGAAAATATTACTTTTAACCCCTTAATCTAGTCTGCGTGAAATTGCAAAAAGCGGTTTTGGATTTTATGGACCTTTAGGGGTTAATAGTAAAAGAGTAATAGTAAAATTTACTAAACAATCAATTTTCATTTTTCCCACAATCACTTGTTGAGATCTCATCTCTCTAGTATAGTCAGTCAAGTTTTTAATTTTTTACAATCTTTTACTATATACATTATATTTTTCTTACAAAAAATATTTCCTGCATTTTATGGAAATTTTAAGATATAATAAAATGATCTATTTAATGATACAGGATTAGCAAACAAGCTTTGAATGACCTTGTGAATTTAAACTCATAATGATAAATAATTTTAATATAACGATAACCTCAAAGAAAATTTTAAAAAAAATATTGTCGTTTAAAACATAGATAGATAGAAACTCCGGTTCCTTCCTAAGGGGCTGGCGTGAATGAAACACAATAAAACACAATAATTACTAGTCCATAGAATACATTATAAATTATTATCACTAAATCAATATGATATTGATCAATTTCAATTTTAATATGATCATTTTGTTGTTATACTATTTTATATTTCCACATGTTTTATATGTAGCATATAACAATTGTATATATAAAGTTGTTTTTATAGATTATGTATTTTTTTTTATTTTGATTTATATTTCTATCTAATATAAACTTGTAAAGCCATTTTCCATGAGTTTTGAAGAAAATCCGAGGACATTATATAGGGGAGTTCTTCGTTTGGGGAGTCTAATTCAGTCAAAGTTATGCGATTATGGTCACAAATAGAAGGTTAGTCAATAATGATGTAGAAATAAAATTCTTAGTTCTTTCTTTACTCAACTTTGCAATTTCTTCCATGAATTTCAATTCATTCTCACAAAATTTGCACACAATTCTCTTGTTGCCAACAAAAGGCTATAGTCTTCACAAGCAATTCTCATATAACATTCACAATACTTTTATTCCCAATTGTAATACGTGCAATATGGTCTGTAATCTTCAACACTTTCAACCAATGTTTGCAAATGTTATTCACAATTATTCTTTAGCACATTCAATGTTTATAATTTCAATTTTATATCTACCATCACTTGATTTATCATCAAGTATTACTTATACAATGTACACTTGTTGTTAAAAACAACAATTGTTTCAAAACTTTTCCAATTACAAAACTCAAAATTACAAGACAATCACACTTCTTCTGAGTGCGAGATACACATTTCTTCACATATGTATTCAGAGGATAAATGAGCCTTCTCTTCCTACTTATATTTCTCACTTTTAAAACTTTCAACCTCTCATTTTGTTCATGTCGATTCATTCTCTATCTTTTCACTTAAATATCTTTCTAATCTAATTCGGACTTCAATTCACACTCAGAAAGGAAAATGAAAGGTAAAACAAGCTTTTATCACATGAAAAGTCAAAAACATGCTCAAAATCAAAAGGATGCGTACTACAAAACTACAAAAAATGTTATTGATCATATATGTGTATTACATAAACCATGCACATGCATATTATTTTAGTATTGATTTATATAGGAAAAAAGATGTCATTGCTAGATCCCTGTGGGTCATCACCAAGTTTGAATATGTATGTAAGAAGGATTGTAGTAGGTATGTTTCAATAAAGTGATTATAAGATTCAATAATGTGATTTTTTATGTTTGAAAATTAGTGTTAGAGCATGTGTACAACTACTAGACCACTTTCTAGATAAATTTAAATTAATTATAGGTTTAAGAGTAAATAAACATATACATAGAATCATAATATAATAGCATTTTACAGTAAATTTAGTTATCTATGATTGATCTTTACAAGTTTTTATTGTTGAGTTGCATTTGATATTTTAGAGTACTTTACATGGTTCAATATCAACCTAATAACAAAAAAAATTATTGCTATTTTTTTCATAAATTACTAAGTAATGATTTCTATATAAAATATAAATTTCTTACGTTTTCGTGTAATTATTACATTAGCATAAAAATAAATTTTCAGTAATAAAATCATTACTTTGAATATTTCAAGTTGTATCAATATCTTTATAAATACAAGGATTATAAACCTTAAACCGTAATTTTGTTCATAATCTCATAATTCTTAGATAGTATTTTTTATGCCATTTTATTTCTATAATCTATTTGTTCATTAAAAATCTTTATTAGAATACGAGCCTTGTACGCCTTATTAATACATTCTTTTTGAAGATATTTTTTGACTTTCGTATGGTTCCAAAGGTTGATTATTTGTTACTGCTGTAGTAATTGTATAATTTAGTTTTTATTATGATATAGATAATATCTAAGTGATTTTTTTTTGGAATCATACAAGTTATATTTTTTAGATTATTAATATTCCGATACATGAAACAAATAGAAGTATCCGTCTATGTTGATGTTAAGATCACAATTTTACATTTATATGGTTTACATATTAGATTTTTTAACAGGAATTTTTCAATATTTTGATCATAGTTTTAGTATTTGTATTGTTGAATTACAAGACATAGTCATGACTAATATTTAGAATTCTATTATTAATTGAGAATATTTATATATTGCATTATCTTTTTTCAAAAAAAGTAGAAATCGTCAATTTATCTTTAAAAAAAAATTAACACATAAAATTATAATTATATAAAACTATGAATGTCTAAGTTAAAATGTTCTAAGATATCTAAAGTTATATATTTATAGAGCTTACAATATTCAAGATTCATATACCAAATATTTTATAAAATTGTCATAATAAACACAAATTCTTCTTTATATCTACTAATAATTTAAATTAGATATGATCTTGTTTGATGTGGAAAACTATATGTTTTATAATAGTTTGACAATCATTCCTTCCTCGAAGAATTGTTCTTAAAATACGGTTGCATTTTACCACACATACTAATATTTCCAGGATCAAGTGTTTTTGCAGAAAGCCTTCAATTTTTATGTTGAAATCAAAAAGTCTTTGTCTTTTTGGAAGAGGCATGTGTTTTTAAAAAGATAGAGTAGAACATCTTCAACACAAAGAGGAGAAGAAACAAGATACATACTTACAACTTTTTTTTCATGAATAACTTTTCAAAGCATAAATAACAAGAACATTATCTACAATCACAAAATTTAGTCGGTTAATAATTACAATGACCTTATCTTGGATCAAATGAATTTTAATATTTTCTAATATTTATTCAAACAAAGCAATTTATATGATTAACTCAATCTAACAATTAAATATCTAGTATGCACTACATACATAAGTTTCCAAATTGACATTTTATGATATTTCATCATTTCTATTTTTATAAGAATTAAATAAAACTGAAAAGTCACTAAGTGCAATAATAATATTAAGCATGATTTTATTGAAGAAAGTTGTAAAATATATTTATTTATTTATTATTATTATTATTTTTTTTTAGCTAACAATACAAACTTCCGTTTCTCGGATAAGATTGTGTGATTAAAAACTTGAAATCCAATTTTAAGTTTTTTAGTACATTATTCATGCAACTAAGAGCTTATGATAATTACACATATACTTACCCTAACATACGCAAAGCTTTTTTTTATCCAATATCCATGCCTTTGCAATGCATTCTCCATGCTTGTAAGAGCATTCAACATTTAAATGTGTATTTACACTATACATATGAAAATGTGAGAATAGATTTTAATATTTGATCAAGAATGTATTTGTTTTATTATATGGGGAATGAATTTATAATATCATTCATCGATATTATTAATGATTCATTTATTTTTAACAATAAAGAATTATATCATAATAATTTTAACATTTTATTGGCTTGTAATTATATTAGTACTCAAAGAAATGTGAATTTTTTTTGTTTAACTCAATCTCATAGAGTCAGTCTTAGTAATTATTATTCCAAATGTCCGATACACAAATAAAATTTGTAATTATAATAGTTTAATAAAAAATTATTAAAATCAGGAAATAAAAATTTTAACAACAAAAAGAATCATGTAAAATAGTGTATTTGGATTCTTGTATATAGTGTCTATTGAACATTTTGTTATTTTACTAAGAATCTTAAGCTCTTGAATCTTAGAATATATTTTGTATTAAGATTCTTCTTGAATTTTTTGTATTTGTATTGCAGTAAACTTTGTAATGGAATCTTATCTTCTATTTGATTTTTTGAATGAAACGCAATTGTATTTGATTTGGTTGTAATGAAGATATACTATGTTTCAAAAGAAATATAATTGACTTTTATACGATTTCTTTTTAAGTGGAAATAAATCATTTTTGCTAAAAGCTAATGCATTTTGATAATTTATAATCCTAAACATAAGATTACCTCGAGAAAATCTCATAATTGTTTTTTAAATACAATCAGAAATGTCTATAATACAAGCCTTGGCAAAGGCCATATATTCAAACTCAGTACTAGAAGTGTTATAGAAGATTGTTTCTTACTTCCCCATGATATTACTCTATCATACAACATTTTTGCCATATGATATCATTTTCTCGTATTTTTGCATAGATGCATTTTATCAGTTAAATATGCGTGAATGTGAGTTGAATTAAAGTTGAATCAAGATTAATCTGAAAAGACACAAAATAAAAAGACATGAAATATGAAAAGTTGAGAAATAGAGTTTGGCACTTTTAGTAAGGAGAATAAATCCATTCCTCCTCGACCACATCAAGGAATGTATTTTCAATTTGTATTAAATTTTGGAAGACACAAAAAAAATTTATGTATCTATATTTTGATCATCTACTGAATAAATTTGTGTTTTTAGTTCTGTTTTGGTATTCTTTGAAATTTTATTTTTATTTTTTATAATATTATTATATAATTATAGATTGAAAGTGCATTGTATTATCATAAGATATAATTTGGACGATAAGTCGTGAATTCCTTGAGGTGTAATGGTGTAAGATTATGGACATTGATTGCAATTATAAATATAGCATTGAACAAGATACACAATAATATGAGTTTATAATTTGACTATGGACATGTTTACACCAACTGTTGAAATTAGCAATTGTAATATGTCTTGGGTTGTTTAAAGCATAAAAATTATTGTCTGAAGAAGTTATGATTATCGAAGCGCTAATAATAATAACCATTGAAATGATAATTGGAGCAATTCTAATTCATGGTGAAAGAATCATAAATTTGATAAAGAAGATAAAGTTATTTGAATTCCAAATCATTGTGTAATATTATTCTATTTGTGATCTTAATTGCATAACTGCAAAGAATTTAGGCTTTCCCCTACTAAAAATTATCTTAGCTATTCCATTAGTTTCTTTAACTTTCATAGAAAATATTATTACACATTTTTGTGTTAAAAAAGAAACAATAACCTGTAGTAGATTTTCTAGATTTCTTATGATAAGCTGATCATTGTTAAATTCCAATATATATTGTGGTCATCTACACAATCCTTGTATTTAATGTATTCTATTGTAGTACCTTGTATGAAATTTTATTCCTTCTTGTAAATTTTCCTAGTATGTAGGAATCTATGACTTGATAAGGATTTGATTTCTTTATTAATAGTAAATCACCTATAATGTAAGGAGTATTTGGTTTTGCATATAATTTGGCATAGATGTTGATAGTCTTTTTGCGTAAGAATATTGGGTATTCTTTAGAGTTTTCTTTACTTTGAGACTTGAAGAATTATATTTCTTCACTTTTCGTATATTTTTGTAAAGTTTGTGCTCAACCTTCATTGAAGTAAACACAATTTTACATTTATGCTCATGAGAGTATTTAAATTAAAGAAATTCTTTTTTGGTCTATTGACTATTAGTGTCTTATCTTCAGATTTTTGTGGAAATTAAGAAATCGATATGAAGTTGAATTTCTCATTGTCTGGTTACTTCAAATGCAAAATTCAAGAGAATATTTAACAAAAAATGTATAACAATAAGTTTATTGCTCAAATAAATGCAATCACAACTTTGTAAAAGTAGGATAATAAAATTCATTCCACAAGCTTAATTTGAATATTGGACTCATTATTTTTAACTAAGAAGTTAATTATAAATAAATTATCTATGGTACAAAGCCTTGACAATTATTTGAGACCATAAAATATAAAGCTCTATGTAGTTTGAAAATTAAAGTTAAGTCAATAGATTTAAATGTTGTCATTGTACCATGACAAAATGTGTCAAGGGGGAGTACTCAATAATGTGGCAAATTTTAGTTTAAGAAATATATTATAAATTGAAAAGTTGAGCATTTTTATGCAATTGGAAAGTGGAAACTAGATTCAGTAGAATCACCAATTTTGGATTCTCTTACAATTTCTTGAAGTTGTACTTATAGGATTCCCAAATGGTTCCCTAAAAATTACAACTCAAATCTTTGCTACCAATACAAGGGGAATCAAAGTTCCAAGCTATTATGCATCTTTGTGTTAACCTCTAAATGTGCATAGTTTATTTATTTATTTTTTTTTTAAATTTATTTAATTTTTAAGATCTATTATTATTATTATTATTATTATTATTATTATTATATATATATATATTTTTTAGAAAATTGTCAAAAGAAAACAAGGGTGATCTATTTCGATCTTAATTGTACAAACTTGTAAAAGCCTTATCGTAAACCATGTGTACCAAATTATGAGTTATAAGGCCGCATCATTCATATTTTATTAGTACGCAAAACAAACTACAAAATTCTACTATTTCCTATTTGGAGTGAAATCACTACCACCAAATCAATTTAGAAAAAAGAATCACCAACTAGGAATTTATTATTTATAATCATCTCTTATATGAATAAAATTCAACAATTTTTTTTGGCTTTAAGAATAGCCTTGTAATGTTGAAATTTGCCAAAATGTTTAAATAGTAAAATAAAGTCCAAAAAGTAGACATCTTGCACTCAAATCCTTACCTTTGAAACTCTTTTTATTGGGTCAAGGATTCTACCACTAAAACTAGCATTTAATTAGTACGTTCCCGCAGGTTGCCACGCTTATAAAAACAATTTTACAATATTTCTAAGACCATAAATACTTGAAAAGTCAATATCTTTGGATCTGTTGGCTGAATAGCAATCCGATCGTTCTCTACAGCTCTACAAAAGAACATGCTTCCGACAATACTTCATGTGCCCCAATCCAACCGGCGATGCCTGATATTAAAATATCATGTCCAAAACAAACTTTGTACCTTAAAAAATATTGGAATCCATTTCAAAAAATAAAGTTGAAATTCATCCTTTAAAAAAAAATAAAACTGTTATAAAAACCACTCTACATAAAAATCTTCCAAGTAAAAACTTGTTGAAAATCATCCTAAGAACACTTTCCTTTGATTTTTTTTATTTTTTTTTAATGAAAAGACTTTCTTGTTTGGAAATAAGAGATTAAAATAGTACAACATGCAACATGTTTCAAAAAGCGGAAACTAACAAAACTCTCACAAGATTTCATACCATAAATTCATAACATCTTGCATTGAGATAAGGCTTCCACCACTAGAAGGTAAATTTCAACTTGAATCCAATGCAACAAATTTCGTTAGAAACAAAGTTTGAACAAAGAAAATACAACTCTTCAAAGTATTGGTAGTCATTCAGAATTATCAAATTCAACATCTGACTCGTTTAGGGATCAGAGGCTCTAAAAAGCCATTACTAATACTATGCTGATTTTGAGCAATCTACCTTTCCCTTACAGTAAGGTGATCAATAATGGCGCAACTTTGAATACAGAAATCTACAGGGATGTTAAAAGTGCAAGCACTTTTTGTGCATGGAGAAAATTATGAGAAATTTAGAGCAAGTAGAAACATTACTATTAGACTCTTCTACAATGAGTTATTAATTTTGAAGTTAAAAATATAAGTGTTCAGAAAATGATGCCTAAAGTGATACTGTATAATGTTGGCAATGTTGGCAGTGAGTACATGGTACTGTTGTTGTATGTAGAAACTATGAGTGAAGATTACTATAGCTCCATGAGCTCCATTGTGGGACCTGCTCCATTGTAGACCACTCTACTGTAGTAGGAATACTCGTAGTGGCGTTCCCGTTCGCTGCCGACTGTCCACCGCTCCATCTGTCGAAACCAATGCAGTGATTCAACAACTCCACATTCTCTTCGCTAGAATTATTGAAGGACCATCACTTCAGATCCGACCCATTTCCTCACTTGCATCAGATTCTCCCTTTCGCAAATTCGGTATATCCTCTTCTCTCTTGAGCTAATCTTCAGTACTCATCGCCATAGCTGCAGCAATTCTTAATCCACACTCACTGCTTACTTTACCTCCGAAGCAGACTACATTGGGGTTTGTAACTGGGCACTAGACATCCCTTTCTCACATTCGTGTAGAAGCTCTTACTCATCAATCTTTAAAGTGGGGTGTGCAGAGGAGCACAATGGCAGATTCGGTGCCTGGGTTGGCTTTGTTGGGATCAGGCATCTTTGCCTCATCACAATACTTACCGAAGTTAGGGGAATTGAGTGAGCTTGTGTCGCTGAGGACTATCTGGAGTCGATCAGAGGTAAAATCGATTTCCGTTTTCATACTAACCCAGAAGCATTAAGTGGTAGTTAAATGATTTCGAATGGTGTTTGTGTAGGATGGTGCAAAGAAGGCGGTGGAGGTTGCGAAATCATTCGCACCTGATGTTGAAGCGAAATGGGGCGATGAGGGTTTGGAATCCATTTTCCAAGAGAAGAGTATTCATGCAGTCGCCGTTGTGTTGCCCGCCCAACACCAGGTCCGTGCATCTGCTGAAAATAAAGTTTGTATCAACACAAGTTTGTATATCAATTCCTACATCAAAATTTATGTATGATCATACAAACTGTTCATATGTATCTCTCAATGGGCAGCTAGAAATTGTGCTGCGAGCTCTGGAGGCAGGGAAACACGTAATTCAAGGTTAGTATACATGCTTCGAAAGTATCATGGTTCAATCGACCTTTAGGAGATGATTTGATTTCTGAGGTGTATGGATTCATATGGTATGCTGACTTCTGTTTCTTGTCTGGGGTTTTGCGATCGTTGGATTGAAGAGAAACCAGTGGGTCCAAGTAAGTACCTTAAACCCTAGGTTTTTATTGTTCAGGTTGCGTTTCTTTTTCGAATTTTAACTAACATGTTTATGCTCAGGCGTTGCGGAGGTGCGCAAGGCTTGGTCGGCATATCAAGCTCTTGCTAAAAAGAACGGAAAGCTACCAATCTGGGCTGTGGCAGAGAATTACCGTTTTGAGCCTGCCTTGATCCAGGTCAGGCATTCTTACACGCGATGTGTACTTTTAAGCATTCCTACGAAATTATAATGTCCATTCACTGATTTGAGAAGCTTGTGTCATCAGGCAGGAAAGTTTGTGGAGGAGCTGGGTCAAATTATGGGCGTGCAAGTGCTGATAGAAGCACCAATGAATAGCAACAGCCCCTACTTCGCTAGTGCATGGCGCCGTGATCCAAGTTTCAAGGTGAGCATCGACACTGATTATCTTTAATTAGTCAGTGTAAAGTGCTCAGGGATATACATGTGATACCTGCAATAAGTACTTTTGGGTATCAAAAATGTGATTCGGGTGCTTAAACATGTATTCTGGTTCATACCTTGATGCTCGTATCTGTCCGTTATTCATTGCATAAGTGGTTGCCTAATCAGACTATGTTTGATACTCAGTTACTGTGATAGAACTGTGCAGGCGTCGAACATTCTCCACTTCAGGTTATTCATTGCGTTAGAATGGAAATCAACTGCCTTCACATTTCCGTTTCTGGATGCAGGGTGGATTCATGCTTGATGGAGGTGTTCATTTCATTGCTGGCTTAAGAATGGTATGTTTCGTTTTCGTCTATAGATAGACTTTGTTCGTTCTGAGCAGCCATTGTTCAGACACTTGCAAAAGGTTAAGAGAGCAATACCAGATTTTTACCCAGTGGTTCTCTTGCAATGCAGATAATGGGGTGTGAGGTTGCTTCGGTGTCAGCCTGTGTGTCGCATGTCGATCAAGCTCTACCGCCTCCCGATAATCTGTCGGCTCTGATGTAAGTTCTTTCACCGAAAATCTGACGCATCATTTGAGACTCCTGAAATGGGATTGGAATTTCGTGCAAACTGATGCTTCCGAGTAGATGCTAATGAACCTGCCTCATTGTGATGCTTTTCTGTTTCAGACAATTATGGAATGGGAGTGCTGGAGTTGTCAATATCTGCTATTCTGCATCGACAAGAAAGGTACTAGTTATTTCCAATTAGAAGTGCTATTCTGATTTTTCCTTAAACTTGACTGTTTTGTTGATTTTCAGCTGTGACTCATGTTAAGCAATTGTGTAGATGTTTTGGAGAGTGGTGGGTTCCCTCGGCACGGTGGAGGCCGAACGCCTGGTGCAGAATGGACAGCACGGTTACAAGGTAACAAAACTATCCAATCTTCAACTCGATGTTTCACTTTATGGCCTGTATTGTTCAAATCTCTTCGTTTGTCTTTTCTGTGTAAATTGTTTGAGGTTCATATCGTTTCGAATTTCATTATACTAGACTGTGTAGTCCAGTTTTTCAGAGTGCGTACCCTGTATGCAAAACTCTTTTTGCAGTCGCGAAGGTTTCCGCTGTTATGACAATAAAAAATATATACACCGCTCACCCTTTTTACTCAAATTGATGTTACCCCTGTATAATTACCGTTTTTTCATTTTACAGACTACCTACCAGCCTGTTAAAGGAGAGGTTCAGACCGTCTTCTGCCCTTTCGCTGGCGTGTATGAGGAGCTCAAGGTCTTCGCCGAGGATGTCGCGAAGTGTGTCTTCCAGGTGATGCATCTGACCACCCAAATGTTGAACTTAAGTTTAGAGCTCTCACTGGAAAAATTAGTCCAAGTATGCAATCACTGTGGGAACCCACATGCTAAGCATTCACGTCAAGACGGGCAGAACGTTTACAATAATGTGTTTTACAGAAGGTTTGTTTAGTTCAGTGAGATGCAAGAAATTGAAATATGCAAGCGCTTTTGTAGACATAGTATGGGTTCAAGATTATACTCCAGTGCTTTCCAGAAGGTCCAGGGTTTAAGGAGATGGTATGTGTGAATTCTGAGTTTCGAAGATTAATTTACAGGGACAGTCGGGAGAAGAAGCTGACAAGCGAAGCTCAGTGTTGGAAGCCATGCGAGATGTGGCTGTGATCGAAGCCATGCTCGACTCCAGCGAGAAGAAGGGCACTCCCACTGTTGTCGAAATTGGGCTTTCATAGTGCATTTTTTGACGATGATTCACTATAGGCTCTCTCTTGCCACTCGAATCTGATACCAATTTGTAGGTCTTGAGAATAAACCTCACCGGAATCTGCTTCATGCAGAATACAGTTATGGAAGCTGCAGGCAAAATAATTTGACATGTACAATCCTGCGCTCTGTCTTCATTCTCGTTTGGCAGAAAATTGCGGTTTGATGTGATTCTCGTTTGGTCGTGGTCGTAGTAGGACGTGGCTCCTCCCATCAATGGTTTGAATGGGCGATGAATTTCATCCGTCAGTCTTGCCAATGACACAGACAAGCGCGGGGCGATTGTGCTGGTGATGGCGATGGCGATGGCGCACGACTGCATGCATGCATGATCTCTCACTTGTTGCACCCGCTGTTAGTTGAATTGCCGCCTTTGTCTCTATCCATCGCTGGCTGCAATTGCAATTGCCGAAGATTCAATCCAAGTTTCCATCGCTCTTACACCTTTCAGAGATGGCGATGGCGATGGCGCACGACTGTATGCATGCATGATCGCTTCCTTCTGTCTGTTGATTTGCCGCAAATTTAATGCAAGTCTTCATTACGCTTACATTCTCTTACATTCTCTTCAATCGCTCGCTGGGCGACTCGCTGTGCATGTTCTGATCATGGCATCGGCGTCTCCTCGGGACGATTCCGGATACTGTACGCTCATCTCCTCCGCCATCTTCGTCCCCCGCTCCGGCTTCTGGATGTTCCTGCACAAACGCCAAATTCACCAGCACGTCTTCCTCCTCAACCAGGCTCTCTGCCTTTCCCCATCTGGCCTCGCCTTCCCTCTCCACTCCCTCGCTTTCCGCCTTCCCCCAACCTCCGACTCCGAGCCTACCACCGTCCTCTTTGGCGCTTTCCATCATGTCCCCTCCCAGCAGGTACAGTACAATGTCTTAGCACTTACTTGCACAAGCCAGAATCATTCAAACTGATCTTGCGCGCTGATCATCAGACTCACAAACTCGCCCTGCGCTTCCCCTCTGCCTCGGACCTCTACCACTTCTACGCTTGTCTTCAGGTGCGCGCTTCTTGTCCTGTCTGTCTACTACATCGCTTCACCTCTATCACTTTATTCCTTGAACGTCTTATGAACAAATGCTCTCACAGCCAGGAGCTCATTCCAACCCTCGGGGGTATGAATACCGCTCGTTCTTCCCCGTCCCAGCCTCAGGACTCCCGGCCTGCTCTCCTGCTCAGGAAGCAGTAGCTCCGGAGTCTCCTGCTCAGGATGCAGTAGCTCCGGAGCCTCTTGCCTTCCTGGCTCCCTCCATCCCTGCCGACTTCCGCATTCAAGAAGCTCCTGTGTCAAGATCGAGGGAGATTCAAAATAAGACTGACGGCAAGGATCTGCGAGCGTACGTCTCTGTTCCTGCGAGAGTATTCCCGAGTAAAAGAAATTTTTCGAGCATTTCTACAGGTAGGTTTTCGGAAACCCGCCTCGATGCTGCTGCTCATGAGCAGAATTGCAACCAAGACCATGTAGCAATCGAAGGCGAATATCGACAACAATCCAGCCCTGTACACATCGAAGATTCATATGAAGACATAGAACCATCGCCATTCGATCCTGCGCTCCCGGAATCTTCGAATTATTATCAATTCTTACCGCAGTCAGGGGCTGCGAACACATCTGATGTCCAAGCTTTCAGAGGTCTGCGAACTAAACGAATCCTTACAATTCTCCCTTTAAAAAAGATGGTTGGCCGTATGCAAGGATTATTAAGAAACCATTCCGAGAACGTCTTTGTCATACATAAACTCATATTCATTTGTCATCGAAGCATGCATACCTGTGAAATTATGAACCCGAACGATTCATACCTCATGTGTTGAACCCGAACAATTCATACCTCGTGTGTCGTGTGTTGTGACCTGGCAGATTCATGCCCTGCCGACCTTCGGAGTGAACTTCTGGTAAAACCCGATCATAATATCATGCTCATATGATTGAAAGAGTATTGAGGGGCGGCCGAGTAAACTTGATCGTGTCTTGTTCAAATATGACCACTGATGCTTAACTTCTGAAACGCAGAGTTGTCTTTTGGATCCATCCTTTCGACGTAAGAACTCTGACCCTTAGATTCTGATTCAGTATTGATCTCAGTCTAGCTAATTCGCATCACAATCTCCTTGATGACATGATTAATGTAGTGTTCAATGTCCAATGAAAGGCTTATTAGTGGTCACTTAATTGGTAGCACAGTGCTTGTGGAGCGTGTGGAATCTCTGGTGGCGGAGATTGATGATCCTTCAAGCGTCGATCTAGTGGCTCTTGGTGACTTTCTGGCACGTCGAAAATGACGAAATTGAAGCGGGTTGCCGAGATTTCTTCGGATGCTTTTATCAACTCGAAAACTAGAGATACGAATATTTGTACATTTCGAAGCATTGCAGCGCATTACATTAGCAACCTTTGTAGCAGCTGGTTTTGGCATGTGATGTCGAATGATTCAAGAGTCAACCGTTGCAGGCGACCAAATGGTTTCCTGTTGTTACCAACCAACATGCACTCGTAACAGGTGCCTCGTTATGGGGTAATAGTAGACAAGTCTACAACCTAGACTTCAGTGTTCATATCAAGCCGAGCGTTCTGTAGAAGGTTCTATATTGGTGCTTTTTAGGATGCTCAAAGTCAATTTCAATCAAGAATATGCTCTTCTATCAAACAATGCACATTGGTGTATACAACTATATATACTACAACTGAAAGTGAACTGACTAGAAACATGTTAGCGTTGCTTCCTCAAGTGTGCTTTTTTTGAACAAAGCTCAATGAAGCAGGGTTTGAAGATAAATGAAGACTCTGCAAATAAGAACAAAATCCTATATTAAGCTCTAGATGGCACTGGCCCTTGTTCTTCCCGATGAATATGCAGCCATTCGGTTGAGCGCCTCCGTCATCGATCATGCTACCACCTTTGGACTGCCATAGCAAGCGCACCACCTCTGCCATAGAAGGTCGCTTCTCAGGGCAGGCATCCCAGTACTTGCGCATGATATAGTGAGGCCGTGAGGACAGCAAGTCTTCTGGATCTCACGCATCAACTTCTGGTACGCTACAGCTGAGGTCAAGTCTGCAAATACAGACTCAAATTAAAATATGGCATGCAGCAGCACCTCCAGAGTGCAGAACTGTAAACATCCCAAGCTTGTTGCATGGTTTCCCGTCGAGAGTTTTCGGTGCCATGTATATCGGAGTTCCAGTGTCACCTTGGGTTTCACTACAACAGATGTAAGATTTTATGACTACGGGCGTAGTCATATTGTCCGTAGCAACTAAGAGTAAATGACTACAAACCGTCAGTCATTTACTCTTAATCGCTCGGGACAACATGACTACGCGCTCATATTCATAAAACATTGAATTTGTTGTGATTGCAGCTTCCACCCTAGCATCGCCACAGTCCGCAATCTTCACATGCCTAACGTATCCAGCAACATATTCTCCGTTTTCACGTCCGGGGGGCGGGGAGTGAGCAATCCTCTGCTAGTGCAATTATGCCAATCCTCGAGCAACGTCGAGAGCAAGTTCCACCATGACGCAACATGCAATGTTTGGGGACTTAGATAAAACATGGATGCATGAGATGCATAAATCTAAGTTTCGCATGGATGCACAAACGAACGAGCGAGGTGATGTTTGGGTGGTCAAGCTTGTGCCAAAGGGCACCTTCTTGATAGAACTCATTGCAGAGCTTGCTTCCCTTCACGATGTTCTCTACCCCCAACTCAACTCAAGGAGCTTCACAGCCACCGTTCGGCTTTATACTCGCCCTTGTGCGCGGTACCAAAAGTACCTCGAGCGATGATGACGATGATGACGTTAATATCATGCGCACGATCCTTGGAGAGGTAGGACCAGCCTAGATAGATGTTGCTCCAACGTTGCATCAATGTCAGCTGAGTTGATGAGGTTAGCTCGTAATACGCTCAATCATCTTCTGTGGAAGAGGTCGTGAGTCATGCTCATCTTCTTTGGGAGAGGTCCTCAGTCACCATCACCCATCGAAACTTGTCGTTCTCTCTGTCTCTCTATGTGCCTACTACAGAGGTAGATAAAGATGCTGTGCAAGAGGACTGAGGAAGGGAGAGACCATGCACGATAGAATAATGTCGTGCGCTATGGGCAACTGGTCATGGTGAATTGATGGGTGAGCCTGGATGATGCATGAAGTCATGTGCTTTGAGGTCAATCTGGCAAGTTCTGACAAACTCTTACAGATCTTCCTCACCTAGTAGGATGCGACCGTCTGAGAATTACCTTGTTTATAAAAGACACAACAAGATTCACAACTTGCAATACGAACTTGCAATAGGGAAAGTGAAGCAACGGACGCTTCCCCTAATCAGTTTCCGCAGGTTACTGAAAGAGAGTGGCTAATTGTTGCAACAAGTTTAGTGTCATTGAATGTTGCAGTAATTCGATTGTGATTGCGAGCAGCTACGGACTCCATGGGGCCAATGCCTCCATCTTTATCAAGCATGTGCTTCACTGTGGAGATTCCATCCTCAAACGTCTACATTTCTTTCATGTTTTCTGAACTTTTAGACAATGAATGACTTCAGGCTTATTAGATGCTCTAGGTACTCCCATCACCAAGTTAGAGGTGATGTTGGGGATGGTCAAGCTTGTGCTAGAGGGCAACTTCTTGATAGAACTCATTGCAGAGCTTGCTTCTCTTCAGTGTGTTCCCTTCCCCCCAACTTAAGGAGGTTCACAGCCACCACTTGGCATTTGTATTTGCCCTCACCAAAAGTACCTCAATCGATGACGTTCTGCGGGTTTATCTCCCACGATAGTGGTGTTGGCGCATGATCTTTGGAACTAGGGGAGGACCAACCTAGATAGATGTTGCACCAACACTGCATCAATGTCAGCTCCAACGCTAAATTGATGAGGTCAACTCGTAACATGCTCATCTTCTATGAAAGAGGTCATGAATCATGCTCATCTTCTTTGGACTAGACGTCCTCACCCTCACCATCATCCATTAAAACTTGTCAAGCGATCGTGGTGAATGGAAGGGTGAAGTCATGTGCTTTGAGGTCAGCCACAATTTGGCAACTTCTAACGAACTGATCGTGGATTCGTGGTGAATGGAGGAAGTGATCTCTCATTGGATGATTCTTTTTCATGGAGCAGTGCAAAAAAGTCTAATTTTTTGTACGCTATTATTTGAATTGGAATTTTTTTTAAAAAACTTTTATTCAAGTTTTACAATCTCTTTCATTTGATTTTTCCGAAACACATAGAGAAAAATTTAGAGATAGGAATCTTATAACCAATATGAATTTCACCTCTAAACAAGCCTAGCTATTTTTGACTAAACAACACAATTTCAATATAAGTGTCGTAGATGAAAGTGAAGTTGTGAAGGCAAGTTATTCAGATCTCAACTTGTACAAACTTGTAATAAATTGCTTTTGGATCTTAATTTGAGTCATGAGGCTGCATAGATTGTGACTGATCATAACATATTAGTTTTCAAAATAGATTACAAAATCACTTTATTATTTTCACTTTGGAGTGGAAATACTACCACCAAACTAGTTGCAATAACAAAAACCACCAACTAGGAACTAGTTCACATTCATCTCCAAAACACCCTTGTACCAAAATTAATCATTGAAATAATTTTTTGGCTCAAAGGATAGTCTTGCAATGGTGAAACTTGCCAAAACGTTTACAAAGAAAAAGAGTCCAAAATTAGACCTCTTCCACTGAAACCTATGCCATACCTTCATATGTAACACCTTTGATTGGATTAGGTATCTACCACTAGAACCATATTTTATTAGAAATGTATCCCAAAAAAGAAAGTTGAAATCCAATTGTGGATGAAGGAGATATAGCTCCTCAAACATCATCAACGTTTTTCACTTTTTTATTGTAGAAACATCATTGCAATTCTTAAAAAAATGTATTTGGATCAAAAAACTTACAACTATGAAGTTGTTGAAAATCATCTTAAGATTACACTTGTGTAAACTCTTTTCATGAAAAAGACTATTCTTGATCCAAAGTAAGGGATTGAAATAGTGAGACAAGCCACATGTTTCGAAAAGTAGAAAGTACTGAAACCAACCGTCACAAAAATTCATGTCGTAAATTTATGACATTTTTGATTGAATTGTGGCTTCCACCACAATAAAGTAGACTTCACTTTGAGTCCACCCCAACAATTATCATCAAATATTGAGATTAAATAAAGAATATATGGCTTTCCAAAGTTTTGAGTTGTCATCCAAAATAATCAACTTCAACATCTGGCTGACTTCTAGGTTAAGAGGCTCCAAACGCATGGTTTATTGATTTATTGTGGGTATTCCTTCGTCACCTCTTTTTCATGGTTTATTTAAAGTTAAGTATGATTAGTCGATCTTCCATATTTTGTGTTGTGCACCCTTTTGAAAATAAATCAAATAATTAACCATTCAATTTTAGTAACAACTAGTTAAATCCCCAAGATGTCAAATGAACCACTTTGGATCGTATACCTAAAATTTGAAGAGCCATAAATTTTTAAACCAATGTTCAATTTTGACAAATCTGAATCAAGTTAGATTGGCAGAGCCTGGTGTAGATTTTTTTATGTTATTTTTCCTGAAATTTCAACAAAAGCTCTTGTACCTAAGACTATCTTTAATTGGTGCTTCAAAAGATGACCCTTGGAAGTTTATATTATATTTGAAAGATCATAACATCTTAAGTTTGGCTCTAAGCAGAAGTTTTGGACATTGTGGAGATTGTTTTTGAATTTTTGGAGGCATCTGAGGGTTGTCATATCTCGTGGGTTAGGGTCATGGGGTGGGCTCAATGACAGGCCAACTGGACGAGGACGTCCACTGTAACAACCCTAGGCTGCCCAAATTGATAACCTTTTTTGATCACTTTGAAACTTTAAGTAGTAATTTGATTATAAACTCATTTCCAATTTTTTTTAAAGCTAATTAAAAGTTAAATTACCTTGTCTTCTCTCAAGACCCAAGGACAAAGTCTCAAAACTTGGAATTTGGCTATACAAATTTTACCACGTACAACTTGTATGTATTGCTACACTTACACCAAATTGAAGCCCAAAATACTAAAGATATTAGACCCTTCATTTAAGCTTCTCGAAAGAAAAAAAAGCCCAAATTGGTCCTCTTCAATCTTTACGGTTAAGTATTGAAGGTCTTGTAAACAGAATTCATGGGGAGTTTTTCTTTAACATGCTCTCAACTAGCAAGTATGTGAAAAGAACTTGTTCAAGCTTGCATACAACTTTCTTGCCCTTAAGAAATACATGTCTACTTTGTAACTAGGGTAGAATGGAAAAAGACTTTCTTCACTAATCTAAGAAATTATGCTTCTAAAAATGAAATGACATAATCACTCAAGATGTAGCACACTTTCCCCAATATTAATTAGATAATATTACTCTTGATAGTAATATTATCTTTTGAAAGTACTTCTTAAAGTACTTTTGAAATTACTTTTGAAAGAACTTTTGAAAGTACTTAAGAACAAATACTCAAAAGTTTGTGTGTCAATCAATTCACTTAAGATTGTATTTTGATATTTTGAATAATGGAATCTAAAAATCGCAAATCAAGTACTCATGCCATAGTGGTGACATGCTATTCAGTATAGGGACAATCGGTATTGAGAATGCTATATAGAGATTTAGATCGAAGAATCCTTTGAGTATACACGTTGATTACGCTCACGACTTCTCTTCTCCCAGAGCTACTCCTCATTCTTCATGCTTGCAAATTGTTGGTTGTCTTTGCAGATTGGGCTTCGCTACAGCCGGCCCTTTCATCACCGAAGTGATTCCACTTTTGCAGTTTTGCCCAGGGTGCGATTCCACAACCTGCACTCTAGTTGTCTTCTTTCGCATCTTCTGCCCCTGCGCCAGGGTGGGCCTCCCTGCTTTTTGCATACCGTCATCTGTTGTTCTCCTGTTGAAGTAGTGCATGTTGTCGCGGAAAGGTTGTAGTTGTGTTAAACAAAACCGATGCCAGTTTTCACAAATATGTCATGGAACTCTGAAGACTGGGAAATTACTTCAAACTGTCGATCGCTTTTCTTTAATCACAAGTCTGAATTGTGGTAAATGCTCGCAGGGTTATTGTTTAAACCTGCAGAGCTTTTGCTTTTTTGTGTGCAGACGCTCGGAGGACTTGTCCACATTCCGACATGATTGTGCAGAACCCTGTTTTAGTCAAGGGTAATGACCCGGCCGAGGTCGATTGCAAGGACCTGATGGTCCATGGCAATCCTGTGCAAGGAGGTGCGGTTAAGCCTGTAGTAATTTCATCAGACTCGGATATCTACGATTCGAAGATGAAACTCCCCAGGTACCAATCTAACGAACTATATATCGAGGACCTTCATGCTGAAGGTGCCGCTAAGCCGAGGCAGCGATTCGTCGAATTGCAAAGGGGTTCAAGCTCTCAGGGCAACGAGGTAAGTAAGAGCTCTTCTTAACTCCTCGCACTCTGTTGATACGGCACTGAAGTAAGTCAATTGAATAACTCCTCGCACCCTGATAATCCTTTTAATCCTGAATACAGCAGTGGAGTTATTCAATTCCCTCACTAGGTATCAAGTATAAGGAATTTGTGTCTGATATCAACAGGCAAGGAGGAAATACAAGATTGAGAAAAAGCTGAACGAAATGGAGTTAGGAACTGCCCCAAGCTTCCCAGCTGCCTATGTCCCTGCTCCAAGCGTTCAAGCTACTTACCCTGCTCCAAGCTCAGAGCCCTGGCCTCCCCAGCCGTGGTCAGCACAAATGTTGAAGACCATGTTAGCCGGTGCCAGCAGTCAACCGGAGCGAACTGCTGTGAGTGTTGCACTCTAATCTTCTCGCTTATCATGTCCTTAAAAACTTGTCAGGTCCGGTTTTTGAGGGTGCAGTTCTTGCAAAGTTAGACTGCCTGCCTCTTCTGTATGTAACTCCTCGTGCATGGAACTTGTGTGTTGTGATTCGAACAGATGCTTGGAGCGACTCTGCTTCCACTAGTCTCCATGCACACCAAGGATTTTGCCTCCGACATAACGAACGAGCTCGTGACGACTCTGTCGTATTCCGACATCGAAGGCATACTAATGATGAACGCTGAGGCCCTTCATGAGAAAGTTGAAGAGGTGAAGCTTGTGATCATCGACAGGATCAAGAAGCAGCCGCCGTTTCATCCTAGTTCCGCTACTTTTGCAGATGACGTACCCATCCACATGGGGTACCCCATTGCAGTTCCGCTGATGTCGGAGTTTATGGTGCCACCGAAGTTGCCTGGAATGGCTTTCCAGGGGATCGTGACACTACCAGTGTATCCCGAATTACCCCCGAGACCGTACCATTTGCCTCCCTGTGTGCGAGACAAATGCAAGAACCTGTATGGAACTGGTTACTTCGACATAAGTTCCTGTAGCTTCAGAGTGGGGGTTTCCTGTGCTAGCGATCCAGAGGCTCCAGTGCAACTAAAGGAGGATGATGCCTCCTCTTCCGCAGCTAGTACTGCACCACCAACTCCGGAGCCTCAAGCATCTCCAATGGTCTTCAACTTCGACGAGGATGATCTGCTATTCGACACAGATGAGGAAGAGGTGACGAAGAGCGACGAAAATGTTTGAGCTGGACGGGTATGAGTTTGAGCTCGGTGTGCTGTTATCCCTGTGCGATGGGAACATTCAGCACTGAGTGTTGTAAAGTGTGCACAGGTGCTCTGTAAATATTGTGCATGCAGGTTGAGGAGGACTCTGGACCCCATTTCTGGTTGATGACACTCTCGAAAACATCTGTGATTCGAGCTTTCTGGTTCTCACGTATGTACTCAGGCTTTATATACTGATGTAGTAGACGATGTATTGTTGCTTATCAGTTACTGTTTGTATCAATTTTCATTCATAATTGTAAGCAAGAGTTTTGTAATCTCATTATTCCTCAGCAGGAAGTTATGTTGCCATCGCTCGATATTAATTTTTTAGCTGACCGTCTAGGCTTTACTTCTTAGCAAGTGAAGATGAAGACTGCCATATTTGTGTACTGTGGTCTTCCTCGGTGAACATGGATACAATTGTAAGTTGTGTGGGTGTAAGTACGAGCAGTCTTGGCAGGAAGATGGGGACTGAGAATCTTGGTACAAGAAAATTTTATTCTGTGAGTGTTGTTAGGCTCAACGTCCAGATCGATCAAAGGGCTCACAAGAGTAAGACAGAAACCAGATGCACAGTCATTCGAAGGCGTAGTTGTTGAATGGAGGTGCTTTGAACAGTATTGAACTTCATTTGGTTGGTTTGAAATGGTTGACGGCATTCCTAGCTACTTGATTATGCGTCATCTGCATTCTACAGAATGCAGTGAGAAGTGTGTCAAAGGATTGTTGTTGTAGAATTTCTTTGTCTAAATTGGCTGTTTAGTTTCAACAGGAACCTTTTTCTTCCATTACCCTGGCAGTGAACTCTTATTCGTATGAACCTGCTTCGAATGTCGCCCTGCATTTGCTATTTGGTTTCTTCGGTTGATTCAACAGAATTTCTTGTACACGATGTGTACCTAAAGAGCATGTCCTATGAAATTATAATGTCCCTTCACTGATTTGAGAAGCTTCTGTCACTAGGCAGCAAAGTTTGTGGAGGAGCTGGGTCAAATTATGGGCACGTGCAAGTGCTGATAGAAGCACCAATGAATAGCAACAGCCCCTACTTTGCTAGTGCATGGCACCGTGATCCAAGTTTCAAGGTGAGCATCGGTATTGATTTCCTTCAATAAGTCAGTGTAAAGTGCTCAGGGATATACATGAGATACACTGGATTTCTGCAATGAAGTACTTTTTGGGTATCAAAAATGTGATTCGTGTGTTAAAACAAGCATTCCAGTTCATACCTTGATGCTGGCATCTGTCCGCTATTCATTGCATTAGTGGTTGCTTAATGAGACTATGATTGATATTCAGTTACTGTGATAGGACTTGTGCAGGCGTCGAACATTCTCCACTTCAGGTTATTCTTTGCTTTAGAATGGAGACCAACTGCTTTCACAATTCCGTTTCTGGATGCAGGGTGGATTCATGCTTGATGGAGGCACTGTTCATTTCATTGCTGGCTTGAGAATGGTATATTTTGTTTTCATCTACACTTCTACAGATAGACGATGTTCGTTCTAAGCAGCCACTTGAAAAAGGTTCAATAGAGAGCAATACCAGATTTTTATCCACTGGTTCTCTTGCAATGCAGATAATGGGCTGTGAGGTTGCTTAGGTGTCAGCCTGTGTGTCACATGTTGATCGAACTCTACCGCCTCCCGATAATTTGTCGGCTCTGATGTAAGTTCTTTCAGCGAAAATCTGACGCATCATTTGAGACTCCTGACATGGGATTGGAATTTTGTGCAAACTGATGCTTACGAGTGGATTCTAACGAATCTGCCTCATTGTGATGCTTTTCTGTCTAAGACAATTATAGAATGGAAGTGCTGGAGTTGTCAATATCTGCTATTCTGCATCGACAGGAAAGGTACTAGTTATTTCCAATTAGAAGTGCTATTCTGACTTTTCTTTAAACTTGACTGTTTTGTTGATTTTCAGCTGTGACTCATGTTAAGCAATTGTGTAGATGTTCTGGAGAGTGGTACGTTCCCTCGGCACGGTGGAGGCCGAACGCCTGGTGCAGGATGGACAGCACGGTTACAAGGTAACAAAACTATCCAATCTTCAACTCGATGTTTCACTTTATGGCCTGTATTGTTCAAACCTCTTCGTCTTTCTTTTCTGTGTAAATTGTTTGAGGTTCATATCGTTTCGAATTTCGTTATACTAGACTGTGTAGTCCAGTTTTCAGAATGCTTACCCTGTATGCAAGACTCTTTTTGCAGTCGCGAAGGTTTCCGCTGTTATGACAATCAAAAATATATACACCGCTCACTCTTTTGACTCAAAATGATGTTTCCCCTGTATAATTACCGTTTCTTCGTTTTACAGACTACCTACCAGCCTGTTAAAGGAGAGGTTCAGACCGTCTTCTGCCCTTTCGCTGGCGTGTATGAGGAGCTCAAGGTCTTCGCCGAGGATGTCGCGAAGTGTGTCTTCCAGGTGATGCATCTGACCACCCAAATGTCGGACTGAAGTTTAGAGCTCTCACTGGAATAATTAGTCCAAGTATGCAATCACTGTGGGAACCCACATGCTAAGCATTCACGTCAAGACGGGCAGAACTTTTACAATAATGTGTTTTACAGAAGGTTTGTTTAGTTCAGTGAGATGCAAGAAATTGAAATATGCAAGCGCTTTTGTAAACATAGTATGGGTTCAAGATTATACTCCAGTGCTTTCCAGAAGGTCCAGGGTTTAAGGAGATGGTATGTGTGAATTCTGAGTTTCGAAGATTTATTTACAGGGACAGTCGGGAGAAGAAGCTGACAGTGTTGGAAGCCATGTGAGATGTGGCTGTAATCGAAGCCATGCTCAACTTCAGCGAGAAGAAGGGCATTCTCACTGTTGTTGAAAATTGAGTTTCATAGTGCATTTTTTGACGGTGATTCATTTCAGGCTCTCACTTGCCACTCGAATCTGATACCAATTTGTAGGTCTTGTGAATAAATCTTACTGGAATCTGGTTTATGAGGATACAGTTCTGGAAGCTGCAGGCAAAATGGTTTTTACATGTACATGTACGACCCTGCCCCCTGTCTTCATTCTCATTTTGGCAGAAGGTTGCGAGTTTGAAATGATTCTCGTTTGGTCGTGGTTGTAGTAGAACGTGGCTCCTCCCATCAATGATTCGAATAGGCGATGAATGTTATCTGTCAGTCATGCCAATGACACAGACGAGCGCGGGGCGATTGTGATGGTGATAGCGATGGCGCACGACTGTATGCATTGCATGATCTCTCCCTTGTTGCACCCGCGTTTGTCTCTATCCATTGCTGGCTGCAATTGCGCTTGCCGAAGATTCAATCCACGTTTCCATCGCTCTTACAACATTCAGAGATGGCGATGGCGTACGACTGTATGCATGCATGATCCTCAGCCTTCTGTCAGTTGATTTGCCGCCTCTGCCTTTATTCATCGCTGGCTGTACTCTTGCCGAAGATTCAATGCAAGTCTTCATCAAGCTTAGATTCTCTTACATTCTCTTCAATTCGCTCGCTGGGCGACTAGCTGTGCATGTTCTGATCATGGCATTGGCGTCTCCTCGCGACGATTCCGGATACTGTACGCTCATCTCCTCCGCCATCTTCGTCCCCCGCTCCGGCTTCTGGATGTTCCTGCACAAACGCCAAATTCACCAGCACGTCTTCCTCCTCAACCAGGCTCTCTGCCTTTCCCCATCTGGCCTCGCCTTCCCTCTCCACTCCCTCGCTTTCCGCCTTCCCCCAACCTCCGACTCCGAGCCTACCACCGTCCTCTTTGGCGCTTTCCATCATGTCCCCTCCCAGCAGGTACAGTACAATGTCTTAGCACTTACTTGCACAAGCCAGAATCATTCAAACTGATCTTGCGCGCTGATCATCAGACTCACAAACTCGCCCTGCGCTTCCCCTCTGCCTCGGACCTCTACCACTTCTACGCTTGTCTTCAGGTGCGCGCTTCTTGTCCTGTCTGTCTACTACATCGCTTCACCTCTATCACTTTATTCCTTGAACGTCTTATGAACAAATGCTCTCACAGCCAGGAGCTCATTCCAACCCTCGGGGGTATGAATACCGCTCGTTCTTTCCCGTCCCAGCCCCGGGACCCCCGGCCTGCTCTATTGCTCAGGAAGCAGTAGCTTTGGAGCCTATTACCTTCGTGGCTCCCTCCATCCCTGCCGACTTCCGCATTCAAGAAGCTCCTGTGTCAAGATCGAGGGAGATTCAAAATGAAACTGACGGCAAGGATCTGCGAGCGTACGTCTCTGTTCCTGCGAGGATATGTCCGAGTAAAAGAAATTTTCCGAGCATTTCTTCAAGAAGGTTTTGGGAAACCCGCCTTGATGCTGCTGCTCATCTGCATAATGTATTAGTTCTCAAAACAAGCTACAAAATCAATCCATCATTTTCACATTGGAGTGGAAATAGTAGTAAGTACTACTAAACTAGTTGCAATAGAAAAATCTACCAACTAGTCTAAAGGTGTTCACATTCATGTCCAAAACACCCTTATACCGAAACACCCAAATAATTTCTTGGCTCATCGAATAGTCTTACAATGGTAAAAATTGCCAAAAAGCTACAAAGGAAAAAGTGGTCAAGATTGCTGCCGCGTTCTTCTTTGGCTACACTTGCCACGCGTACAAGGGTCTTCAGAGTGCAAACATTTTCTGAAAGGGAAAGTGAAGAAATAACGTAAGATGTGAAATAGAGGAGCCGTATAATGGGCTACTGTCACTTACGGTTCTATTAGGGGGTAGTGGCGTAGTGCCGGAGTGGCTCATCATGGGTACCTCTTTCTTATTGCTGTAAAGGGCGATATGAATATAACTCCCGATCCGACTAGTCCGAAAAACCTCTTCCACTCCATTACTTACCTTCACAACACACTTTGATTAGGTGAGATATCTACCACTGAAAGTCAATTTTATTTGAAATGTATTCCAAAAGTAAAGTTGGAATTCAACCACTGACGAATGATTAAAGGAGATATAGCTCCTCAAACATCATCTATTTTTTTCACTTTTCTCATTGTAGAAACATCATTGCAATTCTTATACAAGAAGTATGTAAATCAAAAGACTCACAACTGAAAGAGTTTTTGAAAAAACTAGTGTAAATTTTTTTCATAAAAAATAGTTTTTGATTCAAAGTAAGGGACTCGAATAGTGAAACAAGCCACATGTTTTGAAAATCTTGGACAAACCAAGAAAGTAATGAAACGGTCGCAAGAATTCATGTTGTACATTTATAACAATTTATATCAGAATCATGTGGCTCCCACCAAAAGAAATGAGACTTCATTTGGATCTTAACACAAAAAAATATCATCAAATACGGAGTTTAGATGAAGAAAATATGGCTTTTCAAAGTTTTGAGTTGTCATCCAAAATTATCAACTTCAACATCTTGCGCATTAAGGGTTTACTTAAACGCTCCAAATCCATAGTTTGTTGATTTATTGTGGGCCTTCCTTCCTTCCCTCTTGTTCATGATGTTAAGACGATTATGTGTGATTAGTTGATGTTCCATGTTTTGTGTTGTGCACCCTTTTGAAAATATTTTTCATTTGTATATTACCAACAAATGTTTGGAAGTTAGGCTTTGTGTCTTTCGAGGAACCTAATTAAAGTAGTATAGATGATCAATTTTTTTCCAAGAGTTCCATTGTAGGTACCGGTGAACAATGGAGAAAATCCTTTGTAGTCATTATTTAAGGGCCATGATATATGATTGAATCTAAATATAAATGTTGAAGTTTGTAATTTGTACCAAATATTTGACACTTCCAACAAGGGTGACGATGATACAATATATGTGAAATAATATGACAACTTAAGGAATTGTTTAAGAAATTGACAAGCACCAACATTCAACATGGAATAGAAGAGTTCTTTGTACGAGACAAATGAGTACTTTTGGAGAGGAAAAGTATATTAATCATGAAATAATGTATTTGTGTATAAATATTTGGACATTCGGTGCTGGAGGTTGAACCGTAAAAGAAGATAGTAGACCTCAAGAAATTTTTTGTATGACTATATATACCAATAACTGTTCTACATGTAAAATCTTTTCCTCCGTAACTTCTTTTGTCGTGATAGTTGAATCAATGCTTCCTTGAATTTTTTCTCACTAAGTATAGCCGCTTCGAGTACTGCAACCCCCAAACGACCCCAATTGCCATTTTCTACACTTTGAATGAAGGGCAGGAACTTTGAAATGCCATAGCTGGGCAATGGTAAGCTTGTGGTATCACTTTTTGGACACACTAATTAGGTTATTTTTATTGAAAGCCTCCAAAGTTTGTCTAATTTAGTCATTTTAATCAAGTAAAAAGACCCTAAAATAGAAAATAAAATATCATGCACCTCACTGAAATCAAAGTATATATGCCTATAGATTTTCTTTTAGATTTTTTATTTTTTTTGGATCCATTCATAGATGAGGGAAAAAGTGTTGAATTTGGGGATTTGCAGGCATTATAGTGCACAATGAATTAATTTTTTATTATTAAATAAATTATTTTGTATTCTATACAAGAAGATGTAGGTCATATTCAAAAATCATATTAAAATAAAAATGGTTGATATTCCATTTGCTTGATTCTATGGATTTTAGGTTATTGGGACATGACTTACTTTTTCAACTAAAAAATCAAATAAAATTACTTCAAAATATTTTTTTTAATTTTTAATTTTTTTTCTTGATACATTATAAGTATAGACAACTAAAACCACATCTAATGAAGTCTTATTGTATTACAGTTTAATAATGGGTATGCTTGTCACACCAGCATAGAGTGCAATTGTTCATAGGACAACCTTTTTGGGTACCCCAACCAGACTATCACCCAGCTTCTCAATCCAAATTATGTTTTTGAAGAAATTACGTGGTTTGTATTGCAAATTAAATCTACTTTGTTAAGCAAAATTTGTAGACTCATATAATGAAGTATGACTTAACCCTTGAACGCCCACGATGTCGAAAAACGACATTGTGGATGTACATCCAGAAACTTTGAAGATCCATATCTTCTTCATCCAAGGTCCGTTTTGGATGAAATCACTTGGATTAGGTTCCAAATCAAGTCTAGTTTGTGTTGTAAAATTTGCAAGCCCATACAATAAAGTATGAATTAATGGAATGCACTTTAGTGAAGACAACTCTTGTTTTTGGGATTCCAAGCATGGGGCATGTATTACCATTGCAAGTCAATTATGTGAAATTAAAAATAGTTTTTCATGATTTTTTTTTCATAGTCATGATCTTAAGGTGATTCTTAACAACTTTGTAGTGAGAAGTTATTTGATCCAAATGATTTTGCTATTGGATTTGCAATGATGTTTTGTCAACAAAAAAAGTGAGAAAATGGATGATATTTGAGGAGCTATATCTCCCTCATCCACCGTTGGATTTCAACTCAATTTTTTGGAATGGCCTCCAATTAGAGTCTAGTCTAAGTGGTAGAAACCTTAACAAGATCGAAGATGTTTTGAAGATAAGGCATGAAATTGAATGCAAAGGGTCTAGTTTTGGACTATTTTTCCTTTGTAAAATGTTCGGTAGTTTTTACCATTGCATGGCTTTTATTTGAGCCAAGAAATTTTTTTGATGAATTTTTTTTGGGTAAAGGACTTATTAAGATGAAGGTGAACATCTTTCTAGTTGGTGATTTTTTCATTGCAATAGGTATATTGGTAGCATTTCCACCTCAAAGTGAAAATGATGAAATTTTGCACTTTGTTTTTGATATTAATATGTTATGATCTCCTGATCTATAAGGCCTCATGACTCAAATTTTGGTCCACATGATCTTCGATAAGTCTATTACAAGTTTGTACGGTTAAGATCTTAATAGCTTCTCTTGATTTTCATCTAGCTATGACGATTTCTATGGAAATGTGATTTTCTGCTAAAAATAGGCTCGGGCGTTTAGGGGTTAATGGAAACCACATAAGTGAAGGTAGCTTTTTTTTTTGAGTTTTCAAGAATGAGGCGTGCTCTACTATTGGCCTATTGCTATCTGAAACAATAAACAATAAATATTTCCTGTAAATTTTTGTCCATAATTATGATATTGAGATAATTTCTACTAAATTTATAGTTGGAAGAATTTTGATCCAAATACTTGTGGTATTAGATTTGTAATGATGTTCCTACAATAAATGAATGAAGTCGAGAAATGGATGTTACTTGAGGAGTTGTATCTCCATCATCCACTATTGGATTTCAACTTTATTTTTTGGGAGTGAATCCATCTAAACTCTAGTCTTAGTAATAGAAATCTTATTAAGATTAAGATCTTTGGATTATAAGGCCGAGGTTTCACATAGGGTTTAGTTTCGGACTACTTTTTCTTTGTAAATGTTTTGGCACTTCTCAACATTGCTATGTTACTCTAAGAGCCAATAAATTGATCAATAATTTGTTTTGGTGCAAGTGAGTAAATGAGATGAAGGTGAACAAGTTTGAGGTTAATGAATATTCCATTCCAATAAATTTGTTTGTAGAATTTCCACACTAAAGTTTCATTTAACATCAATAATAATCACATTCAGTATAACATAAAAAATTACCACAATAGAACTCAATATTACAAACGCTAACTCCCATACGGCGCAGTCTAGAAACACTTGCTCAACCTTCATTGAATCAATTTATGGGTAACTACTGTTGTGATTACTCAGTACCTAGACAACTTTCACATAACATCAATGAAGATACTTGATATTCCTTCCAAACCGAATAACCGATCGACCTCATATGGGTTATTATATACTTCAGTTTGTTATGATTCAACACTAACACACTCACTGAGTGAATGATTGAGTTACACAAGCGGCAGGCCAGGCCATGGGGCAGGAGAGGGGGAGTTGAGGCACTGTCGCATCAAAGCATCAAACCAGCTACTGTTCACAGCCGCTGTCAACGTGCAAATTCAGGCCCGGCTGTGGTCGATGGGGGCCAGGCAGACCTGCAGGCCACGATCGGTACACAATCCAACCTCGATCTCGCACCTCCATCTCACCTCCCAATTCACTTGCTAGAGCTCTGCAGGGCAGCCCATCCTCCCCCACTCTCCCCGACTCTTGCAGTCTTGCTGCGTTTCACCTCCGAGGGAACTTCTGTGAGATCGGCTGGAAGCCGAGTTCTTCGTGTTCCGCTTCTAACCCTCAAAGGTAAGTTCTTGTTGCGCTTGTTGCGCATGTTGTGAATCTAATTAGTTGAGTCTTCCCTACTCTTTCTTTCGATCCAGACGCTCTGAGTGGGTTTTCTGTGCTCTGGGTGGGTTTTCTGAGCGCCCTAGGGTCTTTGGACTTTGAGTGGAATCGGTACGCACGCAGCCATGGTTCAGCCATGGTTCTGAATCACGATGCAGGGGCGACAGCGTCTTCCTTCTCAACATGGGCATTCCGACGTGCACACTTTTCGATGGCGGAGAGGGGCATTAAATTGTTTTGGGTCCTCCTTCCTCCCCTCTTGTTCATGATGTCCAGACGATTAAGTCTGATTTGTAATAAGTCGATGTTCATTGTTTTGTGTCGTCCAATTCCAGGACGAAGAAGCGGCCCAGCAAGCCATACAACATTTGGACACCTCGATGCTGGAAGGCAACCGGGTGTACGTGGAGTTCTTTGTGCGTCACTGACCCTACGGAGTACGTTCATCTGAAATCCTTTCAGGTGAATCCAACACCTATGATCTGTCCTACCGGCTGAGGTAGTGGAGAAAATTGCACACATTTTCCCCCAGGTGTCCAGTAATTGCTCAAGTAAGCTCAACATGGGGTCCTCCTCTGGAAGTGCTCAGGGCGATGCAGTAAGGCATGCAGATGCAAAGCTGCTCCCCGTCGAATTGCAAAGAGGTTCAAGCGCTCAGCGCAACGAGGTAAGTAAGAGCTCTTCTTAACTGCTCGCACCCTGTTAATCTTGAATACAGCACTCAAGTCGTTCAATTTCTTCACTAGCTTTCAAGTATAAGGAATTTTTGTGTGATTTCGACAGGCAAGGAGAAAATACAAGATTGGGAAGAAGCTAAAGGAAACTGCTTCAAGCTTCCCAGCTACCTTTGTCCCTGGTCCAAGCGTTCAAGCTACGGACCCTGCTCCAAGCTCAGAGCCCTGGCCTCCCCAGCCGTGGTCAGCACAAATGTTGAAGACCATGTTAGCCGGTGCCAGCAGTCAACCGGAGCGAACTGCTGTGAGTGTTGCACTCTAATCTGAGTGTTGCACTCTAATCTTCTCGCTTATCATGTCCTTAAAATCTTGTCATGTTAGTTGTTTGCGGGTGCAGTACTGGCGAAGTTAGACTTCCTCTTCGGTATGTAACTTGTATGGAACTTGTGTGTTGTAATTCGAACAGATGCTTGGAGCGACTCTGCTTCCACTAGTCTCCATGCACACCAAGGATTTTGCCTCCGACATAACAAACGAGCTCGTGACGACTCTGTCATATTCCGACATCGAAGGCATACTAATGATGAACGCTGAGGCCCTTCATGAGAAAGTTGAAGAGGTGAAGCTTGTGATCATCGACAGGATCAAGAAGCAGCCGCCGTTTCATCCTAGTTCCGCTACTTTTGCAGATGACGTACCCATCCACATGGGGTACCCCATTGCAGTTCCGCTGATGTCGGAGTTTATGGTGCCACCGAAGTTGCCTGGAATGGCTTTCCAGGGGATCGTGGCACTACCAGTGTATCCCGAATTACCCCCGAGACCGCACCATTTGCCTCCCTGTGTGCGAGACAAATGCAAGAATCTGTATGGAACTGGTTACTTCGACATTAGTTCCTGTGGCTTCAGAGTGGAGGTTTCCTGTGCTAGCGATCCAGAGGCTCCAGTGCAACTAAAGGAGGATGATGCCTCCTCTTCCGAAGCTTGTACTACACCACCAACTCCAGAGCCTCAAGCATCTTCACTGGCCTTCAACTTCGACGAGGATGATCTGCTATTCGACACAGATGAGGAAGAGGTGACGAAGAGCGACTGAAATGTTTGAGCTGGACAGGTATGAGTTTGAGCTCAGTGTGCTGTTACCCCTCTGGGAAAGTGCGAAGAGAATATTCAGCACTGAGTATTGATAGAAAAGTGTGAGCAATTCCGTTAATATTGTGCAGGCAGGTTGAGGAGGACTCTGGACCCCATTTCTGGTTGATGACACTCTCGAAAACGTCTGTGATTCGAGCTTTCTGGTTCTCACGTATGTACCCAGGCTTTATATACTGATGTAGACAAAGTATTGTTGCTTATCAGTTAGTTACTGTTTTTATCAAATTTCATTCATAATTGTAAGCAACAGTTTTGCAATCTCATTATTGCTCAGCACGAATTGATGTTCCCGTGGCTCGATATTAACTTTTTAGCTTGACTTCGACTTAGCAGGTGAAGATGAAGACTGCCATATTTGTGTAGTGTGGTCTTCCTCGGTGATCATGATACAATTGTACATAAGTTTTGTGGGTGTAAGTACAAGCAGTCTTGGCAGGAAGATGGGGACTGAGAATTTTGGTAAAAGAAAGTTTTATTCTGTGAGAATGTTGTTGTTCGATGGAGGTGCTTGTTGACTTGAACTCCATTTGATAGGTTTCTAATGGTTGACGGCATTCCTAGCTACTTGATTTTCCGTCATCTCCATTCTATAGAATGCAGTAAGAAGTGTGTCAAGGGATTTCTAATGTAGGATTTTTATTTCTAAATTGGCTGTTAAGTTTCATAAGGTACCTTTTTTTTTCCAATGCCATGGCAGTGAACTTCTATTCGTATGACCCTGCTTCCATTGTCACCCTGCATTTGCTATTTGGTTTCTTCAATTGATTCAACTGCATCCACAGGAATCTTTTTCTATTTTTCATGTACACATCAAGGTGCTTCCTGCCAAGAAGGGGCGGATTCTTTAGCAGTCAAAGACATGATGTGTGAGCCTGTGAGGTAGGCAGGTAGCCAGGGAGAGAAGAGCATTTTTTTATTACATATTCGAAATCACATTAAAATGTAAGCTTTACGTGTTTCATTAAAAATTCAGAATCACAATTACTTCTTAGGAAGCTTTCATTCTAGGATTTTTATTGTTGCTCTAAGCCTCAAGAGTAAGTGAATATACTAGATATTTTAGGCTTTAAGCTCATCATGTATAGAGAAGATGATACAACTTATTAGTGATTTCAATTGTTGCTCTAAGCCTCAGAAGAAAAATTAATAGTAATAAATATAGTACCATAATAATACACAATACAATCAAGTATGATATTCAACATTTAAAGAAGTAATGTTACAATATAACAAATATCGGTTGTGGTTGTAGGTCGATACACCGAAAACCTAAAACCCAAAACTCAAAACCCAAAATCCAAACCCCTTAACCAATACACATTGATTTTGTATTCTCATTCATGCCTATAGAGATTTAGATCAAAGAATCCTTTGAGTAAATATTCTCAAAAAATTGAGATTCTACTTCTTAAAGAAAAATGTCTCGAAAAAGTGCAACTCACTAGATTTAATCCAGATTGGGAGGCCCATATATTTTTATTCTTTTCATTTTGAACACCCCAAGTCAATTTTTAGAGATTTTGAACTGAAAAATGGAAAGCCCTGTACGGAACGCCTTTTGAGGAATTTAATGAATATATAGATAATATACAAAGTAGGAGGCTAGGAGCCATGTAATCTTTCAGTGAAGTGTCAGAATGTGGGGCTTCCAAGGCTCCAAACGAGATTCAATATATTGAGAAAAAATTCGAGTGTGAGCCTGTGAGGTAGGTCCGTAGGTCCCATAGTTTTTTATTTTTTATTTTTTAATTCAGAATAATTAATTTTGAATTCTCACATGCATTTTTCGACGACAAATATAACCTTTGTATGTAAATTTTAGTATACGGTTCCTGTTCAATATTCCAACTCTGCGGAATATTCTTTAACCACATGTATTTAAGTTTTCTTTAAGGTTTTAATGTCCTACGAGATACAAATTATGCAGACGTGAACCTAACTAGGATCAAGGAATTTGCAGGGCCTCAGAGAATTCTTTGAAAAATGGGTCGTTTGACTCTCAAACCAATACTTACCTTTTTAACAACAATGATATCTTACTTCAAACTCCAAGTGTCAGAGTGTGTGTCAAAACTCATCATTCTATAGTCTTGGTCACAGTGCTACAAAGTCTCGCTCACGGTTGAAAGCAATCAGTCGGTAGACCATGCATCCCTTGGAAACCAGCTGTAAAACAAGAAGACACGATATAGAGAATTGAGTGGTCGAACAGTATGACACTATGACATGAACTTGAAAAGACCGAATGGTCACAAGTACGCAAATTGTGTGCTCCGTTCCGGCAAGATGGAGACATTGACTGTCTGTAGGGAGTTCCACGCACAACCCATTAATTCTACTGCATCACCTTCAATGTGATTCTTGCTTTCAGGTGTTGCTACGGTGTGAGTACGCAAGTAATTTCTACTCGTGTGGCAGACACCACCACCAAGTTGCACTACCCCATTTTCAACCAGAACACAAGACATAACTAACAGTTATCTTTGGTTCAAATCGTCCCCAAACTCCAGCTCAACGATTCCAATTCAGCTAAACGTGTCCTAACCCAGCTCACAAATGCCATGAACGAACCCGCGTTGTTCAAGATTGCACTTTTCTTGAATTCATCTTCCGATAGCATCAAGCCGTGTAACAGAAATATAACACTTGACTAAGAGTCTGGGGATGGAATGGCATTGAGACAGGAACCTGAGAGACGTTCGGCAACGACCAATGGACAACTTCAGCGTAGAGTAGACTTTTCACAACAATAAGAGCAATCACTAGAGCTATGAAAGGAGTTTGACAAAGATCACAAAGGTGTGAGATTATCAAATTAAATGTTTAGACATAGTCTCATCAATAATCTGAGTCTTGCCGATAGTCAACAAACAACCAACAATTTCTAATGCTCATTTGACTACACAAAGCTCTACTTATTGATCAGCTAAGTCTATCACATTCATTATTCAAGACATAAAGGAAATGTTAAAATGTAAATCATGCTCAAAGATCTGCAAAAGGCTTGTATGTCTTTGAGTCATGGATGATGTAGTGGATCGAGGCTGCCAAACATGCAAACATGACCATCACATTCACCACAACATTCACCCAGTGCCAAAGAAGGCGACCTTTGCCGTATATCTCTCCACGCACCTACACACATCATTGTAATTCTTAGTTAGATATATAATTTGGCACTTTCTCTTTCCATGACACTGTTAGAACCTAACTTAAGCTTCAAATAAAAATGTCATGTGATGCTAATCACATGACTAATATAGTGTTGTAACATCCTAGAGTTACAGCATTCTACAGAGTTTTGAAGTTACAATGTTGAAGTGTTACAGAGTGAAAGTGTTACAGGAGCCAAACTAAATCTGTGAAACTGCTAGATAAACAACATGATATAGTATTACCTTGATCATCAGATGGTGAATGAACGCGCCCTGGAGGGTGAACGCAGCCAAGGAGCCGGTGAGGGCGATAAAGTCTCCGAAGAAGGGCAGCAAGCAACCGAAGAATGTGCTGATTCCGATGAAGACACCTCGGAAGACCAGACGGAGGAGAATTTTCTTCATGGTGAAATCATGCGTGGGAACCATATCGACACCAGGAACCATCCTCCCTGCTATGAAGGTGTCCAGAAACTCATACACAGGTGCTGCAAAGATCTGTGAAGTACACTGAACCATCAGTAAACTTTTCAATAATATATTATCTAAATAAACAACATGTACGATATCCAAATCTCTAATCTAACATCTTCTAGGAAGGAAGACACTTACAAAGAACACGATGATTGCTTGCAGTAGAGCGGCAACATTTGCAAATATGATAGCCCACTTGGGTCCAGAGAGGTTGATGAGCAAGTATGGGTATACTGCGTTCCCATATGCCCAATAACCCACCAAGGTGATTACAACAAACGGAATGCTTCCAATCGTGAACTGCAACGCCAGAGCCTTATAAATGTTGGTCGTGGTTGGGCTCCTGATGGTGGCCTGCATACATTCAGGGAGGGAGCCTGTCAATATCATTCTATCGTACTGTTTTTATATGCAGTTGTTTTATATCTAGTATCATACTTCCGTGTCAACACCTGCATGTTATCATTCTCCCGACTACTTACCTGAATTTCGGGAAGAATGCCAGTGTTGAAAGCGAACGCAATTGTTGCTAAAGCACCGATACCATTGAAGGTTTGCTCAACTTTGGTGCCAAGACGAGAGTAGTCTCTGGGAGGATTAGAAATACCTGCCCACACGATACATCACTATGAATCTTTTGAGCAATTCAGTTTGGATAAGATACAATACGATGGTAGCATCATCATCCAGAATGAAAGAAATAAACTCACCGTCCTTTATGGAGATGATAAGGGCGATCATGACGTAGATGAAACTTAGGACGGGTGAGAAGGCGGTGAAGTATCGGAGTGAGGATAAGTTGGGCACGAACACCGCGAAGGCCAGGAAAATGAGCCCAGAAATGGCAATCCAGTGAGGAAGAATCATCCCTGACACCCCTGACACCCCTGCTAAGCTCTGCTCACAACCAGATTCCACAAGTTAGCCTCACAGCAAAAGCCAATCACACATCTTATGATCAAGAACAACTTCCACTCTTAGTTATTTCGATCTTCCCTGGAGTCGGTACAGGTCATTTACCTTAAGAGACTGCCCACCGAGAATGATGAGACCGATATTCGCAATACTCAGGTTTGCATACTGCGTGATCCAGGTGATATGATATCCCACCTGGCCTGCATATTAACACACAGCGATTAGATATGCAGCAAAGTCGACGAAGCGGTTCAGATTTAAGAGTGATGAAACTTTTCTCACAACACTTAAATTTTTTTTGCCGAGCAGCTCTCACTGCTCAGGTACATGCACTTCAATTGATTCACACATTGATTCTTTATAAAGAAAAGGAAAAAAAACACATGTGTAAGCTGTGATGTAACGATTCTCGGTGATGGATAAAACTTACCGTAGACATAGCCCATGAGGTCCCTGTAGCGGATGTGACGGACATGACCGATCTCGTGGAGGCTGCCCAACAAACAATTGTTGTAAAGCGATACTAGTCCACCGCCGATAAAAAGAATGATACCGGCTTCCCACCCCAAGAAGGACATGATGAGAGCCGGGTACCCCAAAATGAAGGCGGTGTTGACGGCCGCAACGAGGTGGAATCCCACCTGCCACCATGCATCTGACGGAAATACACCAACGCTAATCAGCAAGCGATCAAGATGCATGTAGACCGAAACACAATCCACGCTTTTCAGCAAGCCGTCGAGATAGAAACGGCGCATCTAGAACTCGAAAAGATTGAGGTTAGAAGGGTGAGGCGAGCTTACCCTTTCCGATACGATGGGTGGTCATCGCCGAGCCAGAAACGGGGAGGGGACCTCCTCCTCTGCGAAGTTCAGGGGTAGGCTCAGTAGCCAGGCTTCCGTGCTCAGGATCCGCCATCGTTGATCTCGTGAAAGTTGAAGTGGAAGCGAAGTACATGTTGAGTTTGAATTCCAGCTGCGCACAGGAAAACATACAGCTTTTCGATCAGGTTCCGCATACAATCACACTAGAAACCCCTATCGTAAAAGCTGCTTTCCAGAAAAGCAAGCTATCTTCTATCACCTGCTGTTCACAAGGCGGCTGCAAATGCGACTCTTGTAGAGACTCTAAAGGGATTGTCTGATCGGTCATCATTAGCGTCACTACTAGCAGGCGATCGTGAACTTGCAAGCTGCGGCAGTCACACAACTAGAATTCGAGCTGAAGACCGACGCAATTAAGCATGAAAAAGCAAACAAGGCAAGGGAGTAAGCTCACGCTAGAAGGTGACCAAATAACCAGCACCTGTAGATGCAAGCGGTTGCTTCAGCAGTTGGAAAGACTGAGGACAGACCTCTCAAGCATGTTTATACACAAGCGAAAAACGACCCTCAAGACGATTGTGTGGAGAAGAGAACGACCCTCGAGACGATTGTGTGGAGAAGAGATCAGACTTTACCTGCTGGTAGCAGCTGTTCGTAGCAACAGGAAGGTGGTACAGAAAGGAGGAGGAGATGCGCGTTTGAAAACTTTCAAATGTGACCCTCCGGAGTTTTAAGTATCGTTCAAATAGCAATTGGCAGTGGTTCTTGTAACTTACAACCTAGACCATGAGTTTTGAAGACTTTTTTCTTCTTGTACTCTGAAAGGTTCAAAACAAGGAGGCGACCAAAACTCTTGACGGGAGATAATTCCTTACGTGCGTGCGCAATCGTTGAGAGATGGAACTGGAGATGCACGTGAAGAGGTGAACCGCTAAAATCGAAAGCCCGTAAAAGTGCCAAAACTCTTCAAAACCACCCTCTTTCAATGCAAGATGAAATTTTTAACTTTTGACGTAATCTCAAGTATGTAACCGTAAATTACATCATTTTTTACCATCATTTTTTATAGGGTTCTAATTAGCTAGTGCATGTGTTAAAATAAATAGCTATGTATTCCTTGTAAATTTCTTTATGATTCCATAATTTTCATAAGGTCCTTATTAGCTAAAAAAATATTTAAAATTATTTTCCCTCCCCTCTTTTCTATATTTTCTCTATTTTTCATAGGTCCGATCACTTTATCCACTTCCAAGTAATTCGAGAGAAATATCTCTAATTATTTATATGGTTTCTTTGGCTTTATGTAAATATCTGATATTTTTTAAATACACAAGACAATATTTAATTTTTTATATACACGTATAACTAAAGCATATAAAATATATACTTTGATAATTAAGACTACATTACAAATACTGTATTATTTATTAGCTACGTTTTTACACTTTCATATTATTGTTATAATTTGGTTTAGGATGGTTCTGGGTTCACACTATGTTCCAAATTCAAAGTAGCCTTATTATTTTACATTCTTTTGTTAAATTCTCAATGGGAGTTACATTTAAATTCTCCTTATTGTTTCAAGGTTATGCAAGAAACAAAAATTGGACTACATTTGAATGCAATCACGAGATGTGTTTTTTTGCATGAGAGGTGTGAATGAGATTCTGTCAACTTGAGTCAATTTTGAATTTTTGATGTAAATAGAGGCGAAAAGACATGTGAATTTTGTATGTAAGCGATTAGCCATGGAAAGACAATTAGATTCAAATAGACATGGTTAAAAAAATGGTTGTCACTCTCGTAAGGCTAGGCAAGTAGTTTCAATCTTTCCTTCAATCAGTTCGGATAGAACTCACTTTGTATAACTTTGTATGATCTTTGAGTTTGGATAGAATTCATTTTTTGTGCGACTTGCCTTTCTGTGCTCATTTCGGCTCTCGCGAATATATACATATTTCCAATTTGTGTATAATTTATTTTTGAGTCTCAGTGAGTTCGGATAGAACTTTTGTTGTGCAAGTTGTCTTCTGTTAACTATCTAGACTCTCGGTACTCTCGGTAACTAAATAAGTTATCAAATTATTGTGTTATCAATTTGTATTGTCAGTGTACTTCGGTTGTGTGAGTTGAAGTAATTTGTCTGTTTATTCAATAGACTAGTTCAATCTATTTGTTGTGATTGATTAGAGTGAGACCAATTTTTGGAGTGTTGTTACAGCAAATTGTTGAAGTGCAAATTGGGTTAATTGTATGTAATCACTGAGAGTAATTCTTTTTCTGATAATTTGATTGAATAAGGAAAGGCGGGTAGCCTAATTGATATATTATGTACGCAAGAGAATGAGCGATTTGATTTGATCTCTATCATGTGAGAGGAGTCCAACTTAACAATTTGACTCACTGTCAATTGTTTAAAATTATATATACTGAGATGACTAATTGTTTGTGAGATAAATTTGTCATGTGTACTGAACCGTGGCAATTTGAGATCAACTGAAGAGAGCAAGTTATCTCTGAATGACTGTTGGTGTATTGCTCGTGTAAGCAAATTGATGATGATTAGAACCTGTGAACAAAATAATTCAGTCTTTCAAAATGGCAATTTGAAATATGGATGTAGTCATTGCCAGGTAGGCAGATACATCTCAAGTGATTATCTAATTGACTATGATTGAGTCAATTGAGTGTTGAGAAGTCAAAAATTAAAAGTGAGACAAATTGAAGAAATTGAAAAGCCACTCTGTGGAGAATTGGAGTCTAGACGAGTAGAACGATAAAAAGGTGAATTATCTGAAGCTACTGAGCTTACTGGCGTGTCTCAGAAAGGCAGAATGACGAATTGACGGAGTTGTAGAGCTGAACAAGTAGATAGTGTAAGACCGTAGCAACTAGACTCAGGTGCAAGCCTGTTGACAAATTCTTTGAGTATTTCTTACATACATACTTGCATTAGTATAGAGGCAAATTGCTGTAGATTGATGAGTTAAATTCTCATGTGTAATTTGAATAATTGATTATTCACGGAATAGGACTGGCGAATAAACTAAAATTTATGGATGATAAATGAACTATTCAATTAATATAATATATATCAATATATAAGTCAATATATCTTGGCACTTTGATTACGTGATAGTGCATGCACGACAAATTCACAAATGCATAAAACGTTTTAGACAAATTGCCAATTGAGCTATAGAATACTAGAAACACGTAATTCGTTATAATGGTATTATTCACTGATTTTGAGAAATGTGGGTTTAGGTGGAGTCGAGCTAAATGTACCCACACAGTACATTTTGCTCAACTCAAGCTCAATTTGATAATCTGAATATTCCCATTATAACGAATTACGTGTTTAGACAAGACTGTGACGGAATACATCAGTCAATAGCATTATTATTGGATAGAATCCTCAATCTTGTTAAAATGGCGTTATGTCGCTAAAATGGCACACCTCAACTTTCTGAACTGCAGTTCAAAATCAAGTGATATAAGAGAATTTTAAGGTGATATTATGGAAACTGAGTGACAATGTATATAAAGGAGAGATATTATTAAAAAAATAGTGATATTACAAAATACACCATTCCATGTCTGCACATATGTAAGATTTGGTGTGACAAAATGGCACATGGCATAGTGCCATTTTAACGGAATTGAGGTTTAAAATGTAAAATTGGGAATAAGAGTGATTTGAATAACCCAATTAGGTTAGCCTGGTTGTTTATGAAACTAATTGTCAAACCCATTTTGAAAACAAGTGACTTTAGTCACTAAATGACAGAGTGTTCAACCTTTTCGAATAACCATTGTAGTACTGTACTAGTGTAACCCTATGTTTTGTTCTCTATTTAAAAATTCACTTACTAACAAGAGGAATAGAAGTCTCTTCAAAATCATTGTTAAGCTATATATCTGAGCTTTCATATTCCAAAATTGAATAAGAGGGGGGAAGGTATTGGAGTGTAGGAGCTTAAATTTTGAACAAGAAAGGGAAGTGAAAGTGGGAAGATTTGAGTTTCCCCCTCTTTGGATCTCTCTTCCTTCTCCACCTACTCCGTGTATTTTTATAATAAGCTAATCCAACATTCTTCTACAAAAACGAGGATTTTGATTACCCGGATATTATGCAAGTATGTTTGGATTTGCACTTATCCTCAATTCCGTTAAAATGGCACTATGCCATGTGCCATTTTGTCACACTAAATCTTACATATGCGCTCACATGGAATGGTGTATTCTGTAATATATTCACAGTTTTTTTGATAATATCACTTCTAAGTTATATACATTGTCACTCATTTCCCAGAATATCACCTTCAAATTCTGTTATATTACATGGTTTTTCAACTAAGTTCAAAAAGTTGAGGTGTGCCATTTTAGCAGCATAACGCCATTTTAACAGAATTGGGGATACTTGCTAAACGGAAGGCCTTTGTTATTTGAAAACAAATCCAAGTTCATAAACAAAGGAGGAGAAGAGAAGGGAGAGTTTGTGTACTCTTCTCTCCTTCCCTTCACGCCGTTCCACCTACTCCACCAAAATGGCACCCGCCCCTACACCCGCTCTACCAAAATGGAACCTACCCTCCAAGCACCTGCCCCGCCTAAATGGCACCTTATGTGCCAAAATGGCACTCGCCTTGCCAAATAGCACTTGTCCTGCTAAAATCGCACTCGCTGTGCAGGAATTTGTCTTGTTCAAAGGGTACCCGCTATGCATTTTTGGCACCCGCCTGTACACCACCTTCTACCCGCCCGGATACCACCTTCTACCCGCTCGGACACCACCCTCTACCTGCCTCAACGCCACAGTGGCCCTGCATTTTTGGCACCCTCACTGTCTCGACACCACCGGCCACCCCATCGATGCCACGGTGGACTTACACGTTAGACAAGTCATTCGTTATAATGGGAATATTCGAATTATCAAATCGATGACAACTAAGCTTGAGTTGAGCCAAAAGAACTCTGTAGGTACATTTAGCTCAACTCGAGCTAAACCCCCATTTCTCAAAATTAGTGAATGTTACCATTATAAGGAATTACGTGTTGTTACATCGTACATGGTTTTTACTACAAAATCTCTTATCCACGAAGAATTACATGCCCTCTACAAGTAAGGCCCGCATGAGACAACTCGTCGGCCTCGTTTTCCCGCCTCGGTTTCTGCTTTGTTTTCACCTCAACACGCCCGATATGACAACCATGCTTTCAAGAGACTCCTCAGTTTGACTATCATTTACCAAAACCAATGTCGTTGTTTCCTCATCTCTATCAAAATTGAACAAAAAAAAATGCTTGAAGGATATCAAAGCTAAATAATAATGATGAACTTATAAAATAGACAAACTACATGAAAACTAACCATTCACCCAGAAAAAGATTTAATCCAAAATACAATATCACATGTGAATTTGATCCTTGCTCTTGGCCATGCAATAGTGTTTTTAGCCCTTGAACCACTTGTAAATGATTGTCATCCTCCTGCCAACAAACATGCACAAATAGGGTTGTCTTGTGCGACAAACTCGACACTTCAGACAGACTATACACCCTTTGTTTGAAAATATACCATATTCCTAGAATATAATTATAATATTCTTGAATATACCCACATATTCTTGAATATTCAAGCATATTTCATCCAAATTGTTTAACGTACCAGACACTTGAGAAACACGACGAACTCGACGAACATGACAACTCGACAGACATTGCCGAAAATGTGTCGAAGAAGACAACCCTATATGTTGTTTATGACATATTTAACTACTTCTGGACTTGAGGCAGTCCAGAAGTAACTCAAGTAAGGCGA